>OX387239.1:153673268-156101393 GCA_947561735.1 Cenchrus americanus
ATTTTTCGACCAAGTTTTCCATTTATTGTGATTATTTCTTGATTAACTCACAAATAAATGGAAAAATTCCCTAAGGTGCCTAGAAAAATCTGAAAACTGGCAACAACACTTCTTTTTGCTTCTTGATGTTGTAGAAAATTTTTTAAGTGATTCCAAAAAAGTTTGTCATGCATATGCTCAACAGACATTGCTCTCTTTTACTTGTCCATAGCACTTCATGAGAGAAACTGATTCGTCTAGTACATGTGCAGTACGACCATCTCCAAATCGTGTGAAACTTTTTTGGTGTGGTTGTTGAAGTGTGCAAAAATGCCGTGTGCATCCACGAAATTTTTGGACCAGTTTTCCATTTATTGTGATTATTTCTTGATTAACTCACAAATAAACGGAAAAATTCCCTAAGGTTCCTAGAAAAATCTTAAAACTGGCAACAACACTTCTTTTTGCTTCTTGATGTTGTAGAAAATTTTTTAAGTGATTTCATTAAAGTTTGTCATGCATATGCTCAACAGACATTGCTCTCTTTGACTTGTCCATAACACTTCGTGAGAGAAATAGATTCGTCTAGTACACGTGCAGTATGACCATCTCCAAATCATGTGAAACTTTTTTGGTGTGGTCGTTGAAGTGTGCAAAAATGCCGTGCGCATCCGCGAAATTTTTGGACCAAATTTTCCATTTATTGTGATTATTTCTTGATTAACTCACAAATAAATGGAAAAATTCCCTAAGGTGCCTAGAAAAATCTGAAAACTGGCAACCACACTTCTTTTTGCTTCTTGATGTTGTAGAAAATTTTTTAAGTGATTCCATTAAAGTTTGTCATGCATATGCTCAACGTACATTGCTCTCTTTTACTTGTCCATAGCACTTCATGAGAGAAACTGATTCGTCTAGTACATGTGCAGTACGACCATCTCCAAATCGTGTGAAACTTTTTTGGTGTGGTTGTTGAAGTGTGCAAAAATGCCGTGTGCATCCACGAAATTTTTGGACCAGTTTTCCATTTATTGTGATTATTTCTTGATTAACTCACAAATAAACGGAAAAATTCCCTAAGGTTCCTAGAAAAATCTTAAAACTGGCAACAACACTTCTTTTTGCTTCTTGATGTTGTAGAAAATTTTTTAAGTGATTTCATTAAAGTTTGTCATGCATATGCTCAACGTACATTGCTCTCTTTGACTTGTCCATAACACTTCGTGAGAGAAATAGATTCGTCTAGTACACGTGCAAGTATGACCATCTCCAAATCATGTGAAACTTTTTTGGTGTGGTCGTTGAAGTGTGCAAAAATGCCGTGCGCATCCGCGAAATTTTTGGACCAAATTTTCCATTTATTGTGATTATTTCTTGATTAACTCACAAATAAATGGAAAAATTCCCTAAGGTGCCTAGAAAAATCTGAAAACTGGCAACCACACTTCTTTTTGCTTCTTGATGTTGTAGAAAATTTTTTAAGTGATTCCATTAAAGTTTGTCATGCATATGCTCAACAGACATTGCTCTCTTTGACTTGTCCATAACACTTCGTGAGAGAAACTGATTCGTCTAGTACACGCGCAATACGACCATCTCCAAATCGTGTGAAACTTTTTTGGTGTGGTCGTTGAAGTGTGCAAAAATGCCGTGTGCATCCGCAAAATTTTTGGACCAAGTTTTTCAATTATTGTGATTATTTCTTGATTAACTCAAAAATAAATGGAAAAATTCCCTAAGTTGCCTATAAAAATCTGAAAACTGGCAACAACACTTCTTTTTGCTTCTCGATGTTGTAGAAAATTTTTTAAGTGATTCCAAAAAAGTTTGTCATGCATATGCTCAACAGACATTGCTCTCTTTGACTTGTCCATAACAATTCATGAGAGAAACTGATTCGTCTAGTACACGTGCAGTACGACCATCTCCAAATCGTGTGAAACTTTTTTGGTGTGGTCGTTGAATTGTGCAAAAATGACATGTGCATCCGCAAAATTTTGGACCAAGTTTTCCATTTATTGTGATTTTTTCTTGATTAACTCACAAATAAATGGAGAAATTCCCTAAGGTGCCTAGAAAAATCTGAAAACTGGCAGCAACACTTCTTTTTGCTTCTTGATGTTGTAAAAATTTTTTTAAGTGATTCCAAAAAAGTTTGTCATGCATATGCTCAACAGACATTGCTCTCTTTGACTTGTCCATAACACTTCATGAGAGAAACTGATTCGTTTAGTACACGTGCAGTACGACCATCTCCAAATCATATGAAACTTTTTTTGGTGTGGTCGTTGAAGTGTGCAAAAATGTCGTGTGCATCCGCGAAATTTTTGGTCCAAGTTTTCCATTTATTGTGATTATTTCTTGTTTAACTCACAAATAAATGGAAAAATTCCATAAGGTGCCTAGAAAAATCTGAAAACTGGCAACAACACTTCTTTTTGCTTCTTGATGTTGTAGAAAATTTTTTAAATGATTCCAAAAAAGTTTGTCATGCATATGCTCAACAGACATTGCTCTCTTTGACTTGTCCATAACACTTCGTGAGAGAAACTGATTTGTTTAGTACATGTGCAGTACGACCATCTCCAAATCGTGTGAAACTTTTTTGGTGTGGTCGTTGAAGTGTGCAAAAATGCCGTGTGCATCCACGAAATTTTTGCACCAAGTTTTCCATTTATTGTGATTATTTCTTGATTAACTCACAAATAAACGGAAAAAATCCCTAAGGTGCCTAGAAAAATCCGAAAACTGGCAACAACACTTCTTTTCGCTTCTTGATGTTGTAGAAAATTTTTTAAGTGATTTCATTAAAGTTTGTCATGCATATGCTCAACAGACATTGCTCTCTTTGACTTGTCCATAACACTTTGTGAGAAACTGATTCGTCTAGTACACGTGCAGTACGACCATCTCCAAATCATGTGAAACTTTTTTGGTGTGGTCGTTGAAGTGTGCAAAAATGCTGTGTGCATCCGCGAAATTTTTGGACCAAGTTTTCCATTTATTGTGATTATTTCTTGATTAACTCACAAATAAATGGAAAAATTCCCTAAGGTGCCTAGAAAAATCTGAGAACTGGCAACCACACTTCTTTTGGCTTCTTGATGTTATAGAAAAATTTTTAAGTGATTCCATTAAAGTTTGTCATGCATATGCTCAACAGACATTGCTCTCTGTGACTTGTCCATAACACTTCGTGAGAGAAACTGATTCGTCTAGAACACGCGCAGTACGACCATCTCCAAATCATGTGAAACTTTTTTGGTGTGGTCGTTGAAGTGTGCAAAAATGCCGTGTGCATCCGCGAAATTTTCTGACCAAGTTTTTCAATTATTGTGATTATTTCTTGATTAACTCACAAATAAATGGAAATAATCCCTAAGGTGCCTAGAAAAATCTTAAAACTAGCAACAACACTTCTTTTTGCTTCTTGATGTTGTAGAAAATTTTTTAAGTGATTCCAAACATTTTTTTCTACTGCATTTCCAATCCCGAAAACTGAAAACATCTGGAAAAAAAAGTGCCAAAAAAATCCAAATCCCGAAAACTGAAACCATGACGCGCCTTTACCATTTTTCGTTTCCCTCCCCCCGGTCTGGTCAAAGACCTCCCCGTCCCCACTTCCCCAGTCCCCTCCCCACCCGTCTCCTCCTACCTCCATTCCTCCAACCCTAGCCGCCGCCAGGGCACAACCGCTACCGCATAGAAGCTCCTCCGTCCTCGATGCCGCCCAGGTACCTACGACGGCGGCTACAACGAGATCCTCCTGCTCCAAAGCGCAACCGGCACTCCCGTGAATGTCGTTGCCGACGACTCTCGCCGCATCTGAGCGGGAGATCTTCTCCGTCCTCTGCTCGTGCTCCCGCATCCCTCCCCCCCCTGCTCTAATTACCCCCCTCTCTCTCATAGCAGGATTTGGTGACCTCGATGGTGGCTACACGGAGGAAAAAAAATCAAGAGTTCAGAAGAAAAAGAAGGTTAAAGCCACATCCATTTTTTGTGCCTTTCAGTTTCTTCATTTCAGGATGCGCTCTACGGAATTTACACTGTTACAGTACAATGGTGGTTGTTGTTTCCTTTATTCTATTGCTTTGATTAATTTCTAGAATGTTACCATGATGCCGCGCTAGGACTGCCACTGCCGTGCTAGGACTGCAATTAGCAATTCAGTGCCTGTGTGTTTCCAAACATTTTGTGATGTAGAATGGACGGATGTCTTGTGGCTGCTAGTAGTGCTAGTACTGCAGACGAGTGAAGTCTGTCCTTTTGAACTAAATGGTCAACTAATCTTTTCAAGATGCCATCCAAGAATGTCAGACATTTGAGTTCATTGATAAAACAAATATATGAATGCTTGAAAATTAACATATTGCAGGTTTGGATGGTTGAGAAAGCAACAATGTCTCTATAACTGAACCTTTTTTCCCTGCATTGTCAACTTGTTTACTATTGGGTTGTGATTGTGCTTGTGAAACTAAGTTGGTGTCTATGTGCTTGTGTCATGTATTTTTTGAAAATTGGGTAGTTCAGTTCAATTTCCACCTTCAAAATCACAATAAAAACTAGATCAGTCAATACTCTTCCCTACCTCCTACCTCTTATCTTATTTTCCTGCAACTAATACTACCCCTTACCTCTTATTAAACTCCATTTTTATTTATCTAATACACATATTGTGATTCTTCTTATCTATCTTGCAAGTAGTTCAACCTACAACAACTGAATATGAGAGAAGCCGGGATATACGCGTGGCTAACAATAACAAGAAGATGCAAGAACTAGGACTGCCAACTCTTGCTGCTGAATTTACTAAATTAGTACCTGAAACTTCTGCTGCAAAGAAGGGGGTAAAAAAACACATAGTGAAGATTCGGATTCGGATTCATCAGAGTTTCTCCTTGACACAGATGATCAAGGAGATAGTGAGGATGATGATGACACCGAATCTGATGAGCTGCCAGAACCAAAAAAAATTAAGGTCATTATTCTATCACCCTAGTAGTTCATGTGGAATAGTTGCATTGCATATAAGTGTTTTTAGTTTGTTGTCTAATATATGGTCCTGCTTTTATATTCATGTTCTACATTTCAAACCTATATTCAAATATCAGATGGGTTCATTATTAATGCACTTGCCCTTTCTAGTATTCTAAGAAAATCATTTCTTCGAAGAAGACAACAAAACCCACCATGCCTCCAGGTTCTCGGTCCAGCAAGAGAGTGAGGGCAACGCCACATGCAGAGGAACAGCCTGCTCAAACCAAAACAGGATCTTCAAAGAGCCTTCAAGGTACACAGACAGATGACGACAATATTGTACAACCAACAGATGGTCATGATGGCATAGAAGACAGCTTTACAACACTTGGACTTCATGATCATTGGAGCACAGGTGGAGATGAAGGCAAGGCACCTGCTGCTCATGACAGTACAGCTGCAGACAACTAATCTGAAGGCAAGTAACATTTTTTCAGTAAACATTACATCTATTTAGCTCATTTGAATGAAAGTAAACCATTTCATTAAATGATATATTTTTTGTGCCTCCAGCACACCAAGCACCAAGGAGCCGGAGGGGACCAACCGTGGGAAAACAGCTAGACAAGATGACAAAAGCTATGAGAAGGAGACTGCCTATTGTTGTCGCAGAAGGCAAAAGAAGGTCGCATGAACCTGTTCAAGCTGCCAAGTTTGCATCAGAGGGTGGCATCATCATTCGGGAAAGCATGCCTGTCCTACCACATTGGAAGGATTACAAGAAAGACGAAAGTTACTACAGGAAATTTGAGGGAGAGCTTTCTGTAAGTGCTATTCCTAATCTAAGCTTTTATAATGCGTCATCTGAATTCTGTAACTAACTATGGAGTTGAAAATACCTAGGGGCGCTTGGCCATTAAGACTAATGACAAGCCAACAAAAGAAGCCTGTACATATCTGATGCGCACTACAGTAAAAAACCAGCGATATAGGCTCAAGGCAAAATACTTCAATGGTGTAGCTGCAAATGAGGTTCCGACAACTTCACCTGTTCATTACATGACTGATTTACAGTGGAAGGCACTAGTTGCTAAATGGACTGATCCAAAACACATGGTATGGGTATCTTGTCATATATTATTTTTCACATTCAGTTTGCACATAAACTTCCCATTTTGACTCTATGATCTCATCTGACATTTACTTTCTCTTGTAGGAGACATGTGAAACAAACAAGCACAACCGCAGTAAGGTCAAATATCATCAGACTATCGGCAATCGCTGCTACGAGGCACACCTACAAGATTATGTAAGTGTAACTTTCCTTGTTCGATTACCTGTATGTTTCATACAATCAGTTGCCTTTGAACTTCATTAGAGACAACTTTTCTGTGAATGTTTATGCATGCAACAGAAGCAGAAGAGAAAAAGAGAAGAACCCAGCTTAGATATGACTGAAGAATTAGATGCGGTGGAGGCCTTCAAGACCTGCCACACCAGCTCCAAACATGGCCTCAGTGACACTGTAAGAGAAGCACTTGTAAGATCATTAGTTTGAATTATTCAATGCATTTTTTTCAGATCATATGCAGTTTTAAATTACAAACATCTTGTGCCATGTCTTGTGTTTATTCTATAACAGTTTTAGGAAACCATCTAGCTGGATTCTGCCCTTGTTTTTTCATACTGAAATGGAGGCTTTGAACCAGGACCTTAAAGGTGAAGGTTATTCAAGAGAAGACAGTGTGACTGCGGTGGCCACTGTGCTATCCAAAACCAGCTCTCAACTATTCCTAAAGAGTATTGGCCTCAACACACCAACATCTTCCAAGTCAACATCAACAAATGAAACCGAGCTTCGGGAACAACTTCTGGCTGAAGCACGGGCTGCTGTTCAAGGTGAAGTTGACGAGCTCAAGAAGAAAATTGCAGAAGCTGAGGAAAGGATGGAGAGGCAAGAAAAAGAGCTGGAAGAGTACAAGAAGCTGGTAGAGAAGAACACCAAGGAGATGGAGGAGAACAAGGTGCTCCTCAGGGGGCTACTGAAGATCTATGCTCCTTCTTCGACATGAAGTGGGCTGCTGTGATATGGTTTATTTTGGCATCTCAGAAACTGAAGTTGCTTGTGGCAAACATCTTTTTAGTATTTGTTTCTTATGAGTGCTGTGAACTAAGTTTTATGTGTGATGTGAACTAGTGGTCGTGCTGTGCACTGCTTTATATGATCAATTGAATACTGCTTTATATTTAAAACATGGAATTATGTTGTCTTCCTAATATCAATTGCAATTATATGGTTCATATGGTTTATCCAAATTTTGTGTGACCAAATTATGCTACATTTGTTGACGATTGTGAATCAAATTTGTGACCAAAGTTCTGAAGCCACGTGTCAGATTATAATTGGTCGATGTGGCCCTACCAAAACCAAGCACCTAACTGCCACGTCACACGCCACGTCAGCGTTAACGGCTCCTGGAAGACGGAGAGTTGTGACGAATATGGAGGCATAGCCATGACAAAAGCCAATGGTCATAGAAGGAGAACTTCTATGACCGTACACATTTGGTCATGGATTGCGATCCCTTCTGTGACCAAAATTGACAATTCGTCTCTCATTACATAATGTGACGCGACTTCAATGACAATATCAATTTCGTCACAAGTTCGTCACTGATTTGTGTGCATGGCCAATTTAGCATCTTCAATGACGAAGGATGAAGGTCATGAATTACCACATTCCTACTAGTGTTTCTTGTACAAGACTGTTGATTCGTCCCATGGGTCTTGGATTTGATGTATAAGCTTCCCTACATGGTTAGGTGCATTCATCCTCCTAGATGGCTTACCCCATCTGGTGGATATAGCGCTCACACTCTCTCGTGTAGGCTCGGGTTGCCCCAGGATTTTACCCGACTCAGAAGAAGGTAAAGAAGTAGCAAGCGAGCAAGTTGAGTTTCTATCACACTACAAGGTTTTCCCCCTATTGCAACAAATCCCTTAGGCAACACCACTATTTCGGTTGCAATAGGGGGGTACTATTGCATCGAAACGGTGATTTGGTTGCAATTTGTGTGTCTATTGCAACACAAAATTTGAGTTGCATTATTTATTTGTTCGGTTGCAACATGTTGACGCTAATGCACCCTTTTTTAGGATTTCCGTTGCATTTGGTTGGAAATAATGCCACCCTAATTTTGTGTTGCATTAGCATTCCTTACGTTGCAACAGAAAGTTGCTATAGCCACCATACTAGGGATGGTTGCGTTTGAACAAGTATGTCGCAACGTAGAATTTTGGTTGCAAACATATCTTTGCGGTGTTGCAAATGCACCCATTATTCAGAATTGTGTTGCATTTGGTAGGAAATATTGCTACCCTATTTCTGTGTTGCACTAGAAATTCGGGTGTTGCAATATAAACTTGGTATGGCTACCATACTAGGGTTGGTTGCGTTTGAACGGCCTTACGCAACGTCTTATTTGGGTTCCAAATATCTCTTTGCGTTGTTGCAATACAAGGAAGGCTACTGCTTCGTTTCTAGCCTCAAGGAGGAATATTGTGTACGTATTGCCATAAAATTTGTTTTGATGAAAAAAATCTGCTATGGGGTTGTAGAGAAATTTAAAATGCGATTTAATAAATAAATTTTATTATGAAAAATCTGAATTTTAACAATATGGTATAGACTATATGTACCATGAAAAAAGAGAGGATTTGTTTAGATGAAAAAATTGTGTGCTATGGGGATGTGGGCTAAGCGGGACCACAATAGGCTCAACCGGCGAGCGTAAAGCCCAGCGAGCGGGAGCCCGAGTGGACCGGCCAGCCCATTAAGCCCCATAGCGCAAGTAGCAAGCATTAGTTGATGATGGTAATACGGAGTTCGAAAACGTAGGCACGCCTCTCCTTTTAAGCTGGGATACCCCCTTCTCAGTTTACGGGGTGGTACTAAAGGTACTGGAGACTAGGATGTGAAAATGTCAAATGGGCCGATGAGAGTAATAAAAACAAGGATATGCCGGCCCAAATCGTCTATAACTTTCAGCTCCCCCACCCCCAATACACTTTTGCTCCCAACCATCCCCCTCGTCGGCTGCCCGACCGTCGCGTCCACATCGAGATGCCCCGCATCGCGGTTTCCCCCGCGGCAAGCGGCGACGGCCGGCCGGAGTGGCCGCATCGAGCCTTCCCGGCACTGGCGGGCGGGCGCGGACGAGGGGCCGCGGCCGCGTAACACGCCCGAGCGGGGCCGCCACGGCAGCGGGGCCGCATCGAGGGGATCCCCGGAGAGCGGCGGCGGCGGACGGCGGGGCCGCACCGAGGGTTTTCAGGCGAGCGACGGCGGCGTACGGAGGTGTCACTACTCCACCACGCAGAAGCGCGATGCACGCGGGCGGTTCAAGTGTTCCACACCACCTACCTCGTCATCCTCTGGTATGGTCGGCGGCACCCCAACCCTGTCGTCCTCTGGTACGGACGACACCGCCACCTCGTCGTCGTCGTCTGACGGCCCGCATCGCCAAGTCGATCCATCCGGTAAGGGTAAGCAGGCCCTAGTCGGATGCAAGCGTTCCAGAAGAGAAGTGAGATACACTGCCCTACCCTCTTTGATTTTGCAGGAATCGTGTGACTCCTTTTGCAATTAGAAAAATGTTAGTAGTTCATAGTAATCAAAATTTCATACTATATAATGATAATTGTGTTTTTGTGTGGATCCATCTCACCCCATACTAGATAATGATAATGATAATTGGCTTGATTTCTTGCCATCTTTTGCTGTGAATCTGACCTGTGTACATTTGATCACAATCCTAAAAACAAAGCCAGCCAAATGAACACAGGCTGTCCCATTTAGTATGTTAGGCCTTTTCTGGCAGGTAGTCGGGGGATCACGGGTAAATTGGTATACATTATGAGTCAAGAGATTGAATTGGCTGTTTTAAACTGAAAAACAGCAAATTGTTTTGTTTGGTCAGGCTAGTGAACACTGCTAATCAGGTGAGGATCATCATTCCAGACTCGGATGATGAGCAGGACAATAGCAAGAAACCATCTCCATCGAAAGCTTCGGGATCATCGAAAAGAAAGGTGCATTTTGTGACTATTTTGCTGCATTGACCACAGCTGTTGTAACACATTTCATGTTAGTAACTTGTGTTTGTTGTCTGCCATAGCAAATGCCCTTGCGCCAAATGGTTCAACAGCTGAAGGAGCGCTATGATGATTTGCGGGAGCAGATTGAGAACCTAAGCGTCGACATTGCTGGAACGCAGGAAGACATGGAGATGACCCTGAAGGAATTCATGGAGACTGTTGCTGACAAGTTAGAAGTGATGGTGAAGAAGATCCGCAAGCTTCAGGATAAAGTCAATCGCAAATAGTAGTAATCTAGCTTAGTACGTAACATAACCAGGTCCTAGGTGAATGTTATGCAGATGCTGGTGAATGGTCTAAGAATGGATGTGTAAGTGGCAACATCTAAGTATGCCAACATCTAAGTAATAACTTTGAACCTTTATATATGCATCTTCGTATGTCTATGTGTTTGGATCTGGATGAGCCCTTGCAAAATATTTGAACTTATGAGTGACACAAATTGAAATCGTTGGGTCCCGTCATGCATATTTGGACTAACCATCCGTCCGTTTTCGGAATTGCGACATGCTATTGTTTATGCTATTCATGTGTATATTCACAAAGCATTGTGATCAACAATTTGGAGACTCTTCACTAGAACTCCTGAATTTTGTGTATTATTGTTAGCCTCTATAGTAGCCGATCAGAAAAAAAATAATGAATTACGCATATGTTGAAAACCCTGAGAAAGGTCATACTTCGTACAACCTCAGAAATATTGAAACGAGGTATTCCTTGGTTGTACTAAAATTTTTTCTATCGTGTATGTATTGCCACGATCAGATAGGGGCTCTTCCAATCTGGACCATTCCAAAATTCCGTCTTCGACAACCTGGTTCTTGTTGCGGAGATCTCCACGAGGGCCTCTAGGGGATCGATCTCCACGGCGATCTCCACGTGATTCTTGTTGCGGAGATCTGAGCGGCGCTACGGCCACGGCCGGTACGTACCGATGTCTTGATCTCGTATATATATTCAATCGTTCGCTCGCATATATATGCATATTGGTATATATATCGTGATCAAGGTCGATTGAAACATGAACAATGCGGATTAACTAATGGCATCGACGAAGATCGAAGTTGGATGCGCTTGCCTCGACACTCAGCGGATTGGCAGAACAATTTTCGAATTTTTTTGCAAAAATTTACCGCCTCATCAGCGCGAGGTGGATCTATTGCGTGTCCATGTAATTTGTGTCAATGCATGATCAGACATTCCACCGTGCGTCCCATTCAAATTCATTTACTCAATAGAGGGTTTGCTGATTGTTTCATCGATGCTGGTAACATTCAAGACCAAACTAACACTTCTTCTCAGGGTCCTGTGAATCAAGATGTTACTGCTGATCTCAAAAATCATGATGCAGTACCTACAGCTGATGATACAACACATTTGTTTGTAGAAGACTATGAAGAATATGGTTTGGATGATAACCCTGCTGCCACCAATACTCTGATTAGAAACATTATCAGTGGCACTATACATCATGGACAAACCAGAGATGAGGAAGAGGCAGATAAGCAGGCAGAGATCTTTTTGAAACTATTAGAGCAGGCAAAGAAGGAATTGTATCCAGGATGCAAAAATGCAACGAAGGTCTCTTTTATTGTGGAGCTTTTTCAGATAAAGTGCATGTATGGCTTAAGTAACGCGTCATTGGAGGCCATACTTAAGCTTTTTGAAAAGGTTCTCCCTGACCGACATTGTATTCCTGACTCCTTGGATAAAGTGCAAAGGGTGATTCGAGACCTAGGCTTGGACTATGTCAAGATACACGCATGCCAAAATGATTGTGTGTTGTTTTTTGATAAATACGCAAATCTGGAAACATGTCCCATTTGTAAGGAGTCAAGGTGGAAAGTTGTAGATAAAACCTCTGATAATAATTGCAGTGCAGCAAAGGTGCTACTTCGTTAAGAAGCGGTTACCAGTTAATATCCTACGCTACTTTCCTCTTATTCCTCGGCTGCAAAGAATGTATATGTCAAAGCAAATGTCAAAGGATATGCAGTGGCACAAGAATGAATTGGTGAATGATGGCAAAATGCGTCACCCTGCTGACTCAAAGGCATGGAAGCACGTGGATTCAGAGTTTAAATGGTTTTCAGAAGGAGGAGGTCGTAACGTTAGGTTGGGTCTTGCTTCTGATGGGTTCAATCCCTTTGGCATGCAAAGTCTTACGTATTCCATTTGGCCTATCATCCTGGTTCCTTACAATTTGCCTCCATGGATGTGTCAGAAACAATCTAACTGGATTTTGTCAATGTTGATTCCTGGTCCAAAATCTCCTGGAATGGATATTGATGTATATTTGAGGCCCCTGATACTGGAGCTCAAAGAGCTTTGGAATAATGGTGTTAAAACAAGAGATGCAAGGACTAAGAAGAATTTTAGATTGCGTGCTATACTTCTTTGGACAATTAATGACTTCCCAGCCTATGCTATGTTGTCTGGTTGGAGCACTAAAGGAAAGTTTGCATGTCCATACTGCCACAAACATACTGAGTATTTGTGGTTGAAACATTGGCGGAAGCACTGCTACATGGCACATCGACGTTTTTTGGCCCCTGACCATCCATGGCGCAACAATGCGGTCACCTTCAACAACAAGGTCGAAACCAGGGAGGCACCAGAACCACTATCTGGTGCACAGGTACTTGAGCAGTATTCTACTTTTGAACAAGTAGAATTTGGAAAGACATTGTTATCAAAAAAGGAAGCGTGACGAAGACAATAGATGGCACAACTGGAGGAAGAAGAGTATTTTTTTGAGCTCCCTTACTGGTCTTCTTTGCTCATCAGGCATAATTTGGACGTGATGCACATTGAGAAAAATATATGCGAGAGCATACTAGGCACCCTACTGAAGTAGGATGGCAAATGTTAGGACGGGGAGAATGCTCGGCTTAACATGGAGCATCTACGGATACGACCAGATCAGCACCCTGTGATTAAAGATGATAAGTATACCTTGCCATCAGCCTTGCACGAGTTAGATAAGGATGCCAGGGAAAGTTTGTGTGAATTTCTATATGGAGTGAAGATGCCTGATGGGGTTTCCTCGAATATAAGAAGATGTGTTGATGTAAAGTCACGTAAGGTGTCGGGCTTGAAAACGCATGACTACCATCTAATTCTACGTAAACTTTTACCCTTAGTGGTGCGTAGGATTTTGCCAGAAGCTGTTGTCATTGGATTGATTCAGCTTAGTAATTTCTTCGATGGACTATGTTCAAAGGAGTTGGTGGAATCAGAATTGGACAGGCTTAGCTGTTCAATTAGGGAGGCTGTTTGTCGACTTGAGATGATATTCCCACCTGCATTTTTTGATATCATGATCCATTTGCCTGTTCATCTAGCTGAAGAAGCTAAACTTGGGGGGCCAGTGTGTTACAGATGGATGTACCCAGTGGAACGGTACCTACGCACTATGAAAGGATATGTGAGGAACAAGGCTCACCCTAATGGTTCAATTGCTGAGGGATACATACTCGAGGAGTGCCTTACATTCTGCTCAAGATTCTTGGACGTGGACACCAAAGACAATCGTATTGATCGATATGAAACGGTTACTATTAATGAGCCACCATCTGGTTTGAGCATTTTTTCAGAAATGGATTACAAGAGGAGAGGACAGACGATTGAAGAAATACCACCAAATGAGTTTCGGAAGATGAGGCACTACATAATTTGCAATTGTGATGAAGCTAGACCATATGTCGAGTAAGATGCACTACTCAACATCATTATTGCTTTTAATTTTAAATATCAAACTAACGGTAATATTCTTTTGTGTGCAGCGAGCATTTGGAAGAACTGAGGGCACATGGATCCAGAAATCTTGATAAGCGACATGAGGCTCAACTCGTAAGATGGTTTGAAAGCAAGATCACAGGTTTACATGCTAGAGGGGAAGTAAGTTCAGATTTGTTTGCACGTGCTCAAGGACCGGATCCCCGACCTCGTACATTGAATAGATGTCATATCAACAATTGGCTGTTTTGTACCGTTAACATCGAGAGAACCCTTGTGACACAAAACAGTGGTGTGCTTGTCAAGGGTGAGGCAGAAGGCACAAATTGGTATGGGGTGATTAAAAGAATGATCTCACTAAAATTCCCTGGACAAAAAGAAGTTATTTCGTTCCCGGTGTGGTCTGGTTTGATGTGCCTCTTGTCACAAGTACCAACAGAGGCAAAGGATACAGTAAAGATCAATATGGGGTCATTGACATCGATACTACTCGACACAAGTTTCGCAATGAACCCTATATTCTGGCAACACAGGCAGAACTGGTGTTTAATGTGAATCTGGTGAACAAACCTGGCTGGAGCAGTGTTATTTCAATGAAACAAAGGAACTTGTTTGCCATGCCTGAATTAGATCTCAAGGACTCACTTGCTGTGGGTATCGAAGGTATTAATTTGCTCGGTGAACACCAGGTTTTGAGAAATTGGTCTAGATCGGACAAGGAAGGCACAACCGACGATGTCTCAGTTATTAATCAGGTTCGGGCCGAGGCGGTTGACGAACCAGACGATGAAGTATTTGATGTTGATGATGAACATGATGTAGATGACACGTACATTGATGATGGAATTGGTGCACCAATAGTTGAAGATGCCCAAGATGATGAGTTTTTCAATTGATACTTACTCGACCGTAGTCATGACTTCTATATTGCCATTATTTACTACTTCTGGAAGACTTTTGCATAAATCTTAATATTTAAAATATGAATCTAAAAATTGGTATTGGTATGACAAACAAAAATAGGGGGTTGTAGGGCAGGCCAGGTCACCAACAGGCTCTACCGGCGAGCGTGAAGCCCAGCGAGCGGGAGCCCGATGGGCCGGCCAGCCCAACAAGCCCGGAGGTTAGTAGAGAGGAAGCAGTGTTCAGAGGAGTTCGGGATGGCAAGCACGCCTCGCCTTTTAAGTTGTGGTGCGCCCGCTTGAGGTAGCGGTGTGGCACTAAAGGTTATGCTGATGTGCTGCTGTGCAGCGCTTCCCACACACCAGGAAGTAATAAGGACAAATGGGCCGGCCCAATCTCGGACTGCAATCCTTTTCTAACAAAAGGGCACATTGATAATTTGCATATGTGCTGTTCCTTTTAATATGTTGATATAGAAAATAAAAAATTGACTCACAAATGATAAAAATTAATCTTTAGTAAATCAACAAATAATTAGAGTAATATGGAAATTATCTGTCAAAATTGCCCAAATAAACAAGCCCTCTTAGTTTCAATCCATCACTGAATTACCAGTAATATGTACACAGATACTTGTTCCGAAAACCAAGAAATTCTACTTGCTACTTTTGGTTAGTACATTAGTTACATGATTCTACAAATTAGCATCTGGCAGAAATCGGTAACCATGCTTGATCTCAAGCTGTTTAGCAATCTCAAAAGACAGAAATGCATCCTTGGAGGCGTATTTCACCTGCCATTCGTGCAACACCCTCAAACCCCAAAGCCTGTGGTCCACATTTCTGTCCTTGTACGAGGTAGCTCCGCATACTCGATTTCCAATCTTCTCCAGTGAAGACCTGTAACCATTTCGGTACAGATGGCTATACTTGTCATCAACGTCAGCAACAATCAGTTGAAGGTCTTTCCAATTAGAAATCTTGACGCCGCAGTCCTCCTGTAGGCATTCAACATCGTTGGTGATATGCGCTCCAACAAAGATGTGGCCTTCCTCGCTGAGAAACTTGCTCAGGACATCAGGAAGCTTGTAGCCGGCATGGTGCACCTGGTAAATAAGGCAGCGCGACCCGACACACAATTGCAACAATGCGAGCTTGTACCCGCCACTGTGAAGCTCAATCCACTCGGTGTCCAATCCAACGAGCAAACGTTCTGGAGGTGGGCTACCTTTGATTTCGTTGATGTACTCCGCCACTACTCCCGCGTCGCAAGTGATAGTGGTCTTGATGCTCGGGTACCGTTCCTTGAAGAATTCAACCTCGTGCATCGTAGTTGGGGGCGGTCCCTGCTTCTCCGAAAGTCGTGGACGGACGACGGCGGGGCGCCATTCGTCCCACTCCCAGCTGCTGCGATCTCGAACGTCGGCTGGATCAACGGCGGCCTCCCACGGGTTCACGGCGACACGCTTGCCACCCTGCAGTCCCAAACCAAAAAAACAAAGTTCCGAATCTTCAACTGCGTGACAAATCCGCGACTAGAAACTCATTGTGCCTTGCAGGACTAACCTTCGAAGCGACGCTCTCTGCTGACGCGGCCGGGATTGCTCCGCCCGCATCACCTAGGTTACTGTGGAGGCCGGCGGCAGCGGTTGCCTCTACGGCATCCCCCTTCATTTGTGGGGCGCCGCCGTCACCCGATGCGTCGCTTCGGGTCATCGCCATCATTGGAGGTCACTTGCGATGGCGGTTGCCGAGATTGCAAGCTTCGGGGGGTCGCCGGCAATTTCAGTTATCATTTGTTCTGACAGTTCATTTAATGCTTTCTTCATTTTCAGGAAATTTATCTGCCACTGACGAGGGACCTTGCAGAGAGGCTCTGGCGTCATTTCAGTCACATCTTTGAAGAAATCCAGCTAATAAACACAAAGCATGTCTCTCAAGTTGTGTCTTTCGACTATGTATGTGTCTTTAGAATTGTGTCCTTGTAGAGCATGTTTTTGATGATCCTTAGTTGGTGTGGTGTCAACGTGACTCGGGTAGCTAGCCTGTGTAAACTCAGTTGTCATAAATCTTACCCATTGCTACCCGATCTTTATGTTTGTTACACATATTTGTGTGATGCATTTTACTCTGGTACAAATTTGATAAAGGGTTTATGGTAGTCTGCTAAAGTTTATACAAATATGACATTCGTAAATTTACTCTGACCACATCAAAAAATGTGTAACCAATATACAATAACTTTGTGGTAAACAAGAAGTAAACTTTGTGGGACCCACTCGTCACCGGCCACACCAAAACGCATCCCTCAAATACGCCAACCGTTCGTAAAAAATGGGTAGCCAGCGATTTGGAATGTGGCGCCAGTTTTTTCCCATCCGAATTATTTAACTTTCGCCCAAACTACCGCGCAACCATGACTGGGGCCACCACGCCGGGTTACAAGAGTAAAAAGTCGCGTGTCTTTACTTTCCCTCTTGAATCCCCTCGCAAAACAAATCTACAACTCAGTCAGTTAGGGGCCGGGTAGATGATACGACTACCGCCGCCGCCGCCAAGCTGCTTCTCGCCGCGCGTACACGAGGATGCCGTCGTCGAGGGAGCCGGCAAGGGTGACCCCTACGTCCTCTGAAGCGCAGCGCACACCGTCGTCGGCCATGCTACCTAGAATGTTCACAACCCCTGGTGCGGCGATTGGTGAACCTACCGCCACCATGGCCCCCCAGGCCTAGGGCGACGGGGGCGCTCTTTGGGTCATCATCACCATCGGGCGACGATGAAGCACGCGTCGGCGTGGACATAGATGCAGACCCTGATGTTTTACCTTCATCTCAGGACGAGACGACCGAGGCCAGGTACGCTGTATCGTGGTTCGATCTTTCCCCTCATTCGTACTGCTTCCAACATCTCATGCATCTGTGCACGCACTGGTACCCAAGATTTCATGCATTTGATCACGCGATTTGCACACCAAATTTCTTCACATGTTATTGATATGACATCGAAATGAATGCGCAGATCATTAGATGATCAGTCTTGGACCGTATATATCATCGAGAAGGGTATAGATGGGGAGCCAGATACAACACATACTTGTCACCCTCGTGGTTCACAAATCACCCTACAAACCATAAACAATCAGAAACAAAAACTGGGGTATAGGATGAGGGACATTGTTTACTACAAGACTAAAATTCCTGACTCTACTGCGGAAGCAACACTCACTGAGATCGACTACGACGTCAACGTAGAATGAATGAAACAGATTCACGAGGAGGAGATGGTGATCAGATTAGTTATCTCCAGAGAGCCAATACCTATAAACCATACCATGGCCATAACACCTTTGAAATCCAAAAGTGCTTACATACATGCTGATGATGAAGAAGAAGTAGAAGAACATGACTTAGATGAATACAAACTTTGGCTAGCTGATTTGCATCAAGAGAAGAAAGCCTTGGGTAAGATATGCTTCAGCCAAATATTTGTGTACTTATACTCCTGAATTTGCATGTTCAGTCACATGAATGAAATTAATTATGGATTATATTTCAGAATTAAAAGACATTTTCAGGGATGACACAATCGATACATACAGAGAATACCTGAATGTTGCAGGACTACTTGAAGACATCGGTAATATCCCTCTCCTAATTTGCAAGCAAATTACCATTTTTTCTCAGACTACAAAATATGATCGATCATCATATGCCACTAAATTCTCTGCAGAACGGTACATGGACGCCACCTTCATTTTGCAACACCTGCAGTGCAGCCTTCATCTCATGCTCTGCGTTGGAAACAACAGGAGCAAGGATCTGGTAACATGTGTTCCATAGAAATTACCTGTCTGTGCATACAATTATTTTTTGGGTATTATCACATGCATGTTGTTCGCATGGAATAGGCTCACAAAAAGTTAAGAAAAGAGGACGCGGTCCCGTAAGAGCATTGATGGTAATCGCCAAGAGAATCAAGGCGGGCAAGCAACAGTTAGACATTCAATTCTCTAAACATGGAGGACCGGTAGGTGATAACTACCGCTCATTCGTGGATGAAGTGGTCATGTATACAAGGAAAAGGGCTCCTATCATTGGAGTGAAATCATGGAAAAATGTTAGGGAAGAAGTCAGAAACGCAATAGCAACTCGATGTATTGGTAATAATAGACTTTGCTTTTCAAGTACAATTCAAATAAAAACTAACATATCAACTCACACAATATTTGAATGCTATTGTGATTATATAACGAGTGCAAAGTGGGACATGGAGGATAATGTGAATCAAGGGAAAAGATATGGGCCATTGCTAGGGAGCGTTACAAAGGATGGCGTTCAACTTTCAGGTGCTACCCAAGACATACAACGCCTACCACCGGAGAATGTTACATAAGCCTACGTAATTAGATATTGTTGAATGGCACTATCCGTTGAAGTATTTCAAGATCGCTAAATTCAAGGTTTGTTCCACATTGTTAATTACGATTTCTGACCACTACATTTTTCATTCAAATGGCGATGTCTGAGTCTTTAAGATTTTTGTTCATAACTTTACATTGTATAGGAAAGGAGCACACAAAAGTCTGCGATTCGATGCCAACAAATGACAAGACATTTGTCAGGCGCTAAGCCTTATTCTCAGCACAGCTATGAGAAGGTAATAACTGGAGAAGCACATATCCAATCTATCTTGCAGGATGAAGAACATTAATTTGTTATTTTCTTGGCATAACAGAGAGACCCAGAAACTGGTGAAGAGCCCGATGATATGGAACTTTGGTGGATAACTCACACTAACCATGGGTCTTGGACAGACGAACAATCTAAAAATGTCTATGTGAGTTCTCAATGAATTAGTACATACATTACTATACATAGGCTTATACAACTATAGAATGCAACCAATCTCTTGATCAACTAACTCCTCCACCTGTGCCTTGCAAATGTTAGGACACCGCAAGCAGCGTTATTGCTGAGGCGGAATCAAATGCAGACAACAACTTTGTTTCCCAAAAGGAAAAAACGAGATGTTCCAAAAAGCCTACAAAGAAGTCACGAAGTGCAAATCAACCAAGTTGCATGGAAACGGGTACCTGGCAAAAAAACCCAACTAGAAGGCAGCTGCTCAATGCGAAGCACGAGGAACAAATTCGTAGGGAAGAGCTACAGCATGAGGAACACGTCGAGCTCATGGACGCATTTGGGCAGCTACAAGAAAAAATGTCAGGATGGGAAGAAGAAAGGGAAGCAGAAAGGAGAGAACATGCACGCCAACTTGAAGAAAGTGAAAAGAGAAGGCGAGGCGGATCTACAGCGACTTAGGCAAGAGTTCCTATCAATGCTGCAAGCATCAAATGGACAGTCACAAGTTCCACAGGTACTGGTCAAGCTATTTGCATGAATGGGTTTCTTTCCTTGGGTTCTATATATGAATGTTTGTATCCTTTCGTAGGTTGACCAGCCAATATCTGTGTAACCAAGACCAAGCAACAATCTCACTGAATCTGCCGACGTGGCGGCGGTTGCATCTATCACCCAGCAAAACAACCTTGTCGCTGAATCCGCAGACAACGTGGCGGCAGAACCATCAATTCCTACATCTGGGAATGTACAACCAGACTCCACGAATGTGCTCTCGTGTACTCAGGTTGTTCTCGAATTCACAACTTTTTACTAGTACATATCATCAGTTACTGATGAAATTACGCCTAATCTTGTCCTTCCAAATGATTGGTTCATAGGAGAAGGAATCTGAAGAAGTTCGAAAATAAGTAATTCGCAAAACCAGAAGCACTAAAGGTGGTGTTAACAATCCCGAAACACAATCCACCATTAGACAAATTTCTTCTCAACAGCTACAGGTACAAGTTGCACAAAGGAGACGACAAAGCACCAAAAAGACATGAGGTGAAGCTTTTTTCAACAACTCTTACTGTTGTGAATGTAATTCATGTTTCAGCTGTCAAAGTGTGTTTATGGTTGTGGTAATTATTTGATGTCATTATGCTATTTTTATGAATCACAATCAATCTTTGGTTCTCTATATGTTGTTGTTTCACAAATTCCAATATTATAGATTAATTGATGCTAGCTTAAAAATTTTGTTGATTCTTTACAGGTGACGCGACCTCCTTGCATTGAATCCCCCTTTGCTGATCAAGTGTTGGGATCATCTCCAAGTCACAATTGGCAGACCAAGTTCTTCATGTCCTAGCAAATTTGTCTACTATGTGTTGAAACAATGTCCTGTGCCAAACTTTTCAGTATTTAAGTACTTCATGAGTCATGTAATTAACTCAGTGGATGGTTCAATGTTGGTTAATTAACTATAGATGCATTGTTATATTTATCTGCTGATGTTAATTAATGTTTCAATTATTGCTGCTACATAAATGAGCGTGGCAGAATACACCATATGTTGCAAATGATAAATCATGATATCACAACCAGTGTTTTTCGTTGCCAAAAAGTAGCGTGGCAATAGTAAGGTGCACTTGTAGCACCCCTAATACGAACGTGGTAATAAGAAATTCAACTTGGAGCGACACAAAAGGAACGTGGTAATAGTATGGTGTACTTGTAGCAATCCTTAATAGGAACGTGATAATAAGAAGTTCAACTTGTAGCAACACAAAAGGAGCGTGGCAATAGATAGTGCACTTGTAGCAACCCTAATAGAAACGTTGTAATAAAGACTTTAACTTATGGCAACCAACCAAATTTCGAAGCAATAATAGAGGACCACATATTACAACCAATCAAATTACGTGGCAATAGAGGATACCACCTAAAGCAACGTAACCAATATTGTGGCATCAGACAATGCTACCTATCACATCGAAATCAACTTTTGTGGCAATAGAGGAGACCACCTATAGCAACTAACCAATTTCGTGGCATCAGACAATACTACATATTGCAACCAAATTACTTTCGTGGTAATAGACGAGGTTCAACCAATAGCAACCAAAGTCAGTGCATAGCAATACTATAACTTGCAATGAAACAGAAACGTTGCAATTGCACCTTTGGCAACACCACAGATGTGTCGCAATAGTACACTTTGCAACCAGAACAAGCGTTGTAAAAAAACCTAATTGCAACGTTGCGTTACGTTGTAACAAAACAACTTTGGCAACCACTAGATAGACAACGTCGCAATACCCTAATGCAACGCGCCCTTCCGCATCCCATGGCCCACGGAATAATTTGGTTGCAATTGTGTCTATTGCAACCAAATATGGCATATTGCAACACATTTTGTGTGTTGCATTAGGGGGAAAATCTAGTAGTGCCATTTTACTGAAGCTTAGCTAATTATTCATAGCGGTGGTGAAGGATTCTAAGGTGGAATTTAGATTTTCAAGAACTTTCTCATTGGCGGCTAGCTTCTTGTTTAGATTTTTATTAATTATAGCTTGGCCAAAGACAAGATCTTTAATGGAGGGCTGATTATTGAAATTGTTAGAATAAACCTCCATTTTGATTGTTGAACGGGAAATTGGGCCTCAAGTTCCACCCTTGATTGTTATAGTTGTTGTTGCGAAACCCGTTGTTGTTGCCATTGTTGATGAAGATGGTTTCTTCCTTTGTTTCGGGACAATCATTTTTGAATGACCAACATTACTGCAAACCTCGCACGTCGTGTGAGCGTCCATAATCTTGGCGGTTTCCATGTTGCTCGATGCCTCCAAATTCTTCATTAGGAGGTCCATCTTAGCGGGGAGCATGTCGACTCCATCGACTTGGTGTACACCGCAGGTATGGGGTTGGAGACGATCTCTGTCCCAACCTTGATTTTCCACCATCTTCTCGATCAATTCATTGGCGGCGGGTACTTGTAGAGAGAAGAAGGCTCCTCAAGCGGCTGCATCTAGGTACTCGCGGGAAGTACGCTTGAGCCCGAGATATAAGGTTTCAATTAAGACCACCCGTGCATGCTATGGTGCGGGCACGTGGTGATGCACTCCTGCAAGCGTTCCATGCTTCCAGAATAATCTCATCATTCTACTGCTAGAAGCCCGAAATTCTTGCGTGGAGGGCAATGGTTTTCCCCATGAGGACCATGTGTGGTTCGAGGACTGGTGGATGGTCGCTTCCTTATGTGATGAGTGATTGACAACGTTGTGTGGACTTATTCTTGACTAAGTATTGCAGGTGCAGGTTGCGACTTAACTGGTGTTGGTGCAGGTGAAGAACAAGCACGAAAGGTCGTCGTCGGTGAGGCCTCCAGGTGTGGAGAAGACAAGTACGCTTCGTTCGAGGGACCCGGTGGCAAGCGAGGTCAAGTGCGGGCCGCATGGTGGCATGAACAGCAAGATGAAGTCGTGGACGGTTTCTTGGTTGAGCCTCAAAACCAAGGTCGAGCCGGGACTACGTGGGAGCCGAGTCATGAGTGGCGATTAGCGGAGGCTACACCGAGTTCGCGGGGTTTCCGGTGGTTCACCTTAAAACCACTGGGTTCCTTGGTTGATCCACAAAGCTAAGACCGAAGAACCGAAGACGGAGTTGCAGCAGCGCCAGACCGGTCTGACCGGTGGGTCTGACCGGTCTGAACGGTGGGTACCGGTCTGACCGGTGTGCGACGACGCAGTCCAGAATCTTCGTAGCGGAGGACACGCGTCGGGATCGCAAGGCTTGCGTCGAGGCTAAGCAGGTTGCGGTCGTCGGGCATCCGTCTGATGAAGAAAGCTTGAAGATTTCCAAAACCGCCCTTGAGGGGCTTGTATCCCTTGTTATTGGGAAAGGGTATTTTAGACTTTCAGTTGCCTCCATATAACCCATGAGGTGAGGGGGTGGCAGCCAATCTCTTGGAACCCTAGTTCATTTGCTTTCCTTTTTCCCTTCCTATTTTCTTAGCATTTCCATAGGACTAGCTTGAGAGCTTCATGGTGAGGTCTTGTTGAGAGGGTTGGATGATCGGGCGGCAAGCTAGACCTTGTATGAACCATTGTGGCATGTATAGATGATTCGGCGTGGTTCCTCAAGATTTGGATGTGTTGTTCCCGGTTGTTCTTGGTGGTGATTTTCGGAGCCCTCTCTTGGTGATTTCTTTGGGTTGTTTTCGGGACCTTGCTCTTGAGGATTTGATGGGGGAAATTTGTGGGAACCCTTCGTGGTTCTTTGGGCTGTGATTCCCCTCCCAAATCCGTGAGTAAAGGGGCTCGATGTTGGGGTTTTCCGAGTTCTAGGGTTAGAGGTGTTCTTTGCAGGATTTCTTCGATTCCTCCTTGTTGGACAAGTTTTGGTGGGATTAATCTTGGCTATGCACTCCTCATGAGGTGTTCTTATTATCCCCAAAGTCTTGTTCAAGTTCGTGGAGCGATTCGGGAGATCGAGGTTTGGATTTAGGGGAGTTGACCCGCGGGTGCTGTTCATCCCGAGCTGCCCAGGCTACACCAGTCTGATCGGTGCTCTTGACCGGTCTGACCAGTGCAACCCTCGGTGGGTTTTTGCTCAGGTGAATGTCTGGGTGAGTTTGCTGTTGTCCTGTGTTGGGGCTGTTTCGAGTTTGGGTCAGTTTGGAGGTCGGTTGGCCTGTTTGGTGATTTGGGGCTTTCTGGCTGTGACCGGTCTGACCGGTGTGTCGCACCGGCCTGACCGATATGGAGCCACTTAGTGGAAGTCGCCAAGTTTCACTAGCAGGGACTGGTCTGACAGGTGGTGCTCATCGGTCTGACCGGTGTTGGTCAGTGGACTCGAGGTTTGGTGTTCCGCTGCGCTCTCGGGTCGGAAGGTTGTGTGTTGGTTCCTAGGTCCAGTGCCACTCCAGTGGCTACGTGGGCTTGGCCAACTTGGGTAGTGAGTCGAAGACGTGTGTTGGAAGCCGTGTTCATCTTGTTGGAGTTTCCATCTCCTTAGAGAAGAATTTTTATCGGCTCCCATTCACTCCCCCCCTCTCTGGTTTGCCATATCGGTCCTTCAAATGGTATCAGAGCCGGTTTGGGTCTTTATTGACTCTAACCAGTCTAAGATCCAAGGATGGCGTACCAGGAACGGGGTTCGGGTCCTCCACACTTCGATGGCAAGAACTACCAGATGTGGAGTAAGCGGATGGCTGCATTTCTCAGAGGAAAGGGTCAGATCCTTTGGGATATCACGGTGGACACAGGCTACATCCAGCCGATGAACTTCCTTGCTCCAGGATCGAGGGACATGTTCGACGCCAAAAATAAGGCGATCGACTACTTGTTTCGTGCTTTGTGTCAGCCTGAGTTCGATCGGGTGCACACCGAGCACTTGGCTTGTAGAATCTGGTTGGTGTTGAAGGAGGCTCATGTTGGGAATGCCCAGGTTCAGGCACGGATGTATGCGACCTACCGGAGAGAGTACGAGAACCTCACTCATCTCCCAGTGAGTCCATCGATGCCTTGTTTCATAGGTTTACGGTGGTTGTGAACAACATGAGGGCCAATGTGGACATGCTCCCGTACGATGATCATGATAGAGTTGTCAAGCTCTTACACTCTTTGGATCGTACGATTTGGGGCGGAAAGTTCGAGGCCATTGTGGAGTCGGTGAAGTATGACACTCTCACGGTGAACGAGCTGTTCTCGAAGCTCAAGTCAGCTGAGGTGGATAGGGGCATGACTGCCAAGCTCGAGGCATTTAAGAGGCAGGATGGTGAGGGACTTGGGGCTAACAGGGTTGGTGAGGAAAGTGGAGAGAATACCCCAGAGCCACCAAAAACCCACCACAAAAATGATTTCCCTCCAAAACCTAACCATCTTAGGAACCGACTAGACACAACCCCAGCTCCACCCGTGTTTCCTACACCAACAAATGATCTCCAGAAGCCTATCAAGTTTGTGAGCACTTCGGGGAAAGTGTTCTTTGGGAAAGAAAGTGAGAAGGCTAGTGAGGAGAAACCGGTGGAGAAGTTGAGTGGAGAGGAACCAAGTGAGCAGCCACAGCCTAAGCCTAAGCTTGTGAGGTTCCATTGTGGCTATTGTGGGAGAGATGGCCATAAGGATGAGTTTTGCTTCAAGAGGAAGCGAGAGGAGAGAATGGCAAAGGAGTGGGCTAACAAGAACAAGTACCACCCTTCCGATGGTGTAATTGAGCCTTGTGTGCAGATGCCCAGGGCCAAGGTGAGTGTGAGGACAGTTTGGGCTTGGGGAGAGCGGAAGGCTGTTGGAGGTGCTGTTGCCCAGGCTACACCGGTCAGATCGGTGTGGGGCACCGGTCAGACCGATTGAGGCCTGGACAGGCAGCAGTTTGGTTTTCGTGTCCGTACAAATGCGAGAATCATTTCTGGAGGTCGTGGTTCTGGTGGTTGGGCTGGAGAGTTTGCAGGTGGTCAGGTTGCTAGGCATTCTCCCCCTCGAGTTCATTACGGGGATGGGAGGAGTCGTGGCTTTGAGAAGGAGAGGAGGGACAGTCCACGGGCTTTCTTTCATGGTTTTGGTCCTCCTCCATGCAGAGAAGGTTGGTTTCCTCAGAGTGGTTACCGAGGTGGTGTTCGTGACGGTAGTTTTGGTAGGAAATATGGTTTGGTGTGTGCTAACCCCACTTTCGAGCAAATGGCTCGGCACTGGTTTTACTCTTTTGGTACTAACCCCAGTGCTGAGTCGTTTGTTCGCTCACATGCTCGTTTTTTAATTTCAGGTGGGAGGCTTGAAGAACATTTGGTTGATTGACTCTGGTTGCTCGAGGCATATGACCGGAGACAGGGGTGGTTCTCAAGTCTCGTTCCGATGGTGACAAGGAGGTACATCACTTTTGGGGGCAATGGGCGTGGGCATGTGCTTTCAGAAGGTGATATTAAGGTGAGTGACAAGATCACTCTCAGGCGTGTTGCTCTTGTTCAATCGCTGGGGTACAATCTGCTTTCTGTGTCCCAGCTGTTGGATGAGGGTTTTGAGGTGTTGTTTCGCCCTGGTGGTTCTCGGATTTTGGACTCGAGGGGACCTTTTCTGTTTGGTCATTCCCGAGGGTCAGGTGTTTCGTGCTGATTTTTCTCAGTCTTCGGTTGTGGAGCGTTGTTTCTTGGCTGGTTCTTCGAGTGAGTTGTGGAAGTGGCATAGGAAGTTGGGTCACTTGAGCTTTGACCTTTTGTCTCACTTGAGTAAACTCAATTTGGTCCGAGGATTGCCACAGTTGAGGCTTGAGAAAGAGTTGGTTTGCGCGCCGTGTAGGCATGCCAAGATGGTAGCCTCTTCTCACCCGCCTCTCACCGATGTGATGACCGAGCGTCCATGCGAGCTGCTCCATATGGACCTTTTTGGCCCAGCTCGTGTGCGATCTGCGGGTGGGAAGTGGTATGTCCTTGTTGTGGTGGACGACTACTCTCGGTATGCGTGGGTGTTCTTTCTCGAGGATAATGGGGAAACGTTTGGTTTTGTTCGAGATCTAGTCTTGAGGTTGAGGAACGAGAGGCACGGAGATGCCATACGAGCAATCCGCAGTGACAATGGCTCGGAATTCAGAAACTCTCGTTTTGAAACCTTTTGCTATGACTTTGGTCTTGAGCACCAGTTTTCGAGTCCGTATACGCCTCCCCAGAATGGTGTTGTGGAAAGGAAGAACAGGACCTTGTGTGAGATGGCTTGGACGATGCTTGACGAGCATAGGACTCCGAGGAGGTATTGGGCTGAGGCGGTGAATACCGCGTGCTATGTGTCAAACAGGATCTACCTCATAGTGCACAAGAAGAAAACATGCTACGAAATGATGCACAGTCGCACACCCAAGGTGAGTCACTTCCATGTCTTTGGTTGCAAATGCTTTATTCTGAAGAAAGGGAAGAAGCTGGATAAGGTTGAGGCTAGGTCTGTCGATGGTATTTTCTTTGGTCATGCATCTCATTCTAGAGCATATCGTGTGCTCAATATTGAAATTAACCAAATCGTGGAGACTTGCGAGGTAACCTTCGACGAGTCACAGCCACGTAGTCAGCTTGTCTTTGAGTGTGCAGGTGATGATGAGCTTGGCGAGGAGATCTTTCAGGAGGAGGAGCATGAACATGGAGACGATGAAGATGGCGGTGTGGTGCCCCCGGCTGAACATGTACCCACTACTTCGACTACGGTGGTGGACGGACCCTCTCCTACACCTACGACGAAAAATCAAGATCGAGGAGAAGCTGTTGTTGAAGGGGAGGCAGCATCGAGGCGAGAACCTCCCCGGCGAGTACAAGTGGATCACCCAGCTTCGAGGATCATCGGCGACATGAATGAACGCACTACACGGTCGAGGGTTCGGAACAATTCTCATTTCGCTCATGCTGCATTTGTTGTTACTTTTGAGCCCAAAGACATTGGACACGCGCTATCTGATCACAATTGGGTTAATTCGATGCATGAGGAATTGGAGAACTTTGAGAGGAATTAGGTTTGGGAGTTGGTTGACCTTCCCCCAGGGTGTAAGCCGATTGGTACAAAGTGGGTGTGGAAGAACAAAGAGGGTGAGAAAGGTGAGGTTGTGAGAAACAAGTCGAGGCTTGTTGCTCAGGGGTTCCGTCGGAAGGAGGGGACCGGCTACGAGGAGACCTTTGCTCCCGTAGCCCATTTGGAGGCAATAAGGATCCTTCTAGCCTTTTCCGTGGCTAAAGGGTTCAAGTTGCACCAAATGGATGTGAAGAGTGCTTTCCTGAATGGTGTGTTGGAGGAAGAAGTGTATTTGAGGCAACCTCCAGGGTTTGAGAGTTAGAAGTACCCCCACTGGGTGTACAAGTTGAGGAAGGCGCTGTATGGGCTGAAGCAGGCGCCTAGAGCTTGGTATGGCAGGTTGAGGGGGTTCTTGTTTGAGAGAGGTTTTGAGATGGGGAAGGTCGATCAGACCTTGTTTCTACCGAGGTAGGGCAGAGATATCCTGATTGTGCAGGTGTACGTGGATGATATTGTCTTTGGTGGCTCGTCTAACTCTCTTGTTGCAAGGTTTTCAAAAGATATGAGCAAGGAATTTGAGATGAGCATGATGGGCGAGTTGTAGTTCTTCCTCGGGCTACAAATAAAACAATCAAAGGAAGGAACATTTGTGCACCAAGCTAAGTACACCAAGGATATTGTGCGGAAGTTCAAGACGGAGGATTCCAAGGCTATGACGACGCCGATGAGTACGACTACGTCTCTTGATGCAGACGAGGAAGGTGAACACGTGGACCAGAAGGAGTACTGAAGCATGATCGGGTCACTCCTATACTTGACGGCGACGAGGCCGGACATCCAGTTCTTGGTATGTCTGTGCGCTCGTTTTCAAGCGTCTCTGAGGACTTCGCATCCGCAAGTGGTGAAGCGAATTTTCAGGTACTTGCGTCACACTCCCGACTTCGGCCTTTGGTACTCCACGTCCTCTTCTTTGGCGCTTCATGGTTTTTCAGACGCGGATTTTGCCGGGTGTCGGTTAGATAGGAAGTCCACTTCTGGGACTTGCCAGTTTTTGGGTTCTTCTTTGGTGTCTTGGTCTTCCCACAAACTATCGAGTGTTGCTCAATACACTACCGAGGCCGAGTACATTGCTGCTGCTAGTTGTTGCTCTCAGCGCCTTTGGATTTCATACACCATGAGTGACTTTGGTGAGGAGTATACCCATGTCCCACTTCAATGTGATAGCACTAGTGCCATAAGCGTTGCAAAGAACCCAGTGTTCCATTCCAAAACCAAGCACATAGAAGTGAGGTATCATTTTCTGAGAGACAACGTAGAGAAAGGAAAGATAGCTTTGATCCATGTACCCACACATGACCAACTAGCCGATATTTTCACCAAACCCCTAGATCAAGCAACTTTCACTCGTTTGGGGGGGGGAACTTGGTGTGTGTTTGATTTCTTGAATTGGGTGTGTGGGAGCTCCTTTGTAGCATATGTATAGCTTTCCTTTCTGCATTTCTTGCATTTGGCATGGCATATGTAACATGATGTATAGGCATCCTTGTATCTTAGATTGCATGCATTTTGTATCATCTGCATTGGATAGCAAAAGCTTCTCCTATATACATTGTTCACCATGGAATGCTATTTATGTATTTGTGAGCTTGTTTGGTATGCTATGGTTAGTTTGGCTTAGCTCTTGATGATTTTGATGAATAATCAATGGTTGATGTCTATGTTTTTGAAAAATGTCACATACATGCTCTCTCATGTGTAAATGACTTTACATGATCTTGACATGTTTTAGTGGCTTTGCTATGCTTAATTTGTGGTTGGATAGCTAGTTTATTGATCATATGGGGCCAAAGGCTCATTTGCCATCATGAATGTTTAGCCCTATTGCTTTATCTTGTGGAGGGGCATAAGCTCTTTTTTGTCGCAAAGACATTTCATGTACCAATTATGAATCTGAAAATGAAATGTAAAATGCTTGGAAAATGTGCTCCCATGTCATATGTGCTGAATTTAATTTGCTTTGGGAGCTAGACCGTTGCATGATGCCTACCAATGAGAAGTCTCATACATAGAAGTAGGCACATGGCTCGGTGGCTTTGACATGACATGAGGTGCTTGTGGGTGTTTGTGATGGTCTTATGATTAGAATGGCTGTCCTAGCATGAAGTTTGTGTGGCTTTGCCATTTTGATATGTTTTGATCATGTTTAGGACTTTGCTCATGAGAGGCAAATTTTTTCGCAAAATTGCCTAAATCCATCTTGGCTTCGTCCAATGGTTGTGAAACTTGATAATCATGTAGTTGATGTCGATACGAAGCTATAGAGTATTTAACTTGCTGATTTGGACATGTGTAGCATCCTTTGTTGAATTTTTTTTATTTGAGGAGCTCTAGGTTGAAAGTTTTGCATTTTTGTCTTGATTCATGCATTGTCAACAAGGGGGAGAAGTTTGAGCTTGAAATGGCTTGTTGGATGCATTTAAAAGGTTCTCAGGTGGTTTCGAGCCATTTCTGGGCTCTGTTGTGCACCGGTCTGACCGGTCGCGGTCACCGGTCTGACGGGTCAGAGTGCTGGTCCTGTGCACATGTTGGGCACCGGTCTGACCGGTGGTGGTGACCGGTCTGACCGGTGTGAGCTGAAGTTGTTGCAGCTGTCCTGTTTTCAAGTGGTTTGCATGCATTCGTCCAGGGGGAGATGCATTGGTTCAGGGGGGAGCTTGCATGTGTGCAGGGGGAGCTCTTTGTGGTTTTTCGAGCTTTGTTTCGGTGGTTTGCGCTGTTTGGTTGAGCTTTGCTTTGTCTCGGACGTGTCGAGCTGTTGCCCTTGCCTAAGGGGTCCGAGACTTGTCTTCTTCAAGTGATCTTGCTCCTTCCCTTTGCTTGGCTTTCGATCGCTTGTTGGAGTTTCTTTTTGTTCGTTTCTTTTCTTTTTCTTTTCTCTCTTGTTACTTTCGTGTGGGTGTTGTCAATGCACTCATCAAGGGGGAGATTGACGACCATGTGTGGTTCGAGGACCGGTGGATGGTCGCTTCCTTGTGTGATGAGTGATTGACAACGTTGTGTGGACTGATTCTTGGCTAAGTATTGCAGGTGCAGGTTGCGACTTGACTGGTGTTGGTGCAGGTGAAGAACAAGCGCGAAAGGTCGTCGTCGGTGAGGCCTCCAAGTGTGGAGAAGACAAGTAGGCTTCGTTCGAGAGACCCGGTGGCCAGCGGTGTCAAGTGCGGGCCGCATGGTGGCATGAACAGCAAGATGAAGTCGTGGACAGTTTCTTGGTTGAGCCTCAAAACCAAGGTCGAGCCAGGACTACGTGGGAGTCGAGTCATGAGTGGTGATTGGCGGAGGCTACACCGAGTTCGCGGGGTTTCCGGTGGTTCACCAGAAAACCACTGGGTTCCTTGGTTGATCCACAAAGCCAAGACCGAAGAACCGAAGACGGAGCTACAGCAGCGCCAGACCGGTCTGACTGGTGGGTCCGACCGGTCTGACCGGTGAGGAGCACTGGTCTGACCGGTGTGCGATGACGCAGTCCAGAATCTTCAAAGCGGAGGACACGCGTAGGAATCGCAAGGCTTGCGTCGAGGCTAAGCAGGTTGCGGTCGCTGGGCAACAGTCTGATGGAGAAAGCTTGAAGATTTCCAAAACCGCCCTTGAGGGGCTTGTATCCCTCGTTATTAGGAAAGGGTTTTCAGACTTTCGGTTGCGTCCATATAACCCACGAGGTGAGAGGATGGTAGCCAATCTCTTGGAACCCTAGTTCATTTGCTTTCTTTTTTTCCCTTCCTATTTTCTTAGGATTTCCATAGGACTAGCTTGAGAGCTTCATGGTGAGATCTTGTTGAGAGGGTTGGATGATCGGGAGGCAAGCTAGACTTTGTATGAACCTTTGTGGCATGTATAGATGATTCGGCGTGGTTCCTCGAGGTTTGGATGTGTTGTTCCCGATTGTTCTTGGTGGTGATTTTCGGAGCCCTCTCTTGGTGATTTCTTTGGGTTGTTTTTGGGACCTTGCTCTTGGGGATTTGATGGGGGAAATTTGTGGGAACCCTTCGTGGTTCTTTGGGCTGTGATTCCCCTCCCAAATCTGTGAGTAAAGGGGCTCGATTTTGGGGTTTTCTGAGTTCTAGGGTTAGGGGTGTCCTTGGCGGGATTTCTTCGATTCCTCCATTTTGAACAAGTTTTGGTGGGATTAATCTTGGCTATGGACTCCTCATGAGGTGTTCCTATTATCCCCAATGTCTTGTTCAAGTCCGTGGAGCGATTCGGGAGATCGAGGTTTGGATTTGGGGGAGTTGACTCGCGGGTGTTGTTCATCCCGAGCTGCCCAGGCTCAACCGGTCTGACCGGTGCTCTTGACCGGTCTGACCGGTGCAACCCTTGGTGGGTTTTTGCTCGAGTGAACGTCTGGGTGAGTTTGCTGTTGTCTTGTGTTGGGGGTGTTTCGAGTTTGGGTCAGTTTGGAGGTCGGTTGACCTGTTTGGTGATTTGGGGCTTTCTGGTTGTGACCGGTCTGACCGGTGTGTCGCACCGGCCTGACCGGTGTGAAGCCACTTAGTGGAAGTCGCCAAGTTTCACCAGCAGGGACCGGTCTGACCGGTGGTGCTCACCGGTCTGACCGGTGTTGGTCAGTGGACTCGAGGTTTGGTGTTCCGCTGCGTTCTCGGGTCGGGAGGTTGTGTGTTGGTTCTTAGGTCCAGTGGCACTCCAGTGGCTACGTGGGCTTGGACAACTTGGGTAGTGAGTTGAAGACGTGTGTTGGAAGCCGTGTTCATCTTGTTGGAGTTTCCATCTCCTTCGAGAAGAATTTTTATCGGCTCCCATTCACTCCCCCATCTCTGGTTCGCTGTATCGGTCCTTCACCCCACCAAGAAGAACTTTGCGAGTGTCGGTGCGGAATGTGGTCCCGACACTAACCAGTAATAAGCGCCAAGGTCTATCCCTCAATGGTCGATGCTAAGCAATAAGAGACACAGAGTTTATCCTGGTTCTGGCCGAGGGGCCGTACGTCCAGCAGTGGTGTGCTCAAGGCACTATATTGCTCAGCACCGGGGGTGCCTGTAGCGGAGCTGCAACAAGCAAGGCGGGAGAGGAAGCGTGGCTTCCAAGTCCCTGGTGTAGTGGCTGAAGATATCGTGGGAGAATTGGAGAGCAAGTGCGTGGCGCGGCCTGTCTCGCGTTGTGTTGTGTCGTGTGTTTGTCGTCGTGTCCCTTGTCTGTCCCCTACGGCAGGGGGGTTCGTCCTCCTTTTATAGACCAAGGAGAGAGCGAATCACATGCATGCCGCGCTATTTAGCTACACGAGGGAGCGTGATGTGCTATGCTGTAGAGTAGGCGGCCGCCCGGACGATCCTTGCAGTGATCCGGCCATCATGGCGTGTCTTGTACCCGAACAGTGGCAGCTTCGAGGGTAGAAGGGCAGCGGACGGCTGTGATGTCTTTTGACGGGCTCGAGGGAGTTGCTGACGTCGGTCCGTACGAGGCACAGTGGCAGGTAAGGTGGCATCCCGTTCCCGCACGCTCCACAGCGCTGGCGTTGTTGCCACAGCGCCGGCGTGTGCCCGTACGCGCGGGGGCAGCAGCCATGCCGTTAACAGTGGCAGGGATGGCGTCCCACCGGCCTAGCGCCTCCACCTAACCCTGCAAGATCACAAGAAAGGAAGTCGAGGGTGCGACCGGCCCGCCTTCGAGGGCTCGGCGCGTTGGCCGCACGGAGCGGGCGGCGCGGCGTCACGGGACTGGCACCGGCCACGCCGCACAGTTCCTCCCACAGTGGCGGGGATGGGCTCCCTCCTGGGGAGTTGGTGCGGTGGCACCGGGGCGCGAGCCCCAGGCGCATGATGGCACCGCCCCGCCATTGTCAGGGCATTAAATGCCCGTGTACGGGAGCAGGCGCGCGCGTGCGGAGCGCCCTCGAGCGAGGTGGACCCCGTTCGAGGGCGGAGCGGACCCTCGAGCGAGGCGGAGCCTGCTCGAGGTAAGCGTACCCCCTCGAACGGGACGGAGCCCGCCCGAGGGAGGCGCGCATCCTCGAGCGAGGCGAAGCCTGCTCGAGGGGATCTTCGAGTGGGCCGCCTTGGTGGGCCGTTGGGGCCTCCGCGGCGTGGGCCGTGTCCTGCATGGTTAGGCGAGGCGTGTTTGGCTTTGGCTTTGTTGCGGGTTTTAAGTGGGGATTTCCCAGTTGTTGAAGGGAACCCCTAGGGTTGTCCCCGACAGCGAGAAATGCCTTAGAGCACTTATCCCATGTGTTGATGGCGTCTCGCTCTGCATAAAACCATTGCTTCACATTCCCGAGCAATGAGAACGGGAATAGGCGAAGACAGGTTGCATCATCCGTCACTCCACAGATAGTGAAGGTCCTACACACCTCCAGAAAATGCTGGAGATGTGCGTTGGCGTCTTCATTCGGCTTGCTGGAGAAAAGATTTGCTTGAACCATGTTCATCAACTCCTACTTGAGTTCAAAGTTTCTGTCTCCCACCGTTGTGTTCAGTCCGGTAGGGACATTGGTGTTGGAAGGGGCGGAAAACTCGCGGACCGTCCTCTCGGCCATCGGTTAGTGTTTGTAATAGGAATCGAACAATTTCACAACAAACCGGCCCCGTGCCATCGATCCGTCGACCTTCGTAAGTACCGGCAACCTTGTATCATGTCTAGTATCATGCGGTGGATTTAGACCGTGATGCAAGTAGTCTTGTTACCATGCTTAGTATCATGCGGTGGATTTAAGCTTGGTTCAAGAAGGTTTCCTTGTTGGATCATGAGTCATGCGGTAGGCTAAGATCTAGCTTGGATCTAGTTATCGGCTCTATTAGATTTGGCAAGATCTAATACATTCATTAAATTATCGTGTGTTGCTTTGAATTTTACTTTTTTGTGTTTAATTCATGTAACACTTTTATTGCCCAATTTAGATTGATTAGATTCGGCTCTATCCTGTTTGTGATCTACATGTTGCACGTTCAAATCTTTGGCTTGACACGGTAAGCGAGTCATGCGTTCTTAATAGCCGAATTCGAATCAATTTAGATTGTCACATGTTGCGGGTTCAAGCTTGTTAATGTTGCATAGTTTGTTCCTTCTCCGTGGAACCCGATTCGGCTGTACAGCTATATTCGGTAATCTCCTCGCGGGTGAAACATGTCCATGAGTTTGCTTTAAATAATGTATGCTTTTAGCCTTCCATGTTTAGATTGTATCATGCGGTGGATTGATCTATTTTTGGATGGTGGTGTGATTTTAAACAAGTTGTATCATGCGGTGGATTAACTTGTTTGACGTCATGCTTGACGGGTTTGAGAGTATCTAGACATGTGGTAGACTAGTGCTTTTGGTCTATGCATGCTTGTTTACTGCAGATTCATGATCATGCTTCGCTTTTTATTTATTTTATCATGCTTTATCCTTAATAATCGGTTATGATTACGTGTTGTAACATTGTTTAAATAAAGACAGATTTTTCATCATGTTTACGTTACACATCCGGCAGTACTCTGTTTACATGCTTTTATCAATTGCCGAATGAGGTTTAAATTGCTGACAGATAGCTTGTTTATAGCTATATGTCATTCTAACTGGCTTCATAGCCGTAAATACGGAACTGTCTGGTACCACCCGGCAAATTCCAGGCTTTATCTAACTATTTTCATCCTTTGTCAGTTTCAGGGAAAATTGACTGGCACGCTTCCGGATTCTGACGCCCGGGCCACGTGTGTGAAGCTAGCTAATCCGGCTTGTTGTGTGCTTGGCGTGAGGTGCTGATTTTACGTCAACAGTAAATTTGTATCGATCAAGTGTCGGGCTCGGATGGTTAGCGCAAGAGACAACGTGATTTATACTGGTTCGGGCCTCCGAGGAGTAACACCCTACGTCCAGTGTCAAGCTGTCGTGTTCTCGTGCTAGGGTTGTTTGTAGTAGGGGTTATAAACTGGTCGGGAGAGGGTGTCGAGCCCAAGTCCCTAAGTGAGAGTGTTCGGTCCGTCAGCCCTTGTGATGGTTGCCCTCCACTCCCTTTTATAGATGCAAGGGGAAGGGAAAAAATGGAAATAAAATAAATGTTACAGTGTTGGCCGCTGGGATGTCCTTTCGTGTGTCGTTGTCCCTCTGGGCGCATTGAAGAGGAACCGTGCTTTGTTGTCATAGAGGTTGTCACGTGGTTGGGCGGGGCTATTCATTTTAGGATGCCTGGCGCTTCCTCTGAGTAGTTTGGTGATGACTAAACCTGTGTGAGCATGGGTTGAGCTCGCCACGTTGAGGCCTAATTGTACGCCTGTGCTTATCATAGGGGCACTCGAGTGGCTCGTGCAGAGTTGGCTTGTTGTAGGGTCGTATGTGACGGCGAGTTGATGGCCACACGACTAAGAAGAGCTGCATCAAGGCTCTTGCCAGAGCCGACCATCCGTGCGTGCCGCCAGCTGGTGTGCTTGCATGGCATGGGCAACTGGCGCCCCACGCATTGTAGCCGAAGAGTTCGTGTGCTGAGACCGCACCACGTGGTACGAGCGGCATCTTGGTCGGAGACAGAGAGTGCTCGTGCGAACAAGCTAGTTGTCATGTGTGGCGGAGACTTGTCGTGCGAGGCTTCCTTTAGTAGGGAACTTGTCGGAGAAGTTCCCAACTAGTCGGAAATAAGACATCTTGCACGTGATAGTCTGGTCAGGGGTCCTTGGTCCTCGTTTTGAATCTTGGCCATCACGTTGTGAATGGTGTCAGAAGAATTTCAAAGGGGCCCCTAATCTGTGCCCTCGTCAACGAGCCTCTAACTTATGAACAAACACCAAAAACATGAATAAGTCACTCATCAACTGGAACGAATGGCCTTGCTCATCAAGAACATGAGACTCTAAATGATGAATGAGCGAAGAACATATGAACAAATCATCCATGTATACAAGCACAACTTTATATAAGATAGTTGAATAATTGAGGACTAGGAGCGTCCCGATGGTCGATGGATGACCGCTCCTCAGTGATGAGTGATTGACAACGGGTGTTGGACTGACTCTTGGCTCAGTGCGCAGGTGTAGGCTGCGGCCTAGTTCGTGTTGTTGCAGGTGAAGAACGGGCGCGACAGGTCTTCAGTCTTGAGGGGCCTCCGGGAGATGGAGAGACAAGTAGGCTCGGTTCGAGGGACCCGGTGGACGGCGGGACTAGGTGCGGGCCACATGGTAGCGAGACGAGCAAGACGAAGTCATGGACGATCGAGCCGGTGCACGGTGGCGGTCGAGTCAAGAGGCTTGGAGGGAGGCCGGGCCGAGGACGCGGGGTTTGGTGGTTTGCCCACAAAACCATCGGAGGACGGTTTCTTGGTTTGGGCCTCAAAACCAAGTCCGAAGGCCCAACATGACGGATCCGGGATCCGGGCGTTTCGGGAAGCTGCGAAGTGGAGGACACGCGGCGGGATCGCATGGCTTGCGTCAGGAGGACGCGGGGTGCGGCGAAGGCATGGCCGTCCGATGGCAAGACCCACAAACATTACATAAATGCCCCTGCGTGGGTTGTATCGCCAGTAGTTGAGTTAGGGGTAGTCGAGTCATTTCCCACACCGGCGGGACCCGATATAGAAGCCATGAGTGTGTGTGGATGGCTCTCTCTCTCTCCGCGACTTAGGGTTTCGTTTCCCCCCTTCTCTTTCTCATTTTTCCGGGACTATTTTCTTCTCCATTTTTCTCTAGGCTAGCATGAGAGCTTCATGAGAGATTTGTTGAGAGGGATGGATGCTAGGGCGGCATGCTATACCTTGTAAATCTTTCCTGGTTTGTATAGAAGATTCGGCGTTGTGAATTTCGTGGTCTTTTTCGTGCTTGTTTTTGGTGCCTTTGTTCTTGGTGTGGTTCTGCGGATTTGAGTGGGTTTCTCCCCGGATTTCTTTGAGGGAAACATGGATCGATGTCTAGTGCATCTTTGTGATTGATCTTGTGCCCTCAAACGCCGGGAAACCACTTCGATTCAAGGATTTTCGTTCGGTACTCTAGCTTTTGGTGGTGTTCAAAGGATCCGCGATTCCCGATGATTTAGGAAGTTAGGAGGCGAAATTTTTGGGGTATAGCATCCTTGGTTGACGCTTTTCATGTCCCCAAACTCTTGTCTCAACAGCTTCTACCATTTGGGAGATCTGGTGATGGATTGGGAGAGTTGACCCTCGGGGTCGAGCAGTTTTCTGCTCTGTCCGTGCGGCGCGGACGGTCCGCGAGGCAGTGGCGGACGGTCCGCGGGCTGCGTGTTCTTCGCATGTTCGTCGTGTTCTTGCGCACCTTTGCTTTCGATCCGGTTTTGTTTTAGGTTTTCCTTGCAGCCGGTTCGCGGACGGTCCGAGCTTCAGTAGCGGACGGTCCGGGACCCACGCGGACGGTCCGCCCAGTCTCTGCGGACGGTCCGTTTTTCTCGGGTCGGTTCTGGTGGTTCTGTTGTCTTTAACGGACGGTCCGTGGCTCCTGGCCGGACGGTCCGCGTGTCCCTTGCGGACTGTCCGCGGCACATGGCCGGACAATCCGCGCGGCCTTTGCGGACAGTCTGCCCCGCCTGTCCGAACAGTCCGCCCGAGGCTGACAGCTTGGTTATTTGATTCGATTCCTTCCTTCTTCTTTCGTGCTTTCGCGTGTGCTTCAAGGAATCGTTCCTAAGACTTGAGGTTGATCCGCAACCTTGTTGTCTTGGCGGGTGGAGTGTGATTCGATCCATCGCTCGTGTGTGACCGGGATTTGTCTAGGGTATAGGTCGGGTTCTTCGAGAAGAATTTTTACTGGCTCCTATTCACTCCCCCCTCTCTAGTCGCCATCCGATCCTTCAATTGGTATCAGAGCTTGGTGCCGGATTCTTTGTGACTTTGACAAGTCTTGAATCCTAAGATGGCGTACGTTGAGCGGGGCGGTCCGCCGCACTTCGATGGAAAGGGTTACCACAAGTGGGCGGCTCGTATGATGATCTTTCTTTGTGGCAAGTTGTTGGATTTTTTTGTGCTTGACAAGACCTATGCTATTCCGATCAACATCCATACTCTTATGGTGATTGATGCTGGTGCTAAGGCCAAGTATGAGGCAAATGCAAAAGCCGTTGATCACTTGGTCCGGAGCTTTTGTGATCCTGAGTTTGAGCGTGTTCGCCATTTGAATCTTGCTTGGCAAATTTGGGAGAAGTTGTTGGTTGCTCACGGTGGTGATAACCATGTGAAGGCTCGCCTCTTTGTTTCTTACCGGATGCAATATGAGAACTTCACTCAACTTCCCGGTGAGGACATTGATGCGATGTTTCAGAGGTTCACCGCCATCATGAACAACATGAAGGCTAATGTTGAGGATTTCCCTTACACTGAGCATGATCAACCTTTGAAGCTCTTGCATGTCTTGGACCCAAATGTTTGGGGTGCTAAGGTTGAGGCCATCAAGGAGTCTGGGCAATATCTGACCATTGAGTTGGATGACCTCTTTTCTAAGCTCAAGTCGGCTGAGGTTGATACGAAGTTGCAATCCAAGCATGAGGGCTCGACTGACCATAGTCTTGCTCTTGTGGGCGGATCAAAGGGCAAAGCTAACCCTTCCTGTCGATAGTTTTCCTTGTCTTCTCTTATGTCTATTCTAGATGAGGAGTTTGATGTGCTGGGCGAGGAGGAGCTGGCCTTGCTCTCAAGGAGGTTTGATCGACTACATGAGAGCCAGAGGAATGCAAGGCGGAGCTCAGGGACATGCTACAAGTGTGGCGAGCGTGGACACTTCATCGCCGAGTGTGACAAGTACTCCTCCAAGGGCAAGCACTTCAGCAAGTCCAAGAGCAAGGACAAGGACAAGCGGCGACCGAGCAAGGGCGGTTACAAGAAGGACAAGGCAAGAGCCATGGTGGCCGGTGCAAGCGACGTCGACTCAAGCTCAAGCGATGCGCAGTCAAGCTCAAGCAGTGAAGATGAAGACGCCGGGAGGCGCAAGGGCAAGAAGAGTGCAAGCCGGAACCTCAGTGGATTGAGCTTTATGGCGCTTGAAGGCTTTTGTGGCATGGCCCATAGCTCAAGCAGCAAGAAGAGCGAGAAGGAAGACAGCGACTCTGACTCGGAGGATGAGGTAAATCGTGACCCCGACTCTTTGCTTGCTGAGATCACTAGGTTGAATGGCTTGATTGATAACCATGATAGTATGTTGAGAGACGCTAAGAAGATGAGAAAAGATCTTAGGGCTTAACTTGAGAATGCTAGTGAGAAAGTAGGAGAGCTAGAGTCAAAATTGCTTGAATTGAAACTTGAGAATGACTGTTTGAAACTTGCTCCTACTATTTCTGATGATGTTGAATGCACTGAGTGTGATGCATGGTTGAATGAGATCAAGTTGCTTAATGAAAAGAATGCTTCTACTTTGGCTAAACTAGATGCTCTTAGGACTGAGTATGATGAGCTTAAGGCTAGACCCACTTTGCTTGGTGCTTGTAAATCATGTCCTACTATGCATGCTAAGCTTGTTGATGCTCGTTCTACTATTAGCACGTTGGAAGCTTTTTTGAAATCTCCTGTTGTCAATGCATGCAGTAGCTGTGATGAAGTTACTTTGAGCAATATTGAACTTACTTCCCGTTTGGATGTCATCTATGAGGAGAATGATTATTTGAGGAAGGTGTTGGGTTGGTTTTCCGGGCAGGAACCTCAATTGAAAATCATGATTGAGGAGTTCAAGAGAGCTGATGGTCGTAGTTTGGGTTTTGAGAAGTTGGGTGAGAAAGTGGGAGAGAACAGTGGGTAGAGTGTGTATGAGAAGTGTGTTGAGTCTAACCTCGAGTTTGAGGTGATCGGAGACATCCAAGTCCCACTTCCAAAAGCACCCAAGAACTCTTTCACACCAAAGCCCAACCACCTTTGCAACAAGCTTGACACAACCCAAGATCCACCCAAATTTCCACCCAAAACAAATGACTTCCAAAAACCCGTGAAGTTTGTGAGTGAGAAGGGTGAGAAGCCTAGAGAGAAGCCAGAGCCAAAACCAAAACCCTTCCCCTTCAGGTGTGAGTATTGTGGCAAGGAGAGACACCTAGCAGAGTTTTGCTACAGGAGGAAGAGGGATGAGAGGCTTGCTAGGGAGCAAGCAAACCAGGATAGGTATCGCCAGTTTCATGGTATTCCTGAGCCTAGAGTGCTACTTCCACGGGGTGTGGGAAGTGTGAGGAGTGTTGGTAGAGTTGGAGCTCAGGTTGGTAGGTTCCCACGGAGAGGTGGTGGTGAGGGGTTTGATAGGAGAGATGATGGTGTGCGTGCTGGTGAGAGGTTTGGTTGGGCTCATGGTGGTTTTGCTGGACGGCCCCCTACTCGTCCTCAATACGGGTTTAGGGGAGATGATCACAGCTTTGGGTTCTAGAGGAACTACGGACCACGTTTTCCCTCGTGGTGCTCGTACTCCTTCCATGGGACATGGGAAGTTTGGCGGCAAGGGAATGATGTTTGCTAACCCCTCTTTTGAGCAGATGGCTCGACACTGGTTTAACTTTCTTTGTGCTAACCCCAGTGTCGAGTCACTAGCTCATTGTCGTTCTTGTTTCTGACTACAGGCAGGAGGCTTGGAGAACATTTGGTTGATCGACTCCGGATGTTCCCGACACATGACCGGAGATAAGAAGTGGTTCTCCAGCCTCACCCCAGTGAAGGAAAAGATGTACATCACATTTGGGGATAATGGACGAGGAAGGGTGATTTCTGAGGGTGTAGTGCATGTGAGTGACATGGTAACATTGAAGAGGGTTGCTCTTGTGAAGTCTTTGGGTTTCAATTTGCTTTCGGTCTCTCAGTTGCTTGATGAGGGTTTTGAGGTGCGTTTCAAGTCTAGTGAGTCTCGTTTGCTGGATTCTTGAGGACCATGTGTGGTTCGAGGACCGGTGGATGATCGCGTCCTTGTGTGATGAGTGATTGACAACATAGTGTGGACTGATTCTTGGCTAAGTATTGCAGGTGCAGGTTGCGGCTTGACTCGTGTTGGTGCAGGTGAAGAACAAGCACGAAAGGTCGTTGCCAGTGAGGCCTCCAGGTGTGGAGAAGACAAGTAGGCTTCGTTCGAGGGACCCGGTGGCTAGCGGGGTCAAGTGCGGGCCGCATGGTGGCATGAACAGCAAGATGAAGTCGTGGATGGTTTCTTGGTAGAGCCTCAAAACCAAGGTCGAGCCGGGACTACGTGGGAGCCTAGTCATGAGTGGAGATTGGCGGAGGCTACACCGAGTTCGCGGGGTTTGCAGTGGTTCACCAGAAAACCACTGGGTTACTCGGTTGAGCCACAAAAATGAGGCCGAAGACTCGACGAGGAGGTGCGGCCACCCAGGCCGGTTCAACCGCCCAGGAGGGGCGGTCAGACCGCCTGGGGCCGGTCAGATCCCCTGGGCCGGTCTAACCGCCTGGGGGGGGCGGTCCCGACCGCCCGGCCGCCGCGCGCCGAGAAGCTTCGAAGCGGAGGACACGCGTCGGGATTGCAAGGCTTGCGTCGAGGCTACGCAGGGTGCGGTCACCAGGCATCCGTCCGATGGTGAAGACATCAAGAATTCCAAATCCGCCCTCGAGGGGCATGTATCCCTAGTTATTAGTGAAGGGTAGTTTAGTCTTTTGGGTGCCTCCATATATACTCATTAGATGGGTGGATGGCAGCCAACTCTTGGAACCCTAGCTCATTTGTTTTTCCATTTCCGTTCTCTATTTTCCCTAGGTTTTAGAGGACTAGCTGGAGAGCTTCATGTGAGATCTAGAGAGAGGGATGGATGTTTGGGTGGCAAGCTAGACCTTGTACGAACCTTTCATGGCATGTATAGAAGGTTTTGCGTTGTTCATCATGATGGTTTTCCCGTCTCTTTTGTGTTGATTTTCGGAGCCCTTTTGGCGGTGTTTTGAGGATGTTTTCTTGGGGTTTTTGGTTGGTGTCACGTATGAGGTTCTTGTGCCTCTTTGGCTGGTGACTTTGCCCCCAAATCTCCTTTGAATCCAACTCGATTTGGTGGTTTCTCAAGTTGGGCGAGTTCTTGGCCTAGAGAAGCGATTTCTTCGATTCCTCTTGATTGTGAGCGTTTCGGGTCGATTCCTTTGAGGTAGAGGTTGCCCAGGAGGTAACCCAGCTATTCCCGAAGTTTTGCTGCAATCCGTGGAGTGATTCGGGAGATCGAGCGTGAGGAAGTTGAGGTTTGACCCATGGGTTTGTTTTCTAGAAGGGGCGGTCTAACCGCCTACAGGGGGTGGTCTAACCGCCCTAGGTGTTTCCGGGTCAAAATTTTGTTTCGCCGGATTTTCCTCTGTGAGTTTGTTCGCCTTGATCAGAGGAGTGTCTGGGTGAAATTTGGGGTCGTTCTCGTGCAGTTTGCTAGGTGTTCTTGGTTGGAGTTCGTTGCTGGGTACAGGAGGTTAGACCGCCCCGGGTAGCCGGTCTAACCGCCCCTAGGCCTCTGGGTGAAGTTTTGGTTTTCGCCGAGATTTTTTGGTAGCTTGCATGGCCTTGACCAGAGATCTCTGTTGGTGAAACCGTGGTGAGTTTTGGTGCTCGGAAGAGGCGTTTCGGAGGATTTCTTGGTTGCCAGGTGGAGGCGGTCTAACCGCCCCCTCTGGTTAGCCGGCTTTCGAGTTGTTTCCGCTGTCGTTGATGCGTGTGTGTTGTGGTTGTTGGTAGAGTTTGTTCCTAGGACCAGTAGCACTCCAGTGGCTACGTGGTTTTGGCAAACAAAAGGTTGAAGTGCGGAGCGTGTGATTTCGGGGGTTCGACCGAGCTAGTTCATCTTGTCGGAGTTTCAATCTCCCTCGAGAAGAATTTTTATCGGCTCCCATTCACTCCCCCCCTCTCTGGTCGCATAATCAGTCCTTCAAGTGGTATCAGAGCCGGTTCGGGTCTTTGTTGACTCTAACCAGTCTAAGATCCAAGGATGGCGTACCAGGAACGGGGGTTCGGGTCCTCCACACTTCGATGGCAAGAACTACCGGATGTGGAGCAAGCGGATGGGTGCGTTCCTCCGCGGAAAGGGTCGGACTCGTGGGATGTCACGGTGGACACAGGGCTATGTCCGGCCGATGGATTTCCTTGCTCCGGGGGTCAAGGGACGATTCGACGCCAACAATAAGGCGGTCGACTACTTGTTTCGTGCTTTGTGTCGGCCGAGTTCGATCGGGTGCACACCGAGCACTTGGCTTGTAGGATTTGGGCGGTGTTGAAGGAGGCTCATGTTGGGAACGCCCGGGGTTCAGGCACGGATGTATGCGACCTACCGGAGAGAGTACGAGAACTTCACTCATCTCCCCGGTGAGTCCTTCGATGCCTTGTTTCAGAGGTTCACGGTGGTTGTGAACAACATGAGGGCCAATGTGGACGTGCTCCCGTACGATGATCATGATAGAGCTGTCAAGCTCTTACACTCTTTGGATCGTACGATATGGGGCGGAAAGTTCGAGGCCATTGTCGAGTCGGAGAAGTATGACACTCTGACGGTGAATGAGCTGTTCTCGAAGCTCAAGTCGGCTGAGGTGGATAGGGGCATGACTGCCAAGCTCGAGGGACCGACTGATTCCCATAGTCTTGCCCTCGTTAGTGGTTCCAAAGGAAAGGCTAACTCTAACCCATCCACCAGGATTTTCTCCTTTTCCTCTTTGATGTCTATGCCAGATGAGGAGTTTGATGACCTTGGAGAGGACGAGCTGGTGCTGTTGACGAGGCAGTTCGAGAGGCTGCATGAGAACCGCGTGAACATGAGGAGGAACACGAGGACGTGCTTCCAGTGCGGCAAGCCGGGACACTTCGTCGCCGACTGCCCGGAGAAGGCCGAGAACAAGGACAGCTACAAGCACAAGCCGAGGAAGGAAGACAAGTACCGTTCGAGCCGCGACCACAAGAGCAAGCACAAGAACAAGTACAAGGACGAGCGATGATCGAGGAAGAAGGAGAGCCGAGGCAAGGCCCGAGCGATGGTTGGAGCGAGCGACGTCGACTCCAGTTCCGCGTACTCCACCTCGAGCTCGAGCAGCAGTGAAGACGAAGGCGATCGTCGCAAGAACAAGAAGTCGTCCAAGAACCCGAGCGGGGCCGAGGCCGCTTCGCGAGAGATGGCTTCTGATGGCGCTGAGCTCCGGCAGCAAGAAGAGCACACAGAGCGACTTGGACTCTGAGTCCGACGACGAGGTGCGTGACGAACTTCCCTTCTTGCGCCAGGAGAATGAGAGGCTTGGCTCTCTGCTTGATAACCGTGATGACATGCTTAGAGAGGCCAAGAAAATGAGAAAAGAGCTTAGGGCTTCAATCGAGGATGCTAGGACTAGAGTGGCTGAGCTAGAGACACAGGTGCTTGATAGCAAGCTTGAGATTGATTCACTCAAGGCTAGCCCTGTAGTTTCGGATGAGAATGATTGTGCTGATTGCTCCATATTCCTTGCTGATCTTGCTTTGTTTAAGGAGAAGCATGCCTCCAAGTGTGAGGAACTAGATGTGCCTAGGGTTGAAGTGGCTGAGCTTAAGTCTAGACCTGCTTTGCTAGGTGCTTGCACTTCTTGCCCTGTTTTGCATGCTAAGATTGATGAGATGCATGCTTACACTAGTTCGCTTGAGGCTAAATTGAAGAAACCCATGCCTACATTATGCTCTACCTGTGAAATGCATGCATTGAAAAATTTGGAACTTGCACATTATGTTGATCGTTTGCAGGATGAGAATGATGACTTGAGAAAGTTGATGGGTTGGTTGTCCGGTCATGAGCCTCAGTTGAGGATGACGATCGAAACCTTTAAGAGGCAAGATGGTGAGGGACTTGGGGCAAACAAGGTTGGTGAGGGAAGTGGAGAGAATATCCCGGAGCCACCAAAAACCCACCACAAAAATGATTTCCCTCCAAAACCCAATCATCTTAGGAACCGACTAGACACAACCCCAGCTCCACCTATATTTCCTACACCCACAAATGATCTCCGAAAGCCTATCAAGTTTGTGAGCACTTCCGGGAAAGTGTTCTTTGGGAAAGTGAGTGAGAAGGCAAGTGAGGAGAAATCGGTGGAGGAGTTGAGTGGAGAGAAACCAAGCGAGCAACCCCAATCCAAGCCTAAACCTAAGCTTGTGAGGTTCTGTTGTGGCCATTGTGGGAAAGAGGGTCACAAGGATGAGTTTTGCTTCAAGAGGAAGAGGAAAGAGAGGATGGCAAAGGAGTGGTCGAACAAGGATAGGTACAACCCTCCCCATGGTGTACCTAAGCCTCGTATGCCACTGCCCAGGGGGTAAGGCTGTGGTGTGAAGTGTTCCGGCATGGGGAGATGTGAGTTCCCGCAGCCGAGGAGTAGTTCTGGAGGGGGCGGTCAGACCGGCCCAGCCCAGAGGGGGGCGGTTAGACCGGCCTGGCTAGGCGGTTTAACCGCCGCCCCCCCCCCGGCAGTCCGGGCGGAGTGGTTTTCGAGGTGGTGAGTCGAGAGGTTTCAGGTCTGGAGGTGGATTTGCTGGTGGCTGGTCTGGAGAGACAGCAGGTGGTCAGTTTGCTAGACATTCTCCCCCTCGAGTTCACTACGGGGATGGGAGGAGTCATAGCTTTGAGAAGGAGAGGAGGGACGTTCCACGGGTTGTCTTCCGTGGTTTTGGTCCTCCTCCGGGCAGTGAGGGGTGGTTTCCTCGGAGTGGTTACCGAGGTGGTGTTCGTGGTGGTAGTTATGGTAGGGAAGATGGCTTGATGCGTGCTAACCCCACTTTCGAGCAAATGGCTCGGCACTGGTTTTCCTCCTTTGGTACTAACCCCAGTGCTGAGTCATTTGTTCGCTCACGTGCTCATTTTTGAATTTCAGGTGGGAGACTTGAAGAACATTTGGTTGATTGACTCCGGTTGCTCGAGGCATATGACCGGAGACAGGGGGTGGTTCTCAAGTCTCGTCCCGTGGTGACGAAGAGGTACATCACTTTTGGGGACAATGGGCGTGGGCGTGTGCTTTCGAAGGTGAGATCAAAGTGAGTGACAAGATCACTGCGAGGCGTGTTGCTCTTGTTCAATCGGCTGGGGTACAATTTGCTTTCGTGCCCCGAGTTGTTGGATGAGGGCTTTGAGGTGTTGTTTCGGCCGGGTGGTTCTCGGATTGTGGACTCTCGAGGGGACCTTGTCCGTATGGTCGTTCCCGAGGGTCAGGTGTTTCGTGCTGATTTTTCTCAGTCTTCGGGTGTGGAGCGTTGTTTCTTGGCTGGTTCTTCGAGTGAGTTGTGGAAGTGGCATAGGAAGTTGGGTCACTTGAGCTTTGACCTTTTGTCTCGCTTGAGTAAACTCAATTTGGTCCGAGGATTGCCACGGTTGAGGCTTGAGAAAGAGTTGGTTTGTGCTCCGTGTAGGCATGCCAAGATGGTGGCCTCTCACCGATGTGATGACTGAGCGTCCATGCGAGCTGCTCCATATGGACCTTGTTGGCCCAGCTCGTGTGCGATCTGCGGGTGGGAAGTGGTATGTCCTTGTTGTGGTGGACGACTATTCTCGGTATGCATGGGTGTTCTTTCTTGAGGATAAGGGGGAGACGTTTGGTTTTGTTCGAGATCTAGTCTTGAGGTTAAGGAACGAGAGGCACGGAGATGCCATACGAGCTATCCACAGTGATAATGGCTCGGAATTCAGGAACTCTCGTTTTGAAACCTTTTGCCATGACTTGGGTCTTGAGCACCAGTTTTCGAGTCCGTATACGCCTCCCCGAATGGTGTTGTGGAAAGGAAGAACGGGACCTTGTGCGAGATGGCTCGGACGATGCATGATGAGCATAGGACTCCGAGGAGGTATTGGGCCGAGGCGGTGAATACCGCGTGCTATGTGTCGAACGGGATATACCTCGAGTGCACAAGAAGAAGACATGCTATGAGTTGATGCATGGTCGCACACCCAAGGTGAGTCACTTCCATGTCTTTGGTTGCAAGTGTTTCATTCTGAAGGAAGGCAGGAAGTTGGATAAGTTTGAGGCTAGGTCTGTCGATGGCATTTTCTTTGGTTATGCATCTCATTCTAGAGCATATCGTGTGCTCAATCTTGAAACTAACCAAATCGTGGAAACTTGCAAGGTAACCTTCGACGAGACAGAGCCACATAGTCAGCTTGTCTTTGAGTGTGCAGGTGAGGATGAGCTTGGCGAGGAGATCTTTCAGGAGGAGGAGCATGAACATGGTGATGATGAGGATGGCGGTGCGGTGCCCCCGGCTGAACATGTACCCACTACTTCGACTACGATGATGGATGGACCCTCTGCTACACCTACGACGACAAATCAAGAACAAGGAGAAGCTGATGTTGAGGGGGAGGTAGCTTCGAGGCGAGAACCTCCCCGGCGAGTACAAGTGGATCACCCAGCTTCGAGGATCATCGGCGACATGAATGAACGCACTACACGGTCGAGGGTTCGAAACAATTCCCATTTCGGTCATGCTGCGTTTTTTGCTTCTTTCGAGCCCAAAGACATTGGACACGCTCTATCTGATCACAATTGGGTTAACTCGATGCATGAGGAGTTGGAGAACTTTGAGAGGAATCAGGTGTGGGAGTTGGTTGACCCTCCCCCAGGGTGTAAGCCGATTGGTACAAAGTGGGTGTGGAAGAACAAAGAGGGAGAGAAGGGTGAGGTTGTGAGAAACAAGTCGAGGCTTGTTGCTCAGGGGTTCAGTCAGAAGGAGGTGATCGACTACGAGGAGACCTTTGCTCCCGTAGCCCGTTTGGAGGCGATTAGGATCCTTCTAGCCTTCTCTGTGGCTAAAGGGTTCAAGTTGCACCAAATGGATGTGAAGAGTGCTTTTCTGAATGGAGTGTTGGAGGAAGAAGTGTATGTGAGACGACCTCGGGGTTTGAGAGTGAGAAGTACCCCCACCGGTGTACAAGTTGAGGAAGGCGCCGTATGGGTTGAAGCGGGCGCCTAGAGCTTGGTATGGCGAGGTTGAGGGGGTTCTTGTTTGAGAGAGGTTTTGAGATGGGGAAGGTCGATCGGACCTTGTTTTTGCCGAGGCGGGGCGGAGATATCCCGATTGTGCGGGTGTACGTGGATGATATTGTCTTTGGTGGCTCGTCTAACTCTCTTGTTGCAAGGTTTGCGGATGATATGAGCGGGGAGTTCGAGATGAGCATGATGGGTGAGTTGCGAGTTCTTCCTCGGGCTACAAATCAAGCAATCAAAGGAAGGAACATTTGTGCACCAGGCTAAGTACACCAAGGACATTGTGAGGAAGTTCAAGATGGAGGACTCCAAGGCTATGACGACGCCGATGAGTACGACTACAGCTCTTGATGCGGACGAGGAAGGTGAGCACGTGGACTAGAAGGAGTACCGGAGCATGATCGGGTCACTCCTCTACTTGACGGCGACGAGGCCGGACATACAGTTCTCGGTGTGTCTGTGCGCTCGTTTTCAAGCGTCTCCGAGGACTTCGCATCGGCAAGCAGTGAAGCGAATTTTCAGGTACTTGCGTCACACTCCAGACTTCGGCCTTTGGTACTCCGCGTCCTCTTCTTTGGCGCTTCATGGTTTTTCAGACGCGGATTTTGCCGGGTGTCGGTTGGATAGGAAGTCCACTTTTGGGACTTGCCAGTTTTTGGGTTCCTCTTTGGTGTCTTGGTCTTCCCGCAAGCAGTCGAGTGTTGCTCAATCCACGATCGAAGCCGAGTATGTTGCCGCTGCTAGTTGTTGCTCTCACCTCCTTTGGATCACCTACACCATGAGTGACTTTGGTGAGAGTATACCCATGTCCCACTTCAATGTGATAGCACCAGTGCCATAAGCGTTGCAAAGAACCCAGTACTTCATTCCAAAACAAAACACATAGAAGTGAGGTATCATTTCCTGAGAGACAACGTAGAGAAAGGGAAGATAGCTTTGATCCATGTACCCATACATGACCAACTAGCCGATATTTTCACCAAACCCCTAGATCAAGCAACTTTCACTCGTTTGCGGGGGGGAACTTGGTGTGTGTTTGATTTCTTGAGTTGGGTGTGTGGGAGCTTTCTTTTGCCGGTGGTGTCGAGCCCGTTTTGCCTCCCCTCGAGGAGCCGGTGGTTTGTGAGCTTTGTGTGTGGGAGCTCCTTTGTAGCATATGTATAGCTTTCTTTTGTGCATTTCTTGCATTTGGCATTGCATATGTAACATGATGTATAGGCATCCTTGTATCTTAGATTGCATGCATTTTGTATCATATGCATTGGTTAGGAAAAGCTTCTCCTATATACATTGTTCACCATGGGTTGTTATATTCTTGTGAGCTTGTTTGGTATGCTATGGTTAGTTTGGCTTAGCTCTTGATGATCTTGATGAATGATCCATGGTTGGTGGCTAATTTTTGAAAAATGTCACATATATGCTCTCTCATGTGTAAATGCCTATATATGATCTTGACATGTTTTAGTGGCTTTGCTATGCTTAATTTGTGGTTGGATAGCTAGTTTATTGATCATATGGGGCCAAAGGCTCATTTGCCATCATGAATGTTTAGCCCTCTTGCTTCATCTTGTGGAGGGGCATAAGTTCCTTTTTGTCGCAAAGACATTTCATGTACCAATCATAAATCTGAAAATGAAATGAAAAATGCTTGGAAAATATGCTCCCATGTCACATGTGCTGAAATTAATTTGCTTTGGGTGCTAAACCGTTGAATGATGCCTACCAATGAGAAGTCTCATACATAGAAGTAGGCACATGGCTCGGTGGCTTTGACATGACATGAGGTGCTTTTGGGTGTTTATGATGGTCTTATGATTAGAATGGCTGTCCTAGCATGAAGTTTGAGTGGCTTTGCCATTTTGATATGTTTTGCTCATGTTTAGGTATTTGTTTGTGAGAGAGTAACTTTTCGCAAAATTACTCAAATCCTTTTTAGCCTTGTCCAATGGTTGTGAAACTTGGTGATCACGTAGTTAAGGTCATTCCGAACCTGTTGAGTATCTAACTTGCTCATTTGGACTTGTGTAGCTCCTTGTGATGAATTTTGTATTTTCGAGAAGCTATATGTTGTAAAGTTTCGCATTTTGCCTTGATTCATGCATTGTCAACAAGGGGGAGAAGTTTGTGCATGCTTTGGGCACCTGGGAGTGTTTGGAAGGTGTTCCAATTGGTTTGGGCAAATTTTGAGCAGTTTGGTGCAGGGCCGGTCTCTTGGGGCAGTCTAACCACCCCCCAGGCGGTCAGATCACGAGCAGGCGGTCTAACCACCCTGGGCAGTGTGAGCAGGTTTTTGCTCCTTGTTGCATTCCCGTGTTGCATTGCTGCATTTGTTCAGGGGGAGTGTGCTTTGGCTCAGGGGGAGCTTGCATATGTGCAGGGGGAGCTCTTTGTGGTGTTTGAGCTTTGCTTCGGTGGTTTGCGCTCTTTGCTTGAGTTTTGTTTTGTCTCGGATGTGTCGAGCCGTTGCCCTTGCCTAAGGGGTCCGAGACTTGTCTTCTTCAAGTGATATTGCTCTTTGCCTTTGTTTGGCTTTCGATCGCTTGTTGAGGTTTCCTTTTATTTGTTTCTTTTCCTTTTCTTTTCTCTCGTGTTACTTCTTGTGAGTGTGTTGTCAATGCACTCATCAAGGGGGAGATTGAGGACCATGTGTGGTTCGAGGACCGGTGGATGGTCGCTTCCTTGTGTGATGAGTGATTGACAACGTAGTGTGGACTGATTCTTGGCTAAGTATTGCAGGTGCAGGTTGCGGCTTGACTCGTGTTGGTGCAGGTGAAGAACAAGCACGAAAGGTCGTTGCCAGTGAGGCCTCCAGGTGTGGAGAAGACAAGTAGGCTTCGTTCGAGGGACCCGGTGGCCAGCGGGGTCAAGTGCGGGACGCATGGTGGCATGAACAACAAGATGAAGTCGTGGACGGTTTCTTGGTAGAGCCTCAAAACCAAGGTCGAGCCGGGACTACGTGGGAGCCGAGTCATGAGTGGAGATTGGCGGCGGCTACACTGAGTTCGCGGGGTTTGCAGTGGTTCACCAGAAAACCACTGGGTTACTCGGTTGAGCCACAAAACCGAGGCCGAAGACTCGACGAGGAGGTGCGGCCACCCAGGCCGGTTCAAGCGCCGGGAGGGGCGGTCGGACCGCCCGGGGCCGGTCGGATCCCCCGGGCCGGTCTAACCGCCCAGGGGGGTGGTCTGACCGCCCTGGCCGCCGGCGCCGAGAAGCTTCGAAGCGGAGGACACGCGTCGGGATCGCAAGGCTTGCGTCGAGGCTACGCAGGGTGCGGTCGCCGGGCATCCGTCCGATGGTGAAGACATCAAGAATCCCAAATCCGCCCTCGAGGGGCATGTATCCCTAGTTATTAGTGAAGGGTAGTTTAGTCTTTTGGGTTCCTCCATATATACTCATTAGATGGGTGGATGGCAGCCAACTCTTGTAACCCTAGCTCATTTGTTTTTCCATTTTCGTTCTCTATTTTCCCTAGGTTTTAGAGGACTAGCTTGAGAGCTTCATGTGAGATCTAGAGAGAGGGATGGATGTTTGGGTGGCAAGCTAGACCTTGTATGAACCTTTCATGGCATGTATAGAAGGTTTGGCGTTGTTCATCATGGTGGTTTTCCCGTCTCTTTTGTGTTGATTTTCGGAGCCCTTTTGGCGGTGTTTTGAGGACGTTTTCTTGGGGTTTTTGGTGGGTGTCACGTATGAGGTTCTTGTGCCTCTTTGGCTGGTGACTTTCCCCCAAATCTCCTTTGAATCGGACTCGATTTGGTGGTTTCTCGAGTTGGGCGAGTTCTTGGCCTAGAGAAGCGATTTCTTCGATTCCTCTTGATTTTGAGCGTTTCAGGTCGATTCCTTTGAGGTAGAGGTTGCCCAGGAGGTAACCCAGCTATTCCCGAAGTTTTGCTGCAATCCGTGGAGTGATTCGGGAGATCGGGCACGAGGAAGTTGAGGTTTGACCCGCGGGTTTGTTTTCTGGAAGGGGCGGTCTAACCGCCTACAGGGGGTGGTCTAACCGCCCTAGGTGTTTCCGGGTCAAAGTTTTGTTTCGCCGGATTTTCCTCTGTGAGTTTGTTCGCCTTGATCAGAGGAGTGTCTGGGTGAAATTTGGGGTCGTTCTCGTGCAGTTTGCTAGGTGTTCTTGGTTGGAGTTCGTTGCTGGGTACAGGAGGTTAGACCACCCCGGGTAACCGGTCTAACCGCCCCTAGGCCCCTGGGTGAAGTTTTGGTTTTCGCCGAGATTTTCTGGAAGCTTGCATGGCCTTGACCAGAGATCTCTGTTGGTGAAACCGTGGTGAGTTTTGGTGCTCGGAAGAGGCGTTTCGGAGGATTTCTTGGTTGCCAGGTGGAGGCGGTCTAACCGCCCCCTATACCCGGTCTAACCGCCCCCTCTGGTTAGCCGGCTTTCGAGTTGTTTCCGTTGTCGTTGCTGCGTGTGTGTTGTGGTTGTTGGTAGAGTTTGTTCCTAGGACCAGTAGCACTCCAGTGGCTACGTGGTTTTGGCAAACGGAAGGTTGAAGTTCAGAGCGTGTGATTTCGGGGGTTCGACCGAGCTAGTTCATCTTGTCGGAGTTTCAATCTCCCTCGAGAAGAATTTTTATCGGCTCCCATTCACTCCCCCCCTCTCTGGTCGCCTAATCGGTCCTTCAATTCTCGAGGTGATCTTGTCTGTATGATCATCCCAGAGGATCAGATTTCCAGGGCTGATTTCTCTCGTTCTTTGGGTCCTGCTCGCTGTTTGATGGCCGGTCCCTCTTCTGATTTGTGGAAATGGCATAGGCGGTTGGGTCACTTGAGCTTTGATTTGGTTTCCCGCTTGAGTGGTCTTGACCTTGTCCGAGGATTGTCAAGGTTGAAGCTTGAGAAGGATTTGGTTTGTGCTCCGTGTAGGCATGGCAAGATGGTAGCCACTCCCCATCCACCCCTGACCGATGTCATGACCGAGCGTCCGACTGAGCTGTTGCATATGGACCCTGTTGGGCCAGCTCGAGTTCGCTCGGTGGGTGGGAAATGGTATGTCCTTGTTGTGGTGGACGATTACTCTCGCTATGCCTGGGTGTTTTTCTTGGAAGAAAAGAGTGAGACATTTGGTTTTGTTCGAGATCTGATCGTGAGGTTGAAAAACGAGAGGCATGGGAATGCTATTCGAGCTATCCGCAGTGATAATGGCTCAGAGTTCAAGAACTCTCTTTTTGATGCCTTTTGTCGTGATCTAGCTCTTGAACATCAGTATTCGACCCCTTTTGTGCCTCCTAAAAATGGAGTTGTGGAAAGGAAAAATCGGACTCTTTGTGAGATGGCTAGGACGATGCTCGATGAGCACAAGACTCCTAGGAGGTGTTGGGCTGAGGCGGTCAATACTGCTTGTCATGTCTCTAACAGGATTTTATTGCGAGCTTTCAAGAGGAAGACTTGTTATGAGCTTATGCATGGACGGACACCCAAGGTGAGTCACTTTCGAGTCTTTGGCAGCAAATGCTTTATTCTTAAGAAGGGAAAACTCGACAAGTTTGAGGCTGGGTCTAGTGATGGGATTTTCTTTGGATATGCTAATCATTCTAGAGCCTATAGGGTGCTTAACCTTGAGACTAACAAAATCATGGAGACTTGCGAGGTAACCTTCGACGAGACAATGCCATGTACCTCTCTTGGCTTTGAGTGTGCAGGTGATGAAGAGATAGCCGAGGACCTCTTTGAAGAAGAGAAGGATGAAGCTGGAGATGATGATGGAGAGAACCATGCGCCTGAAGCTGAGTGTGTACCCACTACTTCCCCTACGACCACTACGGAGGGTGGACCGTCTACTTCATGGACAATGAAGGTGCAACAAGAGGACCAGGCGAGAGAAGCTGCAGTTGAGGGGGAGGTAGTCTCGAGGCATGAGGCTCACCGGCGGATTCAAGAAGTACATCACCTATCGAAGATCATTGGGGACATCGACGAACGTACTACGTGGTCAAGGTCTAGAAATTCCTCTCATTTCGCTCATGCTGCATTTGTTGCCACCTTTGAGCCCAAGGACATTAGACACACTTTATCAAATGCAAACTGGGTCAATTCTATGCATGAGGAGTTGAAAAACTTTGAGAGGAACCAAGTGTGGGAGTTAGTTGAACCACCTCCAAATTGCCATCCTATAGGAACCAAATGGGTTTGGAATAACAAAGAGGGTGAGAATGGGATGGTTGTGAGGAACAAGTCCAGACTTGTTGCTCAGGGATATAGTCAGAAGGAAGGGATCGACTATGAGGAGACCTTTGCTCCTGTGGCCCGTCTTGAGGCAATTCTAATCCTTCTAGCCTTTGCCGTGGCTAAAGGGTTCAAGTTGTTTCAAATGGATGTGAAGAGTGCCTTTCTGAATGGGGTCATAGAGGAGGAGGTGTATGTGAAGCAGCCACCGGGGTTCGAGAGTGAGAAGTTTCCACATAAGGTGTACAGGTTGAAAAGGGCTCTGTATGGGTTGAAACAGGCGCCCCGGGCTTGGTATTGGAGATTGAGAGGTTTTCTGTTGAGCAGTGGGTTTATGATGGGTACCGTGGATAGGACCTTGTTTCTCCTCAAGCATGGAAATGACTTGTTGATTGTGCAGATATACGTGGATGATATTGTCTTTGGTGGCTCGTCACATAACCTTGTTGCCAAGTTTGCAGATGAGATGAGCAGGGAATTCGAGATGAGCATGATGTGCGAGTTGCAGTACTTTCTCGGGTTGCAGATCAAGCAAGTGAAGGACGGAACATTTGTTCATCAGACCTGTCAGTGCGGAATATGGTCCCGACACTAACCAGTAGTAAGCGCCGTGGTCTATCCCTCAACAAGTGACACAGAGTTTTATCTTGGTTCCGGCCGAGGGGGTCATACGTCCAGCAGTGGCGTGCTCAAGGCACTATATTACTTAGCACCGGGGGTGCATGTAGTGGGGCTGCTACAAGCAAGGCGGGAGAGGAAGCCTGGCTTCCAAGTCCCTGGTGTGGTGGCTGAAGATGTTGTGGGAGAATTGGAGAGCAAGTGCGTGGCGCAGCTCGCCTCCTGCTGTGTTGTCTGTGTTCTCTTCGTCCTCCACCCGCGGCAGGGAGGGTTCGTCCCCCTTTTATAGATCAAGGAGGGAGAGAATCACATGCGCGCCGCGCTATCTAGCTACGTGAAGGGGCGTGGCGTGCTATGCTGTAGAGTGGGCGGCCGTCCGGACGATCCTTGCAGCGATCCGGCCATCTTGGCCTATCTTGTACCCGAACAGTGGCGGTTCGAGGGTAGAAGGGCGGCGGATGGCGGTGATGTCTTCTGATGGGCTCGAGGGGGCTGCTGACGTTGGCCCGTACGGAGTACAGGAGTAGGTAAAACGGCATCCCGTTCCGATACGTTTCACCGTACTGGAGTTGTTGCTACAGCGCCAGGCGTGCGCCTGCACGCGCGGGGATGGCAGCCATGCCGTAACAGTGGTAGGGATGGCGTTCCTCCGGCCTAGTGCCTCCACCTAACCCTGTAGGGTCACAAGAAAGCAAATCGAGGGTGTAGCCGGCCCCCCTTCGAGGGCTCGGCGCGTTAGCCGTACTGGAGCAGGCGCACGGCATCACGGGACTGACACCGGCCGCGCTGCACAGTCCCTCCCCCACGGTGATGGGGATGGGCTCCCTCCGGGGAGTTGGTGCGGCGGCACGGGGCGCGAGCCCCCGGCGCATGATGGCGCCGTCCCGCCGGTGTCGGGGCGTTAAATGCCCGTGTACGGGGGGCGGGCGCACGCGAGCGGGGGCGCCCTCGAGCGAGACGGACCCCGGTCGAGGGCGGGCCGGACCCTCGAGCGAGGCGGAGCCCGCTCGAGGGGGAGCGGGCCCTCGAGCGGGGCAGGGAAGCGCGCCCCATCGAACGGGACGGAGCCTGCTCGAGGGAGGCGCGCACCCTCGAGCGAGGCGAAGCCTGCTCGAGGGGATCTTCAGGAGGGCCGCCTTGGTGGGCCGTTGAGGTCCTTGCGGCGTGGGCCGTATCCTGCATGGTTAGACAAAGTGTGTTTTGCAAGTTTTAAGTGGGGATTTCCCGGTTGTTAAAGGGGACCCCTAGGGCTATCCCCGACAGTAGCCCCCAAGCATCTGTGGGTTTGCCATTGAGGCTCCCGCAGATGCTGGAACCTACTGATAGGACGTTCTTCCCTTCTTGTCTTGCGAACGCTTTCCGTGGGGCCGCGTCAGCGGACCCGCGGGTCTAGCCCCCGAAGGCCTGCAGGAGTGTGGATGCTCCTGCAGGGGTTAACTGTGAGAACTGGCCAGAGGGCGCGGCACATGTTTCAACCGGCGTCGGCTATGTCTCAGCCGGCTTCGGTGACGCACGCGCTGCTGGTGCTGTCTCCGGTGGGTGCAATTCAAGGAGGTGTAGCCGTGCGTCAAGTCCCCCGAGCCTGGGCCCGTTCGAGGCGATCGGGTAGAGCTTTACGACTTGTTTCTTAACGCGCCCTCGCCGTCCCTCCGCGGGACGGAGGGTGAGGTTTCCGCAACCCCCATCGAGCGGGTCGCGAATTGCGGATTCCTCGTTGAGCTGCTAGTGGGTGGTTCGAGTGGACGCCCATGCCCCGTTCGATAAGGGTAGGCTGCGTGGTCCAGAGACACGTCCATTGAAGCACTTGCGTGGGTTTGCTAGGTGGGGCTCGGTCCCGTTCGATAGGGACCGAGGGCGCGGAAGCTCTCCCTCGGTGGGATCCCCCGGCTAGCTGCCCTCGCTGGCTCTCGAACACGACATGTGGGGCACCCTCGAGCCGATGGGCTCGTGTAACAGCTCGAATGCGCGTGCCTTCTTCGTCCCTGACTCTGCGATCTGGGGCGCCTGTTCGAACCCGTCGAGGGTCAGGCTTCGAACCTCTGATCAGTAGGGCCGTGCGGGGCTGCGCCTGGGCAGCCCCGTCTTTGCGTTTGCGGCCGTCGAGGGGTCTGGGCATGCCAGCCCTCGAGGCGTTGGTCAGCAGCGCAGCGTGGCATGGGTGCTCGTGGTACCTGCCTTGTTTCAGGCGGGCCTCGGGGCGACCTTCTCACGCTTGTGCCCCTTTAGAAGGTTGATATTGTCTCGAGCCAGGGGCTCATGCCGCCCGAGGGTCCTACGTGGCATGGGTGCTCGCGATGCCTGCTTTGTTTCAAGCGGGCTTCGGGGCGACCTTCTCACGCCTGTACCCTTTAGAGGGCTGACATCGTCTAGAGCCAGGGGCTCGTGCCGCTCGAGGGTGCTACGTGGCATGGGTGCTCGCGATGCCCGCTTTATTTCAGGCGGGCCTCGGGGCGACCTTCTCACGCTTCTACCTGCTCGAGGGCTGAATTTATCCCGAGCCAGGAGCTCGTGCCGCTCGAGGGTGCTACGTGGCATGGGTGCTCGCGATGCCCGCTTTATTTCAGGCGGGCCTCGGGGCGACCTTCTCACGCTTGTACCTGCTCGAGGGCTGAATTTATCCCGAGCCAGGAGCTCGTGCCGCTCGAGGGTGCTACGTGGCATGGGTGCTCGCGATGCCCGCTTTATTTCAGGCGGGCCTCGGGGCGACCTTCTCACGCTTGTACCTGCTCGAGGGCTGAATTTATCCCGAGCCAGGAGCTCGTGCCGCTCGAGGGTTCTCCTTGTTTTGCAAGGGACCGGGCCATTAAATGCTCCACAGTAGAGGCTGCGGTTTCGTATCGCGGGCGCGCCTTTTTAGGCGTCGCGGCCGCGCGCGTGCGTAGTGGGCGGCGTGGGCAGGCGAACGTGACCGCCTGCCACGGCCCCGGCTAGTCTTCACCGTGATGATGGCCCGTTTGCGGTGATGTGGCTGCTGCGGTCGTGGTGGTGTCCGCTTGCCAGCGAGAAGAGAAGATTCCCTGCAGTTAACGCGCGCGGGACATCCGCCCCGGAGAGCTCGCCCGCGGCTTATAAATCTGAGGAGAAGGGGAAACGGCGGTTTTTTACCTTAGCGCTCCACCATTTTAGCCCCCCCCCCCCCCCCTCGTGCTTTCTTCCCCGCCTTTCCTTTGCCACCGTGCGGCTTCGCCATCAGAGCTCTTCCTCCTCTTCCTGTCCTTCGTTCTTCGCATCCTTTGCCCTTCCTCATGGCGCCGCCTCAGCCCCTCACGATCCTTGACCCGTACGCCTGGGAGCGGTCGACGGTGACCCGGCTGGCCCTTGGCGAGCGCTGGTCACCGCCGGCCAGTTGGCGGCTAACGAGGATGGCCGCCCGGCAGAGTGGATAGTGCCGCCGGCGGGGGACCGCGCGCTCAACCCGCCGGAAGGCTATGTGGTGAGCTTTGTCCGCTTCCACGAGCGAGGCTTCAATGCGCCGGCGAGCCGCTTCATGCGAGCGTTGTGCCACTACTACGGCGTGGAGTTGCACAACTTCGCGCCCAACGCGATTTCGCAGGCGGCCACGTTCGTGGGCATCTGCGAGGGGTATCTGGGGATCCCAGTCAACTGGGAGCTCTGGGTACACCTCTTCCGCGCGGAGCTCTTCACGCAGCCCACGACGGAGCTGAGGACCCGCCGCGCGGTGCGCGCCGGCGGGATGTCACTCGCCCTGCGGGCGCAGTTCAAGGACGACTACATCCCCTGCACCATGACGACGAACAACGCCGGCTGGGAGCGGGGATGGTTCTACCTGCGCAACGCCGAGCCCGGCCTCCCCCCTACACCGGTCGGGTGTTCAAGGAGAAGCCCAGCTCCTGGGGCTACGGGGTGTCCACGCCCCAGCATCGGAGGCGGTAGGACTCGGTTTTGGCCGCCCTGAGGAGCCTGACAGCGCGAGGGCTGACCGAGGCGAGCGTCCTTGCCTTCCTCCATCACCGGCGGGTCGTGCCCCTGATGGAGAGGCCGCTCTGCATCTTTGAGATGACAGAGGAGGCGGACCCCGTCGCGCTGGCGAGGTCGCGGATGCTCCCGACCCCCCTCGGGCGGCCGTACGCGCTCACCCGGCGCGGAACGCCGTCGACACCCAGATGCTGGCGCACCCGGACCGGACCCCGTGGGACCTCGAGATGCTCCCCACCGGCCCGCTGGTGAGTTCGATTCTTGTTTCCGTTTTAGTCTTTGGTGTTGCCTCTGCCTCCTGACGCGTCTTTGTCGTTCCTGCATGCAGCTGGTGAGCTTCACCGCCGCGAAGTCCGTTCCGCCCACCCCGGACTCCCGCGCGCTCGGTCGGGCGGCGCGGCAAAGAACGGGAGCGGGGAGCGGGCGGCGCGCAAGAGGGAGCGCGCGAGGCGACACCACGAGCGCCGCGAGCGACGAACGCGGAGTACCGGCGGCGCGAGGAACCGGGGCTCTCCTCCCCCGGGGACCGAGGAGTACTCGTCCTCGGAGGAGGACGAAGAGGAAGAGGCCGAGGGGGGAGGGCCCCCCCCGATAGGTGGGAGCCCGCGCCCCGTCGCCGGAGCCGGCTCCGGCGGAAGAAGGGCGGCGTCGCACGGGGTGGGCGCAACGGCGCCCGCCACCGGTAATCGACAACGGGGGCGGCGCGCGCGCGGAGGGCGCCGGCGTGTGCCGCGGAGGCGCGCACGGCAAGCGCGCCCGCGCGCGGGGTGAGCGTGCCCGCGCGCGGGGGCGGGGCCGCGCGCGGTGGCCTCGTCGGGGAGGCGCGGCGGCGGGCGTGCCGGCCGCGCCGGCCTCATCCGCCGAGGCTTCGAGGGAAAAGGAAGCGCGCCTTTTCCTCTTCGAGGTAAGGGGCTCGCTTTTCTCGCTTGGTTTGGTTTTTTGACGATCGGGCATTCTAACTCCCTTCGTTTGTGCTTGCGCGGGGGTGGTGCCAATCGTGCCTCCCCTCGCACCGGCCAAGGTGCCGAGGGCGGACGCATCCATCCCCACCGGCGGCGCTCGTCGAGGGCGTCGCGGGCGAGGGCAAGTACGGCGGCGGCGGGCGAAAGCTCGCAAAGCCCGGCCGAGGCTTCGAGGCCTCGGCCGGCGATCGCCCCCCATGGCGCAGCCCGGCGGTCGCCGAGGAGCGGCCGGCGCCGGCCATTGTGGGGATGCGAGGTCGCGGCGGCGACCGTGGCGAGGCGCAGCCCGCGGAGGCCGCCGCTACGGAGGCGCGGTCCGTGGCGCCGGCCGCGGAGGAGGCGGAGCGGGTGCAACCCGTGGCGGCGCCCGTGGTCGCGGAGGCACGGCCGGAGGTGGTGGCCGCCGAGGAGGGCGGCCGGGCGCCCGCCGCCGCGGGGGCGCGGCCGAGGCGGTGGCCGCGGCGCCGCGTGAAGCGCCCGCGGCCGTGGAGGCGCAAGTGGAGGCGCCGGCGGAGGCGGCGCAAGGGCCGGTGCCCGTCGGCGGTTCCCGGGCGGAGGTGGTGGAGGTCCTGGATGACGACTCCCCGCCGCCCGGGTGGGATCAGTGGGCGAGCTTCCCCACACGCTTCCCCGAGCCCCAGGAGGGGGCCCTCGTGAGGCGGCACGAGGGTCACATGGTGGCGGGGGACCGAGGACACGGCGCCGAGGCCTCGTCCTCCCGCGCCGGCCACTCCCCCAGGTAGAGGGGGCCGCTGGCGATCCCCCTACGTTCGCCGACGCCCGGGGGGAGCAGGAGCTCTGGGGAGAGCTCCGGAGCCACGGCGCCACGCTCAACCGCGCGCTGAACGAGGCGCTGAGGGTCCATGGCGGCCCCGCATGGCGCATCTTCCAAGTAGGGCGTCGTTGCTCGTTTTCTTCTTTCTCTTATTTTTGTGTGCTGTTTCCGTGTTGTGGTGCTTACGGGTTTTGGTTTATGGATGCCAGGAGCTCGAGCGCCGTGCCCATGACAAGTACGACGCCTTCGATCGGGTGAACGCCGAGCTCCACCAGCTCCGGGAGCGATGCAGCGCTTTCGATGCGCTTGCTGACGCCCTCAGGACTCCGGACGGTTGGTTGGCGTACCGGGCCATGGCCTGGCGCGACGAACTCCCTGAGAGTTCGAGGCAGGACCCGGCGTGCCGCTCCAGCCTCGAGTGGGTCTGCGCAGCCCTCAACGACCGTGATGAGGCGCTGTGGCAGGCGCGCTCAGACCTGGAGAAGATGCGCACGCTGGCAACCAACTGGGAGGCGGAGGTGGCCAGCGTCCGCGGCGAGAACCGAGGGCTTCGCTCGTCGCTCGAGGGGGCGCAAGCGCAGCGGCGCCGGGCCGAGGAACGGCGCGCGGGGGCCGGGACCGGGCCGGGCCAAGGAGGCCGACAATTTGAAGGCCGCCCTCGATGCCAAGGTCGCGGCGCTCGCCGTCGGCCGAGGAGCAGCCTCCCCGCAGGAGCGCACCGCCCGCCAAGGGGCCGAGGGACGGCTCCGGCGGGGAGCAAGCCGCCCTCATCGACGCCCGGTCGGCGCTGGAGCAGGAGCGCGTCGCTCGCGAGGCGGTGCAGAAATCGCTGGAGGAGCGGAACACCACGTTCTCCAAGGCCGAGGGCGAGCTGATTGTGCTCAGCATTACAAATGCAAACCATGAGCTGGCCCTCCAGGAGCAAGGTGAGACCGTCAAGCGCCTCGAGCTGGCGGTCGAGGCCGTGCGCCGCGACCTCGAGGCGGAGAGGAAGCAAGTCGAAGGTGAGCTGCTGCTTGACTCTTGTATGGTTGGTTTTCTGTTTGGGCATTCGCACTCCTTTTTCGGATTTCTTTCTTGTCTTGGTGACTCCGAGCTTGCGCACCGCTGCGGGGCATGCGACCGAGCGGGCCGAGGCACCGCAGGCTTCCTATAACTCCTCCGAGCAGAGGCTGCGCAGGAGGTGCGTGGTGCGGCCCTCGAGACCCGCCAAGCCGTGGAGGAGGGCGAGGCACGGCCGGCGGCCTCGGCCGGCCAGTCGCCTGCGCGCCCTTGGCGGCCACGTCATCGAGCGGATGCGCCGAGCGCTGCGTCTTGGCGTCCAGAAGGCCCTCGGAGTGGTTCGATCCCACTACGAGGTCAACTTCGAGGCGCTGTGTTGACGGTTAATAATTGTATCAAAGTTCGTTTGTGACTCGCAAGCGTACAAGTCTCCCGTCGTAGTCAAGGGACCCTTCTTCCCTCGAGTGGTGAACCCAAGGTATCGAATCCGTGGAACAAATGTGTGACGCAAGAGTTGATCTAGTAAAGCCAAGTAACTTCAATCTTTGGTAAAAGAGAAACCCTAATGCCTCTAGATAAGAGCACAAAACAAAGATAAATCTAATCTACTAAAGACCGGAGAAAACAAAGTAAGATTGGGTAGATAAACCGATCTAGAGGGATCGGGGTAAGCCTTTTGTTGAAGTTCCAAGCAAGAGAAGAAGTAGCAAATCGAATCTTAATAGAAGCCTCTTTAAATCGTGGTTTCCCGTCCAAATCCGAAAACATCCGCCTTTCGAGACCCCCGTTCTGTCACAACGTATCCCTATTCATGCGGGGAGCGTAGGGCGAGTCAAAAGACAAGTCGAGATTCTTTCGGAAGATCCGGCGTGTACCTCTAGCCACCGCGGCTACAAGAACACCCTATGTAATCTATCGTACGAATAGAATTGGAATAAGCAAAGCCGATCGAAAAACGAAATCTTCGAGGAAACACTTGATCGCTAAAAAAAGATTCAACTTGATAATTCAACTATGACAATGATACATACACAAGATCACCACCGGGATCCTTCCTTGATCTTGCTTCTAGCTCCGGGAACTCTGACGTGGTCTTCCATGCAAGGTTCCCACGTCGGCTAGGAAAACCCTAGTCAACTAGCTCGACCCTCTCCTCTCCGACATGGTGTCCCTCTCTTCTCTGCTCCTCGGCGGCCGAAGACGAACTCTCTTCTGCGTGGCTCTCGGTCAGGGGACTATAAATAGCCCGATTGGCAGCTAGGGCAAAGGAGAACGAGTTTGGGCCCAAAATGGGCCTGGGCCGACCAGACTGGGCCGGCCGGCCTAGGCCCATTTAGGCCCAGCCCGTGGGCTCCTTTGCCCCACGTCGGTTCCCTTTCTTCCTGGATGTTTCCCCCTTCTGCATGTAGGTCCATGTCGTCGGTTTCTCTCCGAATTGGACTCAACTCCTTGTCTTGCAAGATTCAGCACTTTTCTGGTCAGGTCCCTGGAGTCTGTCGTCTTCTCGGATCAAGTCCCCGGCTTCTTGGAGTTAAGTTTGCTTCATTGCATGACTTGTACGGGGCTTCAAGGTCTTGTCATGAGGTGCTTGATGAACTTATCCCGAAAGTCTTGCATTCGACACTAAAACCCTGCATAAACATTAAACTCCAAAACCGACATGCACACGTGAACTTGTTTTACCACGGGGATTAGTACCAATGGATAAGGTATAAAACTCATGCCAACACCGAAGGTAAACGCATGGCTAGGTTGACGGATTTTCACCGTCAACATCTCCCCCATGCTTAAACCTTGCTCGTCCTCGAGTAAGCCTTCGATGGATATCATCATTGCTAAACAATGTTTAAACTTTGCACTTGATTGCACATGAGAAAACATAATGCTCTCAAAATTTTAATTCATTAAAGTTCCATAATGTACTAGCCTTCATCTCTACGGAGGGTAGATTCTTATTAAGCTTATCCCACAAGTATTAACATGCTCACAAAGTTTTAAATAGATCTCAGAATTTTTTGAAATGAAGAACGAGATGAAGAAAAGCTAAACCAAATTCACAAATTTAAATCATCTCGTGTATTGCTCATAAACTCTCATCTCACTTATCTCTCAAGCCTATATATTCTACTCCTTTCCCTCTCATATATATGTGGTAGGCTTTATATGGAGCTTTGGGAAAGTTTAGTCCTAACAAGATTTTATAAATGAGGTGTTGTCAAAAACAAGACAAGCTTCTCATGGTCTTACCGAGACTCGTCAAAAAGGTCATTGGAAAATAATGTTAAATCAAGGAGGGGAAAGAGAAAAATACACACACTTTAGATAAGTGGACATGTGCAAATGGCAGAGAGTGATCCCGAGGCACAAAAGAAGTCCTCGTTATCGGATTGCACATGGTTGGAAAATGAGAATGGATCTTTTTAACTTGAAGCCTTGAATGCACTCTTAGAGAACCGGGGAGTTCACTTTACGCACATATATATTTTTTCTCTTTCTCATATTTCTCATTCTTTTCTTTCTTTCTTTCTTTCTTTCTTTCTTTCTTTCTTTCTTTCTTTCTTTCTTTCTTATATATATATATATATATATTTTTCTTTCTTCACCTTGGAAGTCACGTACATCGCCGAATTTTTTTCTTTCATCATTATATATATATTTTTTAAAATACTCCCTTTTGAACTCTAAAACTGCACCGTACCTACCTCCTCCCCCATGCTTAGACGTTGCTCGTCCTCGAGCAAAGAGGCGAAAAATAAGGTAGGTACCGGAGATATTTTTCCTTGGAGAGATACTTGAAATCTTCAACGTTGGCACCGTCTTGCGATCTTCCTTGAACTGATGATCCATTCTCAACGATAGGTTGTGGTCAAGGAGGTAATCACAAAAGATGATATTTGGTTTAAGGGTGGATATCCGGCGAAGTTTGTGAGATCATCGATGCGGGGATACACAATGCACGGATAAAAGGCTAGCAAAAAGATAGATACGCAAAAATGGAATGACCAGCTTCTTAGTCTCGGGCCAGAGAAATCATGGCCTGCAATAACTCACTCAAAAATAAATCTTGTACACTAAGGTTTATGCACTCAAATATATATAAGGCTTTGGATAGGTTGAGCAACACACAAGTGATATTTGTGACAAGGTTAGCAATATTTTTGAGCATAAAAGACATCTTTAATCTATTCATAACTTGAGAGCACATAAAACACTATGGGTCTTTATTTTAATCATATCCTCCGCTGAAAATTAAGCTAGTATTTAAATAAATTCAGATCTGTATTTTTAAGAGAGCACTAGCTTTAAACATGCATAAATCGATTACAAAGATGAACAAAGCTGCAATTTTAATCATATATCATCATGGCACGAATTTTGTAACTTTTCCAATGATATAATCAAGGTGGTGTCTTTATTGATGGTGACATCAAGTTGAAATACAAACTGAAAATAAACAAACATGCTTGCTGAAATTTAAATAAAAGCAGAAAATACTACGCAAACACACATAAGCAAAAGCTGAAAATTACAGAGAAAAAGAAAAGAAAAGAAAACTAAAGTTCCTAAATCTTCTAGTCCTCCGCCGGTGGTTGATGTTGATAATCTTGATAATAATACCCTTGCTCATAATACGATTGGACATTTCCTCCGACAAATTGATTTGGCTCCACAAGGTGAAGGCGTCCAAGTTCAAAGGCAATATTTGCGTTGCCTTCACCGAGTTAAGCTGCGTTAGCTTGGATGGCTGCGATGTTTTGAGCATTTCTTGCAGCATACCCTCCAATAATGGCCATGCTTTGTTGTGGTTGGGGATGATGAGCGTAGGACTCCGCGAAGTTAGCGTTTGGCACAACATAATTTTGTGGGGGTACCGGTGCACCCCCCCCCCCCCCCATGCTTGCTCTTGTGGCCCTCCGTAATAACTTGGCGGAGGAGGGACCCCGCCGAATGGTTGCACATTGGGTTGTGCTCCACTCGCTTGTGCAGAGGATGTTCCCTCCTCTACGATTCTTCCTCTCTTGTTCTTCCTTGCAGGGACAAGTAGTCCCTCTTCCAACCAATCTTCTCTCCATTCATTGAAAAGCCTAAGCCTCTCGTTGGGAAGAGGTAGGTTCACAATGGCCAACCGATAACCTCCTCTCTCATCTCCACTAATGTACTTGCCTTGCAAATACTCAATGCCGAGAGAGGTACCACGCAAAAGGTGAGCGGGGTTTCTTGCGATCCCCGGCCGCAAGGAAAAGGCCAACATGGAGAGGTAACACCCCAAACCAATATTACCCGCCCCCGATGTTGCTTCACAACACCAACGGTTGATCATGAGGTAAGAGGGGTCTATTGGCTGCCTGGCAATTAAAGCCGAGTATAGCCAATTCAACTCCGTGTCGGTCACCTTTGTTTCCTTCATCCTCCCCAATACCCTCTTGCACATCCAAGAGTGAAATATCCGGATAATGGGGTTGCGGATGCAATTGCGTTGTTGATGGGCTTCTCCGGAGATCATGTTCCAAAATCCCGCTAACATGCCGGGTGACACGTCAACTTTCTCCGGAGCTCCCTTGTGGAATCCAAGCAGCTCCCTAACGTGCTCGTAGGGAACCTCTTGTTGGACTCCCTCCAAACGGAATGACAAGCTTTGCACCCCATCATCATCAACGATGGGTGCAATAGTCATTAAAATTTCCAAGGCGAACCCCAAATGGGTGTCCACCGATACTCCGTTGGAGAACTGCACCCATCCGAGGTGCCCCAACATATAGTATATGTCGGTGCCAAAACCCAAGGTGTAGAGTGCTTGGTCGTCGAACTCGACGTTGGGAACAAGTCTCTTCTCAAGATTAGAGAGCCTCTCCTCCTCCTCCGCCGACAAAATGATGAAGCCGTACGAAGAGTATGTCGGGGTATAAGGAGGTGGCGCGGTTGAGCAAGTCGATCGTCGTGGTGGCGCGGGCCGCTCCTCCGTGTGCCCACGAGGTTCGGTGAACCTCATGGAAGTGCTTGCAGCCCTCATACCACCAAGGAGGAGAGCATCATTCCTCCTCGGTGGCGCCGTATCCGTCTCCATGCTCCGGGGAGACTCGGAAACCGAGTGCCTCCTCGAAGACGTGGTTGATGACGGCTTGGACGACGACGAACTCTTCTTCTTGGAGAAGAGACTTGTGGTCTTCTTCCACATGGTTGCTGCACTCTTTCTTCAACTAAAATTCCGGGTTGCAACCGGTAAACTAGGCACTTAAACTCTTTGCTTCGGATGTGGACTTTGAGTGGATTAAGGGTGTGGATTTTTTTTTCTTGAGCTATCAAGCTTGGGAAGGTTGGCTATGTCTACGGAGGTTTTGAGCACACAAACTTGAACACACAAACAAAGGAAGGAGAGGGAAGCTTGCCTGCAGAAAACGGGAGCCGGGGGGGCTCCTTATGTAGGGGAGGCCGGCCTCGGTGCTCCTCCCCGCCTCGTCTTTCTTCCAGCACGATCATTTCACCTCTGCAACTTTCCTGCCCGCGTGCTCCGTGAGTTGCACCGCCCAAACGCTCTCGTCCACTCCTTGGTCCTTCCACTTGATGCTTCATGTTTTGGGTCGTGTCCATGCTCCCTAGCTCCACTTGCTTCACATGCCACCATGAAATTCCTACAAAGTTGATGCTTGCTGCCCACCATGCTTGTCCTTCGCATGTGAAATTGGTGAAAGTTGATGAAAGGGAATCCAATGGTGCATGCATGATTACTAGATTGCCTCCATTAAGGTGTGTTTAAGGTTAAGCACTCCTCTAATTCGAAATTTAAAATATTTTTCAGAGCCATGCAAGAGCTCGAACATAATTTTAGAGAAGTTTTTAAACCATTAAAAACAAATGCAAGTCGAAAATATTTTTTTATTACGTCGATTTCGGTCTCACCGGTATAGTTTGCCTTCATTGGTTGAGAGCAGACATTTTCCCGGCTTGATCATGGGGGCATAGGTTTAGGTTCTAATTTTGGCTAAATAAGAAAGATTTTGAATAAAACAAAATTAGAATAGGCTTAGAAAAATTCTAATCCTAGAGAAACCAAGGATAAAGATTTTTAAAACCAACCAAAAGCTTTGATTTCTAGGTTCACGCGAGTCCTACCACGTGCTGAATTTTATTGACACTTAAACATAAATCGTGGCTCTACTCGTGTGGTTTTAGCATGAAAAATAAGTCAACCTCAGCACCATAATGAGGGTGAAAGGTTGAGTTAAGGTTCTGAAATTATTTGGCTGAGGTTTCTCGAAAAGAAAAGAATCAAACAAGCACATAGGAGGGTTCATGCAAAGGGTTTATGATAAAGCAAACATTCAATCAAGAATTATGTCTCTAATATTGTTCAACCACTTCTAAGTCTAATGTCTTTGCGTAATAAAACTCAAAAACTAAATTATTAAAAAGACTCGAAAAACCTGGAATCGGGTTGTCCTCCCGGTAGCTTATTCTTGACTCGACGAAACGGGTTGCCTCCCGCCTAGCGCTTCGTTTATAGTCTATAGCTAGACTTCTTCACTTGATTACTCCGGATCAACGCTCTTTGTGGGCGTTGCAATCTTGGGTACCCACTTTGGCTTAGTCATTTTTTTTTGGTCTTCACAGGCTGGCTTTGTCCTTTGGTCTTGACGGATGCAACAACTTCCTTGTGGCTCGGCATCTCGAACTCTGGTCCTTCGGTTGTGATCCTTCTCTCCCGAATGAGTTTGAGTAGCCTTCGCCGTTTTGGGACCTTGGAGTCTCCGAAATTCTTCTTTGTTACCCATCGGACGCCCGGCAAGTTGTCCCACTTGCGTCTAGCATCTTCATCACGAACACTTCATGTATAGAGCTTCCGACCTCCGTCACCTTGCCATCTAAATTCTTCAATATTTTCTCCATAGCCTCGAACTTAGTGATGACGTCCTTGTTGATCTTAGCTTGCTCGTCCATCAAGTCCTTGAATTGTGCACAAAGAGAAACCAAAACTTGAATCGACGAACTTGCATTAAATCGGGGTTACCTTGGACATGGTCGTACTCCACACACTCCTTGCATGAGGATCTTGCTTCAGCGGCCTTTAGGTGTTGAGCTTATTTCTCCATCTCCATCTTCTCCATCCTCCTCTTAAGTAAACCGATATGCCACTCAAGGAATCCGACTCATATGCATTCGGCTCTCGCAATCGTCATGCGGATAGTTGAGACTTTGATCTTGAACGGCCTCCCGGCGTCTTGAAGGTTTATGATAGGTAGATCAACGATGTCGGGGTGCGCAGCGCTCCGGTGGTTGAGGTTGATCTTCCTTTGGACTTGGAGGTGGTGATTCCCTTGGAGATTTCGACGGTCCTTCGACTTCAACTTTTGAATCTAGGGTTTCCACCCCTTTAGCTTGTGTTGCATGTCACCTTTGCCTGTAAAGTTTTCCTGGATCATCCACAAAAAAGGTTTGGGTTTCTTGGAGAGGTAGCTAACCATCTCCGGTTAGGGTTAGCAATAAGCAAAGTATGCAAAAACTAGAAAGGAAAAATAAATCTATGAAAACTAGGGTTAGACAAACTAGATTAGATGTAATTTGAGGATGATCAAAGTTTAGTAGATGCAAAAAGAAAAACAAAAAGAAAACTGAAAATTACAAAAAGGCAATAAAAACCAAATCTTGATCACTTGTTCCCCGACAACGGCGCCAGAAAAAGGGGCTTGTTGACGGTTAATAATTGTATCAAAGTTCGTTTGTGACTCGCAAGCGTACAAGTCTCCCGTCGTAGTCAAGGGACCCTTCTTCCCTCGAGTGGTGAACCCAAGGTATCGAATCCGTGGAACAAATGTGTGACGCAAGAGTTGATCTAGTAAAGCCAAGTAACTTCAATCTTTGGTAAAAGAGAAACCCTAATGCATCTAGATAAGAGCACAAAACAAAGATAAATCTAATCTACTAAAGACCGGAGAAAACAAAGTAAGATTGGGTAGATAAACCGATCTAGAGGGATCGGGGTAAGCCTTTTCTTGAAGTTCCAAGCAAGAGAAGAAGTAGCAAATCGAATCTTAATAGAAGCCTCTTTAAATCGTGGTTTCCCGTCCAAATCCGAAAACATCCGCCTTTCGAGACCCCCGTTCTGTCACAACGTATCCCTATTCATGCGGGGAGCTTAGGGTGAGTCAAAAGACAAGTCGAGATTCTTTCGGAAGATCCGGCGTGTACCTCTAGCCACCGCGGCTACAAGAACACCCTATGTAATCTATCGTACGAATAGAATTGGAATAAGCAAAGCCGATCGAAAAACGAAATCTTCGAGGAAACACTTGATCGCTAAGAAAAGATTCAACTTGATAATTCAACTATGACAATGATACATACACAAGATCACCACCGGGATCCTTCCTTGATCTTGCTTCTAGCTCCTGGAACTCCGACGTGGTCTTCCATGCAAGGTTCCCACGTCGGCTAGGAAAACCCTAGTCAACTAGCTCGACCCTCTCCTCTCCGACATGGTGTCCCTCTCTTCTCTGCTCCTCGGCGGCCGAAGACGAATTCTCTTCTGCGTGGCTCTCGGTCAGGGGACTATAAATAGCCCGATTGGCGGCTAGGGCAAAGGAGAGCGAGTTTGGGCCCAAAATGGGCCCGGGCCGACCGGGCCGGGCTGGCCGGCCGGGCCCATTTAGGCCCGGCCCGTGGGCTCCTTTGCCCCACGTCGGTTCCCTTGCTTCCCGGATGTTTCCCCCTTCGCATGTAGGTCCATGTCGTCGGTTTCTCTCCGAACTGGACTCAACTCCTTGTCTTGCAAGATTCAGCACTTTTCTGGTCAGGTCCCTGGAGTCTATCGTCTTCTCGGATCAAGTCCCCGGCTTCTTGGAGTTAAGTTTGCTTCATTGCATGACTTGTACGGGGCTTCAAGGTCTTGTCATGAGGTGCTTGATGAACTTATCCCGAAAGTCTTGCATTCGACACTAAAACCCTGCATAAACATTAAACTCCAAAACCGACATGCACACGTGAACTTGTTATACCACGGGGGTTAGTACCAATGGATAAGGTATAAAACTCATGCCAACACCGAAGGTAAACTCATGGCTAGGTTGACGGATTTTCACCGTCAACACGCTGGCGGAGGGCTACGTCGTTCCCGAGTGTGTCGAGGACGAGGTGGCGATGGAGCGTGTGGACGCTCTCGCCGCTGATGCCGCTGGGTCGCTCGCTGAAGCCTTCGAGGAGTTCCTCTTCCCGGACGCTGTTGACGCCGCCGCTCCTCCAGCCTGAAGACAGCTGGGCGCTAGGCCCATTTTTATGTGTGTATCAGTATTCTGGCCTCGCGGCCTTTGTAAATGAACGAGTTATTTCGATCGTAAACATTTGTTGATGCGAAATGAAGTCTTTTGCGCTTTTTTGTTTCTCCTTCTTCCCGAGTAGATTCTAGTTAGGGGAGTTCGATTTTCGCGGGGGGCCTGCTGGGTTGGAGGCGAGAGAGAAGGGCCATATCCTCGCGGCGTAGGCTATCTCTGGCTCGCGCGCTCCTTCCGCTAGGCCGCCTGCGCCCTGCTCGAATCGTTGCTCGGGGTTGAAGTAGAAAACAAACTTCGCGCGCGTTTCTTTTGTTTTTGCGCGAAAATGGGACCATTTTGGGGGGCGGGGGGTGCCCCCCCCCCCGCAGTAGCCCCCGAGGGTAACTTGGGTTTCAGGGGAAAGCCGAGTTGCCCTTTTTATTAGACTTGAAGCATTTACATAGTCGTTACCAACTGGGGCGTTGGTCATATGGTTTTTACAATAAAGAGTACTTGGAAATCCTAGCTAAGGGTAGAAGCGACGTAGCTGTTGGATGTTCCAAACGTTGGTGAGCTCTTCACCGTCCTCGTTGGCCAGCTTGTACGTGTCGGGCTTGAGTACCTTCACCACGACGTAGGGTCCTTCCCATGGGGGCGATAGCTTGTGGCACCCTCGGTTGTCTTGGCGTAGCCTTAGGACCAAGTCCCTTTCACTGAAGTCCCGTCGACGTATCTTGCGTGCTTGGTAGCGTCTTAGGGACTGTTGATACCTTGCGGAATGCATTAAGGCCGCGAGGCGCGCCTCGTCCAGCTGATCGAGCGAGTCCTCACGGGCTCGCTGGTTGGCATCCTCGTCATAGCCTCGAACCCTGGGCGATCCGTATTATAAATCCGTGGGGAGGACGGCCTCCGCACCATGGACTAGGAAAAACGGGGTGAACCCAGTGGCTCTTCTCAGGGTGGTCCTTAGGCTCCACACAACCGCTGGTAGCTCTTGGAGCCATTTTCGCCCAGATTTGTTGAGCTGGTCGAAAATTCAGGGCTTAAGGCCCTGTAGGATCATGCCGTTGGCACGCTCTACTTGGCCGTTGGTCTGTGGGTGTGCCACAGCTGCCCAATCCACACGGATGTGGTATTTGTCGCAAAACTCCAAAAACTTCCTGCCCGTGAACTGGGACCCATTGTCGGTGATGATGGAGTTCGGCACTCCAAAGCGGTAGACGATGTCGGTGAAGAATGTTACCGCCTGCTCTGCCCTGAGATTCGTGATGGGGCGCACCTCCACCCACTTGGATAACTTGTGGATCGCGGCCAACAAGTGGGTGAAGCCCCCGGGCGCCTTCCGCAGGGGCCCAACGATGTCCAGCCCCCACACGGCAAATGGCCAGGTTACGAGGATGGTCTGCAGGGCATGGGCAGGTAGGTTGGACTTGCGGGCGTAGAACTGGCACCCTTCGCAGGTGCGTACGATTTCGCTGGCGTCCGCAACCGCGGTAGGCCAGTAAAAGCTTTGGTGAAACGCATTGCCGACGAGGGTACGAGGCGCTGCATGATGGCCGCAGATCCCGGCGTGGATGTCCCGCAGGAGTTCGCGCTCTTCAGGAATGGGCACGCACCGCTGCAGGATGCCAGAGGCGGCGCGCTTGTACAGCTCGCCGTCAACGAGGGCAAAGGACTTGGCCATCCTGGCGATGCGCCTGGCCGCGGCCCGGTCCGCGGGGAGTTCCCCTCGAGCCATCCAGGCAATGTATTTGTCACGCCAGTCCGTTTTGACAGGAGCTGGCTCGATGTCCATCACGTCAGCTCCGTAGGCGCCATACCCCTCGAGGAGGGAGAGCACGTACGCCTCGTTCGAGGGGTCCTCGTCCATGGGTTCCGCACCCGTTGGGTTCGAGGGAGCCCCCGAGGGTTCAGCGTGACTCGAGGGGTGGGGCTCGAAGATGACTGAGGGTTGAGCGACGTCGCACGCGAAAACGTTCGGGGCAACGGTGATCCGCCCGGACGCAATCTTGGCCAGCTCATCCGCCTCGTCGTTGTACCGGCGGGGCACATGGTTGAGCTCGATGCCGTAGAACTTGTCCTCGAGGGCTCGCACGGCTTTGCAGTAGGCCTCCATCTTGTCGTCATGGCAGCTCGCGTTCTTCATGACTTGGTCGATTACGAGCTGCGAGCCCCCCGCACGTCGAGGTGCTTGACGCCTAGCTCAACGGCGATTTTGAGGCCACAGAGGAGGGCCTCGTATTCAGCAATATTGTTAGACGCGGGGAAGTGGAGGCGCACTGCGTAGCGCATGTGCTCCCCAAGGGGTGACACGAAGAGCAGGCCCGCGCCCGCCCCTGTTTTCATCACCGAGCCATCGAAGAACAGAGTCCAGCACTCTGCTTGGATCTGCGGGGGCGGCAGCTGCGTATCCGTCCACTCAGCGACGAAATCCGCCAAGATTTGAGACTTGACGGCCTTGCGCGGGGCGTAGGCAAGCGTCTCGTCCATCAGCTCTACGGACCATTTGGCAATCCTGCCTGCGGCGTCGGGATTGCGGACGATCTCCCCCAGCGGGAAAGAGGAGGCCACCGTGACGGGGTGGGCCTCGAAGTAGTGGCGGAGCTTGCGCCGCGCAAGGACTACCGCGTACAGCAACTTCTGGACCTGGGGGTAGCGTGTCTTGGTGTCTGACAGGACCTCGCTGATGTAATAGATAGGTCGCTATACAGGTAAAGCATGCCCTTCCTCCGTGCGCTCCACGACGATCACGGCGCTGACCACCTGGGTGGTCGCGGCGACGTAGAGCTGTAGGGGCTCGCCGTCCAGCGGCGGCGTGAGAATAGGGGCGTGCGCTAAGGACGCCTTTAGCTTGTCGAGCGCGTCCTGGGCCTCGGCGGTCCAGGAGAAGCGTTCGTGTTTCTTGAGGATGCGATAGAGGGGCAGGCCCTTCTCGCCGAGCCTCGAGATGAAGCGGCTCAAGGCGGCAAAGCACCCTAGCACCTTTTGCACCCCTTTGAGGTCCCGGATTGGACCCATTCGTCCGAGGGCCGCAACCTTTTCGGGGTTGGCCTCGATTCCCCGTTGGGAGACAATGTATCCCAGGAGCATGCCTCGTGGCACTCCAAAGACACACTTTTCGGGGTTTAACTTGACCCCGTTGGCCCGTAGGCAACCGAACGCGATGCCAAGGTCGCCAACCAGGTCGTCCGCCTCCCTGGTCTTTACGACGATGTCGTCCATATACGCCTCGACCGTCCGCCCGATGTGGTCTCTGAAAACGTGCTGCATGCAGCGCTGGTACGTAGGACCTGCGTTTCGGAGGCCAAATGGCATCGTGAAGTAGCAGAACATCCCGAACGGCGTGATGAACGAAGTCGCGAGCTGGTCGGACTCCTTCATCTTTATTTGATGATACCCGGAGTAAGCATCAAGGAAGCAAAGCAATTCACACCCAGCCGTTGAATCGACGATTTGGTCAATACGTGGCAAAGGAAAAGGAACTTTAGGACATGCTTTATTAAGAGCGGTGTAGTCTATACACATCCGCCATTTCCCATTCTTTTTCTTTACAAGCACGGGGTTTGCTAGCCACGTTGGGTGGAACACCTCCTTGATGAACCCGGCCTCGAGAAGCTTCCGCAGCTCTGCTCCGATTGCCCGTCGCCGCTCCTCGTCGAAGCGGCGGAGCCGTTGTTGCACGGTGCGAGCGTGAGGCAGGATGTCAAGGGAGTGCTCGGCGACCTCCCTCGGGATGCCTGGCATATCCGAGGGGCTCCACGCGAAGATGTCGGCGTTGGCGCGGAGGAAGTCGACGAGCACCACTTCCTATTTGGGGTCGAGGGTGGAGCTGACCCTTAACACCTTGCCCTCGGGGGCAGAAGGATCGAGGGGGACCTCCTTGGTCTACTCCGCGGCCTCGAACGTGCCGGTGTGCTTGGTGGCGGAGTCGAGGTCGTCGTTGACCATCTTCTCCAAAGTGGTCATCAACGCTTCTTCCAGCGCTAGCGCCTCTGCGTGCTCTACGCACTCGACATCGCAGTCGAATGCGTGCTCGATGGACGAGCCGACGGTGATGATGCCGTTTGGTCCTGGCATCTTCATCTTCAAGTAAGTATAGTTGGGGACCGCCATGAATTTGGCGTAACAGGGTCGCCCAAGTATAGCGTGGTAGGCTCCCTTGAACCCCACCACCTCGAATGTGAGGATCTCCTTGCGGAAATTCTTCGCGGTGCCGAACCAAACCGGCGAGTCGATGCGCCCGAGGGGCCGGACACGCTTGCCGGCACGATGCGCGTGGAACGGCTTCGTGCCGGGCCGCACTGGGTCCAACCCGATTCGCATCAAGCGCAGCGTATGTGCGTAGAGGATGTTGAGGCCGCCGCCCCCGTCCATCAAGACCTTCGAGAACCGTGCGTTCCCGATGATGGGGTCGACCACCGGCGGGTGCGGCCGGGTTGGGGACGCGGTTCGGATGGTCCTCCCGGCTGAAGGTGATGGCGTCCTCCGACCAATTGAGGAAGGAGGGAGGCGCCTTCTCCGCGGCGAGGACCTCGTGCCGCTCCTTCTTGCGCTGGCGGGTCGACATGTCGACGGTTGTTCCCCCGAAGATGAGGAACACGTTCTCCACGGCGGGGAAGCCGCCGGCGTCACCATCTCCTCCGTCTTTCTTGGCCTCTGCCTCCTTTGCGGCGGCGCGGCCATAGAACTTCTTGAGCATGTCGCACTGCTCAAGAGTGTGATTTACTGGGGTCTTGTGATAAGGACATGGCTTTTTCAGCATGTCGTCAAACACCCCCGGGCCTCGAGGGGCCGGTCGAGGGCCCCGTCGAGCCGGGTCAACAGCGAGGGCCTCGGCATTACCGCCGTCGCGCCCCTGCTCGCGCGCCTCGCGGCACGACTTCTTTCCCTTCTTGCCCCACTTGTCGTTGCGGTGGGGCTCCCTGGACTTGCTGCCCTCCGCGGGCGTGTCCTCCGAGCGCTCGCCCTTCTTGCTGTCGAAGATCGCTCCCACGGCCTCCTCTCCTGAAGCGAAGCCGGTGGCGATGTCGAACAGCTCGTTGGAGTCCGCGGGCGGGCTGCGACCCAGCTCCCGCACAAGGTCCCGGCACGTGGTGCCCTGGAGGAAGGCATGCACGATCTCGGACTGCGCCACGCTTGGGAGCTCCGTGCAGCGCTTGGAGAAGCGCCGTATGAAGTCCCGCAGCGACTCGCCGGGCTTCTGCGTGCAGGAGCGCAGGTCCCAGGAATTCCCGGGGTGCACGTACGTGCCCTGGAAGTTGCCCACGAACGTGCGGACCAGATCGTCCCAATTGTGGATTTGGCTGGCGGGCAGGTGCTCGAGCCATGTCCGGGCCGCATCGCCGAGGTGCAGGGGCAAGTTGCGGATGATGACCTCGTCGCTGGTGGCTCCGCCCAGCTGGCAAGCCAAGCGGTAGTCATTGAGCCACACGCGGGGATCCGTCTCCCCGTTGTACTTGACAATGGTCGAGGGTTGGCGGAAGCGCTGTGGGTAGGCTGCCGCGCGGATCTCCCGGCTGAACACACGGGTCCCCGGGGGCTCCGGCGTTGGGGAGCGGTCCTCACCGCTGTCGTAGCGTCCGCCCCGTCGAGGGTGGTAGCCCACCGCTGCTCGCGCGTCCGCTTTGCTCGTGCGGCGGGCGTTGATGACGTTGCGAGCGTCACCGTCTAGGGCTCTGCGCGTGTCAAGGAGCCGTTCCTTGGCCGGTGCGCATCCTGAGTTGGCGGGACGCTCCGCCGCTCCTCCTGCGTGGACCGAGGGTTCGCCCCCTTGTGCGGCCCCGTCACCCCGCGCATCCTCTTGTTGGCGGATGCGCGATGCCGAGCTCTCAGCCTGCTGGATGGCCGCTTGCTCGATGAGAGTCTGCACCTCGCGGTGCAGGTCTCGTGCCTCAGGGGTCGAGGGTGCCGGCATGGCCCGTAGCAGCATTGCGGCGGCAACGAGCTTCTGACTTGCCCACGGCGGCATGTCAGGGTTGTCGGCGTTGATGCGGTCACGGGCCTGCCTGCCCAGCTCCCGCACGCGCTCGCCTCGAGCGGAGGCTTCTCCAGCCATCGAGGCGCGGAGCGCCCGCACCGTCCGGTACTCCTCCGCCGGCTTGGCCTCGAGTTCGCGGGCTTGGGCCACGCGCGCGTCGGCGTCGGCCCCGGCGAGAGCGCTTGGCCCCGCGGCTAGGCGTGTGGCGATCCCCCGGGGGGGGGCGTGATCTCCCCGTCTCGGCGCCCACCGCGCCGGCCGACATTGGCTGGGTCGTTGGTGATGACGGCGTAGCACTCCCGCGCGGGGTCGTAGCTTCCGGTGCTGGAGTCGTCGGAGCAGCCGAACCAGTAGTCCGTAGCGTCAAGGAAACGCCTGAACATTACTGGGTCCGGAACGCCGGAGAAGTCCCATTCTGCGTACCCGTGGCGGTTGGCGGGTGGCAATGCGTCGAGGGACCCCAGGGACGACTCGTCAGCCACTGAGGCGCCGGGATCCCTGGCGACGAAGACGTGACGGCCAGGCGGGACCCTGCGCATCGTGGTGTTGACGTTGTTGTTGTAGGCCGACGTGGCACCACGCAACCCAATGGGGATGCGCGGTCCGGAGACCGCGCGCTGTCCCGCTGGGGTGGTGGCGGTCGTCGTGGCGGTGGGCGCGCCGTGCTGAGAGGCGGCGCGTTCGGCCTGCCATCGCTCGGACCGCGCCCCGGCGCGAACGCAACCCGGAGCGGCGGCGGCGTCGTGGCGTCGACGGGCCCGCGCATCCGCGCCGCGGGCGTCTGCACCGTGGTGGTGCGTGCAGCGGGGACCGGAGCGGGCCCGGCCTGGCGCCGCGCACGGAGCTCCTCACGGTTGGTGAGGCGCATGAGGTAGCCATTCCCTGTGGCCTGAAAGTTCAGGCCCCCGAACCGGATTTCGAACCCGGCGGGGAGGGGGTCCGAGCTGCCCATGCAGTAGCGTGTACCACGGTACTCAGTGCGGATCACCATGGAGGGAGTTGACGGATCGACCTTAGGCGCTCAGAGTGCCCCACGGTGGGCGCCAACTGTCGGTGCGGAATATGGTCCCGAAACTAACCAGTAGTAAGCGCCGTGGTCTATCCCTCAATGGTCGATGCTAAGCAACAAGTGACACAGAGTTTTATCCTGGTTCTGGCCGAGGGGGCCGTACGTCCAGCAGTGGCGTGCTCAAGGCACTATATTACTTAGCACGGGGGGTGCTCGTAGTGGGGCTGCTACAAGCAAGGCGGGAGAGGAAGCCTGGCTTCCAAGTCCCTGGTGTAGTGGCTGAAGATGTTGTGGGAGAATTGGAGAGCAAGTGCGTGGCGCAGCTCGCCTCCTGCTGTGTTGTCTGTGTTCTCTTCGTCCTCCTCCCGCGGCAGGGAGGGTTCGTCCCCCTTTTATAGATCAAGGAGGGAGCGAATCACATGCGCGCCGCGCTATCTAGCTACGTGAAGGGGCGTGGTGTGCTATGCTGTAGAGTGGGCGGCCGTCCGGACGATCCTTGCAGCGATCCGGCCATCATGGCCTATCTTGTACCTGAACAGTGGCGGTTCGAGGGTAGAAGGGCGGCGGATGGCGGTGATGTCTTCTGATGGGCTCGAGGGGGCTGCTGACGTTGGCCCGTACGGAGTACAGGAGTAGGTAAAACAGCGTCCCGTTCCGATACGTTTCACCGTACTGGAGTTGTCGCTACAGCGCCAGGCGTGCGCCTGCACGCGCGGGGATGGCAGCCATGCCGTAACAGTGGTAGGGATGGCGTTCCTCCGGCCTAGTGCCTCCACCTAACCCTCTAGGGTCACAAGAAAGCAAATTGAGGGTGTAGCCGGCCCCCCTTCGAGGGCTCGGCGCGTTAGCCGTACTGGAGCAGGCGCATGGCATCACGGGACTGACACCGGCTGCGCTGCACAATCCCTCCCCACAGTGATGGGGATGGGCTCCCTCCTGGGGAGTTGGTGCGGCGGCACCGGGGCGCGAGCCCCGGCGCATGATGGCGCTGTCCCGCCGGTGTCAGGGCGTTAAATGCCCGTGTACGGGGGCGGGCGCACACGAGCGGGGGCGCCCTCGAGCGAGACGGACCCCGGTCGAGGGCGGGGCGGACCCTTGAGCGAGGTGGAGCCCGCTCGAGGGGGAGCGGGCCCTCGAGCGGGCGGAGCCCGCTCGAGGGAAGCGCGCCCCCTCGAACGGGACGGAGCCTGCTCGAGGGAGGCGCGCACCCTCGAGCGAGGCGAAGCCTGCTCGAGGGGATCTTCAGGAGGGCCGCCTTGGTGGGCCGTTGAGGTCCTTGTGGCGTGGGCCGTATCCTGCATGGTTAGACAAAGTGTGTTTTGCAGGTTTTAAGTGGGGATTTCCCGGTTGTTAAAGGGGACCCCTAGGGCTGTCCTCGACAAGACCAAGTACACGAAAGACATGTTGCGGAAGTTTCAGAAGCAAGATGTGAAGCCTATGTCGACACCCATGGGGAGTACGGCTACTTTGGATGCAGACGAGGACGGAGAACCAGTGGACCAGCGGGAGTACCGGAGCATGATCGGCTCCCTCCTCTACCTGACGGCGACGAGGCCAGACATACAGTTCAGCGTGTGTCTGTGCGCTCGTTTTCAGGCTTCGCCGAGGACATCACATCGACAAGCCGTCAAGAGGATATTAAGGTACCTACAGTCTGCCCCTGGTCTTGGCCTTTGGTATTCTTCCTCCTCGACTCTTTCACTTCATGGTTTTTCTGATGCAGATTTTGCTGGTTGTCGAGTCGAGAGGAAGTCTACTCGGTTCTTGTCGGTTTCTTGGGTCCTTGTTGGTTTCGTGGTCTTCCCGCAAGCGAGCCTAGTGTAGCTCGGTCTACCACCGAGGCGAGTATGTTGCGGCCCGCGAGTTGTTGTTCCCCGCCGTTGTGGATCTCATACACTTTGAGAGACTTTGGTGAGGAGTGCACCCAGATCCCACTTCTTTGTGATAGCACCAGTGCCATAAGCGTAGCGAAAAACCCAGTGCTTCACTCCAGAACCAAACACATAGAAGTGAGATACCATTTCTTGAGAGACAATGTGGAGAAAGGGACCATTGTGTTGAGTCGTGTCCCTACCCAAGATCAGCTTGCAAACATCTTTACAAAGCCTCTCGACCAAGCTACATTTGTGCGCTTGTGGGGGGGGGAACTTGGGGTTTGTTGCCCTTTCTAGTTGATTCTTGGGGGTTTTACTTTTGTATCATGTGTATCATACCATGTTTACTTTGTTGTATATACATGTTTTGCATTATGTATAAACCATGGTAGGATAGCCATCTTGTTATATATCATGTTGCATTTGTATCATATTGCATTTTAGGATGATGAGCTTCTTTCATATGCCTTATTTGAGTTTCTTTGGCTATTTGTGAGATATTGGTCATGTGTGTGGAGAATTGGCTATGTGAGGCTATGCTCTTGGAATATTTGAGATATATGTGTTGTGAGATAGCCCTTTTTGAATCAAATGCTAATCTTGACTAAATTTGATGAAATGTGCTCCACTCCTGTGTAGTAGTGTATCCATGTCACGTTTTGGTATAAATGTGCTTTCTATGCTTAGATTGTGCTTGGATGTTTTTTCTTGCATTTGGGCCAAAGGCCGAATATCATTGTGAATGTTTAGCCTATGTTGCATTCATGGGGGAGCATAAGCTTCTTTTTGCCGCAAAGGCACTTCATGTACCATGAGATGAATTAATCTTGAAAAGAAGTGTGTATGCTTGAAAAATGCTCCATCCATCATGTTTATGCTTAAAATGTCTTATCTTTCACACATGTGTGCAAAACATGTTGCATGATGTTCACCAGTGGAGAAGTCTCCCCGAAGTGGACACATGGCTCATGAGCTTTAACATGACATGCTTTGCCTTATGGGTGTTTGCAATGATCTTTTGTCGAGAATTGGATATCCTTGTATGATCTCTGGATGATATGCATGTTTTTGGCTCGAATATGACATGGATAGGCTTTTACATTTGAAGTGAGCCATCTTTTGATAAAACTACTCAAATCTGAAAATTTGCTTTGTCACATGCCTATATTTCCATATATTACTTGTGTCAATGCTTTGACTATGTTATGATCCATATATGTGCTCTTTGTCTCATTTCTAGCCTTTGACACTAAATTTGGCCTATTTGAGAAGCTCATGTAGATGTTTATATGCTTTGTTTTTCATTCCCGCATTTTCACCTTGATTCATACATTGTCAACAAGGGGGAGAAGAGGTGAGCTAAAATTTGGAAGTTGGCATCCACATGTTCAGGGGGAGCTTTCTTGCTGTTTTCGGTGTGGAGTTTGTGCTTTGCTTGGCTTGTGACTTTTCTTTTCCTTTCTTTGGTTTTGGTCATGAGTTGCGCTTCTTTGTTTTTTTTCTTCCTTCTTTCTTTCTCTGAATTTCATTTCGCGTTGTGTGTTGTCAATGCACTCATCAAGGGGGAGATTGAGGACCAGGAGCGTCCCGGTGGTCGATGGATGACCGCTCCTTAGTGATGAGCGATTGACAACGGGTGTTGGACTGACTCTTGGCTCAGTGCGCAGGTGTAGGCTGCGGCCTAGTTCGTGTTGTTACAGGTGAAGAACGGGCGCGAAAGGTCTTCAGCCTTGAGGGGCCTCCGGGAGATGGAGAGACAAGTAGGCTCGGTTCGAGGGACCCGGTGGACGGCGGGACTAGGTGTGGGCAACATGGTGGCGAGACGAGCAAGACGAAGTCATGGACGATCGAGCCGGTGCACGGTGGCGGTCGAGTCAATAGGCTTGGCGGGAGGCCGGGCCGAGCACGCGGGGTTTGGTCGTTTGCCCACAAAACCATCGGAGGACGGTTTCTTGGTTTGGGCCTCAAAACCAAGTCCGAAGGCCCAACACGACGGATCCGGCATCCGGGCGTGTCGGGAAGCTTCGAAGCGGAGGACACGCGGCGGGATCGCATGGCTTGCGTCAAGAGGACGCGGGGTGCGGCGAAGGTGTGGCCGTCCGATGGCAAGACCCACAAACATTACATAAATGCCCCTACGTGGGTTGTATCACCAGTAGTTGAGTTAGGGGTAGTCGAGTCATTTCCCACACCGGCGGGACCTGATATATAAGCCATGAGTGTATGTGGATGGCTCTCTCTCTCCGCGACTTAGGGTTTCATTTCCCCCCTTCTCTTTCTCATTTTTCCGGGACTATTTTCTTCTCTATTTTTCTCTAGGCTAGCATGAGGGCTTCATGAGAGATTTGTTGAGAGGGATGGATGCTAGGGCGACATGCTAGACCTTGTGAATCTTTCCTAGTTTGTATAGATGATTCGGCGTTGTGAATTTCGTGGTCTTTTTCGTCCTTGTTTTTGGTGCCTTTGTTCTTGGTGTGGTTCCGCGGATTTGAGTGGGTTTCTCCCCGGATTTCTTTGAGGGAAACATGGATGGATGTCTAGTGCATCTTTGTGATTGATCTTGTGCCCTCAAATGCTGGGAAACCACTTCGATTCAAGGATCTTCGTTCGGTGCTCTAGCTTTTGGTGCTGTTCAAAGGATCCGCGATTCCCGATGATTTAGGAAGTTAGAATGCGAAATTTTTGGGGTATAGCATCCTTCGTTGACGCTTTTCATGTACCCAAACTCATGTCTCAATAGCTTTTACTGTTTGGGAGATCCGGTGACGGATTGGGAGAGTTGACCCTCGGGGTCGAGCAGTTTTCTGCTCTGTCCATGCGGCGCGGACGGTCCGCGAGGTAGTGGCGGACGGTCCGCGAGGCAGTGGCGAACGGTCCGCGGGCTGCGTGTTCTTCGCGTGTTCGTCGTGTTCTTGCGCGCCTTTGGTTTCGATCCGGTTTTGTTTTAGGTTTTCGTTGCAGCCGGTTCGCGGACGGTCCGAGCTTCAGTAGCGGACGGTCCGCGACCCGTGTGGACGGTCCGCCCGGTCTCTGCGGACGGTCCGTTTTTCTCGGGTCGGTTCTGGTGGTTCTGTTGTCTTTAACAGACGGTCCGTGGCTCCTGGCCGGACGGTCCGTGTGTCCCTTGTGGACTGTCCGCGGCACCTGGCCGGACTGTCCGCGCGGCCTTTGCGGACAGTCCACCCCGCCTGGACGAACAGTCCGCCCGAGGCTGACAGCTTGGTTCTTTGATTCGATTCCTTCCTTCTTCTTTCGTGCTTCCGCGCGTGCTTCAAGGAATCGTTCCTAAGACTTGAGGTTGATCCATAACCTTGTTGTCATGGAGGTTGGTGTGTGATTCGATCCATCGCTCGTGTGTGACCGGGATTTGTCTAGTGTATAGGCCAGGTTCTTCGAGAAGAATTTTTACCGGCTCCTATTCACTTCCCCCTCTCTAGTCGCCCTCGGTGTCGTAGAGTAATTCCACGTACTGCAGAGCAGCTTCCGCTTCTCCTCCCTCGGCTTCTGGGACGAGCGAGTAGTCACCGTCAGGGAGATCTACACGGAATGCAATGCAGGGTTCCGGTGATGTGACAGTTTGTTTATCTTATCCAACTCTTGTTGGTCATATTCACCTTAACATATAATTAACTATTAATTTCTTTTCATGAAGGTTATTATTGATATATGTTTCATTCCTTTGTCACACACTTGAATTAATGTTTCTTTTATACTTGTTATTTCATGTGAAAGTTTAACACTTTTACCTCTCACTAGTAAAGGTGTGTTTTTAGCCCTTGAACAGTTTGACAACATTTCATGAAAAGGGGTACAAGAAAATAAAAGGCTTTTTCCTAATTTAATTACAGCATTACTCCAGAAGGACCATTAAAGCTTTTATCCACAATAAATCACAAAAATATCTAAAGGAGAATTTCTCAAGCATCCAAACATCTACACTAACCACTGAACTCACATGCAAAGTTTGGAAGCTAGAAAATAAAATACTTTGGAAAATAACAAAAGACTAGCTAGCAAATCAAATTAAATGCATACAAAATTAACTAAGCATCAAAATGCTCCAATCTTACTCATACATACTCTCTGGTCCTAAACCAGCCTAAAGAACCAGCAAGCACACCTAGAACCTCTATTGATCTTGCTTCATTAATTTTCAAAGGAAAACATACACAATTTAAGAATAAATATTTCTGATTACTCAAAAATGGTGATTAATTCACCAGAGGTGAGTTTTGGCATAACAAAACAGCTTGCACAAGTTGGGCACAAAAACATTAATATTTTTAGCTACGAAAAAATCATTTAGGCAGATTCAGCAGAAATGGAAAACAATTTATATAAAAAGATTTACAACATAACTTTGTGCAATTTTTGGCACATTATCTAGTCATGATCTAATGCACAACATATCCAAAATTTGGACACAGAGGGTTTATACATTTTGAGATTTTGCAGATCTAGGTTTTTCACAATCCTATTTTTCATGCTAAAACTATCACGAATCAGACCATGTGAGTATATAAAAAAAGTTGTAGTATTTTCCACAACGAATCCAACAAAATTGGTTTGGCATTTTTCTGAAATATCTACGATTTTCTACGCATTTTACAAATTACAACAAAAGGGATACACTATTGAAGATATAACTTTGCGATTAGGCCCCTGGAAAGATTCAGGATCGTGCAATTGGGTCCCTCGACCCACAGGACGGCGGGCTCGCCGGAATTCCGGCGGCGCTCCCGGCCAGGGAACAGCTCGGGGTCAAGTGCATGCTCACCTAGGGTGGGTTGACGGTCTTGGTTCGGGCGAAGGAGTCGTCGGCGTGGGGGTTCGGCGGTGGCCGGCGACGGTCGCCGCGGCGGCTCAGGGTTCCTGCGAGGAGAAGCGCATGGATGACAATATGCGGCTTTGGGAGGTTCTACGGGTCCTAGGGGAGAGAGTGGGACGGTCGGCCGGCGGCGAGAGCGAGTGGAGCTGCAAGCTCACTAGCGGTGGCGACAATGGAGGGCGGCGGCTCGGTTGGCGCACAGAGGCGAAAAGGGCGGCATTTAAATAGGGACTGGCCGGCATGGAGGTGACGGAGGCGTGAGTCACGGTCATAGCACGGCGCACACGGGCGGGAGGACGCCAATGGACCGTCGGTCCGAAGGGCGAACGCGTCCGCCGGCACGGCGCGCGCGGTGCGTCGGGCCGCGTGGTGCGGCGCGGACCATGGCGCGTCATGGGGCGCGGGCGGCCTCGGCGGGGAGCGTAGCTTGGGGTTGTAGTCGGCCTCGGGCGGAGGGCACGTTGGGCAGCAAGCGGGCACGGACGCCGAGGACGGCCCGGCGCGTGGGCGGGAGGACGCGGCGCTCGGCGCGCACGACGTCGCGGCGTGGCGGCGTCCGTGCCCAAAAGTGTTGCCGGCTCCCTGTTTGAGCTAAATTTTCTCCAATTTTTTTAATAGAAGTTGACCAAACTTTAAATACGAAAATTGTAGATCTAGCAACCCTCTATCACTTTCAAAAAGGCTATATAGGGTTTTTCTCAACAGAATTTGCAAGGGAGTCTTGCCAACTTTGAATGCCAGCCTGTGTTCATGAACAGGAGATCCTGACCTTTGAGCATGTTTTTCATGCTTTTCCTCTCAAAATTTGAAATGCCAATCTACATGAAAGTTGTGTCCCTCAATAAGCTGGACAACTTTCATACACGTAGATTTTTAAGTGTTTAGGTGAATTTTGGAGAACGCCGCAAAAGTTCCGACAGACAGCTATGGGCACCAGGGTTTAAGTGGGATTTGACCAAGTCTTTGACCATGGGTTGGCCCCACATGTGTGTCCACTAGATCAAAGGGTTCAATAGAGTTGGTTGGTGAGTTTTTCGAGGTGAGGACCCAGGTTGACCGTGGTTTGACCACTGTCAGCTGAGTTGACCCACGATTAGGGTTAATTAAAAACCTGGGGCGTCACATGTGCTTCCTTGGGGTGGTTGTCCTGTGGGCCCTTAAGTCAGTCCCCAGTGTACACGTGCTCTTGTGGCAGTTTAGGCGCTCTGGTGGGCCCATGCATCCATGTGAAGTCCACGTGTCACGTTCTGATTCATCGGGGCTTGCCCTCTGTTGGATTGGTGCATGGCATGCATGCATGGCACCTGAGGTGGCTTAGCTTGCATGCATGGCACCCGAGGTGGCAATCACTCATTGAGTTGACGTGGCATGAATCATAGAAGGTGAGTTTGCCACTTCTATTATGCTTATTTTCCTGCAATCACATAGTCTCCGAGGACAAGTGGAACTACATTATTCGTAACTGAAATGCGTATAAGAAATGCCTATTGCTCCTTTATTCATGAGTAAATTGACGGCTAAAGCAGGCACTTAACAGTCGTCAACAACTGTCCCAAGCTACCCTCTTGCTCATCCCGAGCAAGATTTATGACTTAGGTTGGTCTATCCGGAGTTGCTACGATGTTGTATTCCTAGTTTATGACAAGCATACGACTAGGTACTTTATCAACGATTGAATGAGTTGGCATTGATCTTACCTTACACTTGATTGCGTTGGGGCTTGTTGCTTCACCTGCCTTGGGCGGTTGAAATATAGAACGGTTGTATAGAAATTACTAATCACAAGTACCTTGATTAGTGGTCGATCCTGATGTTTTTCTAATTTTTATAAAGAAATCAAAGTTCCTCGAATGATACTCTCGGATCGCTCAGTGTGTATGATTCCTCACCGAGGCATTAAGTTCCCTTCTTTCTCCACCTACTTCCAATATGCTGATTTGTGGAGCTGTAGGTAGGGAAAATATGTGGCATACCTGCTTCTCATATATTGTCGAGGCGAAAAGCGGATTCTTGGGAGCAACAAGTCATACAGCCTCATCAAGATGTGCATGTGTGTATATGGTGGATGGATAAAGAACTCCCTTTGTTATATGATTTTCTCCTCTCCTTTTGAATTTTTTTGAGACTTGGGCTATGTCTCTTTATTCTTTGTCTTTCTTTCTTGTTTTTCTGTATATATGCTCCTGAGGATGTGCTGCTTTTTTCGCATGGCCCATAGTCCTTGCTAAATTTTTTTGGAGAGAGAGTAATCATGAAACAATGCGGGGAACTTTATTTGCAGAATGGATGGGAGATGGGAAATGATGGTTGCCAACTTCCGGTGTAGAAGTTTAGCAAATAGTGGCTGTGTACGTGATCTTGATATGGGAGCATGACAAGTTTCTCACTGAAGGTCACACCAATTTGGCAAGACTCAATGAAGAAAACAAGCAACATATGTGGAGGCTAACAACAGCTAGGATCTACATATTGCTTTGGATAGGAATTTCTTATCATTGAGGAACTTATCATTTTATCATTTTTCAAAAGAAAACTCCGGATGTCAAACATCACTTATCACAAGATCATAGCAACCCTATTATACCATATCATACCTCACAACAACCTGGGCAAAGGTCATGTTTTTTGCTATCCTCAAGTTTCAAGCTAAGGTTTGATAATACAAGACAACTAACTCAAAAGTAAGATAGGATACTAAGCTGTAACAAGGCACACAAAAAGAATAAATAGAGCAACTATTCATCATTTTAATAATGAAGGACAGAAAGCATTCTTACCATGCATATGAAAGCAAACTAATTTAAGAAGGCAAATAAATATTTCCGGTCTTTTTAATTTTGCAGATTTTTTTGTGTTTTTAGCATATGTGATTCTGAAAATAAGGATACAAGTTACCTTAAAGTTGGGGTCCTCCACCAAGATAGCTTCAGTTCACTACTATGGAGGGGAAATCCCATCCACCGGTAGTAGGCCCTTTGCTCCTCCAGCTGCTGCTGCTGCTGCTGTGCCAGCTTGATGGCGTGAAGTCTCTCGCCAGACATCCGCTACCAGTCCTGGGTGGACTCGACATGCTGGTGCACGGTCTCCTCCATGTCGCCGACTCGGATGTTGATCTTGCTCATCTGTTGAGTCAGGGTGGTCCCATGAGATGACGAGCGCAATCCGAACGACAAAGATGTCGCATCTCCGTAGGCTGTAAAAGCAGTGACGACCCACTCGCCACTGCCTGCGCTAGCCCAAGCCGAGCTAATCGCACCCTGTGGTGGCAGCTGTTGTGCTCCGGCTACTCTCTTCGGTGCACTCCTAGTTACCCTATCACTAGAGACACTAGAACGACGAGAGGTTCCTGGAGAGGAACGGTCAGTGGCCCCTGGCTGTACAACCTGAAATCTGGGTTAGGTAACTGGATCTGGTTTGTATGGCCCAGGTAAAATAAAACCAACAAATCATTCGTACCCTTCTTAAGAATATGCCCCTGAGTCAAATAAGCCTCGTCAACCTGAGTCCGGGCATTAGCAATGGAGGGCACGTTGGGCCCTTACGTAATCCCAAGATTCATGACGATGCAAGAAATCAAAGACGTACACTCAATAGAACCCATCATCTTAAAATTTGTTAACCACTGCCGAATCATAGCTTGCATAGGGGAGATCTTGATCTGTCTGACCGCGGTATATAAAATCGTCATCTCGCCAGTGCGCACGGTTCATACATCATCCCTTGGAAAGAGAGTGATGGCAAGCCACTTGTGCCACAGTCAGAGAGTGGGATGCAAGATATTGTTGCACCGAGGTGTCAACTAGCCACGAACAGGACGACCAAATATCTCTTCCCAAAAACTCTCACGGTTAAAACTAGTGCAAGCTTGATCAAGAAAAATAGTGCATTGACGATGAAAACCGAGGTTGCGACTAAGATCTTTTCATGAAACTCGATATGGAACTCCATGATTTCGGAATGAAATACCAGACGCATCCTCTTGAAGAGTGCAGAGAAATTGGATGGAGGTAGGTCTAGAACCAACCTCTTGAACTAGGTCAAATTCCTTCCGTCCTAGAGCTTGCCAAATGGAATTGAACTCGGAGTCCATACCTGTTTTCTCGAGAAGGTCCGGGTCGAACTCTTGGTGTTCGTGAAAATGCGATCCTTGATGATTGCGTAGGCTTGTCTCTCGCGATCACTCCTCAAGTCGATGAAGGCGGCGTCGACTGCCTACACTTTCTTAGATTGTGGCGTGGGTAGCTCTTCTTCTCCTTCCTCTTCACGATCGGTCGACATTGGGCGTGAGCTCCCCCTGTCACGTGAACGGCGTGAGCTTTGGAGTGACAAGACGAGCTCCCCCTGTCACGTGAACGGCGTGAGCGAGTCAACTTCTGGAATGCGCTGGAGGCCCAACTCATCTTGCACAATGATCGAACAATACAAGCAACTTGGTGATGTTTAGTGAAACCGAATGAAATTCTTACCGATGTACCTCCACCAACAATCAATACTTCAACAACACTTAGACAGAATACTTGGCACCTCAATCTCGAGCGAAGAATCCACGAAAACCAGAGAGCAAGAATAAGGGAGGGAGAGAGTGTTGCAATGGGTGAAGACACCCCTCAACCCCCCTAATATTTATAGACAATGAAGCCGGGCACCAAGAGATGGGCCGTGTGCAACAGCTAGGAGCCGTTGGAGGAAGGAGGGCCGGGTTAGCCATTAGGCTGGGTCGGCCGAACCCACCTCGGGTCCTTCCACCTCCAGCTTTTTGCAATGGCTCTCTAACGGTCACTTGCTCAAATGAAGTTTTAAGGATTTTCCAACTCAAAATTTTATTTTTAGAAATTTTTATTGGAAAGAAAAAAATGGCTAGAAAGAATTCTAGCATGAAAATGCAAGAATGGAAAATTTAAATAAGCATTATGCAAAATTAGACTAAATTTGAAAAGGGAAATATGAGATAACTACCAATTTTACCTTTTGGCGACAGGACTCATCTTTTTCAGTCCGAGAGCGGGACCTTTCTCAGTGATTAGTTCCACTCGTCACTCCACTCCCAAGAAGTAGAGGGGTGTGATCTTTGTACTTGCCGCCACATCTTCCGTGTTTTCCTTGATTTTCTTGGTGCAGTCAAAGGTTGTGTGAGTTGGGGTTGTGGCTCCGTCCACCCCTATGTTTGCTCATCATTTCCTTGCATTGAATAGCATTGTTTTTATGTTGGTCAAAATCGGAATATCAAGTTTTTCTTCCTAATGCGGAAACGGATGGTCCCATTTCCCACATTGTTCCTTACCCGAGCATCACTAAGGAACGACGTCCCAAGAATGAGTGGCATTTCCGCATCATCTTGCATATCAAGGACCACGCAATTTGCAGAGATGCAAGAACCTTGGACAAATACCAGTAGACTCTCCACAATCCCCTTCGGATACCAGATCGATACATCAGCAAGTTGAACTGTCCTCGAGGTTGGGGTAAGAGCAGGATATCCCAATCTTTCAAACATAGCCTTGGACATGAGGTTGACACTCGCGCCAAGATCACAGAGAGCATTCCTCATTTTCTAGTAGTGTATAGTGCAAGTGATAGCCGGATAACCAGGATCTTTCTTGTGAACAACTACTGAAGATTCCCATGGATCAAGAACTGTGAGACATGGGTACCCCTTGGTCCCCACCGACCAGGTTCACGACTGTTCAGGACAAGTGGGTCCGGCCTACTAGAAGACCCGCCGACCTGTCAGTGGCCCAACCGACCTAGTTGGCGGCCCACACGATCTCCTGAAGACCTTCCAGAAGATTCCCCAGATGACCTAGTTCATTACGACCTCAAGACTCGGTGAACAACCAAGACCTTGATGGATTGTGACCAAAGCAAATCGACAGGATATGGCAAGATGTGTAACGTAGACTTAGGTCTCCTGGTCGTAACCGACCAGGAGTCTGGGAACCGACCTCGTCCGTTGGCCAATATAAGGCGAACGAGGTGACCCCTTGTGTATCCAATCAATCCCGCAAACCTCCAAGCAATACAAACCGAAGAACTGGACATAGGGTTTTACTCTCCGGAGGCCCGAACTAGTATAAACTTACTGTGTTCTCTGTGTTCCGCGTACTCATGTGCGACCTTCGAGTTCTTGGCCTTAGATTCCACCCCACCGAACAACTAAAGCACAGGGATTAACACCCTTGTGGGCTGTCTAGATCTTACCATCTGACAGTTGGCGCGCCACGTAGGGGGGAGTCAAGGTTCTTCGTGCAACTCGATGGCTTCAACCAATGGCGTCATCTTCCCGGAGAGCATGGCAGACATCCTCGCCAACCCCGTCGACATTTTCTTTGGCTCGATGCTGGTGACTTCCACTGCTCCAGCCACTTGCCTCGTCATCGAGGGCATCGCGGGGATCGATCGTGCCGAGGGCATGCTCTCCGACACAATCAAAGTCTGCGAACATGTCAAACGCCCTCGCATGACGTCGTCGCCCTCCAGCATGCCTCTTGGCTTGCACAACGTAGCTCATGTAGCATTATGCTACATGAAGTGCAAGATCCAGATCGAATCTGGACACAAGACCCAAGATCGTGAAAGCTGCAGGAATCACCTCGATGAACCCTTCTCTATCCACGAGAAGTCCAAACACACGGCGCACCAGTGCCGTGTCCTCAAGAAGCTTCGCTGACCTCTTACGACGGCTCATCGCCGCCAGCTCGACCGGGAGACATTTCCGAATCGCCTTGTGTTCCAGATCGCCCACACAACTATCTCCCCGAACTATCCGGGAGAAGAGATCGAAACCCTAGATCGCGAGATCTTGGTCGTTTCTACAGATGTACCACCGCAAGATGGAGAGACGATGAACAACGCCAAGAGCGCGAGAATGCCAACACCGCCAGAGCAGTTCAGCGACAAAAAGAGCTCGCCGCTCCCGCCCCAGGTGCAGGTCAACAACCGGTTAACACCGGACAAGTCAACAACAACGCCGATCAACAAGTACCTGCGGCACCGGCTGCTCCTCAGCAGCGGCGCCACGATGATCCACCTTGTGCCAACAGACTGCGTGAAAGAGACCTTCTCATGGATTTTGAATGTGACGGCCTCGAAATCTACAACTCTCCACAGAGCAACTTAGGAGCCGCTCTTGTTTCCCTCAACCACCTCGAAGATTCTCCAGTGGTACGACGTCTTCAAGCCAACGTCCACGTCGCCGCTACTCAGATAGAAGAAAGAGGTCCTAGATACAGCAGATCCGCTGGAAGTTCCTACTCCAGGAGTAGATCGGAACGACTTCGCCAATGACGCCGCAGCCATGGACCCCTCGACCCGATGGGTGAGGAGGGACGAGGCGAAAACGAAGTAGCGCGGCCGGTTAACCCCGCTGCCAACACTGCAGCTAATGCTCTAGCCATCCCTGCAGCTAATGCACCGGCAAACGCTCTAGTCAACACCACTGGCAATGTCGTCAACAACGCAGCCAAGGCTGCCAACATTCAGGGAAACGCAGCTCCGAACCCAAGACACAATGGAGGAGCTCAACTTCCTCCAGTCCAGGCCAATCGGGCAGAAGGAAGCCAATGTCACCGCATAAGAGACGAAGTGGAGATAGCACGACGTGCTAACTATGACCGCAATCATGGGGTCCCCGACGCCCGCGACGCCAACAACCCCATTCAAGCTGCCGACCTCCGGAACATGAACGACCAGGAACTCATGCGACGTGCCAAATATGACCAAAACAATGGCCCTCCTGATGACCTCTATGTTATCCCGGCAGCTCACGCCCCATCAGCAAGCCCGGGAGCGGTCAATAACTTCCCACCGTTTTCATGACGTCTCCGGACGATCAGATACCCCAAGGACTTCAAGCCGGCTATTGAGAAGTATGATGGTCGCTCTGACCCGACTATATGTCTCAAGATGTACAACATTGCAGCACTCGCCTCCGGGGTAATGAAGACCACATGGCGGGATATTTCCCCTCGTGATGGGCAAGGCACCACTCCTGTGGCTCGATAACCTCCCAGCAGAGTGCATCACCTCCTGGGCAACTCTGTCTCGCCTCTTCACGACCAACTACCAGGCGACCTACAATTGTCCTGGCAACACTCACCACCTCGCTATGCGGATGATACGTGATGAAACTCTCCATGAGTACACCAACGGCTGTTTCGAAAACCGCAACACTCTTGCGGGTGTCAAAGATGAGGACGTCATCACCTACTACAAGAAGGGGATCACCAACATCAAGCTATTCGAGAAGATCCATGAAGCTGATGCACACACTATCGGCGATCTCATGGCCTACATTGACAAGCTAGTCGACACTCAGGATGTAGTCATGCATGACTTCAACAGAGAAGACCACGATGATGGCGGAACTAGATCACGCAAGTGATCTGGTGAAGTCTATATAGCAGATCTACCAAGACCATCCACCTTCCTCGAAGGTGACTTCAACATGGTCATGGACGACTAGTGCCAATTTCACCGCGATGCCAAGCATACCATGAGGGAGTGCGAGCAGCTGAAGCGTGCCCTTGGGGTGTTGTCCGACTCCTAGAAGACCAAGAGCAACACCAGCGATGACCGGAACGGCAGACAACGCTTCGGCAACCGTAACCGTCGACCTGATCGACGTGATTTCCGCGATCAGAGACCCTATCCTCGCAATGATGATATGCATCGACGTGACTATCACCGCGACGATCACCGCGATGACAGGTGAGACGACTACCGCCGCAATGACCGATGCGACAGGCGTGACGACCATAGGAGTGATCGCCGCGACAACTAGTGTAACGATCGACGAGAAGGTCGAAGCGATGATCGACATCGCCTAGACGATCATAACCGCCACGACAACAACCGAAAAGAGCGGACTCCACCGCCACCGGCCAAAGGGGGCAACCCCAATGGTGCGTTCCAGTCGGCCAACCGAGAGATCAACTTCATCGTCAGCGGTCGCGAAGAGACCAAAAGCAACAGATCCAATCAAACGCAAGGGAGATCGGGCATGTCAACACCAAAACCCCGCAGCCTTTCACTGGTCTGAGTTCTCAATCACTTTCTCTAGGAAAGATCATTTTGTCCACATCCCTAACCCCGGGACATACCCGCTGGTCGTTGATCCCATAGTTGATGGAGCCTACCAGCCTAAGACCCTCATTGACTAAGGACCATGTGTGGTTCGAGGACCGGTGGATGGTTGCTTCCTTGTGTGATGAGTGATTGACAATGTTGTGTGGACTGATTCTTGGCTAAGTATTGCAGGTGCAGGTTGCGGCTTGACTCGTGTTGGTGCAGGTGAAGAACAAGCGCGAAAGGTCATTGCCGGTGAGGCCTCCAGGTGTGGAGAAGACAAGTAGGCTTCGTTCAAGGAACCCGGTGGCCAGCGAGGTCAAGTGCGGGCCGCATGGTGGCATGAACATCAAGATGAAGTTGTGGACGATTTCTTGGTAGAGCCTCAAAACCAAGGTCGAGCCGGGACTGCCTGGGAGCCAAGTCATGAGTGGAGATTGGCAGAGGCTACACCGAGTTCGCGGGGTTTGCAGTGGTTCACCACAAAACTGAGGCCGAAGACTCGACGAGGAGGTGTGGCCACCCAGGCCGGTTCAACCGCCTAGGAGGGGCGGTCAGACCGCCTGGGCCGGTCAGATTGCCTGAGCCGGTCTAACCGCGTAGGGGGGCGGTCCGACCGCCCTAGTCGCTGGCGCCGAGATGCTTCGAAGCGGAGGACGCGCGTCGGGATCGCAAGGCTTGCGTCGAGGCTAAGCAGGTTGCGGTCGCCGGGCATCCGTCCGATGAAAAAATCTGAAGACTTCCAAATTCGCCCTTGAGGGGCTTGTATCCCTAGTTATTAAGTAATGGTAGTTTAGTCTTTTGGGTGCCTCCATATATACCTTTTGAGGGGATGGATGGCAGCCAACTCTTGGAACCCTAGTTCATTTGCTTTGCTATTTTCCCCTCCTATTTTCTTTAGGATTTTAGAGGACTAGCTTGAGAGCTTCATGGTGAGATCTTGAGGGAGGGTAGGATGATTGGGAGGCAAGCTAGACCTTGTATGAACCAATATGGTGTGTATAGATGATTCGGCATGGTTCCTCAAGGCTTTTGTTGTCTTTCCCGTTTTCCCTTTTTGGTGATTTTCGGAGCCTTTTCTTGGGATTTTTGTGGCGGAGTTTTGGAGGCGTTTCTTTGCGGGATTTGGTGTGGGAGTCACACATGAGGACCTTGTGCCTCTTTTCGTGGTGACCTTGCTCCTCCAAACCCGTGGAAAGCTCTCTGATTTTGTGGTTTTCATTGGAACTCGAGTTCTTGAGGTTTGCTCATGAGATTTGCGATTCCCCATGATTGAGAGCGTTTCGTTGCAATTCCTTTGAGGGAGACGTCGTCCATGAGGTGACCCAGGCATCCCCAAAGTTTTGCTGCAATCCCCAAAGTTGAGAGTTGACCCGCGGTTCCCCTTTTTCCCGTTCTGTCTGGGGAGGGCGGTCTAACCGCGTAGGAGGGGCGGTATAACCACCCCGGGCTCGTCCGGAGAAAGTTTTGATTTTGGCCGAGATCTTCTGGTAGCATGTTGGCCTTGACCATGGGATTGCATGGTTGAAATCTTGGAGCGTTTCGGGTCCGTTTGCTTGGGTTTTCACTCGGATCATTGTGCTCGGGGGAGGGAGGTCTAACCGCCCCTGGCACCAGGTCTAACCGCCCTAGGCCTTTCCGAAGAAAGTTTGATTTTGCTGGATCTTTCTCTATGAGTTTGTTCGCCTTGATCAGAGGAGCGTTCTGGTGAAATCTTGGCTCGTTTTAGTGTGGTTTGCTAGGAGTTCTTGTCTTGAGTTCGTTGCTGGGTACAGAAGGTTAGACCGCCCCTGGTAGCCATTCTAACCGCCCCTAGGCCCCTGGGTGAAGTTATGGTTTTCGCCAAGATTTTCTGGTAGCTAGCATGGCCTTGACCAGAGATCTTTGTGGGTGAAACCATGGTGCGTTTTGGTGCTCGGAAGAGGTGTTTCGGAGGATTTCTTAGTTGCCTGGTGGAGGCGGTTTAACCGCCCCCCATACCCGGTCTAACCGCCCCCCTCTGGACAGCCGACTTTCGAGTTGTTTCCGCTGTCGTGGGTGCGTGGGTGTTGAGGTTGCTGGTAGTGTTTGTTCCTAGGACCAGTAGCACTCCAGTGGCTACGTGGTTTTGGCAAACAGAAGGTAGAAGTGCGGAGTGTGTGATTTTGGGGGTCCGATCGAGCGAGTTCATCTTGTTGGAGTTTCAATCTCCTTCGAGAATAATTTTTATCGGCTCCCATTCACTCCCCCCTCTCTGGTCGCCTAATCGGTCCATCAAGTGGTATCAGAGTCGGTTCGGGTCTTTTTTGACTCTAAGCAGTCTAAGATCCAAGGATGGCGTACCAGGAACGGGGTTCGGGTCTTCCACACTTCGATGGCAAGAACTACTAGATGTAGAGTAAGCGAATGGCTGCGTTTCTCCGCGGAAAGGGTCAGATCCTTTTGGATGTCACTGTGGACACAGCCTATGTCCAGCCAATGAACTTTCTGGCTGAAGGATTGAGGGACATGTTCGACGCCAACAATAAGGCGGTCGACTACTTGTTTCATGCTTTGTGTCAGCCTGAGTTCGATCGGGTGCACACCGAGCACTTGGCTTGTAGAATTTGGACGGTGCTGAAGGAGGCTCATGTTCGGAATGCCCAGGTTCGGGCACAGATGTATGCGACCTACCAGAGAGAGTACGAGAACTTCACCCATCTCCCTGGTGAGTCCATCGATGCCTTGTTTCAGAGGTTCACGGTGGTTGTGAACAACATGAGGGCCAATGTGGACGTGCTCCCGTACAATGATCATGATAGAGCTGTCAAGCTCTTACACTCTTTGGATCGTATGATTTGGGGCGGAAAGTTTGAGGCTATTGTCGAGTCGGAGAAGTATGTCACTCTGACGGTGAACGAGCTGTTCTCAAAGCTCAAGTCGGCTGAGGTGGATAGGGGCATGACAGCCAAGCTCGAGGGCCCGCCTGACTCTCATAGTCTTGCCCTCGTTGGTGATTCGAAAGGAAAGGCTGACACTAACCCATCCACCAGGATGTTCTCTTTGTCCTCTTTGATGTCTATGCCAGTTGAGGAGTTCGATGTGCTTGGAGAGGACGAGCTGGCGTTGCTGACGAGGAGGTTTGAGAGACTGCACGATAACCGGGTGAACATGAGGAGGAACACGAGGACATGCTTCAAGTGTGGCAAGGCTGGACACTATTTTGCCGAGTGTCTGAAGGTGAACAACCACGACAAGCACAAGTTCAAGGACAAGAGGAAGAAGTCCAAGAAGAAGGATCATGGACATGGGAAGAAGACACGGTCTTGGGAGAGATGAAGAGATCAAGCGACTTCGAGTCCGATTCCGAGGACACGTCTTCAAGCTTGAGTGATGAAGATGAAGAGGATGACAAGAAGAAGAAGAAGAAGAAGAAGAAGAAGAAGAAGAAGAAGAAGAAGAAGAAGAAGAAGAACCTCGGAAAGTATCTAAACGGCCTTTGTGTGACGGTCCTAAACCTCAAGGACGACTTCTGCGGCATGGCTTGCAGTTCGAGCAGCAAGAGAAGCCAGAAGGACGCCTCAGACTTGGATTCCGAGGATGAGGTATGTGATGAGCTCTCTTCTTTACGCAAGGATAATGAAGAGTTGGTTGACTTGCTTGATAACTGTGATCACATGCTTAGAGAGGCTAAGAAGCTTAGGAAGGAGCTTAGATCTTTGCTTGAGGATGCTAGGACTAGAGTGGCTGAGCTAGAAACACAGGTTCTTGATAGCAAGCTTGAAATTGATTCTCTTAAGGCTAGCCCTGTTGTTTCTGATGAGAATGATTGTGCTGATTGCTCTACTTTCCTAGCTGACTTGACTGATCTTAGGGAGAAGTATGCCTCCAAGTGTGAGGAACTAGATGTGCTTAGGGTTGAGTTGGCTGAGCTACAATCTAGACCCACTTTGCTTGGTGCTTGCACTTCTTGCCCTGGTTTGCATGAGAAAATTGTTGAGCTTCATTCTCGCATTGTTTCGCTAGAGGCAGATTTGAAAGTGCCTATTCCTACTTCTTGTTCTACATGTGAGTTGCATGCTATGAAGAATTTGGATCTTGCAAAATGTGTTTGTCTCTTGCAAGATGAGAATGATAAGTTGCGTGAAGCGCTGAGTTGGTTGTCGAGTCAAGAACCACAGCTTGGTATGATGATTGCTAGCTGTAAGCGCTTTGATGGTTGGACTTTGGGTTTGGATAAGGTTGGTGAGGGCAGTGGTGAGAGAGAAGGTGTCGTATGGACCTCCCTGGGCCCACTACTCCGGTGGGTACCAGGACCGACTACTCGGTGGGCCCTTGGGACTACTCGACTTACACTACACGGCACCTGATGGCGTGAAGCACAAGGACTACGGAGGAGAAGTACTCAGATAGGAAGCTATACAAGTCCCGCACTGTATAGAGGACTCCTAGACATAGTCGACCACTACTCTCTTCCTAAACCGACTTGTAACCCTACCTCCCGGACTATATAAGGCGAGGCAGGGACCCCCTCTATCATATTGCATCATCTTTTAATCGCACCCAATCAATCCAAAGCTACGCGGCATACAGGACGTAGGGTATTACGCACCTCGCGCACCGAACCTGTCTAAATTGTGTGCCACGTGTGTCTTCCTTCGAGTAACCGATCTCAGCGAGGCCACATTCATCTACTTCGGGTACTCCCCTTAGTAGGTTGCCGGTCTAAAACACCGACAGCTGGCGCGCCAGGATGGGGCTCTCGCCCGAGATCACATCGTGAACTCGACGACTTCCGTCTACATCAAGTCAACCATCACCTTCAACCGCGGCGACACCTTCTTCTTCGGTGCCTGGATCTGCACTGCTGACGGCGCCGGATCCTTCCAACGACGCCTCACCATGCCGCCCAACCCGGAGACCGGCCTCGTGACACTTCCCGAAGTAGTCACGGGCGAACTTGCCGGCAAATTCGGCGAAATTTCGCTTTTTGACCAAGACGCCGACTTCGAGCTTGGATCCGCCTCCAACTCGAACTCAACGTCCCCGTGGGCTATCGTATGCGAGCTGGCTACTCAGCCATCGCATGTGGACTCCCCACCCCGCTAGCGCTTCACGCGTGGCCCTCGCAACGTCAGAAGGGCCCACACGAAGGCTCCCACTACACGCCGGGCCGGCAAGGAGCCCGTACCCGAGTATGACTCGGACTATGACACCGCCCCCGCCCACGCCTCAGACTCCAACCCCCTCTTTCGCTTCTACTTGGACTCCGCATATGAGTTCGACTTCGGGTCGGACCCTGAGGATTCCGAGTCCGAGGACAACTCTACTGAGCAACCCTTATCAGGACTGGCTTCTGGGCTGGTTATAACATCCACACCTGCCGGGAGATTCTTCTACTGGACAGATCGCAAGCCTGCCGACCTGATAGACGGGAACCCACGTTACGTCGCCTACCTCGACTCGCTTCCCTTCCGGGGGGGAACACCACTCGCTCGAGCTGAGGAGTACACCCCAACAGAGGTGGCGAGTTCCGACTCCAGTCTTGGCAACCCCGATCGCCAAGTCTTCATGGCTGTCGGCGACACGCCAGGACCCTCAGGGACAGCAAGCGACCGATACCTCGAAGACATCTCCGTAGACGAGCTGACTAACGACGCACCCATGGATGAGACCGACGCCAACAGGGACGCTCGACGTGAGCGTAACAGAAAGCGGAACGAACGGCGTCGGCGTCTATGAGACAACCTCCCCATCCGCAACCTCGCCGAGGCTCTCGACCTAGTCGAGATTAGGGTACACACTACCCCGGAGCAATGCCTCCTGTCGATCACAGCGATCACACGCCAAGCTCAGGGGATGCGCGCAGGAGAAGTCATCACCAAGCTTGTAGAAGACGCTTACTTCATGCGAGTCGACAACAGGGTGACTCAGCCACCCCCCGCCAGGAACCGCGACAACAAAGCCACAAGTCGCAGCGTGGACCAAGGTCGTAACCGTACTCGTGCCGAGCTACCGGCCAATCCCAATCGTACTCGGGCAACGGCCGGTGGACCCTTACAAGCTGGCAACAACGCTGCAGCTGCTGGCGGCGATCGTGAGATTGTCCCTCATCGCGACCCTGGCGGCGGAGGCAGCGACGGCAGAAGCTCCAACCATGGGTCCAACAGCAGGGCCGGTGGCGGAGGCGATCGCGGCGGCCGACGCCACGCGAATAGCCACGCCTCCGGAGCCTCTCAGGGCGGCTTCGATGCTCGCCAGAAGATTGAAGAACTACGGCAGAAGAAGTCAGCCACCGCAGGCGACAACGACGGCTTCCCCGCCTTCTCTCCTCGACTTCGCAACTTGCTCCTCACGGACAAATTCAAACCTCTGGGAATCACCAAGTACGATGCAAAGCAAGACCCCATCTAGTGGCTCAGGTGTTACGCCCTCTCCATCGAGAACGCTGGTGGCAACAACGACACCAAGTGCCTCTACTTCCCCTTCTGTCTGGACCAAGCCCCGCTCACATGGCTCGAGTCACTCGAAAGGCACTGGATCGACAAGTGGGACCAGCTGAAGGAGCAGTTCACCAGCAACTTCGCAGGCGCTATGGGCCGCTCGGGTACTCGCATGGACCTGGCTATGGTGAAGCAGGAACAAGGCGAGACCCTTCGCAAGTACATGTGACGTTTCTTCGACAAGCGCGCCACCGTAGTCGACGTCATCGACAAGGAGGTCATCGACCTCTTCCAAGACGGTCTCTATCACCATCGCACCTTCGAAGACTTCGGTCGACGCCCCCCAGCTCCATCACCCATCTCAAGGTCATGATCACATCATGGGCTGATGAAGAAGACAAGGCCAATGCCAAGTACGACGCCATACGCGGCAAGAGCAAACAGAACACGAGAGGTGGCAGCGGCAACAATGGGAACCAAGGCGGTCGCAACAACAACAACTACTCGGGTCCCAACCGCAAGCGCAAGCCAGACAACACTGTCGCGGCTATCCAGCGCCCTGCGAAGGAGAACTCGAAGAAGACCTCCGGTGGCTTCAAAGACTTGCTGAAGGAGAAGTGCCCATGGCATCTGGACGGCAACCACACCACCGAGCAGTGCTACCAACTCAGGCGAGCACTCAAGGACACTCCGGAGCCACGGCACCCTCATGATAAGAAAGGCAAGAAGAAGAATGACAAAGGCAATGGTGACTTCCAGGAACCCGACGAGACGGTGAACGTCCTCTTCGGTGGACTGCCCAGCAGACGGGTCCAAAAGGCTACCCGTCGAGAAGTCATGAGCATCGAACCAGTGGTTCCGACCCCTCTCAGGTGGTCGGTGGTACCCATTACCTTTTCCCGCACGGATCAATGGACTAGCTTCTCCGAATCAGGACGGTTCCCACTCGTCCTGAAACCGGTGGTCGCGGGCTCCAAGCTAAACAAGGTCCTCATCGACGGTGAAAGCGGGCTTAACGTCCTTTTTACCAAGACCTTGAAGAAGATGAAGCTTGACATCACCCACATGCTCACCAAGAGCACCTCGCCCTTCTACGGCATCATCCCCGGGAACGCAGCTATTCCACTGGGCTCAGTGGTCCTGCCAGTTGCCTTCGGGGAATCTCGGGACAACTATCGTACCGAGTACATCAAGTTCAAAGTCGCGGACTTCGAGACCTCCTACCATGCCATCCTCGGCAAACCGGCTATTGCCAAGTTCATGGCGGTACCCGACTACACCTACTTGGTACTCAAGATGCCAAGTCTAGCAGGTGTACTCTCACTGCAAGGGGACTTGAAGATATCGCACGGCTGCGACACAGAAGCTGTGGAGATCGCCTACACAAATCAAGTACCCAATGCAATGATGGAGATCTACGCTGCGTCGAAGAAGCTTGCCCCAAGTGAACTCGACATCCCAGAGAAGTCGGACAAAGCTAACAAGCCTCAGCCAACTGAGGAGGTTCTGGTCAAGACAATTGACCTCGGGACAGGTGACAGCAGCAAGACCACCACCATCGGGGCGGGCCTCGACCCCAAATAGAAAGACACGCTCGTCAACTTCCTCCGGGCTAACCGCGACATCTTCGCGTGGAAACTAGCGGACATGCTAGGGGTGCCCAGGGAGTTGATTGAGCACTCACTCAACGTCGATCCTAAAGCTACCCCGAAGCGACAACACCTCAGCCACGACAGATGGGACGCCATCAAGAAGGAACTCACCAAACTACTCGCGGCTGGCTTCATCAGGGAAGTCTTCCATCCTGAGTGGCTCGCCAACCCCGTCCTCGTCCGCAAGAAGAACTTGAACGAGTGGAGGATGTGCGTCGACTACACCGACCTCAACAAGCACTGCCCCAAGGACCCCTTCGGGTTGCCGCGGATTAACCAAGTCATAGACTCCACGGCGGGCTGCGACCTGCTCTGCTTCCTCAACTGCTACTCCGGGTACCACCAGATCGCGATCAAGGAAGAAGACTAGGAGGAGACCGCATTCATCACCCCGTTTGGCGCGTACTGCTACACGGCCATGTCCTTCGGGTTGAAGAACGCCGACACTACATACCAACGAGCTATCCAGGCCTGCTTCAAGAGGCAACTCAACAAGAACGTCGAAGCCTACGTGGATGACGTGGTCATCAAGACCAGAAACTCCAGCATGCTCATCGATGATCTTGAAGAGACTTTCGCATCTCTGCGCGAGTACCGCTAGAAGCTCAACCCGAACAAGTGCGTCTTCGGTGTACCGTCGGGTAAACTACTCAGCTTCATCATCAGCATCGCGGCATCGAAGCCAATCCCGAAAAGATCTCTGCCATCACTATCATCAAGGCTCCCACATGCATCAAAGACGTCCAGAAGCTAACTGGATGCATGGCGGCTCTCAACAGATTTATCTCGAAGCTTGGAGAACGGGGGCTCCCCTTCTTCAAACTACTCAAACACCAAGAGAAGTTCATGTGGACTCCAAAGGCGGACCAAGCCCTTGCCCAGCTCAAGGACTTCCTATCAAAGCCACCAGTCCCCACGGCTCCTAGCAAAGGCGAGCAGGTACTGCTCTACCTCACTGCGACTACTCACGTGGTCATTACTGCCATCGTCGTCGAGCGGCAGGAAGAAGGCCACGCCTATCCAGTCCAGCACCCAGTCTAATTCGTCAGCGAGGTCCTATCAGAATCCAAGGCACGCTACCAGCCAGTACAGAAGCTTCTGTACGCAGTGCTCATCACCTCGCGGAAGCTATGACACTACTTCCAGGAGTACTCGATCACCGTCGTCACCGACTACCCGCTCGGTGACATCCTGCGGAACGAAGATGCTACTGGAAGAATCTCCAAGTGGGCAGTCGAACTCGGCGCCCTCAACATCGACTTCAAGCCAAGCACAGCCATCAAGTCGCAGGCACTAGTCGACTTCATGGCGGAGTGGCGGGAGAATCAGCTACCTACTCCAACCGAGCGCCCAGAGCATTGGGTGATGTACTTCGACGGCTCACTCAACCTCGAGGGCGCAGGTGCAAGAGTACTCTTGATCTCTCCAACGGGCGAACAACTCAAGTACGTCCTGCAGATCTTCTGGAAGGTCTCAAACAACGAAGCCGAGTACGAAGCTCTCCTACACAGGCTCTGCCTCGCGGCTTCACTGGTCATCAAGCGGCTACTAGTCTACGGCGACTTCGCAGTGGTCATCAACCAAGTCAACAAGTCCTGGCACCGTAACAAGGAGAACATGGACGCCTACTGCCTAGAAGTCCGCAAGCTCGAGAATAAGTTCTATGGTCTCGAGTTCCAGCACGTCGTCCGCGACAACAACGTTGCAGCGGACGTCCTGTCGAAGCTTGGTTCTACTCGCGCTCAAGTACCAGCGGGTGTCTTCGACCGCCACCTCCATCGGCTCCTCCATATGCGTGGGGGTGAAAAACCCTAAGGGTTTTGGCTTCTATTTATAAGTCAACAGCGGCTCCTCCAACGGCCTGATGGATAAGTCTCCAGACGGCTGAGTCAGCGGCGGCGCCTGACTCTTCAACTTCTACTAGTCGACAAGCCTCCTCTCGGGGGCTCGGCTACTTCCATTCGACTTCCTGGGACCTGACAAGACTCAAGAGCAACTCAGGACACATTCTACAAGATGACCCTTCAATTCGAGAGGAATTACTCGACTCAAGGCTCGGGGGGCTCTGTGCCACGTGTCCTTCGGTTTTTTCTCCAGATTTTGCGGGGTATTCTTGCCAAAACTTCAGATGGACCCTCAGCCAGAGTCTACAACTACCTAAGGCTCGGGGGCTACTCCATATGGAGTGCGATTTTGCAATCGCACTTCCATATCAGTTTCGGCTTCAAGACAACACGGTCATTGTTGAAGACCTTCATGGGCAGCACTCGAGGACGCTTGGGACAACTCGAGAAGACTTCAGGATTGCTCAAACATCAGCTGGAGTACATTCCAGCCTCGGGATGCTTCAACTATTCTTGAGGACTTTTGACTTGTAGTACTCAGGGACGCTTGAGGACTAGCCGTTAAGGCCGTCAAGACTACTCGAAGCTATCCCTCTCGACTACAAAGTACTCGGGGGCTTTTCTTATGGACCTCCCTGGCCCACTACTCCGTTGGATACCAGGACCGACTACTCGGTGGGCCCCTGGGACTACTTGACTTGCGCTGCATGGCAACTGATGGTGTGAAGCACAAGGACTACGGAGGAGAAGTAGTCAGATCGGAAGCTGTACAAGTCCCGCACTATATAGAGGACTCCTAGACGTACTCGACTAGTACTCTCTTCCTGAACCGACTTGTAAGCCTGCCTCACGGACTATATAAGGCGAGGCAGGGACCCCCTCTATCTCATATCGCTCATACGCATCAGATTGCATCATCTTGTAATTGCACCCAATCAATCCAGAGCCACGGAGCATACAGGACGTAGGGTATTACGCACCTCGCGGCTCGAACCTGTCTAAATTATGTGCCATGTGTCTCTTCCTTCAAATTACCGATCTCGGCGAGGCCACATTCATCTACTTCGGGTACTCCCCATATTAGGTTGTCGGTCTAAAACACCGACAGAAGGAAAATTTGGGAATGTTTCAGTTCCACCACAACCCACACCCAAAGACAAGTTTGCATCCAAGCCAATCCAACCAAGAGAAAAAACGAGTGAGAAGGCAAGTGAAAAGCCTAGTGAGAAACCAAGTGAGAAGCCTTGTGAAGTACCTCATCCCAAGCCTAAGCCCAGATCAATCCGTTTCCATTGTGAGTTTTGTTGAAAAGATGGTCACAAGAGAGAGTTTTGCTATAAGAAAAAGAGAGAGGCAAGAATGGCTAAGGAGTGGGCTAACAAGGACAAGTACCACCCTTCTCATGGTGTGCCTGAGCCTCGTATGCCACTACCTAAGGGAAAGGACTTTGTGTGTAAGGTTCCAGCATGGGGAGATGAGAAATCCTGTAGCCACAGTGGTGGTCTGGAGAGGGCGGTCAGACCGGCCTGGCTAGGCGGTCAGACCGGCCCTGCCCAGGGAAGGGCGGTCAGACCGGCCTGGCTAGGCGGTCAGACCGGCCCTCCCCAGATTTCTTGACAGTTATGTTTCCGAGGTCGTGATGCTGGTGGTTTCAGTTCCCTTGGTCATGGTGCAGATGGTAGACATTTTGAGTCTGGTGGTGTTGAGTTTGCTGGACATTCTCCACCTCTTGATCAATACGAGTTTGGGAGAGGTCGCAGCTTTGAGTCTCAAAGGGGCTACAGACCATGCTTTCCTTTTCGTGGTACTCGTACTCCTCCAGTGAGACGAGAGTGGTTTTCCCATGGTGGGTCCAGTTTGATAGGTTTGACAGGATGGATCACAGTTTTGATAGGCGCGGTAGGATGGATGTTGCTAGCCCTACTTTCGAGGAAATGGCCCGACACTAGTTTCACACCTTTGGGATAAACCCAGTGTTGAGTCATTTGCTTGTTCTCGCTCTTGGTTTTGAGTTGCAGGTGGGAGTTCCGAAGAACATTTGGTTGATATGGGGGTGGTTCTCTGGCCTCATACCCCGGTGGTGACATGGAGGTACATCACTTTCGGGGATGGTGGACAAGGATAAGTGACTTCTGAAGAAATGATAAAGGTAAGTGAATTTGTGACTTTCAAGCGTGTGTCCTTGGTCAAGCCACTTGGTTCATTTTTCTCTTTGCCCTATGTCATGTGTGTAAGGTGAGCTTTGTATGAGTTTTGGCCTTAATGCATGAGTTTAGGGAGAGCTTGTGAGTTTTGTGCTCCTTTGCTCTTTTGCCGGTGGTGTCGAGCCCTTTCTACCTCCCCTCGAGGAGCCGGTGGTTTGTGAGTTTTGTGTGGGAGCTCCTTTGTAGCATATGTTTAGCTTTACTTTTATGCATTCTTGCATTTGGCATAGCATATGTAACATGATGTATAGGCATCTTTGTATCTTAGGTTCCATGCATTTTGTATCATATGCATTTGATAGGAAAAGCTTCTCCTATATACATTGTTCACCATGATAGGCTATATATGATCGTGTGAGCTAGTTTGGTACGCTATGGTTAGTTTGCCTTAGCTTTTGATGATCTTGATTTATATCCATGGTTGATGGCTATGTTTTTGAAAAATTGTCACATGTATGCTCTCTCATGTGTAAATGCCCTTATATGATCTTGACATGTTTTAGTGGCTTGGTTATGCTTAATTTGTGGTTGGATAGCTAGTTTATTGATCATATGGGGACAAAGGCTCATTTGCCATCATGAATGTTTAGCCCTCTTGCTTTATCTTGTGGAGGGGCCTAAGTTCCTTTTTGTCGCAAAGACATTTCATGTACCAAATATGAATCTGAAAATGAAATGTAAAATGGTTGGAAAATGCACTCTCATGTCATATGTGCTAAATTTAATTTTCTTTGGGTGCTAAACCGTTGCATGATGCCTACCAATGAGAAGTCTCATACATAGAAGTAGGCACATGGCTCGGTGGATTTGACATGACATGAGGTACTTGTTGGTGTTTGGGATGGTCTTATGACTAGAATGGTTGTCCTAGCATGAAGTTTGTGTGGCTTTGCCATTTTGACATGTTTTGCTCATGTTTAGGTTTTTTCTCATGAGAGGGTAAATTTTCGCAAAATTACTCAAATCCTTTTTAGCCTTGTTCAATGGTTGTGAAACTTGGTGGTCATGTATTTAAGGTCATTACGAACCTGTAGAGTATCTAACTTGCTCATTTGGACTTGTGTAGCTCCTTGTGATGAAATTTGTATATTTGAGAAGCAATATGTCGAAACTTTTCGCATTTTGCCTTGATTCATGCATTGTCAACAAGGGGAGAAGTTTGTGCATGATTGGGGCACCTAGGAGCTAATGGAAGGTGTCCAGAGCGGTTCGGCAATTTTCAGAGAAGTTTTTGCAGGGCGTGGGGCGGTCTAACCTCCCTAAGGGCGGTCACATGACCAGGGGCGGTTTAACCGGCCAGTGCAGGCGGTTTAACCGCCCTATGGAGTGTGAGCTTGGTTTGCTCTTTGTCATGCATTTCCAAGTGACCTTCTTGCATGCATTGGTTCAGGGGGAGTTTGCATATGTGCAGGGGGAGCTTTTGTGTGAGTTTTTGGCTCGTGGCCTTGTGTGCTTTTGGTGGTATTTGCTCTTTGCTTGAGCATGTTTTGTTTCGGATGTGTCGAGCCGTTGCCCTTGCCTAAGGGGTCTGAGACTTGTTCTTCTTCAAGTGATCTTGCTCTTTGGCTTTCGATCACTTGTTGGAGTTTTTCTTTTAGTAGTTTCTTTTCTTTTCTGCTTCTTTTTGGTTACAAATCATGTGTGTTGTCAATGCACTCATCAAGGGGGAGATTGAGGACCATGTGTGGTTCGAGGACCGGTGGATGGTCGCTTCCTTGTGTGATGAGTGGTTGACAACGTTGTGTGGACTGATTCTTGGCTAAGTATTGCAGGTGCAGGTTGTGGCTTGACTCGTGTTGGTGCAGGTGAAGAATAAGCGTGAAAGGTCGTTGCTGGTGAGGCCTCCAGGTGTGGAGAAGACAAGTAGGCTTCGTTCGAGGGACCCAGTGGCCAGCGGGGTCTAGTGCGGGCCGCATGGTGGCATGAACAGCAAGATGAAGTCGTGGACGGTTTCTTGGTAGAGCCTCAAAACCAAGGTCGAGCCGAGACTACGTGAGAGCCAAGTCATGAGTAGAGATTGGCGGAGGCTACACCGAGTTCGCGGGCTACACCGAAACGCTCTCAATCATGGGGAATCGCAAATCTCATGAGCAAACCTCGAGAACTCGAGTTCCAATGAAAACCACCAAATCGGAGAGCTTTCCACGGGTTTGGAGGGGCAAGGTCACCAAGAAAAGAGGCACAAGGTCCTCATATGTGATTCCCACACCAAATCCCGCAAAGAAACGCCTCCAAAACCACTGCAAACCCCGCGAACTCAGTGTAGCCTCCGCCAATCTCCACTCATGACTTGGCTCCCACGTAGTTCCGGCTCGCCCTTGGTTTTGAGGCTCTACCAAGAAACCGTCCACGACTTCATCTTGCTGTTCATGCCACCATGCGGCCCGCACTTGACCCCCACCGGCCACCGGTCCCTCGAACGAAGCCTACTTGTCTTCTCCACACCTGGAGGCCTCACCAGCAACGACCTTTCGCGCTTGTTCTTCACCGCACCAACACGAGTCAAGCCGCAACCTGTACCTGCAATACATAGCCAAGAATCAGTCCACACAACGTTGTCAATCACTCATCACACAAGGAAGCGACCATCCACCGGTCCTCGAACCACACATGGTCCTCAATCTCCCCCTTGATGAGTGCATTGACAACACCCACATGAAGTAACACAAGAGAAAAAGGAAAAGAGAAGAAACAAATAAAATGAAACCTCAACAAGCGATCGAAAGCCAACCAAAGGCAAAGAGCAAGATTACTTGAAGAAGACAAGTCTCGGACCCCTTAGGCAAGGGCAACAGCTCGACACATCCGAGACAAAGCAAAGCTCAAACAAAGAGCGCAAACCACCAAAGCGAATCTCGAACACCACAAAGAGCTCCCCCTGCACATATGCAAGCTCCCCCTGAGCCAAAGCACACTCCCCCTGAACAAATGCAGCAATGCAACATGGGAATGCAACAAAGAACAAAAACCTGCTCACTCTGCCAGGGCGGTTAGACTGCCTACCCCAGGCGGTTAGACCGCCTACCACTCATCTGACAGCCTGGGGGCGGTTAGACCGCCCATGTGACCGGCCCTGCACCAAACTGCTCAAAATTTGCCCGAACCAATTGGAACACCTTCCAAACACTCCCAGGTGCCCAAAGCATGCACAAACTTCTCCCCCTTGTTGACAGTGCATAAATCAAGGCAAAATGCGAAAACTTTCAACATATAGCTTCTCAAGTATACAAAATTCATCACAAGGAGCTACACAAGTCCAAATGAGCAAGTTAGATACTCTACAGGTTCGTAATGACCTTAACTACATGATCACCAAGTTTCACAACCATTGAACAAGGCCAAAAAGGATTTGAGTAATTTTGCGAAAAGTTACTCTCTCACAAGCAAAAACCTAAACATGAGCAAAACATGTCAAAATGGCAAAGCCACACAAACATCATGCTAGGACAGCCATTCTAATCATAAGACCATCACAAACACCCACAAGCACCTCATGTCATGTCAAAGCCACCGAGCCATGTGCCTACTTCTATGTCTGAGACTTCTCATTGGTAGGCATCATGCAACGGTTTAGCACCCAAAGCAAATTAATTTCAGCACATATGACATGGGAGCATATTTTCCAAGCATTTTTCATTTCATTTTTAGATTTATAAATGGTACATGAAATGTCTTTGAGACAAAAAGGAACTTATGCCCCTCCATAAGATAAAGCAAGAAGGCTAAACATTCATGATGGCAAATGAGCCTTTGGCCCCATATGATCAATAAACTAGCTGTCCAACCACAAATTAAGCATAGCAAAGCCACTAAAACATGTCAAGATCATATAAAGGCATTTACACATGAGAGAGCATATATGTGACATTTTTCAACAATATAGCCATCAACCATGGATCATTCAACAAGATCATCAAGAGCTAAGCCAAACTAACCATAGCATACCAAACAAGCTCACAAAAACATATATAGCATCCCATGGTGAACAATGTATATAGGAGAAGCTTTTCCTATCCAATGCATATGATACAAAATGCTTGCAATCTAAGATACAAGGATGCCTATATATCATGTTACATATGCCATGCCAAATGAAAGAAATGCACAAAGGAAACTATACATATGCTACAACGGAGCTCCCACACACCCCAACTCAAGAAATCAAACACACACCAAGTTCCCCCCGCAAACGAGTGAAAGTTGCTTGATCTAGGGGTTTGGTGAAAATATCGGCTAGTTGGTCATGTGTGGGTACATGGATCAAAACTATCTTTCCTTTCTCGACATTGTCTCTCGAAAATGATACCTCACTTCTATGTGCTTGGTTTTGGAATGGAGCACTGGGTTTTTTGCAATGCTTATGGCACTGGTGCTATCACATTGAAGTGGGACATGGGTATACTCCTCACCAAAGTCACTCATGGTGTATGAAATCCAAAGGAGCTGAGAGCAACAACTAGCAGCGGCAACATACTCTGCCTCGGTAGTGGATTGAGCAACACTCGACTGTTTGCGGGAAGACCAAGACACCAAAGAAGAACCCAAAAACTGGCAAGTTCCAGAAGTGGACTTCCTATCCTACTGACACCAAGCAAAATCCGCGTCTGAAAACCATGAAGCGCCAAAGAAGAGGACGCGGAGTACCAAAGGCCGAAGTCGGGAGTGTGACGCAAGTACCTGAAAATTCGCTTCACCGCTTGCCAATGTGAAGTCCTTGGAGACGCTTGAAAACGAGCGCACAGACACACTGAGAACTGTATGTCCGGCGTCGTCGCCGTCAAGTAGAGGAGTGACCCGATCATGCTCCGGTACTCCTTCTGGTCCACGTGTTCACCTTCCTCGTCCGCATCAAGAGCTGTAGTCGTACTCATCGGCGTCGTCATAGCCTTGGAGTCCTCCATCTTGAATTTCCGCACAATGTCCTTGGTGTACTTAGCCTGGTGCACAAATGTTCCTTCCTTTGATTGCTTGATTTGTAGCCCGAGGAAGAACTACAACTCGCCCATCATGCTCATCTCAAATTCCCTGCTCATATCATCTGCAAACCTTGCAACAAGAGAGTTAGATGAGCCACCAAAGACAATATCATCCACGTACATTTGCACAATCAGGATATCTCTGCCCTGCCTCAGCAAAAACAAGGTCTCATCGACCTTCCCCATCTCAAAACCTCTCTCAAACAAGAACCCCCTGAACCTGCCATACCAAGCTCTAGGCGCCTGCTTCAACCCATACAACGCCTTCCTCAACTTGTACACCCGGTGGGGGTACTTCTCACTCTCAAACCCCGGAGGTTGCCTCACATACAATTCTTCCTCCAACACACCATTCAGAAAAGCACTCTTCACATCCATTTGGTGCAACTTGAACCCTTTAGCCACGGAAAAGGCTAGAAGGATCCTAATCGCCTCCAAACGGGCTACGGGAGCAAAGGTCTCCTCGTAGTCAATCCCCTCCTTCTGACTAAACCCCTGAGCAACAAGCCTCGACTTGTTCCTCACAACCTCACCTTTCTCTCCCTCTTTGTTCTTCCACACCCACTTTGTACCAATCGGCTTGCACCCTGGGTGGGGGCGGCGGTCAACCAACTCCCATACCTGATTCCTCTCAAAGTTCTCCAACTCCTCATGCATCGAATTAACCCAATTGTGATCAGATAGTGCGTGTCCAATGTCTTTGGCCTTAAAAGTAGCAACAAATGCAGCATGAGAGAATGGGAATTGTTTCGAAGCCTCAACCGTGTAGTGCGTTCATTCATGTCGCCGATGATCCTCGAAGCTGGGTGATCCACTTGTACTCGCCGGGGAGGTTCTCGCCTCAATGCTACCTCCCCCTCAACATCAGCTTCTCCTCGTTCTTGATTTGTCGTCATAGGTGTAGTAGAGGGTCCGTCCATCACCGTAGTCGAAGTAGTGGGTACATGTTCAGCCGGGGGCACCGCACTGCCATCCTCATCGTCTCCATGTTCATGCTCCTCCTCCTGAAAGATCTCCTCACCAAGCTCATCATCACCTGCACACTCAAAGACAAGCTGACTACGTGGCTCTGTCTCGTCGAAGGTTACCTCGCAAGTCTCCACGATTTGGTTAGTTTCATGATTGAGCACACGATATGCTCTAGAATGAGATGCATAACCAAAGAAAATACCATCGACAGTCCTAGCCTCAATTTTATCCAACTTCCTGCCTTTCTTCAGAATGAAACACTTGCAACCAAAGACATGGAGGTGACTCAACTTGGGTGTGCGACCATGCATCAACTCATAGCATGTTTTCTTCTTGTGCACTCTGAGGTAGATCCTGTTTGACACATAGCACGCGATATTTACCGCCTCAGCCCAATACCTCCTCGGAGTCCTATGCTCATCAAGCATCGTCCGAGCCATTTCGCACAAGGTCCTGTTCTTCCTTTCCACAACACCATTCTGGGGAGGTGTATACGGACTCGAAAACTGATCCTCAAGACCCAAGTCATGGCAAAAGGTTTCAAAATGAGAGTTTCTGAATTCTGAGCCATTATCACTGCGGATTGCTCGTATGGCATCTCCGTGCATCTCGTTCCTCAACCTCAAGACTAGATCTCGAACAAAACCAAACGTCTCCCCCTTATCCTCATGAAAGAACACCCACACATACCGAGAATAGTCGTCCACCACAACAAAGACATACCACTTCCCACCCGCGGATCGCACACGAGCTGGGCCAACAAGGTCCATATGGAGCAGCTCGCATGGACGCTCAGTCATCACATCGGTGAGAGGCGGTTGAGAAGAGGCCACCATCTTGGCATGCCTACATGGAGCACAAACCAACTCTTTCTCAAGCCTCAACTGTGGCAATCCTCGGACCAAATTGAGTTTACTCAAGCGAGACAAAAGGTCAAAGCTCAAGTGACCCAACTTCCTATGCCACTTCCACAACTCACTCGAAGAACCACCCAAGAAATAACGCTCCACACCCGAAGACTGAGAAAAATCAGCACGAAACACCTGACCCTCGGGAACGACCATACACACAAGGTCCCCTCGAGAGTCCAAAATCCGAGAACCTCCGGGCCGAAACAACACCTCAAAGCCCTCATCCAACAACTGGGACACAGAAAGCAAATTGTATCCCAGCGATTGAACAAGTTCAACAAGCCTCAGAGTGATCTTGTCACTCACTTTTATCTCACCTTCTGAAAGCACACGCCCACGCCCATTTTCCCGAAAAGTGATGTACCTCTTCGTCACCACCGGGACGAGACTTGAGAACCACACCCTGTCTCTTGTCATATGCCTCGAGCAACCGAAGTCAATCCACCAAATGTTCAAGTCTCCCACCTGAAATTAAAAAATGAGCACGTTAGCGAACAAACGACTCAACACTGGGGTTAGTACCAAAAGAGTAAAACCAGTTCCGAGCCATTTGCTCGAAAGTGGGGTTAGCACACATCAAGCCACCTTTCCTACCATAACTACCACCACGAACACCACCTCGGTAACCACTCCGAGGGAACCACCCCTCGCTGCCTGGAGGAGGACCAAAGCCACGGAAAACAACCCGTGGACCGTCCCGCCTCTCCTTCTAAAAGCTACGACTCCTCCCATCCCCGTAGTGAACTCGAGGGGGAGAATGCCTAGCAAACTGACCACCTGCTGACTCTCCAGACCGACCACCAGCGACACCACCACCAGAACTGAAACCTCTCGACTCACCAACTCGAAAACCACTCCACCCAGAATTCTGGGGGGAGGTTGAATCGCCTAGCCAGGCCGGTCTAACCGCCCCCTTCTGGGCAGGGCCGGTCTGACCGCCTAGCCAGGACGGTCTGACCACCCCCTCCTGAACTGCTCCTCGGCTGCGGGAACTCGCATCTCCACATGCCGGAACACTTCACACCATAGCTTTACCCCTGGGCAGTAGCATATGAGGCTTAGGTACACCATGGGAATGTTTGTACCTATCCTTGTTCGCCCACTCCTTTGCCATCCTCTCTTCCCGCTTCCTCTTGAAGCAAAACTCACCCTTGTGACCCTCTTTCCCACAATAGCCACAACGGAACCTCACAAGCTTTGGTTTAGGCTTGGATTGGGGCTGCTCGCTTGGTTTCTCTCCACTCAACTCCTCCACCGATTTCTCCTCACTAGCCTTCTCACTCTCTTTCACAAAGAACACTTTTCCGGAAGTGCTCACAAACTTGATAGGCTTTTGGAGATCATTTGTAGGTGTAGGAAATATGGGTGGAGCTGGGGTTGTGTCTAGTCGGTTCCTAAGATGGTTAGGTTTTGGGGGAAAATCATTCTTGTGGTGGGTTTTTGGTGGCTCTAGGATATTCTCTCCACTTCCCTCACCAACCTTGTTTGTTCCAAGTCCCTCACCATCTTGCCTCTTAAATGCCTCGATCATCATCCTCAACTGAGGCTCATAACCAGACAACCAACCCATCAACTTTCTCAAGTCATCATTTTCATCCTGCAAATGATCAACATAATGTGCAAGTTCCAAATTTTTCAAAGCATGCATTTCACAGGTAGAGCATGATGTAGTCATGGGTTCCTTCAATTTAGCCTCAAGAGAACTAGTGTAGGCATGCATCTCATCGATCTTAGCATGCAAAACAGGGCAAGAAGTGCAAGCACCTAGCAAAGCAGATCTAGACTTAAGCTCGGCCACTTCAACCCTAAGCACATGTAGTTCCTCACACTTGGAGGCATGCTTCTCCTTAAACAAAGCAAGATCAGCAAGAAATATGGAGCAATCAGCACATTCAACCTCATCCGAAACAATAGGGCTAGCCTTAAGGTAATCAATCTCAAGCTTGCTATCACGCACTTGTGTCTCTAGCTCAGCCACTCTAGTCCTAGCATCCTCGAGTGAAGCGCTAAGCTCTTTTCTCATTTTCTTTGCCTCTCTAAGCATGTCATCACGATTATCAAGCAAAGTAACAAGCCGTTCATTCTCCTGGCGCAAGAAGGAAAGCTCATCACGCACCTCGTCGTCAGACTCAGAGTCCGAGTCGCTTTGTGTGCTCTTCTTGCTGCCGGAGCTCAGCGCCATGGTGCAGAAGCCGTCTCTCGCGAAGCAGCTCAGCCCGCTCAGGTTCTTGGACGACTTCTTGTTCTTGCAACGATCACCTTCATCCTCACTGCTACTCGAGCTCTAGGTGGAGTACGCGAAACTGGAGTCGACGTCGCTCGCTTCAACCATCGCTCGGGCCTTGCCTCGGCTCTCCTTCTTCCTCGATCGTCGCTCGTCCTTGTACTTGTTCTTGTGCTTGCTCTTGTGGTCGCGCCTCGACCGGTACTTGCCATCGTTCCTCGGCTTGTGCTTGTAGCCGTCCTTGTTCTCGACCTTTTCCGGGCAGCCGGCGACGAAGTGTCCTAGCTTACCGCACTGGAAGCATGTCCTCGTGTTCCTCGTCATGTTCACCCGGTTCTCGTGCAGCCTCTCGAACCTCCTTGTCAACAGCGCCAGCTCGTCCTCTCCAAGGACATCGAACTCCTCATCTGGCATAGACATTAAAGAGGAAAAAGAGAACATCCGGGTGGATGGGTTAGTGTTAGCATTTCCTTCTGAACCGCCAACGAGGGCAAGACTATGGGAATCAGTCGGACCCTCGAGCTTGGCTGTCATGCCCCTATCCACCTCAGCCGACTTGAGCTTCGAGAATAGCTCGTTCACTGTCAGAGTGTCGTACTTCTCCGTCTCCACAATAGCCTTGAACTTTCCGCCCCATATTGTACGATCCAAAGAGTGTAAGAGCTTGACAGCTCTATCATGATCATTGTACGGGAGCACGTCCACATTGGCCCTCATGTTGTTCACAACCACCGTGAACCTCTGAAACAAGGCGTCGATGGACTCACCGGGGAGATGAGTGAAGTTCTCGTACTCTCTCCGGTAGGTCGCAAACATCCGTGCCTGAACCTGGGCGTTCCCAACATGAGCCTCCTTCAACACCGCCCAAATCCTACAAGCCAACTGCTCGGTGTGCACCCGATCGAACTCAGGCTGACACAAAGCACGAAACAAGTAGTCGACCGCCTTATTGTTGGCGTCGAATATGTCCCTTGACCCTGGAGCAAGGAAATCCATCGGCTGGACATAGCCTGTGTCCACTGTGACATCCCACAGAGTCTGACCCTTTCCACGGAGGAACGCAGCCATCTGCTTGCTCCACATCTGGTAGTTCTTACCATCGAAGTGTGGAGGACCCGAACCCCGTTCCTGGTACGCCATCATTGGATATTAGACTGGTTAGAGTCAACAAAGACCCGAACCGGTTCTGATACCACTTGAAGGACCGATTAGGCGACCAGAGAGGGGGGGAGTGAATGGGAGCCGATAAAAAATCTTCTCGAAGGAGGTTGAAACTCCGACAAGATGAACCCGCTCGGTCGGACCCCCAAAATCACACGCTCCACACTTCTACCTTCCGTTTGCCAACACCACATAGACACTAGAGTGCTACTGGTCCTAGGAACAAACTCTACCAGCAACCTCAATACACACGCACCCACGACAGCGGAAACACCTCGAAAGCCGGCTATCCAGAGGGGGGGCGGTTAGACCGGGCATAGGGGGCGGTTAGACCGCCACCACCTGGTAACCAAGAAATCCTCCGAAACACCTCTTCCGAGCACCAAAACGCACCACAGTTTCACCAACAAAGATCTCTGGTCAAGTCCATGCTAGCTACTAGAAAATCTTGGCGAAAACCAAAACTCCACCCAGGGGCCTAGGGGCGGTTAGACCGGCTACCAGGGGCGGTCTAACCTCCTGTACCCAGCAACGAACTCCAACCGAGAACACCTAGCAAACAGCACGAGAACGACCCGAAATTTCACCCAGACGCTCCTCTGATCAAAGTGAACAAACTCACAGAGGAAAATCCGGTGAAACAAAACTTCGACCTGGAAACACCCAGGGTGGTTAGACCGCCCCCCCGGGCAGTCAGACCGCCTCTTCCAGAAAAACAACCCGCGGGTCAAACCCTAACTTCCTCGCGCCCGATCTCCCAAATCACTCCACGGATTGCAGGGAAACTTCGGGATTAGCTGGGTTACCTCCTGGGCAACCTCTACCTCAAAGTAATCGACCCGAAACGCTCACAATCAAGAGGAATCGATGAAATCGCCTCTCTAGGTCAAGAACTCGCCCAACTCGAAAACCCACCAAATCGAGGCTGATTCAAAGGAGATTTGGGGGCAAAGTCACCAGCCAAAGAGGCACAAGACCTCATACGTGACACCCACCAAAACCCCAAGAAATGATTCTCAAAACACCGCCAACAAAGAGCTCCGAAAATCACCACAAAGAAGGACAGGAAAACCACCTTGAGGAACAACGCCGAACCATCTATACATACCATGAAGGTTTGTACAAGGTCTAGCTTGCCACCCAAACATCCATCCCTCTCTCTAGATCTCACATGAAGCTCTCAAGCTAGTCCTAGGAAAAACTAGGGAAAATGGAGAACGAAAATGGAAAAACAAATGAGCTACGGTTCCAAGAGTTGGCTGCCATCCATCCACTCAAGAGTATATATGGAGGCACCCAAAAGACTAAACTAGCCTCACCTAATAACTAGAGATACAAGCCCCTCGAGGGCGGATATGGAAGTCTTCGGAATTTCTTCATCAGACGGATGCCCGGCGACCGCACCCTGCTTAGCCTCGACGCAAGCCTTGCGATCCCGACACGTGTCCTCCTCTTCGAAGCATCTCAGCGCCAGCGGCCAGGGCGGTCAGACCGCCCCCCATGGGCGGTTAGACCGGCCCGGTTGATCTGACCGGCCCCAGGCGGTCTGACCGCCCCTCCTGTGCGGTTGAACCGGCCTGGGTGGCCGCACCCGCTCGTCGAGTCTTCGGCCTCGGTTTTGTGGCTCAACCGAGTAACCCAGTGGTTTTCTGGTGAACCAGTGCAAACCCCGCGAACTCGGTGTAGCCTCCGCCAATCTCCACTCATGACTCGGCTACCACGTAGTTCCGACTCTCCCTTGGTTTTGAGGCTCTACCAAGAATCCGTCCACGACTTCATCTTGCTGTTCATGCCACCATGCGGCCCGCACTTGACCCCACTGGCCACCAGGTCCCTCGAACGAAGCCTACTTGTCTTCTCCACACCTGGAGGCCTCACCAGAAACGACCTTTCGCGCTTATTCTTCACTGCACCAACACGAGTCAAGACGCAACCTGCACCTGCAATACTTAGCCAAGAATCAGTCCACACAACGTTGTCAATCACTCATCACACAAGGAAGCGACCATCCACCAGTCCTCGAACCACACATGGTCCTCAGAGGTCGTCGATGAGGTGACCCAGGCATCCCCAAAGTTTCGCTGCAATCCGTTGGGTGAATCAGGAGATCGGGTGATGCAAAGTTGAGGGTTGACCCGCGGTTCCCCTTTTTCCCGTTCTGTCTAGGGAGGGCGGTCTAACCGTGTAGGAGGGGCGGTCTAACCGCCCCGGGCTCGTCCGGAGAAAGTTTTGATTTTGGCCGAGATCTTCTGGTAGCATGTTGGCTTTGACCAGGGGATTGTATGGTTGAAATCTTGGAGCGTTTCGAGTCCGTTTGCTTGGGTTTTCACTCGGATCTTTGTGCTCAGGGGAGGAAGGTCTAACCGCCCCTGGCACCAGGTCTAACCGCCCTAGGCCTTATCGAAGAAACTTTGATTTTTCTGGATCTTTCTCTGTGAGTTTGTTCGCCTTGATCAGAAGAGCGTTCTTGTGAAATCTTGGATTGTTTTAGTGTGGTTTGCTAGGAGTTCTTGTCTTGAGTTCGTTGCTGGGTACAGGAGGTTAGACCGCCCCTGGTAGCCGGTCTAAACACCCCTAGGTCCCTGGGTGAAGTTTTGGTTTTCGCCAAGATTTTCTGGTAGCTAGCATGGCCTTGACCAGAGATCTTTGTTGGTGAAACCGTGGTGCGTTTTGGTGCTCGGAAGAGGTGTTTCGGATGATTTCTTGGTTGCCTGGTGGAGGCGGTGTAACCGCCCCCCATACCCGGTCTAACCGCCCGCTCTGGACAGCCGGTTTTCGAGTTGTTTCCGCTGTCGTGGGTGCGTGGGTGTTGAGGTTGCTGGTAGTGTTTGTTCCGAGGACCAGTAGCGCTCCAGTGGCTACGTTGTTTTGGCAAACGGAAGGTAGAAGTGCGGAGTGTGTGATTTTGGGGGTCCGACCGAGCGAGTTCATCTTATTGGAGTTTCAATCTCCTTCGAGAAGAATTTTTATCGACTCCCATTCACTCCACCTCTCTGGTCGCCTAATCGGTCCTTCAATTGACAGGGGTAGCAGTCTGAACATCATCTTCACAGAGACGCTATGGAAGATGGACTTCGACTTCAACAAGATGACCGCATGTGATGAACCCTTCTACGGGGTCGTGCCCGGCAAGGCTGCATACCCCATAGGTCGTGTATGCCTACCGGTCACCTTCGGCACCAAGGAAAACTTCCGCACAGAGTACTTCACGTTCGAGGTCGCGAACAGCCACTCATCGTACCACGCCATCCTCGGACGACCTATGCTCGCCAAGTTCATGGCCATACGTCATCACACATACCACATCATGAACACTACAAGAAATCTCATGGTCTATGATGGTAAATTTCCTCACGAATCATCAAAATTTCGTCATAAACTGACATCTATGACAAAATTTGAGAACGTCATGTATTGAGCGTCACAGATCCCTTCTCGTGACATCCTTAAATTTACTTCATAGATTAGCGTGATCCATGACGTTGTTAAGCTGTCAGAGATTGGTGTAAAGCCCATTGAACCCAGCCTGAAGCCCACAATCTGTGACGAAAGTGACCGTCATGAATTAACTTGCCACAAGACTTGTAGAGATGATGTGGCAGATGACGTGGCGATGGTGTTTTAAAAACGTGTCACTAACGTGGTAGCCACGTGGCGCTGACGTGGCGGACACATGGCGCTGACGTGGTGGCTGCGTGGCACTAACGTGGCTGTCGCGTGGCGCTCACGTGGCTGCCGTGTGGCGCTCTCGTGGCCAAATTCAATACCAGCATACATAAATGATGACATCATCACATTTTCAGCCCGCTGCCCATAACAAATATTGGCCCAATAATTTTAATAGAATTCAGCCCACTTCAAGATTACAATTTCAACCGATGGATCTTATTACAAATTTAAACAGAACTGGCATCATATTAAAAAACTGTTCATCTTGGATTACAACAAATATAAAGTTTTCATCCAGCAAGAGCTTTATCTCACTTCTTGTCCTCCAATTTTTTTTGAAATTAAAAGAAATGTAACATTAGTGATTATCAGAAGAGCTCCTACTTTAACATAAATGGTAAAGTGATCTAATTATGGCCACAGATGGACGAACATGCATCAGATTTAACATATATAGGATGTACATGGGGTGTCAAAAACTACACAAAACAACTAAATGTAATATATATTGTGCTAGACAAACAGTTCACTACAGAACAAAATAGAGACCAAAGAGGATACGAGCTACTAAGTATATATATGCAGCATGTGCAAAGAAAATACCGAGAAAATTGAAGCAATCACAAGCCATTTGGATGCACACATACAACATATGCAATGAAAGAATCTCCACTTACAAAATCCAGTAACATTAGTGGAATGGCCAAGTAGCACTCACTGGATGTTGCTCCAGGATTCAGATCCGCCATCAAGTGCACATATCAAAAACCATAAGATAAGAGTTGGTTAGAGATAGTAGATCAGCAGTAAACATATGAAAAATGAGTATAGTTCATTTCTTAAGATTTCCACCAATCACAAATGATATTGGATAAATTGATGCTTGAACCAATCTACTGCTGATACATCACAGTACCCGGAAAAGCTCATCAGACCAATCTGCTACTGATATTTGCTGAATTAACATATCTAAAATAAACACATGAATGTAGAAAAGGCTAAAGACTAATATGGCAGCAAACAATTCCTCAATCTTGAGGCCAAATACTTGAACCACTATCCAACATACAGTCATGTAGAACTGCAAACAAATCAAATCAAGGAGCCCTCGATCTGTTTTTTACCACCTAAGGCAGTATCTAGCCATGGTAAAAAAACTAACATAGAAAGTGTTAGCATACAAAGTTAAGTCAAGCAAACATTATCTATTCTTCGAATATATACTGTTTCAGTGCATAATCATGTCATCATTCTAAAAACTCATAAGCCACAACTATTCATAGTTATCATTGTTGTAGTCTTGTAGATCAATTCGGAAAATGAAATGGCATGAACAGGGAGGACCGACCTTAGCTCCATGTCACATCTGCTCGGACTGGGAGCAGGGGCGCATAGTCTTGTATAGCAGCTTTTTCATCTAAGAATCCATCCTAGACACAATCCAAAAAGAAATATTAGTGAAATATCACAAAGTAACAATGAGAGGGCATATAACACTACAATCTATTCATCCAATAGCTATACTTCAGTCTACAGGTCCTGGATAATGGAAAGCAAGGTAAAATTACTTGTGGTAGCCTGACTACTGCAGTTCCTGGAGATGACAGTGCTAACTGAAGTTAAAGCCATTCATTATTATAACACCCTGAAATTTTTTCGATTTCAGGATGTTATTAGGAAGAAGAATTAAACAATGATTTTCTCATAATCTTAAAATTTTCTGAATATTTATTTTCTTTACAGGAAATTTAGTACAGAAAAATAATCGGTTGGTTTTCTGAAATTAAACAAAATGGTTCTAATAGTGTTGCTTTCTTTTCAGTTGTATTTGTTTTTGTTTGAGTATGTTTTCAAAATCATCAAAATCAAACTCTAAAATCTTTCTCTCTCTTCTCTCTTTCAGCCCGTGTCGCAACAACGGCCATCAACAGACACGGTCTCAGCCCGTTCTCCTCTGCGGCCCAGAACACTCTCTTCCTCTGTCCTATTGCTGACAGGTGAACCCCAACTGTCATCCCTCTTCTCCTGCAACCGACCCGAGCTGAACTCGAGTCTGAGCACTCGCTCTACTTCCGTGCACGCGCCCCTGCCATATCGCTCGGCCTCCTCGGCCTTGCGCCCGCTCGCCTTCCCGTGATGTTCGTAGGGCATCTAACCTGCCAGCTCACCTTTCCACCTCTACCTCGCTGTCAATCAGGCTCCGTTCGTCAAGCCTGTCTCCCTCGTCTCGCACCGACTCAGACCGAGTCTACACTGTCACAGCTACCCGGCTCCCTCGCACAGATGCTCGCTCGTACTCGAGCAGTGTATGTACCTTGTGCGCCTGCACAGTACGCTGCCCACTGGCCCTCGTGTCCACGTGTCTCGACTGCCTACCTCACGCTGCATGCCTTGCTCGGCTCTGCGCACCTGTGCGCTGTGCCAGTGCTTATCTGTCTGCAGCCGTCGCCTCACCGGCCATCGCCACCACGCATGCGCTACCACCGCACGTGCTCGACTCCCCCATGCCCGCTTGTATCCTACCCGTGTGCCATGATGGCCTGGCCTGTGCCCACGCGCTCGTCCATTCTCAATCTCCGACCACACCCGACCGAACCTGATCCAATCTGCGTGCCATCGCCATCTGGGCATGCGCGCCTAGCCATCCACCTGTGGCACCGCTGCACCTATCTTGTGCGCCCGCTCGCTTTGCTGGCTGTGTGCCCTGTCCAACCGCACTGCTTCCTCTTCATTGACGTGCGAGTACCACATGTCAGGCCTCCTCACGCCAAACGCACTCGTGCGCCACGTCCCCGCCGCTCCACCGCTATGCCGCCCGTGCGTGCATCTCCATGCTCATGCGCCGCTTGGCTCCCGTGTGCGACACCCCGTGCCCCGCACGGCTGCAGCACAATGTCACGCGGCTCAAACCGCACCGGCTCGTCCGCGCCCATGCCAGCATGCAGTTATGCATCACGCTCGCATCGTTCGGCTACCCTCGTCTGCATCCTTGCGACCGTGCTTCTTGCGCCGGCTCGTTGCCCCACACCATCCATGTCCCTACTTATGCCTGCTCCGCACCCGAGGCACGTGCATGTGCAGCGCGCTGCCCGTCCGAATCTCGTGCCTGCGCGTCCTGGTCGTGTGGCCGCAATGCTCGCCCTCCGACACGCCTATGTGCTTCTCTAGTCGAGTCTGATCAGCTCGCATGCATGCATGCACGAGCAACGGTCATCATTTCCTCCCTTCAATTCACCAGTAGGCCATTACACTAAGACCATCAATGGCCGCCATCACCAGCCTTAAATCTCCATCAGAGCCGCTGACGTTTCTTCCTTTACCACCAATGCTGGCCTCTCTCATTCCCTCATCGTCCGCACCACCAGGAGTATCACCTCGCCAGTCGTCATGCTCGCCGCGAGGCTTGGCAGCTCGAGTGGCTGCATTGGGGCACCACGGTTTGGATATCGAACCGTCCGCCGTGCACCACCGCTGGTCTTCGTCGCTTTCGCCGGTCAGGAGTCCTCTCGGCGCAATCCTGTACCACACTACCACAATGGGACGACAGGAACCACGACATCAATCTTCAACTGTTCCGCTTCTTCAGTCCTTCCTCCCTATCAAGACCTGCCGGAGCGCCGCCCTCGTGAGGATCCGACTCCTGGAGCACCGGTCGGCCGTTGGCTTCTTCCTTTGTGCAGCACCACCGTGAAGAGATGAGAAGGGCAATTCCGGTCTTGCCTGCCGATCCACCGGCCATGCCCATGTTGTCGCCGAGCCGCACGGTCGCCACCTGCCGCTGTCCGCATCTGGTCGCCGGAGCTCCGTCGGCACCATAGCCGAGACAGTCGCCGTCTCCATCGCCCACTGCCACTGGTTCCCTCCTCCCGTCGCCGTTTCCTCGCTGGAACACCGTCATATGAGCGAACAGAGCCGAATGCCGCCGCGCCAATCTGCTCACTGGAGCGTTCTCCGCCAACGAGTGCATCTCCAGTTTGCTAATGTACTTCAGCCATGGAGGAACACGTGCATGTTCGTTCTGGTTCGTTCTCTGAAAAGAGGCCCTGCAGTTTTGTGATTAAAATTTCATTCGTTCCATTTCTGCAGCATTACCGTGTCTCCCGATCCATCTCATCCGACGAGGACGCGCTCGTTTAAATTCTGCAAGGTCACCGTTCCACTGACGACCGAAGCTGCTGTCATGTTTGGATCGGTCTCATCGTTTCTGCATCAAAATATCGTCGGCTCCTCATTGTGGTTCACCATCAATCGTCAAGGTACTACAACATAAGAAGGTCCGTCAGTCATCTCACGATGGCTTAATATTATCTTGCAATCTATAGTTCTATGATCAGGCATGCCACTGCTCCAAGCAAAATCACCACACGTTGCATGCAGTTTGGATACAAACCAATATTCTTTCTTGTGAACTCCAATAATTTAATTCTTGTGGACATCATCTTGCTACCAGCAATGTACGGACATGTGCTTAACTTGTAGGTTCACTTATACACGCTCAGCTCATACCTTGCTTGATGTAAGCATTTCATCATGCTGATGTCATATAGATCTTGAAAAATATCTATCATGTAATTCTATAAATGTCTTTCTTACCATCTAAACCCTTGAATAATCTTGTAATATCTGACAAAATCTTTGTGTCATCCACATCTACAGTTAATCGTGATTATTTCTCCGATCTTGTTTAATCCATATATATCTTACGTTTAGCCCATTTAAACCTCGTTCTTGTTGCGTCAGTTTCGTCTCACATTAAAATACACGCTATTCATGATGTTTACTCTAAAATGAGTTTTGATAATTTATTCTATATTAAGTTGGCTAATGCCTATTAAACTTGTTTTCTAAATAAAATCTAATTAGAGTTGAACCTCGTGTTTTTCATAATAAGTTAATTTGATTAATACTTATTCAAATAATCCTTTCAATTACAAGCTGAGTTATACCTCGGGTTTTATAATCAAATCTAACCGATTATCGCTTATGCAATTTGCTTTCTAAATAAAAGTTACATAGGCTATATCTGAGTTTTCTAAATTAAATGTTAATTTAACTAATATAAATAATTATGTTTTTGAATTATAATTTGTTTAGTCCAACTCGAGACATAAAGTTATACGCTTAGATGCTATACAAGCTTCTTTTGAAATTAAATATCTAATTTTCATAAATCATAATTGAATATTTATGAATAAAATTGGACTAAGTTCTACATCGTTCTTTAATATTTAAATATAACTTAATTAATTGTAAATAGGTTATTTTTATGAAGTAACCTATGAACACAATTTTATTCAATTAAAATAATATCAAGCATATAGTCTTTGTGTGTTATAATACAAATCTCTCGATAGATGTGTCTTTTCAACAATAGTTCCGTTCTTAGCGCTTCTTGCCTTCGTGATCCTATAACCAAACCCCGTCCTCTTTTTAAGCTTTTCATGCTTGGTGTATTGTTCTTAGTCATTCTTGTTTGTCTGCTTTGCATGTGTTGTGCCTGATGTTTGCTTCGAGTAGAAGATCGATCTGTTGCTCAAAAGTTCTGAAGATCAAGAGAGCAAGAGCGGAAGAGCATAACAGTAGTTTTTGTTGGAGGAAGGCAAGTGGACTTCTCCCCCTGCATATTCTATTTTTGTCCCACACAACTTGCATGATAACTAAGTTTACTTTTAAATGTTGTATTTCATAAACTTGATGGGAAATTACCTTTTTAAGGACATGACTAGAATTTTATCCCTTTTACCTTGGACAACCCTTTTAAATAAATGTTTTGGGTAGAAATGCTTAGTTGCTATAACTTGCGATGGTTAATTGAATCTTTTATAATATGATGAATGTAGATCATGATAACTTTGGTGATATATATGTGTGTGCTCATGGTTAATAACAAGATCATATGGTTTAATCAGAACATGGAGAACCACCCAGGAAAACAGTGCAACCACAGTCCATATGGCTCTGGCTTAGCCAATTAATTTGGTGTGCGATTGTACTGGTGACCTTATCCGAAAGGAACACAGGGAGCTCGGGGTTGCAGGGGTATAGCCCGGTTCTTTTGGGGTAGCAGCCTTTGCTAAGGTGCTCACCACTAGGGAGGGTTATGGTCCGCCCTGAGCTGTAACTGTGGAGGGTTGTTGGTCTTTTGCATATCTTTGTAAAGGCTTCGTAGCGTCCCTATGCAGCCACACCTCGGTAGTGTGGTATTGTGTCTGATCAACACATGCGTGGTTGGGTTCAAAGTTCTTCGGAGCTTTTACGCGAGCTGTGGTGAAAGTGTACAACCTCTGCAGAGTGTAAAACTGATCGATCAGCCGTTCTCATGGTCAAGAGCGGCCTGGACCCTCACATGATAATCAAACATAAAGATGGAATTAAATCTTGGTTTCTTGTGGGTTTTTGAGAGGAGATTCTTTCCTAAATGCTTAAGTGGGTTGGTATGAACTTACATCTAGTAAATAGGTGCTTGCTAATAAAATTTGACGAACTTAAAATGCTAACCACTGCAAAATCTTAGCCTATCCTTGATAGCCTTGCATTTCCCCCCACTTGCTGAGCTCCAACCATAAGTGTGCTCACCCTTGCTTACCCGCTGTTCAGAGAAGAAGAAGGTGTATGATGTCCAGAAGATGCTGCTAGGCATACGCAACCCCAGTCGATAGCTTGTGAAGTTTGGAGCCATTGTTTCCCAGGATTCCGCTGTAAATCTCTGATAATCTCTCTTTCTTTACGTGATATTGTTTCTGTTATTCACTAATTATGTCACTATATGTATGGAACTAGATCCTGGCATACATATAAGTAGCACTTGGTTTGTTTTGGAAACCGGGTGTGAAATAAGTGGTATCAGAGCTGTATCGACTATAGGACGTAAGCCTAGATAGAAATGGTTGCTTTTTGAGGTCTGTTTTTTTCTAAAAACATTTCCTACCTTACCCTTGACCATTCTGTGAAATATTCTCACTCTTTGATCATTTTCTTTGCTCAAATCATCCTTGATAGTTTATTTTCTCCTGCTTATGTTTTTCACTTGCACATTCTTGCTTTGCAAATGGTAAATCCTTAATCTTTGATTATGTATTCCATCTCTCCTTGATTTCTTCTTAAGCATGATCATACATCTCTTTTGATGAATGATCTTATCTCACTCAACTCACCACCATTTGATTTATGGTGATATTAGTTACTCCTTGATGTTTTACTTCTAAGTTGTCTCTCCAGACCAATCTCCTCCTTGACTTTATTTTTCAAGGTATCTATCTTCTCAAATTTTCTTCTCATTGCTTCCTAAGTTTTGTCGCTTTGGATCCTTTCCCTTTGTCGGGGACAACCCTAGGGGTCCCCTTTAACAACCGGGGAATCCCCACTTAAAACCTGCAACAAAGCCAAACACACTTTGTCTAACCATGCAGGATACGGCCCACGCTGCAAGGACCTCAACGGCCCACCAAGGCGGCCCTCTTAAAGATCCCCTCGAACAGGCTTCGCCTCGCTCGAGGGTGCGCGCCTCCCTCGGGCAAGCTCCGTCCCGTTCGAGGGGGTGCGCTCCCCTCGAGCGGTCTACGCCCCGCTCGAGGGTCCGCTCCCCCTCGAGCAGGCTCCGCCTCGCTCGAGGGTCCGCCCCGCCCTCGACCGGGGTCCGCCTCGCTCGAGGGCGCCCCGCTCGCGTGCGCCCGCCCCCGTACACGGGCATTTAACGCCCTGACACCGGCGGGACAGCGCCATCATGCGCCCGGGGCTCGCGCACCGGTGCCGCCGCACCAACTCCCCAGGAGGGAGCCCATCCCCATCACTGTGGGGAGGGACTGTGCAGCGCGGCCGGTGTCAGTCCCGTGACGCCGTGCGCCTGCTCCAGTACGGCTAACGCGCCGAGCCCTCGAAGGGGGGCCGGCTTCACCCTCGATTTGCTTTCTTGTGACCCTACAGGGTTAGGTGGAGGCGCTATGCCGGAGGAACGCCATCCCTGCCACTGTTACGGCATGGCACCCATCCCCGCGCGTGCGGTGCGCACGCCTGGCGCTGTAGCAACAACTCCCCGTACAAAGGAAGCGTATTGGAACGGGACGCCGTTTTACCTACTCCTGTACTCCGTACGGGCCAACGTCAGCAGCTCCCTCGAGCCCATCAGAAGACATCACCGCCATCCGTCGTCCTCCTACCCTCGAACCGCCACTGTTCGGGTACAAGATAGGCCATGATGGCCGGATCGCTGCAAGGATCGTCCGGACGGCCGCCCACTCTACAGCATAGCACGCCACGCCCCTTCACGTAGCTAGATAGCGCGGCGCGCATGTGATTCGCTCCCTCCTTGATCTATAAAACGGGGACGAACCCTCCCTGCCACGGGGAGAAGGGGAAAAAGGGAGAGGACGAAGGGAACACAGACACAACACAACTGGAGACGAGCTGCGCCACGCACTTATTCTCCAATTCTCCCACAACATCTTCAGCCATCACACCGGGGACTTGGAAGCCAGGCTTCCTCTCCCGCCTTGCTTGTAGCAGCCCCACTACAGGCACCCCAGGTGCTAAGTAATATAGTGCCTTGAGCACGCCACTGCTGGACGTACGGCCCCCTCGGCCGGAACCAGGATAAAAACTCGGTGTCACTTGTTACTTAGCATCGACCATTGAGGGATAGACCACGGCGCTTATTACTGGTTAGTGTCGGGACCACATTCCGCACCGACACCCTTGCTTTTTATTCCAAAGTGATATCCTACTCTTCTTTTTATTAGAAAATGTTTAGATGATTCATGCCACCAGTCTTAAAGATTCCTCAAGTCATCTGAAGAATGAAGCTACAAAATCTTATGTTGAAGCTTTAACATAGCACATAGGTTTATGAAGTACCCCTTGCAACCTTGTTAACAACGTGTAGCATCGATCCTTTGGCTCTATGCTGATTGGTGCAGTTATGTGTTTCGCTTGATGATGCTTGTCTTTATGACCTTGTATGAGTTGGTTATTTGTATTGATTGTTGGTGTATTGTGGGTCTTCTACCTACAATGACATCAGTTGCTTAGTCAGGTTCTTCTTTTGTACCTCCCACCTCCTTGTTTATCCTCATTTCTCTCTGCTCAATACAATGGAAGATGTCGGAAGAGGAATCTGGTTGCAACAACATTCCTCGGAGAGTCAACAACAAGAATCGCCAACACCAATTTCTACATGCAAGCAAGTTGAAGCAAAATAAGGCCTTACTCTCTTCTCCCCAACCTTACTCTAATGAAGACATCAAGAACCAACATGAAGTGAAAGCACGAAAATTCAACATGCGACATGGAAAGATGTCAACTCTGTGATCATAATCTTCTTTCTCTCCCTACTCCAAGTTTCTTCTGTCTTTGAATCTCGGGACGAGATTCCTGTTAAGTGGGGTAGATTTATAACACCCTGAAATTTTTCGATTTCAGGATGTTATTAGGAAGAAGAATTAAACAATGATTTTCTCATAATCTTAAAATTTTCTGAATATTTATTTTCTTTATAGGAAATTTAGTACAGAAAAATAATTGGTTGGTTTTCTGAAATTAAACAAAATGGTTCTAATAGTGTTGCTTTCTTTTCAGTTGTATTAGTTTTTGTTTGAGTTTGTTTTCAAAATCATCAAAATCAAACTCTAAAATCTTTCTCTCTCTTCTCTCTTTCAGCCCGTGTCGCAACAACGGCCATCAACAGACACGGTCTCGGCCCGTTCTCCTCTGCGGCCCAGAACACTCTCTTCCTCTGTCCTATTGCTGACAGGTGGACCCCAACTGTCATCCCTCTTCTCCTGCAACCGACCCGAGCTGAACTCGAGTCTGAGCACTCGCTCTACTTCCGTGCACGCGCCCCTGCCATATCGCTCGGCCTCCTCGGCCTTGCGCCCGCTCGCCTTCCCGTGATGTTCGTAGGGCATCTAACCTGCCAGCTCACCTTTCCCCCTCTACCTCGCTGTCAATCAGGCTCCGTTCGTCAAGCCTGTCTCCCTCGTCTCGCACCGACTCAGACCGAGTCTACGCTATCACAGCTACCCGGCTCCCTCGCACACATGCTCGCTCGTACTCGAGCAGTGTATGTACCCTGTGCGCCTGCACAGTACGCTGCCCACTGGCCCTCGTGTCCACGTGTCTCGGCTGCCTACCTCACGCTGCATGCCTTGCTCGGGTCTGCGCACCTGTGCGGTGTGCCAGTGCTTATCTGTCCGCAGCCGTCGCCTCACCGGCCATCGCCACCACGCATGCGCTACCACCGCACGTGCTCGACTCCCCCATGCCCGCTTGTATCCTACCCGTGTGCCATGATGGCCTGGCCTAGGCCCACGCGCTCGGCCATTCTCAATCTCCGACCACACCCGACCGAACCTGATCCAATCTGTGTGCCATCGCCATCTGGGCATGCGCGCCTAGCCATCCACCTGTGGCACCGCTGCACCTATCTTGTGCGCCCGCTCGCTTTGCTGGCTGTGTGCCCTGTCCAACCGCACTGCTTCCTCTTCATTGACGTGCGAGTACCACATGTCAGGCCTCCTCACGCCAAACGCACTCGTGCGCCGCGTCCGCGCCGCTCCACCGCTAGGCCGCCCGTGCGTGCATCTCCATGCTCATGCGCCGCTTGGCTCCCGTGTGCGACACCCCATGCCCCGCACGGCTGCAGCACAATGTCGCGCGCCTCAAACCGCACCGGCTCGTCCACGCCCATGCCAGCATGCAGTTATGCATCATGCTCACATCGTTCGGCTACCCTCGTCCGCATCCTTGCGACCGTGCTTCTTGCACCGACTCGTTGCCCCACACTATCCATGTCCCCACCTGTGCCTGCTCCGCACCCGAGGCACGTGCATGTGCAGCGCGCTGCCCGTCCGAATCTCGTGCCTGCGCGTCCTGGTCGTGTGGCCGCAATGCTCGCCCTCCGACACGCCTATGTGCTTCTCTAGTCGAGTCTGATCATCTCGCATGCATGCATGCACGAGCAACGGTCATCATTTCCTCCCTTCAATTCACCAGTAGGCCGTTACACTAAGACCATCAATGGCCGCCATCACCAGCCTTAAATCTCCATCAGAGCCGCTGACGTTTCCTCCTTTCCCACCAATGCTGGCCTCTCTCCTTCCCTCATCGTCCGCACCACCAGGAGTATCACCTCGCCAGGCGTCATGCTCGGCGCGAGGCTTGGCAGCTCGAGTGGCTGCATTTGGGCACCACGGTTTGGAGATCAAACCGTCCGCAGTGCACCACCGCCGGTCTTCGTCGCTTTTGCCGGTCAGGAGTCCTCTCGGCGCAATCCTGTACCACACTACCACAATGGGATGACAGGAACCACGACGTCAATCTGCAACTGTTCCGCTTCTTCAGTCCTTCCTCCCAATCAAGACCTGCCGGAGCACCGCCCTCGTGAGGATCCGACTCCTGGAGCACCGGTCCGCCGTTGGCTTCTTCCTTTGTGCAGCACCACCGTGAGGAGATGAGAAGGGCACCTCCGGTCTTGCCTGCCGATCCACCGGCCATGCCCATGTTGTCTCCGAGCCGCACGGTCGCCACCTGCCGCTGTCCGCATCTGGTCGCCGGAGCTCCGTCGGCACCACAGCCGAGACAGTCGCCGTCTCCATCGCCCACTGCCACTGGTTCCCTCCTCCCGTCGCCGTTTCCTCGCTGGAACACCGGCATATGAGCGAACAGAGCCGAATGCCGCCGCGCCAATCTGCTCACTGGAGCGTTCTCCACCAACGAGTGCATCTCCAGTTTGCTAATGTACTTCAGCCATGAAGGAACACGTGCATGTTCGTTCTGGTTCGTTCTCTGAAAAGAGGCCCTGCAGTTTTGTGATTAAAATTTCATTCGTTCCATTTCTGCAGCATTACCATGTCTCCCAATCCATCTCATCCGACGAGGACGCGCTCGTTTAAATTCTGCAAGGTCACCGTTCCACTGACGACCGAAGCTGCTGTCATGTTTGGATCGGTCTCATCGTTTCTGCATCAAAATATTGTCGGCTCCTCATTGTGGTTCACCATCAATCGTCAAGGTACTACAACATAAGAAGGTCCGTCAGTCATCTCACGATGGCTTAATATTATCTTGCAATCTATAGTTCTATGATCAGGCATGCCACTGCTCCAAGCAAAATCACCACACGTTGCATGCAGTTTGGATACAAACCAATATTCTTTCTTGTGAACTGCAATAATTTAATTCTTGTGGACATCATCTTGCTACCAGCAATGTACGGGCATGTGCTCTCTTTAGACAAGTATACAGAAGCTAATAAGTTTAACTTGTAGGTTCACTTATACACGCTCAGCTCATACCTTGCTTGATGTAAGCATTTCATCATGCTGATGTCATATACATCCTGAAAAATATCTATCATGTAATTCTATAAATGTCTATCTGACCATCTAAACCCTTGAATAATCTTGTAATATCTGACCAAATCTTTGTGTCATCCAAATCTACAGTTAATCATGATTAGTTCTCCGATCTTGTTTAATCCATATATATCTTACGTTTAGCCCATTTAAACCTCGTTCTTGTTGCGTCAGTTTCGTCTCACAGTAAAATACACGCTATTCATGATGTTTACTCTAAAATGAGTTTTGATAATTTAATCTATATTAACTTGCCTAATGACTATTAAACTTGTTTTCTAAATAAAATCTAATTAGAGTTGAACCTCGTGTTTTTCATAATAAGTTAATTTGATTAATACTTATTCAAATAATCCTTTCAATTACAAGCTGAGTTATACCTCGGGTTTTATAATCAAATTTAACCTGATTAATGCTTATGCAATTTGCTTTCTAAATAAAAGTTACATAGGCTATATCTGAGTTTTCTAAATTAAATGTTAATTTAACTAATATAAATATTTATGTTCTTGAATTATAATTTGTTTAGTCCAACTCGAGACATAAAGTTATACGCTTAGATGCTATACATGCTTATTTTGAAATTAAATATCTAATTTTCATAAATCATACTTGAATATTTATGAATAAAATTGGACTAAGTTCTACATCGTTCTTTTATATTTAAATATAACTTAATTAATTATAAATAGGTTATTTTTATGAAGTAACCTATGAACACAATTTTATTCAATTAAAATAATATCAAGCATATAGTCTTTGTGTGTTATAATACAAATCTCTCGATAGATGTGTCTTTGCAACAATAGTTCCGTTCTTAGCGCTTCTTGCGTTCGTGATCCTATAACCAAACCCCGTCCTCTTTTTAAGCTTTTCATGCTTGGTGTATTGTTCTTAGTCGTTCTTGTTTGTCTGCTTTGCATGTGTTGTGCCTGATGTTTGCTTCGAGTAAAAGATCGATCTGTTGTTCAAAAGTTCTGAAGATCAAGAGAGCAAGAGCGGAAGAGCATAACAGTAGTTTTTGTTGGAGGAAGGCAAGTGGACTTCTCCCCATGCATATTCTATTTTTGTCCCACACAACTTGCATGATAACTAAGTTTACTTTTAAATGTTGTATTGCATAAACTTGATGGGAAATTACCTTTTTAAGGACATGACTAGAATTTTATCCCTTTTACCTTGGACAACCCTTTTAAATAAATGTTTTCGGTAGAAATGCTTAGTTGCGATAACTTGGGATGGTTAATTGAATATTTTATAATATGATGAATGTAGATCATGATAACTTTGGTGATATATATGTGTGTGCTCATGGTTAATAACAAGATCATATGGTTTAATCAGAACATGGAGAACCACCCAGGAAAACAGTGCAACCACAGTCCATATGGCTCTGGCTTAGCCAATTAATTAGGTGTGCGATTGTACTGGTGACCTTATCCGAAAGGAACACAGGGGGCTCGGGGTTGCAGGGGTATAGCCCAGTTCCTTTGGGGTAGCAGCCTTTGCTAAGGTGCTCACCACTAGGGAGGGTTATGGTCCGCCCTGAGCTGTAACTGTCGTTGGTTGTTGGTCTTTTGCATATCTTTGTAAAGGCTTCGTAGCGTCCCTATGCAGCCACACCTCGGTAGTGTGGTATTGTGTCTGATCACCACATGCGTGGTTCGGTTCAATGTTCTTCGGAGCTTTTACGCGAGCTGTGGTGAAAGTGTACAACCTCTGTAGAGTGTAAAACTGATCGATCAGCCATTCTCACGGTCAAGAGCGGCCTGGACCCTCACATGATAATCAAACATAAAGATGGAATTAAATCGTGGTTTCTCGTGGGTTTTTGAGAGGAGATTCTTTCCTAAATGCTTAAGTGGGTTGGTATGAACTTACATCTAGTAAATAGGTGCTTGCTAATAAAATTTGACCAACTTAAAATGCTAACCACTGCAAAATCTTAGCCTATCCTTGATAGCCTTGCATTTCCCCGCACTTGCTGAGCTCCTACCATAAGTGTGCTCACCCTTGCTTACCCACTGTTCAGAGAAGAAGAAGGTGTATGATGTCCAGAAGATGCTGCTAGGCATACGCAACCCCCAGTCGATAGCTTGTGAAGTTTGGAGCCATTGTTTCCCAGGATTCCGCTGTAAATCTCTGATAATCTCTCTTTCTTTACGTGATATTGTTTCTGTTATTCACTAATGATGTCACTATATGTATGGAACTAGATCCTGGCATACATATAGGTAGCACTTGGTTTGTTTTGGAAACCGGGTGTGACAATTATTTATCTAGGACTTAGGATGCACGAGTATGGCATACATAGTTTAAGTTAATCATAATGATTGGCTACTCAGTACACAATGGCAGATGCAGACGCAGCTCCTCCTCGCAGTTGCCTAAACAGCATCCTAATTTGAGCTCCAGCAAGTCACTACAAATCCAGACATTATCTATGGGCCACTGAATACTGCAAGTCATTATAAAACAACAATAATTACGCTAAACAACTTTATGCAGTCGATTTTAACTATTCCTCTAGCGATGGGCGAATCCCCGCCTGTGTATCATCATAGAACCAAACAGCTACGGAATCAGAACCGGGGCATACAGAGGGTCGGGTCAGGGTGGTTTACCAGTTCCTGCCGAGCACCTCCTCAGCGCGGTACTCGGTGGCGTCCTCGAAGCCGCGATTGACGTAGATGATGGGGAAGTCGGGCTCGAGCGCATCGGAGACCACCATCCCGCACGCCCCCAGCACGCCCTCAATGGCCAGTGCGAACCCCGAGGACGCGCCCCCTCCTACCCAGACCTCCTCCTCTTCCTCCTCCTCCACATCATCCCCTCCACCATCGGAGTCGCTGTCCCACTCCATCGCCGCGGCCAGCGGGAACCCTAGCCCATGTCGGCGCAAGCCGATAGAGTTGCGGTCGGAGCCGGGGTGGTAGGTAGGACGCGGGGGCTCCGCGCGGGCGGATGTATACTGCAGCGGGGGCATATTGGTGAGGGGAGGAAACAAGGGAGTGGGAAGGGGCGGAGGCGAGGAGGAGGAGGTGGCGGCATCGAGGAGTGGGGCGCCAGGTGCTGGCAGATGTGGAGTGGAGGCGGAGACCGGGTGGGAGGGTGTGGGCGACAGGAGCAGGAGTTAGGGTTTCGCCTAGTGAGGGGAAGTTTGATGATTATATATCATCAACACGCGATCTGAGCCATTGATGAGAAATGGACGGCCAGAATTTATGGGTCGTTTGGCTTCGTTCTAATCTTTAACGTTTTTCTTTTTTATTTTTTCCATTTTATCGCACCATTGCTAAGTAACATACCTAAATAGAATTGCGAAGTAATATTTACCTTAAATACGTAAATACACTTTCACATGTTACATACGACACATAATTTAAGCACCTTTGGTCCATTATAGCTCACATGTACGAGATTGACAAAAATTCAATTGACTTATAGGGAAAATGGGAACTTCTACTAGTCACCTTATTATAAAATGATGGTAATAATACCTTAAACTCCTCTGGAAATCATATAAATTGGTATAAGATCATTTTATGGGTGTTAAAAGTTGACATAAAAGTTTCATTAAGTTTTGCTAAAAATTGGTGTACATTGTTCTAACATTCTTTCATACAACTCAACTTAAACTTTGAAGTTTACACACTCTAAAGTATTTTGTTACTCATATGCACATCAAATTTGGATGCAAACTAACCTTTACTCTCCTATTAACATTTGGGGAGTTACATTGCTGGTTGTTGTACAAAAAGGTTGTTTTTCTATTTTTTAAATACCTAAACTACACACCCTTTGAAAACAACTCAAAAATAGTTACCTTGAATACCACCAATACACTTTTCACAAGTATCAGACAACAAATAAGTTGCAATCTAGGAGTTTAAGAATTTTTGGAATAGATTTTCTATTTTCTATCATTTATATGAATTATTTTACGTGATTATCAAAAGTATTTCCAAGTTGACCTATGTGTACCTCCAATAAGATTGGAAAAATTTCACAAAAATCATATTTAGTCTTCTATTTTCCATTCTAGGCCATGATTTGAAGATTGGTGAGAAATCCAATTTGAATTATAAGAAACATGTAAACTTTTATCTCAAAAGTACAACATAATAATTACAATAATATTTGAATTTGATCAAAAAATTCTATAAATGGGCATAACAACATGTTTTTGGTCCAAAATTTTGCCATAAAAAATAAGTGGTTTCATGAATGTGACGACATACACTGCTCAGAAATATATGTATCTCTAACATAGTTTTTTATAACTCTACACAAACTTTGAGATTTGAGTGGTGATTTACATTTTCAAAGTCGTATACATCTCAAACTTGGCTACAACCTTATATTTACCATAACAATAGAAAATATGAAGTTATGTTACCATTTGTTATTGAAAAATAACTTTTATTTATTCTGTTTTATACACGAAAAGAAGTTGTATAAAAAATATAGATGAAATGTCAATTAATATGCAAACGAACGATATTACATGAAAGATTGTGATTTTACAACAAAATACAAAAAAGAATCATTCAATTTTGAGTTAATATGACCGAGAAACACTAGTTTCAAATTTTACTTATAGATTAAAAAGAAAAAACGATGGGGAAACGAGCTGAGCGCGCGCCACGTGGTCCCGGTGAAGCAACTCGACCAACCCAGTGCTGCCACGTGGTCTTGAAGTTCCATCACTCTGTATATGAAACAACCTATCATAAATGTTTAGTGCCATTCTAAATCATCAGCATGGCTGCAGTGTAGTGTTAAAGAGTCGCAACCTCACCCGCGCATCCTGGGTTCGAATCCCACCTGCGTCCTATTTTTTGTGTCATGGGACTTGAGTTGTTGGTATAAACTAATAAACACAAGGAAGTCTATCACATACTACTTCGTAGCTTAGTGGTAAGTCACGAATTTGCTTTCCACCCAACCTAGGTTTGAACCCCTGCGGCCCCCAATTTTTTTGCCTCACTGAAGTGAGTGCAAAAATAAATAAATAAACAAACGCAAGTTTGAGCAAGTTAAAATACCTCAATAACTGGAAAAATAATTATCTTATATATCCAAACACATTTAAGTTGTTTTCTAAAAATTTCAAAAAAAAATTCAAACAAATTTGCTATTTCTACAATTCAAATGCATTTCTGCAAGTTTAATGGGTATAATTAAATTTTGAACTACATGTATGTCAAAAAGTCTTGTTTAGGTACTCCATTTTCGCGAAGCTGGGCCGGCCTGTTGGGCTGTGAGCTGGGCCGACCTATTGTGCTGCGTGGGCTGATTCATGTTAAATATTCGCAAAAGTTTGGTTTTCGTCCCTAGACTTTGTAACTACACAAAGCTTATCCTTCAACCTTTGAAACCGTGGTTTTAAAAAGGTTTTGTCTTTTTCTTTTTTATTTAATTTGGCTGAATATTTAGAAAATCATAGTTTATTATAAAAATCACAAAATGGAAATCCAATTTTGTTTGCATTTATATAGGTATATCTATAAACTGAATATATAATACTATATGATTTAGAAAAAATAAATTTAGATATTTAAATTATTAAATGTAATTATCTCTAATTCTTTTCACACATTATATGATTTTTTAAAAAGTTATTAATCATGAGGAAATGGCGAAATGCAATGTGGGTCGAATTATGACGAAATTGGCGCAACGTCATACTGTTTGGACTTCATATCGGGCTTCATATCCAACACTGCTAATCTATGACGAAATCTGAGTGTTCGTCATGGATGTTGTGTGATCTATGACGAAATCAGAAAATGTCATGAGAATTTCGTCATAGATCAAAGGATTTCTTGCCAGCTCCAAACGGAATTCTCTCCGTCCTCGGGGAAATCATGGTTTCCTACAACTGCGAAAGCGCTACCGTCAAGCTCTCCAAAGACTTCGCGATCAAAGCCGCAGCAATGGTCATGGTCGCCCAGGCAGCCAAGATCGACCAATCCGCGCTGGAGGTGCCAGAGTAGAAGCGTACAAGCACAGCCTTTGACCCAAGTCCGGCTGTCAAGAAGGTTTGCCTCGGCCTGCCCGACGCATCCAAAGAAGTCGTCATCAGGGCCAACCTCGACCCAAAATAAGAACTCGCTCTCACCATTTTCCTCAGGGACAACTCCGACATCTTCGCATGGAGCCCATCCGACATGCCTGGTGTCCCCAGGGAGCTGGCTGAGCACGCACTGGAAGTCAACAAGACTGCACGACCTATCAAGCAAAAGCTCCGGCGATTTGCAAAAGATAGAAAACAAGCTATAATAGTAGAAGTCTGTAAGCTCTTAGCTGCAGGATTCATCAGAGAGTGTAAACACCCAGTTTGGCTCGCAAACCCGGTCCTTGTACCAAAGAAAACTAGTAGATTAAGGACGTGTATCGATTACACTGACTTCAACAAGCACTGCCCGAAGGATCCCTTCCCTCTTCCTCGCATCGACCAGGTTGTGGACTCCACGGCTGGTAGTGTTCTACTCTGCTTCCTCGACTGCTACTCAGGGTACCACCAGATAGCCCTGCACCCCGATGACGAAGACAAAACGACGTTCATAACGCCTCACGACATCTACTACTACAAGGTCATGACCTTTGGCCTGAAAAATGTTGTAGCCACATAACAGAAGGAAATTCGGAAGTGCCTAGCATCGCAGATCGGGAAGAATGTCGAAGCCTACGTAGACGACGTAGTTGTCATTACCACCGCAGAGGATGAGCTCATCGCTGACCTCACTAAAACCTTCGCCAATCTACGAGAATTCAAGTGGAAGCTCAACCCAATCATGTGTGTCCTTGGTGTGCCTTCCGGATTGCTCCTGGGCTTCATGGTCCGGCACCATGAAGGACCAATACGGCAAACCAGAGAGGGGGGAGTGAATGGGAGCCGATAAAAAATCTTCTCGAAGGAGATGGAAACTCCAACAAGTTGAACACGGTTTCCAACACACGTCTCTGACTCACTACACAGATTGGCCAAGCCCACGTAGCCACTGGAGTGCCACTGGACGTAGGAACCAACACACAACCTTCCGACCCCGAGAACGCAGTGAAACACCAAACCTCGAGTCCAATGAACAGCACCGGTCAGACCGGTGAGCACCACTGGTCAGACCAGTCCCTGCTGGTGAAACTTAGCGACTTCCACAGAAAGGCTCCACACCGGTCAGACCGATGCAACACACCGGTTAGACCGGTCTCAGCCAGAAAGCCCCAAAACACCAAACAGGCCAACCGAGCTCCAAACTGACCCAAACTCGAAACAGCAGCAACATAGGACAACAACAAACACACCCAAATGTTCACCCGAGCAAAAACCCAACAGGGGTTGCACCGGTAAGACCGGTGAGAGGCACGGCCGACCGTGTGACTCGGGCTTCTCGAGATGAACAACACCCGCGGTCAACACCTCCAAATCCAAGCCTTGATCTCCCGAATCGCTCCACAGGCTTGAACAAGACTTTGGGGACAATAGGAACACCTCATGAGGAGTCCACAGCCAAGTTTAATCCCACCAAAACTTGTCCAAACAAGAGGAATTGGAGAAATCCCGCCAAGAACTCCTCTAACCCTAGAACAACGAAAACCCCAAAATCGAGCCCCTTAACTCACGGATTTGGGAGGGGAATCACAGCCCAAAGAACCACGAAGGGTTCCCACTAATTTCCCCCATCAAATCCCCAAGAGCAAGGTCCCGAAAACACCCCAAGAAAACCACCAAGAGAGAGCTCCGAAAATCACCACCAAGAACACCGGGAACAACACAACAAGGCCTTGAGGAACCACGCCGAATCATATATACAAGCCACAAAGGTTCATACAAGGTCTAGCTTGCCGCCCGATCATCCAACCCTCTCACAAGATCTCACCATGAAGCTCTCAAGCTAGTCCTATGGAAATCCTAAGAAAATAGGAAGGGAAAACAGGAAAGCAAATAAACTAGGGTTCCAAGAGAGAGCTGCCATCCTCTCACCTCATGGGTTATATGGAGGCAACTGAAAGTCTAAAATACCCTTACTTAATACTAGGGATACAAGCCCCTTAAGGGCGGTTTTGGAAGTCTTCAGATTTTCTCCATTGGACGGATGCCCGGTGACCGCACCTTGCTTAGCCTCGACGCACCATGTGATCCCGACGCGTGTCCTCCGCTTCGAAGATTCTAGACTGCGTCGTCGCACACCGGTCAGACCGGTACCCACCGGTCAGACCGGTCTGGAGCTGCTGCAGCACCGTCTTCGGTTCTTCAGTCTTGGCTTTGTGGATCAACCAAGGAACCCAATGGTTTTCTGGTGAACCACTGGAAACCCCGCGAACTCGGTGTAGCCTCCGCCAATCGCCACTCATGACTCGGCTCCCACGTAGTCCCGGCTCAACCTTGGTTTTGAGGCTCTACCAAGAAACCGTCCATGACTTCATTTTGCTGTTCATGCCACCATGCGGCCCGCACTTTACCCCGCTGGCCACCGGGTCCCTCAAACGAAGCCTACTTGTCTTCTCCACACCTAGAGGCCACACGGGCGACGACCTTTCGCGCTTGTTCTTCACCTGCACCAACACCAGTAAAGTCGCAACCTGCACTTGCAATACTTCGCCAAGAATCAGTCCACACAACATTGTCAATCACTCATCACACAAGGAAGCGACCATCCACCGGTCCTCGAACCACACATGGTCCTCACACCGAGGCATTGAAGCCAATCATGCGAAGGTCAACGCTATACATAAGATGGCCAAGCCATCCAACAAGAAAGACATCATGAAGCTCACAGGGATGATGGCGGCTCTAGGTCGGTTCATCAGCAAGCTTGGCGAGAAAGGCTTACCCTTCTTCAAGCTATTAAAGAAGGCAGACAAGTTCATGTGGGACAATGAAGCCCAGAAAGCATTCGAGGCTCTCAAGGAGTCCTTGACGACACCACCAATCATAACACCTCCAATCCCGAAAGAAACGCTCCTACTCTACATCTCTGCCACCACTAATGTGGTCAGCATAGTTCTCTTCACTGAGCGAGAAGAAGAAGGGCAGGCCTATCCCGTTCAACAACCTATGTATTACGTAAGCGAGGTCCTGACCGATGCTAATACATGTTATACACAACCTCAAAAGATGCTCTATGCGCTCCTGATCACGTCAAGAAACTTCTCCATTACTTCCAAGCTCACAAGATCGTGGTTCCATCATCATTCCCACTGGGAGAAATCATCCTCAACCGACGCCAGTGGCCGCATCGTTAAGTGGTCAGTCGAGCTTGGGGAGTTCGAAAAAGAGTTTTGCCCTAGGCAATCGATCAAGTCACAAATCCTTGCAGACTTTACGTCTGAGTGGACAGAGATCCAGATGCCCCCTCTCAAGGAGCGGCCTGAACACTGGATAATGTACTTCGACGGTGCCCTGAATTTCCAAGAGGCGGGTGCAGGCGTGTTACTCATCTCTCCTTAGGGAGAACAGCTCAAGTACGTCCTACAAATCCACTACACGGCCTCCAACAATGGTGCAGAGTACAAAGCCCTGATGCACGGGCTCTGCATAGCAGTGTCCCTTGGCATCAAGCGACTACTGGCTTTTGGCGATTCCAAGGTCGTCATCGAACAAGTCAACAAGGAGTGGGATTGCGTCAAGGACACGATGTATGCTTATTGCGCTGAGATTCGCAAGCTCGAAGGCCACTTCGAGGGAATCGAGTTTCAGCACGTCCCGCCAAGCAACAACGTTGCCGCCGATGTACTCTTCAAGCTAGGCTCTCGACGAGCTCTAGTCCCAGCAGGTGTGTTCGTCCAAGACCTACGCAAACCATCAATCAAGCTTTTGGACCCAGATAATCAAGAGCCACCTCCACACGATCAAAACTCAGCACATCCCTGAGACGTGCTGATGTCAGAAAAAGAGGATGATTGGCGCAAGCCCTTCATGGACTTCATACTCGATCAGCTCGTCCCTGACGAAAAAACTGAGCGAGAGCGTATCACGCGACGAAGTGCCAACAATGTCGTGATTGGTACCGACCTATACAGAAAAGATGCTTCTATTTGCGTCTTGATGAAGTGCATCATATGATCAGAAGGCCTTCAGCTCCTAGCTGAGATCCACAACGGCGAATGTGGTTGCCACGCGGCATCCATCAATTTGGTCGGTAAGGCATACCGATCTGGACTCTACTGGCCCACGGCCGTAACTGATGTCAAAGACCTCGTAAAGAGGTGCAAAGGATGCCAATTCTTTGCAAAGCGGCAGCATTTGCCAGCCGAGGCCCTGCGCACCATCCCGCCATCCTAGCCCTTCACCATGTGGGGTCTCGACGCTGTAGGACCGTTTTGTACCGCCCCAGGCGGCTACAAACATATATTGGCAGCCGTCGACAAATTCACCAAGTGGATTGAAGTCCAAAATGTTGTGAAAGTAACGTCGGAAGAAGCAGCCAAATTCATCAGAGACATCAAGCATATCTTCGGCGTGCCCAACAGGATCATCACCGACCTGGGCAAAGCTTTTACTGGCTCCGTCTTCTGGGATTTCTGCCAAGAAAACACCATTGACGTCTACTACTCCTCGGTCGCCCACCCCCGGTGCAACGGCCAGGTCGAACGCGCCAACGGCATGGTGCTTCAAGCTCTCAAAGATCGTATCTACGACGGTGCCTCAAGTATGCCACCCTATGGTTAGCCGAGCTACCACAAGTCATATGGGGCCTAAGGACTGAACTCAGCTCCGCCATGGGGTTTTCACCCTTCTTTCTGGTTTACAGATCAGAAGCCGTACTACCCACCGACGACGCTTTTGGGGCTCCAAGCATCCAGCTCTACGAGGAAGGAGAGGCCGAGCAAACACGCCGTGTCGACCTCAATAGACTTGAAGAACAAAGACTTGCTGTCGTCATGAGACAAGCTCGTCACGACCAACAACTCCGTCGCTACCATGATCGCAATGTCAGGTAAACTTCCTTCAACGTTGGCGACATCGTCCTTAGGCGTATCCAGAAGACCGACGACATGCACAAGCTCTCTGCCCCTTGGGAGGGACCCTTCAATTGTCACCGAAGTCATCAGCCCCTCCACGTATCACCTCGAGTGGGGCGACGGGCAAGGAGTGCCTAACCCCTGGAAAGTGGAGCATCTACAATGATTTTATTCGTAGAATAGTTTTAAATTTGAGCTATGTATTTTCTTTCCCTATACTTTTTCAGATTTAATAAATATTAATTCAAGCAGTCATCTGCTATGTGTTGAGCACTACCTTCTCCTCCCTCATATCATAAACCATCCCCTCAACATGCTCGGGGGCTTGGCTAAAGCCAACACACGGGTTGCAAAACCTGGGGGTCTCAAAATTTCTTCTGTTCCCCCCCCCCTCGACACGCTCGAGGGCTTGGCTCAAAGCCAACCTAAGGGTCATACAACCTGGGGACACCATCCGTAATGAGCACGAAGCCTCCTGTCACTGCGAGCATGCTTGGTCGATAAGGTAGCCAGACCTGAGCCCTAGGCTCCTCCCTCATGCACCGGTCTCACGTAATCCTCCCCGCTGAGCTGTGGAGGTCGGTAAGCCAGCCTCTCCGTGAGTAGTGGTTAGTGAGTCAAGAACACAAGACATTGTCATCTACAAGACAAACTAAGCTTGCTCAGGCAAAAGGCAACTACTTCATTAAGGTTTATCAAAATATTCTGTGAAGCATTGTTTACAACCATGAGAAGGGGGGAGGTACAGCTCCTAACACAAGCCTATTAGTCGCCATCATCACCTTCATAGTCGTTGTTGTCCATCACTTCCATGGCGGCATCTCTAACCTCAAGTTCCAGTACTCTGGGGTCCTTCGTGGCATCAGCTCCGCCCTTGACCTTGGCCATGTCGACGTCAGGGTAGTGAGACCTAACCCTCACCAACGCATCGGGTCGCAGCCATCAAGCTCGTCGCGACGAGCTCTCCTTGGAGAAGCGCAAAGCCATGGAGGCTACCGCGCAGTTCAATACCATGGCAACTGGTAGGTCGAATCCTTATCCCTTATGAGAAGAAGGTTGTTAGCTACATGCTAACTGTTGTTTCCTGCAAATTTCCATTAACGCGAGGAGGAACTGAAGAACGGTCTAGCGACCTCTAGGAGTAAGGTTCAGGATTTAGAGTTAAAGGTCTAGGAGATCGAGGCTGGAGGCCTGGAACTCAAGCGGGCGATGAAAGAAGCTACCGACAATGAGTACGCCATATCTCAAAAGCTGGCCTATGAGACAGCAACTCGTCGGGGCCTTGAAGCCGAGTTTGAAGTTGTTTTGAAGTCATTGCAGAGTGACCAAATCACCATTGCAGGGTATGAGGTGGAGCTGAATGACCTCAAGGGTGCTGCCAACTATGCAATGTCTTGCATACCTGTTCGAAAAAAGGGGATCAGCAGTAGTCCATTGTTGATCTCCTGGTAGATACTCCTAACAGGCTATTAACTTTGCTGAGGGCGACGGGCTTGGCAGCTGCGACCGATGCGTTGGTGAGAGTTAAGTCGCACTATCCTGAGGTCGACATGGCCAAGATCAAGGGAGTTGCGAACACCACGAAGGACCTCCAGGCCCTGGAGTTTGAAGTTGATGATGCTGCCAATGAGGTGATGGAGAACATTGACTTTGAAGGCGATGGTGGAAATGGTGGCGATGGTAGCGACCAGTAGTAGTTAGGAGCTGTACCTCCTCCTCCTCCTTTCATATCTTGTAAATAGTGCTTGTTGGATATTTTGGACAGAACTTTGAATGAAGTACTTGCCTTTTGCCTCCACGAGCTTGGTTGATCTTGTAGATGACGACATATTGTGTTCTTGACTCGCTAACCACTACTCACGAAGAGGCTATCTTACCGACCTTCTCAGCTCGGCATGGAGGCTTATGAGAGGTCAGTGCGCGAGAGAGGAGCCTAGGGCTCAGGTCTGGCGACCTTTCCGACCAAGCGTGCTCGTAGCGGCAGGAGGTTTTATATTCGTTAGGGATGGTATCCTTAGGTCCGAATGACCCTTAGGTTGGCTTTGAGCCAAGCCCCCGAGCATATCGAGGGGAAGGAATAAGGGAGACTTGGAATCCCCAGGTCTTGCGACCCAGATGTTGGCTTTAGCCAAGCCCCCGAGCATGTCGAGCGGGGGTTTACTATATGAGGAAGGAGGAGGTAGTGCTCAACTCATAGAAGATGACTACTTGAAATATTTATTTTTTTAATTTGAAAAAAGTGGTACAAAAGAGGGAAATACATATAAACTATATTACGGATAGAATCGTCGTAGATGCTCCACGTTCAAGGGGTTGGCTACTCCTTGCCAGTCGCCCCACTGGAGTCGATATGTTGACGGGCTGATGACTTCCGTGACGATGAAGGGCCCCTCCCAAGGGGCAGAGAGCTTGTGCATGCCGTCTGTTTTCTGGATGCGTCTAAGGACGAGGTCGCCAACGTTAAAGGAAGTTTCCTTAATGTTGCGATCATGATAGTGACGTAGCTGCTGGTCATGACGAGCTTGTCTCATGATGGTAGCGAGTCTTTGTTCCTCGAGGCTGTCAAGGTTGATATGACGTGTTTGTTCGGCCTCGCCTTCCTCGTAGAATTGGATACGTGGAGCTCCAAAGGCTCCGTAGGTAGGTAGAACGACTTCTGATCCATAGACCAGAAAGAAGGGCGAAAAGCCCGTAGGGGAGCTGACTTGAGTCCTGAGACCCCATATTACATGTGGTAGCTCTGCTAACCAACAGGTAGCGTAGATGGAAGCGTCGTCGTAGATATGGTCTTTGAGAGCTTAAAGCACCATACCGTTGGCTCTTTCAACCTGGCCATTGCGCTGTGGGTGGCCGACCGAGGAGTAGTAGATGTCGATAAGGTAATCCTGGCAGAAGTCCCAGAAGACCGAGCCAGTGAAGGCTGCACCTAGGTCGGTGATGATCCTATTAGGCACACAGAAGCGATGTTTGATGTCTCCGATGAATTTAACTGCTTCTTCCACCGTTACATTCGCAACAGGTCAGACTTCAATCCACTTGGTGAATTTGTCTACAACGACCAGGATATGTTTGTAGCCACCTGGTGTCGTATGGACCTCCCTGGGCCCACTACCTCGGTGGGTACCAGGACTGACTACTCGGTGGGCCCTTGGGACTACCTGACTTGCGTTGCACGGTACCTGATGGCGTGGAGCACAAGGACTACAGAGGAGAAGTACTTGGTTAGGAAGCTGTACATGTCCCGCACTGTATAGAGGACTCCTAGACGTACTCGACTAGTACTCTCTCCCTAAACCGACTTGTAACCCTGCCTCCCGGACTATATAAGGCGAGGCAGGGACCCCTCTCTCGATCATCTCATCTCACGACGTAAGATTGCATCATCTTGTAATCGTACCCAATCAATCCAGAGCTACACAGCATACAGGACGTAGGGTATTACGCACCTCGCGGCCCGAACCTGTCTAAATTGTGTGCCACATGTCTCTTCCTTCGAGTTACCGATCTCGGCGAGGCCACATTCATCTACTTCGGGTACACCCCTTAGTAGGTTGCCGGTCTAAAACACCGATAGCTGGCGCGCCAGGTAGGGGACCTCGCCCGAGATCACATGGCAAACTCGACGGCTCCTGTCTACATCAAGCCAACCGTCGCCTTCAACCGCGGCGACACCTTCGTCTTCGGCGCCTGGGTCTGCACTGCTGACGGCACTGGATCCTTCCAACGCCGCCTCACCATGCCACCTAACCCGGAGACCGGCTTCGTGATGCTTCTTGAAGTAGTCACGGGCGAACTCGCCAGCAAGTTCGGCGAAATTTCGCTTTTCAACCAACACGCTGACTTCGAGCTCGGATCCGCTTCCAACTCGAACTCGACGTCCCCGTGGGCTACCGTGTGCGAGCCGGCTGCTCAGCCATCGCATGTGGTTTCCCCACCCCGTGAGCGCTCCACGCGTGGTCCCCGCAACCTCTGCAGGGCCCGCACGGAGGCTCCCTCTGCACGCCGGGCCGGCAAGGAGCCCGTACCCGAGTACAACTCGGACTCCGACACCGCCCACGGCCACGCTTCGGACTCCAACCCCCTCTCCGGCTTCTACTCGGACTCCGCGTACGAGTTCGACTCGGGTCAGACCCTGAGGATCCCGAGTCCGAAGACAACACTACTGAGCAACCCTTATCAAGGCCGGCTTCCGGGCTGGTTGTAACGTCTACACCGGCCGGGAGATTCGTCTACTGGCCAGACCGCAAGCTCGCCGACCTGATAAGCGGGGACTCACGCTACGTCGCCTACCTCGACTCGCTCCCGTTCCAGGAGGGAACACCACTTGCTCGAGCTGAGGAGTACACTCCAACTGAGGTGGCGAGCTCCGACTCCAGTCTTGGCAACCCCGATCGCCAGTTCTTCATGGCTGCCGGCGACACGCTAGGAACTTCTGGGACGGCACATGACAAGTACCTCGAAGACATCTCCGCAAACGAGCTGTCTGCTGAAGCACCCGCGGATGAGACCGACGCCAATAGGGACTCTCGACGAGAGCACAATAGAAGACGGAACGGACGGCGCCGGCGCCTCCGAGACAGCTTACCCATCCGCAACCTTGCGGAGGCTCTCGAAGAAGTCGAGAGCAGGGTACACACCACCCCTGAGCAATGCCTCATGTCGATCACAGCGATCACACACGAAGCTTAGGGGATACGCGCTAGAGAAGTCATCACCAAGCTCGCAGAAGATGCTTACTTCATGCTGGTCGACAACAGGGTCAACCAGCCTCCTCTGCCAGGAACCGTGACAACGAAGCTACAAGTCGTAGCGCAGACCTCGGCCGCAACCGTACTCGAGCCGAGCTGCCGGCTCAGCCCAATCGTTCTCGTGCAAACGCCGGCGGACCCTCACAGGGTGGCAACAGCAATTGTGAGATCATCCCTCACCGCGACCCTGGCGGCGGCTGCCGTGACCCTAGCGGCGGCGGCAGCGACGGCGGAAGCTACAACCACGAAGCCAACAGGAGGGCCGACGGCGGGGGCGGTCATGGCGGTCGAGACCACGTGAACAGCCACGCTTCTGGAGCCTCACAGGGTGGCTACGACGCCGCCAGAAGATTGAAGAACTGCGGTGGAAGAAGTCCGCCACCGCAGGCGACAACGACGGCTTCCCCGCCTTCTCTCCTCGGCTTCGCAACTTGCTCCTCCCGGACAAGTTCAAACCTCTGGGGATCACCAAGTACGACGCGAAGCAGGATCCCATCCAGTAGCTCAGGTGCTACAACCTCTCCATCGAGAACGCTGGCGGCAACAACGACACCAAGTGCCTCTACTTCCCCTTCTGCCTGGACCAATCCCCGCTCACATGGCTCGAGTCGCTGGACAAGCACTTGATCGACAAGTGGGACCAGCTGAAGGAGCAGTTCACCAGCAACTTCGCGGGCGCCTTGGGCCGATTGGGTACTCGCATGGACCTAGCTATGGTGAAGCAGGAGCAAGGCGAGACCCTCCGCAAGTACATGTGCCGCTTCTTCGACAAGCGCGTCACTGTAGTAGATGTCACCGACAAGGAGGTCATTGTCCTCTTCCAAGACGGGCTCTACCACCGCCGCACCTTCGAAGACTTCGGTCACCGCCGCCCCAAGTCCATCCCCCACCTCAAGGACATGATCACGTCCTGGATGGATGAAGAAGACAAAGCCAACGCCAAGTACGATGCTATCCGTGGCAAGAGCAAACAGAACACGGGCGGTGGCAGCGGCAACAACAGGAACCAAGGCGGTCGCAACGACAACAACTACTCGGGTCCCCAACCGCAAACGCAAGCCAGACAACACTGTCACAGCTATCCAGCGCCCTGCGAAGGAGAACTCGAAGAAGACCTCTGGCGGCTTCAAAGACTTGCTAAAGGAGAAGTGCCCGTGGCATCTGGACGGCAACCACACCGCCGAGCAGTGCTCCAGAGCCACTGCACCCTCATGTCAAGAAAGGCAAGAAGAAGAATGACAGAGGCAATGACGACTTCCAGGAACCCGACAAGACAGTCAACGTCCTCTTCGGTGGACTACCCAGCAGACGGGAACAAAAGGCTACCAGTCGAGAAGTCATGAGCATTGAACCAGCGGTTCCGACGCCTCTCAGGTGGTCGGAGGTACCCATTACCTTTTCCCACGCGGATCAATGGACCAGCTTCTCCGAACTAGGGCGTTTCCCTCTCGTCCTGAAGCCGGTGGTCGCGGGCTCCAGGCTCAACAAGGTCCTCATCGACGGTGGAAGAGGGCTCACCGTCCTTTTCACCAAGACCCTGAAGAAGATGGGGCTCGACATCACGCACATGCTCACCAAGGGCTCCTCGCCCTTCTACGGCATCGTCCCCGGGAACGCGGCTATCCCACTGGGCTCAGTGGTCCTGCCAGTTACCTTTGGGGAATCTCGGGACAACTACCGTACCGAGTACGTCAAGTTAGAAATCGCGGACTTCGAGACGTCCTACCATGCCATCCTCGGCAGACCGGCTATCGCCAAGTTCATGGCGGTACCCCACTACACCTACTTGGTACTCAAGATGCCAAGCCCAGCAGGTGTACCCTCACTGCAAGGGGACTTGAAGATCTCGCACGACTGCGACACAGAAGCTGTGGAGATCGCCTCCACAAATCAAGTACCCAATGCAATGATGGAGGTCTACGCTGCGTCGAAGAAGCTTGCCCCAAGTGAACTCGACATCCCGGAAAAGTCAGACAAAGCTAACAATCCTCAGCCAGCTGAGGAGGTTCTGGTCAAAACAATTGACCTCGGGACAGGCGACAGCAGCAAGACCACTACCATCGGGGCGGGTCTCGACCCCAAATAGGAAGACGCGCTCATCAACTTCCTCCGGGCTAACCGCGACATCTTCGGGTGGAAGCCAGCGGACATGCCAGGGGTGCCTAGGGAGTTGATCGAGCATTCCCTCAACGTCGATCCTAAAGTTACCCCAAAGCGACAACACCTCCGCTGCTTCGCCGACGACAGACAGGACGCCATCAAGAAGAAACTCGCCAAACTACTCACGGCTGGCTTCATTAGAGAAGTCTTCCATCCTGAGTGGCTCGCCAACCCCGTTCTCGTCCGCAAGAAGAACTCGAACGAGTGGAGGATGTGCGTCGACTACACCGACCTCAACAAGCACTGCCCCAAAGACCCCTTCGGGTTGCCGCGGATTGACCAAGTCATCGACTCCACGGCGGGCTACGACCTGCTCTGCTTCCTCGACTGCTACTCCGGATACCACCACATCGCGATCAATGAAGAAGACCAGCAGAAGACCGCGTTCATCACCCTGTTTGGCGCGTACTGCTACACGACTATGTCCTTCGGGTTGAAGAAAGCCGGCACCACATATCAATGAGCTATCCAGGCCTGCTTCAAGAGGCAACTCAACAAGAACGTCAAAGCCTACGTGGATGACGTGGTTGTCAAGACTAGAAACTCCAGTACCCTCATCGACGATCTTGAAGAGACCTTCGCATCCCTGCGCGAGTACCGCTGGAAGCTCAACCCGAACAAGTGCGTCTTCGGCGTACCTTCAGGCAAACTACTCGGCTTCATCATCAGCCACCGCGGCATCGAAGCCAACCCCGAGAAGATCTCCGCCATCACCAGCATGAAAGCTTCCACGTCCATCAAAGACGTCCAGAAGCTGACCGGGTGCATGGCGGCCTTGAACAGATTTATCTCGAAGCTTGGAGAACGGGGCTCCCCTTCTTCAAACTACTCAAGCACCAAGACAAGTTCATGTGGACTCCAGAGGCGGACCAAGCCCTTGCCCATCTCAAGGACTTCCTATCGAAGCCACTAGTCCTCATGGCTCCTCGCAAAGGCGAGCAGCTACTGCTCTATCCTCGCTGCGACTACTCATGTGGTCAGTACTGCCATCATCGTCGAGCGGCAGGAAGATGGCCACGCCTACCCAGTCCAGAGACCAGTCTACTTCATCAGCGAGGTCCTGTCAGAATCCAACACATGCTACCAGCCTGTACAGAAGCTCCTGTACGCAGTGCTCATCACCTCGCGGAAGCTACGACACTACTTCCAGGAGTACTCGATCTCCGTCGTCACCGACTACCTGCTCGGCGACATCCTGCGGAACCAAGATGCTACTGGAAGAATCTCCAAGTGGGCAGTCGAACTCAGCGCCCTCAACATCGACTCAAGCCACGCACAGCCATCAAGTCGGAGACTCTAGTCGACTTCATGGCGAAGTGGCGGGAGAATCAGCTGCCTACTCCAACTGAGCGACCAGAGCACTGGGTGATGTACTTCGACGGCTCACTCAACCTCGAGGGCGCAGGTGCAGGAGTACTCTTGATCTCTCCTACGGGCGAACAACTCAAGTACGTCCTGCAGATCTTCTGGAAGGTCTCAAACAACGAAGTCGAGTACGAATCTCTCCTACACGGGCTCCGCCTCGCGGCTTCACTGGGCATCAAGCGGCTACTAGTCTACGGCGACTCCGCAGTGGTCATCAACCAAGTCAACAAGTCCTGGGACCGCAACAAGGAGAACATGGACGCCTACTGCCTAGAAGTCCGCAAGCTCTAGAACAAGTTCTATGGTCTCGAGTTCCACCACATCGTCTGCGACAACAACGTTGCAGCGGACGTCCTGTCGAAGCTTGGTTCTACTCGCGCTCAAGTACCAGCGGGCGTCTTCGTCCACGAGCTTCACGCGCCATCCATCCCGGAGCCGGCGCCACTGACCACTGTCCCAACGCATCTCCCGGCTGGCCAGGAGGTCATGACGATCGACGTGGACTGGAGACAACCCTTCATCGACTACCTCAGCGAGCAAAAGGTTCCCTCGGATAAGAACTTGGCCGAGCAGCTCACCCGGCACGCCAAGTCCTACGTCCTTGTCGGAGACAAGCTCTACAGGCGGGGCACATCTTCCGGAGTACTGATGAAGTGCGTCCCCAGACAAGAATGCAAGGACACCTTGGAGGAGATCCACAAGGGCGTCTGCGGCAACCATGCGTCCTCTCGCACGCTGGTCAGCAAGGCCTTCTAACGAGCTTTCTACTGGCCCACAGCTCTAGGCGATGCCGAAGAACTCGTCAGAAGGTGCCAAGGGTGCCAGTTTTTCGCCAAGCAGCAACAAGTCCCAGCCTACAAGCTAGTCACCATACCGCCAACCTGGCCTTTCGCCTGCTGGGGGCTCCACATGATTGGGCCACTACCAACTGCGCCAGGTGGATACAACAGAGTATTGGTGGCCATCAACAAGTTCACCAAGTGGATCGAGGTCAAGCCGGTCACATGCCCCAAGGCTGACAGAGTACTCGACTTCTTGGATGAACTCGTGCATCGCTACGGACTACCCCATCGCATCATCACAGACCTGGGCTCCAACTTCAACAACCACCAGTTCTGGGAGTACTGCGAGAACAGCGGAATCGACGTCCGATACGTCTCAGTTGCCCATCCTCGGGCCAACGGACAAGTCGAGCGCGCCAACGGGATGGTGCTCGAAGCTCTCAAGAAGCGGCTACACGACGCTGCTAACTCCAAAGGAGGCAAATGGATCAAGGAACTACCCAATGCACTCTAGGGGCTACGTACTCAGCCCTCCAAGCCAACGGAGCAATGCCCTTACTTCCTGGTCTACGGCTCCGAAGCAATCCTCCCTGCTGATGTCATATGGGATTCACCAGCAGTAGAGCACTACGACGAAGGCGTCTCTGAAGACAGCAGACGAGTGGACATCGACGGACTCGAAGAAGCTCGCTGCACTGCCATCGTCCAATCAGCAAGGTACCTGGAGGGTATCCGACGCTACCACAATCGCAACGTCAAAGAATGCTCCTTCAACGTTGGCGATCTTGTCCTCCATCGCATACAGAACACTGAAGGACTACACAAGCTCAGCTCCCCCTAGGAAGGTCCTTCACAGTGGCAAAGGTGACCGGGCCGGGCTCCTACCCCCTCCAGACACTTGAAGGCGAAGACGTCAACAACTTGTGGAACGTCGACCAGCTCTGTCGGTTCTACGCCTAGTCTACATGACTACCCTGGGGCTCAAGTATACACGACTACATCAAGACCCCTCTGCCGTAAGCGGCCTCCGGGTCCAGGCACCAGTCTCCGAACTACTTCTTCACTGTAAGCGGCCTCCGGGTCCAGGCACCAGTCTCTGGACTACTTCTTCGCTGTAAGCGGCCTCCGGGTCCAGGCACCAGTCTTCAGACTACTTCTTCGCTGTAAGCAGCCTCCAGGTCCAGGCACCAGTCTCCGCACTACTCCTCCCCAGAATCTAGCCCATGCGGCTACCTATGGATCCTGGCCTGCGATGAGCGACAAAGGACTCTAGCAGCGGTTGTCGGTGTTTTAGACCGACAACCTACTAAGGGGAGTACCCGAAGTAGATGAATGTGGCCTCGCCGAGATCGGTAACTCGAAGGAAGAGACACGTGGCACACAATTTAGACAGGTTCGGGCCGCGAGGTGCGTAATACCCTACGTCCTGTATGCTGCATAGCTCTGGATTGATTGGGTACAATTACAAGATGGTGCAATTGTACGCCGTGAGATGAGGTGATCAGAGAAGGGTCCCTGCCTCGCCTTATATAGTCCGGGAGGCAGGGTTACAAGTCGGAATAGGGAGAGAGTACTAGTCGAGTACGTCTAGGAGTCTTCCATACAGTGCGGGGCATGTACAGTTTTCTAACCGAGTACTTCTCCTCCATAGTCCTTGTGCTTCACGCCATCAGGTGCCGTGCAGCGCAAGTCGGGTAGTCCCAGGGGCCCACCGAGTAGTCGGTCTTGGTACCCACCGAGGTAGTGGGCCCAGGGAGGTCCATACGACAAGCCCCCTAGTACTTTGTAGTCGAGAAGGATAGCTTCAAGTAATCTTGACGGCCTTAACGAGTAGTCCCCAAGCGTCCCCGAGTACTACAAGTCAAAAGTCCTCAAGAGTAGTCGAAGCATCCCGAGGCTGGAATGTTCTCCAGCTGATGTTTGAGCAATCTTGAAGTCTTCTCGAGTAGTCCCAAGCGTCCTCGGGTGCTGCTCTCGAAGGTCTTCAACAATGCCCATGTTGTCTTGAAGCCGAAGTAGATAAGGAAGTGCGATTGCGAAATCACACTCCATATGGAGTAGCCCCTGAGCCTTAGATCGAGTTGTAGACTCTGGCTGAGGGTCCATCTGAAGTTTTGGCAATAATATCCCGAAAAATCCAGAGAAAAAACCGAAGGACACGTGGCACGGAGCCCCCGAGCCTTGAGTCGAGTACTTCCTCTCGAATTGAAGGGTCATCTTGTAGAATGTGTCCTGAGATGCTCCTGAGTCTTGTCGCTTTCCAGGTAATCTAGTAGAAGTAGCCGAGCCCCCGAGGTGAGCCACGTCGACTAGTTGAAGTTGAAGAGTCACGCGCGGCCACTGAGTCAGCCGAGTGCAAACTTATCCATCCGGCCGTTGGGGGGGCGCGTTGACTTATAAATAGAAGCCAAAGCACTTAGGGTTTTTCACCCCACGCAGCTGTAGCCATTCGAAACGCATCTTGGCTAGAAATCACCACCAGTGCGCGCTGCCTCCGCTGAGTGAAGTGTAGATCCGAGCGCGCCGCCAGAGAGAGCCACCGCAGTAGCCCCCGAGCGAATGCGCGTGAAGACCCCATGCACTTGGAGGATGAAGCCATCTCCGTCCAAGACTGCGAAGGCCGCTGGCGGGAAGAAGAGGAGCCGCGACGAAGCCGCCGGATCTGCCGCGGGAACATCACCGCCGATGTCTCCGCCGCGGCCAGATCCGAACCACGAGTGGAAGAAGTCGAAAGCGAAGACCGACGACCTGCTAGCCCTCCTCAACAGCGGATTCATCCGGGAGAAGGAGGTGGACATGTGGAGGGCCGCCGCCGGTGATCCGTACCCGATGGAGAAGAGTGAAGACGAGATCCCGATGTTCGCGCGATTCACGAAGCGCGGACTCGCGCTCCCGGCGAGCTGCTTCTTCAAGGGCCTTATGGGGTACTACGGCATCGAGTACCTCAACCTCAACCCCAACGGTATATTTCACACCGCCGTCTTCGTACATTTCTGCGAAGCGTTGCTGGGGATCAAGCCCCATTGGATCTTGTTCCGGAAGTTCTTTTGGGTGAAGCCGCAACCGAGCGCTAGCAACCTGCGGGTAGTCGGAGGAGCGGATATCCAGATGCGGGAGGACACCGCCGAGCAGTACCTCTCGTACAAGCTCATAGATTCCAACCAAGACTGGAAGGCCAAGTGGTTCTACATCACGAACCACCATCCCGGGTTGCCGAAGCCGAGCGGGAAGCAGCCCAAGCATCGCCCGTGGTGGAACACGGAGCCGACGATGCAGGAGGGGATCCAGCTCCCGGAGTTGTTGGCGCGGATCAAGGCGCTAAGGGAAGCTGGGCTGAGGGCCGAGCATGTGGCCTTCAGCTTCATGAAGCGCAGGGTGCAACCACTAATGGCTCGCGACACCCTAGGATTCGAGTATACCAGCGACGACGACACGTCGCGGATGCCTGGAGACGAAGTCGTCGACGAAGACATTGTCGATAGGCTGGCGCGGATCTTCAAGGACATTCCACCGTACACGGCGTGCCCGTCCCGGAGTACTCCGCCGCGCGCCCACCGAAGGAGGTAAGTAGCCGTACCCCGTGTCGAGTACCCAATCCATGTGAGTAGTCGCGCTGATGACTTGTGTCTTGCAGGACAACTTGAAGAAGTTTGTCTCCGAGCCGTCGCCGCCCCCTCAGGAAGTCGAGATCCCAGAAGAGGGGAAGACCAAGGCTAAGGAGCGGCGGGAGGTCGGCAAAGGAGACGACACCGTTGTCGTGGAGGACACGTCCGAGGACGACGACAAGGAGACGCTGCAGGACCGCTTCCAGCTGTGGTTGAGGTTCAGCCGTCTTGGTCTACCTCACGTTCCCCTCGTGCAGGATCCACCGGCTAGCCTAGAGGCTAGTTTGGCCGCACCACCGCGGAAGCCGCGCAATGCATCCCGCAAGCGCGTGTCAAAGAAGTTGAAGGTCACCGAGACCACATCCCCAGAGGTAGGCCATCTTGAGTAGTGTAGTCGAGTACGCATGTCTCGAGTTAATGTGTTGACGATTGAACTTCCTTGCTTGCAGGAGTTGCCGCCTATGGAGCCCGTTGATCAGGGCGACGAAGGCGAGTGGGACACGGTGGGGGAAGCCGCTAGCAGTCGTAGCCCAGCCCCCACTATTTAAGAGCTCTTGGCGCGGATGGAGCGCCAGCCCCCTGCACCCCAAGGGAGCACGGAGCCCGGTGCTACTGCTGCAGAAGAAGTGGTGGCCGCAGAAGCGCCGGAGAGCGCTGCACCCGCTGCTGTCAATGCAGAAAAGGAGGCTCAAGAGGAGGCGCCCGCCGAGGCTAAACTGGTGGACATCGCCAGCATCCTCGGCGCCCCGACCGTGACAGTAGTCCGGTCAAGCCTATAAGTGTTGCATCTTCCCAGGTAGTACTTGAAGTGGCAGTCGTGCCTGACTGACGACCGACGTGTGTACTCTGCAGGAAGTCGACAGATCTGTCCTGGGAGGGGGATGAACCCTCTGCAGCGGTGGCGGAAGAAGAAGCCGCGCCGCCCGCTGAGGAGTCCACTCCCGCCCCTCAGGCGGAGCCCGAAGTGCCGGCTGCTGAGGCTACGTTGCCTGAAGCCAGCGTAGTCGGAGGTGAGTACTCTGCTGAGGCTGTAGTATCCCCGAATAGTAGTCGTAGGCATTAGATAACGCTGATGCGCTTGTCTTCTTGTTGACAGGCGCTGAGGCCGAGGGGAGCGACATCCCATCGGCGGTGCCCGTAGAGAACTTGACACCAGAAGCTCAGGAGGCTGCTGGAGGAGCCCCCGAGCTGATGGAGGTAGCCACCGGAGAGGCCGCAGGGGCGACCGGGGGGGAGGAGGCCACCGCAGAGCCTGGACCTGCTCTAGAGGTGGTTGTTCGCTCCCCGGAGATCCAAGACGCAGAGCCCATCCGCTCTGCACCGATGACCACAGCCGCCACGAGTAGTCGCGGCGGGGTAGAGTTGCTGGCGGATGACTTGGTCGATCCGGCAACGGTGGCTCGGCATCTGGAGGCGGTCCGCCAAGCCGAGCAGTGGATGAAGGTGAGTAGTGGTAACTCCTGAGTAGTCAATCCTTTAACGTTGAATACCCATTTGATGTGTATTTGCCTGTGCAGGACGTCGTGGAGAGGTCCCGCGAGAAGTCCAACATGCTTCAAGGCTTCGGCGACGCGGTGCTACGGGCGGAGGCGCTGGAGGACCAACTTGTGAAGTCCCGGAAGCACACGGCCGCCATGCAGTCCAAGCTTGATACCGCCTTCGCCAAATATCACAACGACATCCAGGAGATGCAGGCGAAGAGCGACGACTTGGTGCGGAAGAACAAGTCGCTCCACAACAAGAACAAAGGTACACCACTTGTCTTGTTGAGTACTTGTTGGAGGTCGAGAGGTAGTTTAACCCCCTTTTTCCTTGTTGTTTGCAGAGATTGAAACCCGAGTAGAGCAATTGAAGACTTCAGAGACGGATTTGAAGAATCTCTTCTACCGGGAGCAGGTGGCCCGCCAGGTACTCGAGTTAGATTATAAGGAGCTTGCCTACGAGTGCGACAAGCACATGGAGCTTCGTATTGCCTCCGATCGTGACCTCGTCAACTTCTACAAATCGTTGCAGAAGCTGAACGAGGACTGCGAGAGGTTGCGGGCCCAGCTGAAGGAGCTTGAAGAAGCCGTGCTTTCCATCGCAAGACTCCTGGTGCCTCATCCTGGCGGCCCCAAGATAGCACCACTGGTGGATCGACTAAAGGAAGCCCCCGGCCGGCTGGCAGCCTACGTGAAGCATCTGGCGAAGTCGATCCCGAACCAGGTGCTGGCCTTCATGAAGTCCTACTTCCCGAAGGCGGCCGTGGATGTAGTCGCTGGCGGACTCGCCGCCAACTGTACAGACGAGCAGTATGCGGAGCTGCTGGAGCAGATGGCGCCTATTGCGGAACAAGTCACCGATAAGCTTAATCTCCAGTAGTCCTGTAATAGTTAGCTCGTAGCAATAGATGTACAAAAACAATTGTAATGAAATTGTTTAAGTATTAATGAAGAAAAGTTCCATCAATGAGTACTCGTAGTCGCGATCTCAGAGTGCGTAGTCCCATCGTGGAGTTGTCGCGAGTAGTCGTACTTGGCAGTAGTCCCGTTGAGGGAAGTAGACAGTAAAGAAGTTGATGAACGATCTAACTTTATTACTGAAGAAGTACACCTGGATGGCTAGGGCCGTAGTTACAGAGTAGTCGCCAGGACCTGGAGGCCGCCTACGGCTAAGTGGTGCTAGGGCGAGTAGCCGCTTACAGCAGTAGATCCGTAGGTATCCGTGTAGGCTGGATCTAGAAGTACATGGTCTCTCAATAGACCGCTGCTAGAGTCCTTTGTCGCTCGTCGCAGCCCAGGATCCGCAGGTAGCCGCGTGGGCTGGATTCTGGAGAAGAGTTGTCCGGAGACTGGTGCCTGGACCCGGAGGCCGCTTATAGCGAAGTAGTCCGGAGACTGGAGCCAGGACCTGGAGGCCGCTTACGGCGGAGGGGTCTTGATGTAGTCGAGTAGACTTGAGCGCCTAGAGTAGTCGTGTAGACTTAGGCGTAGAACCGACAGAGCTGGTCGACGTTCCACGAGTTGCTGACATCTTCGCCTTCAAGTGTTTGGAGGCGGTAGGAGCCCGACTCGGTCACATTTGCCACGGTGAAGGGACCTTCCTAGGGGGAACTGAGCTTGTGTAGTCCTTCCGTGTTCTGGATACGACGGAGGACGAGATCGCCAATGTTGAAGGAGCGTTCCTTGATGTTGCGGTCGTGGTAGCGTCGGATGCCCTCCAGGTACCTTGCTGACTAGACGAGGGCAGCGCAGCGAGCTTCTTCGAGTCCATCGATATCAACTCGCCTGCTGTCTTCAGAGACGCCTTCGTCGTAGTGCTCCACTGCTGGTGAATTCCATATGACATCAGCAGTGAGGATTGCTTCGGAGCCGTAGAACAGGAAGTAAGGGGATTGCCCCGTTGGCTTGGAAGGCTGAGTGCGTAGCCCCCAGAGTGTGTTGGGTAGTTCCTTGATCCACTTGCCTCCTTTAGAGTTAGCAGCGTCATGTAGCCGCTTCTTGAGAGCGTCGAGCACCATCCCGTTGGCGTGCTCGACTTGTCCGTTGGCCCGATGATGGGCAACTGAGACATATCGGACGTCGATCCCGCTGTTCTCGCAGTACTCCCAGAACTGGTGGTTGTTGAAGTTGGAGCCCAGGTCTGTGATGATGCGGTGGGGTAGTCCGTAGCGATGCACGAGTTCATCCAGGAAGTCAAGTACTCTGTCTGCCTTGGGGCATGTGACCGGCTTGACCTCGATCCACTTGGTGAACTTGTCGATGGCCACCAATACTCTGTTGAATCCACCTGGCGCAGTGGGGAGTGGCCCAATCATGTCGAGCCCCCAGCAAGCAAAGGGCCAGGTTGGCGGTATGGTGACTAGCTTGTAGGCTGGGATGTGTTGCTGCTTGGCGAAGTATTGACATCCTTGGCACCTTCTGACGAGTTCTTCAGCGTCGCCCAGAGCTGTGGGCCAGTAGAAAGCTCGCCGAAAGGCCTTGCTGATTAGCGTGCGAGAAGACGCGTGGTTGCCGCAGACGCCCTTGTGGATCTCCTCAAAAATGTCCTTGCCTTCTTGCCTGGGGACGCACTTCATGAGTACTCCAGAAGATGCCCCCGCTTGTAAAGCTTGTCTCCGACGTGGACGTAGGACTTGGCACGGCGGATGCGCTGCTCAGCCAAGTTTTTGTCCGAGGGAACCTTCTGCTCGCTGAGGTAATTGACGAAGGGTTGCCTCCAGTCCGCGTCGATCATCATGACCTCCTGGCCAGCTGGCGGATGCACTGGGACATTGATCTATGGCGCCGGCTCCGGGATGGATGGCGCGTGAAGCTCGTGGACGAAGAAACCCGCTGGTACTTGAGCGCAAGTAGAACCAAGCTTTGACAAGACGTCCACTGCAACGTTTTTGTCACGGATGATGTGGAGGAACTTGAGACTGTAGAACTTGTTCTCGAGCTTGCGGACTTCTAGGCAGTAGGCGTCCATGTTCTCCTTGTTGCAGTCCCAGGACTTGTTGACTTGGTTGATGACCACTGCGGAGTCGCCGTAGACTAGTAGCCGTTTGATGCCCAGTGAAGCCGCGAGGCGGAGCCCGTGTAGGAGAGCTTCGTACTCAGCTTCGTTGTTTAAGACCTTCCAGAAGATCTGCAGGACGTACTTGAGTTGTTCGCCCGTTGGGGAGATCAGGAGTACTCCTGCGCCTGCGCCCTCGAGGTTGAGTGAGCCGTCGAAGTACATCACCCAATGCTCTGGTCACACGGATGGAGTAGGTAGCTGATTCTCCTGCCACTCCGCCATGAAGTCGACTAGTGCCTGCGACTTGATGGCCATGCGTGACTTGAAGTTGATGGTGAGGGCGTTGAGTTCGACTGCCCACTTGGAGATTCTTCCAGTAGCATCTTGGTTCCGCAAGATGTCGCCGAGCGGGTAGTCGGTGACGACGGCGATCGAGTACTCCTGGAAGTAGTGTCGTAGCTTCCGCGAGGTAATGAGTACTGCGTACAGAAGCTTCTGCACAGGCTGATAGCGTGCCTTGGACTCTGACAGGACCTCGCTGACGGCGTACCGGGCGCTGGACTGGGTAGGCGTGGCCGTCTTCCTGCCGCTCGACGACGATGGCAGTACTGACCACGTGAGTAGTCGCAGCGAGGTAGAGCAGTAGCTGCTCACCTTTGCGAGGAGCCGTGAGGACTGGTGGCTTCGATTGGAAGTCCTTGAGTTGGGCAAGGGCTTGGTCTGCCTATGGGGTCTACATGAACTTCTCTTGGTGCTTGAGTAGTTTGAAGAAGGGGAGCCCCCGTTCTCCAAGCTTCGAGATGAATCTGTTCAAGGCCGCCATGCACCTGATCAGCTTCTGGACGTCTTTAATGCACGTGGGAGCTTTCATGCTGGTGATGGCGGAGATCTTCTCGGGGTTGGCTTCGATGACGCGTTGGCTGATGATGAAGCCAAGTAGTTTGCCCGAAGGTACGCCGAAGACGCACTTGTTCGGGTTGAGCTTCCAGTGGTACTCGCACAGGGATGCGAAAGTCTCTTCAAGGTCGTCGATGAGGGTACTTGAGTTTCTGGTCTTGACGACCACGTCATCCATGTAGACTTCGACGTTCTTGTTGAGTTGCCTCTTGAAGCAGGCCTGGATAGCTCGTTGATAGGTGGCGCCGGTGTTCTTCAACCCGAAGGACATGGTCGTGTAGTAGTACGCACCAAACGGGGTGATGAACGCGGTCTTCTCCTGGTCTTCTTCCTTGATCGAGATCTGGTGGTACCCAGAATAGCAGTCGAGGAAGCAGAGTAGGTCGCAGCCGCCGTGGAGTCAATGACTTGATCAACCCGCGGCAACCCGAAGGGGTCCTTGGGGCAGTGCTTGTTGAGGTCGGTGTAGTCGACGCACATCCTCCACTCGTTCGAGTTCTTCTTGCGGACTAGGACGGGGTTGGCGAGCCACTCAGGATGGAAGACTTCTCTGATGAAGCCAGTCGCGAGTAGTTTGGCGAGTTCCTTCTTGATGGCATCCCGTCTGTCATCGGCGAAGCGGCGGAGGTGTTGTCGCTTGGGGTGGCCTTAGGATCGACGTTGAGGCAGTGCTCAATGAACTCCCTGGGCATTCCTGGCATGTCCGCTGGCTTCCACGCGAAGATGTCGCGGTTAGCCCGGAGGAAGTTGATGAGCGCGTCTTCCTATTTGGGGTCGAAGCCGGCCCCGATGGTGGTGGTCTTGCTGATGTCGCCTGTCCCGAGGTCGATCGTCTTGACTAGAATCTCCTCAGCTGGCTGAGGCTGGTTGCCTTTGTCAGTCTTCTCAGGGATGTCGAGTTCACATGTTGCAAGCTTCTTCGACGCGGCGTAGACCTCCATCATCGCGTTGGGTACTTGATTTGTGGAGGCGATCTCCACAGCTTCCGTGTCGCAGTCATGCGAGATCTTCAAGTCCCCTTGGAGAGAGAGTACACCTGCTGGACTCGACATCTTGAGTACCAAGTAGGTGTGGTGGGGCACCGCCATGAACTTGGCGATGGCCGGTCTGCCGAGGATGGCATGGTAGGATGTTTCGAAGTCCGCGACCTCAAACTTGATGTACTCGGTACGATAGTTGTCCCGAGATTCCCTGAAGGTAACTGGAAGGACCACTGAGCCCAGTGGGATAGCCGCATTACCGAAGACGATGCCGTAGAAAGGCGTGTTGCTCTTAGTGAGCATGTGGGTGATGTCAAGCTTCATCTTCTTCAAGGTCTTGTTGAAAATGACGTTGAGCCTGCTTCCACTGTCGATGAGGACCTTGTTGAGCTTGGAGCCCGCGACCACCGGCTTCAGGACGAGAGGGAACCGCCCTGGCTCAGAGAAGCTGGTCAATTGATCCACGCGGGAGAAGGTAATGGGTACCTCCGACCACCTGAGAGGGGTCGGAACCACTGGTTCAATGCTCATGACTTCTCGACGAGTAGCCTTTTGCTCCCGCCTCTGGGTAGTCCGCCGAAGAGGACGTTGACAGTCTTGTCGGGTTCCTGGAAGTCGCCGTTGTCACCGTCGTTCTTCTTCTTGCCTTTCTTGTCGTGAGGGTGCGGTGGCTCTAGAGTAATCTTGAGTGCTCGCCTGAGTTGGTAGCACTGCTCGGTGGTGTGGTTGCCGTCCAGATGCCACGTGCACTTCTCCTTCAGCAAGTCTTTTAAGCTGTCGGAGTTCTTCTTCGTGTTCTCCTTCGCAGGGCGCTGGATAGCCGCGACAGTGTTGTCTGGCTTGCGCTTGCGGTTGGGACCCGAGTAGTAGTTGTTGTTGCTGCGACCGCGTTGGTTCCCGTTGTTGCCGCTGCCGCCGCCTGCGTTTTACTTGTTCTTGCCAAGGATGGCGTCGTACTTGGAGTTGGGTTTGTCTTGTTCATCCGCCCAGGACGTGATCATGTCCTTGAGGTGGGGGATGGACTTGGGGCGGCGACGACCGAAGTCTTCAAAGGTGCGGCGGTGGTAGAGGCCGTCTTTGAAGAGGTCGATGACCTCCTTGTCGGTGATGTCGACTACGGTAGCGCGCTTGTTGAAGAAGCGGCGCATGTATTTGTAGAGGGTCTCGCCTTGTTCCTGCTTGACCATGCGAGTACCCGATCGGCCCATGGCGCCCGCGAAGTTGCTGGTGAACTGCTCCTTCAGCTGGTCCCACTTGTCGATCGAGTGCTTGTCCAGCGACTCGAGCCATGTGAGTGGAGCTTGGTCCAGGCAGAAGGGGGAGTAGAGGCACTTGGTGTCGTTGTTGCCGCCAGCGTTCTCGATGGAGAGGGTGTAGCACCTGAGCCACTAGATGGGGTGCTGCTTCGCGTCGTACTTGGTGATCCCCAAAGGCTTGAACTTTTTGGGGAGGAGCAAGTTGCGAAGTCGAGGTGAGAAAGCGGGGAAGCCGTCGTTGTCGCCTGCCGTGGCTGACTTCTTCCGCCGCAGCTCCTCAATCTTCTGGCGGGCGTCGTAGGCGCCCTGCGAGGCACCGGAGGCGTGGCTGTTCGCGTGGTCTCGACCGCCGCGACTTGCCGCCGCCGCCGGCCCTCCTGTTGGCTCCGTGGTTGGAGCTTCCGTCGTCGCTGCCGCCACCGTCAGGGTCACGGCCGCCGCCGCCAGGAGCGCGGTGAGGGATGACCTCGCGGTTGCTGTTGCCACCCTGTGAGGGTCCGCCGGCGTTCGCACGAGTACGGTTGGTCTGAGCCGGTAGCTCGGCTTGAGTACGGTTGCGGCCAAGGTCAGCACTGCGACTTGTAGCTTCGTTGTCACGGTTCCTGGCGGGAGGAGGCTGGTTGACCCTGTTGTCGACCCGCATGAAGTAGGCGTCTTCAGCGAGCTTGGCGATGACTTCTCCGGCGCATATACCCTGAGCCTGGCGTGCGATCACTGTGATCGACATGAGGCACTGCTCGGGGAGTAGTGTGTACTCTGCTCTCGACCGCCTCGAGAGCTTCCGCAAGGTTGCGGATGGGGAGGTTGTCTCTGAGACGCCGGCGTCGTTCATTGCGCTCCCTATTACGCTCATGTCGAGCATCCCTGATAGCGGCGGTCTCATCTGCAGGCGCATCAGCAGACAGCTCGTCTGCAGAGATGTCCTCAAGGTATTTGTCAGGGGCTGTCCCTGAAGGTCCAGGGGTGTCGCCGGCAGCCATGAAGACTTGGCGATCGGGGTTGCCAAGGCTGGACTCAGAGCTCGCCACCTCAGTTGGAGTGTACGAGTCAGCCCTGGCAAGTGGTGTTCCCTCCTGGAACGGGAGCGAGTCGAGGTAGGCGACGTAGTGTGAGTCTCCACTTATTAAGTCCGCGGGCTAGCGGTCTGGCTAGTAGACGAATCTTCCGGCGGGCGTGGACGTTATAACTAGCCCAGAGGCCGGCCCTGATAAGGGATGCTCAGTAGTGTTGTCCTCGGACTCGGGATCCTTTGGGTCCGACCCGAAGTCGAACTCGTATGCGGAATCCGAGTAGAACCCGAAGAGGGGGTTGGAATCCGAAGCGTGGCCGGAGGCGGTGTCGGAGTCCGAGTTGTACTCGGGTACGTGCTCCTTGCCGGCCCGACGCGAAGATGGAGCCCCCAAGCAGGCCCTGCAGGGGTTGCGAGGGCCACGCGTGGAGCGCTCGCAGGGTGGAGGGGACCACATGCGATGGCTGAGCAGCCGGCTCGCATGCGATAGCCCACAGAGACGTCGAGTTCGTGTTGGAAGCGGACACGAGCTCGAAGTCGGCGTGATGGTTGAAGAGCGAAATTTCACCGAACTTGCCGGCGAGTTCTCCTGTGACAACTTCTGGGAGCGTCACGAAGCCGGTCTCCGGGTTGGGTAGCATGGTGAGGCGGCGCTGGAAGGATCCCGCACCGTCGGCAGTGCACACCCAAGCACCGAAAACGAAGGTGTCGCCGCGATTGAAGGCGATGGCTGGCTTGACGTAACAGGAGCCGTCGAGTTCGTCATGTGATCTCGGGCGAGAGCCCCTACCTGGTGCGTCAGCTGTCGGTGTTTTAGACCGGAAACCTACTAAGGGGAGTACCCGAAGTAGATGAATGTGGCCTCGCCGAGATCGGTAACTTGAAGGAAGAGACACATGGCACACAATTTAGACAGGTTCGGGCCGCGAGGTGCGTAATACCCTACGTCCTATATGCTGCGTAGCTCTGGATTGATTGGGTACGATTACAAGATGGTGCAATTGTACGCCGTGAGATGAGGTGATCAGAGAAGGGTCCCTGCCTCGCCTTATATAGTCCGGGAGGCAGGGTTACAAGTCGGAATAGGGAGAGAGTACTAGTCGAGTACGTCTAGGAGTCTTCCATACAGTGCGGGACATGTACAGCTTCCTAACCGAGTACTTCTCCTTAGTAGTCCTTGTGCTTCACGCCATCAGGTGCCGTGCAGCGCAAGTCGGGTAGTCCCAGGGGCCCACCAAGTAGTCGGTCCTGGTATCCACCGAGGTAGTGGGCCCATGGAGGTCCATACGACAGCGGTCTACTGAGAGACCATGTACTCCTAGATCCAGCTTATACGGCTACTTACGGATCTACTGTTGTAAGCGGCTACACGCCCTAGCACTACTTAGCCGTAGGCGGCCTCCGGGTCCTGGCGACTACTCTGTAACTACGGCCCTGGCCATCCAGGTGTACTTCTTCAGTAATAAAGTTAGATTGTTCATCAACTGCTTTACTGTCTTCCTCCCTCAACGGGACTACTGCCGAGTACGACTACTCGCGACAACTCCACGATGGGACTCCGCACTCCAAGATCGCGGCAACGAGGACTCATTGATGGAAGTTTTTCTTCATTCATACTTCAACAATTTCATTACAATTGTTTTCGTACAACTACTGCTACGAGCTAACAATTATAGGACTACTGGAGATTAAGTTTCTCGGCGACTTGATCTGCAATAGGCGCCATCTGCTCCAGCAGCTCCGCGTACTGCTCGTCGGTGCAGTTGGCGGCTAGCCCACCGACGACTACATCTACGGGAGCCTTCGGGAAGTACGACTTCATGAAGGCCGGCACTTGGTTCGGGATCAACTTCGCCAAATGCTTCACGTAGTCTACCAGCCGGCTGGGGGCTTCCTTCAACCGGTCCACCAGCGGTGCTATCTTGGGACCGCCAGGATGGGGCACCAGCAGCCTCGCGATGGGGAGCGCGGCTTCTTCAAGTTCCTTGAGCTGGGCCCGCAGCTTCTCGCAATCCTTGTTCAGCTTCTGCAATGATTTGTAGCAGTTGACGAGGTCACGGTCTGATGCAATATGGAGCTCCATGTGCTTGTCGCACTCGTAAGCAAGCTCCTTATAATCGAACTCTAGTACCTGGCGGGCCTCCTGCTCCCGGTAGAAGAGATTCTTCAGATCAGTCTCTGAAGCCTTCAGCTGATCAATTTGAGTCTCAAGCTCTGCAATCAACAAGGCACAGCGGGTCAGACTACCTCTCGATCTCCAACAAGTACTCAACAAGACAAATGGTGTACCTTTGTTCTTGTCGCGGAGAGACTTGTTCTTCCGCACCAAGTCGTCGCTCTTCGCTTGCATCTCTTGGACGTCATTATGGTACTTGGCGAAGGCGGTGTACAGCTTTGACTGCATGGCGGTGGTGTGCTTGCGGGACTTCACGAGTTGTTCTTCCAATGTCTCGGCCCGAAGCACCGCGTCGTCGTACCCTTGGAGCATCTCCGACTTCAGGCGGGACCTCTCAGCGACGTCCTGCGCAGACAACACACATCAGATGGGTACTCAACGCTAAAGGATTGACTACTCAAGGGTTAGGACTACTCACCTTCATCCATTGCTCGGCTTGGCGCACCGCTTCCAGGTGCCGAGCTACCGTTGCCGGGTCGACCAGATCGTCCACCAACAACTCGATCCCACCACGACTACTCATAGCGGCTTCGGTCATCGACGCTGAGCGGATTGGCTCCGCGTCCTAGATCTCCGGCGAGCGGACGACCACCTCTAGAGCGGGTTCTGGCAGCGCGGCATCCCCTCCTCCTCCAGTCGCCGCGGCGGCTTCTCCGGCGGCCACCTCCATCGGCTTGGGGGCTTCTACGGCAGCCTCCTGAGTTCCCGGTGCCACGTCTTCTATGGGCACCGCCAACGGGATATCGCTCCCTTCGGCCTCAGCACCTGTCGACAAGAAGACAAGTGTATCAGTCAACATGGAAACTACGACTACGCTACGAGGCCACTTCGACCTCATCAATGTACTCACCTTCAACGACGCTGGCCTCGGGTAACGTAGCCTCAGCGGCCGGCGCCTCGGGCTCTGCCTGAGGGGCGGGAGCGGACTCCTCAGCGGGTGGCGCGACTTCTTCTTCCGTCACCGCTGCAGCAGGTTCATCCCCCTCCCAGGACAGATCCATCAATTTCCTGCAGAGTACACAAGCCGGTTGTCAATCAAGTATGACTACCACATCAAGTACTACTCGGGAAGAATCAACACTTAGAAGCTGGACCAGACTACCGTAACGGTTGGGGCGCCAAGGATACTGGCGATGTCGACCAGTCCTGCCTCGGCAGGCACCTCCTCATGCGCTTCTATGGCCGCTGCCTCTTCCGCAGTAGTAGCAGCGGATTCCGTGCTCCCCTGAGCAGCAGAGGGCTGGCGCTCCTTCTGCGCCAAAAGTTCTTTGACAGTGGGGGCTGGGCTGCGACTACCAGTTGCCTCCCCCACCGTGTCCCACTCGCCTTCGTCGCCCTGCTCAACGGGCTCGGTAGGCGGCATCTCTTGCAAGCAAGGAAACATCGTCATCAACATGAACTTGAGACATTAGTACTCAATTACTCTACTCAAGATGGCTTACCTCTTGGGACGTGGTCTCAGTGACCTTCAACTTCTTGGCCACACGCTTCCAGGCCACATTGCGTGGCTACCACGGCGGCGCGGGCAGACTAGCCTCTAGGCTAGCCGGCTGATCTTGAACGAGAGGGATGTGAGGTAAGCCAGGACGGCTGAACCTCGACCGCAGCTGGAAGCGGTCCTGCAACGTCTCCACGTCGTCGTCCTCATCGGACGTGTCTTCGACGACAACTGTGTCGTCTCCTTCGCTGACTTCATGCCGCTCCTTGGCCTTGGCTTTCCCCTCCTCTGGGACCTCGACTAGCTGAGGAGGCGACGACGGCTCGGAGACGAACTTCTTCAAGTCATCCTGCAAGAACAATTCATTAGTGTGACTACTCTCATGCAATGGGTACTCGACTATGGATGCGGCTACTAACCTTCTTTGGTGGGCACGCGGCGGAGAACTCTTGTACGGGGCACGGCTTGTACGCCGGCATATCTTTGAAGATCCGGGCCAGCCTGTCAACAATGTCGTCATCGTCGACTTCATCTCCAGGCATCCGCGACATGTCGTCGTCGCCGATGTACTCGTACCCCAGGGTGTTACGAGCCATCAGCGGCTGCAACCTGCGCTTCATGAAGCTGAAGGCCACGTGCTCGGCCCTCAGCTCGGCTTCCCTCAGCGCCTTGATCCACGCCAACAACTCAGGAAGCTGGAGCCCTTCTTGCATCGTCGGCTCTGAGTTCCACAAAGGACGATGCTTGGGCTGCTTCCCGCTCGGCTTCGGCAGCTCCGGGTGGTGGTTCGTGATGTAGAACCATTTGGCTTTCCAGTCCTGGTTGGAATCTATCAACTTGTAGGAGAGGTACTGCCCGGCGGCGTCCTCCCTCATCTGGATCCCCGCTCCTCCGACTACTCGCGAGTTATTGGCGCTGGGTTGCGGCTTCACCCGGAAGAACTTCCGGAACAAGATCCAATGGAGCTTGATCCCCAGAAAGGCTTCGCAAAATGTATGAAGACAGCGGTGTGGAAGATACCGTTGGGGTTGAGGTTGAGGTACTTGATGCCGTAGTACCCCATGAGCCCCTTGAAGAAGTCGCTCGCCGGGAGAGACAGTCCGCGCTCCGCGAACCGCGCGAACATTAGGATCTCATCCGGATTCTTCTCCATGGGGTACGGATCCCCGGCGGCGGCCCTCCACATGTCCACCTCCTCCCGCAGGAATCCGCTGTTGAGAAAGGCCAGCAAGTCTTCAGTCTTTGCCTTGGACTTTTTCCATTCACGGTTTGGATCTAGCCGCGGCGGGGACACCGGCGGCGATGTCCCTGGGGCAGATCCAGCGACCTCTTCACGGGCTCAAGACACATTCTACAGGATGACCCTTCAATTCGAGAGGAAGTACTCGACTCAAGGCTCGGCGGCTCCGTGCCACGTGTCCTTCGGTTTTTTTTCCGGATTTTTCGGGATATTCTTGCCAAAACTTCAGATGGACCCTCAGCCAGAGTCTACAACTCAACCTAAGGCTCGGGGGCTACTCCATATGGAGTACGATTTTGCAATCGCACTTCCATATCAGTTTCGACTTCAAGGCAACATGGGCATTGTTGAAGACCTTCAAGGGCAGCAATTGAGGACGCTTGGGACTACTCAAGAAGACTTCAGTATTGCTCAAACATCAGCTGGAGTACATTCCAGCCTCGGGATGCTTTGACTACTCTTGAGGACTTTTGACTTGTAGTACTCGGGGACGCTTGAGGACTACTCGTTAAGGCCGTCAAGATTACTTGAAGCTATCCTTCTCGACTACAAAGTACTCAAGGGCTTGTCGTATGGACCTCCCTGGGCCCATTACCTCAGTGGGTACCAGGACCGACTACTCGGTGGGCCTCTGGAACTACCTGACTTGCGCTGCACGGTACCTGATGGCGTGGAGCACAAGGACTACAGAGGAGAAGTACTCGGTTAGGAAGCTGTACATGTCCCGCACTGTATAGAGGACTCCTAGACGTACTCGACTAGTACTCTCTCCCTAAACCGACTTGTAACCCTGCCTCTTGGACTATATAAGGCGAGGCAGGGACCCCTCTCTCGATCATCTCATCTCACAGCGTAAGATTGCATCATCTTGTAATCGTACCCAATCAATCCAGAGCTACGCAGCATACGGGACGTAGGGTATTACGCACCTGTCTAAATTGTGTGCCACGTGTCTCTTCCTTTGAGTTATCGATCTCGGCGAGGCCACATTCATCTACTTCGGGTACTCCCCTTAGTAGGTTGCCGGTTTAAAACACTAACACCTGGGGCGGTACGAAACTATCGTACAATGTCGAGACCCCACATAGCGAAGGGCCATGACGGAGGGATGGTGCGCAGGACCTGAGCTGACAGGTGCTGCTATTTAGCAAAGAATTGGCATCCTTTGCACCTCCTGACGAGGTATTTAACGTCTGTGACGGCTGTTGGCTAGTAAAATCCAGATCGGTACGCTTTACCGACCAAATTGGTGGATGTTGCGTGGCAGCCACAGTCGCCACTGTGGATCTCAACTAGGAGTTGGAGACCATCTGATCGTAGGATACACTTCATCAAGATGCCAGTACAGGCAGCCTTTCTGTATAGGTCGGAACCAATCACGACGTAGTCATCACTTCGTCGCGTGATGCGTTATCGCTTTTCTTTGTCATCGGGGACAAGTTGGTCGAGTATGAAGTTTATGAAGGGCTTGCGCCAATCATCCACTTTTTCAGACATGAGCACATCGCGGGGAGGTGCTGAGTTTTGATCGTTTGAAGGTGGCTCCAGATTATTGGGATCCAAGAGCTTGATTGATGGTTTGTTTAGGTCTTGGACGAATACGCCTGCTGGGACTAGAGCTCGACGTGAGCCTAGTTTGGAGAGCACATCGGCGGCGACGTTGTTGTTTCGTGGGACATCTTGGACGTTTCCCATCTTCTATCAGGACGTTTGCCATCTTCTCGGGTTAGGTCCTTGGGCTTCTTGGAGTCAAGTTTTCTTCATTGCATGACTTGTACTGGGCTTCAAGGTCTTGTCAAGGTGCTTGATGAACTTATCCCGGAAGTCTTTCTTTCAACGTCAAAACCCTGCATAAACACTAAACTCCAAAACCGACATGAACGAATGAACTTGTTATATCAAGGGGGTTAGTACCAATAGATAAGATATAAAACTTAGGCCAATACCGAAGGTAAACTCATGGCTAGGTTGACAGAATTTCACCGTCAACATCTCCCCCATGCTTGAACCTTGCTCATTGTGACAACCCGCCCAGGAAAGTACCGTACTATCGCCTAAGACCGATCCACTTTGGTCATTAAGCAATAATAAAGTACCATCCTGTCGTAAGTCGCCGGGTTAACGCCCGGTAAATCACTTGAGAGCACAAGGATCGAATATATGCATTAAAACTCACTCGAAGGCGAGTCCAGAGATACAACATCATTCAAATTCAAATGTGTACCCCGAAGGGTTTACTTATTACAAACCATAGTTTTTGTCATGACAGAAACAGTTCAGAGTTTCGAAAAGACACAGCGGAAATTAACTAGCGGAAGCAAGTCACCACGGGAGGCCATCCATGATGCTTCAGTAGTCGTCCTCCACCCACTCCGGCTCCCGGCCGGCGGGATCTCACCGGCCACACATCACTGAAGGCATTACCTGGAGCAACACATTATAGCAAGGCTGAGTATACTAATACTCAGCAAGATTTACCCGTCGGTGATAACTACTTCACCAAGTCTAGACCATGAAAGGCTTTTTGGCTACTGGGTTGCTTTTGCTAAAAAGTAACAAAGAATAGATCCTTACTTTCAAGATTTTAGCACCAATTTCTAGTGGTTTAATCTTTACTACATTAGCCAACTAATACAAACAATGTTGTACAATACAATTAATCAAACATCATCTTCATCAACTTCCATCATTAGGGATCACATGACTAGTGGAGTAAGTAGTCTCGGATAACGGTGAGAGGCCGACAATCGATTGATTATAAACCTTGCAAGGTAGACCCAAACACACGGTCGGCTGCCCCCGCGAGGACAACTCCCCAGGCCGTCCCCATAAATCCTCGGGTTGGGATCGAATCTTACGGTCTTTGGTGCAAAGCTATCCGCATACCCCGCGAGATACCCGGAGTCACCATACACCACCGGTAGCTAGCCGTGAGAGCGAATCCCAAGAGTAGTAATAGTAAGATCCCTCACCGCCTCATTATGGTACTAGGCTTACCGGTCCCATACCCGCATATGCTTGGTACGTTCAAAGACTTAACCCACATAACCACTGGACCGGAGCCCAGATCCCATGCTCTTACCACGTGAGCAATCCATTTAAGGATATAGTATGATTCCTATCTAGGAACCTATTCTCGCGAGTGAGGTCATCACTCGACTTGTAACGGTCCTATAGCTTAGCAGCTATCGACCTATCATACTAGTAGGGACAAAGGTACCTATGGATCATGCATCTAGGGTTTCATTCAACTCCTGAACGTAAATGCACAATCATTCATAGATAATTGAATACGGAATTTGAAAACTGGGTTAGTTGCACCGGAGCTTGCCTTCGTCGACTAGGTTAGCTTGGGCACCCTTGGTGTCAAGTCCGTCCACGTACTGCAGAGAACCTTCCGCTCCGCCTTCCTCGGTTTCCGGGACCAGGGAGTAATCTCCGTCCGGAAGATCTACACGGAATGCAATGCACTTTAGGTGATGTGATAGTTTGTTGTCTTATCCAACTCTAGTTGGTCATATTCACCTTAACAAGCATCTATCTAAGGTTTCTATTTGAGGAAGTCATTGGTTGTACATGGATTACTCTTTTATTCTTTATTTGAATAAAGGTTTTATTTAAGCTTATCATTTCATGTGAAAGCTTTATTTCATTTTTATCTTTACCAATAAAGGTGTACTTAATATCTTTTATTTATGAATTAAATTTCTTTATCGGTAATATTAATTAAATTTCTTTTATTTATATTAAGTAATATTACCAAAAAGAAAAAGGATTTAATTAAGGATTTCCTTTTATTCAATTTTCCCTTTAAGATTAAATGGGCATTTAAGCCATTTATTAACCAATTAAATTACTAAAAGTTACAGGAGTGTTTCTTAAGCCTACTAGCATCCATACTGGTCCATTGGACCCACATGTAAGTGTTGGATGCTAGAAAATTAAATATTATTGAAAATAACAAAAGTTATCTAGTGATCCATCTTAAATGAAAATAAAAATAAATAAGCATCAAAATCACCCAAACTTTCTGGTGGATGCTCTCTGGTCCTAAACAAGTCTAAAAAGCTAGCATGTTCACATGGAACCTCTACTGAATTTGGTTTATTAAATTACAAAGGAAAACATGCATTAAACAAGAATAATTATTTCTGTTACTCCTAAATTCATGATTAATTCACAAGAGGTGCCTTTTGGCATCCCAAGACAGTGTGCACAAGTTGGGCTCAAGAACATGAACAAAATTATGATGAAAAATCATTTATGAAGCTCTGCCAGAGATGGAAAAACATTTTTATAAAAAGATTCACATGATAACTTTGTGCAATTTTTGGCACAGCATTTAGTCTTACTCTAACACACAACATATCCAAAGCTTAGCTACAGAGGAGCTGTACATTTCAAGATATGACATATTCAAGCATAACATATTTGAAATTTTCCTGCCAAAACTACTTTGAATCTAGACACAATTGTACCACACATGGGTGGGGTTTGACATCCTGAGACCTACAAATTTTACTTGAGAATTTTTGGAATTTTCTGTGAATTTCTAGGGATTTTCTAACACTATGGACTGAACTGCAATTAAACTAAGTTAAGAATCCTTGCACATATGCCCCTGGGTTCACATCTATGCCCTTGCCGGCGGCGGGAGGGTTCGCCGGCGGCGATGTGGGGCCCGACCACGTCAACAAGCGACACCATGATGAAATTGAGCTCACCACGGTCCGGTTGGTGGTGGTGGCGAGGGTGGAGGCGGCTCCCGGCGACGGCGCACGGTGGCGACCGGCGGCGGCGCTCGGGAGGGCTCGGTGCACTTTGCGGCGGGGAGGCCAAATTGGCGCGGACAAGCGTGCTTGCGAGCCGGCCCGGATGCTAAGGAGCCTAGCGGCGTTCTTGGACGGCGGCGAGCGCGGGCCGGGGAGAGCTAGCACACGGCGGCGGTGGACGGCGGCGGCGATGGCGCGGGCGGCTCGGTGCGGCGCGCGAGGAGAGGCCGGGAGGCTTTATACCCGGCTCGGGCGGCCCGTGGGTGACGCGTAGGTGACGGCGGGGAGATGCGGCGCGTGCGCGCGCGCGCGTCGGGTCGCGCGCGTACGGCGGCGACGCCGCCGACGGACCGCCGGTCCGTGGCGCGCGCGCGCGCACGGCGGCGCGGACGCCAATACGCCTCGGGACGGAGCGCATCGGGGCGCGCGTGCATCGGGACGCGGCGTGGCGCGGACGTCGAGGCCTCGGGCGGCGTGGGCACGGCGCCGCCGGGGCAAGACCGGCGGCGAGCGGCACGGTGGCGCACGGGACGCGCACGACGTCGCGCATGGCGCGCTCTGGCTCTGGCCGTGTTGCTGGTGCCACCTTTGACTCGATTTTTCTCAAAATTTTTCAACAGAACTGGACCAAGTGATGAATACCAAAGTTGTAGATCTAGGTACCAGCAACAACTTTTACAAAGGTTGTATAGGGTTTTGTTGCCTAGATTTGAATCTGTGGAAGTGCCAACTTTGAATGTCAGCCAGGTTTCGTCAACAGTGATTTCTGGCTTGCAAGGGCTTTTTCACAATTTTCCCCTCCAAATCAGCAATGCCACTCTACATGAAAGTTGTGTCCTTCAACAAGACCTACAACTTTCCCAAAGGTAGAATTTTAAGTGTTTAGGTGAATTTTGGGGAACGCGGCAAAAGTTCCGGCAGGCACTCGTGGACATTGGGTGGCAAGGGGACTTTGACCCACCCTTTGACCAAGGGTTGGCCCCACAAGTGTTTTACTATTCACTAGGGTCACTTAGGGGTATGTTAGGGAGTTTTCATGGGTGAGGGCCCAGGTTGACCTAGGGTTGACCATTTGACCGACTAATCGTGTCACTAGCGTTAATGACGGTAATTAAAAACCTGGGGCGTCACAGCCTACCCCCCTTAAAGGAATCTCGTCCCGAGATTCGACTTGACGACTAAGAGATGGGGAAAAGGACTCACTGTTTCGGGATTGGAGGAAGCCCGGATACTTGGTGTTGAGATAATCCTCCGTCTCCCACGTGGCTTCTTCTTCCGTGTGGTGGCTCCACTGGATCTTGTACATTCGTACGGCGGGTCTTTCGCTCTTTTTGGTCTAACACCTTTAAGGGATGCTCGACGAGGGAGAAATCCGGCTCGATCCAAGCATTAGCTTCTGTGATGATCTCGTTTTCCGGAACAGGCATTCCTTTCTTCAACTGAGTTACATGAAACACATTGTGAACCGCGGAAAACCGTTCTGGCAATTGGATACGGTAGGCCACGGGTCCACATACTTCTATTACTTCGTAGGGTCCAATGTAGCGCGGAGCTAACTTTCCCTTGACTCCGAACCTTTGCACACCTTTGGTGGGGGATACCTTCAAATACACATGATCTCCCACTTCAAAGTGTCGAGGTGCGGTTCGTTTGTCATGATAACTCTTTTGTCTCATCTGGGCCACCTTCAAATTTTCCCTTATCACTTGTACCTTCTCTTCGGCCTCTTTCACTAACTCTGGTCCAAAGAGTGTTCTTTCTCCGGCCTCTGACCAATTCAGTGGGGTGCGGCATCTGCGTCCGTATAAAGCATCGAACGGTGCCATTTTCAAGCTGGCCTGATAGCTGTTATTGTAGGAGAACTCTGCTAAGGACAAGCACTTGTCCCAACTTTTGTCAAAGTGCAAGATTCTTGCTCTCAACATGTCTTCTAGGATCTGGTTTATCCTCTCCGTCTGACCATCAGTCTGCGGGTGATAACTGGAACTGCGGAGTAGCTGGGTTCCCAAACACTCATGCAACTGCTCCCAAAAACGGGCCACAAACTGAGTCCCTCTATCAGAAATTATGGTCTTTGGGATTCCATGTAGACGAACTATGTGGTCCACGTACAACTCTGCATACTGTTGCACGGAGTAAGTGGTGTGCACGGCAATGAAGTGAGCAGTCTTGGTAAGTCTATCCACGATCACCCAAATAGAATCCTTCTTCCTAGGGGTCAGGGGTAAACCTACAATAAAATCCATACTAATGTCATCCCATTTCCACATAGGTATCGACAGGGGTTGGAGTACTCCTGCCGATTTCAAATGGCTTGCTTTCATCCGGTGGCAAGTATCGCACTCGGCTACATACTTGGCTACATCCACCTTCATATTAGACCACCAAAAGTTCTGCTTTAGATCTTGGTACATCTTGGTACTACCGGGGTGAATAGAGAACTTGGATTGGTGAGCTTCATCTAGGATGATCTTCTTGATTTCTGGATCATCGGGGATCACCAGGCGTTTTCCAAACCAGACCACCTCTTGGGGACCCTTCTGGAAACAAGTGTACTTCGGGTCTCCTTCCACTAGTTTCTGCCTGATGGTTTGGATATTCGCATCATTGCGCTGGGCAGTGACAATTCTGTCATAGAGGTTGGACTCTGCCGTCAAGGCGTAAAGAATTCCCTGCGGTACCACTTCTTGGCTGAGCTTTCTCATTTCTTCACACAGGGGTTCACTGACAGGCACCAACTCTAGGTGGTTGCAATGATCCTTGCGGCTAAGAGCATCCGCAACAACGTTTGCTTTGCCTGGATGATAGTGCACTTCTAGATCATAATCCTTGATCAACTCAAGCCATCTTCTCTGCCTCATATTCAACTCGGACTGGGTGAATATATATTTGAGGCTTTTGTGATCAGTGAAGATATTGCAATGATTTCCCATTAGATAATGCCTCCATATCTTGAGGGCATGAACAACAACAACTAACTCAAGATCATGGGTAGGATAGTTGAGTTCATGGGGTCGAAGGGCTCGCGAAGCATAGGCAATGACTCGGCCTTCTTGCATAAGGACACAGCCAAGACCGGTGCCTGATGCGTCACAGAAGACTTCAAATGGCTTGGAGTTATCGGGCTGAGCTAGCACTGGGGCTGAAGTTAGATGTTGTCTGAGGGTGTGAAAAGCGTTCTCACATGCTTCACTCCACACGAATTTTACTCCCTTCTTGAGTAATTCGGTCATGGGTTTCGCGATTCTAGAAAAGTCAGGAATGAATCGACGGTAATATCCCGCCAATCCTAGGAAACTGCGGATTTGATGTACAGATTTGGGTGGTTTCCAATCCATTACCTCCTGAACTTTGCTAGGATCTACGGAAATACCATCGCGGGAAATGGTGTGCCCCAAGAATTTGACACTCTTCAGCCAGAATTCGCATCTGGAGAATTTAGCATAAAGCTGATGATCTCGTAAACGCTGAAGGACAACTCGGAGATGGTTGGCGTGCTCGGCCTCGTTTTTAGAATAGATGAGGATATCATCGATAAAGACCACGACAAACTTATCGAGCTCCGTCATGAATACGGAGTTCATGAGGTACATGAAGTAGGCAGGTGCGTTAGTGAGTCCGAAGGACATGACCAAGAACTCGTAAAGACCATAACGAGTGGAGAAAGCGGTTTTAGGAATATCGCATGGTCGAATCTTGATGCGGTGGTAGCCGAACGAAGGTCAATTTTAGAGAAGACTTTGGCACCAGCCAATTGATCAAACAGTACATCAATTCGAGGAAGTGGGTATTTGTTTTTGATGGTGACTGCATTGAGTGAACGGTAGTCTACACACATTCTCAAGCTACCATCTTTCTTTTTGACAAAGAGAGCAGGGCAACCCCAAGGAGAAGAGCTCGGGCGAATGTAACCCTTATCTAGCAATTCTTGGAGTTGGGTTTTTAGCTCGGCTAGCTCTTTGGGTGGCATGCGATAAGGTCTTTTGGAAATGGGTGCGGTACGGGTTGGAGTTCGATCACAAACTCGATATCTCCGTTCGGTGGCATACCGTGCAACTCGTCGAGAAACACATCCGGGTACTCACACACTACTGGAATTTCATCAAGGGAGGAGATAATGGTCGCATAGGCACAAGAGTCGGTACCGTCCCGGAAAGGTAGGTACAAGGTAGTGTGCCCGACCGTATGAGAGTTGATCTCTATGACTCTATCTGATATATCTAGAACCACCTTATGTTGATTCATCCATTCCATACCCAAAATAACATCCATACTTCCCAACTGGATGACTATCAGATTAGATTGAACGACCCGACTTCCTAGTCTTAGGGGAACTCCAAAAATCACTAATTGAGACGTGATATTTCCACCAGGTGTGGTAATTTTATAGGTAGATTTGGTTGGTACTCCTCTTAGACCCAATTTGTCTAGCAAACTCTCATTAATGAAACTATGGGTGGCTCCTGAATCAAATAAGACCTTGACAGGAGTGTGATTGATAGAGAATGTACCCGTGAGAACTGGAGCTCCTGCGGGAATGTCACTCATGGTAGTGAAGTTCAGCTTGCCCTGGCGCACTTGCACCATGGGTTTCTTGGCCGGAGTGGCTGGCTTATTTCCCGTATTCTGGTTCTGCGGGTTTGACTTGATCCGCTCGGGCTTGGGACACTCATTAATGTAGTGCCCGGGCGGCCACGGTTGTAGCAACGGCGATCACCAACATCACGAGGGGGTGCATTAGGCTTCGGAGCCTGGCTGGCACGGGCACGACGGAACCGGAAGTTCCCGGCAGGTTTGCCCTGGAATGGCTTCATCGTCCAGCGTCCAGTTGAAGATTGCTGGGATGGGCCTGGAGCTTCCTTCTTCACAAAGCGAAATTTCTTGTGTGTTCCGCTGCCTGGGGTGAAACCGGACATCCTCTTGTTGTCCCCATGGGCTTTCTTCATAGCATCTTCTTGAGAGATAGCTTTATTCACGAGTTCATGGAAGTTGGCGGGCTCTAGCAGATTCAGGCGCTCATACAGCTTGCCATCAAGCCCGTCTCGGAACCTCTCCATCTTCTTGGCATCCGTATCAACATGATGCCGACCGTACTGGCATAAGCTATTGAACTCCTGGGCATAGCGGTACACGGAGTCAGATCCCTGACGAAGGGCTAGCAGCTCCCTCATCTTCCGGTCCATCAGGCCCTTGGGAATGTGATGACTCTTGAAAGCTTGCTTGAATTCTTCCCAAGTCACGGCGTGATTTCGCTGCATGGACTTTAAATGGTCCCACCACATCAAAGCTTCACCTCGCAGTTGTAGGGCTGCGAAGTTCGCTTTGTTCTCCTCCGAGCAAGGCAGCACAAAGGCAGAGAATTTCGCCTCTATGGCCTTGACCCAAGCCTCGGCTTCCAGAGGGTCTTCGGCTTTCGCGAACGTTGGCGGCTTCATGGCGATGAAGCGGGCATACGTGGTGACCCGGTTAGGTCCCTCGTGGTTGGCCCCATGTGGCGGCCCTCGGTTCATCTGGCCGGGCGATCGCCGCCGTGTCTGCAAGATCTGGCGCAGCACCTCGGTCTGGGTGGCCATGAAAGCCTCCGTCGGGTTCATGGGCGGGGGTGGCGGCAAGTCACCGCTACCACTTGCTCCAAAACCGTTGGGAGAGCTGCGCGTGGTTCCCACCATCTGAAAAGTGAGCGTTATTAGTGAGATAACTGAAAGCTTACTTCCAAATGATGACAAGCACGGTCATGCATTAACACATCTCATTAGTATGTAAATAATGAGTGCAGCAACGAGCACAACATTCTATAGCCACCAAGATTTATAGAATCGTTTCTCTTAGCATGGTTAGGACGGTGATTGCTCAACTGCGTGGCTCCTAATCGCTTCTGAACGATCGTCGTTATCCTATGTTCTCAGGAGATAAACAATGCATCCTTTTGACAAGCATGATCATTCGCAACGAATTATCCCAAGATAGGGTATTTAGCACCAGAAAACTCAATTTTTGAAGACAACGGAATTCACTTAAAGCATACAAGCTTAAGCATTCTTATTACAACATGACAGAACAAGGTTCACTGCTGTTACAACTCGATTTGAAACACAAGACAACACATGATACAATAGTTGCTTGGCACGAAGACGTGCTGTCAAGCCAACTACTCTAACATCTCGAAGACAACTCGATATGATCAACATCCTTCTGTACCCTGCTGTCGGCAACCTAGTTGCCCACTGAAGCACCACTGTACGAAGGCGAAGCTGGGGGAGTCGGTAGCGGTGGTCCTGCCTGGCTCGTCTGATCCAGACCGGACACAGCCTGCTGCTCCTCCGGGTGTGCCTATGCGGGGGCGTGGGCCGTAAGGCCACTATAGCCTGCGGGGGCTGCCACCGTACCTCGGCCTCCTGCACCTGTTGCTGCATATCCGCAATGTTCTGCAGCAGGGTCAGCCTCTCTATCTCGTGTGCGTCGGCATCCTCCTCTAGTGCATTGTTCTCTGCCTCTAGGTCCACGATCCTCTGGAGGTTGTCACCTCGCTCAATCTCCAACTGGAACCTCCTAGTATGCAGCCTGTCGTTCTCCTGCTGCACCTGGGTAAGCGTGAAGTTCGAGTTCTTCGGTGTGTTGCGAAAGTTGCTCCCAATCACGCCTAGATGCCTCCAAGCGCTGTGCAATAATCGCTGCGGTGTTAAAACGCAGCCCCTGGAGTGTGAAAACCACATTCAGGCAACGGGCAAGTGTCTGAGTAATATCCAACGGCTCTGCTAGGGTCAGTAACTCCCGTAGATGGTCCAAACGGTCCAACCAAGCTAGGTCGTGAGGACTCACAGCCGGAAACAGTCCAAACGGGGAAAGAGCTACCACAGTAGGGTTGTGGTCACAAAAGTCTGTCAGCACTCTAAGGGCGGCTGACTCCACGAACTCGTGCGTGATAAATCCCCAGTAAATAAAACTCAGGTCAAACCAGTCGGTGTGATCAGGGTGCGGCAGCACAGTCACGATTACCCTGCAACGGGGAACACCAAAGCGCTCAAACTCCTTCACCTCGTACGTCGGCGGGGTAAGGTAGCCTGCGGCACTGAGTGCTTCCCACGCCAAGCGCGGAAAACCCTCCCAGTGCAACCCGTTGGTACGGATCGTACCGTCAGCGTCGAACTGGTGAAACACGGGGAAATCCATCTTTACACAAAGGTAACCCATGTCAGATCTCAAAGGAGAACGGCATGACAAATGGTGAAGTTCTGGCATTTGTGAACAAAATTTCATAACCAAAAGCCCAGAAATCTCAAAATTTTCCCAACCTTTCTAATTTATTCCTTCAATACTCTTAATTAGGATTTTCAGGTTGAAACAACGATCAAGGAAACATGATGGAGGGTCCTTAACTTGGATGTGCCTAAAGGGAAAGTGAACCAACCCAACAAATTAGAACTGAGACTTGCTATTACAAGGTAACTAGTTGAGGAACAATTGTTTTTAACAATTTAGTTTAGTTAACCTAGCACATGGTAAACAAATTTTCACAAAATTTTTGGCAGCAAGACGGCTAGGTATGAGGGGTAATCTAGTTCATAAAAAGCATACACTAGCATAAACTTCCTTGGAGAACACATAGAATTTCGATTTTTGGGTCCATTTTATTTGTTTCGATTTTTAACATGCATGCAAGACGTCCTATCCGACCTCACATGGCAATCAAGCCAAAAATCGAAGTTAGTGCCGGTGGCAAGGCTTATAATCGTCTCTCCCTATAATATCTAGTCGAGAGCTATACGGTACTCGCTTAACAACTAACGAAGCGCTGTTATGTACCTGCAGAAAACGAACCTTTCGTGCCAGCACGTCACGAAAGCGTCCACATACATTACCGTTCACTATAGAAACGGTATCCATGCGTTAAGCCGCTGCATGGACAGCATCCTATTTAAGACTCTGACGCGACGTGAGTACCCATTGGAATAGGCCTCACTCATCCCTCACGGACTTTCCCGTGGTACCATCACGTATGGCAAAACGTGACGAGACTCAAACGCGACGTGGCACCCATTGGAATAGGTCCCACTAGTCCCTCATAGGACTTTCCTGTGGTACCACCACGTATGGCAAAATGTGATGAACTAGTATGGTTGTGCGAGAATGTAAGTCTGAAATAAAGTAATGTGCTGGGAGTTAGCAAAATAAACCATAGGTTATTTAAGCCACCTGAAAGAACCCAAAATTCCCTCTAGGGCCTCTGGGTCTAGTTTATCCTTAGCGGACCAACGTATTTTGGAAAATCATAAGATCTTGGCATATTTTATTCAAAAACCAGTGATTAAGGTTTATTAATTAATCTCTGGTGCATATAAGCTCTGATGCCAACTGTGACAACCCGCCCAGGAAAGTACCGTACTATCGCCTAAGACCGATCCACTTTGGTCATTAAGCAATAATAAAGTACCATCCTGTCGCAAGTCGCCGGGTTAACGCCCGGTAAATCACTTGAGAGCACAAGGATCGAATATATGCATTAAAACTCACTCGAAGGCGAGTCCAGAGATACAACATCATTCAAATTCAAATGTGTACCCCGAAGGGTTTACTTATTACAAACCATAGTTTTTGTCATGACAGAAACAGTTCAGAGTTTCGAAAAGACACAGCGGAAATTAACTAGCGGAAGCAAGTCACCACGGGAGGCCATCCATGATGCTTCAGTAGTCGTCCTCCACCCACTCCAGCTCCCAGCCGGGCGGGATCTCACCGGGCCACACATCACTGAAGGCATTACCTGGAGCAACACATTATAGCAAGGCTGAGTATACTAATACTCAGCAAGACTTACCCGTCGGTGATAACTACTTCACCAAGTCTAGACCATGAAAGGCTTCTTGGCTACTGGGTTGCTTTTGCTAAAAAGTAACAAAGAATAGATCCTTACTTTCAAGATTTTAGCACCAATTTCTAGTGGTTTAATCTTTACTACATTAGCCAACTAATACAAACAATGTTGTACAATACAATTAATCAAACATCATCTTCATCAACTTCCATCATTAGGGATCACATGACTAGTGGAGTAAGTAGTCTCGGATAACGGTGAGAGGCCGACAATCGATTGATTATAAACCTTGCAAGGTAGACCCAAACACACGGTCGGCTGCCCCCGCGAGGACAACTCCCCAGGCCGTCCCCATAAATCCTCGGGTTGGGATCGAATCTTACAGTCTTTGGTGCAGGCTATCCGGCATACCCCGCGAGATACCCGGAGTCACCATACACCACCGGTAGCTAGCCGTGAGATCGAATCCCAAGAGTAGTAATAGTAAGATCCCTCACCGCATCATTATGGTACTAGGCTTACCGGTTCCATACCCGGCATATGCTTGGTACGTTCAAAGACTTAACCCACATAACCACTGGGCCGGAGCCCAGATCCCATGCTCTTACCACGTGAGCAATCCATTTAAGGATATAGTATGATTCCTATCTAGGAACCTATTCTCGCGAGTGAGGTCATCACTCGACTTGTAACGGTCCTATAGCTTAGCAGCTATCGATCTATCATACTAGTAGGGACAAAGGTACCTATGGATCATGCATCTAGGGTTTCATTCAACTCCTGAACGTAAATGCACAATCATTCATAGATAATTGAATACGGAATTTGAAAACTGGGTTAGTTGCACCGGAGCTTGCCTTCGTCGACTAGGTTAGCTTGGGCACCCTCGGTGTCAAGTCCGTCCACGTCTTTGCAGAGAACCTTCCGCTCCGCCTTCCTCGGTTTCGGGACCGGGGAGTAATCTCCGTCGGAAGATCTACACGGAATGCAATGCACTTTAGGTGATGTGATAGTTTGTTGTCTTATCCAACTCTAGTTGGTCATATTCACCTTAACAAGCATCTATCTAAGGTTTCTATTTGAGGAAGTCATTGGTTGTACATGGATGCTAGAAAATTAAATATTATTGAAAATAACAAAAGTTATCTAGTGATTCATCTTAAATGAAAATAAAAATAAATAAGCATCAAAATCACCCAAACTTTCTGGTGGATGCTCTCTGGTCCTAAACAAGTCTAAAAAGCTAGCATGTTCACATGGAACCTCTACTGAATTTGGTTTATTAAATTACAAAGGAAAACATGCATTAAACAAGAATAATTATTGCTGCTACTCCTAAATTCATGATTAATTCACAAGAGGTGCCTTTTGGCATCCCAAGACAGTGTGCACAAGTTGGGCTCAAGAACATGAACAAAATTAACATGAAAAATCATTTATGAAGCTCTGCCAGAGATGGAAAAACATTTTTATAAAAAGATTCACATTATAACTTTGTGCAATTTTTGGCACAGCATCTAGTCTTACTCTAACACACAACATATCCAAAGCTTAGCTACAGAGGAGCTGTACATTTCAAGATATGACATATTCAAGCATAACACATTTGAAATTTTCCTGCCAAAACTACTCTGAATCTAGACACAAGTGTACCACACGTGGTGGGGTTTGACATCCTGAGACCTACAAATTTTATTTGAGAATTTTTGGAATTTTCTGTGAATTTCTAGGGATTTTCTAAGACTATGGACTGAACTGCAATTAAACTAAGTTAAGAATCCTTGCACATATGCCCCTGGGTTCACATCTATGCCCTTGCCGGCGGCGGGAGGGTTCGCCGGCGGCGATGTGGGGCCCGACCACGACAACAAGCGACACCATGATGAAATTGAGCTCACCACGGTCCGGTTGGTGGTGGTGGCGAGGGTGGAGCTGGCTCCGGCGACGGCGCACGGCGGCGACCGGCGGCGGCGCTCGGGGGGGCTCGGTGCACTGCAGCGGGGAGGCCAAATTGGCGCAAACAAGCGCGCTTGCGAGCTGGCCTGGATGCTAAGGAGCCTAGCGGCGTGCTTGGACGGCGGCGAGCGCGGGCCAGGAGAGCTAGCACCGGCGGCGGCGGACTGGCGGCGGCGATGGCGCGGGCGGCTCGGTGCGGCGCGCGAGGAGAGGCCGGGAGGCTTTATACCCGGCTCGGGCGGCCCGTGGGTGACGCGTAGGTGACGGCGGGAGATGCGGGCGTGCTACGCGCGCGTCGGGTCGCGCGCGTACGGCGGCGGCGCGCGCGCCGACGGACCGCCGGTCCGTGCGCGCGCGCGCGCGCGTATGGCGGCGCGGACGCCAATACGCCTCGGGACCGGAGCGCATCGGGGCGCGCGTGCATCGGGACGCAGCGTGGCGCGGACGTCGAGGCCTCGGGCGGCGTGGGCACGGCTGCCGGGGCAAGACCGGCGGCGAGCGGCACGGTGGCGCACGGGACGCGCATGACGTCGCGCATGGCGCGCTCTGGCTCTGGCCGTGTTGCTGGTGCCACCTTTGACTCGAGTTTTCTCAAAATTTTTCAACAGAACTGGACCAAGTGATGAATACCAAAGTTGTAGATCTAGGTACCAACAACAACTTTTACAAAGGTTGCATAGGGTTTTGTTGCCTAGATTTGAATCTGTGGAAGTGCCAACTTTGAATGTCAGCAGGGTTCTGTCAACAGTGATTTCTGGCTTGCAAGGACTTTTTCACAATTTTCCCCTCCAAATCAGCAATGCCACTCTACATGAAAGTTGTGTCCCTCAACAAGACCTACAACTTTCCCATAGGTAGAATTTTAAGTGTTTAGGTGAATTTTGGGGAACGCGGCAAAAGTTCCGGCAGGCACTCGTGGACATTGGGTGGCAAGGGGACTTTGACCCACCCTTTGACCAAGGGTTGGCCCCACAAGTGTTTTACTATTCACTAGGGCCACTTAGGGGTATGTTAGGGAGTTTTCATGGGTGAGGGCCCAGGTTGACCTAGGGTTGACCATTTGACCGACTAATCGTGTCACTAGCGTTAATGACGGTAATTAAAAACCTGGAGCGTCACACTCATCCTCGAGTAAGCCTTCGATGGATATCATTGTTGCCCTTCATCGTCTAAACCTTGCATTTGATCATACATGAGAAAACATAATGCTCTCAAAATTTATTTCGTTAAAGTTTCATAATGTACTAGCCTTCATACATGAGAAAACATAATGCTCTCAAAATTTATTTCGTTAAAGTTTCATAATGTACTAGCCTTCATCCCTACAGAGGGTATACTATTAATTAAGCTTATCCCACAAGTATTAACATGCTCCAAAGTTTAAATAGATCTTAGAAATTTTGAAATAAAGGACGAGATGAAAAAGAGGTAAACCAAGTTCACAAATTTAAATCACCTTGCATATTGCTCATGAACTCTCATCTCGCTTGTCTCTCAAGCCTGTTCATTCTACTCCTTTCCCTCTCATAACATATATATGTGGTATAGACATTATATGGAGCTTTATGGGAAAGATTAGTCCTACCAAGATATTATAAATGAGATGTTGTCAAAACAAGACAAGCTTCTCATGGTCTTACCGAGACTCTTCAAAAAGGTCATTGGAAAATGATGTTAAATCAAGGAGGGGAAAGAGAAAAATACACACACTTTGAGATAGGTGGACATGTGCAAATGGCAAAGAGTGATCCCGAGGCATAAAGGAAGTCCTCATTATCAGATTGCACAGGTTGGAAAATGAGTATGGATCTTTTAATCTTGAAACCTTGAAATTCCTAATGCACTTTAGAGAACCTGGGAGCTCATTTTATTTTTACTCATACTCAACTTTTTTTCTTTTTCTCGTACCTATACTTCTCTCTCTTTTTTTCTTTCTTTCTCATTTTTTTCTTTTTCTTTCTCATCAATTTTTTTATTTGCTCCCCTTGAACTCTAAAATTACATTGTACCTACCTCCTCCCCCATGCTTAGATGTTTGCTCGTCCTTGGGCAAAGAGGTGATATAAGGTAGGTACTGGAAATACTTTTCCTTTGGAGAGATACTTGAAATCTTCAATGTTAGCACCGTCTTGCGATCTTCCTTGAATTGATGATCCATCCTCAACGATAGGTTGTGGTCAAGGAGGTAATCACAAAAGATGATATTTGGTTTTAAGGGTGGATATCTAGCGAGGTTTGTGAGATCTCCGATGTGGGGATACACAATGCACGGATAAGAGCCTAACAACAAGATAGATACGCGAAAATGGAATGACCAGCTTCTTAGTCCCGGGCCAGAGAAATCATGGCCTGCAATAACTCACCCAAGAATAAATCTTGTACACTAAGGTTTATGCACTCAAATATATATGGCTCTGGATAGGTAGAGCAACACATAAGTGATATTCATGACAATGTTAGTATTACTTTTAAGAATAAAAAGCATCTTCAATCTAACTAAAACTTGAGAGCACATAAAACACCATGGGTCTTTATTTTAATCATAACCTCCGCTGAAGATTAAGCTAGCATTTAGATAAATTCAGATTTGTATTTTAAGAGAGCACTAGCTTAAACATGCATAAATCAATTACAAAGATAAACAAATCGGCAATTACAATCTTATAACGTCATGGCATAAATTTCATAACTTTACCAAAGATAAAAACAAGGTGGTGTCTTTATTCATGATGAAAACTAATTAACATACAAGCTGAAAGTAAACTAACACACTTGCTGAAATTTAAATAAAAACTGAAAACACTACGCAAACACAAGCTGGAAATTACAGAAAAAGGGAAAAGAAAAGAAAACTAAAGCTCCTCCTTCTTCCTAATCTTCCGCCGGCGGTTGGTATTGATGATCTTGGTAGTTGTACCCTTGCTCATAGTAGGTTTGGACATCCCCTCCAACGAATTGATCCGGCGGTACTAGGTGAAGACGCCCAAGCTCATAGGCAATATTTGCATTGCCCTCACCAAGTTGGGCCACGTTGGATTGGATGGCTGCGGCGTTTTGCATATTTCTCGCAGAATACCCTCCAATTATGGCCATACTTTGTTGTGGTTGGAGGTATTGCGTATAGGGCTCCGCAAAAGGTTACGTTGGGCACCACATAATTTTATGGAGGCATGGCTGTACTACTCCCCCATGCTTGCATTGTTGGCCCTCCGTAATAACTCGGCGGAGTAGGGATTCCTCCGGTGGCACATAGTTTTATTGTGCAACTCCCTCTTGTGCCGAGGAGGATCACTCCTTTATAATTCTTCCTCTTTTATTCTTCTTCACCGGCACAAGGATTCCTTCCTCCAACCAATCTTCCTTCCCTTGAATGAAGAGCCTAAGTCTTGGATCTGGAAGGGGTAAGTTCACTTTGGCCACATGAAAGCCTCCTCTCTCATCTCCACTAATATATTTTCCTTGCTTCAAATATTCAAATCCGAGAGGGGTCTCGGGTAGAAGATATTTAGTATTTCTTGTAATTCCCATCCTCAAGGAGATGGCCAACATAGAGAGGTAGCACCCCGAACCAATATCTCCCGGTCCCGATGTTGCCTCGCAACACCATGGGTTGATCATAAGGTATAAGGGGTCTATTGACTGCCTAGCAATTAATGCCGAGTAGAGCCAATTCAACTCCGTGTCGGTCACCTTTGTCTCCCTCATCCTCCCCATAATCCACTTACACATCCATGAGTGGAATACTTGGATAATAGGGTTCCGGATGGAATTTCATTGTTGCTGGGCTTCCCCGGAGATTAAATTCCAAAATCCATCCTACATGCCTTCTGGCACATCAACTTTCTCCGGAGCTCCCTTTTGAAACCCGAGTAGCTCCCTAATTTTCTCATAGGGAACCACTTGCTGAATTCCCTCCAAACGGATAAACTTGGCACCCCCTCATCAAGAATGGGCGCCATAGTCATCAAAATTTCCAAGGCAAACTCCTTGTGGGGTTTGCCGACACCCCGTTGGAGAATTGCACCCATCCAAGGTGCCCCAACATATAATATATGTCCGTGCCAAAACCCAATGAGTTGAGAGCTTGATCGTCGAAATTGACGTTTGCCACAAGCCTCTTCTCAAGGAGAGAGAGTTTCTTCTCGTCCTCCTCCGACAAAATGATGAAGCCATATGTGGAGTACCACGGAGTGTATGCAGGTGCACGCGGACAAACGGGTCGATCGACGAGGTGGGACGGGCGGCTCCTCCGTACGCCCTTGCGGTTCAGTAAACCTCATGGACATGCTCCTTGTTGCCCTCTTGCCACCGAGGAGGAGAGTGTCGTTCCTCCTTGGTGGTGCCATGTCCGCCTCCATGCTCTGAGGAGACTCGGAAACCGAATGCCTCCTCGAAGACGTCGTCGAAGATGGCTTGGACGACGACGACCACTTCTTCTTGGTGAAGAGGCTTTGGTTTTCTTCCACATAATTGCATCTTTCTTCTTTCTAATAAAATTCCGGGTTTCAACCGGTAACTAAGAGGTTCAAAAATTACTTCGGGATGTGGACTTCGAGTGGATTAAGGGTGTGAATTGTTTGAGCTATCAAGCTTGGGAACGATAGATATGTCTACGGTGGTTCTTGGCACAAAAACTTGAGCACACAAACAAAGGAAGGAGAGGGATACTTGCCTGCAGAAGACGGGCGTCGGGGACACCATTTATAGGCCAGGACGGTCGGCCTGGGCCGACCGGCCTGGGGTGGTTCGGCCCCCTGGCTCGGCTCTTTCTCCCAGCACAATCATTTCCCCTTCATGACTTTCTTGCCCGCGTGCTCCACGAGTTGAACCGCCCAAACGCTCTCGTCCACTCCTTTTCTTGCATTATTGGTCCTTCCACTTGATGCGTCATGCTTTGAGTCATGTCCATGCTCCCTGTCTCCACTTGCTTCACATGCCACGATGAATTTCCTACAAAGACATGCTTTCTGCCCAACCATGCTTGTCCTTTGCAAGTGGTCTTGATGAAAGTTGTTGGGAGGGCATCCAATGATGTATCATGGTGCATGCATGATTAACTTAACTAGATTGCCTCCCTCTAAGAATGTCTTAGGGCTAAGCACTCCTCTAATTTAGGAAATTAAAAATATTTTCAGAGCTATGGGAAAGCTCAACCATAAATTTATAGAAGTTTTTTAAACCATTAAAAACAAATATTAGTCGAAAATATTTTCCGGCTTCATTTATATTGGTCTCACCGGTATCGGTTGCCTTAATTAGTTGAGAGCAAGCTTGCCCGGCTTGATCATGGGGGCATAGGTTTAGGTTCTAATTTTGGCTAAAGGAGATAGATTTTAAATGAAATAAAATCAAATGAGGCATAGAAAAATTCTAATCTTAGAGAAACCAAGGATATAGATTTTTAAACAAACCAAAAGTTTAGTTTCTAGGTTCACGTGAGTCCTACCACGTGCTGAAATTCGAATAACATTTAGGTACAAGTCGTGGCTCTACTCGTGTGTTTTTAGCATGAAAAACAAGTCAACCACAACATCATATAGAGGATGAATGGTTGAGTTAGGTTCTGAATTTATTTGGTTGTGGTTTCTCGAAAAGAAGCGAACAAACACATAGGAGGGTTCATGTAAAGGGTTTATGATCAAAACAAAATATTAAACCAAGAATTATGTCTCTAATATTGTTCAACCATTTCTAAGTCTAATGTCTTTGTGTAGTAAAATTCAAAACTGAAATATCTAAAAGACTTGAAAAAACTGGAATCGGGTTGTCCTCCCGGTAGCTTATTCTTGACTCGACGAAACGGGTTGCCTCCCGCCTAGCACTTCATTTATAGTCCATGGCTAGACTTATTCACTTGATTACTTCGGATCAACACTCTTTGCGGGCGTTGCAATCTTGGGTACCCATTTCCACACCATATTGGGCACGGGCTTATTCTCCGTCTTAATCATCTTTTTGGTCTTCACAAGCGGCTTTTGTTCCTTTGTCTTGACGGATGCAACATTTTCCTTGATTTTCTTCACGTCCTTCTTCTTCAGCACTTTTGAAGGACCGATACGGCGAACCAGAGAGGGGGGGAGTGAATGGGAGCCGATAAAAATTCTTCTCGAAGGAGATGAAAACTCCAACAAGACGAACGCGGCTTCCAACACACGTCTCCGACTCACTACCAAGGTTGGTCAAGCCCACGTAGCCACTGGAGTGCCACTGGACCTAGGAACCAACACACCACCTTCCGACCCGAGAAACGCGGCGGAAAAACCAAACCTCGAGTCTTCGGACCCACACGGTCGGACCGGGTGAGCACCACCGGTCGGACCGGTCCCTCGCCGGTGAAACTGAGCAACTTTCACTAAGTGGCTCTACACCGGTCAGACCGGTGAGACACACCAGTCAGACCGATGGCAGCCTGAAAGCTCCCAAGGCACTAAACAGGGCAACCGACCACCAAACAGACCCAAACTCGAAACAGCAGCACCACGGGACAACAACGAACTCACCAAAGCGTTCACCCGAGCAAAATCCCACAAGGGCTTGCACCGGTCAGACCGGTCAAGAGCACCGGTCAGACCGGTGTGGCCTGGGCAGCTCGGGATGAACAGCACCCGCGGGTCAACTCCCCCAAATCCAAATCTCGATCTCCCGAATCACTCCACGGACTTGAACAAGACTTTGGGGATATCAGGAACACCTCATGAGGAGTCCATAGCCAAGTTTAATCCCACCAAATCTCGTCCAAAAAGGAGGAATCGAAGAAATCCCGCCGAAAGCACTTCCAACCCAAGAACTCAAGAAACCCCAAAATCGAGCACCTTTTCTCACGGATTTGGGAGGGGAATCACAACCCAAAGAACCACGAAGGGTTCCCACAAATTTCCCCCATCAAATCCCCAAGAGAAAAGCCCCGAAAACAACCCAAAGAAATCACCGAGAGAGGGCTCCGAAAATCACCACCGAGAACAACCGGGAAAAACACATCCAAACCTTGAGGAACAACGCCGAATCATCTATACATGAAACAAAGATTCGTACAAGGTCTAGCAAGCCGTCCGATCATCCATCCCTCTCTACAAGATCTCTCCGTGAAGCTCTCTTGCTAGTCCTAAGGAAAACCTAGAGAAAATAGGTGGAAAATAGGAAAACAAATGAGCTAGGGTTCCAAGAGTTGGCTGCCATCCTCTCACCTCTTGGGTTATATAGGCGGCAACCGAATGTCTAAAATGCCCTTCTCTCGCTAACTAGGGATACAAGCCCCTCAAGGGCGGATTTGGAATTCTTGATGTCTTCACCATCGGACGGATGCCGGCGACCGCACCCCGCGTAGCCTCGACGCAAGCCATGCGATCCCGACGCGTGTCCTCCGCTTCGAAGATTCGGACCGCGTCGTCGCACACCGGTCGAGCCGGTGCTCCTCACCGGTCGAGCCGGTCCCCACCGGTCGAGCCGGTCGGACCCGGTCGGACCGGTCCGGTGCCGCTTGCACCTCCGTCTTCGGTTCTCCGGTCTTGGCTTTGTGGATCAACCAAGGAACCCGGTGGTTTTACGGTGAACCACCGGAAACCCCGCGAACTCGGTGTAGCCTCCGCCAATCTCCACACATGACTTGGCTCCCACGTAGTCCCGGCTCGACCTTGGTTTTGAGGCTCTACCAAGAAACCGTCCATGACTTCATCTTCTTGTTCATGCCACCATGCGGCCCGCACTTGATCCTGCTAGCCACCGGGTCCTTCGAACGAAGCCTACTTGTCTTCTCCACACTTGGAGGCCTCACCGGCGACGACCTTTCGCGCTTGTTCTTCACCTGCACCAACACGAGTCAAGCCGCAACCTGCACCTGCAATACTTAGCCAAGAATCAGTCCACACAACGTTGTCAATCACTCATCACACAAGGAAGCGACCATCCACCGGTCCTCGAACCACACATGGTCCTCAACTTTCTTCTTCTTCAACCCTTCTTTCTCCCTTGGTTCCTCTCTAATAACACAATGATGAGGCGGAACATTTTTAACTTGAGGCGTGGTCTAGAGGAAAGGCCTCCCAAGGATGAGTGGTGGCTTCTCCCTCTCTCCCAAGGATTGCATACCTCGAGGCGTGGTCGAAACTTGAAGGAACTCCATTCTACGTTGGTGTCGAACATGATCTCCCCCTTGCCAACATCAATGGTAGCTCCCACGGTCTAGAGGAAAGGCCTCCCAAGGATGAGTGGTGGCTTCTCCCTCTCTCCCATCTCGAGTACCACGAAGTCGACGGGGATGAAGTTGTGTTCGACCTTCACAGGCACATCTTCGGCGATGCCCAAGGATAGCGAATGGAGTTATCACCCAACTCTAAGCACATACCCGTGGGCTCCAATGGTAGGCATAGCTTCTCGAACACATCCCTTGGCATGACGCTCATACTTGCTCCAAGGTTGCATAATGCCATCTCGAACTTGAACGAACCAATGGAACAGGGAATTATTGGGCATCCGGGGTCCTTTTGCTTCTCTAGTCCATTTGCAATAGCGAGACTACATTGCTCGGACATCTTGACATGATCTACCCCGAGTGTTTCTATCTGATATTTATTTGCAAGTATGTCTTTGAAGTAACAAGAATATGTAGGAACTTGAAGGGCATCCAATATCGGCATGTTGATGCTAAGTCTACGCACAACCTCCACAAACTTCTCAAAGTGATTGTCAAGTTTACCTGGGAAGTAGCGTGGCTTGAGTTGCGGTATCTTCGTGTCTTCTCCCGGCATCTCAAACTCGGGCTCTTCGGTGACGATCTCCGTAACTTCCTCCTTAGCAAATTCCTCCACCTTGGCGGATGGTTTAGGCTTCCTTGCTCCCGCGGAACGTTCCGGATCTTCGGTCTCCTTTTTCGAACGTGTTCAAATAGCCTTCGCCAATTCGGGACCTTTAGGTTGTCCCGGAAGCTTCTCTTCATTAGTAGTGAGGCGCCCGACAAGTTGTCCCACTTGCATCTCAAGCATCTTCATCATGTTGAGCACTTGATGGTTGGAGCTTTCGACCTCTGTCACTTTGCTATCGATGTTCTCCAACACCTTGTTTATGGCTTTGAACTTGGCGACGATGTCCTTGTTGATCTTAGCTTGCCTGTGGTGGATGTTCGGCAAATCTCCCTTCCTCATGTAGTCGAGCACCTTGGCTTCCTACGAACAATCCTTGTGGACATGGCCAAACTCTCCACACTCTTCACACATGGATCTTGCTTCGGCAGCCTTTAAGTCTTGAGCCTCTTTCTTTTCGATCTCCATCTTCTCCAACCTCATGAGTGAATCGATCTTGCCTTCAAGTATGTTTTCCTTCTCCACTTGCAAGACTCCTTTGACATTCCCCATGGGTTGAACCAGAAGTAAGCGTCCGGATGACTCCCACGTGTCATTGTCCACGACCTTCTTGAATAGAGTGAGAGCTTCGGTCGGCGTAAGCTCGATGATAGATGATTTCGCCGATGCATCGATGATCGTACTTGACGCCATGGTGAGTCCTTGGTAGAACTTTTGATGTAGAACCACCCGAGTGTACTCATTGAAGCGCTAGAATGCCTCCGAGATAGTTTCCGTAGGATATTGAGCAAAGGTGGCAATCTTAATACGCAAGCTTTGAGTTTTACCCGGTGAGTAGTATTCCTTCATGAAGGCCCTCATCAACACATTCCAATTTTGCACCGTCTCCGCCGGTTGAGCGTGAAAGCATTGCAAAGCCTTCCCGAGTAGAGAGAACGGAAAGAGACTTGCCCTCATTTGATCTTGAGTCACCCCGTCCATGTTGAACGTCTGGCATAGTTGAATGAATGCTTGGAGGTGAAGGTTCGGATCTTCTTTACTGGTGAAGGGTGAATGTTGCACCATGCGTACTGTTGAGGTCTTGATCCCGAACGGCCTTCGGATCTTCGCGAGGTGCAAGATGGGTAGGTCGACGATGTCCAGGGTGCATAGCTCCCTGATCTTGCGTTCTTGCGGCGGTTGTTCACCCATCGGTGGAAGTCGATTCTCCCGACGACTTTGAGGTGGTGAACTCTTTGGATATTCCAACGATCCTTCTTCTTCCGACTTCGAATCTACAAAATTCAGCTTTTTAGATTGATGTGCTGCGTGTCTCCTTAGCCTGTAAAGTTTTTCTGGATCATCCACAAAATTATCAGGTTTGTTGGAGAGGTAGCCGTCCATCTCCTGTTAGGGTTAGCGATAAACAAAATATACAAGCACAAAAAGTAAAAACAAATCTAAGAAATCTAGGGTTAGACAAACTAGATTAGATTGATTTTGAGGATGATCATAAGTTAGTAGATGCAAAAAGAAAAACCAAAAGAAAACTGAAAATTACAAAAAGAAATAAAACATCAAATCTTGATCACTTGTTCCCCGGCAACAGTGCCAGAAAAAGGGGCTTGTTGACGGTTAAAAGTTGTATCAAAGTTCGTTTAGACTTGCAAGCGGACAAGTCTCCCGTCATAGTCAAGGGACCCTTCTTCCCTCGAGTGGTGAACCCAAGGTATCGAATCCGTGGAACAAATGTGTGACGCAAGAGATGATCTAGTAATGCCAAGAACCTTCAATCTTCGAGAGATAAAACCCTAATGCATCTAATCAAAGAACATCAAAAAACGAATCTAATCTACTAAAGACCGGAGGTAGCAAAGATAAAGGGGGTAGATAATCCGATCTAGAGAGATCAGATTGAGCCTTTTGTTAAAGTTCCAAGCAAAAGAAGAAGTAGCAAATTTAATCTCATTAAAAGCCTCTTTAAACCATGGTTTCTCGTCTGACTCCGGAAACGCCCATCTTTCAGGGCCAGCGTTCTGTCACAACACACTCCTATTCATGCGGGTAGTCTAGGGCGTGTCCGAGGACAAGTCGAGATCTTTCAGAAGGTCAGGCGTGCACCTCCAGCCACCACTGCTACAAGAGCACTCTATGTGATCTATCTCGAGAATAGATCTAAGATAAGCAAAGACGATCGAAAACGAAGACTTCGGAGAAACACTTGATCACTAAGAATCAGATTCAACTTGATACATCAACTAGTACATTATAAACGAACCAAGATCACCACCGGGATCCTACCTTGACATTGCTTCTAGCTCTGGGAACTCCGACGTGGTCTTCCTTGCAAGGTTCCCACGTCGGCTATTGAGACCCTAGTCAACTAGCTCGACCCTCTGAAGGATCAGATGGCGACTAGAGAGGGGGGAGTGAATAGGAGCCGGTAAAAATTCTTCCCAAAGAACCCGGCCTATGTCCTACTCAAATCCCGGTCACACACAAGCGATGGATCGAATCACGCACCAATCGCCAAGACCACGAGGTTATGGATCAACCTCTAGCCTTAGGAACGATTCCTCAAAGCACACGCGGAAGCACTAAAAAGGGAGGAAGGAATCGAACCAAGAAGCAAAGCACACAAGCTCTGGCGGACCGTCCGCGCAGGAGGGGCGGACCGTCCGCAAGAGCCGCGCGGACCGTCCGGCCGGGTATCGCGGACCGTCCGCACCCGAGCCGCGGACCGTCCGGCCTTAGCCGCGGATCGTCCGTTAATTTACACGAACGACCCAAAGACACCCCGTGCCACGGACCGTCCGCGGGGAGCACGCGGACCGTCCGCCAAGCACCCGCGGACCGTCCGCCCGACACCGCGGACCGTCCGAAACACCGTCCAACCAAAAACCAAAATCACAACGGATCGAAACAAAGGACGAGCAAGAACACGAAGAACTCGGGACGAACTCGAGCGGCGCGGACCGTCCGCCGGGGAGGGCGCGGACCGTCCGCGAGGCTCGGACGAGCGAGGTAAAAACGCCCGACCTCGAAAGTCAACTCCCCCAAATCATCATCGGATTTCCCAAACGGTTGAAGCTATGGAGACAAGGGTTTGGGGACTTGAAAAGCGTCACACAAGGATGCTATAGCCCAAAAATCTTGCCTCCTAACTCCCTAAATCACCGGGAATCGCGAATCCTTTGAGCACCACCAAAAGCTAGAGCACCGAACAAAAACTCACGAATCGAAGTAGTTTCCCGGCGTTTGAGGGCACAAGATCAAGCACAAAGATGCACAAGACATCTATCCATGTTTCCCTCAAAGAAATCCGGGAAGAAACTCACTCAAATCCGCGGAATCACACCGGGAGCAAAGGCACGAAAATAAGCACAAAAAGCCACGAGAAACAACCCCGAATCTTCTATACAAACCAGGAAAGATTCACAAGGTCTAGCATGCCGCCCTAGCATCCATCCCTCTCAACAAATCTCTCATGAAGCTCTCATGCTAGCCTAGAGAAAATAGGAAGGAAAATAGCTACGAAAATGAGAAAGGGGAGGGAGCAAATGAAACCCTAAGTCGCGGAGAGAGCGACCCATCAACACACACTCATGGCTTATATATCAGGTCCCGCCGGAGTGGTAAATGACTCGACTACCCCTAACTTAACTACTGGCGATACAACCCACGTAGGGGCGTTTTGGTAATGTTTGTGGGTCTTCCCATCGGACGGCCACGCCTTTGCCGCACCCCGCGTCCTCCCGACGCAAGCCATGCGATCCCGCCGCGTGTCCTCCGCCTCGAAGCTTCCCGACACGCCCGGATCCCGTCTCCGTCGTGTTGGGCCCTTGGACTTGGTTTTGAGGCCCAAACCAAGAAACCGTCCGCCGATGGTTTTGTGGGCAAACCACCAAACCCCGCGTGCTCGGTTCGGCCTCCCGCCAAACCACTTGACTTGACCGCCACCGTGCACCGGCTCACTTGTCCATGACTTCGTCTTTCTTGTGTCGCCACCATGTGGCCCGCACCCAGTCCCGCTGTCCACCGGGTCCCTCGAACCGAGCCTACTTGTCTCTCCATCTCCCGGAGGCCCCTCAAGGCTGAAGACCTTTCGCGCCCGTTCTTCACCCGCAACAACACGAACTAGGCCGCGGCCTACACACCGCGCACTAAGCCAAGAGTCAGTCCAACACCCGTTGTCAATCACTCATCACTAAGGAGCGGTCATCCACCGACCACTGGGACGCTCCTGGTCCACAATCTCCCCCTTGATGAGTGCATTGACAACACACAACGCGAAATGAAATTCAGAGTAAAAGAGAAAAGAAGAAGAAAGAAAAACGAAGAAGCTCAACTCATGACCAAAACCGAAGAAAGGCAAAGAAAGGTCACAAGCCAAGCAAAACACAAAATGCAAAGAAAGGTCACAAGCCAAGCAAAGCACAAAATCCACACCGAAATCAGCAAGAAAGCTCCCCCTTAACAAATGCAAGCTCCCCCTGAACATGTGGATGCACACTTCCAAATTTCAGCTCACCTCTTCTGAATTTTCATTAAGCTCACCTTTTCTCCCCCTTGTTGACAGTGTATGAATCAAGGTGAAAATGCAGAAATGCAAAGCAAAGCATATAAACATCTACATGAGCTTCTCAAATAGGCCAAATCTAGTGTCAAAGGCTAGAAATGAGACAAAGATCACACACATGAATCATAGCATAGTCAAAGCATTGCCACAAGTAATATATGAAAATACAAGCATGTGACAAAGCAAAATTTTCAGATTTAAGCAGTTTTACCAAAAGAAGGCCCGCTTCACATGTAAAAGCCTATCCATGTCACGCTTGAGCCACAAACATGCATACCATTTAAAGATCATACAAGGATATCAAATTCTCAGCAAAAGATCATGGCAAACACCCATAAAGCAAAGCATGTCATGTCAAAGCTCATGAGCCATGTGTCCACTTCGGGGAGACTTCTCCACTGGTGAACATCATGCAACATGTTTTGCACCCATATGTGAAAGATAAGACATTTTCAAGCATAGACATGATGGATGGAGCATTTTTCAAGCATTCACACTTCTTTTCAAGATTAATTCATTTTATGGTACATGAAGTGCCTTTGCGGCAAAAAGAAGCTTATGCTCCCCCATGAATGCAACATAGGCTAAACATTCACCATGATATACGGCCTTTGGCCCAAATGCAAGAACAAGGCATCCAAGCACAATCTAAGCATGAAAAGCACATTTAGACCAAATTGTGACATGGATACACAACTACACATGAGTGGAGCAAAATTTCATCAAGGATTAGTCAAGATTAGCATTTATTTCGAAAGGGCTATCTCACCACACATATATCTCAAATATTCCAAGAGCATAGCCTCACAACACCATTTCTCCACACATATGACCAAAATCTCACAAATAGCCAAAGAGACTCACATATGGCATATGAAAGAAGCTCATCATCCTAAAATGCAATACGACACAAATGCAACATGATATATGACAAGATGGCTATCCTACCATGGTTTATACATCAAGCAAAGCATGTATATACATCAAAGTAAACATGGCATGATACATATGGTACAAAATGAAATCCCCCAAGAAACAACTAGAAGGGGCAACAAACCCCAAGTTCCCCCCGCAAGCGCACAAATGTAGCTTGGTCGAGAGGCTTTGTAAAGATGTCGGCTAGCTGATCTTGGGTAGGGACATGGCTCAAAACAATGGTTCCTTTCTCCACATTGTCCCTCAGGAAATGATACCTCACTTCTATATGTTTGGTTCGGGAGTGAAGCACTCGGGTTTTTGGCTACGCTTATGGCACCGGTGCTATCACAAAGAAGTGGGATCCGGGTGCACTCCTCACCAAAGTCTCTTATAGTGTATGAAATCCACAACAACGGGGAACAACAACTCGCGGCAAGCAACATACTCCGCCTCTGTGGTAGACTGAGCTACACTAGACTGCTTGCGGGAAGACCATGAGACCAACGAAGAACCAAGAAACTGACAAGTACCAGAAGTAGACTTCCTCTCGACTCGACAACCAGCAAAATCCGCATCGGAAAAACCATGAAGAGAAAGAGTCGAGGAGGACGAATACCAAAGACCAAGACCAGGGGCAAACTGTAGGTACCTGAAAATCCTCTTGACGGCCTGACGATGTGATGTCCTCGGCGAAGCCTGAAAACGAGCGCACAGACACACGCTGAACTGTATGTCTGGCCTCGTTGCCGTCAAGTAGAGGAGGGAGCCGATCATGCTCCTGTACTCCCGCTGGTCCACTGGATCTCCGTCCTCATCCGCATCCAAAGTGGCCGTACTCCCCATGGGAGTCGACATCGGCTTCACATCTTGCATCTGGAACTTCCTCGCATGTCTTTTGTGTACTTGGTCCGGTGCACAAATGTACCGTCCTTCACTTGCTTGATCTCGCGCCCCGAGAAAATACCGCAACTCGCCCATCATGCTCATCTCGAACTCCCTGCTCATCTCATCTGCAAACTTGGCAACAAGGTTATGTGACGAGCCACCAAAGACAATATCATTCACGTATATCTGAACAATCAGCAAGTCATTTCCATGCTTGAGGAGAAACAAGGTTCTATCTACGGTACCCATCACAAACCCTCTCGCTCAAAAGAAAACCTCTCAATCTCCCATACCAAGCACGGGCGCCCGTTTCAACCCATACGAGCCCTTTTCAACCCGTATACCCCTGTGGGTACAACTCGCTCTCAAACCCCGGGTGGTCGCTTCACATACACCTCCTCCTCTATGACCCCATTCGAAAAGCACTCTTCACGTCCATCCGAAACAACTTGAACCCTTTAGCCACGGCAAAGGCTAGAAGAATCCGAATTGCCTCAAGACGGGCCACGGGAGCAAAGGTCTCCTCAAAGTCGATCCCCTCCTTCGACTAAACCCCCGAGCAACAAGTCCGGACTTGTTCCTCGACAACCATCCCATTCTCTCCCTCTTTGTTCTTCCAAACCCACTTGGTTCCTATGGGATGGCAATTTGGAGGTGGTTCAACTAACTCCCACACCTGGTTCCTCTCAAAGTTTTCCAACTCCTCATGCATAGAATTGACCCAGTTTGCATCAGATAAAGCATGTCCAATGTCCTTGGGCTCAAAAGTAGCAACAAAAGTAGCATGAGCAAAATGAGAGGAATTCCTGGACCTCGACCGTGTAGTGCGTTCATCGATGTTCCCAATGATCTTCGACAGGGGATGCACTTCTTGAATCCGCCGGGGAGCCTCACGCCTTGAGACTACCTCCCCCTCAACTTCAGCTTCTCTCTCCTGGTCCTCTTGTTGCACCGTCGTTGTCCATGAAGTACACGGTCCACGCTCCAAAGTGGTCGTAGGGGAAGTAGTGGGTACATGCTCAGCTTCAGGCGCATGGTTCTCCCCATCATCATCTCCATCTTCATCTTTCTCCTCCTCAAAGAGGTCCTCGGCCATCTCTTCATCACCTGCACATTCAAAGCCAAGAGAGGTACATGGCATTGTCTCGTCGAAGGTCACCTCGCAAGTCTCCATGATTTTGTTAGTCTCAAGGTTGAGCACCTTATAGGCTCTAGAGTGGTTAGCATACCCAAAGAAAATACCATCACTAGACCTAGCCTCAAACTTGTCGAGTTTTCCCTTCTTCAAAATAAAGCACTTGCAGCCAAAAACTCGGAAGTGACTCACCTTGGGTGCCCGACCATGCATAAGCTCATAACAAGTCTTCTTCTTGAAAGCTCTCAATAAAATCCGGTTGGAAACATGGCAAGTCGTATTGACCGCCTCGGCCCAAAACCTCCTAGGAGTCCCGTGCTCATCGAGCATCGTCCTAGCCATCTCACAAAGAGTCCGATTTTTCCTTTCCACGACTCCATTTTGAGGGGGCACATAAGGGGTCGAATACTGATGTTCAAGACCTAGATCACGACAAAAGGCATCAAAACGAGAGTTCTTGAACTCAGAGCCATTATCACTGCGGATAGCTCGAATAGCATTTCCATGCCTCTCGTTTTTCAACCTCACGATCAGATCTCGAACAAAACCAAAAGTCTCACTCTTATCTTCCAAGAAGAACACCCAGGCATAGCGAGAGTAGTCGTCCACCACAACAAGGACATACCACTTCCCACCCACCGAGCGAACTCGAGCTGGCCCAACAAGGTCCATATGCAACGGCTACGTCGGACGCTCGGTCATGACATCGGTCAGGGGTGGATGGGGAGTGGCTACCATCTTACCATGCCTACAAGGAGCACAAACCAAATCCTTCTCAAGCTTCAACCTCGGCAATCCTCGGACAAGGTCAAGACTACTCAAGCGGGAAACCAAATCAAAGCTCAAGTGTCCCAACCGCCTATGCCATTTCCACAAATCGAAGAAGGACCGGCCATCAAACAAAGGCGAGCAGGACCCAAAGAACGAGAAAAATCAGCCACGAAAATCCGACCCTCGGGGATGATCATACGTACAAGATCACCTCGAGAATCAAGCAAACGAGACTCGCCGGACTTGAAACGCACCTCAAAACCCTCATCAAGCAAATCGAGAAACCGAAAGCAAATTAAAACCCAAAGACTTCACAAGAGCCACTCTCTTCAACGCTACCTTGTCACTCACATGCACAACACCCTCTGAAAGCACCCTACCTCGTCCATTGTCCCCAAATGTGATGTACATCTTTTCCTTCACCGGGGTGAGGCCGGAGAACCACTTCTTATCTCCGGTCATGTGTCGAGAACACCGGAGTCGATCAACCAAATGTTCTCCAAGCCTCCCCGCCCGCAAGCCGAAACAAGAACGAGAATGAGCTAGCGACTCGACACTCGGGGTTAGCACGAGAGAAAGTTAAACCGGTGTCGAGCCATCTCGCTCAAAAGAGGGGTTAGCAAACATCACTCCCTTGCCACCAAACTTCCCATGTCCCATGGGAGGAGTACGAGCACCACGAGGGGGAAAACGTGGTCCGTAGTTCCTCCGGAACCCAAAGCCTGCGATCATCTCCCCTAAACCCATACCGAGGACGAGTAGGTGGACGTCCAAAGCAAAACCACCACGAGCCCGACCAAACCTCTCACCAAAGACGCACACCATCATCTCTCCCGACAAACCTCTCACCACCACCTCTCGTGGGAACCCGCCAACACTCCTCACACTTCCCACACTCCGTGGAAGTGGCACTCTAGGCTCGGGAATACCATGAGGCCGGCGATACTGCTCCCGGTTTGCTTGCTCCCTAGCAAGCCTCTCATCCCTCTTCCTCTTGTAGCAAAACTCGCAAGATGCCTCTCCTTGCCACAATACTCACACCCGAAGGGGATGGGTTTTGGTTTTAGCTCGGCTTCTCTCTAGGCTTCTCACCCTTCTCACCCACAAACTTCACTTCGGTTTCGGAAATCATTTGTCTTAGGTGGGAATTTGGGTGGATCTTGGGTTGTGTCAAGCTTGTTGCAAAGGTGGTTGGGCTTTGGTATGAAAGAGTTCTTGGGTGCTTTTGGGAGTGGGACTTGGATCTCTCCGATCACCTCAAACTCGGGGTTAGACTCAACACACTTCTCGTACGGACTCTCCCCCATCGTTCTCTCCCACTTTCTCACCCAACTTCTCAAACCCCAAACCACGACCATCGGCCTCTCTTGAACTCCTCAATCATGATTTTCAATTGAGGTTCCCGCCGTACAACCAACCCAACACCTTCCTCAAATAGTCATTCTCCTCATAGATGACATCCAAACGGGAAGTAAGTTCAAGATTACGCAAAGTGACTTCATCACGGCTAGAACATGCATTTGCAACGGGAGATTTCAAAGATGCTTCCAAAGAACTAATGGTAGAACGAGCATCGACAAGCTTAGCATGCATAGTAGGACATGATTTGCAAGCACCAAGCAAAGTGGGTCTAGCCTTAAGCTCATCATGTTCGGTCCTAAGAGCATCTAGTTGAGCCAAAATAGAAGCATTCTTCTCATTAAGCAGTTTGATTTCATTCAACCAAGCATCACATTCAACACATTCAACATCATCGGGGAGGAGTAGGAGCAAGTTTCAAAGAGTCATTCTCAAGTTTCAATTCAAGCAATTTTGACTCTAACTCTCCTACTTTCTCACTAGCATTCTCAAGCCGAGCCCTAAGATCTTTCCTCATCTTTTTGGCATCTCTCAAAGCACACTATCACGATTATCAAGCAAACCATTCAACCTAGCAATCTCGGCAAGCAAGGAGTCGGGATCACGGTTTACCTCATCCTCCGAGTCGGAGTCGCCGTCTTCCTTCACACTCTTCTTGCCGCTTGAGCTATGGGCCATGCCACAAAAGCCCTCGAGCGCCCACACGGCCCGGCCGCCGAGGTTCCGGCTTGCACTCTTCTTGCCACCGCGCCTCCCGGCGTCTTCATCTTCGCCGCTTGAGCTTGGATCGCTCCTCGCTTGAGCTTGAGTCAACGTCGCTCGCACCGGCCACCATCGCTCTTGCCTTGTTCTTCTTGTAGGTGCTCTTGCTCGGTCGCCGCTTGTCCTTGTCCTTGCTCTTGGACTTGTTGAAGTGCTTGCCCTTGGAGGAGTACTTGTCTTCACGCCTCGGGTGCGCCTTGTACTCGTTCACCTTGTACTTGTTCTCCTCCGCTTCGGGCACTCGGCGATGAAGTGGCCACGCTTGCCACACTTGTAGCACGTCCCTGAGCTCCGCCTTGCGTTCCTCCGACTCTCGTGTAGTCGTTCAAACCTTCTTGAGAGCAAGGCCGGCTCCTCCTCGCCCAAAGCACATCAAACTCCTCATCCGGAATGGACATAAGAGAGGACAAAGAAAAGCGTCGACGGGAAGGGTTAGATTTGCCCTTTGATTCTCCCACAAGAGCAAGACTATGGTCCGTCGAGCCCTCATGCTTGGATAGAAACTTCCCGTCAACCTCGGCCCGACTTGAGCTTAGAAAAGAGGTCATCCAACTCAATAGTCAAATAATTCCCAGACTCCTTGATGGCCTCAACCTTAGCACCCCAAACATTTGGGTCCAAGACATGCAACAGCTTCAAAGCCTGATCATGCTCGGAATACGGAAAATCCTCAACATTAGCCTTCATGTTGTTCACGATGGCGGTGAACCTCTGAAACATCGCATCAATGTCCTCACCGGGAAGTGGAGTGAAATTCTCATATTGCATCCGGTAAGAGACAAAGAGGCGAGCCTTCACGTGGTTATCACCACCGTGAGCAACCAACAACTTTTCCCAAATTTGCCAAGCAAGATTCAAATGGCGAACGCGCTCAAACTCTGGATCACACAAGCTCCGGCACAAGTGATCAACGGCTTTTGCATTAGCCTCATACTTGGCCTTGGCATCGGCATCGGTCACCATAAGAGTATGGATGTTGACCGGAATAGCATAGGTCTTGTCAAGCACAATAAAATCCAACAACTTTCCTCGAAGAAAAATCATCATACGAGCCGCCCACTTGTGGTAACCCTTGCCATCGAAGTGCGGCGGACCGCCCCGCTCAACGTACGCCATCTTAGGATTCGAGACTTGTCAAAGTCGCAAAGAATCCGGCACCAAGCTCTGATACCAATTGAAGGATCAGATGGCGACTAGAGAGAGGGGGAGTGAATAGGAGCCGGTAAAAATTCTTCCCAAAAAACCCGGCCTATGTCCTACTCAAATCCCGGTCACACACAAGCGATGGATCGAATCACGCACCAATCGCCAAGACCACGAGGTTATGGATCAACCTCTAGCCTTAGGAACGACTCCTCAAAGCACACGCGGAAGCACTAGAAAGGGAGGAAGGAATCGAACCAAGAAGCAAAGCACACAAGCTCTGGCGGACCGTCCGCGCAGAGGGGCGGGACCGTCCGCAAGAGCCGCGCGGACCGTCCGGTCGGGTATCGCGACCGTCCGCACCCGAGTCGCGGACCGTCCGGCCTTAGCCGCGACCGTCCGTTAATTTACACGGAACGACCCAAAGACACCCCCGTGCCACGGACCGTCCGCGGGGAGCACGCGGACCGTCCGCCAAGCACCCGCGACCGTCCGCCCGACACCGCGACCGTCCGAAACACCGTCCAACCAAAAACCAAAATCACAACGGATCGAAACAAAGGACGAGCAAGAACACGAAGAACTCGGGACGAACTCGAGCGGCGCGGACCGTCCGCCGGGGAGGGCGCGGACCGTCCGCGAGGCTCGCGGAGCAGAAAAACGCCCGACCTCGAAAGTCAACTCCCCCAAATCATCATCGGATTTCCCAAACGGTTGAAGCTATGGAGACAAGGGTTTGGGGACTTGAAAAGCGTCACATAAGGATGCTATAGCCCAAAAATCTTGCCTCCTAACTCCCTAAATCACCGGGAATCGCGAATCCTTTGAGCACCACCAAAAGCTAGAGCACCGAACGAAAACTCACGAATCGAAGTAGTTTCCCGGCGTTTGAGGGCACAAGATCAAGCACAAAGATGCACAAGACATCTATCCATGTTTCCCTCAAAGAAATCCAGGAAGAAACTCACTCAAATCCGCGGAATCACACCGGGAGCAAAGGCACGAAAATAAGCACAAAAAGCCACGAAAAACAACCCCGAATCTTTTATACAAACCAGGAAAGATTCACAAGGTCTAGCTTGCCGCCCTAGCATCCATCCCTCTCAACAAATCTCTCATGAAGCTCTCATGCTAGCCTAGAGAAAATAGGAAGGAAAATAGCTATGAAAATGAGAAAGGGGAGGGAGCAAATGAAACCCTAAGTCGCGGAGAGAGCGACCCATCAACACACACTCATGGCTTATATATCAGGTCCCGCCGGAGTGGTAAATGACTCGACTACCCCTAACTTAACTACTGGCGATACAACCCACGTAGGGGCATTTTGGTAATGTTTGTGGGTCTTCCCATCGGACGGCCACGCCTTTGCCGCACCCCGCGTCCTCCCGACGCAAGCCATGCGATCCCGCCGCGTGTCCTCCGCCTCGAAGCTTCCCGACACGCCCGGATCCCGTCTCCGTCGTGTTGGGCCCTCGGACTTGGTTTTGAGGCCCAAAACAAGAAACCGTCCGCCGATGGTTTTGTGGGCAAACCACCAAACCCCGCGTGCTCGGTCCGGCCTCCCGCCAAACCACTTGACTTGACCGCCACCGTGCACCGGCTCACTTGTCCATGACTTCGTCTTTCTTGTGTCGCCACCATGTGGCCCGCACCTGGGCCCCGCCGTCCACCGGTCCCTCGAACCGAGCCTACTTGTCTCTCCATCTCCCGGAGGCCCCTCAAGGCTGAAGACCTTTCGCGCCCGTTCTTCACCTGCAACAACACGAACTAGGCCGCAGCCTACACCTGCGCACTAAGCCAAGAGTCAGTCCAACACCCGTTGTCAATCACTCATCACTAAGGAGCGGTCATCCACCGACCACTGGGACGCTCCTGGTCCACACCCTCTCCTCTCCGAGATGGTGTCCCTCCCTTCTCTGCTCCTCAGCAGCCGATGATGAATAGATCCCCCGTGGCTCTCGACCCCGGGGCAATAAATAGCCCGAATGGCGGCTAGGTCGAAGGGGAGGCGACTGGGCCCCGGAATGGCCGGGCCGACCGGCCTGGGCCCACTCCGGTCTAGTTGCCTACCTCCTTCACGTGGCGTTGGTTCTGAAAGACCGAAACAGCGAACCAGAGAGGGGGGAGTGAATGGCAGCCGATAAAAATTCTATTCAAGAATTCGACTTATGAACCCGATTTCACTCGTGAACCTCTGCAAGCTTCTCTTGCCAAATCACGTAGCCACTGAAGTGCTACTGAACCTAGGAGCAAGACCGAACCAACAGCCACAACACACACACAGCGGAAACACACACGACACGGCTGCTGGCAGCCCAAACCGGTCAGGCCGGTTTCTGAAACCGGTTAGACCGCTTCTGTTGGACTTAGCCTCACGTAGGCAGGGGAAATCGGTCTGACCGGTTTGTCAAACGTCGACCGAATTTCCCGGAACCTCCCCAAAGACCCAAAACACCTCAAGAGCCTTTCCACATCTGAACAAAAGAAGCCATGGCACAACAGAGACTACCTTGCTCAAAAACCCTTCTCGACAACCCACGGGGGGCAAAGGCAAAGCCGGTGGGGTTTTCTGAGATAGTCGGGCGAAGAGGGGGAAAACTCAACACTCCCTTCAATCGATCTCCCGATTCGTTCCACAGATCAAAGTGAGACTTTGGGGATGGATGGGGTACCTCGTGGGCTACCCTTGGCTACAAGCTCGGTCCCTGAAACCCACTCAATCAAGAGGAATCGAAAGTCAACCTTCATGAACACCTCAAACCCTAGAACTCCAAAACACGAAATCGAGCCCCTTAACTCACGGATTTGGGAGGGGAATCACAGCCCAAAGAACCACGAAGAGTTCCCACAAATTCCCCCCATCAAATCCCCAAGAGAAAAGTCCCGAAAACAACCCATGAAAACCACCAAGAGAGGACTCAGAAAATCACCACCAAGAACAACTGGGAACAACAAAACCAAACGTTGAGGAACCACGTCGAATCATCTATACATGCCACAAAGGTTCATACAAGGTCTAGCTTGCCGCCCGATCATCCAACCCTGTCACAAGATCTCACCATGAAGCTCTCAAGCAAGTCCTATGGAAATCCTAAGAAAATAGGAAGGGAAAATAGGAAAGCAAATGAACTAGGGTTCCAAGAGATGGCTGCCATCCTCTCACCTCATGGGTTATATAGAGGCAACCGAAAGTCTAAAATACCATTACTTAATAACTAGGGATACAAGCCCACCAAGGGCACTTTGGGAACTTGTCTTCGTAGCACCATCGGACGGATGCCCAGCGACCGCACTCCGTGTAGCCTCGACGCTAGCCTTGCGATCCCGACGCGTGTCCTCCGCTTCGAAGCTTTCGGCGCCCTGCGACCCCAAACCGGTCAGACCGGTTCTCCAAACCAGTCAGGCCGGTTTTGGCCAGACAGCCATGCCCGATCTTCGGCCTTGACTTTGTGGCTCAGCCGAGTAACCCGGTGATTTTCTGGTGAACCACCGCAAACCCCGCGAACTTGATGTAGCCTCCGCCAATCACCACTCATGACTTGGCTCCCACGAAGTCCCGGCTCGACCTTGGTTTTGTGGCTCAACCAAGAAACCGTCCACTGACTTCATCTTGCCGTTCTTGCCACCATGCGGCCCGCACTTGACCCCACCGGCCACGGGTCCCTCGAACGAAGCCTACTTGTCTTCTCCACACGGGGCACGGGGCCGTTGATGACCTTTCACGCTTGTTCTTGACCTGCACCAACACGAGTCAAGCCGCAACCTGCACCTGCAATACTTAGCCAAGAATCAGTCCACACAACATTGTCAATCACTCATCACACAAGGAAGCGACCATCCACCGGTCCTCGAACCACACATGGTCCTCAGGTTCCCGAGTCTTCTTGATCCTTCCCTCTTCTGCATGTGGGCCTTGGCATCAGTTTCTCTTCGAGTTGGACGAAACTCCTTGTCCCGCAAGATTCAGCACTTTTCCGACTAGTTCCTCGGAGTTTGTCATGTTCTCGGGTTAAGTCCCTAGGCTTCTTGGAGTCAAGTTTTCTTCATTGCATGACTTGTACCGGGCTTCAAGGTCTTGTCAAGGTGCTTGATGAACTTATCCTGGAAGTCTTGCTTTCAACACCAAAACCTTACATAAACACTAAACTCCAAAACCGACATGCACGAATGAACTTGTTATATCAAGGGGGTTAGTACCAATGGATAAGATATAAAACGTATGCCAACACAAAAGGTAAACTCATGGCTAGGTTTACAGAACTTCACTGTCAACAGCCGTGGGGACGACGTAGAGGTCGTTGGGAGGGCCATTGTCTTGGTCGTACAGAGCACGTCGCAGGAGTTCATGGTGATGCATGATGCGGAGTTTTGTAGCTTGGATGGGGTTGTTGGCGTCAAGGGCGTCAGGGACCCTGTGCTCGAGGTCGTACTTAGCTCACCGGGCTATCTCGACTTCATCTCTACGTGGTGACGCTGGCTTCCTTCTGCACGATTGGCCTAGACTGGAGGAGGCTGAGCTCCTGCATTGTGTATTGGGTTTGGAGCGGCGTTCCCCTGAATATTGACAGTATTGGTTGCATTGTTCACGATGTTATCACCCGCATTGACTGGAGCGTTTGCTGGAGCATTGGCTGCAGCATTGGCTGGAGCATTTGCTGCAGCGTTGGCAGCAGGGTTGACTGGCTGAGCTACTTCATTTTCGCCGCAACCTTCTTCAGTGTCACACCCGGTTTTAAAGGAAAAACCGAATGCATAGATCACGTGTGCGCCAGGATCAAGTTACACACACGCTTAGACATTATGAATACCAAAAACAGTGCCACACGAATAAAGAGTTATTACAACCCATAGTCTTAAACAAATCTTAAATAAACGAGTTCTCGCAGCGGACAAAATGCCTCCACAGGCAGCTGACTGAAGACTACGCACACCTAGAACTCCTGGAAATCTCCTGGAACGTCTTCAAAGTTCTCCCCGGTCTGAGCACAAAGAATTCGGGTATAGTAGATGCAAGAGAATAAACAAGCGTGAGCACATATCGTACTCAGCAAGAGAGAACAACATAACATGCAAGGCCATATGGTGGATGGCTAAGGTTCAAGCACTTTAGCATTTTAGTTGGTCAAGTTTTATTAGCAACCTGATTACTAAAGAGTGTAAGTGCATACCAACCCAATTAATAAGATATAAGCATCATAAATAAAGAATAAAACAACAATTTAAACATTAAAGTTCCATAATTTAATCATGTGAGTGTCCAGGCCGCTCTTGACCGTGAGCACGGCTAATCGATTAGTTTAACACTCTGCAGAGGTTGTACATCTTTACCCACAAGCAGCGTAAAAGCTCCGAAGAACTTTAGACCCAACCATGCGGTGTTTGCAAGACACCATATCACACTTCCGAGGTGTGATCGCATAGGGACGTTACATGGCCTTTACAAAGGTTCCCTAGCAAGTTATGACCCACAAGGTCCGGATCAGTTAGCAAGGTATAAAGTCCCCTAGCAGGTCGATACCCCACCATAAAAGAATAACTCACCCAACCCCCTGCTAGAGCAAGTCCATACCCCACAGTACCGCCGATCCCTTGTCCTTATCAGGTAAGACCATCCCAAGCTAAAGTTCCTAATTATTCAGCCAAGACCATTGCCCATTAGTTCTTGTGGTTGTACTGTTTTCCTCGGTGGTTCTCCATGTTCCGATTATCATATTAGAGTGGTCTTGTAAAGTAAAAGATCATAAACGGAACATAGAAAAACAAAAGGTAACCAAGTTGATTAATACCAATCCCAGTTGAGCATGCTAAGCAATAGCTACCACAAGATTAATTTGATTCTCGGTATCAAGGTAAAGGTAGTAAAAAGCTAGGCATGATCCTTAATAGGTTCCCATCAAATTAATGCAAGCGGAAAAGTAAAGACTGTGAATTTAGATGCATGTTATGTAGGACAAGCGGGCATGCATCAAGGAATACTTGCCTTCAACAAAGCCTTGCTGCTCAAACTCTTGCACGACTTGATCTTCAAATCCCTCGAACGAATCGCTCTCTACGGTCCACAATCATCACATACAAGCATACAATAGAAATAAATAAGAAACAGTCACCAAACAGATCAAACAGATGTAAACAGTAGCATAAAACTAATCTACGCTTCGAGACGAACGCGTGGACATAAAGAACGCTAAAATCGGAGCTAAAACGACTAAGTTATGGCTTAGGGAAGGTATAGGGACCAATCTGTAAAGATTTGAAAAGGTTTTGGGCTAAAATAAAGAAAAAGGACTAAACTGTAAGAAAACTTCTAAGGTGGAAGGATATATCTGTGAATATAGGAAACTCAGGGGCTTTTCTGCAAAATTGCCAGGGCTGGCGGCAAGGTTGACCTAGTTGACCGGGTCGGGTTGATCTAGATCCGTTGGACCTAGATCTAACGGGCTGTGGTTGCTTGCGATTTAAGCCGGCGGTGGGTGGATCTAGATCGCTGGATCTAGATCCGGCGGCCAGGGACGCCTGCAAGCACTGAGCGGCGGCGCGGCGGCGGTGGCCGGCGGTGCACGGCGGCGCTCTCGCCGGAGCACCTCGGTTTCGAACTAGGGGGCTTGATTTCGAGCGTCCCTTACACCGGGAGATAGCGCGCGCGCGACGGGGAGGCTAGCTAGGGCGGCGATCGTGGCGCAGAGGCGACGGGGGCGGCCGGTCGGCACGGCGGCGCGGGTCGCGGTCCTCCGACGAGGCCTCGAGGGCATTGGGGTGCAGGAGCTCAACCACGAACGATGCGGCGGGGTTGCTCACCTCCGTGCGCGGGTCTTGGACGGCTTCGCAACGACGGGCGGCGGCGGAGACGAGAAGTCGGCGGCGACGGCGCTCGGAGGCTTGGCGGCTAGGGCTCGGGTGGCGGCGGGTAGGCGGTCCGGGGGGCGGCGGCTTGCTTTAAATAGCCCCCGGGACCCGCCTTGGCGTGCGGGCCATGCGGAGGGAGGCGTGCTCCCCGTCGGACTCGAGCGGCGGCGTGGAGTCCGGGCGGAGGACGGCGTGGGGGAGGGGATGATGTGTGGGCCACGGCGGTCAACGACGGCGAGGGGGAGCGGGCGGCGGCCGTGGGAGGCGGGGGGCGGGGCGGGCGGGGGGGGGGGGGGGGCGAGGGCGGGCAGCGGCCCGGTGGCGTGTGGGTTGGGCGGGGCGGCGCGGGTTGGGCCCCGCCGGCTAGCTAGGGTAGGGTAGGGGTTAAGGGAAAAGGCTTGGGATTTAGGATTGCTAGAAAAGGAATCAAACATGAGAATTCAAACCTGAATTTGAATTCTAGCAAGCAAAAGAAATGCACCAGCATGAATGCCACAATTAATTCCTATATTTCATTAACTTTATTTTAGAATCTCGTCCTCGAGATTCGGACAGATTGGGAAAAAGAGATGGAAACTCCGCTTTCAGCTCATCCTCTCTTTACCATGTTGCCTCATCCTCTGCATGATTACTCCACTGTACTTTGCACATCTTAATCACACTATTCCTGGTGACCCTTGTCATTATTTCCAATATCCGAATGGGGTATTCAACGATAGTGAGATCCTCTTTCACGTTTAGGTCGTCCAAGGGTAACGCCTCCTTGTCATGGGGACCAAAACCCATCTTCAACTGAGAAATATGGAACACATCATGCACATCAGCTAGCTGGACTGGCAACTCCAATCTGTAAGCCACTTCTCCCACCCTCTCAAGGATCTTGAAAGGTCCAATAAACCGAGGTGACAACTTTCCTTTAACTCTGAATCGACGCAAACCTTTGATAGGTGATACCTTTAGGTACACATAATCGCCTTCCCGAAAGACCACATCCCTTCGTTTGCCATCTGCATAACTTTTCTGCCTAGACTGAGCAATCCTCAAATTTTCTCTGATAATCTGAACTTGTTTCTCCGCTTCTCTGATGATGTCTGCCCCAAATAACTGTCTTTCGCCTGTCTCACTCCAGTACAACGGGGTTCTACACTTCCTTCCATACAGGGCCTAAGAGGGTGACATTTTGAGACTAGCTTGGTAGCTGTTGTTATAAGAGAACTCAGCATATGGCAAGCTCTTATCCCAACTACAACCATGCTTAAGCGCACATGCTCTCAGCATGTCTTCTAGGATCTGATTGGTTCTCTCTGTCTGTCCATCTGTCTGTGGATGATAAGCTGAGCTGAAATTTAGCTTAGTATCCAGAGATTCATGCAACTTCCCCCAAAAACGGGAAGTAAACTGAGTGCCTCTGTCTGACACGATCTTCTTTGGTACACCATGCAAACACACAATCCTGAACATGTATAGCCCTGCCAACTTAGCTCCTGTATAAGTAGTCTTTACTGGAATGAAGTGAGCTACCTTGGTCAAACGATCCACAATAACCCAAATCGAATCATATCCATCTCGGGTTCGGGGTAAACCCACTATGAAATCCATTCCGATCTCTTCCCACTTCCACTCAGGCACCTTCAATGGTTGAAGCAAACCAGCGGGTCTCTGATGTTCAGCCTTAACCCGGTGGCAAGTGTCACACAAAGCCACATGTGCGGCCACATCTCTCTTCATACCGTACCACCAATACCTCTGCTTGAGATCCTGGTACATCTTAGTACTGCTTGGATGGATAGAATAAGCCGAGTCGTGAGCTTCTCTCAAGATTGTCTCTCTGAGATCTCCTGTCTCTGGTACACACAACCGGTTCTTAAACCACACGGTTCCTTGCCCATCTTCTGTGAAATCTAGGGCTTCTCCTTGCTGCATACTCTCCTTAATCTTCTGTATTCCAGCATCCTCTAGCTGCCACTTACGTATCTCTTGCTCCAGAGTGGACTGTACTTCCAAAGTCACTCCTTCTGCATGTGCAACCACTTTCAAGTTGAGCCTTTCAAACTCTTTTACCAACTCATCAGGAAACTGAATGGTCATAGCCATGTTAGTGTGGCCCTTCCGACTCAAAGCATCAGCAACCAGATTCGCTTTACCCGAATGGTAGTGAATCTCTAGATCATAGTCCTTTATCAACTCTAACCAACGACGCTGTCTTAGATTGAGATCCTTCTGAGTGAAGATATACTTCAGACTCTTGTGATCAGTATAGATCTGACACTTAGTTCCTATAATGTAGTGTCTCCAAATCTTCAATGCATGAACCACTGCTGCTAACTCGAGATCATGCATAGGATAGTTCAACTCATGCTTCCTCAACTGACGAGATGCATAGGCTATAACATGACCTTCTTGCATCAACACACATCCTAGACCTTGTCGAGATGCATCACAGTAAATGTCAAAGCTCTTTCGTAGATCAGGCATTACTAGAACAAAGCCGTGGTTAACCGCTTCTTTAACTCTTCAAAACTGGACTGACATGCACTGGTCCATTTGAACTCCCTGTCCTTCTCTAGCAATGTAGTGAGAGGCTTCACAATCTTGGAGAATCCTTCGATAAACCGACGATAGTAACCAGCAAGTCCAAGGAAACTCCGGATCTCAGACACTGTACGAGGGGCTTCCCACTTCAATACATCACTAACCTTGCTGGGATCCACTGCAATACCTCCGTTGGTGATGATATGACCTAGAAAAGACACTTCCTTGAGCCAGAACTCACACTTGCTGAACTTTGCATATAACTCATGCTCTCTCAGCTTCTGCAACACAAGCCTCAAATGCTCCTCATGGTCCTCCTCATTCTTGGAATAGATCAAGATGTCATCAATGAATACCACAACGAACTTGTCCAGATACTCCATAAAAATCTTGTTCATCAAGTACATGAAGTACGCGGGTGCATTGGTTAACCCAAAGGACATAACTGTGTACTCATAAAGTCCATACCTGGTAGTAAAAGCTGTCTTAGGAATATCTGAAGGCCTAATCTTCAACTGATGATAACCAGATCGCAGATCTATCTTAGAAAATACTTTAGCTCCTCTCATCTGATCAAACAAATCATCAATACGTGGCAGAGGATACTTGTTCTTGATGGTAACATCGTTAAGAGACCGGTAATCAACACACATCCTCTGTGTGCCATCTTTCTTACCCACAAAGATAACGGGTGCTCCCCAAGGTGATGAACTAGCACGAATGAACCCTTTACCCAATAATTCTTTAATCTGAGCTTTAAGTTCTTGTAACTGATCACTTGACATTCTATATGGGCGCTTAGAGATAGGAGCAGTACCAGGTAAAAGATCAATAACGAACTCAACATCTCGGTCAGGGGGCATACCTGGCAACTCCTCGGGAAACACATCAGGATAATCGCACACTACTCGTATGTCTTCCAAGGCCGCTCCATCAAGCTTATTCACGGCACTGGTGTTTGATGGTGCGGGATCTGCTGCAAACTCAAACCTTTCACCAGCTGGACTTGTAAGAAGGATTGATCTCTTAGCACACTGTATCACCGCATCACACGCGGTCAACCATCCCATTCCCAATATCACATTGATCCCCTTTGAATCCAGGATTATAAGATTGGCACGGAAATCTCTGCCCACAATCTTGAGATGGACGTTATCACATTTATAGATAGCTTTCAATCCCCCCCAGGTGAGGTAACTAACATGTGGCGAGACATGGGACTGATAGGTAGATTATGTTGAGCTACGAACTGGGATGTAATGAAAGAATGGGATGCTCCGAATCAAACAAAACCGAGGCGGGGAGTAGAGTTGACTAGAAACATACCTAGCACTACTCTGGGGTTCTCCTGAGCGACTTCAGCATCAACGTGCATCGCCTTGCCTCGTGCATAGCTCTGTTGTCCTTTGTTAGACTGTGGGGTTTGGCTTCCGCTCCTTGTCTGTTGCTGGTTCTGCACAAGGGTGTGTGGAGGGTTCCTCTTTGGGCAAGCATTGGCATAGTGACCAAGCTCTCCGCACTTGAAGCAAGTAGTGGTGGCAGGATTGGGCGGCGCCACGGACCTTACAGGTGTGCCAACTGGGGCTCTCTGCTGACTCTGCTGGGAAGCTCGGCGGGGAGTCTGAGGAACGAGATGCCGAAACCGCCGAGCGACCGCCGGAACCGCCGAGCAGACGCCGGGACCGCTGCTGCCCAAAGTTTCCACCCGGTCCCCCAAAGCGGAACGGGGTGTTCGGCGGTGGGTTGAAGCGTGGGCGAGACGCACTCCCAAACTGCCCAGAGCTGGCGGCCTTCCTCTTTTGCTCTCCGAGCTCCTTGCGCTTGTGCTCCAAGCGGATGGCGGCATCAACTAGCTGCTGAAAGTTAGGGAAAGGATAGGACATCGGTGGTACCGCAGCCGAGCCGCCTAACCCATCGAGGAACAGCCCCTGCTTCTTCCTATCTTCAGCAACCTCCTCAGCTGCATAGCGGGACAACTCAGTGAACTTGTCTCTATACTCAGCTACTGACATTCCTCCCTGCTTCAGAGAAAGGAACTCCTTCTTCTTGATCTTCATGACTCCAGAGGGTATGTGATGGCTCCTGAAGTTGGTGGTAAACTCCTCCCAAGTGATAGTGTCTGGGGCGGCATGAGCGGCAGAGTACGCATCCCACCAAGCGGCTGCAGATCCTTGAAGTCGTCCCGCAGCATACAAGACCTTCTCTCTGTCGTCACACTGACAGGTAGTGAGCATCTTCAGTACTGTCTTTAGCCAATCTTCAGCTTCAAGTGGATCAGCGGTGTGAGTAAACACAGGAGGGTGATGACTCATAAACTCCCGGTGCTTGTTGCGAGGCGCGGGTGGCGGCACCGGCGGATTGTTGACCTGGGCTTGCAAGTTTGTCACGGTGGTGGTCAAGTTCTGGAGGAGCTGGGTCTGTGCCTCCAGGAACTGCTGCAAAGCGGGATCCATTTGTACTGACTGGGGTGCTCTTCCTGCTGGTTGATCAACACCTGATCCTGACCTGGTGTTCACCATCTGAGTGTTAGGGACATTATTTTAGATGAGTGCACCAAGGGTTAAACTTAGGAAGATAAGATAGCAATGATATTCAGATAAGACAGATTCTGTTGACTCCAAACAATCAGGCACAGCTCTTAGTGCAGGTAACCAAAAATTATGGGTTTTGGACTGATAAAAGGAAATGAAATTACGAAACTACTCCAACTGGAATCACCTCAATCGGAGTTGTGTAGCTCTGGTTATAAAATAAACAAGTCAGGTAGGTCAGCAGTGTTTAACAGATTCGTGAGGCTGCAATGTTTCAGTCATAACTCTCTGGTTATCCATCCAAATATTCTGATTTTTTCACAGAAAATCAGTCACGAAATTCTTGAACTTTCCCAATTGGTTTTACTGCAATCCGAGTTCTGTAGCTTGAGATAAAATTAAAACAGTGCAGCTGACTCAGAAAACTGCGCGAACAGATTTTGGGATCTCGAATTTGCATTAAGGGAAAACTTAAAGGGACAAAAAGATTAAGATAGATAATTGATTGAGACTGAAGTTAACCCCCACAAACTTACTACTAAACCAATGTCGTTGTGGTCATCACTCCACAACACATTGCACTCAATCAAAAATCCAACTCATACATTAAGCACAAAATCAAGCATTCAACCACACCTCTAAACTAAACACACTTTACCGATCGTCTACTAGCGATTACAAAGAGATCCTATCCTTAATTCTTAAACCTAAGGACTATCTTCTGCCATGGCATCTGTGCGGGCGTCAGGGGAGTCGTAGTGTGGCCTCTTGGGTGACGGGGAGGTACATCCTTCTGTGGCTTCATGGGCTTCGTCGCTCCCTCGTTCGAAGTGCGGCTTCTAAGGCACGCCCTCGCGTCTCCAGAGTGAAAATCTGCTGCTGTGCTGCATATAGTGTGTTGTTGGCATCATCCAATGCAGTGTTCACAGCTGCAAGTAGACTCCGGACATTGTTGAGCGTTCCTTCATAGGCTGGTGCTGGGGTGATGTAAGTCTTGGCTTCCCCACTTGCTCTAAAAGGTATGTAACGGCAGTGGGTATCCTCCAACATGTTACGCTCCTTGTGAGAGAGCACATAGAGTGCCCTCCAAGCTGACTCTGCTATCCCAGCATCCATAGTAGTCCTGTGAGCCACATCATGATGCTTGGACACCTCCTTCACTCCACGGCATGGAATGTACTCCTCCAAGATGGCAGCAACCTCCCAATGAGGCTCGAACCACTGATGAATCCACAGTTCACAATGGTAGACAGGGGCTTTATCATAGCCCAGGTGGAGTACCATCGCTCTCAGGTGGTCTGCCATGGGAATGCCTACTCCATCAGCTCTGTAGTGGTACACTTCCCAGATCGCTTCCTTAGCTTCCTCCTCTTGCTCTTGTTCTTCTTCCTCCATCTCTTGATCAAGGTGATCCTCATCTTCTCCTGGCGCTTGCTCCTCTAGGTTTGGCTGTTCAGCTAGCTCATCCTCCTCTGGAATCATCTCCTCCGGATCTTCCTCATCGTCAGGCACCATGATAAGGTTAGGGAAAACCACAGGTGCAGGCTCCATCTCAATCTCCTCATCTGTATCTCCATCATGCAAGTCATTGTACTGTTCCTGTGGAGCATACTGATGGACTGCTCCAGCCTGAGAGGTCTTCAAACTACGAACCATCTGTAGTGCAGTGCAGAATGAGAAAGATGGTAAGGCAAAAGGACGAGAGCTAAAGCAAGCACAAGGTGAAGAATGTAGACAGCTCAAGAGTGAAGCAAAAAGGCAAGAGTAAGGTTAGTAAGAATAAAGCAAGCATGTAAGAGAAAGCTTCTATGAGTATAAAATCCTTAGTTCGACCATTTCTATCTAGGCTAGCGTTCCTACAGTCAACACAGCTCTGGTACCACTCTGCCACACCCAGTTTTAAAGGCAAAACCGAATGCATAGATCACGTGTGCGCCAGGATCAAGTTACAGACACACTTAGACATTATGAATACCAAAAACAGTGCCACACGAATAAAGAGTTATTACAACCCATAGTCTTAAACGAATCTTAGATAAATGAGTTCTCGCAGCGGACAAAATGCCTCCACAGGCAGCTGACTGAAGACTACGCACACCTAGAACTCCTGGAAATCTCCTGGAACATCTTCAAGGTTCTCCCAGTCTGAGCAGCAATTCCGGGTTTTGTAGATGCAAGAGAATAAACAAGCGTGAGCACATATCGTACTCAGCAAGAGAGAACAACATAACATGCAAGGCCATATGGTGGATGGCTAAGGTTCAAGCACTTTAGCATTTTAGTTGGTCAAGTTTTATTAGCAACCTGATTACTAAAGAGTGTAAGTTCATACCAACCCAATTAATAAGATATAAGCATCATAAATAAAGAATAAAACAACAATTTAAACATTAAAGTTCCATAATTTAATCATGTGAGTGTCCGAGCCGCTCTTGACCGTGAGCACGACTAATCGATTAGTTTAACACTGCGAGAGGTTGTACATCTTTACCCACAAGCAGCGTAAAAGCTCCGAAGAACTTTAGACCCAACCATGCGGTGTTTGCAAGACACCATATCACACTTCCGAGGTGTGATCGCATAGGGACGCTACATGGCCTTTACAAAGGTTCCCTAGCAAGTTATGACCCACAAGGTCCGGATCAGTTAGCAAGGTATAAAGTCCCCTAGCAGGTCGATACCCCACCATAAAAGAATAACTCACCCAACCCCCGCTAGAGCAAGTCCATACCCCACAGCACCGCCGATCCCTTGTCCTTATCAGGTAAGACCATCCCAAGCTAAAGTTCCTAATTATTCAGCCAAGACCATTGCCCATTAGTTCTTGTGGTTGTACTGTTTTCCTGGGTGGTTCTCCATGTTCCGATTATCATATTAAAGTGGTCTTGTAAAGTAAAAGATCATAAACGGAACATAGAATAACAAAAGGTAACCAAGTTGATTAATACCAATCCCAGTTGAGCATGCTAAGCAATAGCTACCACAAGATTAATTTGATTCCCGGTATCAAGGTAAAGGTAGTAAAAAGCTAGGCATGATCCTTAATAGGTTCCCATCAAATTAATGCAAGCGGAAAAGTAAAGACTGTGAATTTAGATGCATGTTATGTAGGACAAGCGAGCATGCATCAAGGAATACTTGCCTTCAACAAAGCCTTGCTGCTCAAACTCTTGCACGACTTGATCTTCAAATCCCTCGAACGAATCGCTCTCTACGGTCCACAATCATCACATACAAGCATACAATAGAAATAAATAAGAAACAGTCACAAACAGATCAAACAGATCTAAACAGTAGCATAAAACTAATCTACGCTTCGAGACGAACGCGTGGACATAAAGAACGCTAAAATCGGAGCTAAAACGACTAAGTTATGGCTTAGGGAAGGTATAGGGACCAATCTGTAAAGATTTGAAAAGGTTTTGGGCTAAAATAAAGAAAAAGGACTAAACTGTGAGAAAACTTCTAAGGTGGAAGGATATATCTGTAAATATAGGAAACTCAGGGGCTTTTCTGCAAAATTGCCAGGGCTGGCGGTGAGGTTGACCTCGTTGGCCGGGTCGGGTTGATCTAGATCCGTTGGACCTAGATCTAACGGCTGTGGTTGCTTGCGATTTAAGCAGCGGCGGCGGGTGGATCTAGATCGCTGGATCTAGATCCGGCGGCCAGGGACGCCTGCAAGCGCGCGAGCGGCGCGCGGCGGCGGTGGCGGCGGCGGTGCACGGCGGCGCTCTCGCCGGAGCACCTCGGTTTCTAACTAGGGGGCTCGATTTCGAACGTCCCTTACACCGGGAGATAGCGCGCGCGACGGGGAGGCTAGCTAGGGCGGCGGCCGGTGGCGAGAGAGGCGACGGGGCGGCCGGTCGGCACGGCGGCGCGGGTCGGCTGTCTCCCGGCGAGGCCTCCGGGGGGCATTGGGGTGCGGGGAGCTCAACCACGAACGATGCGGCGGGGTTGCTCACCTCCCGGGCGCGGGTCTTGGACGGCTTCACAACGACGGGCGGCGGCGAGAGACGAGAAGTCGGCGGCGGCGGCGCTCGGAGGCTTGGCGGCTAGGGCTCGGGTGGCGGCGGGTAGGCGGTCCGGGGGCGGCGGCTTGCTTTAAATAGCCCCGGGGACCCGCCTTGGCGTGCGGGCCACGCGGAGGGGAGGCGTGCTCCCGTCGGACTCGGGCGGCGGCGCGCGCGGAGTCCGGGCGGAGGCACGCGCGGGGGAAGGGATGACGTGTGGGCCACGGCGGTCGGCGACGGCGGGCGGAGGGGGAGCGGTGGCGGCCGTGAGCCGGGCCGAGCGGGGCCGGATGGGCCGTGAAGCGGCGCTTGCGCGAGCTGGTCCGAAAGCCTGGCGGCGGCCTGCTGCTGCGCGGGTTGGGCTGCAGCGTGGGTTGGGCCTGCTGGCTAGCTAGGGTAGGGTAGGGGTTAAGGGAAAAGGCTTGGGATTTAGGATTGCTAGAAAAGGATTCAAACATGAGAATTCAAACCTGAATTTGAATTCTAGCAAGCAAAAGAAATGCACCAGCATGAATGCCACAATTAATTCCTATATTTCATTAACTTTATTTTAGAAATGTTTTCAATGCCTAAAAAGGAATAAAGCAACCTTATTTTCCTTACATGAATAAATGGTTTCTAGCAAATTTTAATAATGCCGAATTTTTAATAAAATTAGGGTGTTACATTCAGCCACCGGGTCGAGGGCACCCTGGCTACGACGTCGTTGGTGAGGAATCTCCGATCTGCTTCTGGAGTAGGAACTTGCTGCGAATCTGCTGTATCCAGGACCTCTTTTTTCGATCCGAGCAGCTGCGACGCGGACGTTGGCTTGGAGGTGTCGGATCATTGCGGAGTCTTCGAGGTAATTTAGAGCGGCAAGAGCGACTCCCAGGTTGGTTTGCGGTGAGTTGTAAACTTCGAGTCCGTCGCGCTCGAAGTCCCTGAGGAGGTCTCGCGCACGCAGTCTGTTGGCACGAGGTGGATCATCTTGGCGTCACTGCTGTGGTGCAGCTGGTGCCCCAGGTGCTTGTTGCCCGGCGTTGGCGTTGACTTGTCGGGCATTGACCTGTCCGGCATTAGCATTGACCTATCTGGCATTGGCATTGACTTGTCCGACATTAGCCGGTTGTAGGCCTACACCTGGGGCAGCGGTGGCAATCTCTTGTTGTCATCGGACGGCTCTGGCAGCATTAGCGTTTTCACGTTCTTGACACTGCTCGTCTGTTTCTCCATCTTGTGGCAGTACATCCGCAGAGACGACCAAGATCTGGCGATCTAGGGTCTCGAGCTCTTCTCCCGGATAGTTTTGTGAGGAATTTGGAACGCAAGGCGGTCCGGAGACGACTCTTGGTTCAACCGGCGGTGGTGGGCCGCAGTAAGAGGTTGACGAAACTTCTTGAGAACACGACACTAGCGTGAAGTGTGTTTGGACTTCTCGTGGATAGGGCAGGGTTCATCGAGGTGATTCTTGCGGTTTCCACGGTCTTGAGAGTTGAGTCCAGATTCAATATGGATCTTGCATTTCATGTAGTGTGACGCGACGTGAGCGGTGTTGCGCAAGCCCAGAGGCATGCTAGAGGGCGAAGGGGTCGTGCGAGGGTGTTAGACGCGCTCACATACTTTGATTGTGTCAGAGAGCATGCCCTCGACACGATCGATCCCGGCGATCAGGTCGCTAGGAGTGGGTGGGTGGGCTTTTGTCGACAGATCTATTTGGTCTGTTGGTTGGTGGTGACCGTGTTGCTTTCAATGATGATGCAGGTGGCTGGAGCAGTGGATGTCGTCGGCGTCGAGCCAAAGCAGATGCCGACGGAGTTGGCGAGGATGTCCGGCATGCTATCCGGGAAGATGACACCGTTGATCGAAGCCATCGAGTTGCACGAAGAACCTTGACTGACCCCATACCTGGCGCGCCAACTGTCAGAGGGTGAGATCTGAATAGGCCACAGGGGTGTTAGTCCCTGTTGTTCGGCGGGGAGGAGTCGAAGACTAAGAACTCGAAGGTCGCACACGAGTATGTGGAACACGGAGAACACAGAGAGTTTATACTAGTTCGGCCCTCTGGAGAGTAAAACCCTACGTCTAGTTCTTCGGTTCGTATTGTTGAGGATTGCGGGTTGGTTGGGGTCGGTTGTACAAGGGGTCGCCTCGTCCGCCTTATATTGGCCAGCGGATGAGGTCGGTTCCCAGACTCCTGGTCGGATACAACCAGGAGACCTAAGTCTACGTTACACATCTTGCCATATCCCGTCGATCTGCTTTAGGTGAAGTCCACCAAGGTCTTGTCTTGTACGCCAAGTCTTGAGGTTGTGATGGATTAGGTCATCTGGGGAATCTTCTTGAAGGTCTTCAGGAGGTCGTGTAGGCTGCCAACTAGGTCGATTGAGCCCACTGACAGGTCGGCGGGTCATGTAGTAGGCCGGACCCACTTGTCAGGGACGGCCTTGAGCCTGGTCGGTGGGGACCCAGGGGTACCCATGTCTCACACCTTGTTCGCCCACTCCTTTGCCATTTTCTCCTCACGCTTCCTCTTGAAGCAAAACTCATCCTTGTAACCATCTTTCCCATAATAGCCATAATGAAACTTTATGGGCTTAGGATGGGGCTGCTCACTTGGTTTCTCTCCACTCGGCTTCTCAACTGGTTTTTCCTCACTAGGTTTCTCAACCGGTTCCTCCCCACTTGTCTTCTCACTCTCTTTCCCAAAGAATACTTTCCCCAAAGTGCTCACGAACTTTATAGGCTTTTGGAAATCACTTGTTTGTGGAGGAAACACGCGTGGAGCTGGGGTCGTGTCTAGTCGGTTCCTAAGATGGTTCGGTTTAGGAGGGAAAGCATTTTTGTGGTGGGTTTTGGTGGATATTGGATATTCTCTCAACTTCCCTCACCAACCTTGTTTGCCCCAAGTCCCTCACCATCCTGCCTCTTGTATGTCTCGATCATTATCCTCAACTGAGGCTCATGACTAGACAACCATCCCATCAACTTTCTCAACTCATCATTCTCATCCTGCAAACGGTCAACATAATGTGCAAGTTCCAGATTCATCAAAGCATGCAATTCACAGGTAGAGCAAGATGTTGGAATTGGTTCTTTCAACTTAGCCTCAAGAGAAACAGTGTAAGCATGTATCTCATCATTCTTTCTATGCAAAACAGGGCAAGAAGTGCAAGCACCTAGCAAAGTAGGTCTGGACTTCAGCTCAGCCACTTCAACCCTAAGCATATCTAGTTCCTCACACTTGGAGGCATGCTTTTCTTTAACCATAGAAAGATCAGCAAGGAAAATAGGACAATCAACACATTCAACTTCATCAGAAACAACAGGTGAAGCTTTAAGAGAGTCAGCTTCAAGCTTAGCATCCAAGTTCTGTGTTTCTAACTCAGCTACTCTAGTCCTAGTGTTAGCGCCAAAAATTGGTACAGGAAAGAGACTGACTTGTGGGCCGAGTTTGGTAACGAAACACCATTCGGCAGGAAATTTTCCTCAAAGCATTCGGTAAAGATGCCTGCGGTCGGGAGCACGCCATCATTCGGCACAAGGGCTGTTTTGCGCTTGGAAGAGGAAGCATTCGGCAATACGTGATGACATGGCTTGAATATAAGGAAAGGACGAATTGATGACGGGTGCAAGACAGACATTGGCGCCGGGGCATTAATTTAGGCAATAAATGTTGTACTCGTGGTCGACTAGGAGTCGTATTAGGACAAGGGTATAAATATGAACCCTTAGTGTTTGTAATAGGGATCGAACAATTTCACAACAAACCGGCCCCGTGCCAACTTTCGAGTCCTTTAGTCGAGTCGTCGAGTTCTTTGAGAGGAGCCATCGATCCGTCGACCTGCGTAAGTACCGGCAACCTTGTATCATGTCTAGTATCATGCGGTGGATTGAGACCGTGATGCAAGTAGTCTTGTTACCATGCTTAGCATCATGCGGTGGATTTAAGCTTGGTTCAAGAGGGTTTCTTGTTAGATCATGAGCCATGCGGTAGGCTAAGATCTAGCTTGGAGCTAGTTATCAGCTCTATTAGATTTGGCAAGATCTAATAGATTCATTAAGTTACCACGTGTTGCTTTGAATTTTGCTTTATGTTTAATTCATGTAACACTCTTATTGCCTAATTTAGATTGGTTAGGTTCGGCTTTATCTTGTTTACGTCCATATGATGTATGTTGAAATCTTCAACTCGATGTGGTGCATGGATCACGTGCTCTTTAATAGCCGAATTCGAATCAATCTAGATTGCCACGTGTTGCGGGTTCAAGCGTGTTGATCTAGCATAGTTTGTTCCTTCTCCACGGAACCCGAATCGGTTGTACAGCTGTATTCGGCAATTCTGCCACGAGCGAAACATCCTCATAAGCTTGTTTGAAATAATGTATGCTTTTAGCTTATCATGATTAGATTGTATCATGTGGTGGATTGATCTACTCTTGGTCGGTGGTGTGGTTTCAAACAAGTCGTATCATGCGGTGGATTAACTAGTTTGGTGTCACGCTCGACGGGTTTGAAAGTACCTAGACATGCGGTAGACTAGTGCTTTTGGCCTATGCATGCATGTTAACTGCAAATTTATAATCATGCTTCACCTTTATTTATTTTATTGTGATTTATCCTTGATAATCGGTCATGGTCACGTGCTGCAATATTGCGTAGATAAAGACCAATCTTTCATCATGCTTACGTCATGCATTCGGCTATACCCTGTTTACATGTTTAATGTTCCCGAATGATGCTTAGATTGCCGACATATAGCATGTTGTAGCTATATGTCGTTTGATTGGATTTAAGGCCGTAAATACGCAACTGTCTGGTACCACCCGGGAAGTTCCAGGTTTTATCTAACTGTTTTCATCCTTTGTCAGTTTCAGGAAAAATTGACTGGCATGCTTCGGATTCGGCAACGTGTGTTAAGCCAGCTTTGTTCGGCTTGCTGTGTGCTTGGCGTGAGGTGCTGATTTTACGTCAACACACTTTTTGGCACGCCTGGTGGGACAATCTAGTTGATCAAGATGCCTAAAATTTAAGATGTCGTGGATGTCACCTTAGAGGAGCTGTCTACAGAACATCAATTGCAACTGAAGGAAGCTATTGATCAATATCAGCAGAAGTGTCTGATGTCGTTTTCCAAAAATAGAAGTGGTGTGCCATTCCTCAAGTCTGACATGCCAAGGGTTCTACTGCCAGGAGAACCTGATACCACAACTGTTGAAGAGAAACAGGAAGTTTTTGGCATGGTATAGAAAGCTTTGGAAGACATAATGGCTAGGCACAATACTGCATTTCTGAATAGCTTAGATAGATGATGGTTGGCGTCTTTGGCCTAGGTGTGGACAAGAATTTTGAAGGAGAATCAAGTGCTGTTGTCAATGGCCAACCAGTTCGTCAAGATACAAGTATTCAACCGCCTCCACAGAGCATGAGTGGTCAGCCAACTCAACACATGGATAGCCAACCAGTTCGGCCAAATCCTCGTCAAGCAATACCTAATCCATGCACATATGGAGAAATGGTGTTTGGCACTCCTGGAGTTCAACCTGATTCTATTTACAGGATAGCCGTAGCAAATAACAGGTTGCGGAAGAATATGTATGGCACCAGGTATTCGGAGTTCATGGATTACAGTGCTCTTGATGCTCTCCCGAATCCTGGATATGGTGGTGCTACGGGGATGCCTGTTGGAGGATCAGGGAGTCAAGATGTCAATATTAATCTCCTGATGCAGAGAATGACCGATGTGCTTCAGAATCAATTCAGTCTAAAGCTAAAAACCAAGGGCACGTGTATACACCTCGTTTCCTAGAATGGTATAACAGGGTGGCCTTACCGAACAGGGTGAAAGTTCGTGTAGATCTCACGAAGTTTTCTGGCAAGATGATAGAAGTACTGTGGAACACATAACTCGATACTTGATGCAGCTTGGGGAAGCTTCTGCTGATGAGGCATTCAGGATCAGATATTTCCCTTTATCACTGATAGGCCCAGCCTTTACATGGTTCACTTTTTTGCCTGCTCACTCAATCTGCTCCTGGAAGGATTTGGAGCAGAAGTTTCATGCTCATTATTTCATTGGTAGTAATGAGAAGAAGCTAATTGATTTAACTACCCTTAGGCAGAGGAATAATGAGACACCCATGGAGTTCCTCAGGAGGTTCAGAGAAACAAAAAGCATGTGTTTTTCATTGAGCCTACCAGATGATCAATTGGGTGGGATGGCTGTAGCAGGAATGTTGCCAGCTATTCCGGAAAAGCTATTCGGCATGGAGTTTGATAATCTTGGCCAGCTGTCGCACAGGCCGTCATTGATGAGCAACCAAGCTTATGGCTTCAAGAAAGACTCCAGGTTTGCCAAGCATAGTGATGTAGCTGACATCTATAATCAATTCCTCGAAAGGGTATATCAAGGAGAGGAATTTGATGATGAAGGGAAAATAGCTGCAGCTGAAATAGTCTGGTGCAAAGAGCCATTAACAGTGAATCAAAGGTGGATCAAGCAAGCTAAGGGCACTTATGATTTTGATGTGACCAAGGCTGATAAGCTCTTTGAGTTCCTTGTAAAGTAAGGCTGAATCAAGTGGCCAGATGGGCATTCTATGATTCGGCCTGATGGGGTAAAAAAAAGAGGTATTGTGGGTTTCATGACTGGAATTCTCACTCCATCAATTAGTGCGGGGTCTTTAAGATGAGAATTCAAACGGCTATCCAGGAAGGTCATCTAAAATTTGATAATAAGATGAAATTAGATGGCAACCCTTTTCCTCAGAACATGATTGGATTCTCAGTCAACATGGTGACTGCTGAGGAGAAAAGAAAAGTGAAGATTTTGACTTCAGCAAGGGTCAAGCAGGATGGATCAGTTGACCCTGCTCGACAAGTGACAGTTGAACAAATCCACAAGGGTGAGCCTCGCATCCTGAAAAGTCAAATTGAAGTGGGCGAATCCTCTAAACCCAGGGTGACTTCGCGTATTCTCCTTAACAAGTGGCAGCGTCAGCAAGAAAAAGAGCGTTATCAGAAACAAAAGTACGAGGAGGAGAAATGAAGATATGAGGAAGAAGTGCACAGGAAAGAACGAGAAGAACATGCGCGAGAACAAGAGCGTGCGCATTGTGGATGTGTTTTCTTAAGGCACTGCTGGAACAAAGGGTTAAAGCTTCCCATGCTAAACAATTGTCCCGAATGCGGTGACAAGTACACTGAATACAGGCAGGATACTGTCAATCGCCGATCCGTCCATGAAAGAATTGGAAGGATGCATCCTAGTGACGGTCGTAGCATAAAAATAAATGAAGTTAACGATCAACCAAGGAAAATATATGCTGATCACAGATGGGTTGATCATGAAGAAGAAGAAGATTGTGAGTATGTCTGGCAGAAAGGACAGTGGTGCCCGCCTGTTTGAGAAGCCAAAAGAGAAGGGTTCAGCACTTGAGGAATCAGGAGTTGAAGCAGGCAGGAATCAAGAGGAAACAGGTGTGGCGTCCAAAATACAAGCCTGATGGGTTTGGTCGTTCAGCTCCTACGTGCATGGTATGCTTCTTGCCGAATGAATTCATGGCTCCAGCTAATCATATTGTGCAGGAGGAGGTGTCGCCAGACATTGATGAGGCTGAGCAATTTGGGCTGATGGCACAGCTAGTGTTGGCCAAGCAAGCTACTTTTGGCAAGCCAGCCAAAAATCGGCACATGAAACCACTATACTTAAGATGATACATCAATGGGAAACCATTGACTAAGATTTTTGTTGATGGTGGAGCTGCGGTCAATGTGATGTCGTACACTACATTCAGGAAGCTTGGCATGGGCCTTGGAGATTTGACGCCAACAAGCATAGTCTTGAATGATTTTGCTGGAAATCCTTCAGACACCTAGGGCTGTGTACATGTGGATCTAATGATCGTGTCTAAGACTTTGCTTACAACCTTCTTTGTCATTAAGGGCAAAGGGGCATACAGCTTGCTGCTTGGAAGGGACTGGATCCATGCAAACTGCTGTATTCCATCTACCCTGCATCAATAGCTTGTTCAATGGGTAAATGATGAAGTGGAAGTCGTCCAAGCAGATGATTCGGTAAGCGTGGCTAATGTGGAACTAGCCTTCTGGGAGTATCAAGGTATAGATTGCTTCTCAAGCAAGGATTAGGGTGAAGGTTCTGTTGAACCAGTCAGTAGTGATCAACAGCCGATTCAAGCAGTCGGCTCTTGTAGCAATTTTTACTGGAGAATCGAATTGATGGAACTGATGGAAAGTTAGGACATGGATTTATGTCGGCTGACAAACTGTAAGAAATAGACATTGGAGATGGTGACAAGCCAAGGCCGACATTTATCAGTGCTAACTTGAATTCAAGCTTTAGAGAAGAGTTGATCAAGCTATTGAAAGAATACAAAGATTGCTTCGCTTGGGATTATTCGGAGATGCCTGGTTTAGATCATTCCATTGTTGAGCATTAGTTGCCAATCAAGCCTGGTTTTAGACCTTATAAGCAACCTCCCCAGAAAATCTACAAGGATGAAGTATTGGCCGACGTGAAAAAAGTTGAGAGATTAATAGAAGCAAATTTCATTCGGCCATGTAGATATGCAGAGTGGATCTCTAATATTGTCCCTATTTAAAAGAAAAAACGAGAAGATGAGGGTTTGCATAGACTTTAGAGATCTAAACAGAGCTACACCCATGGATGAATATCCAATGCTTGTTGCTGACTTGTTGGTTGATGCTGCTGTTGGACATAAAGTTATTAGTTTCATGGATGGCAATGCAGGGTACAATAAAATTTTTATGGCAATAGAAGATATATATCAAAGACAGCCTTTAGATGTCCTGGACATATAAGCCTGTTTGAGTGGATTGTCATGACATTTGCGTTGAAAAATGCTGGTGCAACTTATCAAAGAGCCATGAATTATATTTTTCGTGAGTTGATCAGCAAAATTGTTGAGATATACATTGATGACGTCGTGATCAAGTCTTTGGATCATGAATCACATTTGGATGATGTGAGGAAAACTCTAGAGTGCACCCGGAAACATGGGCTTATGATGAACCCGAATAAGTGTGCCTTTGGGGTTTCAGCTGTAAAGTTCCTGAGATTTTTGGTACATGAAGGAGGAATAGAAGTTGGCAAGAAAAGCATGAAAGCTATTGATGAAGTTGTTCCTCCAACCAATCTCAAGGAGTTGCAATCTTTGCTTTGCAAGATTAACTTTGTGAGATGATTCATATCCAATTTATCACAAAAGGTGTTGCCTTTCCCTCCACTGTTAAGACTCTAGAAGGATCAGAAGTTTGTATGAGGTGACGAACAACAAAAGGCTTTTGATGAGATCAAGGAGTATATGAAGGAACTACCAGTATTGGTGCCTCCACAATTGAACAAGCCTTTTAAGTTGTACGTGGTGGCCGATACCCAAACCATTGGATCGGCCCTCATACAAGAGTTTGAGGGAAAGGAAAGAGTAGTTGCGTACCTTAGCCGAAAATTGCTTGATCTCGAAACAAGATATTCGGCTGCGGAGAAGATTTGCTTGTGTGTTTATTACTCATGTACAAAGTTTCGGCACTATTTGTTGAATGCGGAATGTATTGTATATTCAAAATTTGATGTAATTAAACACATGTTGTTTATGCCAATTTTGAATGGAAGGATTGGCTAGTGGATTTTAGCTTTGTCTGAGTTTGAGTTGAAGTTTGAATCGGCAAAAGATGTTAAAGGACAGATTATTGCTGATTTCATTACTAAACATCGTGACCCATTGATTAATTTACTTGAGATTACTCCTTGGGCTTTGTTCTTTGATGGATCTTCATGTGGCAAAGGTGGTGGTGTATGAATTTTATTAATTTCACCTAGAGGAGAGATGTTTGAATTTGCTATTCCTATTCAACCTACTGTCACAAATAATCAAGCTGAATATGAAGCATTGCTTAGAGGGATCCAATATTTGAGAGAAGCGAAGGCTATTTCAGTTGAAATTTATGGAGATTCAGAGTTAGTTATAAAACAATTGAATGGCCAATATGAGTGTAGAAATGAGATCCTGAAGAATTACTACGAGGATTGCAAGGAAATCTTGAAAAGTTTTCAGTTAGTGATTCTACAACATATTCCTAGGGAACACAATGAAGAGGCAAACAGGTTGGCTCAAAGTGCTTCGGGTTATAGAGAGAATCAAGAGGTGTTTGCCAATGATATATGTCCTTTCGGGAGTGACCTAGCAGAAGATGACTAGAGGAAAGAGATTGCTGATTATTTGGAGAGTCCATCCCGAAAGGTCTCTAGGAAACTCAGGTATAAAGCTATAAAGTTTGTTCTTCTTGATGGACGTTTGTATTACAAAAAATTGGATGGGGTGTTGCTACAATGCCTGGGTCAAGAAGAAGCAAAGAAGATGATGAGTGAAGTGCATGATGGGCTGTGTGGAGCACATCAATCGGCTTATCGAATGAAATGGGTTATCAGGCAAACTGGATGTTATTGGCCGACGATGCTGGAAGATTGCTTTGAATATTACAAGGGGTTCCAGCATCAGCTTTAAATCCTATTATCAAGCCATCGCCATTCAGAGGATGGAGTATAGATTTGACTGGCCAAATAAATCCTCCATCTAGCAAGGGGCATAAGTTTGTGCTTTTGGCAACTGATTATTTCACTAAATCGGTTGAGGCAATTCCATTGAAGAAAGTAACATCAGAAAATATGGTTGAGTTTGTCAAAGAGCATATCATTTATAGATTCAGAGAGTTTGCTGAAAGTATGGGTATCAAATTGTTAAATTCTTCTCCTTATTATGCTCAAGCTAATGGTCAGGCAGAGGCTTCTAACAAGATCATGATCAAGATTATACAAAGGAAGATTGATCAGAAGCCAAAAAGGTGGCATTCGGTATTTAATGAATCCTTGTGGGCTTACCGAATGGCCCCTCATGGGCATCATGCTGTCTTGCCATGGGAGATGCAATCAGACTCAAGGAGAGTAGTTTTGCAAAAGGATTTAAGTTCCAAGGACTACAAAGACTTTATGATGAATGAATTAGAGGATTTTCATATGATTCGTCTTAGGGCCTTGGAAAATATTGAGAAAAACAAGATGCGAGTTGCTAAGTACTATAACAAGAAAGTAAAGGTCAAGCAATTTGCAGAAGGAGATTTAGTTTGGAAACCATTACTGCCGATTATGACTAAATATAGTACGTTCGGCAAATGGTCCCCGAATTGGGAAGGTCCTTTTCGGGTGGTTAGATGTTCGCCTGGAAACGCGTACATTTTGAAAACTTTACTAGGAGAAGAGTTCACTGCTGCTATAAACGGGAGATACTTGAAGAAATATTATCCTAGTATTGAAATTGATCGATGATTACAAGCATTAGAAACATGGAAACAACCGGCGTCCGGGAGAGAAGCCGCCTTCAGAGTAAAAATCCTGACAAAAGGAGATGGCCAATACTAAAGTGTATTGCCCTTAGCACAAAAATTTTCTACATTACAAACGTTTCTTGCAGGTTCTTTATTTGACAACCCAGCCACCTAAGATTGCCAGAGACCCTGCAGGGAGCAGAGTGCCTGGAGGAAGAAGCGAAAGTATGCTTCATTTCTTTGGCTCCACGTTTTTCCTCTTCAGTTCTTCCCTCTTCAGCCGCTCCAGGACCACCGTGATGGCAACGTAGAAGCTTCAGGGGTTGCCGTGCATAGCAGCTTCCATCAAGCTGTCCCAGGAGGCCTTCAGGTTGTTGTACCTATCAGAAACATCTGAAGAAGGGGAACCGATTCTCGTTGAACATGGGATCTGAAACTTAAGCATGAGAATCAAATAAGGATGAGGATCTCACCCCCTACTAACGCCTCCAAGCTCATGCGGCGTTCGCATTCAGCACTGCAATGGGTGGTGATGTCCCGCAGGTCGTGTTCTAGATGCCGGATGTGACGACGCGGCTGGTGGTTGGTCCTCTGTTCTGGCATGGCGTCTTCTTCATTAGCAGAGGAGTCGGAAAGGATGTACTCAAGAACTTCTTCAGTACCAAAGATTTCCTCTGGTAGCAAGTTGAGGATGAAATCAAAGGAACGTGAATCATGAGATTGCAATCAAGAACAAGAGAAAGGATTGAGAAGAAAAGATTACTCTCGAATGGTTCGCTTCTTTGGTGGGAAGCTGTTCTCCTTGACTGGTTGTTTCCCCTTGTCCGCCATGGCCTTGGGGGTTTTTCTCTGGAGAAGGAGGACGAGAGGATGTGAAATGATGGAAGTGTATGCGAATGGGTTTGCAGAGCACCAGGGGGGCTATTTTATTAGCCGTGAGAGCGCATCGGGAGTGATGACTGGCTGGCGTGTATTAATGGGAATACCAAACGACGGGGGTTTCTCCCCGAATGTGAAGGGTTGTTCCATTTAACAGTGTTCATGGCTCCCGAATAAGGATTTTCTGCGGATTCTACGCCAAGGGACAACAGTTTGTGCGTATTCGGCTAGAGTAAAAGTTCCCGAATGCGTTCAAAAATAGTGAAGGTTCGCATGCACAAATCAGAGGAAATCATCACAAGACAAATGCAAAAGATAAAATTTCATATTTATTGCTGAAATTCCAACACCCCTAGTACAAACTAGTCAAATAGCCTGTTCAGTACAGACTGGGGATGAATGGAGTCGGCAATGGCATCGCTGTGGCCGTCGAGGCGCTCCAGGGTGACCTCGATGTCGTCGACGTCCTTCGGCGTGCCACCGTAGAAGCCGCGCGGCCACGTGGAGTAGTCGACGCCGGTGTGCGTCGCCATGGCAGCTAGGCCCAAGGTGGTGCCCAGGCGGACGCCGTGAAGGGCCCCTCATCGACGCAGTCTTCCACCGCGCCAAGGCGAGCTTCCGATGTGTCTCCGGGAGCGTTCACCTTGTCCGCCAGCTTCTTCACCAGCGCCTTCAGCCAATTGAGCTCAGCGTCGCGATCTGCAGCAATCAAAGTGCAATGGCGGTTAGTTCAAGGTTAAGTTGAGATTAAACAAATCACAAGATTCACTGTCGATGGCCTCCAGCAGCTGCTTGCGCTGGTGCTCCCACTCAAGCTCGACGATCCCGGCCTTTTTGGAGACGATCTACAACTTGTGCCGGGTTTCATCGCGTTCCGCCTTGAACCTGCGAGCGGCACGATCATCGTAGCGCGAGCTGGAGGAGTGGGAACGGCCAGGTGATCCCAAGGAATCGCCCGCCATGGCCGGAGTTGTGGCTGGTGCAGGGGCAGGATTCCACTGGATGAGCTTGAAAACACGAAGAGGATCGTCAGAAACAAAAGGGGATCTAAAAGAGCCGCGAAGAAATCAACGATCACCATCTCCGACGAGTGCCAGCGCGGCTCCCTTCGGCCTCGTCGCTGGCCCAGCGGCTGATGCTGCTGCTTGCCATGGAGCTTTTGGGAGTACTAGTACTGGGGAGAAAGAGCTTAGATTGGCAAAGGTTTGGGAAGCAGACGACTTGATCAAAGTCTAGGGGCACCCGAAGTTCTTATTTATGGAACTGGCAAAGAGATCGTGGCCAGAGATCGTGGCGCATATCCTAAGAAATTTGGGAAATGGAGGGACTCCCTCAACCGAACCGTCGTCAGGTCGTTTGGGATCAAGCTAAGTCATATTCGGTTTGAAAATCCGGCTGTTTTGCAATCGGGTTGTTTTTCGGGTCTGACACTGTTTGGCTAGAGTTGCCGAATGAATCGTCCAGAAATTGCTCGTCAAAATAAGGCAAGACAAATATTGGAAAGTAAAGACTGATGGCGAGCAAAATTACAGAAATGATGAAGCATTCGGCTACAAATTGTTTGTTACAATCATATACCCAAGTATTTTGAGATTACATTGGAGGCATCTGATATCATCTTGTTAATGTTCTCCAACAACCTTTGGTCAGCTTCTTGGGTCTTAGATAAAGTCAAGAGCTTTGTCTTGAGCTGCTTTCCTACAGTCATGGTTGTTGTGGCTTCTTTTCGTATCTTCTCAATTGATTCGGGAAGTTCAGCCATCATCTTTTCATCAGCTTCAATCTCAGCTGTCAGGGTTCTCAACTCAGCTTCCAACTCAGCTTTTCTGACTTTCTTCAGTTCAAGTTTAGGCTGCAATTTGGTTTGCAGTTCCTTATGATTCTGCATTTGAGTGTGCAAATCTTTCATAGAGTGCTTGTTTGCAGCTTGCTCTTGTTCTAGAGCTGGTTGAGAGGATAAGTTCTTCAAGGCTTGCTTTACTGCTACAAAGTGATCATCCAGCTTGGAAATAGGTTCTATGGAAGCCTTGATGTCGGCTAGGAGATCTTGATCAATGAGTGCAAGTGCTTCTCTTAAAAGATCAGCATCCTTGACTTGGTCTTGAACATCCTTTTGCAGCAGGGAAAGAATTTCCCTCAACTTTGCCTGATTTTCCTCTGATAAAGCTTGATTGGAAGATGCTTCATCCCCTTTTTCGGCAATCAAGTCATCCACAGCAAAGGAGTAGATCGGTGATGATACAGTTTCCTTCTGAAAAGGTTTTCTTGCTGAATTAGTGGTGATTCATTGAATGAAAAGAATGGAAAGGTAGGTGTTCATGCTTACATCATTCCTGGCTTCCCGAGTTGGAAAAGGAAGTTTTTCAGGCTCAAGGTGGGGCTCTTGGATGTTCAATTGAGGAAAGGCTTGAGGAATCCTTGGTAAAGCTGAAGCTTCTGGTTGAGGAGAAGATGGTGGAGTCCTTGGTAAGGCTGAAGCTTCTGGCTGAGGGGAAGCTGGATCCATCCTTGGTGAGGTTGAAGCTTCTGCTTGAAGGGAGGATGGCTGGATCCTTTGTGAGGTTGGATTTGAAACATGTTGAGGGGAAGAACTCCCCACAGTTTGGCTCACCAGAGTTTCATGTGCAACTAATAGGTAGAGGATAAGTGCCAATGAAGAAAATGATTTGAAAAATGAGATAATGAAAACTTTACCAGTAGATGGAGCATTGGCAGACTCTGTAATGACCAATGGTCGTTGAGTTCTGGTCTGAAATTACACAAGATAAAAGATGATCAGGATGAAGAATGACTTTATGTTCAAGAAGGGAAGGATTCTAACCCGAATAGGAAGTCTTTTGGATGTTCTTTTCTTCTTATCAGCTGAAGGAGCAACCAGAGATGGAGCTTTCCTTTTGTCAGAGGCCGAACTGATGAGAGTTGGATCCAGTGTAGCATATCTAGACATCAGTTGAGCCAAGGTGGGAGATTGATATCCCAAAGCAGAGATTGGGCCTGCAATGTTGTAGGAGATTGTCCTGGCAAGAGGGGCAGGTGCTGTATCCTGCAGAAAATGGCAAAATCTCGATCAGTAAAGAGGGGCATGATTTAAAAAGAGGGAAATAAGTTTATTACCTTTGAAATTGGATGAAAATCAGGCATTAGTTCAAGACAAAGAGGATGTACTGGCACATTAAAGATGTGATCATGAAGTTCTTGCCACCAAGAAGTAAAAGAGGGATGAGTTACTGTTATTGGCACGAAAGGCTTGGGTGCATAAACAGTTGAGCTGCACTTGTACTCGAAGAGCCTCTTTGCTTGTATGGATTCCTTGATATTTTCTCTGGGCTTGAGAAATTCATGTAGGAATAGCCTCGGGGGCACTTGGCTGCATCCTAGTTGTCTGGCCATCATGTTTGGCTGATAGTACTCAAAGGTGCTCTAATTTTGCCTTCCTCCACAAAATTTTGCTAGTAGGATGCATGGATTATGAAGATATTGAAAATTGCTATAGATTGTACATCATTACATATAGCCTCAAAACTAAACTCACAAGGAAAAGTCAAGTTATCATTATTCAGGTATGGGAGCCAAAGAGGATTGGTAAAACCTCTGAAGAAGAGCTCAAAAAGTTGGCCAATGTTTTGGTTGATGAACACGATTGAGGCAGCTTCTCCATAAGTTTGGCAACCTTTGCTGCTCTGGGTTTCCCCTTCATTGTAGTTGGATGAAGGAAAGCGCCGGTTGTTGAGGTCAATACCAACAATCTGACTCTGATGTAGCCCATGACTGTGTTGGCCTCAAGCGAAGGATTAGCCTGCTGAAGACGTGCCAACGCAGCGCCCAAGTTGGCCTGGGGGTTGTTGAACGTCGGTAGTTCTGCCTCTTCAAACTCGAGGCATAGGTCGCAGGCACACAGGGGTACCGCCTGGCGCTGCTCCTCCGCCCGCCTCTGTGCGTGGTTCGCGTTGGCTTGGATCTGATGTGCCTCCTCATAATCGGTCACGCCGGCCCGAGGTGGGTCGTTCGCCGAAACCACCAAGACGCGCCGCTGGGTGGATCTTTGGTCATTGGGGGAGATGTAGATCCAGGCCATTTGGAACTCATCATCGTCTGGAGATGTGGGAGCCCGTACAGCACGTGAGGCGTCGCGCTCCTGGTCGATCTTCTTCCTAGCCGGCAGCCACGGAGAGTGTGTCGTGCGCCCTTGTGGTAGATGCATGGCACATCTAGTGGGTCGTGACAGACGCAAGTTTTGACCTTCAGGTCACCAGATGGATGCTGCCACCCTGATTGGATCTGGATCGACTTTGCCACCTGACGAGCGTATGCGTCGCTGGATGGCCGCAGACTGAAAGGGAAGGTCTTACGGTGCGATGCATCTTGCGTTGACCGATGGGCTCTTTCGCAGATCTGGAGGGTTTCCTCCATCATGTTGATGACACACACCATTCCCTGAACGACATCATAGGGTTTGGGCAGGTGGGTCATCTACTTCTTGCTGGAGCTGGGGGTGGCGTTAAGCATCGCCACTGGGGAGGTCGTCGCCGCCAGCGTGGTCGAGGTCACCGTGAAGGAGCCAAAGCAGATCTTCACGGGGTTGGCGAGGATGTCCTCCATGCTCACCGGGAAAACAACAACAGATCGAGCCACCATGCTGCATAGCGAGTTCCCGATCTCCCCTACCTGGCGCGCCAACTGTCAGGGGGTGAGACCTGGACAGATCCGCAAGGGGGCTACACAAGCTGTTGTAGGTTGACTAATGGGGGGATCGGGACCTAAGAGCGTCAGTGGTAGTTCTTGGATCGAACTTGGAACTCGGCGAGAATGGCAAGGACACAGTGGTTTTAGATTGGTTCAGGCCTCCGGGGAGTAAAACCCTACGTCCAGTGTGGTGGGATTATGCGTGAATGGGGAAGTCCCCTCGAATGGAGCTCTAGGCCGCCTTATATGGCCAGCGGCCTAGGGTATCTATTCAAGGTCGGTGGACCCTCATCGGGGTCAGTTATAGATTAGGAAGGTCTCCTTCCATGATTACAGAGAGGATCCCGTGATCCTTGGACCTATTGTTGGCGTCACACCGCGATCTAGGGGAAAGACTTGCACCACAAGCCCGACAGGTCTTCCGGAATCTGGATCAGGTTGTCCAAGGTCTTCCAATGTCGCTGGGGTTGTGGATAAGGTCTTTGTGCCCACTTGCAGGTTCGTGGGGCTTCTGGAAGGTCGGGTCCACATGATAGGGACCTCCGAGACCTTGATCGGTGGGGACCCATGGGTACCCATGTCTCTCACTTGGGAAGCCGTTCCTAAGTGACACCAAGGCAAGGATCAATGTCGGGAATGGAATGATCTGATTTCGCATTAAAAAGAACTTTGTTGACAGATAAAACTCCTATGCACCTACGCTCTGCAAGCGTATAGACCGACACCTTTTTCACCACATGGATTTCCTAGGTTCTTATCAATCTACGGAGCAAGGGGATTACAAATGTTTGATCCAGCACTACCTAGTTAACATATCCAAACCCTAAACTACGGTTAATCTAGAGAACTACTACGCTACACTAGAGAGAGCAATGAAACTCACAAGATATATAAAAGACACTTGCACAAGGGTCTACGATACTTGAACATGCAACCGCTTAGAGATATGAACATCTAATCTATCGGGGGTTGTGACCACGATTTTACCCTTTCCCTCCTCCATACTGTCACTACACGGAGGTATTCGTACTAGACCTATGCTGATCATGGCGTATTGAAGGGTTCTAAGGGACAAGTGAGATCTATACTCCCAACAAGGCATGGTAGCTAACCTTAAACATGAAAGCATCTTCAACACTAGATGATAGATTGAAACCATAAAAGTTGCTATTACATCTCAAGGTAGTTTACAACCCATGGAAAAATGAGAAGATTACCCCATCAAGGTGTTAGGCATAGCACCGTTGATCATGGTGACGCTTCCGACGGTGTCTTCCTTCTCCTCTGGGGGTGTCGTGGCCAGGCCTCGACGTCCTCCTCCACTTGTGGTTGCTTCCTTCGAGTCGAGCGATAGTTCTTGCAAATCATCTCTCTCGTCTCCTTCCTCTCTATCTCGTGGACGACATCTTGGGTGAATGGCTCTCCCTCTGCAAATGGCGGCGCCCACGCGTCCTTAGGGTTGCATCATCTTCACGCTCAAGAAATGGGGGGGCGAACGGACGTCGGAATGGGCCACGCTGGCAGGCCTGGGCCGACCAGCCCAAGCCCATTTCGGCCCGGCTCAGTCGCCCTTCGCACACATGGGTCCTCTTGCCATTTTATAATTTGCCCCCTTCACTTGCATCATTTTGGCGACATCATCCCCGCGTCCAAGATAGAGGGTCTTCTCGCATGAAGCTCGGTCTTTTACGCTTCAATCCTCAGGGATGTTCCTTTGTAACACTTCGGTCCTCACTACCTTTTGGAGTGATTTCATCTTGCACTTAAACACAAACGAGACTCCTCATTTACTCCTTTGAACTTGTTGTGACTCTGTCCTTTTTGTACATGTTTTCCTGCAAAAACATAACACTTCCAAATGCATGTACAAAGATGAACTTGTTATATCATTAGTGTGCCTAGTGGTGGGTTAGTTTCATGATCAAGCTCAAACCAAAGTGTAATGAACATGTTTGGTGTACCAAAATACACCGTCAACATCTCCCCCACGCTTAGATCTTGCTCATCCTCGAGCAAGTTCCTTGCAAAAGAACTTTTGTCCATGGCGTTGAAAACATGCTCCACTAATTGTACCTTCACAAGTTAGTCAATCCTTTGTCTTTAATATAATAAAAATGAAACAATGATCATGATACTTAAAGATGGGCATTTAGAATTACTCAAGATTTACCCCACAACACATACCTTTCACTCGAGGTCCTCCATTCCAGCCATGCTTACTTCTTTGCTTCCATCGGAGGGTTTTCATGATTTTTCAAAATAAAAATTCCTGCAACAAGTTTTAGACAAAAACCTTTCTCCAACTTCTCACATGTTGCTCATATGAAGTGGCTATCTTAAACAATTAATAAACTCTTACCTCCCACAAGTCTCTCATATAACATGTAAGGTGGAGCTATAGGTATGGCTAGTGTAATCAACCCAAGTATTGTCAAGCTACGAAATTCCTCTAATGGTTGTTTACCTTTCAAGCCAATGATCATGAGAATTAAACCATGATGTGGGGATGTCAATGATAAGAAGATATAGAATGGTGGACGTGTGCAAGGGCAAAAGAAAATAAAACTACGAGGCACCGATGACGTCCTTGTTGTCGGATTGCACATGGTTGGAAAAATAGAAGATTCGTCTCTTAACAAAAACATGGCATCCTTCCATACACTTCATTTAATCTTCACTTGATTCATCCCTATTCATACTTTTCTTGCCTTTCCTCTTTCTTTCTTCCTTTCTTTCTCTCTTTTCTTTTCTTTTCTTTTCTTTTCTTTTCTTTTCTTTTCTTTTCTTTGCTTTCCTTTCCTTTCCTTTTCCTTTTTCTTTTTCGTTTTATTTTCTCTTTCTCTTTTTTTCTTTTATTTCTTTTCTTTTCCATACACACATTTTTTTACCTATCTCTCTCTCTTGACATCTTTACCTCTCTTCCCAAGCTCTTTGCTCATCTTTTCTTGCATAAATACAAACTGAATTTTAAATGAAAACCATGCTAAAGATTAGAGGAAGCTTCAAACATAGGTTGTGTTCAAGGAATATGATGTACAAAAGAGATATTATGGTTTGGGTATGGAATTCGGCGATGTACGGAACTTTCGATGTGAGAGTCTTGTTACTGAATACATGACGAGGCTAGAAATAAAAGATATACAAGGACATGATCATTGCTCGAAATTAAAACTTCCAAGAGAGAAGGAAGCTAGCCCAACTCATCATGCTAACCGCACTTATGGTGGAGCGGATATCGAGTTGGCCTTCTATAGGATTTTTCTTTGTCTCTCAACATGGAAAAAGAGCTTTCGCTAACCTTTATTACAAGGGCTTTCATATAATTTTCAGAATTAAACTCCTCCAACATTAGCATCAAACTCAGCACAACTGAAACAAGGTTCTAGATCGATGTATAGTGCTGGCACTTTTAAAGGTAAACATTTCAAACCAAATGCTCATGCTCATATATCAAAATTAAAGGAAAACATATGAGTAACGAAAGAAAAAGCATCGCATGAGGCAAAATTAAAGAACACTTTTTATTTGATTTTCCGACTCAAACTCTAAATTAACACACTTCAAACTGAAAATTTAAAAACACACCTAAAAATTTAACTCACAAACTCTTGCAAACTCTTAGTCAAACCAAACTAAACTTACTAAGGAAAAAAATTTTAAGATCTAGCTTGCTAGCTCTCCCCCACGCTAAAATCATACAACGTCCTCGTCGTATTTTACAAAAATCATAAGGGGGAAAACCCTAACCATCTAGTGCAACTTCCCATAGTCCTTCCACCACCTTTTCTTCATGTTGCCAGACATCCCAAATAGCTTCCTCACGTTCCTATTGAGGAACTTGTAATCGTCATCGACTACCCACTCCAAATCCTCCATTCTCTGCCTCATCGCCTCCATAGCTTGGGAACACTGCTCGACCGATGCGTAGAGGTCCGAGATGGAGTGCCAGCAAGCCGCACAACATAACAAATGCATCCCGAATGGGTGGTTGTCGGTAGGGTCGTCACCGTTGTCGTTGTCGTCGTTGTCGTCGGGATCACCGTTGTCGTTTGGACCTTCGGGGAGTCGGCTCTTTAGGCACCTCCTCCCAATAGAAGAGGTCATTGTCGTCCCTTCCAGCGGCTACCCACAAGCTTGGGCTGCAGTCGTCAGAGTAATCACTCCCCCCGTAGTCCTTCGTGTAACATCCCTGATGTTTTTAATCTTAATCTCAGTCACTAATGAAGCTTAACCATGAGTTGACCAACTCAAAGTCCTTAATAGTGGTCAAACCCTTTAGTGCCCTAGACCCATCCCTAGAACTTTGGTAAAATCTCAAAATTTCTCAATAGAACTTCAAATTCAACAAATATAAAAATTGCTCAGTTTTTTTGAGAACACATTTCATTCAATTACTGGCATTTCAAATTTTGAGGTTTAAACATTCAAAAACGCAATCAAAGCTCTGTTGAACAGTTTGACCGAGCCAAGAAAATATGTAACTTCAAGCAAGTTTATATCGAAATCTGCTGACAATTTGATAGGTCGGCCTTTGTAAAAGTTGGAGATGGATATGTGTTCTACAACTTTTAGTTTTGGAGATTTTGAAGTTTAGTTCAACTTTTCCCGGTTTGAACCATTTGAACTGGCCAAGCTGAAACGTCTTGGCGTGTCCGCGCACTCTAGCCACAACATCGCGTCGTCGGTGCACCCTCTGCGTCCGAACGGTCGGCATACTTTTGGTCGTACGCCGACGTCCGTGGGCCCAGGAATGCATGCACATGCTCCCCTCGCCTGGCCAAGTGGCCCCAACGCCTCAAGGCGGGCTAGGTGGCAGCTGGCTGTCCAGCAAGCCCAGGTGAGGCGCCCCAAGCCAAGGCATGCGCCATGCACCCATGGCCCCGTCGTGCATTTGCCCCTCGGGCCAAAGACCGAGCGCCGCCATTCCTGCACGCCGCCGCGCCGCCATTGCCGCTCGCCGCCAACCTCGACCCTCCACTCCTTCTCTTCGAGTCCCCAACCCCTAAGCTCGTCCGCAGGCACCTAGGTAACCTCCTCTCGAGCCTGCATTGCCCGCCAAACAGCTTGCTCGCCGGCATTGCGCCGGAGGCAAACGGTCGCCGCCCTTCTCGCCGCCGGCCATCGCTACAAACCGACCTAGGGTAAGTCCAATCCCACCCGTAGCCACTTGCACACCGAAGTCCAGCCTCCTCTCGCTACCGGCGAGCCCCGGCCCCGCCAGGGGTTACATTGCAGACATTGCGTTCTTTGCAAGGGCCTGTGTGCAAGTTTCCAGGGACTGATCTGTAAAAGAATTTGAAAGCCTAGATTCAAAATTCTGAAACTTGTAAAATATGTAGTAAATTATAGAAAAATCAGAAAATACAAACACAACTGTTCTGGAATCCTTGCGAAGAGAACTAACTTTTCTAGAAAGGGAGTTTTCAAACTTCAGTATATTTTTTAAATGAATTTGAATTGATCAGTTTAAATAGATTTGAAATAACATGAAATCCATAAATGCTATGGATGTGAATGTTGGATATGTTGTTAATATTATCATTCTTGGCACTGTGTAGGAAAATGGCACATAAATCATGTATATAACTCTAGTTATGAATTTATTTTGATTTAGCTTAGTCTTAATGTATGAATTGTTTAAATTTATCTGTTAAGCAAATGCCACCCAATTTAATGCAGTAGCTCTCTAATACTTAGTAGACGCTGTCATAAATAGGAGATGAATTTTTGGCCTGTGTAGACTATTCTTCTGAATTATTGTGATTAGTTTGTGTTAAATTCAAATTCATATTTCTACTGCAGTAATGGATCCAATTTTTGGCATGTGAGCTAGATATATCTTTATCATGTTGTGTGCGAAGTTATAGCCTCAGGGCAAATTTATATTTTGATTCATGAATTATTCATTATCCTGGTAGCTTTAAATTGTTGCATTTATCATATTTATTTTGTACTTTGTTTTACCTCCTGTTTGGTCAGTAATTTTGTGTTGCTAATATATGCATGCTGGTAAAGTCTCATGGTCAGTTTGTTTATATATTTTCCATAATTAGTTTCCTAAGTAATCAAGCTTTAAATGAATGAAACAAATGGAAAACAAAACTATTTATGTTTGCAACCTAAATTACAAGATTGGGATGTACCAAATCACACATGAACAACCCCAAGTTACCTTGGTGAAGTTTACTTAACTAATGAACTTAGATGTGCACACAATCACCATCAAATAAGAATAAGGTTTCACACACATCCACTTTACGTTGGTAAATAAATGTTTATTAAAAACTTGTCAAGGTGAATATGGCCAACAAAACTCCCCATGTTTATCTCTGAATTCGGAACTGAATTTCATTTCTTAAGTTCGTAAACTTGAATAATAATGCATTTTCATATCGTATAGAACTTTCGGACGAAAACTACGAGCTGGTGCCTGAGTCTGAAGGGGAAACAGCTAAGGGAGAAGTGAACGTGGTGGAAGTGTAACAAGACCCAGACCAAAGTTCGGAGGAGCTCCAATCTGACTTTGCTAGTGAAGGCAAGCCCCGGAGCATAACCTACTTTTGTTAACTTATGCAATCCTTTATGCGATGTTTGTGCATTTACGTTCAGGAGTTGAATTGAAACCTTAGATGCATGATGCTAGGTTCCTATGTTCTAATACTAGCATGACAGGTCGCTAGTTGCCATTCTTAGGACCACGGTAAAAGTCGAGTGATGACTGTCACTCGCGAGCTATAGGTCTCTTATGTTGGAATCATAAGATTGTTAAATAATTCTGCTCATGTGGTAAGAGCATGGGATCGACTTCGGTTAATAGATGTCAGTGGTTAAGCTTTTGAACGTACTAAGCATTTGTCGAGAATGGGACCGGTAATCCTAGTACTTTCCTGATCTGGCAAGGGAACTGTCTACCACTAATCCCGAGAGTGATCCCCAGATACTAGGCAGTGGTACATGTGTGGATCTGGGTGGTCAGATACCGTGACCAGGTAAGCTTGTACCAGGGACTATGGACTTGATCCTGAACTGAGGACGGTTGGGAACCGCCTGGTTGGTGTGTACCCCACCCCTTTTGGTTTTAGTTGGCATTCTTGGGGTATGAATTCTCCCGTGCGTTTAGGTCCACCTTGCAAGGTTATTAATCGATGGATCATCGGCCTATCATCATTATATGAGACTGCTTAACCATCCACTCTATGTCACTTAATGATGGAATTGAGAAAGAATTCATATACTTGTTTAATTTGAATTGTACAATTCATGCTTTAATTAGTTTGGTAATCTAGTAATGGTTAAATGAATAGAATTTGGAGCTAAAATTTGAAAGTAAGGACATACTCTTTGTTGCTTTTCAACAAAACAACCCACTAGAGAGTTGGTGATTTTCCAATGACCCGACGGTTAAGTCTTACTGAGTATTAGTATACTCAGCCTTGTTGTTGTTGATGTCTTTCAGGTAATGATGTGTGTGATGATGGCTTTCTGTGGCCTGGTTCTCTCCCACCCGGTTGGGAGTACGAGTGGGAGGATGACAGTGCTTAGTGGCATCACAGATGGCCTCATGTAATGTTGCTTATGTCATTTAGTATTTTATTTCCGCTGTGTTTCAAACTTTGAACCATTTACCTTTATGCAAAAGACTGGGTTTGTAATAATGAACCTTTGAAGGATGTTATGTAATAATTTGTGACTTGTTTATCTCTGGACTCGCCTTCGTGTAAGTTTTGATGTATAATTGTCGATCCTGTGATGTAAGTGATTTACCGGGTTTGACACGGCAGACACGACAAGTAACTTCTATATTATTGCTTAATGGACAAGTGGAGTAGTTTAGGCAATAATATGGAATTAATTTGAGCTCTTTTGTCACAGCTGGCTTCAGAGCTTCACTTGTACACCAAAGGTCTTAATACACCCTTAATAACATGTTTTAGAATAAAACTTGGAAGATTAAGCCGTATTTTCCAAAATGCATTAGGGACACTAAGGATTGTTTAGTCCGAGAGACCCTAGAGGTTTTTGGGTATTTTCTGGTGGCTAGTTAATTACAGTTTATCTAGACTAACTTCCAGTACATTACTTTCAGTCAAGACTTACTTTCTCGCACAACCATACTAGTACACCACGTTTTGCTATACGTGTGTGGTGACACATGGAAGTCATGTGAGGGATGGATGGGACCTACTCTAAAGCGAACCAACCGTCGCGTTTGTGTCTCGCCACATTTTACCATACGTGGACGTTCCGTATTACAAAAATGCGAGGCAAGGATGCACTCCATTCAAACGGAGAGTGTCTGAGGTTGGACGCTGTCCATGCAGCGGCTTTATGCATGGATGTCATTTCTATAGTGAACGGTAATGTATGTGGATGCTTTTGTGAGTGCTGGCATGAAAGGTTCGGGATGTTCTATGATTTTCTGCAGGTACACTAACCACTACCCATTAGGTATGGGTGAAGAACAAGTGCGAAAGGTCGTGGGCGGTGAGGCCTTCATGTGTGGAGAAGACAAGTAGGCTTGGTACGAGGGACTTGGTTGCCAGCGTAGTCAAGTGTGGGCCGCATGGTGGCATGAACGGCAAGATGAGGTCATGGACGGTTTCTTGGTTGAACCTCAAAACCAAGGTTGAGCTGGGACAACGTGGGTGCCGAGTCATGAGTGAAGATTGGTGGAGGCTACACCGAATTCGCGGGGTTTCCAGTGGTTCACCAAAAAACCACTGGGTTCCTTGGTTGATCCACAAAGCCAAGACCGAAGACCGCAGACGAAGGTGTAGCAGCATCGGACCGGTCTGACCGATGGGTCTGACCGGTGTTCGACGACGCAGTCTGGAGACTTCGAAGTGGAGGACTCACGTCGGAATCGCATGGCTGGCGTTGAGGCTACACAAGGTGCGGTCGCTAGGCATCCGTCTGATGGTGCGATGACGAAGATTCGCAAAGTGCTCCTCGGGGCATGTATCCTAGTGTTAGTCCTTAACGGTAGTTTCGCCTTTCGGTTGCCTCCATATAACCCAAGTGGTGAGAGGATGGCAGCCATCTCTTGGAACCCTAGCTCATTTTATTTTGCTATTTTTCTCTTCCATTCTCCTTTGGAATTTCTAGGACTAGCTTGAGAGCTTCAAGGTGAGATCTTGTGAGAAGAAAGGATGATTGGGAGGCAAGCTAGACCTCGTATGAACCTTCATGGTATGTATAGATGATTCGGTGTGCTTCCTCAAGGCTTGATTGTGTATCTCCTGTTTTCCCTTTTTGGTGCTTTTCGGAGCCTTTTATTGACGAATTTCTTGTGGCGGATTAGAGACCTTTCTCTTCGGGATTTTGTGGGGGATGTATGCATGAACCCCTCGTGGTTCTTTTCCCTTTGATTCCCCTCCCAAATCCGTGAGTAAAGGGCCTCGATTTTGGGGGTTTTCTCCTCTCTAGGGTTAGAGGTGTTCTTTGTGGGATTTCTTCGATTCCTTTCAATTTAGCAAGTTTTGGTAGACCAAATCTTGGCTATGGAGTTCCCATGAGGTGTTCCTACTATCCCCAATGTCTTGTGCAAATCCGTGGAGTGAATTGGGAGATCGGGAGCTGGATTTGGAGGAGTTGACCCGCGGGTTGCTGTTCATCCCGAGTTGCCTAGGCGTGACCTGTCTTACCGGTGACCGGTCTGATCGGTGTAAGGCCTTTGTGGGATTTGCCTTGGGTGAATGTTTTGGTGAGTTCTCTATTGTCTTGTGTTGTTGCTGGTCAGTTCTAGGTAGGTTTCGAGGAGTTTGGCTAGGCTTTGTGTAGGGTTTTCTTCCCTTGCAGGTTGTGTTTTCTAAGGTGGTTTTGTTCCAAGACCTAGAGGAGTCACTGAGGCTTCCTGGAGCCACCGGCCTGACCGGCTCTATCCACCGGTCTGACCGACGCAAGCCATTGGTTTAACCGGTGTAGCACAGGCAGCAAGCCGTGCTGATTTCCATTGTGTGTTTGGTGTGTTTGGTTTGGAAGGTTGTTGTGTTGGCTCTTAGGAGCAGTAGCTCTCCAGTGGCTATGTGATCTTGGCCAGCTTGGGTAGTTGAGTCAAAGACGTGATTTGGTTAGCCGTATTCATCCTGTTGGAGTAGCAATCTCCCTCGAGAAGAATTTTTATCGGCTCCCATTCACTCCCCCCTCTCTGGTCGCCAGTTCGGTCCTTCAGATGTTCAGAAGCTTACTGGTTGCATGGCGGCCCTGAACAGATTCATATCAAGACTAGGAGAATTAGGACTACCCTTCTTCAAGCTACTCAAGCACTAAGAAAAGTTCGCGTGGACCGCGGAAGCTGATCAAGCTCTGACCCGGCTCAAAGACTTTCTATCTAATCCACTAGTCCTCACATCTCCTCGCGAAAAGGAGCAGTTACTGCTCTACCTCACTACGATTACTCATGTGGTCAGCACTGCCATCGTCGTCGAGCGGTAGGAAGAAGGCCATGCCAATCTAAGTCCAGTGACCCGTCGACTTCATCAGCAAGGTCCTGTCCGAGTCCAAGACCTGGTACCAACTAGTTCAGAAGCTACTCGATCTACATAATACTCATTACCTTGAGGAAGCTACGACATAACTTCCAGGAGTACTCGGTCTCCGTTGTCACTGACTACCCGCTTGGTGATATACTCCACAACTGGGATTCCACCGGGAGAATCTCCAAGTGAGCAATCGAGCTTGGCGCCCTCAACATCGACTTCAAGCCATGTACCACCATCAAGTCTCAAGCACTAGGTGACTTCATGGCAGACTGGTAGGAGAATCAACTACCCACACCAACAGAGCAACCAAAGCATTAGGTGATGTACTTCGACGGTTCACTCAAGCACGAGGGCATGGGTGCAGGGGTACTCCTGATCTCACCAAAGGGCAAACAACTCAAGTACGTCCTGCAGATGTTTTGGAAGGTCTTGAACAACAAAACACGGGCTCCATTACACAATCTCTTTGGGCACCAAGAGGCTACTAGTCTACGGCGACTCTGATGTGGTGATCAACCAGGTTAACGACTCTTGGGACCACAACAAGGAGAACATGCAAGCTCGAGAACAAGTTCCATGGTCTCGAGTTCCACCACGTCATCCGCGACAACAATGTTGCAGCGGACATCCTGTCGAAGCTTGGATCTACTCACGCTTAAGTACTAGCGGGAGTCTTCATCCACGAACTACACACACCATCCATACCAGAGCAGGCACCTACGACCACTGATCCTGAACCATCTCAGCCCAGTCAGGAGGTCATGATGATCGACGTGGACTAGAGCCAATCGTTCATCGACTACATCCGCGAGCAGAAGGTTCCCTCAGAGAAGAATGAAGCTGAACAACTCGTCCGACGAGCTAAACACTATGTACTAGTTGGGGACAAGCTCTACAAGCGAGACGCAACTTCTGGAGTACTCATGAAGTCTGTACCTTGGGAAGAAGGCAAAGACATCTTATAGGAGATTCACAAAGGTGTCTACGGCAATCACGAGTCCTCCCGGACCCTCATGAGCAAAGCCTTCCGGTGAGCTTTCTACTAGCCCACAGCTCTAGGCGACGTAGAGGAACTCATCAAGAAATGCCAAGGGTGCCAATTCTTCGCCAAGCAGCAACGCGTCCTAGCCTACAAGCTAGTCACGATACCACCAACCTAGCCGTTCGCCTACTGGACGCTCAACATGATTGGGCCTCTACCAACTATGTCAAGAGGATTCAACAAGGTTCTGGTGGCTATAGACAAGTTCACCAAGTGGATCGAAGTCAAGTTGGTCACCTGCCCAAAGGCTGACAGAGTACTCGACTTCCTGGATAAACTCGTACATCGCTACGGGCTACCCCATCGCATCATCATAGACTTGGGCTCCAACTTCCACAACCACCAGTTTTGAGAGTATTTCGAGAATAGTGGGATCGACGTCCGTATGTCTCAGTCGCTCACCCGTGCTCTAATGGCTAGGTCGAGAGCGCCAACGGGATGGTACTTGACGCCCTCAAGAAGCGACTGCATGATGTTGCTAATACCAAAGGAGGCAAGTGGATCAAGGAACTATCTAATGCACTTTGGGGCTTCATACTCAACCTGCAAAGCCAACAAGGCAGTCGCTCTACTTCCTGATCTATAGCTTCGAAGCTATACTACCCACCGATGTGATGTGGAAATCCCCAGCAGTCGAACAATACGACGAAGGCGTCTCAGAAGAGAGCAGACAGGTTGATATCGACAGCCTTAAAGAGGCTTGCTGGGCTGCCCTCATCCAATCAGCAAGGTACCTGGAGGGTATCCAACGCTACCACGATCGTAACGTCAAGGAACGCTCCTTCAACATGGGCATGTCGTACGGACCTCCCTGGGCCCACTACCTCAGTGGGTACCAGGACCGACTACTCGGTGGGCCCCTGGGACTACCCGGCTTGCGCTACACGGTAGCTGAAGGCGTGGAGAACAAGGACTACGGAGGAGAAGTACTCGGTTAGGAAGCTGTACATGTCCTGCACTGTATGGAAGACTCCTAGACGTACTCGACTAGTACTCTCTCCCTACTCCGACTTGTAACCCTGCCTCCCAGACTATATAAGGTGAGGCAGAAACCGTTCTCTAGGAATAGAACTCATTTCATACAACCCACGGCGCATTATTGCACCATCCTGTAATTGTGCCCTATCAATCCAGAGCTACGCAGCATACAGGACGTAGGGTATTACGAACCTCGCGGCCCGAACCTGTCTAAATTGTGTGTCACGTGTCTCTTACTTCGAGTTACCGATCTCGGCGAGGCCACATTCATCTACTTCGGGTACTCCCCTTAGTAGGTTGCCGATCTAAAACACTGACAGCTGGGGCGCTAGGTAGGGGCTCTCGCCCGAGATCACATGGCGAACTCGACGGCTCCCGTCTACTTCAAGCCAACCGTCGCCTTCAACCGCGACGACTGTCGGTGTTTTAGACCGGCAACCTACTAAGAAGAGTACCCGAAGTAGATGAATCTGGCCTCGCCGAGATCGGTAACTCGAAGGAAGAGACACGCGGCACACAATTTAGACAGGTTCGGGCCGCAATGTGCGTAATACCCTACGTCCTGTATGCTGCATAGCTCTGGATTGATTGGGCACGATTACAAGATGGTGCAATAGTGCGCTGTGGGTTGTATGGGATGTGTTGTGTTCCTAGAGAACGGTCCCTGCCTCGCCTTATATAGTCCGGGAGGCAGGGTTACAAGTCGGATTAGGGAGAGAGTACTAGTCGAGTACGTCTAGGAGTCCTCCATACAATGCGGAACATGTACAGATCCCTAACCGAGTACTACTCCTTTGTAGTCCTTGTGCTCCACGCCATTAGATGCCATGTAGCACAAGCTGGGTAGTCCCAGGGGCCCACCGAGTAGTCGGTCCTGGTACCCACCGAGGTAGTGGGCCCAGGGAGGTCCATACGACAAGCCCCCGAGTACTTTGTAGTCGAGAAGGATAGCTTCAAGTAGTCTTGACGGCCTTAACGAGTAGTCCCCAAGCGTCCCCGAGTACTACAAGTCAAAAGTCCTCAAGAGTAGTCGAAGCATCCCGAGGCTGGAATGTACTCCAGCTGATGTTTGAACAATCTTGAAGTCTTCTCGAGTAGTCCCAAGCGTCCCTGAGTGCTGCCCTTGAAGGTCTTCAAAAACGCCCATCTTGTCTTGAAGCCGGAGCTGATATGGAGGTGCGATTGCAAAATCGCACTCCATATGGAGTAGCCCCCGAGCCTTAGGTTGAGCCGCAGGCTCTAGCTGAGGGTCCATCTGAAGTCTTGGCAAGAAAATCCCAAAAAATCCGGAGAGAAAAAATCGAAGGACACGTGGCATGGAGCCCCCGAGCCTTGAGTCGAGTACTTCCTCTCGAATTGAAGGGTCATCTAGAATAATGTGTCCTGAGATGCTCCTGAGTCTTGTTGCTTCCCAGGTAGTCGAGTAGAAGTAACCGAGCCCCCGAGGTGAGGAGCGTCGACTAGTAGAATGCGAAGAGCCGCGCTTTATTCGTTGAGTCAGACGAGCGTGGACTTATCCATCCGGCCGTTGCGGAGCCGGTTTGACTTATAAATAGAAGCCAAATCCCTTAGGGTTTTTCACCCATCTATGCTGTAGTCATTTTGATTCGATCAGAGGTAGATCCACATCCAGCGCGCGCCGCCGCCGCAGTAGATCTACATCCAGCGCGCGCCGCCGCCGCAGAGCTTCCAAAGTAGCCCCCGAGCGGATGCGCGTGAAGACGCCCTGTACATGGAGAATGAAGTCTTCACCGTCCAAGTTTGCGAAGGTTGCCGGAAAGAAGAGGGGCCGCGAAGAGGCCGCCGCGGCTGCCACTGGGGCAGCGCTACCGATGTCTCCACCGCGGGCGGATCCAAGCAGTGAGTGGAAGAAGTCAAAGCTGAAGACCGAGGATCTGTTGGCCCTTCTCAACAGCGGATTTATCCGGGAGAAGGAGGTGGATATGTGGAGGGCCGCCGCCGGAGATCCATACCCAATGGAGAAGGCTGAAGACGAGATCCCAATGTTCGCGCGTTTCGTGGAGCGTGGACTCGCGCTTCCGGCTAGTGATTTCTTCAAGGGCCTTCTCGGGTACTACGGAGTTGAGTACCTCAATCAGAACCCTAACGACATATTCCATACCGCGGACTTCGTCCATTTTTGTGAAGCATTCCTTGGGATCAAGCCGCACTGGATCCTCTTCCGGAAATTCTTCCGCGTGAAGCCGCAGCCGAGCGCCAGCAATCCATGAGTAGTCGGAGGGGCCGGCATCCAGATGAGAGAAAACGCCGCCGAGCAGTACTTGGCGTACAAGGTCATTGATTCCAACGCTGATTGGAAGGCGAGGTGGTTCTACATCACGAACCACCACCCCGGCTTGCCGAAGCCGAGTGGGAGGCAGCCCAGGTACCGCGACTGGTGGAACACGGAGCCCACAATGCAGGAGGGGATCCAGCTCCCCGAGCTGCTGGCACGCATCAAGGTGCTCAGAGAAGCTGGACTGAGGGCCGAGCACGTGGCCTTCAGTTTCATGAAGCGGAGGGTGCAGCCGTTGATGGACCGCGACACCTTTGGCTTCGAGTACACCGGCGATGAGGACATGTCACGGATGCCTGGAGGTGAGGTCGACGATGACGACATCGTGGAGAGGCTGACGCGGATCTTCAATGACATGCCGCCGTACACGGCGTGCCCCGTCTAGGAGTACTCCGCCGCACGTCCGCCAAAGGAGGTGAGTAGTCGTACCCCCTAGTCGAGTAGTGCTTGCTTGGGAGTAGTCGCGCTGATATCTTGTGTCTTGTAGGACGACTTGAAAATGTTCGTCTCCGAGCCGCAGCCACCCCCTCATGGAATCGAGATCCCGAAGGAAGGGAAAGCCAAAGCCAAGGAGTGGTGAGAAGTGGGCGAAGGCGATGACACCGTCATCGTGGAGGACACCTCCGACGACGATAATGACGACGACGACGACGAGGAGACGCTGCAGGACCGCTTCCAGCTGCGGTCGAGGTTTAGCCATCCAGGCTTGCCTCATGTTCCTCTTGTGCAAGACCTGCCGACTAGCCTGGAGGCTAGTCTGGCTGCGCCGCCATGGAGGCCGCGCAACCCTGCCCGCAAGCGGGTGACGAAGAAGCTCAAGGTTACGGAGACCACGCCTCAAGAGGTGAGAAGTCTTGACTAGTGTAGTCGAGTACCCGTCGTACGAGTACGCTTGCGTGACGATTGATCTCCCTTGAATGCAGGAGGTGCCGCCGACGGAGCCCGTGGAGGAGGGCGACGAAGGCGGGTGGAACACAGTGGGGGAGCCGGCTGGAAGTCGTAGTCCAGCCCCCACTGTCGAAGAGCTATTGGCGCAGTTGGAGCGCCAGCCCCCTGCTCCTCAGGGGAGCACGGAGCCCATAGCCGCCGTTGAAGAGGTGGTGGCCACAAGAGCGCAGGAGGGCGCTACACCGGCCGCCGTCGTTGCAGAGGAGGCAGCGGCTGCGGAGGCGCAGGAGGAGGCGCCGGCCGAGGGTGGACTGGTAGACATTGCCAGCATCCTCGGTGCCCCGGCCGTGACGATAGTCCGGTCCAGCTTGTAAGTAGTGCATCTTCCCAAGTAGTACTTGGTGTATGTTGACGGTGAAAATCCGTCAACCTAGCCATGAGTTTACCTTCGGTGTTGGCATGAGTTTTATACCTTATCCTTTGGTACTAACCCCCGTGGTATAACAAGTTCACGTGTGCATGTCGGTTTTGGAGTTTAATGTTTATGCAGGGTTTTAGTGTTGAATGCAAGACTTTCGGGTAAGTTCATCAAGCACCTCATGACAAGACCTTGAAGCCCCGTACAAGTCATGCAATGATGCAAACTTAACTCCAAGAAGCCAGGGACTTGATCCGAGAAGACGACAGACTCCGAGGACCTGATCAGAAAAGTGCTGAATCTTGCAAGACAAGGAGTTGAGTCCGGTCGGCCCAGGCCCATTTAGGGCCCAAATGCCCCCTCCTTTGCCCTAGCCGCCAAGCGGGCTATTTATAGCCCCCCTGACCGAGAGCCTCGCAGAGAAGAATTCGTCATCGGCCGCCGAGGAGCAGAGAAGAGAGGGACACCATCTCGGAGAGGAGAGGGTCGAGCTTGTTGACTAGGGTTTCCCTAGCCAACGTGGGAACCTTGCACGGAAGACCACGTCGGAGTTCCCGGAGCTAGAAGCAAGATCAAGGAAGGATCCCGGTGGTGATCTTGTGTATGTATCATTGTTATAGTTGAATTATCAAGTTGAATCTTTTCCTAGCGATCAAGTGTTTCCTCGAAGATTTCGTTTTTCGATCGGCTTTGCTTATTCAAATTCTATTCTCGAGATAGATTACATAGGGTGTTCTTGTAGCCGCGGTGGCTAGAGGTACACGCCGGATCCTCCAAAAGAATCTCGACTTGTCTTTTGACTCGTCCTAAACTCCCCGCATGAATAGGGATACGTTGTGACAGAACGGGGGTCTCGAAAGGCGGATGTTTTTGGATTTGGACGGGAAACCACGATTTAAAGAGGCTTCTATTAAGATTCGATTTGCTACTTCTTCTCTTGCTTGGAACTTCAACAAAAGGCTTACCCCGATCCCTCTAGATCGGTTTATCTACCCAATCTTACTTTGTTTTCTCCGGTCTTTAGTAGATTAGATTCGTTTTGTGTCTTTTACTTAGATACATTAGGGTTTCTTTTATCGAAGATTGGAGTTACTTGGCTTTAATAGATTAAGTTTTGCGTCACACATTTGTTCCACGGATTCGATACCTTGGGTTCACCACTCGAGGGAAGAAGGGTCCCTTGACTACGACGGGAGACTTGTACGCTTGCGAGTCACAAACGAACTTTGATACAATTATTAACCGTCAACAAGCCCCTTTTTCTGGCGCCGTTGCCGGGGAACAAGTGATCAAGATTTGATTTTTTATTGCCTTTTTGTAATTTTCAGTTTTCTTTTTGTTTTTCTTTTTGCATCTACTAAATTTTGATCATCCTCAAAATACATCTAATCTAGTTGTCTAACTCTAGTTTTTATAGATTTGTTTTTACTTTCTAGTTTTTGCATACTTTGTTTATTGCTAACCCTAACAGAAGATGGACGGCTACCTCTCCAACAAACCCAATAATTTTGTGGATGATCCAGAAAAACTTTACAGACTAAGGAGACGCGAAGCACATCAAGCTAAAAAGCTGGATTTTGTAGATTCGGAGTCGGAAGACAAAGGATCGCAGGAATCTCCGAAGAATTCACCACCGCAAAGTCCTCGGGAGAATCGACTTCCACCAATGGGTGACCAACCACCGCAAGAACGCAAGATTGGGGAGCTATGCACCACAGACATCATCGACCTACCAATCTTGAACCTTGAGGAGATCGGAAGACCGTTCGAGATCAAGACCTCAACAATCCGCATGGTGCAACATTCACCCTTCACCGGTAAAGAGGATCCGAACCTTCACCTCCAAGCATTCATTCAACTATGTCAGACTTTCAACATGGATGGGGTGACTCAAGACCAAATGAGGGCAAGGCTTTTTCCGTTCTCACTACTCGGTAAGGCTTTGCAATGGTTCCACTCTCAACCGGCGGAGACGGTGCAAAATTGGAACACGTTGATGAAGGCTTTCATGAAGGAATACTACTCACCGGGTAAAACTCAAAGCTTGCGTAATAAGATTGCCACCTTTGTTCAATATCCTACGGAAACTATCTCGGAGGCATTCGAGCGCTTCAACGAGTACACCCGGGCGGTTCCACATCACAAGTTCCCGAAGGAAGACCTCGTGCAAAAGTTCTATCAAGGACTCCACATGGCGTCGAGGACGATCATCGATGCATCGGCGGGAGGATCTATCATCGAGCTTACACCGACGGAAGCTTTCACGCTATTCAAGAAGGTCGCGGATAATGACACATGGGTGTCGTCCGGGCGCCTACATCTGGTTCAACCGACGGGGAACGTCAAGGGAGTCTTGCAAGTGGAGAAGGAGAACATACTTGAAGGCAAGATCGACTCGCTCATGAGGAGGTTGGAGAAGATGGAGATGGAAAAGAAAGAGGCTCAAGACTTGAAGGCCGCCGAAGCAAGGTCCACATGCGAAGAATGTGGAGAGTATGGCCATGTCCGCAAAGATTGTCCGGAAGAAGCCAAAGTGCTCGACTACATGAGGAAGGGAGAATTGCCGAACTTCCGCTACGGGCAAGGTAGGCCTCAATTTAATGCAAGCTCATCTATTCCTAACGCGGTTCCGCTTCGTATACAATTGAAGGAGTTCATGGATGAGCAAGCTAAGATCAACAAGGACACCATCACCAAGTTCAAGACCATAGACAAGGTGTTGGAGAACATCGATAGCAAAGTGACGGAGGTCGGAAGTTCCAATCATCAAGTGCTCAACATGATGAAGATGCTCGAGACGCAAGTGGGACAACTTGCGGGCGCCTCACCAATGATGAAGGGAAGCTTCCGGGACAACCCAAATGTCCCGAATCGGCGAAGGCCATTCAAACACGTTCGGGGAAGGAGACCGAAGATCCGGAACGTTCCGCGGGAGCAAGGAAGCTTAAACCATCCACCGAGGTGGAAGGAGTTGCTAAAGAGAAGGTTACGGGGATCGTCACCGAGGAACCCGAATTTGAGATGCCGGAGGAAGACACGAGGATACCGCAACTCAAGCCACGCTACTTCCGAGGTAAACTTGACAACCACTTTGAGAAGTTTGTGGAAGTTGTGCGTAGACTTAGCATCAACATGCCATTACTAGATGCCCTACAAGTACCTACATATTCTCGTTACTTTAAAGATATACTTGCAAATAAATATGAGATAGCAACACTCGGGGTAGATCATGTCAAGATGTCCGAGGAGTGTAGTGCAGCTATTGCTAATGGGCTAGAGAAGCAAAAAGACCCCGGGTGCCCTACAATTCCATGTTCAGTTGGTTCTTTCAACTTCAAGAAGGCGTTATGCGACCTTGGAGCTAGTGTGAGCGTCATGCCGAGGGATGTGTTCGAGAAGCTACACCTACCAATGGAGCCTACGGGAATATGTTTGGAGTTGGGAGACAACTCCATTCGCTATCCCTTGGGCATTGCTGAAGATGTACCCGTGAAGGTCGGACACCACTTCATCCCCGTCGACTTCGTTGTGCTCGAGATGGGAGAGAGGGAGAAGCCGCCGCTCATCCTAGGGAGGCCGTTCCTCAAGACCGTGGGAGCTACTATTGATGTTGGCAAGGGGGAGATCATGTTCGATATCAACGGAGAAAGGAGTTCCTTCAAGTTCCGTCCAAGGATTGAGGCATGCAACATGATTGGAGTGAAGGGAGAACCAAAACAAACGGAGGGGCTGAAAAAGAAGAAGGAGCCGGAAAAAATGAACGTAAAGAAAATCAAAGAAGGTGTTGCATCCGTCAAGACAAAGGAAGAGAAGCCGCCTATGAAGACCAAAAAAATGACTAAGCCAACTAAGCCGGAAGACAAGCCCGTGCCCAAGATGGTGCGGAAGTGGGTACCCAAGATTGCAACGCCCGCAAAGAGCATTGATCCGGAGTAATCAAGTGAAGAAGTCTAGCTATAGACTATAAACGAAGCGCTAGGCGGGAGGCAACCCGTTTCGTCGAGTCAAGAATAAGCTACCGGGAGGACAACCCGATTCTAGGTTTTTCGAGTATTTTTAATAATTTAGTTTTTGAGTTTTATTACGCAAAGACATTAGACTTAGAAGTGGTTGAACAATATTAGAGACATAATTCTTGATTGAATGTTTGCTTTATCATAAACCCTTTGCATGAACCCTCCTATGTGCTTGTTTGTTCTTTTCTTTTCGAGAAACCTCAACCAAATAATTTCAGAACCTAACTCAACCTTTCACCCTCATTATGGTGCTGAGGTTGACTTATTTTTCATGATAAAACCACACGAGTAGAGCCACGATTTATGTTTAAGTGTTAATAAAATTCAGCACGTGGTAGGACTCGCGTGAACCTAGAAATCAAAATTTTTGGTTGGTTTTAAAAATCTATATCCTTGGTTTCTCTAGGATTAGAATTTTTCTAAGCCTATTCTAATTTTGTTTTATTCAAAATCTTTCTTATTTAGCCAAAATTAGAACCTAAACCTATGCCCCCATGATCAAGCGGGAAAATGTCCGCTCTCAACCAATGAAGGCAAACTATACCGGTGAGACCAAAATCGACGTAGTCGAAAAATATTTTCGACTTACATTTGTTTTTAATGGTTTAAAAACTTCTCTAAAATTATGTTTGAGCTCTTGCGTGGCTCTGAAAAATATTTTAAATTTCGAATTAGAGGAGTGCTTAACCTTAAACACACCTAAATGGAGGCAATCTAGTTTGAATTAATCATGCATGCACCATTGGATTCCCTTTTATCAACTTTCACCAATTCCACATGCAAAGGACAAGCATGGTGGGCAGCAAGCATCAACTTTGCAGGAATTTCATGGTGGCATGTGAAGCAAGTGGAGCTAGGGAGCATGGATATGACCCAAAGCATGGGGCATCAAGTGGAAGGACCAATAATGCAAGAAAAGGAGTGGACGAGAGCGTTTGGGCGGTGCAACTCGTGGAGCACGCGGGCAGGAAAGTTGCAGATGCGAAATGATCGTGCTGGAAGAAAGACGAGCCGGGGAGGAGCCACGAGGACCCCAGGCCGGCCGGCCCAGGCCGGCCGGCCTCACCTACATAAGGAGCCCCCCGGCTCCCGTTTTCTGCAGGCAAGCTTCCCTCTCCTTCCTCTGTTTGTGTGTTCAAGTTTGTGTGCTCAAAACCTCCGTAGACATAGCCAACCTTCCCAAGCTTGATAGCTCAAGAAAAAATTCCACATCCTTAATCCACTCAAAGTCCACATCCAAAGCAAAGAGTTTAAGTGCCTAGTTACCGGTTGCAACCCGGAGTTTTAGTTGAAGAAAAGAGTGCAGCAACCATGTGGAAGAAGACCACAAGTCTCTTCTCCAAGAAGAAGAGTTCGTCGTCATCCAAGCCGTCATCTACCACGTCTTCGAGGAGGCACTCGGTTTCCGAGTCTCCCCGGAGCATGGAGACGGATACGGCACCACCGAGGAGGAACGATGCTCTCCTCCTTGGTGGTACGAGGGTTGCAAGAAGCACTTCCATGAGGTTTACCGAACCTCGTGGGCACACGGAGGAGCAGCCCGCGCCACCACGACGATCGACTCGCTCAACCGCGCCACCTCCTTACACCCCGACATACTCTTCGTACGGCTTCATCATCTTGTCGGCGGAGGAGGAGAGGCTCTCTAATCTTGAGAAGAGGCATGTGCCCAACGTCGAGTTCGACGACCAAGCACTCTACACCTTGGGTTTTGGCACCGACATATACTATATGTTGGGGCACCTTGGATGGGTGCAGTTCTCCAACGGAGTATCGGTGGACACCCATTTGGGGTTCGCCTTGGAAATTTTGATGACTATTGCACCCATCGTTGATGATGATGGGGTGCAAAGCTTGTCATTCCGTTTGGAGGGAGTCCAACAAGTGGTTCCCTACGAGCACGTTAGGGAGCTACTTGGATTCCACAAGGGAGCTCCGGAGAAAGTTGACGTGCCACCCGGCATGTTAGCGGGATTTTGGAATATGATCTCCGGAGAAGCCCATCAACAACGCAATTGCATCCGCAACCCCATTATCCGGATATTTCACTCTTGGACGTGCAAGAGGGTATTGGGGAGGATGAAGGAGACAAAGGTGACCGACACAGAGTTGAATTGGCTATACTCGGCTTTAATTGCCAGGCAGCCAATAGACCCCTCTTACCTCATGATCAACCGTTGGTGTTGTGAAGCAACATCGGGGGCGGGTAATATTGGTTCGGGGTGTTACCTCTCCATGTTGGCCTTTTCCTTGCGGCCGGGATCGCAAGAAACCCCGACCACCTTTTGCGTGGTACCTCTCTCGGCATTGAGTATTTGCGGCAAGGCAAATACATTAGTGGAGATGAGAGAGGAGGTTATCGGTTGGCCATAGTGAACCTACCCCTTCCCAACGAGAGGCTTAGGCTTTTCAACGAAGGGACAGAAGATTGGTTGGAAGAGGGACTACTTGTCCCTGCAAGGAAAAACAAAAGAGGAAGAATCGTAGAGGAGGGAACATCCTCCGCACAAGCGGGTGGAGCACAACCCAATGTGCAACCATTTGGCGGGGTCCCTCCTCCGCCAAGTTATTACGGAGGGCCACAAGAGCAAGCATGGGGGGGTGGTGCACCGGTACCCCCACCAAATTATGTTGTGCCCAACGCTAACTTCGCGGAGTCCTACGCTCATCATCCCCAACCACAACAAAGCATGGCCATAATTGGAGGGTATGCTGCAAGAAATGCTCAAAACATCGCAGCCATCCAAGCTAACGCAGCTCAACTTGGTGAAGGCAACGCAAATATTGCCTTTGAACTTGGACGCCTTCACCTTGTGGAGCCAAATCAATTCGTTGGAGGGAATGTCCAATCGTATTATGAGCAAGGGTATTATTATCAAGATCATCAACATCAACCACCGGCGGAGGACTAGAAGATTTAGGAACTTTAGTTTTCTTTTCTTTTCTTTTTCTCTGTAATTTTCAGCTTTTGCTTATGTGTGTTTGCGTAGTATTTCCTGTTTTTACTTAAATTTCAGCAAGCATGTTTGTTTATTTTCAGTTTGTATTTCAACTTAATGTCATCATTAATAAAGACACCACCTTGATTATATCATTGGAAAAGTTACAAAATTCGTGCCATGATGATATATGATTATAATTGCAGCTTTGTTCATCTTTGTAATTGATTTATGCATGTTTAAGCTAGTGCTCTCTTAAAAATACAAATCTGAATTTATTTAAATGCTAGCTTAATTTTCAGCGGAGGTTATGATTAAAATAAAGACCCATAGTGTTTTATGTGCTCTCAAGTTATGAATAGATTAAAGATGTCTTTTATGCTCAAAAATATCGCTAACCTTGTCACAAATATCGCTTGTGTGTTGCTCAACCTATCCAAAGCCTTATATATATTTGAGTGCATAAATCTTAGTGTACAAGATTTATTTTTGAGTGAGTTATTGCAGGCCATGATTTCTCTGGCCCGAGACTAAGAAGCTGGTCATTCCATTTTGCTAGCCTTTTATCGGTGCATTGTGTATCCCCGCATCGGTGATCTCACAAACTTCGCCGGATATCCACCCTTAAACCAAATATCATCTTTTGTGATTACCTCCTTGACCATAACCTATTGTTGAGAATGGATCATCAATTCAAGGAAGATCGCAAGACGGTGCCAACATTGAAGATTTCAAGTATCTCTCCAAGGAAAAATACTCCGGTACCTACCTTATTTTTCGCCTCTTTGCTCGAGGACGAGCAACGTCTAAGCATGGGGGAGGAGGTAGGTACGGTGCAGTTTTAGAGTTAAAAGGGGAATATAAAAAAAATGATGATGATGAGAAAAGAAAAAAAAATCCAGTGATAATCATGACTTTCAAGGTAAAGAAAAAAGATATATATAATGAATGAATGAAAGAAAGAAAGAAAGGAAGAAAGAAAAGAATGAGAAATATGAGACAGAAAAAAATATATGCGTAAAGTAAACTCCCCGGTTCTCTAAGAGTGCATTCAAGGCTTCAAGTTAAAAAGATCCATTCTCATTTTCCAACCATGTGCAATCCGATAACGAGGACTTCCTTTGTGCCTCGGGATCACTCTTTGCCATTTGCACATGTCCACTCATCTAAAAGTGTGTGTATTTTTCTCTTTCCCCTCCTTGATTTAACATTATTTTCCAATGACCTTTTTGACGAGTCTCGGTAAGACCATGAGAAGCTTGTCTTGTTTTGACAACACCTCATTTATAAAATCTTGTTAGGACCAAACTTTCCCAAAGCTCCATATAAAGCCTACCACATATATATGAGAGGGAAAGGAGTAGAATATATAGGCTTGAGAGACAAGTGAGATGAGAGTTCATGAGCAATATACAAGATGATTTAAATTTGTGAACTTGGTTTAGCTTTTCTTTATCTTGTTCTTTATTTCAAAAATTCTGAGATCTATTTAAACTTTGTGAGCATGTTAATACTTGTGGGATAAGCTTAATAAGAATCTACCCTCCGTAGAGATGAAGGCTAGCACATTATGGAACTTTAATGAATTAAAATTTTGAGAGCATTATGTTTTCTCATGTGTGATCAAGTGCAAAGTTTAAACATTGTTTCGCAATGATGATATCCATCGAAGGCTTACTCGAGGACGAGCAAGGTTTAAGCATGGGGGAGATGTTGACGGTGAAAATCCGTCAACCTAGCCATGAGTTTACCTTCGGTGTTGGCATGAGTTTTATACCTTATCCTTTGGTACTAACCCCCGTGGTATAACAAGTTCACGTGTGCATGTCGGTTTTGGAGTTTAATGTTTATGCAGGTTTTTAGTGTTGAATGCAAGACTTTCGGGATAAGTTCATCAAGCACCTCATGACAAGACCTTGAAGCCCCGTACAAGTCATGCAATGAAGCAAACTTAACTCCAAGAAGCCAGGGACTTGATCCGAGAAGACGACAGACTCCGAGGACCTGATCAGAAAAGTGCTGAATCTTGCAAGACAAGGAGTTGAGTCCAATTCGGAGAGAAACCGACGACATGGACCTACATGCAAAGGGGGAAACATCCGAGGAAGCAAGGGAACCGACGTGGAGCGAAGGAGCCCTCGGGCCGGGGCCTAAATGGGCCCGGGCCGTCCGCCCCGATCCGGTCGGCCCAGGCCCATTTAGGGCCCAAATGCCCCCTCCTTTGCCCTAGCCGCCAATCGGGCTATTTATAGCCCCCTGACCGAGAGCCTCGCAGAGAAGAATTCATCATCGGCCGCCGAGGAGCAGAGAAGAGAGGGACACCATCTCGGAGAGGAGAGGGTCGAGCTAGTTGACTAGGGTTTCCCTAGACGACGTGGGAACCTTGCACGGAAGACCACGTCGGAGTTCCCGGAGCTAGAAGCAAGATCAAGGAAGGATCCCGGTGGTGATCTTGTGTATGTATCATTGTTATAGTTGAATTATCAAGTTGAATCTTTTCCTAGTGATCAAGTGTTTCCTCGAAGATTTCGTTTTTCGATCGGCTTTGCTTATTCCAATTCTATTCTCGAGATAGATTACATAGGGTGTTCTTGTAGCCGCGGTGGCTAGAGGTACACGCCGGATCCTCCGAAAGAATCTCGACTTGTCTTTTGACTCGCCCTAAACACCCCGCATGAATAGGGATACGTTGTGACAGAACGGGGGTCTCGAAAGGCGGATGTTTTCGGATTTGGACGGGAAACCACGATTTAAAGAGGCTTCTATTAAGATTCGATTTGCTACTTCTTCTCTTGCTTGGAACTTCAACAAAAGGCTTACCCCGATCCCTCTAGATCGGTTTATCTACCCAATCTTACTTTGTTTTCTCTGGTCTTTAGTAGATTAGATTCGTTTTGTGTCTTTTACTTAGATGCATTAGGGTTTCTTTTATCGGAGATTGGAGTTACTTGGCTTTAATAGATTAAGTTTTGCGTCACACATTTGTTCCATGGATTCGATACCTTGGGTTCACCACTCGAGGGAAGAAGGGTCCCTTGACTACGACGGGAGACTTGTACGCTTGCGAGTCACAAACGAACTTTGATACAATTATTAACCGTCAACAGTGTAGTAGTTGAAGTTGACTGACGACCAATTGTGTGTACTTCTGCAGGAAATCGACAGATCTATCCTGGGAGGGGGATGAACCCTCTACGGCGGTGGCGGAAAAAGAAGTCGCACCGCCCGCCGAGTAGTCCACTCCTGCTTCCCAGGCGGTGCCCGAGCCGCCGGCTACTGAGGCGTCGTTGCCGGAGGCCAGCGTGGTCGAGGGTAAGTACTCTTTTGAAGCTATAGAGCTCCTCGAGGAGTAGTCGTAGTCGCTGATACACTTGTCTTCTCCTTGACAGGTGCCGAAGCCGAAGGGAGTGACATCCCTGCGGGGGTGCCATGCAGAAGTCGGCACCAGAGGTGCCGGAGGCTGCCGGAGGAGCCCCCGAGCCCATGGAGCAAGTCGTCAAGGAAGCCGCCATGGCGGCCAGAGGAGAGAAGGTCACGACGTCGCCAGAGGTCGCTCTGGAGGTGGCTATCCGCTCCCCGGAGATCCAGGACGCAAAGACCATCCGCTCTGCGCCGATGACGGAAGCCGCCGTGAGTAGTCGTGGCGGGATAGAGCTGCTCGCGGACGATCTGGTCGACCCAGCAACGGTGGCCAGGCACCTGGAGGCGGTCCGCCAGGCTGAGCAGTGGATGAAGGTAAGTAGCCATAGCTTCTGAGTAGCCAATCTTCTGTCGTGGAGTACTCGTGTGACTTGAGTTGTCAATGCAGGACATTGCGGAGAGGTCCCGCGAGAAGTCCAACGTGCTGCAAGGCTATGGTGACGCGGTGCTCCGGGCTGAAGCACTGGAAGAGCAGCTTTTGAAGTCGCGGAAGCACGCGGCCGCCATGCAGTCTAGGCTCGACACCGCCTTTGCCAAGTATCACAATGATGTCCAAGAGTTGCAGGCAAAGGGCGATGACTTGGTGCGGAAGAACAAGAGCCTCCGCAACAAGAACAAAGGTACACCGCTGGACTTGTCGGGTAGTTGTTGGAGGTCGAGAGGTAGTCTGACCCGCTGTACTTTGTTGTGTTGCAGAGCTTGAGGGCTAGGTGGAGCAGTTGAAGTCCTCGGAGATAAGCATGAAGAACCTCTTCTACCGGGAGCAAGAAGCCCGCTAGGTACTCGTGCTCGACTACAAAGAACTTGCCTTCGAGTGCAAGAAGCACATGGAGCTTCGGATTGCATCTGACCGCGATCTCGTCAACTGCTACAAATCATTGCAGAAGTCGAATGAAGATTGCGAGGCGCTGCGGGCTCAACTGAAGGATCTTGAAGAAGCCGCGCTGCCGATCGCAAGACTCTTGGTTCCTCATCCGGGCGACCCCAAGATCACTCCACTGGTGGATCGCCTCAGGGAAGCCCCCAGCTGGCTGGCGGCTTATGTGAAGCACATGACGAGGTCGATCCCGAAGCAGGTCTTGGCCTTCATGAAGTCCTACTTCCCGAAGGCCCCGGTGGAAGTAGTCGCTGGCGGGGTGGCCGCCAACTGCACCGATGAGCAGTACGCGGAGCTGCTGGAGAAAATGGCTCCCATCGCGGAGCAAGTAGCTGATAAGCTCAATCTCCAGTAGCCCTGTAATAGTTAGCTAGTAGCCAGGGTTGTACAGAAACAATTGTAATGTAGTTGCTTAAGTATTAATGAAAGGAAAATTCCAGCAATGAGTACTCGTAGTTGTGATCTCAGAGTGCGGAGCCCCATTGTGGAGTGGATGCGAGTAGTCGTACTCGGCGGTAGTCCCGTTTGAGGGAGTAGACAGTAAAGAAGTTGATGAACGATCGAACTTTATTACTGAAGAGGTACACCTAGATGGCCAGGGCCGTAGTTATAGAGTAGTCGCCTCGACCCGGAGGCCGCTTACAGCTGAGTGGTGCTAGGGTGAGTAGCCGCTTACAGCAGTGGATCCGTAGGTAGCCGTGTAGGCTGGATCTTAGAGTGTGGTCTCTTAGTAGACCGCTGCTAGAGTCCTTTGTCGCTCGTCGCAGCCCAGCATCCGTAGGTAGCCGCGCGGGCTGGATCCTGGAGAGAAGTAGTCCGGAGACTGGAGCTAGGACAATGAGGCCGCTTACGACGGAGTGGTGTTGATGTAGTCGTGTAGACTTAAACCCCGAAGTAGTCGTGTAGACTAGGCGTAGAACCGACAGAGCTGGTTGACGTTGCAGGAGTTGTTGATGTCTTCGCCTTCAAGTGTCTGGAGGCGGTAGGAGCCCGGCCCAGTCACTTTTGCAACGGTGAAGGGACCTTCCCAGAGGGAGCTGAGCTTGTGTAGTCCTTCCGTGTTCTGGATGCGGCGGAGGACAAGATCACCAACGTTGAAGGAGCATTCCTTGACGTTGCAATCGTGGTAGCGTCGGATACCCTCTAGGTACCTTGCTGATTGGACGAGGGCAGCGCAGCGAGCTTCTTCGAGGCTATCGATGTCAACTCGTCTGCTGTCTTCTGAGACACCTTCGTCGTAGTGCTCCACTGCTGGCGAGTTCCATATGATGTCGGCAGGGAGGATTGCTTCGGAGCCGTAGACTAGGAAGTAAGGGGATTGCCCCATTGGCTTAGATGGCTGAGTCCGTAGCCCCCAGAGTGCATTGGGTAGTTCCTTGATCCATTTGCCTCCTTTAGAGTTAGCAGCATCGTGTAGCCGCTTTTTGAGAGCGTCGAGCATCATCCCATTGGCGCGCTCGACTTGTCCGTTGGCCCGAGGATGGGCAACTGAGACGTGTCGGACGTCGATCCCGCTGTTCTCGCAGTAGTCCCAGAACTGGTGGTTGTTGAAGTTGGAGCCCAAAACTGTGATGATGCGGTGGGGTAGTCCGTAGCAGTGTACGAGTTCATCCAGGAAGTCGAGAACTCTGTCAGCCTTGGGGCATGTTACCGGCTTGACTTCGATCCACTTGGTGAACTTGTCGATGGCCACCAATACTCTGTTGAAACCACCTGGCGCAGTTGGCAGTGGCCCAATCATGTCGAGCCCCCCGGCGGGCAAAGGGCCGGGTTGGGCACGTATGGTGACTAGCTTGTAGGCCGGCACGTGTTGCTGCTCGGCGAAGTACTGGCATCCTTGGCACCTTCTGACGAGTTCTTCGGCGTCGCCCAGAGCTGTGGGCCAGTAGAAAGCTCGCCGAAAGGCCTTGCTGACCAGCGTGCGTGAGCACGCGTGGTTGCCGCATACGCCCTTGTGGATCTCCTCCAAGATGTCCTTGCCTTCTTCCCGAGGGACGCACTTCATGAGTACTCCAGAAGATGCACCCCGCTTGTAAAGCTTGTCTCCGACGAGGACGTAAAACTTGCCGCGGCGGATGAGCTCCTCGGCCGAGTTCTTGTCGAAGGGAACCTTCTGCTCGCTGAGGTAGTCAATGAAGGGTTGCCTCCAGTCCACGTCGATCATCATGACCTCCTGTCCAGCTGGTGGGTGAGCTGGGATAGTGGTCGGCGGCGCCGGCTCTGGGATGGATGGCGCGTGAAGCTCATGAACGAAGACGCCCGCTGGTACTTGATCGCGGGTGGATCCAAGCTTCGAGAGGACGTCCGCTGCAACGTTGTTGTCGCGGACGATGTGGTGGAACTCGAGGCCATAAAACTTGTTCTCGAGCTTGTGGACTTCTAGGTAGTAGGCGTCCATGTTCTCCTTGTTGCGGTCCCAGGACTTGTTGACTTGGTTGATGACCACTGTGGATTCGCCGTAGACTAGTAGACTCTTGATGCCTAGTGAAGCCGCGAGGCGGAGCCCGTGTAGGAGAGCTTCGTACTCGGCTTCGTTGTTTGAGACCTTCCAGAAGATCTGCAGGACGTACTTGAGTTGTTCGCCTGTTGGAAAGATCAGGAGTACCCCTGCACCTGCGCCCTCGAGGTTGAGTGAGCTGTCGAAGTACATCACCCAATGCTCTGGTCGCACGGTTGGAGTTGGTAGCTGGTTCTCGCACCACTCCGCCATGAAGTCGACTAGCGCCTGTGACTTGATGGCTGTGCGTAGCTTGAAGTCGATGGTGAGGGCACCGAGCTCGACTGCCCACTTGGAGATTCTTCCAGTAGCATCTTGGTTCCGCAGGATATCGCCGAGCGGGTAGTCGGTGACAACGGAGATCGAGTACTCCTGGAAGTAGTGTCGTAGCTTCCGCGAGGTGATGAGTACTGCGTACGAAGCACGCACAGGCTGATAGCGTGCCTTGGACTCTGATAGAATCTCGCTGACGAAGTAGGCGGGCGCCGGGCCCGGGTAGGCGTGGCCGTCTTCCTGCGGCTCGACAACGATGGCAGTACTGACCACATGAGTAGCTGCTCGCCCTTGTGAGGACCCGTGAGGATCGGCGACTTCGATAGGAAGTCCTTGAGCTGGGCAAGGGCTTGATCCGCCTCTGGAGTCCACACGAACTTCTCTTGATGCTTGAGTAGTTTGAAGAAGGGGAGTCCCCGTTCTCCGAGCCTCGAGATAAATTTGTTCAGGGCCGCCGTGCACCCGGTCAGCTTCTGGACGTCTTTGATGCTCGTGGGAGCTTTCATGCTGGTGATGGCAGAGATCTTCTCGGGGTTGGCTTCGATGCCGCGTTGGCTGATGATGAAGCCGAGTAGTTTGCCCGAAGGTACGCCGAAGACGCACTTGTTCGGGTTGAGCTTCCAGCGGTACTCGCGCAGTGTTGCGAAAGTCTCTTCAAGGTCGTCGATGAGGGTACTGGAATCTCTGGTCTTGACGACCACGTCATCCACGTAGGCTTCGACGTTCTTGTTGAGTTGCCTCTTGAAGCAGGCCTGGATAGCTCGTTGGTAGGTGGCGCCGGCGTTCTTCAACCCGAAGGACATGGTCGTGTAGCAGTACACGCCAAACGGGGTGATGAACGTGGTCTTCTCCTGGTCTTCTTCCTTGATCGCGATCTGGTGGTACCCAGAGTAGTAGTCGAGGAAGCAGAGCAGGTCGCAACCCGCCGTGGAGTCGATGACTTGATCAATCTGTGGCAACCCGAAGGGGTCCTTGGGGCAGTGCTTGTTGAGGTCGGTGTAGTCGACGCACATCCCCCACTCGTTCGAGTTCTTCTTGCGGACGAGGACGGGGTTGGCGAGCCACTCAGGATGGAAGACTTCTCTGATGAAGCCAGCCGCGAGTAGTTTGGCGAGTTCCTTCTTGACGGCATCCCGTCTGTCGTCGGCAAAGCGTCGGAGGTGTTGTCGCTTGGGGGTGGCCTTGGGATCGACGTTGAGGCAGTGCTCAATCAGCTCCCTGGGCACTCCTGGCATGTCCGCTGGCTTCCATGCGAAGATGTCGCGGTTAGCCCGAAGGAAGCTGCTGAGCGCGTCTTCCTATTTGGGGTCGAGGCCGGCCCCGATGGTGGTGGTCTTGCTGGGATCGCTCGTTCCGAGGTCGATCGTCTTGACGAGTACCTCCTCGGGTGGCCGAGGCCCGTTGGCGCCGTCGGACTTCTGCGGGATGTCGAGTTCACTTGTAGCAAGCTTCTTCGACGCAGCGTAGACCTCCATCATCGCGTTGGGTACTTGATTCGTAGAGGCGATCTCCACGGCTTCTGTATCACAGTCGTGGGAGATCTTCAAGTCCCCTTGGAGAGAGAGTACACCCGCTGGGCTTGGCATCTTGAGTACCAAGTAGGTGTAGTGGGGCACCGCCATGAACTTGGCGATGGCCGGTCTGCCGAGGATGGCGTGGTAGGAAGTCACGAAGTCCGCGACCTCGAACTTGACGTACTCGGTACGGTAATTGTCCCGAGGTTCCCCGAAGGTAACTGGCAGGACCACCGAGCCCAGTGGAATAGCCGCGTTGCCGGGGACGATGCCGTAGAAGGGCGTGTTGCTCTTGGTGAGCATGTGAGTGATGTCGACCTTCATTTTCTTCAAGGTCTTGGTGAAAAGGACGTTGAGCCCGCTTCCACCGTCGATGAGCACCTTGTTGAGCTTGGAGCCCGCGACCACTGGCTTCAGGCCGAGGGGAAACCATCCTGGTTCGGAGAAGCTGGTCCATTGATCCGCGCGGGAGAAGGTGATGGGTACCTCCGACCACCTGAGAGGGGTCGGGACCGCTGGTTCAATGGACATGACTTCACAACGGGTAGCCTTCTGCTCCCGCCTGCTGGGTAGCCCACCGAAGAGGACGTTGACGGTCTTGTCAGGCTCCTGGAAGTCGTTGTTGTCGCCGTCCTTCTTCTTGCCCTTTTGGTCGTGAGGGTGTGGTGGCTCTGGCGTATCCTTGAGTGCATGCCTGAGTTGGTAGCACTGCTCGGTGGTGTGGTTGCCGTTTGGATGCCACGGCACTTCTCTTTCAGCTGGTCTTTGAAACCGCTGGAGTTCTTCTTCGAGTTCCCTTTCGCAGGGCGCTGGATAGCTGCGACAGTGTTGTCTGGCTTGCGCTTGCAGTTGGGATTCGAGTAGTAGTAGTAGTTGTTGTTGTTGCGACCGCATTCGTTCGCGTTGCTGCTGCTGCCGCCGCCCTGGTTCTGCTTGGTCTTGCCACGGATGGCGTCGTACTTGGCGTTGGCCTTGTCTTCTTCATCCGCCCAGAACGTGATCATGTCCTTGAGGTGGGGAATGGACCTGGGACGGCGATGACCGAAATCTTCGAAGGTGCGGCGGTGGTAGAGGCCGTCTTGTAAGAGGTAGATGACCTCCTTGTTGGTGACGTCGACGACGGTAGCGCGCTTATCGAAAAAGCGGCGCATGTACTTGCGGAGGGTCTCGCCTTGTTCCTGCTTGATCATGGCCAGGTCCATGCGAGTACCCGATCGGCCCATGGCGCCCGCGAAGTTGCTGGTGAACTGCTCCTTTAGCTGGTCCCACTTGTCGATCGAGTGCTTGTCCAGCGACTCGAGCCATGTGAGTGGAGCTTGGTCCAGGCAGATGGGGTAGTAGAGGCACTTGGTGTCGTTGTTGCCCCCAGCGTTCTCGATGGAGAGGGCGTAGCACCTGAGCCACTGGATGGGGTCCTGCTTCGCGTCGTACTTGGTGATCCCCAAAGGCTTGAACTTGTCGGGGAGGAGCAAGTTGCGAAGTCGAGGTGAGAAGGCGGGGAAGCCGTCGCCGTCGCCTGCGGTGGTCTACTTCTTCCGCCGCAGCTCTTCAATCTTCTGGCGGGCATCGTACCCGCCCTGTGAAGCGCCAGAAGCGTGGCTGTTCGTGTGGCATCGGCCGCCTCGACTGCCGCCGCTGCCAGCCCTCCTGTTGGCTCCATGGTTGGAGCTTCCGCCGTCGCCGCCGCCGCCGTCGAGGTCGTAGCCGCCGCCGCCGGCCGGAGCGCGGTGGGGGACGACCTCGCGGTTGCTGTTGTCACGCTGTGGAGGTCCGCCGGCGTTGGAGCGATGACGGTTCGGCTCGGCTGGGAGCTCAGCTCGAGTACGGTTGGGACCGTTGCCAGCGCTGCGACTTGTAGCCTCGTTGTCGCGTTGCCTGGCGGGGGGAGGTTGGTTGACCCTGTTGTCGACTCGCATGAAGTAGGCATCTTTAGCTAGCTTGGCGATGACCTCTCCAGCGCGTATGCCCTGAGCCTGGCGTGCGATCACTGTGATCGACATGAGGCATTGCTCAGGGGTAGTATGTACTCTGCTCTCGACCGCCTCGAGAGCTTCCGCAAGGTTGCGGACGGGGAAGTTGTCGCGGAGGCGCCGGCGACATTCGCTGCGCTTTCGGTTACGCTCGCGTCGAGCGTCTCTGTCTGCAGGGTTCTCATTTGGTGGAGCATCAGCAGAGAGCTCGTCGGAGGAGATGTCTTCCAGGTACTTGTCTTGAGCCGTGCCTGAAGGCCCTGGGGTGTCGCCGGCAGCCATGAAGACTTGGCGATCGGGGCTGCCAAGGCTGGACTCAGAAGGTGCCACCTCAGTGGGTGTGTTTGAGTCAGCCTGGGCGAGTGGTGTTCCCTCCTAGAACGGTAGCGAGTCGATGTAGGCGACGTAGCGTGAGTCTCCACTTATCAGGTCAGCAGGCTTGCGGTCTGGCCAGTAGATGAATCTGCCGGCCGGTGTGGATGTTATAACCAGCCCGGAGGCCGGCCCTGATAAGGGATGCTCAGTGGAGTTGTCCTTGGACTGGGTTCCTCAGGGTCCGACCCAAAGTCGAACTCGTATGCGGTGTTCGAGTAGAACTCCGAGAGAGGGTTGGAGTCCGAAGCATGGCCGGGGGCGGTGTCGGAGTCCGAGTTGTGCTCGGGTACGGGCTCCTTGCCGGCCCGGGGCGAAGAGGGAGCCTCTGTGCGGGCCCGGCTGGGGATGCGGGGACCACGCGTGGGGCGCTCGCGAGGTGAAGGGGCCGCCTGCGATGGATGAGCAGCCGGCTCGCATGCGATGGCCCATGGAGACGTCGAGTTTGAGTTGGAAGCGGACTCGAGCTTGAAGTCAGCGTGATGGTTGAAGAGTGAAATTTCGCCGAACTTGCCGGCGAGTTCGCCTGTGACAACGTCAGGAAGCGTCACGAGGCCGGTCTTCGGGTTGGGCGGCATGGTGAGGCGGCCCTGGAAAGAGCCCGCGCCGTCTGCGGTGCAGACCCATGCGCCGAACACGAAGGTGTCGCCGCGGTTGAAGGCGACGGTTGTCTTGAGGTAGACGGGAGCCGTCGAGTTCGCCATGTGATCTCGAGCGAGATCCCCTACCTGGCGCGCCAGCTGTCGGTGTTTTAGACCGGCAACCTACTAAGGGGAGTACCCGAAGTAGATGAATGTGGCCTCGCCGAGGTCGGTAACTCGAAGGAAGAGACACACGGCACACAATTTAGACAGGTTCGGGCCGCGATGTGCGTAATACCCTACGTCCTGTATGCTGCGTAGCTCTGGATTGATTGGGCACGATTACAAGATGGTGCAATAGTGCGTCGTGGGTTGTATGGGATGTGTTGTGTTCCTAGAGAATGGTCCCTACCTCGCCTTATATAGTCCTGGAGGAAGGGTTACAAGTCGGAGTAGGGAGAGAGTACTACTCGAGTACGTCTAGGAGTCCTCCATACAATGCGGAACATGTGCAGCTCCCTAACCGAGTACTCCTCCTTTGTAGTCCTTGTGCTCCACGCCATTAGATGCCATGTAGCGCAAGCCGTGTAGTCCCAGGGGCCCACCGAGTAGTCGGTCCTGGTACCCACCGAGGTAGTGGGCCCAGGGAGGTCCATACGACAGCCACACCTTCGTGTTCGGCGCCTGGGTCTGCACTGCAGACGGCGCGGGCTCTTTCAAGCACCGCCTCACCATGCCGCCTAACCCGAAGACTGGCCTCGTGACGCTTCCAGAAGTCGTCACAGGCGAACTCACCGGCAAATTCGGCAAAATTTCGCTCTTCAACCACCACGCTGACTTCGAGCTCGAGTCCGCTTCCAACTAGAACTCGACGTCTCCATGGGCCATCGCATGCGACCCGGCTGCTCAGCCATCGCAGGCGGTCCCCTCACCTCGTGAGCGCTCCGCGCGTGGCCCCCACATCCCTAGCCGGGCCCGCACGGGGGCTCCCTCTTCGCGCCGGGCCGGCAAGGAGCCCGTACCCGAGTACAATTCGGACTCCGACACCGCCCCCGGTCATGCTTCGGACTCCAGCCCACTCTCCGAGTTCTACTCGAACCCCGCATACGAGTTCGAATTCGAGTCGGACCCTAAGGAGCCCGAGTCCGAGGACAACTCTACTGAGCATCCCTTGTCAGGGCCGGCCTCTGGGCTGGTTATAACATCTACATCGGCTGGGAGATTCATCTACTGGCCAGACCGCAAGCCCACTGACCTGGTAAGTGGAGACTCACGCTACGTCGCCTACATCGACTCGCTACCGTTCCAGGAGGGAACACCGCTTGCCCAGGCTGACTCGAGCACACCAACTGAGGTGGCACCTTCTGAGTCCAGCCTTGGCACCCCCGATCGCCAAGTCTTCATGGCTGCTGGCGACGCCCCAGGGCCTTCAGGGACGGCCCAAGACACATACCTGGAAGACATCTCCTCCGACGAGCTCTCTGCTGATGCTCCACCAAACGAGAACCCCGCGGACGAGAGATGCTCGACGTGAGCGTAACCGGAAGCGCAGCGAACGTCGCCGACGCCTCCGCGACAACTTCCCCGTCCGCAACCTGGCGGAAGCTCTCGAGGCGGTCGAGAGCAGAGTACATACCACCCCTGAGCAATGCCTCATGTTCATCACTGCGATCGCACGCCAGGCTCAGGGCATACGCGCTGGAGAGGTCATCGCCAAGCTCGCTGAAGACGCCTACTTCATGTGGGTCGACAACAGAGTCAACCAACCTCTTCCAGCCAGGCACCGCGACAACGAAGCCACAAGTCGCAGCGCCAACAACGGTCCAAACCGTACTCGAGCTGAGCTCCCAGCCGAGCCGAACCGTCATTGTTCCAACGCCGGCGGACCTCCACAGCGTGACAACAGCAACCGCGAGGTCGTCCCCCACCGTGCTCCGGCCGGCGGCGGCGGCCACGACCCCGACGGCGGCGGCGGCGATGGTGGAAGCTCCAACCATGGAGCCAACAGGAGGGCTGGCGGCGGCGGCAATCGCGGTGGCCGAGGCCACGCGAACAGCCACGCCTCTGGCGCCTCACAGGGCGGGTACGATGCCCGCCAGAAGATTGAGGAGCTGCGGTGGAAGAAGTCGACCACCGCAGGCGACGGCGACGGCTTCCCCGCCTTCTCACCTCGACTTCGCAACCTGCTCCTTCCCGACAAGTTCAAGCCTTTGGGGATCACCAAGTATGACGCGAAGCAGGATCCCATCCAGTGCCTCAAGTGCTACACCCTCTCCATCGAGAACGCTGGCGGCAACAACGACACCAAGTGCCTCTACTTCCCCTTATGTCTGGACCAAGCTCCACTCACATGGCTCGAGTCGCTGGACAAGCACTCGATCGACAAGTGGGACCAGCAGGAGCAGTTCACCAGCAACTTCGCGGGCGCCATGGGCCGATCGGGTACTCGCATGGACCTGGCCATGATCAAGCAGGAACAAGGCGAGACCCTCCGCAAGTACATGCGCCGCTTCTTCGACAAGCGTCCTACCGTCGTCGACGTCACCGACAAGGAGGTCATTGACCTCTTCCAAGACGGCCTCTACCACCGCCGCACCTTCGAAGGCTTCGGTCGCCGCCGCCCCAGGTCCATCCCCCACCTCAAGGACATGATCACGTCCTGGGCGGATGAAGAAAACAAGGCCAACTCCAAGTACGACGCCATCCGTGGCAAGACCAAGCAGAACCAGGGCGGCGGCAGCGGCAGCAACGCGAACCAAGGCGTTCGCAACAACAATAACAGCAACAACAACTACTCGGGTCCCAACCACAAGCGCAAGCCAGACAACACTGTCGCGGCTATCCAGCGCCCTGCGAAAGGGAACTCGAAGAAGAACTCCGGCGGTTTCAAAGACCTGCTAAAGGAGAAGTGCCCATGGCATCCAAACGGCAACCACACCACCAAGCAGTGCTACCAACTTAGGCACGCACTCAAGGATACGCCGGAGCCACCGCACCCTCACGATCAAAAGGGCAAGAAGAAGGACGGCGACAACAACGACTTCCAGGAACCTGACATGACCGTCAATGTCCTCTTCGGCGGGCTACCCAGCAGGCGGGAGCAGAAGGCTACCCGTCGTGAAGTCATGTCCATTGAACCAGCGGTCCCAACCCCTCTCAGGTGGTCGGAGGTACCCATCACCTTCTCCCGCGCGGATCAATGGACCAGCTTCTCCGAACCAGGACGGTTCCCTCTCGTCCTGAAGCCAGTGGTCGCGGGCTCCAAGCTCAACAAGGTGCTCATCGACGGTGGAAGCGGGCTCAACGTCCTTTTCACCAAGACCTTGAAGAAAATGAAGCTCGACATCACTCACATGCTCACCAAGAGCAACACGCCTTTCTACGGCATCGTCCCCGGCAATGCGGCTATCCCCACTGGGCTCAGTGGTCCTGCCAGTTACGTTCGGGGAATCTCGGGACAACTACCGTACCGAGTATGTCAAGTTCGAGGTCGCGGACTTTGAGACTTCCTACCACGCCATACTGAGGACCATGTGTGGTTCGAGGACCGGTGGATGGTCGCTTCCTTGTGTGATGAGTGATTGACAACGTTGTGTGGACTGATTCTTGGCTAAGTATTGCAGGTGCAGGTTGCGGCTTGACTCGTGTTGGTGCAGGTGAAGAACAAGCGCGAAAGGTCGACGCCGGTGAGGCCTCCAGGTGTGGAGAAGACAAGTAGGCTTCGTTCGAGGGACCCGGTGGCCAGCGGGGTCGAGTGCGGGCCGCATGGTGGCATGAACAGCAAGATGAAGTCGTGGACGGTTTCTTGGTTGAGCCTCAAAACCAAGGTCGAGCCGGGACTACGTGGGAGCCAAGTCATGAGTGGAGATTGGCGGAGGCTACACCGAGTTCGCGGGGTTTTCGGTGGTTCACCAGAAAACCACTGGGTTCCTTGGTTGATCCACAAAGCCAAGACCGGAGAACCGAAGACGGAGGTGCAAGAAGCACCGCACCGGTCGGTCCGACCGGTGGGTCCGACCGGTGGGTCCGACCGGCCCGACGCGGTGGGGACCGGTCCGGCCGGTGAGGAGCACCGGTCCGACCGGTGTGCGACGACGCGGTCCGAATCTTCGAAGCGGAGGACACGCGTCGGGATCGCATGGCTTGCGTCAAGGCTACGCGAGGTGCGGTCGGCGGGCATCCGTCCGATGGTGAAGACATCAAGAATTCCAAATCCGCCCTTGAGGGGCTTGTATCCCTAGTTAGTAGAGAAGGGCATTTTAGACATTCGGTTGCCGCCTATATAACCCAAGAGGTGAGAGGATGGCAGCCAACTCTTGGAACCCTAGCTCATTAGTTTTCCTATTTTCCACCTATTTTCTCTAGGTTTTCCTTAGGACTAGCAAGAGAGCTTCACGGAGAGATCTTGTAGAGAGGGATGGATGATCGGGCGGCTTGCTAGACCTTGTACGAATCTTTGTTTCATGTATAGATGATTCGGCGTGATTCCTCAAGGTTTGGATGTGTTTTTCCGGTTGTTCTTGGTGGTGATTTTCGGAGCCCTTTCTTCGTGATTCTTTGGGGTGTTTTCGGGGCTTTTCTCTTGGTGATTTGATGGGGGAAATTTGTGGGAACCCTTCGTGGTTCTTTGGGCCTGTGATTCCCCTCCCAAATCCGTGAGAAAAAGTGCTCGATTTCGGGGTTTCTTGAGTTCTTGGGTTGGAAGTGCTTTCGGCGGGATTTCTTCGATTCCTCCGTTTTGGACGAGATTTGGTGGGATTAAACTTGGCTATGGACTCCTCATGAGGTGTTCCTGATATCCCCAAAGTCTTGTTCAAGTCCGTGGAGCGATTCGGGAGATCGAGATTTGGATTTGGGGGAGTTGACCCGCGGGTCGTTGTTCATCCCGAGCCGCCTGAGCTACACGGCTCGACCGGTGCTCTTGACCGGTCCGACCGGTGCAAGCCCCCGTGAGTTTTCGCTCGGGTGAGTGTCTTGGTGTGTTCTTTGTTGTCCCGTGGTGCTCTTCGTTTCGAGTTTGGGTCCGTTTGGTGGTCGGTTGGCTCGTTTGGTGCCTTGGGGGCTTTCTCGGTCGCCATCGGTCCGACCGGTGCATCTCACCGGTCCGACCGGTGTAGAGCCACTTAGTGGAAGTTGCTCGGGTTCACCGGCAGGGACCGGTCCCGACCGGTGGTGCTCACCGGTCTGACCGGTGTGGGTCTGTAGACTCGGGGTTTGTTGTTCCGCTGCGTTCTCGAGTCGGAAGGCTGTGTGTGTTGGTTCCTAAGTCCAGTGGCACTCCAGTGGCTACGTGGGCTTGGCCAACTTGGGTAGTAAGTCGGAGACGTGTGTTGGAGGCCGTATTCGTCTTGTTGGAGTTCTCGTCTCCATCGAGAAGAATTTTTATCGGCTCCCATTCACTCCCCCCTCTCTGGTTCGCCGTATCGGTCCTTCAAGTGGTATCAGAGCCGGTTCGGGTCTTTGTTGACTCTAACCAGTCTAAGATCCAAGGATGGCGTACCGAGAACGGGGTTCGGGTCCTCCACACTTCGATGGCAAGAACTACCAGATGTGGAGCAAGCGGATGGGTGCGTTCCTCCGCGGAAAGGGTCAGCTGCTTTGGGATGTCACGGTGGACACAGGCTATGTCCAGCCGATGGATTTCCTTGCTCCAGGGTCGAGGGACAGATTCGATGCCAACAATAAGGCGGTCGACTACTTGTTTCGTGCTTTGTGTCAGCCTGAGTTCGATCGGGTGCACACCGAGCACTTGGCTTGTAGGATTTGGGTGGTGTTGAAGGAGGCTCATGTTGGGAACACCCAGGTTCAGGCACGGTTGTATGCGACCTACCGGAGAGAGTACGAGAACTTCACTCATCTCCCCGGTGAGTCCATCGATGCCTTGTTTCAGAGGTTCACGGTGGTGGTGAACAACATGAGGGCCAATGTGGACGTGCTCCCGTACGATGATCATGATAGAGCGGTCAAGCTCTTACACTCTTTGGATCGTACGATATGGGGCGGAAAGTTCGAGGCCATTGTGGAGTCGGAGAAGTATGACACTCGACGCGTGAACGAGCCGTTCTCGAAGCTCAAGTCGGGCCGAGGTGGATAGGGGCATGATCGCCAAGCTCGAGGGTCCGACCGACTCCCATAGTCTCGCCCTCGTTGGTGGTTCCAAAGGAAAGGCTAACTCTAACCCATCCACCAGGATGTTCTCTTTCTCCTCTTTGATGTCTATGCCAGATGAGGAGTTCGACGAGCTTGGAGAGGACGAGCTGGCGCTCCTGACGAGGCGGTTCGAGAGGCTGCACGAGAACCGCGTGAACAGGAGGAGGAACACAAGGACATGCTTCAAGTGCGGCAAGGCTGGACACTATTTCGCCGAGTGTCCGAAGGTGAACGACCCCGACAAGCACAAGTTCAAGGACAAGAAGAAGAAGTCCAAGACGAAGGATCATGGACATGGGAATAAGACACGGTCTCGAGAGAAGATGAAGAGATCAAGCGACATTGAGTCTGATTCCGAGGACACGTCTTCAAGCTCGAGTGATGAAGACGAAGAGGATGAGAAGAAGAGGAGGAAGAAGAAGAACTTTGGCAAGTATCTCAACGGCCTTTGTGTGACGGGTCTAAGCCTCAAGGACGACTTCTGCGGCATGGCTCGCAGTTCGAGCAGCAAGAGAAGCCGAGAGGGATGCCTCGGATTTGGATTCCGAGGATGAGGTATGTGATGAGCTCTCCTCTTTGCGCAAGGAGAATGAGGAGTTGGTTGACTTGCTTGATAATCGCGATCACATGCTTAGAGAGGCTAAGAAGCTTAGGAAGGAGCTTAGATCTTTGCTCGAGGATGCTAGGACTAGAGTGGCCGAGCTAGAAACACGGGTTCTTGATAGCAAGCTTGAAATTGATTCGCTCAAGGCTAGCCCCGTTGTTTCGATGAAAACGATTGTGTCTTGATTGCTCTGCTTTCCTAGCCGACTTGAGCGATCTTAGGGAGAAGTATGCCTCCAAGTGTGAGGAACTAGATGTGCTTAGGGTTGAGTTGGCTGAGCTACAATCTAGACCCACTTTGCTTGGTGCTTGCACTTCTTGCCCTAGTTTGCATGAGAAAATTGCTGAGCTCTGGTCTCGCATTGTTTCACTTGAGGCTGATTTGAAAGTGCCTATTCCTACTTCTTGCTCTACATGTGAGTTGCATGCTATGAAGAATTTGGATCTTGCAAAATGTGTTGGTCGCTTGCAAGATGAGAATGATAAGTTGCGTGAAGCGCTTAGTTGGTTGTCGAGTCAAGAATCTCAGCTTGGTATGATGATTGCTAGCTGTAAGCGCTTTGACGGTTGGGCTTTGGGATTGGATAAGGTTGGTGAGGGCAGTGGTGAGAGAGAAGGGAAATTTGGGAATGTTTCGGTTCCACCACAACCCACACCCAAATACAAGTTTGCATCCAAGCCAAACCAACCAAAAGAAAAACCGAGTGAGAAGGCAAGTGACACGCCTAGTGAGAAACCAAGTGAGAAGCCTTGTGAAGAGCCTCATCCCAAGCCTAAGCCCAGATCGATCCGTTTCCATTGTGAGTTTTGTGGAAAGGATGGTCATAAGAGAGCGTTTTGCTTCAAGAGGAAGCGTGAGGAGAGAATGGCGAAGGAGTGGGCTAACAAGGACAAGTACCACCCTTCCGATGGTGTACTTGAGCCTCGTGTGCAGTTGCCCAGGGCCAAGGCGAGTGTGAGGTCAGTTCGGGCTTGGGGAGAGCGGAAGGTCGTTGGAGGTGTTGCGCCCGAGGCTACACCGGTCGGACCGGTGTGGAGCACCGGTCGGACCGTGCGAGCGCAGCCCGGACAGCGGCAGTTTGGGTTTCGAGCTCGTACAGGTGCGAGGGTTGTTTCTGGTGGTCGTGGTTCTGGTGGTTGGGGTGGAAAGGGTGCAGGTGGTCAGTTTGCTAGGCGTTCTCCTCCTCGTGCTCAATACGGGGATTGGAGGAGTCATGGCTTTGAGAAGGAGAGGAGGGATGGTCCACGGGCTTTCTTTCGTGGTTTTGGTCCTCCTCCAGGCAGAGAGGGTTGGTTCCCTCATGGTGGTTACCGTGGTGGTGTTCGTGGAGGTAGCTTTGGTAGGAAAGATGGTTTGGTTTTTGCTAACCCCACTTTCGAGCAAATGGCTAGGCACTGGTTTTACACATTTGGAACTAACCCCAGTGTTGAGTCGGTTGCTCGCTCTCGCTCTTGGTTTTGAGTTGCAGGTGGATGGCCCGGAGAACATTTGGTTGATATCGGGGGGTGGTTCTTCGGCCTCATATCCCGGTGGTGACATAGAGGTACATCACTTTCGGGGATGGTGGACAAGGATTAGTGAATTGTGAAGAAATGATAAAGGTAAGTGTATTTGTGACCTTCAAGTGTGTGGCCTTGGTCAAGCCACTTGGTTTGTTTTGCTCCTTCTCTATCTCATGTGCGTAGGGTGAGCTTTGTATGCTCTTTGGCCCTAGTGCATGTGTTTAGGGGGAGCTTGTGAGTTTGGTGCTCCTTTGCTCTTTTGCCGGTGGTGTCGAGCCCTTTCTGCCTCCCCTCGAGGAGCCGGTGTGTAGCATATGTATAGCTTTTCTTTGTGCATTTCTTGCATTTTGGCATGGCATATGTAACATGATGTATAGGCATCCTTGTATCTTAGATTGCATGCATTTTGTATCATATGCATTGGTTAGGAAAAGCTTCTCTCATATACATTGTTCACCATGGAATGAGATATATGTCTTTATGAGCTTTTTTGGTATGCTACGGTTAGTTTGGCTTAGCTCTTGATGATCTTGATGAATAATCCATGGTTGATAGCTATGCTTTTGAAAAATGTCATGTATGCTCTCTCATGTGCAAATGCCTTTACATGCTCTTGACATGTTTTTGTGGCCTTGCTATGCTTAATTTGTGGTTGGATAGCTAGTTTATTGATCATATGGGGCCAAAGGCTCATTTGCCATCATGAATGTTTAGCCCTCTTGACTTATCTTGTGGAGGAGCATAAGTTCCTTTTTGTCGCAAAGACATTTCATGTACCATTTACAAATCTGAAAATGAAATGAAAAATGCTTGGAAATGTGCTCCCATGTCATATGTGCTGAATTTAATTTGCTTTGGGTGCTAAACCGTTGCATGATGCCTACCAATGAGAAGTCTCATACATAGAAGTAGGCACATGGCTCGGTGGCTTTGACATGACATGAGGTGCTTGTGGGTGTTCGTGATGGTCTTATGATTAGAATGGCTGTCCTAGCATGAAGTTTGTATGGCTTTGCCATTTTGATATGCTTTGATCATGTTTAGGTTTTTGCTCATGAGAGGCAAGTTTTTCGCAAAATTGCCAAGATCCTTCTTAGCTTCGTCCAATGGTTGTGAAACTTGGTGATCATGTAGTTGAGATCGATACGAAGCCGTAGAGTATCTAACTTGCTCATCTGGACGTGTGTAGCATCCTATGTTGAATTTTGTATATTTGAGAAGCTCTAGGTTGAAAGTTTTGCATTTTTGGCTTGATTCATGCATTGCCAACAAGGGGGAGAAGTTTGAGCATGAAATGGCTTGTTGGACGCGTTTAGAAGGTTTTCAGGTGGTTTCGAGCCATTTCTGGGCTCTGTTGTACACCGGTCTGACCGGTGATAAGCACCGGTCTGACCGGTGTGAGCACCGGTCTGACCGGTGTGAGGACCATGTGTGGTTCGAGGACCGGTGGATGGTCGCTTCCTTGTGTGATGAGTGATTGACAACGTTGTGTGGACTGATTCTTGGCTAAGTATTGCAGGTGCAGGTTGCGGCTTGACTCGTGTTGGTGCAGGTGAAGAACAAGCGCGAAAGGTCGACGCCGGTGAGGCCTCCAGGTGTAGAGAAGACAAGTAGGCTTCGTTCGAGGGACCCGGTGGCCAGCGGGGTCGAGTGCGGGCCGCATGGTGGCATGAACAGCAAGATGAAGTCGTGGACGGTTTCTTGGTTGAGCCTCAAAACCAAGGTCGAGCCGGGACTACGTGGGAGCCAAGTCATGAGTGGAGATTGGCGGAGGCTACACCGAGTTCGCGGGGTTTCCGGTGGTTCACCGAGAAAACCACCGGGTTCCTTGGTTGATCCACAAAGCCAAGACCGGAGAACCGAAGACGGAGGTGCAGGCGGCACCGACCGGTCCCCGGCCGGTGGGGACCGGTCCCCGACCGGTGAGGAGCACCGGTCGACCGGTGTGCGACGACGCGGTCCGGAATCTTCGAAGCGGAGGACACGCGTCGGGATCGCATGGCTTGCGTCAAGGCTACGCGAGGTGCGGTCGCCGGGCATCCGTCCGATGGTGAAGACATCAAGAATTCCAAATCCGCCCTTGAGGGGCTTGTATCCCTAGTTAGTACAGAAGGGCATTTTAGACATTCGGTTGCCGCCTATATAACCCAAGAGGTGAGAGGATGGCAGCCAACTCTTGGAACCCTAGCTCATTAGTTTTCCTATTTTCCACCTATTTTCTCTAGGTTTTCCTTAGGACTAGCAAGAGAGCTTCACGGAGAGATCTTGTAGAGAGGGATGGATGATCGGGCGGCTTGCTAGACCTTGTACGAATCTTTGTTTCATGTATAGATGATTCGGCGTGATTCCTCAAGGTTTGGATGTGTTTTTCCGGTTGTTCTTGGTGGTGATTTTCGGAGCCCTTTCTTCGTGATTTCTTTGGGGTGTTTTCGGGGCTTTTCTCTTGGTGATTTGATGGGGGAAATTTGTGGGAACCCTTCGTGGTTCTTTGGGCTGTGATTCCCCTCCCAAATCCGTGAGAAAAAGTGCTCGATTTCGGGGTTTCTTGAGTTCTTGGGTTGGAAGTGCTTTCGGCGGGATTTCTTCGATTCCTCCTTTTTGGACGAGATTTGGTGGGATTAAACTTGGCTATGGACTCCTCATGAGGTGTTCCTGATATCCCCAAAGTCTTGTTCAAGTCCGTGGAGCGATTCGGGAGATCGAGATTTGGATTTGGGGGAGTTGACCCGCGGGTCGTTGTTCATCCCGAGCCGCCCGAGCTACACCGGTCTGACCGGTGCTCTTGACCGGTCTGACCGGTGCAAGCCCCTGTGAGTTTTCGCTCGGGTGAGTGTCTTGGTGTGTTCTTTGTTGTCCCGTGGTGCTGCTGTTTCGAGTTTGGGTCCGTTTGGTGGTCGGTTGGCCTGTTTGGTGCCTTGGGGGCTTTCTGGCTGCCATCGGTCTGACCGGTGCGTCTCACCGGTCTGACCGGTGTAGAGCCACTTAGTGGAAGTTGCTCAGGTTCACCAGCAGGGACCGGTCTGACCGGTGGTGCTCACCGGTCTGACCGGTGTGGGTCTGTAGACTCGGGGTTTGTTGTTCCGCTGCGTTCTCGAGTCGGAAGGCTGTGTGTGTTGGTTCCTAGGTCCAGTGGCACTCCAGTGGCTACGTGGGCTTGGCCAACTTGGGTAGTGAGTCGGAGACGTGTGTTGGAAGCCGTGTTCGTCTTGTTGGAGTTCTCATCTCCATCGAGAAGAATTTTTATCGGCTCCCATTCACTCCCCCCCTCTCTGGTTCGCCGTATCGGTCCTTCACATACTCGACAGACCGGTTATCACCAAGTTCATGGCGGTGCCCCACTACACCTACTTGGTACTCAAGATGCCAAGCCCAGCGGGTGTACTCTCTCTCCAAGGGGACTTGAAGATCTCCCACGACTACGATATAGAAGCCGTGGAGATTGCTTCTACGAATCAAGTACCCAACACGATGATGGAGGTCTACGCTGCGTCGAAGAAGCTTGCTACAAGTGAACTCGACATCCCAGAGAAGTCTGACAGCGCCAACAAGCCTCAGCCACCTGAGGAGGTACTCGTCAAGACGATCGACCTTGGTACAGGCGACCCCAGCAAGACCACCACCATCGGGCCTGGCCTCGACCCCAAATAGGAAGACGCGCTCATCAGCTTCCTCCGGGCTAACCGCGACATCTTCGCGTGGAAGCCAGCGGACATGCCAGGAGTTCCCAGGGAGCTGATCGAGCACTGCCTCAACGTCGATCCTAAGGCCACCCCCAAGCGACAACACCTCCGACGCTTTGCCGACGACAGACGGGACACCATAAAGAAGGAACTCGCCAAACTACTCGCGGCCGGCTTCATCAGAGAAGTCTTCCATCCTGAGTGGCTCGCCAACCCTGTCCTCGTCCGCAAGAAGAACTCAAACGTGTGGAGGATGTGCGTCGACTACACCGACCTCAACAAGCAATGCCCCAAGGACCCCTTCGGGTTGCCGCGGATTGATCAAGTCATCGACTCCACGGCGGGCTGCGACCTGCTCTGCTTCCTCGACTGCTACTCCGGGTACCACCAGATCGCGATCAAGGAAGAAGACCAAGAGAAGACCGCGGTCATCACCCCGATTGGCGCGTACTGCTACACGACCATGTCCTTCGGGTTGAAGAACGCCTGCGCCACCTACCAACGAGCTATCCAGGCCTGCTTCAAGAGGCAACTCAACAAGAATGTCGAAGCCTACGCGGATGACGTGGTCGTCAAGACCAGAGACTCCAGTACCCTCATCGACGACATTGAAGATACTTTCCCATCACTGCACGAGTACCACTGGAAGCTCAACCCGAACAAGTGCGTCTTCGGCGTACCTTCGGGCAAACTACTCAGCTTCATCATCAGCCAACGCGGCATCGAAGCCAACCCTGAGAAGATCTCCGCCATCACTAGCATGAAAGCTTCCACAAGCATCAAAGACGTCTAGAAGCTGACCGGGTGCATGGCGGCACTAAACAGATTTATCTCGAGGCTAGGAGAATGGGGGCTCCCCTTCTTTAAACTACTCAAGCATCAAGAGAAGTTCGTGTGGACTCCAGAGGCGGATCAAGCTCTTGACCAGCTCAAGGACTTTCTATCGGAGTCACCGATCCTCACGGCTCCCCACAAGGGCGAGCAGCTACTGCTCTACCTCGCTGCGACTACTCACGTGGTCAGTACTGTCATCGTCGTCGAGCGGCAGGAAGACAGCCATGCCTACCCAGTCCAGCGCCCAGTCTACTTCGTCAGCGAGGTTCTATCAGAGTCCAAGGCAAGCTATCAGCTTGTGCAGAAGCTCCTGTGCGCAGTACTCATCACCTCGTGGAAGCTACGACACTACTTCCAGGAGTACTCGATCTCCGTTGTCACCATCTACCCGCTCGGTGACATCCTGCGGAACCAAGATGCTAGTGGAAGAATCTCCAAGTGGGCAGTCGAGCTCGGCGCCCTCACCATCAACTTCAAGCCACGCACGTCCATCAAGTCGCAGGCGCTAGTTGACTTCATGGTGGAGTGGCGGGAGAACCAGCTACCTACTCCAACCGTGCGACCAGTGCATTGGGTCATGTACTTCGACGGCTCACTCAACCTCGAGGGCGCAGGTGCAGGGGTACTCCAGATCTCTCCAACGGGCGAACAACTCAAGTACGTCCTGCAGATCTTCTGGAAGGTCTCAAAAAACGAAGCCAAGTACGAAGCTCTCCTACACAGGCTCCCTCGCGACTTCACTGGGCATCAAGCGGCTACTAGTCTACGGTGACTCCGCAGTGGTCATCAACCAAGTCAACAAGTCCTGGGACCGCAACAAGGAGATCATGGACGCCTACTGCCTAGAAGTCTGCAAGCTCGAGAACAAGTTCAATGGTCTCGAGTTCAACCACATCGTCCGCGACAACAACGTTGCAGCGGACATCCTCTCGAAGCTTGGATCCACCCGCGCTCAAGTACCAGCGGGTGTCTTCGTTCATGAGCTTCACACGCCATCCATCCCGGAGCCGGCGCCACCGACCACTGTCCCGGCACACCCACCAGCTGGACAGGAGGTCATGATGATTGACGTGGACTGGAGGCAACCCTTCATCGACTACCTTAGCGAGCAGAAGGTTCCCTCCGACAAGAACTCGGCCGAGCAGCTCATCCGCCGTGCCAAGTCCTACGTCCTCGTCAGAGACAAGCTTTACAAGCGAGGCGCATCTTCTGGAGTACTCATGAAGTGTGTCCCTCGGGAAGAAGGCAAGGACATCTTGGAGGAGATCCACAAGGGCGTTTGCGGCAACCACGCGTCCTCACGCACGCTGGTCAACAAGGCTTTCCGGCGAGCTTTCTACTGGCCCACAGCTCTGGGCGATGCCGAAGAACTCATCAGAAGGTGCCAGGGATGCCAGTACTTCGCCAAGCAGCAACACATCCCAGCCTACAAGCTAGTCACCATACCGCCAACCTGGCCCTTTGCCTGCTGGGGGCTCGACATGATTGGGCCACTGCCAACTGCGCCAGGTGGTTTCAACAGAGTACTGGTGGCCATCAACTAGTTCACCAAGTGGATCGAAGTCAAGCTGGTAACATGCCCCAAGGCCGACAGAGTACTCGACTTCCTGGATGAACCCGTACATCGCTACGGACTACCCCACCGCATCATCACAGATCTGGGCTCCAACTTCAACAACCACCAGTTCTGGGAGTACTGCGAGAACAACGGGATCGACGTCCGATATGTCTCAGTTTCCCATCCTCGGGCCAACGGACAAGTCGAGCGCGCCAATGGGATGGTGCTCGACACCCTCAAGAAGCGGCTACACGACGCTGCTAACTCTAAAGGAGGCAAATGGATCAAGGAACTACCCAACGCACTCTGGGGGCTACGGACTCAGCCATCCAAGCCAACGGGGCAATCTCCTTACTTCCTAGTCTACGTCTCTAAAGCAATCCTCCCTGCCGACGTCATATGGAACTCACCGGCAGTGGAGCACTACGACGAAGGCGTCTCTGAAGACAGCAGACGAGTCGACATCGACAGCATCGAAGAAGCTCGCTGCGCTGCCCTCGTCCAGTCAGCAAGGTACCTAGAGGGTATCCGACGCTACCATGATCGCAACGTCAAGGAACGCTCCTTCAACGTTGGAGATCTTGTCCTCCGTCGCATCCAGAACATGGAAGGACTACACAAGCTCAGTTCCCCCTGGGAAGGTCCCTTCACCGTTGCAAAGGTGACCGGGCCGGGCTCCTACCGCCTCCAAACACTTGAAGGCGTCGTGGAACGTCGACCAGCTCTGTCGATTCTACGCCTAGTCTACACGACTACTCCGGGGTTCAAGTCTACACGACTACATCAACACCGCTCTACCGTAAGTGGCCTCCGGGTCCTGGCCCCAGTCTTCGGACTACTCCTCTCTAGGATCCAGCCCCTGCGGCTACCTACGGATCCTGGGCTGCGACGAGCGACAAAGGACTATAGCAGCGGTCTACTAAGAGACCACATTCTAAGATCTAGCCTACACGGCTACCTACGGATCTACTACTGTAAGCGGCTACCCACCCTAGCACCACTAAGCTGTAAGCGGCCTCCGGGTCCAGGCGACTACTCTGTAACTACGGCCCTGGCCACCCAGGTGTACTTCTTCAGTAATAAAGTTTGATCATTCATCAGCTTCTTTACTGTCTACTTCCCTCAACGGGACTACCGCTGAGTACGACTACTCGCATCCACTCCACGATGGGGCTCCGCACTCTGAGATCGCGACTACGAGTACTCATTGCTGGAAATTCCCTTTCATTAATACTTAAGCAATTACATTACAATTGTTTCTGTACGAACTTGGCTACTAGCTAACTATTATAGGGCTACTGGAGATTGAGCTTATCAGCTACTTGCTCCGCGATGGGAGCCATCTGCTCCAGCAGCTCCGCGTACTGCTCATCGGTGCAGTTGGCGGCTACCCCGCCAGCGACTACTTCCACCGGGGCCTTTGGGCAGTAGGACTTCATGAAGGCCAAGACCTGCTTCGGGATTGACCTCGCCATGTGCTTCACATAGGCCGCCAGTCGGCTGGGGGCTTCCCTGAGGCGATCCACGAGTGGAGCGATCTTGGGGCCGCCCGAATGAGGAACCAAGAGTCTTGCGATCGGCAGCGAGGCTTCTTCAAGATCCTTCAGTTGAGCCCGCAACGCCTCGCAATCTTCATTCAACTTCTGCAATGATTTGTAGCAGTTGAGGAGATCACGGTTAGATGTAATCCGAAGCTCCATGTGCTTCTCGCACTCGAAGGCAAGTTCTTTGTAGTCGAGCTCGAGTACCTGGCGGGCTTCCTGCTCCCGGTAGAAGAGGTTCTTCATGCTTATCTCCGAGGACTTCAACTGCTCCACCTGGCCCTCAAGCTCTGCAACACAACAAAGTACAGCGGGTCAGACTACCTCTCGACCTCCAACAACTACTCGACAAGTCCAGCGGCGTACCTTTTTTCTTGTTGCGGAGGCTCTTGTTCTTCCGCACCAAGTCATCGCCCTTTGCCTGCAACTCTTGGACATCATTGTGATACTTGGCAAAGGCGGCGTGGAGCCTGGACTGCATGGCGGCCGCATGCTTCTGCGACTTCAAAAGTTGCTCCTCCAGTGCTTCACCGCGGAGCACCGCATCACCAAAGCCCTGCAGCATGTTGGACTTCTCGCGGGACCTCGCCGCAACGTCCTGCACAGACAACACACATCAACGAGTACTCAACAACAGAGGATTGACTACTCAGAAGCTACGGCTACTTACCTTCATCCACTGCTCAGCTTGGCGGACCGCCTCCAGGTGCCTGGCCACTGTCGTCGGGTCAACCAGATCGTCCGCGACCAGCTCTATCCCGCCACGACTACACGCGGCGGCTTCCGTCATCAGCGCAGAGCGGATGGGCTCTGCGTCCTGGATCTCCGGGGAGCGGATAGCCACCTCCAGAGCGACCTCTGTCAACGTGGTGACCTCCTCTCCTCTGGCCGCCACAGCGGCTTTCTCGACGACTTCCTCCATGGGCTCGGGGGCTCCTCCGGCAGCCTCCGGCAGCCTCCGGCACCTCTGGTGTCGACTTCTGCATTGGCACCCCCGCAGGGATGTCACTCCCTTCGGCCTCAGCACCTGTCAAAGAGAAGACAAGTGTATCAGCGACTACGACTACTCCTCGAGGAGCTCTATAGCTTCAAAAGAGTACTTACCTTCGACCACGCTGGCCTCCGGCAACGACGCCTCAGTAGCCGGTAGCTCGGGCACCGCCTGGGAGGTACGAGTGGACTCCTCGGCGGGCGGCGCGACTCCTTCTTCCGCCACCACCGAAGAGGGTTCATCCCCCTCCCGAGACAGATCTGTCGATTTCCTGCAGAAGCACACACAATTGGTCGTCAGTCAACCTCGACTACTACAACAAGTACTACTCGGGAAGATGCAGTACTTACAGGCTGGACTGGACTATCGTCACGGCCGGGGCGCCGAGGATGCTGGCAATGTCTACCAGTCCACCCTCGGCGGGCGCCTCCTCTTGCTCCTCTGCAGCCGCTGCCTCCTCTGCAGCAACGACAGCTGGCGTAGCGCCCTCCTGCGCTCCTGTAGCCGCCACCTCTTCAACGGCGGCGGCTACGGGCTCCGTGCTCCCCTGAGGAGCAGGGGGCTGGCGCTCCAACTGCGCCAAGAGCTCTTCGACAATGGGGGCTGGACTACGACTTCCAGCCGGCTCCCCCACTGTGTCCCACCCGCCTTCGTCGCCCTCCTCCACGGGCTCCGTCGGCGGCACCTCCTGCATTCAATGGAGATCAATCGTCAGCAAGCGTACTCGTACGACGGGTACTCGACTACACTAGTCAAGGCTTCTTACCTCTTGGGGCGTGGTCTCCGTGACCTTCATATTCTTCGTCACCCGTTTGCGGGCGGGGTTGCGCGGCTTCCGTGGCGGCGCAGCCAGACTAGCCTCCAGTCTAGTCGGCGGGTCTTGCACAAGAGGTACATGAGGCAAGCCTGGACGGCTAAACCTCGATCGCAGCTGAAAGCGGACCTGCAACGTCTCTTCGTCGTCGTCATCATCGTCGTTGTCGGAGGTGTCCTCCACGATGACGGTGTCATCGCCTTCGCCGACTTCTCGCCGCTCCTTGGCTTTAGCTTTCCCTTCCTTCGGGATCTCGATTCCATGAGGGGGCGGCTGCGGCTCAGAGACGAACTTTCTCAAGTCATCCTGCAAGGCACAAGACATCAGCGCGACTACTAACAAGCAAGGACTACTCGACTAAGGGGTACGACTACTTATCTCCTTTGGCGGGCGCGCGGCGGAGTACTCCTGGACGGGGCACGCCGTGTATGGCGGCATGTCCTTGAAGATGTGCGCCAGCCTATCGATGATGTCGTCGTCGTCGACTTCACCTCCAGGCATCCGCAACGTATCGTCGTCGCCGGTGTACTCGAAGCCCAAGGTGTCGCGGGGCATCAACGGCTGCACCCTCCGCTTCATGAAACTGAAGGCCACGTGCTTGGCCCTCAGTCCAGCTTCTCTAAGCACGTTGATGCGTGCCAGCAGCTCGGGGAGCTGGATCTCCTCCTGCATTGTGGGCTCCGTGTTCCACCAGTCGCGGTGCCTTGGTTGCCTCCCACTCGGCTTCGGCAGGCCGGGGTGGTGGTTCGTGATGTAGAACCACCTCGCCTTCCAATCAGCGTTGGAATCAATGAGCTTGTACGCTAGGTACTGCTCGGCGGCGTCTTCTCTCATCTGGATGCCAGCTCCTCCGACTACTCGCGGATTGCTGGCGCTTGGCTGCGGCTTCACCCGGAAGAATTTTCGGAAGAGGATCCAGTGCGGCTTGATCCCAAGAAATGCTTCACAAAAATGGACGAAGACCGCGGTATGGAAAATGCCGTTAGGGTTCAGATTGAGGTACTCAACTCCATAGTACCCGAGGAGACCCTTGAAGAAGTCACTAGCCGGAAGCGCGAGTCCGCGCTCCGTGAAGCGCGCGAACATCGGGATCTCGTCTTCAGCCTTCTCCATTGGGTATGGATCTCCGGCGGCGGCCCTCCATATATCCACTTCCTTCTCCCGGATAAATCCGCTGTTGAGAAGGGCCAACAGATCCTCGGTCTTCACCTTTGACTTTTTTCACTCGCGGCTTGGATCTGCCCGCGGTGGAGACATTGGCGGCGCTGCCCCAGTGGCAGCCGCGATAGCCTCGTCACGGCCCCTCTTCTTCCCTACGACCTTCGCAGACTTGGACGGTGAAGGCTTCATTCTCCAAGTACAGGGCGTCTTCATGCGCATTCGCTCGGGGGCTACTCTGGAAGCTCTGGGTGGCGGCGCACTTGGATCTACTGCGGCGGCGGCGTGCGCTGGAAGTGGATCTACCTCAGATCGATTCGGAATGGCTACAACACAGATGGGTGAAAAACCCTAAGGGTTTTGGCTTCTATTTATAAGTCAAACCGGCTCCGCAACGGCCGGCCGGATAAGTCCACGCTCGGCTGACTCAGCGGCTAAAGCGCAGCTCTTCGCATTCTACTAGTCGACGCGCCTCACCTCGGGGGCTCGGCTACTCCTACTCGACTTCCTGGGAAGCGACAAGACTCAGGAGCATCTCAGGACACATTCTTCACGATGACCCTTCAATTCGAGAGGAAGTACTCGACTCAAGGCTCGGGGGCTCCGTGCCACGTGTCCTTCGATTTTTTCTCTCCGGATTTTTCGGGATATTCTTGCGAAGACTTCAGAGGACCCTCAGCCAGAGCCTGCGGCTCAACCTAAGTCTCGGGGGCTACTCCATATGGAGTGCGATTTTGCAATCGCACCTCCATGTCAGCTCCGGCTTCAAGACAAGATGAGCATTTTTTGAAGACCTTCGAAGGCAGCGCTCGAGGACGCTTGGGACTACTCGAGAAGACTTCAAGATTGCTCAAACATCAGCTGGAGTACATTCCAGCCTCGGGATGCTTCGACTACTCTTGAGGACTTTTGGCTTGTAGTACTCGGGGACGCTTGAGGACTACTCGATAAGGCCGTCAAGACTACTTGAAGCTATCCTTCTCGACTACAAAGTACTCGGGGGCTTGTCGTATGGACCTCCCTGGGCCCACTACCTCGGTGGGTACCAGGACCGACTACTCGGTGGGCCCCTGGGACTACCGGCTTGCGCTACACGGCACCTGAAGGCGTGGAGCACAAGGACTACGGAGGAGAAGTACTCGGTTAGGAAGCTGTACATGTCCTGCACTGTATGGAAGACTCCTAGACGTACTCGACTAGTACTCTCTCCCTACTCCGACTTGTAACCCTGCCTCCCGGACTATATAAGGCGAGGCAGGGATCGTTCTCTAGGAACAGAACTCATCTCATACAACCCACGGCGCACTATTGCACCATCCTGTAATTGTGCCCTATCAATCCAGAGCTACGCAGCATACAGGACGTAGGGTATTACGCACCTCGCGGCCCGAACCTGTCTAAATTGTGTGTCACGTGTCTCTTCCTTCGAGTTACCGATCTCGACGAGGCCACATTCATCTACTTCGGGTACTCCCCTTAGTAGGTTGCTGGTCTAAAACACCTACAGGGCGATCTAGTCCTCCGCCGCATCCAGAACACAGAAGGACTACACAAACTTAGCTCGCCCTGGGAAGGTCCTTTCTCAGTATCCAAGGTCGCCGACCCGGGCTCCTACCACCTCCAAACACTTGAAGGCGAAGACATCAACAACTTGTGGAGTTTGTGCGCAGGTACTTTCCGAGTGATAACATCATGCAACTCTTCATACGATGAGGCCGAGTTTAGACTTTGATCGAGGACTAGCAAATGACCAAGTGTGGGGGAGTTTGTTGGGGGTCCTTACAACAAATATTTAACTATCATTATCTCAAGAATGAGAGGAGGATATAACAAACTCCGTGCACATTTTAAGTACTAATGAGGTTCCACGAGCTTTATTGGTATTTTCACTTGTAGGTACACAGATATGGAAACAACAATGAACAAATGAACCTCAGAGGGCTGCAATAAAACAAAGGTGCAGGGCCGGCCTCACTTGGACAAGTTCGGCCGCACCACAACCAAGTATGGCCGCACCACAGCCAGGCTCGACTGCACCGCAGCCGGCCGCAGCAAGGCCATAACCAGTCGTAGCTGGCCAGAGCTGGCCACAACTGGCCAGAGCCGGCCACACCTGGCCATGGCTAGGCCTGGCCACACCTCTAGGTGTGCTCGCACCTACCATATGCCACGTCTCGGGTCCACGACACCAAAACTCCCATGAACAAGTCTTGGATGGATGAGAAACATTGATTCTATGTCGGTTGGATCAAAAGGCTAAGGTTGGAAGCACTTGGATCGATGGACCCACACTTAACCACAACAGCCGCCATCAAGGAGTTATCCTGCACAACCCTCAACACCGCCGGTGCATCACACGGTAATTGGGTAGGGCCGGCCGCTCCTATCAACTAGTGTGCCAGGCGAAACCGACCCAAGGAGCCGACCTACAACCGCCTCTAGAGTAGTGATTAGGATCGTCCAAGTACACAAGCAGTGGATCATAGGGTCGGCCGCACCTCCTTGCCCGGCACTGCAGCTCCCCCTCGCCTACAAGTACCCCCTCCTATAGGCACCGACATACTGGGACTATAATTTGAGCCAAGCACCTCGGGGAAGAACACAAGTGTTTAGAAGCAAGTGGCGGAGCCCTCCAGAAGTTAGCATTCAGAGAGTAGGGAGAGAGAGTTGAGTGTTGGAGTAGAAGCTGGAGTCAGTCTTCTTCTTGTACCTCGGCGGATGCGGTACACCTTCAGTCGTCCACACATGGGATACTTTGTAAGTTTAGATTCGTGAGTAACTAAGTTTCAAGTCATTTCATTGTCCACTCTTAGGTTCCATGATTGTGGTTGAAGTAGTTTCTACTTATCGTGATTGCTTTGCTTTGACGTCGAGTAAAGTAGTGCTTGCTTAGTGTAGACGTGGTGTCTAGACTTTTCGGTACCTTGGAATGCTTCCCGGTTCAACGGAATAGTTGTGGTACCCTAGGGAGGTGACAGCTCCGAACGGGATTTGTAGTCCACCATGTTAGTTCCGACAGGTTGGAGTTACGACATCAGAGCCCCCTTCTCATCCCTTTTTATGGCTTTTTCCCTCTGGCCCCGACGAGCGACAAGTTGTGTCTTGATTCTATCCATGACCCTCACGAGTCCCAAACTTCATTAGCCATCCCCTCTCTACCTAAAATCTGCCCTTTCCTTTCTATCCTTCGTCACCATACCCCAGAATGAATTAGTTCAGGTTCTCTACATTTCTCATTTTCCAAGGAAATCGATACCTTGGAATACTCCTGGGTGAAAGCTACAACGGTATCCGTGTGTCGGTGTTTTAGACCGGCAACCTACTAAGGGGAGTACCCGAAGTAGATGAATGTAGCCTCGCCGAGATCGGTAACTCGAAGGAAGAGACACGTGGCACACAATTTAGACAGGTTCGGGCCGCGAGGTGCGTAATACCCTACGTCCTGTATGCTGCGTAGCTCTGGATTGATTGGGTACGATTACAAGATGGTGTAATTGTTCACCGTGAGATGAGATTCGATGCTAGAGAAAGGTCCCTGCCTTGCCTTATATAGCCCGGGAGGCAGGGTTACAAGTCGGAGTAGGGAGAGAGTACTAGTCGAGTACGTCTAGGAGTCTTCCATACAGTGCGGGACATGTACAGCTTCCTAACCGAGTACTTCTCCTCCGTAGTCCTTGTGCTCCACGCCATCAGGTACCATGTAGCGCAAGCCGGGTAGTCCCAGGGGCCCATCGAGTAGTCGGTCCTAGTACCCACCGAGGTAGTGGGCGCAGGGAGGTCCATACGACAAGCCCCCGAGTACTTAGTAGTCGAGAAGGATAGCTTCAAGTAGTCTTGACGGCCTTAACGAGTAGTCCTCAAGCGTCCCCGAGTACTACAAGTCAAAAGTCCTCAAGAGTAGTCGAAGCATCCCGAGGCTGGAATGTACTCCAGCTGATATCTGAGCAATCTTGAAGTCTTCTCGAGTAGTCCCAAGCGTCCTCGAGTGCTGCCCTCGAAGGTCTTCAAAAATGCCCGCGTTGTCTTGAAGCCGGAGCTGATATGGAAGTGCGATTGCAAAATCGCACTCCATATGGAGTAGCCCCCGAGCCTTAGGTTGAGTTGTAGACTCTGGCTGAGGGTCCATCTGAAGTCTTGGCAAGAATATCCCGAAAAATCCGGAGAGAAAAAACCGAAGGACACATGGCACGGAGCCCCCGAGCATTGAGTCGAGTACTTCCTCTCGAATTGAAGGGTCATCTTGTAGAATGTGTCCTGAGATGCTCCTGAGTCTTGTCGCTTCCCAGGTAGTCGAGTAGAAGTAGCCGAGCCCCCGAGGTGAGGCGCGTCGACTAGTAGGATACGAAGAGTCACGCGCAGCCGCTGAGTCAGTCGAGCGCGGACATATCCATCCGGCTGTTAGAGGGCCATTTTGACTTATAAATAGAAGCCAAAACCCTTAGGGTTTTCCACCCATCGCTGCTGTAGCCATTTTCGAATAGATCTGCGCACGCCGCCGCCGCTGTAGATCTGAGCGCACCGCCACCCAGAGCTGCTAGAGTAGCCCCCGAGCGAACGCGCGTGAAGATGCCGTGCACTTGGAGAATGAAGCCATCACCGTCTAAGAGCGCGAAGACCACCGGGAAGAAGAGGGGCCGTGAAGAGGCCGCCGGGACTGCCGCCGCCGATGTCTCCACCGCGGCCAGATCCGAGCCGCGAGTGGAAAAAGTCGAAGATGAAGACCGAAGATCTGCTGGCTCTCCTCAACAGCGGATTCATCCGTGAGAAGGAGATGGACAGTTGGAGGGCTGCCGCCGGGGACCCGTACCCCTTGGAGAAGAGCGAGGACGAGATTCCGATGTTCGCGCACTTTGTGGAGCGTGGACTCGCGCTTCTGGCGAGCGACTTCTTCAAAGGCCTCCTGGGGTACTACGGTGTCGAGTACCTCAACCTCAACCCCAACGGTATTTTCCATACTGCAGTCTTCGTCCACTTCTGTGAAGCGTTCCTGGGGATCAAGCCCCACTGGATCTTGTTCCGGAAGTTCTTCCGGGTGAAGCCGCAGCCGAGCGCCAGCAACCCGCGTGTAGTCGGTGGAGCAGGAATCCAGATGCGGGAGGACGCGGCTGAGCAGTACCTCGTGTACAGGCTCATCAACTCCAACCAGGACTGGAAGGCGAAGTGGTTCTATGTCACGAACCACCACCCAGGGTTGCCGAAGCCGAACGGGAAGCAGCCGAAGCATCGTGCCTGGTGGAACACGGAGCCCACGATGCAGGAGGGGATCCAGCTCCCCGAGCTGTTGGCGCGCATAAAGGTGCTGAGAGAAGCCGGACTGAGGGTCGAGCACGTGGCCTTCAGCTTCATGAAGCGCAGGGTGCAGCCACTGATGGCCCGCGACACCCTGGGCTTCGAGTACACCAGTGACGACGACATATCGCGGATGCCTGGAGGCGAAGTCGACGACGACATTGTCGATAGGCTAATGAGCATCTTCAAGGACATGCCACCGTACACAGCGTGCCCTGTCCCAGAGTACTCCGCCGCGCGCCTGCCAAAGGAGGTAAGTAGTCGTACCCCCTAGTCAAGTACCCATTTTTGTGAGTAGTTGCGCTGATGTCTTGTGTCTTGTAGGACGACTTGAAGAAGTTCATCTCCGAGCCGCAGCTGCCCCCTCAGGAAGTCGAGATCCCAGAGGAGAGAAAAACCAAAGCCAAGGAGCGGTGATAAGTCGGCGAAGGGGACGACACTGTGGTCGTGGAGGATACGTCCGACGAGGACGACAATGAGGAGACGCTGCAGGACCGCTTCCAGCTGCGGTCGAGGTTCAGCCGTCCTGGCCTACCTCACATGCCCCTCGTACAAGATCCACCAGCTAGCCTGGAGGCTAGTCTAGCTACGCCGCCACGGAAGCCGCGCAACCCCGCCCGCAAGCGGGTGACGAAGAAGTTGAAGGTCTCTGAGACTACGCCTCAAGAGGTAAGACGTCTTGAGTAGTGTAGTCGAGTACTAGTCTCTAGAGTTCACTTGGTGATGACTGAGCCTCCTTGTATGCAGGAGGTGCCGCCAACGGAGCCCGTCAAGCAGGGTGACAAAGGCGACTGGGACACGGTGGGGGAACCCGCTGGGAGTCGTAGCCCAGCCCCCACTGTTGAAGAGCTCTTGGCGCAGCTGGAGCGCCAGCCCCCTGCTCCTCAAGCGAGCACGGAGCCTGCAGCCGCTGTTACAGAAGAAGTGGTGACCACAAGAGCGCAGGAGGGCACTGCACCGGCTACCGTTGCTGCAGAAGAGGTGACAGCCGCAAAGGCGCAGGAGGAGGCGCCCGCCGAGGCTGGACTGGTAGACATTGCCAGCATCCTTGGCGCCCATTATGGAGCAAGTCACCGAAAAGCTTAACCTCTAGTAGTCCTGTAATAGTTAGCTCATAGTAATATGTGTACAAAAACATTTGTAATGTAATTGTTCATGTATTAATGAAGAAGAAGTTCCATCAATGAGTACTCGTAGTCGCGATCTTAGAGTGCGGAGCCCCATCGTGGAGTTGATCCGAGTAGTCGTACTCGGCGGTAGTCCCGTTGAGGGAAGTAGACAGTAAAGAAGTTGATGATCGATCAAACTTTATTACTGAAGAAGTACACCTGGATGGCGAGGGCCGTAGTTATAGGGTAGTCTCCTGGACCCGGAGGCCGCTTACAGCTAAGTGGTGCTAGGGCGAATAGCCGCTTACAGCAGTAGATCCGTAGGTAGCCGTGTAGGCTGGATCTTTTAGTACATGGTCTCTTAGTAGACCGCTGCTAGAGTCCTTTGTCGCTCGTCGCAGCCCAGGATCCGTAGGTAGCCGCGTGGGCTGGATCCTGGAGAGGGGTAGTCCGGAGACTAGTGCCTGGACCCGGAGGCCGCTTACAGCGAAGGAGTAGTCCGGAGACTGGAGCCAGGACCCGGAGGCCGCTTACGGCAGAGGGGTGTTGATGTAGTCGTGTAGACTTGAACCCCGGAGTAGTCGTGTAGACTAGGCGTAGAACCGACAGAGTTGGTCGACGTTCCACGAGTTGATGTCTTCGCCTTCAAGTATCTGGAGGCGATAGGAGCCCAGTCCGGTCACCTTTGCCACGGTGAAGGGACCTTCCTAGGGGGAGCTGAGCTTGTGTAGTCCTTCCGTGTTCTGGATACGACGGAGGACAAGATCACCAACGTTGAAGGAGCGTTCCTTGACGTTGCGATCATGGTAGCGTCGGATACCCTCCAGGTACCTTGCTATTTGGACGAGGGGGGCGCAGCGAGCTTCTTCGAGGCTGTCGATGTCAACTCGTCTGCTGTCTTCAGAGACGCCTTCGTCGTAGTGCTCCACTGCTGGTGAGTTCCATATGACATCAGCGGGGAGGATTGCTTCGGAGCCGTAGACTAGGAAGTAAGGGGATTGCCCCATTGTCTTGGAAGGCTGAGTACGTAGCCCCCAGAGTGCATTGGGTAGTTCCTTGATCCACTTGCCTCCTTTGGAGTTAGCAGCGTCATGTAGCTGCTTCTGGAGAGCGTCGAGCACCATCCCGTTGGCACGCTCGACTTGTCCGTTGGCCCGAGGATGGGCGACTGAGACATATCGGACTTCGATCCCGCTGTTCTCTTAGTACTCCCAGAACTGGTGGTTGTTGAAGTTGGAGCCCAGATCTGTGATGATGCGGTGGGGTAATCCGTAGCGATGAACGAGTTCATCTAGGAAGTTGAGTACCCTGTCAGCCTTGGGGCATGTGACCGGCTTGACCTCGATCCACTTGGTGAACTTGTCGATGGCCACCAATACTCTGTTGAAACCACCTGGCGCAGTTGGCAGTGGCCCAATCATGTCGAGCCCCCAACAAACGAAGGGCCAGGTTGGCGGTATGGTGACTAGCTTGTAGGCTGGGACGTGTTGCTGCTTGGCGAAGTATTGGCATACTTGGCACCTTCTGACGAGTTCTTCGGCGTCGCCCAGAGCTGTGGGCCAGTAGAAAGCTTGCCGGAAGGCCTTGCTCACCAGCGTGCGGGAGGACACGTGGTTGCCGCAGACACCCTTGTGGATCTCCTCCAAGATGTCCTTGCCTTCTTGCCTGGGGATGCACTTCATGAGTACTCCGGAAGATGCGCCCCGCTTGTAAAGCTTGTCTCCGATGAGGATGTAGGACTTGGCACGGCGGATGAGCTGCTCGGCCAAGTTCTTGTCCGAGGGAACCTTCTGCTCGCTGAGGTAGTCGATGAAGGGTTGCCTCCAGTCCACGTCGATCATCATGACCTCCTGTCCAGCCGGTGGGTGCCCTGGGACAGTGGTCGGTGACGCCTGCTCCGGGATGGATGGCGCTTGAAGCTCGTGAACGAAGACACCCGCTGGTACTTGAGCGCGGGTAGATCCAAGCTTCGACAGGACGTCCGCTGCAACGTTGTTGTCACGGACGATGTGGTGGAACTTGAGACCATAGAACTTGTTCTCGAGCTTGCGGACTTCTAGGCAGTAGGCATCCATGTTCTCCTTGTTGCGGTCCCAGGACTTGTTGACTTGGTTGAGGACCACTGCGGAGTCACCGTAGACTAGTAGCCGCTTGATGCTCAGTGAAGCCGCGAGGCGGAGCCCGTGTAGGAGAGCTTCGTACTCGGCTTCGTTGTTTGAGACCTTCCAAAAGATCTGCAGGACGTACTTGAGTTGTTCGCCTGTTGGAGAGATCAGGAGTACCCCTGCACCTCCTCCCTCGAGGTTGAGTGAGCCAAGCTCGACTGCCCACTTGGAGATTCTTCCAGTAGCATCTTAGTTCCGCAGGATGTCGCCGAGCGGGTAGTCGGTGACGACGGAGATCGAGTACTCCTGGAAGTAGTGTCATAGCTTCCACGAGGTGATGAGTACTGCGTACAGGAGCTTCTGCACAGGCTGATAGCGTGCATTGGACTTTGATAGGACCTTGCTGACGAAGTAGACTGGACGCTGGACTGGGTAGGCGTGGCCGTCTTCCTGCCGCTCGACGATGATGGCAGTACTGACCACATGAGTGGTCGCAGCGAGGTAGAGCAGTGGCTGCTCGCCTTTGCGAGGAGCCGTTAGGACCGGTGGCTTCGATAGGAAGTCCTTGAGCTGGGCAAGGGTTTGATCCGCCTCTGGAGTCCACACGAACTTCTCTTGGTGCTTGAGTAGTTTGAAGACGGGGAGCCCCCGTTCTCCAAGCTTCAAGATGAATCTGTTCAGTGCCGCCATGCACCCGGTCAGCTTCTGGATGTCTTTGATGCACGTGGGAGCTTTCATGCTGGTGATGGCGGAGATCTTCTCGGGGTTGGCTTCGATGCCGTGTTGGCTGATGATGAAGCCGAGTAGTTTGCCCGAAGGTACGCCGAAGACGCACTTGTTCGGGTTGAGCTTCCAGCGGTACTCGCGCAGGGATGCGAAAGTCTCTTCAAGGTCGTCGATGAGGGTACTGGAGTTTCTGGTCTTGACGACCACGTCATCCACGTAGGCTTCGACGTTCTTGTTGAGCTGCTTCTTGAAGCAGGCCTGGATAGCTCGTTGGTAGGTAGCGCCGGCGTTCTTCAACCCGAAGGACATGGTCGTGTAGCAGTACGCGCCAAACGGGGTGATGAACGCGGTCTTCTCCTGGTCTTCTTCCTTGATCGCGATCTGGTGGTACTCGGAGTAGCAGTCGAGGAAGCAGAGCAGGTCGCAGCCCGCCATGGAGTCGATAACTTGATCAATCTGCGGCAACCCGAAGGGGTCCTTGGGGCAGTGCTTGTTGAGGTCAGTGTAGTCGACGCACATCCTCCATTCGTTCGAGTTCTTCTTGAGGACGAGGACAGGGTTGGCGAGCCACTCAGGATGGAAGACTTCTCTGATGAAGCCAGCCGCGAGTAGTTTGGTGAGTTCCTTATTGATGGCGTCCCGTCTGTCGTCGGCAAAGCGTCGGAGGTGTTGTCGCTTGGGGGTGGCCTTAGGATCGACGTTGAGGCAGTGCTCAATCAACTCCCTGGGCACTCCTGGCATGTCCGCTGGCTTCCATGCGAAGATGTCGCGGTTAGCCCGGAGGAAGTTGATGAGTGCGTCTTCCTATTTGGGGTCGAGGCCGGCCCCGATGGTGGTGGTCTTGCTAGAGTCGCCTATTCTGAGGTCGATCGCCTTGACGAGAACCTCCTCAGCTGGCTGAGGCTTGTTGGCGTTGTCAGACTTCTCCGGGATGTTGAGTTCACTTGTAGCAAGCTTCTTCGACGCAGCGTAGACCTCCATCATAGCGTTGGGTACTTGATTCGTAGACGCGATCTCCACGGCTCCTGTGTCGCAGTCGTGAGAGATCTTCCAGTCCCCTTGAAGAGAGAGTACACCCGCTGGGCTTGGCATCTTGAGTACCAAGTAGGTGTAGTGGGGCACCGCCATGAACTTGGCGATGGCCGGTCTGCCGAGGATGGCGTGGTAGGAAGTCTCGAAGTCCGCGACCTCGAACTTGATGTACTCGGTACGGTAGTTGTCTCGAGATTCCCCGAAGGTAACTGGCAGGACCACTGAGCCCAGTGGGATAGCCACATTACCGGGGACGATGCCGTAGAAGGGCGTGTTGCTCTTGGCGAGCATGTGAGTGATATCGAGCTTCATCTTCTTCAAGGTCTTGGTGAAAAGGACGTTGAGCCTGCTTCCACCGTCGATGAGGACCTTGTTGAGCTTGGAGCCCGCGACCACCGGCTTCAGGACGAGGGGAAACCGTCCTGGTTCGGAGAAGCTGGTCCATTGATCCGCGCGGGAGAAGGTAATGGGTACCTCTGACCACCTGAGAGGGGTCGGGACCACTGGTTCAATGCTCATAACTTCTCCACGGGTAGCCTTTTGCTCCCGCCTGCTGGGTAGTCCGCAGAAGGACGTTGATGGTCTTGTCGGGTTCCTGGAAGTCGTTGTTGTCTCCATCATTCTTCTTCTTGCCCTTTTTGTCATGAGGGTGTGGTGGCTCTGGAGTACCTTTGAGTGCATGCCTGAGTTGGTAGCACTACTCGGTGGTGTGGTTGCCGTTCAGATGCCACGGGCACTTCTCCTTTAGCAAGTCTTTGAAGCCGCCGGAGTTCTTCTTCGAGTTCTCTTTCGCAGGGCCCTGGATAGCTGCGACAGTGTTGTCTGGCTTGCGCTTGCGGTTGGGACCCGAGTAGTAGTTGTTGTTGTTGCGACCGCCTTGGTTCCCGTTGTTGCCGCTGCCGCCACCCGCGTTCTGCTTGCTCTTGCAACGGATGGCGTCGTACTTGGCGTTGTCCTTGTCTTCTTCATCCGCCCAGGACATGATCATGTCCTTGAGGTGGGGGATGGACTTGGGGCGGCGACGACCGAAGTCTTCAAAGGTGCGGCGGTGGTAGAGGCCGTCTTGGAAGAGGTCAATGACCTCCTTGTCGGTGATGTCAACTATGGTAGCGCGCTTGTCGAAGAAGCGGCGCATGTACTTGCGGAGGGTCTCTCCTTGTTCCTGCTTGACCATGGCCAGGTCCATGCGTGTACCTGATCGGCCCATGGCGCCCGCGAAGTTGCTGGTGAACTGCTCCTTCAGCTGGTCCCACTTGTCGATCGAGTGCTTGTCCAGTGACTCGAGCCATGTGAGTGGAGCTTGGTCCAGGCAGAAGGGGAAGTAGAGGCACTTGGTGTCGTTGTTGGCACCAGTGTTCTCGATGGAGAGGGCGTAACACCTGAGCCACTGGATGTGGTCCTGCTTCGCGTCGTACTTGGTGATCCCCAAAGGCTTGAACTTGTCGGGGAGGAGCAAGTTGCGAAGTCGAGGTGAGAAGGCGGGGAAGCCATCGTTGTCGCCTGCAGTGGTTGACTTCTTCCGCCGCAGCTCCTCAATCTTCTGGCGGGCGTCGTAGCCGCCTTGTGAGGCGCCAGAGGCGTGGCTGTTCGCGTGGCCTCTGCCGCCGCGACCGCCGCCGCTGGCCCTCCTGTTGGCTCCATGGTTGGAGCTTCCGCCGTTGCTGCCACCGCCGTCAGGGTCGTGGCCGCCGCCGACGGCAGGAGCACTGTGAGGGACAACCTCGCGGTTGCTGTTGCCACCCTGTGGAGGTCCGCCGGCGTTGGAACGAGTACGGTTGGGCTGGGCTGGGAGCTCAGCTCAAGTACGGTTAGGACCGTGGTTGGCGATGCAAATTGTAGCTTCGTTGTCGCGGTGCCTGGCGGGAGGAGGCTGGTTGACCCTGTTGTCAACCCGCATGAAGTAGGCGTCTTCAGCGAGCTTGGCGATGACCTCCCCGGCGCGGATTCCCTGGGCCTGGCGTGCGATCGCCGTGATCGACATGAGGCATTTCTCAGGGGTAGTGTGTACTCTGCTCTCGACCACCTCGAGAGCTTCCGCAAGGTTGCGGATGGGGAAATTGTCCCGGAGACGCCGGCGTTGTTCGCTGCGCTTCCTGTTACGCTCACGTCGGGCGTCTCTGTTGGCGGGGGTCTCGTCTGCTGGTGCATCGGCAGACAGCTCGTCGGAGGAGATGTCTTCAAGGTACTTGTCTTGAGTCGTCCCTGAAGGTCCTGGGGTTTCACCGGCAGCCATGAAGACTTGGCGATCAGGGGTGCCAAGGCTGGACTCAGAAGCCGCCACCTCAGTTGGTGTGTTCCAGTCAGCCCGGGCTAGCGGTGTTCCCTCCTAGAACGGGAGCGAGTCGATGTAGGCGACGTAGCGTGAGTCTCCGCTTATCAGGTCGGTGGGCTTGCGGTCTGGCCAGTAGACGAATCTGCCGGCCTGTGTGGATGTTATAACCAGCCCGGAGGCCGGCCCTGATAAGGGATGCTCAGTGGAGTTGTCCTCGGACTCGGGATCCTCTGGGTCCGACCCGAAGTCGAACTCGTATGCACAATCCGAGTAGAACCCGGAGAGGGGGTTGGAGTCCGAAGCGTGGCCGGGGGCGGTGTCGGAGTCCGAGTTGTACTCGGGTACGGGCTCCTTGCCGGCCCGGCGCGAAAGAGGAGCCTCCTTGCGGGCCCTGCTAAGGATGCGGGGACCACGCGTGGAGCGCTCACGGGGTGGTGGGACCACGTGCGATGGCTGAGTAGCCGGCTCGCATGCGATAGCCCATGGAGACGTTGAGTTCGAGTTGGAAGCAGACTTGAGCTCGAAGTCAGCGTGATGATCGAAGAGCGAAATTTCGCCGAACTTGCCCGTGAGTTCGCCTGTGACAACTTCTGGAAGCGTCACGAAGCCGGTCTTCGGGTTGGGTGGCATGGTGAGGCGGCGTTGGAAAGATCCCGCGCCGTCAGCAGTGCAGACCCAGGCGCCGAACATGAAGGTGTCGCCACAGTTGAAGGCGACGGTTGGCTTGAAGTATACAGGAGCCGTCGAGTTCGCCATGTGATCTCGGGCGAGAGCCCCTACCTGGCCCGCCAACTGTCGGTGTTTTAGACCGTCAACCTACTAAGGGGAGTACCCGAAGTAGATGAATGTGGCCTCGCCGAGATCGGTAACTCGAAGGAAGAGACACGTGGCACACAATTTAGACAGGTTCGGGCCGCGAGGTGCGTAATACCCTATGTCCTGTATGCTGCGTACTCTGGATTGATTGGGTATGATTACAAGATTGTGTAATGGTACGCCGTGAGATGAGATTCGATGCTAGAGAAAGGTCCCTGCCTTGCCTTATATAGCCCGGGAGGCAGGGTTACAAGTCGGAGTAGGGCGAGAGTACTAGTCGAGTACGTCTAGGAGTCTTCCATATAGTGAGGGACATGTACAGCTTCCTAACCGAGTACTTCTCCTTCGTAGTCCTTGTGCTCCACACCATCAGGTACCGTGTAGCGCAAGCCGAGCAGTCCCAGGGGCCCAGCAAGTAGTTGGTCCTGGTACCCACCGAGGTAGTGGGCCCAGGGAGGTCCATACGACACCGTGCGCTTGTGGATTTATCTGTAATCGTATAGTATACCAACAAGCTTTTTGGCATCGTTGCGAATTTAGTTATGACGTAAGAAACGCCAACAATGGGTGCCATCTCCTCCAGTAGAACACGAAACTGCTCGTTAGTGTAGTTCACAGCGAGTGAAGGACCGATACGGCGAACCAGAGAGGGGGGGAGTGAATGGGAGCCGATAAAAAATTCTTCTCGAAGGAGATGAAAACTCCAACGAGACGAATGCGGCTTCCAACACACGTCTCCGACTCACTACCAAGGTTGGTCAAGCCCACGTAGCCACTGGAGTGCCACGGACCTAGGAACCAACACGCAACCTTCCGACCCGAGAAACGCGGCGGAAAAACCAAACCTCGAGTCTACAGACCCACACCGGTCAGACCGGTGAGCACCACCGGTCAGACCGGTCCCTGCTGGTGAAACTGAGCAACTTCCACTAAGTGGCTCTACACCGGTCAGACCGGTGAGACACACCGGTCAGACCGATGGCAGCCTGAAAGCCCCCAAGGCACCAAACAGGCCAACCGACCACCAAACGGACCCAAACTCGAAACAGCAGCAACACGGGACAACAGCGAACTCACCAAGACGTTCACCCGAGCAAAAACCCACAAGGGCTCGCACCGGTCAGACCGGTCAAGAGCACCGGTCAGACCGGTGTAGCCTGGGCAGCTCGGGATGAACAGCACCCGCGGGTCAACTCCCCCAAATCCAAATCTCGATCTCCCGAATCGCTCCACGGACTTGAACAAGACTTTGGGGATATCAGGAACACCTCATGAGGAGTCCATAGCCAAGTTTAATCCCACCAAATCTCGTCCAAAAAGGAGGAATCGAAGAAATCCCGCCGAAAGCACTTCCAACCCGAGAACTCAAGAAAACCCCAAAATCGAGTACGTTTACTCACGGATTTGGAAGGGGAATCACGGCCCAAAGAACCACGAAGGGTTTGTCGGGGACAGCCCTAGGGGTCCCCTTAAACAACGGGGAAATCCTCACTTAAAACCCGCAACGAAACCAAAGCACGCTAAGCCTAACCATGCAGGTGCCTAACCATGCAGGACACGGCCCACGCCGCAGGGACCCCGACGGCCCATCGAGGCGGCCCTCTTAGAAGTCCCCTCGAGCAGGCTCCGCCTCGCTCGAGGACGCACTCCCCCTCGGGCGGGCTCCGCCCCGTTCGAGGGGCAACACTTCCCTCGAGCGGGCTTCGCCCCGCTTGAGGGCTCACCCCCCTCGGGCAGGATCCGCCTCGCTCGAGGGTACGTCCCGCCCTCGGCCGGGGTCCGCCACGCTCGAGGGGCGCCCCTCACGCGTGCGCCGGCCCCCGTACACGGGCATTTAACGCCCTGACACAGGCGGGACGGCGCCATCATGCGCCCGGGGCTCGCGCCCCGGTGCCGCCGCACCAACTCCCCAGGGAGGAGCCCATCCCCACCACTGTGGGAGGGACTGTGCAGTGCGGCCGGTGTCAGTCCCGTGACACCGCGCGCCTACTACAGTACGGCTAACGCGCCAGACCCTCGAAGGGGGGCCGGGCGCACCCTCGATTTCACTTTCCCGTGACCCTACAGGGTTAGGTGGAGGCGCTAGGCCGGTGGATCGCCATCCCGGCCACTGTAACAGCATGGTCACCGCCCCCGCGCGTGCAGGCGCACGCCAGGCGCTGTAGCAACCACTCCAACACTGTGAAGCGCGTTGGGAAGGGACGCCGTTCTACCTACTCCTGTGCCCCGTACAAGCCAGCGTCAGCACCTCCCTCGAAGCCTATCAGAGGACGCCACCACCATCTGCCGCCCTCCTACCCTCGAACCGCCACTGTTCGGGTACGAGGCAGGCCATCATGGCCAGATCGCTGCGAAGATCGTCCGGACGGCCGCCCACTCTACAGCGTAGCACGATGTGCTCCCCCACGTAGCTAGATAGCACGGCGCGCATGTAACCCGCCGCCCCCTTGATCTATAAAAGGGGGGGCGAACCCCCAGCCGCGGGGGATGGACAGACGAACAGAGACTCAGCACCACACACCACGTACTCATTCTCATTCTCCCACAATATCTTCAGCCACTCCTCCAGGGACTTGGAAGCCACACTTCCTCTCCCGCCTTGCTTGTATCAGCCCCACTACAAGCACCCCCGGTGCTAAGTAATATAGTGCCCCGAGCACGCCTCTGCTGGACGTACGGCCCCCTCGGCCGGAACCAGGATAAAATCTCTGTGTCACTTGTTACTTAGCATCGACCATCGAGGGATAGACCACGGCGCTATCTACTGGTTAGTGTCGGGACCATATTCCGCACCGACAGTTGGCGCCCACCGTGGGGCAAGCGAGCGCCTGAGGTCATTCCGCCAACTCCCTCCATGGTGATCCGCACTGAGTACCGTGGTACCCGTTACTGCATGGGTAGCTCGGACCCCCTCCCAGCCGGGTTCGAAATCCGCTTCGGGGACCTGAACTTTCAGGCCACGGGGAACGGCTATCTCATGCGCCTCACCAACCGTGAGGAGCTCCACGCGCAGCGCCAGGCCAGGTCCGCTCTGGTCTCAGCCGCACGCACCACTGCGGCGCAGGCGCCCGCGGGCACGGATGCCGCGGGCCCATCGACGCCGCGACGCCGTCGCCGCTCCGGGCTACGTTCACGCCAGGCCCGATCCGAGCGGCGGCGGGCCGAACGCGCCGCCACTCGGCGTGGCACGCCCATCGTCACGACGAGCACCACCACCCCAGTGGGGCCGCGCACGGTCTCTGGACCACGCATCCCCATCGGGTTGCGTGGTGCCACGTCGGCCTACAACAACAACGTCAACACCACGATGCGCAGGGTTCCACCTGGCCGCCACGTCTTCGTCGCCAGGGATCCCGGCGCCTCAATGGCAGACGAGTCGTCCCTAGGCTCCATCGACGCGTTGCCGCCCGCCAACCACCACGGGTACGCGGAGTGGGACTTCTCCGGTGTGCCGGACCCAGTCGTGTTCAGGCGTTTCCTCGACGCTGCGGACTACTAGTTTGGCTGCTCCGACGACTCCAGCACCGGGAGCTACGACCCTGCGCGAGAGTGTTACGGCGTCATCACCAACGATCCGGCCAACGCCGCTGGCGCGGCGGGCGCCGGAGATGGGGAGGTCACCCCTGCCCCAGGGATCGCCGCGCGCATGGCCGCGGGGCCAAGCGCTCCCGCCGGGGCCGACGCCGACGCGCACCGGCCCAAGCCCGCGAGCTCGAGGCAAAGCCGGCGGAGGAATACCGGACGGTGCGGGCCGCTCCGCGCTTCAATGGCGGGGGGGAAGCCTCCCGCGCGCGGCGAACGCGCACGGGATCCGGGCCGACAGGTCCGCGACCGCATCAACACCGTCCCCAACGTCGACAACGCGGACGCACCCCCGCGGGCGAGCCAAAAGCTCATCGCCGCCGCGACGCTGCTGCGCGCCATGCCGGCACCCTCGACCCCCGAGGCTCGAGACCTGCACCGCGAGGTGCAAACTCTCATCGAGCAAGCGGCCGTCCAGCAGGCCGAGAGCTCGGCCTCGCGCATCCGCCAACGAGGAGATGCGCGGGGCGACGAACCCGCACCGGGGAGGCGAACCCTCGGTGCACGCGGGGGACCGGCGGGGCAACCCGCCGACCGGGGACGCACGCCGCCAAGGAACGGCTCCTCGACGCACGCAGGGCGCTGGATGGCGACACCCGCAACGTCATCAACGCCAGGCGCACGAGCAGGGCGGACGCACGTGCCGGGATCTCGTGTGCGAGCTGGGACGCAGCCCGCCCGCGGACTCCAACGAGCTGTTCGACATCGCCACCAGCTTCGCCTCCGGAGAGGAGGCCGTGGGGGCAATCTTCGACGGCAAGAAGGGCAAGCACTCAGAGGACACGCCCGCGGAGGGTAGCAAGTCCAAGGAGCCGCACCGCAACGACAAGCGGGGCAAAAAGGGGAAGAAGCCGCGCTGCGAGGCGCGCGAGCTAGGGCGCGACGGCGGCAATGCCGAGGCCCTTGCTGTTGACCCGGCTCGACGGGGCCCTCGACCGGCCCCTCGAGGTCCGGGGGTGTTCGACGACATGCTGAAAAAGCCATGTCCTTACCACAAGACTCCGGTGAATCACACCCTTGAGCAGTGCGATATGCTCAAGAAATTTTATGGCCGTGCCGCCGCGAAAGAGGCTGAGGCCAAGAAAGACGGAGGCGATGGCGACGCGGGCGGCTTCCCCGCTGTCGAAAATGTGTTCCTCATTTTTGGAGGGCCAACCGTCGACATGTCGACACGCCAGCGCAAGAAGAAGCGGCACGAGGTCCTCGCCGCGGAGAGGGCTCCTCCGTCTTTCCTCAATTGGTCGGAGGATGCCATCACCTTCAGCCGGGAGGACCACCCGAACCGCGTCCCCAACCCGGGCCAGTACCCGCTGGTGGTTGATCCCATCATCGGGAACGCCCGGTTCCCGAAGGTCCTCATGGACGGAGGCAGCAGCCTCAACATCCTCTACGCGCATACGTTGCGCCTCATGGGGATCGGGTTGGACCCGAGCCGCGGCCCGAAGACGAAGCCGTTCCATGGCATCGCGTTCGGCAAGGTGTCCGGCCCCCTGCGGATCAATCTACCAGTTTGGTTTGGCACCCCAAAGAATTTCCGCAAGGAGACCCTCACCTTCGAGGTGGTGGGGTTCAAGGGGGCCTACCACGCTATACTTGGGCGACCCTGTTACGCCAAATTCATGGCGGTCCCCAATTATACCTACCTGAAGATGAAGATGCCGGGACCAAACGGCGTCATCACCGTCGGGTCATCCATCGAGCACGCGTTCGACTGCGACGTCGAATGCGTGGAGCACGCAGAGGCGCGGCGCTGGATGAAGCGCTGGTGAACACGCTGGAGAAGATGGTCAACGAAGACCTCAACCCCGCCACCAAGCATGCCGGCACCTTCGAGGCTGCGGAGCAGACCAAGGGGGTCCCCCTCGACCCGTCAGCCCCCGAGGGCAAGGCGTTGAGGGTCAGCTCCACCCTCGACCCCAAATAGGAAGTGGTGCTCGTCGACTTCCTCCGTGCCAACGCCGACATCTTCGCGTGGAGCCCCTCGGATATGCCAGGCATCCCGAGGGAAGTCGCCGAGCACTCCCTTGACATCCTGCCAAACGCCCTCGCCGTGCAGCAACGGCTGCGCCGCTTAGACGAGGAGCGGCGACGGGCAATCGGAGCGGAGCTGCGGAAGCTTCTCGAGGCCGGATTCATCAAGGAGGTGTTCCACCCTACGTGGCTAGCAAACCCCGTGCTTGTAAAGAAAAAGAATGGGAAGTGGCGGATGTGTATAGACTACACTAGTCTTAATAAAGCATGTCCTAAAGTTCCTTTTCCTTTGCCACGCATTGATCAGATCATTGACTCAACAGCTGGGTGTGAATTGCTTTGCTTCCTTGATGCTTACTTCGGGTACCACCAAATAAAAATGAAGGAGTCCGACCAGCTCGCGACTTCGTTCATCACACCGTTCGGGACGTTCTGCTACATCACGATGCCGTTTGGCCTCAGAAATGCGGGCGCAACATATCAGCGTTGCATGCAGCATGTTTTTGGGGATCACATCAGACGGACGGTCGAAGCATACGTAGATGACATCGTCGTGAAGACCAGGAAGGCGGACGACCTGGTTGGCGACCTTGGCGTCGCGTTCAACTGCCTGCGGGCCAACGGGATCAAGCTAAACCCTGAAAAATGCGTCTTTGGAGTGCCGCGAGGCATGCTCCTAGGATACATTGTCTCCCAGCGGGGAATCGAGGCCAATCCTGAAAAGGTCGCGGCCCTCGAGCGAATGGGTCCGATCCGGGACCTCAAAGGGGTGCAGAAGGTGTTGGGGTGCCTCGCCGCCTTAAGCCGCTTCATCTCACGGCTCGGTGAGAAGGGCCTGCCCCTCTACCGTCTGCTTAAGAAGCACGAGCGCTTCTCTTGGACCGCCGAGGCCCAGGACACGCTCGACAAGCTGAAGGCGTCTCTAACGCACGCCCCGATCCTCACGCCGCCGCGAGATGGCGAGCCCCTGCAGCTCTACGTGGCCGCAACCACCCAGGTGGTCAGCGCCGTGATCGTCGTGGAGCGCACGGAGGAAGGGCATGCCTTGCCTGTACAGAGGCCGGTCTATTACATCAGCGAGGTCCTGTCAGACATGAAGACGCGCTACCCCCAGGTCCAGAAGTTGCTGTACGCGGTAGTCCTTGCGCGGTGCAAGCTCCGCCACTACCTCGAGGCCCACCCGGTCACGGTGGTTTCCTCCTTTCCGCTGGGAGAAATCATCCGCAACCCTGACGCCGCAGGCAGGATTGCCAAGTGGTCCGTGGAGCTGATGGGCGAGACGCTCGCCTACGCCCCGCGCAAGGCCATCAAATCGCAAATCCTGGCTGATTTCGTCGCTGAGTGGACGGACACGCAGCTGCCGCCCCCACAAATCCAAGCAGAGTGCTGGACCCTGTTCTTCGACGGATTAGTGATGAAAACGGGAGTAGGCGCGGGCCTGCTCTTCGTGTCACCCCTCGGGGAACACATGCGCTACGCGGTGCGCCTCCACTTCCCCGCGTCCAACAACATGGCTGAATACGAGGCCCTCCTCTGTGGCCTCAAAATCGCCATTGAGTTGGGTGTCAAGCGCCTCGACGTGCAGGGGGACTCGCAACTCGTGATCAATCAGGTCATGAAGAACGCAAGCTGTCACGATGACAAGATGGAGGCCTACTGCAAGGCCGTGCGAACCCTCGAGGACAAGTTCTACAGCATCGAGCTCAACCATGTGCCCCGCCGGTACAACGAGGAGGCAGACGAACTGGCCAAGATCGCGTCCGGGCGGATCACCGCCCCCCCGAACGTTTTCGCGCGCGACATCGCGCAACCCTCGGTCGTCTTCGAGCCCTACCCCTCGAGCCAAGACGGACCCTCGGGGGCTCCCTCGAATCCAGTGGGTGCGGAACCCATGGAGGAGGACCCCTCGAACGAGGCGTACGTGCTTTCCCTCCTCGAGGGGTATGGCTCCCTCGAGGCTGACGTAATGGATATCGAGCCGGCCCCCGCCCAAAAGGACTGGCGCAAAAAATACATCGCCTGGATCGCTCGAGGGGAACTCCCCGCGGACCGGGCCGCGGCCAGGAGCATCGCCAGGATGGCCAAATATTTCACCCTCGTCGATGGCGAGCTGTACAAGCGCGCCGCCTCTGGCATCCTACAGCGGTGTGTGCCCATTCCCGAGGGGCGCGAGCTCCTACTGGACATCCACGTGGGGATCTCTGGCCACCACACCGCACCCCGCACCCTCGTCGGCAACGCGTTCCGCCAGGGCTTTTACCGGCCTACCGCGGTTGCAGACGCCAGCGAGATCGTGCGCACCTGCGAAGGGTTCCAGTTCTACGCCCGCAAGTCCAACCTGCCCGCCCATGCCCTGCAAACCATCCCCGTAACATGGCCATTCGCCGTGTGGGGGCTGGACATCGTCGGGCCCCTGCGAAGGGCGCCCGGGGGCTTCACCCACCTGCTGGTCGCGATTGACAAGTTCTCCAAGTGGGTGGAGGTGCGCCCCATCACGAATCTAAGGGCAGAGCAGGCGGTAACCTTCTTCACCGACATCGTCTACCGCTTCGGAGTGCCAAACTCCATCATCACAAACAATGGGTCCCAGTTCACGGGCCGGAAGTTCTTGGAGTTCTGTGACAAGTTCCACATCCGCGTGGATTGGGCGGCTGTGGCACACCCACAGACCAACGGCCAAGTGGAGCGTGCCAATGGCATGATCTTACAAGGTCTCAAGCCCAGGATTTTCGACCAGCTCAACAAATCTGGGCGAAAATGGCTCCAAGAACTACCAGCGGTTGTGTGGAGCCTAAGGACCACCCCGAGCAGAGCCACCGGGTTCACCCCGTTTTTCCTAGTCCATGGCGCGGAGGCCGTCCTCCCCACGGACTTAGAATACGGATCGCCCAGGGTTCGAGGCTATGACGAGGATGCTAACCAGCGAGCCCGCGAGGACTCGCTAGACCAGCTGGACAAGGCACGCCTCGTAGCCTTGATGCATTCCGCGAGGTATCAACAGTCCCTACGACATTACCAAGAACGCAAGATACGTCGACGGGATTTCAGCGAAGGGGATCTGGTCCTAAGGCTGCGCCAAGACAACCGAGGGCGCCACAAGCTATCGCCCCCATGGGAGGGACCCTACGTCGTGGTGAAGGTACTCAAGCCGGGCACATACAAGCTGGCCAACGAGGACGGTGAAGAGCTCACCAACGCTTGGAACATCCAACAGCTACGTCGCTTCTACCCTTAGCTAGGATTTTCCAAGTACTTTCTGTTGTAAAATCACATGGCCAACGCCCCAGTTGGTGACAACTATGTAAATGCTCCAAGTCTAATAAAAGGGCAACTCGGCTTTCCCCTGAAACCCAAGTTACCCTCGGGGGCTACTGCGGGGGGCACCCCCCCCAAAATGGTCCCATTTTTTTGCGCAAGAATAAAAACAACTCACACGCGCTAAGTTGTTTTCTACTTCAACTACGAGCAATGATTTGAACAGGGCGCGGGCGGCCCAGCGGGAGGAGCGTGCGAGTCAGAGATAGCCTACGCCGCGTGGATATGGCCCTTCTCTCTTGCCTCCAACCCAGCGGACCCCCAGCGAAAATCAAACTCCCCTAAGTAAAATCTACTCAGGAAGAAGGAGAAACAAAAAGGCGCAATAAGCAAAAGAACTCCATTTTGTATCATCAAATGTTTACGGTGGAGATAATGTACTTATTTACAAAGGCCCCATGGCAAGAATACTAATTCAAGAACAAAAAACGGGCCCAGCGCCTAGCTGTTTCAGGCCGGAGGAGCAGCAGCGTCAGCGACGTCGGGGAAGAGGAACTCCTCGAAGGCCTCAGCAAGCGACCCGGCGGCGTCGGCGGCGAGCGCATCCACACGCTCCATGGCCACCTCGTCCTCGACGCCCTCGGGAACAACGTAGCCTTCCGCCAGCGCCTCGAAGTTGACCTCGTAGTGGGATCGCACCACTCCGAGGGCCTTCTGGACGCCCAGGTGCAGCGCCCGGCGCATCCGCTCCGTGACGTGGCCGCCAAGGGCGCGCAGCGGCCGGCCGCCGAGCTGCCGGCCTGAGCCTCGCCCTCCTCCACAGCACGGCAGGTCTCGAGGGCCGCCTCACGCAGCTCCTGCAGCTCCCGCTCGGAGGAGTTGTACGAAGCCTGCAGCGCCTCGGCCCGCTCAGCTGCGTGCCCCAGAGCGGTGCGCAAGCCTGGAATCGACAAGACAAGAAGGAAATCAGAAAGGGGGAAGCGAGCCCTCTAACGAAAAACCAACCAGACAAGAAGTTAGGCAGCAGCTCACCCACGACTTGCTTCCTCTCCGTCTCGAAGTCGCGGCGCACGGACTCGATCGTCAGCTCGAGGCGCTGGACGGTTTCTCCTTGCTCCCGGAGGGCCAGCTCCTGGTTGGCGTTGCTGATGCTGAGCATAAGCGCCTCGTCCTCGACCTTGGAGAACGTGGTGTTCCGCTCCTCCAGTTACTTCTCCGCCGCCTCGCGAGCGACGCGCTCACGCTCCAGCGCCGTCCGGGCGTCGACGAGGGTGGCCTGCTCCTGCTGGAGCCGCCCCTCGCCAAGGGCCAGCCGGGTCACCGTCGACCTCTCCCAAGCGTACGGCTCCAAGATTGTGAGGGGAGGCTGAGGCGGCGCCATGAAGAAGGCAAAGAAAAGCAGGAGCGGAGGACAAGGAACGGAAGAAAGGCTCTAATGGTGACACCGCACGGTGGGAAGGGCGAGAGGAAGACGAAGGGGCAGGGGACTGAAAATGGTGAGGCGTTAAGGTAAAAAACCGCCGTCTCCTCCTCCCCTCAGATTTATAAGCCGACGGGCGAGCTCTCCGGAGCGGACGCCCCGCTCGCATTAACTGCAGGGAATCTTTCCTTCACGTCGACGGGCGGGCCCCACCACGACTGCAGCGGCCACATCACTGCAGGCGGGCCATCATCACGGCGAAGACCCGCAGAGGCCGAGGCAAGCCGTCACGTCCGCCTGCCACGCCGCCCACTACGCGCGCGCGCGCGGCCGCAGCGCCTAAAAAGGCACGCCCGCGCTGCAAAACCGCGGCCTCGACTGCGAGGCATTTAATAACCGGGTCCCTTGCCAAGCAAGGAGAACCCTCGAGCGGGGCGGACCCCTGGCTCAAAACGAAAACAGCCCTCGATGGGATATCGGCGTGAGAAGGCTGCCCGGGACCCGCTTGATGTAAAGTAGGCACCGCGGGCGCCCATGTCACGTAAAACCCTCGAGCGGCGCGAGCCCCTGGCTCAAAACGAAAACAGCCCTCGATGGGATATCGGCGTGAGAAGGCCGCCCGGGACCCGCTTGATGTAAAGTCGGCACCGCGGGCGCCCATGTCACGTAAAACCCTCGAGCGGCGCGAGCCCCTGGCTCAAAACGAAAACAGCCCTCGATGGGATATCGGCGTGAGAAGGCCGCCCGGGACCCGCTTGATGTAAAGTAGGCACCGCGGGCGCCCATGTCACGTAAAACCCTCGAGCGGCGCGAGCCCCTGGCTCAAAACGAAAACAGCCCTCGATGGGATATCGACGTGAGAAGGCCGCCCGGGGCCTGCTTGATGTAGAGCAGGCACCGCGGGCACCCATGCCACGTAAAACCCTCGAGCGGCACGGGCCCTTGGCTCAGGATGATGTCAACCCTCGATGGGATATCGACGTGAGAAGGTCGCCCGGGGCTCGCTTGATGTAAAGCGGGCACCACGGGGACCCATGCCACGTAAAACCCTCGAGCGGCGCGAGCCCCCGGCTCAAGACAATATCAACCCTCTAAAGAAGGCACGCGCGTGAGAGGGTCGCCCAGGGCCTACTTGAAGTAAAGCGGGCACCGCAAGCACCCATGCCGCGTTGTGCTGCCAACCAGCGCCTCGAGAGCTGGCTCGCCCGTACCCCTCGACGGCCGCAAACGCAAAAAGACGGGGCCGTCCGTGCACGGCCCCGCACGGCCCTACCGATCGAGGTTCGAAGCCCGACCCTCGACGGGTTCGAACGAGCGCCACGATCGCGCAGTTAGGGACGACGAGGGCGCGCGCATTCGAGCCGTTCCTCGAGCCCGTCGGCTCGAGGGTGCCCCACATGTCGTGTTCGAGAGCCGCCGAGGGCGCCTAGCGGGGGATCCCACCGAGGGAGAGCTTCCGCGCCCTCGGTCCCCATCGAACGGGACCGAGCCACACCTAGCAAACCCACGCAAGCGCTTCCATGGACGTGTCTCCGGACCGCGCAGCCTACCCTTATCGAACGGGGCATGGGCGTCCACTTGAACCACCCGCTAGCAGCTCGACGAGGAATCCGCAATCCGCGACCCGCTCGATGGGGGTTGCGGAAACCTCACCCTCCGTCCCGCGGAGGGACGGCGAGGGCGCGTAAGAAAACAAGTCGTAAAGCTCGACCCGATCGCCTCGAACGGGCCAAGGCTTGGGGGCTTGACGCACGGCTACACCTCCTTGAAATTGCACCCGCCGAGACGGTGCCGCAGCCGCGTGCACCCCCGAAGCCGGCTGAGACACCGCCGATGCCGGTTGGAATATGTGCCACGCCCTCTGACCAATTCTTACGGTTAACCCCGCAGAGCATCCACGCCCCCGCAGGCTTCGGGGGCTAGACCCGCGGGTCCGCTGACGCGGCCCCACGGAAAGCGTTCGCAAAACAAGGAGGGAAGAACGTCCCATCAGTAGGTTCCAGCATCTGCGGGAGCCTCAATGGCAAACCCACAGATGCTCGGGGGCTACTGTCGGGGACAGCCCTAGGGGTCCCCTTAAACAACGGGGAAATCCTCACTTAAAACCCGCAACGAAACCAAAGCACGCTAAGCCTAACCATGCAGGTGCCTAACCATGCAGGACACGGCCCACGCCGCAGGGACCCCGACGGCCCATCGAGGCGGCCCTCTTAGAAGTCCCCTCGAGCAGGCTCCGCCTCGCTCGAGGACGCACTCCCCCTCGGGCGGGCCCCGCCCCGTTCGAGGGGCAACACTTCCCCTCGAGCGGGCTCCGCCCCGCTCGAGGGCTCACCCCCCCCTCGGGCGAGATCCGCCTCGCTCGAGGGTACGTCCCGCCCTCGGCCGGGGTCCGCCACGCTCGAGGGCGCCCTCACGCGTGCGCCGGCCCCCGTACGCGGGCATTTAATGCCCCGACACCGGCGGGACGGCGCCATCATGCGCCCGGGGCTCGCGCCCCGGTGCCGCCGCACCAACTCCCCAGGAGGAGCCCATCCCCACCACTGTGGGAGGGACTGTGCGGTGCGGCCGGTGTCAGTCCCGTGACACCGCGCGCCTACTACAGTACGGCTAACGCGCCAGACCCTCGAAGGGGGGCCGGGCGCACCCTCGATTTCACTTTCCCGTGACCCTACAGGGTTAGGTGGAGGCGCTAGGCCGGTGGATCGCCATCCCGCCACTGTAACAGCATGGTCACCGCCCCCGCGCGTGCAGGCACACGCCGGGCGCTGTAGCAACCACTCCAACACTGTGAAGCGCGTTGGGAAGGGACGCCGTTCTACCTACTCCTGTGCCCCATACAAGCCAGCGTCAGCACCATCTGCCGCCCTCCTACCCTCGAACCGCCACTGTTCGGGTACGAGGCAGGCCATCATGGCCCAATCGCTGCGAAGATCGTCCGGACGGCCGCCCACTCTACATCGTAGCACGACGTGCTCCCCACGTAGCTAGATAGCGCGGCGCGCATGTAACCCGCCGCCCCCTTGATCTATAAAAGGGGGGGCGAACCCCCAGCCGCGGGGGGAAGACAGACGAACAGAGACTTAGCACCACACCACGTACTCATTCTCATTCTCCCACAATATCTCCAGCCACTCCTCCAGGGACTTGGAAGCCACACTTCCTCTCCCGCCTTGCTTGTATCAGGCCCACTACAAGCACCCCCGGTGCTAAGTAATATAGTGCCCCGAGCACGCCTCTGCTGGACGTACGGCCCCCTCGGCCGGAACCAGGATAAAATCTCTGTGTCACTTGTTACTTAGCATCGACCATCGAGGGATAGACCACGGCGCTATCTATTGGTTAGTGTCGGGACCATATTCCGCACCGACAGGGTTCCCACAAATTTCCCCCATCAAATCCCCAAGAGAAAAGCCCCGAAAACACCCCAAAGAAATCACGAAGAGAGGGCTCCAAAAATCACCACCAAGAACAACCGGGGAAAACACATCCAAACCTTGAGGAACCATGCCGAATCATCTATACATGAAACAAAGGTTCGTACAAGGTCTAGCAAGCCTCCCGATCATCCATCCCTCTCTACAAGATCTCTCCGTGAAGCTCTCTTGCTAGTCCTAAGGAAAAACTAGAGAAAATAGGTGGAAAATAGGAAAACTAATGAGCTAGGGTTCCAAGAGTTGGCTGCCATCCCCTCACCTCTTGGGTTATATGGAGGCAACCGAATGTCTAAAATGCCCTTCTCTACTAACTAGGGATACAAGCCCCTCAAGGGCGGATTTGGAATTCTTGATGTCTTCACCATCGGACGGATGCCCGGCGACCGCACCTCGCGTAGCCTCGACGCAAGCCATGCGATCCCGACGCGTGTCCTCCGCTTCGAAGATTCCGGACTGCGTCGTCGCACACCGGTCGACCGGTGCTCCTCACCGGTCAGACCGGTCCCCACCGGTCGACCGGTCCGGCCATCTTCGCAGCCTCCGTCTTCGGTTCTCCGGTCTTGGCTTTGTGGATCAACCAAGGAACCCGGTGGTTTTCTCGGTGAACCACCGGAAACCCCGCGAACTCGGTGTAGCCTCCGCCAATCTCCACTGATGACTTGGCTCCCACGTAGTCCCGGCTCGACCTTGGTTTTGAGGCTCAACCAAGAAACCGTCCACGACTTCATCTTGCTGTTCATGCCACCATGCGGCCCGCACTTGACCCCGCTGGCCACCGGGTCCCTCGAACGAAGCCTACTTGTCTTCTCCACACCTGAAGGCCTCACCGGCAACGACCTTTCGCGCTTGTTCTTCACCTGCACCAAGACGAGTCAAGCCGCAACCTGCACCTGCAATACTTAGCCAAGAATCAGTCCACACAACGTTGTCAATCACTCATCACACAAGGAAGCGACCATCCACCGGTCCTCGAACCACACATGGTCCTCAGCGAGCCCTCCTGCTACCTCATCCACGGGCGCCTTGGGGAAGTACGACTCCAGGGAGGCAAACACCTGATTGGGGATCGACTTCGCCAAGTGCCTAACATATGTTGCCAAGCGTCTGGGGCTTTCTTCATCCTGTCCACAAGTGGTTGCTGCTGAGTACCGACCACATGTGGAACCAGTAGCCTTGCGATCTGGAGCGCAGCTTCTTCAAGCCCATTCAGATCGAAGCACAGCTTCTCATAGTCTTCGACCAGCTTCTGCAGTGATTGCATGCAGCACACAAGGTCAAGATCCGTGGCTTGGCGGATTTCAATAGCAGTAATGCATTCATGAGTTCTTATGGACAACTCTTCTTCGGCTACCTCTCGGGCATGAGTCTCCTGGTACACAATATTTTTTCAAGTCGTGCTCGGAATCTTTGACCTGCTGGAGAGAAGCCTCAAGCTCTGCAGACAACTCAACAATAGAGTTTGCTACAAAAATCTACAAAAGCAGTACTCAAGCACTACGGTAGAGAGCATACCTTTGTTCTTTTGCCGCAACGACTTGTTCTTTTGGATCAGATCATCTCTCTTCGCCTGTATATCCTGGATCTCATTGTGGTACTGGGAGAAGGCATTGTCGAGCTTGGATTGGAGCAGAGTAGAGTGTTTCCTCAACTTGCCCAACTCCTTCTCCAAGGCCTCAACACGGATGACCGTATCATCATACCCCTTATGGAGCTCGGTCTTCTTCTGGTATCTCTCAACCATATTATGCAACAATCAGAGCAAAGCCAAATAAATACCAACACTCGTACTCGCGGCTACAAGCTACTCAGGGTACTCGTGGCATACAATGACCCACTGCTCCGTGTGGTGCCATGACTCCAAATTCAGCACTACGACGGCCGGGTCGATCAGCTCATCATCCAGAAGTTTGAGGCCTTCGCAGCTTGAGCTCCCGGACTCCTGCATCGGCACCGATCGTAGTGGCACTATTTCTTCTACAATTGCCTTGCGAATGACAACTTCGGGACTCGAGCCCAGCGGAGGATCAACTCGTACCTCTGTCTTGACCTCAGGAGCTGTCGTCGTCGTCTCCACAGTCGATGGTTCGACAACAACTGGTTCGATAGCAACTGCTTCGACAGCTACTTGATTGGGGAGTACCCCTTCTTCGACTTCAGTCCCTTTCAACAACGAGTCAAGTGAGACCAGGGCTATGACGACTACTCTACACTGCTAAGTACTCAAATCAGCGGGAACTTTACCTCTTGAGGTGACGACTTCTACTAGTGTCACCTTAACTTCATCTCCTTCTTGTCGCAGGAGAGTCGACACTCGTGGCTCTGTCGAGTAGTTTGCACCTTCGACAAGAGTGCTCGTCTCGACATCATCCCACGACAAGTCTGTGGATTTCCTGTATAGAAAACTACATCAGCAATTTGGATTGTGCCTTAATTCCTACTCTAGTAATCGGGTACTTACAACGTTAACTGCACAATGGTGACGGTTGAAGCACCCAACAGGCTTACGTTGTCAACAATACCGGGTAGAACGGGCTCCCCGGTAGCTCCATCATCAGCAGGAGATTCTTGGCTGCTCGCCTCTGGCTCCTCAATAGCCACGACCACAGCAGGAGGGGGGCCTCGGGCTTCAATCAACGATGGATGCGGGTTCGAGTCCACAGTTGTTGCCTATTCTTGTGCCTCTATCAGCACAATTCCATCGGCAATCAGAGGCGGGCTGGTGTTTCCTCTAGCCACCGCTCCCACAGTGTCCCAATCTCCCTCCTCATCACGGACAGCTGGCTCCGAGGATGGGACATCTTGCGGCGACATGAGACTCATAAGTTGTCAGTAACTGACTACTTCATGAATACTCGACTACTAGTGTGGTGTCTTCAGACACCTTCAGCTTATTCATTGCACGCTTGCGCATCGTGTTGCACAGCTTCCTTGGTGGGAGCGACACATCATCTTCGAGGTTCGCCGCTGGTTCTTCAAAAGACACATCTGGCATTCCAGCCCGGCGTAACCTACATCGAAGCTGGAAGCGCTGCTGCAGCATCTCCTCGTCTTCATCATCCGACGGCGAATCTTCAACAATGACGGTGTCATTGCCTTCACTGACTACTCAGTGCTCCTTTGCATTCACCTCCACCCTGGCTTTTGATTCCCTCTGAGCTTCTTGGTGGGGGGTGTGAAGACATACTTCTCAACGTCCTCCTACAAGAACAAAGCATCAGTATGACTACTGGAAGCACTTGGTACTCGGAGGCTACGGCCACGACTAGTAACCATCTTCGGCGGACGCAATGCGAAGTACTCTTCCACCGGGCATAGACTATACGGGGGCAAATCCTTGAAGATTTTGGCCAACCTCTCAACAATCAGCTCGTCAGGGATCTCCTCTCCAAGCATCCGTGAGAAGTCATCCTCCCATTATACTCATAAGAGAGGCGGTCTCAACCCATTAGCTGTTGGATCCTTCTCTTTATGAAACTGAAGGCCATGTACTTGGCCCTCGGTCCGGCCTTCCTCATGGCCTCCACCTTCTCCAGCAGCGTAAGCAGCTGAAGGCCTTCCTGCATGGTGGGCACGGTGTTCCACCACAGCTGGTGCTTCGGCTGGTACCCGCTTGGCTTTGGCAGGCCCAAGTAGTGGTTGCTAATATAAACCCACCATGCCTTCTAGTCTTGATTAGAGTCAATCAGCTTGTATGGCAAGCATTGCGCGGCGGCATCTTCGCGCATCTCATAACTCCAGCACCTCCGACTACTCTTGGGTCATCTGCGCTTGGCTAGGGATTCAATCGCAAGAACTTCCAAAAGAGGATTCAGTGCGGCTTGATCCCCACAAACGCTTCATAGTAATGGACGAAGACAGAGATGTGGAAGACTCGACTGGGATTTAGATTGACGTACTCGATACCATAGAATTGCAGCATCCCCTTGAAGAAATCCCTTGTGTGGAGTGCGAGTCCGCGCTCCACGAACCGCGAGAACATCAGGATCTCATCAGGGTTCTTCTCCATTGGATAGGCATCTTTAGTGGTGGGGTGCCACAGATCAACCTCCTTCTCCCAGAGGAATTCACTGTTGACAAGGGAGAGGATGTCAACAGTCTTCAGTTTTGCCTTCTTCCACTCCTTCGCCGGGTTCGGCGGGGTGGGGCAGACGATGATTGCCCGACATCACCGGCCTCTTCACGGCTCCTCTTCTTTGATGCGCCGGTCTTCGTGTTCTTTGTCAGGGAGGACTTCATCCTTCCAGTCATGAGCGTCTTCACTCGCATTCGCTCGGGGGCTGCGGGGTGGAGGCTACGATGGCGGTGCTTGCAGATCCAATCTACAGGCGGCGGCGGTAGCGGCTATAGTGTAGGGAGGACTTCTCAGATATATTTGCAAAACATGAACTGTCGTGAGTGGAAAACCCTAAGTGGTTCCCTCTTATTTACAAGTCCATGGGTGGGTCGGTTCAGTGCGGCTGACTCAGCGTGGGTCAGGCTGACCCTTCAACTTCTAGTACTTGAGACTCTCAATCTTGGGGGCTCGACTACGATTGCTAGATTTGGAGGATTTCAACATACCAAGGATCCACTACGGACACATTCTACCGTCAAGATTACCCTTCAATTCGAGAGAAGAACTCGACTTAAGGCTCGGGGGCTCCGTGCCATGTGTCCTTTAGTTTTTTCTCTGAATTTGTGGGGATAAGATTGGCAGAACTTCAGATTGACCCTTAGATTGAATCTACAATTCTAAAGGACCGATACGGCGAACCAGAGAGGGGGGGAGTGAATGGGAGCCGATAAAAATTCTTCTCGAAGGAGATGAAAACTCCAACAAGACGAACGCGGCTTTCAACACACGTCTCCGACTCACTACCAAGGTTGGTCACGCCCACGTAGCCACTGAAGTGCCACTGGACCTAGGAACCAACACGCAACCTTCCGACCCGAGAAACGCAGCGGAAAAACCAAACCTCGAGTCTACAGACCCACACCGGTCGGACCGGTGGAGCAAGACCGGTCGACCGGTCCCCGCAAGTGAACCTGAGCAACTTCCACTAAGTGGCTCTACACCGGTCGACCGGTGAGACACACCGGCCGTACCGATGGCACCGAAAGCCCCCAAGACACCAAACAAAGCCAACCGACCACCAAACGGACCCAAACTCGAAACAAAGAAGCACCACGGGACAACAACGAACTCACCAAGACGTTCACCCGAGCAAAATCCCACAAGGGCTTGCACCGGTCGGACCGGCCAAGAGCACCGGCCGACCGGTGTGGCCCGGGCAGCTCGGGATGAACAAAGACCCGCGGGTCAACTCCCCCAAATCCAAATCTCGATCTCCCGAATCGCTCCACGGACTTGAACAAGACTTTGGGGATATCAGGAACACCTCATGAGGAGTCCATATCCAAGTTTAATCCCACCAAATCTCGTCCAAAAAGGAGGAATCGAAGAAATCCCGCCGAAAGCACTTCCAACCCAAGAACTCAAGAAAACCCCAAAATCGAGCACTTTTACTCACGGATTTGGGAGGGGAATCACGCCCCAAAGAACCACGAAGGGTTCCCACAAATTTCCCCCATCAAATCCCCAAGAGAAAAGCCCCGAAAACACCCCAAAGAAATCACGAAGAGAGGGCTCCGAAAATCACCACCAAGAACAACCGGGGAAAACACATCCAAACCTTGAGGAACCACGCCGAATCATCTATACATGAAACAAAGGTTCATACAAGGTCTAGCAAGCCGACCGATCATCCATCCCTCTCTACAAGATCTCTCCGTGAAGCTCTCTTGCTAGTCCTAAGGAAAACCTAGAGAAAATAGGTGGAAAATAGGAAAACTAATGAGCTAGGGTTTCAAGAGTTGGCTGCCATCCTCTCACCTCTTGGGTTATATAGGCGGCAACCGAATGTCTAAAATGCCCCTCTCTACTAACTAGGGATACAAGCCCCTCAAGGGCGGATTTGGAATTCTTGATGTCTTCACCATCGGATGGATGCCCGGCGACCGCACCCTACGTAGCCTCGACGCAAGCCATGCGATCCCGACGCGTGTCCTCCGCTTCGAAGATTCCGGACCGCGTCGCCGCACACCGGCCGACCGGTGCTCCTCACCGGCCGACCGGTCCCCACCGGCCGACCGGTCGACCCACCGGTCGGGGACCGGCCTCGGTGCCGCCGCACCTCCGTCTTCGGTTCTCCGGTCTTGGCTTTGTGGATCAACCAAGGAACCCAGGTGGTTTTCTCGGTGAACCACCGGAAACCCCGCGAACTCGGTGTAGCCTCCGCCAATCTCTACTCATGACTTGGCTCCCACGTAGTCCCGGCTCGACCTTGGTTTTGAGGCTCAACCAAGAAACCGTCCACGACTTCATCTTGCCGTTAATGCCACCATGCGGCCCGCACTTGACCCCCGCCGGCCACCGGTCCCTCGAACGAAGCCTACTTGTCTTCTCCACACCCGGAGGCCTCACCGCGACGACCTTTCGCGCTTGTTCTTCACCCGCACCAACACGAGTCAAGCCGCAACCCGCACCCGCAATACTTGGCCAAGAATCAGTCCACACAACGTTGTCAATCACTCATCACACAAGGAAGCGACCATCCATTGGTCCTCGAACCACACATGGTCCTCAATCTCCCCCTTGATGAGTGCATTGACAACACCCACACGAAAGTAACAAGAGAGAAAAGAAAAAGAAAAGAAACGAACAAAAAGAAACTCCAACAAGCAATCGAAAACCAAACAAAGGCAAAGAGCAAGATCACTTGAAGAAGACAAGTCTCGGACCCCTTAGGCAAGGGCAACGGCTCGACACATCCGAGACAAAGCAAAGCTCAAGCAAAGAGCACAAACCACCGAAACAAAGCTCGAAAACTCTCAAAGAGCTCCCCCTGCACACATGCAAGCTCCCCCTGAACCAATGCAACTCCCCCTGGACGAATGCATGCTCGAAACAACATGAAACAGACAACAAAGACTTTCGGCTCACACCGGTCAGACCGGTCATAACCACCGGTCGACCGGTGCCTAACATATGTACAGGACCAGCACTCACACCGGTCGACCGGTGCTCTTCACCGGTCGACCGGTGTAAAACGAGAGCCCGTAAATGGCTCGAAACCACCTGAAAACCTTCTAAATGCATCCACTAAGCCATTTCAAGCTCAAACTTCTCCCCCTTGTTGGCAATGCATGAATCAAGCCAAAAATGCAAAACTTTCAACCTAGAGCTTCTCAAACATACAAAATTCAACAAAGAATGCTACACATGTCCAAATGAGCAAGTTAGATACTCTACGGCTTCGTATCGATCTCAACTACATGATCACCAAGTTTCACAACCATTGGACGAAGCTAAGATGGATTTTGGCAATTTTGCGAAAAACTTGCCTCTCATGAGCAAAGTCCTAAACATGATCAAAGCATATCAAAATGGCAAAGCCACACAAACTTCATGCTAGGACAGCCATTCTAATCATACGACCATCACAAACACCCACAAGCACCTCATGTCATGTCAAAGCCACCGAGCCATGTGCCTACTTCTATGTATGAGACTTCTCATGGGTAGGCATCATGCAACGGTTTAGCACCCAAAGCAAATTAAATTCAGCACATATGACATGGGAGCATATTTTCCAAGCATTTTTCATTTCATTTTCAGATTTGTAAATGGTACATGAAATGTCTTTGCGACAAAAAGGAACTTATGCTCCTCCACAAGATAAATCAAGAGGGCTAAACATTCATGATGGCAAATGAGCCTTTGGCCCCATATGATCAATAAACTAGCTATCCAACCACAAATTAAGCATAGCAAGGCCACAAAAACATGTCAAGAGCATGTAAAGGCATTTACACATGAGAGAGCATACATGTGACATTTTTCAAAAGCATAGCTATCAACCATGGATTATTCATCAAGATCATCAAGAGCTAAGCCAAACTAACCATAGCATACCAAACAAGCTCACAAAGACATATATCTCATTCCATGGTGAACAATGTATATGAGAGAAGCTTTTCCTAACCAATGCATATGATACAAAAAGCATGCAATCTAAGATACATGGATGCCTATACATCATGTTACATATGCCATGCAAAATGCAAGAAATGCATAAAGGAAAGCTATACATATGCTACAAAAGAAGCTCTCACACGAAACTCACAAACCACCGGCTCCTCGAGGGGAGGCAAAACGGGCTCGACACCACCGGCAAAAGAGCAAAGAAGCACCAACCTCACAAGCTCCCCCTAAACTCATGCATTAAGGCCAAAGAGCGTACAAAGCTCACCTTACACACATGAGATAGAGAAGGAGCAAAACAAACCAAGTGGCTTGACCAAGGCCACACATTCGAAGGTCACAAATACACTTACCTTTATCATTTCTTCACAATTCACTCATCCTTGTCCACCATTCCCGAAAGTGATGCACCTACGTATCACCACCGGGATATGAAGCCGAAGAACCACCCCCCGATATCAACCAAATGTTCTCCGGGCCATCCACCTGCAACTCAAAACCAAGAGCGAGAGCGAGCAACCGACTCAACACTGGGGTTAGTTCCAAATGTGTAAAACCAGTGCCTAGCCATTTGCTCGAAAGTGGGGTTAGCAAAAACCAAACCATCTTTCCTACCAAAGCTACCTCCACGAACACCACCACGGTAACCACCATGAGGGAACCAACCCTCTCCGCCCGGAGGAGGACCAAAACCACGAAAGAAAGCCCGTGGACCATCCCTCCTCTCCTTCTCAAAGCCATGACTCCTCCCATCCCCGTAGTGAGCTCGAGGGGGAGAATGCCTAGCAACCGGCCTCCCGCAAACTTTCCGGACCAACCACCGAACCACGACCTCCGAAACAACCCTCGCACCCGTACGAGCACGAAACCCAACCGCCGCCCGTCCGTGCAGCCGCACGGTCTGACCGGTGCTCCACACCGGTCTGACCGGTGTAGCCTGGGCAGCAACACCTCCAACAGCCTTCCGCTCTCCCCAAGCCCGAACTGACCTCACACTCGCCTTGGCCCTGGGCAACTGCACACGAGGCTCAAGTACACCATCGGAAGGGTGGTACTTGTCCTTGTTAGCCCACTCCTTCGCCATTCTCTCCTCACGCTTCCTCTTGAAGCAAAACGCTCTCTTGTGACCATCCTTTCCACAAAACTCACAATGGAAACGAATCGATCTGGGCTTAGGCTTGGGATGAGGCTCTTCACAAGGCTTCTCACTTGGTTTCTCACTAGGCGTTTCACTTGCCTTCTCACTCGGTTTTTCTTTTGGTTGGTTTGGCTTGGATGCAAACTTGTATTTGGGTGTGGGTTGTGGTGGAACCGAAACATTCCCAAATTTCCTTTCTCTCTCACCACTGCCCTCACCAACCTTATCCAATCCCAAAGCCCAACCGTCAAAGCGTTTACAGCCTAGCAATCATCATACCAAGCCGAGGTTCTTGACTCGACAACCAACTCGCAGCTTCACGCAACTTATCATTCTCATCTTGCAAGCGACCAACACATTTTGCAAGATCCAAATTCTTCATAGCATGCAACTCACATGTAGAGCAAGAAGTAGGAATAGGCACTTTCAAATCAGCCTCAAGTGAAACAATGCGAGAACGGAGCTCAAGAATTTTCTCATGCAAACTAGGGCAAGAAGTGCAAGCACCAAGCAAAGTGGGTCTAGATTGTAGCTCAGCCCAACTCAACCCTAAGCACATCTAGTTCCTCACACTTGGAGGCATACTTCTCCCTAAGATCCGTCAAGTCGCCTAGGAAAGCAGAGCAATCAGCACAATCATTTTCATCGAAACAACAGGCTAGCCTTGAGCGAATCAATTTCAAGCTTGCTATCAAGAACCCGTGTTTCTAGCTCGGCCCACTCTAGTCCTAGCATCCTCGAGCAAAGATCTAAGCTCCTTCCTAAGCTTCTTAGCCTCTCTAAGCATGTGATCGCGATTATCAAGCAAGTCAACCAACTCCTCATTCTCCTTGCGCAAAGAGGAGAGCTCATCACATACCTCATCCTCGGAATCCAAATCCGAGGCGTCCCTCTGGCTTCTCTTGCTGCTCGAACTGCGAGCCATGCCGCAGAAGTCGTCCTTGAGGCTTAGGCCCGTCACACAAAGGCCGTTGAGATACTTGCCAAAGTTCTTCTTCTTCCTCCTCTTCTCATCCTCTTCGTCTTCATCACTCGAGCTTGAAGACGTGTCATCGGAATCAGACTCGATGTCGCTTGATCTCTTCATCTTCTCTCGAGACCGTGTCTTCTTCCCATGTCCATGATCCATCGTCTTGGACTTCTTCTTCTTGTCCTTGAACTTGTGCTTGTCGGGGTCGTTCACCTTCGAACACTCGGCGAAATAGTGTCCAGCCTTGCCGCACTTGAAGCATGTCCTCGTCTTCCTCCTCATGTTCACTCGGTTCTCGTGCAGCCTCTCGAACCGCCTCGTCAGGAGCGCCAGCTCGTCCTCTCCAAGCTCGTCGAACTCCTCATCCGGCATAGACATCAAAGAGGAGAAAGAGAACATCCCGGTGGATGGATTAGTGTTAGCCTTTCCTTTCGAACCACCAACGAGGGCAAGACTATGGGAATCGGCCGGTCCCTCGAGCTTGGCAGTCATGCCCCTATCCACCTCGGCCGACTTGAGCTTCGAGAACGGCTCGTTCACCGTCGAGTGTCATACTTCTCCGACTCCACAATGGCCTCGAACTTTCCACCCCAAATCGTACGATCCAAAGAGTGTAAGAGCTTGACCGCTCTATCATGATCATCGTACGGGAGCACGTCCACATTGGCCCTCATGTTGTTCACAACCACCGTGAACCTCTGAAACAAGGCATCGATGGACTCACCGGGGAGATGAGTGAAGTTCTCGTACTCTCTCCGGTAGGTCGCATACATCCGTGTCTGAACCTGGGCGTTCCCAACATGCGCCTCCTTCAACACCGCCCAAATCCTACAAGCCAAGTGCTCGGTGTGCACCCGATCGAACTCAGGCTGACACAAAGCACGAAACAAGTAGTCGACCGCCTTATTGTTGGCGTCGAAGCTGTCCCTCGATCCTGGAGCGAGGAAATCAACTGGCTGGACATAGCTTGTGTCCACCGTGACATCCCAAAGGATCTGACCCTTTCCGCGGAGAAAAGCACCCATCCGCTTGCTCCACATCTGGTAGTTCTTGCCATCGAAGTGTGGAGGACCCGAACCCCGTTCCTGGTACGCCATCCTTGGATCTTAGATCGGTTAGAGTCAACAAAGACCCGAACCGGCTCTGATACCACTTGAAGGACCGATACGGCGAACCAGAGAGGGGGGGAGTGAATGGGAGCCGATAAAAATTCTTCTCGAAGGAGATGAAAACTCCAACAAGACGAACGCGGCTTTCAACACACGTCTCCGACTCACTACCAAGGTTGGTCACGCCCACGTAGCCACTGAAGTGCCACTAGACCTAGGAACCAACACGCAACCTTCCGACCCGAGAAACGCAGCGGAAAAACCAAACCTCGAGTCTACAGACCCACACCGGTCAGACCGGTGAGCAGCACCGGTCAGACCGGTCCCTGCAAGTGAACCTGAGCAACTTCCACTAAGTGGCTCTACACCGGCCGACCGGTGAGACACACCGGTCGACCGATGGCGGCCTCGAAAGCCCCCAAGACACCAAACAAAGCCAACCGACCACCAAACGGACCCAAACTCGAAACAAGACAGCACCACGGGACAACAACGAACTCACCAAGACGTTCACCCGAGCAAAATCCCACAAGGGCTTGCACCGGTCGACCGGCCAAGAGCACCGGCCGACCGGTGTGGCTCGGGCGGCTCGGGATGAACAAAGACCCGCGGGTCAACTCCCCCAAATCCAAATCTCGATCTCCCGAATCGCTCCACGGACTTGAACAAGACTTTGGGGATATCAGGAACACCTCATGAGGAGTCCATAGCCAAGTTTAATCCCACCAAATATCGTCCAAAAAGGAGGAATCGAAGAAATCCCGCCGAAAGCACTTCCAACCCAAGAACTCAAGAAAACCCCAAAATCGAGCACTTTTACTCACGGATTTGGGAGGGGAATCACAGCCCAAAGAACCACGAAGGGTTCCCACAAATTTCCCCCATCAAATCCCCAAGAGAAAAGCCCCGAAAACACCCCAAAGAAATCACGAAGAGAGGGCTCCGAAAATCACCACCAAGAACAACCGGGGAAAACACATCCAAACCTTGAGGAACCACGCCGAATCATCTATACATGAAACAAAGGTTCATACAAGGTCTAGCAAGCCGCCCGATCATCCATCCCTCTCTACAAGATCTCTCCGTGAAGCTCTCTTGCTAGTCCTAAGGAAAACCTAGAGAAAATAGGTGGAAAATAGGAAAACTAATGAGCTAGGGTTCCAAGAGTTGGCTGCCATCCTCTCACCTCTTGGGTTATATAGGCGGCAACCGAATGTCTAAAATGCCCCTCTCTACTAACTAGGGATACAAGCCCCTCAAGGGCGGATTTGGAATTCTTGATGTCTTCACCATCGGATGGATGCCCGGCGACCGCACCTCGCGTAGCCTCGACGCAAGCCATGCGATCCCGACGCGTGTCCTCCGCTTCGAAGATTCCGGACCGCGTCGTCGCACACGGCCGACCGGTGCTCCTCACCGGCCGACCGGTCCCCACCGGCCGACCGGCCGGACCCACCGGCCGGGGACCGGTCCGGTGCCGCCGCACCTCCGTCTTCGGTTCTCCGGTCTTGGCTTTGTGGATCAACCAAGGAACCCGGTGGTTTTCTCGGTGAACCACCGGAAACCCCGCGAACTCGGTGTAGCCTCCGCCAATCTCCACTCATGACTTGGCTCCCACGTAGTCCCGGCTCGACCTTGGTTTTGAGGCTCAACCAAGAAACCGTCCACGACTTCATCTTGCCGTTCATGCCACCATGCGGCCCGCACTTGACCCCGCCGGCCACCGGTCCCTCGAACGAAGCCTACTTGTCTTCTCCACACCTGGAGGCCTCACCGGCGACGACCTTTCGCGCTTGTTCTTCACCTGCACCAACACGAGTCAAGCCGCAACCTGCACCTGCAATACTCAGCCAAGAATCAGTCCACACAACGTTGTCAATCACTCATCACACAAGGAAGCGACCATCCACCGGTCCTCGAACCACACATGGTCCTCAAATTCGAACTTAGGCTCGGGGGCGGGGCTACATTCCATATGGAGTGCGATTCTTCAAATCACAATTCCATATGGTTTTTCATCTAGACATCACGGGTACTATTGAAGACCTTCGAGAGAAGCACTCGGAGATGCTTGGGGACTACTCAAGAAGACTTCAATACTACTCAAAGATCAGTTGGAGTACCTTCCAGCCTCAGGATGGTTCGAGCATTCTTGATGACTTTCAGCTTGTGGAACTCGGGGATGCTCAAGGACTACTCGCCAAGGCTGTCAATACTACTCGAAGACATCCTGCTGGACTACAAAGTACTCAGTGGCTTGTCGGACATCCCAGGGCCGACTACCCAGGCGGGTACTAGAACCGACTACTACATGCGCCTCGGGGACTACTTGGCTTGTGTTACACGGTGCAAGACGGCGTGGAGCGCAAGGCAACCAGAGGACTAGTACTCAGTTAGGAAGCTAGACATGTCTGAACCCAAATAGAGTATTCCTACTCGTGTACAACTAGTTCTCCTCCCTCAAAACGACTTGCAACCCTGCATCATCTTGTAATAGCACCCCATCAATCAAGAGCTACGCAGAATATAGTATGTAGGGTATTACGCACCTCACGGCCCGAACCTGCCTAAATTGTGTGCCACGTGTCTCTCCTTCGAGTTTAAGATCTCGATGAGGCCACAAACATCTACCTCCAGTACCCCCTTTAGGTTGCCGGTCTAAAACATTATCAGGACCCTTTGTAATCCTCCACGTTCGTGTACGTTGTAGGAGTCTAAAGTATAACAATTGTCGTCGTGCGGAAGCGACGCGAGTGGTTAGCTCCCCGTTTGTGCCTGGGTATTGAGCCGATATTCATAAAATGCTAGTGTATGTATAGTGCCTTAGAACCTAGATGTCAGGGGTGAGACCTGGACGATCGGCTAGGGGCGACCCAAGTGGTTGTAGGTTGATTGGAGGGGATCGGGACCTAAGAGCGTAGGTGGTAGTTCACAAGAGGAACTCGGAATATGGCGAGAATGGGTAAGGACACAAGGATTTAGACTAGTTCAGACATCCGGAGAGTACAACCCTTCGTCCAGTATGTGGTGGAATTATGCGTTAATGGGGAAGTCCCCTCGAATGGAGCTCTAGGCCGCCTTATATGGTCAACGGGCTAGGGCTTCCATTTGAGGTCGGTGGACCCTCATCGAGGTCAGTTACAAGTTAGGAAGGTCATCTTCCATGATTACAAGGTGAATCCCACGATCCGCGAACCTACTTGTGGCGTGGTGCCACGACCTAGGGGAGAAGCTTGCGCCGCTGAAAGGACCTTGTGATGCCTGGAGGGGGGTGAATAAGATCACTTCAAATTTCTGAAACAAATGCAGCGGTCAAAACACGCGTCAAAACTACCGAGCGGCTCGGTACTTCTGGTACCAAGTCAGTACTACCGACAGGGCAGAGTTAACTTCAAATTAAATTTGAATTCTATAGCAGTTCTAGCAATTCTATTTGAATCAATGTCTTAGTTTAAAAGCTAAGAACCACCTACAACCAAAGAGATGAGTTGGAACACAACCAATTTAGAGATCCAGCTAAAATAAGTTCTAGGGTTAGTGAGTGACAAAGAATTCAATCAATAAGAGGGTGACACAAAGATTTAATCCGAAGTTCACATCCACAAAGGATGCTACGTCTCCGTTGAGGATCCCAAAAAGGGAGGGCTATCACCTAGAGCCTCTTTTCCTCTTCCAACCCCCACAAAGGAAGATTGGTGCTCACTAAGCATTCTCCACCAAGGAGAGGGTAATACAAACGATCTCGGGTGCACCGACGCCTAACCGTCTAGAAGCAAGCTTCAAGAGTAACAAATGCAAATCAAAGACCCAGAGATCGTTCAAGTGCTCTTGAGATGGGGAGATTCGAAGGGGCTCTCAAAGGTTCTCTAATCATCACTAGGAATCACTTCTCCCCTCAAGCTCTAGCTCAAAGCAATCAAAGATTGGCTCTAGAAGAGAGGGGAGAGGTGGAGTGAATACTCAAGTAAGTGTTTGTCTCATGGTTGGTCAGCAATGAGTGACGAGGGAGAAGGGGGGCTTTTATACCAAGGCTGAAAACTAGCCGTTACTGTGCTAAATCGAGTACCCTCGGTATTTCTGACACAGTGGGGTTTCCTAGAAACTCAACAGTGGAAGCTTATCGGTAGTTCCGACCCTAGGTCAGTACTACTAACCCCCTGGCAAAAACTCGCTAGTGAAGTCTTATCGAAAGTACCGACCTAGTGTCGGTACTACCGACAGAAGCTTAGATTTTTAGAAAGTACGTCTTAGCATCTCTTGGCTATCAATTCGCATTCCCCTTTATAGTATGGTGTTTCCTATGCTCGGATTCAAAATCGAAAATAAAATTAAGCCTTGATTCGAGCTGAAAACATCGACTTGGAGTTGGGGGCCTTCCTTTGGTCAAAACCATGATTCTCATTCACTTAAGTCCTGCACACATCTTGATCAAGCATTAAATACCACAAATTGTGTTTGTCGCTATCACCAAAACAATTAGGGGCCAAGATGCACTTTCAGTCTCCCCCTTTTTGGTAATTGATGACAACACAATTTGTTTTCATAAAAAGATGTGTGTATCCACCAATTGAAAATGAAACTCCCCCTAAATGTGTGCTTGGTCTTTTATTAAGGCCTCAAATGCCTATCACACATTTAGAAGAAATTTCACTCTCAATTTGCATACACAAGTGCACAAGTGTGATATAAAATCCGTGATGCATATGACATGATATACAAATCAACAAAGTAAGAAATAACAAGCATCAAGCATCACAAGTACATGAGCAAGGTTCCACACTAGCACAATTAAGTCTTACAAATTTAAAAAGTTCTAGGTTCACCACCATTCATCACACCACACAATTAAGTTCATACATGTCCACAATCCTAAAATCCTAAAATACATAGATAGATAAACATGGAGATACACACCACCCCCACATGGATAAATTGTGAGCACACTCCCCCTTTAGCATCAAGCGCCAAAAAGAGGAGGCCCTTCAATCATCATCATCATGTGGAGAGTGGGCTGCCGGAGGAGAGTCGTCGTCCTCGGTCTCACCACCACCAAAGTCCTCATCATTGATGTCGACCAGGGGAGCTCCATACATCATGGACGTGTCGCGGTAGATCTCCCAAGGGTTGTAGAAGACTGGTGGAGAAGGGAAGTCCATAGGCTTGCGGACGGGAGAGTGCTCGATGTTGTGTTGAGGGAGCAAGGCCTTCTGACGAGTCTCCAACTTGATGAGCTGCTCATCAACATGCTGCCTATGGGCACGAATCTCTTGTGCATTGTGCTTCCCCACATTGAAGCAAGCGAAGAGGCCCTGAGATAGGAAGTTGAAGATGCTTATCTTCTTGCCCGGAGGAACGGTGCCTCTGGAAGCCGATGGTCCAAGAGAGGAGGAGGGCGGCTCACAGGTAGAAGGACCACCGGTGGAGGGTCCACCTGAGGAGGTGGCCCGAGGAGGGGCATGCTTGCCCAACTTAAGGAGACTCTCAATGTTGCCCTTGTTTGGCTTGTACCATCCGTGAGGCTTGTCGGTTAGAATGTCAACTCCGGTCACCTCACAAATCATCTTGAAGATCCACGGGACATATTGGCAACTCTTGTTTGCGGACACAGAGCACACAATAATCTCCTCCCCAACGAAGTCAAACACACTAAATTCCTATTTCCCCGGTGCCATCCTCACAAGAATGTCCTTGGCTATGTTGGAGATGTTGTAGTTGTCGCCGATCTTTGGAGTGAGTGTATAGCGGAAAAGTTGGTTCAACATTCTATAAACTGGCTTCATCCCATGAGTAGTACAAAACTCCACCTTACATAAAGGCCATCTCACTATCAAGCGGTATCTCACCACCATGAAGCTTAGGACGACCGAGATCCTCCTCACCAAAGCCAAGTATTTGAGCAAATTTTTCATAGGAGACAGAGAGAGGCTTTCCTTGCAAAAACCAATGAAAGGTCTTTGTCTCATGCCGGACATAGAGATTGGCATAAAATTGAGCAATGACCTCTCATTCCAATCATAGTTAAGTCCCATGATAGAGGTCAATACCTTGGCATGACAAATGTCAATAGCTTCATTGACCACCGGAATGCTGAGTGACCTAAGGTTGTCCCACATGATAGACTTCATCTCAATGGTCATGTGCTCTTTGCTAAGGATGACCGACTCATACCAATGCGCATTGAACTTGAGCCAAAAGCAAATATCCGCATCGAACTCCTTTTGCCAAAGTGCGGGATCGGTGTACCTTTTCTTGTACATGTTGTGAGACCCTCTCGTGTAGTCCACCTTCTTGAGGATGCCCATTTGAGTTGCCGGATGAGGAGGTCGTGAGGGCCTAAGGACAAAGGTAGAGAGTGAGTCCAAAGAAATGTCTTCATAATCATCATAGTGCTCATCTGGTTGATGCGCTTGCTTGGTGCAGGCACGGTGACCTTGGCCAGTGGAGCGACGAGGACTAGCTGGTCGGTTGAGACGGCCTCGTCCACGTGGGCCTTGAGAAGTTGTGTCCACCTTTCTCTTCCTTTGAGCAAGAGGGGTGTCATCCTCATCGGAGCCCTTTTGAATAACTTGCTTGCCGGCACAACCCATCTGAAGGATAGAAAGGATTGCATAAGATGGATCGATAGGAATGAAAAAGGAATGGCTCAGTTCATGGATTTTAGCACGAGTGACAGCAGCCTGTGTACTACCGACACAGGGTCAGTACTACCGATGAGCGTTGAAACCGTGCAAGAAATCCATGGACCAAGAGATTTGGCCAACAAAACTCCACAAGATTATGGGCATGAGTTTTAGGACGGATATAAAGATGATTCCCAAAAGCATTCCTCCTAGAAACAATGACATTGAGAGATTGATCGACGAGGATTTTGAATCAATACCTTGAGCCTTTTCCCGCGCGCATCGACGAACTCCCAGCAACGATCGGATGTTCTTGAGTGAGGAGAATCTAATGGAGTGTATAGATTTGAGTTTCTGTGGTTGAACTTGGATATCCCCTCACGGATTTGAGAGAGGGAGAGAAGGGGGCACTCCAATGGATGGATAAGAACTAAACCATAGAGACCTTGGATCGGGGGTATTTATACCCCAACGGTGGTTATCGGTAGTACCAACACTGACTCGGTACTACCTAGGGGTCCAGAAAATTGAGACAGTGAACTCATATCGGTAGTACCGACATGGCATCGGTTCTACTGATAGGGGGACCGGTAGTGCTGACACAGCGTCGGTAAAACCTCGAAGTTTTGAAAATCCAACATTGATCTCATATCGGTACTTCCGACCTTGTGTCAGTTGTACCTGCTAACTTCAGGATTTTGAGAAAGAGATTGAGAACCTAGCTGAGATAGATTAGATGAACGAGGACTATGGACATGTAGAGAACTCATAGAGTTTGGTGACTAGTCACAACCAATCAATCAAAACTATAATCACCAAACACTATGTGAAGAATCAAGTTTTGTAAGACATAAACAAAGTGAAGAAAATAAAACATTTTTCTCTCTATCTAGGCAACAAACAAATTTGTGTGCAATAAATCAAGCCAAGTTACGAGAATCCAAGATGTTTAGCTCACTCCTCAAAGAAAAAAACCTTTGCGCGTCCAGTGGCTTAGTGAAAATATCGGCAAGTTGCCTCTCGGTGCTCACATGACGTAGAGCAATATCTCCCTTAGCCTCATGATCCCTTAAGAAGTGGTGTCTAATGTCTATGTGCTTTGTTATAGAGTGTTGGACGGGATTGTTCGCTAGTTTGATGGCACTCAAGAGTGGAATCTTACTAAACTTGCAACAGTAAACACTCAACGTTTGCTTCATCCACAAAAGTTGTGCACAACAAGCACCAGTCGCCACATATTCGGCTTCGGCCGTGGATAAAGCAACCGAATTTTGCTTCTTCGAGCTCTATGACACCAAAGAACTACCAAGAAATTGGCAAGTCCTGGTAGTACTCTTTCGATCTACTTTGCAACCGGCATAGTCCGAATCGGAGTAGCCAAGCAAATCAAAGGTGGAGCCCTTGGGATACCACAAGCCAAGGTTAGGAGTGTGAACCAAATATCTAAAGATTCTCTTAACGGCCATTAGATGACTCTCCTTAGGATTAGCTTGAAATCTTGCACACATGCACACACTAAGCATTATATCGGGCCTAGATGCACAAAGGTAAAGGAGGGAGCCAATCATGGAGCGAAATACCTTTTGGTCGACCGACTTCCCTTCTTCATTGAGATCAAGATATCCATTAAGTGCCATTGGTGTCTTGATGGGCTTGGAATCGGCCATGTCAAACCTCTTGAGCATATCCTTTACATACTTGGATTGACATAAGAAAGTTCCTTCCTTCCTTTGCTTGATTTGAAACCCAAGGAAGAACTTCAATTCAGCCATCATAGACATCTCGAATCTCTTGGTCATGATCCTACTAAGCTCTTCACAAAATTTGTCATTAGTAGACCCAAAGATAATATCATCAACATAAATTTGGCAAACAAAGATATCTTTTCCATTTATTTGAATGAAAAGAGAGAATCAGCTTTGCCTATCTCAAAACCGTTCTTGAGAAGAAAATCCTTAAGGCATCCATACCATGCTCTAGCAGCTTGCTTGAGCCCGTAGATTGCCTTATGGAGCTTGTACATATGGTTGGGGAGTTTTTGATCTTCGAAGCCCGGTGGTTGCTCTACATAAACTTCTTCTTGGAGAGGTCCATTCAAGAAAGCACTCTTGACATCCATTTGATGTACCTTGAAGTCATGATGAGTAGCATAGGCCAAAAGAATACAAATTGACTCAAGCCTTTCTACCGGTGCATAAGTTTCTCCAAAGTCCAAGCCTTCAACTTGAGTATATCCTTTTACCAACAAGCCTTGCCTTGTTCTTTGTGACAACACCAAATTCATCTTGCTTGTTCCAAAAGACCCATTTGGTGTCGATCACATTTTGCTTTGGTCTTGGTACCAACTCCCACACTTCATTTCTTTTGAAGTTGTTCAACTCTTCCTCCATGACAATAATCCAATCCGGGTCTTCAAGGGCTTGTTCCACACTAAGAGGTTCCAAAGAAGAGACAAACGAGTAGAAAGCACAAAAGTTTGTCAACCTTGAGCGAGTCGTCACCCCTCTTTGGATGCTTCCAAGTATGTTGTCCACAGGATGATCCCGTTGAAGCAATTGATGTACTCTTGGGTGTGGTGCTTGAGATTGACGTTGAATTGGTCCATCATCATCATCATCAACTTGTGGAGCTTCTTCTTGGGCTTCACCACCTTGTTCTCCCCCTTGATCAAAGCCCCGTCCATGATCGTCACCATGAACTTGACTTTCTTCTTGACTAACTTGAGAACTTGGTGGTTCCACTCTTGTTCGTGATGGTGGATCTTGATTGCTTGTGTCAACCAGAACTTGTGCTTGAACCTCACGAGGCATCACTTCACCGGTCCCCATCCTAAAGATCAATACACTCGGGGGGCTCTTCATCATCTACAAGGTTTTCACTAGCTTGCTCTCATTGAGAGCCGTTGGATTCATCAAATTTCACGTCTCCCGTTGTCTAAACACAGCCGGTGGTTTTGTTAAAAACGCGATAGGCGTGCTCATTAGTTCCATAACCAATGAGAAAGCCTTTATCAACCTTGGATGCAAACTTTGAGGCTTTCGGTTTCTTGTTAAGTATGAAACACTTACACCCAAAGACCCCAAAGTAATGCACACTAGGCTTCTTACCGGTGATGATTTCATCAGGAGTCTTGTTCAAGTACTTGTGGAGATAGAGGCGGTTGGCGGCATGGCATGCAGTGTTGATGGCTTCCGCCCAAAATGAGTCTGGAGTCTTGTATTCGTCAAGCATTGTCCTTCTTCTTCAATCAATGTACAATTCTTCCTCTCAACTATGCCATTTTGTTGAGGGATGTATGGAGTTGAGAGTTCATGCTTGATACCTTTTTCATCTAGGAACTATTCAACTTGAGTGTTCCTAAACTCTGAGCCGTTGTCACTTCTTATGTTCTTGACCTTGAGCTCGAACTCGATTTGAACTCTTCTAATGAATTTCTTCACAATTCCCTTTGCTTCACTTTTATCTTGCAAAAAGAATACCCAAGTGAAATGGGAAAAGTCGTCAACAATTACTAAACCATATTTGTTACCACTGATGCTTATATAGGCGATTGGTCCAAACAAGTCCATGTGTAGTAGCTTCAATGGTCTTGATGAGGATAGGATGTTTGTGGCGGGATGATGAGCTCCAACTTGCTTCCCAGCTTGACAAGCACTACATAACCTATCTTTCTCAAAAACAACATTTGTTAGTCCTAGGATGTGCTCGTCCTTTTGAAGTTTGGCCAAGTTCCTCATGCCAACATGGGCTAGTCGGTGATGCCATAGCCAACCCAAGTCGGATTTTGCCACTAAGCAAGCCTTAGGGTCCACCTTCACTTTTGTGAAATCCACATAGTAAAGCTTTCCCCGTAAATGACCCGCAAAGACAATAGAGGAATCCTCCCTTTTAGAGACGGTCACAACCTCATGACTAAAGAGACAATTGTAGCCTTTCTCACAAAGTTGTGAAACCAACAACAAGTTGTATCCTAACCCTTGAACATGATAAACATCTTCAATTGAATTTGTTGTTGAGATAGCAATTTACCTAGACCAACAACATCTCCTTGACCATTGTCTCCATAGATGATAGGTTCCGTAGGATTGTCATAATGATCAAGGGATGCAAATAAGCCTTCATCTTCGGCCATATGATTAGTGGCACCACTATCAATCAACCATGTGCTTCCACCAGAGGAGTAGGCCTATAAAACAAGTTTAAGCTTTTGGTTTAGGTACCCAAAATGATTTGGGTCCTTGGAGGTTAGATGCATAAACTTTTGGAGCCCACACTCTTCCTCATGGCCTTCATGGTGTAGGCCCTAACATACTTAGCCACCATTTTACCATTATGGTCTAAGGTTACAATGTAGTCACAAGTGTAGTTGGGAGAGGGCTTGTGCTCAACCACATTCTTCGATGCCTTTGGTGGAGTGTTAACCCCACCATTTCCTTTTGTGGTGTTCACTACCTTTGGCATGTCCTTGGTTGTGGTAGAGGTGGTGACTCCATGTCCAATATCCATAATAGTGTGGAGGTAGCCACTCTTGTTCCACAAGGGAATCTCATGCCCATTCACCACTACTCTACCATTGGCCTTGTTGTTTTTGTAGTGCCCAAGTCCTTTCTTGTCAACCACCTTAGGTATGGACTTAGCACCAATGTTGCCTTGAGTGATCAACATGTTCAATCGGGCAATTTCCTTGTCTTTGCTCTTAATTTTCTCTTCAAGCGTTGCATGGTTAGTACTGAGAGCATTTATATCAATGTTAGAGCAAATAAAACAACCTTTTTCTAGTCGAGGCACTAGAGTCCAATGTTGTCGAAGGAGTGGCTTTGATGCTTTCCCAAAGACGACTATAGTTAGCTTCAAGATTTTCATATTTCTCCGTCAAGCATGAAAGGCTTGATTGAAGTTCACTATGAGTAGCCTTTAGGGAAGCTGGAGATTCATTTGCTAAAGTATAATCTTTTGACATCCTCTTGTTGGAATCATTGGCCAAGGACAAGTCCGTGGTCAACTTTTCCACCATAGCCTTCTCCTCAGCAAGAGATTTCTCTAGAGCAAGGTTTCTTTCCTTTTCAAGGATAAGTAAGTCTTCTTGCTCATGGAGAATCTCCTTCTTTTCCTCTAGTTTGTCCAAAAGCTTTTTAATTTCCCTGTGGCCCTTTTTACCAAATTTCTTTATCATGTTATCTTCCATTTCCTTTTCCTCGTCTATGTTTTCTATGTCACTACTAGGTGTGGATGAAGAAGAGGTTGGAGAAGATGAGGTGGTAGATTCTTGTACCTTGCTCCCCTTTGCCATGAGACAAAAGTGAGAGTGGTCCTCATCATCAGAGAAGTTGTTGTAGAGGTGTGGTGAAGATGACCCTTGTGCCATGGAGACGGTTGTCATGCCTTGCTTCTTTGGTTCCTCATCTTCATCACTTGAGTCCCATTGTTGACCCACGTGTGCACGCCCTTGGTACTTGTTCTTGTACTACTTATTTTTTCTCCTTGTATTTCTTCTCATCCTCATTCTTGTTCTTGTTCTTGGGACACTCCGCAATAAAGTGTCCATACTCTCCACACTCATAGCATTTTCTTTGAGACTTCTTCTTTCTTTCATCTCCGCCTTTTCTTGATGCTCTTGACTTCAAGAATTTCTTGTACTTTCTTATGGCAAAGGCGGTTTCTTCATTCGTGCTTCCTTCATCACTAGTGTCTTCCTTCTTGGTCTTAGGGGGCTTGGGCTTTGCTTCTACCACTTCACTAGAGCTAGCATTGAGGGCTAAGCTCTTGTTCATCTTCAAGGTTAGAGACTTCTCCACATCTTGGTCAACTAGTTCTTGATGCAAGATTCCTCCGAGAAGTTGGTTGGGTGTCATTGTTGGGTATCTTGGATCCCTTCTTATCATTTCCATCAAGTTCTTGTCCTTAGGAGCAAAAGCTCTTAGCAACTTCTTTGTGACCTTTGAATCATCCCAATCTTTACTTCCAAGAGCTCTAATGTCCGAGACAAGGGCCATGAGCCTATCATACATTTCTTGTACGGTCTCTCCATCCTTCATGAAGAATAGCTCAAGCTCTCCGTTGATTAGGTCCATCTTCCCTTGCTCACATGTTCGGTTCCATCATGTGCTTCCTTGAGTGTATCCCAAATCACCTTAGGAAATTTGGATGTTCCGCACCTTGTTGAATTCTTGTGCACACAAGGATCCCGTGGTGACTCTTGTTGCTTGCACATTGCGGTGGAGGTCTTGCTCATGCTCAATTGGGAGGGCTTCTCCTTCGGCGAGTATTGTAACACCTACAACCACAATCTTCCAAAGAGGAGGGTGAAGCCTATAAAGGTGCATTTTCATATCATAAGCCCATTTGGGATAGTCCTTCCAATCGAAATGAGGAGGCTTTCCCACAGGGACGGAATAGAATTTTTCGTTAGAGTTGTTGCCTGGAATTTGTGTGTAGTTGTGGGGCACTTCGTAGAAGACAGAGTGAGTGTACTTGGATTGCTCCTTCTTGATCATCTACTTGAGGAGCTTCTTGTCCATCTTCTTGGTCTTCTTCTTCTTAGCCTTTCTTCTCTTCTTTGCCGCCTTCTTTGCCGGATCATCACCATCATTGAGATCTTCATCACTTGAGTCGGAGTCCATGTCAGAATCAGATGAAGAGTCGTCGGAGCTCTCAATGTTGGATGGTGTACGGCTTGGAGCCTTGCCGGTGAGGTCACCGACTTGAGCTGCCTTGAGCTCTCTCTCTCTCTCCCTCTCTCTTGAGCTTCTTTTGCGGCAATTTTTTCAGCAGTTGGGCTGCTTCCAATCCCCGACATCTTGATCCCTTAGCGGTTAAGCCTAAATCAAGGGATTAGGATCAAATACCAATTGAAAGGACCTTGTGATGCCTAGAGGGGGGTGAATAGGATCACTTCAAATTTCTGAAACAAATGCAGCGGTTAAAACACCTGTCGGTACTACCGACGTGGTGCCGGAACTACCGAGGGGCTCGGTACTTCCAGTACTAGGTCGGTACTACCGACAGGGCAGAGTTGACTTAAAATGAAATTTGAAGTCTATAGCAGTTCTAGCAATTCTATTTGAATCATAGTATTAGTTTAGAAGCTAAGAACCACCTGCAACCAAAGAGATGAGTTGGAACACAACCAATTTAGAGAACGGGCTAGAATAAGTTCTTGGGTTAGTGAGAGACAAAGAATTCAAGCAAGAAAAGGGAGACACAGAGATTTAATCTGAAGTTCACACCCACAAAGGATGCTACGTCTTCGTAGAGGATCCCACAAAGGGAGGGCTATCACCAAGGGCCTCTTTTCCTCTTCCAACCCCCACAAAGGAAGATTGGTGCTCACTAATAATTCTTTACCAAGGAGATGGTAATACAAACGATCCCGGGTGCAACACACAAAGAGGGCACTCAACGGGCAATGCCTAACCGTCTAGAAGCAAGCTTGAAGAGTAACAAATGCGAATCAAAGACCCGGAGATGGTTCAAGTGCTCTTGAGATGGGGAGATTCGAAGGGGCTCTCAAAGCTTCTCTAATCCTCACTAGGAATCACTTCTCCACTCAAGCTCTAGCTCAAAGGAATCAAAGATTGGCTCTAGAGGAGAGGGGAGAGGTGGAGTGAATGCTCAAGTAAGTGTTTGTCTCGTGGTTGGTCAGCAATGATTGACGAGGGAGAAGGGGGGCTTTTATACCAAGGCTGAAAACTAGCCGTTACTGTGCTAAATCGAGTACCCTCGGTATTTCCGACACAGTGTCGGTACTACCGAGGGGATTCCTAGAAACTCAACAGTGGAAGCTTATCGGTAGTTCCGACCCTAGGTCGGTACTACTGACCCCCTGGTAAAAACTCGCCAGTGAAGTCTTATCGGAAGTACTGACCCAGTGTCGGTACTTCTGACAGAAGCTCAGATTTTTAGAAAAGAAGGGAAAAGTGTACGTGTTGACTCTAAACTTCACTCACTCGCTTGGATCATCTCCTAGAGCACTTTTAGCATCTCTTGGCTATCAATTTGCATCCCCCTTTATAGTAGGATGTTTCCTATACTCAAATTCAAAATCAAAAATCAAATTAAGCCTTGACTCAAGATGAAAACATTGACTTGGAGTTGGGGGCCTTCCTTTGGTCAAAACCATGATTTTCATTCACTTAAGTTTTGCACACATCTTGATCAAGTATTAAATACCACCCTGGTTGGTGGGGACCCATGGGTACCCATGTCTCTTAAGCCCTCGATTGACGTGTAGGAGTAGCGGCTGAGACGACATCATGGCACTGTCGAGGTCACGCGGCGAACCAGAGAGGGGGGAGTGAATGGGAGCCGATAAAAATTCTTCACGAAGGAGATAGAGACTCCAAGAAGATGAACACGGCTTCCAACACACGTCTCCGACTCAACTACCCAAGTTGGTCAAGACCACATAGCCACTAGAGTGCTACTGATCCTAGGAACCAACAAACAAACTCCTGAGCCAAAACTCACCAACACGCACAGCGGAAACTTGCACGGCTTGCTGCCTGTGCCACATCGGTCAGATCGATGGCCTGCGCCGGTCAGACCGGTGACACCGGACAGACGGGTGGACAGAGCCGGTCAGGCTGGTGGCTACAACAGCCGCACAACAAATGTTCCAGAGAGCCTCAGTGACTTCTCTAGGCCCTGGAACAAAAACACCCCCAAAACACAACCTGCACGGAAGGAAAACCCTACACAAAACCTAGAACAACTCCAAACAGACCAAGGACAGACTAGCAACACCACAACATAAAGACACATGAATCAAGCAGCTCACCCGAGGAAAATCCCACAAATGTCACACACCGGTCAGACCGGTCACAAGCACCAGTCATACCGGTCAAGCCTGGGCAGCTCGGGATGAACAACACCCGCGGGTCAACTCCCCCAAAACCAACTCCCGATCTCCCGATTCTCTCCACAGATGCGAACAAGACTTTGGGGATAGTAGGAACACCTCATGGGAACTCCATAGCCAAGTTATGGTCCACCAAAACTCGTTGAATCAAGAGGAATCGAAGGAATTCTGCCAAGAACACACCAAACCCTAGGACAACGAAAACCCCAAAATCGAGCCCCTTTTCTCACAGAATTGGGAAGGGAATCAAAGGGAAAAGAACCATGAAGCGTACATGCATACATACCCCAACAAATCCTCAAGAAAATGACCTCGAAAACTCTCCAAGAAAAATGCCAAGAAAGGGCTCTGAAAATCACCAAAAATAACGAATGAGAACAACACATCCAAACCCGGAGGAACCACGCCGAATCATCTATACATCGCAAAGAGGTTTATACAAGGTCTAGCTTGCCGCCCGATCATCCAATCCTCTCACAAGATCTCACCATGAAGCTCTCAAGCTAGTCCTATAGAGAAAACAGGAAGGGAAAATAGGAAAACCAAATGAGCTAGAGTTCCAAGAGTTGGCTGCCATTCTCTCACCTCTTAGGTTATATGGAGGCAACCGAAAGTCTAAAATACCCTTACTAGATAATTAGGGATATATGCCCCTTGAGAGCAAAATTGGAAATCTTTGTCATCGCTCCATCGAACGGATGCCCAGCGACCGCAAACTTTCTTAGCCTCGACGCAAGCCTTGCGATCCCAACGCGTGTCCTCCACTTCTAAGTCTCCGGACTGCATCGTCGCACACCGGTCTGACCGGTACTCCTGGAGCTGTTGCACCTCCGTCTTCGATTCTTCGGTCTTGGCTTTGTGGATCAACCAAGGAACCCAGTGGTTTTCTGGTGAACCACCGGAAACCCCGCGAACTCGGCCTAGCCTTCGCCAATCACCACTCATGACTCGGCTCCCACGCAGTCTCGGCTCGACCTTGGTTTTGAGGCTCAACCAAGAAATTGTCCATGACTTCATCTTGCTGTTCATGCCACCATGCGGCCCGCACTTGACTCTGCTGGCCACATCTGGAGGCCTCCCGGACGACGACCTTTCGCGCTTGTTCTTCACCTGCACCAACACTAGTCAAGCCGCAGCCTGCACCTGCAATACTTAACCAAGAATCACTCATCATACCAGGAAGCAACCATCCACCGGTCCTCAAACCACACATGGTCCTCAGCGCAGGGTGCACAGGGATCTAAAAAAGAAAATCCTTTTGAGCGCACACGAAGTCGAACATCAAGCTCCTGGAACGCAGATCCAAGGGTTGGATGTGAAGACAAGGTGCTGTAGTTGTTGAAGAACCGTCGACCTGACCGGAGTTAGGGAAGATCATCATGCCTTCAAGGAACGTCTCTATGCTGACCAAACAAGGGTCGAGCGGAGGGATGGCGAAAGATCACTTTTGGTAGGTCGACGCGACGTAAGTAAATAGGGTGTCGCAAGATGCACTCGCGGAGTAGCCCCCCAGCAGTAAGGCTGTCTGCAAGGTCGGGTTGATGCTCGAAGAACAAACCCAGAACCTATGACCTTCTGCTTGTACTTTAAGATGCTCTTCCCATTGAATAAGACAAACTAACTAGAATATTTGTAGGGCGGTACCAGGAGCTACGAATCTTGTCATGTAGCGACCCACGAGTTCACTGTATGAGCATAGGAGCTGCCCTGAGTAGACGTGCGACCACTGCCACTAGGAGACAAAAGCTGAAAAGTTGTCATCAGGCATTTAGCAAACGTGTCAGCAGACCCGGAAACGGACAAGGACCTCGCGCTCCACGTGGTAACAATATTGCAGATAAGGATGCTGCGTCAGCTAAGGTGTGGGCAGGAATCGAAGCGGAGCTCCACTGCTATAAATAGGAGGCCTCATTGCTTGCTCCTTGAACCAAGTAGGAACACCATGGCAAAGCCGCTTGATAATTATGCAATGCCCTGGTCTTGTGTGCGTCCACCCGAGCATAGTGCTAGAGTATCATCTCTTGGAGCTAGAAGAATGCTTGCAAACATGGGAGAACTCCACCAATCTCTGTTCCCGGGCTCAGCAAGGAATCCAGGTGCAGCATGGGGCAATACATGCCTTGACAGACCTTGTGATCAAGGGCCTAATGTGGTGTTGGAAACAACTATGCTGCACCAGGAGGCTAGAGTAGAGGTGGTTGTATGGCAGCCGCGACCTCAGCGGCGGTGGAGGTCTCCAAGTAGATCCTGAAGCTAGAAGAAAACTTGGGACGTGCTTCATCAGTCTAGGTTGCGTCGTAGGCACCATGTAAGGTAGATCAGGACCTTTAATATGTTTGCACCTTGTAATTGGCCATAGGCCAAGGTCTTTTGTAGCTTACAAAGCTTTTATATACATGCTTGCATGGCAACTGATGTGTCTTGACCATTATGATGAGGCGCCCGGGCAGCAATGGCACTGCCAAGGTCTCGGTAGAGCTGTGTTAACACGCCGACCATTAGACAGCCATAGTAATTGACAATAAGATCCATGTCGACCTAGGTCGACATGGCCACTACGCATTGGCGCAATGCATGGTGTCAATCCTGGATTCTGTATGTCGGAATCGACCTAGAAGGCAACAAGGCCTCGGCGGGGCACTGTAATTATGACCAAGAGGTCGTTAATGGGCAGTAGAACCTTTAAGACGGGGTTGTTGATAAGGTCGAGCAGTTGTAAGTCAGGGTGACCTAGAAGGCATGTAGGCAGGTGGGCCTATGAGACGTGGTGTGAACCTGCCATGGGAAGGCCGAGGTGACATAGGAGGTTGTCTGTGCCGTAGCAACCTTGAATGGACGATAGAGCTGGCCCATAGGTCATTCATGGGTCTTGGCGACCATGAATGTCACACCGGTGATATTTATGTTTGGGGGCTTGAATGTGGGGCATAATGAGTCCATGTTAGCCAGAGTGCTGTTTGGAGGCTAGTGAACGCAGATTCCCGTACAGAACTAGCCGTTACTGCCATTTTACCGTTAGGCCGAAAAAGCCGTTGAGAGATAGATCCGTTAAAGGCGCTGAGCCGCTGGGTCGTCGTGATTTGCGCCAAAGAGACGTTGGGTGCGGCCACCCGTTGCGCCGCCAGGGCCAGATTATATAAGGCCGGTCCATGGCCCAGGGACCTTTACTTGCTTTCAATTCCACACCGCACTAGGGTTCCGCCTCCACTCCATTGCTTAGAGAGAGCAGCACCGCTGTGCTTAGGTCCGCCACGCACCGCGACCTCGCATGCGAACCAAGACCTTTGTAGTGTTTAGATCCAAATCCATCGGCTTCGAGGAGGAGAAGATGGAGCTGGCACCGATTCCGCCGCCGCACACTGTCTGGGAGCCGTCTGTGGTGACGGAGGAGCAGATCCAAGATAGAGGTTGGCTGGAGGCCGGTGGCGGGTGAGGAGTTCTCGGTGGACGGGACCGACGAGACCACCATCTTCCTCGCGCACATTGAGTGCGGATTTGGGGTCCCGGTGGGCGACTTCTTCCGTGGCCTTATCTTCTTCTATCGGATCGAGCCGGTACACCTTGTTCCGAACTCCATTACCATCATCTCCACTTTCATCCACCTCTGCGAGAACTACCTTGATATAGCGCCACACTTCCACTTGTGGCGCCACTTCTTCGAGCTCAAGAAGACGGGGAAGTCCGGGGTTGTGGGGAGCATTGGCTTCATGCTGCGCCGGTACATGAAGACAGAGTATGTCGACCTCGTGCTCCCTAACAACACCACCGACTAGAAGCAGGGGTGGTTCTACCTCGACAACCCTACGCCTGTGCTTCCAGGTAGGATGAGGAGAGCTCTCGTCCCGTACCCGGAGTTGACCAACAAGCACGTGTCGCGAGAGACAGAAGAGTTGCGCCCTCTACTAGACAACCTGGAGAGGCTGAAGGTAGAGGGGTTGACCGGCGGCGCGGTTGCTATAAGCTTCAGCCGTCGGTTGATTCAGCCCATCTAGGACCGGGTCCACCCGGCCTTTGAGTACTGGGGGAAGTCTGACCCCACCCGGGTCATGAAGCGCAAGGTCTCCGAGGGGGAGATGGCGGCGCGGGTGACGAATATCTTGGGCGGGTACATCCACAATCGGGAATGCCCCAAGGCGCTCAGGGTGTACCGACCTTCCGATGCGGTGAGTGTTTGACCTCATTTTCCTTAGAGCTCGAGCCATTGTGACGCAGGTCTGACCTGTCTCTTTTCTTGCTTCTAGCATCGTGAGGGCATCTACTAGTGCCCCGCACCACTGTGCAATGAGTGAGAGCACAGTTGCAAGGTCCGTGCTGCGGCGGACGCACAGGTGATTCCGTAGTAGTGCATCGAGGAGTACATCTTCGATTCGCCAGTCGGGAGAGATGACGACACTCCCACCAAAAGGAGGGCACCGCCCAAGGTCTCTACATCCACAATGCGGTGCACGCGGCAGACCACAGGCGCGACGACGGTCCCATCCGCTCGGACGCCCCACAAGGCGGCGTCAACGGAAGAGCGGGTGACTGAAGGATCGAAATGGCGAACCAGAGAGGGGGGAGTGAAAGGGAGCCGATAAAAATTCTTTTCAAGAATTCGCCCTATGAACCCGATTTCACCTGTGCGCATCCACAAGCTTCTCTTGCCAAGCGCACGCAGCCACTGGAGTGCTGTTGAACCTAGGAGCAAGACTCCACCAAGCAACACTCGAAAACACGCAGCGGAAAACAACTAGAGCACCTACTGCCAGAGTAAAACCAGTTAAGCCGGTTTCTCAAACCCGTCATACCAGATTTGCAAGGGGAGAAAATGACTGAGTCACCCGAAACCGGTCAGACCTCTTTGCCAAACCGGTCAGATCGGTTTTGCCAGATTTAGCCAAAAACCAACACACCAAAACCGGTCAGACCTCTTTCCCAAACCGGTCACACCGGTTTCGCATAGGGAGCTCAAACTCAAAATCCCAAAACTAGAGAAAACGAACTCGGAACTTGGTGAAACTTGGACCAGAGCTTCTTCTGCTAAAGGAAGACTTGTTCCAAGAAGATCTCCTCCAAAACACACCTTTGACCAAACTCGTCGGACCGGTTTGGCAAACCGGTCAGACCGGTTTTGCCCATAAATCCCCCAAAGATCAACAAGGCCAAAAACCAAGCAAACGAACTCCTAACGCGACGAATCATGGACTAGAGGACTTCTTAGGCAAAGAACAACAAGCCTACCAAAAATCTTCCCGAACGGTCACTGTGACCAAAACTAGTTAGACCTGTTTCCCAAACGGGTCAGACCGGTCTCGTCCAGACAGACAGGGAAAACGCAACCCGCGGAAACCACCTCTTCTTCCAACCAATCGATCTCTCAATTCACCCAACGGATTGCAACCAAACTTCGGGGGAAGGTGGATTACCTCTTGGATCCATCCCGAAATGCATCCAAAAGGGAGGAATCGAAAGTCAACTACTAAGAACACCTTTTCCCGAGTTCATCCAAAAACCACCAAACCGAAGCCATTTTCGGAGGGTTTGTTGGAGCAAGATCACCAAGAAAAGAGGCACAAGGTCCTCATACGTGACATCGAACAAGAATCCCTCAAAGAAACGCCCCCAAAACTTCTCCACAGAAATTCCAAGAAAAGGCTCTGAAAATCACCAAAAAGGAAAAAGGGAAGAACACAAACAAGCCTTGAGTAACCACGCCGAATCATCTATACATATCATGAAAGGTTCATACAAGGTTTAGCTTCCGCCCGATCATCCTTCCCTCTCACAAGATCTCACCATGAAGCTCTCAAGCTAGTCCTATCGGAATCTTAAGAAAAATTAGGAAGCGAAAATAGGAAAACCAAATGAGCTAGGGTTCCAAGAGATGCTGTCATCCTCTCACCACTTGGGTTATAAGGAGGCAAGTCGAAAGACTAAAATACCCCTAAAGACTAAACTAGGATACACATCCACCAAGGGCACTTTGGGAATTTGTATTTGTAGCACCATCCGACGGATGCCCGGCGACCAGACTTCACGTAGCTTGACGCAAGCCTTGCAATCCCGACGTGTGTCCTCCGCCTCAAAGCTTCCGGCGCCCTGCGGGCCCAAACCGGTCAGACCGGTTTTCCAAACCGGTCAGGCTAGTTTGACCTGACAGCCACGCTTGATCTTCGGCCTCGGCTTTGTGGCTCGGCCAAGTAACCCGATGGTTTTCTGGCGAACCACCGCAAACCCCACGAACTTGATGTAGCCTCCGCCAATCACCACTCATGACTTGGCTCCCACGAAGTCCCGGCTCGACCATGGTTTTGTGGCTCAACCAAGAAACCGTCCTCGACTTCATCTTGTTGTTCTTGCCACCATGCGGCCCGTACTTGACCTCGCTGGCCACCGGGTCCCTCGAACCAAGCCTAATTGTCTTCTCCACACCTGGAGGCCTCACCGGCAACGACCTTTCGCGCTTGTTCTTCACCTGCACCAACATGAGTCAAGCCACAACCTGCACCTGCAATACTTAGCCAAGAATCAGTCCACACAACGCTGTCAATCACTCATCACACTAGGAAGCGACCATCCACCTGTCCTCGAACCACACATGTCTTCAATCTCCCCCTTGATGAGTGCATTGACAACACACACATTTGATAATCAGAGAGAAAAGAAAAAGGAATGAAATGACTAAAAGAAAACTCAAATAAGTGATCGAAAGCAAAACAAAGGCAAAGAGCAAGATCACATGAAAGAGGAAAGACTCGGTCCCCTTAGGCAAGGGCAACGGCTCGACACAACTGAGTCAAAACAAGCTCAAACAAAGAGCACAAACCACCAAAGCAACCAAGGCAAAACTCACAAAAGAGCTCTGTCGTATGGACCTCCCTGGGCCCACTCACTACAAGGTTTTCCCCCTATTGCAACATATCCCTTAGGCAACACCACTATTTCGGTTGCAATAGGGGGGTACTATTGCACCGAAACGGTGATTTGGTTGCAATTTGTGTGTCTATTGCAACACAAAATTTGAGTTGCATTATTTATTTGTTCGGTTGCAACATGTTGACGCTAATGTGCCCTTTTTTAGGATTTCCGTTGCATCTGGTTGGGAATAATGCCACCCCAATTTTGTGTTGCATTAGCATTCCTTACGTTGCAACAGAAAGTTGCTATAGCCACCATACTAGGGATGGTTGCGTTTGAATAAGTATGTCGCAACGTAGAATTTTGGTTGCAAATATATCTTTGCGATGTTGCAACAAGTTGGTGCTAATGCACCCATTATTCAGAATTGTGTTCCATTTGGTGGGAAATATTGCTACCCTATTTCTGCGTTGCACTAGAAATTCGGGTGTTGCAATATAAACTTGCTATGGCTACCATACTAGGGTTGGTTGCGTTTGAACGGCCTTACGCAACGTCTTATTTGGGTTGCAAATATCTCTTTGCGTTGTTGCAATACAAGGAAGGCTACTGCTTCGTTTGTAGCCTCAAGGAGGAATATTGTGTACGTATTGCCACAAAATTTGTTTTGATGAAAAAAAATCTGCTATGGGGTTGTAACGAAATTTAAAATGCGATTTAATAAATAAATTTTATTATGAAAAATCTGAATTTTAACAATATGGTATAGACTATATGTACCATGAAAAAAAGAGAGGATTTGTTTAGATGAAAAAATTGTGTGCTATGGGGATGTGGGCTAAGCCACAACATAATAGGCTCAACCGGCGAGCGTAAAGCCCAGCGAGCGGGAGCCCCAGTGGACCGACCAGCCCATTAAGCCCCATAGCGCAAGTAGCAAGCATTAGTTGATGATGGTAATACGGAGTTCGAAAACGCCGGCACACCTCTCCTTTTAAGCTGGGATACCCCCTTCTCAGTTTACGGGGTGGCACTAAAGGTACTGGAGACTATGATGTGAAAATGTCAAATGGGCCGATGAGAGTAATAAGAACAAGGATATGCCGGACAAATCGTCTATAACTTTCAGCTCCCCCACCCCCAATACACTTTTGCTCCCAACCATCCCCCTCGTCGGCTCTGACCGTCGCGTCCACATCGAGATGCCCCGCATCGCGGTTTCCCTGCGGCAAGCGGCGACAGCGGCCGGAGTGGCCGCATCGAGCCTTCCCAGACCAGTGGCGGGCGCGGATGAAGGGGTCGCAGCGCCGTAACACGCCCGGCGCCGCCGCCACGGCGGGCGGGGCCGCATGGAGGGGATCCGGAGAGCGGCGGGCGGACGGCGGGGCCGCACCGAGGGTTTTCGGGCGGCGGCGGCGGCGTACGGAGGTGCCACTACTCCACCACGCGAAGCGCGATGCACGCGGGCGGTTCAAGTGTTCCACACCACCTACCTCGTCGTCCTCCGGTATGGTCGGCGGCACCCCAACCCTGTCGTCCTCTGGTACGGACGACACCGCCACCTCGTCGTCGTCGTCGTCTGACGGCCCGCATCGCCAAGTCGATCCATCCGGTAAGGGTAAGCAGGCCCTAGTCGGATGCAAGCATTCCAGAAGAGAAGTGAGGTACACTGCCCTACCCTCTTTGATTTTCCAGGAATCGTGTGACTCCTTTTGCAATTAGAAAAATGTTAGTAGTTCATAGTAATCAAAATTTCATACTAGATAATGATAAATGTGTTTTTGTGTGGATCCATCTCACCCCATACTAGATAATGATAATGATAATTGGCTTGATTTCTTGCCATCTTTTGCGTGAATCGACTTTGTGTACATTTGATCACAATCCGAAAACAAAGCCGACCAAATGAACACGAAATTTGTCCCATTTAGTAGGTTAGGCCTTTTACGGCGAGGTAGTCGGGGGATCACGGGTAAATTGGTATACATTATGAGTCAAGAGATTGAATTGGCTGTTTTAAAGCGAAAAACAGCAAATTGTTTTGTTTGGTCGGGCTAGTGAACACGCTAATCGGGGTGAGGATCATCATTCCAGACTCGGATGAAGAGCAGGACAATAGCAAGAAACCGTCTCCATCGAAAGCTTCGGGATCATCGAAAAGAAAGGTGCATTTTTTTTGACTATTTTGCTGCATTGGCCACAGTTGTTGTAACACATTTCATGTTAGTAACTTGTGTTTGTTGTCTGCCATAGCAAATGCCCTTGCGCCAAATGGTTCAACAGCTGAAGGAGCGCTACGATGATTTGCGGGAGCAGATTGAGAACCTAAGCGTCGACATTGCTGGAACACAGGAAGACATGGAGATGACCTTGAAGGAATTCATGGAGGCTGTTGTCGACAAGTTAGAAGTGATGGCGAAGAAGATCCGCAAGCTTCGGGATAAAGTCAATCGCAAGTTGTAGTAATCTAGCTTAGTACATAACATAACCGAGTCCTAGGTGAATGTTATGCGGATCTTTGGTGAATGGTCTAAGAATGGATGTGTATGTGGCAACATCTAAGTATGCCAACATCTAAGTAATAACTTTGAACCTTTATATATGCATCTTCGTATGTCTATGTGTTTGGATCTGGATGAGCCCTTGCAAAATATTTGAACTTATGAGTGACACAAATTGAAATCTGTTGGGTCCTGTCATGCATATTTGGACTAACCATCTGTCTGTTTTCAGAATTGCGGCATGCTATTGTTTATGCTATTCATGTGTATATTCACAAAGCATTGTGATCAACAATTTGGAGACTCTTCACTAGAACTCCTGAATTTTATGTATTATTGTTAACCTCTATAGTAGCCGATCAGAAAAGAAAAAAATGAATTACGCATATGTTGAAAACCCTAAGAAAGGTCATACTACGTACAACCTCAGAAATATTGAAACCAGGTATTCCTTGGTTGTACTAAAATTTTGTCTATCGTGTATGTATTGCCATTCCAAAATTCCGTCTTCGACAACCTGGTTCTTGTTGCGGAGATCTCCACGAGGGCCTCTAGGGGATCGATCTCCATGGTGATCTCCACGTGATTCTTGTTGCGGAGATCTGAGCGGCGCTACGGCCACGGCCGGTATGTACCGATGTCTTGATCTCGTATATATATTCAATCGTTCGCTGCATATATATGCATATTGGTATATATATCGTGATCAAGGTCGATTGAAACATGAACAATGCAGATTAACTAATGGCATCAGACGAAGATCGAAGTTGGATGCGCTTGCCTCGACACTCAGCGGATTGGCAGAACAATTTTTGATTTTTTTTTGCAAAAATTTACGGCCTCATCAGCGCGAGGTGGATCTATTGCGTGTCCATGTAATTTGTGTCAATGCATGATCAGACATTCCACCGTGGGTCCCATTCAAATTCATTTACTCAATAGAGGGTTTGCTGATTGTTTCATCGATGTTGGTAACATTCAAGACCAAACTAATACTTCTTCTCAGGGTCCTGTGAATCAAGATGTTACTGCTGATCTCAATAATCATGATGCAGTACCTACAGCTGATGATACAACACAATTATTTGTAGAAGACGATGAAGAAGATGGTTTGGATGATAACCCTGCTGCCACCAATACTCTGATTAGAAACATTATCAGTGGCACAATACATCATGGACAAACCAGAGATGAGGAAGAGGCGGATAAGCGAGCGAGAGATCTTTTTGAAACTATTAGAGCGAGGCAAAGAAGAAATTGTATCCAGGATGCAAAAATGCAACGAAGGTCTCTTTTATTGTGGAGCTTTTTCGGATAAAGTGCATGTATGGCTTAAGTAACGCGTCATTGGAGGCCATACTTAAGCTCTTTGGAAAGGTTCTCCACGACCGGCATTGTATTCTGACTCCTTGGATAAAGTGCAAAGGGTGATTCGAGACCTGGGCTTGGACTATGTCAAGATACATGCATGCCAAAATGATTGTGTGTTATTTTTTGATAAATACGCAAATCTGGAAACATGTCCCATTTGTAAGGAGTCAAGGTGGAAAGTTGTAGATAAAACCTCTGATAATAATTGCAGTGCAGTGGGTGCTACTTCTGTTAAGAAGCGGTTACCAGTTAAGATCCTACGCTACTTTCCTCTTATTCCTCGGCTTCAAAGAATGTATATGTCAAAGCAAATGTCAAAGGATATGCAGTGGCACAAGAATGAATTGGTGAATGATGGGAAAATGCGTCACCCTGCTGACTCAAAGGCATGGAAGCACGTGGATTCAGAGTTTAAATGGTTTTCAGAAGGAGGAGGTCGTAACGTTAGGCTGGGTCTTGCTTCTGATGGGTTCAATCCCTTTGGCATGCAAAGTCTTACGTATTCCATTTGGCCTGTCATCCTGGTTCCTTACAATTTGCCTCCATGGATGTGTCAGAAACAATCTAACTGGATTTTGGCAATGTTGATTCCTGGTCCAAAATCTCCTGGAATGGATATTGATGTATATTTGAGGCCCACGATACTTGGAGCTCAAGGAGCTTTGGAATAATGGTGTTAAAACAAGAGATGCAGGGACTAAGAAGAATTTTAGATTGCGCGCTATACTTCTTTGGACAATTAATGACTTCCCGCCTATGCTATGTTGTCCGGTTGGAGCACTAAAGGAAAGTTTGCATGTCCATACTGCCACAAACATAGCGAGTATTTGTGGTTGAAACATGGGCGGAAGCACTTGCTACATGGCACATCGACGTTTTTTGGCCCCCGACCATCCATGGCGCAACAATGCGGTCTCGCTTCAACAACAAGGTCGAAACCGGGGAGGCACCGAACCACTATTTGGTGCACGGGTACTTGAGCGTATTCTACTTTTGAACAAGTAGAATTTGGAAAGACATTGTTATCAAAAAAAAAGGAAGCGTGACGAAGACAACAGATGGCACAACTGGAGGAAGAAGAGTATTTTTTTGAGCTCCCTTACTGGTCTTCTTTGCTCATCAGGCATAATTTGGACGTGATGCACATTGACAAAAATATATGCGAGAGCATACTAGGCACTCTGCTTAAGTTGGATGGCAAATGTAAGGACGGGGAGAATGCTCGGCTTGACATGGAGCATCTACGGATACGACCAGATCAGCACCCTATGATTAAAGATGATAAGTATACCTTGCCATCAGCCTTGTACGAGTTAGATAAGGATGCCAGGGAAAGTTTGTGTGAATTTCTATATGGAGTGAAGATGCCTGATGGGGTTTCCTCGAATATAAGAAGATGTGTTGATGTAAAGTCACGTAAGGTGTCGGGCTTGAAAACACATGACTACCATCTAATTCTACGAAACTTTTACCCTTAGTGGTGCGTAGGATTTTGCCGGAAAAGTTGTTGTCATTGGATTGATTCAGCTTAGTAATTTCTTCGATGCACTATGTTCAAAGGAGTTGGTGGAATCGAATTGGACGGGCTTAGGTTGTTCAATTAGGGAGGTTGTTTGTCGACTTGAGATGATATTCCCACCTGCATTTTTTGATATCATGATCCATTTGCTGTTCATCTAGGCGAAGAAGCTAAACTTAGGGGGCCAGTGTGTTACGGATGGATGTACCCGGTGGAACGGTACCTACGCACTTTGTGAAAGGATGTGTGAGGAACAAGGCTCACCCTAAAGGTTCAATTCTTTGAGGGATACATACTCGAGGAGTGCCTTACATTCTGCTCAAGATTCTTGGACGTGGACACCAAAGACAATCGTGTTGATCGACATGAAACGGTTACTGTTAATGAGCCACCATCTGGTTTGAGCATTTTTTCAGAAATGGATTACAAGAGGAGAGGACAGACGGTTGAAGAAATACCACCAAATGAGTTTCAGAAGATGAGGCACAACATATTTTGCAATTGTGATGAAGCTAGACCATATGTCGAGTAAGATGCACTACTCAACATGATTATTGCTTTTAATTTTAAATATCAAACTAACGGTAATATTCTTTTGTGTGCAGCGAGCATTTGGAAGAACTGAGGGCACATGGATCCAAAAATCTTGATAAGCGACATGAGGCTCAACTCGTAAGATGGTTTGAAAGCAAGATCACAGGTTTACATGCTAGAGGGGAAGTAAGTTCAGATTTGTTTGCACTCGCTAAAGGACCGGATCCCCGACCTCGTACATTGAATAGATGTCATATCAACAATTGGCTGTTTCGTACCGTTAACATCGAGAGAACCCTTGTGACACAAAACAGTGGTGTGCTTGTCAAGGGTGAGGCAGAAGGCACAAATTGGTATGGGGTGATTAAAAGAATGATCTCACTAGAATTCCCTGGACAAAAAGAAGTTATTACGTTCCGGTGTGATTGGTTTGATGTGCCTCTTGTCACAAGTACCAACGGAGGCAAAGGATACGGTAAAGATAAATATGGGGTCATTGACATCGATACTACTCGACACAAGTTTAGCAATGAACCCTATATTTTGGCAACACAGGCAGAACTGGTGTTTTATGTGAATCTGGTGAACAAACCTGGCTGGAGCAGTGTTATTTCAATGAAACCAAGGAACTTGTTTGCGATGCCAGAATTAGATCTCGAGGACTCACTTGCTGTGGGTATCGAAGGTATTAATTTGCTCGGTGAACACCAGGTTTTGACAAATTGGTCTAGATTGGACAAGGAAGGCACAACCGGCGATGTCTCAGTTATTAATCAGGTTCGGGCCGATACCTATAAACCGGTGATCACATTAGTTATCTCCAGAGAGCCAATACCTATAAACCATACCATGGCCATAACACCTTTGAAATCCAAAAGTGCTTACATACATGCTGATGATGAAGAAGAAGTAGAAGAACGTGACTTAGATGAATACAAACTTTGGCTAGCTGATTTGCATCAAGAGAAGAAAGCCTTGGGTAAGATATGCTTCAGCCAAATATTTGTGTACTTATACTCCTGAATTTGCATGTTCAGTCACATGAATGAAATTAATTATGGATTATATTTCTGAATTAAAAGACATTTTCAGGGATGACACAATCGATACATACAGAGAATACCTGAATGTTGCACGACTACTTGAAGACATCGGTAATATCCCTCTCCTAATTTGCAAGCAAATTACCATTTTTTGTCAGACTACAAAATATGATCGGTCATCATATGCCACTAAATTCTCTGCAGAACGGTACGTGGACCCCACCTTCATTTTGCAACACAGGAATGAAATGAACCCAACACCTGCAGTGCAGCCTCCATCTCATGCTCGGCGTTGGAAACAACAGGAGCAAGGATGCGGTAACATGTGTTCCATAGAAATTACCCGTCCGTGCATACAATTATTTTTTGGGTATTATCACATGCATGTTGTTCGCATGGAATAGGCTCACAAGAAGTTAAGAAAAGAGGACGCGGTCCCGTAAGAGCATTGACGGTAATCGCCAAGAGAATCAAGGCGGGCAAGCGAGCGAGTTAGACATTCAATTCTCTAAACATGGAGGACCGGTAGGTGATAACTACCGCTCATTCGTTGATGAAGTGGTCATGTATACAAGGAAAAGGGCTCCTATCATTGGAGTGAAATCATGGAAAACTGTTAGGGAAGAAGTCAAAAACGCAATATCAACTGATGTATTGGTAATAATAGACTTTGCTTTTCAGTACAATTCAAATAAAAACTAACATATCAACTCACACAATATTTGAATGCTATTGTGATTATATAAGGCAAAGTGGGACATGGAGGATAATGCTGAATCAAGGGAAAAGATATGGGCCATTGCTAGGGAGCGTTACAAAGGATGGCATTCAACTTTCAGTGCTACAGTCAAGACATACAACAGCTACCACTAGAGAATGTTACATAAGCCTACAGAATTAGATATTGTTGAATGGCACTATCTGTTGAAGTATTTCAGATCTTGCTAAATTCAAGGTTTGTTCCACATTGTTAATTACGATTTCTGACCACTACATTTTTCATTCAAATGGCGATGTCTGAGTCTTTAAGATTTTTGTTCATAACTTTACATTGTATAGGAAAGGAGTACACAAAATTCTGCGATTCGATGCCAACAAATGACAGACATTTGTCAGGCGCTAAGCCTTATTCTCAGCGCAGCTATGAGAAGGTAATAACTGGACAAGCACATCTCCAATTTGTCTTGCAGGATGAAGAACATTAATTTGTTATTTTCTTGGCATAACGAGAGAGACCCGAAGCGGTGAAGAGCCCGATGATATGGAACTTTGGTGGATAACTCACACTAACCGGGGGTCTTGGACGGACGAACAATCTAAAAATGTCTATGTGAGTTCTCAATGAATTAGTACATACATTACTTTACATAGGCTTATGCAACTATAGAATGCAACCAATCTCTTGTTCAACTAACTCCTCCACCGTGCCTTGCAAATGTTTGGACACCGCAAGCGGCGTTATTGCCGAGGCGAGAATCAAATGCGGACAACAACTTTGTTTCCCAAAAGGAAAAAAACGAGATGTTCCAAAAAGCCTACAAAGAAGTCACGAAGTGCAAATCAACCAAGTTGCATGGAAACGGGTACACTGGAAAAAAACCCAACTAGAAGGCGGTTTGCTCAATGCGGAGCGCGAGGAACAAATTCGTAGGGAAGAGCTACGACGCATGAGGAACACGTCGAGCTCATGGACGCATTTGGGCAGCTACAAGAAAAAATGTCGGGATGGGAAGAAGAAAGGGAAGCGAGAAAGGAGAGAACATGCACGCCAACTTGAAGAAAGTGAAAAGAGAACGCAGCGGATCTACAACGGCTTAGGCAAGAGTTCCTATCAATGCGCAAGCATCAAATGGACGATCACAAGTTCCACAGTGCTTGGTCAAGCTATTTGCATGAATGGGTTTCTTTCCTTGGGTTCTATATATGAATGTTTGTATCCTTTGGTAGGTTGACCAGCCAATCTGTGCAACCAAGCCCAAGCAACAATGTCACTGAATCTGCCGATGTGGCGACGGTTGCATCAATCACCCAGCAAAACAACCTTGTCGCTGAATGTTGACGGATAAAAGACGTATCCCTCTACGATCCGCAAGCGTACGGACCCCACACCTTTTTCACCACGGGATTCCCAAGGTTCTTGTCAATCCGCGGAGCAAGGGGATTACAAGCGTTCGATCAACAACGACACACTAGCTACTAAAACCCTAACAACTATTATACTAGAAAACAACTAAACTACACTAGAGAGAATGATAAACGATCAAGAGAGAAGACACTCGCCCACGGGTCTACGATACTAGAGCATGCAATCGCTTAAAGACATGAAAAACCAATCTAATCTATCGGGGTTGTGACCACGGTTTCGCCCTTTCCCTCCTCTCGTATCGTCACTACGCGAAGGTATTCATGACTAGACCTTTGATGGCCACGGCGTATTGAATGGATCCAAGGAAGCATTGGAGCTCGTACTCCCTCTACGGCATGGTAGCTAACCTTTAAGCATTAAAGTATATTCAACACAAGATGATAGATAGAAAATCCGACAAAGTGCGATTACATCTCACGATCGATTACAACCCATGGACGAATGAGAAGATTACCCCATCAAGGTGCTGATCATGGCACCGTTGATCATGGTTTCCCTTCCGCCGGTGTCTTCCTCCTTCTCCACGAGAGGGTGCTTCCTTCGAGGCGGTTAATCTCCAGCTGGAGATCCTCCTCCTCTCTCTCTAGCTTGTAGATGGCCTTCTGGTGCGAATAAACTCCTCTTCGTCCGTTGGCGGCGCGTCGGGGGTTTTAGGGTCGAAGATCCTTCGAGGGCAAGGAAGACGGGACCGAACCGGTGCCCGAAGTGGGCTGGGCCGATCCGGACCGGGGCCGGCCGGCCCAGCCCGGTTCGGCCGGTTCGGTCGCCCTTTTTGCTCCGTGGGTCTTCGTGCACTTATCTACTTCGCCCCCTCCACTTGGATGATTTTGACGCTGTTATCCTCGCGATCAAGATGGAGACTCTCTTTGCATGAAGTTGATCTTTTACGCTTCAATCCCCGGGGGTGTTCCTCGTAGCACTTTGGTCCTCACCACCATTGGAAGTAATTTCAGCGAGCTCATGAACACGAACAAGACTCCATGAATGCTCCTTTGAACTTATTGCGAATCCGTCCTTTATGTCCATGATTTCCTACATAAACACAACACTTCCAAATGCATGCACAAAGATGAACTTGTTATATGATTAGTGTGCCTAGTGGCGGGTTAGTTCAATAATCAAATCCAAACCAAAGTGTAATGAACATGCTAGGTGCACCAAAATACACCGTCAACATCTCCCCCACACTTAGCTCTTGCTCGTCCTCGAGCAAGTACTCGTAAAAGAACTTCGTCCAAGGAGTGTAATCGTGTATCACTTATCCTTCTTCACAAGTTAGTCAATCCCTTCATCTTTAATACATAAACACAAAGTAATGATAATCAATCATAAACATGGGCGTTTAGAATTTTTACCACGTCAAGATTTACCCCACAACTCAAACTCTTCACTCGAAGCTTTCAATTCCAGCCATACTTACTTCTTTGCTTCCATCGGAGGGTTTTTATGGTTTTCAAAACAAAAATTCCTGCAACAAGTGTTAGACAAAAACCTTTCTCCAAGCTCTCTCAAGTCACTCATATGAAGTGTCTATCCTAACCAAATTTTATAAAACTCTCACCTCCCATTAATCTCTCATATATCATGTAAAAGTGGAGCTATAGGTAGGGCTAGCGCAATCAACACAAGTATTGTCAAACTAAGAACTTCCTCTAATGGTTGTCTACCTTTCGAGCCAATGATCATGAGAATTAACCATATGTAGGGATATCAAGGACGAGAAGATTTAGAATGGTGGACATGTGCAAGGGCAAAAGAAAATTGTGACTTCAAGGCACCAATGATGTCCTCGTTGTCGGATTGCACATGGTTGGAAATAGAGTAAAAGTTTCGTCTCACAATCAACGTGACGTCCTTCCTTACACTTTATTATTTTTTTCTTTTTTTCTTTCACTTGATCCATCCCTCTCATATCTTCATTGCTAACTCATCTTTCTCTTTTCTTTTTCTTCTTTCATTCACATATGATATATATATATATATTTTTTTTTTCTTTCTTTTCCATACACATACTTTTTCTCTTTATTTTTCTCTCTCTTGACGACTTTTCAAAGCTTTCAATTCTCCCTTTTCTCGCATGCATACAATCTGAAATCTTTAAATAAACCATGCTAGAGACGAGACGAAACTTTGAAAATAGGTTGTGTTCAAGGAATACGATGTTCAAAAGAGGTGTATAGGTTTGGGTATGGAATCCGGCGATGTACATGACTTCCGTTGTGAAAGACATGTTACCGAATGAATGACGAGGCTAGCAACAAAAGATAAGCACAAGGATATGATCATTGCTCGAAATTAAAACTCACCAAGAGAGAAGGGTCCTAGCCTAACTCATCGTGCTAATCACACTTATAGTGGAGCGAAAAAAACAAACTTGGCTTTGGATAGGAATTTTTTTATACTCTCAACTTGGAAAAAGAGATTTTGCTAACCTTTATTACAAGGGTTTTAATATAATTTTCAGAACTGAAAACCTCCAATTTTTAGCATCGAACATAGCACAACTAGCATGTGAAGCTCAAGATCGAAGTGCGGTATGGGTACTTTAAGTAGTAGCGATTCCACTAAGCACCACGGTAAACGATTTTCAAACCACATACTTGCGTTCAAATATCAAGAATCAAAGATTAAACAAACAAGTAAATAAAGATAAACAATACAAAAAAAAACACAAAGATATATATAAAGACTCTTTTTATTTGGTTTTCTTGACTCAACACTAATTTAAGACTCTTGCAAAAATTTTAAAAACTGACTCGAAAACTAAAAACTCATTAAAACGCTAAGACTCTCACACGAAGATTAAACCGAACCTAAATTTGAAGTTCAAAAGCTAAGGCTAGCGAGCTAGCTCTCCCCCACACTTAAAACATACGACGTCCTCGTCGTATCTTACAAAAACCAAGGGGAAAACTAGATCTAATGGTACTTCGAGCAAGCCTTGCACCACTTGCCTCTCATGTTTCCAACCATGCCGAAAAGTTTGCGCACGTTACGGTTAAGGAACTTGTAGTCATCTTCAACTACGCGCTCCAAGTCCTCCATACGCTGCTTCATCGCTTCCATGGTTTGAAGACACTCGTCGGCCGACGCGTAGAGAGCTGCGATGGATTGACGGCAAAATCGACAACACACGGATGCAATCCGAAGGGGTCGTCGTCGCCATAATCTCCACCGTTGTCACCACCGTCGTCGCCACCTCCATTGTTGTCGCCTTCGCCACCGCCGTTGCCGTCGCCGTTGGGGCCCTCGGGAGTCCTTTCGTAGGGCTGCTCGCCCCAATCGTCATCGTCTCTACCGGCGGCCGCCCACGAGCTCGGGCTACGATCGTCGGAGTAGTCGCTATCCCCATAATCCTTAGGCTCCGGCGACACCTCCTTGTAATCTTTGCGCTTGATGCCTTGGAGGCGTGCCGACCTTCGAACGGGTGTAGGGACCTTCTCTCCTTTGACGGGGTTGCGAGATGCAAGAGCTCCGGTCGGGACACGTCCTCCGCAACGGATACGTGCGGTCCTCTTGACGGGTAGCTTGACCTCGCATCGCATCGCCTCCTCCATCGATGGCTTCTTGGCTTCTACCTTCAACTCTAAGCTTTTTGGAGGCTCAATGGCTGCTACAAGGGTGCAACACATTGCTTGAAAGGATTGATTCTCGAGCTCCCAATTCGGCCAAATATATAGTCCCGAGAGAAAAGCCCCGGGAACCTTATTTTCCTTTTTTACACTTCCCTTAAAATTTTTCGACCAAACAAGGAAGTCGAAAAGGAGCAATTCGGGCGAAATTCGGGGACATCGGGCGTCGGGCCCCCCTTGGGCCGATCCGACCGGGCCGGCCGGCCCACCCCCCTCGGGGGCCGGGCCGGTCCGGTTTTTTTCACACCGCCCTATTTTTTTCGTCCTCGGCCCATGGGAAAAAGTTGGCCCGGTTAATCTTCGCGAAAAACTCCGGAAAGCTAAAAGAAAGATTATTTACAGAAGTTGGTGCCTTGTTTTTCGTCCTAGGCGGGACGTTCGGGCTCTTCCTCCATGGTAAAGACGTCAACATGATGAACGGGCACGATGTCGGGTTCGTAGTAAACCTTAAGCCGCTGTCCATTCACCACAAATTGATCGCCATTTATATCCATAATGGTTACCGCTCCGTTGGAGAACACCGAATGCACAACATAAGGTCCGTCCCACTTGCTTTGCAATTTCCCCTTTCCGAAGGTTTTAAACCTCGAATTGTAGAGGAGGACCTTATCTCCTTCTTTGAATTCTTTTTTCTTCAATCTTTTATCATACCACCTTTTGATTCTCTCTTTGTATATGCTTGCGTTTTCATAAGCTTTCAACCTCAACTCTTCTAGCTCGCTTATTTGAATTCTCCGTTTCACCACCGCGGCATCGAGATCAAGGTTCATCTCTTTAATCGCCCAATAGGCTTTATGTTCTAACTCAACCGGAAGGTGGCGGGCTTTTCCATAGACGAATTGATAAGGGGTCATACCTATCGGTGTTTTAAACGCCGTTCGATAAGCCCATAAAGCTCCGTCTAATTTCTTTGACCAATCCTTGCCTCCCTTCTCTATGGTCTTGTTAAGTATGCTTTTTAATTGCCTATTTGACGTCTCCGCTTGTCCGTTGGTTTGTGGGTGATAGGCCGTGGAGACCCTATGCTCAATTCCCAACTTGGACAAGCACTTTTTGAAATTCTTCCGGTGAAATGAGTTCCTCCATCACTTATCAAGATTCTCGGCGTACCGAAACGGGGAAAAATCACGTTCTTGATCATAGTGATGGACTCCTCCGTGGAAGCTTTACGACATGGTATAGCCTCTACCCACTTGGATACGTAATCGACCATAACAAGTATATACTCGAATCCAAATGAGTTTTTAAAAGGCCCCATGAAGTCTATGCCCCATACATCGAATATGTCGACTTGCAAGTTGTATTTCAAAGGCATAGAATTTCTTTGAGAGATGTTTCCGGTTCTTTGGCATTCGGGGCATGACGCAACATATCTTTTAGTATCTTCATGCATCTCCGGCCAATAGAATCCGCTCGACCATACTTTGGCTTCGGTTCGAAAATGGCTATAGTGCCCACCGTACTCCGCCGAGTGGCACTTCCTTAGAATCTCAAGCCTCTCTTCTCTTGGCACGCATCTTCTCATCACTCCATCATTGCCAAGCTTGAAGAGGTATGGTGCATCCCAAAAATATTTCTTACTTTCAGAAATTATCTTCCTTTGAGTGTTTTTGTCTAGATGATCGAGGGGCATCTTTCGAATCGCTCGAATGATGTCGATCATCCAAGTATCTTTATCAAGCACTCTATAGAGGTGGTCATCTCTCATCTTGTCTTCTATGGGCTCTTTATCATCTTGCCCACGATTCATCCTAGACAAATGATCGGCCACAACATTCTCCACCCCCTTTTTATCACGAATTTCAACATCGAACTCTTGGAGAAGAAGGATCCAACGAATCAAACGAGGTTTAGCTTCCTTCTTAGCCAAGAGATACTTTATAGCTGCGTGATCGGTGTAAACAATGACTTTCGAGTTCACGATGTAGGATCTGAATTTTTCGAAAGCGAATACCACCGCTAGCAATTATTTTTCCGTAGTAGCGTAATTTAATTGTGCCCCACTAAGAGTTTTGCTAGCGTAGTAAACGGCGTGAACTCGGCCTTCCTTTCTTTGTCCCAAGACCGCGCCTACGGCGTAGTCACTTGCGTCACACATGATCTCGAAAGGTTGGCTCCAATCCGGAGGTTGGATGATGGGAGCACTCACCAACGCATTTTTCAAGGTCCGAATGCCGCTAGACACTTCTCATCAAAGTCGAAAGCCACATCCTTTTGAAGAAGGTGTGTTAAAGGCTTGGTGATCTTTGAGAAGTCCTTTATAAATCTTCTATAAAATCCGGCATGGCCTAGAAAGCTCCTTAAGGACTTAATATCCGTAGGAGGTGGGAGTTGCTCAACCGTCTCTACCTTTGCCTTGTCCACTTCAATTCCTCTCTCGGATATAACATGTCCGAGCACTATGCCTTGCTTAACCATGAAGTGGCACTTTTCCCAATTTAAAACCAAATCTACCTCCGCACACCTTGTAAGGACCTTTTCTAAGTTTGCTAAGCAATCCATGAACGTCTTCCCGTAAACGGAAAAATCATCCATAAACACTTCAACAATTTCTTCGATGAATTCCGAAAACACGGCCATCATGCAACGTTGAAAAGAGGCCGGAGCGTTGCATAGGCCGAAGGGCATCCTTCTATATGCAAACGTTCCGTAAGGACACGTAAATGTTGTCTTATGTTGATCTTCCGGGTGAATGGGAATTTGCATGAACCCCGAGTATCCATCGAGAAAGCAAAAATAAGCGTGGTTTGCTAACCTCTCGAGCATCTCGTCTATGAACGGTAAGGGGAAGTGATCTTTCTTCGTCGCTTTGTTAAGCTTACGGTAATCGATACACATCCGCCACCCGGTCACGGTTCTTTGCGGTATCAATTCATTCTTCTCATTCTTCACCACGGTTAAACCTCCTTTCTTCGGTACACAATGTACGGGCTCACCCATTCGCTATGTGGAACCGGGTAGATGATTCCGGCATCAAGTAACTTGATAACCTCTTTCTTTACTACCTCTCGCATGGCATGGGTTAGCCTCCTTTGGTGGTCCACTACGGGCTTACATTGGTCTTCCATTGGTATACGATGAGTACAAAAGGCTGGGCTAATACCTTTGAGATCGTTAATTGAATATCCAATCACCTTCCTATGTTTTTTTAATAAAATCAGCAACGCTTCATTTTCTTCGGGACTCAACTCGTCGCTCACAATGATTGGATAAGTTTTGTCCGGGCCCAAAAATTCATATTTTAATCCCTTGGGCAAAGGTTTAAGGTCTACTTCGGGCACTTGTGGCTCCTCGGGTTTGATTTCTCCTATGTCTTCGAACTTTTCTTCCTCCACGCTACCATCATGCGGCTCTAAGCCTTTTGTTGCTTCCTCTAGTTCTTCATCTTGTTGATTACTAATTTGATTTTCCATCGCTCTTTGCAGCGGGTCTCTAAGGGTTTCAACAAAACAAAGACTATCTATCTCTTCTATTTCTTCATCTTCGGGAGGAAAAGGAGTAAGGTGTTTAGAAGCACGAAGAAAGTTATATGTGTACTTTGTTCCATTAAGGTTCATTGTTACTTTGCCTTCTCCGGCATCTAACACGGCATCAACCAACTTAAGAAAAGGCCTACCTAAGATTATATGATCAGAATTACCATGGTAGGCATCAATAACAAAGAAATCGGTTGGTATATAGTTTCTAGAGATTTTTACTTTCATGTTGCAAGCAATACCTAGAGGTTTGATAGTTCTACCATCTCCCATAATTAATTTCGTTGATGTTGGAGCTAAGTCTAGGTTGTGGTATTGAACTTTATCGTAAATTTTAGAAGATAGAACACTTACTTGGGCTCCGATGTCGCATAAGGCTTTGCATTGAACTCCGTTGATCTCGCAACTCAAGTGCGGCGTCATCTTCTCTTCTTCTTCGGATCCGATCGAATAAATTTCAGCAAGGCGAGCGTATGGTGATGCTTCGGGCTTGATCCCCATGATCCTCTTCACCTCGGCAATATGTTCCGGATCCACCACGTCATCTCCAAAGAGCTTTTCAAAAATCTCACCGGTGGTTTCGAGGTCGTATGAATTTTCAGCTTTCCTCTCCGGTGGGAAATCCACTTCCAATGCTCTTGCCATCCCCTTTTGATTAGGGAACGGTCTTCTCTTGTCGAATACTTCTCCGTAATCAATAGGAACCCAATCCATTGGCTCGAACTCCCTTAGTGGCTTCGCGCTTGACATGCTTCTCTTGTTCGTCTCATTTGGTGCGACGAAGTCGACGTTTGGTGTAGTTCTTGACTTGATGTGTTCTTGTTTAAGCTTCTCCATGATTGGCTCCTCTTTTGTGACTTCCGGGGTTGCCTCTTTAGAAAAATCAGCAAGCTTTTTCTTCCTTGAATTAAATTCCGGCTCTTCCGCAAGTCTTGTTTCCCAATCTCTTCGCATGGCAGCCGCTTTGCTAACTTTTTGTAGAAGTTGGGCGGCTTCCGTGAGTGTTTTCTCCATGAGATCCCCACCTGCACACATTTCGACGTGTCGCATGCAACTAGGGGTTAGGGAAAAGAAAAATGTATGCAAGAGTACGTCACCGGTGAAGCCGAGTTTTGGTCCTTGTTCGATTAATTCATTAAACCTATCCCAGGCTTGGTCTATCCCTTCCTCTTCTCCTTGCATAAAAGTGATCACTTGCCTCCTTAGATGTTGAACCTTGCTCATTGGAAAGAACTTCTCGCAAAACTTCTTTGTCAACTTGTTCCAATTGCCTTCAACTTCAAAGGACGCAACCGAATACCATGTCTTTGCTTTGCCGGCAAGTGAGTAGGGAAAGAGATTCCATTTGAACCATTCATCGGGAACTCCTTCTTGACGCACCGTGTTGCATATTGTCGTGAAATCCCTTATGTGTCTATATGGGTTCTCCTCAACCATCCCTTCAAACGGGTTTTCCGCCACCATCTTCATGATCTTGGATTTAATTTCATACTTGGTCGCTTCGAGCTTCGAATCCGACTCTTGTACCTTTATGTCTTCACATCGAGGGCCGGCGTAATCCCTTAATGATTTCTCCGGTTCTTCCACGGGTTGATTAACGAACTCCATCTAGACAATAAGATAAAAACAAAAACAAAAAAGAAACAAGTGTTTTTCGATAATATATGTTAGATATAGCAAATAAAAGATAAACTAAAATATAAAACTAAGTTAGATGCAAATCAAACGATGTAAACTAACTTGCTCCCCGGCAACGGCGCCAGAAAAAGGGGCTTGTTGACGGATAAAAGACGTATCCCTCTACGATCCGCAAGCGTACGGACCCCACACCTTTTTCACCACGGGATTCCCAAGGTTCTTGTCAATCCGCGGAGCAAGGGGATTACAAGCGTTCGATCAACAACGACACACTAGCTACTAAAACCCTAACAACTATTATACTAGAAAACAACTAAACTACACTAGAGAGAATGATAAACGATCAAGAGAGAAGACACTCGCCCACGGGTCTACGATACTAGAGCATGCAATCGCTTAAAGACATGAAAAACCAATCTAATCTATCGGGGTTGTGACCACGGTTTCGCCCTTTCCCTCCTCTCGTACCGTCACTACGCGAAGGTATTCATGACTAGACCTTTGATGGCCACGGCGTATTGAATGGATCCAAGGAAGCATTGGAGCTCGTACTCCCTCTACGGCATGGTAGCTAACCTTTAAGCATTAAAGTATATTCAACACAAGATGATAGATAGAAAATCCGACAAAGTGCGATTACATCTCACGATCGATTACAACCCATGGACGAATGAGAAGATTACCCCATCAAGGTGCTGATCATGGCACCGTTGATCATGGTTTCCCTTCCGCCGGTGTCTTCCTCCTTCTCCACGAGAGGGTGCTTCCTTCGAGGCGGTTAATCTCCAGCTGGAGATCCTCCTCCTCTCTCTCTAGCTTGTAGATGGCCTTCCGGTGCGAATAAACTCCTCTTCGTCCGTTGGCGGCGCGTCGGGGGTTTTAGGGTCGAAGATCCTTCGAGGGCAAGGAAGACGGGACCGAACCGGTGCCCGAAGTGGGCTGGGCCGATCCGGCGGGCCGGCCGGCCGGCCCGAGCCCGATTTCGGCCCGGTTCGGTCGCCCTTTTTGCTCCGTGGGTCTTCGTGCACTTATCTACTTCGCCCCCTCCACTTGGATGATTTTGACGCTGTTATCCTCGCGATCAAGATGGAGACTCTCTTTGCATGAAGTTGATCTTTTACGCTTCAATCCCCGGGGGTGTTCCTCGTAGCACTTTGGTCCTCACCACCATTGGAAGTAATTTCAGCGAGCTCATGAACACGAACAAGACTCCATGAATGCTCCTTTGAACTTATTGCGAATCCGTCCTTTATGTCCATGATTTCCTACATAAACACAACACTTCCAAATGCATGCACAAAGATGAACTTGTTATATGATTAGTGTGCCTAGTGGCGGGTTAGTTCAATAATCAAATCCAAACCAAAGTGTAATGAACATGCTAGGTGCACCAAAATACACCGTCAACACTGAATCCGCAGACAACATGGCGGCGGAACCATCAATTCCTACATCTGGGAATGTACAACCAGACTCCAGGAATGTGCTCTCGTGTACTCAGGTTGTTCTCGAATTCACAACTTTTTACTAGTACATATCATCAGTTACTGATGAAATTACGCCTAATTTTGTCCTTCCAAATGATTGGTTCATAGGAGAAGGAATCTGAAGAAGTTCGAAAACAAGTATTCCGCAAAACCAGAAGAACTAAAGGTGGTGTTAACAATCCTGAAACACAATCCACCGTTAGACAAATTTCTTCTCAACAGCTACAGGTACAAGTTGCACAAAGGAGACGACAAAGCACCAAAAAGACATGAGGTGAAGCTTTTTTCAACAACTCATATCGCTGTGAATGTAATTCATGTTTGTCAAAGTGTGTTTATGGTTGTGGTAATTATTGATGTCATTATGCTATTTTTATGAATCACAATCAATCTTTGGTTTGCTATATGTTGTTGTTTCACAAATTCCAATATTAGAGATTAATTGATGCTAGCTTAAAAATTTTGTTGATTCTTTACAGGTGATGCGACCTCCTTGCATTGAATCCCCCTTTGCTGATCAAGTGTTGGGATCATCTCCAAGTCACAATTGGCAGACCAAGTTCTTCATGTCCTAGCAAATTTGTCTACTATGTGTTGAAACAATGTCTTGTGCCAAACTTTTCAGTATTTAAGTACTTCATGAGTCATGTAATTAACTCAGTGGATGGTTCAATGTTGGTTAATTAACTATAGATGCATTGTTATATTTATCTGCTGATGTTAATTAATGTTGCAATTACTGCTGCTACATAAATGAGCGTGGCAGAATACACCATACGTTGCAAATGATAAATCATGATATCACAACCAGTGTTTTTCGTTGCCAAAAAGTAGCGTGGCAATAGTAAGGTGCACTTGTAGCACCCCTAATACGAACGTGGTAATAAGAAATTCAACTTGTAGCGAAACAAAAGGAACGTGGCAATAGATATTGTACTTGTAGCAACCCTTAATAGGAACGTGGTAATAAGAAGTTCAACTTGTAGCAACACAAAATGAGCGTGGCAATAGATAGTGCACTTGTAGCAACCCTAATAGAAACGTTGTAATAAAGACTTTAACTTATGGCAACCAACCAAATTTCGAAGCAATAATAGAGGACCACATATTACAACCAATCAAATTACGTGGCAATAGAGGATACCACCTAAAGCAACGTAACCAATATCGTGGCATCAGACAATGCTACCTATCACATCGAAATCAACTTTTGTGGCAATAGAGGAGACCACCTATAGCAACTAACCAATTTCGTGGCATCGGACAATACTACATATTGCAACCAAATTACTTTCGTGCTAATAGACGAGGTTCAACCAATAGCAACCAAAGTCAGTGCGTAGCAATACTATAACTTGCAACGAAACAGCAACGTTGCAATTGCACCTTTGGCAACACCACAGATGTGTCGCAATAGTACACTTTGCAACCAGAACAAGCGTTGTAAAAAAACCTAATTGCAACGTTGCGTTACGTTGCAACAAAAAAACTTCGGCAACCACTAGATGGACAACGACGCAATACCCTAATGCAACGCGGCCTTTCGCATCCCATGGCCCACGGAATAATTTGGTTGCAATTGTGTCTATTGCAACCAAATATGGCATATTGCAACACATTTTGTGCGTTGCATTAGGGGGAAAATCTAGTAGTGACTACCTCGGTGGGTACCAGGACCGACTACTCGGTGGGCCCCTGGGACTACCCGGCTTGCGCTACACGGCACCTGATGGCGTGGAGCACAAGGACTACGGAGGAGAAGTACTCAGTTAGGAAGTTGTACATGCCCCGCGCCGTATGGAAGACTCCTAGGCGTAGTCAACTAGTACTCTCTCCCTACTCCGACTTGTAACCCTGCCTCCCAGGCTATATAAGGCGAGGCAGGGACCGTTCTCTAGGAACACAACACATCTCATACAACCCACGGCGCACTATTACACCATCTTGTAATCGTGCCCAATCAATCTAGAGCTACGCAGCATACAGGACGTAGGGTATTACGCACCTCGTGGCCCGAACCTGTCTAAATTGTGTGCCACGTGTCTCTTCCTTTGAGTTACCGATCTCGGCGAGGCCACATTCATCTACTTCGGGTACTCCCCTTAGTAGGTTGCCGGTCGAAAACACCGACAGCTGGCGCGCCAGGTAGGGGCTCTCGCCTGAGATCACATGGCGAACTCGACGGCTCCCGTCTACTTCAAGCCAACCGTCGCCTTCAACTGCGGCGACACCTTCGTGTTCGGCGCCTGGGTCTGCAATGCAGACGGCGTGGGCTCTTTCCAGCGCCGCCTCACCATGCCGCCCAACCCGAAGACTGGCCTCGTGACGCTTCCTGAAGTTGTCACAGGCGAACTCGCCGGCAAGTTCGGCGAAATTTCACTCTTCAACCATCACGCTGACTTCGAGCTCGAGTCCGCTTCCAACTTGAACTCGACGTCCCCATGGGCTATCGCATGCGAGCCGGCTGCTCAGCCATCGCCTGCGGTCCCACCACCCCACGAGCGCTCCATGCGTGGCCCCCGCACCCTTAGCCGGGCCCGCACGGGGGCTCCCTCTTCGCGCCGGGCCGGCAAGGAGCCCGTGCCCGAGTACAACTCGAACTCCGACACCGCCCCCGGCCACGCTTCGGACTCCAACCCTCTCTCCGAGTTCTACTTGAACCACACATACGAGTTCGACTTCGGGCTGGAACCTGAGGAGCCCGAGTTCGAGGACAACTCCACTGAGCATCCCTTGTCAAGGCCGGCCTCTGGGCTAGTTATAACATCCACACCGGCCGGGAGATTCGTCTACTGGCCAGACCGCAAGCCTGCTGACCTGATAAGTGGAGAATCACGCTACGTCGCCTACATCGACTCGCTACCGTTACAGGAGGGAACACCACTTGCCCAGGCTGACTCAAACACACCAATTGAGGTGGCGCCTTCTGAGTCCAGCCTTGGCACCCCTGATCGCCAAGTCTTCATGGCTGCCGGCGATACCCCAGGGCCTTCAGGGACGGCTCAAGACAAGTACCTTGACATCTCCTTTGACAAGCCCTCTGCTGATGCTCCAGCAAACGAGACACCTGCAGACAGAGACGCTCGACGTGAGCGTAACCGGAAGCGCAGCGAACGTCGCCGGCGCCTCGGCGACAACTTCCCCGTCCGCAACCTTGCGGAGGCTCTCGAGGCGGTCGAGAGTAGAGTACACACTACCCCTGAGCAATGCCTCATGTCGATCACAGCGATCGCACGTCAGGCTCAGGGCATACGCGCTGGAGAGGTCATCGCCAAGCTTGCTGAAGATGCCTACTTCATGCGGGTCTACAACAGGGTCAACCAACCTCCTCCCGCCAGGCACCGCGACAACGAGGCTACAAGTCGCAGCGCCGGCAATGGCCCCAACCGTACTCGAGCTGAGCTCCCAGCGGAACCCAACCGCACCCGCTCCAACGCCGGCGGACGTCCACAGGGCGGCAACAGCAACCGCGACGTCGTCCCCCACCGTGCCCCAGCCCGGCGGCGGTGGCCACGATCCCGACGGCGGCGGCGGCGACGACGGAAGCTCCAACCATGGAGCCAATAGGAGGGCCGGTGGCGGCGGCAGTCGCGGCGGCCGAGGCCACGTGAACAGCCGCGCCTCTGGTGCCTCACAGGGCGGCTACGACGCCCGCCAGAAGATTGAGGAGCTGCGGCGGAAGAAGTCAACCACTGCATGCGACAACAACGGCTTCCCCACCTTCTCACCCCGACTTCGCAACTTGCTCCTCCCCGACAAGTTCAAGCCTTTGGGGATCACCAAGTACGACGCGAAGCAGGATCCCATCCAGTGGCTCAGGTGCTACGCCCTCTCCATCGAGAACGCTGGCAGCAACAGCGACACCAAGTGCCTCTACTTCCCCTTTTGCCTGGACCAAGCCCCACTCACATGGCTCGAGTCGCTGGACAAGCACTCGATCGACAAGTGGGACCACCGAAGGAGCGTTCACCGGCAACTTCGCGGGCGCCATGGGCCGATCGGGTACTCGCATGGACCTGGCCATGGTCAAGCAGGAACAAGGCGAGACCCTCCGCAAGTACATGCGCTGCTTCTTCGACAAGCGCGCTACCGTCGTCGACGTCACCAACAAGGAGGTCATCGACCACTTCCAAGACGGCCTCTACTACCGCCGCACCTTCGAAGACTTCGGTCGTCGTCGCCCCAAGTCCATCCCCCACCTCAAGGACATGATCACGTCCTGGGCGGATGAAGAGGACAAGGCCAACGCCAAGTACGACGCCATCCGTGGCAAGAACAAGCAGAACCAGGGCGGCGGCAGCGGCAGCAACGCGAACCAAGGCGGTCGCAACAACAACAACAACAACTACTACTCGGGTCCCAACCGCAAGCGCAAGCCAGACAACACTGTCGCGGCTATCCAGCGCCCTGCGAAGGAGAACTCGAAGAAGAACTCCAGCGGTTTCAAAGACCTGCTGAAGGAGCGGTGCCCGTGGCATCCAAATGGCAACCACACCACCGAGCAGTGCTACCAACTCAGGCATGCACTCAAGGATACGCCAGAGCCACCGCACCCTCACGACAAAAAGGGCAAGAAGAAGGACGGCGACAACAACGACTTCCAGGAAGCCGACAAGACCGTCAACGTCCTCTTCGGCGGACTGCCCAGCAGGCGGGAGCAGAAGGCTACCCATCGAGAAGTCATGTCCATCGAACCAGCGGTCCCGACCCCTCTCAGGTGGTCGGAGGTACCCATCACCTTCTCTCGCGTGGATCAATGGACCAGCTTCTCCGAACCAGGACGGTTCCCCTCGTCCTGAAGCCGGTGGTCGCGGGCTCCAAGCTCAACAAGGTGCTCATTGACGGTGGAAGCGGGCTCAACGTCCTTTTCACCAAGACCTTGAAGAAGATGAAGCTCGACATCATCCACATGCTCACCAAGAGCAACACACCGTTCTACGGCATCGTCCCCGGTAACGCGGCTATCCTACTGGGCTCAGTGGTCCTGCCAGTTACCTTCGAGGAATCTCGGGACAACTACCGTACCGAGTACGTCAAGTTCGAGGTCGCGGACTTCGAGACTTCCTACCACGCCATCCTCGGCAGACCGGCCATCGCCAAGTTCATGGCGGTGCCCCACTACACCTACTTGGTACTCAAGATGCCAAGCCCAGCGGGTGTACTCTCTCTAGGGGACATGAGGATCTCGCACGACTGCGATACAGAAGCCGTGGAGATCGCCTCTACAAACCAAGTACCCAATGCCATGATGGAGGTCTACGCCGCGTCGAAGAAGCTCGCTACGAGTGGACTCGACATCCCTGAGAAGTCTGACAACTCCAACAAGCCTCAGCCAGCTGAGGAGATCCTGGTCAAACGATCGACCTCGGGACAGGCGACGCCAGCAAGACCACCACCATCGGGGCTGGCCTCGACCCCAAATAGGAAGACGCGCTCATCAGCTTCCTCCGGGCTAACCGCGACATCTTCGCGTGGAAGCCAGCGGACATGCCAAGAGTGGCCAGGGAGCTGATTGAGCACTACCTCAACGTCGATCCTAAGGCCCCCCAAGCGACAACACCTCCGACGCTTTGCCGATGACAGACGGGACGCCATCAAGAAGGAACTCGCCAAACTACTCGCGGCCGGCTTCATCAGAGAAGTCTTCTATCCTGAGTGGCTCGCCAACCCTGTCCTCGTCCGCAAGAAGAACTCGAACGAGTGGAGGATGTGCGTCGACTACACGGACCTCAACAAGCACTGCCCCAAGGACCCCTTCAGGTTGCCGCGGATTGATCAAGTCATCGACTCCACGGCGGGCTGCGACCTGCTCTACTTCCTCGACTGCTACTCCGGGTACCACCAGATCGCGATCAAGGAAGAAGACCAGGAGAAGACCGCGTTCATCACCCCGTTTGGCGCGTACTGCTACACGACCATGTCCTTCGGGCTAAAGAACGCCAGCGCTACCTACCAACGAGCTATCCAGGCCTGCTTCAAGAAGCAGCTCAACAAGAACGTCGAGGTTGTGGATGACGTGGTCGTCAAGACCAGAAACTCCAGTACCCTCATCGACGACCTTGAAGAGACCTTCACATCTCTGCGCGAGTACCGCTGGAAGCTCAACCCGAACAAGTGCGTCTTCGGCGTACCTTCAGGCAAACTACTCGGCTTCATCATCAGCCAACGCGGCATCGAAGCCAACCCCGAGAAGATCTCCGCCATCACCAGCATGAGGGCTCACACAAGCATCAAAGACATCCAGAAGCTGACCGGGTGCATGGCGGCACTGAACAGATTTATCTCGAAGCTCGGAGAACGGGGCCTCCCCTTCTTCAGACTACTCAAGCACCAGGAGAAGATCGTGTGGACTCCAGAGGCGGATCAAGCCCTTGCCCAGCTCAAGGACTTCCTGTCAAAGCCGTCGGTCCTCACGGCTCCCCGCAAGGGCGAGCAGCTACTGCTCTACCTCGCTGCGACTACTCACGTGGTTTGTGCTGCCATCATCGTCGAGCGGCAGGAAGACTGCCACGCCTACCCAGTCCAGCGCCCAGTCTACTTCATCAGCGAGGTCCTATCAGAGTCCAAGGCACGCTATCAGCCTGTACAGAAACTACTGTACGCAGTACTCATCACCTCGCGGAAGCTACAACACTACTTCTAGGAGTACTCGATCTCCGACGTCACCGACTACCCGCTCGGCGACATCCTGCGGAACCAAGATGCTACTGGAAGAATCTCCAAGTGGGCAGTCGAGCTTGGCGCCCTCACCATCGACTTCAAGGCACGCACATCCATCAAGTCGCAGGCTCTAGTCGACTTCATGGCAGAGTGGCGGGAGAACCAGCTGCCTACTCCAACCAAGCGACCAGAGCACTGGGTGATGTACTTTGACGGCTCACTCAACCTTGAGGGCGCAGGTGCTGGGGTACTCCTGATCTCTCCAACGGGCGAACAACTCAAGTATGTCCTGCAAATCTTTTGGAAGGTCTCAAACAACGATGCCGAGTACGAAGCTCTCTTACACGGGCTCCGCCTCGCGGCTTCACTGGGCATCAAGCGGCTACTAGTATACGGCGACTCCGCAATGGTCATTAACCAAGTCAACAAGTCCTGGGACCGCAACAAGGAGAACATGGACGCCTACTGCCTAGAAGTCCGCAAGCTCGAGAGCAAGTTCTATGGTCTCGAGTTCCACCACATCGTCCGCGACAACAACGTCGCAGCAGATGTTCTATCGAAGCTTGGATCTACCCGCGCTCAAGTGCCAGCGGGTGTCTTCGTACACGAGCTTCACGCGCCATCCATCCCGGAGCCGGCACCACCGACCACTGTCCCAGCCAACCCTGTGGCCGGACAGGAGGTCATGATGATCGACCTGGACTGGAGGCAACCCTTCATCGACTACCTCAGCGAGCAGAAGGTTCCCTCTGACAAGAACTCAGCCGAGCAGCTCATCCGCCGTGCCAAGTCCTATGTCCTCGTCGGCGACAAGCTTTACAAGCGAGGCGCATCTTCTGGAGTACTCATGAAGTGCGTCCCAAGGCAAGAAGGCAAGGACATCTTGGAGGAGATCCACAAGGGCGTCTGCGGCAACCACGCATCCTCACGCACGCTGGTCAGCAAGGCCTTCCGGCGAGCTTTCTACTGGCCCACAGCTCTGGGCGATGCTGAAGAACTCGTCAGAAGGTGCCAAGGATGCCGTACTTCGCCAAGCAAGCAACACGTCCCGGCCTACAAGCTAGTCACCATACCCGCCGCCCCGGCCCTTTGCCCGCTCGGGGGCTCGACATGATTGGGCCACCGCCAACTACGCCGGTGGTTTCAACAAAGTACCGGTGGCCATCGACAAGTTCACCAAGTGGATCAAGGTCAAGCCGGTCACGAGCCCCAAGGGCCGACGAGTACTCGACTTCCTGGATGAACTCGTACACCGCTACGGACTACCCCACCGCATCATCACAGATCTGGGCTCCAACTTCAACAACCACCAGTTCTGGGAGTACTGCGAGAACCGCAGGATTGACGTCCGATACGTCTCAGTTCCCCATCCTCGGGCCAACGGACAAGTCAAGCGCGCCAACGGGATGGTGCTCGATGCTCTCAAGAAGCGGCTACACGACGCTGCTAACTCTAAAGGAGGCAAGTGGATCAAGGAACTACCCAACGCACTCTGGGGGCTACGTACTCAGCCTTCCAAGCCAACGGGGCAATCCCCCTACTTCCTGGTCTACAGCTCCGAAGCAATCCTCCCTGCCGATGTCATATGGAACTTGCCAGCAGTGGAGCATTACGACGAAGGCGTCTCTGAAGACAGCAGACGAGTTGACATCGACAGCCTCAAAGAAGCTCGCTGCGCTGCCCTCATCCAATCAGCAAGGTACCTGGAGGGTATCTGACGCTACCACGATCGCAACGTCAAGGAACACTCCTTCAACGTTGGAGATCTTGTCCTCCGCCGTATCCAGAACACAGAAGGACTACACAAGCTCAGCTCCCCCTGGGAAGGTCCTTTCACAGTTGCAAAGGTGACCGGGCCGGGCTCCTACCGCCTCCAAACACTTGAAGGCGAAGACATCAACAACTCGTGGAACGTCGACCAGCTCTGTCGATTCTACGCCTAGTCTACACGACTACTCCGGGGTTCAATTCTACACGACTACATCAACACCCCTCCGTCGTAAGCGGCCTCCGGGTCCTGGCTCCAGTCTCCGGACTACTCCTCTCCAGGATCCAGCCCGCGCGGCTACCTATAGATCCTGGGCTGCGACGAGCGATAAAGGACTCTAGCAGCGGTCCACTAAGAGACCATACTCTAAGATCCAGCCTACACGGCTACCTACGGATCTACTGCTGTAAGCGGCTACTCGCCCTAGCACGACTTAGCTGTAAGCGGCCTCCGGGTCCAGGAGACTACTTTGTAATTACGGCCCTGGCCATCCGGGTGTACTTCTTCAGTAATAAAGTTTGATCATTCATCAACTTCTTTACTGTCTACTTCCCTCAACGGGACTACTGCCGAGTACGACTACTCGCATCCACTCCACGATGGGGCTCCGCACTCTGAGATCGCAACTACGAATTGAGCTTATCGGCTACTTGCTCCGCAATGGGAGCCATCTGCTGCAGCAGCTCTGCGTATTGCTCGTCGGTGCAGTTGGCGGCTACCCCGCCAGCGACTACCTCCACGGGCGCCTTCAGAAAATATGACTTCATGAAGGCCAAGACTTGCTTCGGGATCGACCTCGCCATATGCTTCACATAAGCCGCTAGCCGACTGGGGGCTTCCCTGAGGCGATCCATGAGCGGAGCGATCTTCAAGCCGCCAGGATGAGGCACCAAGAGCCTTGCAATCGGCAGCGCGGCTTCCTCAAGATCCTTCAGCTAGGCCCGCAGCGCCTCGCAATCTTCATTCAACTTCTGCAACGATTTGTAGCAGTTGACGAGATCCCGGTCAGAAGCAATTCGAAGCTCCATGTGCTTGTCGCACTCGAAGGCAAGTTCTTTATAGTCGAGCTCGAGTACCTGGCGGGTCCTGCTCCCGGTAGAAGAGGTTCTTCATATTGATCTCCGAGGACTTCAACTGCTCCACCTGGGTCTCAAGCTCTGCAACACAACAAGGTGCAGCGGGTTAGACTACCCCTCGACCTTCAAACAACTACCCAACAAGTCAAGCGGCATACCTTTGTTCTTCTTGCGGAGCGTCTTGTTCCTCCGCACCAAGTCGTCACTCTTTGCCTGCATGTCCTGGACATCATTGTGGTATTTGGCAAAGGCGGCGTCGAGCTTGGACTGCATGGCGGCCGTGTGCTTCCGCGACCTCAAAAGCTGATCTTCAAGCGCTTCAGCCCAGAGCACCGCATCACCAAAGCCTTGCAGCATGCTGGACTTCTCGCGGGACCTCTCCGCAACGTCCTGCACAGACAACTCATGTCACACGAGTACTCAGCATAGAGGATTGACTACTCAGGAGTTCAAACTACTCACCTTCATCCACTGCTCAGCCTGGCGGACCGCCTCCAGGTGCCTGGCTACCATCGCCGGGTCCACCGGATCGTCGGCCAGCAGCTCCACCCCGCCACGACTACTCGCAGCGGCCTCCGTCATCGGCGCAGAGCGGATGGGCTCTGCGTGCAGTATCTCCGGATAACGGTTCACCACCTCCAGAGTAGCCTCCGGCGGCATGGTGGTCTCTTTTCCACCAGTGCCCGTGGCGGCTTCCTCGGCGGCGTCCTCCATTGGCTCGGAGGCTCCGCCGGTAGCCTCCAGCATTTCTGGTGTCGACTTCTGCATTGGCACCCCCACAAGAATGTCACTCCCTTCGGCCTCAGCACCTGTCAAGGAGAAGACAAGTGTATCAGCGACTAAGACTACTCCTCGAGGAGTTCTACAGCTTCAGAAGAGTACTTACCTTGGACCGCGCTGGCCTCAGGCAACGACGCCTCAGTAGCCGGCGGTTCGGGCACCGCCTGGGAAGCAGGAGCGGACTCCTCGGCGGGCGGCGCGACTTCTTCTTCCGCCACCGCTGTAGAGGGTTCATCCCCCTCCCAGGACAGATCTGTTGATTTCCTGCAGAAGTACACATAGTTGGTTGTCAGCCAAGCACGACTACTACAACAAATACTACTCGGGAAGATGCAGTACTTACAAGCTCGACTGGACTATCGTCACGGCTGGAGCACCGAGGATGCTGGCAATATCTACCAGTCCACCCTCGGTGGGCGTTTCTTCTTGCACCTCGACGGCCACTGCCTCCTCTGCAGCGACGGCAGCCGGTGCAGCATCCTCCTGCGCTCCTGTGGCCACCACCTCTTCAACGGCGGCGGCTGCGGGCTCCGTGCTCCGCTAAGCACCAGGAGGCTGGCGCTCCAACTGCTCCAGGAGCTCTTCAACAGTGGGGGCTGGGCTACCACTACCAGCAGGCTCCCCCACTGTGTCCCACTCGCCTTCGTCGCCCTCCTCGACGGGCTCCGTTGGCGGCACCTCCTGCTGATCAGTTATCAGTTATCAGCAAGTGAACTCGTACGACGGGTACTCGACTACACAAGCCAAGACATCTTACCTCTCGAGGCGTGGTCTCTGACACCTTCAGCCTCTTCGTCACCCGCTTGCGGGCAGGGTTGCGCGGCTTCTGTGGCGGCGCAGCCAGACTAGCCTTTAGGCTAGCTGACGGATTTTGCACGAGGGGTACATGAGGCAAGCCGGGACGGCCAAACCTCGACCGCAGCTGGAAGCAGTCCTGCAGCGTCTCCTCGTCATCGTCGTCGTCGTCGTCATCGTCGTCAGACGTGTCCTCCACGAGGACGATGTCGTTCCCTTCGCCGACTTCCCGCCGCTCCTTGGCCTTGGTCTTTCCTCCCTCCGGAATCTCGATTCCCTGAGGGGGCGGCTGTGGCTCGAAGACGAACCTTTTCAAGTCATCCTGCAAGACACCAGACATCAGCGCGACTACTCACAAGTAATGACTACTCGACTAGGGGGTACGGCTACTTATCTCCTTTGGCGGGTGCGCGGCGGAGTACTCTTGGACTGGGCACGCCGTGTACGGTGGCATGTCTCTAAAGATGCGTGTCAACCGATCAACAATGTCGTCGTCGTCGACTTCACCTCCAGGCATCCGCGACGTGTCATCGTCGCCGGTGTACTCAAAGCCTAGGGTGTCGCGGGCCATCAGCGGCTGCACCCTCCGCTTCATGAAGCTGAAGGCCACATGCTCGGCCCTCAGACCGGCTTCTCTAAGCACTTTGATGCGCGCCAACAGCTCGGGGAGCTGGATCCCCTCCTGCATCGAAGGCTCTGTGTTCCACCAGTCCCCGTGTCTGGCTTGCCTTCCGCTAGGCTTCGGCAGGCCAGGGTGGTGGTTCGTCACGTAGAACCACCTCGCCTTCCAGTCGGCGTTGGAGTCGATGAGCTTGTACGCGAGGTACTGATCGATGGCGTCCTCCCTCATCTGGATGCCGGATCCACCTACTACTCGAGGGTTGCTGGCGCTCGGCTGTGGCTTCACCCGGAAGAATTTCCGGAACAGGATCCAATGCGGCTTGATCCCCAAGAATGCTTCCCAGAAATGGACGAAGACAGCGGTATGGAATATACCGTTGGGATTGAGATTGACGTACTCAATGCCGTAGTACCCGAGAAGACCCTTGAAGAAGTCACTTGCAGGCAGTGCGAGCCCGCGCTCCGCGAAGCGCATGAACATTGGGATCTCGTCCTCGGCCTTCTCCATTGGGTACGGATCTCCGGCGGTGGCTCTCCACATATCGACCTCCTTCTCCCGGATAAACCCGCAGTTGAGAAGGGCCAACAAATCATCGGTCTTCACCTTCAACTTTTTCCACTCGCGGCTTGGATCTGGCCGCAGTGGAGACATTGGTGGCGCTGCCCCCGTGGCAGCCCCGGCTGCCTCATCGCGGCCTCTCTTCTTCCCGGCGGTCTTCACGGACTTGGACGGTGATGGCTTCATCCTCCAGGTGCACGACGTCTTCACGCGCATTCGCTCGGGGGCTACTCTGGAAGCTCTGGGTGGCGGCGCGCTTGGATCACTGCAGCGGCGGCGTGCGCTGGAAGTGGATCTGGCCCAGATCTATTTGAAATGACTTCACTAGTGATGGGTGGAAAACCCTAAGGGTTTTGGCTTCTATTTATAAGTCAAACCGGCTCCGCAACGGCCGGCAGGGTAAGTCCGCGCTCGGCTGACTCAGCGGCCGCGCGTGACTCTTCGTATTCTACTAGTCGACGCGCCTCACCTCGGGGGCTCGGCTACGGCTACTCGACTACCTGGGAAGCGACAAGTCACATGAGCATCTCAGGACACATTCTACAAGATGACCCTTCAATTCGAGAGGAAGTACCCGACTCAAGGCTCGGGGGCTCAGTGCTACATGTCCTTCGATTTTTTCTCTCTCCGGATTTTTCGGGATATTCTTGCCAAGACTTCAGATGGACCCTCAGCCAGAGTCTACGTCTCAACCTAAGGCTCGCGGGCTACTCCATATGGAGTGCGATTTTGCAATCGCACTCCCATATCGGCTCCGGCTTCAAGACAACGCGGGCAAGTTTGAAGACCTTCGAGGGCAGCACTCGAGGACGCTTGGGACTACTCGAGAAGACTTCAAGATTGCTCAGATATCAGCTGGAGTACATTCCAGCCTCGGGATGCTTCGACTACTCTTGAGGACTTTTGACTTGTAGTACTCAGGGACGCTTGAGGACTACTCGTTAAGGCCGTCAAGACTACTTGAAGCTATCCTTCTCGACTACAAAGTACTCGGGGACTTGTCGTATGGACCTCCCTGGGCCCACTACCTCGGTGGGTACCAGGACCGACTACTCGGTGGGCCCCTGGGACTACCCGTCTTGCGCTACACGGCACCTGATGGCGTGGAGCACAAGGACTACAGAGGAGAAGTAATCGGTTAGAAAGTTGTACATGCCCCGCGCTGTATGGAAGACTCCTAGGCGTACTCGACTAGTACTCTCTCCCTACTCCGACTTGTAACCCTACCTCCCAGGCTATATAAGGTGAGGCAGGGACCGTTCTCTAGGAACACAACACATCACATACAACCCACGGCGCACTATTACACCATCTTGTAATCGTGCCCAATCAAACCAGAGCTACGCAGCATACAGGACGTAGGGTATTACGCACCTCGCGGCCCGAACCTGTCTAAATTGTGTGCCACGTGTCTCTTCCTTCGAGTTACCGATCTCGGCGAGGCCACATGCATCTACTTCGGGTACTCCCCTTAGTAGGTTGCCGGTCTAAAACACCGACAAGCTCCCCCTGCACATATGCAACTCCCACTAAGCGAAGACACACTTCCCCTGGACTTGTGCATGCTCAGCAGCCGAAACCGGTCACCGGTTTCCAAAACCGGTCCAACCGGTTTTCTTCAACATCTCACTCCAAAAACCAAAAATGCAAAGGAAATGCACAAACTCCCCCTTGACAGCTGGGATAGGTTCTAGGGATGCAATTCAACTTTCTCGACCAACATTTCTCCCCCTTGTTGCCAATGCATGAATCAAGGCTCAAATTTGAAAACCTGCAACCTAGAGCTTCTCAAGTATACAAAATTCATCACAATATGCTACACATGTCCAAATGAGCAAGTTAGATACTCTACAACTTCGTAATGACATCAACTTCATGATTACCAAGTTTCACAACCATTAGATGAAGCTAAGATAGAATTGAGCAATTTTGCAAAAATTTACCCTCTCATGAGCAAAGTCCTAAACGTGAGCAAAACATGTCAAAATAGCAAAGCCACACAAACGTCATGCTAGGACAACCAATCTAATCATAAGACCATCACAAACACCCACAAGCACCTCATGTCATGTCAAAGCCACCGAGCCATGTGCCTACTTCTATATATGAGACTTCTCATTGGTAGGCATCATGCAACGATTTAGCACACAAAGCAATTTATATTTAGCACATAAGACATGGGACCACATTTTCCAAGCAATTTACATTTCATTTTCAGATTCATATTTGGTACATGAAATGTCTTTGCGACAAAAAGGAACTTATGCCCCTCCACAAGATAAAGCATGAGGGCTACATTCATGATGGCAAATGAGCCTTTGGCCCCATATGATCAAAAAATAAGCTATCCAACCACAGATTAAGCGTAGCCAAGCCACTAGAACTTGTCAAGATCATATAAAGGCATTAACTCACAAGAGAGCATACATGTGACATTTTTCAAAAACATAGCCATCAACCATGGATATAAATCAAGATCATCAAGAGTTAAGCCAAACTAACCATAGCATAACAAACTAGCTCACAAGATCATATATAGCACATCATGGTGAACAATGTATATGAGAGAAGCTTTTCCTACAAAATGCATATGGTACAAAATGCATGCAATCTAAGATACAAGGATGCCTATACATCATGTTACATATGCCATGCCAAATGCAAAAAATGCACAAAGAAAAGCCATACATACGCAACAAAGGAGCTCCCACACACAAAGCTTAGAAACCACCGGCTCCTCGAGGGGAGGCAAAAGGGGCTCGACACCACCGGCAAAAGAGCAAAGGAGTGCAAAAACTCACAAGCTCCCCCTAAACACATGCACTAGGGCCAAAGAGCATACAAAGGTCACCCTTAGTACACATGATAGAGAAAAGAGCACACTAAGCACACATGCTCCCCCTAAACTCATGCATTAAGTTCAAAGAGCATACAAAGCTCACCTTACACACATGAGATAGGGCAAGGAGCAAAACAAACAAAGTGGCTTGACCAAGGCCACACACTTGAAGGTCACAAATTGACTCACCTTGATCATTTCTTCACAATTCACTCGTCCTTGTCCACCATCCCCGAAAGTGATGCACCTCTATTTCACCACCGAGGTATGAGGCCGGAGAACCACCTCCGATATCAACCAAATGTTCTCCGGGCCTCCCACCTGTAACTCAAAACCAAGAGCGAGAGCGAGCAAATGACTCAACACTAGGGTTAGTTCCAAAGGTGTCAAACTAGTGTTGGGCCATTTATTCGAAAGTAGGGTTAGAAACATTCATCCTACCGTGCCTATCAAAACTGCGATCCATCCTGTCAAACCTATCAAACCTGGAACCACCATAGGAAAACCACTCGCGTCTCATTGGAGGAGTACGACTACCACGATAGAGAAAGCGTGGTCCATAGTCCCTCTGAGACTCAAAGTTGCAACCTCTTCCAAACTCGTATTGATCACGAGGTGGAGAACGTCCAACAAACTGACCACCTGCAAACTCTCCAGACCAACACCAGAACCACGACCTCCTGAACCGAATCGAGACTCATCACGAGCACGAAAACCAACCTGGTCCCCTGCTGCCTCCAAACCGGTCTGACCGGTTTCCAAACCAGTCTGGCCGATTTAACTCCTCCAGCAGGGCCCCTTTCTCCCAAAGCACTCTTTTCTCCCCAAGCCGGACCCTTACGCACAAAACCCTTTCCCTTGGGCAGTGGCGTACGAGGCTCAGACACACCATGAGAAGGGTGGTACCTTCCTTGTTTGCCCACTCCTTAGTCATTGTCGCCTTTCTCCTTCTCTTATAGCAAAACTCTCTCTTGTGACCATCCTTTCCACAAAACTCACAATGGAAACGGATTGATCTGAGCTTAGGCTTGCTGTGAGGCTCTTCACAAGGCTTATCACTAGACTTCCCACTTGGTTTCTCACTAGGCTTTTCACTTGCCTTCTCACTCGTTTTTCTCTCAGTTTAAGCAACAGGTTTGGCTTGGATGTGTCGGGGACAGCCCTAGGGGTCCCCTTTAACAACTGGGAAATCCCCACTTAAAACCCGCAACAAAGCCAAAGCCAAACACGCCTCGCCTAACCATGCAGGACACGGCCCACACCGCGGAGGCCCCAACGGCCCACCAAGGCGGCCCACTCGAAGATCCCCTCGAGCAGGCTTCGCCTCGCTCGAGGATGCGCGCCTCCCTCGGGCGGGCTCCGTCCCGTTCGAGGGGGTACGCTTACCTCGAGCAGGCTCCGCCTCGCTCGAGGGTCCGCTCCGCCCTCGAACGGGGTCAGCCTCGCTCGAGGGCGCTCCGCACGCGCGAGCCTGCTCCCGTACACGGGCATTTAATGCCCTGACAACGGCGGGGCGGCACCATCATGCGCCTGGGCCTCGCGCCCCGGTGCCTCCGCACCAACTCCCCGAGAGGGAGCCCATCCCCGCCACCGTGGGAGGAGCGTGCGGCGTGGCCGGTGCCGGTCCCGTGACGCGGCGCCGCCTGCTCCGGTACGACCAACGCGCCGAGCCCTCGAAGGGGGGCCGGCCGCACCCTCGACTTGCTTTCTTGTGATCTTACAGGGTTAGGAGGAGGCGCTAGGCCGGTGGGACGCCATCCCTGCCACTGTTAACGGCATGGCCGCTGCCCCCGCGCGTACGGGCACACGCCGGGCACTGTGGCAACAACGCCAGCGTTGTGGAGCGTGCAGGAACGGGATGCCACCTTACCTGCCACTGTGCCTCGTACGGACCGACGTCAGCAACTCCCTCGAGCCCGTCAAAAGACATCACAGCCGTCCGCTGCCCTTTTACCCTCGAAGCCGCCACTGTTCGGGTACAAGACACGCCATGATGGCCGGATCGCTGCAAGGATCGTCTGGGCGGCCGCCTACTCTACAGCATAGCACATCACGCTCCCTCACGTAGCTAAATAGCACGGCATGCATGTGATTCGCTCTCTCCTTGGTATATAAAAGGAGGACGAATCCCCCTGCCGCAGGGGACAGACAAGGGACACGACGACGAACACACGACACAACACAACGCGAGACAGGCCGCGCCACGCACTTGCTCTCCAATTCTCCCACGGTATCTTCAGCCACTACACCAGGGACTTGGAAGCCACGCTTCCTCTCCCGCCTTGCTTGTAGCAGCCCCACTACGAGCACCCCGGTGCCGAGCAATATAGTGCCTTGAGCACACCCGCGGCCTGGACGTACGGCCCCTCGGCCGGAACCAGGATAAACTCTGTGTCTCTTATTGCTTAGCATCGACCATTGAGGGGTAGACCTTGGCGCTTATTACTGGTTAGTGTCGGGACCACATTCCGCACCGACAGTTGGCGCCCATCGTGGGGCAATCGAGCGCCTAAGGTCAATCCATCATCAACTCCCTCCATGGTGATCCGCACTGAGTACTGCGGTACACGTTACTGCATGGGCAGCTCGAACCCCCTCCCCGCCGGGTTCGAAATCCGGTTCGGGGGCCTAAACTTTCAGGCCACGGGGAACGGCTACCTGATGCGCCTCACCAACCGTGAGGAGCTCCGTGCGCGGCGCCAGGCCGGGTCCGCTCCGGTCCCCACTGCGCGCACCACCACGGCGCGGCCGCCGCGGGCCCGTCGACGCCGCGACGCCGTTGCCACTCCGGCCAGCGTTCGCGCTAGGCACAGTCCGAGCGACGGTAGGCCGAGCGAACCTCCTCTCAACGCGGTGCACCTGTCACCACGGCAACCGCCACCCCAGCGGGACAGCGCACGGTCTCCGGACCGCGCTTTCCCAATGGTCTGCGTGGTGCCGCAGCGGCCTACAACGTCAACGTCAACACCACGATGCGCCGGGTTCCCTTCGGCCGTCACATCTTCGTCGCCAGGGACCCCGGCGCCTCTGCGGGTGATGAGTCGTCACTAGGCTCCCTTGACGCGTTGCCACCCACCAACCTCCATGGGTACGCGGAGTGGGACTTCTCCGGCGTGCCAGACCCGGTCATGTTCAGGCGCTTCCTTGACGCTACGGACTACTGGTTCGGCTGCTCCGACGACTCCAGCACCGAGAGTTACGACCCCGCGCGGGAGTACTGCGTCATCATCGCCAACGACCCGGCCAACACCACCGGCGCAGTGGGCGCTGGCGATGGGGAGGTCACACCCGCCCCAGGCATCGCTCCGCGCCCGGGCCGCGGGGCCGAGCACCCCGCCGGGGCCGACGCCGATGCACAGCTGGCCCAAGCCCGTGAGCTCGAGGCCAAGCTGGCGGAGGAGTACCGAACGGTGCGGCTGCTCCGTGCCTCAATGGCTGGGGAAGCCTCCGCGCGCGGCGAACGCGCGCGGGAGCTGGGCAGGTAGGCCCGCGAACGCATCAACACCGACTTCAACGTCGACAACTGTTGATGGATAAAACTCGTATCCACCTACGATCCGCAAGCGTATGGACCTACACCTTTTTCACCACGGGATTCCCAAGGTTCTTGTCAATCCGCGGAACAAGGGGATTACTAGCGCTTAACCAAGTACTAATCTAGTTGAATGGAAAACCTTTGAAAGAGTATTTATCTAAAGGTAAAACAATCTAACCTAAGTTAATCTAAGTTGAGTTGATCAAACAAATCTAGGGTTAAACTAGATGATAAAGGGGTGAGCACAAGAGAGTGAGCAAGAAAGATAAGCGTTCCCTCCCTAGGATCTAGGATAGCATGGTATGCATCTACTACACGAAAGCGGTAAACCAATCTACCGGGGGTTGTGACCACGGTTTCGCCCTTTCCCTCCTCTCGTACTGTCACTACGCGAAGGTATTCGTGACTAGACCTATGATGGACACGGTATGTTGATGGAATCTATGGGAGTAGAGGATATCATACGCCCGAAAAACATGGTAGCTAACCTTAATCATCAAAGCATCATCAACATGAAAACAATAGATTGAAACCACAAATCGAGTAGCGATCACATAGCATGTATCCATCTAATCCTAGGGATGAACGGAGACATTACCCCATCATCTTACACGGATTGAAGCACATAGGGGTGATGGAGACTCGGAGAACGTCGTCGATGAAGATGGCGGCGATGGAGCTTGGGAACACCCCTAGGCCAACGGCTTGGAGTCCTCCTCTTGCTTCCTTCTCTCCGCCGGCGTTGATCCTTGCGACGAGCTCATCTAACTCTCTCCCTCATCTTGCGGCGGCGGTTTTTCGGTGATTGGCGTCGGTAGGATGATTTGTTCGATGTGTCGGTCGACGGCGGCGGAGGGAATAAATAGATGAACACCTAGGGCAAAGGGGGGGACCGAAGCCGACCCCGGAGTGGGGCTGGGCCGGTCGGACCGGGCCGGCCGGCCCCCGAGCCCACTTCGGCCCGGTTTTCTCCCCGGTTGCTTCTCGCGTGATCCCTTATTCGTGTGCACTTGCATGTGGGCCTTTGACGTCGTTTCCTTCACGGTTTTGGCTTGAATCCTTGCTATGCAAGCTTCGCTGTTTTCTGGTTGAGTCCCTGAAGACTTGCACGTTGACGCTTCAATCCTCGGGTCATTTGGAGTCATGTTCATCACGTGTCTTGACTCTTGTCGGGCTTCATGATCTTCTTCCAAAGTGCTTGGTGAACTTATCCCGAAAGTCTCCTCTTTAGCGTAGATTTCCTGCGTAAACAACAAACTCCAAAATCGACATGCAAGTGTGAACTTGTTATATCATTAGTATGCCTAGTGGCCGGTTAGTTGGAAATCATAATCGAAACCAATGTATAACAAGTACTCTAGGTTGACGGAAATTCACCGTCAACATCTCCCCCATGCTTAAACCTTGCTCGTCCTCGAGTAAGTGGTCCTCGCTTAAAAGGGAAATCAGCGTTGCCTTCCAATGTTATCCCTGCACTTAGTCATTCATGACGAGACAAATTGCTCTCTCTTAAGAATTTATTTTTAAAGTTCAAGTTGTGACCGGCTTCTTTTTCATTATGGAAGATAGACTAACAATAAAGAACAAGCCACATGTAACACAATGCTCTCAAACTTAAGTGAACTTCAAACCATTACCTTGTCACATGGAAGATTTTCAAAAAGATGCATATCCAACATAAGTGAAAATCTCTTGCAAGAGCTCATGGAACACTCATCTCATCAAGTCACTCAAGCCTATACTAGATTATTTTCAACCTACTCTACTCATATGTGATAGTGGAAGGCTTATGTGGAGCTTGGAAGGTTAAAAACAATCCTAGCAAAACATATATCCGAAATATTGTCAAATTAAGAGAGAGGTCTATTGGAATTACCGAGACTCGTCAAAAAGGCCATGGAAAATAAATGTTGGAAAGAGAGAGGGACGAAACACACACATTTTGATAAGTGGACATGTGCAAGTGGCAAATGGATGATCCCGAGGCACGAGTGAAGTCCTCGTTATCGGATTGCACATGGTTGGAAGATATGAGTATGGATTTGTCATTAAGGCACTTGAGAACTTATGAAGCAAAAAGATCCGAGGAGCATCTTTATTATTTTTTTACTTTTATTCTATTTCCTTCTCATTTTTCTCTCTTTCTTTCTTTCTTTTCTTTATTCTTCCTATTTTTCTTACTTTTCTTTTCTTCTTATCATATTTTTTTTCATTTTCTATTTTATTCTCTTTTTTTCTTTTGCTCCTCAAAACTTTTTGCAACATAATAGTTACATAGCATTTGTGTCAGAGAATGACTCCTCCCCCATGCTTGAACGATGCTCGTCCTCGAGCATAAAAGAGAGGGGAAATGACTGCTAAAGTAAGTATAAATTCCATAATTTTGCGGAATATTTGAATCTCCATCGAGAATTTTACTCCATACTCAAATTGGGTTGTGGACAAGGAGGTGATCACAAAAAGATGTTTTTGGTTTAGGGTGGTGCCCAGCGAAGTTTCTGAAATTTTCGATGTGAAAACCCACAATGCATGGACAAAAAGGCTAGCATGAAAAGTTACACAAAGGAATGACCAGCTTCTTAGTCTCGAACCATAGAAATCAATCCTAATCCAACTCATCAAAACATATGTTTGCAATCTACGGGTTTTGTTATCATAAAACATATATGTATATGGCTTTGGTAGGTAGAACTTTGCAAGAGCATCACAAATATGTAGATAGCATAAAAGTTGAGTTTTCATAAAAACAACAAGTTATCCCGCTATCCATAAACTTAAATCAAAGAGCAAAGATATGTATGTGGGTCTAGAGCATAGTCATTTCACCTCCACAAATAAAAGAGCCGGTATTTAAATTAATTTCAGATCATATTATAGGGAGCAATTAACCACGACATGTATAACTTCATGTAGGTAAAACAAAGCGGCAACTTTCATCATCTTTCCGTAAGCATAGGCAATGTAGAACATCGAGGTGAACACATGGTCATGCTTATCTATTGAAAGTAAAAAGAAACCTAGGTTGTCCTCCTAGTAGCCATGTTATTGTTTGAAGAGAAAAACAAAATGTTGCACCTAGTTGAGGTTGAAGGCATACTTACAAGCATTTGTGTTTGGAAAAGAGAAGGTCCACGGAGATGTTACCATCCTTTGTAATTCTTCGTTGCCTTCTTCCGACATCTCCATGTATCGATGTGGCTTTTGCTTTTGTCTTGATTTATTAATGCTCCTAAACTTATGAATTTGACCTTGTATGCTTAATGGAGTCATTGGTCACCCTTCTCTTCAATGTTGTCATCACCATCTCCTCTTTCTTGTTCTCATCGTCTTCTTGCTGTCTCTTTTTCATGGATTTCCCCCTCTGTCCAGAACAGAAAATATATCGAAATATAGCTCTATTGAAAAGTTTATGAAATTACCTTTCCAACGTGTGGTCATTCATCAAAAACGGAGTTCAAACAAGGGAGCTATGTCCGTTTTACTTCAGCACTGCGTGCTGTCCAAAATTGATTTCAGGACGTGTTGCACTCGGTGATTCGGGCATAACCGCTTGTAGGAACCTCCGATTGTCTTGATTCTTGATTTGTTGGAATCGTAACTTCATGGGGCTTCTAAATATCCAAAAATAGCCAGTGTTTTCCCTTCGAGACCATGCAGAATTTTGATGAGATCGATAGCTTCTCGCGCATTGATCCGGTGATGTTAACGATCTTGATCATTCTATCTTCTAGAACGTCATGTTGCACTTCCGTGTTGAAGATTCAGGGTCTCCCCCATGCTTAGCATTTTGCTAGTCATGGAAGAAGAAGACAAAGCACTTCTTAGCCATCCTTCAATTTCCTTGTAGTGAGAGTCTTCATCTTGCCTGTAAGACGTTTTAAACGCACATTCTACCCCAAGGTGACGGTTGGGAGTAGATAGAATTGCCAACAATCCAACAATGTCTCCTAAGATTCTTAACTTGTGGCATAATTATTCTAACGAGGAATAAAAACCTAATGAGTGTACGTGGTGCAAGGTGTGTATGCACATGATAGGAAAGCATATAAACAAAGACAATGTTTTCACCTAGTTCTAAACACCATGTTTACAACTAGGTTGCCGAATTTTTCCATAGCCATAAAGGTTTATATATCTAGGGTTAAAACACCATGTCTATCCCTAAATCAATAACTTTTATAGCACAAAAAAAAATTAAGCGCATTGCAAAGCTTATAAACTGACCAAAGCAACATGAAAACATATGAAAAGCTAGCTAGGTTTATCGAACTCAACGATGATGGTCCGCAATCTTGTTTAAACACCACGTTTACACAAGATCACAAAAGGAAAATACTCATAATGCCTTATGAAGTATTAACATGGAAAAAGAAGCATACATCATTAAGTATACAAAACAACCAAGCCAACTATGTGCAAAACATGTATACACAAAGAAACATCACGAGGACAACAAAATGCAATGCATGCAAATAAATAAGATCATGAACATGATGGTGGTTCTAAAAAGGAAAACTGAACTTAGATTAATAACCACAAGTTGATCATCATAAGATAGTGCCGTTCTTTTATTTTCTCTAAGAAAGTAGTAAAAATATAAAGAAACGGGTTGCCTCCCGAAAAGCGCTTCATTTAAAGTCATAAAGCTCGACTTTCTCACATACCTTCTTTTCGTCGCATCGCCATGGCCCTTCATTCAAGAAGAAAAGGTACCAATGCAGCTTTAATTTACTTCTCATATTGTGCTTGATCACTTATAGAAGACTTGCTCAAAGCATCCTTTTGTTTCATCATTATCTCCTTCTTTGTCATCCTTCGGTGCTGCCTTCACTCCATGAATTTTTTTTTAATGTCCAGAACAGAGAGTATACTCAAGCTCTACTCCATTGCATAGTGCACAAAATTCCTTTCCAACGAGTCTTCATTTGCTCAAATCGGACTCCGGACAAGAGAGTTACGTCCGTTTTACTTCGGCGATGAAATCTGTCCTGAAATTTCAGAACGCGCAACGCTCAATGTTTCCTCCATAACTCCTTGCACGGGTCTTCAAACTTGTTGGTTCTTGATGCGTTGGAATGGTAATTTGATGGAGCTTCTGAATATCTCATTTTCTTCATTTGTACACCTCTGAACAAGCTCTCAAATTGATGAAGACAGCAGCATCCATCGCGAGATTCGGAGAGGTTGATGATTTATCTTGCAACTCTTTTAGGCATGACTTCTTTTTTTTTCATTATTCAAGCCTTGTCTACATGGTTAGTGAAAATCGGGCCTTCCCCCGACATGTTCTTCTTTAAGGTCATTAGCTTGACCAAGCGCAAAGCATGATCGAGATTTACAAAACTTATTGTAAACATATGCGTCCATAATTAACACCACATGTGAATTGTAGCAACAAGTCAAGGTGTAAATAAAAGAAGCATATGTTTCATGCATAGCACTTAGCTCATCATTAGGCAAAGGTTGTTTAGGTGTGAGATTAATTGGATAAAAAATAAATGTTTCCTCTTTTTCATTCTCAAGAAAATCTAGCCTATCAACATGATCACAATTGGAACAAGGCATAAACATTAAACTATCATTCATACTATTGGTTGAGCATGAGTATTTGAATTTATCAACATCAATACCAATAATATCTTGGGATTTCAGCGCGTACCTTGGCCTTAGAGATTTTTCAACAAGAGTGATATTTGGTTCATCAAGCGGTGTTGAAGGCGAATCGATCTCAACAAGTGTAGTTGCCTCTTCATCACCATCTTGCAATTTCTTCAACTCATCATGTGGAACATGTAATCCTTCAACTATGTACGCATTCATCTCTTCTTTGAAGTCTTCTTTATCAACCAGATCTTCATCTTCAAAGACTTGTATGTTGCTTTCTTTATCTTCCATGTACCACATGTCGTCAAGATCGCTCATTGTTGATTCACTCTTTCCTTCATCCTTGAGTACTTCCATGTGTTGATTTGCTAGTGTGTAGGCTTCAATAGCATACAAGCTATCATCTAGCTTGAGTCCTATCTCCTCCCATTTATCCTTTGAGTCACTAGGCTCATCACGGTTGTACTCTTCTCTTCCTTCATCATAAATCTTTGAGTTGTCAAATCGGTCGATCCATCCTTCATCTCCTTCTTCTCTTTCTTCTTCAAACATCTTTTTGACTGACTCTCCACTCATCTCTTGATCAAATATATCTTCAACTAGTTTGGCAACGTGTCGGTGTTCCTCCTTCCTTCGGTAGTTGATTAGTGGGGAGAAATCAACTTGAACCCAACCGGATTGCTTGAACTCCGCCAATGGTCTAGCATTCCACATACTTCGGCCTACATTCATGTTAGTTTCAACATTTTTAACATCCGAAATGACTTCTCTTACCTTGGGAAGTGGATCTTCAATTTCTTGAATGGTCGGTTCATCTTCCTTGACCTCCGGTTCATCTTTTTCAGAAATTTCAGCAAGCACCTTGGGCTTGCTTTTGTCGTTTTGCTCCTCTCGACAACATCTTTGCCAATCTCGTAGCATTCTTTGTGCGTTGCTTATCCTTTGTAAGATTTGTGTGGCTTCACTAATTGTTTTATCCATTATATCACCGCCTGCACACATGCTTACAAAGCGAGACGAGTTAGGGGTTAGTGAAAAATAAAAGGTATGCAACATCAAGTCACCGGAAAATCCCAAGTTCGGGCCTCGCTCAAGTAGTTCATTAAATCGGTCCCATGCTTCATCAATTCCTTCATCCTCTCCTTGCTTGAAAGTGAGCACTTGCCTCCTTAAGTCTTGGACCTTGCTTATGGGAAAGAACTTCAAAAGAAACTTCTTCACTAGCTCATCCCAATTTCCTTTTGCTTCAACGGACGCAAGTGTGTACCATCTTCGCGCTTCATCCTTGAGAGAGAATGGAAAAAGATTCCACTTGAACCAAGCGGCCGGAACTCCTTTTTGTTGCACCGTGTTGCATAACATCGTGAATTCCTTAATGTGTCTATATGGGTTGTCATCCTCCAATCCTCTAAATGGTTTTGTCGCCACTAACTTGATGATTCCAGGCTTTACTTCATAGTGGGTTGTAGCAAACGTCAAATCTGATTTTTGCATCTCAATGTCTTCCATTGACGGCATTGCTAGCTCCCTTAGCGACATCTCTTCGTCTTCCAATGGTGAGGTGAACAAATCCATCTAGGCACAATAAAAGTAGAAAGAAAAACAAAAAAGATTTTTTTTCTTTTTTTTAGAAAATAAGGGTTAGGTGTTAGTAATCAACAAAATTAATACTAGATTAAACGTAGCAAACTGGCTTGCTCCCCGGCAACGGCGCCAAAAAAAGGGGCTTGTTGACGGATAAAACTCGTATCCACCTACGATCCGCAAGCGTACGGACCTACACCTTTTTCACCACGGGATTCCCAAGGTTCTTGTCAATCCGCGGAACAAGGGGATTACTAGCGCTTAACCAAGTACTAATCTAGTTGAATGGAAAACCTTTGAAAGAGTATTTATCTAAAGGTAAAACAATCTAACCTAAGTTAATCTAAGTTGAGTTGATCAAACAAATCTAGGGTTAAACTAGATGATAAAGGGGTGAACACAAGAGAGTGAGCACATCATCTTACACGGATTGAAGCACATAGGGGTGATGGAGACTCCGGAGAACGTCGTCGATGAAGATGGCAGCGATGGAGCTTGGGAACACCCCTAGGCCAACGGCTTGGAGTCCTCCTCTTGCTTCCTTCTCTCCGCCGGCGTTGATCCTTGCGACGAGCTCATCTAACTCTCTCCCTCATCTTGTGGCGGCGGTTTTCTGGTGATTGGCGTCGGTAGGATGATTTGTTCGATGTGTCGGTCGACGGCGGCGGAGGGAATAAATAGATGAACACCTAGGGCAAAGGGGGGACCGAACTGACCCCGGAGTGGGCTGGGCGGGTCGGGACCGGGCCGGCCGCGCCCGAGCCCGCCCGGCCGGTTCGGGCCCGGTTTTCTCCCCGGTTGCTTCTCGCGTGATCCCTTATTCGTGTGCACTTGCATGTGGGCCTTTGACGTCGTTTCCTTCACGGTTTTGGCTTGAATCCTTGCTATGCAAGCTTCGCTGTTTTCTGGTTGAGTCCCTGAAGACTTGCACGTTGACGCTTCGGTCCTCGGGTCATTTGGAGTCATGTTCATCACGTGTCTTGACTCTTGTCGGGCTTCATGATCTTCTTCCAAAGTGCTTGGTGAACTTATCCCGAAAGTCTCCTCTTTAGCGTAGATTTCCTGCGTAAACAACAAACTCCAAAATCGACATGCAAGTGTGAACTTGTTATATCATTAGTATGCCTAGTGGCCGGTTAGCTGGAAATCATAATCGAAACCAATGTATAACAAGTACTCTAGGTTGACGGAAATTCACCGTCAACAACAACCCGGACGCGCCCCCGCGGGCGAGCTAGAAACTTATCGCCGCCGTGACACTGCTACGGGCCATGCCGGCCCCCTCGACGCCTGAGGCACGAAACTTGCACCGCGAGGTGCAGTCGCTCATTGAGCAAGCGGCCGTCCAACAGGCCGAGAGCTCAGCCTTGCGCATCCTCCAGCAGGGGGACGCACGAGGCGACAGGGCCGCACAGGGGGGCGAACCCTCGGTCCATGCAGGAGAAGCGGCGGGGCGACCCGCCAACCCGGACGCGCGCCGGCCAAGGAGCGGCTCCTCGACACGCGCAGGCGCCGGACCGTGACGCCCGCAACGTCATCAACGCCGGCGCACGAGCAAGGCGGATGCGCGAGCGGCGGTAGGCTACCACCATCGACGGGGTGGACGCTACGACGGCGATGAAGACCGTTCCCCGACACCGAACCCCCCGGGGACCCGTGTGTTCGGGCCGGGAGATCCGCGCGGCGGCCTTCCCCCAACGCTTCCGCCAACCCTCGACCATCGTCAAGTACAACGGGGAGACGGATCCCCGCGTGTGGCTCAACGACTACCGCCGGCGTGCCGCCCGGGCGGGGCCACCGCCGACGAGGTCATCATCCGCAACTTGCCCCTACACCTCGGTGATTCGGCTCGGACGTGGCTCGAGCACCTGCCTGCCAGCCAAATCCACAACTGGGACGATCTGGTCCGCACGTTCGTGGGTAACTTCCAGGGCACGTACGTGCGCCCCAGAAATTCCTGGGATCTACGCTCATGCACCCAGAAGCCCGGCGAGTCGCTGCGGGACTTCATACGGCGCTTCTCCAAGCGCTGTACAGAGCTCCCTAGCGTGGCGCAATCCAAGATTGTGCACGCCTTCCTCGAGGGCACCACGTGCCGGGACCTCGTGCGAGAGCTGGGACGCAGCCCGCCCGCGGACTCCAACGAGCTGTTCGACATCGCCACCAGCTTCGCCTCAGGAAAGGAAGCCGTGGGGGTGATCTTTGACGGCAAGAAGGGCAAGCGCTCGAACGATGCGCCCGCGGAGGGCAGCAAGTCCAGGGAGCCCCACCGGAAGGACAAGAGGGGCAAGAAAGGAAAGAAGCCGCGCCCCGAGGCGCGCGAGCAGGGGCGCGATGGCGATGATGCTGAGGCTCTTGCTGTTGACCCGGCTTGACGGGGCCCTCGACCGGCCCCTCGAGGTCCGGGGGTGTTTGATGACATGCTGAAAAAGCCATGTCCTTACCACAAGACCCCAGTTAACCATACCCTCGAGCAATGCGATATGCTCAAAAAGTTCTATGGCCGCGCCACTGCGAAGGAAGCGGAGGCCAAGAAAGACGGAGGAGATGGCGACGCCGACGGCTTCCCCGCCGTGGAGAACGTGTTCCTCATCTTCGGGGGACCCACCGTCGACATGTCGACCCGCCAGTGCAAGCGGGAGCGGCACGAGGTCCTCGCCGCGGAGAAGGCGCCTCCCTCCTTCCTCAACTGGTCGGAGGACGCCATCACCTTCAGCCGAGAAGACCATCCGAACCGCATCCCCAACCCGGCCGGCACCCGCCGGGTGGTCGACTCAATCATTGGGAACGCGCGGTTCTCAAAAGTCTTGATGGACGGAGGCGAGCAGCCTCAACATCCTCTACGCGCATACGCCGCGCTTGCCGGGGATCGGGCGGGCCGGCCCGGCCCGCCCGCAGCACGACGCCGTTCCATGGCGCTCGCCCCCGGCAAGCGAGTCCGGCCCCTCGGGCGGATCGACCGCCGCTTTGGTTCGGCACCGCGAAGAATTTCCGCAAGGAAACGCTTACCTTCGAGGTGGTGGGGTTCAAGGGCGCCTATCACGCCATACTTGGGCGGCCCTGCTACGCCAAGTTCATGGCGGTCCCCAACTACACCTACCTGAAGATGAAGATGCCAGGACCGAACAGCATCATCACTGTGGGCTCGTCCATCGAGCACGCATTCGACTGCGACGTCGAGTGCGTAGAGCATGCAGAAGCACTGGCGCTGGATGAAGCGCTGGTGACCACTTTGGAGAAGATGGTCAACGAGGACCTCGACTCCACCGCCAAGCACGCCGGCGATTTCGAGGCCGCGGAGCAGACCAAGGAGATAGCCCTCGATCCTGCTGCCCCCGAGGGCAAGGCGTTGAGGGTCAGCTCCACCCTCGACCCAAAATAGGAAGTGGTGCTCGTCGACTTCCTCCGCGCCAACGCAGACATCTTCGCGTGGAGCCCCTCGGATATGCCAGGCATCCCGAGGGAGGTCGCCGAGCACTCCCTTGATATCCTGCCTCATGCCCGTGCCGTGCGGAGCGGCGGCTCCGCCGTTTCGACGGAGGGGGGCGGGGGGGGGGGGCGGCGGGGGGATCGGAGCGGAGCTGCGGAAGCTCCTCGAGGTCGGGTTCATCAAGGAAGTGTTCCACCCTACGTGGCTAGCAAACCCCGTACTTGTAAAGAAAAAGAACGGGAAGTGGCGGATGTGTATAGACTACACTAGTCTTAATAAAGCATGTCCTAAAGTTCCTTTTCCTTTTCCACGCATTGATCAAATCGTTGATTCAACGGCTGGGTGTGAGCTGCTTTGCTTCCTTGATGCCTACTCGGGGTATCACCAGATAAAGATGAAGGAGTCCGACCAGCTCGCGACTTCGTTCATCACGCCGTTCGGGATGTTCTGTTACGTCACGATGCCGTTTGGCCTCCGAAACGCAGGTGCGACGTATCAGCGCTGCATGCAACACGTTTTCGGAGACCACATCGGGCGAACGGTTGAAGCGTACGTAGACGACATCGTCGTGAAGACCAGGAAGGCGGACGACCTGGTCGGCGATCTCAGCATCGCGTTTGGCTGCCTACGGGCCAACGGGGTCAAGCTAAACCCCGAAAAATGTGTCTTCGGAGTGCCGCGAGGCATGCTCCTAAGATACATCGTCTCCCAACGGGGCATCGAGGCCAATCACGAGAAGGTTGCGGCCCTCGAGCGAATGTGCCCGATCCGGGATCTCAAAGGGGTGCAAAAGGTGTTGGGGTGCCTTGCCGCCTTGAACCGCTTTATCTCGCGGCTCGGCGAGGAGGAGGGGGGCCCCTCTATCGCCTCCTCAAGAAGCACGAACGCTTCGCCTGGACTGCCGAGGCCCAAGACGCGCTCGACAAGCTGAAGGCATCCCTGACCCGCGCCCCGATCCTCACGCCGCCGCAAGACGGCGAACCCCTGCAGCTCTACGTGGCCCGACCACGGGGCGGTAGGGGGGGGGCGCCGTAATCGTGGTGGAGCGCACGGAGGAAGGGCACGCCCTACCGGTCCAGCGGCCGGTCTATTACATCAGCGAAGTCTTGTCCGACACCAAGACGCGCTACCCTCAAGTCCAAAAGCTGCTGTATGCGGTGGTCCTTGCGCGGCGCAAGCTCCGCCACTACTTCGAGGCCCACCCCGTCACAGTGGTCTCCTCCTTCCCGCTGGGGGAGATCATCCGCAATCCAGACGCGGCGGGCAGGATCGCGAAGTGGTCAGTAGAGCTGATGGGCGAGACGCTAGCCTACGCCCCGCGCAAGGCCATCAACTCCCAGATCCTGGCAGATTTTGTCGCGGAGTGGACAGATACGCAGCTACCACCGCCGCAGATCCAAGCAGAGTGCTAGACTCTGTACTTCGATGGCTCGGTGATGAAAACAGGGGTGGGCGCGGGCCTGCTCTTTGTGTCACCCCTCGGGGAGCACATGCGGTACGCGGTGCGCCTCCACTTCCCTGCGTCAAACAACATGGCTGAGTACGAGGCCCTCCTCTGCGGCCTCAAGATCGCCATTGAGATAGGCGTCAAGCGCCTAGACGTGCGAGGGGACTCGCAACTCGTGATCGACCAAGTCATGAAGAATGCGAGTTGCCACGATGACAAGATGGAAGCGTATTACAAGGCCGTATGAGCCCTCGAGGACAAGTTCTATGGCATCGAGCTCAATCACGTGCCCCGTCGGTACAACGAGGAGGCGGACGAGCTGGCTAAGATCGCGTCCGGGCGGATTACCGTCCCTCCGAACGTTTTCGCCCGAGACATCGCTCAGCCCTCCGTCGTCTTCGAGCCTCACCCCTCGAGCCACGCGGAACCCTTGGGGGCTCCCTCGAATCCAACAGGCGCGAAGCCCATGGAAGAGGACCCCTCGAACGAGGTGTACGTGCTCTCCCTCCTCGAGGGGTATGGCACTTACGAGGCCGATGTGATGGAGATCGAGCCAGCCCCTGTCAGGGCTGACTGGCGCGACAAGTATGTCGCATGGATGGCTCAAGGGGAACTCCCCTCGAACCGGACCGAGGCCAGGCGCATCGCCAGGATGGCCAAGTCCTTTGCCCTCGTCGATGGCGAGCTGTACAAGCGCGCTGCCTCCGGCATCATGCAGCAGTGCATCCCCGTTCTCGAAGGGTGCGAGCTCCTGCGGGACATCCACGCGGGAATCTGCGGCCATCACGCTGCACCCCGTACCCTCGTTGGCAACGCTTTCCACCAACGCTTTTACTGGCCTACCGCAGTCGCGGATGCCAGCGAGATCGTGCGCACCTGCGAAGGGTGCCAGTTCTACGCCCGCAAGTCCAACCTCCCAGCTCATGTCCTGCAGACCATCCCCATAACATGGCCGTTCGCCGTGGGGGGGCTGGACATCGTCGGGCCCCTGCGGAAGGCGCCCGGGGGCTTCACTCACCTACTGGTAGCAATCGACAAGTTCTCTAAGTGGGTAGAAGTACGCCCCATCACGAACCTCAGGGCGGAGCAAGCGGTGACGTTCTTCACCGATATCGTCCACCGCTTCGGAGTGCCAAACTCCATCATCACCGACAACGGGTCCCAGTTCACGGGCAGGAAATTCTTGGAGTTCTGCGAAAAATTCCATATCCGTGTGGATTGGGCAGCTGTGGCACACCCGCAGACCAACGGCCAAGTAGAGCGTGCCAACGGCATGATCCTACAAGTTCTCAAGCCCAGAATTTTCGACCAGCTAAATAAATCTGGTCGAAAATGGCTCCAAGAGTTACCAGCGGTCGTGTGGAGCCTAAGGACCACCCCGAGCAGAGCCACCGGGTTCACCCCGTTTTTTCTAGTCCATGGCGCGGAGGCCATCCTCCCCAGGACCTAGAGTACGGGTCGCCCAGTGTTCGAGGCTACGACGAGGATACCAACCAGCGAGAACGCGAGGACTCACTTTACCAGCTAGACGAAGCACGCCTCGTGGCCTTGATGCACTCCGCAAGGTACAAGCAGTCCCTCAGGCGCTACTAAGCATGCAAGATACGCCGACGGGACTTCAGCGAAGGGGATTTGGTCCTAAGGCTACGCCAAGACAACCGAGGACGCCACAAGCTATCGCCTCCATGGGAGGGACCCTACGTCGTGGTGAAGGTACTCAAGCCCGGCACGTACAAGCTGGCCAACGAGGACGGTGAAGAGCTCACCAATGCTTGGAACATCCAACAGCACGTCGCTTCTACCCCTAGCTAGGATTTCCAAGTATTTTGTTGTAAAAATCACATGACCAACGCCCCAGTTGGTGACAACTATGTAAACGTCATAAGTCTAATGAAAAGGGCAACTCGGCTTTCCCCTGAAACCCAAGTTACCCTCGGGGGCTACTACGGGGGGCATCCCCCCCCCCCAAAATGGTCCCATTTTCGCGCAAAAACGAAACAACTCACGCGCGCTAAGTTTGTTTTCTACTTCGGCCTCGAGCAAAGATTCGAACAGGGCGCAGGTAGCCTAGCGGAAGGAGCGCGCGAGCCAGAGATAGCCTACGCCTCCGCGAGGATACGACCCTTCTCTCTCGCCTCCAACCCAGCAGGCCACCCGCGAAAATCGAACTCCCCTAACTAGAATCTACTCAGGAAGAAGGAGAAACAAAAAAGCGTAATAAACAAAAGACTTCACTTCACATTGGCAAATGTTTATGACAAAGATAATCTGTTTATTTACAAGGGCCGCACGGCCAGCATACTGATACATTAACAAAAACGGGCCTAGCGCCCGGCTGTCTTCAGGCTGAAGGAGCAGCGGCGTCAGCAGCGTCAACGGCGTTGGGGAAGAGGACCTCCTCGAAGGCCTCGGCAAGCGTCCCGGCGGCGTCGGCGGCTAGCGCGTCCACACGCTCCATCGCTACCTCGTCCTCGACACCCTCGGGGACGACGTAGCCCTCCGCCAGCGCCTCGAAGTTAACCTCGTAGTGGGACCGCACCACCCCGAGGGCCTTCTGCACGCCAGGATGCAGCGCCCGGCGCACGCGCCGGTGACGTGGCCGCCGAGGGCGCGCGGCGGGCGGCCGGGCCGAGCTCCCAGCCTGCGCCTCACCCTCCTCCACGGCCCGGCAGGTCTCGAGGGCCGCAGTGCGCAACTCCAACAGCTCCTGCTCGGAGGAGTTGTAGGAGGTTTGCAGCGCCTCGGCCCGCTCAGCCGCATGCCCCAGCGCGATGCGCAAGCCTGAGGTTGTCCAGCGAAGAAGAAGTCAGAAAAAGGTGCGAACCCCTTAAGAGAAAACCAGCAAAACAGGAGTCAAACAGCGACTTCCCTTCAACCTGCTTCCTCTCCACCTCGAGGGCGCGGCGCTCGGCCTCGACCGCTTGCTCCAGACCCTTGATGGTCGCGCCTTGCTCCTGGAGGGCCAGCTCCTGGCTCGCGCTATTGATACCGAGCACCATCAGCTCGCCCTCGAGCTTGGAGAACTCGGTGTTCCGGTCCTCCAGCGACTTCTGCGCCGCTTCGCGAGCGACGCGCTCCCGCTCCAGCGCCGACCGGCGTCGGCAAGGGCGGCTTTCCTCCTCCGGAGCCGCCCCTCGGCCCCCGGCGGGCGGTGCGCTCCGCGGGGAGAGCCGGTCCTCGGCCGGACGGCGAGCGCCGCGACCTTGGCGTCGAGGACCGGCCTTCGGGTCGTCGGCCTCCTTGGCCCTTTGCTCGAGCGCGCGCGCCGGCTCCTCGGCCCCGGCGGCCGCCGCACCGCGCCCCCTCGAGCGATGAACGAAGCTCCCGGTTCTCGTTGCGGACGCCGGCCACCTCCGCCTCCCGGTTGGCCGCCGGCGTACGCATCTTCTCCGAGTCCGAGCGCGCCGCCGCGGCGCCTCATCCCGGTCGATGAGGGTCGCGCGGACCCGCTCGAGGCTAGAGGGACGCGCGGGTCCGCCTTGCGCTCTCATGGAGTTGATCGCGCGGGGCCATGGCCCGTGACGACAACCCGGCCGTCCGGGGACCTGAGGGCGTCGGCGAGCGCGTCGAAGGCGCCGCATCGCTCCCGGAGCTGGTGGAGCTCGGCGTTCACCTGGTCGAAGGCGCCGTACTTGTCGCGGGCGCGGCGCTCGAGCTCCTGTCACCCACAAGTCAAAACCCGTAAGCATCATGATACAAGGACAGCGCGCAGAAACGAGAAAAAGAAGAAAACGAGCAACGATGCCCCACCTGGAAGACGCGCCACGTGGGGCCGCCGTGGACCCTCAGCGCCTCGTTCAACGCACGGTCGAGCGTGGCGCCGTGGCTGCGGAGCTCTCCCCACAACTCCTGCTCCCTCTGGGCGTCGGCGAACGCAGGAGGGTCGCCAGCGAACCCCTCTACCGGGGCGGAGTGGCCGGCGCGGGAAGACGAGACCTCGGCGCCATGCCCTCGGCCTCCTGCCACCATGTGGCCCTCACGCCGCCTCACGAGGACCCCCTCCTCGGACTCTGGAGAAAGCGTGGGAAAGCTCACCCACTGGTCCCACCCGGGCGGCGGGGAGTCGTCGTCCGGGACCTCCACCACCACCGCCCGGGAGCCGCCGGCGGGGTGCCGGCCCCTCGCGTCGCCTCCGTTGGCGCCTCCGCCCGCGCCTCCGTAGCCACGGGCTCCCGCCGCGGCGCCGCGGCCACCGTTTCCGGCGCACCCCCGCAACCGCGGGCGCTCGACCGCCCTCTTCGGCCGCCGCCGCCGGCCGCGCTCTCCCACTGCGACCGGCGCGCGCGGACGGCGCCTCCACCACGGCCGCCACCGCGGGCCGCGCCTCCACCACGACCGGCGCTCGCCGCCTCCGCGGCCCCCTCGACGACCACCGGTTGCTCCGCGGCAGAGCTGATCCGCCGGCCGAGGCCTCGAGGCCTCGCCGCGCCCCTGCGAGCTCTCGCCCGCCACCGCCGCCGTGCTCGCCCCGCCCTCGGCGCCCTCGACGAGCGCCGCCGGGTGGGAACGGACACGTCCGCCCTCAACTCCTTGTCCGGTGCGAGGGGAGGCACGGTTGGCACCACCCTGCACAAGTACAAACAAAAAAACCAAACCCCGCAGAAGAGCAAGCCCCTTACCTCGAAGAGGAGAAGGTGCGCTTCCTCTTCCTTAAGGCCTCGGTGGATGAGGCCGGCGCGGCCGACGCGCCCGTCGCCGCGCCTCCCGACGTCTCCCGCCGCGCGCGCGGGCCCCGCCCGCGCGCGGGGCCCGCTTGCGCGCGCGCGCCGGCACCCTCCGCGGCCCGCGCCGCTCCCCCGTCGTCGATTGCCCGGCGGCGGGCGCCGCCGCGCCCGCCCCGTGCGATGCCGCCCTTGCCGCGGAGGGCCGGCTCCGGCGACGGGGGGTGCGTGCTCCCCACCTATCGAGGGGCCCCCGCCCCCCGCCTTCTTCCTCCCCGTCCTCCTCCGAGGACGAATACTCCTCGGTCCCCGGAGAGGAGAGCCCCCGCCTGCTCGCGCGGCCCGTACTCCTCGCTCCGCCGCTTGCGGCGCTCGCGGTGCCGCCTCGCGCGCTCCCTCTTGCGCGCCGCCCGCTCCCGCTCCCGTTCGTCGCGCCGCCCGACCGAGCGCGCGGGAGTCAGGGGTGGGCGGAACGGACTTCGCGGCACTCAGGCTCACCAGCTGCGGGCGAGAACGTCAAAAGCACGTCAGGAGCCAGGGGCAACATCAAGAACGAAAACAGGGCCAAGAATCATACTCACCAGCGGGCCGGTGGGGGAGCATCTCGAGGTCCCACCGGGGACCGGTCCCGGCGCAAAGATCCGGGTGTCGACGGGCGCTCCGCGCCCGTGTGAGCGCATACCCCCGCTCGAGGGGGGTCGGGAGCATCCGCGACCTCGCCAGCGCGATGGGGTCCGCCTCCTCTCTCATCTCGAAGATGCAGAGCGGCCTCTCCATCAGAGGCACGATCCGCCGGTGGTGGAGGAAGGCGAGGACGCCCGCCGCGGTCAGCCCGCGCGTCGCCATGTTCTTCAGGGCGGCCAGGAGTGAGTCCAGCCGCCTCCGATGTTGGACCGTGGACACCCCGTAGCCCCAGGAGTTGGGCTTCTCTCGGAGCACCAGACCGGTGTAGGGGGGGAGGCCGGGCTCGGAGTTGCGAAGGTAGAACCACCCCCGCTCCCAGCCAGCGTTGTTGGTCGTCACGGTACAGGGGATGTAGTCGTCCTTGTACTGTGTCCGCAGGGCGAGCGACATGCCGCCAGCGCGCACCGCGCGGCGGGTCCTCCGCTCTGTCGTCGGCTGCGTGAACAGCTCCGCGCGGAAGAGGTGTATCCAGAGCTCCCAATTGACTGGGATCCCTAGATACCCCTCACAGACGCCCACGAACGTGGCCGCCTGCGAGATCGCGTTCGGCGCGAAGTTGTGTAACTCCACGCCGTAGCGGTGGCAGAGCGGGCACATGAAGCGGCTCGCCGGCGCGGCAAAACCGCGCTCATGGAAGCGAATGAAGCTCACCACGTAGCCTTCCGGCGGGTTGGGCGCGTGGTCCCCCACCGGCGGCACGATCCACTCCGCCGGCCGGCCCTCCTCGTTCGCCGCCAACTGGCCGGCGGAGACCAGGTCGCCAAGGGTCAGCCGGGTCACCGTCGACCGCTCCCAGGCGTACGGGTCGAGGATCGCGAGGGGCGGAAGGGGCGCCATGAGAAAGGACAAGGGATCCGAGAGCGGAGGACGGGAAGAAGAAGAGCCCTAATGGCGAAGGGGCGCGGTGGCAAGAGCAAAACGAAGGCGAGAGCGCAGAGGGCAAGAATGGCGGAACGCTAAGGTAAAAAACCGACGCTTTCCCTCCCCTCAGATTTATAAGCCGTGGGCGTGCTCTCCGGGGCGGACGTCCCGCGCGCATTAACTGCAGGGAATCTTTTTTCTCGCTGACGGGCGGGCCCCACCACGACCGCGGCGGCCACGCCACCGCGAACAGGCCATCATCACGGCGAAGAATAGCGAGGGCCGTGGCAGGCGGTCACGTCCGCCTGCCCACGCCGCCCACTACACGTGCGGCCGCGGCGCCTAAAAAGGCGCGCCCACGACGCGAAATCACAGCCTCGGCTGTAGAGGATTTAATGGCCCGGTTCCTTACGAAGTTAGGAGGACCCTCGAGCGGCACGGGCTCCTGGCTCGGGAAAATTTCAACCCTCAAAAGGGTACAGGCGTGAGAAGGTAGCCTCGGGGCCCATTTGAAACAAACCGGGCACCGCAAAGCACCCATGCCGCGCTGTATTACTGATCAACGCCTTGAGGGCTGGCTCGCCCAGGCCCCTCGATGGTCGCAGATGCCAGGACGGGAGCGCTTAGCCGCCGCCCCGCACCATTTTTACTGATCAGCGCCTCGAGGGCTGGCTCACCCTGGCCCCTCGATGGTCGCAGATGCCAGGCCGGGAGCGCTTAGCCGCCGCCCCGCACCATTTTTACTGATCAGCACCTCGAGGGCTGGCTCGCCCAGGCCCCGCGATGGTCGCAGATGCTAGGCCGGGAGCTCTTAGCTGCCGCCCCGCACCGTTTTTACTGATCAGCGCCTCGAGGGCTGGCTCGCCCAGGCCCCTCGATGGTCACAGATGCCAGGCCGGGAGCGCTTAGCCGCCGCCCCGCACCATTTTTACTGATCAGCGCCTCGAGGGCTGGCTCGCCCAGGCCCCTCGATGGTCGCAGATGCAAAGACGGGGCCGCCCGAGGCGCCACCCCCGCACGGCCCTGCGATCGGATGTTCGAAGCCCGACCCTCGACGGGTTCGAACCGGCGCCCCCGCATCACCAGAGTCAGGGACGACGAGGGCACGTGCATTCGAGCCGTTCCTCGAGCCCGCCGGCTCGAGGGTGCCCCACATGTCGTGTTCGAGAGCCAGCGAGGGGGCTAGCCGGGGGATCCCACCGAGGGAGAGCTTCCGCGCCCTCGGTCCCTAGCGAACGGGACCGAGCCCCACCTAGCAAACCCACGCAAGCGCTTCAATGGACGTGTCTGCGGACCACGCGGCCTACCCTTATCGAACGGGGCATGGGCGTCCACTCGAACCACCCACTAACAGCTCAGTGAGGAATCCGCAATCCGCGACCCGGCCGATGGGGGTTGCGGAAACCTCACCCTCCGTCCCGCGGAGGGATGGCGAGGGCGCGATAAAAAACAAGTCGTAAAGCTCTACCCGATCGCCTTGAACGGGCCCAGGCTCGGGGGCTTGACGCACGGCTACACCTCCTGTCTTGCACCCACCGGGGATAGTGCCGGCAGCGCGTGCGTCACCGAAGCCGGCTGAGACATTGCCGACGCCGGTTGAAACATGCACCACGCCCTCTGTCCAAGTCTCGCAGTCAACCCCTACGAGAGCGCCTATGCTCTCCCGGGGGCTTCGGGGGCTAGACCCGCGGGTCCGCTGACGCGGCCCCACGGAAAGCGTTCGTAAGACCAGGAGGGAAGAATGTCCTATCGGTAGGCTCCAGCATCTGCGGGAGCCTCAATGGCAAACCCACATATGCTCGGGGGCTACTGTCGGGGACAGCCCTAGGGGACCCCTTTAACAATTGGCAAATCCCCACTTAAAACCCGCAACAAAGCCAAAGCCAAACACGCCTCGCCTAACCATGCAGGACACGGCCCACGCCGCGGAGGCCCCAACGGCCCACCAAGGCGGCCCACTCGAAGATCCCCTCGAGCAGGCTTCGCCTCGCTCGAGGATGCGCGCCTCCCTCGGGCGGGCTCCGTCCCGTTCGAGGGGGTACACTTACCTCGAGCAGGCTCCGCCTCGCTCGAGGGTCTGCTCCGCCCTCGAACGGGGTCCGCCTCGCTCGAGGGCGCTCCGCACGCGCACGCCTGCTCCCGTACACGGGCATTTAATGCCCTGACAACGGCGGGGGCGGCGCCATCATCCGCCCGGGGCTCGCGCCCGGTGCCGCCGCACCAACTCCCCGGGAGGGAGCCCATCCCCGCCACTGTGGGAGGAACTGTGCGGCGTGGCCGATGCCGGTCCCGTGACGCCGCGCCGCCTGCTCCGGTACGGCCAACGCGCCGAGCCCTCAAAGGGGGGCCGGCCGCACCCTCGACTTGCTTTCTTGTGATCTTGCAGGGTTAGGTGGAGGCACTAGGCCGGTGGGACGCCATCCCCCGCCACCTTTGCGAGCATGGCGGCCGCCCCCCCCCGCGCGTACGGGCACACGCCCGGCGCCGTGGCAACAACGCGGCCGGCCCGTGGAGCGTGCGGGAACGGGATGCCACCTTACCCCTTGCTTGTGCCTCGTACGGACCGACGTCAGCAACTCCCTCGAGCCCGTCAAAAGACATCACAGCCGTTCGCTGCCCTTCTACCCTCGAAGCCGCCACTGTTCGGGTACAAGACACGCCATGATGGCCGGATCGCTGCAAGGATCGTCCGGGCGGCCGCCTACTCTACAACATAGCACATCACGCTCCCTCGCGTAGCTAAATAGCGTGGCATGCATGTGATTCGCTCTCTCCTTGGTATATAAAAGGAGGACGAACCCCCCTGCTGCAGGGGATAGACAAGGGACACGACGACGAACACACGACACAACACAACGCGAGACAGGCCGCGCCACGCACTTGCTCTCCTATTCTCCCACGATATCTTCAGCCACTACACCAGGGACTTGGAAGCCACGCTTCCTCTCCCGCCTTGCTTGTAGCAGCCCCACTACAGGCACCCCCGGTGCTGAGCAATATAGTGCCTTGAGCACACCACTGCTGGACGTACGGCCCCTCGGCCGGAACCAGGATAAACTTTGTGTCTCTTATTGCTTAGCATCGACCATTGAGGGATAGACCTTGGCGCTTATTACTGGTTAGTGTGGGGACCACATTCCGCACCGACAGATGCACACTTGTCTTTGGGTGTGGGTTGTGGTGGAACTGGAACATTCCCAAATTTCCCTTCTCTCTCACCACCACTACAAGGTTTTCCCCCTATTGCAACAAATCCCTTAGGCAACACCACTATTTCGGTTGCAATAGGGGGGTACTATTGCACCGAAACGGTGATTTGGTTGCAATTTGTGTGTCTATTGCAACACAAAATTTGAGTTGCATTATCTATTTGTTCGGTTGCAACATGTTGACGCTAATGCGCCCTTTTTTAGGATTTCTGTTGCATTTGGTTGGAACTAATGCCACCCCAATTTTGTGTTGCATTAGCATTCCTTACATTGCAACAGAAAGTTCCTATAGCCACCATACTAGGGATGGTTGCGTTTGAACAAGTATGTCGCAACGTAGAATTTTGGTTGCAAATATATCTTTGCGATGTTGCAACAAGTTGGCGCTAATGCACCCATTATTCAGAATTGTGTTGCATTTGGTGGGAAATATTGCTACCCTACTTCTGCGTTGCACTAGAAATTCGAGTGTTGCAATATAAACTTGCTATGGCTACCATACTAGGGTTGGTTGCGTTTGAACGGCCTTACGCAACGTCTTATTTGGGTTGCAAATATCTCTTTGCGTTGTTGCAATACAAGGAAGGCTCTTGCTTCGTTTCTAGCCTCAAGGAGGAATATTGTGTACGTATTGCCACAAAATTTGTTTAGATGAAAAAAATCTGCTATGGGGTTGTAGCGAAATTTAAAATGCGATTTAATAAATAAATTTTATTATGAAAAATCTGAATTTTAACAATATGGTATAGACTATATGTACCATGAAAAAAAGAGAGGATTTGTTTAGATGAAAAAATTGTGTTCTATGGGGATGTGGGCTAAGCCAGACCACAATAGGCTCAACCGGCGAGCGTAAAGCCCAGCGAGCGGGAGCCCGAGTGGACCGGCCAGCCCATTAAGCCCCAGAGCGCAAGTAGCAAGCATTAGTTGATGATGGTAATATGGAGTTCGAAAGAGCAGGCACGCCTCTCCTTTTAAGCTGGGATATCCCCTTCTCAGTTTACGGGGTGGCACTAAAGGTACTGGAGACTAGGATGTGAAAATGTCAAATGGGCCGATGAGAGTAATAAAAACAAGGATATGCGGCCCAAATCGTCTATAACTTACGGCTCCCCCACCCCCAATACACTCGTTGCTCCCAACCATCCCCCTCGTCGGCTCGACCGTCGCGTCCACATCGAGATGCCCCGCATCGCGGTTTCCCCTGCGGCAAGCGGCGACGGCCGGCGGGAGTGGCCGCATCGAGCCTTCCCGGACCGGTGGCGGGCGCGGACAAAGGGGCCGCGGCGCCGTAACACACCCGAGCGGCCGCCACGGCGGCGGGGCCGCATCGAGGGGATCCCGGAGAGCGGCGGCCGGCGGACGGCGGGGCCGCACCGAGGGTTTTCGGGCGGCGACGGCGGCGTACGGAGGTGCTACTACTCCACCACGCAGAAGCGTGATGCACGCGGGTGGTTCAAGTGTTCCACATCACCTACCTCGTCGTCCTCCGGTATGGTCGGCGGCACCCCAACCCCCGTCGTCCTGCGGTACGGACGACACCGCCACCCTCGTCGTCGTCGTCGTCTTACGGCCCGCATCGCCAAGTCGATCCATCCGGTAAGGGTAAGCAGGCCCTAGTCGGATGCAAGCGTTCCCGGAAGAGAAGTGAGGTACACCGCCCTACCCTCTTTGATTTTCCGGGAATCGTGTGACTCCTTTTGCAATTAGAAAAATGTTAGTAGTTCATAGTAATCAAAATTTCATACTAGATAATGGTAATTGTGTTTTTGTGTGCATCCATCTCACCCCATACTAGATAATGATAATGATAATTGGCTTGATTTCTTTCCATCTTTTTTTGCCGTGAATCGACTCGTGTACATTTGATCACAATCCGAAAACAAAGCCGGCCAAATGAACGCAGTTGTCCCATTTAGTAGGTTAGGCCTTTTCGGCGAGGTAGTCGGGGGATCATGGGTAAATTGGTATACATTATGAGTCAAGAGATTGAATAGGTTGTTTAAAAGCCGAAAAACAAGAAATTGTTTTGTTTGCTCGGGCTAGTGAACACCGCTAATCGGTGAGGATCATCATTCCGGACTCGGATGCGAGCAGGACAATAGCAAGAAACCGTCTCCATCAAAAGCTTCGGGATCATCGAAAAGAAAGGTGCATTTTTTGACTAATTTGCTGCATTGGCCACAATTTCGTTGTAACACATTTCATGTTAGTAACTTGTGTTTGTTGTCCGCCATAGCAAATGCCCTTGCGCCAAATGGTTCAACGAACTGAAGGAGCGCTATGATGATTTGCGGGAGCAAGTTGAGAACCTAAGCGTCGACATTGCTTGGGAACGCAGGAAGACATGGAGATGACCCCGAAGGAATTCATGGAGAGCTGTTGCGACAAGTTAGAAGTGATGGCGAAGAAGATCCGCAAGCTTCGGGATAAAGTCAATCGCAAGTAGTAGTAATCTAGCTTAGTACGTAACATAACCGGGTCCTAGGTGAATGTTATGCGTATCTTTGGTGAATGGTCTAAGAATGGATGTGTATGTGGCAACATCTAAGTAATAACTTTGAACCTTTATATATGCATCTTCGTATGTCTATGTGTTTGGATCCGGATGAGCCCTTGCAAAATATTTGAACTCATGAGTGACACAAATTGAAATCGTTGGGTCTGTCATGCATATTTGGACTAACCATCCGTCCGTTTTCGGAATTGCGACATGCTATTGTTTATGCTATTCATGTGAATGTTCACAAAGCATTGTGATCAACAATTTGGAGACTCTTCACTAGAACTCCCGAATTTTGTGTATTATTGTTAGCCTCTATAGTAGCCGATCGTAAAAGAAAAATAATGAATTACGCATATGTTGAAAACCCCGAGAAAGGTCATACTACGTACAACCTCGAAATATTGAAACCGGGTATTCCTTGGTTGTACTAAAATTTTGTCTATCGTGTATGTATTGCCACGATCGGATAGGGGCTCTTCCGATCCGGACCATTCCAAAATTCCGTCTTCGACAACCTGGTTATTGTTGCGGAGATCTCCACGAGGGCCTCTAGGGGATCGATCTCCACGGCGATCTCCACGTGATTCTTGTTGCGGAGATCTGAGCGGTGCTACGGCCACGGCCGGTACGTACCGATGTCTTGATCTCGTATATATATCCAATCGTTCGCTGCATATATATGCATATTGGTATATATATCATGATCAAGGTCGATTGAAACATGAACAACGCAGATTAACTAATGGCATCAGACGAAGACCGAAGTTGGATGCGCTTGCCTCGACACTCAGCGGATTGGCAGAACAATTTTCGATTTTTTTTGCAAAAATTTACGGCCTCATCAGCGCGAGGTGGATCTATTGCGTGTCCATGTAAATTGTGTCAATGCATGATCAGACATTCCACCGTGGGTCGCATTCAAATTCATTTACTCAATAGAGGGTTTGCTGATTGTTTCATCGATGCCGGTAACATTCAAGACCAAACTAATACTTCTTCTCGTGGTCCCGTGAATCAAGATGTTACCGCCGATCTCAATAATCATGATGCACTACCTACAGTCGATGATACAACACATTTATTTGTAGAAGACGATGAAGAAGATGGTTTGGATGATAACCCCGCGCCACCAATACTCGATTAGAAACATTATCGGTGGCACTATACATCATGGACAAACCGGAGATGAGGAAGAGGCGGATAAGCGAGCGAGAGATCTTTTTGAAACTATTAGAGCAGGCAAAGAAGGAATTGTATCCAGGATGCAAAAATGCAACGAAGGTCTCTTTTATTGTGGAGCTTTTTCAGATAAAGTGCATGTATGGCTAAAGTAACGCATCATTGGAGGCCATACTTAAGCTCTTTGGAAAGGTTCTCCCTGACCGGCATTGTATTCCTGACTCCTTGGATAAAGTGCAAAGGGTGATTCGAGACCTGGGCTTGGACTATGTCAAGATACACGCATGCCAAAATGATTGTGTGTTATTTTTTGATAAATACGCAAATCTGGAAACATGTCCCATTTGTAAGGAGTCAAGGTGGAAAGTTGTAGATAAAACCTCGATAATAATTGCGGTGCGGTGGGTGCTACTTCGTTAAGAAGCGGTTACCGATTAAGATCCTACGCTACTTTCCTCTTATTCCTCGGCTTCAAAGAATGTATATGTCAAAGCAAATGTCAAAGGATATGCGGTGGCACAAGAATGAATTGGTGAATGATGCGAAAATGCGTCACCCTGCTGACTCAAAGGCATGGAAGCACGTGGATTCAGAGTTTAAATGGTTTTCAGAAGGAGGAGGTCGTAACGTTAGGCTGGGTCTTGCTTCTGATGGGTTCAATCCCTTTGGCATGCAAAGTCTTACGTATTCCATTTGGCCTGTCATCCTGGTTCCTTACAATTTGCCTCTATGGATGTGTCAGAAACAATCTAACTAGATTTTGTCAATGTTGATTCCTGGTCCAAAATCTCCTAGAATGGATATTGATGTATATTTGAGGCCCCTGATATTGGAGCTCAAGGAGCTTTGGAATAATGGTGTTAAAACAAGAGATGCAGGGACTAAGAAAAATTTTAGATTGCGTGCTATACTTCTTTGGACAATTAATGACTTCCCGGCCTATGCTATGTTGTCTGGTTGGAGCACTAAAGGAAAGTTTGCATGTCCATGCTGCCACAAACATACTGAGTATTTGTGGTTGAAACATGGGCGGAAGCACTGCTACATGGCACATCGACGTTTTTTGGCCCCTGACCATCCATGGCGCAACAATGCGGTCAGCTTCAACAACAAGGTCGAAACCAGGGAGGCACCAGAACCACTATCTGGTGCACAGGTACTTGAGCAGTATTCTACTTTTGAACAAGTAGAATTTGGAAAGACATTGTTATCAAAAAAAAGGAAGCGTGACGAAGACAACAGATGGCACAACTGGAGGAAAAAGTGTATTTTTTTGAGCTCCCTTACTGGTCTTCTTTGCTCATCAGGCATAATTTGGACGTGATGCACATTGAGAAAAATATATGCGAGAGCATACTAGGCACTCTGCTTAAGTTGGATGGCAAATGTAAGGACGGGGAGAATGCTCGGCTTGACATGGAGCATCTACGGATACGACCAGATCAGCACCCCGTGATTAAAGATGATAAGTATACCTTGCCATCGACCTTGTACGAGTTAGATAAGGATGCCGGGGAAAGTTTGTGTGAATTTCTATATGGAGTGAAGATGCCCGATGGGGTTTCCTCGAATATAAGAAGATGTGTTGATGTAAAGTCACGTAAGGTGTCGGGCTTGAAAACGCATGACTACCATCTAATTCTACGAAACTTTTACCCTTAGTGGTGCGTAGGATTTTGCCGGAAAATGTCGTTGTCATTGGATTGATTCAGCTTAGTAATTTCTTCGATGCACTATGTTCAAAGGAGTTGGTGGAATCGAAATTGGACGAGCTCAATTGTTCAATTAGGGAGGCTCGTTTGTCGACTTGAGATGATATTCCCACCTGCATTTTTTGATATCATGATCCATTTGCCTATTCATCTAGCGAAGAAGCTAAACTTGGGGGGCCAGTGTGTTACGGATGGATGTACCCGGTGGAACGGTACCTACGCACTGTGAAAGGATATGTGAGGAACAAGGCTCACCCTGAAGGTTCAATTGCTGAGGGAGACATACTCGAGGAGTGCCTTACATTCTGCTCAAGATTCTTGGACGTGGACACCAAAGACAATCGTGTTGATCGACATGAAACAGTTACTGTTAATGAGCCACCATCTAGTTTGAGCATTTTTTTCAAAAATGGATTACAAGAGGAGAGGACAGACGGTTGAAGAAATACCACCAAATGAGTTTCGGAAGATGAGGCACTACATAATTTGCAATTGTGATGAAGCTAGACCATATGTCGAGTAAGATGCACTACTGAACATCATTATTGCTTTTAATTTTAAATATCAAACTAACGGTAATATTCTTTTGTGTGCAGCGAGCATTTGGAAGAACTGAGGGCACATGGATCCGTAAATCTTGATAAGCGACATGAGGCTCAACTCGTAAGATGGTTTGAAAGCAAGATCACGGGTTTACATGCTAGAGGGGAAGTAAGTTCGGATTTGTTTGCACTTGCTCAAGGACCGGATCCCCGACCTCGTACATTGAATAGATGTCATATCAACAATTGGTTGTTTCGTACCGTTAACATCGAGAGAACCCTTGTGACACAAAACGGTGGTGTGCTTGTCAAGGGTGAGGCGAGAAGGCACAAATTGGTATGGGGTGATTAAAAGAATGATCTCACCGGAATTCCCTGGACAAAAAGAAGTTATTCTATTCCAAGGGTGACTGGTTTGATGTGCCTCTTGTCACAAGTACCAATAGAGGCGAGAGGATACAAGTAAAGATAAATATGGGGTCATTGACATCGATACTACTCGACACAAGTTTAGCAATGAACCCTATATTCCGGCAACACGAGCAGAAGCGGTGTTTTATGTGAATGCGGTGAACAAACCCGGGCCGGGAGCAAGTGTTATTTCAATGAAACCAAGGAACTTGTTTGCCATGCCTGAATTAGATCTCGAGGACTCACTTGCTATGGGTATCGAAGGTATTAATTTGCTCGGTGAACACCAGGTTTTGACAAATTGGTCTAGATCGGACAAGGAAGGCACAACCGGCGATGTCTCAGTTATTAATCAGGTTCGGGCCGAGGCGGTTGACGAACCAGACGACGAAGTATTTGATGTTGATGATGAACATGATGCATATGACACGTACATTGATGATGGAATTGTTGCACCAATAGTTCAAGATGCCCAAGATGATGAGTTTTTCAATTGATACTTACTCGACCGTAGTCATGACTTCTATGTTGCCATTATTTACTACTTCTGGAAGACTTTTGCATAAATCTTAATATTTAAAATATGAATCTAAAAATTGGTATGACAAACAAAAATAGGGGGCCGTAGGGCGGGCCAGGGTCACCAATGAGGCTCTACCGGCGAGCGTGAAGCCCAGCGAGCGGGAGCCCGATGGGCCGGCCAGCCCAACAAGCCCGGAGGTTAGTAGAGAGGAAGCAGTGTTCAGAGGAGTTCGGGATGGCAAGCACGCCTCGCCTTTTAAGTTGTGGTGCGCCCGCTTGAGGTAGCGGTGTGGCACTAAAGATTATGCTGATGTGCTGCTGTGCAGCGCTTCGCACACACCGGGAAGTAATAAGGACAAATGGGCTGGCCCAATCTCGGACTGCAATCCTTTTCTAACAAAAGGGCACATTGATAATTTGCATATGTGTTGTTGCTTTTAATATGTTGATATAGAAAATAAAAAATTGACTAACAAATGATACAAATTAATCTTTAGTAAATCAACAAATAATTAGAGTAATATGGAAGTTATCTGTCAAAATTGCCCAAATAAACAAGGCCTCCTAGTTTCAATCCATCACTGAATTACTACTAATATGTACACATATACTTGTTCCGAAAACCAAGAAATTCTACTTGCTACTTTTGGTTAGTACATTATTTACATGATTCTACAAATTAGCATCGGCGAGTAAATCGGTAACCATGCTTGATCTCAAGCTGATTAGCAATCTCAAAAGACAGAAATGCATCCTTGGCGGCGTATTTCACCTGCCATTCGTGCAACACTCTCAAACCCCAAAGCCTGTGGTTCACATTTCTGTCCTTGTACAGAGGTAGCTCCAGTACTCGATTTCCAATCTTCTCTAGTGACGACCTGTAACCATTTCGGTACAGATGGCTATACTTCTCATCAACGTCAGCAACAATCAGTTGAAGGTCTTTCCAATTAGAAATCTTGACGCCGCAGTCCTCCTGTAGGCGTTCAACATCGTTGGTGATATGCGCTCCGACAAAGATGTGGCCTTCCTCGCCGAGAAACTTGCTCGGGACATCGGGAAGCTTGTAGCCGGCATGGTGCACGGTAAATAAGGCGGCTCGAACCGACACACAATTGCGGCAATGCGAGCTTGTACCCGCCACCGCGAAGCCGAATCCACTCGGTGTCCAATCCAACGAGCAAACGTTCTGGAGGTGGGCTACCTTTGATTTCGTCGATGTACTCCGCCACTACTCCGGCGTCGCAAGTGACGATGGTCTTGATGCTCGGGTACCGCTCCTTGAAGAATTCAACCTCGTGCATGGTAGTTGGGGGCGGTCCCTGCTCCTCCGAAAGTCGTGGACGGACGGCGGCGGGGCGCCATTCGTCCCACTCCCAGCCGCTCCGATCTCAAACGTCGGCTGGATCAACGGCGGCCTCCCACGGGTTGAGGGCGACACGCTTGCCACCCTGCAGTCCCAAACCAAGAAAACAAAGTTTCGAATCTTCAACCTCGTGACAAATCCACGACTAGCTAGCAACTCATTGTGCCTTGCAGGACTAACCTTCGAAGCGACGCTCTCTGCTGACACGGCCGGGATTGCTCCGCCCGCATCACCTAGGTTACTGTAGAGGCCGGCGGCGGCGGTGGCCTCTACGGCATCCCCCATCATTTGTGGGGCGCCGCCGTCACCCGATGCGTCGCTTCGGGTCATCGCCGCTGTTTCGAGGTCGCTTGCGATGGCGGTTGCAGAGATTGCAAGCTTCGGGGGGGTCGCCGGCAATGGCGCAGGCAAGAAAACCCTTCTCCTTCGATGCGACAGTGGGAGCGAGGGGGTGGGGCGGGGTAGGGAAGATGCTAAACTAGTATATTCTATGCTGTCATTTTGGCTTCATATACAGGTCAAATCGACGTGGTGGTTGCCGAAGCAATGGGCATGGCAAGATTTGAAGACAACCGGCAAGACGAAGGGGCGGCGGTTCCTAATACTTGCTACACGCACGCGCGCGCCGGGGAGTCGTGGTCTGGCCGCAACGCTTCACCTGCACCGGATAGTTGCATGCAAAATCACACTAAGGGTTTGATGTCTGAAAAGGTTTGCGAAAAGCTCTGTATCGCAAAGTAGATCCAAACTATTTATGTAGTTTTAGATTTCATCTACATTTACTACTCCATGGAGGTGCACCATTAATTACAAGTATTAAAGTAAGTTATTTTCAAAACTACTTTCAAAATCTGTAGCTAAATACTGGATTAAGTAGGTTCATTATATTCGTCACACAAAGTTACGCTGACACGTGAAAAGGTTTTACAAATAAATTATATTTAGTGTTCCATTTATGAAAGATTCTTGGGGCTAATTTTATTTAGATGCGAACGGAAGAAGAAACGCAGCGCTGCGCCTCGCGATCTCCCACGCGTTCAGTCCTACGTACTCTACTCGAGTACCCTGGACGCCTGTTCAACGAAGCTCCTAGCCTCCTACTGAGCACGCGTCAGCTGCTGTGACGGGTGACAAGACGGCACGGGGGGGCGGAGTAGTTTGCTTCGTACACCCGACCACGCCCCCCCCCCCCCCCCCGCAAAGCGGTGAACAAAAATCGCAATGGCACAAACAAGGAACAATGCGAAGTTCGATTTCCTCAGCCACGAGGGGCCGGGACAAATTAATCTTAGAAAGGTGAGTTACGGACCGCCAATGTCGGCGGCGGCGCCGTCGCGAAGCACGCCGTCGATGTCAACCCCCGCGGCGGCGGCATCGGCCGCAATGGGGGAAGTGCGGCGCGTAGTGCCGGTGCCGATCCGGCGGTAACGGCCACTCCGGGCGCAGATCGGCCCAAGGGAAAGTCGACTTGAATGTCCGCCGTCGCGAGCGCGCGGGCGGCTCCCCCGGCGCGCACCGGCACGCACCGCGTCCTTGACACGCCTTGGGAGCGCGCGAAGACGGTCGGGCGGCCAGCCGGAGCCCCCGGCCGACCACCGTGACGGCGACCTCCGCCGCGCGCGTAAGTTCATCGTGGCGATCCTCCAGATCGTTCAGGCGGCGGCGCAGCTCCTCCGCCTGCTCGCGGCGGAAAGACGCTTCCGCCTCCTCAGCTGAGGCAAGAAACAATGGCGACGAGTCAAACAATAGCCTAGTGGGCGGCGTGCACTGACGGAATACAGGAACTCACCAAAGCAGCGGGCCTCCACATCGGCCTTGGCGCTGCGAACTTCGGCTGCCTCCATCTCAGCCGCCTGAAGGGCGGTATGCATCGCATCCCGGGTCCCCTCCAGGTCCCGTACCTTGCGCAGTGCGTCGTCTAGACGACGCCGCGTCCTCGCCAGTTCCCTCGCCGAGTCCCCGGCCTCCTCGACGAACGGGGCGTTGCCCCGAGACGAGGAAGAAGACAAGCTCCGAGGATTCCGACGACGAAGATCCACGGGACGGAGGCGCCGCGCCGGCCGAAGGACCGGGCCATATGTCGCACTAGGAAACGAGAAGAAGAATGACGGCATCGGATCCTCGGCGAGCACGGGAAATTATGGAGACGAGGAAGACACTCACCCCCGGCGAGAAAGCAACCGATGGAGACGTGGCGGGACCGACGGCGACGAACCCCCCGGGGCCTCTTCGCGCGGGCGCTTCTCTCCGCCATAGATGCGCGCGAGGGAGTCGAGGGGGAGACGAGCGGCTACTCAAGATCGACGAGAGCGGCGCGGTGCAAAGGAGCGGGATTGGAAAACACGGCGAGGCCCCGCGGTTATATAACTCGCGTCGGGGCAACCGCATTCGTACCCTGCGCCGTGTGGGGCCGACGGATCAATGACTAAAAGGCGGAATATCCCATTGCGGGGACGCGACCCCACTAACTCGGCGGGGTGGGGCGGTTACCAAGGGTCGATGACGGGTCTACCCGGCCACTTGTTGGCCCACAAATCGGTCTTTAACGGAAATTTGACTCGGGTGACCCCATGCGTGGACGGAGTTGCGGGACCCACCTGTCGGTAGGATTGTTGCGCCAAACCGTCGGCGCCCGAACCCGCGAGAGATTTCCTCATTGGACGAGTTGTGGGCCCCACTGTCGGCACCCAGCATTGGGATGTGTTCTTGAGTTGTTCATGTTCATAATGAACTTGATCATTTGTATCGTTTAATCATAACTTCAAAGTTGTTTATATTTGTCAAATGACGTCCAAATCGGGAAATTTTTTTCCTACATTCTTATGACAACATAATCTAGATCATGGTGTCCACTCCATATCGTGTCACGGCGTACGAGCAATAATAATTTAAAAATAGAACATTTCATAACTAGATTCAAGATTTTCAATCGAAGAGACGACGTCAATTTGAAATGAGATGAATACCAAAGTTTCATAGCTCGTCGAGATGAACAAACTTTATATTGGTTGGATTCTCATTTGAAGAAGGGGTACGATCACGTAGAACAAAAATGACATGTCTCCGACAAAGTTTCTTAAACAATGAGAGTGAACCTAGGATTAACTAACAATGTGTAGGACCACGCAGGATGGCATGCTTGGTACTCGTGGCGTAGGTTCTGCAGCGAGGAGTGTAGGATCCGAAACGAGTGTGATTGGTTCTTCTACACACTCAAGGAAGCGTTAATGATCTGAAGGAAGGTATAAAAGTTGTGATTGCTGATATTTCTTGATAAATTAGTTCCACACATGATGCACCCTAAGAGACATTCTGGATTTCAGTGTACATGTTTGCGTTCTTTCTTGTGTTTTACAAGTTCAGTCGATTGCTAAACATTGTTTCGGTGCACGGGATTTCAGTTATCATTTGTTACGACGGTTCGTTTAATGCTTTCTTCATTTTCGGGAAATTTATCCGCAAAGCGACGAGGGACCTTGCAGAGAGGCTGCGCGTCATTTCAGTCACATCTTTGAAGAAATCCAGCTAATAAACACAAAGCATGTCTCTCAAGTTGTGTCTTTCGACTATGTATGTGTCTTTACAATTTGTGTCCTTGTAGAGCATGTTTTTGATGATCCTTAGTTGGTGTGGTGTCAACGTGACTCGGGTAGCTAGCCTATGAAAACTCAGTTGTCATAAATCTTACCCATTGCTACCCGATCTTTATGTTTGTTACACATATTTGTGTGATGCATTTTACTCTGGTACAAATCTGATAAAGGGTTTATGGTAGTCTGCTAAAGTTTTTACAAATATGACATTCGTAAATTTACTCTGACCACATCAAAAAATGTGTAACCAATATACAATAACTTTGTGGTAAACAAGAAGTAAACTTTGTGGGACCCATCCGTCAGCTGGCCACACCAAAATGCATCCCTCAAATACGCCAAACGTTCGTAAAAAATGGGTAGCCGGCGATTTGGAATGTGGCGCCGGCTTTTTTCCCATCCGAATTATTTAACTTTCGCCCAAACTACCGCGCAACCATGACTGGGGCCACCACGCCAGGTTACAAGAGTAAAAAGTCGCGCGTCTTTACTTTCCCTCTTGAATCCCCTCGCAAAACAAATCTACAACTCGGTCAGTTAGGGGCCAGGTAGACGATACGACTACCGCCGCCGCCGCCAAGCTGCTTCTCGCCGCGCGTACACGAGGATGCCGTCGTCGAGGGAGCCGACAAGGGTGACCCCTACGTCCTCTGAAGCGCAGCGCACACTGTCGTCGGCCATGCTACCTAGAATGTTCACAACCCCTGGTGCGGCGATTGGTGAACCTACCGCCACCATGGCCTCTAGGCCTAGGGCGATGGGGGCTCTCTTTGGGTCATCATCACCTTCGGGCGACGATGAAGCACGCGTCGACGTGGACATAGGTGCAGACCCTGATGTTTTACCTTCATCTCAGGACGAGACGACCGAGGCCAGGTACGCTGTATCGTGGTTCCATCTTTCCCCTCGTTCGTACCGCATCCAACATCTCATGCATCCGTGCATGCACCGGTACCCTAGATTTCATGCATTTGATCACGCGATTTGCACACCAAATTTCTTCACATGTTATTGATATGACATCGAAATGAATGCGCGAGATCATTAGATGATCGATCTTGGACCGTATATATGATTGAGAAGGGTATAGATGGGGAGCCGGATACAACACATACTTGTCACCCTCGTGGTTCACAAATCACCCTACAAACCATAAACAACTCGAAACAAAAAGCGGGGTACGGGATGAGGGACATTGTTTACTACAAGACTAGAATTCCGACTCTCTTGCGGAAGCAACACTCACCGAGATCGACTACGACGTCGACGTAGAAAGAATGAAACAGATTCACGAGGAGGAGATGGTGATCGGATTAGTTATCTCCAGAGAGCCAATACCTATAAACCATACCATGGCCATAACACCTTTGAAATCCAAAAGTGCTTACATAAATGCGATGATGAAGAAGAAGTAGAAGAATGTGACTTAGATGAATACAAACTTTGGCTAGCTGATTTGCATCAAGAGAAGAAAGCCTTGGGTAAGATATGCTTGACCAAATATTTGTGTACTTATACTCCGAATTTGCATGTTCGGTCACATGAATGAAATTAATTATGGATTATATTTTAGAATTAAAAGACATTTTCGGGGATGACACAATCGATACATACAGAGAATACCGAATGTTGCGGGATCGCTTGAAGACATCGGTAATATCCCTCTCCTAATTTGCAAGCAAATTACCATTTTTTGTCATACTACAAAATATGATCGGTCATCATATGCCACTAAATTCTCTGCAGAACGGTACGTGGACCCCTCCTTCATTTTGCAACACGAGAATGAAATGAACCCAACACTGCAGGTGCGGCCTCCATCTCATGCTCGGCGTTGGAAACAACGGGAGCAAGGATGCGGTAACATGTGTTCCATAGAAATTACCCGTCCGTGCATACGGTTATTTTGTGGGTATTATCACATGCATGTTGTTCGCATGGAATAGGCTCACAAAAAGTTAAGAAAAGAGGACGCGGTCCCGTAAGAGCATTGACGGTAATCGCCAAGAGAATCAAGGCGGGCAAGCGACGATTAGACATTCAATTCTCTAAACATGGAGGACCGGTAGGTGATAACTACCGCTCATTCGTTGATGAAGTGGTCAGTATACAAGGAAAAGGGCTCCTATCATTGGAGTGAAATCATGGAAAAATGTTAGGGAAGAAGTCAAAAACGCAATAGCAACTGATGTATTGGTAATAATAGACTTTGCTTTTCAGTAGAATTCAAATAAAAACTAACATATGAACTCACAAAATATTTGAATGCTATTGTGATTATATAACAGGCAAAGTGGGACATGGAGGATAATGCTGAATCAAGGGAAAAGATATGGGCCATTGCTAGGGAGCGTTACAAAGGATGGCGTTCAACTTTCAGTGCTACGGCCAAGACATACAACGGCTACCACCGGAGAATGTTACATAAGCCTACGGAATTAGATATTGTTGAATGGCACTATCGTTGAAGTATTTCGATCGCTAAATTCAAGGTTTGTTCCACATTGTTAATTACGATTTCTGACCACTACATTTTTCATTCAAATGGCGATGTCTGAGTCTTTAAGATTTTTGTTCATAACTTTACATTGTATAGGAAAGGAGCACACAAAATTCTGCGATTCGATGCCAACAAATGACAAGACATTTGTCAGGCTCTAAGCCTTATTCTCAGCGCAGCTATGAGAAGGTAATAACTGGACAAGCACATCTCCAATCTGTCTTGCAGGATGAAGAACATTAATTTGTTATTTTCTTGGCATAACAGAGAGACCCAGAAACTGGTGAAGAGCCCGATGATATGGAACTTTGGTGGATAACTCACACTAACCAGGGGTCTTGGACAGACGAACAATCTAAAAATGTCTATGTGAGTTCTCAATGAATTAGTTCATACATTACTATACATAGGCTTATGCAACTATAGAATGCAACCAATCTCTTGTTCAACTAACTCCTCCACCTGTGCCTTGCAAATGTTAGGACACCGCAAGCAGCGTTATTGCTGAGGCGGAATCAAATGCAGACAACAACTTTGTTTCCCAAAAGAAAAAAACGAGATGTTCCAAAAAGCCTACAAAGAAGTCACGAAGTGCAAATCAACCAAGTTGCATGGAAACGGGTACACGGCAAAAAACCCAACTAGAAGGCGAAATTTGCTCAATGCGGAGCGCGAGGATCAAATTCGTAGGGAAGAGCTACAGCATGAGGAACACGTCGAGCTCATGGACGCATTTGGGCAGCTAAAAGAAAAAATGTCAGGATGGGAAGAAGAAAGGGAAGCAGAAAGGAGAGAACATGCACGCCAACTTGAAGAAAGTGAAAAGAGAAGGCAGGCAGATCTACAAAAGCTTAGGCAAGAGTTCCTATCAATGCTGCAAGCATCAAATGGACAGTCACAAATTCCACAGGTACTGGTCAAGCTATTTGCATGAATGGGTTTCTTTCCTTGGGTTCTATATATGAATGTTTGTATCCTTTGGTAGGTTGACCAGCCAATATCTGTGCAACCATGCCCAAACAACAATGTCACTGAATCTGCCGACATGGCGGTAGTTGCATCAATCACCCAGCAAAACAACCTTGTCGCTGAATCCGCAGACAACGTGGCGGCGGAACCATCAATTCCTACATCTGGGAATGTACAAGCAGACTCCAGGAATGTGCTCTCGTGTACTCAGGTTGTTCTCGAATTCACAACTTTTTACTAGTACATATCATCGATTCATCGATGAAATTACGCCTAATCTTGTCCTTCCAAATGATTGGTTCATAGGAGAAGGAATGCGAAGAAGCTCGAAAACAAGTATTTCGCAAAACCGAAGCACTAAAGGTGGTGTTAACAATCCGAAGCACAATCCACCGTTAGACAAATTTCTTCTCAACGGACTACGGGTACAAGTTGCACAAAGGAGACGACAAAGCACCAAAAAGACATGAGGTGAAGCTTTTTTCAACAACTCTTCTGCTTTGTGAATGTAATTCATGTTTTAAATTTGTCAAAGTGTGTTTATGGTTGTGGTAATTATTTGATGTCATTATGCTATTTTTATGAATCACAATCAATCTTTGGTTTGCTATATGTTGTTGTTTCACAAATTCCAATATTAGAGATTAATTGATGCTAGCTTCAAAATTTTGTTGATTCTTTACGGGTGATGCGACCTCCTTGCATTGAATCCCCCTTTGCTTGATCAAGTGTTGGGATCATCTCCAAGTAACAATTGGCGGACCAAGTTCTTCATGTCCTAGCAAATTTGTCAACTATGTGTTGAAACAATGTCCGTGCCAAACTTTTCAGTATTTAAGTACTTCATGAGTCATGTAATTAACTCAGTGGATGGTTCAATGTTGGTTAATTAACTATAGATGCATTGTTATATTTATCTGTTGATGTTAATTAATGTTGCAATTACTGCTGCTACATAAATGAGCGTGGCAGAATACACCAGTGTTTTTCGTTGCCAAAAAGTAGCGTGGCAATAGTAAGGTGCACTTGTAGCACCCCTAATACGAACGTGGTAATAAGAAATTCAACTTGTAGCGACACAAAAGGAACGTGGCAATAGTATGGTGTACTTGAAGCAACCATTAATAGGAACGTGGTAATAAGAAGTTCAACTTGTAGCAACACAAAATGAGCGTGGCAATAGATAGTGCACTTGTAGCAACCCTAATAGAAACGTTGTAATAAAGACTTTAACTTATGGCAACCAACCAAATTTCGAAGCAATAATAGAGGACCACATATTACAACCAATCAAATTACGTGGCAATAGAGGATACCACCTAAAGCAACGTAACCAATATCGTGGCATCAGACAATGCTACCTATCACATCGAAATCAACTTTTGTGGCAATAGAGGAGACCACCTATAGCAACTAACCAATTTCGTGGCATTAGACAATACTACATATTCCAACCAAATTACTTTCGTGGTAATAGACGAGGTTCAACCAATAGCAACCAAAGTCAGTGCGTAGCAATACTATAACTTGCAACGAAACAGAAACGTTGCAATTGCACCTTTGGCAACACCGCGGATGTGTCGCAATAGTACACTTTGCAACGGGAACAAGTGTTGTAAAAAACCCTAATTGCAACGTTGCGTTACGTTGCAACAAAAAAACTTTGGCAACCACTAGATGGACAACGACGCAATACCCTAATGCAACGCGGCCTTTCGCATCCCATGGCCCACGGAATAATTTGGTTGCAATTGTGTCTATTGCAACCAAATATGGCATATTGCAACACATTTTGTGCGTTGCATGAGGGGGAAAATCTAGTAGTGCACTTCTCTCACCAACCTTATCACATCCCAAAGCCCAACCATCAAAGCACTTACAACTAGCAATTGTCATACCAAGCTGAGGTTCCTGACTAAACAACCAACTCAGCACTTCACGCAACTTATTGTTCTCATCTTGCAAGTGACCAACATATTTTGCAAGATCCAAATTCTTTATAGCTTGTAATTCACAAGTAGAATAGGAAGTAGGAATAGGCACTTTCAAATCAGCCTCAAGCGAAACAATGCAAGATCGAAGCTCAGCGATTTTTTCATACAAACCAGGGCAAGAAGTACAAGCACCAAGCAAAGTGGGTCTAGATTGCAACGCAGCCAACTCAACCCTAAGCACATCTAGTTCCTCACACTTGGAGGCATGCTTTTCCCTAAGAGCAGTCAAATCAGCTAGGAAAACAGAGCAATCAGCACAATCAACTTCATCAGAAACCACAGGGCTTGCCTTAAGAGAATCAATTTCAAGCTTGCCATCAAGAACCTATGTTTCTAGCTCAGCCACTCTAGTCCTAGCATCTTCAAGCAAAGCTCTAAGCTCCTTCCAAAGCTTCTTAGCCTCTCTAAGCATGTGATCACGAATATCAAGCAAGTGAACCAACTCCTCATTCTCCTTGTGCAAAGAAGAGAGCTCATCACATACCTCATCCTCGGAATCCAAGTCCGAGGCGTCCTTCTGGCTTCTCCTACTGCTGGAGCTGCGAGCCATGCCGCAGAAGTTGTCCTTGAGGCTTAGGCACATCACACAAAGGCCGTTGATATACTTGTTGAGGTTCTTCTTCTTCTTGTCACCCTCTTCATCTTCATCACTCGAGCTTGAAGACGTGTCCTAGGAGTCGGACTCGATGTCGCTCGATCTCTTCATCTTCTCTCGAGATCATGTCTTTTTCCCATGTCCATGATCCTTCTTCTTGGACTTCTTCCTCTTGTCCTTGAACTTGTGCTTCGAGAACAGCTCGTTCACCATCAGAGTATCATACTTCTCGGACTCAACAATGGCCTCGAACTTTCTGCCCCAAACCGTACGATTCAGCGAGTGTATGAGTTTGACAGCCCTATCATGATCATCGTACGGAAGCACATCCACATTGGCCCTCATGTTGTTCACCACAACCGTGAACCTCTGAAACAAGGCATCGATGGACTCACCGGGGAGATGAGTGAAGTTCTCGTAGTCTCTCCGGTAAGTCGCATACAAACGAGCCTGAACTTGGGCATTCCCAACATGAGCTTCCTTCAACACCGACTAGATTCTACAAGCCAAGTGCTCGGTATGCACTCGATCACATTCGGATTGACACAGAGCACGAAACAAGTAGTCGACCGCCTTGTTGTTGGCATCGAACAGGTCCCTCGATCCTAAAGCAAGGAAGTTCATCGGCTGGACATAGCATATGTCTACCGTGACATCCCAAAGGATCTGACCTTTTCCACGGAAGAACGCTGCCATCCGTTTACACCACATCTGGAAGTTCTTTACATCAAAATGTGGAGGACCCGAACCCCGTTCCTGGTACGCCATGTTTGGATCATAGACTGGTTGGAGTCAATCAAGACCCGTAACCCACTCTGATACCACTTGAAGGACCGAAACGGCGAACCAGAGAGGGGGGGTGAATGGGAGCTGATAAAAATTATATTCAAGAATTCTCCCTATGAACCCGATTTCACTCATGTGCCTCCACAGGCTTCTCTTGCCAAGCCCACGCTGCCACTGGCTGCTAGACCTAGGAGCAAGACTCCACTAAGTAACACTCGAAAATACGTAGCGGAAAATAACTAGAGCACCTGCTGCTAGAGTAAAACCGGTCAGGCCGGTTTCTCAAACCGGCCAAACCGATTTTGCAAGGGGAGAAAACGACTCAATCACCCGAAACCGGTCAGACCTCTTTGCCAAACCAGTCAGACTGGTTTTGCCACACTTAGCCAAAAACCAACACACCAAAACCAGTCAGACCGGTTTCGCCAAGGGAGCTCAAACTCAAATTCCCAAAAATAGAGAAAACGAACTCGAAACTTGGCGAAACTTGGACTAGAGCTTCCGGCGCCCTGCGACCCCAAACCAGTCAGATTGGTTCTCCAAACCGGTCAGGCCGGTTTTGGCTTGACAGCCACGCCCAAATCAGCCTCAAGCGAAACAATGCAGGATCGAAGCTCAGCGATTTTTTCATACAAACCAGGGCAAGAAGTACAAGCACCAAGCAAAGTGGGTCTAGATTGCAACGCAGCCAACTCAACCCTAAGCACATCTAGTTCCTCACACTTGGAGGCATGCTTTTCCCTAAGAGCGATCAAATCGGCTAGGAAAACGGAGCAATCAAGACAATCAACTTCATCAGAAACCACAGGGCTTGCCTTAAGAGAATCAATTTCAAGCTTGCCATCAAGAACCTATGTTTCTAGCTCAGCCACTCTAGTCCTAGCATCTTCAAGCAAAGCTCTAAGCTCCTTCCAAAGCTTCTTAGCCTCTCTAAGCATGTGATCACGAATATCAAGCAAGTGAACCAACTCCTCATTCTCCTTGTGCAAAGAAGAGAGCTCATCACATACCTCATCCTCGGAATCCAAGTCCGAGGCGTCCTTCGGCTTCTCCTCCCTCTGCCGGAGGCTGCGAGCCATGCCGCAGAAGTTGTCCTTGAGGCTTAGGCACATCACACAAAGGCCGTTGATATACTTGTTGAGGTTCTTCTTCTTCTTGTCACCCTCTTCGTCTTCATCACTCGAGCTTGAAGACGTGTCCTAGGAGTCGGACTCGATGTCGCTCGATCTCTTCATCTTCTCTCGAGATCATGTCTTTTTCCCATGTCCATGATCCTTCTTCTTGGACTTCTTCCTCTTGTCCTTGAACTTGTGCTTCGAGAACGACTCGTTCACCATCGAGTATCATACTTCTCGGACTCAACAATGGCCTCGAACTTTACGCCCCAAACCGTACGATTCAGCGAGTGTATGAGTTTGACAGCCCTATCATGATCATCGTACGGAAGCACATCCACATTGGCCCTCATGTTGTTCACCACAACCGTGAACCTCTGAAACAAGGCATCGATGGACTCACCGGGGAGATGAGTGAAGTTCTCGTAGTCTCTCCGGTAAGTCGCATACAAACGAGCCTGAACTTGGGCATTCCCAACATGAGCTTCCTTCAACACCGACTAGATTCTACAAGCCAAGTGCTCGGTATGCACTCGATCACATTCGGATTGACACAGAGCACGAAACAAGTAGTCGACCGCCTTGTTGTTGGCATCGAACAGGTCCCTCGATCCTAAAGCAAGGAAGTTCATCGGTGGACATAGCATATGTCTACCGTGACATCCCAAAGGATCGACCTTTTCCACGGAAGAACGCGCCATCCGTTTACACCACATCTGGAAGTTCTTTACATCAAAATGTGGAGGACCCGAACCCCGTTCCGGTACGCCATGTTTGGATCATAGGCGGTTGGAGTCAATCAAGACCCGTAACCCACTCTGATACCACTTGAAGGACCGAAACGGCGAACCAGAGAGGGGGGGTGAATGGGAGCTGATAAAAATTATATTCAAGAATTCTCCCTATGAACCCGATTTCACTCATGTGCCTCCACAGGCTTCTCTTGCCAAGCCCACGCTGCCACTGGCTGCTAGACCTAGGAGCAAGACTCCACTAAGTAACACTCGAAAACACGTAGCGGAAAATAACTAGAGCACCTGCTGCTAGAGTAAAACCGGTCAGGCCGGTTTCTCAAACCGGCCAAACCGATTTTGCAAGGGGAGAAAACGACTCAATCACCCGAAACCGGTCAGACCTCTTTGCCAAACCGGTCGGTGGTTTTGCCACACTTAGCCAAAAACCAACACACCAAAACCAGTCAGACCGGTTTCGCCAAGGGAGCTCAAACTCAAATTCCCAAAAATAGAGAAAACGAACTCGAAACTTGGCGAAACTGGGACTAGAGCTTCCGGCGCCCTGCGACCCCAAACCAGTCAGATTGGTTCTCCAAACCGGTCAGGCCGGTTTTGGCTTGACAGCCACGCCCGGTCTTCGGCCTCGACTTTGTAGCTCAGCCAAGTAACCTGATGGTCTTCTGGTGAACCACCGGAAACCCCACGAACTTGATGTAGCCTTCGCCAATCACCACTCATGACTTGGCTCCCACGAAGTCCCGGCTTGACCTTGGTTTTGTGGCTCAACCAAGAAACCGCCCTCGATTCATCTTGCCGTTCTTGCCACCATGCGGCCCGTACTTGACCCTGCTAGACACCGAGTCCCTCAAACCAAGCCTACTTGTCTTCACACCTGGACCTCACCGGCAACAACCTTTCGCGCTTGCTCTTCACTTGCACCAATGCGTCAAGCCACAACCTATACCTGCAATACTTAGCCAAGAATCAGTCCACACAACGTTGTCAATCACTCAATACACCAGGAAGCGACTATCCACCAGTCCTCGAACCACACATGGTCCTCGGCGACGGAGATGCTCGCAGGACATCGACGACGGAGGAACGCCCCAAGTTGAGCGCTAATACATTGGGCGACGCTGGGTCGCAGAAGATGGCAAGGAAGCCCCCCAAAGTCTTGCAAGCATGGGCTAAGGTCAGCGAGCAAGTAAGTAACAGGACCTATACCCATTCTTGTTTTGCATATTTAATTCGCTGCGCTTGTGATTGATTAAGGTCGTTGTTTATACGCAGAGCACCCCCGGCTACGTCGGACAGCGCCAAGAATGCCTCCAGCTAGAAGGCGTTCGGGAGCAAGGGGGAAGAGGCGCTGGTGGAGCAATCGTCGGTGGTCTCAATGGCGTATGTGACGAGCTCAGCCGTTGAGGCTGGAGTGACAGCGGCGTTTACGGTGAAGAAGGCCAGAACCAGTACCGCTCCACCCGTCGGGGGGGTAAGACGACCTTTGCATGGCTGACCCATGGCCGACGTTAGATCCGCAGGCGGCTGAGGTTGGAGGTGCCCACGCTGAATATGACAGGGGTTGGTGCCTGTACGTTGGGACCCCGTGGGAGGGCGACATCATCGTCGATCGTCACGACGTCGATGAGTTCAAAGAGGTGCCGCGCACGATCAGGGGCACACGCGCGGTAAAGACCTGGGCCTTGATACTCTGATCTTTGATGTTGATCTCCTCCATCTTGAGAAGTCTCAAATTAAAATTTGTCTTTTTGTGTTGCAGTCACTTGCCATGCGACCTCAAGCTCAGGCGGGCCTTTGAGGGAGGTGGCCAATGCCCACGCAGAGGTTGTCGCGGCCCGCGAGGCTACTTTGCAGGCCCAGGTCGAGGACGCGCAGGAGATCTAGCGCGTGAAGGAGACCATGGTTCGCCAGGCAGAGAAGGAGGTGGCCACCTTGAAGAAGAAGTTCGAGGTCGCCGAGCGGAAGGCGAAGGATGCGGCTGACGACCTCCAAGCCGTGGCAGAAGGTAAGTTTTCTAGGTCACCAAAGGTTGGCCCCATGTGCTCCTTAGGTCTTTTTCCTCATGTTTTCCACCTTGAATGGACTCAGTGTGACGCCCCAGGTTTTTAATTAACGTCACTAACGCCAATGACCGAATCAGCCGAGTCAAACCGGCCGACCCTGGTCAAACCTAGGTCTACCTAGGTCATCACCTCGAAAACCTCGCCAGTTGTCACACCCGGTTTTAAAGGCAAAACCGAATGCATTGATCACGTGTGCGCCAGGATCAAGTTACACACACGTTTAGACATTATGAATACCAAAAACAGTGCCACACGATTAAAGAGTTATTACAAACAATAGTCTTAAACGAATCTTAAATAAACGAGTTCTCGCAGCGGACAAAATGCCTCCACGAGCGGTGCCCGAAGACTACGCACACCTAGAACTCCACGGAAATCTCCTGGAATATCTTCAAAGTTCTCCCCGGTCGAGCGAGCGAATCCGGGTATTGTAGATGCAAGAGAATAAACAAGCGTGAGCACATATCGTACTCGGCAAGGGAAAACAACATAACATGCGAGGCCATATGGTGGATGGCTAAGGTTCAAGCACTTTAGCATTTTAGTTGGTCAAGTTTTATTAGCAACTTCGATTACTAAAGGTATAAGTTCATACCAACCCAATTAATAAGATATAATCATCATAAATAAAGAATAAAACAACAATTTAAACATTAAAGTTCCATATTTTAATCATGTGAGTGTCCGGGCCGCTCTTGATCGTGAGCACGGCTAATCGATTAGTTTAACACTGCGAGAGGTTGTACATCTTTACCCACAAGCAGCGTAAAAGCTCCGAAGAACTTTGGACCCAACCATGCAGTGTTTGCAAGACACCATATCACACTTCCGAGGTGTGATTGCATAGGGACGCTACATGGCTTTTACAAAGGTTCCCTAGCAAGTTATGACCCACAAGGTTCGGATCAGTTAGCAAGGTATAAAGTCCCCTAGCAGGTCGATACCCCACCATAAAAGAATAACTCACCCAACCCCCTGCTAGAGCGAGTCCATACCCCACAGTACCGCCGGTCCCTTGTCCTTATCAGGTAAGACCATCCCAAGCTAAAGTTCCTAATTATTCAGCCAAGACCATTGCCCATTAGTTCTTGTGGTTGTACTGTTTTCTTGGGTGGTTCTCCATGTTCCGGTTACATATTAAAGTGGTCTTGTAAAGTAAAAGATCATAAACGGAACATAGAAAAACAAAAAAGGTAACCAAGTAGATTAATACCAATTCCCAGTTGAGCATGCTAAGCAATAACTACCACAAGATTAATTTAATTCCCGGTATCAAGGTAAAGGTAGTAAAAAGCTAGGCATGATCCTTAATAGGTTCCCATCAAATTAATGCAAGCGAAAAGGTGAAAACAGTGAATTTAGATGCATGTTATGTAGGACAAGCGGGCATGCATCAAGGAATACTTGCCTTCAACAAAGCCTTGCTGCTCAAACTCTTGCACGACTTGATCTTCAAATCCCTCGAACGAATCGCTCTCTACGGTCCACAATCATCACATACAAGCATACAATAGGAATAAATAACAAACAGTCACCAAACAGATCAAACGGATCTAAACAGTAGCATAAAACTAATCTACGCTTCGAGACGAACGCGTGGACATAAAGAACGCTAAAATCGGAGCTAAAACGACTAAGTTATGGCTTCGGGAAGGTGTAGGGACTAATCTGTGAAGATTTGAAAAGGTTTTGGGCTAAAATAAAGAAAAAGGACTAAACTGTAAGAAAACTCATCAGGTGGAAGGGTATTTTTGTAATTATAAGAAACTCGGGGGCTTTTACGCAAAACTGCCGGTGGCGGCGGGTTTGACCTAGTTGACCGGGTCGGGTTGATCTAGATCCGTTGGATGCGGATCTAACGGCTGCGGCGGTTTGCGGCGGCGCGGCTTAGATCCGGCCCCGGATCTCGATCCGGCGGCCACGGACATGCGCAAGCGACGGGCGGCGGGGAAACACAAGCCGGCGGCGGCGGCGGCGGCGGGCGGCGGCGGACTCGCCGGCGGGGACCCCGATCTAGGGTTTCCGGCCACGGTTTGAGGCGCGGATGGCATCTACGTGATGCGCGCAAGCAAGCGGGTCGATCTAAGGCGGCGGCTCGGGCGGAGACGCGGCGGCGCGGGCGGTCGATGCGGCGGCGCGGGGCGCGGACTCCGGCGAGGTCGCACGGGCGGTCGGGTGCACGGGGACGACAACGTGTAGCACGGGCACGCTGCTCACCTCCTTGCGCGGCTCGGAGCGGTTCCTTGGCGGCGGAAGGACGACGACGGCGGGTTTCGACGGCGGCGGCGGCGGCGAGCTCGAGCTAGGGTTTCGGGCGGGGGCGCAAGACGGCGGCTCGGCTCGGGCGGCTCGGATGGGAGATCCGGGGGGCGGCGGTGTGCCTTAAATAGCCGGGGCGGGCTCCTTGGCGTGCGGGCCAAGCACGGGAAGGCGCGGCCGGCCGGACTCGGGCGGCGGTGGCGCGGAGTCCGGGCGGAAGCCGGCGCGGGGGTAGGGGATGACGTGCGGGCCCCGGGCGGTCGGCGGCCGGCGGGCGGGGGGGGAGCGTCGAGACGCGTCGGATCCGGATCCGACGGCCGGATCGCGAGCAAGCGGCGGGGCGCGGGACGGCGCGGGTGGCCGGGGCCAGGCGGGCCGGAACGCCGGCGCGCGCGCGGGTTAAGGCGGCTGCGGCTGCTAGCGGCGCGGGTCGGGCCCTGGCGGCTGGGGCCGGGGCTGCGGGTCGCGATGGGGTAGAAGGGGAAAGGGGTTAAGGGAAATAGGGTTTAGGTTTTGGGATTTTTAGGGATTTAGGAAAAAGGCTTCAAACAAATAGAATTCAAATTTGAATTTGAACTCCAGCAACCAAAAATAATGCACCAGCATGAATGCCGCAAATAATTCCTATATTTCATTAACTTCATTTTAGAAAAGTTTTAAATGCCTAAATTAAATAAACAACCTTATATTTCCTTAAGCAAATAAATGGTTGCTAGCAAATTTTAATAAAGCCATTTTTTTAATAGAATTAGGGTGTTACACCAGTGAACCCTATTGAACCCCTTGACCAAGTCTACACACACCCGTGGTCAACCCTTGGTCAAAGATACGGTGAAACCCGGCTTAACCATTGATGTCGGCGAATGCTGTCCGGAACTTTTGCCGCGTTCTCCAAATTTCACCTAAACGCTTCAAAATCTACCTTCATGATAGTTGTCCAGCTTGTTGAGGGACACAACTTTCGTGTAGATTGGCATTTCAAATTTTGAGTGGAAATTGGTGAAAAACTTGGTCGGCTGACAGTACCTCCTGTTTACCAGAACATGGTGACATTCAAAGATTGCAGCGTTTTGTGCAAAATCCGTTGAGAAAAACACCGTACAGCCTTTCTGAAAGTTGTAGGGGGTAGTGAGATCTACAACTTTCCTATTCACTATGTTGTGCACTTCTATTCAAATTTTCGAAGTTCTACGCGTTCAAACAGGGGCACACCGAAATTGAATCCTGCCAAAACGCGCTCGCGCGCTCGCGCCGCGCGCGGCGCCGCGCGCCGCGCACCGCCCGCGTGCGCACCGGGCCCGCTCACCTCAGCATCTGTGCCCCCGCTCGCGCCTTCCCAAGGACACGCTCGCGCCTTCCCAAGGACCCACTCGTGCCTTCCCAACACCCGCTCCCCGAGGCGCCTAGTGTCTCGTGCCGCCCGTACACGCCACACCTTGGTCCACCGGTCCGTTCGTGTTTCCCCTGTCAGGCGCTCCGGCCGAGGCCTTGGTCTTCGCGCCCGCCTCGGCGGCCGTGGGCGCGCACCGGGTGCGGGGGCGCTGCGCCTATTAAAGCGGGCTGGCGCTCGCTGGTCGAAGGGGGCAGTGTCTCAGGCGCCGTGGGTACCGGCGCCGGCGAACCTCCACCTCCACGTAGCTCCGGCGCAATTGGATAGCTCCTTGCCTTTCCTAGCCCTCCAGGAACTAACCCCCGCCGCCCGTTGCCTTTCCCCGGCCGGAGGCTCGCCGGGACGGGCAGCCGCGGCGGCCACCACCGCCGGCCGCGGTGCGCCCGCCCACCGGTAGCTCCTCTCCCCGACCGAGCCCACAAAATCGGCGGTTAGCGAGCCCCTAGTCAACATCCCCGCCTTCCCCGGCCAAGCCTGACGGCGAGCTCGCCGGAATTTGGCCGGAGCCACGCCGGCCGGCCCCGAGGACCACATTGCAAAGGGGCAAATCTTTTCAAGGGCCTGACTGCACGTTGGTAACTGAAATAGTACTTGTGAATTGCAGAAACTTGTAAATTGCGTAGAAAATCGTAGAAAAATCAGAAAAATGCTAACCCTACTTTGTTGGCTTCGTTGTGAAAAATCCTAAAACTTTTGTTATTCTTTCCTGAGCTAGTTCGTGATAGTTTTTGCATGAAAAATAGGAATGTGAAAAACCTAGATCTGCAATATCTTAATTTCCATAAACCTTCTGTGTCCAATTTTTGGGTATGTGGTGTCTTATGTCATGACCGGCTCTTGTACCAAAAATTGGACAAAGTTGTGATGTAAATCGTTTTATAAAAATTGTTTTCCTTTTCTGCAGAATCTGCATAAATGATTTGTGTAGCTAAAAATAAATAGATTTTTGCAACCAACTTTTGTATACTGTCTTGTTATTCCAAAACACACCTCTGGTGAATTAATCACAATTTTATAAATGCCAGAAGTAATTATTCTTGAATTATGCTTTATTTTCTTGGTAATTGCATAAGTGAAGTTTCATAATAATTCTAGGTGTATGTGCTGCATCCCTAGGGTAGTTTTTTACCATATAGCATGTGTGAGAAAGTTTGGATCATTTTGTTGAGTAGTTATTTTTGTGTGCATTTACCTTGTCCTTCTAGCTAGATTTTGTCATTTTAAAAAATAATTAATTTCTAGCTATCCAAGGCATGCATGTTGGTCCAGTGGCTTGTTATAGGTGTTTAGTGTGTAGCACGCCCTTCCACTGAATTTTATTAATTAAGTTCATGAATAAAAGCTATGCAGGCCATTAAGGGCTTAATAGTCTTTTAGGGCTAGTTTGGATGCTCAGGGATGCAAAATCCAGGGTACAGAAGCCACCAGGGGGATTTATGTGGCTAATTACAATCCTGTTGTTTTCCGTGGCAGCACTCCCCAGTCCCCCTGCGCTGTTTGGGAGTTTCCATCGGGCCTCTGAGCCTCCACAGTTCGTGCCTTTGCTTTTGGAATCCCAAGTGCGTGCAACAGGAAATCCAATAAAAAAGGAAAATCAAGGAAAGTTCAAGGAAAATAAGAAAAATCAACAAAGATAAATGCATTGAGAAACTTATATTTCAATAAAAAGTAAAATTACAATATAAATAGAAACTTATTGTACAAGTCCCAGGCTCAGCATATCATGCTCACTACAACAAAATGGCTTATATAACTTAATCCATGGTTCAATGTGAATGGTCAAGCCAAAGAGATTGTTGTTGTAGGGGGAGAAATTGGTTTTCCAAGATTACCAATCCTTTTGAAGCAATTATGGCTCAGAGACCTGCATTTAAGATCAATGAAATAGACTGCTTAGTCCAGTAATATATAATGTAACTAAAGAAAAAACACTATGCAAGAGAAATATACAAAATAATAAAAACAGATACAGACTGCTTGGTCCTATAAACCAAGGCATTTCAGTGCCATTTCAGTGCCAACCTCTGCAAAGGTGTCATATGCAGTCAGGCACGCATGCTTCTATCACAAATCTCAAGTTACTAAGCTCAAATATGACCTATTGTTCTACTAGAATGTTCACTTTCTCAAAATTTGGTCCAAAACTAGCATACAGACCCAAAAGCTACTATGCGTTGAACAGAAAAAAAGTAAAATAAACATCTCGAAAGCTACGAATAACTAAAAGCTAACAATTTTATCTAAGGAAATAATTATGCATGAGCTAGAACTGGCATAATTGTCCAAGGGTCCTACAGCAATTTTCTATAATCATAGCACATATTGGCAGACGGCCAAGAGTTCATGAGCCCGTATTCGCAAATGACCAAGAGTCTTACATCAGTTCAACAAAAACCATAGAAAATGCATGAGATATCATAATTGAATTAACTAAGAAAGTACACAAATGTCAGTTCTTATTCTTGTAGTTAGCAATGTTGTTATGCACTCTTCTAAAGGGATCTGTTCAATAATTCTGAGTAGTTCTTTGAATCGAAAATCTAAAATTTTCTGAGCGAGGAAGAAAACGAAACTAAAAATTGTAGCTAACTAGTATAGCATTGAGGAAAAGAAATCAGCAATTAAAGTAACAACAGCAACATATGAACAGTACATGACTAGTTTTCACTGCTGGCAGCACTGGAGGGGGTAGAAAGCCGAGCAATTTTTTTCTTCAACCAAATCAGCCTGACATTTGGATTTTTGGTACCAACAAACACTTTCCTGTGTTTCATTTTGAAAAACTTCATTTGCATCGGCCTTTTCATCATCAGACAGCCCTTCCATGGCATCCACAATGTCGATACATTTCTCAATTGAGTAGTCTTCTTCACGTTTCTTTTTCTTTTCTATTGCTTCTTGAGCCTTTTGAATCTGAGCCTTTCTAAAGCCAAGGTAGTCTCCAAGTCTTGCCGCCATTTGACTTTGCTTGCGTTTCTTTCCACTGGTAACATCTAGGTCCTCTAAATTGTGAGTACCTATATCAGATTGAACTTCTAGGCCTTCTACACCACCAAGACCAATACTGCTCTGAGATGGAGGTGGTACTAGGGGTGGCTGATTTGAGATACTACTTCGGGGATTGGGTTCAGGTTGCAGCTCACTTCTTTGTGGTGGATGTGGCACTAGTGGAGGTGGTACTGGTTGAGCTGATGTGAAGTTTAGATCACTTGTGGCAATGCTGCCTATAAAACAAAAATAGATCCATTCTATTACTGTATTATATATGCATCTGGTATCAGAAAATAACTGGAATATTTCTTCTGAAAAATGTAGTGCTTCAAATTCGATGGATAACCAACATTCACCATAGATTAAGTGTGGATAGCGATAGTCCTAACATAAACAGCACAGGTTTCGGTAACTAGAACACTATTCAAAAAGGTGCAAACTTAATTGCCAACCACTACACACATGCAGCAGTTAAAGATAACTCCCTGCTTGCCTAGCTTATTGGAAATCACCCTGCACAAGAGTAATTCTTCTGTACTCACTACTTGTCAATGTATTCACTAGAAAGTATAACAAAATTAGCACGTACTGCCATACAGGCAACTGATTTCCACAAACCTAATTTTTACAAAATAAAAACCTGAAGATTCAAAAAGGAAAAACAGCAATGTCCAGCTCCAACTTTATTGGATCTGAAAAGCAGTTCCTTCCTGCTTCTGAAGCAATTACCTTGTCTTTTACAGATACAGGCAAACATCCTAGAAAAAGATAATTGAAACTTTCCAAACCAAACTTATCTGTAGAGGCAACTATCTAACTATTCAAGTGCTAAAATATACTATACTATCTAAAACTGAGCATAGCATGAAAAACTATACGGAGTTCATTTTCAGGCTCCAAAAACTAGAACATACGCAGCCAGTTTACAGAAGTAAAGGTCTCACCTAGGCTACCACTGTATGCAAACCAGAATACAAGTAAATTTAGATTATATATATTACCTTCATATAGTGATTCCAGGCTGCTATATAGAGGAAATGGTTTCTTGCGAAATTTGCTGACTTTGGGGTTGTCCTTTATCATTTTTTCCCATCCTTGTGGTTCTGCAAGGATCATGCCCAAAGTGTCATTCCAGCCCACACCACTTTTCCTAGCTTCTTCTATAACCTTGTAGTTGCCTTTCAGCTCCTTCTCCTTTTCTTGTACTTGCTGTTTACTGAAGTTTGCTCTTGGAAACAATTCATTGAATTTGTTTGTGATACTCCTCCAACCTTCAGTCGTCCACCCATTCTGCCCCTTAAACATCGGTATGTTGCCAAGCTCTTTCAAAATATCCACCAATCCCTTCTCATACATGATGTTCCAGGTGGCCCTTTCTGATGACATTGCTGCAAGAAATAAACAAGATTAGATTACAGAAATAACAATGAAACAAAAAAGTACAGAAACAATAAATCGATGCATCTTAGTGCTTCACCTAATTATTATGGGCAGCCCACATCTGATGGGCAATTTGGTCTCGTAGGGCGTTTCCATCAATCGATTGAAGTTCATCTGGGTAATTGTCATCCCCCTTTGGTAACTCAACAAAATCGGTTGGGTCGATATTATTTGGTTGGTGATCCAGCCACCCTTCACCCCCATTTATACCCCTAATGAGATTGTGAAACACTGCATGCCGGCAATTTGGAATTTTAATCTGATTCACAATGGGATGAAAGGTTCCAACTTTTAGGATTGGAAACCGTTTCTTTAGCACACCAAAAGCCCTTTCAATATGATTGCGAAGCTGAGCATGCCTATGGTTGAACAATTCCTTGTAATTTGCATACTGATTGCCTTGTCTCCTAAACTCGCTAAGGTGATACCTAACGCCTCGGTATGAGCAATAAATGAGGTTGTATTTGCATAACCACCATCTACAAGGTAGAACTTTCCTTTAGGCACATGAAAACCCTTGGCAAGTGCAGACCGTAGGACCCCTGCATCAGATGCCGATCCTTTCCAACCACATGAGATGAAAGTAAATTTCAAATCAAAGTTGCAAGCACACATCACATTCTGTGATAAGGTCCCTTTCCTATTTCTGAAGGGAGCAGCTCTTTCTTGTGCAATAGTGATAGGGACATGAGTGCCATCAATGGCCCCAATGCAGTTCTGGAAGAAAGGCATAAAACGGGGATCTGATGCAATCTTCACATGGGTATGGTCCACATTTGGGAGCTTCACAAATCTTTGTGTAAGTGTTGGAATTATATCGAAGATCTCCGTTATTTTCCTATGGATAGTCTCACCACTGTGCTGAAATTCCTTCTTTAGCCTATCAGTGCTAGCATTGTAAGAAAGCATGAACATGAACATCCCTAGCTGCTCCTCAACTTTAACACCACGGGTGTCATGCAATAAATTCTATGTCCTAAGATAATGTGCTGCAGCTCTAAATATCTCAGGCTCCATCCTAAACTCCACTCTGCACCAATTCGGATGGCCTTCTAATATTTTTTTTGATCTTTTGCACACCAGAAAGAGAAGAGGTGTGCTCTGGCCTTTTCTCATCAGAAAGGCACAATTGAAGTGCAGGGAGCAAAACCAAAAAAAATCATCATCCTCTTCCTCCTGCTCTAACATAAATCTCCTAAGATCATCCTCCCAAGTTTCCATAGCAGTATCTAGACTTATTTGGCAGCTTGCACGAGTGTCTGTCAGGATCAATTTTCATGTCCATGCAAAAAGAAAAAGGAAACAAAGAAATTGTAAATTGCACAATGAAACCATTCATTGCAGTGCACAAACTACAGGCTGCAGTAACATCCAAAAAAGAAAAATTTGTGCACTTGCACATGGTGGATATGGACACAACAATTTCAAGTAATGCAGTATTGCCTAGTCTAATTCAGTGACAGCTTGCATGCCTAGTATACATACATACACCTGCTGAATATATAGCACTTGTTGCGTAAGTGCAGGGCAGTCTTGTATATTCAGCTATGTTGCATATGCTGTGATCTATATATGCTCTCTCTAGTTACTCATCGAGTTCAATTGTTGCCTGGCAGCAGTAGCAGCAGCAGTTTATTCTTACCCATCAACTTCAATAAACAGAATATATAAGTTGCATGCATCTATATATGCAAAATGATATGTCTTCCGTTCCAGCAGGCACAGCCGCACAGCTTGCTCAGTATGCTGAGCTGTTTGATATCCAGCTGGTTGGATATAGATAAACTAACAAAACATGCTGTCAGTTTGCCTATTGATTTCATCCTTCCATTCCTTTTGGCAAAAGAGGGAATGCGACAACAACTAACAATGAGGGAGGCCTTTTTTCCTTGTCAATTTTAGTAAACTAGACCCGGTGGGACAAAGAAACTTGCAGTTTTCATTAAGAAGAAACCTACTTCAAGTCCAAAAAAATCCCAAACCCCGATGAGATTATTATTTTTAAAAAAAACAGAGCCTCACAATTTTTCACTAAGAAGAAACCTACTCTGGGTCCTGAACCCTTACTCGCCGGAGAGAAGTTTTTTTAAAAGAAAAAACTGCCCCGTAAATCAGCTCCGGCAAGGAAGTGATTCAAAAACGGTATGGTGGAAATCCATGGTAGCCAAGAAATACAAAGCACTCCAAGAATTAGGTGCACAATAACATTATGCATTCACAGTTTACCCATATTCAACACAATCACATTATGCATTCACAGTTTAGCCAGCTGCTATGACTCTTTGAAATTCACTTGCATAGGCTATGCTTGGCCTCAATGCAATAATTAACCATGGGAAATAGTAGGTAGGCAAATAAATAACTCCTACTAACATATTACTACCAACACAACAGTTTTAACCTTTGACAAACTGAGGTTCTTGATTGATGAAATCTCTAGTCTATGAAATCTCTAGTCTCCAACTCGGCCACCCCCAAAATGAACTACTGAAGTTTACGCATAATTCTTTCTTCCATTCTTTTTATAAAATAGAAAAACAAATCTTGCTCTAGTAGTTGAGGCTGTATTATTGATTACAAATCAGAATCGTGAACAATTACCGGCCCATCTTTCCATGTGATCCGAATCAACGGTAAATTAAACACGCGCAGAAGCTATCCTAGCTGCCGCTGTTAAGGACAAATGGGCAATGTGCCTAACTCAAGCTTCTCTGCTTCAGAATGAAGAACACCAGTGGCGGCACCGTGACAGCATGTCAGATCGATCGATTTCACAGAATCATCTGACATCTACTCATCAAAAATCTAGATCGCGTAGCTAATGAACAGAGCATTGAGGCATGTACTGTGTGCGCACGCAACAGGGACGACGACAGGCAGATGTAACCAGGAAAGAGGAGGAGATGGAGGGGGGAAACTCACCAAAGATCGAGAAGGACGGCGGCCCTTGGTCGCTGGCCAAGGTGGTGTCGGGGAGGAAGAGGGTGGTGACGAGGTGGAGGGCTGGACGACGAGGAGAAGGGTGGAGGCGAGGTGGAGCGGATAGGGAGGTGTCGACGAGGTGGAGGGCCGGACGACGCGGAGGAGGGCGACGACGAGGTGGAACGGACGAGGAGGAGGCGCGATGCGTCGCCTGGATGACGAGGAGGAGCAGCGCAGCGGCGACGTGGAGGGGGCGTGCGGGAGCAGTGGCGAGCGGATAGGGAATCAGCGGGGCGGCGGCGTCCGGATTCGGGAGGGTGGGGAGAGGATGCCCGGGGGAAAAGGGGTGGCTAGGTTTTCCATGACCCGCGGATGTGGGCTTCCAAACGACTGAATTTTAGCCCGTGCCTGTGTTCCCACGCGGGCCACATGTCCAGGGAAAGGCCCGGGATCCCGGAGGAATATTTGGTTCCCAAAGGGGCCGTTAAATGGGGAAAAATTACCAACCATCTTTAATAACCTTGAGAGTGGTTGTAAATTGTATTAAAAAGCTAAATGTACCCACCCACTACTATTTGTGAAGTTAAATTAAATTACTTACATATATATGTACGCAGTCACTATCAAAAAGAATGTTTAATAAAGAACTGCATATTGTTCCTTTTTGGAAGAGTATGCTGAATGTATTCTTATCTAGGTGAATGTGTCCAACTAATGCACCCCATGGTTTTCATCTATTGTTTATGGTTAATTAGATTAAAAATCGTCGATTAAATCTTGCATTTGCATCCTCGTGTAGATCTTCCTGACGGTAGACGTACGCTCGTGCCGGAACGAGGAGATGAAGGTGCTGAAGATGAGCTGCAGTACGTGGACGTAGCTCAAGACCTAGACCCATGTCCAGAAGGGCCCAAGGCCAACCTTGCCAGCGAAGGCAAGCCCCGGATCATTAACCCCGTCTTTCAAAATTTTGCAATTATGTTTGCTACGATTGTGCATTTTACGTTTCAGGAGTTGATTTGAAACCCTAGATGCATGATCCCTAGGTACCTATGCTCTATCACTAGTATGCTAGGTCGATAGCTGCTTTGCTATATGACCGATACAAGTCAAGTGATGTTCGTCACTCGCGAGAATAGGTTCTTATGTTGCAATCATAAGATCTTTATAAATGGATTGCTCCATGTGGTAAGAGCATGGGATTTGGGCTCCGGTCTAGTGGCTTTCGTGGGCTATGCTTTTGAACGTATTGAGCACATGCCAGGAATGGGACCGGTAAGCCTAGTACCTTAATGAGACGGAGCGACAACTTTTCCCTACTACTCTTGGGTATTCACCTAACCGGCTAGCTACCGGGAAGGGGGGTGCATGTGTGAGACTGGGTGCCTCGCGAGGTATGCCAGCTAACCTTGTACCCAGGACTGTAGGCTCTGTTCCCAACCTAAGGACTTTTGGGAACTGCCTGGGAACTTGTCCTTGCGGGGGCAGCCTACCGTGTGTTTAGGTTTACCTTGCAAGGTTTAAATCAATCGATTGTCGGCCTCTAACCGTTATCTGAGACTGCTTAATCAACTGGCCATGATATCCCATAATGATGGAACTGGTGAATATTGTTGTATGAATTAATTGCTTGTCCATAACTTGATTGAATTAGATGGCACATTTAGAAATGGTAATCAACTAGAACTTGTGCTAAAATATTGAATGTAAGGATCTATCCAGTAGCTGTTCAGCAAAAGAAACTCCACCAGCAAAAAGCCTTTCATGTCTAGAGTTTGGTGATGTAGTTATCACCCGACGGTTAAGTCTTGCTGAGTATTAGTATACTCAACCTTGCTTTAAAACTATTGTTGTAGGTGTTGTTGACTGGAAGGGTGACGACAAGTGATGACATCACGGATGGCCTCCTGTGATGTTTACCGTTGCGCTAGTTTAATTTATTTCCGCTGTTTTTCGAACTCTGAACCTTTACTCCATGTCAGGAACAATGGTTTGTAATAAAATGTTTTTAACTCATGTTGTACTCTGGACTCGCCTTCATGTGAGTTTTAATGCATGTGTCGATCCTCTATATGTACTCCAAGTGATCTACCAGGCGTTAACCCAGCAATTAACGACAGGATGATACTTTACTATTGCTTAGTGACCAAAGTGGATCGGTCTTAGGCGATAGTACGGTATTTTCCTGGGCGGGTTGTCGCAGCTGGTATCAGAGCGATTGCATGCACCAGAGCTTAATTAACAATCTTAATCACATGATTTTGAATAAAATTTGCCAAGATTGTTTGGATTTGCAAAACATATTGGTCCGTTAAGGATAAACTAGACCGAGAGGCCCTAGAGGGAATTTTTGGGTTCTTTCAGGTGGCTTATTAACCTATGGTTTATTTTGCTAACTTCCAGCACATTTACTTCATGTCAGACTTATTTTCTTGTACAACCAAACTAGATGATCCACGTGTTTTATACGTGTGATGTACCGCATCACGGGAATTGCGAGGGTTGATGGAGTGATCCATTCCACGGATCCCATCTTCGCGTCTGATTATGAGTTGTGTTGTCGCCACGTGTTTTATACGTGAGCATTCCGCATGTCGAATATGCGAGGCAAGGATACACTCCATTCAAACGGAGGAGGTCTGAGGTTGGACGCTGTCCATGCAGCGGCTTAACGCATGGATGTCGTTTCTATAGTGAACGGTAATGTATGGGAACGCTTTCATGAGTGCTGGCATGAAAGGTTCGTTGTGTTCTATGATCTTCTGCAGGTACCCTAACCTCATGTTGTAAGTCGCTAAGTGAGCATTAACTAGATCTCGACTAGTTATTATAGGGAGATACATGTATGTGCCATGCCACCGGCGCTAACTCCGAGTTTTGGCTTGAATGCCTTGTAAGGACGCATAGGATGTCTTGCATCATGCTAAAAGTCGTGGGAGAACCTAAACTGAACTCATGTCTGATTCTATGCTCTCTAAGGTAAAATAGTGATAGTGTGTTTTGTCCTGGCTAGCCTCTCTAGTGTAGATTTCATGGCTTAGATTTTTGTCCTCGTCTAAGAATCTTTTGCCTCGGTGATCTCTACATAGGTTGCTCCAATCTAATCTAGTTCTACTCGCCGAAGTTCATGACCATAACTTAGGTCTCCCGCAAGTTATGATCGGTTAGTCAACCTTTGTTGCTATCTTCCTTGAACCAATTGAATTCTTGCTTAGATAGCACCTTTCCTAATCTTCTAGCTCAACCTTGCACACCAAACTTGAGTCTCATAACCTTGCTAAGTTACTACGCAAATTTGAGAAGTGTTGGACTCTGGTTTGAGTTAGGAAGTTCGGTTTCCGATTACCAGAACTTTGTATCATTAGGTATGCCTGCTCGTTCGAGTTCAGCATACAATGGTATTTTGTATGCATGGTTACCCCATACCTTAACCCTACCCTTATTCGTGGATTGAGTTACCTTGTACATTCGCACTCGGCTGATTGTCACTTTTGTCGTTATGTCCAGATGGACAACACTGGATCTGTATCGGTTGATGTGGAATCATGGACTCTCGTGAACTACCTCGAGGAGGGTGGATTTCCTGCACTTTTGTGGGACACCCTGAAGGACCATGGGTACACCACTTACCCAGAGTACTCGACACGTGAGATCATGACCATAGGCCAACTCCTTCGTTGTGAAGTAAAGGTGAAGATTTCCGTGTGCCCGACCAATCCTGCATGGGAAGAGTGGGAGTGTAAGGCACAAGGGCGAAACTTGTCCGACACGCTGCAGAAGGCTGCTCTCGAAACACTCACGACTTTCTGTGGGAAGCACCCTGACGAGATAGCCAACTCTACAGCCAAAGTAATTCATGTACCTGAGTGACACACTGCACTTGTTGTCGAACGTGAAGCTCTCCTTCCAGCCCAGAGCAACTCTCACTATGGCCCTGATCTTGTCACCTCAGTCCGCTTTTCGGAAGCCATGTACGACACCTACCGACGGATGGTGGGAGAAAGCGTATTCTATAGACACCAGATCTATAGGTACCGGGTTAAAGAAACAGAGTGTACGGTTCAAGCGTTGAAGGAAACCCAAGCCATGAAATCTACTCTCAAGAAGGAAAGACGCAAGGACAAGGCAAGGATACAAGAATTGAGTGAGATCATACATGAGCAGAATTTCTTATTGCAGCATAACGACCAGTATATGCTTGAACTAGAAAATCAACTGGAAGCTGTAGCAGTTCCACCTCCGGAACCTACCATTCCTGGACAAGCAGGAGAAGAAGATGCGGAGGACGTCCAAAGAGAATCTGGAATTGAGTCTAGACTCAAGTCACCATAGTTCCTCAGCGTGGAAGATCCCACCCTAGGATGTTTGTATGTGGGGAATAAAATTCTGAGTCGTAGGAGTGTAGTGTTGTAGGGAAGCCTAGTGTATAATAACCGCGTTTGGTCAACTATTGCGGTTGGTTGAACTAGGAACCTTGTTGTGCAGCTAGTCTGCATGGTAATTCCAAACATTGTTTGGTAATTCTGAAAACCATCATCGATGTAATGCCTGGATTAAACATCTCTTTCATGCAGTGGTCTTCGTAAGTCATTGTGTATGCTAGTTGTGGTCAAATCAAAGTTCTATGGTAAATCTCAAACTCGTCCAAAAAAATTTCGTAACAATCAAAGATCCAATCGAATCCTCAGTCTTGAACTTATTCCTTTGGTCTTGCTCACAACCTTGTGATTTAAATTAAAAAGGTTGCTTTTGAGCATGCACTACATAGCATGTGCATTTGGGAAGCTTGGGTATAATAACGTGCATCCGCATGAAAACTCCGTACTCTTACTCTGCTTCTATTGATGGTGATGTGGTGATCCCATAGCCAAAGGTGCCGCGACAGAACCTAGGGCATCGTGTGTGCTATAGCCACACGACTGCCACTAGGAGCGCGCTATGTATCTTGGTTGCGAGAAAGCGACTTGCCACTCAGATCCCTCTCTGTCTATGATTGCCCTTGCAATCACTAACTCATCATATGGGTAACCGAGTCATTCTAACGTGCATCATGAGCACCATACCGCACGAGCATGTGCATAGTGTCTTCACAAGCATGTGCATCACATCAACCTGAAACTTATTGCACCTTATAATAATAAGATGTCGACACCTCAGATTCACAAAGTTAAGTAAAGTGTGAGCAAGATTATTCTGAAGTTCCCGCATGAAGTTATCTTTCGTACAAGAAATTATTGAACTCTTTTACTGGCCTTCCTTTTCTTCGTAATGGGCTTTTGGAAATCTCTGTCGACTTGGTCTCTTGTCGCGAATCTCGACGACCTTGAAGTATCTATTTCCTTCCTGCTAAGCCAAGTGGAAGCAGTAAAAGTAGAAATTTTCTTGAGCAATCTAGGTTCTCGAAAAGTCAATGTGGAGAAGTCATCCATCATGCATTCATTCTTGGTCCGTGCTCATAACCTTCAAATCCTCAGAATCGAGCAGGGAAGTACACCCAGGATCGACTGAAGCTTTTGCTAAGCTTCCCTTGGTTGCCATCGTGAACGTAAAGCGTTGTACACTGAGCTTTCTCGTTCTTCTCCCCCATCACGGTCAATTCTTTAGACCGTTGAACCTCATCGTCATCGGTGTCACGACCGTACGACACCATGGCGCCACTCCGCCATCTTTTCCGCAACCATACTCACGACGCCGAAATCTCATGGGCTGACCATTGTCGAGCTCCGTGTTGTCCACACCAGATACCCGGATGGTTAAATGACCGTTGCATCCCGCAGCAACCATAAAAAGGGAAGCCCTTTACCCAGAACCGCCGATGCAAAAGCTCCATGTCCGTTCGAGCTCGGCATTACCACCGCTCTTGTTCTTTCTCCAGCTAGCCTCGGCCACTTTGCCACTAGAGCATCTCTCCCATCTATTCCGTTCCTCGCCAAGCGAGCTGTTCTTCCGCCTTCGTCCACGACGTCGAGAAGAAGCTCGAAAGTAGACCGGAAGAAGAACTCAAGCCAAGCGGACACCCATGACTCAGTCTCCGGAAGAGTTTGAGTCCTTTCGCTGAACGTTGATAGGGATGTATCTCTGTATCGTAAGCGGAATCTGTCTGCTATTAGCTGTTCATGTGCACCTTCATCGACCACTTCCTCATGAACGGCGATGAGGGAGTAGGGAACGCACCTTGTACCTCTGGTTCCATCTGCATTTCCGACCATGGGAGGTGTAAACAAAGCTTTACCGATTTAATAACTGTGACTGTTTTGATAACCGGTTCACATTACTTACCATGAACGAGTTTCGTAGTGCATGTCCAAATTGTGAGTTTTCTGGGTGAGTTCTGAACATGTATTAGTTAGGGACTTAATTTCAGATGTTCAAACCGGCACGGAGTAACCCCAATGGTTTTGGTGCGTCGGGTAGCGGTGATCTCACGCTACCGCCGCCCATGACGCTGACCGAAGCTTTCATGGCAGCTCATACCGACATGTTGTGCCAGATCCTGCAGGCACAACAACGGATGGCTCAACAACTACAACAAATACCGCCGATGCAACAGAAGCTCCAGCCTTTCAAGCCCTGTTCACCCGAAGTACCTACCCAGAGTGACATAAACGCCATTGTCGGCGCAACTCAGCTGTTGGAGGGGAAAAATTCCATGTTGAACCAGATGGTGTACGATATCATCCAGGGACGTTATGGGAAACCATCTCAAACTAGTTTGGTAGACAGTCTCTCTCAGTCTTTATCTGCCTCTATGGTCTAACAGACCCCGGTTGTTCAATTTGTTGGCGGAGTTTGTTAATCAAGACCAACCCCAGGCCTCCGACTCCATATTACCCCTTTCTCGACTACCAATGGATCTTAGAGAAGAAGAGAGGGCATGTCGAGGCAACGAGCGAGTATTATCTGAGATAGACGTAAGCAAGTGGGAAATTACCTGTAAGGAGACTCGACTGCGTGAGGGCAAACGAAGATATGACACTAGAAAGGCCACTCAACTCCCTGTTGGTGAAATGTTCTCGCAAGCCACAAGGTTAAGAAAGAAAAATAAGAAGAAGCTCCGCCTCATCAAGAAAGACCAGCAACAAATTTCCAAGTTAGGAGACCTTCCACCCCGTTTGTGCTACAGTTGTAGACAACCCGGACATTATAGACATAATTGCCCAAATCTCCAGCATCAGGATCAGAACCTCAGAGCAGCTAAGTGTTCTCACGGCAAGAACCCGATTTTTCGAGGGAAGCCAAACCCGCTTAACCCTATGGGTAACACCTCTATCCACGAATCCTTCCCCACCTCCTCTTGTAAATTCGAATCTCGGGACGAGATTCTTCTTAAGGGGGGTAGGTTGTGACACCCCAGGTTTTTAATTAACGTCATTAACGCCAATGACCGAATCAGCCGAGTCAAACCGGCCGACTCTGGTCAAACCTAGGTCAACCTGGGTCATCACCTCGAAAACCTCACCAGTGAACCCTATTGAACCCCTTGACCAAGTCTACACACACCCGTGGTCAACCCTTGGTCAAAGACACGGTCAAACCCAGCTTAACCATTGACGTCGGCGAATACCGTCCGGAACTTTTGCCGCGTTCTCCAAATTTCACCTAAACACTTCAAAATCTACCTTTATGAAAGTTGTCTAGCTTGTTGAGGGACACAACTTTCATGTAGATTGGCATTTCAAATTTTGAGTGGAAATTGGTGAAAAACTTGGTCGACTGACAGTACCTCTTGTTTACCAGAACATGGTGGCATTCAAAGTTTGGCAGCGTTTTGTGCAAAATCTGTTGAGAAAAACACCGTACGACCTTTGTGAAAGTTGTAGGGGTAGTGAGATCTACAACTTTCCTATTCTCTACTCTGTGCCTTGGTCCTTGCGCCCGCCTCGGCGGCCGTGGGCGCGCACCAGGTGCAGTCCACTCCGCCTATTAAAGCGGGCCGACGCTCGCTGGTCGAAGGGGGTAGCGTCTGTTGACGGTTAATAGTTGTATCAAAGTTCGTTTAGACTTGCAAGCGGACAAGTCTCCCGTCGTAGTCAAGGGACCCTTCTTCCCTCGAGTGGTGAACCCAAGGTATCGAATCCGTGGAACAATGTGCAACGCAAGGATTCAATCTAGTAAAGCAAGGTAAAGCTATCTATTGAAGAATCAAATTGTATCTAATCTAAGATATCATAAGGAAAACGAATCTAATCTAATCTACTAAAGAGGTAACAAGAGAAAGCAAGAGATAACCGATCTAGAGAGTCTAGATCATGCTTATGTTGTAGCTCCAAACAAGATAGATGAAGATAGAAAAGCGAATCTCATTAAAAGCATCTTTAAATCGTGGCCTTCCATCCGACTCCGAAAACGCCCGCCTTTCGGAACCCCCGTCCGTCACAACGTATCCCTACTCATGCGGGTAGTCTAGGGCGAGTTCAATAGAACAAGTTGAAATCACTTGGCCGGTCCGGTATGCACCTCTAGCCACCGCGGCTACAAGAGCACCCTAAGTAATCTAGCTGCAAACTAGATCGTAGAAGAAGCAAAACCAAGAAAAAAACAAAATCATCGAGAAGGCACTTGATCGCTAGAAATCGAATTCACTTACAAACTTCACCATGAATGATTACATGAACAAGATCACCACCGGGGCCCTCCCTCGATCTTGATCCTCGCTCCGGAGCTCCGACGTGGTCTTCCATGCAAGGTTCCCACGTCGGCTAGGGAAACCCTAGACAACTAGCACGACCCTCATCTTCGAGATGGTGTCCCTCAAGCTTCTCTGCTCCTCGGCGGCGGATTACAACTTGGATTATGCGTGGCTCTCGGTCAGGGTGCTATTTATAGCCTGAGAAGCAATTAGGTCAAAGGGGAGGCCGATTGGGCCCCTAAAAGGGCTGGGCCGGCCGGCCTGGGCCCAATTCGGCCCATCTCGTGGCCTGCTTCGCCCGGTGTTGCTTCCGCGTCTTCTAGATGTTCTCCCCTTTTGCATGTGGGCCCTTGACGTCGGTTTCTCACCGAATTGGACTCAACTCCTTGTCTTGCAAGATTCAACACTTTTCTGGTTCGGTCCTCGGAGTTTATCATCTTCTCGGGCTTGGTCCTTGGGCTCTTGGAGTCATGTTCACTTCATTGCTTGACTTGTATCGGGCTTCAAGGTCTTGTCATGAGGTGCTTAATGAACTTATCCCGGAAGTCTTGCTTTCAACGTTAAAACCCTCGCGTAAACACTTAACTCCAAAGCGACATGCACAAGTGAACTTGTTATACCACGGGGGTTAGTACCAATGAATAAGATACAAAAGTCATGCCAACACCGAAGGTAAACTCATGGCTAGGTTGACGGATTTTCACCGTCAACATCACCCCCATGCTTAAACCTTGCTCGTCCTCGAGTAAGCCTTCGATGGATATCATCGTTGCCCATCAATGTTTAAACCTTGCACTTGATCATACATGAAAAAAAAAATAATGCTCTCAAAAGTTTAATTCGTTAAAGTTCCATAATGTACTAGCCTTCACCTCTACGGAGGGTAGACATTTTATGAAGCTTATCCCACAAGTATTAACATGCTCACAAAGTTTAAATAGATCTCAGAATTTTTGAAATAAAGAAAGAGATAAAGAAAAGAGCTAAACCAAGTTCACAAATTTAAATCACCTTGCATGTTGCTCATGAACTCTCGTCTCTCTTGTCTCTCAAGCCTATATATTCTACTCCTTTCCCTCTCATAACATATATGTGTGGTAGGCTTTTATATGGAGCTTTGGGAAAGTTTAGTCCTAACAAGATTTTATAAATGAGGTGTTGTCAAAACAAGACAAGCTTCTCAAGGTCTTACCGAGACTCGTCAAAAAGGTCATTGGAAAATAATGTTAAATCAAGGAGGGGAAAGAGAAAAATACACACACTTTTAGATGAGTGAACATGTGCAAATGGCAAAGAGTGATCCCGAGGCACAAAGGAAGTCCTCGTTATCGGATTGCACATGGTTGGAAAATGAGAATGGATCTTTTAAACTTGAAGCCTTGAATGCACTCTTAGAGAACCGGGGAGTTCACTTTACGCATACTCATATTTTTTTCTCTTTCTCATATTTCTCATTCATTCTTTCTTTCTTTCTTTCTTTCATTATATATATATATATTTTTTTCTTCTTGTGAGACCTTCACCTTGGAAGTCACGTTCATCGCCGAATTTTTTTTTTCATTCATCGTTTTTTTTAAAAAATACTCCCCTTTGAACTCTAGAACTGCATCGTACCTACCTCCTCCCCCATGCTTAGACGTTGCTCGTCCTCGAGCAAAGAGGCGAAAAATAAGGTAGGTACCGGAAATATTTTTCCTTTGGAGAGATACTTGAAATCTTCAATGTTGGCACCGTCTTGCGATCTTCCTTGAATTGATGATCCGTTCTCAACGATAGGTTGTGGTCAAGGAGGTAAACACAAAAGATGATATTTGGTTTTAAGAGTGGATATCCGGCGAGGTTTGTGAGATCTCCGATGTGGGGATACACAATGCACAGATAAAAAGGCTAGCAAAAAGATAGATACGCAAAAACGGAATGACCAGCTTCTTAGTCTCGGGCCAGAGAAATCAAGGCCTCAAATAACTCACTCAAAAATAAATCTTGTACACTAAGGTTTATGCACTCAAATATATATAAGGCTCTGGATAGGTTGAGCAACACACAAGTGATATTTATGACAAGGTTAGCGATATTTTTGAGCATAAAAGACATCTTTAATCTATTCATAACTCGAGAGCACATAAAACACTATGGGTCTTTATTTTAATCATAACCTCCTCTGAAGATTAAGCTAGCATTTAAATAATTTCAGATTTGTATTTTTAAGAGAGAACTAGGTTAAACATGCATAAATCAATTACAAAGATAAACAAAGCGGCAATCATAATCATATATCATCATGGCATAAACCTTGTAACTTTACTAATGGTAAAAACTTGGTGGCGACATTATTCATGATGAAAATAAAAACTAACACACACGCTGAAAATTAAACTAAAAACTGAAAATTAAAGCAAAGCTGAAAATACTACGCATACATAGGCGCATCCAGGCTGAAAATTAAAGAAAAGGGAGTAAAGGAAAGATAACTAAAGCTCCTCCTCTCTCCAATCTTCCGCCGGTGGTTGATATTGATAGTCTTGGTTGTTGTACCCTTACTTGTAATAGGAATGCACCACTCCTCCTATGAATTGTCCGACGGTGCTAGGTGAAGGTGTCCAAGCACATAAGCGACGTTTGCATTTCCTTCACCCATTTGGTTTGCATTGGTTAGGATGGCTGCAATAATTTGCACGTTCCTTGCAGCGTATCCTCCAATGGTGGCCACATTTTGTTGTGGTTGAGGAAGTTGCGCATATGGCTCCGCAAAGGCTACGTTTGGCACCGCAAAAATGGTGGGGGTATGGCTGCACCACTCCCCCATGCTTGCATTGGTACACCACCGTAATAACTCGGCGGCGCCGGGGTTCCTCCCAATGGTGGGACATAATTTTGTTGTGCACCTCCTTCTTGGGTCGTGGAAAAACCTTCTCCTAATCCTTCTCTTTTATTATTTTTTTTCTTCGCCGGCACAAGAAGTCCTTCCTCTAACCGATCTTCTTCCCCTCAAGAAAAAGTCTTAATCTTCAATCCAGAAGGGGCAAATTCACCTAGGCCACTTGGAAGCCTCCTCTCTCATCTTCACTTTTATATTTTCCTTTCTTCATATATTCCTAGGGAAGTCCCGGGTAGGAGATGATTCGGGTTCCTTGTAATACCCGGTTTTAAAGAGATAGCCAATATGGAGAGGCAACACCCCGAACCAATATTTCCCGAACTCAATGTTGCTTAACACCACCACCGGTTGATCATAGGTGAGCAGGGTTGATTGGCTGCCTGGCAAAGCCGAGTAAAGCCAATTCAACTCCATGTTGGTTATCTTTGTCTCTCTCATTCTCCCAAAAATCCACTTGCACAAAAGTGACACACATGGATGATGGGGTTCCGGATTGTATTTCTTTGTTGATGGTCTCCTCCCGTGATCATACTCCAAAAACCTTCCCATGTGCCTTCATGCACATCCACTTGTTCCGGAGCTCCCTTTTGAAAATAGGAGACACTCGCCCATGGGTCTACTATACTAGAACATGCAATCGTTTCGAACATGAAAACTAATCTAATCTACCGGGGATTGTGTTGAATGGATCCAAGGAAGCATTGAGACCTTACTCCCTTTACGGCATGGTAGCTAACCTTAAGCATTAAAGTATTTCCAACAAAAGATGATAGATAGATAATCCAACAAAGTATGATTACATTTCAAGATCGATTGCAACCCATGGATGAAAGGAGATTACCCCATCAAGGTGCTAGAAATAGCATCATTGATCAAGGTTACCCCTTCCGACGGTGTCTTCCTTCTTCTCCACTTGTGGGCTCCCTCCAACGGAATGAGAGACTCAGCACTCCTTCATCAAGGGTATGCGCCATGGTCATGAGAATTTCCTAGGCGAATTCCTTGTGGGTGTTTGCTGACACTCCGTTAGAGAATTGCACCGGTGTCCCGTGTGAAACCCAATATGTGGAGAGCTTGGTCGTCGATGTCGATGTTCGCTACAAGCCTCTACTTAAGGCGAGCGAGCTTCTTCTCCTCCTCCTCCGTCATGATGACATACCCCTCGGAATACCGCGGAGCATATGGAGGTGGAGCGGATGATCGTGTCAAGTGGCGAGGTTGGACGAGCGGCTCCTCCATATGTTATTGAAGTTTGGTAAACCTAATAAACGAGTTTCGTGTGGCCCTCATGCCACCGAGGAGAAGAGTGTGGTTCCTCCTCGGCAGTGCCGTGTCCCACTCCATACTCCGAGGAAACTTGGAAACCGAGTGCCTCCTCGAAGAGGTTGTCGATGATGGCTTAGACGACGATGATCCCTTCTTCTTCGGTGAAAAGGCTTGTAGTTTTCTTCCATGATTGCAGCACTCTCCCTCACAAATATATATCCGGGGTTTTCACCCGGTAACAAGGTACACAAATATTATTTTGGAGTCTGGACTTTGAGTGGATTAAGGATGTGATTTGTTGCACGAAACAAACGCGGTGGATGGCTAAGTCTAAGGTGGTTCCGGCCTACAAACTAGAGCAATCGAACAAAGAGTTGGATGAAAGACTTACCTCTCTCTTCCTCTTGGCTCGGTTCTTCTCTAGTGCATTCATGCTTGTTGCTTCATGACTGCGTGCACCTTCCAAATGTTCCCGTCCACTCCTTCGCTTGCATTATTGCTCCTTCCACTTGATGTTTTCGCTTGACTCACTTCCATACTCCCTTTCCTCACATGCGTCCATGATATCCCTACAAAACAAAGCATTGGCTGCCCCCCCATGCTTGTACTTTGCATGTGGTTTGATAAAAGATGTGGAAGGGGCATCCCATGATGTATCATGGTGCATGCATGATTAAGTTAACTAGATTGCCTCCCTTTAAGTGTGTTTAAGGCTAAGCACTCCTCTAATTTCGAAGTTTAAAAATATTTTTCAGAGCCATGCAAGAGCTCAAGCATAAATTTAGAGAAGTTTTTAAACCATTAAAAACAAATGTAAGTCGAAAATACTTTCCGACTACGTTGATATCGGTCTCACCGGTATTGTTTGCCTTCATTAGTTGAGAGCAAGCTTTTCTCGGCTTGATCATGGGGGCATAGGTTTAGGTCCTAATTTTGATTAGATAAGAGAGATTTTGAACAAAATAAAATCAAATGAGGCATAGAAAAATTCTGATCTTAGAGAAACCAAGGATATGAATTTTTAAACCAACCAAAAATCAAGATTCTAGGTTCACGCGAGTCCTACCACGTGCTGAAATTTAAATAACATCTAGATACAAGTCGTGGCTCTACTCGAGTGTTTTTAGCATGAAAAACAAGTCAACCACACATCATAAAGAGGATGAAAGGTTGAGTTAGGTTCTAAATTCTTTTTGGTTGTGGTTTCTCGAAAAAAAGAAGCAAACAAATACATAGGATGGTTCATGCAAAGGGTTTATGATCAATCAAAATAATCAACCAAGAATTATGTCTCTAATATTGTTCAACCATTCTAAGTCTAATATTTTGCGTAGTAAAATTCAAAACTGAATTATTAAAAAGACTTGAAAACCTGGAATCGGGTTGTCCTCCCGGTAGCTTATTCCTGACTCGACGAAACGGGTTGCCTCCCGCCTGGCGCTTCGTTTATAGTCCATGGCTAGACTTCTTCACTTGATTACTTCGGATCAACGCTCTTTGTGGGCGTTGCAATCTTGGGTACCCACTTTGGCTTAGTCGTTTTTTTGGTCTTCACAGGCTAGCTTTGTCCTTTGATCTTGACGGATGCAACAACTTCCTTGTGGCTCGGCATCTCGAACTCTGGTCCTTCGGTCGTGATCTTCATGGTCTCTAGTGTGATCCTTCATCTCTCCCGAACGAGTTTGAGTAGCCTTCGCCGTCTTTGGACCTTGGAGTTGTCTCGGATATCCTTCTTTGTTACCCATCGGGCGCCCGGCAAGTTGTCCCACTTGCGTCTAGCATCTTCATCACGATGAACACTTCACGTATAGAGCTTCCGACCTCCGTCACCTTGGACGTGGTTGTGCTCCACACACTCCTTGCATGTGGATCTTGCTTCGGCGGCCTTTAGGTGTTGAGCTTCTTTCTCCAGCTCCATCTTCTCCATCCTCCTCTTAAGTAAACCGATATGCCACTCAAGGAATCCGGCTCGTATGCATTCAGCTCTCGCAATCATCATGCGAATAGTTGAGACCTTGATCTTGAACGGCCTCCCGGCGTCTTGAAGGCTTATGATAGGTAGATCAACAATGTTCGGGGTGCATAGCTCGATCTCGCGCTCCGGTGGTTGAGGTTGATCATCCTTTGGACTTGGAGGTGGTGATTCCCTTGGAGATTCCGACGGTCCTTCGACTTCAACTTTTGAATCTAGGGTTTCCAACCCTTTAGCTTGTGTTGCACGTCTCCTTTGCTTGTAAAGTTTTCCTGGATCATCCACAAAAAAAGTTTTGGGTTTCTTGGAGAGGTAGCCAACCATCTCCGGTTAGGGTTAGCAATAAAACAAAAATCTAAAAAGAAAAGAAAAATTAGGGTTAATCAAGACTAGATTAGATTAATTTTTTTTCTTTTTGGGGATGATCAAACATAAGAGATGCAAAAGAAAATCAAAAGAAAAACTAAAAGATAAGCGATACTAGATCGGATCTTGATTGCTTGTTCCCCGGCAACGGCGCCAGAAAAAGGGGCTTGTTGACGGTTAATAGTTGTATCAAAGTTCGTTTAGACTTGCAAGCGGACAAGTCTCCCGTCGTAGTCAAGGGACCCTTCTTCCCTCAAGTGGTGAACCCAAGGTATCGAATCCGTGGAACAATGTGCAACGCAAGGATTCAATCTAGTAAAGCAAGGTAAAGCTATCTATTGAAGAATCAAATTGCATCTAATCTAAGATATCATAAGGAAAACGAATCTAATCTAATCTACTAAAGAGGTAACAAGAGAAAGCAAGAGATAACCGATCTAGAGAGTCTAGATCATGCTTATGTTGTAGCTCCAAACAAGATAGATGAAGATAGAAAAGCGAATCTCATTAAAAGCATCTTTAAATCGTGGCCTTCCATCCGACTCCGAAAACGCCCGCCTTTCGGGACCCCCGTTCTGTCACAACGTATCCCTACTCATGCGGGTAGTCTAGGGCGAGTTCGATAGAACAAGTTGAAATCACTTGGCCGGTCCGGTATGCACCTCTAGCCACCGCGGCTACAAGAGCACCCTAAGTAATCTAGCTGCAAACTAGATCGTAGAAGAAGCAAAACCAAGAAGAAAACAAAATCATCGAGAAGGCCCTTGATCGCTAGAAATCGAATTCACTTACAAACTTCACCATGAATGATTACATGAACAAGATCACCACCAGGGCCCTCCCTCGATCTTGATCCTCGCTCCGGAGCTCCGACGTGGTCTTCCATGCAAGGTTCCCACGTCGGCTAGGGAAACCCTAGACAACTAGCACGACCCTCATCTTCGAGATGGTGTCCCTCAAGCTTCTCTGCTCCTCGGCGGCGGATTACGACTTGGATTATGCGTCGCTCTCGGTCAGGGGGCTATTTATAGCCTGAGAAGCAATTAGGTCAAAGGGGAGGTCGATTGGGCCCCGAAAAGGGCTGGGCCGGCCGGCCTGGGCCCAATTCGGTCCATCTCGTGGCCTGCTTCGCCCGGTGTTGCTTCCCGCGTCTTCTAGATGTTCTCCCCTTTTGCATGTGGGCCCTTGACGTCGGTTTCTCACCGAATTGGACTCAACTCCTTGTCTTGCAAGATTCAGCACTTTTCTGGTTCGGTCCTCGGAGTTTATCATCTTCTCGGGCTTGGTCCTTGGGCTCTTGGAGTCATGTTCACTTCATTGCTTGACTTGTATCAGGCTTCAAGGTCTTGTCATGAGGTGCTTAATGAACTTATCCCGGAAGTCTTGCTTTCAACGTTAAAACCCTGCGTAAACACTTAACTCCAAAACTGACATGCACAAGTGAACTTGTTATACCACGGGGGTTAGTACCAATGAATAAGATACAAAAGTCATGCCAACACCGAAGGTAAACTCATGGCTAGGTTGACGGATTTTCACCGTCAACAGCGTCTCACGCGCCGTGGGTACCGGCGCCGGCGAACCTCCACCTCCTTGTAGCTCCGGCGCAATTGGATAGCTCCTCACCTTTCCTAGCCCTCCAGGAACTAACCCCCGCCGCCCGTTGCCTTTCCCCGGCCGGAGGCTCACCGGGACGGGCAGCCGCGTCGGCCACCACCGTCGGCCGCCGGCGTGCGCCCGCCCACCGGCAACTCCTCTCCCCGACCGAGCCCACAAATCGGCGGTTAGCGAGCCCCTAGTCAACCTCCCGCCGTCCCCGGCCAATCCCGGCGGCGAGCTCGCCGGAATTGGGCTGGAGCCGCGCCGGCCGGCCCCGAGGACCACATTGCAAAGGGGCAAATCTTTTCAAGGGCCTCACTGCAAGTTGGTAACTGAAATAGTACTTGTGAATTGCAGAAACTTGTAAATTGCGTAGAAAATCGTAGAAAAAATCAGAAAAATGCTAACCCAATTTTGTTGGCTTCATTGTGAAAATCCTAAAACTTTTGTTATTCTTGCCTGAGCTAGTTCCTGATAGTTTTTGCATGAAAAATAGGAATGTGAAAAACCTAGATCTGCAATATCTTAATTTGGGTATGTGGTGTGTTATGTCATGACTAGCTCATGTACCAAAAATTGCACAAAGTTATGATGTAAATCTTTTTATAAAAATTGTTTTCCATTTCTGCAGAATCTGCATAAATGATTTTTGTAGCTAAAAATAAATAGATTTTTGCAACCAACTTCTGTATACTGTTTTATTATTCTAAAACACACCTCTGGTGAATTAATCACAATTTTATAAATGCCAGAAATAATTATTATTGAATTATGCTTGATTTTCTTGGTAATTGCATAAGTCAAGTTTCATAATAATTCTAGGTGTATGTGCTGCATCCCTAGGCTAGTTTTGGACCATATAGCATGTGTGAGAAAGTTTGGATCATTTTGTTGAGTAGTTATTTTTGTGTGCATTTACCTTGTCCTTCTAGCTAGCTTTTGTCATTTTCAAAAATAATTAATTTCTAGCTATCCAAGGCATGCATGTTGGTCCAGTGCCTTGTTATAGGTGTTTAGTGTGTAGCACGCCCTTCCACTGAATTTTATTAATTAAGTTCATGAATAAAAGCTTTGCAGGCCATGAAGGGCTTACTAGTCTTTAAATGGGGAAAAATCACCAACCATCTTTAATAACCTTGAGAGTGGTTGTAAATTGTTTTAAAAAGCTAAATGTACCCACCCACTACTGTTTGTGAAGTTAAATTAAGTTACTTACATATATATGTACGCAGTCACTATCAAAAAGAATGTTTAATAAGAACTGCATATTGTTCCTTTTTGGAAGAGTATGCTGAATGTATTCTTATCTAGGTGAATATGTCCAACTAATGCACCCAATGGTTGTCATCTATTGTTTATGGTTAGTTAGATTAAAAATCGTCGAATAAATCTTGCATTTGCATCCTCGTGTAGATCTTCCTGACGGTAGACGTACGCTCGTGCCGGAAGGAGGAGACGAAGGTGCTGAAGAAGAGCTGCAGTACGTGGACGTAGCTCAAGACCTGGACCCAAGTCCAGAAGAGCCCAAGGCCAACCTTGTCAGTGAAGGCAAGCCCCGGATCATTAACCCCGACTTTCAAAATTTTGCAATTATGTTTACTACGATTGTGCATTTACGTTTCAGGAGTTGATTTGAAACCCTATATGTATGATCCCTGGGTACCTATGCTCTATCACTAGTATGCTAGGTCGATAGCTGCTTTGCTATAAGACTGGTACAAGTCGAGTGATGTTCGTCACTCGCGAGAATAGGTTCTTATGTTGGAATCATAAGATCTTTATAAATGGATTGCTCATGTAGTAAGAGCATGGGATTTGGGATCCGGTCCAGTGGCTTTCCTGGGCTAAGCTTTTGAACGTACTGAGCACTTGCCGAGAATGGGACCGGTAAGCCTAGTACCTTAATGAGACGGCGCGGGAACTTTTCCCTGCTACTCTTGACTATTCACCTAACCGGCTAGCTACCGGGAAGGGGGTGCATGTGTGAGACTGGGTGCCTCGTGGGGTATGCCAGCTAACCTTGTACCTAGGACTGTAGGCTCTGTTCCCAACCCAAGGACTTTTGGGAACTGCCTGGGAAGTTGTCCTTGTGGGGGCCAGCCTATCGTGTGTCTAGGTTTACCTTACAAGGTTTAAATCAATCGATTGTCGGCCTCTCACCGTTATCCGAGACTGCTTAATCAACTGGCCATGATATCCCATAATGATGGAACTGGTGAATATTGTTGTATGAATTAATTGCTTGTCCAATTCTTGATTGAATTAGATGGCACATTTAGAAATGGTAATCAACTAGAACTTGTGCTAAAATATTGAATGTAAGGATCTATCTAGTAGCTGTTCAGCAAAAGAAACTCCACCGGCCAAAAGCCTTTCATGTCTAGAGTTTGGTGATGTAGTTATCACCCAACGGTTAAGTCTTGCTGAGTATTAGTATACTCAGCCTTGCCTTAAAACTGTTGTTGCAGGTGTTGTTGACCGGAAGGGTGATGACAAGTGATGACATCACGGATGGCCTCCTGTGATGTTTACCGTTGCGCTAGTTTAAATTATTTCCGCTGTTTTTCGAACTCTGAACCTTTACTCCATGTCAGGAACAATGGTTTGTAATAAAATGTTTTTAACTCATGTTGTACTCTGGACTCGCCTTCGCGTGAGTTTTAATGTATGTGTCGATCCTCTGTATGTACTCCAAGTGATCTACGGGGCGTTAACCCAGCAATTAACGACAAGATGATAATTTACTATTGCTTAGTGACCAAAGTGGATCGGTCTTAGGCGGTAGTACGGTATTTTCCTGGGCAGGTTGTCACACTCAGGCGCTAAAGTGACGGAGGACGCCCTGAAGAAGGAGCTGGCTGAGATCAAGGATCAAGTGAGGATCCTCAAGGAGAGGACCGCGGAGGTCCGCCAGGGTGAGTAGCTCTTCCACCGCAACAAGGTGGTGTAGCTTGCTGCAGTTAGTTGGCAGGGGAGTGACTGAACTTGCCCATTTGTAATGCAGTTCTGGAGAAGGAGCTCGACGACCTCAAGGATGCCGCCTAGTACGTGATGGACCTCTACGTCCCTCAGGAGGAAGGGGCGGAGCCAAAGAGGGTGATCGAACGATTGGACGCTGCGGAGTGCCGGATCAAGGACCTGCTGCTGGACACCGCCAAGCTTGCGGCGGCTGCAGCGTTGTCGACGGTGAAGTACCACGAGTCGTCATTCGACCTGCAGAAGGTCTCGGAGGACATCGACCTGCCCGGCTTGGTGAGGTGCGAGGACGTCGTGGCGGCTGTAGAGGAGGTCGTCAACAAGTTCCATTTCAGTACTGAATGAGAAGTCGAGCTGTAACATATTGCAGGTGTAACTTAGGCCGAGGCCTAGCAAATGTAAACAAACTTTTGTTCTAATAAAGCATTTGCAAACTATATAAAATGTGCGCATCATTTGATTAGCGAGGATAATTGTTATGTAAGCTCGAAAATAACTAGGTCGCGAGGGGGCCTCTGCTAACCCAACTCAGTGGAGGGACGGCTTACCAACTGTACGACTTAGCGCGGAGGCTTAGGCACAAGTAAAAGGGAGACCAAGATGTGGATTGATGGGGGGATTGCCGAAAGGAGTCTCTTTCTTTATTGAATGGAAATTACAAAAGGGTAGAGTGCATAGCTTTTATTTTGGTACACATCTTCTAAGGATAGAAGCGACGCATGTACTCGATGTTCCAGACATTTGGGACGCCTTGACCGTTAGCCCACTGGAGGCGATAGGTCGCTGGACCGACGACCTCCACCACGATGAAGGGACCTTCCCAAGGTGCGGAGAGCCTGTGCATTCCATTGGTGTCTAGGATGCGACGCAAGACTAGATCGCCTACGTTGAAGGATCGCTCATGCACGTTGCAGTCATGATAAAGACGTAGCTGCTGCTCGTGGCGAGTGTGCCGCATTAGCGTGGCCACGCGGTGTTCCTCAATGTTGTTGAGGTTGACCTTGCGCGTCTCCTCGGCTGTCCCTTCTTTGTAGTGTTGGATGCGAGGTGCACCAAAAGCAAGGTCAGTCGGGAGGATGGCCTCCGACCCGTACACTAGGAAGAATGGTGAATAACTCGTAGCTGAACTAACCTGAGTCCAGAGACCCAGATCGCATGCGACAGCTGTGCCAGCAACTTGGTGGCGTATTGGGAGGCGTCTACATAGATGCAATCATTGATACCCTGAAGCACCATGCCGTTTGCGCGCCCGACCTGGCTATTGTAGCGCGTGTGCGCCACTGAGGAGTAGTAGACGTCGATGAGGCTGTCCTGGCAGAAGTCCCAGAAGTCAGACCCTGTGAAGGTCATTTGTTGATAGGTAAAACTTGTATGAAGTTTCGATTCGCAAGCGTACGGATCTCCTATGCCCTTCTTCACCAACGAGAGATCCCAAGGTTCTTGTCAACCCAAGGAGCAAGGGATTACTAGCGTTTAACCCTACACTAATCTAGTTGATTGAAGACTTATGATAGAAAGATTAATCTATAAAGTAAAGACAAACTAACCCTAGATTATGTTAAAGAAAGATTAAAGGTGCACAAGATGAAGAACGTATGCCCATGGAGTCTAGGCACTTGAAGATGCAATCACCCAAAACATGGTAAAGCCCCGATCCAATATATCTAGGTGTGTGATCAAGGATTAGACTTTTCCCTTCCCTCGTACATGTCACTACGCGAAGGTAATCGATACTAATCCTAATGAACAAGGTATGTTGATGCGATCTACGGGAGCAACCCTGAAAGCATGGTAGCTAGCCTTAAAACATTAAGCATCATCAACAAATGATATGATAGACATATGATCCAAACAAGATGTATAGGTGACTACAATTCAAGTTCCATTACAGCTCCATGGACAAACGGAAGGTTTACCCCATCATGACGCTAGGCATGGCACCGTTGAGATGGTGGATGCCTCCGATGAAGATGGTTCTTCGTTGTCCTTAAACTTCGATGGCGTCGTGGCAAGCTCTCGGTTTCCTCTTTCCTCGTGGCGACCTCCCTTGGGCTTGGCAATGATTTCTCTCGAGTGTCCTCCCCCAAGGGTCTGTCTCATAGTCGATCGTCTCTTCCTTGGTGGCTTTGAGGGACTAGATGACGTCTCTGGCGAATGGCGGCTTGCACACATGATTAGGGTTGCATCTACTTAACACCGAACAAAGGGGGTCCCGAATCGCCACAAAAATGGGCTGGGCCGGACCGAACGAGTCGACCGGCCTGGGCCTTTTCTGGGTCGGTTTGGGCCCGTTCTTCTCCCCGCGGCTCATCTTGACATTTTGCACTTGGCCCCCTTCATTTGTGTCATTTTGAGGTCATCATCACCACGATCAAGTTGATGGATCTTTATGCATGAACTTCTGGTCTTTTCATCTCGGTCCTCGGGAGTTCTCCATTGAAGCACATTAGTTCTTGCCACCTTTGGAGGCTAGTTGGCACGTAGTCGGAGCTCCTTGATTGTCTTGCAAAACGTGCTCCGAACTAGTTGCATCTTTCCTCATTTAATACGTGAATTCTTGCAAAAAACACTATACTCAAAAATGCACATCCAACGGTGAACTTGTTATATCATTAGCATGCCTAGTGGCGGGTTAGTTCCAAAATGAAGTTCAAACCATAACATAACAAGTATTCTTGGTTGACGGAAATCGATCGCCAACATCCCCCAACGCTTAGATCTTGCTCGTCCTCGAGCAAGTTGCTCACAAGTTGTTCATCCAAGGAGTTGAAACATGCTTCATCAAATCCTTCCTTACAAGTTAGTCAATCATTCATCTTTAATATAAGAGACATGAAACAAAGATCATAATGTAAACATGGACATTTAGAAATTTACCAACTCAAGACTTACCCCACAACTCATACCTTTCACTAGAGATCCTCATCTCCAACCACACTTTGTTTCTTACTTCCATCGAAAGGTTTTCACAAGCTTTTAGAAATAAAATTCCTGCATAAAGTATTAGACAAAGTCCTCCTCCAAGTTCTCACATGTCACTCATTTATAATGGCTATCCTAGATAGCTTCATAAACTCTCACCTCTCGTAAGTATCTCATTTATAATGTATGATGGAGCTATAGGTATGGCTAGTGAAGTTAGCACAAGTATTATCAAGCTAAGAAAATCCTCTAGTGGTTGTTCACCTTTCATCATGAGAGTTACACCATATGTAAGGGTATCAAGGATGAGAAGATTTAGAATGGTGGACATGTGCAAAGGGAAAAAGAATAATGACTTCAAGGCACTAATGATGTCCTCGATGTCGGATTGCACATAGTATGGAATATCGAAGATCTGTTCTCAACATCATTGCATCCTTCCCCGCACTTCTCTTGATCTTCACTTGACTTATCATCCCTCATTATATCCTTCTTGCATTACCTTGGATTTTTTCTCTCTTTTCTTTTTTTTCTTCTTTCTCTCTCTCTTTTCTTTCTTTTTCTCATGTGCACACACACACACACACACACACACACACACACACACACACACACACACACACACACACACACACACACACACACACACACACGCACGCACACACACACACACACACACACACACACACACACACACAAATATATATATATATATCCTCCACATCTTTATCTTCTATTCCGAAGCCTTTCACCCATCCTTTTGACATGAATACCAATATCAATTTTAAATAAAATCTTACCTAAAAATTGAACGAATCTTCGGACATGGGTTGTGTTCAAGGAGTAAGATGATAAAAAGATGTTTATGGTTTCGGGTATGGAATCCGGCGATGTATGGGGCATTCAATGTGAAATTCCCATTACCGAATAAATGACGAGGCTAGCAATAAAAGATATAACATCAAGGACATGATCATTTCTTGCAATTAGACCTCCCAAATGAGTAAAGTCTTAACCCAATTCATCATGCTAAACAACACTTATGGTGGAGTATATATATATATAGTTTAGGCCTTGTATAGGATAGACTTGCCTCTCAACTTGGAGAAAGAAATCACTAACCTTCATTGCAAGGGTTTTTTAATAATTATTCAGAAATAAATACCTCCAATATTAGTATTACTCAAAGCATATCCAAAGTAAGGTCCTAGATAAAAGTTGAGTATGGATACTTTCAAAGGTAAACTTCCACTAAGCACCACGGTAACAATTATTCACAATGCTCATGCTCAAATAATAAGGACAAAAGAAAGACATAACAAGTAAAAGAAACAAAAGACTTGCATCATACAAAATATAAGACTCTCTTTATTTCTTTTTCTTGACTCAACGCTAACTTAAGACACACCACGAGCTAAAAATTTAAAAACAAGACTCAAACTTGACTCGACTTTAAGACTTGACCTTTCACCACTTGAGCAAAAATTTTAAAAGAGCTAGCTCCCCCCCCCCACGCTTAGATCTTACGACGTCCTCGTCGTAATTTTTCAAGAGGTACAAGAGGAAAGCTAGCTACTACACCTAATGAAACTTGCCACAAGAAGAGCACCACTCCCTCGGGAAAAACTCGTCCTGAACTCTACGCTTCCTAATTTTCAAGTTGCTAAAAGGGTTGGCGAAGATAGCAAATTAACTGAGTCATGTCTCAGAGAAAAAAGGCATGAACCGATGCATAGGGGTGCTGGGTTGGTCGGCATCGGCCGGCCGGCCTACCCCCCGGTTTTGGGCCCCCGTGGCCCATCTTCTACGGGCCTATGTGTTTCATGCATACTATCCTACTGGTGAAAAGGTCTAGCTAAAATCGAGAAAAGGACTCTATAAAAATAAGAAAAGAAAACAAAAATTTATTTACAGAAAAGTTACCTTGTTTTACCTCTTAGGCTTGACGCTCGGGCTCATCCTCCATGGTGTATATGCCAATGTAGTAGATGGGCACGACATCAGGCTCAAGAAAAACCTTCAATCGCTGTCCATTAACCACATATTGGTCTCCTTTTATATCTATAATCGTTACCGCTCCGCTTGGCGAGAACGACTGGACGACATACGATCCATCCCATTTGCTTTTCAATTTGCCTTTCCCGAATAACATGAACTTTGAGTTAAAGAGGAGGACCTTGTCGCCTTCTTTGAATTCCTTCGGTTGAAGTCTTTTATCATACCATCGCTTCATTCTTTCCTTGTAGATGGTTGCACTCTCATAATCCTTAAGCCTCATCTCTTCTAATTCACTTATTTGAATTCTCCGTTTCATTCTCGCGGCATCCACATCAAGATTCATCTCCTCCCAATATGCTTTGTGCTCTAATTCCAAAGGCAAATGACAAGATTTACCATAGACAAATTGATATGGTGTCATACCTATTGGTGTCTTGTGTGCCGTCCGATATGCCCATAATGCTTCGTCCAACTTTTTCGACCAATCTTTACCTCCCTTTTCAACGGTTTTGTTAAGAATACTCTTGAGTTGCTTATTTGAAGTTTGCGCTTGACCATTGGTTTGTGGGTGGTAAGGCGTAGCCACTCTATGCTCGATTCCCAATTTTGACAAGCACTTTCTAAAACTATTTCTCGTGAAGTGTGTTCCTCCATCACTTATCAAAATTCGCGGGACTCCATAGCGTGGGAATATAACACTCTTGATCATTGATATAGATTCCTCCATTGAAGCTCTTCGACAAGGGATGGCCTCTACCCACATGGATACATAATCAACCATTACTAATATATGCTCATATCCATTTGAATTAGGGAAAGGCCCCATGAAATCAATTCCCCATACGTCAAATAGATCAATTTGCAAGTTATAATTTAAAGGCATAGCGTTCCTTTGTGATATATTCCCCATTCTTTGACATTCCGAACAAGAAGCAACATACCTTTTCGCATCTTGATGCATCTCCGGCCAATAGAACCCACTAGCCCATACCTTTGCTTGAGTCCTAAAATGTCCATAGTGTCCTCCATACTCGCCTGAGTGACACTTCCTTAATATTTCGAGTCTTTCTTCCCTTGGTACGCACCTTCGCAAGACCCCATCCGCTCCAAGTCTAAAGAGGTAAGGTGCATCCCAATAATATTTTTGGCTCTCGGCCATCACCCTTCTTTGAGCATTCTTATCTAATTTATCAAGTGGCTTCTTTCATATGGCTCAAATAATTTTGATCATCCAAGTGTCTTTGTCAAGGACGTGATATAGATGATCGTCTCTCATCTTGTCTTCGATGGGCTCTTTATCATCCTCACGATTCATTCTTGATAGATGGTCGGCCACAACATTTTCCGACCCCTTTTTATATCGAATCTCCACATCGAACTCTTGCAAGAGAAGGATCCACCTAATCAACCTTGGCTTTGCATCCTTTTAGACAAGAGATACTTGATTGCCACATGATCGGTGTAGACGATTACTTTAGAATTCACAATATAGGATCTGAATTTTTCAAAGGCAAAAAGTACCGCAAGCAATTTCTTCTCTATTGTTTTATAATTCAATTGAGCTCCATTAAGGGTTTTGCTAGCATAATATATACCATGTACCTTGCCTTCTTTTCGTTGTCCCAACACGGCTCCAATCGAGTGGTTGAATGATAGGTGTGGTTATGGGAGCTCTCTTTAGTGTCCGGAACACTGCCAAGCACTTCTCATCGAAATTGAATGACACATATTTTTGGAGAAGATTAGTCAACGGCTTTGTAATCTATGAGAAATCCTTGATGAATCTCCTATAGAATCCCGCATGGCCTAAGAAACTCCTCAAAGATTTGATATCCATCGGTGGTGGACGTTTTTCAACCGCTTCAACCTTAGCCTTGTCCACCTCAATCCCTCTCTCAGATATCACATGTCCCAACACTGTTCCTTGTTTCACCATGAAGTGACATTTCTCCCAAATTAGCACCAACTCAACTTCACCACACCTTGAAAGAACTTTATCCAAATTTGCTAAACAATCCACAAAAGTTTTACCATAAACGGTGAAGTCATCCATAAATACTTCGACTATTTCCTCGATGAACTCCGAGAATACCGCCATCATGCATCGTTGAAAAGAGGCTGGAGCATTACATAAACCAAAGGGCATCCTTCTATATGCAAATGTTCCATAAGGACAAGTGAATGTTGTCTTGTGTTGATCATCCGGGTGAATGGGAATTCGCATGAACCCCAAGTACCCATCAAATATGCATGGTTTGCTAACCTCTCAAGCATCTCGTCGATGAACGGTAGGGGGAAGTGATCCTTCTTCGTTGCTTTGTTCAACTTACGATAATCTATACACATCCTCCATCCGGTCATGGTTCTTTGCGGTATTAGTTCATTCTTCTCATTCTTCACCACGGTCAAACCTCCTTTCTTTGGCACACAATGTACGGGGCTCACCCATTCGCTATGCGGCACCGGGTAGATGATTCCAGCATCTAACAACTTGATAACCTTCTTCTCCACCATCTCTCGCATGGCATGGGTTAACCTCCTTTGATGTTCCACCACGTGCTTGCATTGATCCTCCATAGGTATGCGGTGAGTGCAAAATGCTGGGCTAAGTCCTTTGAGGTCATTTATCGAATATCCTATCACTTTCTTGTGCTTTTTCAATAAATTCAGCAACATGTCATTCTCCTCGGGACTCAATTCGTCGCTCATGGTCACGGGATAAGTCTTGTCGGGCCCCAAAAATTCATATTTTAATCCTTTGGGCAATGGCTTAAGGTCTACCTCCGGTACTTGTGGTTCCTCATGTTTGATTTCCCTGATGTCTTCAAACTTATCTTCCTCTAAGCTTCCATCTTGTGGTTCTAGTCCTTTTGTTGCTTCTATTAATTCTTCATCTAACTCATTATTAGTTTCATTCTCCATTGCTCTTTGCAATGGATCCCTAAAGGTTTCAACAAAATGAAGGCTCTCTACCTCTTCATCATCAAGAGGTAGGGCTGAGGCAATTCTAGAAGCGGGAAGAAAATTATATGTGTGATTATCCCCCATCAAGATTAATAGTTACTTTTCCTTTTCCTGCATCTAAAACGACATTAACCAACTTAAGAAAATGTCTACCAAGAATTAAATGATCATTTTTATCATATTAGACATCAACAATAAAGAAATCGGTTCGTATATGTTTTCTGGAAATTAAAAATTCAAGATTTCGAGCAATTCCAATAGGTTTGACAATTCTACCATATCCCATGATTAACTTAGTAGTGGTTTGAACTAGGTCAATGGTATGATCATGAATTTCATCAAAAATTTTAGAAGATAAGACACTTACTTGTGCTCCAATGTCGCATAACGCCTTGCGATCGATGTTGTTGACCTTGCAATCTATACGCGGTAATGTCTTCTCTTCTTCATCGGATCCTATGGCATAAATTTCAGCGAGGTGAGCAAATGGTGATGCCTCGGGCTTGATTCCCATAATCTTTTTTGCTTCGGCCACATGGTCCGTATCCACTTCTTCTTCGCTAAAGAGTTTTTGAAGGACCTCCCCGGTTGTCTCTAGGTTGTATGGTTGTTCCACATGTTTCTCTAGTGAAAGTCTATATCCACGGCTTTCGCCATCCCCTTTTGATTAGGGAACGGTCTTCTCTTGTCAAAGATTTCTCCAAAATCAATTGGGACCCAATCCATTTGCTCGAACTCCCTTAGTGGCTTCGCGCTTGACATAGTCCTTTCACTTGTTTTGCTTGTCTCGGTGTGATCACTCTCCGGGATAGTTCTAGCTTCCGCGTGTTTAATTTCTTCGACCTTTTTCGTGATTGGCTCCTCATTCTTCTCTTCCGGGACTGTCGGTGTTTTAGACTGGCAACCTACCAAGGGGAGTACCTGAGGTAGATGAATGTGGCCTCGCCGAGATTGGTAACTCGAAGGAAAAGACACGTGGCACACAATTTAGACAGGTTCGGGCCACGAGGTGCGTAATACCCTACGTCCTGTATGCTGTGTAGCTCTAGATTGATTGGATGTGCTTACAAGATGATGCGTATATGAGAGATATGAAACGCCCGCGTTTTTAGATCTTAATAAATTACCTACTAAATCACGCGTGTTTTCCAAACTTTCCCGCTGAGCTCATTTATCCCCCTTCGAGACCCCAGTTGTCTTCCCCCTCTCTTACCCTTGGCAAGCGTGCCGCGAATACCGCTGGCTGGCCCGCCTCGCCATCACCGCCGTCCCAGAAATTACGCCGACACCCGAAAATCCGGAGAATTCCACCAAAATCTCTTTTCCCCTTTTCCCTAATTTTTCCTAGTTTTTCCCAAAATTTTCCCAATTTTTCCTTCTCCTTCTCTTTTTCCCTTTTCTTTTTCCTTATTCTTTTTTCTTTTCCTTTTTCTTTTTCCTTTTCTTTTTCCTCTCTTCCTCACAGACTCACCTGTGGCTCCTATTCCACGACGCGGAATGCCCACGGCCTACTCGGCACGCCGCACAGCGCCACCCCACGCCGTACGTCCGACCCCCTCCTCCCCTGCACGTCGCACGCACCAGCCCGCGACAAGACCTCACCCTGCCGCTCGACGACACGGGCGCCGTGGTCAGCCGCCCCCGAGCCGTCATCTCCGAGCTCCACACTGCCACAAGCCGCCGACCACCTCGCGACACCACCTGCGCCTGCCATCTCGCCGGCCACTGTGTGGCTGCCCGACGAGTCGCATCCACAGCATCGCTGCCACTCACGTCCCGTCGGCCGCCATTACTGCAAGCTGGCCGGACCGCCATTGCTGTAGGTAAGCACGAGCATCGTGTGCTCGACCAAGGCCGAGCACCACGTTCCCGCGCCTATAAAACAGACTCGCACCGCCCCTGCCTCACCCCCAAGCCGCACCGGCCTTCCTCTCTCCCTCCTGAGCATCCAACCGCCACCGCTCGTGCCGTCTCGGTTGCAGACTGCCCACCGCCGTCGATCTCCCTCCATAGTCCATCCCCGACCTAGGTGAGGAGCGGAATGAGTTGCCCTCGACCTCCTCTCTGTTTTGCCCCACCTCCCGGCCGTCCCCATGGCCTGGGTCGCCGGTGCCCCTTCCCCCTCCACCGGCCGGCCTTCCTGTCGACTCCCTTCTCTGTTCGGTTCAGAGGAGAAAGGAGGCCGTCTTCCCCATAACCCCCTCCTCTATTTTTTTTCTACCCAAAGCCGTCCCACTTTCTCTCTCTCACACAGTTTCATTAAGAGCCCCTGGATTTCTTAAGTTCTTTACAAATAGGTCCTTAGCCCTTCAAACTCTCCCTAAACACATCTTTAACCCATAATTTCATGCACAATTTTACTCCAAATTAATTACAAACTTCACCACACCTTTCTCGGGATTATTCACGCCGAACCATTCACCAATTCCCCATAAATCATATATATTTCTCTTTTTTCCATTTATTCCCTCCTCGAGCTCAGCCGGTAAATTTGTGTGCTTGTATTGATTGCATGCTTGCTTGTGTGTGCGCTTTAGCCGACGGAGTGAACGAGAAAGAGTACCACGAACCGGAGCTTGGAGTCGAGTACTGCGAGCAGGAGACCGAAGTCGAGAACCGCAAGCAGGAACTCCCCGAGGACTTCAAAGACGGCAAGTTCAATCTCATCCTTTGATGCATGCTTTGGTCCTAGTTTTACCAACACAACCCTATACCCGTTTTATAAATTGCATATTGTTTTACTACAAAAACCTAGTAGGATAGCCACCCTTGATTGCTATGATTGAACTTTTGTTTGGCCTAAATGATTTCTTTAAAAATGTGTGAGTGCTTTAAAAATGGGAATGGGATATTTCGTAAAATGAGTAAAGAACTGGGTAGACGGGATGGACGTGTGTGTCAGGAGTATAGGTGAGCTCGTACTTGTGTGGTTGGGCATGTTGGGAGTTGTCCATCTTGTCGTTAAGGACCAGGTTGCGTGACATCTCACCTGACCCAAGTCATCGTACAACCACTTGACCGTTGTATGTGGCAACGGCTTAGCATAAACCCCACTAGTTAATCTACTTGCCATATGGTGTGCGGTTGAGCGGCGGGAGACCAAGGAGTAGGGGTACGCACTGTGTGAGGTACGCCCTGGTTATGAGTGATAACCCCTTGGCTGCTCCTGTGTGGCTTGTAGGGTTAGCTAAGGTGGGTAATGGCTTTGATAGGATCCGCACCGACACTAAGGTGTTCGGGTGGCGGTACCCTACTTGTGGGTAAAGATGTACAACCTCTGCAGAGTGTCAAACCTATTCGAATAGCCGTGTCCACGGTATTGGACGAGTCACGGTGTGGTCACAAAACTAGTGTTTGGGTCTGGGATGGTTTTCATGGCATGAGTGGTTTTCTGGGGAACTGTGTGGCTGTGTGCCTGGGCTAATGCAGGCGGGGAGTCCGGTTGTCCCAAAGTGGTTTTCTCGAAACAACTGAGTACTTGGGTTATAAAAATGGTTTGCGAAGACCTTTTTGAAAATGAACCCTTGCATGAGTAAATGAGTTTGCAAATAAACATTAACCTGATCCTTGATACATCCTGTGCATGATCTGTTTATAAGCCCCTCCGTGGGTGGTTTTGAACTTGTTGAGTACGTTGGTACTCACCCTTGCTTAACTAACTGTTTTTCAGAGGAGGATCACGACTTCATTCCCGAAGACGTCGAGTAGGTCGCTGCCCTACACCCAACGGTGCTTGTGTATTCAGGGCCTCCACAGAGAGCTTCCATGGTGTGGTACTCTGGTTAGGCTTTGGAAGCCTTCGCTATTGTAGTTTGGTCTTTAGCACTTGTGTTGTTCCTTATGGCATTGGCACTTCCGTGCCCACTATGCCGTCGTGATGTAAGGGACTGAACCACCTATTGTAATAAATGTGTTGCCAGCCTCCTGGGACTGGTATCTGTGTCACATTTAGTCACCTCTGATGAGGGGACGCTTCAGGTGGTATCCGAGCCGTAGGTTTGGCCGTAGGACGCGACCCCTAGGATCTGAGACCTCCTCTGGCCCCTCTCTAACCTTTCCTCTGCTAAGCTCATCTTTTCCCAAAATCCTTACCTTGATCCTTGCCTGGTTCCAGATGGCTCACCTGGAATGGAACGGAGGAGCTTGCCCTGCATAGCCTGGCCTCCCTAACCTGCTACTACTCAACTCGGAGCGCGTCGGAGTAAGGGGCCCACCAGAGTTCGTCTATCGGGAGTACGAACGTTATGGCACCCTTCGATGTAAAGTGCTGATCTTCGTAGGAAGGAGCACGCTCTACCCCGACGTAGAACCCTGGTTCATCTCCACCACTGGGTTTCGCTTCGCTGACACCTACCCAAAGGCTGCTCGGAAGGCCCTGCGACGTTTACGAGTGGTTTATAGGCAGCATCTCAGACGAACCCTAATGGGATTTTTCCCACCCTCAAGGGGTAGGGGACGATCATGGATTGACCGAGTGAGGGGATTGGCAAGAGAAGAAGACCTAGAAGATGCAGTATCCAACCTAGCCATCTACCTCAATGGCCTAGACCACCTCTACCATGAACAAGCCTAGCAGCTGAAACACCAGATCGACAGAGCAGAAAGAGCAGAGCAAAGGATAGAATTGGAAAGGATGAAGACAACAATGGCGGAAGTCGCCCGACACAACATGAAGCAAGATTACCTTAGGGAAAGGGAACGCACTTTAATAGCCAATAAAGCCCTATGGGATGAAGTCAGTGTCGGGGACAGCCCTGGGGGTCCCCTTATAAATTTAGGAAACCCCACATGAAACCTGCAAAAAGCCAAGGCTAAACATGTCTCGCTTAAACACACAGGGCATGGCCCACGCCACGGTGGCCCAGACGACCCACCAAGGCGGCCCACTCAAAGATCCCCTCGAGCAGGCTCCGCCTCGCTCGAGGGCACATACCTCCCTCGATGGGCTCCGCCCCGATCGAGGCTGTACGCCTCCCTCGAGCGGGCTCCGCCTCGCTCGAGGGCTCACATCACCGCCCTCGAGAAGGCTCCGCCTCGCTCGAGGGCGCCCTGCACGCGCACGCCCGTTCCTGTACACGGGTACGGGCATTTAATGCTCTGACAACGGCGGGGCGGTGCCATCATGCGCCTGGGACTCACGCCCCGGTCCTGTTGCACCAACTCCCTAGGAGGGAACCCATCCCCGCCACTGTGGGGGACTGTGCAACGTGACCGGTGCCAGCCCCGTGACGCCGCGCCGCCTACTCCAGTACGGCTAACACGCCGAGCCCTCGAAGGGGGGCGGGCCGCGCCCTCGATTTGCTTTCCCGTGACCTTGTAGGGTTAGGCTGTGACGTTAGGCCGGCAGGGCGCCATCCCTACCACTGTTAACGGCATGGTGGCCGCCCCTGCGCATACAACCCCACGCCGGGCACTGTGGTAACAGCTCCGGCACTGTGAAGCGTGCGGGAACGGGACGCCGCCATACCTGCCACTGTATCCCGTACGGATCGACGTCAGCAACCCCCTCGAGCCCGCCTGGGGACATCGCGGCCATCCACTGCACCCGTACCCTCGAAGCTGCCACTGTTCGGGTACAAGATACGCCATGATGGCCAGATCGCGGCAAGGACCGTCAAGGCGGCCGCTTACTCTACGGCGCGGCGCACCACACTTCCCTATGTAGCTGAATAGTGCGGTATATATGTGATTCGCCCTCTCCTTGGCCTATAAAAGGAAGGCGAACTCCCCCGCCGCAGGGGACAGAAGACAGAGAACGCGGCATAACTGACAACACACGACACACCGCACACTTGCTTTCCAATTCTCCCACAATATCTTCAGCCACTCCACCAGGGACTTGGAGGCCACGCTTGCTCTCCCGCCTCGCTTGTAGCAGCCCCACTACAGGCACCCCGGTGCTGAGAAATATAGTGCCCCGAGCACACCACTGCTGGACGTACGGCCCCTCGGCCGGAACCAGGATAAAACTCTGTCTCTGATTGCTTGGCATCGACCATTGAGGGATAGACCTTGGCGCTTATTACTGGTTAGTGTCGGGACCACATTCCGCACCGACAGTTGGCGCCCACCGTGGGGCAAGCGAGCGCCTAAGGTCAATCCACCGTTAACTCCCTCCATGGTGATCCGCACCAAATATCGCGGTACGCGCTACTCCTTGGGCAGCTCGGACCCCCTCCCCGCCGGGTTTGAAATCCGGTTCGGGAGCCTGAATTTTCAGGCCACGGGGAACGGCTATCTGATGCGCCTCACCAACCGTGAGGAGCTCCGTGCTCGGCGCCAGGCCGGGTCCGCCCCGGTCGCCGCCGCGCGCGTCGCCACGACACGGGCACCTACGAGGCACGGATGCCGTGGGCCCGTCGGCGTCACGGCGTCGCCGCCGCTCCGGTCGGCGTTCACGCCGGGCGCGGTCGGAGCGACGGCAAGCCGAACGCGCCGCCTCCCAACGCGGCGTACCCGTCGGCGCGCGACGACCGCCACCCCGGGGGCGGGGAGCGCGCGGTCTCCGGGCCACGCTTCCCCATCGGTCTGCGCGGCGCTACGACAGCCTACAACGCCAGCGTCAACACCACGACGCGCAGGGTTCCCTCTGGCCGTCACGTCTTCGTCGCCAGGGACCCTGGCGCCTTTGCTAGCGATGAGTCATCCCTGGGCTCCCTTGAAGTGTTGCCACCTGCCAACCTGCATGGGTACGCGGAATGGGACTTCTCCGGCATGCCGGACCCAGTAATGTTCAAGCGTTTTCTTGACGCCACGGACTACGGGTTCGGCTGCTCCGACGACTCCAGCACCAGGAGCTACGACCCCGCGCGGGAATGCTGCGTCATCATCGCCAACGACCCAGCAAACACCACCGGTGCAGCGGGCGCTGGCGACGGGGAGGTTACGCCCGCCCCAGGGATTGCTCCGCGCCTTGCTGCGGGACCGAGCACCCCTGCTGGAGCCGACATCGACGCGCAGCTAGCCCAAGCTCGTGAACTCGAGGCCAAGCTGGCGGAGGAATATCGAACGGTGCGGTTGCTCCGCGCCTCCATGGCAGGCGAAGCCTCCGCGCGCGGTGAGAGCGCGCGGGAGTTGAGCATACAGGCCCGCGACCGCATCAACGCCGACTTCAATGTCGACAACCCGGACACGCCTCCGCGGGCGAGCCAGAAGCTTATCACCGCCGCGACGCTGCTGCGGGCCATGCTGGCCCCCTCAACGCCCGAGGCGCGAAACCTGCACCGTGAGGTGCAGGCACTCATCGAGCAGGCGGCCGTTCAACAGGCCGAGAGCTCGGCGTCACTCATTCGCCAACAGGGTGACGTGCGGGCTGACGGGGCCGCGCAGGGGGGCGAACCCTCAGTCCATGCAGGTGAAGCGGCGGAGCGACCGGCCAACCCGGGACGCACACCGGCCAAAGAGCGGCTCCTCGACACGCGCAGGGCGCGGGACGGCGACGCCCGTAACGTCATCAACGCTCGGCGGACGAGCAAGGCGGATGCGCGAGCGGCGGCAGGCTACCATCCTCGGCGGGGTGGACGCTACGACAGCGAGGAAGACCGCTCTCCGACGCCGGAGCCCCCGGGGACCCGTGTGTTCAGCCGGGAGATCCACGCGGCGGCCTTCCCCCAACGCTTCCGCCAGCCCACGACCATCGTCAAGTATAATGGGGAAACGGATCCCCGTGTATGGCTTAACGATTACCGCCTAGCATGCCAGCTGGGCGGGGCCACCAGTGACGAGGTCATCATCCGCAACCTCCCCCTACACCTCGGCGATTCTGCCCGGACGTGGCTTGAGCATCTGCCAGCTAGCCAGATCCACAACTGGGATGATCTGGTCCGCACGTTCGTGGGCAACTTCCAGGGCACGTACGTGCACCCTGGGAATTCCTGGGACCTGCGCTCCTGCACCCAGAAGCCCGGCGAGTCGCTCCGGGACTTCATACGGTGCTTCTCCAAGCGCTGCACGGAGCTCCCAAGCGTGGCGCAATCCGAGATTGTGCACGCTTTCCTCGAGGGCACCACGTGTAGGGATCTCGTGCGAGAGCTGGGGCACAGCCCGCCTGCGGACTCAAACGAGCTGTTCGACATCACCACCAGCTTCGCCTCAGGAGAAGAGGCCGTGGGGGCGATCTTCGACGGCAAGAAGGGCAAGCGCCCGGACGACGCGCCCGCGGAGGGTAACAAGTCCAGAGAGCCCCACCGGAAGGACAAGTGGGGCAAGAAAGGAAAGAAGCCGCGCCGCGAGGCGCGCGAGCAGGGGCGCGACGGCGATGACGCCGAGGCCCTTGCTGTTGACCCGGCTCGACGAGGCCCTCGACCGGCCCCTCGAGGTCCGGGGGTGTTTGATGACATGCTGAAAAAGCCATGCCCATACCACAAGACCCCAGTGAACCACACCCTCGAGCAATGCGACATGCTCAAGAAGTTCTACGGTCGCGCCGCCGCAAAGGACACGGAGGCCAAGAAGGACGGAGGAGATGGCGACGCCGGCGGTTTCCCCGCCGTAGAGAACGTGTTCCTCATCTTCGGGGGACCGACCGTCGACATGTCGAGCCGCCAGCACAAGCGGGAGCGGCACGAGGTCCTCACCGCGGAGAAGGCGCCTCCCTCCTTCCCTGACTGGTCGGAGGATGCCATCACCTTCAGTCACGAAGACCACCCCATGCGCATCCCCAACCAGGGTCGGTACCCACTGGTGGTCGACCCGGTCATCGGGAACGCGCGGTTCTCGAAGGTCCTGATGAACGGAGGCAGCAGCCTCAACATCTCTATGCGCACACGCTGCGCCTGCTGGGGATCGGGTTGGACCAGCTGCGGCCCAGCACGACGCCGTTCCACGGCGTCACGCCGGGCAAGCGCGTCCAGCCCCTCGGGCAGATCGACCTGCCGGTTTGGTTCGGCACTCCGAGCAATTTCCGCAAGGAAACGCTCACTTTCGAGGTGGTGGGGTTCCGGGGCGCCTATCACGCCATACTTGGGCGGCCCTGCTACGCCAAGTTCATGGCCGTCCCCAACTACACCTACCTCAAAATGAAGATGCCGGGACCAAACGGCGTCATCACCGTGGGCTCGTCCATCGAGCACGCGTTCGACTGCGACGTCGAATGCGTAAAGCACGCGGAAGCGCTGGCGCTGGATGAAGCGCTGGTGACCACCTTGGAGAAGATGGTCAACGAGGACCTCGACTCCACCACCAAGCACGCCGGCAATTTCGAGGCCGCGGAGCAAACCAAAGAGGTGCCCCTCGACCCTGCTGCCCCCGAGGGCAAGGCGCTGAGGGTCCGCTCCACCCTCGACCCGAAATAGGAAGTGGTGCTCGTCGACTTCCTCCGCGCCAATGCCGACATCTTCACGTGGAGCCCCTCGGATATGCCAGGCATCCCGAGGGAGGTCGCCGAGCACTCCCTTGACATCCTGCCTCATTCCTGCGCCGTGCAGCAGCGGCTCCGCCACTTCGACGAGGAGCGGCGGCGGGCGATCGGAGCGGAGCCAGAAGCTTCTCGAGGCCGGGTTCATCAAGGAGGTGTTCCACCCTACGTGGCTAGCGAATCCTGTATTAGTAAAGAAAAAGAACGGGAAATGGCGGATGTGTATAGACTACACTAGTCTTAATAAAGCATGTCCTAAAGTTCCCTTTCCTTTGCCACGTATCGACCAAATTGTTGATTCAACAGCCGGGTGTGAGCTGCTCTGCTTCCTTGATGCCTACTCCGGGTATCACCAAATAAAGATGAAGGAGTCCGACCAGCTTGCGACTTCATTCATCACGCCGTTCGGGATGTTTTGCTACGTCACGATGCCGTTCGGCCTCCGGAACGCGGGTGCAACGTATCAACGCTGCATGCAACACGTTTTCGGAGATCACATCGGGCGGACGGTTGAGGCGTACGTAGACGACATCATCGTAAAAACCAGGAAGGCGGACAACCTGGTTGGCGACCTCAACATCGCGCTCGGCTGCCTACGGGTCAACAGGGTAAAATTGAACCTCGAAAAATGTGTCTTTGGTGTGCCGCGGGGCATGCTCCTAGGATACATAGTCTCCCAGCGAGGCATCGAGGCCAACCCCGAGAAGGTTGCGGCCCTCGAGCGAATGGGTCCAATTCGGGACCTCAGAGGGGTGCAGAAGGTGCTGGGGTGCCTTGCTGCCTTGAGCCGCTTCATCTCGCGGCTCGGCGAAAAGGGCTTGCCCCTCTACCTCCTCCTCAAAAAGCACGAGCGCTTCTCCTGGACCACCGAGGCCCAGGATGCGCTCGACAAGCTTAAGGCGTCCTTGACCCACGCCCCGATGCTCACACCGCCGCAGGACGGCGAACCTCTGCAGCTCTACGTGGCCGCGACCACCCAGGTGGTCAGCGCCGTAATCGTAGTAGAGCGCACAGAGGAAGGGCATGCCCTGCCGGTCCAACGGCCGGTGTACTACATCAGCGAAGTCTTGTCCGACACCAAGAAACGCTACCCTCAAGTCCAAAAGCTGCTGTACTCGGTGGTCCTCGCGCGGTGCAAGCTTCGCCACTACTTCGAGGCCCACCCTGTCACGGTGGTCTCCTCCTTCCCGCTGGGGGAGATCATCCGCAATCCGGACGCGGCGGGCAGGATCGCCAAGTGGTCGGTGGAGCTAATGGGCGAGACGCTCGCCTACGCCCCGCGCAAGGCCATCAAGTCCCAGATCTTGGCGGATTTCGTCGCTGAATGGACAGACACGCAACTGCCGCCGCCACAGATCCAAGCGAGGCTTGGACTGCGTATTTCGACGGCTCGCAATGAAAACAGGGGCGGGTGCGGGCCTGCTCTTCGTGTCACCCCTCGGGGAGCACATGCGGTACGCAGTGCGTCTCCACTTCCCCGCGTCAAACAACATGGCTGAGTACGAGGCCCTCCTTTGCGGCCTCAAGATCGCCATCAAGATAGGCGTCAAGCGCCTCGCCGTGCGGGGGGATTCGCAGCTCGTGATTGACCAAGTCATGAAAAATGCGAGCTGCCATGACGACAAGATGGAAGCATACTGCAAGGCCGTGCGAGCCCTCGAGGACAAGTTCTACGGCATCGAGCTCAATCACGTGCCCCGCCGGTACAACGAGGAAGTGGACGAGCTGGCCAAGATCGCGTCCGGGCGGATCACCGTTCCCCCGAACGTTTTTGCCCGAGATATCGCCCGGCCCTCCGTCACTCTCGAGCCCCACCCCTCGAGCCACGCGGAACCCTCGGGGGCTCCCTCGAATCCGGCAGGCGCAGAGCCCATGGATGAGGACCCCTCGAACGAGGCGTATGTGCTCTCCCTCCTCGAGGGGGTATGGCGCTGGCGAGGCCGATGCAATGGATGTCGAGCCAGCCCCCATCAAGGCGAATTGGCGCGACAAGTATGTCGCCTGGATGGCTCGAGGGGAACTCCCCTCGGACCAGGTCGAGGCCAGGCGCATCGCCAGGATGGCCAAGTCCTTCGCCCTCGTCGACGGTGAGCTGTACAAGCGCGCCGCTTCCGGCATCCTGCAGCGGTGCGTGCCCATCCCCGAGGGGCGCGAGCTCCTACGGGACATTCACGCGGGAATCTGTGGCCATCACGCCACACCCCGCACCCTCGTAGGCAATGCGTTCCGTCAAGGCTTTTACTAGCCTACCGCGGTCGCGGACGCCAGCGAGATCGTGCGCACCTACGAAGGGTGCCAGTTCTACGCCCGCAAATACAACCTTCCTGCTCACGTCCTGTAGACCATCCCCATAACATGGCCTTTCGCTGTATGGGGGTTGGACATCATCGGGCCCCTGCGGAAGGCGCCCGGGGGCTTCACCCACTTGTTGGTCGCAATCGACAAATTTTCCAAGTGGGTAGAAGTACGCCCCATTACGAATCTCAGGGCAGAGCAAGCGGTGACGTTCTTCACCGACATCGTCCATCGTTTTGGAGTGCCAAACTCCATCATCACCGACAACGGGTCCCAGTTCACGGGCAGGAAATTCCTGAAATTCTGCGACAAATTCCACATTCGTGTGGATTGGGCAGCTGTGGCACACCCGCAGACTAACGGTCAAGTAGAGCGTGCCAATGGCATGATCCTACAAGGCCTTAAGCCCAGAATTTTCGACCAGCTGAATAAGTCTGGTCGGAAATGGCTCCAGGAGTTACCAGCGGTCGTGTGGAGCCTAAGGACCACCCCAAGCAGAGCCACCGGGTTCACCCCATTTTTTCTAGTCCATGGTGCAGAGGCTGTCCTCCCCACGGACTTAGAGTATGGGTCACCCATGGTACGAGGCTACGACGAGGACGCCAACCAGCGAGCCCGCGAGGACTCACTGGACCAGCTGGATGAAGCGCGCCTCGTGGCCTTGATGCACTCCGCAAGATACCAACAGTCCCTCAGGCGCTACCAAGCATGGAAGATACGCCGGCGGGACTTCAGCGAAGGGGATTTGGTCCTAAGGCTACGCCAAGACAACCGAGGACGCCACAAGCTATCACCTTCGTGGGAGGGACCCTACGTCGTGGTGAAAGTGCTCAAGCCCGGCACGTACAAGCTGGCAAACGAGGACGGCGAAGAACTCACCAACGCTTGGAACATCCAACAGCTACGTCGCTTCTATCCCTAGATAGGATTTCCAAGTCTTTTGTTGTAAATCACGTGCCCACACCCCAGTTGGCAACAACCATGTAAACATCACCAGTTCAATAAAAAGGGCAACTCGGCTTTCCCCTGAAACCCAAGTTACCCTCGGGGGCTACTACGGGGGGCATCCCCCCCCCCAAAAAATGGTCCCATTTTTTCGCAAAAAAGAAACAACTCACGCGCGCTAAGCATGTTTTCACTTCGGCCTCGAGCAAAATTCGAACAGGGCGCAGGCAGCCTAGCGGAAAGGACGCGCAAGTCAGAGATAGCCTACGCCTCCGCGAGGATACGACCCTTCTCTCTTGCCTCCGACCCAGCAGGCCGCTCGCGAAAATCGAACTCCCCTAACTAGAATTCACTCAGGAAGAAGGAGAAACAAAAAAGCGCAATAAAATAAAAGACGTCATTTCAACTTCACAAACATTTGAAGCAAAGTAATCTGTTTATTTACACGGCCACATGGCCCGCTCACTACATAAACAAAAAAGGGCCTAGCGCCCGGCAATCTTCAGGCTGGCGGAGCATCGTCGTCGGCGACATCAGGGAACAGGAACTCCTCAAAGGCCCCGGTGAGCGCCCCGGCGGCGTCAGCGGCTAAGGCGTCCACACGCTCCATCGCCACCTCGTCCTCGACGCCTTCAGGGACGATGTAACCCTCCGCCACCGCCTCGAAGTTGATCTCATAATGAGATCGCACCACCCCGAGGGCCTTCTGGACGCCGAGGTGCAGCGCCCGGCGCATGCGCCCGGTGACGTGCCTGCCAAGGGCGCGCAGGCGGGCGGCCGCCGAGCTCCCCGGCCGCGCCTCGCCCTCCTCCACGGCACGGCGGGTCTCGAGGGCGGCGGAGCGCAACTCCGGCCGGCTCGGCTCGGAGGAGTTGTAGGAGGTCCGCGCCGCCTCGGCCCGCTCGGCCGCGTGCCCCAGCGCGGTGCGCCAGCCTGAAGTTGCCCAACAAGAAGGGGATTAGAAAAGGGGGCGAACCCTCTAAGGGAAAATCAGCAAAACAAGAGACAAACAGCGACTCACCCTCGACTTGCTTCCTCTCCACCTCGAGGGCGCGGCGCTCGGCCTCAATCGCCTCCTGAAGGCCGCTGAGGGTCTCGCTCTGCTCCTGGAGGGCCAGCTCCTGGCTCGCGCTTGTGATGCTGAGCACCACCAGCTCGCCCTCGAGCTTCGAGAACTCAGCGTTCCGCCCCCCCCGCCGACGACTCGCACCGCCTCGCGAGCGACGTGCTCCTGCTCGAGCGCCGACCGGGCGTCCGCAAGGGCAGCCAGCTCCTGCTGGAGCTGCCCCTCAGCCCCTTGGCGGGCGGTACGCTCTGCGCAGAGCCGGTCCTCGGCGACGGCGAGCGCCGCGGCCTTGGCATCGAGGGCGGCCTTCGATCGTCGGCCTCCTTGGCCATCCGCTCGAGCACGCGCGCCCGCTCCTCGCCGGCTCGCCGAGCCCGCGCCCCCGGAGCAACGAATGGAGCGCCGAGGTTGTCGCGGCGGACGGCAACCACCTCCGTCTCCCCGGTCGGCCGCCGGGTGCGCGCCCTCTCCCGGGTCCGCCCGCGCCGCGCGCGCCGCCTCATCCCGGTCGATGAGGGCCATGCAGACCTGCTCGAGGGTGGAGGGGCGCGTCGCTTCCTGCCTTTCGCTCTCATGGAGCTGATCGCGCAGGACCATGGCCCGGTATGACAGCCAACCGTCCGGAGTCCTCAAGGCATCGGCGAGCGCGTCGAAAGCGTCGCACCGCTCCTGGAGCTGGCGGAGCTCGGCGCTCACCTGATCGAAGGCGCCGTACTTGTCGCGGGCGCGGTGCTCGAGCTCCTGTCACCAACAAGCCGAGACCTGTGAGTGTTACGCTGCAAGGATCATGCGCAAAAACGAGAAAAACGAAGAAAGAAAACGACGACGCCCCACCTGGAAGACGCGCCACGCGGGGCCGCCATGAATCCACAGCGCCTCGTTCAACGCTCGGTCGAGCGCGGCACCGTGGTTGCGGAGCTCTCCCCACAGCTCCTGCTCCCCCTGGGCGTCGGCAAAGGCGGGCGGATCGCCAACGCGCCCCTCTACGGGCGGAGCAGCCGGCGCGGGAAGAGGAGGCCTCGGCACCGTGCCCTCGGCCCCCTGCCACCATGTGGCCCTCCCGCCGCCTCACGAGAGCCCCCTCCTAGGACTCGGGGGACGGCGTGGGGATGCTCACCCACTGTTCCCACCTGGGCAGCGGGGAGTCGTCGTCCGGGATCACCACTGCCGCCCGGGAGCCGCCGGCGGTGCCGACCCCCGCGTCGCCTCCATCGACGCCCTCGCCCGTGCCTCCTTAGCCACGGGCTCTCGCCGCGCGCGCCGCGGCCACCGCCTCCGCCGCGTCTCCGCGCCCGCCGGTGCCCGGCCCGCCCTCCACGACCGGCGCCCGCCGCTCCTCGACGGCCGCCGGGCCGCGCGCGCGGCGGACGGATCCGCCGGCCGTGTCCTCGGGGCCTCGGCCCGCGCCCCGCGAGCTCTCGCCCGCCGCGGCCGCCGCGCTCGCCCCCGCCCGCGGCACCCTCGACGAGCACTGCCGGGTGGGAACGGATGTGTCCGCCCTCAACACCTTGGCCGGTGCGAAGGGAGGCACGGTCGGCACCACCCTGCGTAAACACGAACACGCGGTCAGGCCCTTGGTTGTCAGAAATGCAACCCCGCAAGAGAGCAAGTCCCTCACCTCGAAGAAGAGAAGGCGCGCTTCCTCTTCCTCGAGGTCCCAGCAGATGACGCCGACGCGGCCGACGCGGCCGCCGCCGCACCTCCGGCCGTCTCCGCCGCGCGCGGCCCCGCCCCGCGCGTGGGCGCGCGCCGTCGCGCGCACCTCCGGGCGCGTGCCGGCGCCTCCGCGGCCCGCGCCGCTCCCGTCGTCGATTGCCCGGCGGCGGGCGCCTCTGCACCCGCCCCAGGCGACGCTACTCTTGCCACGGAGCCGGCTCGGCGGGCGGGGGTGCGAGCTCCCACCTATCAGGGAGGCCCTGCCCCTCGGTCTCTTCCTCCTCCTCCTCCTCCAAGGACGAGTACTCCTCGGTTCCTGGAGAAGAGAGCCCTTGCTGCTCACGCAGCCGGTACTCTTCGTTCCTCCGTTTGCGACGCTCGCGGTGTCGCTTCATGCGCTCCTTCTTGTGCGCCGCCCGCTCCCGCTCCCGTTGCTGCGACGCTCGACCGAGCGCGCGAGAGTGGGGAGTGGGCGGATCAGACTTCGCGGCGCTCAGGCTCACCAGCTGCAAGCGAAACATCGAAGCGCATCAGCGACCTGAAGTATCAGCGAGATCAAGAACGGAACCAAGAATTCCACTCACCAGCTGGCCGGTGGGGAGCATCTCGAGATCCCACAGGGACCGGTCGCCGCGCAGGGACCGGGTGTCAACGGCGCTCCGCGCCCGTGTGGCCGCGTACTCCCGCAGGAGGGGGCTCGCAAGCATCTATGACCTCGCCAGCGCGACGGGGTTCGCCGTCTCCGTCATCTCGAAGATGCGGAGCGGCCTCTCCATTAGGGGGACGACCCGCCGGAGGTGGAGGAAGGCGAGGACGGTCGCCGTGGTCAGCCCGCACCACGCCAGGTTCCTCAGCGCGGCCAGGAGCGAGTCCAACCGCCTCCGATGCGAGGCCGGAGACACGCCGTGGCTCCAGGAGTCGGGCCTCTCCCGGAGCACCAGACCGGTGTAAGGGGGGAGACCGGGCTCGACGTTGCGAAGGTAGAACCACCCCCGCTCCCAGCCGGCGTTGTTGGTCGTCATGGTGCAGGGGATGTAGTGGTCCTTGTACTGCGCCCGCAAGGCGAGCGACATGCCGCCGGTGCGCACAGCGCGGCGGGTCCTCTGCTCCGACGTCGGCTGCGTGAACAGCTCCGCACGGAAGAGGTGAATCCAGAGGTCCCAATTCACCGGGATCCCTAGATACCCCTCGCAAACGCCCACGAACGTGGCCGCGTGTGAAATTGCGTTCGGCGCGAAGTTGTGCAACTCCACGCCGTAGTGGTGGCAGAGCGCCCGCATGAAGCGGCTCGCCGGCGCCGCGAAACCACGCTCGTGGAACCGGGTGAAGCTAACCACGTAGCTGCTCGGCGGGTTGGGCGCGTGGTCCCCAGCCGGCGGCACGATCCACTCAGCCGGCCGGCCCTCCACGTTCGCCGCCAGCTGACCGGCGGCCACCAGCTCACCCAGGGCCAGCCGCGTCACCGTAGAGCGCTCCCACGCGTACGGATCGACGATGACGAGAGGCGGTAGAGGCGCCATGAGGAAAGGCAAGGGGGCCAGGAACGAAGAACAGGGAGGAGGAAGAGAGCTCCAAAGGCGGAATGGCGTTGTGGCGAGAACAAGATAGGGGCTGGAGCGCAAGGAGCGACAGTGGCGAATGCTAAGGTAAAAACCGTCTTTTTCCCCTCTCCTCAGATTTATAAGCCGCGGGTGTGCTCTCCGGAGCGCACGTCCCGCGTGCATTAACTGGAGGGGAAATTTTCTCTCGCTGACGGGCGGGCCCCACCACGACCGCGGCGGCCACGCCACCGCTGACGGGCCATCATCACGGCGTAGAACCGGGAGGGCCGTGGTAGGCGGTCACGTCCGCCCCCGCCCACTCCGCCCACTACGCGCGCGGGCCGCGACGCCTAAAAAGGCGCGCCCGCGGCGCGAAACCGCAGCCGCGGCTGCGAAGCATTAAATAGTCCGGTCCCTTACCAAGTAAGGAAGACCCTCGAGCGGCGCGAGCCCCTGGCTCAGGAAAAATTCAACCCTCAAAGGGCGCAAGCATCGGAAGGTCACCTTGGGGCCCGTTTGAGGTAAAACAGGCACCACAGGTACCTTCGATGCGCTATTTTACTGATCAGCGCCTCGAGGGCTGACACGGTCAGACCCCTCGAGGATTCGCAGATGCAAAGACGGGGGGGCTAGCCGCCACCCCGCGCCATTTTACTGATCAGCGCCTCGAGGGCTGACGCGGTCAGACCCCTCGAGGATTCGCAGATGCAAAGGCGGGGGGCCTAGCCGCCTGTTGACGGTTAATAATTGTATCAAAGTTCGTTTGTGACTTGCAAACGTACAAGTCTCCCGTCGTAGTCAAGGGACCCTTCTTCCCTCGAGTGGTGAACCCAAGGTATCGAATCCGTGGAACAAATATGTGACGCAAAACTTAATCTAATAAAGCCAAGTAACTTTAATCTTCGATAAAAAGAAACCCTAATGCATCTATGCAAAAGACACGAAACGAATCTAATCTACTAAAGACCGGAGAAAACAAAGTAATATTAGGTAGATAAACCGATCTAGAGGGATCGGGGTAAGCCTTTTGTTGAAGTATCCCTATTCATGCGGGGAGCTTAGGGCGAGTCAAAACACAAGTCGAGATTCTTTCGGAAGATCCGGCGTGCACCTCTAGCCACCGCGGCTACAAGAACACCCTATGTAATCTATCTCGAGAATAGAATTGGAATAAGCAAAGCCGATCGAAAAACGAAATCTTCGAGGAAACACTTGGTCGATAGGAAAAGATTCAACTTGATAATTCAACTATAACAATGATACATACACAAGATCACCACCGGGATCCTTCCTTGATCTTGCTTCTAGCTCCGGGAACTCCGACGTGGTCTTCCGTGCAAGGTTCCCACGTCGGCTAGGGGAACCCTAGTCAACTAGCTCGTCCCTCTCCTCTCCGAGATGGTGTCCCTCTCTTCTCTGCTCCTCGGCGGCCGATGACGAATTCTTCTCTCCGTGGCTCTCGGTCAGGGGGCTATAAATACCCCGATTGGAGGCTAGGGCAAAGGAGGGGGCAAATGGGCCCTGGATGGGCCTGGGCCGACCGGACTGGGCCGGCCGGCCTAGGCCCATCCAGGCCCAGCCCGAGGGCTCCTTTGCTCTACGTCGGTTCCCTTGCTTCCCGGATGTTTCCCCCTTCGCATGTAGGTCCATGTCGTCGGTTTCTCTCCGAAGTGGACTCAACTCCTTGTCTTGCAAGATTCAAGCACTTTTCCGGTCGTGTCCTTGGAGTCTGTCGTCTTCTCGGATCAAGTCCCTGGCTTCTTGGAGTTAAGTTTGCTTCGTTGCATGACTTGTACGGGGCTTCAAGGTCTTGTCATGAGGTGCTTGATGAACTTATCCTGTAAGTCTTGCATTCAACACTAAAACCCTGCATAAACATTAAACTCCAAAACCGACATGCACACGTGAACTTGTTATACCATGGGGGTTAGTACCAATGGATAAGGTATAAAACTCATGCCAACACCAAAGGTAAACTCATGGCTAGGTTGACGGATTTTCACCGTCAACATCTCCCCCATGCTTAAACCTTGCTCGTCCTCGAGTAAGCCTTCGATGGATATCATCATTGCCAAACAATGTTAAAACCTTGCACTTGATCATACATGAGAAAACATAATGCTCTCAAAATTTTAATTCATTAAAGTTCCATAATGTACTAGCCTTCATCTCTACGGAGGGTAGATTCTTGTTAAGCTTATCCCACAAGTATTAACATGCTCACAAGGTTTAAATAGATCTCAGAATTTTTGAAATAAAGAACGAGACAAAGAAAAGCTAAACCAAGTTCACAAATTTAAATCATCTTGCATATTGCTCATCAACTCTCATCTCGCTTGTCTCTCAAGCCTATATATTCTACTCTTTTCCCTCTCATAACATATATGTGTGGTAGGCTTTATATGGAGCTTTGGGAAAGTTTTAGTCCTAAGAAGATTTTATAAATGAGGTGTTGTCAAAACAAGACAAGCTTCTCATGGTCTTACCGAGACTCGTCAAAAAGGTCATTGGAAAATAATGTTACATCAAGGAGGGGGAGAGAAAAATACACACACTTTAGATAAGTGGACATGTGCAAATGGCAAAGAGTGATCCCGAGGCACGAAGGAAGTCCTCGTTATCGGATTGCACATGGTTGGAAAATGAGAATGGATCTTTTTAACTTGAAGCCTTGAATGCACTCTTAGAGAACCGGGGAGTTCACTTTACGCATACTCATATTTTTTCTTTCTCATATTTATCATTCTTTTCTTTCTTTCTTTCTTTCATTCATTGTATATATATATGTTTTCTTTCTTCTTGTGAGACCTTCACCTTGGAAGTGACGATCGTCGCCGAATTTTTTTCTTTCATCATTATATTATTTTTTTTTAAATACTCCCTTTTGAACTCTAAAACTGCACTGTACATCCTCCTCCCCCATGCTTAGACGTTGCTCGTCCTCGAGCAAAGAGGCGAAAAATAAGGTAGGTACCGGAAATAATTTTCCTTTGGAGAGATACTTGAAATCTTCAATGTCGTCACCGTCTTGCGATCTTCCTTGAATCGATGATCCAATCTCAACAATAGGTTGTGGTCAAGGAAGTAATCACAAAAGATGATATTTGGTTTAAGGGTGGATATCCGGCGAGGTTTGTGAGATCTCCGATGCGGGGATACACAATGCACGGATAAAAGGCTAGCAAAAAGATAGATACGCAAAAACGGAATGACCAACTTCTTAGTCTCGGGCCAGAGAAATCATGGCCTGAAATAACTCACTCAAAAATAAATCTTGTACACTAAGGTTTATGCACTCAAATATGTATTAGGCTTTGGATAGGTCGAGCAACACACAAGCGATATTTGTGACAAGGTTAGCGATATTTTTGAGCATAAAAGACATCTTTAATCTATTCATAACTTGAGAGCACATAAAACACTATGGGTCTTTATTTTAATCATAACCTCCGCTGAAAATTAAGCTAGCATTTAAATAAATTCAGATTTGTATTTTTAAGAGAGCACTAGCTTAAACATGCATAAATCAATTACAAAGATGAACAAAGCTTCAATTTTAATCATATATCATCATGGCACAAATTTTTATAACTTTTCCAATGATATAATCAAGGTGGTGTCTTTATTAATGATGACATCAAGTTGAAATACAAACTGAAAATAAACAAACATGCTTGCTGAAATTTAAATAAAAACAGAAAATACTACGCAAACACACATAAGCAAAAGCTGAAAATTACCGAGAAAAAGAAAAGAAAAGAAAACTAAAGTTCCTAAATCTTCTAGTCCTCCGCCGGTGGTTGATGTTGATGATCTTGATAATAATACCCTTGCTCATAATATGATTGGACATTCCCTCCGACGAATTGATTTGGCTCCACGAGGTGAAGGCGTCCGAGCTCAAAGGCAATATTTGCGTTTCCTTCACCAAGTTGAGCTGCGTTAGCTTGGATGGCTGCGATGTTTTGAGCGTTTCTTGCAGCATACCCTCCAATTATGGCCATGCTTTGTTGTGGTTGGGGATGATGAGCGTAGGACTCCGCGAAGTTAGCGTTGGGCACAACATAATTTGGTGGGGGTACCGGTGCACCACCCCCCCCATGCTTGCTCTTGTGGCCCTCCGTAATAACTTGGCGGTGGAGGGATCCCGCCGAATGGTTGCACATTGGGTTGTGCTCCACTCGCTTGTGCGGAGGATGTTCCCTCCTCTACGATTCTTCCTCTTTTGTTCTTCCTTGCAGGGACAAGTAGTCCCTCTTCCAACCAATCTTCTCTCCCTTCAATGAAAAGCCTAAGCCTCTCATTGGGAAGGGGTAGGTTTACTATGGCCAACCGATAACCTCCTCTCTCATCTCCACTAATGTATTTGCCTTGCCGCAAATACTCACGTCGGGAGAGGTACCACGCAAAAGATGGGCAGGGTTTCTTGCGATCCCCGGCCGTAAGGAGAAGGCCAACATGGAGAGGTAGCACCCCGAACCAATATTACCCGCCCCCGATGTTGCTTCACAACACCAACGGTTGATCATGAGGTAAGAGGGGTCTATTGGCTGCCTGGCAATTAAAGCCGAGTATAGCCAATTCAACTCCGTGTCGGTCACCTTCATCTCCTTCATCCTCCCCAATACCCTCTTGCACATCCAAGAGTGAAATATCCGGATAATGGGGTTGCGGATGCAATTGCGTTGTTGATGGGCCTCCCCGGAGATCATATTCCAAAATCCCGCTAACATGTCGGGTGGCACGTCAACTTTCTCCGGAGCTCCCTTGTGGAATCCAAGTAGCTCCCTAACGTGCTCGTAGGGAACCACTTGTTGGACTCCCTCCAAACGGAATGACAAGCTTTGCACCCCATCATCATCAAGGATGGGTGCAATAGTCATTAAAATTTCCAAGGCGAACCCCAAGTGGGTGTCCACCGATACTCCGTTGGAGAACTGCACCCATCCAAGGTGCCGCAACATATAGTATATGTCGGTGCCAAAACCCAAGGTGTAGAGTGCTTGGTCGTCGAACTCGACGTTGGGCACAAGCCTCTTCTCAAGATTAGAGAGCCTCTCCTCCTCCTCCGCCGACAAGATGATGAAGCCGTACGAAGAGTATGTCGGAGTGTAAGGAGGTGGCGCGGTTGAACGGGTCGATCGTCGTGGTGATGCGGGCTGCTCCTCCGTGTGCCCACGAGGTTCGGTAAACCTCATGGACGTGCTTCTTGCAGCCCTCATACCACCGAGGAGAGCATCGTTCCTCCTCGGTGGTGCCGTATCCGTCTCCATGCTCCGGGGAGACTCTGAAACCGAGTGCCTCCTCGAAGACGTGGTTGATGACGACTTGGACGACGACGAACTCTTCTTCTTGGAGAAGAGACTTGTGGTTTTCTTCCACATGGTTGTTGCACTCTTTTCTTCAACTAAAACTTCAGGTTGCAACCGGTAACTAGGAACTTAAACTCTTTGCTTCGGATGTGGACTTTGAGTGGATTAAGGATGTGGATTTTTTCTTGAGCTATCAAGCTTGGGAAGGTTGGCTATGTCTACGGAGGTTTGAGCACACAAACTTGAACACACAAACAAAGGAAGGAGAGGGAAGCTTGCCTGCAGAAAACGGGATCCGGGGGGCTCCTTATGTAGGTGGGGCCGGCCGGCCTGGGGTCCTTCTGGCTCCTCCCCGCCTCGTCTTTCTTCTAGCACGATCATTTTGCCTCTGCAACTTTCTTGCCCGTGTGCTCCACGAGTTGCACCGCCCAAACGCTCTCGTCCACTCCTTTTCTTGCATTATTGGTCCTTCCACTTGATGCTCCATGCTTTGGGTCATGTCCATGCTTCCTAGCTCCACTTGCTTCACATTCCACCATGAAATTCCTGCAAAGTTGATGCTTGCTACCCACCTTGCTTGTCCTTTGCATGTGGAATTGGTGAAAGTTGATAAAAGGGAATCCAATGGTGCATGCATGATTAATTCAAACTAGATTGCCTCCACTTAGGTATGTTTAAGGTTAAGCACTCCTCTAATTCGAAATTTAAAATATTTTTCAGAGCCATGCAAGAGCTCAAACATAATTTTAGAGAAGTTTTTAAACCATTAAAAACAAATGTAAGTTGAAAATATTTTTCGACTACGTTGATTTCGGTCTCACCGGTATAGTTTGCCTTCATCAGTTGAGAGCAAACTTTTCCCGGCTTGATCATGGGGGCATAGGTTTAGGTTCTAATTTTGGCTAAATAAGAAAGATTTTGAGTAAAACAAAATTAGAATAGGCTTAAAAAAATTCTAATCCTAGAGAAACCAAGGATAAAGATTTTTAAAACCAACCAAAAGTTTTGATTTCTAGGTTCACGCGAGTCCTACCACGTGCTGAATTTTTTTATTAACACATAGATATAAATCGTGGCTCTACTCGTGTGGTTTTAGCATGAAAAATAAGTCAACCTCAGCACCATAATGAGGGTGAAAGGTTGAGTTAGGTTCTGAAATTATTTGGTTGAGGTTTCTCAAAAAGAAAAGAGGAGGGTTCATGCAAAGGGTTTATGATAAAGCAAACATTCAATCAAGAATTATGTCTCTAATATTGTTCAACCACTTCTAAGTCTAATGTCTTTGCGTATTAAAACTCAAAAACTAAATTATTAAAAATACTCGAAAAACCTGGAATCGGGTTGTCCTCCCGGTAGCTTATTCTTGACTCGACGAAACGGGTTGCCTCCCGCCTAGCGCTTCGTTTATAGTCTATAGCTAGACTTCTTCACTTGATTACTCCGGATCAACGCTCTTTGCGGGCGTTGCAATCTTAGGTACCCACTTCAGCACCATCTTGGGAACGGGCTTGTTTTCCGGCTTAGTCGGCTTAGTCATTTTTTTGGTCTTCACAGGCGGCTTCTCTTCCTTTGTCTTGACGGATGCAACACCTTCTTTGATTTTCTTTACGTTAATTTTTTTGGCTCCTTCTTCTTTTTCAGCCCCTCCGTTTGTTTTGGTTCTCCCTTCTCTCCAATCATGTTGCATGCCTCGATTCTTGGACGGAACTTGAAGGAACTCCTTTCTCCGCTGATATCGAACATGATCTCCCCCTTGCCAACATCAATAGTAGCTCCCACGGTCTTGAGGAAAGTCCTCCCTAGGATGAGCGGAGGCTTCTCCCTCTCTCCCATCTCGAGCACAACGAAGTCGACAGGGATGAAGTGGTGTCCGACCTTCACGGGTACATCTTCAGCAATGCCCAAGGGATAGCGAATGGAGTTGTCTCCCAACTCCAAACATATTCCCGTAGGCTCCATTGGTAGTCGTAGCTTCTCGAACACATCCCTCGGCATGACGCTCACACTAGCTCCAAGGTCGCATAACGCCTTCTCGAAGTTGAAAGAACCAACCGAACATGGAATTGTAGGGCACCCTGGGTCTTTTTGCTTCTCTAGCCCATTAGCAATAGCGGCACTACACTCCTCGGACATTTTGACATGATCTACCCCGAGTGTTGCTATCTCATATTTATTTGCAAGTATATCTTTAAAGTAACGAGAATATGTAGGTACTTGTAGGGCATCTAGTAATGGCATGTTGATGCTAAGTCTACGCACAACTTCCACAAACTTCTCAAAGTGGTTGTCAAGTTTACCTCGGAAGAAGCGTGGCTTGAGTTGCGGTATCCTCGTGTCTTCCTCCGGCATCTCAAATTCGGGTTCCTCGATGACGATCCCCGTAACCTTCGTTTTAGCAATTCCTTCCACCTCGGTGGATGGTTTAAGCTTCCTTGCTCCCGCGGAACGTTCTGGATCTTCGGTCTCCATCCCCGAACGTGTTTGAATGGCCTTCGCCGATTCGGGACATTTGGGTTGTCCCGGAAGCTTCCCTTCACCATTAGTGAGGCGCCCCGCAAGTTGTCCAACTTGCGTCTCGAGCATCTTCATCATGTTGAGCACTTGATGATTGGAACTTCCGACCTCCGTCACTTTGCTATCGATGTTCTCCAACACCTTGTCTATAGTTTTGAACTTGGTGACGGTATCCTTGTTGATCTTAGCTTGCTCATCCATGAACTCCTTCAATTGTATATGAAGCGGAACCGCGTTAGGAATAGATGAGCTTGCATTAAATTGAGGCCTACCTTGCCCGTAGCGGAAGTTCGGCAATTCTCCCTTCCTCATGTAGTCGAGCACTTTGGCTTCCTCCGGACAATCTTTGCGGGCATGGCCATACTCTCCACATTCTTCGCATGTGGACCTTGCTTCGGCGGCCTTCAAGTCTTTTGTTGAAGTTCCAAGCAAGAGAAGAAGTAGCAAATCGAATCTTAATAGAAGCCTCTTTAAATCGTGGTTTCCCGTCCAAATCCGAAAACATCCACCTTTCGGAACCCCCGTTCTGTCACAACGTATCCCTATTCATGCGGGGAGCTTAGGGCGAGTCAAAAGACAAGTCGAGATTCTTTCGGAAGATCCGGCGTGCACCTCTAGCCACCGCGGCTACAATAACACCCTATGTAATCTATCTCGAGAATAGAATTGGAATAAGCAAAGCCGATCGAAAAACGAAATCTTCGAGGAAACACTTGATCGCTAGGAAAAGATTCAACTTGATAATTCAACTATAACAATGATACATACACAAGATCACCACCGGGATCCTTCCTTGATCTTGCTTATAGCTCCGGGACTCCGACGTGGTCTTCCGTGCAAGGTTCCCACGTCGGCTAGGGGAACCCTAGTCAACTAGCTCGACCCTCTCCTCTCCGAGATGGTGTCCCTCTCTTCTCTGCTCCTCGGCGGCCGATGACAAATTCTTCTCTCCGTGGCTCTCGGTCAGGGGGCTATAAATAGCCCGATTGGCAGCTAGGGCAAAGGAGGGGGCAAATGGGCCCCGGATGGGCCTGGGCCGACCGGACTGGGCCGGTCGGCCCGGGCCCATCCGGAGCCCGGCCCGAGGGCTCCTTTGCTCTACGTCGGTTCCCTTGCTTCCGGATGTTCCCCCTTCGCATGTAGGTCCATGTCGTCGGTTCTCTCACGAATTGGACTCAACTCCTTGTCTTGCTAGATTCGACACTTTTACGGTCGGGTCCTCGGAGTCCGTCGTCTTCTCGGATCAAGTCCCCGGCTTCTTGGAGTTAAGTTTGCTTCGTTGCATGACTTGTACGGGGGCTTCAAGGTCTTGTCATGAGGTGCTTGATGAACTTATCCCGAAAGTCTTGCATTCAACACTAAAACCCTGCATAAACATTAAACTCCAAAACTGACATGCACACGTGAACTTGTTATACCACGGGGGTTAGTACCAATGGATAAGGTATAAAACTCATGCCAACACCGAAGGTAAACTCATGGCTAGGTTGACGGATTTTCACCGTCAACACCGCCACCCCGTGCCATTTTACTGATCAGCGCCTCGAGGGCTGACGCGGTCAGACCCCTCGAGGATTCGCAGATGCAAAGACGGGGGGCCTAGCCGCCACCCCGCGCTATTCTACTGATCAGCGCCTCGAGGGCTGACGCGCTCAGACCCCTCGAGGATTCGCAGATGCAAAGGCGGGGGCGCCTAGCCGCCACCCCGCACTATTCTACTGATCAGCGCCTCGAAGGCTGACGCGGTCAGGCCCCTCGAGGATTCGCAGATGCAAAGACGGGGGGCCTAGCCGCCACCCCGCGCCATTTTACTGATCAGCGCCTCGAGGGCTGACGCGGTCAGGCCCCTCGAGGACTCGCAGATGCAAAGACGGGGGCGCCTAGCCGCCACCCCGCACGGCCCTACTGATCAGAGGTTCGAAGCCTGACCCACGACGAGTTTGAACAGGCGCCCCAGATCACCAGAGTGAGGGACGACAAGGGCACGCGCATTCGAGCCGTTCCTCGAGCCCGCCGGCTCGAGGGTGCCCCACATGTCGTGTTCGAGAGCCAGCGAGGGCAGCTAGCCGGGGGGATCCCACCGAGGGAGAGCTTCCGCGCCCTCGGTCCCTAGCGAATGGGACCGAGCCCCACCTAGCAAACCCACGCAAGCGCTTTAATGGACGTGTCTCTGGACCGCGCAGCCTACCCTTATCGAACGGGGCATGGGCGTCCACTCGAACCACCCACTAACAGCTCAACGAGGAATCCGCAATCCGCGACCCGACCGATGGGGGTTGCGGAAACCTCACCCTCCGTCCCACGGAGGGACGGCGAGGGCGCGTTAAAAACAAGTCATAGAGCTCTACCCGATCGCCTCGAACGGGCCCAGGCTCGGGGGCTCGACGCACGGCTACACCTCCTGGATTGCACCAGCCGCGGATAGTGCCAGCAGCGCGTGCGTCACCAAAGCCGGCTGAAACATTGCCGACGCCGGTTGAGATATGTACCACGCCCTCTGACCCGATCTCACGGTAAAACCCCTCCAGGAGCACTCATGCTCCTACAGGGCTTCGGGGGCTAGACCCGCGGGTCCGCTGACGCGGCCCCACGGAAAGCACTCCCAAACTAGGGGGAAGGACATCCTATCAGTAGGCTCCAGCATCTGCGGGAGCCTGGCCGGCGAACCCGCAGATGCTCGGGGGCTACTGTCGGGGACAGCCCTGGGGGTCCCCTTAAACAACTGGGGAAACCCCACTTAAAACTTGCAAAAAGCCAAGGCTAAACATGTCTCTTTTAAACACACAGGGCATGGCCCATGCCACGGTGGCCCCGACGACCCACCAAGGCGGCCCACTCAAAGATCCCCTCGAGCAGGCTCTGCCTCGCTCGAGGGCACACACCTCCCTCGAGTGGGCTCCGCCCCGATCGAGGATGTACGCCTCCCTCGAGCGGGCTCCGCCTCGCTCGAGGGCTCACATCACCGCCCTCGAGCAGGCTCCGCCTCGCTCGTGGGCGCCCTGCATGCGCACACCCGTTCCCGTACGCGGGTACGGGCATTTAATGCTCTGACAACGGCGGGGCGGCGCCATCATGCGCCTGGGACTAACGCCCCGGTCCTGTTGCACCAACTCCCTAGGAGGGAACCCATCCCCGCCCGCGTGGGGGAGCGGCGCAACGTGACCGGTGCCGGCCCCGTGCCGCGCGCCGCCTACTCCCGGTACGGCTAACGCGCCGAGCCCTCGAAGGGGGGGCGGCCGCACCCTCGATTTGCTCCCCGTGACCTTGCGGGGTTGGGCCGCGACGTTGGGCGGCGGGGGCGCCATCCCTACCACTGTTAACGACATGGTGGTCGCCCCCGCGCGTACAACCCCACACCGGGCACTGTGGTAACAGCTCCGGCGCTGTGAAGCGTGCGGGAACGGGACGCCGCCATACCTGCCACTGTATCCCGTACGAATCGATGTCAGCAACCCCCTCGAGCCCGCCTGGGGACATCGCGGCCATCCACTGCACCTGTACCCTCGAAGCTGCCACTGTTCGGGTACAAGATATGCCATGATGGACAGATCGCGGCAAGGACCGTCAAGGCGGCCGCCTACTCTACGGCGCGGCGCACCACACTTCCCCATGTAGCTGAATAGTGCGGTATATATGTGATTCGCCCTCTCCTTGGCCTATAAAAGGAAGGCGAACTCCCCCGCCGCAGGGGACAGAAGACAGAGAACGCGGCATAACTGACAACACACGACACACCGCACACTTGCTTTCCAATTCTCCCACAATATCTTCAGCCACTCCACCAGGGACTTGGAGGCCACGCTTCCTCTCCCGCCTCGCTTGTAGCAGCCCCACTACAGGCACCCCGGTGCTGAGCAATATAGTGCCCCGAGCACACCACTGCTGGACGTACGGCCCCTCAGCCGGAACCAGGATAAAACTCTGTCTCTGATTGCTTGGCATCGACCATTGAGGGATAGACCTTGGCGCTTATTACTGGTTAGTGTCGAGACCACATTCCGCACCAACAGTCAGGGAACATAGAAGGAGAGAATAAGAAGCTGAATTGGAGGAAGAAGAGCCCGAAGAAACTCATTGGGACAAAGGGACCCAGACCGAGGACATGATACCGGAGCAAGACCTCCCACCAAAGAAGCGTCGCATTCAGACGGAGGAAGAATCCCCATAAGGATAGACTAGAGTGCTTAGGCTAGAGCTGTGTTCTAGTAATAATAACTATACCCCGAGGAGTGTACCCCAACCTTGTAACTAAATAAAACTACCCATCTTCTGTACCCTACCACAAATGGTTCAACTCCACCCTTGTTTTCAGATGGCGGAAGATGGATGGACCCAAGGCGTGTGCCAGGAGGAGCCTAGTTTTGCTCGCCTTCTCATCAACTCCCTGGAGCACCTCGGTATCACTGAGTGCCCTAGGTACTATAGCAGAGAGTACGAGCATCTCGGTACTCTTCGCTGTAGGGTGGTCCTCTCCGTCACCAGAAGCAACCGCCACACCAACATCGAGCCATGGCGAGTGTCCGCCACAGGGTTTCGACATCGAGACACCTACCCCTTGGCCCTCAGAAAAGCCCTCCACTACCTGTTTTGGATCTACGAGGAACACCTCGTCCCCACACCGATGAGGTATTTTCCTCCTGCCATTAGAACCCCAGTCTGGCAAGCCCGCATGAGAAACCTGGAACGATGCCGCCATCAAGAAGACCTGTTGTACCATATATTTGCCTACCTCGTCTCCCTGGACAAACTCTTTGATGACCAAGCCAAGCTCTTAAGGGAGCAAATCATTCGGGCCGAGCAAGCGGAAGTCACAGTAAGGATGCACCAAGTCTGAGTGGCTCAAGCCGAAGTAAGGACCGCAGCCGCTATAAGCAGTGAAGCGGTTGCCCATGAAAGCCTCAGGTGGATCCAAGACCAGCGCATGCAAGAATGGACCAACAGCGGAACACCCGTCCCGGCTATTGGAGAAGCACAAGTCCTGCTTGGGACACCCCTTGTAGGATGGGGAGGAACTATTGAAGCCCCGCCAGCACCACTGGTAGTCACCGAACAACCAACGACGACCGCGGAAGCTGCAGCACAGCCCCAAGAGAATGGAAACCCCGAGGGTGAGGATGACAATGAGCTGCTCATTCTGCTAGAAGTGCACTCAACCCCGGAAGATGGCTCTCCTCGCGAGTAGTGTACCCCTATTGCCTTGACCCGGGGATTGAAGCCGTGCTGGTCCAGAGTTTAGAGTCGCACCCTTAGCTTTTGCCATAGTACCGAGTCGTGTAGCTTGTCCACGTTGTATCAGTCAAATAGTTCGGGATGTATCTTCCTCCCTTGTTTGCAATAAAGTTTGTCTGTGCTTGCTTGTTTGCTATGTGCTTGTTGTGTGCTTGCCGGCAGGAGTAGATCCTGTCTTTTCAAAAAAAAGAAATTCGTCTTAATCAACTTAAACATCACATGAAACCTAGATCTCTTAGAAAACCCGCTCCTTTGCAGATGGTTTCCAGGCGCCCTACTAGGACCCACCATGGCTCTGGTCGTATGGACGCGGAAGGATCTCAAGCTGATCGAAGGGAGTGCCTCAACGACCAGGAAGTGAATCAAGGTGAAGATGGAGGAGAAAACATTGTCCTAGCACCGCCACCCCCTCCCGTAGAACTGGCACAAGTTCTGGCCAATCAGACTCTACTGATGGAGGCCATATTCCATGCCGTCAACCGTCCAAGGCCCCGAGTTCTGAGCATGAATGAGAAGCTGATAGAGTTTCTCAGGACGAAGCCACCCACTTTTGACGGGTCCGTGAATCCTTTGGATGCTGATGACTGGCTGAGAGCCATTCTAAGGGAACTGGAGCCTTTCCACTGTGAAGACCGAGACAAGGTTCTCCTGGCCACTCACCAGCTCACCGGAACAGCCTTAGCCTGGTGGGAAAACTATTGTGCAGCCGCCAAGGATCCCTCCGCCATCACTTGGGATGAGTTCGTGGAAGAGTTTCGCTGCTACCACATCCCAGAAGCCACACTGAAGCGCAAGGAAGATGAGTTTCGTGAACTCCGCCGGGGCAACAAGTCCATGGAGGAATACACTTACCAGTTCATAGAGCTGGCTCGTTATGCCCCTGAGGAAGTGGACAGGGACTCCAAGAAGCAGGAGATGTTCAAGAAGGGCTTGACTCCGGAGCTGAGAACTCTGCTTACCCCTCAAATCTACCCGGATTTCAACACCCTCATGAACATGGCCATCCTTACAGAGAGAGCCAGGGCAGAAGAGAAGAAAGAGAACAAGCGCAAGTTCATGGAACACAAGGCCCAGCAGCAAGAGCAATCCCAGAGGCAGAGAAGCTTCGGACACCCCGTGTCCACATTTGAAGCCCCCATGCAGTACAGGACCCAGTCGCAAGCCACGGGCTCTCAAGGCCCAAGAACCCAGTTCAAACCATAGAACAACTAGAACACCATGAAGCCCCCACAAAGCAACACTAGCTAGGTCACCGCCAACAATAACAACAACTCCAGGGTGTGTTTCAACTGCCGCGAGACCGGACACTTCATTGCCAACTAGCCATACGCCAAGAAGCCAACAGCTTCCGCCTACTCCAACTCAATGAATGGGCCAAGGCCACTCGTATCTAGAGCCAACCGCATGCCGGTATGCAGCAACAACAGCAACAACCAGCAGATGAGGCAGCCCCAGCAGTCTTATGGACGAGCCCGCGTCAACCACATCAACGCACAGGTGGCTCAAGAAGCACAAGGCGTAGTGCTCGGTGAGTTCCTAGTCAGCTCAGTCTTGGCAACCATATTATTTGATTCAGGAGCATCGCACTCATTCATATCCTCAAGTTTTGTGGAAAAGCATATCATACCTACAGTACTACTGAAAGCACCCCTATTAACACGAACGCCCGGAGGTGACATCAAGTGTCAACTGGGATGCCCCCGAGTAAGGATCATTTTAAGTGGGGTAGACTTCCTAGCGGACCTAGTAGTGCTAAAGTCCAAGGGAATAGATGTGATCCTTTGGATGGATTGGTTAAGCCAACACCATGGTCTTATAAGTTGTGCCGATAAGGTAGTACACCTAACCAACCCAGAAGGAGTACGAGTGACCTGCCACACCCGAGGACACAGACCTGACATAATGGTTTTCAGCATGGAAGCCAAATCCATAGAAGATGTCCCAGTAGTGCGGGAGTTTCCAGATGCGTTCCCCGAAGAACTCCCCGGAATGCCACCAGATAGGGATATAGAGTTCGTCATTGACCTTATTCCCAGAACCTCTCCCATAGCCAAGAGACCTTATAGGATGTGTCGGTGCGGAATATGGTCCCGACACTAACCAGTAGATAGCGCCGAGGTCTATCCCTCAATGGTCGATGCTAAGTAACAAATGACTCAGAGATTTTATCCTGGTTCCGGCCGAGGGGGCCGTACGTCCAGCAGAGGCGTGCTCGAGGCACTATATTACTTAGCACCGGGGGTGCCTGTAGTGGGGCTGCTACAAGCAAGGCGGGAGAGGAAGCGTGGCTTCCAAGTCCCTGGAGGAGTGGCTGAAGATATTGTGGGAGAATGAGTACGTGGTGTGTGTGTTCTTGTTTCGTATGCTGCTGAGTCTCTCCCTCCCCGCGGCTGGGGGTTCGCCCCCCCTTTTATAGATCAAGGATGAGGCAGATTACATGCGCGCCGCGCTATCTAGCTACGCGGGGAAACACGACATGCTATGTCAGAGAGTGGGCGGCCGTCCGGACGATCCTTGCAGCGATCTGGCCATGATGGCCTACCTTGTACCCGAACAGTGGCGATTCGAGGGTAGAAGGGCGGCAGACGGTGGCGATGTCCTCTGATAGGCTTCGAGGGGGGTGCTGACGTTGGCTTGTACGGGACACAGGAGTAGGTAAAACGGCGTCCCTTCCCAACGTGCTTCACATTGTTGGAATGGTTGCTACAGCGCCCGGCGTGCGCCTGCACGCGCGGGGGCGGCGGCCATTCTGTTACAGTGGCCGGGATGGCGATCCACCGGCCTAGCGCCTCCACCTAACCCTGTAGGGTCACGAGAAAGTGAATCGAGGGTGCACCCGGCCCCCCTTCAAGGGCCTGGCGCGTTAGCCGTACTAGAGCAGGCGCGCGGTGTCACGGGACTGACACCGGCCGCCTTGCACGGTCCCTCCCCGCGGTGGTGGGGATGGGCTCCTCCCCGGGGAGTTGGTGCGGCGGCACGGGCGCGAGCCCCGGCGCATGATGGCGCCGTCCCCACCGGTGTCGGGCGTTAAATGCCCGTGTACGGGGGGGGGGGGGGGGGGGGGGCCGGCGCACGCGTGAGGTGCGCCCTCGAGCGTGGCGGACCCCGCCGAGGGCGGGACGTACCCTCGAGCGAGGCGGAACCCGCTCGAGGGGGGAGCGAGCCCTCGGCGAGGCCGAACCTCGCTCAAGGGAAGTGCGCCCCTCGAACGGGCGGAGCCCGCCCGAGGGGGGGGCGCGCATCCTCGAGCGAGGGCGAGCCTCGCTCGAGGGGATCTCTAAGAGGGCCGCCTTGATGGGCCGTGCGGGTCCCCTGCGGCGTGGGCCGTGTCCTGCATGGTTAGGCACCTGCATGGTTAGGCTTAGCGTGTTTTGGTTTCGTTGTGGGTTTTAAGTGAGGGTTTCCCCGTTGTTTAAGGGGACTCCTAGGGCTGTCCCCGACAGTAGCCCCCGAGCATCTGTGGGTTTGCCATTGAGGCTCCCGCAGATGCTGGAACCTACTGATAGGACGTTCTTCCCTCCTTGTTTTGCGAACGCTTTCCGTGGGGCCGCGTCAGCGGACCCGCGGGTCTAGCCCCCGAAGCCCTGCAGGAGTGTGGGTACTCCTGCAGGGGTTAACCGCGAGAATTTATCAGAGCGCGTGGCACATGTTCCAACCGGCATCGGCGATGTCTCAGCCGGCCTCAGTGGCGCACGCGCTGCTGGCACTGTCTCCGGCGGGTGCAATTTCAAGGAGGTGTAGTCGTGCGTCAAGCCCCCGAGCCTTGGCCCGTTCGAGGCGATCGGGTAGAGCTTTACGACTTGTTTTCTTACGCGCCCTCGCCGTCCCTCCGCGGGACGGAGGGTGAGGTTTCCGCAACCCCCATCGAGCGGGTCGCGGATTGCGGATTCCTCGTCGAGCTGCTAGCGGGTGGTTCAAGTGGACGTCCATGCCCCGTTCAATAAGGGTAGGCCGCGTGGTCGGAGACACGTCCATGGAAGCGCTTGCGTGGGTTTGCTAGGTGGGGCTCGGTCCCGTTCGATAGGGACCGAGGGCGCGAAGCTCTCCCTCGGTGGGATCCCCCGGCTAGCTGCCCTCGCTGGCTCTCGAACACGACATGTGGGGCACCCTCGAGCTGACGGACTCGAGGAACGGCTCGAATGCGCGTGCCCTCGTCGTCCACGACTCGCGATGCGAGGCGCGCCGTTCGAACCCGTCGAGGGTCGGGCTTCGTACCTCCGATCGCAGAGGGCCGTGCGGGGCCGCGCCTGGACGGCCCCGTCTTTCGCGTTTGCGGCCGTCGAGGGGTCTGGGCGAGCCAGCCCTCGAGGTGCTTGGTTGGTTGCGCAGCGCGGCATGGGTGCTTGCGGTGCCCGCTTTACATCAAGCAGGCCCCGGCGACCCTCTCACGTCGATGTCCCTTCGAGGGTTGCTTTCGTCTTGAGCCAAGGGCTCGTGCCGCTCGAGGGTTTTACGTGGCATGGGTGCCCGCGGTGCCCGCTTTACTTCAAGCAGGTCCCGGGCGGCCTTCTCACGTCGATGTCCCTTCGAGAGTTGCCTTCGTCTTGAGCCAGGGGCTCGTGCCGCTCGAGGGTTTTACGTGGCATGGGTGCCCGCGGTGCCCGCTTTACATCAAGCGAGCCCCGAGCGACCTTCTCACGTCGATGTCCCTTCGAGGGCTGTTATCGTTTGGAGCTAAGGGCTCGTGCCGCTCAAGGGTTTTGCGTGGCATGGGTGCCCGCGGTGCCTGCTTTACTTCAAGCAGGTCCCGGGCGGCCTTCTCACGCCGATGTCCCTTCGAGGGCTGTTTCGTTTTGAGCCAAGGGCTCGTGCCGCTCGAGGGTTTTGCGTGGCATGGGTGCCCGCGGTGCCTGCTTTACTTCAAGCAGGTCCCGGGCGGCCTTCTCACGCCGATGTCCCTTCGAGGGCTGCTTTCGTTTTGAGCCAAGGGCTCGTGCCGCTCGAGGGTTTTGCGTGGCATGGGCGCCCGCGGTGCCTGCTTTACTTCAAAGCGAGGGTCCCGGCGGCCTTCTCACGCCGATGTCCCTTCGAGGGCTGCTTTCGTTTTGAGCTAAGGGCTCGTGCCGCTCGAGGGTTTTGCGTGGCATGGGCGCCCGCGGTGCCTGCTTTACTTCAAGCAGGTCCCGGGCGGCCCTCTCACGCCGATGTCCCATCGAGGGTTGCCTTTGTCTCGAACCGGGGGTCTGCCCCGCTCGAGGGTTCTCCTTGCTTGGCAAGGGACCCGGTCATTAAGTGCCTCGCAGTCGAGGCTGCGGTTTTGCAACGTGGGCGCGCCTTTTTAGGCGTTGCGGCCGCGTGTGCGCGTAGTGGGCGGCGTGGCAGGCGGACGTGATGGCTCGCCTCAGTCCCTGCGGGTCTTCGCCGTGATGATGGCCCGCCTGCGGTGATGTGGCCGTTGCAGTCGTGGTGGGGCCCGTTCGTCGGCGTGAAGGGAAGATTCCCTACAGTTAATGCGCGCGGGGCATCCGCCCCGGAGAACTCGCCCACGGCTTATAAATCTGAGGGGAGGAGGAGACGGCGGTTTTTTACCTTAGCGCCTCGCCATTTCAGCCCCTCGTCCCTTCGTCTTCACCTCACCCTTGCCACCACGCGGTGTCGCCATTAGAGCTTTTTCTTCCGTTTTACGTCCTCCGCTCTCGCTTTCCTCCGCCCTTCTTCATGGCGCCGCCTCAGCAGCCCCTCACGATCTTGGACCCATACGCCTGGGAGAGGTCGTCGGTGACCCAGCTGGCCCTTGGCGGCCGGTCGCCGCCGGCCGGCCCGGCGGCGAACGAGGATGGGCCCCCGGCGGAGTGGATTGTGCCGCCGGCGGGGGACCGCGCGCCCAACCCGCCGGAGGGCTACGTGGTGAGCTTCATCCGCTACCACGAGCGGGGCTTCAATGCGCCGGCGAACCGCTTCATGCGGGCGATGTGCCACCACTACGGAGTGGAGCTGCACAACTTCGCGCCCAACGCGATTTCGCAGGCGGCCACGTTTGTGGGCGTCGCGCGAAGGGTACCCCGGGGATCCCGGTCAGGCGGGAGCTGCGGGTGCACCTTTTCCGCGCGGAGCTCTTCACGCAGCCCACGACGGAGCTGAGGACCCGCCGCGCGGTGCGCGCCAGCGGGATGTCGCTTGCCCCGCGGGGGCAATTCAAGAACGTCTACATCCCCCGCACCATGACGACGGACAACGCCGCCGGGAGCGGGGATGGTTCTACTTGCGCAACGCCGAGCCCGGCCTCCCCCTACACCGGTCGGGTGTTCAAGGAGAGGCCCGACTCACGGGGCTACGGGGGTGTCCACGCCCCGGCATCGGAGGCGGCGGGGACTCGGTCTGGCCGCCTGCGGCGCCCGCGCGGCGGGGGGCCGAACAGCGATGGGCGTCCTCGCCTTCCTCCATCACCGGCGGGTCGTGCCCCCGATGGAGAGGCCGCTCTGCATCTTCGAGATGACGAGGCGGCCAACCCCGTCGATGCGGCGAGGTCGCGGATGCTCTCGACGCCCCTCGAGCGGCCATATGCGCTCACCCGGGCGCGGAGCGCCGTCGACACCCGGGCGCCGATGCCTGCGGACCGGACCCCATGGGATCTCGAGATGCTCCCCACCAGCCCGCTGGTGAGTTTGGTTCTCGATTTCGTTTTTGTTCTTGGTGTTGCTTCTGCCTCCTGACGCGTCCTTGATGCTCCTGTGTGCAGCTGGTGAGCTTCACCGTCTCGAAGTCCGTTCCGCCCACCCCCGACTCCCGCGCGCTTGGCCGGGCGGCGCGGCGGCGGGGAGCGAGGAGCGGGCGGCGCGTAGGAGGGAGCGCGCGAGGCGACATCAAGCGCGCCGCGACCGGCGGAGCGCGGAGTACCGGCGGCGCGAAGAGCTAGGGCTCTCTTCCCCGGGGACCGAGGAGTACTCATCCTCGGAGGATGACGAAGAGGAAGAGGCTGAGGGGGAGGGCCCCTCTAATAGGTGGCAGCCTGCGCCCCCGTCGCCGAACCGGCGCCGGCGGCAAGGGCGGCATCGCAGGGGGGCGCGGGCGCAACGGCGCCCGCCGCCAGGCGTCGACATCGGGGGCGGCGCGCGCGCGGGGTGGCCGGCGCGCGCCACGGAGGCGCGCGCGGCGAGTGCGCCCGTGCGCGCATCAAGCGTGCTCGCGCGCGCGGGGCGAGCGCGCTGCGCGCGCAGGGCGAGCGTGCGCGCGCGCGCAGCGTCGTCGGGGAGGCGCGACGGCAAGCGTGCCCGCACGCGGGCGAGCGTGCCCGCGCGCGCGGCGGCGCCTTCGGGAGGCGCGGCGTCGGGCGTAACCCCGCGCGGGGGCGGGCGCGCCCGCGCACGCGGCGGCGCCGTCGGGAGGCACAACGGCGGCGCGCCGCGACCGCACCGGCCTCATCCGGCGAGGCTTCGAGGAAAAGGAAGCGCGCCTTTTCCTCCTCGAGGTAAGGAGTTCGATCCTTTGCTTGGTTTGATTTGTTGGTGATCAGGCGTTCTAACCCTCTGTTTGTGCCTGCGCAGGGTGGTGCCAACCGTGCCTCCTCTTGCACCAGCCAAGGTGCTGAGGACGGACGCGTCCATCCCCACCCGGCGGCGCTCGTCGAGGGTGTCGCGGCCGGGGACAAGCACGGCGGCGGGGGCGAGAGCTCGCGGGGCCCGGGCGAGGCCCTCGAGGCCCCGGCCCGACGGACAGGCGTCGCCGCCGCCGCGGCGCCGGAGGTCGCCGAGGAGCGGCCGGCGCCGCCGTCGTGGGACGCGAGCCGCGGCGGCGGTCGTGGCGAGGCGCGGCCCGTGGCGCCGCGGCGGAGGAGGCGGAGCGGGCGCAACCCATGGCGGCGCCCGTGGTTGCGGGGGCGCACCAGGAGGTGGTGGCCGCGGCGTCGTGGCCCGGCGCCGCGGCGCGGAGGCGCAAGTGGAGGCGCCGGTGGAGGCGCACGAGCGGCGGCGCCCCGCCGGCGATCCGTGCAGGCGGAGGTGGTGGAGGTCTCGGACAAATCCCCGCCGCCCGGGTGGGATCAGTGGGCTAGCGTCCCCACGCGTTCCCCCGAGCCCCAGGAGGGGGCCCTCGTGAGGCGGCACGAGGGTCACATGGTGGCGGGGAGCCGAGGACACGGCGCCGAGGCCTCGTCCTCCCGCGCCGGCCGCTCCGCCTAGGTGGGGGGAGTAGCTGACGATCCCCCTGCGTTTGCTGACGCCCGGGGGGAGCAGGAGCTCTGGGGCGAGCTCCGGAGCCATGGCGCCACGCTCAACCGCGCACTGAACGAAGCGCTGCATGTCCATGGCGGCCCTGCATGGCGCGTCTTCCAGGTAGGCCATGATTGTTCGTTTTCTTCTTTCTTTCATTTTCGTGTGCTGCCCCCATGTCGCGGCGCTTATGGGTTTTGATTCTGTGGGTGCCAGGAGCTCGAGCGTCGCGCCCACGACAAGTATGACGCTTTCGACCGGGTGAACGCCGAGGTCCACCAGCTCCGGGAGCGCTGCAGCGCTTTCGACGCGCTTGCTGACGCCCTCAGGACGCTGGACGGTTGGCTGGCGTACCGGGCCATGGCGTGGCGCGACGAGCTCCCCGAGAGCTCGAGGCGGGGACTCGCCGCGCCGCTCGAGCCTCGGCGGGTCTGCACAGCCCTCATCGATCGTGATGAGGCGCGCTGGCGGCGCGCTCGGACTTGGAGAAGACGCGGACGCTAGCCGCCAACTGGGAGGCGGAGGTGGCCAACGTCCGCGGCGAGATCCGGGAGCTCCGCTCGTCGCTCGAGGGGGCGCAAGCGCGGCAGCCGCCGGGCGAGGAGCCGGCGCGCGGGCGGGAGGCGACGGTCCAAGGAGGCCGATGACTTGAAGGCCGCCCACGACGCCAAGGCCGCGGCGCTCGTCGGCTGGCCGGCAGCGCACGCAGGAGCGCTCCGCCCGCCAAGGGGCCGAGGGGCGGCTCCGGCGAGGAGCAAGGCCGCCCTCGTCAACGCCCGGGCGCGGCGGAGCGGGAGGAGCGCGCCGCTCGTGAGGCGGCGCGCGAGTCGCCGGAGGAGCGGAACACCGCGTTCTCCAAGGTCGAGGACGAGGCGCTTGTGCTCGGGCATCACCAACGCCAACCGGGGAGGCCGGCCCTCGGGAGCAAGGCGAGAGCGGCTCAGCGCCTCGAGCCGACGGTCGAGGCCGTGCGCCGCGACCGAGGCGGAGAGGAAGCAAGTCGAAGGTGAGCTGCTGCTTGACTTCTTATTTGGTTGGTTTTTCGGTTAGAGGGCTCGCTTCCGCCTTTCTGATTTCTTTCTTGTCTTGGCGGTTCCGGGCTTGCGCACCGCTGCGGGGCACGCGCCGAGCGGGCCGAGGCGGCCGCGAGCTTCCTACAACTCCTCCGAGCGGGAGCCGGCAGGAGCTCGCGTGATGCGGCCCTCGAGACTTGCCGTGCCGTGGAGGAGGGCGAGGCACGGGCCGGCGGCTCGGCGGCCCCCCCGGCCGGCCGCCCGCGCGCCCTTGGCGGCCACGTCACCGAGCGGATGCGCGGGCGCCGCATCCGGGCGTCCAAAAGGCCCTCGGAGTGGTGCGGTCCCACTACGAGGTCAACTTCGAGGCGGCGAGAGGGCTACATCGTTCCCGAGGGCGTCGAGGACGAGGTGGCGATGGAGCGTGTGGATGCGCTCGCCGCCGACGCCGCCGGGTCGCTTGCCGAGGCCTTCGAGGAGTTCCTCTTCCCGGACGTCGCTGACGCTGCTGCTCCTCCCGCCTGAAACAGCTGGGCGCTAGGCCCGTTTTTTGTTCGTGCATTAGTATCCTGGCCATGGGGCCTTTGTAAATAAGCACACTATCTCAATCGTAACCATTTGATGATGCGAAATGAAGTTTTTGCTTATTGCGCCTTTTTGTTTCTCCTTCTTCCTGAGTAGATTTTACTTAAGGGAGTTCGATTTTCGCTGGGGGTCCGCTGGGTTGGAGGCGAGAGAGAAGGGCCATATCCACGCGGCGTAGGCTATCTCTGGCTCGCACGCTCCTCCCGCTGGGCCGCCCGCGCCCTGTTCAAATCATTGCTCGAGGTTGAAGTAGGAAATGAACTTAGCGCGTGTGAGTTGTTTTTTATTTTTGCGCAAAAAATGGGACCATTTTGGGGGGGGGTGCCCCCCGCAGTAGCCCCCGAGGGTAACTTGGGTTTCAGGGGAAAGCTGAGTTGCCCTTTTTATTAGACTTGAAGCATTTACATAGTTGTCACCAACTGGGGCGTTGGCCATGTGATTTTACAACAAAAAGTGCTTGGAAATCCTAGCTAAGGGTAGAAGCGACGTAGCTGTTGGATGTTCCAAGCGTTGGTGAGCTCTTCACCGTCCTCGTTGGCCAGCTTGTACGTGCCCAGCTTGAGTACCTTCACCACGATGTAGGGTCCCTCCCATGGGGGCGATAGCTTATGGCGCCCTCGGTTGTCTTGGCGCGGCCTTAGGACCAAATCCCCTTCACCGAAGTCCCGTTGACGTATCTTGCATGCTTGGTAGCGTCTTAGGGACTGTTGATACCTCGCGGAATGCATTAAGGCTACGAGGCGTGCCTCGTCCGGACCGGTCCGGCCGAGTCCTCGCGGGCTCGGCTGGTTAGCATCCTCGTCGTAGCCTCGAACCCTGGGTGATCCGTATTCTAGGTCCGTGGGGAGGACGGCCTCCGCGCCATGGACTAGGAAAAACGGGGTGAACCCGTGGCTCGCTCGGGGTGGTCCTTAGGCTCCACACGACCGGTAGTTCTTGGAGCCATTTTCGCCCGCATTTGTTGAGCCGGTCGAAAATTCCGGGCTTGAGGCCCTCTGGGATCATCTTTGTTGGCACGCTCGACTTGGCCGTTGGTCCGTGGGTGTGCTACGGCCGCCCAATCCACGCGGATGTGGAACTTGTCGCGAACTCCAAGAACTTCCGCCCGTGAACCGGGACCCATTGTTCGTGATGATGGAGTTTGGCACTCCAAAGCGGTAGACGATGTCGGTGAAGAATGTTACCGCCTTCCTCGCCCTTAGATTCGTGATGGGGCGCACCTCCAGCCACTTGGAGAACTTGTCGATCGCGACCAGCAAGTGGGTGAAGCCCCCGGGCGCCTTCCGCAGGGGCCCGACGATGTCCAGCCCCCACACGGCGAATGGCCATGTCACGGGGATGGTTTGCAGGGCGTGGACGGGCAAGTTGGACTTGCGGGCGTAGAAATGGCACCCTTCGCAGGTGCGCACGATCTCGCTGGCGTCCGTGACCGCGGTAGGCCAGTAAAAGCCTTGTTGGAACGCGTTGCCGACGAGGGTGAGGGGCGCGCCGTGGTGGCCACAAATCCCCGCGTGAATATCCCGTAGGAGCTCGCGCCCCTCCGGAATGGGCACGCACCGCTGTAGGATGCCGGAGGCGGCGCGCTTGTACAGCTCGCCGTCGACGAGGGCAAAAGACTTGGCCATCCTGGCGATGCGCCTGGCCGCGGCCCGGTCTGCGGGGAGTTCCCCTCGAACGATCCAGGCGATGTATTTTTCGCGCCAGTCTTCTTGCGCAGGAGCCGGCTCGATGTCCATCGCGTCGGCCTCGTGGGAGCCGTACCCCTCGAGGAGGGAGAGCACGTACGCCTCGTTCGAGGGGTCCTCATCCATGGGTTCCGCACCCGCTGGATTCGAGGGAGCCCCCGAGGGTCCGTCGTGGCTCGAGGGGTAGGGCTCGAAGACGACCGAGGGTTGCGCGATGTCGCGCGCGAAAACGTTCGGGGGAACGGTTATCTGCCCGGACGCAATCTTGGCCAGTTCATCTGCCTCCTCGTTGTACCGGCGGGGCACATGGTTGAGCTCGATGCCATAGAACTTGTCCTCGAGGGCCCGCACGGCCTTGCAGTAGGCCTCCATCTTGTCGTCGTGGCAGCTCGCGTTCTTCATGACCTGATCGATCACGAGCTGCGAGTCCCCCCGCACGTCGAGGCGCTTGACGCCTAACTCAATGGCGATTTTGAGGCCGCAGAGAAGGGCCTCGTATTCAGCCATATTGTTAGCCGCGGGGAAGTGGAGGCGCACTGCGTGGCGCATGTGCCCCCCGAGGGGTGACACGAAGAGCAGGCCCGCGCCCGCTCCCGTTTTCATCACTGAGCCATCGAAGAATAGAGTCCAGCATTCTGCTTGGATCTGTGGGGGTGGCAGCTACGTGTCCGTCCACTCAGCGACGAAATCCGCCAGGATTTGCGACTTGATGGCCTTGCGCGGGGCGTAGGCGAGCGTTTCGCCCATCAGCTCCACGGACCACTTGGCGATCCTTCCCGCGGCGTCAGGGTTGCGGATGATCTCTCCTAGCGGAAAGGAGGAGACCACCGTGACGGGGTGGGCCTCGAAGTAGTGGTGGAGCTTGCGCCGCGCAAGGACTACCGCGTATAGCAACTTCTGGACCTGGGGGTAGCGCGTCTTCGTGTCTGACAGGACCTCGCTGATGTAGTAGACCGGCCGCTATACAGGCAAGGCGTGCCCTTCCTCCGTGTGCTCCATGACGATCACTGCGCTGACCACCTGGGTGGTTGCGGCCACGTAGAGCTGCAGGGGTTCGCCATCTTGCGGCGGCGTGAGGATCGGGGCGTGCGTTAGAGACACCTTCAGCTTGTCGAGCGCATCCTGGGCCTCGGTGGTCCAGGAGAAGCGCTCGTGCTTCTTAAGTAGGCGGTAGAGGGGCGGGCCCTTCTCACCGAGCCGCAAGATGAAGCGGCTCAAGGCGGCGAGGCACCCCAGCACCTTCTGCACCCCTTTGAGGTCCCGGATTGGGCCCATTCGTTCGAGGGCCGCAACCTTTTCAGGGTTGGCCTCGATTCCCCGCTGGGAGACAATGTATCCCAGGAGCATGCCTCGCAGCACTCCGAAGACACATTTTTCAGGGTTTAACTTGACCCTATTGGCCCGTAGGCAGTTGAACGTGACGCCAAGGTCGCCATCCAGGTCGTCCGCCTTCCTGGTCTTTACGACGATGTCGTCTACGTATGCTTCGACCGTCCGTCCGATGTGATCCCCAAAAACGTGCTGCATGCAACACTGATATGTTGCACCCGCGTTTCTGAGGCCAAACGGCATCATGACGTAGCAGAACGTCCCGAACGGCGTGATGAACAAAGTCGCGAGCTGGTCGGACTCCTTCATTTTTATTTGATGGTATCCGGAGTAAGCATCAAGGAAGCAAAGCAATTCACACCCAGCCGTTGAATCAACGATCTGATCAATGCGCGGCAAAGGAAAAGGAACTTTAGGACATGCTTTATTAAGACTAGTGTAGTCTATACACATCCGCCACTTCCCATTCTTTTTCTTTACAAGCACGGGGTTTGCTAGCCACGTTGGGTGGAACACCTCCTTGATGAATCCGGCCTCGAGAAGCTTCCGCGGCTCCGCTCCCGATTGCCCGTCGCCGCTCCTCGTCGAAGCGGCGCGGCCCGTTGCCGCACGGCGCGCGGCGTTTGGCGAGGATGTCAAGGGAGTGCTCGGCGACTTCCCTCGGGATGCCCGGCATATCCGAGGGGCTCCCACGCGAAGATGTCGGCGTTGGCGCGGAGGAAGTCGACGAGCACCACTTCCTATTTGGGGTCGAGGGTGGAGCCGACCCTCAACGCCTTGCCCTCGGGGCCGACGGGTCGAGGGGGGACCCTCCTTGGTACGCTTCGCGGCCTCGAAGGTGCCGGCGTGCTTGGCGGCGTAGTCGAGGTCCTCGTTGACCATCTTCTCCGGCCGTGTTCACCGGCCGCTTCGTCCGGTGCCGGTGCCTCGCGTGCTCCACGCACTCGACGTCGCGGTCGAACGCGTGCTCGATGGATGAGCCGACGGTGATGACGCCGTTTGGTCCCGGCATCTTCATCTTCAAGTAAGTATAATTGGGGACCGCCATGAATTTGGCGTAACGGGGGGGGTCGCCCAAGTATAGCGTGGTAGGCCCCCCTTGAATCCCACCACCTCGAAGGTGAGGATCTCCTTGCGGAAATTTTTCGGGGTGCCAAACCAAAGGCGGCAGTCGATCCGCCCAAGGGGCTGGACACGCTTGCCGGCGCGATGCCATGGAACGGCTTCGTGCCGGGCCGCAAACTCGGTCCAACCCGATCCCCATGAGGCGCAACGTATGCGCGTAGAGGATGTTGAGGCTGCCGCCTCCGTCCATGAGGACCTTCGAGAACCGGGCGTTCCCGATGATGGGGTCAACCACCGGCGGGTGCGGCCGGGTTGGGGACGCGGTTCGGGTGGTTCTCCCGCCGAAGGTGATGGCATCCTCCTCGACCAATTGAGGAAGGACGGAGGCGCCCTCTCCGCGGCGAGGACCTCGTGCCGCTCCTTCTTGCGGCGGCGGGTCGACATGTCGACGGTTGGCCCCCCAAAGATGAGGAACACATTTTCAACGGCGGGAAAGCCGCCTGCGTCGCCATCACCCCCGTCTTTCTTGGCCTCTGCCTCCTTCGCGGCGGCACGGCCATAAAATTTCTTGAGCATATCGCACTGCTCAAGGGTGTGGTTCATCGGAGTCTTGTGGTAAGGACATGGCTTTTTCAGCATGTCGTCGAACACCCCCGGGCCTAGAGGGGCCGGTCGAGGGCCCCGTCGAGCCGGGTCAACAGCAAGGGCCTCGGCATTGCCGCCGTCGCGCCCCTGCTCGCGCGCCTCGCGGCGCGGCTTCTTCCCCTTCTTGCCCCGCTTGTCGTTGCGGTGCGGCTCCTTGGACTTGCGCCCTCCGCGGGCGCGTCCTCCGAGCGCTTGCCCTTCTTGCCGTCGAAGATCGCCCCCACGGCCTCCTCTCCGGAGGCGAAGCTGGTGGCGATGTCGAACAGCTCGTTGGAGTCCGCAGGCGGGCTGCGTCCCAGCTCCCGCACGAGGTCCCGGCACGTGGTGCCCTCGAGGAAGGCATGCACAATCTCGGACTGCGCCATGCTGGGGAGCTCCGTGCAGCGCTTGGAGAAGCGCCGTATGAAGTCCCGCGGCCGACTCGCCGGCTTCGCGTGCGGGGAGCGCGAGTCCCATGAATTTCCAGGGCACACGTACGTGCCCTGGAAGTTGCCCACGAACGTGTGGACCAGGTCGTCCCAGTTGTGGATTTGGCTAGCGGGCAAGTGCTCGAGCCATGTCCGGGCCGCGTCGCCGAGATGCAGGGGCAAGTTGCGGATGATGACCCTCGTCGGCGGTGGCCCCGCCCACTGACAAGCCAAGCGCAGTCGTTAAGCCACACGCGGGGGTCCGTCTCCCCGTTGTACTTGACGATGGTCGAGGGTTGGCGGAAGCGCCGGGGGGAACGCCGCCGCGCGGATCTCCCGGCCGAACACACGGGTGCACGGGGGGCTCGGCGTCGGGGGAGCGGTCCTCGCCGGCCGCCGTAGCGCCCACCCCGTCGAGGGTGGTAGCCCCTTGCTGCTCGTGCGTCCGCCCTGCTCGTGCGCCTGGCGTTAATGACGTTGCGGGCGTCGCCATCTAGCGCCTGCGTGCGTCAAGGGAGCCGCTCCTTGGCCGGCGTGCGTCCTTGGTCGGCGGGTTGCCCCGCCGGTCCCCCTGCGTGCACCGAGGGTTCGCCTCCCGGTGCAGCTTCGTCGCCCCGCGCATCTCCCTGCTGGCGGATGCGCGAGGCCGAGCTCTCGGCCTGCTGGACGGCCGCTTGCTCGATGAGAGTTTGCACCTCGCGGTGCAGGTCTCGAGCCTCGGGGGTCGAAGGTGCCGGCATGGCCCGCGGCCGGCGTCGCGGCGGCGATGAGCTTTGGCTCGCCCCGCGGGGCGCGTCCGCGTTGTCGACGTTGGGGACGGTGTTGATGCGGTCGCGGACTGTCGGCCCGGCTCCCCGCGCGCGCTCGCCACGCGCGGAGGCTTCCCCGCCATTGAGGCGCGGAGCGCCCGCACCGTCCGCATTCCTCCGCCGGCTTGGCCTCGAGCTCGCGGGCTTGGGCCGTTGCGCGTCGGCGGCGGCCCCGGCGGGAGCGCTTGGCCCCGCGGCCATGCGCGCGCGGCGATCCCCGGGCGGGGGTGATCTCCCCGTCTCGGCGCCCACCGCGCCGGCGGCATTGGGCCGGGTCGTTGGTGATGACGGCGCGGCACTCCTGCGCGGGGGTCGTAGCTCCTAGTGCCGGGAGTCGTCGGGAGCGGCCGAGCCGATGGTCCGCGGCGTCGAGGAAACGCCGAACACGGCCCGGGTCCGGCACGCCGGAGAAGTCCCACTCCGCGTACCCGTGGCGGTTGGCGGGTGGCAACGCGTCGATGGAGCCTAGGGACGACTCGTCAGCCATTGAGGCACCGGGATCCCTGGCGACGAAGACGTGGCGGCCGGGCGGAACCCTGCGCATCGTGGTGTTGACGTTGGCGTTGTAGGCCGACGTAGCGCCACGCAGCCCGATGGGGATGCGTGGTCCAGAGACCGCGCGCCGGTCCGCCCGCGGGCGCGTGGCGGCCGTCGTGATGGTGGGCGCGCCGTGTTGAGAGGCGGCGCGCTCGGCCGCCGTCGCTCCGACCGCGCCCGGCGCGATCGTAGCCCGGAGCGGCGGCGACGTCGCGGCGTCGATGGACCCGCGGCATCCGTGCCCGCGGGCGCCTGCGCCGTGGTGGTGCGTGCGGCGGAGACCAGAGCGGACCTGGCCTGGCGCTGCGCGCGGAGCTCCTCACGGTTGGTGAGGCGCATGAGATAGCCGTTCCCCGTGGCCTGAAAGTTCAGGTCCCCGAAGCGAATTTCGAACCCGGCTGGGAGGGGGTCCGAGCTACCCATGCAGTAGCGTGTACCACGGTACTCAGTGCGGATCACCATGGAGGGAGTTGACGGAATGACCTTAGGCGCTCGATAGCCCACGGTGGGTGCTAGCTGTCGGTGCGGAATATGGTCCCGACACTAACCAGTAGATAGCACCGAGGTCTATCCCTCAATGGTCGATGCTAAGTAACAAATGACTCAGAGATTTTATCCTGGTTCCGGCCGAGGGGGCCGTACGTCCAGCAGAGGCGTGCTCGAGCCACTATATTACTTAGCACCGAGGGTGCCTGTAGTGGGGCTGCTACAAGCAAGGCGGGAGAGGAAGCGTGGCTTCCAAGTCCCTGGAGGAGTGGCTGAAGATATTGTGGGAGAATGAGTACGTGGTGTGTGGAGTGTTCTTGTCTCGTGTGTTGCTGAGTCTCTCCCCGCGGCTGGGGGTTCGCCCCCCCTTTTATAGATCAAGGGGGAGGCGGGTTACATGCGCGCCGCGCTATCTAGCTACGCGGGGAAGCACGACGTGCTATGCTGTAGAGTGGGCGGCCGTCCGGACGATCCTTGCAGCGATCTGGCCATGATGGCCTATCTTGTACCCGAACAGTGGCGATTCGAGGGTAGAAGGGCGGCAGACGGTGGCGATGTCCTCTGATAGGCTTCGAGGGGGGTGCTGACGTTGGCATGTACGGGACACAGGAGTAGGTAAAACGGCGTCCCTTCCCAACGTGCTTCACAGTGTTGGAGTGGTTGCTACAGCGCCCGGCGTGCGCCTGCACGCGCGGGGGCGGCGGCCATGCTGTTACAGTGGCCGGGATGGCGATCCACCGGCCTAGCGCCTCCACCTAACCCTATAGGGTCACGAGAAAGTGAATCGAGGGTGCACCCGGCCCCCCTTCGAGGGCCTGGCGCGTTAGCCGTACTGGAGCAGGTGCGCGGTGTCACGGGACTGACACCGGCCGCACTGCACAGTCCCTCCCCACAGTGGTGGGGATGGGCTCCTCCCTGGGGAGTTGGTGTGGCGGCACCGGGGCGCGAGCCCCGGGCACATGATGGCACCGTCCCACCGGTGTCAGGGCGTTAAATGCCCGTGTACGGGGGGGCCAGCGCACGCGTGAGGGGCGCCCTCGAGCGTGGCGGACCCCCGCCGAGGGCGGGACGTACCCTCGAGCGAGGCGGAACCCGGCTCGAGGGGGAGCGAGCCCTCGAGCGAGGCTGAACCTGCTCGAGGGAAGTGCGCCCCTCGAACGGGGGGCGGAGCCCGCCTGAGGGGGCGCGCATCCTCGAGCGAGGCGGAGCCTGCTCGAGGGGATCTCTAAGAGGGCCGCCTTGATGGGCCGTGCGGGTCCCCTCGCGGCGTGGGCCGTGTCCTGCATGGTTAGGCACCTGCATGGTTAGGCTTAGCGTGTTTTGGTTTCGTTGTGGGTTTTAAGTGAGGGTTTCCCCGTTGTTTAAGGGGACCCCTAGGGCTGTCCCCGACAGGATGGCAGCCCATGAGTTGGCAGAATTGAAGAAGCGGCTAGGAGAACTCCAGCGAAGTGGATTTATCAGACCAAGCTCATCACCATGGGGAGCCACAGTGCTCTTTGTAGAAAAGAAGGATAAGAGCACGAGGATGTGCGTGGACTATCGCTCACTGAACGAAGTTACTATCAAAAACAAGTATCCCTTCCCCAGAATAGATGATTTATTCGACCAGCCGAAAGGAGTCAAGTATTTCTCAAAGGTGGATTTATGGTCAGGATACCACCAACTCAAGATTAGGGAAAGCGACATCCCAAAGAATGCCTTTGTCACCCGTTACGGGCAGTATGAGTTCACAGTGATGCCCTTTGGACTCACCAACGCCCCAGCATATTTTATGAACCTCATGAATAAGGTGTTTATGGAAGAGCTAGACAAGTTTGTCATAGTTTTCATTGACGACATACTTGTTTACTCCAAGAGTGTGGAGGAACATGAGCAGCATCTTCGAGTGGTACTGGGGAAACTAAGGGCACACAAGTTGTACGCTAAGTTCAGCAAGTGTGAATTCTGGCTGGAGAAAATATCTTTCCTTGGGCATATTCTGACGGCAGAAGGAGTAGCAGTAGACACCGGGAAAGTTGAAACAGTCTCCAACTGGCGACAACCGACCAATGTGAGCGAGATTAGAAGCTTTCTTGGTCTAGCCGGATATTATCGGATGTTTATTGAAGGATTTTCTAAGATTGCTCGACCCATGATGGAGTTGCTCAAGAAGGAGAAGAAGTTCAACTGGACTGAGTCTTGTGAGAAAAGCCTTTAGGAGTTGAGAAGAAGGTTGATACCAGCCCCAGTGCTGACCTTGCCAGACATTCAACAAGATTTTGTCGTCTATTGCGATGCATCCCGACAAGGGTTAGGATGTGTCCTTATGCAGTATGGGAAAGTAGTGGCGTATGCTTCCCGCTAACTCAAACCCCACGAGCAGAATTATCCTACCCATGATTTGGAGTTTGCAGCCCTAGTGCATGCCCTTAAAATTTGGAGACATTACCTGATTGGGAATAAGTGCGAAATCTATACAGACCACAAGAGCTTAAAGTACATCTTCACCTAGCCTGACCTGAACCTAAGGCAAAGAAGGTGCCTGGAATTAGTCAAAGATTATAACCTGGAAATCCACTACCACCCGGAAAGGCCAATGTAGTGGCAGATGCCTTAAGCAGAAAATCTTACGAGAAAGCAGTGCCTAAGAGTGCCCAGTTGCAAGAGGAAATGGCACGACTCAACGTGCACATTGTTCCCCAGGGCTACGTCCGCCAACTAAGTGTTCAACCTACCTTGGAAGAAAAGATCAGGAAGGCCCAAGAGACCGATGAGAATTTGATGAAAATCCGCCAGTACAGGAGAGAAGAAGGCCCCAGACTTTAGAGTGGATGATCAAGGCACACTGTGGTATAAAAATAGGATATGCGTGCTTGAAGACGGAGATTTCCTACAGACCATCATGGATGAGTCACACAACTCGGCATAATCCATCCATCCGGGATCCACTAAGATGTATATGGATTTAAAGCAGAAGTATTGGTGGAATGGAATGAAAGCGGACATTGCTCGGTTCGTCGCTCACTGTGATACTTGTCAAAGGATTAAAGCTGAACACCAGAAACCCGCAGGACTGTTGCAGCCTTTACCCATTCCGGTATGGAAATGGGATGAGATAGGCATCGACTTTGTAGTGGGTTTGACAAAGACTTAGAAGCGACATGATTCCATATGGGTAATAGTGGACCGACTCACTAAGGTCGCTCACTTTTTACCTGTACGAACCACTTACGGTGGAGAGAAGTTGGCAAAACTCTACATAGAGAACATAGTGAAATTGCATGGAGTACCTAGTAGGATAGTCTCGAATAGAGGGACCCAGTTTACCTCAATGTTTTGGAAAAGTTTGCATAAAGCCATGGGTACCAAGCTGGATTTCAGTTCAGCATATCACCCACAGACAGATGGACAAACCGAGAGGGTAAACCAAATTAAGGAAGACATGTTGAGAGCATGTGCCCTCACCTATGGCAAAGACTGGGAACAAAGTCTGTCGTATGCAGAATTCTCTTACAACAACGGCTATCAAACGAGCCTAGGAATGTCACCGTTTGAAGCCTTATATGGGAGGAAATTTAGGACACCCTTGATGTGGTCAGAAGTAGGAGAACGTGCCCTGGTTGGGCCCGCACTTATAAAGGAAGCCGAGGAGCGAGTAGCCGATATCCGAGAAAAGTTGAAATCCGCCCAATCCCGACAAAAGAGCTATGCAGACAAGAAGAGGCGCGAATCAAGCTTCAATCCTGGAGATTTCGCTTACCTTAAGGTTTCACCTATCCGAGGGACTCGAAGGTTTCAGGTGCATGGAAAGTTGGTCACTCGGTACATTGGGCCGTAAAAAGTGCTGAAGAGGGTTGGAGCAGTAGCATACCGGTTGGAGTTACCAGAAGAAATGTCGTATATACACCCGGTGTTTCATGTCTCCCAGTTACGAAGATGTTTGAAGGTCCTCGAAGAGAAGCGAGTGCCAGTAGGGACAATTGATCTACAGCCAGATCTTAGGTACCAGGAGGTGCCCATCAAAATTTTGGACATAGTGGTCAAAAGAACAAGAACATCAGAAGTACAGGTGCGCAGAGTCCAATGGAGCAAACACGGAGTAGAAGAAGCCACGTGGGAACGAGAGGACGTGTTGAGGAAAGAGTTTCCCCACCTGTTCGAGACCTAGCTGAATCTCGGGGATGAGATTCATTTTAAGTGAGGTAGGTTTGTAACACCCGCGTTTTTAGCTCTTAATAAATCACCTACTCAATCACGCGTGTTTTCCAAACTTTCCCGCTGAGCTCATTTATCCCCCTTCGAGACCCCGGTCATCTTCCCCCTCTCTTACCCTCGGCGCGCGTGCCGCAAATCCCGCCGGCTGGCCCGCCTTGCCATCACCGCCGTCCCAGAAATTACGCCGACACCCGAAAATCCGAAGAATTCCAACAAAATCTCTTTTCCCCTTTTCCCTAATTTTTCCTAGTTTTTCCCAAAATTTTCCCAATTTTCCTTCTCCTTCTCTTTTTCCCTTTTTCTTTTTCCTTATTCTTTTTTTCTTTTTCCTTTTTCCTTCTCTTTTCTTTTTCCTCTCTTCCGCACAGCGCCGCCCCACGTCGTACGCCCAACCCCCTCCTCCCCTACACGTCGCACGCACCAGCCCGCGACAAGACCTCACCCTGCCGCTCGACGACACGACTGCCATTAATTTAGCCTGCCCGAGCCATCATCTCCGAGCTCCACACTGCCGCAAGCCGTCAGCCACCTCGCGACACCACCTGCGCCTGCCAGCTCGCCAGCCACCGCTTCGCTGCCCGACGAGTCGCATCCACAGCATCGCTGCGATCACGTCCCGTCGGTCGCCATTACTGCAAGCTGGCCGGACCGCCATTGCTGCAGGTAAGCACGAGCTTCGCGTGCTCGACCAAGGCCGAGCACCGCATTCCCGCGCCTATAAAATGGACTCGAGCCGCCCCTGCCTCACCCCTAAGCCGCACCGGTCTTCCTCTCTCCCTCCCGAGCCTCCAACCGCCACTGCCTGTGTCGTCTCGGTTGCAGACCGCCCGCCGTCATCGATCTCCCTCCACAGTCCGTCCCCGACCAAGGTGAGGAGCGGCTGAGTTGCCCTCGACCTCCTCTCTGTTTTGCTCGACCTCCCGACCGTCCCCATGGTCTGGGTCGCCGGCGCCCCTTCCCCCTCCACTGGCCGGCCTCCCTATCGACTCCCTTCTCTGTTCGGTTCAGAGGAGGAAGAAGGCCATCTTCCCCATAACCCCCTCCTCTATTTTCTATTCTACCCAAAGCCCTCCCACTTTCTCTCTCTCACACAGTTTCATTAAGAGCCCCTGGATTTCTTAAGTTCTTTACAAATAGGTCCTTAGCCCTTTAAACTCTCCCTAAACACATCTTTAACCCGTCATTTCATGCACAATTTTACTCCAAATTAATTGCAAACTTCACCACACCTTTCCCGGTATTATTCACACCGAACCATTCACCAGCTCCCCATTAATCATATATATTTCTCCTTTTTCCATTTATTCCCTCCTCGAGCTCAGCCTGTAAATTTGTGTGCTTGTATTGATTGCATGCTTGCTTGTGTGTGCGCTTTAGCCGACAGAGTGAACGAGAGAGTACCACGATCCGGAGCTTGGAGCCGAGTACTGCGAGCAGGAGACCGGAGTCGAGAACTGCGTGCAGGAACTCCCCGAGGACTTCGAAGACGGCAAGTTCAATCTCATCCTTTGATGCATGCTTTGGTCCTAGTTTTACCAACACAACCCTATACCCGTTTTATAAATTGCATATTGTTTTACTGCAAAAACCTTGTAGGATAGCCACCCTTGATTGCTATGATTGAACCTTTGTTTGGCCTACATGATTTCTTTAAAAATGTGTGAGTGCTTTAAAAATGGGAATGGGAAATTTCGGAAAATGAGGAAAAAACTGGGTAGACGAGATGGACGTGTGTGTCAGGAATCTGGGTGAGCTCATACCTGTGTGGTTGCGCATGTTGGGAGTTGTACATCTTGTCGTTAAGGACTGGGTTGCGTGACATCTCACCTGACCCAAATCATCGTACAACCACTCGACCGTTGTATGTGGCAACGGCTTAGCATAAACCCCACTAGTTAATCTACTTGCCATCTGGTGTGCGGCTGAGCGGCGGGAAACCAAGGAGTAGGGGTACGCACTGTGTGAGGTACGCCCTGGTTATGAGTGATAACCCCTTGGCTTCTCCCGTGGTGGCTCGTAGGGTTAGCTAAGGTGGGTAATGGATTTGATAGGATCCGCACCAACACTAAGGTGTTCGGGTGGCGGTACCCTACTTGTGGGTAAAGATGTACAACCTTTGCAGAGTGTCAAACCTATTTGAATAATCGTGTCCACGGTATTGGACGAGTCACGGTGTGGTCACAAAACTAGTGTTTGGGTCTAGGATGGTTTTCATGGCGTGAGTGGTTTTCGGGGGAAGTGTGTGGCTGTGTGCCTGGGCTACTGTGGACGGGGAGTCCGGCTGTCCCAAAGTGGTTTTCTCAAAATAACTAAGTACTTGGGTTATAAAAATGGTTTGCGAAAGCCTTTTCGAAAATGAACCCCTGCATGAGTAAAAGAGTTTGCAAACAAACCTTAACCCGATCCTTGATACATCCTGTGCATGATCTGTTTATAAGCCCCTCCGTGGGTGGGGTTGAACTTGTTGAGTACGTTTGTACTCACCCTTGCTTAACGAACTATTTTTCAGAGGAGGATCCCGACTTCGTTCCCGAAGACGTCGAGTAGGTCGCTGCCCTACACCCAACCATGCCTGTGTATTTAGGGCCTCCACAGAGAGCTTCCATGGTGTGGTAGTCTGATGAGGCTTTGGAAGCCTTCGCTATTGTAGTTTGGTCTTTAGCACTTGTGTTGTTCCTTGTGGAATTGGCGCTTATGTGCCCACTATGCCGTCATGATGTAAGGGACTGAACCACCTGTTGTAATAAATGTGTTGCCATCCTCCTGGGACTGGTATCTCTGTCACATTTAGTCACCTCTGATGAGGGGACGCTTCAAGATAGGGGTCCCTGCTTCGCCCTATATAGTCCGAGAGGCAGGGTTACAAGTCGGTTTGAGAAGAGAGTTCAAGTCGGGTACGTCTAGGAGTTCTCTACACATTACATGACATGTATAGCTTCCTATTTGAGTACTCCTCCACCGTAGTCCTTGCGCCCCACGCCATCAGGTGTCGTGTGGCACAAGCCGAGTAGTCCCAGGGGCCCACCGAGTAGTCGATCCTGGTACCCACCGAGGTAGTGGGCCCAGGGAGGTCCATACGACAAGCACCTAGTACTTTGTAGTCGAGCAGGATAGTTTCGAGTAGTCTTGATGGCCTTGACGAGTAGTCCTCAGGCGTCCCCGATTACTACAAGCCAAAAGTCCTCAAGAGTACTTGAAGCATCCCGAGGATAGAAGGTACTCCAGCTGATCCTTGGATAGTCTTGAAGTCTTCTCCAGTAGTTCCCAAGCGTCCTCGAGTTCTCCTCTTGAAGGTCTTCAATAGTACCCGAGTTGTCTTGAAGAACAAACCATATGGAAAATGTGATTTGAAGAATCGCATTCCATATGGAATGTAGCCCCCGAGCCTTCGGTCGAATCGCAGATTCAAGCTGAGGGTCAATCTAAAGTTCTGCCAAAATTATCCCATAAAATCCGAAGAAAAAACCGAAGGACACATGGCACGGAGCCCTCGAGCCTTGAGTCGAGTACTTCCTCTTGAATTGAAGGGTCATCTTGATTGTAGAACGTGTTCTGAGTCACTGTTGAGTCTTGTCGCGATCCAAGAAGTCTAGCAGATGTAGCCAAGCCCCCGAGATGGAGTGCATCGAGTACTGGAAGCCGAAGAGTCAGGCAGCCGCCGCTGAGTCAGCCGCTGATAGTTATCCATCCGGCCGTTGCAGCGCTGCTGGTAGGTTATAAATAGACACTGAAACCCTTAGGGTTTTTCATTCCCCTCAGTAGCAGCAGCTAGAGTAGATCTAGCCAACCATCCACTCGTGCTTCCGCCGCCACTCCGTAGATTTCAAGTCAGTCGCGCGCCGCCACAACTCGCCACCAGTGAAGCCCCCAAGCAAATGCGAGTGAAGACCCCGTGCACTTGGAGGATGAAGTCTTCTCCGTCCAAGGGCGCAAAGGCTGGTGCCGGTGCCGGGAAGAAGAGATCCCGCAATGAGGCTGAGGGATCTGCCCAGGGGTCAACGCCGCCGACGTCTCCCTCGCGCCCCAATCCAAACAAGGAGTGGAAGAAGTCCACGACAAAGAGTGGAGATCTGCTAGTGCTGGTGAACAGCGGGTTCCTCTAGGAGAAGGAGATGGACATGTGACGTGCCGCCGCGGGCGACTCGTACCCGATGGAGAAGAACCCCGATGAGGTCCCTATGTTCGCCCGATTCGTGGAGCGCGGACTAGCACTCCCAGCGAGCGACTTCTTCAAGGGTCTCCTCAAGTACTACGGTATCGAGTACTTGAACTTGAACTTTAATGGCATTTTTCACATCTTCGTCTTTGTCCACTTCTACGAACCCTTCGTGGGGATCAAACCCCACTGGATCTTGTTCCGGAAATTCTTCCGTGTGAAGCCGTAGCTGAGCGCCAACGACCCACGAGTAGTCGGAGCAGCCGGCATTCAGATGCGTGAAGACGCCGCCGACCAGTACTTTTCGTACAAGCTCATCGACTCAAACCAAGACCAGAAGGCCAAGTGGTTTTATATCACGAACCACCACCCGAAGCTGCCGAAGCCCAGTGGGAAGCAACCAAAGCATCGGGCGTGCTGGAACACGGAGCCGATGATGCAGAAGGGTATTCAACTACCTGAGCTGTTGCAAAAGATCAAGGCTTTGAGAGATGCCGGGCTGAGGGACGAGCACGTGGCCTTCAGCTTCATGAAGAGGAGGGTGCAGCCGTTGATGGCACACGACACCCTCGGGTACCAGTACACGGGCGACGAGGACACGTTGAGGATGCCTGGCAACGAAGTCGACGATGAAGACATTGTCAAGAGGCTAGGTAGGATTTTCAAGGATACGCCACCGTACACACCCTGCCCAGTCCCCGAGTACTCCGCGGCTTGTCCGCCGAACGAGGTTAGTAGCCAATAACCTCTGCTTCCGAGTATTGATTGAGTTGGAGTAGTCACGCTCACCCAGTCGCTTGCTGCAGGATGACATTGCAAAGTTTGTCTCCGACCCAACTCCCCCTCCTCAACATGTAGATATTCCAGAGGAGGGAAAGGGAAAGTCCAAAGAACGTCGTGAAGCCGACGAAGGTGATGACACCGTCACCATAGAAGATACGTCCGACGAAGAGGATGGGGAGATGCTCCAGTAGCAGTTTCAGCTGCAGTCCAGGTTCAGCCGACTTGGGCTACTCAATGTCCCCTCGTTGAGGATCCACCGACTAGCCTGGAGGCTAGTCTCCCTACGCCGCTGAGGAGGCCACGCAATGTGGTGCGCAAATGTGTCACCAAGAAGTTGAAGGTTACCGAGACTACGTCCCAAGAGGTGAGTTCCTCAAGTAGAGTAGCTGAGTACTTGTCTTGAAGTATTGTATGCTGACAATTTAATTCTGAGTTGTCGCAGGAGATTCCATCGTCTGACCCCGTCGATCAAGGGGAGGGAGATGACTGGGACATGGTGGGCGAGTCGACTGAAAGAAGCTGCAATCCAGCCCCCACCGTAGAAGAGCTTGTGTTGCAGATGACACAACGGACAACTAGAGTTGCCGAGCCGCAGGTGCCGGTAGAGGAGAGTAGGCCAGAGCCTAGCACGACTACTGGGGCCGAAGAACCAGTTGCGGCCCAGGCTGAAGAGGAGGCGCCCACGGAAGCCGGGTTTGACGCCCCAGGTTTTCAGCCGGAGTGTTAACCCTAATGGGCAGGTCAACAGTGTTGACTTCGGTCAAACGACGGTCAACCTGGGCCATCACCTCAAAAACATCACCGACAATCCCTAATGACACCCCTTGGTCAACTCGTGGTCAAGGTTTGGTCAAAACGCTAGTCAAACCCCTTGAACCCCTTTCGACCCACCAGTGTCAGTTGGTACTTTTGCCGCGTTCTCCAAATTTCCCCTAAACGCTTCAAACTCTCCTAATGTAAAAGCTGTGTGTTTTGTCGAGGGACACAACTTTCATGTTGAGTGGCATTTGAGATTTGGAGTGGAAATGGGTGAAAAACTCAAGTCAACGTTGGAGGTTACTATTCATCGACGCCCAGGAAATCTGCAACTTGGCATGCGATTTGTGCACAAATGGTTGAGAAAAAGGCCATACACCCTTTGTAAAAGTTGCAGAGGGTTAATTGATCTACAACTTTCCTATGTATCGCTTGGACCACTTTAGTTCAAAAATCTTGAGAAAATCTTAGTGGAACAGGGCTAGTCCGAAACATTTTGCTCCTGGAACGCCAGAGCGCGCGCCGACGCGTGCGGTGTCGTGACGCGGGCGCCACACGGAGCCGCCCCGCCCGCCGCCATACATGCCTACCGAGGCTCGCCTTGGTCCGCCGGTCCGCACGCCGTGGGACCCCCAAGCGCCGCACCGCCTTCCTTCCCCACTCCCCTTGCGCCACGCGTCGTGCGCGCCTTGGCCATGCCGAGTCGACCGTGCGGCCGCCCGCCCATCAGCGTCGCCGCCGTACTCCACGCACGCACTCCGCCATGTCGTGCCCATGCCGCGGACGTGTCGACGAAGTGACGCGACGCGAACCGCCTTGCTCGACCGCATATAAAATAGCAAGCACCCCACTCCTGTATGACCACCATAGCGCCGCCGCCCCGCCATTGTTGGGCGCACGTGGAGCTCCCCCTCCCGCTTGACTCCACTACCGCACAACCACCTCCACGCCTCCCCTAGTACCCCGTGAACCTCGTCGGCCCCCTAACCATCCTCCTCCGCCCGTGCATCACCGGCATTGGCGCCGCCCGCGGCCACCGCCGCCCGGCCCCACCGCGGGAGCTCGCCGGCGACATTTCCGCCCAAACTCCGGTCACCAACCGAGCCAAGGTGAACCCCACATCCATCCAGACCACTTCCTCGGCCAGCCCCGCTGCCGGCCTCACCGGCATTCGGCAAGCCGCGCCGCCCCTTGCCCCCTTGGACAACATTGCAAAGCCCCAAGTAGTTCTAGGGAGTTTGGTGCAAACTCAGGGCCTGCCTGTGATCTTTTGAAAATTTCCAAGGGTTTGATTGCAAAGTGGATCTTCCCCTTTTGAGTGCTTTGACTGGATCTTGTAAAATGCGTGTAAAATCACAGAAAAATCCAAAAATTGCAAACTTACTGTTGTGGTGCTCAGTGTAGCAAGAACTACAACTTTCTCAAAGCATGTATATACTTTAGAGCTACAGTTTTTGCTTGAAAAATTGAAAAGTTAAATACCTAGATCTGTGATTCTGCAAAATCCATGCATGATCTTGAGCTGGATTTTGGATATGTTGTGGGAACTAGCATGTGTAGGTCCTGTGCCAAAAATTGAACAAAGTTACTGAAGAAATCTTTTTATATAAATTATCTTGTGAAATTGACAAATCTGCCTAGATGCTTTTTGTATCTTAAAATATAATCATTTTTGAGCCCAACTTCTGGCTATCATCTTGTAAATTTGAAATGCACATCTGGTGAATTTACCATGATTTTATTTTTGCCAGAAATATTTATATGCTTGTTTTTAATCATAAAGGTGTAGATCAAGATCTATAAAGGCTATAGATATGTTTGTTGGTTTCCTAGACTTGTTTTAGACCATAGAAGCAGTGAGAGAAAGTTTGAGTTCAGAAGTGCTTTAATTATTTTTATATGCATTTACCTTGTTTTTGGTGAATAGAAATGTCATAATTGATATATTTATTTTTATAGCTTATGCAAGTGTGCATGTGTGACTAGTGGCTTATATTAGCCTCACTGAGACCAAGGAGCACCACTCTTGGTGTTTTATGATTGCTTTGTTGAATAAAAGTGAAAGAACCTTTGTAGGTTTAATAGTGGAATTGATTGGAAGATCACAAATGTCACCTAAGGGTTATGTGTGGTGTGGTGAAACTTGCTAACAAGTTTATAACCAACCCATTGCTGTTTAGGGAGAGTGAAATTAAACTATTTATATATAAATATGTACACAGTCACTATTAAAAAGTCTAGATAATAAAGCAACGCATAATGTTCCTTTATAGGAAGAGTATGTTGAATGTATTATTATCTAGGTGAATGTGGTCAACCATGCACCCCATGGTTGTCATGTGTTGTTGTGATTAATTAAATCAATTGGTCAATTAAATCTTGCATTGCATCCTCCGTGTAGAAGTTCCCGACGGTAGCTACACGCTCGTGCCAGTGGATGTGAACGAGGGAGCTGGAGGAGACGTGCACTACGTCACCGTAGAGCAAGACCCGGGCCAAAGTCCGGAAGTTTGTCTAACTTCTTGTGCTAATGAAGGCAAGCCCCGGTTTATCATTAACCACGTTTTATTTAAATTTATGCAACTATCTTTGTTATTCTATGTGCATTTACGTTCAGGAATTGGATGAAACCCTAGTTGCATGATTCCTAGGTGCCTATGTTCTTTTACTAGTATGCTAGGTCGTTAGATGCTATGCTCTAACGACCCGGTAAAAGTCGAGTGATGTTCGTCACTCGCGAGAATATGATTTTCTTTTGGAATCACCCCTTTTATAAATGGATTGCTCATGTGGTAAGAGCATGGGATTTGGGCTCCGGTCCAGTGGCTTCGTGGGCTAAGCTTTTGAACATACAAATCACTTGTCGGGAATGGGACCGGTAATCCTAGTACCTTAATGAGACGGCACAGGATTTTACTACTACTACTCTCGATTCGTCTCCTGCCCGGCTTGCAACCGGGAGGAGGGTACTTGTGTGAGGCTGGGTGTACTAGGTGGGGCATGCCAGATAGCCTTGTACCCGAGACTGTAGGCTACTATTCCAACCCGAGGATTTTTGGGAACCGTTTGGTCGGTGTCGGCTCTGTTGGGGCACCGCTCCGTGTGTTTAGGTTTACCTTGCAAGGGTTTATGAATCAATCGATTGTCGGCATCTCACTGTTATCCGAGACTGCTTAATCAACTGGCCATGATATCCCTTAATGATGGAACTATGTGAAATCTTCTGTGTGAAATAATTGTATTGTACAATTCTTGATTGTATTAGTTGCTCATCATAGTAATAATAATCTCACTAGAATTTGAGCTAAAATATTGAAAGTAAGGATCCATGATCCTAGTTGCTTTTTGGCAAAACAAACCCACCAGCCAAAAGCCCTACATGACTAGAGGTAACTTTTGTCGGGTAAGTCTTGCTGAGTATTAGTATACTCAGTCCTGCTATAATTGTTGCTTTCAGGTGAAGTTGTTTGGCCTGGTGAGATTCCACCCGGCTGGGAGCTGGAATGGGTGGATGATGACGCCGAGTAATGGCATCATGGATGGCCTCCAGTGATGTCATAACGTATCGTTATTAGTACTTCCGATGTTTTAATAAAACTCTGAACCTTTTGCTTCATGTCAAAGAACTATGTTTGTAATAATGGACCCTACGGGGAATTTGGTATTAATTTGTAAGGCACTCTGGACTCTCCTTCATGGGAGTTTACTGCATACGTTCGATCCTCTCTGTGTTTCCAAGTGATTTACCGGGCGTAAACCCGGCAACATTCAACGGGATGATTCTTTATTATCGCTTAATGACCAAATGGAGTGGTTTAGGCGATAGTACGGAATTATCTCGGATGGGGTTGTCACAGCTAGTATCAGAGCATCCGTATGCACCGGAGTGATTAGATTAATGCTAATCACATGATTTACAATAAAACTTGCCAAGATTGTTTGGATTTCGAAAATCCGTTGGATCGTTAAGGAATGATTTAGATCGAGAGGCCCTAGAGGGAATTTTGGGTTCTTTAAGGTGGCATAAGAATCTATGGTTTATTTTGCTAACTTCCAGCACTTTACCTTATGTCAGACTTACTTTCTTGCACAATCAAACTAGATGAGCCACGTGTTTTATACATGTGCTGTTCCGCATCACGGGAATTGTGAGGGTTGATGGAGTGATCCATTCCACGGATCCCATCTTCGCGTCTAGTTATGAGTTGTGATGTCGCCAGGTTTATCATACGTGTGCATTCCGCATGTCGATCATGCGAGGCAAGGATACACTCCATTCAAATGGACGGTATCCGAGGTTGGACGCTGTCAATGCAGCGGCTTGACGCATGGATACCGTTTCTATAGTGAACGGTAATGTATGTGGACGCTTTCGTGACATGCTGGCACGAAAGGTTCGTTTTCTGCAGGTACACTAACAACATTTCGTAAGTCGTTAAGTGCAAATCGAGTAGCTCCGACTAGTTATTATAAGGAGAGCCGATTATAAGCTTGCCACCGGCACTGACTAAGTCTTTTGAATCCATTTGTGTGCGAGGTCGTTAAGGCGTGTGCATTCATGATTAAAATCTTGTTGAACCTGAAAGTGGTAATTGCTTGTTTGAGTAATTTTCCTAGGGTAATTTCTTGATCTTAGAAAAGGTTTTCCTCTCTTTTGATCTTGGCAGATCCTTGGCAGAATCTGTTGCTGCCATTTCTCAATTTTTGTAGCCAAATCTGTAAGGAATCTGACTAGACATCCTTTAGGAAAGTTGTTGCTTATCAAGTTGGCATCTACTGTGAATTTCTCATGATTTTAGGAATTTTCTGCAGAGAGTTATGCTCAGTTTAGTGAGTCTCTGTTCTGCTGTTTTTCAGAGCAGCATCCCTCTGCAAATGGAATTTTTCGAGCATGTTCCAGTCCAATCTAGATCTACCGTTGAATAAAAAAAAGGTGTATCATAATCTCACTGAGTTGCTACCAAAATTTGTTAATTTTTGGAGTCATAGGTTCTGAGTTATGAATTTTTAATTGACAACCCCGAACTTTACGCCATCATTTTATGTGTACTCGTTCGAGTTCCGGCATATCTTTCACCTTTTGCTAATGGCTGCCCTAAATTTCACCGAGTTGAGGATCACACTTACCGCTTTTACTCATTGAAATCTTGCGGAAGGTTTGAAGCCTTTAGTAGTGATCTGTGTACGCAACATTCTTTTATAGCCGTGAGAATTTATCCTTGTGCATGTGTTCGCATCTGGTTCTAACATTTGTCACTGATTCCAGATGTCTGCCTCCGGATCCATGACCGTTGATGCGCAGGCATGGACTCACTTGAACTACCTCGAGGAGGGTGATTTCCCTGCACTTTTGTGGGACAAACCTAAAGGACTTTGGGTATGCCACATATCCAGAGTACTCGGCACGTGAGCTCATGAGCACCGGCCAACTGCTTTGTTGGGAAGTGAAGGTGAAGATCCCCGTGTGCCCGACACATCCTACTTGGGAAGAGTGGGAGGTGCAGGCACAAGGGTTGAACTTGGCTGACACCGTGCAAAAGGCTGCTTTGGAAGTACTCACAACTTTTTGTGAGAAGCATGCTGATTTGGTAGCTAGCACTACAGCCAAGGTGATTCCTTTGCCTAAGCAACATTCCGGACATGGGATTGAGCGCGAAGCTTTTCTCTCCGCTCAGGACAATCACCACAGTCCTGAACTTGACACCCTAGTCCGTTTCTCCAAAGCTATGTTTGACACCTATCAAGTGATGGTTGGAGAAAGCATGTTCTATAGACACCAAGTTTATACACAACAAGTTAATGGTGCAGAAGCTATCACCCAAGAGTTGAAGGAAGCTCGAGCAACGATAGCCCGTCTTAAGAAGAGAAGACGCAAGGATAAAACAACAATACAAGAATTGAGTGAAGTCATTCGTGAGCAGAATTTCTTGTTGCAGTATAATGATCAATATATGCTTGACTTAGAGAATCAACTAGAAGTTGTAGCAGCTCCACCTCCTAATCCTGAAGATGAAAAAGATCCCGAGGAGATCCAAGGAGAATCTGGAGTGGAGACTGGACATGCTTCACCTTAAGTGAACCTAGACTAGAGTGTTATCTAGTTGGTGTTGGTTACGCTTCAATAAAATAATGTGTTGTAGGAGAGTCGTTGCAGAATGGATCTTGTAATGACGTTGGTTGTGATCAACTTTGGACCATGTGTTGAATATCAAGTGGTGTGAAATGTTGTGGAGATCATGCTCACCGATTTTATCATGCTTGCATATACGTACCGAGAGTTATGGTAAATTTTGTGCACCTCGGCCTTCTGTGAAAACAGCTAGGCAGAACCTTGGTGACGGAATTTTTCGGGCATGATAATGTTGGAAATTGACTCAGAGTTGAATACCAACATTGGAGCGTATGAAATCCTACATCCACTGACCAAAAATGAGAATTTTTCAACATATAAGCAAGGATTTATGAATTTTATGCTTATGACCACCGTGCTGTCCGATTCCGAAAGATGCCATGAATGAGTTTTCGTCGTGCATATTCTACTTGTTAATTTATGTGAGCAAGCTTATGAATATGTGTTTAATGAGAACTCAACTTTTCAGATGGTCGGATCGACACGTAGCACCCCCAACAGTTTTGATGCATCAGGTAGTGGTGATCTACCACCGCCACCACCCATGACGCCAGTGGAGACTTTCATGGCCACCCAAACTGAAGTGTTGCGCCAAATCCTACAGATGCAGCAGCAAATCACCCAACAGATGCAACAGAGACCTCCAATGGGAACTAATCATGATGGACCACAACTGGTTACCACCTACTCCCAGTTTATCGGGATGAAGCCCCCAACTTTTACTAAAGCAGAAGAGCCCCTCGATGCTGATGCATGGGTTAGGGCCATTGAGGCCAAATTCTCTGCATTTGTCCTACCTTGTTCTGAGGAGCACAAGGCTAGCTTTGCAGCCTTGCAGATTCGTGGAGAAGCTTTAATGTGGTGGGAGCATTCGAAGACCATGCAACCTGCTGGACATGAAATCACTTGGACCGAGTTCAAGAAAGCTTTCAAGGATCACCACATCCCAAAAGGACTCATGGTTAGAAAGATGAAAGAGTTGCTTGCTCTTAAGCAAGGCGATGACACTGTGTATCAATATGCACAGCAGTTTAATAGTCTTTGCCAATATGGAGAACAGCACGTGGACACCGATGCCAAAAAGTTGGAACGTTTCCATGATGGTCTTAAGAGTGAATTGTATGAAAGACTAAACCTACTAGAGCCCAACAGTTATAACGAGTTAATGAACAAAGTTGTCTCTCAAGAGGATGCCATGATGAAGGTACAGAAAGAGAAGAAGATACAGAACGACTTTGCTTCGGGAAATTGTTGACGGATAAAAGACGTATCCCTCTACGATCCGCAAGCGTACGGACCCCACACCTTTTTCACCACGGGATTCCCAAGGTTCTTGTCAATCCGCGGAGCAAGGGGATTACAAAAGTTCGATCAACAACGACACACTAGCTACTAAAACCCTAACTACTATTATACTAAAAAACACTAAACTACACTAGAGAGAATGATAAACGATCAAGATAGAAGACACTCGCCCACGGGTCTACGATACTAGAGCATGCAATCGCTTAAAGACATGAAAACCAATCTAATCTATCGGGGATGTGACCACGGTTTCGCCCTTTCCCTCCTCTCGTACTGTCACTACGCGAAGGCATTCATGACTAGACCTTTGATGGCCACGGCGTATTGAATGGATCCAAGGAAGCATTGAGGCCTATACTCCCTTTACGGCATGGTTGCAAGCCTTAAGCATTAAAGTATATTCAACACAAGATGATAGATAGATAGATAATCCAACAAAGTGCGATTACATCTCACGATCGATTACAACCCATGGACGAATGAGAAGATTACCCCATCAAGGTGCTGATCATGGCACTGTTGATCATGGTTTCCCTTCCGCCGGTGTCTTCCTCCTTCTCCACGAGAGGGTGCTTCCTTCGAGGTGGTTGATCTCCAGCCGGAGATCCTCCTCCTCTCTCTCTAGCTTGTGAATGGCCTTCTGGTGCGAATAACTCCTCCTCTGGTGTTGGCGGCGCGTCGGGGGTTTTAGGGTCGAAGATCCTTCGAGGGCAAGGAAGACGGGACCGAACCGGTGCCCGAAGTGGGCTAGGCCGCCCACCCGGGGCCGGCCGGCCCGTGCCCGGTTCGGCCGGTTCGGTCGCCCTTTTGCTCCGTGGGTCCTCGTGCACTTATCTACTTTGCCCCCTCCACTTGGATGATTTTGACGCCGTTATCCTCGCGATCAAGATGGAGGCTCTCTTTGCATGAAGTTTGATCTTTTACGCTTCAATCCCCGGGTGTTCCTCGTAGCACTTCGGTCCTCGCCACCATTGGAAGTAATTTCAGCGAGCTCATGAACACGAACAAGACTCCATGAATGCTCCTTTGAACTTATTGCGAATCCGTCCTTTATGTCCATGTTTTCCTACATAAACATAACACTTCCAAATGCATGCACAAAGATGAACTTGTTATATGATTAGTGTGCCTAGTGGCGGGTTAGTTCCATAATCAAATCCAAACCAAAGTGTAATGAACATGCTAGGTGCACCAAAATACACCGTCAACATCTCCCCCACACTTAGCTCTTGCTCGTCCTCGAGCAAGTACTCGTAAAAGAACTTCGTCCAAGGAGTGTAATCGTGTACCACTTATCCTTCTTCACAAGTTAGTCAATCCCTTCATCTTTAATACATAAACACAGAGTAATGATAATCAAACATAAACATGGGCGTTTAGAATTTTTACCACGTCAAGATTTACCCCACAACTCAAACTCTTCACTCGAAGCTTTCAATTTCAGCCATACTTACTTCTTTGCTTCCATCGGAGGGTTTTTATGATTTTCAAAACAAAAATTCCTGCAACAAGTCTTAGACAAAAACTTTCTCCAAGCTCTCTCAAGTCACTCATATGAAGTGGCTATCCTAACCAAATTTTATAAAACTCTCACCTCCCATTAATCTCTCATATATCATGTAAAAGTGGAGCTATAGGTAGGGCTAGCGCAATCAACACAAGTATTGTCAAACTAAGAACTTCCTCTAATGGTTGTCTACCTTTCAAAGCCAATGATCATGAGAATTAACCATATGTAAGGATATCAAGGATGAGAAGATTTAGAATGGTGGACATGTGCAAGGGCAAAAGAAAATTGTGACTACAAGGCACCAATGATGTCCTCGTTGTCGGATTGCACATGGTTGGAAATAGAGTAAAAGTTTCGTCTCATAATCAACGTGACATCCTTCCTTACACTTTATTTTTTTTCTTTTCTTTCACTTGATCCATCCCTCTCATATCTTCATTGCTAACTCATCTTTCTCTCTTTTTCTTTTTTTCTTTCATTCACATATGATTTTTCTTTCTTTCTTTCTTTCTTTTCCATACACATACTTTTTTCTTTATTTCTCTCTCTCTCTTGACAACTTTTCAAAGCTTTCAATTCTCTCTTTCCTCGCATGCATACAATCTGAAATTTTTAAACAAATCATGCTAGAGACGAGACGAAACTTTGAAAATAGGTTGTGTTCAAGGAATATGATGTACAAAAGAGATGTATAGGGTTGGGTATGGAATCCAGCGATATTCATGACTTTCGTTGTGAAAGTCATGGACTGAATATATGACGAGGCTAGCAACAAAAGATAAGCACAAGGACATGATCATTGCTCGAAATTAAAACTCACCAAGAGAGAAGGGTCCTAGCCTAACTCATCGTGCTAATCACACTTATGGTGGAGCGAAAAAAAATAAACTTGGCTTTGGATAGGAATTTTTTCTTACTCTCAACTTGGAAAAAGAGGTTTTGCTAGCCTTTATTACAAGGGTTTTAATATAATTTTCAGAACTGAAATCCTCCAATTTGTAGCATCGAACATAGCACAACTAGCATGTGAAGCTCAAGATCGAACTGCGGTATGGGTACTTTAAGTAGTAGCGATTCCACTAAGCACCACAGTAAACGTTTTTCAAACCACATACTTGTGTTCATATATCAAGAATCGAAGATTAAACAAACAAGTAAATAAAGATAAACAATACATAAAACACAAAGATATATGTAAAGACTCTTTTTATTTGGTTTTCTTGACTCAACACTAATTTAAGACACTTGCAAAAATTTAAAACAGACTCAAAAACTAAAGACTCATTAAAACACTAAGACTCTCACACGAAGATTAAACCGAACCTAAACTTGAAGTTCAAAAGCTAAGGCTAGCAAGCTAGCTCTCCCCCACACTTAAAACATACGACGTCCTCGTCGTATCTTACAAAAGTCCTAAGGGGAAAACTAGATCTAGTGGTACTTCAAGCAAGTTTTGCACCACTTGCCTCTCATGTTTCCAACCATGCCGAAAAGCTTGCGCACGTTGCGGTTAAGGAACTTGTAGTCATCTTCAACTATGCGCTCCAAGTCCTCCATACGCTGCTTCATCGCTTCCATGGCTTGGAGACATTCGTCGGCCGACGTGTAGAGATCCGCGATGGATTGACGGCAAACTTGACAAAGACACCGATGCAATCCGAAGGGGTCGTCGTCGCCATAATCTCCACCGTTGTCACCACCGTCGTCGCCACCTCCATTGTTGTCGCCTTCGCCACCGCCGTTGCCGTCACCGTTGGGGCCTTCGGGAGTCCTTTCATAGGGCTGCTCGCCCCAATCGTCATCGTCTCTACCGGCAGCCGCCCACGAGCTCGGGCTACGATCGTCGGAGTAGTCGCTATCCCCATAGTCCTTAGGCTCCGGCGACACCTCCTTGTAATCCTTGCGCTTGATGCCTTGGAGGCGTGCCGACCTTCGAACGGGTGTAAGGACCTTCTCTCCTTCGACGGGGTTGCGAGATGCAAGAGCTCGGTCGGGACACGTCCTCCGCAACGGATACGTGCGGTCCTCTTGACGGGTAGCTTGACCTCGCATCGCATCGCCTCCTCCATCGATGGCTTCTTGGCTTCTACCTTCAACTCTAAGCTTTTTGGAGGCTCAATGGCTGCTACAAGGGTGCAACACATTGCTTGAAAGGTTTGATTCTCGAGCTCCCAATTCGGCCAAATATATAGTCCTGAGAGAAAAGCCCTGGGAACCTTATTTTCCTTTTTTACACTTCCCTTAAAATTTTCCGACCAAACAAGTGAGGACCATGGGTGGTTCGAGGACCGGTGGATGGTCGCTTCCTTGTGTGATGAGTGATTGACAACGTTGTGTGGACTGATTCTTGGCTAAGTATTGCAGGTGCAGGTTGCGGCTTGACTCGTGTTGGTGCAGGTGAAGAACAAGCGCGAAAGGTCGTCGCCGGTGAGGCCTCCAGGTGTGGAGAAGACAAGTAGGCTTCGTTCGAGGGACCCGGTGGCCAGCGGGGTCAAGTGCGGGCCGCATGGTGGCATGAACAACAAGATGAAGTCGTGGACGGTTTCTTGGTTGAGCCTCAAAACCAAGGTCGAGCCGGGACTACGTGGGAGCCAAGTCATGAGTGGAGATTGGCGGAGGCTACACCGAGTTTGCGGGGTTTCCGGTGGTTCACCAGAAAACCACTAGGTTCCTTGGTTGATCCACAAAGCCAAGACCGGAGAACCGAAGACGGAGGTGCGAAGCGGCACCGACCGGTCCGACCGGTGGGTCCGACCGGTCGACCGGGTGGGGACCGGCTCGGACCGGTGAGGAGCACCGGTCCGACCGGTGTGCGACGACGCGGTCCGAATCTTCGAAGCGGTGGACACGCGTCGGGATCGCATGGCTTGCGTCGAGGCTACGCGAGGGTGCGGTTGCCGGGCATCCGTCCGATGGTGAAGACATCAAGAATTCCAAATCCGCCCTTGAGGGGCTTGTATCCCTAGTTAGTAGAGAGGGGCATTTTAGACATTCGGTTGCCGCCTATATAACCCAAGAGGTGAGAGGTTGGCAGCCAACTCTTGGAACCCTAGCTCATTAGTTTTCCTATTTTCCACCTATTTTCTCTAGGTTTTCCTTAGGACTAGCAAGAGAGCTTCACGGAGAGATCTTGTAGAGAGGGATGGATGATCGGGCGGCTTGCTAGACCTTGTACGAACCTTTGTTTCATGTATAGATGATTCGGCGTTGTTCCTCAAGGTTTGGATGTGTTTTTCCGGTTGTTCTTGGTGGTGATTTTCGGAGCCCTCTCTCGGTGATTTCTTTGGGTTGTTTTCGGGGCTTTTCTCTTGGGGATTTGATGGGGGAAATTTGTGGGAACCCTTCGTGGTTCTTTGGGCCGTGATTCCCCTCCCAAATCCGTGAGAAAAGGTGCTCGATTTTGGGGTTTCTTGAGTTCTTGGGTTGGAAGTGCTTTCGGTGGGATTTCTTCGATTCCACCTTTTTGGACGAGATTTGGTGGGATTAAACTTGGCTATGGACTCCTCATGAGGTGTTCCTGATATCCCCAAAGTCTTGTTCAAGTCCGTGGAGCGATTCGGGAGATCGAGATTTGGGTTTGGGGGAGTTGACCCGCGGGTGCTGTTTATCCCGAGCTGCCCAGGCCACACCGGTCTGACCGGTGCTCTTGACCGGTCTGACCGGTGCAAGCCCTTGTGGGATTTTGCTCGGGTGAATGTCTTGGTGAGTTCGTTGTTGTCCCGTGGTGCTGCTGTTTCGAGTTTGGGTCCGTTTGGTGGTCGGTTGGCCTGTTTGGTGTCTTGGGGGCTTTCAGGCTGCCATCGGTCTGACCGGTGTGTCTCACCGGTCGACCGTGTAGAGCCACTTAGTGGAAGTTGCTCGGGTTCACTGCGGGGACCGGTCCGACCGGTGGTGCTCACCGGTCCGACCGGTGTGGGTCCGTAGACTCGAGGTTTTGTTTTTCCGCTGCGTTTCTCGAGTCGGAAGGTTGCTTGTTGGTTCCTAGGTCCAGTGGCACTCCAGTGGCTACGTGGGCTTGACCAACCTTGGTAGTGAGTCGGAGACGTGTGTTGGAAGCCGCGTTCGTCTTGTTGGAGTTTCGATCTCCTTCGAGAAGAATTTTTATCGGCTCCCATTCACTCCCCCCCTCTCTGGTTCGCCGTATCGGTCCTTCAAGTGGTATCACAGCCGGTTCGGGTCTTTGTTGACTCTAACCGTCTAAGATCCAAGGATGGCGTACCGAGAACGGGGTTCGGGTCCTCCACACTTCGATGGCAAGAACTACCGGATGTGGAGCAAGCGGATGGGTGCGTTCCTCCGCGGAAAGGGTCGGCTGCTTTGGGATGTCACGGTGGACACAGGGCTATGTCCACTCGATGGATTTCCTTGCTCCGGGGTCGAGGGACGGATTCGACGCCAACAATAAGGCGGTCGACTACTTGTTTCGTGCTTTGTGTCGGCCCGAGTTCGATCGGGTGCACACCGAGCACTTGGCTTGTAGGATTTGGGCGGTGTTGAAGGAGGCTCATGTTGGGAACGCCCGGTGTTCGAGCACGGTTGTATGCGACCTACGGGAGAGAGTACGAGAACTTCACTCATCTCCCCGGTGAGTCCATCGATGCCTTGTTTCGAGGTTCACGGTGGTGGTGAACAACATGAGGGCCAATGTGGACGTGCTCCCGTACGATGATCATGATAGAGCGGTCAAGCTCTTACACTCTTTGGATCGTACGATATGGGGCGGAAAGTTCGAGGCCATAGTCGAGTCGAGCGGTATGATACTCGACGGTGAACGAGCCGTTCTCGAAGCTCAAGTCGGCCGAAGTGGATAGGGGCATGATCGCCAAGCTCGAGGGACCGACTGATTCCCATAGTCTTGCCCTCGTTGGTGGTTCCAAAGGAAAGACTAACTCTAACCCATCCACCAGATGTTCTCGTTTTCCTCTTTGATGTCTATGCCGTATGAGGAGTTTGATGACCTTGGAGAGGACGAGCTGGCGCTGTTGACGAGGCGGTTCGAGAGGCTGCACGAGAACCGTGTGAACATGAGGAGGAACACGAGGACTTGCTTCCAGTGCGGCAAGCCGGGACACTTCGTCGCCGACTACCCGGAGAAGGCCGAGAACAAGGACAGCTACAAGCACAAGCCGAGGAAGAACGACGACAAGTACCGTTCGAGGTGCGACCACAAGAGCAAGCACAAGAACAAGTACAAGGACGAGCGACGATCGAGGAAGAAGGACGGCCGAGGCAAGGCCCGAGCGATGGTTGGAGCGAGCGACGTCGACTCCAGGTCCGCGTACTCCACCTCGAGCTCGAGCGGCCGGCCGACGACGAGGGAGATCGCCGCAAGAACAAGAGGTCGTCCAAGAACCCGAGCGGGCCGAGCCGCTTCGCGAGAGACGGCTTCTCGCACCATGGCGTTGAGCTCCGCAAGCAAGAAGAGCACACGGAGCGACTCGGACTGCGAGTCCGACGACGAGGTGCGTGATGAGCTTCCCTTCTTGCGCCAGGAGAATGAGAGGCTTGGCTCTTTGCTTGATAACCGTGATGACATGCTTAGAGAGGCCAAGAAAATGAGGAAAGAGCTTAGGGCTTCACTCGAGGATGCTAGGACTAGAGTGGCCGAGCTAGAGACACGGGTGCTTGATAGCAAGCTTGAGATTGATTCGCTTAAGGCTAGCCCCGTTGTTTCGATGAGAATGATTGTGCCGATTGCTCCATATTCCTTGCCGATCTTGCTTTGTTTAAGGAGAAGCATGCCTCCAAGTGTGAGGAACTAGATGTGCTTAGGGTTGAAGTGGCCGAGCTTAAGTCTAGACCGCTTTGCTAGGTGCTTGCACTTCTTGCCCCGTTTTGCATGCTAAGATTGATGAGATGCATGCTTACACTAGTTCGCTCGAGGCTAAATTGAAGGAACCCATGCCTACATCTTGCTCTACCCGTGAAATGCATGCATTGAAAAATTTGGAGCTTGCACATTATGTTGATCGTTTGCGGGATGAGAATGATGATTTGAGGAAGTTGATGGGTTGGTTGTCCGGTCACGAGCCTCAGTTGAGGATGATGATCGAGGCCTTTAAGAGGCAAGATGGTGAGGGGCTTGGGGCAAACAAGGTTGGTGAGGGAAGTGGAGAGAATATCCCGGAGCCACCAAAAACCCACCACAAAAATGATTTCCCACCAAAACCTAACCATCTAAGGAATCGACTAGACACAACCCCAGCTCCACCCGTGTTTCCTACACCCACAAATGATCTACAAAAGCCTATCAAGTTTGTGAGTACTTCGGGGAAGGTGTTCTTTGGGAAGGAGAGTGAGAAGGCTAGTGGTGAGAAACCGGTGGAGGGTTTGAGTGGAGAGAAACCGAGTGATCAGCCACATCCCAAGCCAAAGCCTAAGCTTGTGAGGTTCCATTGTGGCTATTGTGGGAGAGATGGCCATAAGGAGGAGTTTTGCTTCAAAAGGAAGCGAGAGGAGAGAATGGAGAAGGAGTGGGCTAACAAGGACAAGTATCACCCTTCCGATGGTGTACTTGAGCCTCGTATGCAGATGCCCAGGGGCAAGGCGATTGTGCGGACAGTTCGGGCTTGGGGAGAGAAGAAGGCGGCAGGGTGGTGTTGCGCCCGGGTCACACCGGTCAGACCGGTGTGGGGCACCGGTCGGACCGGTGCGGGCCGGGACGGACGGATGTTCGGGTTTCGAGCTCGTACGGGTGCGAGGGTTGTTTCGGTGGTCGTGGTTCCCGGTGGTTGGGCCGGAAAGGGTGCGGTGGTCGGGTTGCTAGGCGTTCTCCACCTCGTGCTCAATACGGGGATTGGAGGAGTCGTGGCGGTGAGTTGGAGAGGAAGGACGTTCCACGGGCTTTCTTGCGTGGTTTTGGTCCTCCTCCGGGCAGAGAGGGGTGGTTCCCTCGGGGGTGGTTACCGTGGTGGTGTTCGTGGAGGTAGCTTTGGTAGGAGAGATGCTTTGGTTGGTGCTAACCCCACTTTCGAGCAAATGGCTCGGCACTTTGGTTTTCCTCCTTTGGTACTAACCCCGGCCGAGTCGTTTGTTCGCTCACGTGCCTATTTTTGATTTGCAGGTGGGAGACTTGAAGAACATTTGGTTGATTGACTCCGGTTGCTCGAGGCATATGACCGGAGACAGGGGGTGGTTCTCAAGTCTCGTCCGGTGGTGACGAAGAGGTACATCACTTTTGGGGACAATGGGCGTGGGCGTGTGCTTTCGAAGGTGAGATAAAAGTTAGTGACAAGATCACTCGAGGCGTGTTGCTCTTGTTCAATCGCCGGGGTACAATTTGCTTTTCGTGTCTCGGTTGTTGGATGAGGGTTTTGAGGTGTTGTTTCGGCCTGGTGGTTCTCGGATTGTGGACTCTCGAGGGGACCTTGTCCGTATGGTCGTTCCCGAGGGTCGGGTGTTTCGTGCTGATTTTTCTCGGTCTTCGGGTGTGGAGCGTTGTTTCTTGGCCGGTTCTTCGAGTGAGTTGTGGAAGTGGCATAGGAAGTTGGGTCACTTGAGCTTTGACCTTTTGTCTCGCTTGAGTAAACTCAATTTGGTCCGAGGATTGCCACGGTTGAGGCTTGAGAGAGAGTTGGTTTGTGCTCCATGTAGGCATGCCAAGATGGTGGCCTCTTCTCACCCGCCTCTCACCGATGTGATGACTGAGCGTCCATGCGAGCTGCTCCATATGCACCTTGTTGGCCCAGCTCGTGTGCGATCTGCGGGTGGGAAGTGGTATGTCCTTGTTGTGGTGGACGACTATTCTCGGTATGCGTGGGTGTTCTTTCTCGAGGATAAGGGGGAGACGTTTGGTTTTGTTCGAGATCTAGTCTTGAGGTTGAGGAACGAGAGGCACGGAGATGCCATACGAGCTATCCGTAGTGATAATGGCTCGGAATTCGAGAACTCTCGTTTTGAAACCTTTTGTCATGACTTGGGTCTTGAGCACCGCTTTTCGAGTCCGTATACGCCTCCCCGGAATGGTGTTGTGGAAAGGAAGAACGGGACCTTGTGCGAGATGGCTCGGACGATGCTTGATGAGCATAGGACTCCGAGGAGGTATTGGGCCGAGGCGGTGAATACCGCATGCTATGTGTCGAACGAGATATACCTCGAGTGCACAAAAAGAAGACATGCTATGAGTTGATGCATGGCCGCACACCCAAGGTGAGTCACTTCCATGTCTTTGGTTGCAAGTGTTTCATTCGAAGAAAGGCGGGGAAGTTGGATAAGTTTGAGGCTAGGTCTCGTTGATGGCATTTTCTTTGGTTATGCATCTCATTCTAGAGCATATCGCGTGCTCAATCTTGAAACTAACCAAATCGTGGAGACTTGCGAGGTAACCTTCGACGAGACAGAGCCACGTAGTCGGCCTTGTCTTTGAGTGTGCAGGTGATGATGAGCTTGGCGAGGAGATCTTTCAGGAGGAGGAGCATGAACATGGTGATGATGAGGATGGCGGTGCGGTGCCCCCGCCGAACATGTACCCACTACTTCGACTACGATGATGGATGGACCCTCTCCGCTACACCTACGACGACAAATCAAGAACGAGGAGAAGCTGATGTTGAGGGGGAGGTAGCTTCGAGGCGAGAACCTCCCCGGCGAGTTCAAATGGATCACCCAGGCTTCGAGGATCATCGGCGACATGAATGAACGCACTACACGGTCGAGGGTTCGAAACAATTCCCATTTTGCTCATGCTGCGTTTGTTGCTTCTTTCGAGCCCAAAGACATTGGACACGCACTATCTGATCACAATTGGGTTAACTCGATGCATGAGGAGTTGGAGAACTTTGAGAGGAATCAGGTGTGGGAGTTGGTTGACCCTCCCCCAGGGTGTAAGCCGATTGGTACCAAGTGGGTGTGGAAAAACAAAGAGGGAGAGAAGGGTGAGGTTGTGAGGAACAAGTCTAGGCTTGTTGCTCAAGGGTTCAGTCAGAAGGAGGGGATCGACTACGAGGAGACCTTTGCTCCCGTAGCCCGTTTGGAGGCGATTAGGATCCTTCTAGCCTTTTCTGTGGCTAAAGGGTTCAAGTTGCACCAAATGGATGTAAAGAGTGCTTTTCTGAATGGTATGCTGGAGGAAGAAGTGTATGTGAGGCAGCCTCCGGGGTTTGAGAGTGAGAAGTACCCCCACCGGGTGTACAAGTTGAGGAAGGCGTTGTATGGGTTGAAGCAGGCGCCTAGAGCTTGGTATGGCAGGTTGAGGGGGTTCTTGTTTGAGAGAGGCTTTGAGATGGGGAAGGTCGATCGACCTTGTTTTTGCCGAGGCAGGCGGAGATATCCTGATTGTGCGGGTGTACGTGGATGATATTGTCTTTGGTGGCTCGTCTAACTCTCTTGTTGCGAGGTTTGCAGATGATATGAGCGAGGGAGTTCGAGATGAGCATGATGGGTGAGTTGCGGTTCTTCCTCGGGCTACAAATCAAGCAATCAAAGGAAGGAACATTTGTGCATCGGGCTAAGTACACCAAGGACATTGTGAGGAAGTTCAAGATGGAGGACTCCAAGGCTATGACGACGCCGATGAGTACGACTACGGCTCTTGATGCGGATGAGGAAGGTGAACACGTGGACCGAAGGAGTACCGGAGCATGATCGGGTCACTCCTCTACTTGACGGCGACGAGGCCGGACATACGGTTCTCGGTGTGTCCGTGCGCTCGTTTTCAAGCGTCTCCGAGGACTTCGCATCGGCAAGCGGTGAAGCGAATTTTCGGGTACTTGCGTCACACTCCCGACTTCGGCCTTTGGTACTCCGCGTCCTCCTCTTTGGCGCTTCATGGTTTTTCGGACGCGGATTTTGCCGGTGTCGGTTGGATAGGAAGTCCACTTCGGGACTTGCCGCTTTTGGGTTCTTCTTTGGTGTCTTGGTCTTCCCGCAAGCGGTCGAGTGTTGCTCAATCCACGACCGAGGCCGAGTATGTTGCCGCCGCTAGTTGTTGCTCTCAGCTCCTTTGGATCACCTACACCATGAGTGACTTTGGTGAGGAGTATACCCATGTCCCACTTCAATGTGATAGCACCAGTGCCATAAGCGTTGCAAAGAACCCAGTGCTTCATTCCAAAACCAAGCACATAGAAGTGAGGTATCATTTCCTGAGAGACAACGTTGAGAAAGGAAAGATAGCGTTGATCCATGTACCCACACATGACCAACTAGCCGATATTTTCACCAAACCCTTAGATCAAGCAACTTTCACTCGTTTGCGGGGGGAACTTGGTGTGTGTTTGATTTCTTGAGTTGGGTGTGTGGGAGCTTTCTTTTGCCGGTGGTGTCGAGCCCGTTTTGCCTCCCCTCGAGGAGCCGGTTTGTAGCATATGTATAGCTTTCCTTTGTGCATTTCTTGCATTTGGCATGGCATATGTAACATGATGTATAGGCATCCTTGTATCTTAGATTGCATGCATTTTGTATCATATGCATTGGTTAGGAAAAGCTTCTCTCATATACATTGTTCACCATGGAATGAGATATATGTCTTTGTGAGCTTGTTTGGTATGCTATGGTTAGTTTGGCTTAGCTCTTGATGATCTTGATGAATAATCCATGGTTGATAGCTATGCTTTTGAAAAATGTCACATTTATGCTCTCTCATGTGTAAATGCCTTTACATGCTCTTGACATGTTTTTGTGGCCTTGCTATGCTTAATTTGTGGTTGGATAGCTAGTTTATTGATCATATGGGGCCAAAGGCTCATTTGCCATCATGAATGTTTAGCCCTCTAGATTTATCTTGTGGAGGAGCATAAGTTCCTTTTTGTCGCAAAGACATTTCATGTACCATTTACAAATCTGAAAATGAAATGAAAAATGCTTGGAAATGTGCTCCCATGTCATATGTGCTGAATTTAATTTGCTTTGGGTGCTAAACCGTTGCATGATGCCTACCAATGAGAAGTCTCATACATAGAAGTAGGCACATGGCTCGGTGGCTTTGACATGACATGAGGTGCTTGTGGGTGTTTGTGATGGTCTTATGGTTAGAATAGCCGTCCTAGCATGAAGTTTGTGTGGCTTTGCCATTTTGATATGCTTTGATCATGTTTAGGACTTTGCTCATGAGAGGCAAGTTTTTCGCAAAATTGCCAAAATCCATCTTAGCTTCGTCCAATGGTTGTGAAACTTGGTGATCATGTAGTTGAGATCGATACGAAGCCGTAGAGTATCTAACTTGCTCATTTGGACGTGTGTAGCATTCTTTGTTGAATTTTGTATATTTGAGAAGCTCTAGGTTGAAAGTTTTGCATTTTTGGCTTGATTCATGCATTGCCAACAAGGGGGAGAAGTTTGAGCTTGAAATGGCTTACCGGCGCATTTAGAAGGTTTTCGAGTGGTTTCGAGCCATTTCGGGTTCTCGTTGTACACCGGTCTGACCGGTGAAGAGCACCGGTCTGACCGGTGTGAGTGCTGGTCCTGTACACATGTTAGGCACCGGTCTGACCGGTGGTGATGACCGGTCTGACCGGTGTGAGCTGAAATTGCTGCAGCTGCCCTGTTTTTAGCTGTTTTGCATGCATTCGTCCAGGGGGAGTTGCATTGGTTCAGGGGGAGCTTGCATGTGTGCAGGGGGAGCTCTTTGTGAGTTTTCGAGCTTTGTTTCGGTGGTTTGTGCTCCTCGCTTGAGCTTTGCTTTGTCTCGGATGTGTCGAGCCGTTGCCCTTGCCTAAGGGGTCCGAGACTTGTCTTCTTCAAGTGATCTTGCTCTTTGCCTTTGTTTGGCTTTCGATCGCTTGTTGGAGTTTCTTTTTGTTCGTTTCTTTTTCTTTTCTTTTCTCTCTTGTTACTTTCGTGTGGGTGTTGTCAATGCACTCATCAAGGGGGAGATTGAGGACCATGGGTGGTTCGAGGACCGGTGGATGGTCGCTTCCTTGTGTGATGAGTGATTGACAACGTTGTGTGGACTGATTCTTGGCTAACTATTGCAGGTGCAGGTTGCGGCTTGACTCGTGTTGGTGCAGGTGAAGAACAAGCGCGAAAGGTCGTCGCCGGTGAGGCCTCCAGGTGTGGAGAAGACAAGTAGGCTTCGTTCGAGGGACCGGTGGCCGGCGGGGGTCAAGTGCGGGCCGCATGGTGGCATGAACAACAAGATGAAGTCGTGGACGGTTTCTTGGTTGAGCCTCAAAACCAAGGTCGAGCCGGGACTACGTGGGAGCCAAGTCATGAGTGGAGATTGGCGGAGGCTACACCGAGTTTGCGGGGTTTCCGGTGGTTCACCAGAAAACCACTAGGTTCCTTGGTTGATCCACAAAGCCAAGACCGGAGAACCGAAGACGGAGGTGCAGCAGCACCAGACCGGTCTGACCGGTGGGTCTGACCGGTCTGACCGGTGGGGACCGGCTCCGGCCGGTGAGGAGCACCGGTCTGACCGGTGTGCGACGACGCAGTCCGGAATCTTCGAAGCGGAGGACACGCGTCGGGATCGCATGGCTTGCGTCGAGGCTACGCGAGGTGCGGTTGCGGGCATCCGTCCGATGGTGAAGACATCAAGAATTCCAAATCCGCCCTTGAGGGGCTTGTATCCCTAGTTAGTAGAGAGGGGCATTTTAGACATTCGGTTGCCGCCTATATAACCCAAGAGGTGAGAGGTTGGCAGCCAACTCTTGGAACCCTAGCTCATTAGTTTTCCTATTTTCCACCTATTTTCTCTAGGTTTTCCTTAGGACTAGCAAGAGAGCTTCACGGAGAGATCTTGTAGAGAGGGATGGATGATCGGGCGGCTTGCTAGACCTTGTACGAACCTTTGTTTCATGTATAGATGATTCGGCGTTGTTCCTCAAGGTTTGGATGTGTTTTTCCCGGTTGTTCTTGGTGGTGATTTTCGGAGCCCTCTCTCGGTGATTTCTTTGGGTTGTTTTCGGGGCTTTTCTCTTGGGGATTTGATGGGGGAAATTTGTGGGAACCCTTCGTGGTTCTTTGGGCTGTGATTCCCCTCCCAAATCCGTGAGAAAAGGTGCTCGATTTTGGGGTTTCTTGAGTTCTTGGGTTGGAAGTGCTTTCGGTGGGATTTCTTCGATTCCACCTTTTTGGACGAGATTTGGTGGGATTAAACTTGGCTATGGACTCCTCATGAGGTGTTCCTGATATCCCCAAAGTCTTGTTCAAGTCCGTGGAGCGATTCGGGAGATCGAGATTTGGGTTTGGGGGAGTTGACCCGCGGGTCTTTGTTTATCCCGAGTCGCCCGGTGCCACACCGGCTCGACCGGTGCTCTTGACCGGTCCGACCGGTGCAAGCCCTTGTGGGATTTTGCTCGGGTGAATGTCTTGGTGAGTTCGTTGTTGTCCCGTGGTGCCGCCGTTTCGAGTTTGGGTCCGTTTGGTGGTCGGTTGGCTTCGTTTGGTGTCTTGGGGGGCTTTCGGCCGCCATCGGTCCGACCGGTGTGTCTCACCGGCTCGACCGGTGTAGAGCCACTTAGTGGAAGTTGCTCGGGTTCACCGCGGGGACCGGTCCGACCGGTGGTGCTCACCGGTCCGACCGGTGTGGGTCTGTAGACTCGAGGTTTTGTTTTTCCGCTGCGTTTCTCGAGTCGGAAGGTTGCTTGTTGGTTCCTAGGTCCAGTGGCACTCCAGTGGCTACGTGGGCTTGACCAACCTTGGTAGTGAGTCGGAGACGTGTGTTGGAAGCCGCGTTCGTCTTGTTGGAGTTTCGATCTCCTTCGAGAAGAATTTTTATCGGCTCCCATTCACTCCCCCCCTCTCTGGTTCGCCGTATCGGTCCTTCAACAAGGAAGTCAAAAAGGAGCAATTCGGGCGAAATTCGGGGACATCGGGCGTCGGGCCACCCCTGGGCCGATCCGACTGGGCCGGCCGGCCCCCCCGCCTCGGGGGCCGGCCGGTCCGGTTTTTTTTGCACACCGCCCTATTTTTTCGTCCTCGGCCCATGGGAAAAAGTTGGCCCGGTTAATCTTCGCGAAAAACTCCGAGAAAGCTAAAAGAAAAATTATTTACAGAAGTTGATGCCTTGTTTTTCGTCCTAGGCGGGACGTTCGGGCTCTTCCTCCATGGTAAAGACGTCAACATGATGAATGGGCATGACATCGGGTTCGTAGTAAACCTTAAGCCGCTGTCCATTCACCACAAATTGATCGCCGTTTATATCCATAATGGTTACCGCTCCGTTGGAGAACACCGAATGCACAACATAAAGTCCGTCCCACTTGCTTTGCAATTTCCCCTTTCCGAAGGTTTTAAACCTCGAATTGTAGAGGAGGACCTTATCTCCTTCTTTAAATTCTTTTTTCTTCAATCTTTTATCATACCACCTTTTGATTCTCTCCTTGTATATGCTTGCGTTTTCATATGCTTTCAACCTCAACTCCTCTAGCTCGCTTATTTGAATTCTCCGTTTCACCACCGCGGCATCGAGATCAAGGTTCATCTCTTTAATCGCCCAATAGGCTTTATGTTCTAACTCAACCGGAAGGTGGCAAGCTTTTCCATAGACGAATTGATAAGGGGTCATACCTATCGGTGTTTTAAACGCCGTTCGATAAGCCCATAAAGCTCCGTCTAATTTCTTTGACTAATCCTTGCCTCCCTTCTCTATGGTTTTGTTAAGTATGCTTTTAAATTGCCTATTTGACGTCTCCGCTTGTCCGTTGGTTTGTGGGTGATAGGCCGTGGAGACCCTATGCTCAATTCCCAACTTGGACAAGCACTTTTTGAAGTTCTTCCCAGTGAAATGAGTTCCTCCATCACTTATCAAGATTCTCGGTGTACCGAAACCGGGGAAAAATCACGTTCTTGATCATAGTGATGGACTCCTCCGTGGAAGCTTTACGACATGGTATAGCCTCTACCCACTTGGATACATAATCAACCATAACAAGTATATACTCGAATCCAAATGAGTTTTTAAAAGGCCCCATGAAGTCTATGCCCCATACATCGAATATGTCGATTTGCAAGTTGTATTTCAAAGGCATAGAATTTCTTTGAGAGATGTTTCCGGTTCTTTGGCATTCGGGGCATGACGCAACATATCTTTTAGTATCTTCATGCATCTCCGCCAATAGAATCCGCTCGACCATACTTTGGCTTCGGTTCGAAAATGGCTATAGTGCCCACCGTACTCCGCCGAGTGGCACTTCCTTAGAATCTCAAGCCTCTCTTCTCTTGGCACACATCTTCTCATCACTCCATCATTGCCAAGCTTGAAGAGGTATGGTGCATCCCAAAAATATTTCTTACTTTCGGAAATTATCTTCCTTTGAGTGTTTTTGTCTAGATGGTCGAGGGGCATTTTTCGAATTGCTCGAATGATGTCGATCATCCAAGTATCTTTATCAAGCACTCTATAGAGGTGGTCATCTCTCATCTTATCTTCCATGGGCTCTTTATCATCTTGTCCACGATTCATCCTAGACAAATGATCGGCCACAACATTTTCCACCCCCTTTTTATCACGAATTTCAACATCGAACTCTTGGAGAAGAAGGATCCAACGAATCAAACGTGGTTTAGCTTCCTTCTTAGCCAAGAGATACTTTATGGCTGCGTGATCGGTGTAAACAATGACTTTCGAGTTCACGATGTAAGATCTGAATTTTTCGAAAGCGAATACCACCGCTAACAACTCTTTTTCCGTAGTAGCGTAATTTAATTGTGCCCCACTAAGAGTTTTGCTAGCGTAGTAAACGGCGTGAACTCGGCCTTCCTTTCTTTGACCCAAGACCGCGCCTACGGCGTAGTCACTTGCGTCACACATGATCTCGAAAGATTGGCTCCAATCCGGAGGTTGGATGATGGGAGCACTCACCAACGCATTTTTCAAGGTCCGGAATGCCGCTAGACACTTCTCATCAAAGTCGAAAGCCACATCCTTTTGAAGAAGGTGCGTTAAAGGCTTAGTGATCTTCGAGAAGTCCTTTATAAATCTTCTATAGAATCCGGCATGGCCTAGAAAGCTCCTTAAGGACTTAACATCCGTAGGAGGTGGGAGTTGCTCAACCGTCTCTACCTTAGCCTTGTCCACTTCAATTCCTCTCTCGGATATAACATGTCCGAGCACTATGCCTTGCTTAACCATGAAGTGGCATTTTTCCCAATTTAAAACCAAATCTACCTCCGCACACCTTGTAAGGACCTTTTCTAAGTTTGCTAATCAATCCATGAACGTCTTCCCGTAAACGGAAAAATCATCCATAAACACTTCAACAATTTCTTCGATGAATTCCGAAAACACGGCCATCATGCAACGTTGAAAAGAGGCCGAGCGTTGCATAGGCCGAAGGGCATCCTCCTATATGCAAACGTTCCGTAAGGACACGTAAACGTTGTCTTATGTTGATCTTCGGGTGAATGGGAATTTGCATGAACCCCGAGTATCCATCGAGAAAGCAAAAATAAGCGTGGTTTGCTAACCTCTCGAGCATCTCGTCTATGAACGGTAGGGGGAAGTGATCTTTCTTCGTCGCTTTGTTAAGCTTACGGTAATCGATACACATCCGCCACCCGGTCACGGTTCTTTGCGGTATCAATTCGTTCTTCTCATTCTTCACCACGGTCAAACCTCCTTTCTTCGGTACACAATGTACCGGCTCACCCATTCGCTATGTGGAACCGGGTAGATGATTCCGGCATCAAGTAACTTGATAACCTCTTTCTTTACTACCTCTCGCATGGCATGGGTTAGCCTCCTTTGATGGTCCACTACAGGCTTACATTGGTCTTCCATTGGTATACGATGAGTGCAAAAGGCTGGGCTAATACCTTTGAGATCATTAATTGAATATCCAATCACCTTCCTATGTTTTTTTAATAAAATCAGCAACGCTTCATTTTCTTCGGGGCTCAACTCGTCGCTCACAATGACTGGATAGGTTTTGTCTGGGCCCAAAAATTCATATTTTAATCCCTTGGGCAAAGGTTTAAGGTCTACCTCGGGCACTTGTGGCTCCTCGGGTTTGATTTCTCCTATGTCTTTGAATTTCTCTTCCTCCACACTACCATCATGCGGCTCTAAGCCTTTTGTTGCTTCCTCTAGTTCTTCATCTTGTTGATTACTAATTTGATTTTCCATCGCTCTTTGCGGCGGGTCTCTAAGGGTTTCAACAAAACAAAGACTATCTATCTCTTCTACTTCTTCATCTTCGGGAGGAAAAGGAGTAAGGTGTTTAGAAGCACGAAGAAAGTTATATGTGTACTTTGTTCCATTAAGGTTCATTGTTACTTTGCCTTCTCCGGCATCTAACACGGCATCTACCAACTTAAGAAAAGGCCTACCTAAGATTATATGATCAGAATTACCATGGTAAGCATCAATAACAAAGAAATCGGTTGGTATGTAGTTTCTAGAAATTTTTACTTTCATGTTGCAAGCAATACCTAGAGGTTTGATAGTTCTACCATCTCCCATAATTAATTTCGTTGATGTTGGAGCTAAGTCTAGGTTGTGGTATTGAACTTTATCGTAAATTTTAGAAGATAGAACACTTACTTGGGCTCCGATGTCGCATAAAGCTTTGCATTGAACTCCGTTGATCTCGCAACTCAAGTGCGGCGTCGTCTTCTCTTCCTCTTCGGATCCGATCGAATAAATTTCAGCGAGACGAGCGTATGGTGATGCTTCGGGCTTGATCCCCATGATTCTCTTCACCTCGGCAATATGTTCCGGATCCACCACGTCATCTCCAAAGAGCTTTTCAAAAATCTCACCGGTGGTTTCGAGGTCGTATGAATTTTCAGCTTTCTTCTCCGGTGGGAAATCGACTTCCAATGCTCTTGCCATTCCCTTTTGATTAGGGAACGGTCTTCTCTTGTCGAATACTTCTCCGTAATCAATAGGAACCCAATCCATTGGCTCGAACTCCCTTAGTGGCTTCGCGCTTGACATGCTTCTCTTGTTCGTCTCATTTGGCGCGGCGAAGTCGACGTTTGGTGTAGTTCTTGACTTGATGTGTTCTTGTTCAAGCTTTTCCATGATTGGCTCCTCTTTTGTGACTTCGGGGTTGCCTCTTTAGAAAAATCAGCAAGCTTTTTCTTCCTTGAATTGAATTCCGGCTCTTCCGCAAGTCTTGTTTCCCAATCTCTTCGCATGGCGGCCGCTTTACTAATTTTTTGTAGAAGTTGGGCGGCTTCCGTGAGTGTTTTCTCCATGAGATCCCCACCGCACACATTTCGACGTGTCGCATGCAACTAGGGGTTAGGGAAAAGAAAAATGTATGCAAGAGTACGTCACCGGTGAAGCCGAGTTTTGGTCCTTGTTCGATTAATTCATTAAACCTATCCCGGGCTTGGTCTATCCCTTCCTCTTCTCCTTGCATGAAAGTGATCACTTGCCTCCTTAGATGTTGAACCTTGCTAATTGGAAAGAACTTCTCGCAAAACTTCTTCGTCAACTTGTTCCAATTGCCTTCAACTTCAAAGGACGCAACCGAATACCATGTCTTTGCTTTGCCGGCAAGTGAGTAGGGAAAGAGATTCCATTTGAACCATTCATCGGGAACTCCTTCTTGACGCACCGTGTTGCATATTGTCGTGAAATCCCTTATGTGTCTATATGGGTTCTCCGTAACCATCCCTTCAAATGGGTTTTCCGCCACCATCTTCATGATCTTGGATTTAATTTCATACTTGGTCGCTTCGAGCTTCGAATCCGACTCTTGTACTTTTATGTCTTCACATCGAGGGCTAGCGTAATCCCTTAATGATTTCTCCGGTTCTTCCACGGGTTGATTAGCGAACTCCATCTAGACAATAAGATAAAAACAAAAACAAAAAAGAAACAAGTGTTTTTCTGGAAAATATATGTTAGATATAGCAAATAAAAGATAAACTAAAATATAAAACTAAGTTAGATGCAAATCAAACGATGTAAACTAACTTGCTCCCCGGCAACGGCGCCGGAAAAAAGGGGCTTGTTGACGGATAAAAGACGTATCCCTGTACGATCCGCAAGCGTACGGACCCCACACCTTTTTCACCACGGGATTCCCAAGGTTCTTGTCAATCCGCGGAGCAAGGGGATTACAAGCGTTCGATCAACAACGACACACTAGCTACTAAAACCCTAACTACTATTATACTAAAAAAACACTAAACTACACTAGAGAGAATGATAAACGATCAAGATAGAAGACACTCGCCCACGGGTCTACGATACTAGAGCATGCAATCGCTTAAAGACATGAAAACCAATCTAATCTATCGGGGATGTGACCACGGTTTCGCCCTTTCCCTCCTCTCGTACTGTCACTACGCGAAGGTATTCATGACTAGACCTTTGATGGCCACGGCGTATTGAATGGATCCAAGGAAGCATTGAGGCCTATACTCCCTTTACGGCATGGTTGCAAGACTTAAGCATTAAAGTATATTCAACACAAGATGATAGATAGATAATCCAACAAAGTGCAATTACATCTCACGATCGATTACAACCCATGGACGAATGAGAAGATTACCCCATCAAGGTGCTGATCATGGCACCGTTGATCATGGTTTCCCTTCCGCCGGTGTCTTCCTCCTTCTCCACGAGAGGGTGCTTCCTTCGAGGTGGTTGATCTCCGACCGGAGATCCTCCTCCTCTCTCTCTAGCTTGTGGATGGCCTTCGGTGCGAATAACTCCTCCTCCGGTGTTGGCGGCGCGTCGGGGGTTTTAGGGTCGAAGATCCTTCGAGGGCAAGGAAGACGGGACCGAACCGGTGCCCGAAGTGGGCCGGGGCCGGCCCGCACGGGCCGGCCGGCCCGAGCCCGTTCGGCCGGTTCGGTCGCCCTTTTTGCTCCGTGGGTCCTCGTGCACTTATCTACTTTGCCCCCTCCACTTGGATGATTTTGACGCCGTTATCCTCGCGATCAAGATGGAGGCTCTCTTTGCATGAAGTTTGATCTTTTACGCTTCAATCCCCGGGGGTGTTCCTCGTAGCACTTCGGTCCTCGCCACCATTGGAAGTAATTTCAGCGAGCTCATGAACACGAACAAGACTCCATGAATGCTCCTTTGAACTTATTGCGAATCCGTCCTTTATGTCCATGTTTTCCTACATAAACATAACACTTCCAAATGCATGCACAAAGATGAACTTGTTATATGATTAGTGTGCCTAGTGGCGGGTTAGTTCCATAATCAAATCCAAACCAAAGTGTAATGAACATGCTAGGTGCACCAAAATACACCGTCAACAGAAATGGATCGGGCAAGAAATTTCATTTCGTCAAGAAGAATGCGCATGGTTCTTCCCAATCATCCTCATCAGGCCATTGGAGAACGACTCCGTCCCCGCACAAGCCTTTGGGAAATTTTCAGTACCGTTAGGCTCAGCCACAAGTCTCCAAGCCCAAGGAACTTCCACCCTGCATTTGCTACAATTGTAGGCAACCAGAGCATTATGCCAATGAGTGCACAAACCCTAGGAGGAGCAAGACCGAGCAACAGGCTCCGAAGCCCGGAGTAGCCAAGGGCAAACATGACAAGAAGCCCATGATTCAAGTGAAGCAAGGCCAACTTAACTTCACGGGTAACTTTTCTATCCGAGGGCATTCCTTCTTACTTGGACTTTGATGACGGAACTTTACTCCATCCTCGCATGCTAGTTGCTTTTCAAGAACTAAATTCAGGAATCTCAGTGAACAAATGTGACGACACGTTTGTTTACTAGCCTTCCCTTTCTTCATAGAAATCTCCTGGTAATTCCTTTTCGTAACTTGGTCTTCCGCCTAATCTCAAGGCTCTCTTAGATTCAAAACAATTGACCGGTTAAGTGAAGGAGAAGGATAAAAGATTTCTTGAGAAATCACCGTCAGATCTTCAGACTGTTGGACCCCATTCGTTTTAGTGCCGTGATGGTACGATGTCGTAGCGTCACCCTGCCATCTCTTTTCCCGTGACCACGATCACGTCTCCGAGACCTCACGGGCCGACCATTATCGAGCCCCGTGTGGCAACCGCCGGATCGCTCCGCTAGTCCATACCTCAGTCGATTGGGATAACCGTTGCGTACCGTTGAACTACAAAAAGGGAAACCCTTCCGCTATGTTGCCATTGCCAAGCCTCGCTTGCTTTCGAGCTCGACAGTGTCACCGCTTTTGTTTTCCCCTCGGCTAGTTTTGGTCAACCCGCCATTAGCCCATCTCTGCCATTGCTTTGCCCACGCATCGAGCAAGTTGTTTCGCCGTCTTCGTTGACAACCTCCAGAAGAAGCTCGAAGAAGACCGAGAGAAGAACCTCGGCCTGCATCGTCGACTATGCCTCAAATTGTGGAGATGTTCGAGTCCTGCTGGACGCTTGCAGCGATGTACCTCTGCATTGTCGGTGGAGTTTGTCTTCTTTTAGTCTTCCATGTACACATCCATCGTCCGCTTCCTCATGAACTGCATTGAGGCAGTGCGGAGAGCACCATGTATCTTTTGCCCTATCTGAATTCTCGCTACCTACAAATATAAGCGAGTATGTCTTCCATCTTGTAACCCTTATCTTGTTAGAAAGTGTTGCTCTAATCTTGTTGTTGAATCTCAGGAAGAGATTCTGTTTAAGGGGGGCAGGCTGTGACGCCCCAGGTTTTCAGCCGGAGTGTTAACCCTAATGGGCAGGTCAACAGTGTTGACTTTGGTCAAACGACGGTCAACCTGGGCCACCACCTCGAAAACATCACTGACAATCCCTAATGACACCCCTTGGTCAACCCGTGGTCAAGGTTTGGTCAAAATGCTAGTCAAACCCCTTGAACCCCTTCCGACCCACCAGTGTCAGCCGGTACTTTAGCAGCGTTCTCCAAATTTCCCCTAAACACTTCAAAATCTCCCAATGTAAAAGTTGTGTGTTTTGTCGAGGGACACAACTATCATGTTGAGTGGCATTTGAGATTTGGAGTGGAAATGGGTGAAAAACTCAAGTCAACGCTGGAGGTTACTATTCATCAGCGCCCAGGAAATCTGCAACTTGGCATGCGATTTGTGCACAAATGGTTGAGAAAAAGGTCATACGCCCTTTGTAAAAGTTGTAGAGGGTTGATTGATCTACAACTTTCCTATTTATCGCTTGGACCACTTTAGTTCAAAAATCTTGATAAAATATTAGTGGAACAGGTCTTGTCCGAAACATTTTGCCCCTGGAATGCCAGAGCGCGCGTCGACGCGTGCGGTGTCGCGACGCGGGCGCCATGCGAGACGCCCCGCCCGCCGTCGTACACGCCCGCCGAGGCCGGCCTTGGTCCGTCGGTCCGCGCTCCGTGGGACCCCCTAGCGCCGCACCGCCTTCCTTCCCCACTCCCCTTGCGCCACGCGCCGTGCGCGCCTTGGCCGGGCCGAGCCGACCATGCCGCTGCCCGCCCAACGGCGTCGCCGCAGTACTCCGCCCACGCACGCCGCCATGTCGTGCCCATGCCGCGGATGTGTCGACGAAGTGACGTTGCGTGAACCGCCTTGCTCGGCTGCATATAAAACAGTAAGCACCCCGCTCCTGCGTGACCACCAGAGCGCCGCCGCCCCGCCATTGTTGGGCACACGTGGAGCTCCCCCTCCCGCTTGTCTCCACTACCGCACAACCACCTCCACGCCTTCACTAGTACCCCATGAACCTCACCGGCCCCCTAACCATCCTCCTCCGCCCGTGCATCGCCGGCATTGGCGCCGCCCGCGGCCACCGCCGCCCGGCCCCGCCGCGGGAGCTCACCGGCGACATTTCCGCCCAAACTCCGGTCACCAACCGAGCCAAGGTGAACCCCACCTCCATCCCGGCCACTTCCCCGGCCAGCCCCGCCGCCGGCCTCGCTGGAAGTCGGCAAGCCGCGCCGCCCCTTGCCCCCTTGGACCACATTGCAAAGCCCCAAGTAGTTCCAGGGAGTTTGGTGCAAACTAAGGGCCTGCCTGTGATCTTTTGAAAATTTCCAAGTGCCTGATTGCAAAATGGATCTTCCCCTTTTGAGTGCTTTGACTGGATCTTGTAAAATCCGTATAAAATCACAGAAAATCCAAAAATTGCAAACTTAATTTTGTGGTGCTCAGTGTAGCAATAATTACAACTTTCACAAAGCATGTATGTACTTTTGAGCTACAGTTTTTGTTTAAAAATTGAAAAGTAAAATACCTAGATCTGTGATTCTGGAAAATCCATGCATGATCTTGAGCTGGATTTTGGATATGATGTGGGAATTAGCATGTGTAGGTCCTGTGCCAAAAATTGCACAATGTTAATGAAGAAATCTTTTTATATAAATTATCTTGTGAAATTGACAAATCTGCCTAGATGATTTTTGTAGCTTAAAATATAATCATTTTTGAGCCCAACTTATGGCTATCATCTTGTGATGTCGAAATGCACATCTGGTGAGTTTACCATGATTTTATTTTTCCCAGAAATATTTATTCCTGATTTATTCTTGTTTTTAATCATAAAGGTGTAGATCAAGATCTATAAAGGCTATAGATGTGTTTGTTGGTTTCCTAGACTTGTTTTAGACCATAGAAACAGTGAGAGAAAGTTTGTGTTCAGAAGTGCTTTAATTATTTTTATATGCATTTATCTTGTTTTTGGTGAATAGAAATGCCATAATTGATATATTTATTTTTATAGCTTAAGCAAGTGTGCATGTGTGACCAGTGGCTTACGTTAGCCTCACTGAGACTAGGGAGCACCACTCTTGGTGCTTTATGATTGCTTTGTTGAATTTAAGTGAAAGTACCTTTGTAGGTTTAATAGTGGAATTGATTGGAAGATCACAAATGTCACCTAAGGGTTATGTGTGGTGTGGTGAAACTTGTTAACAAGTTTATAACCAACCCATTGCTGCTTAGGGAGAGTGAAATTAAACTATTTATATATATATGTACACAGTCACTATTAAAAAGTCTAGATAATAAAACAACGCATAATGTTCCTTTATAGGAAGAGTATGCTGAATGTATTATTATCTAGGTGAATGTGGTCAACCATGCACCCCATGGTTGTCATGTGTTGTTGTGATTAATTAAATCAATTGGTCAATTAAATCTTGCATTGCATCCTCCGTGTAGAAGTTCCCGACGGTAGCTACACGCTCGTGCCAGTGGACGTGAACGAGGGAGCTGGAGGAGACGTGCACTACGTCACCGTAGAGCAAGACCCGGGCCAAAGTCCGGAAGTTTGTCTAACTTCTTGGGCCAACGAAGGCAAGCTCTGGTTTATCATTAACCATGTTTTATTTAAATTTATGCAACTATCTTTGTTATTCTATGTGCATTTACGTTCAGGAATTGGATGAAACCCTAGTTGCATGATTCCTAGGTGCTTATGTTCTTTTACTATTATGCTAGGTCGTTAGATGCTATGCTCTAAGGACCCGGTAAAAGTCGAGTGATGTTCGTCACTCGCGAGAATAGGATTTTCCTTTTGGAATCACCCCTTTTATAAATGGATTGCTCATGTGGTAAGAGCATAGGATTTGGGCTCTGGTCCAGTGGCTTCGTGGGCTAAGCTTTTGAACGTACTAAGCACTTGTCGGGAATGGGACCGGTAAGCCTAGTACCTTAATGAGACGGCACGGGATTTTGCTACTACTACTCTGGATTCGTCTCCTGCCCGGCTTGCAACCGGGAGGAGGGTACTTGTGTGAGGCTGGGTGTACTAGGTGGGGCATGCTAGATAGCCTTGTACCCAGGACTGTAGGCTACTATCCCAACCCGAGGATTTTTGGGAACCGTTTGGTCGGTGTCGGCTCTGTTGGGGCACCGCTCCGTGTGTTTAGGTTTACCTTGCAAGGGTTTATGAATCAATCGATTGTCGGCCTCTCACCGTTATCTGAGACTGCTTAATCAACTGGCCATGATATCCCTTAATGATGGAACTATGTGAAATCTTCTGCGTGAAATAATTGTATTGTACAATTCATGAATGTATTAGTTGCTCATCATAGTAATGATAATCTCACTAGAATTTGAGCTAAAATATTGAAAGTAAGGATCCATGATCCTAGTTGCTTTTTGGCAAAACAAACCCACCAGCCAAAAGCCCTACAAGACTAGAGGTAACTTTTGTCGGGTAAGTCTTGCTGAGTATTAGTATACTCAGTCTTGCTATAATTGTTGCTTTCAGGTGAAGTTGTTTGGCCTGTTGAGATTCCACCTGGCTGGGAGCTGGAATGTGTGGATGATGATGCCGAGTAATGGCATCATGGATGGCCTCCAGTGATGTCATATCGTATCGCTATTAGTACTTCCGTTGTTTTAATAAAACTCTGAACCTTTTACTTCATGTCAAAGAACTATGTTTGTAATAATGGACCCTACGGAGAATTTGGTATTAATTTGTAAGGCACTCTGGACTCTCCTTCGTGGGAGTTTAATGCATACGTTCGATCCTCTTTGTGTTTCCAAGTGATTTACGGGTGTAAACCCGGCAACACTCAACGGGATGATTTTTTATTATCGCTTAATGACCAAATGGAGTGGTTTAGGCGATAGTGTTGAATTATCTCGGATGGGGTTGTCACACCGGGCTTTTCGACATTGCTAGTATACTTGGCGCTCCGGCCGTGACTGTTGTCCGGTCTAGCTTGTAAGTGAAAACTATTCCCGAGTAGTACTTGTAGCTTGGTAATCTTACTTGGTTGACCACCAATTTTGTACTATGCAAGAAGTCGACTGATCTGTCCTGGGAAGGAGAAGAACCCAGCACGACGGCTTCTAAGGAAATCCGTCGCCGGCTATCGAGGAGTCCGCTTCCCTTCCCCAGGGCGAGACCGTGGCGCCAGGCGTAGAAGCTACGCCGCCGGAGGCCACCGTGGTAGAAGGTATGTTACAGCTTGACGACGTCGTTTTCCCCAGGTAGCCGTAGCCCTCGGGTACTGTCGTCGCATGTCTTGTAATGGCAGAGACACAATTCGATAGGACCATGATCCCTGAAGCCGTACCAGTTGAAGGCGTCGCGCCAGAAACGGCTGTGCTGAAGGGAGCGACTACTGATCCCGAGGTTCCAGTAGCTCTCGAGCCCACGGAAGCGGTGCAAGACGACCCGCTCCCGGAAGCCAGCATGGATGTTGTCGTGAGGTCGCCGGAGATCCAAGACGCGGAGCCGATTTGTTCGGCGCCGATGTCAGAGGGTGCGCCGACTAGTCATGGCTGGCTGGAGCTTCTATCAGATGACCTCATCAACCCGGCTTCGGTTGCCCAGAACTTGGAGACAATGCGCCGGACTGAGCTGTAGATGAACGTATGTGACGGTACCCTTGAGTAGTCGAATTCCGCCAGAATTGAGTACCCAAGTAATAGTTGTTGCACTGTGCAAGATGTCGTGGAGAGATCCCGATAGAAATCTGATATGCTCCAGGGGTATGGCAACACAGTGCTCCGGGGGGAGTCGTTGGAGAAGGAACTCAATAAGGCCAGGAAACACTCCGCCATGCTGCAATCCAAACTGGATGGAGCCTTTGCCCAGTACCACAACGAGGTGCAAGAAATGCAGGCGAAGAGCGATGACTTGATTCGCAAGAACAAGTCGTTGCGCCAGAAGAACAAAGGTATGCCGCCGCTGACATGTTGAGTACTTATTGCGAGTACCCTGGTGATAGTCTGACATGAACTCCTAGATTTTTGCAGATCTCGAGGCCCGAGTAGACCAGCTGAAGGCATCGGAGACCGATCTGAAGACCATCGTCTACCAAGAGAAGGATGCCCGAGAAGTACTTGAGTATGAATATAAGCAGCTGTCTTATGAGTGCGTCAAGCACATGGAGCTCCGAGAAGCCTTGTACCGTGACCTTGTCAACTGCTATAAATCTCTGCAGAAGCTCAACAAAGATTGCGAGAAGTTGCGGGGACAGCTCAAGGAACTTGAAGAAGCCGCACTTCCCATCGCAAGGCTGCTGGTGCTGCACCCGGGCGGATCGAAGATTGCTTCGTTGGTTGACCGATTGAAAGAGGCTTCCGGGCGTCTGGCAGCATATGTGAAGCATTTGGCGAAGTCCATCCCCAACTAGGTCTTGGCGTACATGAAGTCGTACTTCCCCAAGGCTCCGGTTGACGTAGTCACGGGTGGACTAGCCACCAATTGCTCAGATGACCAATACAAGGAGCTTCTGGAGCAGATGGTGCCAACAAGTCGAGGAGAAGCTGAACCTCCAGTAGTTGTCCTGTAGGGTTAGCTTACGGCGACATATGTAATATAAACAAAGTTATGATGAACTTGTTTGAGTTTTAATGAAAAGACTTCCATGAAATGAGTACTCGTTGTCGCGATGTGTATGTGGTTCCCATCTGTGGAGTTGTGAGCGAGTAGTAGACCCGTTCGAGGGAAGCACAGTAAATGAGTTGACTGAGAATCAAACTTTATTACTGAGAAGATACACCTGGATGGCCAGGGCCGTTTACAGGTTTAGTCACCAGGACCAGGAGGCTGCGTACGGCTGGAGTAATGCTAGGGCTCATGGCCGCTTACAGCTATAGATCCGTTAATAGCCGTATAGGCTGGATCTAGAAGTACATGGTCTCTTGATAGACCGCTGCTAGAGTCCTTGACGCCCTAAGCAGCCCGAGTTCCATTAGTAGCCGTTAGCGCTGGATCTTGGAGTAGAGTAGTCCGGAGACTAGTGTCTGGACCTGAAGGCCGCTTACAGCAAAGGGCCTGGGAGTAGCCGTGTAGGCTTGAGCCCCCAGAATAGTCGAGAGACTATGTGTAGAATCGACAGAGCAAGTCGACGTTCCACAAGTTGCTGATGTCGTCGCCTTCAAGTGTCTAAAGGCGATAGGAGCCTGGTCCGGTCACCCTTGCAACTGTGAAGGGGCCTTCCCATCGCAAGATGAGCTTGTGTAGTCCTTCCGTGTTCTGGATGCAGCGGAGGACTAGATCGCCAACGTTGAAGGAGCATTCCTTGACGTTGCGATCGTGGTAGCATCAGATACCCTCGAGGTACCTTGCTGATTGGATGAGGGCGGCGCAGCGAGCTTCTTCGAGTCCGTCGATGTCAACTCATCTGCTATCTTCAGATATGCCTTCGTCGTATTGCTCTACTACCGACGAGTCCCACATGACGTCGGTAGGTAGAATATCTTCGGAGCCGTAGATCAGGAAATAGGGTGACTCTCCCGTCGGCTTGGTGGGTTGAGTACGCAGCCCCTAGAGTGCATTGGGTAGTTCCTTGATCCACATTCCTCCTTTTGTATTAGCAGCATTGTGCAGACACTTCTTGAGAGCGTCGAGTACCATCCCATTGGCGCGCTCGACTTGTCCGTTGGCCCGTGGATGGGCGACTGAGGCATATCGGACATCAATCCCGCTGTTCTCGTAGTACTCCCAGAACTGGTGATTGTTGAAGTTTGAACCCAGGTATGTGATGATGCGATGGGGTAGTCCGTAGTGGTGCACGAGTTCATCCAAGAAGTTGAGTACCCTGTCGGCCTTGGGGCAGGTAACCGGCTAACTTCGATACACTTGGTGAACTTGTCGATGGCCACCAAAACTTTGTTGAATCCTCCTGGCGTAGTCGGAAGAGGCCCAATCATGTCGAGCCCTCAGCAGGCGAAAGGCCAAGTTGGTGGTATAGTGACTAGCTTGTAGGCCGGGACGTGCTGTTGCTTGTCGAAGTATTGGCACCCTTGGCACCTTCTGACGAGTTCCTCGGCATCACCCAGAGCTATGGGCCAGTAGAAAGCTCGTCGGAGGCCTTGCTGACCAGCGTGCGTGAAGACGCGTGGTTGCCGCAGACGCCTTTGTGGATTTCCTCCAAGATGTCCTTGCCTTCTTCTCGGGAAACGCACTTCATGAGTACTCCAGAAGTGGTGCCCTGCCTGTAGAGCTTGTCCCCGATTAGTACGTAGGACTTGGCCCGGCGGATGAGTTGCTCGGCCAAGTTTTTGTCCTTGGGAACCTTCTGCTCGCGGATGTAGTCGATGAAGGGTTGTCGCCAGTCCACGTCTATCATCATGACCTCCTGGCCAGCTGGGGGAGGCGCTGGGTCAATGGTCGTGGGCGCCGGCTTTGGGATGGATGGCGCGTGAAACTGGTGGATGAAGACATCCGCTGGTACTTGAGCGCGAGTAGAACCGAGCTTCGACAAGACGTCCTCTGCAACGTTGTTGTCGCGGACGACGTGATGGAACTCGAGACCATAGAATTTGTTCTTGAGCTTGCGGACTTCTAGGCAGTAAGCGTCCATGTTCTCCTTGTTGCGATCCCAAGACTTGTTTACTTGTTTGATGACCACTGCGGAGTCGCCGTAGACTAGTAGTCGCTTGATGCCTAGAGATGCTGCAAGGCGGAGCCCATGTGCAGGGCTTCGTACTCAGCTTCGTTGTTTGAGACCTTCCAGAAGATCTGTAGGACGTACTTGAGTTGTTCGCCCGTTGGAGAAATCAAGAGTACCCCTGCACCCGCGCCTTCAAGCTTGAGCGAGCCGTCGAAGTACATCACCCAATGCTCTGGTCGCTCGGTTGGAGTTGGTAGCTGATTTTCCCGCCACTCTGCCATGAAGTCGACTAGTGCCTGCGACTTGATGGCTATTCGTGGCTTGAAGTCGATGTTGAGGGCGCTGAGTTCGACTGCCCATTTGTAGATTCTTCCAGTAGCATCTTGGTTTCGCGGGAGGTCACCGAGCGGGTAGTTAGTGATGGCGGAGATCGAGTACTCCTGGAAGTAGTGTCGTAGCTTCCGCGAGGTGATGAGCACTGCATACAGTAGCTTCTGTAATGGTTGGTAGCGTGCCTTGGATTCCGACAAGACCTCGCTGACAAAGTAGACTGGTCGCTGGACTGGGTAGGCGTGGTCGTCTTCGTGCCGCTCGACAATGATGGCAGTACTGACCACGTGAGTTGTCGCAGTGAGGTAAAGCAGTAGCTGCTCCTTTTTGCGAGGAGCTGTGAGGACCGGTGGCTTGGATAAGAAATCCTTGAGCTGAGAGAGAGCTTGATCTGCCTCTGGAGTCCACACGAACTTCTCTTGATGCTTGAGTAGTTTGAAGAAGGGTGGCCCCCATTCTCCAAGCTTCGAGATGAATCTGTTCAATACCGCCATACACCCGGTAAGCTTCTGCACGTCTTTGATGCAGGTGGGAGCTTTCATCTTGGTGATGGTAGAGATCTTCTCGGGGTTGGCTTCGATGCCGCGATGGCTGATGATGAAGCCGAGTAGTTTTCCCGAAGGTACGCCTAAGACGCACTTATTCGGGTTGAGCTTCCAGCGGTATTCTGGCAGGGATGCGAAAGTCTCTTCAAGATCGGCGATGAGCGTGTCGGAGTTTCTGGTCTTGACGACCATGTCATCCATGTAGGATTCGACGTTCTTGTTGAGCTGTCTCTTGAAACAGGCCTGGATAGCTCGCTGGTAGGTGGCGCCGGCGTTCTTCAACCCAAATGACATGGTCGTGTAACAGTAGGAGCCGAACGGGGTGATGAACACGGTCTTCTTCTAATCTTCTTCCTTGATTGCAATCTGGTGTACCCGGAGTAGCAGTCGAGGAAGCAGAGCAGGTCGCAGCCCGCCGTGGAGTCGATGACTTGATCTATCCACGGCAACCCGAAGGGGTCCTTGGGGCAGTGCTTGTTAAGGTCGGTGTAGTCGATGCACATCCTCCACTTGTTCGTGTTCTTCTTGCGGATGAGGAAGGGGTTGGCGAGCCACTCAAGATGGAAAACTTCTTTGATGAAGCCGGCTGCGAGTAGTTTGGCAAGTTCCTTCTTGATGGCATCCCGTCAATCGTCGGCAAAACAGCGGTGGTGTTGTCATTTCGGGGTAGCTTTAGGATCGACGTTGAGTGAGTGCTCGATCAGAGTCCTGGGCACCCCTGGCATGTCGACTGGTTTCCAAGTGAAGATGTCTCGGTTAGCCCGAAGGAAGCTGACGAGTGTGTCTTCCTATTTCGGGTCAAGGCCCGCCCCGATCATGGTAGTCTTGCTGTTGTCGCCTGTCCCAAGATTGATTGCCTTGACTTGCACTTCCTCGGATGGCTAAGGCTTGTTGGTTGTGTCTGACTTCTCTAGGATGTCGAGTTCACTTGGGGCAAGCTTCTTAGATGCAGCATAGATCTCCATCATGGCATTGGGTACTTGATTGGTGGCTGCGAGTTCCACAGCTTCTGTGTTGCAGTCGAAGGATATCTTCAAGTCCCCCTGTAGCGAGAGTACACCGGTCGGACTTGGCATTTTGAGTACCAAGTATGTGTAGTGGTGCACCGCCATGCACTCGGCGATGGCTGGCATGCCGAGGATGGCATGGTAGGAAGTCTCGAAGTCCGCGACTTCGAACTTGATGTACTCGGTACGGTAGTTCTCTCTGGTTTCCCTGAAGGTAACTGGCAGGACCACTGAGCCCAGTGGGATAGCCGCGTTCCCCGGGACGATGCCATAGAAAGGCGACGTGCTCTTGGTGAGCATGTGAGCGATGTCGAGCTTCATCTTCTTCAAGGTCTTGGTGAAAAGGACATTGAGCCCACTCCCACTATCGATGAGTACCTTGTTGAGTCTGGAGCCCGCGACTACTGGTTTCAGGACGAGAGGAAACTGTCCTGGCTCAGAGAAGCTTGTCCATTGATCCATGCGGGAGAAGGTGATGGGTACCTCCGACCACCTGAGCAGGGTCAGGATCACTGGTTCAATGTTCAGGACTTCCCGTATGGTGGCCTTCTGAGACCGTCTGGTGGATAGTCCGTCGAAGAGGATGTTCACCGTCTTGTCGGGTTCTTGGAAGTCGTTGTTACCTTTGTCAGCTTTTTTCTTGCCCTTCTTGTCGTGGGGAAGCCGTGGGTCTGGAGAGTCCTTGAGTGCTCACCGGAGTTGGTAGCACTGCTCGGTGGTGTGGTTGCCCTCCAGGTGCCACGGGCACTTCTCTTTCACCAAGTCCTTGAAGCCACCGGAGGTCTTTTTCGAGTTGTCTTTCGCAGGGTGCTGGATAGCCGCGACTGTGTTGTCTGGCTTGCGCTTGCGATTAGGACCCGAGTAGTTATTGTTGCGACCGCCTTGATCCCTATCGTTGTTGTTGTTGCCGCCCGCGTTTTGCTTGCTCTTGCCGCGAATAGCATCGTACTTAGCGTTCACCTTGTCTTCTTCATCGGCCCATGAAGTGATCATGTCCTTGAGCTTAGTGATGGAGCTCGGGCGGCGGTGACCGAAGTCTTCGAAGGTGCGACGATGGTAGAGACCATCTTGGAAAAGGTCGATGACCTCCTTGTCAGTGACATCGACTATAGTGGCGCACTTGTCGAAGAAGCGTCGCATCTACTTGTGTACAGTGTCGCCCTGTTCCTGCTTCACCATAGCCAGGTCCATGCGAGTACTCGAGCACCCCATGGTGCCCGCGAAGTTGCTGGTGAACTGTTCCTTGAGCTGGTCCCACTTGTCGATCGAGTATTTCTCAAGTGACTCGAGCCATGTAAGTGGAGCTTGGTCCAGACAGAAAGGGAAGTCGAGGCACTTCGTGTCGTTGTTGCCACCAGCATTTTCGATGGAGAGAGCGTAGCATCTGAGCCATTGGACTGGATCTTGCTTCGCATCGTACTTGGTGATCCCCAAAAGCTTGAATTTTTCTGGGAGAAGCAGATTGCGAAGTCAAGCAGAGAAGACGGGGAAGCCGTCGTTCTCGCCTGCCGTGGAGGACTTCTTGCATCGTATTTCTTCAATTCTGCAACAGGCGTCGTAGCCGCTGCGTGAGGCGCCAGTGACGTGGTTGTCTGCGTGGCCTCGGCCTCTGTGATCGTCTCCGCCACCAGCTCTCCTGCCAGCCCCATATGAGGAGCTCCCGTCGCCGCTGCCTCCGCCGCCAGCATCACCATGAGTCGCCGCGCTGCGACTACTGCTAGGGCCGCTGACACTGTTGCCGCCCTGAGAAGGTCCACCACCTGATGCCCTAGTACGGTTGGGGTTCTGTGGTAGTTCTACTCGAGTACGGTTGCGTCCATTGTCAGCTTGACTGCGACTTGTGGCTTTATGGTCTGGTTCGCGAGTTCTGAGGGGAGGCACTTGAGTGACTCTATTTTCGACTCTCATGAAGTAGGAGTCCTCCGCGATCTTGGCGATGACTTCTCGCACGCGCATCCCCGAGCCTAACGTGCTATCGTGGTGATAGACATGAGGCACTATTCTGGGGTTGTGTGCTCCCGGCTTTCGACTTGGTCGAGGGCCTTTGTGAGATTCCGTATGGGAAGGTTCTCACGGAGACGTCTACGTCGTTCGTTCCGCTTCCTGTTGCGCTCACGTCGGGCGTTCTTGTCGTCGTTGGTTTCATCTGCGGGTGCATTGGCAGACAACTCGTCTGCCGAGATATCTTCAAAGTAACGGTCAGGGCGTGTCCCTGTGGGTCCCGGCGTCTCGCCGGCAGCCATGAAGACTTGGCGATCAGGAGTGTCGAGACCGGAGTCGGTAGTCGCCACCTCTGTTGGAGTGTGCTCCTCTGCTGGAGCTAGTGGTGTTCGCTCTTGGAAGGGAAGCGAGTCGAGGTAGGCGATGCAGCATGAGTTCCCGTTTGTCAGGTCTGCAGGCTTGCAGTCTGGCCAATAGACGAATCTCTCGGCGGGTGTAGATGTTATAACCAGGCCCGTAGCTGGTCCTGACAGCGGTTGCTCGGTCGTGGAGATCTCGGACTCGGGCTCGTCAGGGTCTGATCCGAAGTCGAACTCGTAGGAAGAGTCCGAGTAGTAGCCGGAGGCGGGGTTGGAGTCCGAGGTGTAGTCGGAGACGATCTCCTTGCTGGCCCGGCGTGCAGTGAGAGCCTTCGCATGGGCCTTGCTAGCGTTGCAGAGGTCGTATGGGAAGTGCTCATGGAGTGGGAAGTCCGCACACTATGGCTCAGTAGCCGGCTCGCATGCGATGGCCCACTGGGATGTCGAGTTCGAGTTGGAAGCGGATCCAAACTCGAAGTCGATGTGTTGGTTGTAGAGCGAAATTTCGCCGAATTTTCCATCGAGTTCGCCTGTGATCACATCGGGAAGCGTCACAAGCCCGGTGCCCGGGTTGGGAGCCATGGTGAGGCGGTGTTGGAAAGATCTGGCGCCGTCGGCAGTGCAAACCCAGGACCTGAAGACGAAGGTGTCGCCGCGTTTGAAGGCGACGGTTGGCTTGATGGAGATTGAAGCTGTCAAGTTCGCCATGAGATCTTCGGTGAGAGCCCCTACCTAGCGTGCCAGCTGTCGGTGTTTTAGACCAGCAACCTACCAAAGGGAGTACCCGAGGTAGATGAATGTGGCCTCACCGAGATCGGTAACTCGAAGGAAGAGACACGTAGCACACAATTTAGACAGGTTCGGGCCACGAGGTGCGTAATACCCTACATCCTGTATGTTGCGTAGCTCTGGATTGATTGGATGTGCTTACAAGATGATGCGTATATGAGAGATAGGGGTCCATGCCTTGCCTTATATAGTCAGGGAGGCAGGGTTACAAGTCGGTTTGAGGAGAGAGTTCAAGTCGGGTACGTTTAGGAGTTCTCTACACAGTATAGGACATGTATAGCTTCCTATTCGAGTACTCCTCCACCGTAGTCCTTGCGCCCCACGCCATCAGCTGCCGTGTGGCACAAGCCCAGTAGTCCCAGGGGCCCATCAAGTAGTCAGTCCTGGTACCCACCGAGGTAGTGGGCCCAGGGAGGTACATACGACAGGGACCGTATTTCTAAAAAATCCAGCAAGTGGTCCCACACTTGTATCACATTCCGGCTTCCCCGAAAGTCGTGTTTCCCAATCTCTTTGCATGGCCGCCGCTTTGCTTATTTTTTGTAGAAGTTGGGCGGCTTCCGTGATGTAACACCCTAATTCTATTAAAAACTTGGCTTTATTAAAAATTTGCTAGCAACCATTTATTTGCGTAAGGAGTATAAGGTTGTTTTATTTATTTTAGGCATTTAAAACTTTTCTAAAATAAATTTAATGAAATATAGGATTTATTTGTTGCATACATGCTGGAGCATTGTTTTGGTTGCCTGGAATTCAAATTCAAAATTTGAATTCCATTTGTTTGGTGCTTTCCTAAATCCCTAAAACCCCAAACCTTTTCTCCTTTTCCCCTTTCCCTTTCAGCCCAGCCTCCTAGCCTAACCCAGCAGCGGCCCGCACCGCGCGGCCCCGGCCCGCGCGCGCGCGCGCCCGGCCCCGGCCGGCCGCCGGCCCCGGCCCGGCCGCGCCCCCGCGCCCGTCCCCGCGCCCGCCGCCGACCGCCGGGGCCCCTTGTCGCCCTCGCCCTCACCGCGTCGCGCCCAATGATAGGCGGGCCCCGCCCCGTCATCCCTCCCCGCGTCGTCCCCGACCCGACGCCGCCGCGCCGCCCGAGTCCGGCTCGGTCACGCCCCCGCCTCCGCGTGGCCCGCACGCCAAGACGCCCCCCGCCCGGACTATTTAAGCCGCCGCCGCCTCCCCGACCTCCACCCGAGCCGCCCCTAGCCGCTTGCGCGCGTCCCGCCGAAACCCTAGCCGCGCCGCCGTTCGAGCTCGTCGCCGCCGCCGTTGAACCCCGCCGCCGTCGCCGCTCCGTCGCCAAGGAACCGCCCGGAGAGCCGCGCAAGGAGGTGAGGAGCACCCCGGTGCCGCTTGTTGTCATCCCCGAGCCCCTCGTCGCTCTAACGCCGTCGCCGGAGCTCGCACCCCCGCGCCGCCGCGTCGACCCGCCGCTCCGCCGCATCTCCGCCCGAGCCGCCGCCCTAGATCGCTCCGCGGTCTTGCGCGCGTCGCGTAGATGCCTTCCGCGCTTCGAATCGTGGCCGGAAACCCCAAACCGGTCCCCGCCGGCGAGCCCGCCGCCGCCGCCGCTCGCCGCCGCCGGCCCGCGCGCGCCGCCGCCCCGTCGCTTGCGCAAGTTCTCAGCCGTCGGGTGAAGATCCAACGCCCCAGATCTAGCCGCGCAGCCGCAACCCGCCACAGCCACCAGATCTAGATCCAACGGATCTAGATCGGGTCAAAACCCTAGTCAACAGGTCAAACCCGCCACCCTGGCAATTTTGCAGAAAAGCCCCTGAGTTTTCTTTATTTACAAAAATACCCTCCCACCTTATAAGTTTTCTTACAGTTTAGTCCTTTTTCTTTATTTTAGCCTGAAACCTTTTCAAATCTTCGCAGATTAGTCCCTAAACCTTCCCGAAGCCATAACTTGGTCGTTTTAGCTCCGATTTTAGCGTTCTTTATGTCCACGTGTTCGTCTCGAAGCGTGGATTAGTTTTACACTACTATTTCGATCTGTTTGATCTGTTTGGTGACTGTTTCTTATTTATTCCTTTTGTATGCTTGTATGTGATGATTGTGGACCGTAGAGAGCGATTCGTTCGAGGGATTCGAAGATCAAGTCGTGCAAGAGTTTGAGAAGCAAGGCTTTGTTGAAGGCAAGTATTCCTTGATGCATGCTCGCTTGTCCTACATAACATGCATTTAAATTCACTGTTTTTACTTTTCGCTTGCATTAATTTGATGGGAACCTATTAAGGATCATGCCTAGCTTTTGACTACCTTTACCTTGATACCGGGAATCAAATTAATCCTGTGGTAGTTACTGCTTAGCATGCTCAACAGGGAATTGGTATTAATCTACTTGGTTACCTTTTGTTATTTCATGTTCCGTTTATGATCTTTTACTTTACAAGACCACTTTAATATGTTAATCGGAACATGGAGAACCACCCAGGAAAACAGTACAACCACAAGAACTAATGGGCAATGGTCTTGGCTGAATAATTAGGAACTTTAGCTTGGGATGGTCTTACCTGATAAGGACAAGGGATCGGCGGTATCGCGGGGTATGGACTCGCTCTAGCGGGGGGTTGGGTGAGTTATTCTTTTATGGTGGGGTATTGACTCGCTAGGGGACTTTATACCTTGCTAACTGATCCGGACCTTGTGGGTCATAACTTGCTAAGGAACCTTTGTAAAGGCCATGTAGCGTCACTATGCAATCACACCTCGGAAGTGTGATATGGTGTCTTGCAAACACCGCATGGTTGGGTCCAAAGTTCTTCGGAGCTTTTACGCTGCTTGTGGGTAAAGATGTACAACCTCTGCAGAGTGTTAAACTAATCGATTAGCCGTGCTCACGGTCAAGAGCGGCCTGGACACTCACATGATTAAATTATGGAACTTTAATGTTTAATTTGTGGTTTTATTCTTTATTTATGATGCTTACATCTTATTTAATTGGGTTGGTATGAACTTACACCTTTAGTAATCAAGTTGCTAATAAAACTTGACCAACTAAAATGCTAAAGTGCTTGAACCTTAGCCATCCACCATATGGCCTCGCATGTTATGTTGTTTTTCCTGGCTGAGTACGATATGTGCTCACGCTTGTTTATTCTCTTGCATCTACAATACCCGGATTTGCTGCTCAGACTGGGAGAACTTTGAAGACGTTCCAGGAGATTTCCAGGAGTTCTAGGTGTGCGTAGTCTTCAGTCAGCTGCCTGTGGAGGCTTTTTGTCCGCTGCGAGAACTCGTTTGTTTAAGTTTCATTTAAGACTATGGTTTGTAATAACTCTTTATTCGTGTGGCACTGATTTTGGTATTCATAATGTCTAAGCGTGTGTGTAACTTGATCCTGGTGCACACGTGATCAATGCATTCGGTTTTGCCCTTAAAACCGGGTGTGACAGAGTGGTACCAGAGCTGTGTTGACTGTAGGAACGCTAGCCTAGATAGAAAATGGTCGAATTAAGGATTTTATACTCATAGAAGCTTTCTTACACATGCTTGCTTTATTCTTACTAACCTTACTCTTGCCTTTTTGCTTCACTCTTAAGCTGTCTGCATTCTTTACCTTGTGCTTGCTTTAGCTCTCGTCCTTTTTGTCTTACCATCTTTCTCATTCTGCACTACACTACAGATGGTTCGTAGCTTGGAGACTTCTCGGCCGGGAGCGAGTCCACCGTATGCTCCACGAGAACGGTACCATGATTTGCATGATGGAGATACAGATGAGGAGATTGAGATGGAGCCTGCACCTGTGGTTTTCCCTAACCTTATCATGGTGCCCGATGATGAGGAAGATCCGGAGGAGATGATCCCAGAGGAGGATGAGCTAGCTGAACAACCTAACCTAGAGGAGCAAGCGCCAGAAGAAGATGAGGATCCCTCAGATCAAGAGATGGAAGAACAAGAGCAAGAGGAGGAAGAGAGGGAAGCGATCTGGGAAGTGTACCACTACAGAGTTGATGGAGTAGGCATTCCCATGGCAGACCACCTGAGGGCAATGGTACTTCGCCTAGGCTATGATAAGGCCCCTGTCTACCATTGTGAGTTGTGGACCCATCCGTGGTTCGAGCCCCATTGGGAGGTTGCTGCCATCTTGGAGGAGTACATTCCATGCCGTGGAGTGAAGGAGGTGTCCAAGCATCATGACGTGGCTCACAGGACTACTATGGATGCTGGGATAGCAGAGTCAGCTCGGAGGGCGCTCTATGTGCTCTCACACAAGGAGCGTGACGAGTTGGAGGATACCCACCGCCGTTACACACCTTTCGGAGCAAGTGGGGAAGCCAAGACTTACATCGCCCCAAAGACCAGCCTATGAAGGGACGCTCAACAATGTCCGGAGTCTACTTGCGGCTGTGAACACTGCATTGGATGATGCCAACAACACGCTATATGCAGCACAGCAGCAGATTTTCACTCTGGAGACGCAAAGGCGTGCCTTGGAAGCTGCACTTTTGAACAGGGAGCAGCCAGAAGCCCATGAAGCCACAGAAGGATGTACCTCTCCATCACCCAAGAGGCCACACTACGACTCCCCTGACGCTCACACAGATGCCATGGCTGAAGATAGTCCTTAGGTTTAAGATTAAGGATAGGATCTCTTTGTAATCGCTAGTAGACGATCGGTAAAGTGTGTTTAGTTTAGAGGTGTGGTTGAATGCTTGATTTTGTGCTTAATGTATGAGTTGGATTTTTGGTTGAGTGCAATGTGTTGTGGAGTGATGACCACAACGACATTGGTTTAGTAGTAAGTTTGTGGGGGGTTATCTTTCAGTCTCAATCAGTTATCTATCTTAATCTTTTAAGTTTTCCCTTAATGCAAATTCGAGATCCCAAAAATCTGTTCGCGCAGTTTTCTGAGTCAGCAGTACTGTTTTAATTTTATCTCGGTCTACAGAACTCCGATTGCAGTAAAACCAATTGGAGAAGTTCAAGAATTTTGTGACTGATTTTCTGTGAAAAAATCAGAATATTTGGATGGAAAACCAGAGACTTATGACTAAAACATTACAGCCTCACGAATCTGTTAAACCCTGCCGACCTACCTGACTTGTTTATTTTATAACCAGAGCTACACAACTCCGATTGAGGTGATTCCAGTTGGAGTAGTTCCGTAATTTCATTACCTTTTATCTGTCCAAAATCCATAATTTTTGGTTACTTGTACAGAGAGCAATGCCTGATTGTTTGGAGTCAACAGAATCTGTCTTATCTGAATATCATTGCTATCTTATCTTCCTGAGTTTAACCCTTGGTACAATCATCTAAAATAATGTCCCTAACACTCAGATGGTGAACACCAGGTCAGGATCAGGTGTTGATCAACCAGCAGGAAGAGCACCCCAGCTAGTACAAATGGATCCCGCTATGCAGCAGTTCCTGGAGGCACAGACCCAGCTCCTCCAGAACTTGACCACCACTGTGACAAACTTGCAAGCTCAGGTCAACAATCCGCCGGTGCCGCCACCCGCGCCTCGCAACAAGCACCGGGAGTCCATGAGTCATCACCCTCCTGTGTTTACTCACGCCGCTGATCCACTAGAAGCTGAAGATTGGCTAAAGACAATCCTGAAGATGCTCACTACCTGTCAGTGTGACGACAGAGAGAAGGTCCTGTATGCGCGGGGACGACTTCAAGGCTCTGCAGCTCGCTTGGTGGGATGCGTACTCGCCGCTCATGCCGCCCCCGGACACTATCACTTGGGAGGAGTTTACCACCAATTTCGAAGCCATCACATACCCTCCGGAGTCATGAAGATCAAGAAGAAGGAGTTCCTTTCTCTCGAAGCGGGGAGGAATGTCGGTGGCCGAGTATAGAGACAAGTTCAGCGAGCTATCTCGCTATGCAGCGAGGAGGTTGTTGAAGATAGGAAGAAGCGAGAGCTCGTTCTTGGATGGATTGGTTGGTTCGCTGCAGTACCAGCTGATGTCATACCCTTTCCCTAACTTTCAGCAGCTAGTTGATGCCGCCATCCGCTTGGAGCACAAGCGCAAGGAGCTCGGAGAGCAGAAGAGGAAGGCCGCCAGCTCTGGGCAGTTTGGGAGTGCGTCTCGCCCGCGCTTCAACCCACCGCCGAACACCCCGTTCCGCTATGGGGGACCGAGTGGAAACTTTGGGCGGCAGCGCCCCGGCGTCCGCTCGGCGGTTCCGGCAGTCCGCTCGGCGGTTTCGGCGTCCGTTCCTCGGACTCCCCGCCCAGCCTTCCCGGCGAGTCGGCGAGAGAGCCCCGGTTGGCACACCCGTAAGGACCGTGGCACCGCCCAATCCCGCTACCACTACTTGCTTCAAGTGCGGAGAGCTTGGTCACTATGCCAATGCTTGCCCAAAGAGGAACCCTCCACACACCCCCGTACAGAACCGCAGCGAGACAAGGAGCGGAAGCCAAACCCCGCAGCCTAACAAAGGACAACAGAGCTATGCACGAGGCAAGGCGATGCACGTTGATGCTGAAGTCGCCCAGGAGAACCCCAGAGTAGTGCTCGGTATGTTTCTAGTCAACTCTACTCCTGCCTCAGTTTTGTTTGATTCTAGAGCATCCCATTCTTTCATTACATCCCAGTTTGTAGCACAACATAATCTACCTATCAGTCCCATGTCTCGCCACATGTTAGTCACCTCACCTGGGGGGGAATTGAAAGCTATCTATAAATGTGATAACGTCCATCTCAAGATTGTGGGCAGAGATTTCCGTGCCAATCTTATAATCTTGGATTCAAAGGGGATCGATGTGATATTGGGAATGGGATGGTTGACCGCGTGTGATGCGGTGATTTAGTGTGCTAAGAGGTCAATCCTTCTTACAAGTCCAGCTGGTGAAAGATTTGAGTTTGCAGCAGATCCCGCACCATCAAATGCCAGTGCCGTGAATAAGCTTGACGGAGCGGCCTTGGAAGACATACGGGTAGTGTGCGATTATCCTGATGTGTTTCCCGAGGAGTTGCCAGGTATGCCCCCTGACCGAGATGTTGAGTTCGTTATTGATCTTTTACCTGGTAATCGCTCCTATCTCTAAGCGCCCATATAGAATGTCTAGTGATCAGTTACAAGAACTTAAAGCTCAGATTAAAGAATTATTGGGTAAAGGGTTCATTCGTGCTAGTTCCTCACCCTGGGGAGCACCCGTTATCTTTGTGGGTAAGAAAGATGGCACACAGAGGATGTGTGTTGATTACAGGTCCCTTAACGATGTTACCATCAAGAACAAGTATCCTCTGCCACGTATTGAAGATTTGTTTGATCAGATGAGAGGAGCAACCGTGTTTTCAAAGATCGATCTGCGATCAGGTTATCATCAGTTGAAGATTAGGCCTTCAGATATTCCTAAGACAAGCTTTTACTACCGGGTACGGACTTTATGAGTACACAAGAATGTCTTTTGGGTTAACCAATGCACCCGCGTACTTTATGTACTTGATGAACAAGATCTTTATGGAGTATCTGGACAAGTTCGTTGTGGTATTCATTGATGACATTTTGATCTACTCCAAGAATGAGGAGGACCATGAGGAGCATTTGAGACTTGTGTTGCAGAAGCTGAGAGAGCATGAGTTATATGCGAAGTTCAGCAAGTGTGAATTCTGGCTCAAGGAAGTGTCTTTTCTAGGCCATATCATCACCAATGGAGGTATTGCAGTGGATCCCAGCAAGGTTAGTGATGTATTGAAGTGGGAAGCCCCTCGTACAGTGTCTGAGATCCGGAGTTTCCTTGGACTTGCTGGTTACTATCGTCGGTTTATTGAAGGATTCTCCAGGATTGTGAAGCCTCTCACTACATTGCTAGAGAAGGACAGGGAGTTCAAATGGACCAAAGTGCATGTCGGTCCGCTTTGAAGAATTAAAGAAGCGGTTAACCACAAGACTTTGTTCTAGTAATGCCCGATCGCGGAAGAGCTTTGACATATATTGTGATGCATCTCGACAAGGTCTAGGATGTGTGTTGATGCAAGAAGGTCATGTTATAGCCTATGCATCTCGTCAGTTGAGGAAGCATGAGTTGAACTATCCTACGCATGATCTTGAGTTAGCAGCAGTGGTTCATGCATTAAAGATTTGGAGACATTACATTATGGGAACTAAGTGTCAGATCTATACTGACCACAAGAGTCTTAAGTATATCTTCACTCAGAAGGATCTTAATCTAAGACAGCGTTGTTGGTTAGAGTTGATCAAGGACTATGATCTAGAGATTCACTATCATCCGGGTAAAGCGAATCTGGTTGCTGATGCTTTGAGTCGGAAGGGCCACACTAACATGGCTAAGACCATTCAGTTTCCTGACGAGTTGGTAAAAGAGTTTGAAAGGCTCAACTTGAAAGTGGTTGCACATGCGGAAGGAGTGACTTTGGAAGTACAGTCCACTCTGGAGCAAGAGATACGCAAGTGGCAGTTAGAGGATGCTGGAATACAAAAGATTAAAGAGAGTATGCAACAGGGAGAAGCCCCAGATTTCACGAGAAGATGAGCAAGGAACCATGTGGTTTAAGAACCGGTTGTGTGTACCGGAGACGAGGAGATCTCGAGAGAAGATCTTGAGAGAAGCTCACGACTCGGCTTACTCTATCCATCCGAGCGGTACTAAGATGTACCAGGATCTCAAGCAGAGGTATTGGTGGTACGGTATGAAGAGAGATGTGGCCGCTCATGTGGCTTTGTGTGACACTTGCCACCGGGTCAAGGCTGAACATCAGAGGCCCGCTGGTTTGCTTCAACCATTGAAGGTGCCTGAGTGGAAGTTGGAAGAGATCGGAATGGATTTCATAGTGGGTTTACCCCGAACCCGAGATGGTTATGATTCGATTTGGGTTATCGTGGATCGTTTGACTAAGGTGGCTCACTTCATTCCGGTAAAGACTACCTATACAGGAGCTAAGTTGGCAGAGCTATACATGTCCAGGATTGTATGTTTGCATGGTGTACCAAAGAAGATCGTGTCGACGAGAGGTACTCGGTTTACTTCTCGTTTGCGGGGGAAGTTGCATGAAACTCGGATACCAAGCTAAATTTCAGCTCGGCTTATCATCCACGGACGGATGGACGGACGAGAGAGAACCAATCGGATCCTAGAAGACATGCCGAGAGCATGTGCGCTTAAGCATGGTTGTAGTTGGGATAAGAGCTTGCCGTATGCTGAGTTCTCTTACAACAACTGCTACCAAGCTAGTCTCAAAATGTCACCCTTTGAGGCCCTATATGGAAGGAAGTGTAGAACTCCGTTATATTGGAGTGAGACAGGCGAAAGGCAGTTATTTGGGGCAGATATTATCAGAGAAGCAGAGAAACAAGTTCAGATCATCAGAGAAAATTTGAGGATTGCTCAGTCTAGACAGAAAAGTTATGCAGATGGCAAAAGAAGGGATGTGGTCTTTCAGGAAGGCGATTATGTGTACCTAAAGGTATCACCTATCAGAGGTTTGCGTCGATTCAGAGTTAAAGGAAAGTTGTCACCTCGCTTTATTGGACCTTTCAAGATCATTGAGAGAGTGGGAGAAGTGGCTTACAGATTGGAGTTGCCAGTCCAGCTAGCTGATGTGCATGATGTATTCCATATCTCTCAGTTGAAGAAGGGTTTTGGTCCCCATGACAAGGAGCCGTTACCCTTGGACGATCTAAACGTGAAAGAGGATCTCACTATAGTTTTACACCCCATTCGAATATTGGAAACCATGACAAGGATCACCAGGAATAGCGTGATTAAGATGTGCAAAGTACAATGGAGTAATCATGCAGAGGATGAGGCAACATGGGAAAGAGAGGATGAGCTGAAAGCAGAGTTTCCAGATCTTTTTCCCAATCTGTCTGAATCTCGAGGACGAGATTCTTCTTAAGGGGGGTAGGATTTGTAACACCCTAATTCTATTAAAAACTTGGCTTTATTAAAAATTTGCTAGCAACCATTTATTTGCTTAAGGAGTATAAGGTTGTTTTATTTATTTTAGGCATTTAAAACTTTTCTAAAATAAATTTAATGAAATATAGGATTTATTTGTTGCATACATGCTGGAGCATTGTTTTGGTTGCCTGGAATTCAAATTCAAAATTTGAATTCCATTTGTTTGGTGCCTTTCCTAAATCCCTAAAACCCCAAACCTTTTCTCCTTTTCCCCTTTCCCTTTCAGCCCAGCCTCCTAGCCCAACCCAGCAGCGGCCCGCACCGCGCGGCCCAGCTCGCGCGCGCGCGCGCCGCCCCGGCCGGCCGCGCCCCGCGCCCGTCCCCGCGCCCCCGCCGCCGACCGCCGGGGCCCCCTTGTCGCCCCCCGCCCTCACCGCGTCGCGCCCAATGACGGGCGGGCCCCGCCGTCATCCCTCCCCGCGTCGTCCCCGACCCGACGCCGCCGCGCCGCCCGAGTCCGGCTCGGTCACGCCCCCGCCTCCGCGTGGCCCGCACGCCAAGACGCCCCCGCCGGGACTATTTGGCGCCCGCCCGCCTCCCTAGACCTCCACCCGAGCCGCCCTAGCCCTTGCGCGCGTCCCGCCGAAACCCTAGCCGCGCCGCCGTTCGAGCTCGTCGCCGCCGCCGTTGAACCCCGCCGCCGTCGCCGCTCCGTCGCCAAGGAACCGCCCGGGAGGCGCGCAAGGAGGTGAGGAGCACCCCGGTGCCGCTTGTTGTCATCCCCGAGCCCCTCGTCGCTCTAACGCCTTCGCCGGAGCTCGCACCCCCGCGCCGCCGCGTCGACCCGCCGCTCCGCCGCATCTCCGCCCGAGCCGCCGCCCTAGATCGCTCCGCGGTCTTGCGCGCGCGTTGCGTAGATGCCTTCCGCGCTTCGAATCGTGGCGAGAAACCCCAAATCCGGTCCCCGCCGCCGAGCCCGCCGCCGCCGCCGCCGCCGCCGGCCTTCGCGCGCGCGCGCCGCCCGTCGCTTGCGCAAGTTCTCAGCCGTCGGGTGAAGATCCAACGCCCCAGATCTAGCCGCGCAGCCGCAACCCGCCACAGCCACCAGATCTAGATCCAACGGATCTAGATCGGGTCAAAACCCTAGTCAACAGGTCAAACCCGCCAGCCCTGGCAATTTTGCAGAAAAGCCCCTGAGTTTTCTTTATTTACAAAAATACCCTCCCACCTTATAAGTTTTCTTACAGTTTAGTCCTTTTTCTTTATTTTAGCCCGAAACCTTTTCAAATCTTCGCAGATTAGTCCCTAAACCTTCCCGAAGCCATAACTTGGTCGTTTTAGCTCCGATTTTAGCGTTCTTTATGTCCACGTGTTCGTCTCGAAGCGTAGATTAGTTTTACGCTACTGTTTAGATCTGTTTGATCTGTTTGGTGACTGTTTCTTATTTATTCCTTTTGTATGCTTGTATGTGATGATTGTGGACCGTAGAGAGCGATTCGTTCGAGGGATTCGAAGATCAAGTCGTGCAAGAGTTTGAGCAGCAAGGATTTGTTGAAGGCAAGTATTCCTTGATGCATGCCCGCTTGTCCTACATAACATGCATTTAAATTCACTGTTTTTACTTTCCGCTTGCATTAATTTGATGGGAACCTATTAAGGATCATGCCTAGCTTTTGACTACCTTTACCTTGATACCGGGAATCAAATTAATCCTGTGGTAGTTACTGCTTAGCATGCTCAACAGGGAATTGGTATTAATCTACTTGGTTACCTTTTGTTATTTCATGTTCCGTTTATGATCTTTTACTTTACAAGACCACTTTAATATGTTAATCGGAACATGGAGAACCACCCAGGAAAACAGTACAACCACAAGAACTAATGGGCAATGGTCTTGGCTGAATAATTAGGAACTTTAGCTTGGGATGGTCTTACCTCGATAAGGACAAGGGATCGGCGATGCTTGCGGGGTATGGACTCACTCTAGCGAGGGGGTTGGGTGAGTTATTCTTTTATGGTGGGGTATTGACTGCTAGGGGACTTTATACCTTGCTAACTGATCCGGACCTTGTGGGTCATAACTTGCTAAGGAACCTTTGTAAAGGCCATGTAGCGTCCCTATGCAATCACACCTCGGAAGTGTGATATGGTGTCTTGCAAACACCGCATGGTTGGGTGCAAAGTTCTTCGGAGCTTTTACGCTGCTTGTGGGTAAAGATGTACAACCTCTGCAGAGTGTTAAACTAATCGATTAGCCGTGCTCACGGTCAAGAGCGGCCTGGACACTCACATGATTAAATTATGGAACTTTAATGTTTAATTTGTGGTTTTATTCTTTATTTATGATGCTTACATCTTATTTAATTGGGTTGGTATGAACTTACACCTTTAGTAATCAGGTTGCTAATAAAACTTGACCAACTAAAATGCTAAAGTGCTTGAACCTTAGCCATCCACCATATGGCCTCGCATGTTATGTTGTTTTCCCTTGCTGAGTACGATATGTGCTCACTCTTGTTTATTCTCTTGCATCTACAATACCCGGATTTGCTGCTCAGACTGGGAGAACTTTGAAGACGTTCCAGGAGATTTCCAGGAGTTCTAGGTGTGCGTAGTCTTCAGTCAGCTGCCTGTGGAGGCTTTTTGTCCGCTGCGAGAACTCGTTTGTTTAAGTTTCATTTAAGACTATGGTTTGTAATAACTCTTTATTCGTGTGGCACTGATTTTGGTATTCATAATGTCTAAGCGTGTGTGTAACTTGATCCTGGCGCACACGTGATCAATGCATTCGGTTTTGCCCTTAAAACCGGGTGTGACAGAGTGGTATCAGAGCTGTGTTGACTGTAGGAACACTAGCCTAGATAGAAAATGGTCGAATTAAGGATTTTATACTCATAGAAGCTTTCTTACACATGCTTGCTTTATTCTTACTAACCTTACTCTTGCCTTTTTGCTTCACTCTTGAGCTGTCTGCATTCTTTACCTTGTGCTTGCTTTAGCTCTCGTCCTTTTTGTCTTACCATCTTTCTCATTCTGCACTACACTACAGATGGTTCGTAGCTTGGAGACTTCTCGGGCTGGGAGCGGTCCACCGGTATGCTCCACGAGAACGGTACCATGATTTGCATGATGGAGATACGGATGAGGAGATTGAGATGGAGCCTGCACCTGTGGTTTTCCCTAACCTTATCATGGTGCCCGATGATGAGGAAGATCCGGAGGAGATGATCCCAGAGGAGGATGAGCTAGCTGAACAACCCAACCTAGAGGAGCAAGCGCCAGAAGAAGATGAGGATCCCTCAGATCAAGAGATGGAAGAACAAGAGCAAGAGGAGGAAGAGAGGGAAGCGATCTGGGAAGTGTACCACTACAGAGCTGATGGAGTAGGCATTCCCATGGCAGACCACCTGAGGGCAATGGTACTTCGCCTAGGCTATGATAAGGCCCCTGTCTACCATTGTGAGCTGTGGACCCATCCGTGGTTCGAGCCCCATTGGGAGGTTGCTGCCATCTTGGAGGAGTACATTCCATGCCGTGGAGTGAAGGAGGTGTCCAAGCATCATGACGTGGCTCACAGGACTACTATGGATGCCGGGATAGCGAGTCGGCTCGGAGGGCGCTCTATGTGCTCTCACACAAGGAGCGTGACGAGTTGGAGGATACCCACCGCCGTTACACACCTTTCGAGCAAGTGGGGAAGCCAAGACTTACATCGCCCCAAAGCACCAGCCTATGAAGGGACGCTCAACAATGTCCGGATTCTACTTGCGGCCGTGAACACCGCATTGGATGATGCCAACAACACGCTATATGCAGCACGACGGCCAGATTTTCACTCTGGAGACGCAAAGGCGTGCCTTGGAAGCTGCACTTTTGAACAGGGAGCAGCCAGAAGCCCATGAAGCCACAGAAGGATGTACCTCTCCATCACCCAAGAGGCCACACTACGACTCCCCTGACGCTCACACAGATGCCATGGCTGAAGATAGTCCTTAGGTTTAAGATTAAGGATAGGATCTCTTTGTAATCGCTAGTAGACGATCGGTAAAGTGTGTTTAGTTTAGAGGTGTGGTTGAATGCTTGATTTTGTGCTTAATGTATGAGTTGGATTTTTGGTTGAGTGCAATGTGTTGTGGAGTGATGACCACAACGACATTGGTTTAGTAGTAAGTTTGTGGGGGTTATCTTTCAGTCTCAATCAGTTATCTATCTTAATCTTTTAAGTTTTCCCTTAATGCATTCGGTGATGACCACAACGACACGTGATCAATGCATTCGGTTTTGCCCTTAAAACCGGGTGTGACACGTGAGTGTTTCCTCCATGAGATCCCCTCCTGCACACATTTGAACATATCGCATGCAACTAGGGTTTAGGGAAAAGAAAAATGTATGCAAAAGTACGTCACCAGGAAATCCGAGTCTTGGTCCTTGTTCAACTAGCTCGTTGAATCTATTCCACGCTTGATCAATCTCCTCTTCTTCTCCTTGCTTAAAGTTAATCACTTGCATCCTTATATGTTGAATCTCTCTTATAGGGAAAAACATGGCACAAAATTTCTTTATCAATTGATCCCAATTTCCCTCAACTTCGAAGGACGCAAACGAATACCACTTTATTCCTTCATCGGCAAGTGAGTAAGGGAAGAGATTCCATTTAAACAAATCATCGGGGACTCCCTCTTGATGTGTTGTATTGCATAGTGTCATGAAGCACTGGATATGTCTATATGGGTTGTCCGTCTCCACTCCTCGGAACGGATTAGTTGCTGCCATCTCAATGATTCGAGGCTTGATTTCATACCTTGTTGCTTGGAGAACCAAGTCCGATTATTGTACCTTGATGTCCACACATCGAGGGCTAGCATAGTCTCTTAGTGATTTTTCCGGCTCCTCCAAGAGATTTCGAATGAACGCCATCTAGACAATCAAAAGAAAACAAAAACAAAAAGAGTGTTTTTCTAGAACAAAGGGGTTAGATGTTAGTAATCAACAAAATCAATGAAAGATAAAACGAAGTAAACTAGCTTTCTCCCCAGCAACGACGCCAGAAAAAGGGGCTTGTTGATTGGTAAAACTCGTATGAAGTTTCGATCTGCAAGCGTACGGATCTCCTATGTCGTTCTTCACCTACGGGAGATCCCAAGGTTCTTGTAAACCCAAGGAGTAAGGGGATTACTAGCGTTTAACCCTACACTAATCTAGTTGATTGAACACTTATGATAGAAAGATTAATCTATAAAGTAAAGACAAACTAACCCTAGATTATGTTAAAGAAAGATTAAAGGTGCACAAGATGAAGAACGTATGCACATGGAGTCTAGGCACTTGAAGATGCAATCACCCAAAACATGGTAAAGCCCCGATCCAATCTATCTAGGTGTGTGATCAAGGATTAGACTTTTCCCTTCCCTCGCACATGTCACTACGCGAAGGTAATCAATACTAATCCTAATGAACACGGTATGTTGACGCGATCTACGGGAGCAACCACGAAAGCATGGTAGCTAGCCTTAAAACATTAAGCATCATCAATAAACGATATGCTAGACATATGATCCAAACAAGATGTATAGGTGACTACACTTCAAGTTCCATTACAACTCCATTGACAAACATAAGGTTTACCCCATCATGACACTAGGCATGGCACCATTGAGATGGTGGATGCCTCCGATGAAGATGGTTCTTCGTTGTCCTTAAACTCCGGCAGCGCCGTGGCAAGCTCTCGGCATCCTCCTTCCTCGTGGTGACCTCCCTTGGGCTTGGTAATGATTTATCTCGAGTGTCCTCCCCCAAGGGTCTCTCTCGTAGTCGATCGTCTCTTCCTTGGCGGCTCTGAGGGACTAGACGGCGTCTCTGGCGAATGGTGGCTTGCACACGCGATTAGGATTTGTTGACGTAAAATCATCACCTCACGCCAAGCACACAGCAAGCCGAACAAGCTGGCTTAACACACATTGCCGAACCCGAAGCGTGCCAGTCAATTTTCCCTGAAACTGACAAAGGATGAAAATAGTTAGATAAAACCTGGAACTTGCCGGGTGGTACCAGACAGTTCCGTATTTACGGCTACAAAGCCAATCAAAACGACATATAGCTACAACAAGCTATCTGTCAGCAAACTAAGCTTCCTTCGGGAACTTTAAAACATATAAACAGGGTATAGCCGAATGAATGACGTAATCATGATGAAAGATTGGTCTTTATCTAAACAACATTGCAACACATAACCACGACCGATTATCAAGGAAAAATCACAATAAAATAAATAAAGGTGAAGCATGATTATAAATTTGCAGTAAACATGCATGCATAGGCAAAAAGCACTAGTCTACCGCATGTCTAGGTACTTTCAAACCCGTCGAGCGTGACACCGAACAAGTTAATCCACCGCATGATACGACTTGTTTGAAACCACGCCACCAACCAAGAATAGATCAATCCACCGCATGATACAATCCAAACATGGAAGGCTAAAAGCATACATTATTTAAGAAAAGCTTATGAACATGTTTCACTCATGGCAGAGTTGCCGAATACAGCTGTACAGCCGATTCAGGTTCCGTGGAGAAGGAACAAACTATGCTAGATTAACACGCTTGAACCCGCAACACGTGACAATCTAGATTGATTCGAATTCGGCTATTTAAAAGCACGTTATCCATGCACCATATCGAGTTGAAGATTTGAACACGCATCATATGGATCGTAAAAAAGATAAAGCCGAATCTAGTCAATCTAAATTGGGCAATGAGAGTGTTACATGAATTAAACATAAAGCAAAATTCAAAGCAACACATGGTAACTTAATGAATCTATTAGATCTTGCCCAATCTAATAGAGTCGATAACTAGCTTCAAGCTAGATCTTAGCCTACCGCATGGCTCATGATCTAACAAGAAACCCTCTTGGACCAAGCTTAAATCCACCGCATGTTACTAAGCATGGTAACAAGACTTCTTGCATCACGGTCTAAATCCACCGCATTATGATACAAGGTTGCCGGTACTTACGGAGGTCAACGGATCGATGGCTCCTCTCAAAGAACTCGACGACTCGACTAAAGGACTCGAAAGGTGGCACGGGGCCGGTTTGTTGTGAAATTGTTTGATCCTTATTACAAACACCAAGGGTTCATATTTATACCCTTGTCCTAACACGACTCCTAGTCGACCACGATTACAACATTTACTGCCTAAATTAATGCCCCGGCGCCAATGTCCGTCTTGCACCCGTCATCAATTCATTCCTTCTTCACATTCAGGCCACGTCATCACGTATTCCCGAATGCTTTCTATTTCAAGCGCGAAACAGCCCTTCTGCCGAATGATGATGTGCTCCCGACCGCAAGCATCTCTACCGAATGCTTTGAGGAAGACTCCTTGTCGAATGGTGTTCTCTTACCAAACCGGCCCACCAATCAGTCTCTTTCCTATACCAATTTTTGGTGTTAACATATGCCCCTTCAATTACGGGATAAAAGGTAATTTTATTCCGGAATTGACCATAAATGCTCAATGTCTCCAGGCCGAATCCTTTCAACACCCGTTCTTTCCTCCTTCAAACCGTTGGAGTTTTCACCCAGATCCAAACCCTAGTTCATCAATTTTTCAAGCTCAAATCTTCAGATGGCGAACCAAGACCAAGCTCTTCAGGTAAATCTCATCCTCCTCAAGCCCATTCGGTATTACTTTTCCCGAATTTCATCTCAGACTTTTACTCTTGCCCTTTCTTGTTCTTGATAGGTTCTAGCCACCGAAATCTTGATTCCCGTCGAGGACCAATCATCATCTTATTTCCTCGGGCCCGTGGGAATCTCTGACCCTTCTCAGTTCATTGCAGCCGAATCTCAGAGGATCCCCTCCAAGGCAGCACTGTCGAAACCCCACAAATGGCAAGATGCTTTCAAGAACTGGCCTCTGCCCCCAATTGCAGGCTGGAGAAACTGGTACAAGAGGATGCTTGATGATGACAGCATCAAGACAAGCAATTGGGATAGCCTCCGCATTGCTCATTGTTTGGAATTATCTTTGGCTGAAACACCTAAAAATGAGAATCTTTTGATTGCAGCCTGCCATTTTTGGTCGAATGGTGCCAACTCCTTTCTTTTTGGCCATGGGCCAATGTCCCCCCACTTTGGCCGATGTATACATGATAACCGGCCTTGATGTCACAGGAACCGTATACCCACACAAGTACAAAGGTTCCTCTAGGCAAACAGGAGTGAGAATAGGGGTTGGATATAAGAAATATATCCAAAACTATATGTCTGATGGCCCTTTGTCTGAGGTTGAGTACAGAGCTTTCCTGAACATGTGGCTATGCAGATTCATCTTTTGTGGCAAAGCCAATGAGCCAACCCTGAACCACATTGTAATGGCTGAGGACCTGGCTGCTGGTAACTCTATTCCTCTTGGAAAGTACCTCCTAGGAAGTGTATACCCATATGCTTCATCAAACACCACCCACCTGATGCACACCAGCCAAAAGATCTCATGTGTTAATGGCCCTTGGTGGTTTGTTCAGATGTGGTTGCAGCTATATATGCACCAGATTGTTAGTATTGACCTCAACAACTGGCACTTTCCTTCAGCCAACTACAAAGAAGGGGAAACCCAGAGCACCAAAGGTTGCCAAACTTATGGAGAAGCTGCCTCAACCGTGTCCATGAACCAAAACATTGGCCAACTTTTTGAGCTCTTCTTCAGAGGCTTTGCCAATCCTCTTTGGCTCCCACATCTGAGTAATGATAACTTGACTCTTCCTTTTGAGTTTAGTTTTGAGGCTGGATGCAATGATGTACAATCTATAGCAATTTTCAATATCTTCATTCATCCATGCATCCTGCCAGCAGAATTCTGTGGAGGAAGGCAAAATCAAAGCACCTTTGAGTACTACCAGCCAAACATGATGGCCAGACAACTAGGATGCAGCCAAGTGCCCCCAAGGCTATTCCTTCATGAATTCCTCAAGCCCAGAGAAAATATCAAAGAATCCATACAAGCAAAAAGGGTCTTCGAGTACAAGTGCAGCTCAACTGTTTATGCACCCAGGCCTTTTGTGCCAATAACAGTAACTCATCCTTCTTTTACTTCTTGGTGGAAAGAACTTCATGATCACATCTTTAATGTGCCAGTACATCCTCTTTGTCTTGAAACAATGCCTGATTTTCATCCAACTTTAGAGGTAATAAACTTATTTTTCCCTCTTTCCCAATCATGTCTTTCTTTACTGATCAGGATTCTATCTTTTTCTGCAGGATACAGCACCTACCCCTCTTGCCAGGACAATCTCCTATAACATTGCAGGCCCAATCTCTGCTTTGGGATATCAATCTCCCACCTTGGCTCAACTGATGTCCAGATATGCCACACTAGATCCAACTCTTACCAGTTCAGCCTCTGACAAGAGGAAAGCTCCATCTCTGGTTGCTCCTTCAGCTGCTAAGAAGAAAAGAACATCCAAAAGACTTCTTATTCAGGTTAGAATCCTTCCCTTCCTGAACATAAAGCCATTCTTCATCCTGATCATCTTTTATCTTGCGTAATTTCAGACCAGAACTCAGCAACCATTGGTCATTACAGAGTCTGCCAATGCTCCATCTACTGGTAAAATTTTCATCATTTTATTTTTCTAATTATTTTCTTCATTGGCGCTTATCCTCTACTTATTAGTTGCAGAGGAAACTTTGGTGAGCCAAGCTGTGGGGAGTTCTTCTCCTCAACATGTTTTAAATCCAACCTCACCAAGGATCCAGCCATCCTCTTATCAAGCAGAAGCTCCAGCCTCACCAAGGATGGATCCAGCTTCTCCTCAACCAGAAGCTTCAGCCTTACCAAGGACTCCATCAGCTTCTCCTCAGCCAGAAGCTTCAGCTTTACCAAGGACTCCTCAAGCTTCTCCTCAACTGAACATCCAAGAGCCCCTCCTTGAGCATGAAAAACTTCCTTCCCCAACTCAGGAAGCCAGGAAAGATGTAAACATGAACACCCACATTTCTATTTTTTTCATTCAATAAATCACCACTAATTCGGCAAGAAAAACTTTTTCAGGAGGAAACTGTATCATCACCAATTTACTCCTTTGTTGTGGATGATTTGATTGCCGAAAAAGGGGATGAAGCATCTTCCAGTCAGGCTTTATCAGAAGAAAATCAGGCGAAGTTGAAGGAAATCCTTTCCCTGCTGCAAAGGGATGTTCAAAATCAAGTCAAGGATGCTGATCTTCTAAGAGAAGCACTTGCACTCATTGATCAAGATCTCCCAGCTGACATCAAGGCTTCCTTAGAACCTGTTTCCAAGATGGATGATCACTTAGTAGAAGTAAAGCAAGCCTTGAAGAACTTATCTTCTCAACCAGCTCTGGAACAACAGCAAGTTGCAAACAAACATTCCATGAAAGATTTGCATATCCAAATGCAAATTCATAAGGAACGGCTAACCAAATTGCAGCCTGAACTTGAGCTGAAGAAAGCCAGAAAAGCTGAATTGGAAGCTGAGCTGAGAACCCTGACAGCTAAGATTGAGGTTGATGAAAAGAAGATGGCTGAACTTCCTGAATCAATGGAGAAGATACGAAAAGAAGCCACAGCAACCATGACTACAGGAAAGCAGCTCAAGACAAAGCTCTCGACTTTGTCTAAGACCCAAGAAGATGACCAAAGGTTGTTGGAGAACATTAATAAGATGATATCAGATGCCTCCAATGTAATTTCAAAATACTTTGGTATATGATTGTAACAAACAATTTGTAACCGAACGCTTTATCATCCTTGTAATTTTGCTCACCATTAGCTTTTACTTTCCAATATTTGTCTTGCCTTATTTTGACGAGCAATTTCTGGACGATCCATTCGGCAACTCTAGCTAAACAGTGTCAGACCCGAAAAACAACCCGACCGCAACACAGACGGATTTCAACCAGTCAAGCCGAATATAACTCAACTTGAATCCCAAATGACCCGACGACGGTTCGGTTGAGGGAGTCTCTCCACTTCCCAAATTTCTTGGGATATGCGCCACGATCTTCGGCCACGATCTCTTTGCCAGTCCCATAAATAAGAATCTCGGGTGCCTCTAGCCTTTCACCAAGTCCTCTGCTTTCCAAGCCTTTGCCAATAGCTTTCCCTCTTCAGCACTAGTACTCCCAACAGCTTCATGGCAGGCAGCAGCAACAGGCGTCGGGCCAGCGACGAGGCCGAAGGGAGCCGCGTTGGCGCTCGCCGGAGGTGGTGATCGTTGGTTTCTTCACAGCTCTCTTTAGATCCCTTTTCATTTCTGACGATCCCCTTTGTGTTTTCAGGCTCATCCGGTGGAACCCTGCCTCTGCACCAGCTACGACCCCGGCCATGGTGTGCGATTCTTCGGGATCGTCTAGCCGCTCCCACTCTTGCAGCTCGCACTACGATGATCGCGCCGCCCGCAGGTTCAAAGCGGAGCGCGATGAAACCCGGCACGAGTTGGAGATCATCTCCAAAGAAGCCGGGATCGTCGAGCTTGAGTGGGAGCATCAGTGCAAGCAACTGCTGGAGGCCATTGACAGTGAATCTTGTAACCCGCTCAATCTCAACTCAAACTTAAAATAACCGTCATTTCTCTATAATTTTTGCAGATCGTAACGCCGAGCTCGATCGGCTGGAGGCACTGGTGGAGAAGTTGGCGGACAAGGTGAACGCTCCAATAGACACACCGGAAGCTCGCCTTGGCGCGGTGGAAGACCGCGTCGATGAAGTGGCCCTCCATGGCATCCGCCTGGGCACCACCCTGGGCCTGGCCGCCATGGCGACGCACACCGGCGTCGACTACTCCACGTGGCCACGCGGCTTCTACGGTGGCACGCCGGAGGACGTCGACGACATCGAGGTCACCCTGGAGCGCCTCGACGGCCACGGCGAAGCCATTGCCGATTCCATTCATCCCCAGTTTGTGCTGAACAGGCTATTTGACTAGTTTGTACTAGGGATGTTGGAATTTCGGCAATAAATATGAAATTTTATCTTTTGCATTTGTCTTGTGATGATTTCCTTTGATTTGTGCATGTGAACCTTCACTTCCTTGAACGCATTCGGGAACTTTTACTCTAGCCGAATACGCACAAACTCTTGCCCCTTGACGTAGAATCCATAGAAAATCCTTATTCGGGAGCCATGAACACTGTTCAATGGAAAAAACACTTCGCATTCAGGGAGAAACCCCCGCCGTTTGGTATTCCCATTAATGCACGCCAGCCAGTCATCACTCCCGATGCGCTCTCACGGCTAATAAAATAGCCCCCCTGGTGCTCTGCAAATCCATTCGCATACACTTCCATCATTTCATGTCCTCTCGTCCTCCTCCTCCAGAGAAAAAACCCCCAAGGCCATGGCAGACAAGGGGAAAAAGCCAGTTGAGGAGAACAGCGTCCAACCAAAGAAGTGAACCATTCGAAAGTAATCTTTTCTTCTCAGCCCTTTCTCTTGTTCTTGATTGCAATCTCATGATTCACCTTCCTTTGATTTCAGCCTCGACTTGCTACCAGAGAAAATTTTTGGTACTGAAGAAGTTCTTGAGTACATCCTTTCCGACTCCTCTGTTGAAGAAGAAGACGCCACGCTGGAACAGAGGCCCAACCACCAAATGCGCCATCGCATCCGACATCTAGAACACAACCTGCGGGACATCACCGCCCGCTGCAGTGCCGAACGCGAACGCCGCATGAGCTTGGAGGCATTGGTAGGGGGTAAGATCCTCATCCTTATTTGATTCTCATGCTTAAGTTTCAGATCCCATGTTCAACGAGAATCTGTTCCCCTTCTTCAGATGCTTCTGACAGGTACAACAATCTGAAGGCCTCCTGGGACAGCTTGATGGAGGCTGCAGAGCACGGCAACCCCCGAAGCTTCTACGTTGCCGTCACGGTGGTCTTGGAGCAGATGAAGAGGGAAGAACTGAAGAGGAAAAACGCAGAGCCAAAGAAATGAAGCATACTTTCGCTTCTTCCTCCAGGCATCCTGCTTCCCGCAGGCTCTCTCTTGTAATCTTAGGTGGCTGGGTTGCCAAATAAAAGAACCTGCAAGAAATGTTTGTAATGTAGAACATTTTCGTGCTAAGGACAATACACTTTAGTATTGGCCATCTCCTTTTGCCAAGATTTGTGTTCTGAAGGCGACTTCTTTCCCGAATGTCGGCTATTTCCATATTCCTGATGCTCGTAATCAATGATCAATTTCAATACTAGGATAATATTTCTTCAAGTACCTTCCGTTTATAGCAGCAGTAAACTCTTCTCCTAGTAAAGTTTTCAAAATGTATGCGTTTCTAGGCGTGCATCTAACCACCCGAAAGGGACCTTCCCAATTCGGGGACCATTTGCCGAATGTACTGTACTTAGTTCCAATCGGCAACAACGCTTTCCAAACCAAATCTCCTTCTGCAAATTGCTTGACTTTTACCTTCTTGTTATAGTACTTAGCAACTCGCATCTTGTTTTTCTCAATATTTTCCAAGGCCCTAAGACGAATCATATGCAAATCTTCTAATTCATTCATCATTAAGTCATTGTAATCCTTGGAACTTAAATCCTTTTGCAAAACTACTCTCCTTGAGTTTGATTGCATCTCCCATGGCAAAACAGCATGATGCCCGTAAACCAACTCATAAGGAGATGTTTTTGTAGCTCCATGAGGAGCCATTCGGTAAGCCCACAAGGCTTCATTGAGTACCAAATGCCACCTTTTTGGCTTCTGATCAATCTTCTTTTGTATAATCTTGATCATGATCTTGTTAGAAGCCTCTGCCTGACCATTAGCTTGGGCATAATAAGGAGAAGAATTTAACAATTTGATCCCCATACTTTCAGCAAAATCTCTGAACTCTGAAGATGTAAACTGAGTTCCTTGATTAGTTGTAATTGTTTGACGAATCCCAAATCTGTAGATGATATGCTCTTTCACAAACTCAACCATATTTGCTGATGTTACTTTTTTCAATGGAATTGCCTCAACCCATTTAGTGAAATAATCTGTTGCCAAAAGCACAAACTTATGCCCCTTGCTAGATGGAGGATTTATTTGGCCAATCAAATCTATACCCCATCCTCTAAATGGCCATGGCTTGATAATAGGATTCAAAGCTGATGCTGGAACTCTCTGAATATTTCCAAACTTTTGACAATCTTGACAACTCTTGTAGTATTCAAAGCAATCTTCCAGCATTGTCGGCCAATAACATCCAGTCTTCCTAATGACCCACTTCATTCGGTAAGCCGACTGATGTGCTCCACACAGCCCATCATGCACTTCTTCTTGACCCAGGCATTGTAGCAGCACGCCATCCAATGATTTGTAATACAAATGTCCATCAAGAAGAACAAACTTTATAGCTTTATACCTGAGCTTCCTAGAGACCTTTCGGGATGCATTCTCAAAATAATCAGCAATTTCTTTTCTCCAATCATCTTATGCTAGAATTCTCCCAAAACAATATACAGTGATGGAAAACACTTCTTGATTCTCTCTATAACTCGAAGCACTTTGAGCTAACCTATTTGCCTCTCCATTGTTTTCCCTAGGAATATGTTGCAGAATCACTAACTGAAGATTCTTCAGGATTTCCTTGCACTCCTCGTAGTAATTCCTTAGGATATCATTTCTACATTCATATTGGCCATTCAATTGTTTTATAACAAGCTCTAAATCTCCAAACAACTCAACTGAAATAGCCTTTGCCTCTTTCAAGTATTGAAGGCCTGTGAGCAATGCTTCATACTCATCTTGGATATTTGTGACAGTAGGTTGAATAGGAATAGCAAACTCAAACATTTCTCCCCTGGGTGAAATTAATAAAATTCCAACTCCACCACCTTTGCCACATGAAGATCCATCAAAAAATAAAGCCCAAGGAGTCATCTCCAGTAAATTAATCGATGAATCACGATGTTCGGTAATGAAATCAGCAATAATCTGTCCATTAACAGCTTTTGCCGACTCAAATCTTAACTCAAACTCAAACAATGCTAAAATCCATTTGCCAATCCTTCCATTAAAATTGGCCTAGACAACATGTGTTTAATTACATCAAATTTTGAATATACAATGCATTCAGCATTCAACAAATAGTGCCGAAACTTTGTACATGAGTAATAAACACACAAGCAAAGCTTCTCTGCAGCCGAATATATTGTTTCGGGATCAAGCAATTTTCGGCTAAGGTATGCAACTACTCTCTCCTTTCCCTCAAATTCTTGTATGAGGGCCGATCCAATGGTTTGGGCATCGGCCGCCACGTACAACTTAAAAGGCTTGTTCAATTGTGGAGGTACCAACACTGGTGGTTCCTTCATGTATTCCTTGATTTCATTGAACGCCTCCTGTTGTTCGTCACCCCATACAAACTTCTGATCCTTTTTTATTCTAAATAGTGGAGAAAAGGCAACACCTTTTGTAACAAGTTTGAAATGAATCTTCTCACAAAATTGATTTTGCCAAGCAATGACTGCAATTCCTTAAGATTGGTTGGAGGAACAATTTCATCAATAGCTTTCACTCTCTTCTTGCCAACTTCTATTCCTCCTTCATGCACCAAAAATCCCAGGAACTCTCCAGCCGAAACTCCAAAAGCACACTTGTTCAGGTTCATCTTAAGCCCATGTTTTCTAGTGCATTCTAGAGTTTTCCTTACATCATCCAAATGTGATTCATGATCCAATGATTTGATCACAACATCATCAATATATGTCTCCACAATTTTGCCGATCAACTCGTGAAAAATATAATTCATGGCTCTTTGATAAGTTGCACTAGCATTTTTCAACCCAAATGTCATGACAATCCACTCAAACAAGTCTATATGTCCAGGACATCTAAAGGCTGTCTTTGCTACATCCTCCACTGCCATAAAAATTTGATTGTACCCTGCATTGCCATCCATGAAGCTAATAACTTTATGTCCAGCAGCAGCATCAACCAACAAGTCAGCAACGGGCATTGGATATCCATCCATGGGCATCGCCCTGTTTAGATCTCTAAAGTCTATGCAAACCCTCATCTTCTCGTTTTTCTTGTAAACAGGGACAATATTAGAGATCCACTCTGCATATCTACATGACCGAATGAAATTTGCTTCTATTAATCTTTCAACTTCTTTTTTCATGTCGGCCAATACTTCATCCTTGTAGATTTTCCGGGGAGGTTGCTTATAAGGTCTAAAACCAGGCTTGATTGGCAACCGATGCTCAACAATTGAACGATCTAAACCAGGCATCTCCGAATAATCCTAAGCGAAGCAATCTTTGTATTCTTTTAATAGCTTGATCAACCCCTCTCTGAAACTTGAATACAAGTTAGCACTGATAAATGTCGGCCTTGGCTTGTCACCATCTCCAATGTCTATTTCTTCTAGTTTGTCAGCCGACATGAATCCACGTCCTAACTTTCCATCAGTTCCATCAATTGGATTCTCCATTAAAAATTACTTAAGAGCCGACTGCTTGAATCGGGTGCTGATCACTGTTGACTGGTTCAACAGGACCTTCACCCCAGTCCTTGCCTGAGAAGCAATCTATACCTTGATACTCCCAGAAGGTTGGTTCCACGTTAGCCACGCTTACTGAGTCATCTTCTTGGACAACTTCCACATCATCATCCACCCATTGAACAAGTTATTGATGCAAAGTAGATGGAATGCAATAGTTTGCATGAATCCAGTCCCGTCCAAGCATCAAGCTGTATGCCCCTTTGCCCTCAATGACAAAAAAGGTTGTAAGCAAAGTCTTAGACCCGACCATTAGATCCACATGTACACAGCCCTTGGTGTCTGAAGGATTTCCAGCAAAATCATTCAGAACTATGTCTTGTTGGCGTCAAATCTCCAGGGCCCATGCCAAGCTTCCTGAATGTAGTGTACGGCATCACATTGACAGCAGCTCCACCATCAACGAACATCTTGGTCAATGGCTTCCTGTTGACATATCCCCTTAACTACAGCGGCCTCATGTGCCGATTCTTGGCCAGCTGGTCAAAAGTAGCTTGTTTAGCTAGCACTAATTGTGCCATCAGTCCAAATTGCTCGGCCTCATCAACATCTGGTGACACCTCATCCTGCACAATCTGATTAGCCGGAGCCATGAATTCATTCGGCAAGAAGCATACCATGCATGTAGGAGCCGAACGACCAGATTCATCAGGCTTGTCTTTTGGGCGCCACACCTGTCTCCTTGATTCCTGTCTTTTTCTGCTCTTGATTCCTCAAGCGCTGAACCCTTCTCTTTTGGCTTCTCCTCAAACCAGGTGGGCACCACTTTCCTTTCTGCCAGACATACTCACGATCTTCTTCTTCTTCATGATCAAACATTAAGCATCATCAACAAAAAATATGATAGACATATGATCCAAACAAGATGTATAGGTGACTACACTTCAAGTTCCATTACAACTCCATGGACAAACGGAAGGTTTACCCCATCATGACGCTAGGCATGGCACCGTTGAGATGGTGGATGCCTCCGATGAAGATGGTTCTTCGTTGTCCTTAAACTCCGGCAGCGCATGGCAAGCTCTCGGTGTCCTCCTTCCTCGTGGCGACCTCCCTTGGGCTTGGCAATGATTTCTCTCGAGTGTCCTCCCCCAAGGGTCTCTCTCATAGTCGATTGTCTTTTCCTTGGCGGCTCTGAGGGACTAGACGGCGTCTCTGGCGAATGGCGGCTTGCACACGCGATTAGGGTTTGTTGACGTAAAATCAGCACCTCACGCCAAGCACACAGCAAGACGAACAAGCTGGCTTAACACATGTTGCCGAATCCGAAGCGTGCCAGTCAATTTTCCCTGAAACTGACAAAGGATGATAATAGTCAGATAAAACCTGGAACTTGCCGGGTGGTACCAGATAGTTCCGTATTTACGGCTACAAAGCCAATCAAAACGACATATAGCTACAACAAGCTATCTGTCGGCAAACTGAGCTTCATTCGGGAACTTTAAAACATGTAAACATGGTATAGCCGAATGCATGACGTAATCATTATGAAAGATCGGTCTTATCTAAACAACATTGCAACACATAACCATGACCGATTATCAAGGATAAATCACAATAAAATAAATAAAGGTGAAGCATGATTATAAATTTGCAGTAAACATGCATGCATAGGCCAAAAGCACTAGTCTACCGCATGTCTAGGTACTTTCAAACCCGTCGAGCGTGCTACCGAACAAGTTAATCCACCACATGATACAACTTGTTTGAAACCACACCACCAACCAAGAATAGATCCATCCACCGCATAATACAATCTAAACATGGAAGGCTAAAAGCATACATTATTTAAGACAAGCTTATGAACATGTTTCACTCATGGCAGAGTTGCCGAATACAGTTGTACAGCCGATTCAGGTTCCGTGGAGAAGGAACAAACTATGCTAGATTAACACGCTTGAACCTGCAACACGTGACAATCTAGATTGATTCGAATTTGGTTATTTAAAAGCACGTGATCCATGCACCATATCGAGTTGAAGATTTGAACGCGCATCATATGGATCGTAAACAAGATAAAGCCGAATCTAGTCAATCTAATTGGGCAATGAGAGTGTTACATGAATTAAACATAAAGCAAAATTCAAAGCAACACATGGTAACTTAATGAATCTATTAGATCTTGCCAAATCTAATAGAGCCGATAACTAGCTTCAAGCTAGATCTTAGCCTACCGCATGGCTCATGATCTAACAAGAAACCCTCTTGGACCAAGCTTAAATCCACTGCATGATACTAAGCATGGTAACAAGACTACTTGCATCACGGTCTAAATCCACCGCATGATACTAGACATGATACAAGGTTGCCGGTACTTACGGAGATCGACGGATCGATGGCTCCTCTCGAAAAACTCGACGACTCGACTAAAGGACTCGAAAGGTGGCACGGGGCCGGTTTGTTGTGGAATTGTTCGATCCTTATTACAAATACCAAGGGTTCATATTTATACCCTTGTCCTAACACGACTCCTAGTCGACCACGATTACAACATTTACTGCCTAAATTAATGCCCTAGCACCAATGTCCGTCTTGCACCCGTCATCAATTCGTTCCTTTTTTACATTCAGGCCACGTCATCACGTATTCCCGAATGCTTTCTCTTTCAAGCGCGAAACAACCCTTCTATCGAATGATGATGTGTTACCTACCGCAGGCATCTCTACCGAATGCTTTGAGGAAGACTCCTTGCCGAATGGTGTTCTCTTACCAAACTCGACCCACAAATCAGTCTCTTTCCTGTACCAATTTTTTGGTGTTAACAGGGTTGCATCTACTTAACACCGAACAAAGGGGGTCCCGAACCACCACAAAAATGGGTTGGGCCGATCCGAATGGGCTGACCGGTCTGGGCCTTTTCTGGGCTAGTTCGGGCCCGTTCTTCTCCCCGCGGCTCATCTTGACATTTTGCACTTGGCCCCCTTCATTTGTGTCATTTTGAGGTCATCATCACTGTGATCAAGTTGATGGATCTTTATGCATGAACTTCCAGTCTTTTCATCTCGGTCCTCGGGAGTTCTCCGTTCAAGCACATTGGTCCTTGCCACCTTTGGAGGCTAGTTGGCACGTGGTCGGAGCTCCTTGATTGTCTTGCAAAACGTTCTTCGAACTAGTTGCATCTTTCCTCATTTAATACGTGAATTCCTGCAAAAACACTATACTCCAAAATGCACATCCAACGGTGAACTTGTTATATCATTAGCATGCCTAGTGGCGGGTTAGTTCCAAAATGAAGTTCAAACCATAACATAACAAGTGTTCTTGGTTGATGGAAATCGACCACCGACAACGTTCCTAGGTCGGTGACAATCCTGTGGTGTACCCCGAAGCGGTGGGTGATGTCTTCCATGAACTTTTCCACCTCCTTCGACGTGATAGTGGCTACGACTTGGACCTCGATCCATTTGGGGAACTTGTCCACCACCACCAGTATGTGCTTGTAGTCGTCAGGGGCCATTCTGAAAGGTCCCACTGAGTCCAGGCCCCATATAGTGAAGGGCCAGGACGGAGGGATTGTTCTTAGGGCTTGAGCCAGCACGTGTTGCTGCTTGGCGAAGAACTAGCACCCTTTGCACCACTGGACTAGGTCTTGAGCGTCAGTCAAGGCGGTAGGCCAGTAGAAGCCCGACCTGAAGGCTTTTCCCACAAGGTTGGCGGAGGTTGCGTGATTGCCGCATTCTCCACCGTGAATCTCTTGTAGGAGCTGGAGACCTTCAGACCTAAGGATGCATCTCATCAGGACGCCGTTGGAGACGGACCTCCGATAGAGCTTAGTGCCTATGATGACGTAGTTGGCGCCGCGCCTGACGATTTTCGAGCATTCGACCTTGTTTTCGGGGACGCGCTTCTCCAAGATATAGGAGATGAAGTCGAGACGCCAGTCATCTTCGGCTTCCGCCATGAGGACGTCGCGGCTGCCTGGAGAGGGCACATCACCCGACGATGTTTCTAGGTCGCTGAGAAGCCTCATCGATGGCTTGCGCAGGTCTTGAACGAATACGCCGGCCGGGACCAGCACGCATTTCGACCCCAGCTTGGAGAGGACGTCGGCCGCCACGTTGTTGTTGCAACAAACATGGTGGAATTCTAGGCCCTCGAAGTGGGCCTCGAGCTTCCATACCTCAGTGCAGTAGGCATTCATCGAGTCCTTCTTGATGTCGCACACCTTATTGACCTGGTCGATGACGACCTTGGAGTCACCGTAAGCAATGAACCACTTGATTCCAAGGGAAACAACAATGCGCAGTCCGTGGATCAAGGCCTCGTATTCGACGCCGTTGTTTGACGCCTTGTAGTGGATCTGCAGGACATATTTCAGGTTATCACCCTGGGGGAGATGAATAGTACACCCACACCTGCTCCTTCGAGGTTCAGGGAACCATCAAAATACATCTTCCAGTGCTCTGGCTTCTTCGTCGGTGGGGGTTGCTGGGTCTCTGTCCATTTAGAGACGAAGTCTACGAGGATCTTCGACTTGATGGCCTGTCGTGGATAGAACTCAAGCTCAAACTCTCCTAGCTCGACCGACCATTTGAGGATGTGCCCTGTGGTGTCACGGCTGCGTAGAATTTTTCCCAAGGGGAAGCTGGACACGACCTTGATCTTGTGCGACTGGAAGTAGTGCCGGAGCTTGCGCGAGGTAACGAGGAGGGCGTACAACATCTTCTAAGGTTGTGAGTACCTGATTTTGCTGTTAGATAAAACCTCACTAACATAGTAGACAGGTCGCTGGACGGGGTAGGATTATCCTTCTTCGGGTCGCTCCGCCATCAGGACTGCGCTGACCACCTGGGTGGACGCGGAGATGTAGAGTAGCAAGGTCTCTTTAGGCGTCGGGGGAAACATGACCGGAGGCGTCGTGAGGAAGGTCTTCAACTCCTCAAGCACCTGATCTGCCTCATCTGTCCACTCGAATTTGTCGGACTTTTTTAGCAGCTTGAAGAAGGGCAGGCCGTTCTCGCCAAGCTTGCTGATGAAGCGACCTAAGGCAGCTTTATGACGTCTTTCTTCTCGGTGGGTCTTTTCATCCTGCGAATGGCGTCGACCTTGGTGGGGTTCACCTCAATACCATGGTGGCTGACCATGAAGCCTAGGAACTTGCCAGATGGGACGCCAAAAGACGCACTTCTCCGGATTGAGTTTCCAGCGGTAGCGCCGGAGGTTGGCTAAGGTCTAGGCGAGGTCGGCGATGAGATTGTCCTCCACCGTGGTCTTGAGGACCACGTCATCGACGTACGCCTCTACGTTGTCACCAATCCGGGACTCCAAGCACTTCTGGATGGCCTTCTGGTAGGTCGCTTCAGCGTTCTTGAGTCCAAACGTCATGGTCGTGTAGCACTAGATGCCATGTGGTGTTATGAACGTCATTTTATCTTGGTCAGAGACTTTCAGGGCTATTTGGTGATACCTTGAGTAACAGTCGAGGAAGCATAGCAGGACACTTCCGGATGTGGAGTCGACGACCTGGTCAATGTGCGGAAGAGGGAAGGGGTCTTTAGGGCAGTGCCTGTTGAGATCGGTGTAGTCGATACACATTCTCCACTGACCGATTTTCTTGGGTACAACTACCGGGTAGGTGAGTCAAACTGGGGTTTCCACTCACGGATGAATCCGGCAGCTAGGAGCTTTATTATCTCTACTATAATGACCTCCTTGCGATCCTTCGCAAAGCAGCTCAACTTCTGCGTGACAGGCTTGTCCGTCTTGCTTACATCCAAGGAGTGCTCAGCCAGCTCCCTTGGAACACCCAGCATATCCGATGGGGTCCATGCGAATATGTCGGCATTGTCCCAGAGGAAACTGGTGAGCACGAGTTCCTATTTCTCCCTGAGGTTGTCGCCGATGACCACTGTCTTCTCTGGGTCGGCAAGGATGAGGCAGACCTTCTTTGTCGCCGGCGTAGCATCGAGGGCGGTGTCGGTGCACTTCTTCTCTGGGATGATAAGGTCGGTCAGGGCAACCTTCGCAGCTTCAGCAACGATGACTGCCGAGGCGTCGATGCAGGCATTTGTCATGGCGATCTCTTGGGCCTCGTTGTCGCACTTGAACGAGGTGATGAGGTCACCGTAAACAGTGAGGACCCCACTGGGAGCCGTTCAACACCAAATAGGTGTAATGCGGGATGGCCATGAACCTGGCCAGCATAGGATGACATAGGATGGCGTGGTACGAAGACTTGAAGTTAGCGACCTCGAAGATGAGGTGCTCCATGCAGAAGTTCTCCTCAGTGCCAAAGGTCACCGGGAGGGAGACCCGACCAATGGGGTAGGCCGCCTTGCCGGGGACGATGCTGAAGAAGGGCTCGTCACATGCTGTCAGCCTCTTGAAGTCGAAGTCCATTTTCTTCAAGGCATCCACGAAGATGACGTTGGGCCCGCTCCCACCGTCGATGAGGGGTCTGAGGGAGCAGGGCACCTTCAACTATTGGCTCGACAACGAGGGGGTAGGACCCGGGATCTGGGATATGGACCCAGTGGTTGGCTTGGCTGCTCCGACCAACGTAGGGGCTGCGATGGCTTGGTGTGGATGAGCTGGATCTCACACTTGTCCTTGCGGTACCTCCTATTGCTCGTGCTAGTCTTCAGGCCACCAATGATCATGTTGATTGACCTCTTGGCCTGTTGGATGGGGTCGTTGCGGTTGCCAGTCGCCGGTGGAGGAGGTAGGTCGCGCTCGTCGCGGCGTTCCTGCAGCTGTTGCTCATCACATCGCCGATCATCGCGGTGACCGTCATCGCCACGGCCACGTCGATCGTCGCGGCGGTTGTTGTTGTAGCGATGTGAAAATGACCAATTGTCGTCGCCTCTGGATCGCTTCGGGTCATCAGGTGTACGGAACGCCCTCTTGAACTGAGAGCATTCGCGAACGGTGTGAGTGGCCCCCTCGTGGAACGTGCAGGGGCTGTCGAGCACCGCATTGAACTCTTCGACGTATGACGTCCCTCCGCCGCAAGCACCTCGGAGGGCCGCTTACGCAACTTGGAGCTTGGGTCAGTTACGGTGCCAGAGGTCCCTACGTTGCACTTGGCGTCGAAGTCGAACTGGTTGACCAGCGCTTCGTCGGTGTCGATGAGTTTGTTCACAACCTCTATGAGTGTCGCGACTATGGTGGCGCCCGACTCATGGATCTTCTCGAAGACCTTGCGGTCTCTGATGCCCTTCTTGTAGCTGTCGACGACCTGGTCATCCTGAACACCAACACAGGTGTTGCAGTTCTCGAAGAACCGGTTGGTGTAGTCGCGGTGCCGCTCGTTGGTCTTCATGGTGACCCTCCTGAGGTTGAAGGCTTTCCCAAGGCGATTATAGGTCGCCTGGAAATTTGAAGTGAAGGCCTGGGATAGGTCAGCCTAGGACTTGATGCTGCCTGCCGGGAAGATGTTGAGCCAGACCGACGGCGCATCGCCCATCACTAGCGGGGAGTAGGCCGCCATGTGATCGAAGTTTCCACTGGACGCCTTGACAGCGACGTAGTAGGTTGACAAACAGATATTGGGGTCGGAGTAGTTGTTGTACTTCTGGATGTTCGACTTGAAGTTGAAGGGGTAGGCGACCGATCAGAGGCGAGGGGCCAATGCAGGGAAGATGGTGATGGCCATGTCATCGCCACCATCTCCGACCTGAGCGCCGCCTTGGCTCTACGCAGGGGCCACGACCTGGGATCTAGGCTGGCGATCCGAGTTCGGAACAGGACCCTCAGGGTGGCCGTAGTCTGCCTCGTACTAGGCACTTCACCTGTTCTCGACGTCGTGGCAGTCGCGCTCCTCACGCTCCATGATGCGATGGATGGCGCCTAGTGGTCCATACTCGCGATCGTAGTTGAGACGATGCCGCAGCTCCTGTCGGTGTTTTAGAACGGCAAACCTACCAAGGGGGTACCTGAGGTAGTAGATTGTGCGGTGAGGATCGTGATCGGGAGACCGAGAACTCGAAGGTATGCACAAGGACACGGGACACAAGATTTATACAGGTTCGGGCCGCCAAGGTGGCGAACCCTACGTCCTGTTTGGGGGATCAAGTATGGCGCCTTGCGCTTGGTGTTGGTTTGAGATCAGGTCAGGTGCCCGACTAGGTACCTGGCCCTCCTTTATAAAGTCAAGGGGCAGGTTCCTAGTCGGTTACAAGGCAGGAGTCCTAGTCGGATTACAGGGGAATTCTAGTAGGAGTCCGTCTTCATCCTTCCTTGCATGGGTACCCGGGGAGTATGCCCAACAAACCCCCGAGCACATTGTAGTCGAGTGTAGTAGTTCGAGTAGTCTTGAAGCTTCTGCGAGTAGTTCTTGAGCATCCTCGAGTACTGCTTGGAGAAGTCTTCAATAGTACTTGAACTGCCGCGAGGCTGGAAGGTGGTCTAGCTCATTTGTCTTGAAGTCGAGATTATATGGAAGTGCAGTTGCAAAAATCGCACTCCATATGGAGTAGCCCCCGAGCCTTAGGTTGAGTCACGAACTCTAGCTGAGGGTCAATCTTGATTCTGAATCTTCCGTCTTGAAAAATTTGAACGATGGGTGTAGCATAGTACCCCCGAGCCTTGAAATGATTAGGTAATCAATTCAAGGGTCTTCAGTGTTCGCGAAAGCCATCATCCGAGTACTCTTGTAGCGTGTAGCTCCCGATAAAGAGAGCCGTATGAGCCACATCGAATAGTTGTTGGTGCGGAGCCTCTGAGCTTGAGAGCGAGCGAAGCCTGCTGAAGTTATCCTCGAGTAGTATGTTGAGTGCAGCCCCCAAGCTGGAGAGATTTCGAGTAGTAATTTGGCATCATGCCATGGAGATTGAGAAGTAGTCGTGTCGTCAGAGCGGACTTTAGGTGCGACCAAAGTCGACTTAAGATGCCAGCAGTGCGGACTTTAGAATGCGACTTAAAAACTGAAGTTGACTTTGTGCCGCGCAGAGCGGACTTTGAGATGCGACTTGAAAACCAAAGTCGACTTTAGTTGCCGCACAGGGCGGACTTTGAGTTGCGACTGAAGAAGTCAACTTTAGATTGCCGCGTAAAGCGGACTTTGGATGCGACTGTAGTAGTCGACTTTGTGCCACACGAGGTGGACCAAGGGGGTACCTGAGGTAGTAGATTGTGCGGTGAGGATCGTGATCGGGAGACCGAGAACTCGAAGGTATGCAAAGGACACAGGACACAAGATTTATACAGGTTCGGGCGGCCAAGGTGGCGAACCCTACGTCCTGTTTGGGGGATCAAGTATGATGCCCTGCGCTTGGTGTTGGTTTGAGATCAGGTCAGGTGCCCGACTAGGTACCCCGTCCTCCTTTATATAGTACAGGGGGCGGGTTCCTAGTCGGTTACAAGGCAGGAGTCCTAGTAGGAGTCCCTCTTCATCCTTCCTTGCATGGGTACCCGGGGAGTATGCCCGACAGCTCCCACTCCTCACGCTCGCGATAGCACTGCTCGATATAGTCGCGAGTGTTGTAGCCACACCCGTTCTTGTCGAGGTTGGTGCGGAGGTCGCTGTCTTTCGCGTCATTCGCCCGAGGCTGGTCGGGGTTGTGCTGGTCGACTTCTTCCTGGATGGTGGGAAGTTTGCTGTGTGCAGGTCGATTAGATCACTACGTGAATGCCGGCTTGATGAGGATGTCGCAGACTTGGATGCCGCACTCCTTTCTTCTACCAGGGCTGTAGCAACCCGAAGGTAGGCCATGGCTGTATCAGCCTCGGGTGATGGGTTAGCTTGCTAGAGATGTGCCATAGCCGCGCCCAGGTTGGCTTGAGGGCTATTGAACGTCGGTGTGACGTCCCAGGTTTTTAATTACCGTCATTAACGCTAATGACCGGGTCAGCCGAGTCAAACACCGGTCCAACCTAGGTCAACCTGGGTCATCACCTCGAAAACCTCGCCAATGAACCCCAATGAACCCCTTGACCAAGTCTACACACACCCATGGTGGACCCGTGGTCAAAGGCACGGTCAAACCCCGCTTACCGTTGACGTCAGCGAATGTCATCCAGAACTTTTGCCGCGTTCTCCAAAATTCACCTAAACACTTCAAAATCTACCTTAAGGAAAGTTGTCCATCTTGTTGAGGGACACAACTTTCATGTAGATTGGCATTTCAAATTCTGGGTGGAAATGGGTGAACAACTTGATCGATTGTCAGTACCTCCTGTTCACAGGGACAGGCCGGCATTCAGAGTTGGCACGACGTTCCTGCAAAATCCGTCGAGAAAAACACTAGACGGCCTTTGTGAAAGTTGTAGGGGATAGTTAGACGTACAACTTTCCTATTCATCGCTTGGTGCACTTATATTCAATTTTTAGGAGAAAATCGTGCTCGAAGTAGCCTGTTCTGAGCAGCGCAGCGCCGGGACTCGGCCGCGCCGCGACGACGCGCCGGCCGCCGCGGCCGGGCGCGCCACACGCGCGCGCGCGCCGCCGCCGCCGCCTCCGCCGTCCGGCCCCACCGGCGCGCGTTCCCAAGGCCGCCCGCGCCTTCCCGAGGTCACGACTCGCCTCCCGATGCCTTGAACGCCGGGAATGCCTCGTGCCCGTGCCGCCCGTACGCGTCATGCCATGGACCACCGATCCGTTCGTGTTTCCCTCTGTCAGGCACGTGTTCCCGAGGCCTTGGCACTCGCGCCCACCTCGGTGGCCGTGGGCGCCCCCTGGGGCAGGTCGCTGCGCCTTAAAAGCAGGCCGGCGCTAGCGGGTCGAAGGGAGGCCGCGCCTCATGCGCTTAGACATCAGCGCCGGCGAAGCTTCAATCATGCGCGGCTCCGCCAATATCAATTGACTCCTCACCTCCACAAACCCTCCAGGAACTACCCCGCCGCCCGTAGCCTTCCCCGAGCTGCCCCTCTAGCCGGAGCAGCCGCTCCGGGCGGGCACCGCACGGCCCTGCCGCGGGGCACCCCCGCCGGCCGGCCGTTCGCCACCAACCAAGCCCCAAATCGACCCCTAGTGGCCCATAGGCCACTCCCCTACCATCCCCCCGGCCGGCTCCGGCGATCCCCGGCCGGAATTGCCGCCGGACCGCCGCTGCCTGCGCCCCAGGGACCACATTGCGAAACAGAAGCTCTTTCCGAGGGCCTTCCTGCAAAGTGGTAACTCCAATAATAATGTGCTTTGGCTGTTTCTTGTAAATGGCGTAGGAAATCGTAGAAAAAACAGAAAAATGCAAAACCAATTTTGTTGGATCTGTTGTGAATTATCCTACAACTTTTGTTATTCTTGCCTGAGCTAATTCATGTTAGTATTTGCATGAAAATACAAATGTGAAAAACCTGGATCTGTAATATCTCAAAATATATAAATCCTCTGTAGCTAATTTTTGGATGTGTTGTGTGTGAGGTCATGAATAGATCCTATGCCAAAAATTGCACAAAGTTATGATGTAAATATTTGTATTAAAATGTTTTTCCATCTTTGCCAGATCTGCATAAATGATTTTTCTAGCTAAAAATAATCAGGTTTTTGCAACCAACTTTTGCATACTGTCTTTTAATTCCAAAACACACCTCTGGTGAATGAATCACGATTTTATAATTACCAAAAGTATTTATTCTTGAATTATGCTTGATTTTCTTTGAAACTTTATAACTCAAGTTCCATAATAGCTCTAGGTGTATGTGCTGCACCTCTAGGCTAGTTTTGAACCATATAACATGTGTGAGAAAGTTTGGATCATTTTGTTGAGTATTTATTTCTGTGTGCCTTTACCTTGTCCATCTAGCTAGGTTTTGTCTTTTTCAAAAATAATTAATTTCTAGCTATCCAAAGCACGCATGTGTGTCCAGTAGCTTGTTATAGGTGTTTAGTGGTTAATACACCCTTCCACTGAATTTTATTAATTAATTCCATGAATAAAAGTTATGTAAGTCATTAAGGGCTTAATAGTCATTAAATGGGAAAAATCACCAAACCCATCCTTGGTAACTTGTGTGTGGTTGTAAATTGATTTAAAAAGCTAAATGTACCCACCCACTACTGTTTGTGAAGTTGAATTAAATTATTTATATATATATGTACACAGTCACTGTCAAAAAGAATATCTAATAAAGAGCTGCATATTGTTCCTTTTGGAAGAGTATGTTAAATGTATTTCTTATCTAGGTGAATGTGTCCAACTAATACACCCCTTGATTGTCACTTGTGGTTTGTGGTGAATTAAATTAAAAATCGTCAATTAAATCTTGAATTTACATCCTCGTGTAGATCTCCCGAGCGGTAGCTGTACGCGTGTGCCGGAAGGAGGAGACGGAGGAGCTGACGGAGACGTGCACCACATCGTTGTAGAGCAAGACCTGGACCAAAGTCTAGAAGGGCCCAAGGCTAACCTTGCCATCGAAGGCAAGCCCCAGATCATTAACCCTGATTTTGAAATTTATGTAATTATCGTTGCTATGATTGCGCATTTACGTTTCAGGAGTTGATTTGAAACCCTAGATGCATGATCCCTAGGTACCTATGTCCTTTTACTAGTATGCTAGGTCGATAGCTGCTATGCTATAGGACCCGGTAGAAGTCGAGTGATGTTCGTCACTCGCGAGAATAGGTTCTTATGTTGGAATCATAAGATGTTTATAAATGGATTGCTCATGTGGTATGAGCGTAGGATTTGGGCTCCGGTCCAGTGGCTTTCGTGGGCTAAGCTTTTGAACGTACTAAACACATGCCGGGTATGGGACCGGTAAGCCTAGTACCCGATTGACGCGGTAAGGGAACCTTTCCCTACTAAACCTGGGGCACTTGTGTCCCCCTGCTTGCAACAGTGTGGTACCTGCGTGAGTCTGGACGTTCATGTGGGAGCGATCCAGTAAGCCTTGTACCAAGGAATGTAGGTTCCGCTCCTGAGCTGAAGATTGACGGGAACCGCCTGGTCGGTGTATACGCTGGGGTATGCATTCTTTCGTGTGTTTAGATCTACCTTGCAAGGTTTAAATCAATCGACTGTCGGCCTCTCACCGTTATCCGAGACTGCTTAATCAACTGGCCATGATATCCCATAATGATGGAACTCGAGGAATATTGTTGTATGAATTAATTGCTTGTCCACTTCTTGATTGAATTAGATGGCACATTTAGATATGATAATCAACTAGAACTTGTGCTAAAAGATTGAAAGTAAGGATCTACTCTTAGTGGCTGTTCAGCAAAAGAAACTCCACCAGCCAAAAGCCTTTCATGTCTAGAGTTGGTGATGTAATTATCACCCGATGGTTAAGTCTTGCTGAGTATTAGTATACTCAGCCTTGCTGTAAAACTATGGTTGCAGGTGTTGTTGACCGGAAGGGTGGCGACAAGTGATGACATCACGGATGGCCTCCTGTGATGTTTACCGTTGCGCTAGTTTATTTTATTTCCGCTGTTTTCAAACTCTGAACCTTTACTCCATGTCATGAACAATGGTTTGTAATAAATTAGGTTAACTCGTGTTGTACTCTGGACTCGCCTTCGCGTGAATTTAATGCATATGTCGATCCTCTGTTTGAATTCCAAGTGATTTACCGGGCGTTAACCCGGCAACTAACGACAGGATGATACTTTACTATTGCTTAATGGCCAAAGTGGATCGGTCTTTGGCGATAGTATGGTATTTTCCTGGGCGGGTTGTCACAGCCGGTAGCCCTGCTTCCTCGAACTCGAGACGCAAGCCTCGGGCGCACAGAGGTACCGCCTAGCGCTGCTCCTCCGCCCGTCGCTGGGCGCGGTTGGCAATGCCCTGGATCCGACGTGCCTCCTCGGAGTCCGTTGCGCTGACCCGCGGTGGTTAGTTCGTCGAAACCACCAGGACCCGCCGCCGGATGGAACTTTGGTCATTGGGGGAGACGTGGATTCGGACCTTCTGAAACTCTCTAACGTCTGGAGACATGGGAGTTCGCGTGCTGCGAGGAGCAGTACGCTCCTAATCGATCTTCTTTCGCAGCCGACAGCCGCGGAGGGTGTGTCGTGCGCCCTTGTGATAGGTGCACGGTACGTCGAGCAGATCGCAGCGGGAGCGAAGCCCGGTCTTGAGATCACCGGGTGACTCGCGCCGCCCAGATTGGATCTGGGAGTACTTGGTCGCCTGACGGATGTAGGCGTCGCTGGGTGGTCGCAGACCGAAGGGGAAGATCTTGCGACGCGACGCGGTCTGCATTGAGCGCTAGCTGGGCTCTCTCGCAAATCTGGAGGGTCTCCTCCATCATTTCGATGACGCACTCCATTCCCTGAACAATGTCATAGGGTTTGGGCGGGTGGGTCTTCAACTTCAGATCGGAAGAGGGGGTGGCGACGGGTGTTGCGGAAATTTTTCACAGCGATCGCCGGGGAGGTCGCCACCGCCTGAGGTCGTTGTGAACAAGCCGAAGCAGATCTCCATGGGGTTGACGAGGATGTCCGCCATTCTCGTCGGAAGAACAACTCCAGATCGGGGCACCATGCTGCACAGCGAGTTCCCGATCACCTCTACGTGACGCGCCAACTGTCAGGGGGTGAGACCTGGACAGATCCGCTAGGGGGCGAAGCAGTTGTAGGTTGATTGGAGGGGATCAGGACCTAAGAGCGTAGGTGATAGTTCGCAAGAGGAACTCGGAATACGGTGAGAATGGCTAAGGACACATGGATTTAGACTGGTTCAGGCCTCCGGAGAGTCAAACCCTACGTCCAGTATGCGGTGGAATTATGAGTGAATGGGGAAGTCCCCTCGAATGGAGCTCTAGGATGCCTTATATGGTCAACGGGCTAGGGCTTCCATTCGAGGTCGGTGGACCCTCATCGGGGTCGGTTACAAGTTATGAAGGTCATCTTCCGTGATTACAGGGTGAATCCCGCGATCTGCGGACCTACTGGCGGCGCGGTGCCGCGACCTAGGGGAGAACCTTGCGCCGCAAGCCTTGTGGGTCTTCCCGGATTTGGATAAGGTCGCCCGGGGTCTTCCAAGGTCACTGAGGTTGTGGATAAAGTCTTCGGGTCCACTTGCAGGTCGGTGGGGCTTCCGACAGGTCGGGTCCACTTGACAGAGACCTCCATGACCATGGTCGGTGGGGACCCAAATAGTGAGGTAGTATGTCTCTCACTAGAACTAACTCGTATGTTACCTCCTAAGCCGTAGTGTACCAATGAGAGAACGGGTCACACTACCTCACTATTATTCTTTGTGATTGTTAGGATTACCATCGGACATTTCTGGTGTCATTGCTAGGAACTCACGAACATAGCAATGATGTTAAGAAATGCCAACAGGTCCACCTCCCACCTTGGGCCCCTTTATAAATGTCAACCAATTAAGCTTATTACATACTTGTAGAATTTGAGGCGCTGCTAGAGAAGAAATGGAGGGAGGGAGGGAGGAGAGACATTGCCTGAACTCAAGTATACATGAGACATGTATATTCTCCTCCTCCTTCCTTTAGTAATTGATCGATTGATTTTAATGTTCTAATAGTTGTAAAAAAATCAACCGCCTTAGTCTTATTTTCAAATATTGTAAAAATTCTCACATCAACACTACCTAAGTAATATTAAGAGATTTGAAGCGATTTCTGTGTGTTTTAGAGATTTGAGGCGATTTCTGTGTGTTTTGGCTGACACAAAATTTATCTATACTATAAGGAGCGAAGACAATTGAAAACTTTTCTCACCCAAATCGGACCCACCTTACCCCTCACGCCGGACCCACCCGTCATACGTTTTTGGAAGGGGATAAGGTGGAAGGACTATGAAGTAAAAAAATCACAATTTGGAGAGCGTTTCTGCCAAAAACGAAAATTTTTTCTCACCCACCACGTGCGTACCCACCCACTTATACCCGCCGGCCCACACGACCACCCCTTAGGGCCCTGATCGAGATCAGGCTGCGCACCCTCCACGCGCTGCCGCTACCTTCCCTCGCGAGTGCCGTCGCATCGGGGGACATGCCGCACTCTTCCTCGCCGGCTGCCAGCACCAAGGGTCGTCACCCACTATGGCCACGATGACACCGCCCGCAGCTCCCGCTGTTGCTGCAGCCCACGCCACACCTCGTCGGGAAACCCCGGCTCCTATTGTTCTTCATGCTGAGCTTGGGGCGGTGCTCGTTAGGACGCGAGGAGCTTGAGCCTGCCCCAGCCGCGAGCATGCGGCCAACGGTGAGAGCATGCCAGCATGGTGGTGGCGCCACGGCTGGGAGCCTCAGCGTGACTGCGCAATGGCCATGCCCATTAGTTCTGCCATGACCATGTTTCAAACTATGTGATCCTTGATACTTCGAGCTCCAAATTAAAAATTTAAACAAGCCTTTTCTTGTGCAAACACTGCTGACATTAGTTGCACATGGTGCATACAACCCATTTTGCATCTTCTTGACGAAGGTTTATACACAAAATCACCCATGAATGAATTTCAAACACAACTAACAGTAACTGTTTCAGACTTTCACACTTGGAAAATATTTCATCCTTGAGAAATTATGATAGCATCAGATTCTATTATTGCGCCTTGACTCCACTGAACTTAAAGGTACAATAACATCTAAGTTTGATTATTGCTCAATTGAATCTAAGTTTACGTATGAAGTATTTCATAATACAGTTCCAAAGTGATAATCTCATCACTAATTTCAGAATTGGAGATTTTTCAAATAACACATAGTAACACACATGGCTGAAACTTTGCCTATTTAATTGAGGTATCAAAAACACAATTGCCACACAATGGTATACACAAATGCAATTGTAGTTTACAGATGGATCGTGTGCCAGTGGGTTGTATGTGATGTCTTTAGGTTAACCTGTCAATTTGCCACGTCCATGTACTAGCAATTTTGCAGTTTCCCCCCGCGTCCGACTAGAGACCATTGGTTGGAAAAAGAATATAATGGGGACGTGGGTTCCCGATCTTCTGTCAGGTGGAGATAGCTATCGATTTGGTGGAGATGTCACACAAACGATCAGACTTCCAATCAACACAACTAGAACCCCGCAATCGCAGCACCACTTCTCCTCTGGTTATCAACCATGCACTGCACGATTGACCTCGCCACGAGGGCTAATCCTTGCCTGAGAATCGAAAGGCACAAGCAAGAACAAGAAAGAAACACAATCTGGAAAATTGCAGATGAATGATTAAGCTCACAAGTTGGGGTCTCACAAACCGATCGAGCGGCGAACTGTTCTTGACAGAATGACTTAAGCAAAACCCTTGTTGGACTTCTTCTACTCCATTCCATGCACCAATCATGATCGTATGCATGAGTGTCATGTCCTCATCATTCTCCCCTTCTTGATGAAAAGCCGTCCTCGGCGTCGATTGTACTTGGAACCGATTCTGCACAACACAAGAGCGAACGGGATTTCGAAAACCAAAGAAATCAAAATTATTGTGAGGAGGAATGTCACCATGTCTCCAATTGGTGAATATGTCATTTTGCATATAAAATTTAGCGATCATGTAAGCATCTGGATCGGATGACACATAATATTTGGCAACACTACCCTGCAAAAGATTAGTACCAACAAAAGACAAAGTAGGCATAGGTAGCAACCAGCAATGCTCCCCTTCTTGGAAGTAAACTTGGTTCACAGAAACTGAACTAGACAAAGGTGAATGAATATGTGTAGTGTGGCTGCCCTCTAGTCGATCAAAATTGAGCACAACAAAAGGATAATTCAAATTTTCACAAATGTACACTCGATGTATCATATATTGTCCTTTGTTGTTATATTTGCCAATAACATGATATGAATGTCTAGACAACCATAGAAAATCAGCATGTGCAAAAATTCTCTCTTCTAAACAATCTAGATTACACAAATCATCGAATTCAATGTAATCCAAAGTATGTAAAGAAGACAATAATTTTTGCTCATCATGTGCACTAGCAATAGGACTAACATGTTTATATCCAGCAGAAGTGTTTGGTTTCAAAACATATAAAACTAAAGCATTTTCAAACAATTCATCTTTATCACAAGGAATATCAAGCGAATCATCATGTGACATAGATAAATCTAGAGAGGGTTCCACTAACAATTGCTCTTGGATAGCATGGTGTGTGGAAAAATTCAGCATATTATGACAATTCTCACCTTCTATAATTATAGCACCATGGTCATTACCTCGTGTCCTCGGTAGAAATATCGGGTGCACCGTGAAGTGGTGGTTCTGAATTTTCACATGAGGATGTGAGCTCCTCATTTTCTTCTATGTCATCCTTGTCCTCTTGCTTTTGTTCGGAATCCCGCAAAAGGTTAGGTGGAGCAAGAGATACAACAATGGACCGATCCTCTAAACTAATCACCTCATCATATGAATTTAATGTAGGAGGTGGATGAACAAAAGTTTCTCTCATAAGAATTTTCATAGCATTCCAAGTTTGAGGTTTATCAGAATTATTTAAAGACTCCCACCAAGATAAAGCTGAGTGTCGCAAAACACTAGCTGCATTTTTTACCTTCCTCCTTGGACACATAAAACAAGTAGCAAATATTTCTTCAATGGCAATTTCCCACTCCATGTATGCATCAGCACCCACACCATTGTATGTTGGTGGATATGAAGAATCTGTCATGGCTAGAAGACAGAAAAAAAAACAACACAAACGGTGAAGTTTATCCCTAATAATCTCACTACACACTCCTCTCAGGTGGAACACCGGAACACACTCTATTGTGTCTTACCAAGCTCGTACAAGTGTCTGACGAAATACCAAGCAAATGATACTTACCAAAGGGAGTGAAACCACGATTACAAGGTCAAAGCTGTATTGATCAGAAGAAAGTATGTGGAGCTTGGGAGGCCAAAATATAATATGAAGGATTAGCAAATATCGAATGCAGATTAGCGAAGTTCAATAAGTGTCCAAGGCACAAGTCACAATTGCTGGATAAGACGGGTCCTATCGTAGTACAACAAGGTAAAAATAACAAGGAACGATGGACAAAACTCAAAGAACTTAGCAGAATGGCAGTTCTGTAAATAGAGCAGTTTTTTCAGCACTAGTAGAAATCAAAAACGGGCGCTTCCAAAGGGGTACCAGCAAACGAGTTGATCTTTGGCCAAATTTTTTACCACTGAACTAAGATCACCAAAGATGGAAGCACAAGAAAAATCACCTGAAACAAAGGTGTATTGCGGCCTAGAGAAATTCTGGAACTTTTTCAGAAGTCCCTCGAAACGAGTAAATGAATTTTTTATTTTTCTTCCTGATTTTTTTTGAATTTTTTGAGAACGGCGAAACCGACAAAGTCGGTGAATCGTATGTGCAACTTTTCGTTTCCAAGCTCCTGTAAAAATTTGAGCCAAAATGGAGCACCGAGCGAAAAGTTATGCCTGTTTTATGGAAGGTCACTCAACCTATGTTTTCCAAAAGGCACAAATCGGCAGGGAAACGCGGCGGTGGCTATGGAACGCAGGGCACAATCCTCCCCGGTATAAGCCGTAGGTATTGCAAGATTATGAATCAAGGAGGGGCTCAAAGGCGGTTTGCAACCTATCTATGGCTGGCGTGGCAGGAATTTACACAAGGCGGCTAGCGAGGGCAAGTCGAGTGATGTGGTGGCTCGACTTGTAATATGGAAAAGGTGGATGGGCTAGCGGCGGAAACAAAACAGCGACGGCGCGGTTGAACTACGATGATGAACACGACCTAAACCAGCAACAAGACTTGAACATGGACACAAACTCAACAAAGCAATCTGAAAACGAAATTGCGAGGCTAAAAACTAGGGTGGTAGGACAGCGGAAATTTTTTTAAGCTTTTTGTGGACTATGGGACGAAGGCGAAAACACTCAAAACTAGGGTAAGCCTGACGGTGATACCTGAGTCTCTGATTACCACTTAATGGGGACGTGAGTTCCCGATCTTCCGTCAGGTGGAGATAGCTATCGATTTGGTGGAGATGTCACACAAACGATCCGACTTCCAATCAACACAATTAGAACCCCGCAATCGCAGCACCACTTCTCCTCTGGTTATCAACCATGCACTGCACGATTGACCTCGCCACGAGGGCTAATCCTTGCCTGAGAATCGAAAGGCACAAGCAAGAACAAGAAAGAAACACAATGCGGAAAATTGCGTATGAATGATTAAGCTCACAAGTTGGGGTCTCACAAACCGATCGAGCGGCGAACTGTTCTTGACAGAATGACTTAAGCAAAACCCTTGTTGGACTTCTTCTACTCCATTCCATGCACCAATCATGATCGTATGCATGAGTGTCATGTCCTCATCAGAAGATGAGGGAGAGGAGAGAGGTACGCGAGGATAAGCGTCAGGAGGTGTCGTCTTCATTATGAAGACGAAGGTGGGTGATCTGCTGGAGGGGCTACAGTGTATATTTTCCCCTCGTTTTTGAGTATGGGTGTGAGGATGAGTCTTTTTACATTGTGGCCCTCGTGAAGATACAAATAACATGGTGCTTTTAGACCGGTTAAAAGGTATGCGTCAAAATAAATTAACATTTCAATGCAAAACTTAAAAATTAACATGGTGTTTTTTATTTACGCATGGTAACATTTTGTCAAATAGCCACACAACGGTAGACACAAATACAATTATAGTTAATCTTAGCTACATGTACATCGTTGAATGACTTACTGACGAACCCATTGTCTATGAGTTGTCTATATCTGTAAATGCACCAATTCATAATTTATATAGGTTATTTACATGTGCGTGTAGCACGTGCACCTTAGCAGTTTTTTAAAGCTGCAAAGGAATCAGCAGTCCGAACTCCAAAGCCAAAGGTCACGCCCGCCTCTTCCACCCCCCACACCAACACGGCAACACTTCCCCAAATCCCCCAAATCTCACCGGCTCTGCTAATCTCCGGCGATCTACACCCTAGCCGCCTCCGATAACCGCAGGCGCCAGGCAGCACCCGCCTGCTCCTCCTACGGGAGCCCAGGGAACAGCACAGCTCCGTGGAAATCTGTAGCAGCGGCGGTGGGACGAAGCAAGAGAAGAGGGGATGACTAGCCTATCGATCACTGTGATGACGCTGAACCTGCACGAAGGCGAGCGGCCGAGTGAGAGCCCCAACACCTGGGAGAAGCGACGGGACATCTGCGTCAGCGTCATCACAAGCTACTCCCCCACCATCCTCTGCACACAGCAAGGTGAGCGGCGATTCAGCTAAAGGAACTTGGGAATCTGGTCTATCGCATCTCTTGCATTCAACTGATTTGGTTCAGAAGCGCAAGTAGATGCCGATTTGATGCATTGTCTTGTTAGAAATAAGTAGTGCAGCTGCGGAATAGGGATGGGACTGATTAACTGAACTTGATCCTTCCTATTAAATATTAATATATAAGCCGGCATTGTGGGATCCTTAATTTTTTTACTGAACATGATGATAGTTTGAGCTACTCATTCTGTGTGCCACAAGTTTGACCGAATTTGAAAAAAATACGTGCAACATTTGTATCTCCAAATAAATTTGTTAAAAAAATAGATTCAAATATCTATCTAACTATATTAATTGTGTACTATAAATATTAATATATTATATATATATACTATTTTGCTATAGTGCACCTGTACAGAATGCACCCACCCTTGTTGCAACTAGGTCTTGTCCAGTTGCAACTGGAGCTCATTCTGGTTGCAATTTGTTCACGTCGGGTTGCAATTAGGAGTCTAGTTGCAATTGGTTCGTGTCCAATTGCAACGGAGTCAGATTTGTTATAATTAGTTCCGTCGAGTTGCAATTAGTGTAGTGTCACAGTTGCAATCGGTTACTCTCTTTGTTGCAATCGGTTCGCGCCTAGTTGCGGCTCACTCGGGTCTAGTTGCAATTGGTTCTCGTTGAGTTGCAATTGGTCCGTCAAGTTGCAATTGGTTTACTCGAGTTGCAATTGGTCCGTCAAGTTGCAATTGGTTCACGTCGAGTTGCAATTGGTCCGTCAAGTTGCAATTGGTTAAGCTGCGAAGTTGCAACCGCAGGGTCTGTGCATTTGTTTTACAGAATGCACCTGGGTGCATTTTAGTATCACCCTATACTGTTTTGCTATAGTGCACCTGGGTGCATTCTCTATAGAGAATGCACCCACCCTTGTTGCAACTAGGTCTTGTCCAGTTGCAACTGGAGCTCATTCTGGTTGCATTTTGTTCACGTCGGGTTGCAATTAGGAGTCTAGTTGCAATTGGTTCGTGTCCAATTGCAACAGAGTCAGATTTGTTATAATTAGTTCCGTCGAGTTGCAATTAGTGTAGTGTCACAGTTGCAATCGGTTACTCTCTTTGTTGCAACTGGTTCGCGCCTAGTTGCAGCTCAGCTGGGTCTAGTTGCAATTGGTTCTCGTTGAGTTGCAATTGGTCCGTCAAGTTGCAATTGGTTTACGTCGAGTTGCAATTGGTCCGTCAAGTTGCAATTGGTTCACGTCGAGTTGCAATTGGTCCGTCAAGTTGCAATTGGTTAAGCTGCGAAGTTGCAACCGCGGGGTCTGTGCATTTGTTATACAGAATGCACCTGGGTGCATTTTAGTATCACCCTATATATATATATAGTCAAAGTTATTTCTTAGGAAGCGAAAATGATAGTCTTTTTGGACGGAGGGAGTAGGTTTTTATTTGGTTTCCTTTTCCCCATTTGGCAAAGGGGTTGCTGCTTGGTTTGGGCAATGGTAGGAGTGCCGTATCGGTGGGATTTTAGTTCTTCAATTGAAGCTCCACTCCTGCATGCTTTTCTAAATTTGGCTGAAAATAGCGGGTTTGGCTTACAGGCTTGAGATGGCAGTTGGACTACCTACAACAGTGCTTGCCTGGTAAGATTTGTGAACTTCAGTGTTACTGGCTATTCTTGTATGCTGACTTCTGTCTGATGATAATAATGCACTTTATGCCTAATATAACTTCGATAGTTCTATTATCATAGTACTCGTTATCTTTGTTTTCAGAAAAGCTACCTACTTTTTTTTCAAGCTAGGAGCGATAAACCATCACAAGAAAAAAAAGTGGGCTAAATGTCTCCCTTGATTGATTTGTAGAAACAAATATATATTAATATTCCCTGATACCTTTTAGCTCTATTTATAACTTGTGAAATCTACAATGAATTCATCAATCAATTGTATATCAATAACTAATCAATCAAATTGTTAGTAAATGTGACTTAACCTGTGGTACATTGTTTAACATTTGGTAGTAGGCATGCAGGTTCTCAACAAAACCAAATTTATGGTTCAGAAAAAATTACTGTCACACAATGTTTCAAAGGCCTTATGGATCTTTGTTGCTACTGTGGCCCCTAGAAGCATAGGGGGATTCACTCATTGGTGTCAATTCAGCGATCTGTGGACCTTTGAACTTGCTTTTTTTTGGAAAACGCACGATAACTGCGCTTCATTGAATTAGAGAGAGAAAAGAGGCCCCCCTACAACTCCTCTCTCATGTGGGGGCCAGGTATGAGAGCAGGTTACACAAAGACTAACTTAAAAAAAGGCAAACAGGACCTGACGAGACCTAGACCTATCAACTAGATTACACCAGCCAAACCCAGACCATCTAATTTCTTGGCACCGACCAAACACCACAGGTTGTGCTCATCCTTGAGATACCTCATGATTGTGTTGACAGAGGGAGGTAAGCCTTAAAAAACACAGGAATTCCTGTGCTTCCAGATCATCTGGGCACCCGGAATAATTAGGGAATTGACCCCTTTCTTGTATTCCCTTTTCACCTTTTTTATAACTCTGCGCCACCAATCTGCAAAGCTGCACCCCCTTGTCTAGGAACACAATCCCCCAAGTTCAAGGGAGCAAGAAGATTGAACCAAACCTGGCTAGTCACCACACGGGAGACTAAAATATGTTGTACAGTCTCATCTTCCTGATCACAAAGAGGACATTGCTCCGGGTGAGGCAGTCCTCTTTCTAATTTGTCAGCTGTCCAACACCTGTTTCAGATAACCATATGTCGGTGGAAATCGGGCCCGAAGGTGGACGCCGACACAACAGCCCCCTGATGGATCCGCCCTCGTAAATCGGGAACTACTTCAGAGTGTTTGCCTCCAGTCGTTCCTCTACTAGTACAACGCTGACTGCTGTGTCGGTTGCCGCGATGTACAACAGTAGATCAGCCTTCGGGGATGGCTTAGACATGACTGCCGCCTCTTCCAAGTAATTCTCAGATCTTCGAATGCTTGTTGCTGTTCCGCACCCCACTGAAAAACCGTGTCGCGCGAAGCACCTTAAAGAAGGGTAGGCTTCGTTCGGCTGCCTTGGAGATGAATATGTTCAGCGATGCAATCCTCCCCGTCAGCCTTTGCACCTCTTTTCTGCTACTTGGTTGCTGCATTCTTCGTAGCGCCTCGATTTTCTGAGGATTGGCCTGTATGCCCCGTTTGGATACCATGCAACCCAACAGCTGCCCCTTACGGATACCGAAGATGCACTTCTCTGGGTTTAGCTTGAGCCCATCACGCCTCATGTTGTCAAATGTTTCGGTCAGGTCTGCGATGTGATCTATTTCCTTCTCGCTCATGATGACTATGTCATCTACGTAAGCCGAAGCGTTGCGATCCAAATGACTGCCGAGGATCAGCTTCATCATACGGTTGAAAGTGGGTCCAGCATTACGAAGGCCTTCTGGCATTCTGACGAAACAGAAGACTCCGAAGGGGGTTGTGAAACCTGTTTTGGCCTCGTCCTTCCTTCGCATCCACACCTGGTGATACCCGAAGAAACAATCTAGCAAACTTAGCATTCGCAGCCCGCTGCCTGGTCAATGATGATATCAATTCTTGGGAGTGGGTAGGGGTCTTTCGGGCACACTTTGTTGAGCTTTGTGAAGTCAATGCACATGCGCATGTTTCCATTCTTCTTTGGTACCATCACAACATTGGCCACCCATACTGGGTACTGCACCTCCCTTATGATTCTTGCATCAAGCAGTTTTTGCACTTCGGCTTCCGCAGACTTGAGCCTGTTGTCCGACATTGGCCTTTGCTGCTGCAGCTTTGGTCTGATCTTCGGGTCGGTGTTTAGAGCATGCTCTATGACGGAGTGATGAACCCCCGTCAAATCCGACTTTGACCATGCGAAAACATCCTGGTTGTGTCAGAGGAACTGTAGGAGCCTGTCTTCCTCCTCCTTGCTGACTTCGGTGCCTATCATGACGGTCCTGCTTGGCACATCTGCACACAAAGGGACTGTTCTCGTGTCATCCACTGCTTTCATGCGTTCAGCTTCGGCTTGCTTCATCGGTTGCCTCATCTGTGCTTCGGCCCTCTGCTCAGTTTCTGGCACAACTTCACTGCCTTCGGCCTCATCAATGACGTGCACCTGCCTGTTGTGCACCGAAGTGTTCCGCTCAACACGCCGAGCCTCCTCTTGGCTGCCATACACCGAAATTACCCCACCCGCAGTTGGTATCTTCATTAACAGATAGCCCTGGTGAATGACCGTTGCGAACTTGTTGATGGTGTTACGCCCGAAGATGGCATTGTACGGGTACACGATGTCGACAACATCAAAGGTGATGACTTGGTTCTCATGCTGGCATCCTGCCCGAAGGTCACATTGACATCAATTTTGCGAAGTTCCTCATTTCTTTTGTTTCCGAAGCCGTATAACGGGTGCTCCACTTTCTGCAAGTCTTCCGTTTTGAAACCCATGTCGGAGAAGCACTGCCAAGTTAAGATGTCCGCTGAGCTGCCATTGTTCACTAGGACCCGCCCGACATCGTTACCGAAGTAATACTTTGTATTCTTGCCGATGTTCGCCCTTATGACGAGGGGGTCATTGTGGGGGTAATGTTGCAAACGAATGTCAGTAGCTGTGAAAGTTATTGGAACGTGAGACCATGGCAGGTGGAAGTATTTTCCCGAGCAGATGTGCGAGACGCTTCGGTAGAACTCCTGCCTTTGACGCTTCGCCGTGTGCACTGGCTCATTGGAGCCCCCCGAAATTGCATTGATGATGTTGACCATGCCCATCATCCCCGAACCACTGGAGTCAGGTGCCTCTTGCTTTGGTTGTGGCAGTGTCTGGTGTGGTCGCTGATTGTAAGGCATTTGATAGTGGACGGGTGGGTTCGGCCACGAAGGCACAAATACCGAAGGTGACTGCATATGCATGGGTGGAGGTGGTGGCAGTTGTGACGCCGAAGGGGCGAACGTTTGTGGCGGCTGGAACGCTTGCATCGGCGCTGAAGGTTGGAAAGGCTGGTGGGGGTGATACGGTGGCGGTAGAGCTCTGAACTGCCGGAGTTCTGGTACTTCATGACATGGTTTACAGCCAGCTCTGCCGACTTCGCCTTCTTCTCAGCTTCCCATTCCATTTTCTTCTTGATCGCCGAAGGGCAGCGATGCGTGTGGTTGTATGCATTGATTCCATGGAGCCAACAGAAATACCTTTCGCCTCCCCCTTGAGGTGGTGGAGGCGGTTGTGGGGGCTTCGGTCCCCTACCATTCTTGTGCCCTCCTTTGTGTCCACCGCCGCTTCTGCTCTGGTCTTGATCGGGGGAGTGTGGATACATTGTTGACTTGACGGTATGACTTCTTCGGCGGATACACATGTTGACAAGGTCATTGGAATCCAGCTCTTCGACCTGCATGCCCTTGAAACTGGACAGCAGCTTGTTGCAGAGTTGAAACCATGAAGTTATGTGCCCCTTCGATATGTTTGCATACCAATACTGCACCTCGCCTTTGAGGGCCATTACAAGCGCTTTCGCCTTCGTTGTGGCGTCGCCACCGTTGGATTCCACTGCAGCTTCGAACTTCATGAGGAACTCTTTGGGGTTGTAATCCCCATCGTACTGAGGCAGGGTGTTGGCGTTGAAGCGACGGGGCCATGGTGCGCTCTCGAGCTTGACCGAGAGCGGGGACACCGGGACAATGTTGCGGAACGGGGCGTCATCTGGGGCGAAGTGTTCCGTCCCTTGCCCGCGTTCCTATCGGTGTCCGATGCTCTGCCCTTCGGATGCATCCTTCTGCTGTCTCCACTAGTCCAGCTGAGCTTGCATGGCCTGCAAGGTATGCTAGACGTGTTGCTGGGACGCTGGCGCTGCCTGCGCGGCGACTGCTGGTGCCGGAGTGGCTGGCGTAGGGGTGGTGTGCTACTGCGGCAGTGTGCTGGCGATTTGCCCCTGGAGTAAGGCGAGATACCGCTCAACTTGCCTAATATTGAAGTCGACGTCGTCTGGAGCTGTTCGCGTCGGTGTCGCGCCCTGCTGTTGGGGCGGCTGTACTTGAGATGAAGACAGTCGTGCTTCCTGCTCTTGCTGGGCTGCTGCGGCCTTGCCCGTGATGAGAGCCCGTATCCTTCGTAGCGCTTCTATGTCTTGCGCCGAAGCCCCAAGTCCCTCAAGGCTGACCTCGAACACCCCCCAGGTGGTGTGCTCGATCTCCGGACCACTCGCGCCGGTCCCCGCCGAAGGCTGGGCGGCTGAGGCCGAAGGGTTGGCGGGTTCCGGCGTTGGCGGTGGGGTTGGCGCCTGGGCCGTGGTGGCTTCGGCCCCTGCTGATCGCGTCCTTGCCATGCGGTCTTGGATTCTTCTACGAGGTGGGCGCCAAATTGTTGGTGGAAATCGGGCCCGAAGGTGGACGCCGACACAACAGCCCCTTGATGGATCCGCCCTCCTCCGAAGGGGACACGACCGAAGGCCCCCTCGGAGACGAACGAAACGCTCTACTGATGCAACTATATTTGCTAGGCTAACCACACTGTGCTACAAATAAGTTACTTCTACTCTACTGCTACCACAATACAATACTATATAGAACAAAACGAAGTTCTAAGAACCGAAAGCCTTGAGATCAGACCGGAGCCTTCGGAGCTCTCTTCTCATTAATGTGTGCCTGTTCAGTTACAAGGGAACCTCTATTTATAGGAGGCCCTGGGGACAGTGGCGAAGCCAGAGCGAAATGGAGGGGGGTGCATAAATAAAGAAGGGATAAAATATATTTACCAAATCAAAGAATTGCAGAAACAATATTTTTCATGATTTGGTGTGTCAGTGCTAACAAAATAAACATCGGCAAAATACATCAATTTGACTTCAGTTTCTTCAACATCCTCGATCATGCATCATGCCTAAAAAAGCAAACAAAGATTTTAGATTTATGACTCAACTTCAGTTTCAGCGAAAAATAAACCAATGAAAAAATACAATACATTACCTTTAATCTTCATCAAATCTACGAGGTTTCATTTTCATGAAGCGTTGAATCACAGCCTCATTGGTGACTTTCAATAGCTCCTCTTTTTCCACGTAGCAAATAAGGCTATTGCTCATATAGATATCACCAATCCGATTGCGCAATTTTGTTTTCACAATTTTCATGGCTGAGAAACACCTCTCAACTGTAGCAGTAGCAACAGTTAGCACTAGCACAAGCTTCAAAAGTCGGTAAACCATTGGATATGGTTGGTATTTGTTAGTATTCACCATTCTTTCAGAAAGCTGGCCAACAGTTTCTAGGTTGGAGAACCTTTCATCATCTCTCACATCATATATGTAGAGGCCAAGCTCATGGTTAAGATCCCTCAAATTCCCAGAATCAAAATCATGTGGATAAAGCTTTGCTAGGCTCATCAATTTTTCTATACTAAAATCATGGAATGAGTCTCTAAGACTAAATGCTGCTGAACAAACAAGCAATTGAGAGCTTGTCTCATTGAAGCGGCTGTCAAGCTCTTGAAGTAGCCAATCAATAACATCATTAAAACAATCTACTTCATAATAATGTTGGTTTGTAATCCCAGATTTATGCCTCCGCTTCTTTGGATCAATATATTCATCTTCCATTTCCAATTTGCAAATATCATTCTTGTCACAAAAGTAATGAACATCGTCTAATATTTCCCCCCACTTTTCTCTTCTAAGTTCATCCAATTGGAATTTAGTTGCTCTCACACAGTTAATAGCATTCACTATGCCCTGATCCTTCTGTTGCAATGCTAATGACAAGGTATTTGTGATTCCTAATATAGTCAACATGAGATGCAAATAGAAGACAAAGTCAAAAGACTGGAAATAGCATAGAAGGTTTGATGCTTGATCTCTGATTTTCCAATCCTTTTCATCTTTTTCCAAAATTTCTAGTACCTTGACAATTGTAGGAAACATGTCAACCAAACTTTTGAGAGATCTATAATGGGAACTCCAACGAGTATCTCCAGGTCTCTGAAGACTTTGCTCTTCATTCAACCCTGTCCCGTTCTGAAGTTGCCCACAACCTAGTGCTTTACTCATTTCTTGAAGATCAATATCTCTAATCATGTCCCTTCTCTTAGATGATCCACCCACCACATTCAATAAGAGAGAAATCATATTAAAAAACTCACTAATCCCTTTATGCTTTCTCGCAATGGCCACGAGAACTAATTGAAGTTGGTGAGCAAAACAATGAACATAATAAGCCGAACTATTTTCTCTCATGATCAATGATTGCAAGCCATTAAACTCACCTCGCATATTGCTCACACCATCATATCCTTGGCCTCTAACTTGCTTTAGGCTTAACTTATTTATGCTTTCTCGCAATGGCCACGAGAACTAATTGAAGTTGGTGAGCAAAACAATGAACATAATAAGCTGAACTATTTTCTCTCATGATCAATGATTGCAAGCCATTAAACTCATCAACTAGTAAGCAAAAAATGTCATCCCCAATTTCTTCTAGAATAGATTGTAGCACTTCCTTTGCAAAACAATGCACAATATCCCTCTGTATTTCAGGAGCAATCAAAAGACTGTTATCAGAATTCTTTTTTATTTATTGCCTTTCTTAAGGTCGGATTTTGCTCTGCTGCAAATGTACAAAATTCTCTGAAGTTCCCTTGATTTAAGGACTTCGTCGACTCGTCATGACCCCGAAATGGCAATCCTTGCTTCAACAACATTCTAGCAACATCAACAGACCCATTCAGACGAGCAAAATATGCATTCTTAGCAGATTCACTCACAGGATGGAAAGCAACATCAATGTGTTGTTTTGTTTGTAAGAGATCATCACATTTCTTCATTGCCAGATAATGTGAGCCACCGACATTACCAACATGATTATGCAGCCTTTCCTTTCTATGATAACCGTTCCAACCATTTTGAACAAATGCTTCATATCCAGCATCCTTCTTTTCTCTAAATAAGAAACAATAAAAGCAATATGCTCTATATTTGGACTCACTATACTCAAGCCAACCTCCAAACTCATCAAACCATTCTGTTACAAATCTTCTTGGAACTCCTCCAATCTCTGTCACAGGAAAACGAACTGTGCGAGGTTGGCAAGGCCCACTCTCCAAATACTTTCTTCTCACCCTCTCTCGCAGATTAGGATGGTAATCATCAATTTGTTTCCTTAGTCCTGGATCAGACTTAATCTCCTCCTCCACGTTGATATGATCCAAACATGAATTTCTAGCATTATTGCCACTATCCGGTTCTGGTGCTTTCCTTTTGGAATAATATCGTTCCATTAATTAACCTGTCATTAGTAACCTAATATGTAAGTACACTACTTTGTTGGTCACACAGTTTCAGAATCAAGAACAGAACTAATGGGAAATTGGTCATAGGATGACATACCAAATGTTTAAGTCTCACCTTTAAGGATTGAAAACTAAATTCTCCTGCGCAATCACTCCAATAGTCTAATTCCCAAACTGAAACCTGGTTGTACCAATAAACCCTACAGTATAAAAAATATTACCAAGCATTAGGGCTTCTGATTGTGTATACAGCAAAGCAGATTATTTGGGGAAAGAAATAGTAAACAGAAACACTAATAATCTATTCTACACATACACTGATCCTTGAACCCCTGGAGATTGCGAGCAGGCAGAGCAGCTGCCTCTGCCGCTGGCGGGCGGACGGGTGACGAGATGTGTGCAAGAAGGCAAAGAGGAGTCACGAGACAGGCCAATCAACAGCCACCTTAAAAGAGATAAAAATGAGCAGGTGTCGTTTAGTCTTCCTTCATGGGCTGATTTAATCACTGCAGGCTGCATGCTGACTGCGTCTACTCCTTCATGGGCTGATTTATTAATCGCTGCAGGCTGACTGCTGACTGCTGTCTACTGAGTTGCTGGGCCGTGGGGGGTGCAGCCTGTTGGCCTGTGGGGGGGTGCATAAAGGGCCGAGATGTGAGGGTAAGCATTGATTTTTTTTTTTTAGGGGGGGGGGGGGGGGGGTTCATCTGTACCCACAAGCCAGAATATGGCTTCGCCCCTGCCTGGGGATGCTCAATACCCCAATTACACCTTTTCCATTCCTGACACGCTTTTCAAGGGTATAACAGTAACTCCACAGTAACTCCTCGCTTCGTACGGGCCTCCAGCGTGTCTTCGCACGGCCGAGCCTCCTTTACACGCGGCGCCTCTTGTCTCTCCTTCGTACGGCGCCCTTTACATGTCCAATGCGCTTACGTGTCGCGGTGCTTCTATGACAGAGCCAAGGCCACCACCCGCGCCGCACCTTCGGTGCCGAAGCGGTCCACGACGCCACCACAGCCATGGTGGGTCTCCGAGGCGTCCCGCGTGACCCGTTCCTGCCCGGCGTCAGAGCGCACTCGACACGTGGTGTTCCCGACCTATCCGCACCTTCGGTGCCGAAGGCCCGTAACCTTCGGAGCCGTCGCGGGTAGAAACAGCACCTGCGAAACAGCACCCACATGGTTTAAGTAATGTTAGCATCTACATTAGATCATTACTGCGCGCTCAATAAAACCCTTCGTATTCATGGCCCGAAGTTGGCGGCCCTGGCCGTGGCGGAACGCTTCCGAAGGCTATATTCCCCAACACCAGCCAAAGGATCTTGCACTTGTTTGGGGCCCAGGATTTCCAAAGTCTTTCCATGGTGCAAAGGTAACTGAACCCTGGAAATAAGCATAGTACGCAGATTTTGACGAGTAAATTCCTCCTGTTTCCAATCTCTAAATATGTTTATCTTCCTGGTCATTTAGAACTATACTCTGGATACAGTCCCAAAGTTGCAAGAATTCTCTAATTCCAATCCAAGATAGATCACCTTGAATAACTGAAACCCAACCATTGTTTTTCAACGCCTCAGCCACAGTTTGCTTTTTACAAATTCTGGGAGGCACACTTGCGAAAACCAAAGGTGCCAAGTTCTCTACCGAACCATGCAGCCATTTATCTATCCAAAACAGTGTAGAGTTCCTATTTCCTAAATCTGTGTGAACTGCAATAGCAAACAATGCCAGAGCATTGGGATGGGACGGAAGATCTATTTTTGTCCAAGGCTGGTCTGATGGATAAGTCTCTGTGCTGTCTGTCTGTACTGTTGGTCTTTGTGGGGCTGGTAGGGCTGGTCTTTGTGGGGCTGCTGCAGCAGCACATGGTACTTGTTTAGGGCTGCAGCAGGGTAGTATTCCCCAGCATCTTGGACTGCTTTATGGCAGCAGTTAGGCAGCATCTAGGACAGCAGTTAGACTAGCATCTTAGACTAGAATTCGGCATATGCTTGGCTGGCTAGCAGCCCCAGCAGCCCTATAAATATGTATCCCCAACCCCCTTGGGTGGGCATGGCATTGTAGTATGTTTGAGAAAGAAACCAGAAAATTCCCAACCTCTCAGTGTCATCCTCACTCTCAATGAGAGTGAAAATTCAGCTACTAACATCCGGTATCGGAGCCGTACTATCCCGTAGCCTAAACATCTCCTCGCTCCCTTCCCTCCACGCCCCTCACAGCAGCCAGCCACGGCAGCAGCAGCAGCACCGACCGCCCCTGCTCACCCTTCTCCCTCCATACGGACAAGCAGCAGCTTGTCCGATGGAGGAACCTCCCCACGTAGCTGCAGCAGCCCCCCGGCAGCGAGCCATGTCCGCAGGGCACTCTCGGCACTCGGTCGCCTCGAGCGTGCGGCGCCGGCAGGAGGCCGAGCTCGCTGCAGCGGAGGAGCGCGAGCGAGTAGCGGGCAGAGATTGCCGCAGCAGCGGCAAGGGCGTCGAGGCCGGCGGCGGCGGAGGCCGGCAGCAGCCGGGCGGAGGTGGAGGCAGAGGCGGCGGTAGGCGCGGCACGTGCGGCGGCGGCCGAGGCCGACGCTCGCGCGCAGAACGCCGGCGCCTCCGTCCGTGCCGACGATAGTGCCGACGCGGACCTCGAGTTGTCGGCCGGGGGAGGCCGCACAAGACCGGGTGGCACGGTGGGCGGCCTTCCGCGCCCATGGCGGTGGCGCTCTTGCTCGGAGGCCTCGCCGGTGGCGGCGCCCCGCACGGAGGCGCGCTCGGCGGCGGCGTCCCGGGGCGGAGGCGCGCCCGGTGGCGGTGCTCCGTGGGAGGCGCGCACGCCGGTGGCGCTCCGGGCGGAGGTGCGCCCCGGCGGCGGAGGCGGCGGCGCTCCGCACGGCCGTGCGTTGGAGGCCCAGCGGTTGCGTGAGAGGGTTGCTCAGCTGGAGGCTGAGATGGCCCATGACCGACGGCAGGGCAGGCACGACGGAGAGCGCTCCCCTCACAGGCGGCGTGGCTCCCTCTCCCCTGACCGGCACCAAGGTCACCACGGGGTCCCGGCCGTCATCAGGGACGGCGGGTGGCCTACCCTCACCAAGACCAACTACGTTGAGTGGGCCGCAATCATGAAGATCAGGCTCCAAGTGCGGCACATGTGGGAGGCGATCCAGTACGACGATGTCGACTACGATGAAGATCGACGGGCGTTGGACGCCCTCGTTGCTGCTGTCCCGCCCGAGATGCAGTTCTCACTCTCTCAGAAGGAGACTGCCAAGGAGGCTTGGGACGCCATTGCTGCGGCACGCATCGGCAGCGACCGCGCCCGCAAGTCCACACTGCAGACGCTCCGCAAGGAGTGGGAGAACCTGGCTTTCAAGCCGGGTGAGGACATCGACGACTTCGCCCTCCGCCTCAACACCCTGATGCAAAAGTTGGTGCAGTTCGGCGACGGCACCTACGACGAGGAGAGAGCCATAGAGAAGCTTTTCCGCTGTGTCCCTGAGAAGTACAAGCAAATGGCTCGCGGGGTCGAGTCCCTGATTGACCTCTCCACAATAACGATCGAGGAGGCGATTGGTCGCCTCAAGGTCGTCGACGCCGACGAGCCACAACCTCCGTCGGGACTCCGTCACCATTGGCGGGAGGCTCCACTTCGCCGGGAAGCAGTGGGAGGTCTACCGAGGTGACGCGGAGAAGGGGGAGCCTTCTTCCGCGACAGGAGGCCACAAGCGCGGTAAACCGTGCAAAGCGGGGAAGCAAGCTGCTGGCAAGCCAAAGCCGGCACCAGACGACGCCAGCCGCAACTGTGGCAAGCTTGGCCACTGGGCCAAAGAGTGTCGACAGCCACGACGCGGCCAGGCCCACATCGCCTAGGCAGAGGAGGAGGAGCCAGCTCTGCTCCTGGCACACGCAAGCATCGAGCTACCTCCGGCGGCATCAGCTGTAGCGGCACTTCTCCACCTCGACGAGCCGAAGGCACACGCCCTCCTCGGCGATGGCTCCGGCGACGACAAGACTGACGGGTGGTGCCTCGACACCGGTGCCACCCATCACATGACCGGCCGATGGGAGTTCTTCACCGAGCTTGACTCCTGCGTTCGAAGCTCCGTCAAGTTTGGAGATGCCTCCGGCGTGGAGACCAAGGGCGTCGGCTCCGTGATCTTCACCGCCAAGTCCGGTGAGCACAGGCTGCTTACCGGAGTCTACTACATCCCGGCGTTAAGGAACTCCATCATCAGCGTGGGCCTGCTGGACGAGAATGGCTCACGCGTGATGGTCGAGCACGGAGTCATGAGGATATGGGATCGCCAACGTCGCCTTATTGCCAAGGTAACCAGGGGTGCAAATTGGCTCTACGTTCTCATGTGCAGGTGGCACAACCCTTCTGCCTCATTGCTCACCGGGACGACGAGGCGTGGCAGTGGCACGAGCGCTTCGGGCACCTCAACTTTGAGGCCCTGAAGCGGCTCAGTGCCAAGGAGATGGTGCGAGGCCTGCCATGCCTCGACCATGTGGAGCAGTTCTGCGATGTCTGCGTGCTAACGAAGCAGAGGCGGCTCCCCTTTCCCCACCAGGCGAGGTTCCGAGCCATGGAGCGGCTCGAGCTCGTACACGGGGACTTGTGTGGCCCAGTGACACCGGCCACACCAGGAGGACGACGCTACTTCCTGTTGCTCGTCGACGACCACTCCCGCTACATGTGGGTGCTGGTTCTCGGCAGCAAGGGAGAGGCTGCGGACGCCATCAGGCGAACGCAGGCTGTTGCGGAGGCGGAGTGCGGTCGCAAGCTGCGCGTGCTGCGCACCGACAACGGCGGCGAATTCACGGCGGCTGAGTTCGCGTCGTACTGCGCCGATCAAGGCATTCAACGCCACTACTCCGCACCCTACAGCCCGCAGCAGAACGGCGTCGTCGAGCGGCGCAACCAGACGGTTGTAGGGATGGCCCGGGCCCTCCTCAAGCAGAGGGGGATGCCGGCTATCTTTTGGGGAGAGGCCGTGGTGACGGCTGTCTACATCCTCAACCGCTCGCCTACCAAGGCGCTCGAGGGCAGGACACCGTACGAGGCCTGGCATGGGCGCAAGCCGGCGGTCTCCCACCTGCGGGTCTTCGGCTGCCTTGCTTTTGCCAAGGAGCTTGGCCACGTCAGCAAGCTCGACGACAGGAGCACTCCGGGAGTGTTCATCGGCTACGCGGAAGGCTCGAAGGCCTATCGCATCCTCGACCCAAAGATAGCGTGTGCGCACGGCGCGCGACGTTGTGTTCAACGAAGGGCGGGGATGGGCGTGGGACAAGGCGGTGGATGACGGCTCGACTCCGACTCACGACGACTTCACCATCGAGTACGTCCACTTCGAGGAAGCTGGGGGAGTGGGCAGCTCTTCTTCGCCGAGCATGCCTACCCCAGTCCCCGAGCCTCCACCGACTCCGATGTCCACTACGCCGGCAGCACCACGTTCTCGAGCCACGGCTCGAGCTGCGGCGCCCGCTACTCCAGCGACTCCACGCTTTCCTGCCACGACTTCAACTGCGACGAGCTCTCCGCCGACTCCACCACAGCCGGCGACTCCCCGTACTCCGGCACCGATGCCACATGCCCCGGCACCAACAGCCACCCCCCGGGCACGTCTACTTCAGCACCAGCTCATATTGAGCCCAGCCCGGTTGCGTTCGCCACCCCGCTCTCCCACGATGAGGAGCGCATCGACGCGTGCTACGACGGTGAGCCGCTGCGGTACCGTACGATGGAGGACCTTCTCGGCGACCAACCAGTGCCGGGACTCGTGCCACACGACTTGGAGGCGCAGCTGCACCTTGCGTGCGACGACGGCGAGCCTCGGTCGTTCGCAGAGGCCGAGCGAGACGCGGCATGGTGTGCCGCGATGAAGACGGAGATGGATGCGGTTGAGCAGAACCGCACCTGGGAGCTTGCTGATCTCCCACGTGGTCACAGCGCGATCACCCTTAAGTGGGTGTTCAAACTGAAGAGGGATGAAGCCGGCGTCGTCATCAAGCACAAGGCTCGCTTGGTGGCACGAGGTTTCGTGCAGCAGGAGGGGGTCGACTTCGACGATGCGTTCGCCCCCGTAGCACGGATGGAGTCTGTGCGGCTCCTTGCGTTGGCTGCCCAGGAGGGCTGGCGCGTCCACCACATGGACGTCAAGTCGGCGTTTCTTAACGTCGACTTGAAGGAGGAGGTTTATGTGCACCAGCCGCCGGGTTTTGCAATCCCCGGCAAGGAGGGCAAGGTGCTGCGCCTGCGCAAGGCTCTCTACGGCTTGCGGCAGGCACCGAGGGCGTGGAATGCCAAGTTGGATTCCACACTCAAGAGGATGGGCTTCGAGCAAAGCCCGCACGAGGCGGCCGTCTACCGGCGGGGTAGTGAAGGAAACACCCTGCTGGTGGGCGTCTGCGTCGACGACTTGGTGATCACCGGCACCAAGGAAGCGGAAGTGGCAGCGTTCAAGGAAGAAATGAAGGCCACTTTCCAGATGAGTGACTTGGGGCCTCTCTCCTTCTACCTGGGGATTGAGGTGCACCAAGACGACTCCGGGATCACGCTTCGACAGACTGCCTACGCCAAGCGCATCGTTGAGCTAGCAGGGCTCACCGACTGCAACCCAGCTCTCACTCCGATGGAGGAGAGGCTGAAGCTGAGCCGTGATAGCACAGCAGAGGAGGTGGATGCTACACAGTACCGGCGTCTTGTGGGGAGCCTTCGCTACCTTGCCCACACACGGCCGGACTTGGCGTTCTCCGTTGGCTACGTTAGTCGGTTCATGCAGCGACCGACGACGGAGCACCAGCAGGCTGTGAAGAGGATCGTCCGCTATGTCGCGGGGACTCTCGACCACGGCCTCTTCTACCCGAGGTGCCCCGGGGAGGCACACTTCGTCGGGTACAGCGACAGCGACCACGCCGGCGACATCGACACTAGCAAGAGCACCAGTGAGATCCTCTTCTTCCTTGGCAAGTGTCTTGTCGACCGGGCGGTCGATCAAACAGCGAGGTGGTGGCCCCGTCCGCTGCGAGGCCAAGTACATCGCGGCCTCCACCGCTTCGACTCAGGCGATCTGGCTCGCTCGACTGCTCGGTGATCTCCTTGGCAGAGACACTAGAGCGGTGGAGCTCCGAGTGGACAGCAAGTCCGCTCTGTCCCTGGCGAAGAACCCCGTTTTCCATGAACGGAGCAAGCACATCCGGGTGAGGTATCACTTCATCCGAGGCTGTTTGGAGGAAGGGAGCATCAAGGCAGGCTACATCAACACCAAGGATCAACTTGCCGATCTGCTCACCAAGCCTCTTGGGAGGATCAGGTTTTTGGAGCTCTGCTCCAAGAGTGGGATGGTTCAGATATCTCACAAGACAGCACACAAGACTTAGGGGGAGAATGATGGATAAGTCTCTGTACTGTCTGTCTGTACTGTTGGTCTTTGTGGGGCTGGTAGGGCTGGTCTTTGTGGGGCTGCTGCAGCAGCACATGGTACTTGTTTAGGGCTGCAGCAGGGTAGTATTCCCCAGCATCTTGGACTGCTTTATGGCAGCAGTTAGGCAGCATCTAGGACAGCAGTTAGACTAGCATCTTAGACTAGAATTCGGCATATGCTTGGCTGGCTAGCAGCCCCAGCAGCCCTATAAATATGTATCCCCAACCCCCTTGGGTGGGCATGGCATTGTAGTATGTTTGAGAAAGAAACCAGAAAATTCCCAACCTCTCAGTGTCATCCTCACTCTCAATGAGAGTGAAAATTCAGCTACTAACATGGTCAGCCCGAGTTTTCTTGTTCCACTGCCATCTTGCTTGTAGAGCCCATGACATAACCTCCAGATTGGAGATTTCTAAGCCACCAAGGTCCAAAGGGCGCATGACCTTCTCCCAGCCACCATGAGCTTGCTCCCTCCCCTTCCAAAGGAAGCCCCTTCTGATTATATCAATGGCGTTAATGAACCATTTAGGAACACAGAGAGCAATGAGTAAATAAATAGGAATGGCCGATAGCACAATCCAAACCATGATAGCCCGGCCAGCTCTATTCACCAAATTTGCCTTCCAACCTGGTATCTTATCAGCTACCTTCTCAATCCAAGGCATAAGGTCATTTTTCCTCAGCTTCTTGTTAGACAAAGGTAGCCCCAGATAGGTACAAGCAAACGCTGCAATGGTGCATGGGAGGGTATCACTCAGTCACCGTTGACATGGAGGTTTCTTCACAACGGGTAGGAATAATGTTGCTCTTATGAAGATTTGACTGTAACCCAGAGGCCAACTAAAAACATTTAGAATTTCCCTTGTGACTTGTAGCTCATCTTCTAGAGGCTTTATGAAGAGGGTGATGTCGCCAGCATACAGAGATAATCGCTGTCCAAAAATTTGTGAGAGGGGTTGCAGCAGACCTTCCTTACCAGCTTTCACAATGAGACTATTAAGCACATCCATAACAAGAATAAAGAGCATTGGAAATAATGGATCACCTTGCCGAAGTCCAGGCTGATTCTGAATGACATCACCAGGATCCCCATTTATCAGTACACGCATGGAGGAGGTAGCCAATGTTAAGGATATAATAGGTATAGTAATTGTTGGAGTATAAGTGAATTGTCCACCTTTCCCTATCAGCTTAAGCTTTTGGGTTGAACTGGTTGGTGCATGCAACTCAATATGGTACCAAAGCCAGAGGTCTCGAGTTCGAATCCTGACGGGCGCGTTAATTAAAATAATTACAGCCCACTCTAATATTCCACATATACCCCCTGGAGGAGCCTGCACGTGAGGGGGAGTGTTCGAGTATAAGTGAATTGCCTACCTTTCCCTATTAGCTTAAGCTTTTGGGTTGAACTGGTTGGTGCATGCAACTCAATAGTAGTCAAGGGTAGTATTGTCTTTTCCTATTCTAGGGTTTGGGGGTCCTCTTGTACTATATACCAGGGTTCGCCGTACCGGTGCAAACCTGCCGGTATACCGCGAATACCGGTGGTACCGGTGGCCGCCGGTACCGGTTTGCACCGGTGCGTATCTGCTGGCATTTAAAATTTTTGAATTTGAATTCGAAAAATTGAAAAATGAAACAAAAATACCTAAAAATACTTGTAGATTTATAGAATCTAATGGTGTCAAATTTTTGCAAACTTAGTTCATTTAGCAAAATATTTTGCAAACTTAGATCATTACAACATCAGCCAAAATAGAAAAAGGAAAAAATCCCGCCGGCCCAATAAGGCCCACTCGGCCCACAAGTGAAAAAATCACCTTCTTACCCCCTCTATCCTCTCCACTGGCTGGTAACTCCCATTCCAGTCAACCCAAGCCGCCCCCTGGTGCTCAAGCCGCCCACTGGCGCCGGCTAGCCGCTCCCCGGCCACCCGCAACCGCGCGGTAGCGCCGGCGAGCGCCGCGCCGGCGGCGGATCTACCGCTTGGGCCGCTGCGGAGGGCGGCTTGCCGGCTGGCCTGCTCGGTAAGCCGCGGTAGGATAGCGGCGTACCGGGTGGCCACCAGGGGAGCGCGCGCCCTCCCACCCGTCTCCTGCTACCGCTTCCTACCGCGGTATGCCGCAGATAAAGCTTGGCTTGCCGCGCTAAGCCCGCGGTAGCCCCGGATTCGTGCTGGTAAGCCACTCGTTTCCCTTTTTGACTTAATTATTTTAGTGATTTAGGTGTATTAGTGATTTAGGTATACTGAAATGCGTGAACCACTTGCATATGTGATTTAGGTATATTGTGATTTAGCAATTTAGGTGTATTGTGTAAATTGTGCACTATTATTCCTATGCTTTGGTGTGGTCTTTTTACATTAAAATGTGCATAGGTCATGCCAAAATTTTCATTTTTTCCAACTCGAGCTCGAAAAAACAGCGGAAACAAAGGCAAATTCACCGTTATACCACGCTTACCGACCGGTATACCACTCGTACCAACCGGTATACCGCTCCAAACTGATTGTATAGGCGTCTCGTTTTGGAATTTTAAATTTGTGCGGTATTTAGCGGTATACCGCCCGTACCGCTCGGTATACCGCTACCGAGGGCCGGCAGTACGCCCCTACGGTTCGGTAGGGCAAACCCTGCTATATATTGCTCTTTTGGGCCTATGTCAATACATGGAACATTTCAGCCATTCTCTTCTTCTCCATTCTGTAACAGCATGTTAGAAATCAGATTACACCACATCATCCCAAAGCCCAAATGAGACAGCACTTCCAAAAGAAACGTCCAGAAAACTGAATCAAAGGCTTTAGATATGTCCAATTTGAGGAAGGGACTAGGAACCTTTTGTCTCTGGAGAGTCTTCACTGTTTGTTGAACCAAGATGAAATTGTCACGAATACTTCTCCCTCTAATGAAGGCGCTCTGATTTGTGGCTACTATGGAGTTTAAATGTGGCACTAGCCAATTGGCAAGGATCTTTGTGATCAATTTGGCAAAACTGTGTACCAAACTAATAGGATGGAAGTCTTTGGCCAAATTAGTGTCCAGCTTCTTGGGAATTAGAGTGATGTAACCAACAAATTTGAACGTGCTTGGTCTGTTCAATTGCCGCCTTATAACGAAATTTCATTCTCTGATCCAGTCGCAGTGTCTCTTCTCCATTTTAGAGGAACCTAAAAACTTACCGTGAATAGACTGCCATCAGTTAAAACAGTGACACAAAAACGAGTATTTGTAGTACTGCTGCATTGGCTATCAACTACAAATTTATAAGTTTTTTTCTTGAACTACGTACATAAGAGAGCTGAAGCTAAGAAGCACCTGCCATACACCAAAAACTACTCTCATTGCTAACAGCCAAAAGAACCTTCTGAATATTTGGCCTAGCATTTTAATACACACATACATTACGGTGTCTCCAGAGTCCAGACCTCCCAGGCCACCAGAATTATCAAGGAGTTGAGTCCCTTGTGGCTGTCCTTTGTTACCGCTGCAATGGCTTTCCTCCACGACCCAAAGAAACAAGAATCAGAAAGTCCAGGTGCCAAATTAAGCAGACTGAGGCACTGAAGTATCAAGGCCCAGATTTGTCGGGAGAAAGCACAATCCACCAATTTATAAGATATAACTACAGAAATGGCAACTAGTTTCAAGCAAGTTGGCCTAGGATAGATATGAAACCTAAGAAGATGCACCGAAGAAGGGTTTAATAATTGTAAAAGGAGGATTACATTTTGGGCATGTGGATTGCTCATCAGCATGTGCAAAATCCTTAAGAGTACCGAAGGGTACATTATGAACAGTCTGTTAGGCACAATCCTTGGCATCCAAATCCATTTAAGTACTTTTCCCTGCCCATAATCTTTTGTTGCACACAAAAATGAGTCATGTGTTCTCTCTGATCTATAAACAAGAAGTCCAGTTTACACCCTGTGCCTGTTCAACACAGATATGAGTTTCTGAGGTACACAATGTTCCACTTTTGTAAGAGATGGCCTTTTATCAATTGATCAGCATGTATCGAGAAGTTGAATGACTAAGCCTTTTCACTCATCTAGGTTATGAACAGTTTGGCATCTCAAGAAAAGGTTCACAGGACACCACTGATGAATACTGCACAATATTCTATGAAAAAGAGAAGGTATGACATTTCTGGCTAATCATTTCTGTACAATACTTGTTTATCTCATTCACTTCAAAACATATCCATCTTGCTTTTATTATTATGATGTTGAAGTAAATAATAATTTATACTCCTAGATGAGCTGAACTGCCATGCATTTGTTGAAGGTGGAGCTTACAGAAGGTGGCACATTTTGGTTATCAGAATCACCATCAGTGCCAGCAAGTGTTTCATGGGGAGCAACGGCACCCTGCATTGCGACATGGGCAATATCCTTTGGTGTGATACTCTTCTTGTGCTTCAATGTTCTATCATTTTCGTAGTATCTTGGTTATAATGAAGAGTGTCTGTTGCCTTAACATGATTTACACACGTTTCAACTCAAAAGAGTAGAACCACCTGGATTCAGCTTCCAGATCGTAAATACAAATTTTGATGAAGTTAGTCCTCGTGCTCGACGAAGAAGTGCTTTGCTTACATGGCAACATATAGCATCCTTGCCTCCCAATTTGCCTGTTATCTATTGTGGAGGCTTCAACACGCAGAAGGAATCTATGACTGGGCGGTTTTTGCTTGGCAGATCCAGGTAATAGCTATGGTGGAGGATTATAAATTTTGTCCAAGTTAGTATGTCATTTCCCATATAATCACAGCATGTGGTCTGCAATCAATTTTGTTGAAGTTAACATGCCACCAGCACAACCACAACCTTCTACCTGTAGTAAACAATTGCGCCACTTGCTTTGCAAATAAATTTTTGCATCCGATCCACCACTTACTTTTAGCTTCTTTTGTACATACCATTGAGATTTAGTGCGCACTGTTAGAGTATATTAGGCCGTGTTTGCGAGGGCGGCCCACGGGCTCGGCTCCGCGAGGTGGCCTGGCTCCCAAGAGCCAAAAATCCTCTCTTAGCCTGGCCCTCTGGAAACGCTGGAAATCTTCGTTTCTCCCGAGCCTGGCTCGCGTGAAGCGCGTGTTAGCTCGCGTGGCCTTGCAGCGGAGATGGGATCACCTCCGACTAGGGAAGGGCACGGGTCGCCATGGCCGGAGCTCGCCGTCCATGGAAGCTCTCATTCGGTCCAGGTGCACAAACATGTAAGGTTGCAGCACTTGAGACAGGCCTGCGCAGGCCTGGCCAAGTTGGGCTGGCCAGGCCGTCCTGGACCAGGGTCGCAAACGCGCCCGTAGGCAACTCCAGATATAGTTAGTTTAGGATTGATCTTGGGATAACCTTCTTTATCTCTTGGAGAGGCTACTTGCCCTCTAAGCCATGTACTCCTATATAATCCACCTAAGGGGCTCAAGCAATACATCCCACACATTATACACAATCTTACATGGTATCAGCTTTTATGGTATTTTTTAACAACAACAACAACAACTTAGCCTTTTGTCCCAAGCAAGTCGGGGTAGGCTAGATATGAAACCCAAAGGTACCATCAACATAAAGACACGTAGAAGAAGTCATGGCTCAGGAACGTTGATGGCTAGTCTCCAAGCGCCCCTATCCAAAGCTAAGTCCTTGGAGATATTCCACTCCCTAAGGTCTCTCTTAACCGACTCATCCCGGGTCGGTTTAGGTCGACCTCTAACTTTCTTCACATTGTCGTCCCGCTCTAGGACCCCACTACGCACCGAGCCTCGGGAGGCCTTCGTTGGACATGTCCAAACCATCTCAACCGATGCTTTGGATCGTTTCTCCTCAATTGGCGCCACCCCGACCCCCGTCCCGAATATCATCGTTCCGTACTCTATCCCTCCTCGTGTGCCCACAAACCCAACGCAACATACGCATCTCCGCCACACTCAATTGCTGGACATGTCGCCTTTTTGTAGGCCAACACTCCGCACCGTATAACATCGCCGGCGAATCACCGTCCTATAAAACTTACCTTTTAGCTTCCGAGGCACCCTTTTGTCACGAGAGGACGCCGAGAGGCTTGACGCCATTTCAACCAACCATTCGAAATTCTATGCCTAACATCTTCGTCGATGTCGCCATCCTTCTGTAGTATCGAACCTAAATACCGAAAAGTATCCTTCTTGGTCACCACTTGCCCATCAAGGGTGACGTCTCCCTCCTCACGCGTCGTACCGCTAAAGTCGCACCTCATGTACTCGGTCTTGGTCCTACTAAGTCTAAACCCGTTCGATTCTAACGTATGCCTCCACAGTTCTAACTTCCTATTTACCCCCGCCCTACTCTCATCAACTAGCACCACATCATCAGCAAAGAGCATACACCAGGGGATATCACCTTGAATGTCCCTTGTGACCTCATCCATCACCAAAGCAAATAGATAAGGGCTCAACGCCGACCCTTGATGTAGTCCTATTTTAATTGGGAAATCACTAGTATCGCCATCGCATGTCCGGACACACGTCACCACATCCCCGTACATATCCTTGATGAGGTTAACATACTTAGTTGGGACCTTGTGCTTCTCCGGTGCCCACCACATGACGTGTCTCGGCACTTTGTCGTATGCCTTCTCGAGGTCAATAAATACCATGTGCAAGTCCTTCTTCTCGCTCCCTATATCTCTCCATCAATTGGCGTATTAAGAAAATCGCCTCCATGGTCGACCTACCGGGCATGAACCCAAACTGATTTTGGGTCACACTCGTCCCTCTTCTTAGGCGATGCTCGATAACCCTCTCCCAGAGCTTCATCGTATGGCTCATCAACTTAATTCCACGGTAGTTCGTACAACTCTGAACGTCTCCCTTGTTCTTGAAGATCGGTACTAATATGCTTCTCCTCCATTCTTTAGGCATCTTGTTTGACCGAAAAATAAGGTTAAAAAATATGGTATTTTTTAACACTTTTTTAAAAATGGACAAAATAAACTTTTTTTGAAAAGATTTGCACGTTTTTTTCCTGAAGTCCTAGGTACATGATATTGTAAGCATTTGAAACTTCAGAAATAATGTTCCTTTTAAATAAGAACTTACATAATTTGGAAAATTTTGCATGGAGTACATTGACTGTTTTGGAAAATGCATCTTTGACTATTACTTTTTTTAAGTACTTCTCATCAAAAGTTACTGAGAATCTAACCATTTGAATGGTATTTTCATAATAAACTTATATCCTTTTTATGTGTTCAATCTGACTACTTCAATATATATACATGGTCAAAGTTTTATAAACATTGACTGCACTCATTTTCAGAAGATATCTATTTGGCAACAGAGTATTATTGTTTCTACAGAGGTTCCTTTGATTATCATTTGCTAATATTATGTTTCTTTAGTATATATTTATATGTAGTTCAGTGATTTTATTGGGCGATTTCCTTCAGTGGGTTGACACAGTCCTTTGTGGTGTCAATAATACAGAGAACATGGTGTTGTGGGTGATATGCGAGATGCTTGGCCAAATGCTCGAGTGCGAAAAAATGTTTCACTAATACACACATATCATGGATTTAAAGGTGCCCCTTGATGCTTTATTTTGTGACCTCTTTTACAGTTCCCATTGTACCATTATGTGGATCACTGCACAATTAGATGGCAGAAAGAATGTCACGTTAAATAACTGTTACTCTGCTTACATGTTGCTTCAAATTTTCAACAACTTTTTATTTTGGAAAATTTAAATTTATCATCGAAAAATGAAACCAGGAATTAAATGAAACTGACTTGGTTTTATTCAATTTCATATTGAGATAAATCAAGTTTTTTATCATGTAGCCTTTTTCTAATCACCTTTCTAAAACAGTTCAATATTTCACTATTCTGCATTATTATTATTTTGATGCCTCAACCCTTCAGAGTACAAGCTGTAGTATCTGAACTCACGCACACCACCGCACTGGCGCACTCACACCCATACACACGCATACACATTGTGCGCAAGCTAGACCTACAACCTATACTTAAGAAACTTCACGTGGCTGAGACATATCCGGAGTCACCAACAGACTTCGTACATGACAAGCGTGTCACCATGACCATTGTGATGCATCCACGTGTGAGGCAGCTGCAATACCTGCAGGATAAGAAAATGAGGGAAAACCCCGGTGGGAATAGTGAGTCAAGCACGGCTTGAACTCACCACCGGCAACCTCCACACCCGGAGCGCATGTCACCCGACTCATTCCCCACTATTCTGCATTATATGTTATCTGTATAAGGATGATTTTTGTGCTAATTATGCTCCATGGATGTATTGACGTTTGTTTTAATCACACCTCCCATTTCTTTTCCTATTTGCTCATCCTAGTATATGTTTTTGCAATCTTAAAACAAATATTTTGTTGCAGGGGAGAAACAAGGTGCGGTAGAATTTCTCAAATTAATATTTAGAGCTCTTTGCCTGTGCTGGGATCGACAGACACAAGACTTGCATATTGACTGGATCCTATTTAGAGGGCGCCCATTGGTACCAGCACTTTGTGAGGTCATAAATGATAATATAGGTGGTGTTTATCCATCCTCACACTTCCCCATTTTTGCTGAGTTTTTGCTTCCACGCTCAGTTCGTTTAGCTGAGGCAGCTTCATAGTTGTTGGTATGGTATGTTCTTGTTGTCATGAGATTTTGTTTTCTGTTGTCTCCTATCCTTATTTCCATTATGCAACAACAGCCCTTGAGCCCATCTCAAGGTATCTTTTGTCATGCCATTCCACAAAACAAGACCACTAGCATGTGCATCCCTTGTCATGAGGCTTGTTCCAGGCAATGTGTTGTTCTGTTACCTCTGCTTGCTATCTTTTTTCGTTGCATATTCTCTATATCGTTCTTGAGATTTGCATGTTTATAATTGTATCTTCGCATGTTTTCTATGACAATGGTGAGATTTTGAAGTAACTTCACTGGTGTAACGAAAAAAAAATCAAGGTTTTCACTTTGCACTCTACTACATCTGTGGTCCTGCAATATTATTAAAGTTATGACCTTGGTAAAATGGTAAATAATTCACCATTTGCAAGTTGTTGTGTATTAAATCTAAGATTCAAACTTGACAGTTATTTCTTGCTACTAGTGGAACCACACGTGCAACATGTACATGATTTGAAAAAACAAAACAAGAATATTTTAGTTACAAAATAGATAATCTGTATAGTAAAGATGAAGCATACCTGACAAAGATATACCCCCTCCGTCTAAAAAAGAATGACGTTTTAGGATTCAAAATTTGTCCCAAAAAGAATGATGTTTTACTTAATTTGGCATGTGTGCATGTGCATGTAGACATGCAACAATCAATTAACACCTAATATGATAAATAAATAGGGGCAATCAAGGTCATTTGACCTCCTTAATAATCTGTCCTAAAATTTCTAGAATGACATTCTTTTTGGGAAAGAGGGAGTATTAAAAAAATCTAGTGAACAAGAATTTTTATAACTCATAAAAATAATAACAGAACTAAGCTTCCTCGATGGTAGAAGAATAACTTTTACTAATTTATAATAAAATATTCCTTTGTAGGACACAATTACGTTAGTAATAAAATTACACAACTAGGTAATAAAATTACTCATATGTTCCCATTTTCCTTTTAAATATTGTCTGCAAACAATATTATCAAACTACAACTACCCTTTGTGTGTCACACGGGTTTAAAAATAATAATTTTTTTGATATTAAATAGGAATGAAAGTGGATCGGATTATCAGATAATAACTTTTTCACATCCACATCTTTTTTTGTCGGACGAGGAGCAAATATTATACAGATGTGGTTACAAATCGGGCTTTTTTTTAATCTCAAAAATGGTGTGGAGTCGAATCGGTGTCGGAGCTAAGGCGGATTAAAATAGTCGGACAATACATGCTTATATTCAACTTCTTATGGTGATTGGTAATTTTTAAAACAAAGTTGTAAAGGACCAAAATTATTCGAACAATACTCTTTATGGTTCGCAAATAATGAAAGTGATTTCATCGTATGACACTTCACACTTTGACATTGAACAAAATTATGGTCATAGTGTATGAACCTTAGACCGTATTAGGCTTGTCGTAGTAGTCAGATATCCTATTACAACCTTCGCATCATCCATGTTCAATTATTGAACAATCCATATCTGTCGGATTAAGTTAACAGCATATCATAATCTTTGTCCACACGTAATCGGATTCAGATTATCCATATCCTCATGGATGTCAAAAACTATTATCCATATCCACAAAATTCTGATTCAAGATGTTCCAAACAAACTGATAGTATCAAAATCCTTACATTGCCAATGCCATCACACATGTGATGGTTTGAAAAAAGAATTATAAAGTAAAAACACTTGATTACAGCAAAAGTTGATCCATGAGTGCTGCCAATCAAAAAATATTAGTACCCAAGAATTGGGTATTACCAAGAACTAGTCAAGCGAGATGACATTACCAAGATTATCTACATTTCTCCTTCTAGAACCAAGTGTTCAACTATCTACCTTTTCGCACCTAAAACCACGTGTGGCCATCCCGTTCCCCTATCCATTCTTGTGCATCTCGAGTTCTCTCCCTCGAACATCACATCTCAACATTTAACGTACCTGAGTAGCTACAATCATAAGATAGATCATTGATTTTATTCAAAAACTAATCCACCTGTAAATGAGGACCGGTGGATGGTCGCTTCTTGGTGTGATGAGTGATTGACAACGTGGGGTGGACTGATTCTTGGCTAAGTATTGCAGGTGCAAGTTGCGACTTGACTGGTGTTGGTGCAGGTGCAGAACAACTGCGAAAGGTCGTGGCCGGTGAGGTCTCCATGTGTGGAGAAGACAAGTAGGCTTGGTTCGAGGGACCCGGTGGCCAGCGGAGTCAGGTGCGGGCCGCATGGTGGCAAGAGCGCCAAGATGAAGTCGTGGACGATTTCTTGGTTGAGTCTCAAAACCAAGGTTGAGCCGGAACTTCGTGGGAGCCGAGTCAAGAGTGGTGATTAGCGGAGGCTACATGATGAGGACACCACGAGTACATCTACACCAGCAGCCCCTTCTCCTACTCTAGCGCCGGCAACACCGTCCTCGGCACCACCTTCTTGGCCAATTACTCAGGCCCGTGCAAGAGAGTTCAACTTCGTCATGATGCTGAAGAATGAAGGCCCGGAAGACTGAAGACTAGCCCAACAGGAGGCCTTGTGCGTGGGCGCCTACGACTGGCCCAAGAGGGCGCCTAGGGTTACACCCACACACCCACGACACTAGGGGCGGCGCCCCCTTTGCTGGCCGCCCCTCCCCTAGGGGTTGCACCCCTTTATTAGTCAGAGTCTTGTATCTTTTACAACTTGAGTTTTGTTTTACATCTAGCTTTAGCTACACCAGAACACGCACAAATACGTGTTGTCCTCTGTGATTTAGAACTCCACCTTCGAGTGATGTTAAGATTGCTCGCCTCAGATTCTTGTTCGTTTTTCGATTGCACACAAGAATAGATCTTCGTGATCAGGCTGATCCTGCGCCAGCAAGGTCGGTAACCATCGGGAGTTGGTTCAGCGATTGCATTGGCGCTTCGAGTCTCGCTCGTTGTAGTCGGATCGTGAGGGTCGCCTCCCACCAGATCGAAGTTATCTCCTCTCACCGAAAGATCGGGAACTTCGCCTCTATCAAGTGGTATCAGCTTTCCAGGTTGATCGGATGTGTTTTATCTAGTGTTTTTCCCTTCCTACAGTCCAAAAAACCAAACAAAAATTTACTTTCAGGTTAGATCTTTACCCCAACAACCGTTTAGCCTTGCACATTCTTTCAATAAGTGTCTTTGTTGAATTTGTGTGCTTACACACTCAATTATTGCTGGTTACTTGTGTTTTCTACCTTTTGTTCCTTCTTTTCTTCTAACCTTAGTTCGTTTCCGTTTCTCTCGGCTGCTCATCCATCCACCACCTCACCGCACTCCTCTCGCGCACACCCGTCGCGCAGCCGCCTCTCGGTCGTCCCATCCCTGTTCCGTGGTGCGGTAGGTCAAAAAAAGGAAAGAAAAAAATAAAAAAAGGAAAGCAATAAAAAAGGAAAAAAAGAATCCAAAAAAAGCCGCACGGTCTAATTCTCCTCTCTTTTTTCCAAATACCATATTCTGAGTTTGGCCTTACGAGAGAGAGCGAGAGAGGTAATTTGATGTTCTCTGTGTTCATATTATTAGTTTTGAGGACTCCTGCAAAAAATAGCAATTTGCTACACCATCTCCACCTTACTTGTTGTCTTTTCGATTTCACTTGTTGCCAGCAGTGTTTGTTTCGTGTTTAGCACTATAATTCAACTTTGCATTATTGTTTGAGTGTGCTATTCCTTGACTTGAGTGCAGCTTACCCAGAACTCCACATATTTCTACGACGAGCAGATTTTGTTTCTCCAGGAAATCGCTCCTCCAATCCTTCGCGAGTTCCACCGGTTGGTTGCATGTCGCCCCTGTGTGCGTGGTAAGAACTGAAGGACCGAAACGGCGAACCAGAGAGGGGGGGGGGTTGAATGGGAGCCGCTAAAAATTCTTTCTCAGAACAACTCGGTCTATATCCCAATCGCAACTCCGAGTCACACACAAACACGTGGAAGCACACACAAACCTCCCGTGATACCTTAGGAACAAAGCTTGAAAGGCTAGGAAGCAAGGCGGAAGCAAACGCGAAAGAACTTGAGCAATCAACGAAGAAGGCTGAGACCTATCGGGTCAACCGGCACAAGTGACCGGGTCACCCTGAGCCTTACAGAGCCGCACCAGGTCACCCGAGCACAAGTGACCGGATCAACCTACCACCTTCGGGTCACCCGGCACAGGTGGCCCGGATCAACCTACCACCTTCGGGTCACCGGCACGGAGTGACCGGATCACCGGGACGACCCGAGAAACCGCCCGCGAAATCGCCCCAAACTTTAGATCAAAGGATCTCCCAAACCACTTGGAGTCTTGAGACGAAATTTCGGGGAGATGATGAATACCCCAAGGAGAGGTTATGCCCCAAAAATTACGGTCTCAAACTTCCTACAACTCCCGAAATCACAAATCCTTGCCAAGAGCACTTCCAACCCAAGATCTCAAGAAACCCCAAAATCGAGCACCTTTACTCACGGATTTGGGAGGGGAATCACAGCCCAAAGAACCACGAAGGGTTCCCACAAATTTCCCCCATCAAATCCCCAAGAGAAAAGTCCCGAAAACAACCCAAAGAAATCACCGAGAGAGGGCTCCGAAAATCACCACCAAGAACAACCGGGGAAAACACATCCAAACCTTGAGGAACCACGCCGAATCATCTATACATGAAACAAAGGTTCATACAAGGTCTAGCAAGCCGCCCGATCATCCATCCCTCTCAACAAGATCTCTCCGTGAAGCTCTCTTGCCAGTCCTAAAGAAAACCTAGGGAAAATAGGTGGAAAATAGGAAAACTAATGAGCTAGGGTTCCAAGAGTTGGCTGCCATACTCTCACCTCTTGGGTTATATAGAGGCAACCGAATGTCTAAAATGCCCTTCTCTAACAACTAGGGATACAAGCCCCTCAAGGGCGGATTTGGAATTCTTGATGTCTTCACCATCGGACGGATGCCCGGCGACCGCACCCGGCGTAGCCTCGACGCAAGCCATGCGATCCCGACGCGTGTCCTCCGCTTCGAAGATTCGGACTGCGTCGTCGCACACCGGTCGAGCCGGTGCTCCTCACCGGTCGAGCCGGTCCCCACCGTGAGACCGGTCGGACCCACCGGTCGAGGCCGTGCCGCGCCGCTTGCGGCTCCATCTTCGGTTCTCCGGTCTTGGCTTTGTGGATCAACCAAGGAACCCAGTGGTTTTCTGGTGAACCACCGGAAACCCCGCGAACTCGGTGTAGCCTCCGCCAATCTCCACTCATGACTCAGCTCCCACGTAGTCCCGGCTCGACCTTGGTTTTGAGGCTCAACCAAGAAACCGTCCACGACTTCATCTTGTTGTTCATGCCACCATGCGGCCCGCATTTGACCCCGCTGGCCACCGGGTCCTTCGAACGAAGCCTACTTATCTTCTCCACACCTGGAGGCCTCACCGGCAACGACCTATCACGCTTGTTCTTCACCTGCACCAACACCAGTCAAGCCGCAACCTGCACCTACAATACTTAGCCAAGAATCAGTCCACACAACGTTGTCAATCACTCATCACACAAGGAAGCGACCATCCACCGGTCCTCGAACCACACATGGTCCTCAATCCCCCCCTTGATGAGTGCATTGACAACACCCACACGAAAGTAACAAGAGAGAAAAGAAAAAGAAAAGAAACGAACAAAAAGAAACTCCAACAAGCGATCGAAAGCCAAACAAAGGCAAAGAGCAAGATCACTTGAAGAAAACAAGTCTCGGACCCCTTAGGCAAGGGCAACGGCTCGACACATCCGAGACAAAGCAAAGCTCAAGCAAAGAGCGCAAACCACCGAATCAAAACTCGAACAAACACAAAGAGCTCCCCCTGCACACATGCAAGCTCCCCCGAACCAATGCACCTCCCCCCGGACGGATGCATGCAAGACACCACTTGAAACGGGGCAGGCAACAACTCGGCCACGACCGGTCGGACCGGTCAACACCACCGGTCGGACCGGTGTGCAACATGTGAACAGAACCGGCACTCACACCGGTCGGACGGTGACCACGACCGGTCGAGCCGGTGCACAACGAGAGCCCGAGAAATGGCTCGAAACCACCGAAAACCTTCTAAACACGTCCAGCAAGCCATTTCAAGCTCAAACTTCTCCCCCTTGTTGGCAATGCATGAATCAAGCCAAAAATGCAAAACTTTCAACCTAGAGCTTCTCAAATAGACAAAATTCAACAAAGAATGCTACACATGTCCAAATGTGCAAGTTAGATACTCTATAGCTTCGTATCGATCTCAACTACATGATCACCAAGTTTCATAACCATTGGACGAAGCTAAGATGGATTTTGGCAATTTTGCGAAAAACTTGCCTCTCATGAGCAAAGTCCTAAACATGATCAAAGCATATCAAAATGGCAAAGCCACACAAACTTCATGCTAGGACAGCCATTCTAATCATAAGACCATCACAAACACCCACACGCACCTCATGTCATGTCAAAGCCACCGAGCCATGTGCCTACTTCTATGTATGAGACTTCTCATTGGTAGGCATCATGCAACGGTTTAGCACCCAAAGCAAATTAAATTCAGCACATATGACATGGGAGCACATTTCCAAGCATTTTTCATTTCATTTTCAGATTTGTAAATGGTACATGAAATGTCTTTGCGACAAAAAGGAACTTATGCTCCTCCACAAGATAAACCAAGAGGGCTAAACATTCATGATGCCAAATGAGCCTTTGGCCCCATATGATCAATAAACTAGATATCCAACCACAAATTAAGCATAGCCAAGCCACTCAAACATGTCAAGATCATATAAAGGCATTTACACATGAGAGCGGGTACATGTGACATTTTTCAAAAACATAGCCATCAACCATGGATTATTCATCAAGATCATCAAGAGCTAAGCCAAACTAACCATAGCATACCACCAAGCTCACAAAGACATATATCTCATTCCATGGTGAACAATGTATATGAGAGAAGCAATTCCTAACCAATGCATATAATACAAAATGCATGCAATCTAAGATACAAAGATGCCTATACATCATGTTACATATGCCATGCAAAGTGCAAGAAATGCACAAAGAAAAGCTATACATATGCTACAAAGAGAGCTCCCACACACCCAACTCAAGAAATCAAACACACACCATGTTCCCCCCGCAAACGAGTGAAAGTTGCTTGATCTAGGGGTTTGGTGAAAATATCGGCTAGTTGGTCATGTGTGGGTACATGGATCAAAGCTATCTTCCCTTTCTCTACGTTGTCTCTCAGAAAATGGTACCTCACTTCTATGTGCTTGGTTTTGGAATGGAGCACTGGGTTTTTTGCAACGCTTATGGCACTGGTGCTATCACATTGAAGTGGGACATGGGTATACTCCTCACCAAAGTCACTCATGGTGTAGGTGATCCAAAGGAGCCGAGAGCAACAACTAGCGACGGCAACATACTCGGCCTCGGTCGTGGATTGAGAAACACTCGACTGCTTGCGGGAAGACCAAGAGACCAAAGAGGAACCCAAAAACTGGCAAGTCCCAGAAGTGGACTTCCTATCCAACCGACACCCGGCAAAATCCGCGTCTGAAAAACCATGAAGCGCCAAAGAAGAGGACGCGGAGTACCAAAGGCCGAAATCGGGAGTGTGAAGCAAGTACCTGAAAATTCTCTTCGCCGCTTGCCGATGCGAAGTCCTCGGAGACGCTTGAAAACGAGCGCACAGACACACCGAGAACTGTATGTCCGGCCTCGTCGCCGTCAAGTAGAGGAGTGACCCGATCATGCTCCGGTACTCCTTTTGGTCCACGTGTTCACCTTCCTCGTCCGCATCAAGAGCTGTAGTCGTACTCATCGGCGTCGTCATAGCCTTGGAGTCCTCCATCTTGAACTTTCGCACAATGTCCTTGGTGTACTTAGCCTGGTGCACAAATGTTCCTTCCTTTGATTGTTTGATTTGTAGCCCGAGGAAGAACTGCAACTCACCCATCATGCTCATCTCAAGTTCCCTGCTCATATCATCTGCAAACCTTGCAACAAGAGAGTTAGACGAGCCACCAAAGACAATATCATCCACGTACACCTGCACAATCAGGATATCTCTGCCCTGCCTCAGCAAAAACAAGGTCCGATCGACCTTCCCCATCTCAAAACCTCTCTCAAACAAGAACCCCCTCAACTTTGTCATACCAAGCTCTAGGCGCCTGCTTCGAGCCCATACAACGCCTTCCTCAACTTGTACACCCGGTGGGGGTACTTCTCACTCTCAAACCCCGGAGGCTGCCTCACATACACTTCTTCCTCCAACACACCATTCAGAAAAGCACTCTTCACATCGATCTGGTGCAACTTGAACCCTTTAGCCACAGAAAAAGCTAGAAGGATCCTAATCGCCTCCAAACAGGCTACGGGAGCAAAGGTCTGCTCGTAGTCGATCCCCTCCTTCCGACGGCGAACCCCCGAGCAACAAGTCTCGACTTGTTCCTCACAACCTCACCCTTCTCTCCCTCTTTGTTCTTCCACACCCACTTTGTACCAATCGGCTTACACCCTGGGGGAGGGTCAACCAACTCCCACACCTGATTCCTCTCAAAGTTCTCCAACTCCTCATGCATCGAATTAACCCAATTGTGATCAGATAGTGCGTGTCCAATGTCTTTGGGCTCAAAAGTAGCAACAAATGCAGCATGAGCGAAATGGGAATTGTTTCGAACCCTCGATCGTGTAGTGCGTTCATTCATGTCGCCGATGATCCTCGAAGCTGGGTGATCCATCTGTACTCGCCGGGGAGGTTCTCGCCTCGATGCTACCTCCCCCTCAACATCAGTTCTCCTCGTTCTTGATTTGTCGTCGTAGGTGTAGTAGAGGGTCCATCCATCACCGTAGTCGAAGTAGTGGGTACATGTTCATCCGGGGGCTCCACACCGCCATCTTCATCATCACCATGTTCATGCTCCTCCTCCTGAAAGATCTCCTCGCCAAGCTCATCATCACCTGCACACTCAAAGACAAGCTGACTACGTGGCTCTGTCTCGTCGAAGGTTACCTCACAAGTCTCCACGATTTGGTTAGTTTCAAGATTGAGCACACGATATGCTCTAGAATGAGATGCATAACCAAAGAAAATGCCATCGACAGACCTAGCCTCAAACTTATCCAACTTCCTGCCTTTCTTCAGAATGAAACACTTGCAACCAAAGACATGGAAGTGACTCACCTTGGGTGTGCGACCATGCATCAACTCATAGCATGTCTTCTTCTTGTGCACTCTGAGGTATATCCTGTTCGACACATAGCACGCGGTATTCACCGCCTTAGCCCAATACCTCCTCGGAGTCCTATGCTCATCAAGCATCGTCCGAGCCATCTCGCACAAGGTCCTGTTCTTCCTTTCCACAACACCATTCTGGGGAGGCGTATACGGACTCGAAAACTGGTGCTCAAGACCCAAGTCATGGCAGAAGGTTTCAAAACGAGAGTTCCTGAATTCCGAGCCATTATCCTGCGGATAGCTCGTATGGCATCTCAGTGCCTCTCGTTCCTCAACCTCAAGACTAGATCTCGAACAAAACCAAACGTTTCCCCCTTATCCTCTAGAAAGAACACCCACGCATACCGAGAATAGTCGTCCACCACAACAAGGACATACCACTTCCCACCCGCAGATCGCACACGAGCTGGGCCAACAAGGTCCATATGGAGTAGCTCGCATGGACGCTCAGTCGTCACATCGATGAGAGGCGGGTGAGAAGAGGCTACCATCTTGGCATGCCTACACGGCGCACAAACCAACTCTTTCTCAAGCTTCAACCGTGGCAATCCTCGGACCAAATTGAGTTTACTCAAGCGAGACAAAAGGTCAAAGCTCAAGTGACCCAACTTCCTATGCCACTTCCACAACTCACTCGAAGAACCAGCCAAGAAACAACACTCCACACCCGAAGACTGAGAAAAATCAGCACGAAACACCTGACCCTCGGGAACGACCATACAAACAAGGTCCCCTCGAGAGTCCACAATCCGAGAACCACCTGGCCGAAACAACACCTCAAAACCCTCATCCAACAGCTGGGACACAGAAAGCAAATTGTACCCCAGCGATTGAACAAGAGCAACACGCCTCAGAGTGATCTTGTCACTCACTTTGATCTCACCTTCTGAAAGCACACGCCCACGCCCATTGTCCCCAAAGGTGATGTACCTCTTCGTCACCACCGGGACGAGACTTGAGAACCACCCCCTGTCTCCGGTCATATGCCTCGAACAACCGGAGTCAATCAACCAAATGTTCTTCAAGTCTCCCACCTGAAATTCAAAGACGAGCACGTGAGCGAACAAACGACTCAAAGACCGGGGTTAGTACCGAAAGAGTAAAACCGAGTGCCGAGCCATTTGCTCGAAAGTGGGGTTAGCACCAACCAAAGCATCTCTCCTACCAAAGCTACCTCCACGAACACCACCACGGTAACCACCCTGAGGGAACCACCCCTCTCTGCCTGGAGGAGGACCAAAACCACGAAAGAGAACCCGTGGACCATCCCTCCTCTCCTTCTCAAAGCTACGACTCCTCCCATCCCCGTAGTGAACTCGAGGGGGACAACGCCTAGCAACCTGACCACCTGCGAACTCTCCAGCCCAACCACCAGAACCACGACTTCCAGAAACAACCCTCGCACCTGTACGAGCCTGAAAACCAAAACGCCGCTCGTCCGGGACCGCACCGGTCGATCGGTGCTCCACACCGGTCTGACCGGTGTGACCTGGACAGCAACACCTCCAACGGCCTTCCGCTCTCCCCAAGCCCGAACTGTCCTCACATTCGCCTTGGCCCTGGGCATCTGCACACGAGGCTCAAGTACACCATCGGAAGGGTGGTACTTGTCCTTGTTAGCCCACTCCTTTGCCATTCTCTCCTCACGCTTCCTCTTGAAGCAAAACTCCTCCTTATGGCCATCTCTCACACAATAGCCACAATGGAACCTCACAAGCTTAGGATTTGGCTTGGGATGTGGCTGCTCACTTGGGTTCTCTCCACTCAACTCCTCCACCGGTTTCTCACCGCTAGCCTTCTCACTCTCCTTCCCAAAGAACACTTTCCCCGAAGTGCTCACAAACTTGATAGGCTTTTGTAGGTCATTTGTGGGTGTAGGAAACACGGGTGGAGCTGGGGTTGTGTCTAGTCGGTTCCTTAGATGGTTAGGTTTTGGAGGGAAATCATTTTTGTGGTGGGTTTTTGGTGGCTCCGGATATTCTCTCCACTTCCCTCACCAACCTTGTTTGCCCCAAGTCCCTCACCATCTTGCCTCTTAAAGGCCTCGATCATCATCCTCAACTGAGGCTCATGACCGGACAACCAACCCATCAACTTCCTCAAATCATCATTCTCATCCTGCAAACGATCAACATAATGTGCAAGCTCCAAATTTTTCAATGCATGCATTTCACAGGTAGAGCAAGATGTAGGCATGGGTTCCTTCAATTTAGCCTCAAGAGAACTAGTGTAAGCATGCATCTCATCAATCTTAGCATGCAAAATAGGGCAAGAAGTGCAAGCACCTAGCAAAGCGAGGTCTAGACTTAAGCTCGGCCACTTCAACCCTAAGCACATCTAGTTCCTCACACTTGGAGGCATGCTTCTCCTTAAACAAAGCAAGATCAGCAAGGAATATGGAGCAATCAGCACAATCATTCTCATCTGAAGCAACAGGGCTAGCCTTAAGGGAATCAATCTCAAGCTTGCTATCAAGCACCTGTGTCTCTAGCTCAGCCACTCTAGTCCTAGCATCCTCGAGTGAAGCCCTAAGCTCTTTTCTCATTTTCTTGGCCTCTCTAAGCATGTCATCATGGTTATCAAGCAAAGAGCCAAGCCTCTCATTCTCCTAGCGCAAGAAGGGAAGTTCATCACGCACCTCATCGTCGGACTCAGAGTCCGAGTCGCTCTGTGTGCTCTTCTTGCTCCCGGAGCTCAGCGCCATGGTGCAGAAGCCGTCTCTCGCGAGCGGCTCGGCCCCCGCTCAGGTTCTTGGACGACTTCTTGTTCTTGCGACGATCACCTTCATCCTCACTGCTGCTCGAGCTCGAGGTGGAGTACGCGGAACTAGAGTCGACGTCGCTCACTCCAACCATCGCTCGGGCCTTGCCTCGGCTCTCCTTCTTCCTCGATCGTCGCTCGTCCTTGTACTTGTTCTTGTGCTTGCTCTTGTGGTCGCGCCTCGAACGGTACTTGCCATCCATCCTTGGCTTGTGCTTGTAGCTGTCCTTGTTCTCGGCCTTATCCGGGTAGTCGGCGACGAAGTGTCCCGGCTTGCCGCACTGGAAGCAAGTCCTCGTGTTCCTCCTCATGTTCACGCGGTTCTCGTGCAGCCTCTCGAACCGCCTCGTCAGGAGCGCCAGCTCGTCCTCTCCAAGCTTGTCGAACTCCTCATCTGGCATAGACATCAAAGAGGAGAAAGAGAACATCCTGGTGGATGGGTTAGAGTTAGCCTTTCCTTTGGAACCACCAACGAGGGCAAGACTATGGGAATCAGTCGGTCCCTCGAGCTTGGCAGTCATGCCCCTATCCACCTCAGCCGACTTGAGCTTCGAGAACAGCTCGTTCACCGTCAGAGTGTCATACTTCTCCGACTCCACAATGGCCTCGAACTTTCCGCCCCAAATCGTACGATCCAAAGAGTATAAGAGCTTGACCGCCTCTATCATGATCATCGTACGGGAGCACGTCCACATTGGCCCTCATGTTGTTCACAACCACCGTGAACCTCTGAAACAAGGCATCGATGGACTCACCGGGAGATGAGTGAAGTTCTCGTACTCTCTCCGGTAGGTCGCATACATCCGTGCCTGAACCTGGGCGTTCCCAACATGAGCCTCCTTCAACACTGCCCAAATCCTACAAGCCAAGTGCTAGGTGTGCACCCGATCGAACTCAGGCTGACACAAAGCACGAAACAAGTAGTCGACCGCCTTATTGTTGGCGTCAAATCCGTCCCTCGATCCTGGAGCAAGGAAGTCCATCGGCTGGACATAGCCTGTGTCCACCGTGACATCCCAAAGGATCTGACCCTTTCCGCGGAGAAACGCACCCATCCGTTTGCTCCACATCTGGTAGTTCTTGCCATCGAAGTGTGGAGGACCCGAACCCCGTTCCTGGTACGCCATCCTTGGATCTTAGGCTGGTTAGAGTCAACAAAGACCCGAACCTGCTCTGATACCACTTGAAGGACCGAAACGGCGAACCAGAGGGGGGGGGGGGGGAGTGAATGGGAGCCGCTAAAAATTATTTCTCAGAAGAACTCGGCCTATATCCCAATCGCAACTCCGAGTCACACACAAACACGCGGAAGCACACACAAACCTCCCTTGATACCTTAGGAACAAAGCTTGAAAGGCTAGGAAGCAAGGCGGAAGCAAACGCGAAAGAACTTGAGCAATCAACGAAGAAGGCTGAGACCTACCGGGTCAACCGGCACAAGTGACCGGGTCACCCTCAGCCTTACAGAGCCGCACCAGGTCACCCGAGCACAAGTGACCGGATCAACCAACCACCTTCGGGTCACCCGGCACAGGTGACCGGATCACCCGGGACAGCCCAGAAAACTGCCCGCGAAATCGCCCCAAACTTTAGATCAAAGGATCTCCCAAACCACTTGGAGTTTTGAGACGAAATTTTGGGGAGATGATGAATACCCCAAAGAGAGGTTATGCCCCAAAAATTACGGTCTCAAACTTCATACAACTCCCGAAATCGCAAATCCTTGCCAATAGCACTTCCAACCTAAGAACTCAAGAAACCCCAAAATCGAGCACCTTTACTCACGGATTTGGGAGGGGAATCACAGCCCAAAGAACCACGAAGGGTTCCCACAAATTTCCCCCATCAAATCCCCAAGAGAAAAGTCCCGAAAACAACCCAATGAAATCACCGAGAGAGGGCTCCGAAAATCACCACCAAGAACAACCGGGGAAAACACATCCAAAACTTGAGGAACCACGCCGAATCATCTATACATGAAACAAAGGTTCGTACAAGGTCTAGCAAGCCGCCCGATCATCCATCCCTCTCAACAAGATCTCTCCGTGAAGCTCTCTTGCTAGTCCTAAAGAAAACCTAGGGAAAATAGGTGGAAAATAGGAAAACTAATGAGCTAGGGTTCCAAGAGTTGGCTGCCATCCTCTCACCTCTTGGGTTATATGGAGGCAACCGAATGTCTAAAATGCCCTTCTCTAACAACTAGGGATACAAGCCCCTCAAAGCCGGATTTGGAATTCTTGATGTCTTCACCATCGGACGGATGCCCGGCGACCGCACCCTGCGTAGCCTCGACGCAAGCCATGCGATCCCGACGCGTGTCCTCCGCTTCGAAGATTCCGGACTGCGTCGCCGCACACCGGTCGACCGGTGCTCCTCACCGCCGAGCCGGTCCCCACCGGTCAGACCGGTCTGGCGCTGCTGCAGCTCCGTCTTCGGTTCTCCGGTCTTGGCTTTGTGGATGAACCAAGGAACCCAGTGATTTTCTGGTGAACCACCGGAAACCCCGTGAACTCGGTGTAGCCTCCGCCAATCTCCACTCATGACTCGGCTCCCACGTAGTCCCGGCTCGACCTTGGTTTTGAGGCTCAACCAAGAAACCGTCCACGACTTCATCTTGCTGTTCATGCCACCATGCGGCCCGCATTTGACCCCGCTGGCCACCGGGTCCCTCGAACGAAGCCTACTTGTCTTCTCCACACCTGGAGGCCTCACCGGCAACGACCTTTCGCGCTTGTTCTTCACCTGCACCAACACCAGTCAAGCCGCAACCTGCACCTGCAATACTTAGCCAAGAATCAGTCCACACAACGTTGTCAATCACTCATCACACAAGGATGCGACCACCCACCGGTCCTCGAACCACACATGGTCCTCAAGAACAGATAAGAATTTGATAACAGCATTAGTTTCAGCGCCTTTATGAGCTGTTCCACCCCTGTGTTGGCGTCCATTTTTGTTTCGTGTTTGTGCTAACCATGAGAGGCGACAACGACAAGAAACAGCTGCATGACATGCGAGCTGAGATTGATGGCTTGTCACATACATCAAGACGATCCACGAGCGGATGGATTCCACGGTTACTACGGCCAACAGGTAGTTCGACCAGCTCGATCTCGCGCAGACAGCCACCAAGACGACGCTCGACGCCATCGTGTCATGACTCGATGCATTGAACACAGTGGTCACTAATTTGGTGGCCCAAGGATGTGTGGGTGACGATGAGCAGGAGGATGCTGACCGCCGAGGCAAAGCCCGTTGTGTACCACGCTGCCCCACTGGTAATGATTCCTTCTCTAAATTCAAATTTAAAATTCCACCCTTTAATGGCAAATATGATCCTGCTGCATATCTTGATTGGGAGTTAGAAGTTGAAGAAAAATTGTCATGTCATGCTAGCTCTCAAGTTAAGGCTGCCATCAGTGAATTTACTGATTTTTCTTTAATTTGGTGGAGTGAGTATAAAAATAAAAATCCTATTGTTGTTCCGACCACTTGGGAGCAATTAAAAATAGCTATGCGTCATTGCTTTGTGCCATCATATTATGCTTGTGATTTGCTTAACAAAATGTAGCAATTTCAGCAAGGTTCTCAATCTGTTGAGGACTACTATCAGAAGTTGCAAAAAGGTATGATTTGTTGTGGTCTATTGGAGGAACCTGATGCTGCAATGGCACGCTTTTGTGGTGGTTTGAACCGCGAAATTTAGGACATCCTTGATTATAAAGAATATGCTGACACGACCCAATTATTTGAGTTTGCTTGCAAAACTGAACGCGAAGTGCAGGAACACCACTCGAGGACATATTCTAGCACTTTTGCAGGTAGAAACTCGTCGTCCAGTTCAACACATGCTCTCCATGCGCCATCCACACCTACATCGCGTGAGAGTACAGCTACGTCGACAGGAGCCGCCCCAGCAGGAACCACTCCATCCACAGGCGTAGCATCCACCACAGGTCGTACACAGGATATCATGTGTTGTCATTGCAGAGGACGTGGCCACATGGCTCGGAACTGTTTGAACAAGCACACATTACTCATTTGTGACAATGGTGAGTACTCTTCAGCTAGTGATTCAGAAGAACTTGAACATACTTTGCTTGCCACTGACAATGCAGCTAAGACAAACATACATGTCAATCCGGGGGACGCCGATAGGTACGAGAGTCATGTTTTGCAGCGTGTTCTTAGTACACAGGTAGCCCTAGCCGAGAAGAATTAGTGACACACTCTGTTCCATACGAAGGGTGTTGCGCAGGAGCGGTCGATTCGCATCATCATCGACAGCGGCAGCCGCAACAATTTGGTGAGTACTATGCTAGTCGACAAGTTGTCATTACCCATTTGTAAGCATTCAAACCCATATCATATTCAATGGCTTAATGATGGTGGCAAAATTAGAGTATCACAATCGGTGCGTGTTCCTTTTTCTATAGGTGCTTACTCTGATTATGTTGATTGTGATGTTGTTCTTATGGAAGCATGCTCTTTGTTACTTGGTAGACCATGGCAATATGATACCGATAGTTTGCATCATGGTCGTTCGAATCATTATTCTCTCAGGTTTAAGGGTCAGAAAATAATTATACATCCTATGACACCTGAACAAATTGTTATACATGATCTTGCTAGAGCTGTTAATATTACTAAAGAACAGGAACCGTCACCATCCACTTCTGATAAATCTGAAATTAAGTTGAATGCTCATGTTTTACTTGCTACACGTGCTGATTTTGATGATATTCGAGATGCTCATTTTCCATGCTATGCACTTGTATGCTCTAGTGTGCTTGTTTCCCTTGATGATGCACCATCTTTGGATATTCTGCCAGCGGTTGCTAACCTTTTGCAGGAGTACGCTAATGTCTTTCCCAAAGACTTGCCATCGGGTCTTCCACCGCTCCGTGGCATTGAGCACCAGATCGACCTCATTCCCGGCGCCCAGCTTCCAAACCGCGCCCCGTACCGTACAAACCCGGATGAGACAAAAGAGATTCAGCACTAGGTGCAGGCGTTGCTTGATAAGGGTCACATTCGTGAGTCCTTAGCCCTTGCTCGGTTCCTTTGTTACTTGTTCCTAAGAAAGATGGTTCATGGCGTATGTGTGTAGACTGTCGTGCTATTAATAACATCACCATTCGTTATCGATACTCTATACCACGCTTGGATGATATGCTAGATGAGCTTAGTGGTGATATTCTTTTTACTAAGATTGGTTTGCGTAGTGGTTACCACCAGATTAGAATGAAATTGGGAGATGAATGGAAAACGGCTTTTAAAACGAAATTTGGCTTATATGAATGGTTGGTTATGCCATTCGGTTTGACTAATGCTCCCAACACTTTTATGCGCTTGATGAATGAAGTTCTGAGACCCTTCATAGGATTGTTTGTCGTTGTCTATTTTGATGATATCTTGATTTACATCAAATCTATGGAAGACCATTTGAAACATTTGAGTGCTATTTTTGATGTGTTGCATGCTACCCACTTATTTGCTAACATGGATAAATTCATGTTTTGCACACAACGTGTCTCGTTTCTGGGTTATGTTGTTATTCCACATGGCATTGAGGTCGATAGCAGCAAAATTGCTGCCATTTTGGAGTGGCCTACACCGACGACGGTCACGCAGATTCAGAGCTTTCTTGGACTTGCAGGTTTCTACTGCAGATTTGTTCATGATTTTAGCTCCATTGCAGCACCTTTACATGAGCTTACAAAGAAAGATGTGCCATTCGCTTGGAGTGATTCGTAGGAGGTAGCATTCCTCACTTTGAAAGATAAGTTAACTCATGCTCCACTTTGGCAATTACCTGATTTTAATAAAGTTTTTTAGCTTGAATGCGATGCTAGCGGTATTGGGCTAGGTGATGTTTTGTTACAAGAAGGAAAACCAGTTGCTTATTTTAGTGAGAAATTAAGCGGTGCTAGTTTGAAATATTCTACTTATGATAAGGAGCTCTACACTTTAGTGCGCACTTTGCATACTTGGCAACACTATCTTTGGCATCACGAGTTCATAATTCATTCTGATCATGAGGCTTTGAAATATATTCGTACCCAAACAAATCTAAACCGTCATCACGCTAAATGGGTAGAATTCATTGAGTCTTTCCCTTACATTATTAAACACAAAAAACGGGAAAGACAATGTTATTGCTGATGCTTTGTCTCGTCGCCATACCATGCTGTCACAGTTAGATTTTAAAATCTTTGGCTTGCAAATTGTGAAAGATCAATAGTCGACGATGCTGATTTTAAAGATGCTTTTGCCCATTGTCTTCATGGAAAACCATGGGGCAAATTTCACATACAGGACGAGTTCCTATTTCGTGCTAACAAGCTGTGTATTCCAGTTAGCTCGGTTCGTCTTTTGCTGTTACAAGGAGTGCATGAAGCATGGGACACTTTGGTGTCTACAAGACGCATGGGGTGTTGGCTGCCCATTTCTTTTGTCCCCGGATGTGTGCTGATGTTGAGCGCATCGTTGCACACTACACTACTTGTCAGAAAGCTAAGTCACAGTTGAACAACCATGGTTTGTATATGCCTTTGCCTGTTCCTACTTCCCCTTGGCTTGATATTTCTATGGACTTTGTTTTGGGATTGCCTAGAGCTAAGAAGGGGAGGGATAGCATTTTTGTGGTTGTTGATCGATTCTCTAAAATGGCCCATTTCATACCTTGTCATAAGACTAACGATGCTAGCACTATTGTTGAATTGTTCTTTAGAGAGATTATTCGTTTGCATGGTATCCCAAATACAATAGTCTTTGATCGTGATGTTAAGGTTCTCAGTCATTTTTTGATATCTCTGTGGAATGAATTGGGAACTAAATTGTTGTTTAGCACAACTTGTCACCCTCAGACTGATGGGCAGACTGAGGTGGTTAATAGAACTTTGTCAACCATGCTTAGGGCCGTTTTAGATTAGAATTTGAGACGTTGGGAGGATTGCTTGCCCCATGTTGAGTTTGCTTATAATCATGCAACACATTCCTCTACAAAGATGTGCCCTTTTCAGATTGTGCATGGTTACATCCCTCAGGCTCCTATTGATTTGTTTTCATTTGATACTGAAGACGCCCCACATTTAGATGTTGTTGCACATGTTGAACAAATGGTTAACCTGCATGAACAAACTCAACAAAACATTGCTGATGCTAATGCTAAATATCAGGTTGCCGGTAGTAAAGGTAAAAAACATGTTACTTTTGAATCTGGTAATATGGTTTGGTTGCATTTGAGAAAGGATCGTTTTCCTACTTTGTGTCGTTCTAAATTAATACCTCGTGCCGCTAGTCCTTTTAAAGTGCTAACCGAGATTAATGATAATGCTTATATCCTTGACCTGCCTACGGAGTTTGGTGTTTCCACGAGTTTTAATATTGCAGATTTGAAGCCATATCTGGGTGAGGTGAGGAGTTTCCGTCGAGGACGACTTCAGTTCAAGAAAGGGAGGATGATGAGGACAACACGAGTACATCTACACTAGGAGCACCTTCTCCTACTCCAACATCGGCAGCATCGTCCTCGGCACCACCTTCTGGGCCAACCTGATATTTAGTCACGATGTTGAAGAGAGTTCAACTTCGTCACGATGTTGAAGAATGAAGGCCCGGAAGACTGAAGACTGGCCCAACATGAGGCCTTGTGCATGGGCGCCTACGACTGGCCCAAGAGGTCGCCTAGGGTTGCACCCACGCACCCACGACGCTAGGGGCGGTGCCCCCTTTGCTGTCCGCCCCTCCCCTAGGGGTTGCGCTCCTTTATTAGTCAGAGTCCTATATCTTTTATAGCTTGAGTTTTGTTTTACATCTAGCTTTAGCTACACCAGAACACACACAAATACGTGTTGTCATCTGTGATTCAGAACTCCACCTTAGAGTGATATAAGATTGCTCGCCTCAAATTCTTGTTCGGCTTTCGATTGCGCACAGGAATTCATCTTCGTGATCAGGCTGATCTTGCGCCAGCATGGTCGGTAACCATCGAGAGTTGGTTAAGTGATTGCATTGGCACTTCGAGTCTCGCTCGTCGTAGTCGGATCGTGAGGGTCGCCTCCCACCAGATCAAAGTTATCTCCTCTCACCGAAAGATCGGGCACCTCGCCTCTATCACTACACCAAGTTCGTAGGGTTTCTAGTGGTTCACCAGAAAACCACTGGGTTCCTTGGTTGATCCACAAAGACAAGGACAAAGACCGAAGGCAGTAGCATCAGACCGATCTGACAGGTGAGTCTGACCGGTCTGACCGGTCTGACCGATGGGTACCGGACTGACCGGTGAGGAGCACAGATATGACCAGTGTGCAACGACGTAGTGTGGAGACTTTGAAGTGGAGGACACGCGTCAGGATCGCATGGCTTGTGTTGAGGCTACACCAGGTGTGGTCGCTGGGCATCCGTCCGATGGTGCGACGACAAAGTTTTCCAAAGTGCCCCTCAGGGGCGTGTATCCTAGTGTTAGGCCTCAGGGGTAGTTTTGTCTTTCAGTTGCCTCCATATAACCCAAGTGGTGAGAGGATGGCAGCCATCTCTTGGAACCCTAGCTCATTTTGTTTTGTTATTTTCCTCTTCCATTTTTTCCTTTGGAATTTCTAAGACTAGCTTGAGAGCTTCATGGTGAGATCTTGTGAGAGGGAATGATGATTGGGAGGCAAGCTAGACCTTGTATGAACCTTCATAGTATGTGTAGATGATTCGACATGGTTCCTCAAGACTTGATTGTGTCTCTCTTTTTGGTGATTTTCAGAGCCTTTTCTTGTCGAATTTCTTGTGGCGTTTTAAGACCTTTCTCTTTGGGATTTGGTGGGGGATGTATGCATGAACCTTTTGTGGTTCTTTTCCCTTTGGTTCCCCTCCCAAATCCGTGAGTAAATGGGCTCGATTTTGGGGTTTCCTCCTCTCTAGGGTTAGAGGTGCTCTTGGTGGGATTTCTTCGATTCCTCTTGCTTTAGCAAGTTTTGGTGGACCAAATCTTGGCCATGGAGTGTTCATGAGGTGTTCCTACTATCTCCAAAGTCTTGTGCAAATTCGTGGAGTGAATCGGGAGATTGGGAGTTGGATTTTGGGGAGTTGACCCGCGGGTTGCTGTTCATCCCGAGAGCCCAGGTCTGAATGGTCTTACTAGTGCCTCTCATCGGTCTGACCGGTGCTGACACAAGTTGGGTTTTGCTCGGGTGAACGTGTTGGTGTGTTCCCTGGTGTCCTGTGTTGCTGGTGTTTCGAGTTTGGTTTAGTTTGGAGCTCGGGAGGTCAGGTTTGCAGATTTGGGGTTTTCCTGGCTCTGACCGGTCTGACCAGTGAGCTGCATCGGCCTGACCAATGCAGGAGCTTCGTGTGGAATTCTCCAAGTTTAGCTCAGGTGACCCGACTTGAGGTCCAGGGTGACCCGGTGTGTCTCTAGAGGGTGTTAGGTGTTCCAGTGGCTCAGTTCGGAAGATCTAGCTAGGACCGGTCTGATCGGTGCAAGTGACCCGTCTGATCGGTGTGGTCAGTAGCTGCTCGAGTTGCTTGTTCTGTTGCGTTCTCGGGTAGGATTTGGTTGTTGTTGGTTCCTAGGACCAATACCACTCCAGTGGCTGCGTGGTCTTGGCCAACTTAGTTAATTGAGTCGGAGACGTGTTCTGGGTTAGCCATATTCATCTTGTTGGAGTAGCCATCTCCTTCGAGAAGAATTTATATCGGCTCCCATTCAGTCCCCCTCCCCTCTCTAGTCGCCAATTTGGTCCTTCAATTGGTATCAGAGCAGGTTCGGGTCTTTCGGGATTCTAACATGTCTAAGATCCAAAGATGGCATACCAGGAATGGGGATCGGGTCCTCCGTACTTCGATGGGAAGAACTACCAGATGTGGCAAAGACGGATGGCTGTGTTCCTTCATGGCAAGGGTCAGATCCTTTGGGACGTTACGATTAACACAAGTTATGTTCATCTGATTAACTCTCTTGCTCTAGGATCGAGGGACATGTTCGATGCCAACAACAAGGCGGTCAACTACTTGTTTTGTGCTCTATGTCAATCCGAATTTGATTGGGTTCAGACAGAGGACCTAGCTTGTAGAATTTGGGAGTAGTTGAAGGATGCTCACACTGGGAATGCTCAAGTTCAGGCTCAGATGTACGCAACTTATCGGAGAGAGTATGAGAACTTCACTTATTTCCTCAGTGAGTTCGCTGACGTTGTTTTCCAGCGGTTTATGGTTGTGGTGAACAACATGAGAGCCAATGTTGCCGTGCTCCCGTACGATGATCATGAAAGAGCCGTGAAGCTCTTGCACTCGCTGGATCGTACAGTATGGGACGGAAAGGTTGAGGCTATTCTTGAGTCCGAGAAGTATGACACTCTAATGGTGAACGAGCTATTCTCGAAGCTCAAGTCAGCTGAGTTGGATCGTGGTGTGACAGCCTATCTTCAGAGCCTGACTGATTCCTATTGTCTTGCTTTCAGTATGACAAGCCAGGACACTTCGTCGCTGGCTGTCCGGAGAATATGGAGAACAAAGACAGCTACAAGAACCAGTCGAAGACGGACAACAAATACCAGTCAAGGTGTGATCACAAGCATAAGAACAAGCACAAGGATGAGTGACAATCAAGGAAGAAGGACGGTCGCGGTAGGAAGGCCCGAGCGATGGTCGGAGCGAGCGACGTTGACTCCAGCTCCACCTACTCTTCCTCGAGCTCCAGTAGCAGTGAAGATGACGGTGATCAGTGCAAGAACAAAAAGTCATCCAAGAACTTGAGCGGGCTGAGCTGCTACGCGAGAGATGGCTTCTGCGGCATGGCACGTAGCTCTAGTAGCAAGAAGAGTCACCTGAGCAACTCAGACTCCGACTCCGAGGATGAGGTATGTGATGAGCTTCCCTTCTTGCGTGAGGAGAATGAGCGTCTTGGCAAGTTGCTTGATAACCGTGATGACATGCTTAGAGAGGCAAAGAAGATGAGGAAGGAGTTTAGGGCCTCACTACAAGATGCTAAGAATCGAGTAGCTGAGTTAGAAACACAGAACCTTGACACTAAGCTTGAGATAGATTTGATTAAGGCTTCACCTGTTGTTTCTGATGAGGTTGATTGCTGTGATTGCTCTGTATACCTAGATGATCTTACTGCTCTTAAGGATAAGCATGCCTCTACTTGTGAGGAACTAGATGTGCTTAGGGTTGAAGTGGTTGAGCTAAAGTCTAGACCTGCTTTGCTAGGTGCTTGCACTTCTTGCCCTATTTTGCATGGAAAGATTGATGAGATGCATGCTAACATTGTTTCTCTTGAGGCTGAGTTGAAAGTACATGTTCCCACTTCTTGCTCTACTTGTGAATTGCATGCAGTTAAGAATCTGAAACTTGCGCATTATGTTGATCGCTTGCAGGATGAGAACGATGACTTGAGAAAAATGATGCCTTAGTTGTCTGATCATGAACCACAACTTAGGATGATGATAGAGGCATACAAGCACTATGATGGGCAAGTGCTTGGGTCGGAACAGATTGGAGAGTGTAGTGGTGAGGGAGGAGAGAAGATTGGTGATATCCAAGCTCCACCTAAAACCTTCGACAAAAATGCCTATGCACCTAAGCCCAACCCACTGAAAAACAAACTTGACACAACCCCAAATCCTCCCATATTTCCTCACCCCACAAATGATTTCCAAAAACCCATCAAGTTCATGAGTGACTTGGGGAATGAGTTCGTTGGGAAAAAGGTTGAGAAGCCGAGTGAGGAGAAACAAGTCAGCAGCCCCAACCCAAGCCTAAACCTAAGCTCATATGATTTCATTGTGACTATTGCGGGAGAGATGGTCACAAGGGTGAGTTTAGCTTCAAGAGGAAGCATGAGGAGAAAATGGCTAAGGAGTGGATAACAAGGACAGGTATCGCTCCCTCAAATGGTGTACTTGAGCCTCGTATGCAAATGCCCTGGGCCAAGGCGATTGTGACGACGGTTACGGCTTGGGGAGATCGAAAGGTGGCAGGTGATGCTGCTGGTCGAGCACCACCGGTCAGACTGGTCAGGATGACCGGTCAAACCGGTGTGGGTCTGGGCAGCCGACAGTTTGGTTTTCGTGCTCGTGAGGATGCTCGGTTCAGTTCCGGTGGTCGTGGTTTTGGTGGTTGGCATGTGTTGTACGGACATCCCTAGGCCCACTACTCAGGTGGGTAATGGGACCGACTACTCTGTAGGCCCTTGGGACTACTCGACTTGGGTTGCACGGCACCTTATGGCGTGGAGCACAAGGCATACAGAGGATTAGTACTCAGTTAGGAAGCTAGACATGTCTGGATCCATGTAGAGTACTTCTAGCTGTGCACGACTAGTGCTCCCCTGTCAAGCCGACTTGTAACCCTGCCTCCCGGACTATATAAGGTGAGGCAGGGACTCGTATTTCATCATCCGCATCATCTTGTAAACACACCTAATCAATCCAGAGCTACGCATCATACAGGACGTAGGGAATTACGCACCTCGCAGCCTGAACCTATCTAAATTGTGAGCCACGTGTCTCTTCTTTGAGTTCCCGATCTCGGCGAGGCCACAAACCTCGACCTCGGGTACTCCCCTTGGTAGGTTGCCGGGTTAAAATACCGGCAGCTAGTGCGCCAGGTAGGGGATCTCACTGAAGATCACATAGCGAACTCGACGGCTTCAATCGTCATCAAGCCAAGCATCGCTTTCAACCGCGGCGACACCTTCGTCTTCGGCTCTTGGGTCTGCACTGCTGATGGCGCTGGATCGTTCCAGCGCTACCTCACCATGACCCCGGACCCAGAGACTGGACTCGTGACGCTTCCCGAAGCCACCAACTCGTCGAAAAATTCGATGAATTTTCACTCTGCAATCAAGTCGCCAACTTCGAGACCAAATCGACCTCCAACTTGAACTCGACGTCGCCTTGGATCGAATCATGCGAGCTGGCTCTTGAGCCATCATGTGGAACGGTCCTCCTCCACGAGCACTTCTCATACGGCCTAGCAGGGCCCAGTCGGAAGCTCTTGCCGCATGTTGGGCCGGCAAGGAGATCATCTCTGAGTACTCCTCAGATTCCAACGTCACACCCGGCTACAACTCGGACTCTTTCTATGAGTTTGACTTTGGCTTGGATCCAATCGAGTCCGAGTCCGAGCTCAACACAACCGAGGAACCGCTATCAGGTCCTGTCGTTGGCTTGGTCATTACATCTACTCACACCGATAGATTCGTCTACTGGCCCGACCGCAAGCCCACAGACCCGACTGATGATAACTCACGCTGCATCGCCTACCTCGAGACACTCCCCTTCCAGGAGGGGACCCCACTGGCTCCAAACGAAGACGAGCACACCCCCACCAAGATAGTGTTGACGGTGTATATGCGTATCCAATTTCGTTTAGACTTGCAAGCGGACAAGTCCTCCGTCGTAGCCAAGGGACCCTTCTTCCCTCAAGTGTGAACCCAAGGTATCAAATCCGCGGAACAAATGTGTGATGCAAGAACCTATCTATTAAAGCTGATAACACTTAGATCTTCAAAGTGAATGCTTTTGCATCAAATCTAAAGAACATCATAAAAATGAATCTAATATATGAAGACCAGAGGTAGCAAGAGGTAGAGAGGGATAGGTAAAACCAATCTAGAGAGATTGGATCAAGCTTTTGTTGATGTCCCGAGCAAAGAAGAAATAGCCAAGTTGAATATCATGAAAGGCATCTTCAAATCACGGTTTCCCGTCCAACTCCGAAGACGCCCACCTTTTGGAGCCACCGTTCTGTCACAATGCACTCCTATTCGTGTAGGTTAGCCTAGGGTGAGTCCAATGGAAAAGCTGAAATCTCTCGGAAGGTCAGGCATGCACCTCTAGCCACCACGACTACAAGAACACCCTCTATGATCTATCTCGAGAATAGGTCTTAAAGTAAGAAAAAATGATTGAAATCAAAGTCGTAGGAGAAACACTCGATCGCTAGAAATCGGATTGCAACTTGATAATTCAACATAGTACAAGATGCATAAACAAGATCACCACCAGGATCCTACCTTGATCTTGCTTCTAGCTCCTGGAACTCCGACGTGGTCTTCCTTGCAAGGTTCCTATGTCATCTAGGGAAACCCTAGACAACTAGCTCGACGCTCTCCTCTCCGGAATGGTGTCCCTCTCTTCTCTGCTCCTCGGCGGTGAATGACGAATGAGTTGATGCGTGACTCTTGGCCAGGGGGCTATAAATAGTCTGAGAGGTGGCTAGGTCAAAGGGTGGCATGAATGGGCCCAAAAATGGGTTGGGTCGACCGGCCTAGGCCCATCTTAGCACATTTTGTGGCTGCCTTCCTCGGTGATGCTTCTCGTGTCTTCTAGAACATTCTCCCTTCTGCATGTGGGCCATTAGCGTCAGTTTCTCCACGGTTTAAATGAAGCGCTTTGTCCCGCAAGATTCGACATTTTCTGTTTAGGTCCTCGGAGTTTTCCGTCTTCAGGGGTTGGTCCTTGGGCTTCTTCGAGTCATGTTCACTTCATTGCTTGACTTGTGCCGGGCTTCAAGGTCTTGTCACGAGGTGCTTGATGAACTTTACCCAGAAGTCTTGCTTTCAATGCTAAATTCCTGCATAAACATTAAACTCCAAAATCAACATGCACGAACGAACTTGTTATACAAAGGGGGTTAAGACCAATGGATAATATATAAAATTCATGCCAACAATGAAGGTAAACTCATGGCTAGGTTGACGGAAATTCACCATCAACATCTCCCCCATGCTTAAACCTTGGTCGTCCTCGAGTAAGCCTTCGATGGATATCATCGTTTCCCTTCAATGATTAAGCCCTGCACTTGATCATACATGAGAAAACATAATGCTCTTAAAAGTTTAGTTCGTTAAAGTTTCATAAAGCACTAGCTTTCATCCCTACGGAGGGTAGGTAGTTAAGCTCATCTCGCAAGTATTAAACATGCTCCCAAAATTCAAATGGATCTCATAAATTTGGAAATAAAGAATGAGATGAAAAAGAGCTAAACCAAGTTCAGAAATTAACCACCTTGCATCTTGCTCATGCTCTCATTTCATCTTATCTCTCAAGCCTATTTCTTCTACTCCTTTCCCTCTCAAAACATATATGTAAGTGGTAGGCTTTTTATGGAGCTCTTTGGGAAAGTTTAGTCCTACCAAGATATTATAAATGAGATGTTGTCAAAACAAGACAACCTTCTCATGGTCTTACCGAGACTCATCAAAAAGGTCATTGGAAAATAATGTTATATCAAGGAGGGGGAGAGAAAAATACACACACTTTGAGATAGGTGGACATGTGCAAATGGCAAAGAGTGATCCCAAGGCACAATGGAAGTCCTCGTTACCAGATTGCACATGGTTGGGAAGATGAGTTTGGATCTTAAATTTTGAAACTTTTGAAATTCCTAATGTACTTTAGAGAACTGGGGAATTCACTTTATTTTATTTTTATACATACTCATATATATATATGAGAAAAGATATATATATATATTCTCATACATATATATATATATTTTCTTTATACTCATTCATTTTTTTATTTGCTCCCCTTGAACTCTAAATTGCATTGTACCTACCTCCTCCCCCATGCTTAGACGTTTGCTCGTCCTTGGGCAAAGAGGTGATAGAGATAAGGTAGGTACTATAAATATTTTTCCTTTGGAGAGATAGTTGAATCTTCAATCTTGGAACCATCTTGCGATCTTCCTTGAATTGACGATCCATACTCAATGATAGGTTGTGATCAAGGAGGTAAACACAAAATATGATATTTTGGTTTTAAGGGTGGATACCCGACGAGTTTTGTGAAATCTCTGATGTGGGGATACACAATGCACAGATAAAGAGGCTAGCAAAAAGATAGATACATAAAAACGGAATGACCAACTTCTTAGCTTGGGCCAGAGAAATCAAGGTCTGAAATAACTCACCCAAAAATAGATCTTGTATACTAAGTTTTTGCACTCAAATATATATGTGGCTCTGGATAGGTAGAGCAACACGCAAGTGGTATTTATGACAAGGTTTGCATTACTTTCAAGAATAAAAATAAATAATCTTTTAACCCATCTAAACTTGAGAGCACATAAAACACTATGAGTATTTTTATCATAACCTTTGCTAAAGATTAAGCTAGCATTTATATAAATTTCAAATTTGTATTTTAAGAGAGCATCAGCTTAATCATGTACAAAACAAGTACAAAGACAAACAAAGCAACGACTATCATCATATATCAACATGACATAAACCTTGTATCTTTGCCAAAGGTAAAAACAAGTTGGTGATTTTATTCATGATTGAAGGACCAAAACGGCGAACCAGAGAAGGGGGGAGTGAATGGGAGATCGATAGTTGGATTTGGAGTTGACCTGTGGGTGTTGTTTATCCCGAGCTGCCCAGGCGTGACCGGTCTGACCGGTGCTCGTGACCGGTCTAACTGGTGCTCGTGACCGGTCTGACCGGTGTGAGCCCTTTGTGGGATTTGCCTCGGGTGAGTTGGTTGATCCGTGTGTTTTTGGGTTGTGCTGTTGCTGGTCAGTTATTGGCCATTTTGCTGGTCAGTTATCCACCAGGATGTTCTCCTTGTCCTCTTTGATGTCTGTGCCAGATGAGGAGTTCGACGTGCTTGGAGAGGACGAGCTGACGTTGCTGACGAGGCGATTCGAGAGGATGTACGAGAACTGGGTGAACATGAGGAGGAACACAAGGACATGCTTCCAGTGCGGCAAGCCGGGACACTTCATCGCCAACTGCCCCGAGAAGGTCGAGAACAAGGACAACTACAAGCACAAGTCAAAGACGGATGACAAGTACCGATCAAGGCGTGACCACAAGCACAAGAGCAAGCATAAGGACGAGCGGCGATCGAGGAAGAAGGATGGCCGAGGCAAGGCCCGAGCAATGGTTGGAGCGAGCAACGTCGACTCCAGTTTTGCGTACTCCATCTCGAGCTTGAGTAGTAGTGAAGATGAAGGTGATCGTCGCAAGGGCAGGAAGCCATCAAAGAACCTGAGTGGGCTGAGCTGCTTCGCTAGAGATGTCTTCTGCACCATGGCGCTTAGCTCCGGCAGCAAGAAGAGCAACCATTGTGACTCGAACTCCGACTCCAATGATGAGGTACGTGATGAACTTCCCTTCTTGCATCAGGAGAAGGAACGACTTGGCTTGTTACTTGATAATCATGATGATATGCTTAGAGAGGCTAAGAGGATGAGGAAAGAGCTTAGGGCTTCGCTTGAGGATGCTAGGACTAGAGTGGCTGAGTTAGAAATATAGAACTTGGATGCTAAGCTTGAAATTGATTCGCTTAAGGCTTCGCCTGTTGTTTCTGATGAAGTTGAATGTGCTGATTTTCCTATTTTCCTAGATGATCTTGCTATGTTTAAGGAAAAGCATGCCTCCAATTGTGAGGAACTAGATGTGCTTAGGGTTGAAGTGGTAGAGCTTAAATCTAGATCTGCTTCGCTAGGTGCTTGCACTTCTTGCCCTATTTTGCATAAGAAAATTGATGAGATGCATGCTTACACTATTTCTCTTGAGGCTAAGTTGAAAGATCCGGTTCCCACTTCTTGCTCTACATGTGAAGTACATGCTTTGAAAAATCTGGAACTTGAACATTATGTGGATCGCTTGCAGGATGAGAATGATGAGTTGAGAAAGTTGATGGGTTGGTTGTCTGGTCATGAGCATCAGTTGAGGATAATGATCGAGACATATAAGCGCCAAGATGGGGAAGTGCTTGGGGCAAATAAGGTTGGTGAGGGAAGTGGTGAAAATGAGGGGGAGATCGGAGATATCCCAGAGCCACCAAAAACCCACCACAAAAATGCCTTTGTTCCTAAACTGAACCATCTTAGGAACCGACTAAACACAACCCCAGCTACACCCGTGTTTCCTGCACAAACCGACAACTTCCAGAAACCCATGAAGTTCAAGAGTGATTTGGGGAATGTGTTCTTTGGGAAGGAGAGTGAGAAGCCGAGTGAGGAGAAACCGGTTGAGAAGCCGAGTGGAGAGAAACCAAATGAACAGCCCCATCCCAAGCCTAAGCCTAAGCCCATAAGGTTTCATTGTGGCTATTGTGGGAGAAATGGCCACAAAGATGAGTTTAGCTTCAAGAGGAGGCGTGAGGAGAGAATGGCGAAGGAGTGGGCTAACAAGGACAAGTACCACCCTCCCAATGGAGTACTTGAGCCTTGTGTGCAGATGCCCAGGGACAAGGCGAGTGTGAGGACAGTTCCGGCTTGGGGAGAGCGAAAGGTTGCAGGTGGTGTTGCTGGCCGGGCTACCCCGGTCAGACCGGTGGCACACACAGGTCAGACCGGTGCAGGTCTGGGCAGACAGGGGGCTGGTTTTCGTGACCCTGATGAGTCTAGGTTTGGTTCATGAGGTCGTGGTTCTGGTGGTTGGTCTGGAGAGTTTGCAAGTGGTCAGTTTGCTAGGCGTTCTCCCCCTCGTGCTCAATACTTGGATGAGAGGAGTCGTAGCTTTGAGATGGAGAGGAGGAACGATCCACAATCTTCCTTTCGTGGTTTTGGTCCTCCTCCAGTTGTAGAGGGTTGGTTCCCTCGTAGTGGTTACCATGGTAGTGTTTGTGGAGGTAGCTTTGATAGGAGGAATGTTTTGGATTGTGCTAACCCCACTTTGGAGCAAATGGCCCAGCACTGGTATTACTCTTTTGGTACAAACCCCAGTGCTGAGTCGTTTGTTTGCTCACGTGCTCGTTTTTGAATTTCAGGTGGGAGACTTGAAGAACATTTGGTTTATTGACTCCGATTGCTCGAGGCATATGACCAGAGACAAGGGGTGGTTCTCAAGTCTCGTCCTGGTGGTGACAAAGAGATACATCACCTTTGGGGACAATGGGAGAGGGTGTGTGTTGTAAGAAGGTGAGATTAAGGTGAGTGACAAGATCACTCTCATGCGTGTTGATCTTGTTCAATCACTTGGATACAATTTGCTTTCCGTGTCCTAGCTATTAGATGAAGGTTTTGAGGTGTTGTTTCGGCCTGGTGGTTCTTGGATTTTGGATTCTCGAGGGGACCTTGTCTATATGGTCGTTCCCGAGGGTCAGGTGTTTCAAGCTGATTTTTCTCAGTCTTCTGGTGTTGAGTGCTGTTTCTTGGTTGTTTCTTCGAGTGAGTTGTGGAAGTGGCATAGGAAGTTGGGTCACTTGAGCTTTGACCTTTTGTATCGCTTGAGTAAACTCAATTTGGTCCGAGGATTGCCACGGTTGAAGTTTGAGAAAGAGTTGGGTTGTGCGCCATGTAGGCATGCCAAGATGGTAGCCTCTTCTCACCCGCCTCTCACCGATGTGATGACTGAGCGTCCATGCGAGCTGCTCCATATGGACCTTGTTGGCCCAGCTAGTGTGCGATTTGTGGGTGGGAAGTGGTACGTCCTTATCATGGTGGATGACTACTCTCGGTATGCGTGGGTGTTCTTTCTTGAGGAGAAAGGGGAGACGTTTGGTTTTGTTCGAGATCTTGTCTTGAGGTTGAGGAACGAGAGGCACGAAGATGCCATACGAGCAATCCACAGTGACAATGGCTTGGAATTCAGAAACTCTCGCTTCGAAACATTTTGCCATGACTTGGGTCTTGAACACCGGTTTTCGAGTCCGTATATGCCTCCCCAGAATGGCGTGGTAGAAAGGAAAAACAGAACCTTGTGTGAGATGGCTCAGATGATGCTCGATGAGCATAGGACTTCGAGAAGGTTCTGGGCTGAGGCGGTGAATACCACATGCTATGTTTCGAACAGGATCTTCCTCAGAGTGCACAAGAAGAAAACCTGCTATGACTTGATGCATGGTCGCACACCCAAGGTGAGCCACTTCCATGTCTTTGGTTGCAAGTGCTTTATCCATAAGAAAGGGAAGAAGTTGGACAAGTTTGAGGCTAGGTCGGTCGATGATATTTTCTTTGGTTATGCATCTCACTCTAGAGCATATCTTGTGCTCAATCTTGAAACTAACCAAATCGTGGAGACTTGCGAGGTAACCTTCGACGAGATACAAGCACGTAGTCAGCTTCTTTTTGAGTGTGCAGGTGACGATGAACTTGGCGAGGAGATCTTTCAGGAGGAGGAGCATGAACATGGAGATGATGAAGATGGTGCATGTACCTACTACTTCGACTATGGTGATGGACGGCCCCTCTCCCACACCTACGACGACAAACCAAGATCAAGGAGAAGCTACTGTTGAGGGGGAGGTAGCATCAAGCCGAGAACCTCCTCGGCGAGTACAAATGGATCATCCATCTTCGAGGATCATCGGCGACATGAATGAACGTACTACATGGTCGAGGCTTCGGAACAATTCTCATTTCGCTCATCCTGCTTTTGTTGCCACTTTTGAGCCCAAAGACATTGGCCACACACTATTTGATCATAATTGGGTTAATTTGATGCATGAGGAGTTGGAGAACTTTGAGAGGAACCAAGTTTGGGAATTAGTTGACCCTCCCCCAGGGTGTAAGACGATTAGGACAAAATGGGTGTGGAAGAACAAAGAGGGATAGAAAGGTGAAGTGTTGAGAAACAAGTCAAGGCTTGTTGCTCAGGGGTATAGTTAGAAAGAGGGGATCGACTACGAGGAGACCTTTGCTCCCATATCTCACTTGGAGGCGATCAGGATCCTTCTAGCCTTTTCTGTGGCTAAAGGGTTCAAGTTATACCAGATGGATGTGAAGAGTGCCTTCTTGAATGGTGTGTTGGAGGAAGAAGTGTTTGTGAGGCAGCCACCGGGGTTTGAGAGCGAGAAGTACCCCCACTGGGTGTACAAGTTGAGGAAGGCGTTGTATGGGTTGAAGCAGGCGCCTAGATCTTGGTACGGTAGACTGAGGGGGTTCTAGTTTGAGCGAGGGTTTGAGATGGGGAAGGTCGATCAGACCTTGTTTCTTCTCAGGCAGGGCAGAGATATCCTGATTGTGTAGGTGTACGTGGATGATATTGTCTTTGGTGGCTCGTTTAACTCTCTTGTTGCAAGGTTTGTAGAGGATATGAGCAGGGAATTTGAGATGAGCGTGATGGATGAGTTGCAGTTCTTCCTCGGGCTACAAATCAAGCAATCAAAGGAAGGAACATTTGTGCACCAAGCTAAGTACACCAAGGTCATTGTGAGGAAATTCAAGATGGAGGACTCCAAGGCCATGGCGACGCCTATGAGTACGACTACATCTCTTGATGCGGATGAGGAAGGTGAACACGTGGACCAGAAGGAGTACCGAAGCATGATCGGTTCACTCCTCTACTTGACGGCAACGAGGCCGGACATCCAGTTCTCGGTATGTCTGTGCACTCGTTTTCAAGCATCTCAAAGGACTTTGCATTGACAGGTGGTCTTATTCCGGTACTTGCGTCACACTCCCGACTTCGGCCTTTGGTACTCCGTGTCTTCTTCTTTGGCGCTTCATGGTTTCTCAGACACGGATTTTGCCGGGTGTGGGTTAGATAGGAAGTCCACTTCTGGTACTTGCCAGTTCTTGGGATCTTCTTTGGTGTCTTGGTCTTCCCGCAAACAGTCGCGTGTTGCTCAATCCACTACCAAGGCAGAGTACATTGCAACAACTAGTTGTTGCTCTCAGCTCATTTCAATCACATACACCATGAGTGACTTTGGTGAGGAGTATACCCATGTCCCACTTCAATGTGACTGCACCAGTGTCATAAGTGTTGCAAAGAACCTAGTGCTCCATTCCAAAACCAAGCACATAGAAGTGAGGTATCATTTTCTGAGAGACAACGTAGAGAAAGGGAAGATAGCTTTGATCCATGTATCCACACATGACCAGCTAGCTGATATTTTCACCAAACCCCTAGATAAAGCAACTTTTACTCGTTTTGCGGGGGGAGCTTGGTGTGTGTTTGGTTTCTTGAGTTGGTATGTGGGAGCTCCTTTTTAGCATATGTATAGCTTTCCTTTATGCATTTCTTGCATTTGGCATGGCATATGTAACATGATGTATAGTCATCTTTGTATCTTAGATTGCATGCATTTTGTATCATATGCATTGTGTAGGAAAAGCTTCTCCTATATACATTGTTCACCATGGAATGATATGTATGTCTTTGTAAGCTAGTTTGGTAAGCTATGGTTAGTTTGGCTTAGCTCTTGATAATCTTGGTTTATATTCGTGGTTGATGGCTATGTTTTTGAAAAATGTCACATGTATGTTGTCTTGTGAGTAAATGCCTTTATACGATCTTGACATGTTTTTGTGGCTTGGCTATGCTTAATTTGTGGTTGGATAGCTTATTCTGATCATATGGGGCCAAAGGCTTATTTGCCATCATGAATGTTTAGCCCTCATGCTTGATCTTGTGGAGGGGCATAAGTTCCTTTTTGTCACAAAGACATTTCACGTACCAATTTCAAATCTGAAAATGAAATGTACATTGCTTGGAAAATGTGCTCCCATGTAATATGTGCTGAATTTAATTTGCTTTGGGTGCTAAACCGTTGCATGATGCCTACCAATGAGAAGTCTCATACATAGAAGTAGGCACATGGCTCGGTGGCTTTGACATGACATGAGGTGCGTGTGGGTGTTTGTGATGGTCTTATGATTAGAATGGCTGTCCTAGCATGAAGTTTGTGTGGCTTTGCCATTTTGATATGCTTTGATCATGTTTAGGACTTTGCTCATGAGAGGCAAGTTTTTCGCAAAATTGCCAAAATCCATCTTAGCTTCGTCCAATGGTTATGAAACTTGGTGATCATGTAGTTGAGATCGATACGAAGCTATAGAGTATCTAACTTGCTCATTTGGACATGTGTAGCATCCTATGTTGAATTTTGTCTATTTGAGAAGCTCTAGGTTGCATTTTTGCATTTTCGCTTGATTCATGCATTGTCAACAAGGGGGAGAAGTTTGAGCTTGTTTGGGCTACTGAATGCATTTAGAAAGTTTCCAGGTGGTTTCGAGCCATTTCTGGGCTTTGTTGTGCACCGGTCTAACCAGTTGAGGGCACCGGTCTGACCGGTCAGAGTGTTGGCCCTGTTCACATGTTGTGCACCGGTCTGACCGGTGGTGTCGACCGGTCGGACCGGTCAGAGCTGAGCCGATGCAGATGCTCTGTTTTCATCAAGTGGTTTGCATGCATTCATCCAGGGGGAGTTGCGTTCGTTCAGGGGGAGCTTGCATGTGTGCAGGGGGAGCTTTGGTTTGGTGGTTTGCGCTCTTTGCTTGAGCATAGGTTTGTCTCAGATGTGTCGAGCCGTTGCCCTTGCCTAAGGGGTCCGAGACTTGTCTTCTTCAAGTGATTTTTCTCTTTGCCTTTTTTTGGCTTTCGATCGCTTATTGAGGTTTGTTTTGTTTGTTTCTTTTCTCTCAGGTTACTATATGTGTGTGTTGTCAATGCACTCATCAAGGGGGAGATTGAGGACCATGTGTGGTTCGAGGACTGGTGGATGGTCGCTTCCTGGTTTGATGAGTGATTGACAATGTTGTGTGAACTGATTCTTGGCTAAGTATTGCAGGTGCAGGTTGCGGCTTGACTAGTGTTGGTGTAGGTGAAGAACAAGCGCGAAAGGTCGTTGTCGGTGAGGCCTCTAGGTGTGGAGAAGACAAGTAGGCTTCGTTTGAGTGACCCGGTGGCCAGCGGAGTCAAGTACGGGCCGCATGGTGGCAAGAACAGCAAGAGGATGTCATGGACGGTTTCTTGGTTGAGCCTCAAAACCAAGGTCGAGTCGGGACTACGTGGGAGCCGAGTCATGAGTGGCGATTAGCGGAGGCTACACCGAGTTCGCGGGGTTTCTGGTGGTTCACCAGAAAACCACTGGGTTCCTTGGTTGATCCACAAATCCAAGACCGAAGACGGAGGTGCAGCAGCTCCAAACCGGTCTGACCGGTGGGTACCAGTCTGACCGGTGAGGAGCACCGGTCTGGCCGGTGTGCGACGACGCAGTCCGGAGGCTTCGAAGCAGAGGACACGCGTCGGGATCCCAAGGCTTGCGTCAAGGCGAGCGATGACAAAGACTTCCTAATTCGCCCTCGAGGGGCATGTATCCCTAGTTAGCTAGTAAGGGTATTTTAGACTTTCGGCTGCCTCCATATAACCCAAGAGGTGAGAGGATGGCAGCCCACTCTTGGAACCCTAGCTCATTTGGTTTTCGTATTTTCCCTTCCTATTTTCCCTAAAATTTCTATAGGACTAGCTTGAGAGCTTCATGGTCAGATCTTGTGAGAGGGTAGGATGACTGGGCGGAAGCTAGACCTCGTATGAACCTTCATGGTATGTATAGATGATTCGGCGTGGTTCCTCAAGGCTTGTTTGAGTTCTTCCCGGTTTTCCTTTTTGGTGATTTTCGGAGCCTTTTCTTGGCGATTTTCTCAGAGCGATTTCGAGGCCTTTCTCTTTGGGATTTGTTGGGGATATATGCATGAACCCTTCTTGTTCTTTTCTTTTGATTCCCCTCCCAAATCTGTGAGAAAAGGGGCTCGATTTTGGGGTTTTCGTCGTTCGAGAGTTTGTGGTGTTCTTGGTGGAAATCCTTTGATTCCTCTTGATTCAACGAGTTTTGGTGGACCATAACTTGGCTATGGAGTGCCCATGAGGTGTTCCTACTATCCCCAAAGTCTTGTGAGAATCCGTGGAGTGAATCAGGAGATCGAGAGTTGGATTTGGAGGAGTTGACCCACGGGTGCTGTTCATCCCGAGCTGTCCGGGCGTGACCGTCTGACCGGTGCTCGTGACCGGTCTGACCGGTGTGAGCCCTTTGTGGGATTTGCCTCGAGTGAGTTGCTTGATCTGTGTGTCTTTGGGTTGTGATGTTGCTGGTCAGTTCTTGGCCGTTTTGGTGTTGTCTTGCTAGGCTTTGTGTAGGGTTCTTCTTCCGTGCATGTTGTGTTTTGGGGGTATTTCTGTTCCAGAGCCTAGAGAAGTCATTGAGGCTCTCTGGAACATTTGTTGTGCGGCTGCTGTAGCCACCGGCCTGACCGGCTCTGTCCACCGGTCTGACCGGCGTCACCGGTCTGACCGACACTGGCAATCGGTCTGATCGGTGTAGCACAGGCAGCAAGTCGTGCAAGTTTCCGCTGTGCGTGTTGGTGTGTTTTGGTTCGGAAGGTTGTTTGTTGGTTCTTAGGATCAGTAGCACTCCAGTGGCTACATGGTCTTGACCAACTTGGGTAGTTGAGTTGGAGACGTGTGTTGGTAGTCGTGTTCATCTTGTTGGAGTCTCTATGTCCTTCGAGAAGAATTTTTATCGGCACCCATTCACTCCCCCCTCTTTGGTTCGTCGCTTCGGTCCTTCAATGATGAAAATAAACACTAACACACATTCTGAAAATTAAATAAAAACTGAAAACACAACGCATATATAGGTGCATACAAGCTGAAAATTAAAGAAAAGGGAAAAGGGAAGATTAAACTGAACCTCCACCTTTCTCTAATCTTCCGGCGGTGGTTGATATTGATAATCTTGATTGTTGTACCCTTGCTCATAATAGGATTGCACCGGTACTCCTATGAATTGTCCCTGCGGTGCCAAGTGAAGGCGTCCATGCTCATAAGCGATGTTTGCATTTCCTTCACGCATTTGGTTTGCAATTGTTTGGATGGCTGCGATATTTTACATGTTTCTCGCAGCATATCCTCCAATGATGGCCACACTTTGTTGTGGTTAAGGAAGATGTACATATCGCTCCACAAAGGCTACATTGGGTACCGCAAAATTTGGTGGGGGCATGGCTACACCACTCCCCCATGCTTGCATCGGTACACCATCGTAGTAACTCGGCGGCGCCGGAATTCCTCCAAATGGCGGCACATAATTTTGTTGTGCACCTTCTTCTTGGGCTGCGGAAGAACTTTCTTCTACAATCCTTCCTCTCGTATTTTCTTTGATGGCACAAGAAGTCCTTCCTATAACCAATCTTCTTTCCCCTAAAGAAATGTATTAATCTTCCATCCGGAAGGGGCAAATTCACTTTGGCCACTTTGAAGCCTCCTCTCTCATCTCCACTTATATATTTGCCTTGCTTCATATAATCAGTCCCAAGGAATGTCCCTACTAGGAGATGCTCCGGGTTTCATGGAATTCCCGGTCTTAAAGAGATGGCCAACATAGAGAGACAACACCCTGAACCAATATCTCCTGAACCCGATGTTGCTTCACAACACCACCAGTTGATCACAAGGTGAGTGGGGTCGATTGGCTGCCTGGCAATCAAAGATGAGTAAAGCCAATTCATCTCCATGTCAGTTATCTTGGTCTCTCTCATTCTCCCCAAAATCCTCTTACACATCCATGAGTGAAACACTTGGATGATGGGGTTCCCGATACTATTTCTTTGCCGGTGAGCTTCTCCCACGATCATACTCCAAAAACCTTCCAATGTGCTTCCATGCACATCCACTTGTTCTGGGACTCCCTTTTGAAAACCAAGTAACTCCCTAATATACTCATAGGGAACCACTTGTTCAACTCCCTCCAAAAGGAATGAGAGACTCAACACTCCTTCATCTAGGATAGGCACCATGGTCATGAGAATTTCCAAGGCGAATTCCTTGTGGGTGTTTGCCGACACTCCGTTGGAGAATTGCACCCAACCTAGGTGTCCCAACATGTAGTAAATATCTGTATGAAAACCCAACACTTGGAGAGTTTGATCGTCGAAGTCAACGTTTGCCACATGCCTCTCCTCAAGGCGAGTGAACGTTTTCTCCTCCTCCTCCGTCATGATGATAAACCCATACTTGGAGTACCGTGGAGTGTATGGAGGTGGAGCGGATGATCGCATCGTGGGACAAGGTTGGACAGGCGGCTCCTCCGTACGTCCTTGAGGTTCAATGAACCTCATAGAGGAGCTTCGTGTGGCCCTCATGCCATAGAGGAGAAGAGTGTCATTCCTCCTCGGCGGTTCCGTGTCCTCCTCCATACAACGAGGAGACTCGGAAACCGAGTGCCCCCTCGAAGAGGTTCTCGATGATGGCTTGGATGACGATGATCCCTTCTTCTTGGTGAAAAGACATTTAGTTTTCTTCCACATGGTTGCTGCACTCTCCTCAAAAATATAAATCTGGGGTTTTCAACTAATAACAAGGCACACAAATATTATTTGGAGTATGGACTTTGAGTGGATTTAGGATGGATTTTGTTGGACGAAAGAAATTCGGAGTGGCAAGCTAAGTCTAAGGTGGTTCTAGACTACGAGCTCAAGCACACGAACAAGGAATTGGGCAAGTGACTTACGTGAGGAAGGCGGGCACCGGGGGGCTTTTAAAGGGGGTAGGTCAGCCGGCCTAGGGGCCTCGCTACTTCTCCTGGCTCGGTTCTTCTCCAGTGCACTCATCTTGCTTTGTTGCTTTGTGACCGCGTGCTCCATGGGGTTGCACCACCAAAATGTTCTCGTCCACTCCTTTGCTTGCATGATTGATCACTTGATGGTTTTGCTTTGAGTCACTTCCATGCTCCCTAGCATCACATACCTATGAGATTCCTGCAAAACAAAGCCTTGGCTGCCCCCCATGCTTGTCCTTTGCATGTGGTTTGATGAAAAATGTTGAAGGGGCATCCTGTGATGCATCATGGTGCATGCGTGGTTAAGTTAATCAAATTGCCTCCCTCTATGCATGTTTTAATTCTAAGCACTCCTCTAATTTTAAAAAATAAAAATAAACTCAGAGCTTGCAATGAGTTCAAATATAATTAGATGAGTTTTTAACCATAAAAAATAAATGTAAATCGAAAATGTTCTCCGATTACTTTTATTTTGGTCTCACCGGTATTGTTTGCTTCCATTAGTTGAGAGCAACCTTTTACCGGTTTTATCATGGGGGAAAAGGTTTATGTTCCAATTTTGGTTAAATGAGACAGATTTTGAATGAAATAAATTTAAATGAGGCTAAGAAAATTCTAATCCTAGAGAAACCAAGGATATGAAATTTTAAACCAACCAAAAGTCAAGTTTCTAGGTTCACGCGAGTCCTATCACACGCTGAAATTTAAATAACATCTAGGCACAAGGCGTGGCTCTACTCGTGTGTTTTTAGCATGTAAAACAAGTCAACCATAACATCATGAAGAGGATGAAAGGTTGAGATAGGTTCTGAGTTTTTTTTGGTTTTGGCTTCTCGAAAAGAAGCAAATAACTCATATGATGGCTCATGTAAAGGGTTTATGATCCAAATAAAATATCCAACCAAGATTTATGTCTCTAACATTATTCAACGACTCTAAGTCTAATGTCTTGCGTAGCATATTTCAAAGCTAACTTACTTGAAAAGACTCAGAAAATCTTGAATTGGGTTGTCCTCCCGGTAGCTTATTCTTGACACGACGAAACAGGTTGCCTCCCGCCTAGCGCTTCGTTTATAGTCCATGGCTAGACTTTTTCACTTGATTACTTTGGATCAACGCTCTTTGCGGGTGTTGCAATCTTGGGTACCCACTTCCGCACCATCTTGGGCGCGGGCTTATTCTTCGGCTTAGTCATCTTTTGGGTCTTCATAGGCGGCTTTTGTTCCTTTACCTTGATGGATGCAACAACCTCTTTGATTTCCTTTGCTTTCTTCTTCTCCGGCTCTTCCTTCTTCCTTGGTTCTTCCTTACTAATGTGATGATGGGGCAGAATATATTTAACTTTGATCATATTGCATACCTCGAAGTGTGGTCGAAACTTGAAGGAACTCCTCTCGCGATTGATGTCGAACTTGATCTCCCCCTTGCCAACGTCGATGGTAGCTCCCACGGTCTTGAGGAAAGGCCTTCCAAGGATGAGTGGTGGCTTCTCCCACTCTCCCATCTCGAGCACCACAAAGTCGACATGGATGAAGTGGTGTCCGACCTTCACGAGCACATCTACGACGATGCCCAAAGGGTAGCAAATGGAGTTGTCACCCAACACCAAGCACATGGACATAGGCTCTAACTTCGGTAGGCGTAGATTCTCAAACACATCTCTTGGCATGACGCTCACACTTGCCCCAAGGTCGCATAATGCCTTCTCAAACTTGAATGTATGAACGGAACATGGAATCATCGGGCATCTGGGGTCTCCTTGCTTCTCTCGTCCGGTGCTACATTGCTTGGACATATTGACATGATCTGCCCCGAGTGTTGCTATCTCACACTTGTTTGCAAGAATGTATTTGAAGTAGCGAGAATATGTAGGAACTTTAAGGGCATCCAATAGAGGCATGTTGATTCTTAACCTACGCATAACCTCCACGAACTTCTCAAAATGATTATCAAGTTTACCTCGAAAGTAGTATGGCTTAAGTTGCGGTATGTTCGTATCTTCACCTGGCATCTCAAACTCAGGCTCTTCAGTGACGATCTCAGTAACCTCCTCCTTAGCAAATTCCTCCGCCTCGGTGGATGGCATAGGATTTCTAGCTCCCGCGGAATGCTCCAAGTCTTCGGTTTCCTTGCCCGAATGAGTTTGAATGGCCTTCGCTATCTCGAGACCTTGAGGTTGCCCCGAAAGCTTCCCTTCATTAGCGGATAGGCGCCAGGCAAGTTGTCCCACTTGCATCTCGAGAATCTTCATCATATTGAGCACTTGATGGTTGGAGCTTCCGACCTCCGTCACCTTCCTATCGATGTTCTCCAACACCTTGTCTATGGCCTTGAACTTGGTGACTGTGTCCCTGTTGATCTTAGCTTGCTCGTCCATGAAGTCCTTCAATTGCATACGAAGCAGAACCAAATCCAGAATGGATGAGCTTGCATTAAATTGAGATCTACCTTGCCCGTAGCGGAAGTTGGACAAATCCCCCTTCCTCATGTAATCGAGCATCTTGGCTTCCTCTGGGCAATCCTTTTTGACATGGCCATATTCTCTGCATTCTTCACATGTTGATCTTGCTTCGACAACCTTTAAATCTTGAGCTTCTTTCTTCTCTATCTCCATCTTCTACAACCTCCGCATAAGCGAGTCGATCCTTCCTTCGAGTATGTCTTCTTTCTCCACTTGTAAGACTCCCTTGACGTTCCCTGTGGGTTGAACCGGAAGTAAGTGTTTGGATGACACCCACGTTGAGGATCATGTGTGGTTCGAGGACCAGTGGATGGTTGCTTCCTGGTGTGATGAGTGATTGACAACGTTGTTGAAGGATCGGATGGCGACTAGAGAGGGGGGAGTGAATAGGAGCCAGTAAAAATTCTTCTCAAAGAACCCGACCTATACCCTAGACAAATCCCGGTCACACACAAGTGATGGATCGAATCACACACCAACCGCCAAGACAACGAGGTTATGGATCAACCTCAAGTCTTAGGAATGATTCCTTGAAACACACGCGGAAGCACAAAAGAGAGGAGAGAGGAATCGAACCAAGGAGCAAAGAGCACTGGCGGACTGTCCGGCCAGGAGGGGCTGACAGTCCGCACTGACCACGCGGATAGTCCGGCCAGGTGCCACGGACAGTCCGCAAGGGCCACGCGGACAGTCCGGCCAGGTGCCGCGGACAGTCCGTAAATGCCACCAGAACCACCAGAGACGAACCGGGAAAAACGGACTGTCCGCAAGGACTAGGCGGACCGTCCGCGCTGGATCCGGACCGTCCACTACAGAAGCTCGGACCGTCCACAAACCGACTGCAACTAAAACCTAAATCAAAACCGGATTGAAAACGCAGGAGAGCAAGAACACGACGAACACGCGAAGAACTGGGCTGAACAGGCACCTCGCGGACGGTCCGCGGAGAGGGGGCGGACCGTCCGCCAGTTCAAACAGAACAGGAAAAACTCGAGCTCGCGAAATCAACTTCACCAACTCATCACCGGAAATCCCAAACGGTTCAAGTTCTTGAGACAAGATTTGGGGGAGATGTTAAGCACCCCTAGGTGAGATTATACCCCAAAAATTTCGTCTCCAAACTCACCGAATCACCGGGAATCGCGGATCACACGAGCTCAAGTCCTACTCAAGAGTTCACCCAAAGAATCACGAATCTAAGACGATTTGAGGAGTTTGGGGGCAATAAATCACTGGGAAAAGAGGCACAGGGCACTCAAGGATGAATGCCCCAAACAAAACTGAGCCAAAACCGCCTAGAAAATGAGAATCAAGACGAGCACGAAAATAGCACAAAAATGACTCCGAAAATCATCACGGGAACCACAACGCCGAATCTTCTATACAAACCAAGAAAGATTCACAAGGTCTAGATTGGAACCCTAGCATCCATCCCTCTCAACAAATCTTTCATGAAGCTCTCAAGCTAGCCTAGACAAGAAATGGAGAAGAAAATGTCTCGGGAAAAAGAGAAATGGGAGGGGGAAAATGAAACCCTAAGTCGCGGAGAGAGGGAGCCATCCACCCACACTCATGGCTTATATATCGGGTCCCTCCGGTGTGGTAAATGACTCAACTACCCCTAACTCAACTACTGGCGATACAACCATGTAGGGGCATTTATGTAATGTTTGTGGGTCTTGCCATCAGACGGCCACGCCTTTGCCTCACCCCGCGTCCTCCCGACGCAAGCCATGCGATCCCGCCGCGTGTACTCCGCTTCGAAGCTTCCCAACACGCCTGGATCCCGTCTCCGTCGTGTTGGGCCTTCGGACTTGGTTTTGAGGCCCAAACCAAGAAACCGTCCTCCGATGGTTTTGTGGGCAAACCACCAAACCCCGCGTGCTCGGCCTGGCCTCCCGCCAAGCCTCTTGACTCGACCACCACCGTGCACCGACTCGATCGTCCACGACTTCGTCTTGCTCGTCTCGCCACCATGTGGCCCGCACCTAGTCCGGCCGTCCACCAGGTCCCTCGAACCGAGCCTACTTGTCTCTCCATCTCCCGGAGGCCCCTCAAGGCTGAAGACCTTTCGCGCCCGTTCTTCACCTGCAACAACACGAACTAGGCCGCAGCCTACACCTGCGCACTGAGCGAAGAGTCAGTCCAACACCCATTGTCAATCACTCATCACTGAGGAGCGGTCATCCATTGACCACCCGTTGTGTGGAGTGATTCTTGGCTCAGTATTGCATGTGCAGGTTGCGGCTTAACTCGTGTTGGTGCAGGTGAAGAACAAGCAAGAAAGGTCGTTGCCGGTGAGGCCCCCGAGAAGACAAGTAGGCCTGGTTCGAGGGACCCGGTGGCCAGCGGGGTGAAGTGCGGGCCGCATGGTGGCAAGAACGGCAAGATGAAGTCATGGACGATTTCTAGTTTGAGCCTCAAAACCAAGGTCGAGCCGGGACTACGTGGGAGCCGAGTCATGAGTGGTGATTTGCGGAGGCTACAACGAGTTCGCAGGGTTTCCGGTGGTTCACCAGAAAACCACTGGGTTCCTTGGTTGATCCATAAAGCCAAGACCGAAGAACTGAAGACAGAGGTGCAGCAGCTCCAGACCGGTCTGATCGGTGGGTACCTGTCCAACCGGTGAGTAGCACCGGTCTGATCGGTGTGCGACTTCGAAGCGGAGGACACGCGTCGGGATCGCATGGCTTGCGTCGAGGCTAAGAAAGTTTGCGGTCGCTGGGCATCCATTTGATGGAACGATGACTAAGATTTCCGAATTCGCCCTCGAGGGGCATGTATCCCTAGTTAGCTAGTAAGGGTATTTTAGACTTTCGGTTGCCTTCATATAACCCAAGTGGTGAGAGGATGGCAGCCATCTCTTGGAACCCTAGATCAATTTTTTTTCCTATTTTCCCTTCCTATTTTCCTTTGATTTTCATAGGACTAGCTTGAGAGCTTCATGGTGAGATCTTGTAAGAGGGAAGGATGATCAGGTGGCAAGCTAGACCTTGTATGAACCTCTTTGGTATGTATAGATGATTTGGCGTGGTTCCTCAAGGCTTGGATGTGTCTCTCCCATTTTTCCTTTTTGGTGATTTTCGGAGCCCTTTCTTGGCAATTTTCTTGGAGTGATTTTGAGGCCTTTCTCTTTGGGATTTGGTGGGGGATGTATGATTGAACCCTTTGTGGTTCTTTTCCCTTTGATTCCCCTCCCAAATCTGTGAGCAAAGGGGCTCGATTTTGGGATTTTCATGGCTCTTGTGTTAGAGGCATTCTTGGTGGGATTTCTTCGATTCCCCTCGATTTAGCAAGTCTTGGTGGACCAAATCTTGGCTATGGAGTGCCCATGAGGTGTTCATACTAACCCCAAAGTCTTGCACAAATGCGTGGAGCGATTCGGGAGATGGATTTGGGGGAGTTGACCCACATGTGCTATTCATCCCCGAGCGAGCCATCCTGACCGGTCTGACCGGTGCTGCTCACCGGTCTGACCAGTGCAGAGGCTCAGTGGGTTTTGCCTCAGATGAACATCTGGGTGAGTTCGTTGTTGTCCCGTGTTGCTGCTGTTTTGAGTTTGGATCAGTTTGGAGCTCGGTAGGCCTGCTTGGTGGATTTGGGATTTCCTGGCTTGGACCTGTCTGACTGGTGAGCTACACCGGCCTGACTGGTGTAGGGGCCTTTTGTGAAAGTTCTCAGGTTTAGCCAGCAGGCACCGGTCTGACCAGCAGTGCTCACCGGCTTGACCGGTGTAGGTCAGTAGTGTTCGAGTTGCTATTCTGCTGCATTCTCGAGTCCGTGAAGGTGGTTGTTGGTTCCTAGGACCAGTACCACTCCAGTGGATGCGTGGTCTTGGCCAAATTGGGTAGTTGAGTCGGAGACGTGAGTTGGAAGCCGTGTTCATCTTGTTGGAGTTCTCATCTCCTTCGAGAAGAAATTTTATCGGCTTCCATTCACTGCCCCCTATCTAGTTCGCCTAATCGGCCCTTCACTTGGTATCAGAGCCGGTTTGGGTCTTCATTGACTCTCGCCAGTCTAAGATCCAAAGATGACGTACTCGGAACGAGGTTCGGGTCCTCCGCACTTCGATGGGAAGAACTACCAGATGTGGCAGAGGCGGATGGCGACATTTCTCCGCGGAAAGGGTCAGATCCTTTGGGACGTTACGGTGAACACAACTTATGTTCATCCAATTAACTTCATTGCTCCAGGATCGAGGGACATGTTCGATGCCAACAACAAGGCAGTCAACTACTTGTACCGTTCTCTGTCTCAATCCGAATTCGATCCGGTTTAGACGGAGGATTTGGCATGCAGGATCTGGTTGGAGCTGAAGAATGCTCATGCTGGGAATGTGGATGTTTAGGCACGGTTGTATGCGACTTACCGGAGGGAGTACAAGAATTTCAGTCATCTCTCTAGTGAGTGTATAAATGCCTTGTTCCAGCGGTTCACGGTGGTTGTGAACAACATGCGAGCCAACGTTGACGTCCTCCCGTACAATGACCATGATAGAGAGGTGCAGCTCCTACACGCGCTGGATCGTACCGTGTGGGATGGAATGGTCGAGGCCATTCTTGAGTCTGAGAAGTACACCACTCTGACTGTGAACGAGCTTGAAGCTCAAGTTTGCTAAGGTCGATCAGGGTTTGACAGCCCGTCTTGATAGCCTGGCTGACTCTCATAGTCTTGCTTCGTCGGTGGCAGAGTGGCTAAGTCGAATGCTGACGCATCTTCTAGGGTGTACTCTTTATCTTCTTTGATGTCTTTTCCAGATGAGGAGTTCGACATACTTGGAGAGGACGAGCTGGCGTTGCTGACTAGGCGGTTCGAGAGGCTGCACGAGAATCGGGTGAACACGAGGAGGACATCATGGACGTGTTTTCAGTACAACAAGTCGGGACACTTCGTCGCTGTCTCCTCGGAGAAGATGGAGAACAAGGACAACTACAAGGACGTCTACAAGCACCAGTCAAGCAAGGACGTCAAGTACAGATCGAGGCGCCATCACAAGCACAAGAACAAGCACAAGGACGAGTGATAGTCGAGGAAGAAGGACGGTCGAGGCAGGAAAGCCCGAGCGATCGTCGGAGCGAGCGATGTCGACTCCAGCTCCGCCTACTCTTCCTCGAACTTGAGCGGGTTGAGCTGCTTCACAGGAGATGGCTTCTGCGGCATGGCTCATAGCTCCGGCAGCAGGAAGAGTCACCAAAGTGACTCGGATTCCGGCTCCGAGGACGAGGTACATGAAGAGCTTCCCTTCTTGCGTGAGGAGAATGAGCGTCTTGGCCAGTTGCTTGATAACTGTGATGATATGCTTAGAAAGGCCAAGAAGATGAGAAAAGAACTTAGGGCTTCACTAGAAGATGCTGGAACCGTGTGGCTGAGCTAGAAACCCAGAACCTAGATGCTAAGCTTGAAATTGATTCTCTTAAGGATTCACCTGTGGTTTCTGATGATGTTGATTGTGTTGATTGTTCTGTGTACCCAGCTGATGTTGCTAGTCTCAAGGATAAGCATGCTTTTGTTTGTGATGAACTAGATGTGCTTAGGGTTGAAGTTGCTGAGCTTAAGTCTAGACCTGCTTTGCTAGGTGCTTGCACTTCTTGCCCTGTTTTACATGGAAAGATTGATGAGATGCATGCTTACTTTGTTTCGCTTGATGCTAAGTTGAAAGAACTTGTTCCCACTTCTTGTTCAACATGTGAAGTGCATGCTTTGAAAAATCTGGAACTTGCACACTATGTGAATCGTTTGCAAGATGAGAATGATGAGTTGAGAAAGTGATGGGTTGGTTGTCGGGGCATGAACTCCAACTCAGGATGATGATGGAGACCTATAAGCACCATGATGGGAAAGCGCTTGGGTCGGAGAAGGTTTGAGAGTCTAGTGGTGAGGGAGGAGAGAAGAATGGTGATATCCTAGCTCCACCAAAAACCTACCACAAAAATGCCTATGCTCCTAAACCCAACCCACTAAGAAACAAACTCGACACGAATCCAAGTCCACCCATATTCCATCACTCCACAAATGACTTCCAAAATCCTATCAAGTTCACGAGCAACTTGGGGAATGTGTTCTTTGGGAAAGAGTGTTAGAAGCCTAGTCAGGAAAAACCGGTTGAGCAACCGAGTGGAGAGAAACCAAGTGAGCAGCCCCAACCCAAGCCTAAACCTAAGCTCGTGCGTTTTCATTATGACTATTGTGGGAGAGATGGTCACCAGGGTGAGTTTTCTTCAAGAAGAAGCGTAAGGAGAGAATGGCGAAGGAGTGGGCTAACAAGGACAAGTACCACCCTTCCAATGGTGGACTTGAGCCTCATGTGCAGATGCCCAGGGCCAAAGCGATTGTGAGGACGGTTCCGGCTTGGGGAGATCGAAAGGTGGCAATTGGTGCTGCCGGCCGGGCTACACCGGTCAGACCGGTGCACTACACTGGTCAGACCAGTGCAGGTCTGGGCAGACAGGGTTCTGGTTTCTGTGCTTGCTAGGAGGCTCGGTTTGGTTCAGGTGGTCATGGTTCTGGTGGTTGGTCTGCAGGTGGTCATTTTTCTAGACGATCTCCACCTCTTGCTCAATACGAGGGTGGAAGGAGTCATAGGCTTGAGATGCAGTGGAGGAACAATCCACGGTCTTCCTTTCGTGGTTCCTCCAGCTATAGAGGGTTGGTTCCCTCGTAATGGTTACTGTGGTGGTGTTCATGGAGGTAGCTTTGATAGGAGAGATTCTTTGGATTGTGCTAACCCCACTTTGGAGCAAATGGATCAGCACTGGTTTTACACTTTTGGTACTAAACCCACGGCTGAGTCGTTTCTTCAATCACGTGCTCGCTTTTGAAATTCAGGTGGGAGACTTGAGGAAGGTTTGGTTGATTGAATCCGGTTGCTCGAGGCATATGACCAGGGACAAGGGGTAGTTCTCAAGTCTCGTCCTGGTGGTGTCCAGGACATACATCACCTTTGGGGACAATGGGCGAGGGTGTGTGCTATTAGAAGGTGAGATCAAGGTAAGTGACAAGGTCACTCTCAGGTGGTTGCTCTTGTTCAATCGCTGGGGTTCAATTTGCTTTCCATATCCCAGTTGTTGGATGAGAGTTTTGAGGTGTTGTTTCGGCCTGGTGGTTCTTGGATTTTAGATTCTCGAGAGGACCTTGTCTGCATGGTCGTTCCCGAGGGTCAAGTGTTCCTGTCGGTGTTTTAGACTGGCAACCTACTAAGGGGAGTACCCGAAGTAGATGAATGTGGCCTCGCCGAGATCGGTAACTCGAAGGAAGAGACACGTGGCACACAATTTGGACAGGTTCGGGCCGCGAGATGCGTAATACCCTACGTCCTGTATGCTGTGTAGCTCTGGATTGGTTGGGTACGATTACAAGATGGTTCAATTGTACGCCGTGAGATGAGATGATGAGAGAGGGGTCCCTGCCTCGCCTTATATAGTCCGGGAGGCAGGGTTACATGTCGGAGTAGGGAGAGAGTACTAGTCGAGTACGTCTAGGAGTCTTCCATACAGTGCGGGACATGTACAGCTTCCTAACCGAGTACTTCTCCTCTGTAGTCCTTGTGCTTCACGCCATCAGGTGCCGTGCAGCGCAAGCCGGGTAGTCCCAGGGGCCCACCGAGTAGTCGGTCCTGGTACCCACCGAGGTAGTGGGCCCAGGGAGGTCCATACGACAAGCCCCCGAGTACTTTGTAGTCGAGAAGGATAGCTTCAAGTAGTCTTGACGGCCTTAACGAGTAGTCCTCAAGCGTCCCCGAGTACTACAAGTCAAAAGTCCTCAAGAGTAGTCGAAGCATCCCGAGGCTGGAATGTACTCCAGCTGATGTTTGAGCAATCCTGAAGTCTTCTCGAGTAGTCCCAAGCGTCCTCGAGAGCTGCCCTCGAAGGTCTTCAACAATGCCTGTGTTGTCTTGAAGCCGAAGCTGATATGGAAGTGTGATTGCAAAATCGCACTCCATATGGAGTAGCCCCCGAGCCTAAGGTTGAGTTGTAGACTCTGGTTGAGGGTCCATCTGAAGTTATGGAAAAAATATCCCGAAAAATCCGGAGAAAAAACCGAAGGACACGTGGCACGGAGCCCCCGAGCCTTGAGTCGAGTACTTCCTCTCGAATTGAAGGGTCATCTTGTAGAATGTGTCCTGAGATGCTCCTGAGTCTTGACGCTTCCCAGGTAGTCGAGTAGAAGTAGCCGAGCCCCCAAGGTGAGGCGCGTCGACTAGTAGAATACAAAGAGTCACGCGCGGCCGCTGAGTCAGCCGAGCGCAAACTTATCCATCCGGCCATTGGGGGCCGTGTCGACTTATAAATAGAAGCCAAAACCCTTAGGGTTTTTCACCCAACGCAGCTGTAGCCATTTCAAATAGATCTTGGCCAGAATCGCCGCCAGCGCACGCCGCCGCCGCTGTAGATCTGAGTGCGCCGCCGTCCAGAGCCACCGGAGTAGCTCCCAAGCGAATGCGCGTGAAGACACCGTGCACTTGGAGGATGAAGCCGTTGCCGTCCAAGACCACGAAGACCACCGGCGGGAAGAAGAGGAGCCACGACGAAGCCGCCAGATCTACCGTAGGGGCAGCACCGCCGATGTCTCCACCGCGGCCAGATCCGAACCGCGAGTGGAAGAAGTCGAAGGCGAAGACCGAAGACTTGCTGGCCCTCCTCAACAGCGGATTCATCCGGGAGAAGGAGGTGGACATGTGGAGGGCCGCCGCCGTGGATCCGTACCCGATGGAGAAGAGCGAAGACGAGATCCCAATGTTCACGTGATTCGCGGAGCGCGGGCTCTCACTCCCGGCGAGCAACTTCTTCAAGGGGCTCATGGGGTCCTATGGCATCGAGTACCTCAACCTCAACCCCAACGGTATTTTCCACACCGCCGTCTTTGTCCACTTCTGTGAAGCTTTTCTGGGGATCAAGCCCCATTGGATCCTGTTCCGGAAGTTCTTCCGGGTGAAGCCGCAACCGAGCGCCAGCAACCCGCGGGTAGTCAGAGGAGCGGGAATCCAGATGCGGGAGGACGCCGCCGAGCAGTACCTCTCATACAAGCTCATCGACTCCAACCAAGACTGGAAGGCGAAGTGGTTCTACATCATGAACCACCACCCAGGGTTGCCGAAGCCGAGCGGGAAGCAGCCCAAGCACCGCCCGTGGTGGAACACGGAGCCGACGATGCAGGAGGGGATCCAGCTCCCGGAGTTGTTAGCGCGGATCAAGGCGCTGAGGGAAGCCGGGCTGAGAGCCGAGCACGTGGCCTTCAGCTTTATGAAGCGCAGGGTGCAGCCACTGATGGCTCGCGACACCCTGGGATTCAAGTACACCGGCGACGATGACACGTCGCAGATGCCTGGAGACGAAGTTGATGACGACGACATTGTTGACAGGCTGGCGCGGATCTTCAAGGACATGCCACCGTACATGGCGTGCCCCGTCCCGGAGTACTCCACCGCGCGCCCGCCAAAGGAGGTAAGTAGCCGTACCCCGTGTCGAGTACCCATTCCGTCTGAGTAGTCGCGCTGATGAGTTGAGTCTTGCAGGACGACTTGAAGAAGTTCGTCTCCGAGCCGCCGCCGCCCCCTCAGGAAGTCGAGATCCCGGAGGAGGGGAAGACCAAGGCCAAGGAGCGGCGGGAGGTCGGCGAAGGAGACGACACCGTTGTCGTGGAGGACACGTCTGATGAGGATGACGACGAGGAGACGCTGCAAGACCGCTTCCAGTTGTGGTTCAGTCGTCCTGGCTTGCCTCACGTTCCCCTCGTGCAGGATCCACCGATTAGCCTAGAGGCTAGCCTGGCCGCGCCGCCGCAAAAGCCGCGCAATACATCCCGCAAGCGCGTATCGAAGAAGTTGAAGGTCACTGAGACCACTTCCCCAGAGGTAAGCCATCTTGAGTAGTGTAGTCGAGTACTCGTGTCTCGAGTTCACTTGTTGATGAAGAAGTTTCCTTGCTTGTAGGAGTTGCCGCCTACGGAGCCCGTCGAGTAGGGCGACGAAGGCGAGTGGGACATGGTGGGGGAAGCCACTAGGAGTCGTAGCCCAGCCCCCACTGTCGTAGAGCTCTTGGCGCAGATGGAGCGCCAACCCCCTGCTCCTCAGGGGAGCACGGAGCCTGTTGCTGCTGAAGAAGTGGTGGCCGCAGAGGCGCAGGAGAGTGCTGCACCCGCGGCTGTCATTGCAGAAGTGGAGGCATCCGAGGAGGCGCCCGCCGAGGCTGGACTGGTGGACATCGCCAGAATCCTCGGCGCCCCGACCATGACGGTAGTCCGGTCAAGCTTGTAAGTGTTTAATCTCCTCGAGTAGTACTTGATGTGGTAGTCGTGCTTGACTGGCATCGGCATGTGTACTCTGCAGGAAGTCGACTGACCTATCCTGGGAGGGGGATGAACCTACCGCAGTAGTGGCGGAGGAAGAAACCGCGCCACCCGCTGAGGAGTCCGCTCGCGCCCCTCAGGCAGAGCCCGAAGCGCCGGCTGCTGAGGCTTCGTTGCCTGAAGCCAGCGTAGTCGAAGGTGAGTACTCTGCTGAGGCTGTAGTATCCCTGAAGATTAGTCGTAGTCGTCAAATGACGCTGATGCACTTGTCTTCTCGTTGACAGGCGCTGAGGCCGCAGGGAGCGAAATCCCCGCGGCGGTGCCTATGGAGAGGTTGACACCAGGAACTCAAGAGGCTACTGGAGGAGCCCCCGAGCTGATGGAGGTGGCCGCCGGAGGAGCCGCCGCGACGACCGAGGGAGAGGAGACCACCACACAGCCAGAACCCGCTCTGGATGTGGTCGTTCACTACCCGGAGATCCAAGACGCGGATCCCATCTGATCTGCACCGATGACCGAAGCCGCCACAAGTAGTCATGGCAGGGTAGAGTTGCTGGCGGACGACTTGGTCGACCCGGCAACGGTGGCTCGACATCTGGAGGCGGTCCGCCAAGCCGAGCAGTGGATGAAGGTGAGTAGTCCTAACTCCTGAGTAGTCAATCCTTTAGTGTTGAGTACCCATTTGATGTGTATTGCCTGTGCAGGATGTCGTGGAGAGGTCCCGCGAGAAGTCCAACATGCTTCAAGGCTTCGGCGACGTGGTGCTTCGGGCAGAGGCACTGGAGGACCAACTTGTAAAGTCCCGGAAGCACGCGGCCGCCATGCAGTCCAAGCTTGATACCACCTTCGCCAAGTACCACAACGACATCCAGGAGATGCAGGTGAAGAGCGACGACTTGGTGCGGAAGAACAAGTCGCTCCGCAACAAGAACAAAGGTACACCACTTGTCTTGTTGAGTACTTGTTGGAGGTCGAGAGGTAGTCTAACCCGCTGTGCCTTGTCGTTTGCAGAGCTTGTGACCCGGCTTGAGCAGTTGAAGACTTCAGAGACGGATCTGAAGAATCTCTTCTATCGGGAGCAGGAGGCCCGCCAGGTACTCGAGTTAGATTATAAGGAGCTTGCCTACGAGTGCGACAAGCACATGGAGCTTCGTATTGCCTCCGATCGCGACCTCGTCAACTGCTACAAATCGTTGCAGAAGCTGAATGAGGACTGCGAGGGGCTGCGGGCCCAGCTGAAGGAGCTTGAAGAAGCCGCGCTTCCCATCGCAAGGCTCCTGGTGCCTCATCATGGCGGCCCCAAGATAGCACCACTGGTGGATCGACTGAAGGAAGCCCCTAGCCGGCTGGCGGCCTACGTGAAGCATCTGACGAAGTCGATCCCGAACCAGGTGCTGGCCTTCATGAAGTCCTACTTCCCGAAGGTGCCCGTGGATGTAGTCGCTGGCGGGCTAGCCGCCAAGTGTACAGACGAGCAGTATGCGGAGCTGCTGGAGCGGATGGCGCCCATTGCGGAGCAAGTCGCCGATAAGCTTAACCTCCAGTAGTCCTGTAATATTTAGCTCGTAGCAGTAGATGTACAAAAACAATTGTAATGAAATTGTTTAAGTATTAATGAAGAAAAGTTCCATCAATGAGTACTCGTAGTCGCAATCTCAGAGTGCGGAGTCCCATCGTGGAGTTGTTGCGAGTAGTCGTACTCGGCAGTAGTCCCGTTGAGGGAAGTAGACAGTAAGGAAGTTGATGAACAATCAAACTTTATTAATGAAGAAGTACACCTGGATGGCCAGGGCCGTAGTTATAGAGTAGTCGCCAGGACCCGAAGGCCGCCTACGGCTAGGTGGTGCTAGGGCGAGTAGCCGCTTACAGCAGTAGATCTGTAGGTAGCCGTGTAGGCTGGATCTAGGAGTACATGGTCTCTCAGTAGACTACTGCTAGAGTCCTTGTCGCTCGTCGCAGCCCAGGATCCGTAGGTAGCCGCGTGGGCTGGATTCTGGAGGAGAGTAGTCCGGAGACTAGTGCTTGGACCCGGAGGCCGCTTACAGCGAAGGAGTAGTCCGGATACTGGAGCCAGGACCCGGAGGCCGCTTACGGCGGAGGGGTCTTGATGTAGTCGTGTAGACTTGAGCCCCCAGGGTAGTCGTGTAGACTTAGGCGTAGAACCGACAGAGCTGGTCGATGTTCCACGAGTTGTTGACATCTTCGCCTTCAAGTGTCTGGAGGCGGTAGGAGCCCGGCCCGGTCACCTTTGCCACGGTGAAGGGACCTTCCCAGGGGGAGCTGAGCTTGTGTAGTCCTTTCGTGTTCTGGATACGACGGAGGACGAGATCGCCAACGTTGAAGGAGCGTTCCTTGACGTTGCGGTCGTGGTAGCGTCGGATACCCTCCAGGTACCTTGCTGATTGGTCGAGGGCAGCGCAACGAGCTTCTTCGAGTCCATCGATGTCAACTCGTCTGCTGTTTTCAGAGACGCCTTCGTCGTAGTGCTCTACTGCTGGTGAGTTCCATATGACATCAGCAGGTAGGATTGTTTCGGAGCCGTAGACCAGGAAGTAAGGGGATTGCCCCGTTGGCTTGGAGGGCTGAGTACGTAGTCCCCAGAGTGCATTGGGTAGTTCCTTGATCCACTTGCCTCCTTTAGAGTCAGCAGTGTCGTGTAGCCGCTTCTTGAGAGTGTCGAGCACCATCCCGTTGGCGCGCTCGACTTGTCCGTTGGCCCGAGGATGGGCAACTGAGACATATCGGACGTCGATCCCGCTGTTCTCGTAGTACTCCCAGAACTGGTGGTTGTTGAAGTTGGAGCCCAGGTCTGTGATGATGCGGTGGGGTAGTCCGTAGCGATGCACGAGTTCATCCAGGAAGTCGAGTACTCTGTCAGCCTTGGCGCACGTGACCGGCTTGACCTCGATCCACTTGGTGAACTTGTCAATTGCCACCAATACTCGGTTGAATCCACCTGGCGCAGTTGGCAGTGGCCCAATCACGTCGAGCCCCCAGCAGGCAAAGGGCCAGGTTGGCGGTATGGTGACTAGCTTGTAGGCTGGGACGTGTTGCTGCTTGGCGAAGTATTGACATCCTTGGCACCTTCTGACGAGTTCTTCACCGTCACCTAGAGCTGTGGGCCAGTAGAAAGCTCGCCGGAAGGCCTTGCTGACCAGCGTACGAGAAGACGCATGGTTGCTGCAGACGCCCTTGTGGATCTCCTCCAAGATGTCCTTGCCTTCTTGCATTGGGACGCACTTCATGAGTACTCCAGAAGATGCGCCCCGCTTGTAAAGCTTGTCTCCGACGAGGACGTAGGACTTGGCGCGACGGATGAGCTGCTCAGCCAAGTTCTTGTCCGAGGGAACCTTCTGCTCGCTGAGGTAGTCGATGAAGGGTTGCCTCCAGTCCGCGTCAATCATCATGACCTCCTGGCCAGCGGGCGGATGCGCTGGGACAGTGGTCGGTGGCGCCGGCTTCGGGATGGATGGCGCGTGAAGCTCGTGGACGAAGACACCCGCTGGTACTTAGGCGCGAGTAGAACCAGCTTCGATAGGACGTCTGCTGCAACGTTGTTGTCGCAGACGATGTGGTGGAACTCAAGACCGTAGAACTTGTTCTCGAGCTTGCGGACTTCTAGGCAGTAGGCGTCCATGTTCTCCTTGTTGCGGTCCCAGGACTTGTTGACTTGGTTGATGACCACTGCAGAGTCGCCGTAGACTAGTAGCCGCTTGATGCCCAGTGAAGCCGCGACGCGGAGCCCGTGTAGGAGAGCTTCGTACTCGGCTTCGTTGTTTGAGACCTTCCAGAAGATCTGCAGGACGTACTTGAGTTGTTCGCCCGTTGGAGAGATCAGAAGTACCCCTGCACCTACGCCCTCGAGGTTGAGTGAGCCGTCGAAGTACATCACCCAGTGCTCTGGTTGCACGGTTGGAGTAGGTAGCTGATTCTCCCGCCACTCCGCCATGAAGTCGACTAGCGCCTGCGACTTGATGGTTGTGCGTGGCTTGAAGTCGATGGTGAGGGCACCGAGTTCGACTGCCCACTTGGAGATTCTTCTAGTAGCATCTTGGTTCTGCAGGATGTCGCCGAGCAGGTAGTCGGTGACGACGGAGATCGAGTACTCCTGGAAGTAGTGTCGTAGCTTCCGTGAGGTGATGAGTACTGTGTACAGAAGCTTCACGCACGGCCGATAGCATGCCTTGGACTGCGACGGGACCTCGCCGACGAAGTAGACCGGGCGCCGGACCGGATAGGCGTGGTCGTCTTCCTCGCCGCTCGACAACGATGGCGATGCGACCACGTGAGTAGTCGCGGCGAGGTAGAGCAAGAGGCCGCTCGCCTTTGCGAGGAGCCGCGAGGGACCGGTGGCTTCGATAGGAAGTCCTTGAGCCGACCAAGGGCTTGGTCCGCCTCTCGGAGTCCACACGAACTTCTCTTGGTGCTTGAGTAGTTTGAAGAATGGGAGCCCCGTTCTCCAAGCTTCGAGATGAATCTGTTCAAGGCCGCCATGCACCCGGTCAGCTTCTGGACGTCTTTGATGCACGTGGGAGCTTTCATGCTGGTGATGGCGGAGATCTTCTCGGGGTTGGCTTCGATGCTGCGTTGGCTGATGACGAAGGTACGCCGAAGACGCACTTGTTCGGGTTGAGCTTCCAGCGGTACTCGCGCAGGGATGCGAAAGTCTCTTCAAGGTCGTCGATGAGGGTACTGGAGTTTCTGGTCTTGACGACCACGTCATCCACGTAGGCTTCGACATTCTTGTTGAGTTGCCTCTTGAAGCAGGTCTGAATAGCTCGTTGATAGGTGGCACCGGCGTTCTTCAGCCCGAAGGACATGGTCGTGTAGCAGTACGCGCCAAACGGGGTGATGAACGCGGTCTTCTCCTGGTCTTCTTCCTTGATCGCGATCTAGTGGTACCCGGAGTAGCAGTCGAGAAAGCAGAGCAGGTCGCAGCCCGCCGTAGAGTCTATGACTTGATCAATCCGCGGCAACCCGAAGGGGTCCTTGGGGCAGTGCTTGTTGAGGTCAGTGTAGTCGACGCACATCCTCCACTCGTTCGAGTTCTTCTTGCGGACGAGGACGGGGTTGGCAAGCCACTCAGGATGGAAGACTTCTCTGATGAAGCCAGCCGTGAGTAGTTTGGCGAGTTCCTTCTTGATGGCATCCCGTCTGTCGTCGGCGAAGCGTCAGAGGTGTTGTCGCTTGGGGGTGGCCTTAGGATCGACGTTGAGGCAGTGCTCAATCAACTCCCTGGGCACTCCTGGCATGTCCGCTGGCTTCCACGCGAAGATGTCGCGGTTAGCCCGGAGGAAGTTGATGAGCGCGTCTTCCTATTTGGGGTCGAGGCCGGCCCAGATGGTGGTGGTCTTGCTGCTGTCGCCTGTCCCGAGGTCGATCGTCTTGACTAGAACCTCCTCAGCTGGTTGAGGCTTGTTGCCTTTGTCAGACTTCTCAGGGATGTCGAGTTCACTTGTTGCAAGCTTCTTCGACGCAGCGTGGACCTCCATCATCGCGTTGGGTACTTGATTTGTAGAGGCGATCTCCATGGCTTCGGTGTCGCAGTCGTGCGAGATCTTCAAGTTCCCTTGGAGAGAGAGTACACCTGCTGGACTCGGCATCTTGAGTTCCAAGTAGGTGTAGTGGGGCATCGCCATGAACTTGGCGATGGCCGGTCTGCCGAGGATGGCGTGGTAGGATGTCTCGAAGTCCGTGACCTCGAACTTGAAGTACTCGGTACGATAGTTGTCCCGAGATTCCCCGAAGGTAACTGGCAGGACCACTGAGCCCAGTGGGATAGCCGCGTTACCGGGGACGATGCCGTAGAAAGGTGTGTTGCTCTTGGTGAGCATGTGGGTGATGTCGAGCTTCATCTTCTTCAAGGTCCTGGTGAAAAGGACGTTGAGCCCGCTTCCACCGTCGATGAGGAGCTTGTTGAGCTTGGAGCCCGCGACCACTGGCTTCAGAACGAGAGGAAACCACCCTGGTTCGGAGAAGGTGGTCCATTGATCCGCGCGAGAGAAGGTAATGGGTACCTCCGACCACCTGAGAGGGGTCGGGACCGCTGGTTCAATGCTCATGACTTCTCGATGGGTAGCCTTTTGCTCCCGCCTGCTGGGTAGTCCGCCGAAGAGGACGTTGACAGTCTTGTCGGGTTCCTGGAAGTCGTTGTTGTCTCCGTCGTTCTTCTTCTTGCCTTTCTTGTCGTGAGGGTGCGGTGGCTCTGGAGTACTCTTGAGTGCTCGCCTGAGTTGGTAGCACTGCTCGGTAGTGAGGTTGCCGTCCAGATGCCACGGGCACTTCTCCTTCAGCAAGTCTTTGAAGCCGCCGGAGTTCTTCTTCGAGTTCTCCTTCGCAGGGCGTTGGATAGCCGCGACAGTGTTGTCTGACTTGCGCTTGCGGTTGGGACACGAGTAGTTGTTGTTGTTGCTGCGACCGCCTTGGTTCCCGTTGTTGCCGTTGTCGCCGCCCGTGTTCGGCTTGCTTTTGCCACGGATGGCGTCGTACTTGGCATTGGCTTTGTCTTCTTCATCCGCCCAGGACGTGATCATGTCCTTGAGGTGGGGGATGGACTTGGGGCGGCGACGACCGAAGTCTTCAAAGGTGCGGCGATGGTAGAGGCCGTCTAGGAAGAGGTCGATGACCTCCTTGTCGGTGACGTCGAAGAAGCGGTGCATGTACTTGCGGAGGGTCTCGCCTTGTTCCTGCTTGACCATGGCCAGGTCCATGCGAGTACCCGATCGACCCATGGCGCCCGCGAAGTTCTTTCGGTGAACTGCTCCTTCGGGCTGGTCCCACTTGTCGATGGAGTGCTTGTCCGGCGACTCGAGCCATGTGAGTGGAGCTTGGTCCGGGCGAAGGGGAAGTAGAGGCACTTGGTGTCGTTGTTGCCGCCGGCGTTCTCGATGGAGAGGGCGTAGCACCCGAGCCACCGGATGGGGTCTGCTTCGCGTCGTACTTGGTGATCCCCAAAGGCTTGAACTTTTCGGGGAGGAGCAAGTTGCGAAGTCGAGGTGAGAAGGTGGGGAAGCCGTCGTTGTTGCCCTGCGATGGGCGACTTCTTTCGCCGCAGCTCCTCAATCTTCTGGGGGGCGTCGTAGGCGCCCTGTGAGGCACCAGAGGCGTGGCTGTTCGCGTGGTCTCGACCGCCGCGGTTGCCGCCGCCGCCGGCCCTCCTGTTGGCTTCGTGGTTGGAGCTTCCGTCATCGCTGCCGCCGCCGTCAGGGTCACAGCCGCCGCCGTCAGGATTGCAGTGAGGAACGACCTCACGGTTGCTGTTGCCACCCTGTGAGGGTCCGCCGGCGTTCGCGCGAGTGCGGTTGGGCTGAGCCGGGAGCTCAGCTCGAGTACGGTTGTGACCGAGGTCGGCACTACGACTTGTAGCTTCGTTGTCGCGGTTCCTGGCGGGAGGAGGCTGTGACGCCCCAGGTTTTTAATTACCGTCATTAACGCTAATGACCGGATCAGCCGAGTCAAATCAGTCAAACACCGGTCAAACCTAGGTCAACCTGGGTCATCACCCCGAAAACCTCGCCAATGAACCCTAATGAACCCCTTTACCAAGTCTACACACACCCGAAATGGATCCTTGGCCAAAGACACGGTCAAAACCGGCTTAACCGTTGACGTCAGCGAATGTCGTCCGGAACTTTTGCCGCGTTCCCCAAATTTCACCTAAACACTTCAAAATCTACATTTATGAAAGTTGTCCATCTTGTTGAGGGACACAACTTTCATGTAGATTGGCATTTCAAATTTTGGATGGAAATTGGTGAAAAACTTGGTCAACTGCCAGTACCTCGTGTGCACAGCAACATGACGACATTCAATATTGGCACGACGTTCCTGCAAAATCCGTCGAGAAAAACACTATATGGCCTTTACAAAAGTTGTAGAGGGTAGCTAGATCTACAACTTTCGTATTCATCACTTTATGCACTTTTATTCAAAATTTTGGAGAAAACCTCGCTTGAACAGGGCCAGTCCAAATAAGTTCAGGCGCTCCAGCGCCAGAGCGCGGCCGCGCGCGCGCGCGCGCGGCCGGCCGCGCGCGCGCGCGCGCGCGCGCGCCCGCCGCGGGCCGCCGCCGCCTCGGCGTCCGGGCTCGCCGACGCGTGTTCCCGAAGTAGGCCGCGCCTTCCCAAGGTTTCTACGCGCCTCCCGAGGCCTTGAACGCCGGGAACGCCGCGAGTCCCGAGCCGCCGTGCAACCCGCCATGGACCGGCGGTCCGTCGCCCGTCCTCCCCTGCCGGGCGCGCCGGCCGAGGTTCGCGCACACATTCCGAGGGAGCCGGCCCACACCCCCGAAGCCTTCTCCCGCTGCCACGCCCGCCTTAAAAGGCCGTGCTCGGCCGGCCGCGCGCGGGCCGCACGCCGGCGTCCCGGCCGTGCGCCGTCCCCCGCCCGAGCACCCCCCTCCTCTAGCGCTTGTTGCCGCGGTCCGGTGCGTCGAAGCCGTGCCACATAGCCCCCAACCGCCCAGCACCACCGTGCCCTCCCCGCCGGGCCGGAGCGACGCTAGGCCGAAGGCCGCCGCGACCCGGCCTCCGGAGCGCGCCGCCGCCGCCGTTCCCCGCCGCTCCTCCCCACCTGCGGCCCCCAAAATCAAACCCTTAGCACCCCTAGGCCCTTCCCCAGCCCTCCCCCGGCCAAATCCCGGCGAACCTCGCCGGAATTTTACTCCACCACGCTGGCCAGCCGCGCCCAGGACAACATTGCAAAACGCAGATTCTTCCCGAGGGCCTCCCTGCAAAAGCGCAACTGAAATAGTAAAAGTGAGTTTCCTGATTCTTGTAAATTGCGTAGAAAATCACAGAAAAATCAGAAAAATGCAAAACCAATTTTGTTGGATCCGTTGTGAAATATCCTACAACTTTTGTTATTCTGGCCTGAGCTAATTCCTTATAGGTTTTGCATGAAAAATACAAATGTGAAAACCCTAGATCTGCAATATCTCAAAATATATAAATCCTCTGTAGCTATTTTTTGGATATGTTGTGTGTTAGATCATGACTAGCTCCTCTAACAAAAATTGCACAAAGTTATGATGTAAATCTTTTTATAAAAATGTTTTTCCTTTTCTGCAGAATCTGCATAAATGATTTTTCTTGTTAAAAATATTTATGTTCTTGAGCCCAACTTGTGCACATTATCTTGTAATACCAAAATACACATCTTGTGAATGAATCATGAATTTGGGATTAACAGAAATAGTTATTCCTGATTTATGCATGTTTTCCTTTGTAAATTAATAAACCAAGTTCAGTAGAGGTTCTATGTGAACATGCTGGTTCTTTAGACTTGTTTAGGACCAGAGAGCTTGCACAAGAAAGTTTGGGTCAGATTGATGTTTATTTATTTTTATTTGCATTTAAGATGAATCACTAGCTAGTCTTTGTTATTTTCCATAATATTTAATTTCCTAGCATCCAATACTTGCATGTGGGTCCAATGGACCAGGATAGGTGCTAATATGCTTAACGAACACTTCTTTAATTTTTGGTAATTTAATTGATTAATAAAAAGCTTAAATGCCCTTTTAATATTAAAGGGAAAGTAAATAAAGAAAAACCCCTAATTAATTCTTTTTCCTTTTTGAAAAGTATTATTTAATATAATTAAATGATCATCACTGATCAGAAAGTAATTCATAAATAAAAATATTATTTATACCTCTACTTGTGAAGGTAAAAGGAATTAAAGCTTTCACATGAAATGACAAGTATAATAAAAACCTTTATCCAAATGTTCAATAAAAGAATAACCCATGTGCAGCTAATAACCTTCCTAAAAGAGAAATACTTGCTAGATGCTTGTTAAGGTGAACATGACCAACCCAGAGTTGGATAAGACAACAAACTATCACATCACCTAAACTTGCATTGCATTCCGTGTAGATCTTCCGGACGGAGATTACTCCCTTGTCCCGGAAACCGAGGAAGGAGGAGCGGAAGGTTCTCTACAGTACGTGGAAGTACTCGACACCGAGGGTGCCCAAGCTAACATAGCTGACGAAGGCAAGCTCCGGTGCATCTAACCCAGTTTTCAAATTCTTTATTCAAATATCTATGGATGATTGTGCATTTACGTTCAGGAGTTGAATGAAACCCTAGATGCATGATCCCTAGGTACCTTTTGTCCCTACTAGTATGATAGGTCGATAGCTGCTAAGCTGTAGGACCGTTACAAGTCGGGTGATGACCTCACTCGAGAGAATAGATTCCTAGATAGGAATCATATTATATCCTAAATGGATTGCTCACGTGGTAAGAGCATGGGATCTGGGCTCCGGTCCAGTGGTTATGTGGGTTAAGTCTTTGAACGTACCAAGCACATGTTGGGTATGGGACCGGTAAGCCTAGTACCTTAATGAGGCGGCAAGGGATCCTACCGTTACTACTCTTGGGATTCGCTCTCACGGCTAGCTACCGGTGGTGTATGGTGACTCTGGGTGTGCTGGGTGGGACATGCCAGATAGCCTGCACCAAAGACTGTAAGATTCGATCCCGACCCGAGGATTTCTGGGGACGGCCTGGGAAAGTTGTCCCTCTGTGGGCAGCCTACCGTGTGTTTGGGTCTACCTTGCAAGGTTTAAATCAATCGATTGTCGGCCTCTCACCGTTATCCGAGACTACTTACTCCACTAGTCATGAGATCCCTAATGATGGAAGTTTATGAAGATGATGCTTGATTAATTGCATTGTACAACTTTGTTTGTACTAGTTGGCTAATGTAGTACAGATTAAACCTACAAGAACTTGTGCTAAAATCTTGAAAGTAAGGACCTACTCTTTGTTACTTTTAGCAAAAGTAACCCAGTAGCCAAAAAGCCTTTCATGGTCTAGATTTGGTGAAGTAGATACCACCGACGGGTAAGTCTTGCTGAGTATTAGTATACTCAGCCTTGCTGTAATGTGTTGATCCAGGTAATGCCTTCAGTGATGTGTGGCCCAGAGAGATCCCGCCCGGCTGGGAGCAGGAGTGGGTGGAGGACGACTACTGAAAGCATCATGGATGGCCTCCCGTGGTGTCCTCGCTTCCGTTAGTTAATTTCCGCTGCTTTTCAAAACTCTGAACTGTTTCATCATGACAAAAACTATGGTTTGTAATAAATAAACCCCTCGGGGTATGAATTTGGATATTAATGTTGTTGTATCTCTGGAATCGCCTTCGAGTGAGTTTTAATGCATATATTCGATCCTTGTTGCTTTTCAAGTGATTTACCGGGCATTAACCCGGCAACTTACGACAGGATGGTACTTTATTATTGCTTAATGACCAAAGTGGATCGGTCTTAGGCGATAGTACGGTATTTTCCTGGGCGGGTTGTCACAGAGGCTGGTTGACCCTGTTGTCGACCCGCATGAAGTAGGCGTCTTCAGCAAGCTTGGCGATGACTTCTCCAGCGCGTATACCCTGAGCCTGGCGTGCGATCGCTGTGATCGACATAAGGCATTGCTCAGGGGTGTTGTGTACCCTGCTCTCGACTTCTTCGAGAGCTTCCGCAAGGTTGCGGATGGGGAGGTTGGCTCTGAGCTGCCGGCGCCGTTCGTTGCGCTTCTTGTTACGCTCACGTCGAGCGTCCCTGTTGGCGGTCTCGTCTGCAGGTGCATCAGCGGACAGCTCGTCTGCGGAGATGTCCTCAAGGTACTTGTCTGTAGCCGTCCCAGATGGTCCGGGGGTGTCGCCGGCAGCCATGAAGACTTGGCGATCGGGGTTGCCAAGGCTGGACTCAGAGCTCACCACCTCAGTTGGAGTGTACGAGTCAGCCCGGGCAAGTGGTGTTCCCTCCTGGAACGGGAGCGAGTCGAGGTAGGCGACGTAGTGTGAGTCTCCACTTATCAGGTCTGCGGGCTTGCGGTCTGGCCAGTAGACGAATCTTCCGGCAGGCGTGGACGTTATAACCAGCCCAGAGGCCGGCCCTGATAAGGGATGCTTAGTAGAGTTGTCCTCGGACTCGGCATCCTCTGGGTCCGACCCGAAGTCGAACTCGTATGCGGAATCCGAGTAGAACCCGGATAGGAGGTTGGAGTCCGAAGCGTGGCCGGGGGCGGTGTTGGAGTCTGAGTTGTACTCGAGTACGGGCTCCTTGCCGGCACGGCACGAAGAGGGAGCCCCCGCGCGGGCCCTGCTGGGGTTGCGTGGGCCACGCGTGGAGCGCTCGATGGGTGGGGGACCAAATGCGATGGCTGAGCAGCCGGCTCGCATGCGATAGCCCATGGAGACGTCGAGTTCGAGTTGGAAGCAGACTCGAGCTCGAAGTCGGCGTGATGGTTGAAGAGCGAAATTTCGCCGAACTTGCTGGCGAGTTCGCCAGTGACAACTTTAGGTAGCGTCACGAAGCCGGTCTCCGGGTTGGGCTGCATGGCGAGGCGGCGGTGGAAGGATCCCGCGCCGTCAGTAGTGCATACCCAAGCACCGAAAACGAAGGTGTCGCCGTGGTTGAAGGCGACGGTTGGCTTGAAGTAGACAGGAGCCGTCGAGCTCGCCATGTGATCTCGGGCGAGATCCCCTACCTGGCGCGCCAGCTGTCGGTGTTTTAGACTGGCAACCTACTAAGGGGAGTACCCGAAGTAGATGAATGTGGCCTCGTCGAGATCGGTAACTCGAAGGAAGAGACACGTGGCACACAATTTAGACAGGTTCGGGCCGCGAGATGCGTAATACCCTACGTCCTGTATGCTGCGTAGCTCTGGATTGATTGGGTACGATTACAAGATGGTGCAATTGTACGCCGTGAGATGAGATGATGAGAGAGGGGTCCCTGCCTCGCCTTATATAGTCCGGGAGGCAGGGTTACAAGTCGGAGTAGGGAGAGAGTACTAGTCAAGTATGTCTAGGAGTCTTCCATACAGTGCGGGACATGTACAGCTTCCTAACCGAGTACTTCTCCTCTGTAGTCCTTGTGCTTCATGCCATCAGGTGCCATGCAGCGCAAGCCGGTTAGTCCCAGGGGCCCACCGAGTAGTCGGTCCTGGTACCCACCGAGGTAGTGGGCCCAGGGAGGTCCATACGACAGTTCCGAGCTGATTTTTCTCAATCTTCTGGTGTGGAGTGCTGTTTCTTGGATAGTTCTTCGAGTGCGTTGTGGAAGTGGCATAGGAAGTTGAGTGACTTGAGCTTTGACCCTTTGTCTCGCTTGAATAAACTCAATTTGGTCCGAGGATCGCCACGATTGAGGTTTGAGAAAGAGTTGGTTTGTGCGCTGTGTAGGCATGCCAAGATGGTAGCTTCTTCTCACCCGCCTCTCACTGATGTGATGACTAAGCATCCATGCGAGCTACTCCATATGGACCTTGTTGGCCCAGCTCGTGTGCAATCTGCGGGTGGGAAGTGGTACCTCCTTGTTGTGGTGGACGACTACTCTCCGTATGTGTGGGTGTTCTTTCTTGAGGAGAAAGGGTGTGACAACCCGCCCAAGAGAATACAGTACTACTGCCTAAACCAATCCACTTTGGTCATTAAGTAGTAGTAAAGTGTCATCCTGTCGTTAGTCGCTGGGTTAACGCCCGGTAAATTACTTGTATAACAACAAGGATCGGCATATATGCATTAAAACTAACGCAAAGGCGAGTCCAGAGATACAACATAATTAACATCCGAAATTTTACCCCTGAAGGGTTTAGTTATTAAAAGCCAAAGTTTTGACTTAACAACGAAGTTCAGAGTTTTCGAAACAGCGGAATTAGACTAGGTGGAAAGCGAGAACACCACGGGAGGCTAGCCATGATGCCTTCATTCGTCATCCTCCACCCACTCCAGCTCCCAGCCGGGCAGGATCTTTCCGGGTCACACATCACCAAAGGCATTACCTGGAGCAACAGATTATAGCAAGGCTGAGTATACTAATACTTAGTAAGACTTACCCGTCGGTGATAACTACTTCACCAACTCTAGACATGAATGGCTTTATGGCCATTGGGTTTCTTTTGCTGAAAAGTAACAAAGATTATGTCCTTACTTTCTAGATTTTAGCACAAGTTCTAGGGGGTTTATTCTTTTCTAAATTAGCCATCTAGTACAGACAAGGTTGTACCATACAATTTATCAAACATAAAATTCATCAACTTCCATCATTAGGGATCTCATGGCTAGTGGAGTAAGTAGTCTGAGATAACGGTGAGAGGCCGACAATCGATTGATTCAAACCTTGCAAGGTAGACCTAAACACACGGTGGGATGCCCCTGTGAGGACAACCACTAAACGGTTCCCAAAAATCCTCAGGTCGGGATAAAAGGCCACAGTCTTTGGTGCAGGCTATCCGGCATACCCCGCGAGGCACCCGGACTCACCATACACCATCGGTAGCTAGCCGTGAGACGCATCCCAAGAGTAGTGACAGTTAAATCCCTAATCATCTCATTAAGGTACTAGGCTTACTGGTCCCATCCCCGACAAGTGCTTAGTACGTTCAAACACTTAACCCACGATAGCCATTGGACCGGAGCCCAAATCCCATGCTCTTACCACATGAGCAATCCATTTAAGGAGATCTTATGATTCGTATCTGGGAACCTATTCTTGCGAGTGACATCATCACCCAACTTAACGGTCCTATAGCTTAGCGGCTATCGACCTATCATTCTAATAAGGACACATGTACCTAGGGATCATGCATCTAAGGTTCCATACAACTCCTGAACTTAAATGCACAAGCATCCATAGATAATTGCTTTTTAAATTTTGAAACACTGGGTTAAATGCACCGGGGCTTGCCTTCGTCAGCAAGGTTAGCCTGAGCACCCTCGGTGTCGTCGAGTACTTCCACGTACTGCAGAGCAGCTTCCGCTTCTCCCTACTCGGCTTCCGGGACGAGCGAGTAGTCACCGTCATGAAGATGTACACAGAATGCAATGCAGGGTTCAAGTGATGTGATAGGTTATTTATCTTATCCAACTTTGAAGCCCCGGGTTTTTAATTAACCCTAACAGCCGGTCAAAGCAGCTAACAGTGGTCAAATCACGGTCAACCTGGGCCCTCACCTCGAAAAACTTACTAACCCACTCTAGTGACCCATTTTGAATAGTAAACACACTTGTGGGGCCAACCCATGGTCAAAGACTTGGTCAAACCCCTTTCACCCCTAGTGTCCATATGTGTCTGCCGGAACTTTTGCCGCGTTATCCAAAATTCACCTAAACACTTAAAATTCTACCTTTATGAAAGTTGTCCATCTTGAGGAGGGACACAACTTTCATGTAGAATGGCATTCCAAATTTTGAGTGGAAAAGCTTCAAAAATTGATTGCAAAGGCAGTATTCACTGTTCAAAAGAACAGGCTGACATTCAAAGTTGGCATTTGAATTTCTCTCGCGATTTGAATCCAATTCACAATCGGCTTTATCCAAATTGTAGAGGGTAGCTAGATCTCTAACTTTGATGTTCACCGCTTGGTCATGTTCTATTCAAAAATTTAGAGAAATTTGAATTCAAACTTGTGCTCAGCAAATAGGGAATGGCAGGGCGCTGTCGCGCCGCGACGCGCGCGCGCGCCCGTGCACCGCGCGTCGCCGGCCACGCGCCGCCGTCCCTCGGCGTCCGCGCCCGCACGCCTCCCCGATGCCCCCCTCCGCTCGAGGCCGACCGCGCCCCTAGGCCGCGCCCCCGCCGTGGCAACCCTCGCCCCACGACGCGTCGGGGTCGGTCGGACACGCCGCCGTACCGCGCCGTGCGCACGGCGGACCCCCGGTCCGTCCGCGGCGCCGGCCGTATGCTCGGCGGTCGAGCCGCCGTAGCACGAAGATGCTTCCCCGCCGTCATCCGCCGTCACCCACAGATGAGCCGGCCTATTTAAACCCCGTCCTTCTCCCCCTCCGCGCGCCATCCCGAGCCACCACCTCGCCATTGCCGCCGCCGCCGGTGAGGTCCATCCTCCGCTCGCGCTCGCCGCCGGCCAACCACTGCCCTAGCTTCCCTAGACCCCAAAGCATCTCCCGGGGTCACGTGTTGTCCAAGCCCGCGCCCTCCTCGCCGTCACCCCGAGCTGCCGCGGCAACCACCGCCGGCCGCCGTCGATCCGCCACGCCGGCCGCCCCTCCACCCTAACTCCGACCACCCGTCGCCCCTAGGTGAGCTCCTAGTCGAGCCCCACCGCTTGCCCGGCCGGGAGCGCCGCCGGCTCACCGGAATTGGCCGGAGCCGCGCCGCCCTCCACGGCCAGGGACCCAATTGCGGGGCTAAAGATCTTATCAGGGTTTTTTCTGTGAACTTAAGGGCCTGTTTGTAAAGAAACTTATCTAGGTTTTCTTGCTAGTTGGTCCAGTGTAGTAGAAAATCCCTAGAAAATTGTAGATCATTCAAAAAAATGCCAAACCAATTTTGTTGGATTCAGGGAGAGAAATCCTACAACTTTTGTTATTCTCACAAGGTCTGATTCTGGATATTTTTACCATGAAAAATAGGATTGTGAAAGGCCTAGATCTGCCATAACTCAAAAACTATAACTCCTCTGCATCCAAGTTTTGGATATGTTGTATGTCTTGTCATGGATAGCTCCTGTGACAAAAATTTCACAAAGTTATGAAGAAACTCTTGCTATATAAATTGTTTTCCATTTCCACAGAAACTGCCTAGATGATTTTTGTAGCTAAAAATATTTATGTTTTTGTGCCCAACTTCTGCATGCTGCCTTGTTATGTCAAAACACATCTCTTGTGAATTAATCATGATTTTTGGTTTAACCAAAATATTTATTCTTAATTTGTGCATGTTTTCCTTTGTAAATTAATGAAGCAAGATCAGTAGGGTTTCTAGGTGTGCATGCTGGTTCTTTAGGCTTGCTTAGGACCAGAGAGCATGCATGAGAAACTTTGGATCATTTTGGTACTTATCTATTTTCGTATGTATTTAATTTGAATCACTAGCTAGTCTTTGTTGTTTTCCATAATATTTTGTTTCCTAGCTTCCAAGTCTTACATGTGGGTCCGGTGGACCAGTATAGGTGTTTTTGTTCTTAAGAAACACTTCTTTAAATTTTTAGTAATTTGTTGCTTCATAAAAAGCTTTAAAGCCCTTTAAAGGATTAAAGAGAAATTAAATAAGGAAAATCCCTTTTTAATTCTTTTCCCTTTTGGAAAGTATTATCTAATTTAATTAAAGGTTAATAAAACATCCATGCTGATGAAGAATCAACTTATGAATAAAAATCTTGTTCACACCATTTCTAGTGAGAGGAAAAGGATTAAACCTTCACATGAATTGACAAGTACAAAGAAACATTCATTCAAATGTGCAATAAAAGAATCAATCACGCTGCGATTAATAACCTTCCTAAAAGAGATGTACCATCTAGATACTTATTAAGGTGAATATGACCAACAAGAGTTGGATAAGATAACAAAATGTCACATCACCTGAACCTTGCATTGCATTCCGTGTAGATCTTCCGGACGGTGATTACTCCCTCGTCCTGGAAACCGAGGAAGGAGGAGCAGAAGCTTCGCTGCAATACGTGGAAGAGCTCGATGACACTGAGGGTGTCCCGGCTAACTTAGCAAACGAAGGCAAGCCCCGGTGCATCTAACCCATTTTTCAAATTTTTTATTCAATTATCTATGGATGATTGTGCATTTAAGTTCAAGAGTTGAATGGAACCCTAGATGCATGATCCCTAGGTACCCTTGTCCTTACTAGTATGATAGGTCGATAGCTGCTAAGCTATAGGACCATTACAAGTCGGGTGATGACCTTACTCGCGAGAATAGGTTCCTAGATAGGAATCACAATATATCCTTAATTGGATTGCTCATGTGGTAAGAGCATGGGATTTGGGCTCTGGTCCAATGGCTATTGTGGGTTAAGTGTTTGAACGCACTACGCACTTGTCGGGAATGGGACCGGTAAGCCTAGTACCTTAATGAAGCGGCGAGAGATCCTACTATTACTACTCTTGGGATTCATCTCACGGCTAGCTACCGGTGGTGTACGGTGACTCCGGGTGCCTCACGGGGTATGCCGGTAGCCTGCACCAAAGATTGTAAGATTCGATCCCGACCCGAGGATTTTTGGGAACTGCTTGGGAAGTTGTCCTTGCGGGGGCAGCCTACCGTGTGTTTAGGTCTACCTTGCAAGGTTTGACTCAATCGATTGTCGGCCTCTCACCGTTATCTGAGACTACTTACTCCACTAGCCATGAGATCCCTAATGATGGAAGTTGATGAATACTATGTTGATTAATTGTATTGAACAACTTTGTCTGTACTGGTTGGCTAATGTAGTAAAGATTAAACCCACTAGAACTTGTGCTAAAATCTTGATAGTAAGGACATAGTCTTTGTTACTTTTCAGCAAAAGAAACTCAGTGGCCAAAAGCCTTTCATGTCTAGATTGGTGAAGTAGTTATCACCGACGGGTAAGTCTTGCTGAGTATTAGTATACTCAGCCTTGCTATAATATGTTGATCCAGGTAATGCTTTCGGTGATGTGTGGCCCGGAGAGATCCCGCCTGGCTGGGAGCTGGAGTGGGCGGAGGACGACGACTAAACGCATCATGGATGGCCTCTCGTGGTGTTTCTACTTCCGTTAGTTTAATTCTGCTGTTTCAAAACTTTGAACTATCTTTTTATGGCAAAAACTTCGGTTTGTAATAATTAAACCCTTCGGGGTACGAATTTGGATGTTAATGATGTTGTATCTCTGGAGTCGCCTTCGAGTGAGTTTTGATGCATATATTCGATCGTTGTTGCTATTCAAGTGATTTGCCGGGCGTTAACCCGGCAACTAACGACAGGATGGTACTTTATTATCGCTTAATGACCAAAGTGGATTGGTTTAGGCGATAGTACGGTATTTTCCTGGGCGGGTTGTCACACCAACTCTGGCCATATTCACCTTAACAAATAATTAATTATTAAATCCCTTTTTATGAAGGTTATTATAGATATGTGTTCTATTCTTTTAGTTGAACACTTTAATTATTTTTTCTTTTTTATTTGTTATCTCATGTGAAGATTGAATACTTCACCATTCACTAGTAAAGGTGTGTGCAAAGATAATTAATTACAATTTAATTCTTTAAACAGCAAGGGTGTATCCTTAGTTCTTACGTAAGCGTGCAGCATTGCACAAAAAGGGTACAAGAATTACAAAGGCATTTTCTTTTTAATCAAACATTAATCTATAAAAGGCCTCCATAGCTTTTATTTAAGAAAAAATCACTAGAAATTCAGTGGAGGGTTTCTTAAGCATCAACACACCCATACTAAGCCACTGAACACACATGTAATGCTTGGGAAGCTAGAAATTTAATTACTTTGAAAATAACAAAAGCTAGCTAGCAATTCAAGTTACATGCATACAAAAATAAATAAGCATCAAAATGCTCCAAACTTCCTCACACAGGTTCTTTGTTCCTAACCATCCTAGAAAATCAGCAAGTACACCTAGAACTACTATTGATCTAGCTTTAAGCAATTACAATAAAAACATGCATAGATTAGAAATAAATACTTCTGATAATCCAAAAATTGTGATTAATTCACCAGAGGTGTAACTTGGCCTAATAAGACAACATGCAGAAGTTGGGATCAAGGACATAATTATTTTTAGCTACAAAAACCATCTAGACAGATTCTGCATTAAAGGAAAGTAATTCATATAAAACGATTTACATAATAACTTTGTGCAATTTTTGGCACAGGAGCTAGTCACAACATCACACATAACATATCCAAAAAGTGGATATAGAGGACCTATGGATTTTGAGATATCCCAGATCTAGGTTTTTCACATTTATATATTTCATGCCAAAAATATCAAGAAATAGCCTAGGTGAGTATAACAAAAGTTGTAGTACTTTTCACCAGGAATCCAACAAAATTGATTTTGCATTTTTGTTATTTTTCTACGATTTTCTGGAGAATTTACAAGATTCTGTAAAAACTACAATACCATTTAAGACTCAGTTTTGCGAACAGGCCCCTTAAAAGAACTCAGACCTTGCAATTGGGTCCCTGGGCGCAGGCAACGGCGAGGATCGCCGGAATCCGGCAAAGGGAGGGACGGAATCGGCCAGGGAAGGGCGGGGTAGTGCTCAGGGGCTCACCTACGATCGATTCTGGGGGTTGGACGACTCGGAGGGCGTGCCGGCGAGGGGGCTTGCCGGCGGCCGACGATGGTGGCCGCCGCGAGCTGTGCTGCGGTGCAGCAGAGGCTCGGACTGGGCAAGGCGGGGTACGAGTAGCTATCCTAGGGGGTCAAGGCTAGGTTTGTGTGCAGCACTTGGTCGCGGGTGACTTGGAAAGGGGAGCTCGCCGTGACGTTGTCCATGGCAGACGGTGGCGCGAGGCGTGCGGGAGGATGGCCTGCAGCCGCTTTTATAGCAGGGGCGGCTCTTGCCTTAGCGACGAAGGGACGTCATCTTATTGCTACGGTACGACAGCGCCTCGGTAGGTGCGCGTGACGGGGAGACGGCGGACGGACCGGCGGGCGGTGGCGCGGTGCGCGGCCGGCGAGTGAGGGAGCTCCACGTGGCGGGCGCGGACTTCAAGGGGACCTCGGTGCGTGCGGTGCCTTGGGAAGGCACGGCCGGGACGGCGTGCGACGCTGACGCCGAGGCAGCGCGGCACGCACGACGTCGCGGCGTGGAGCGCAGTTGGCTTGAAATCGTTTCACAGTGCCCCTGTTTGAACGTGAAAATCTCCAAAAATTTGAATAGAAGTGCACAAAGTGGTGAATATGAAAGTTGTAGATCTCACTACCCTCTACAACTTTTACAAAGGCTGTATGGTGTTTTTCTCCACGGTTTTTGCACAAATTGCTACCAAACTTTGAATGCCACTCTGTTTCGGTGAACAGGAGCTGCTAGCAGTTGACCAAGTTTTTCATCCTTTTCCACTCAAAATTTGAAATGCCATTCAGCATGAAAGTTGTGTTCCTCGAAAAACTAGACAACTTTTATATTGGGAGATTTTGAAGTGGTTAGGTGAAATTTGGAGAATGTGGCAAAAGTTCCGGAAGACATTCGCACACATCAGGGTTTCAGTGGGGTTTGACCATGCTTTTGACCAAGGGTTGACCACAACTGTGTGTTGACTTGGTCAAGGGGTCAATAGGTGTTGTCGGCTCGGTTTTCGAGGTGATGACCCAGGTTGACCTAGGTTTTACTAAGGTCGGCTAGTTTGACTCGGCTTATCCGGTCATTAGCGTTAATGATGCTACTTAAAAACCTGGGGTGTCACAAAGGTGAGATGTTTGGTTTTGTTCGAGATCTTGTCCTGAGGTTGAGGAACAAGAGGCACGGAGCGCAATACGAGCGATCCGTGGTGACAATGGCTCAGAATTCAAAAACTCCCGCTTCGAAACCTTTTGCCTTGACTTGGGTCTTGAACATCAATTTTTGAGTCTGTATACGCCTCCACAGAATCACGTGGTGGAAAGGAAAACAGAACCTTGTGTGAGATGGTTTGGACAATGCTCGATGAACATAGGACTCTGAGAAGGTTCTGGGCTGAGGCGGTCAATACCGCATGCTATGTTTCAAACAGGAGCTACCTCAGATTCTACAAGAAGAAAACCTGTTACGAGTTGATGCACGGTCGCACACCCAAGGTGAGTCACTTTCATATCTTTGGTTGCAAGTGCTTTATCCTTAAGAAAGGGAAGAAGTTGGACAAGTTCGAGGCTAGGTCGGTCGATGGTATTTTATTTGGTTATGCATCTCATTCTAGAGCATATCGTGTGCTCAATCTTAAAACTAACCAAATCGTGGAGACTTGCGAGGTAACCTTCGGCGAGACACAACCACGTAGTCAGCTTGTTTTTGAGTGTGCAGGTGACGATGAACTTGGCGAGGAGATCTTTCAGGAGGAGGAGCATGACCATAGATATGATGAAGATGGTGGTGTGGTGCCCGCGGCTGAGCATGTACCTACTACTTCGACGACAATCGAGGGCAAGCCCTCTCCCACACCTACAATGACAAACCCGAATCAAGGCAAAGTTGCTGTTGAGGGGGAGGTAGCATCAAGACAAGAACCTCCTCGACAAGTGCAAGTGGATCACCCAGCTTCGAGAATGAACGCACTACACAGTCGAGGGTTCAAAACAATTCTCATTTCACTCATGCTACTTTTGTTGCCACCTTTGAGCCCAAAGACATTGGACACGCGCTATGTCATCATAATTGGGTTAATTCGATGCATGAGAAATTGGAGAATTTCAAGAGAAACTAGGTTTGGGTGTTGGTTGACCCTCCCCCAGGGTGTAAGCCGGTTGGGACAAAATAGGTGTGGAAGAACAAAGAGGGAGGGAAAGGTGAAGTGGTGAGAAACAAGTCAAGGCTAGTTGCTTAAGGGTATAGTTAGAACGATGGGATCAACTACGAGGAGACCTTTGCTCCCATAGCTCATTTGGAGGCGATTAGGATCCTTCTAGCTTTTTTCGTGGCTAAAGGGTTCAAGTTGCACCAAATGGATGTGAAGAGTGCCTTCTTGAATGGTGTGTTGGAGGAAGAAGTGTATGTGAGGCAGTCAACAGGGTTTGAGAGTGATAAGTACCCCACCAGGTGTACAAGTTGAGGAAGGCGTTGTATGGGTTGATGCAGGCGCCTAGAGCTTGGTACGATAGGTTGAGGGGGTTCCTGTTTGACAGAGGGTTTGAGATGTGGAAGGTCGATCAGACCTTGTTTCTCCTTAGGCAGGGCAGAGACATCCTGATTGTGCAAGTGTACGTGGATGATATTGTCTTTGGTGGCTCATCTAACTCTGTTGTTGCAAGGTTTGCAGAAGACATGAGCAGGGAATTTGAGATGAGCTTGATGGGTGAGTTGCAATTCTTCCTCGGCCTACAAATCAGGCAATCAAAGGATGGAACATTTGTGCACCAAGCTAAGTACCAAGGAAATTGTAAGGAAATTCAAGATGGAGGACTCCAAGGCCATGGCGACGCCTATGAGTATGACTACAGCTTCTGATGCCGACGAGGAATGTGGACACTTGGACCAAAAGGAGTACCGAAGCATGATCGGGTCACTCCTCTACTTGACGGCGACGAGGCCGGACATCTAGTTCTTGGTATGTCTGTGTGCTCATTTTCAAGCGTCTCCAAGGACTTCGCATCGGCAAGCGGTCAAGCGCATTTTCAGTTACTTGCGTCACACTCCCCACTTGGGCCTTTGGTACTCCGCGTCTTCTTCTTTGGCTCTTCTTGGTTTTTCAGACGCGGATTTTGCCGGTTGTCGGTTGGATAGGAAGTCAACTTCTGGGACTTGGCAGTTCTTGGGATCTTTTTTGGTGTCTTGGTCTTTCCGCAAACAGTCGAGTGTTGCTCAATCCACTACCGAGGTAGAGTATGTGGACGCAGCTAGTTGTTGCTCTCAGCTCTTTTGGATCACATACACCATGAATGACTTTGATGAGGAGTATACCCATGTTCAACAGTAGTGCGATAAGTGTAGCAAAGAACCCAGTTCTTCATTCCAAAACCAAGCACATAGAAGTGAGGTATCATTTTTTGAGAGACAACATAGAGAAAGGGAAGATAGCTTTGATCCATGTAGCCACACGTGACCAACTAGCCGATATTTTCACCAAACCCCTAGATCAAGCAAGTTTCACTCGTTTGCGGGGGGAGCTTGGTGTGTGTTTGATCTCTTGAGTTGGTGTGTGGGAGCTCCTTTGTAGCATATGTATAGCTTTCCTTTGTGCATTTCTTGCTTTTGGCATGGCATATGTAACGTGATATATAGGCATCGTTGTATCTTAGATTGTATGCATTTTGTAGCATATGCATTGGTTAGGAAAAGCTTCTCCTATATACATTGTTTACCATGGAATGATATGTATGTCTGTTGACGGTATATATTCGTATTAAACTTCAAGTGGACTTGCAAGCGGACAAATCCTCCCTCATAGTCAAGGGACCCTTCTTCCCTCGAGTGATGAACCCAAGGTATCGAATCTGTGGAATAATGTGTGATGCAAGAATCAATCTAATAAAGCCGAGAACTTTGATCTTCAAGAGGTGAATCTTGTGCATCTAATCTTAAAGAACATCATGAAAATGAATCTAATCTATTGAAAGTCGGAGGTAGCAAGAGATAGAGGGGGATAGATAAACCAATCAATAGAGATTGGATCAAGCATTCGTTGAAGTTCCAAAAAAAAGAAGAAGTAAACAAGTTCAATCTCATAAAAAGCTTCTTTAAACCATGGTTTCCCGTCTGACTCCGAAAACGCACGCCTTTTGGAGCCACCGTTCTATTACAATGCACCCCTATTCGTGCGGGTTAGTCTAGGGCGAGTCCAAGGACAAGTTGAAATTTCTCGGAAGGTCAGGCATGCACCTCTAGCCACCACGGCTACAAGAACATCCTCGATGATCTATCTCGAGAATAGATCTTAAGATACGAAAAGCCGATCGAAATCAAAGATGTAGGAGAAACACTTGATCGCTAGAAATCGGATTGCAACTTGATAATTCAACATTACATGATACATGAATCAAGATCACCACTGGGATCCTAACTTAAAGGATCGGATGGCGACTAGAGAGGGGGGGGGGGGTAAATAGGAGCCGGTAAAAATTCTTCTCAAAGAACCCAGCCTATACCCTAGACAATTCCCGGTCACACACAAGCGATGGATCGAATCACACACCAACCACCAAGACAACAAGGTTATGGATCAACCTCAAGTCTTAGGAATGATTCCTTGAAGTACACGCGGAAGCACGAAAGAAGAAGGGAGGAATCAAAACAAGTAACCAAGCTGTCAGCCTCGGGCGGACTGTCCGGCCAGGCAGGGCGGACTGTCCGCAAAGGCCGCACGGATAGTCCGGCCAGATGCCGCGAACAGTCCGCAAGGGACACGCGGACCGTCCGTTAAAGACAACAGAACCACCAGAACCGACCCGAGAAAAACGGACCGTCCGCGAAGACCGGGCGGACCGTCCGCGCGGGTCCCGGACCGTTCGCTACTGAAGCTCGGACCGTCCGCGAACCGGCTGCAACGAAAACCTAAAGCAAAACCGGATCGAAAGCAAAGGAGCGTAAGAACACGACGAACACGCGAAGAACACTGTGCGCGCGGACCGTCTGCCAGGCCCTCGCGGACCGTCCGCCAGGCACGAACAGAACTAAAAACTGCTCGACCCCGAAAGTCAACACTCCCAATCCATCACCGGATCTCCGAAACGGTAGAAGCTGTTGAGACAAGAGTTTGGGGACATGAAAAGCGTCAACCAAGGATGCTATACCCCAAAAATTTCGTCTCCTAACTCCCTAAATCATCGGGAATCGCGGATCCTTTGAACACCACCAAAAGCTAGAGCACCAAACGAAAAACCTTGAATCGAAGTGGTTTTCCGACATTTGAGGGCACAAGATCAATCACAAAGATGCACTAGACATCCATCCATGTTTCCCTCAAAGAAATCTAGGGAGAAACCCACTCAAATCCGCGGAATCACACCAAGAACAAAGGCACCAAAAACAAGCATGAAAAGACCACGAAATTCACAACGCCGAATCTTCTATACAAACCAGGAAAGATTCACAAGGTCTAGCATGCCGCCCTAGCATCCATCCCTCTCAACAAATCTCTCATGAAGCTCTCATGCTAGCCTAGAGAAAATGGAGAAGAAAATAGTCCAGGAAAATGAGAAAGAGGAGGGGGAAAATGAAACCCTAGGTCGCGGAGAGAGAGGGCCATCCACACACACTCATGGCTTATATATCGGGTCCCGCCGGTGTGGGAAATGACTCGACTACCCCTAACTCAACTACTGGCGATACAACCCACGCAGGGGCATTTATGTAATGTTTGTGGGTCTTTCCATCGGACGGCCACGCCTTCGCCGCACCCCGCGTCCTCCCGACACAAGCCATGCGATCCCGCCGCGTGTCCTCCGCTTCAAAGCTTCCCGACACGCCCGGATCCCGTCTCCGTCGTGTTGGGTCTTCGGACTTGGTTTTGAGGCCCAAACCAAGAAACCGTCCTCCAATGGTTTTGTGGGCAAACCACCAAACCCCGCATGCTCGGCCCGGCCTCCTGCCAAGCCCCTTTACTCGACCGCCACCGTGCACCAGCTCGATCGTCCATGACTTCGTCCTGCTCGTCTCGCCACCATGTGGCCCGCACCTAGTCCCGCCGTCCACCGGGTCCCTCGAACCGAGCCTACTTGTCTCTCTATCTCCCGGAGGCCCCTCAAGGCTGAAGACCTTTCGCGCCTGTTCTTCACCTGCAACAACACGAACTAGGCCGCAGCCTACACCTGCGCACTGAGCCAAGAGTCAGTCCAACACCCGTTGTCTATCACTCATCACTGAGGAGCGGTCATCCATCGACCACCAGGACGCTCCTGGTCCTCAATCTCCCCCTTGATGAGTGCATTGACAACACACAACACGAAATGAATTTCAGAGAAAGAAAGAAAGAAGAAAGAAAAACAAAGAAGCTCAACTCATGACCAAAACCAAGGAAAGGCAAAGAAAGGTCACAAGCCGAGCAAAGCACAAACTCCACACTGAAAACAGCAAGAAAGCTCCCCCTGAACAAATGCAAGCTCCCCCTGAACATGTGGATGCAAACTTCCAAATTTTATCTCACCTCTTCTGAATTTGCATTAAGCTCACCTCTTCCCCCCCTTGTTGACAATGTATGAATCAAGGTGAAAATGCAGGAATGTAAAACAAAGCATATAAACATCTACATGAGCTTCTCAAATAGGCCAAATCTAGTGTGAAAGGCTAGAAATGAGACAAAGAGCACATATATGGATCATAACATAGTCAAAGCATTGCCACAAGTAATATATAAAAATATAGGCATGTGACAAAGCAAATTTTCAAATTTGAGTGATTATATCAAAAGATGGCTCACTTGAAAGGTAAAGGCCTATCCATGTCATATTCGAGCCAAAAACATGCATATCATCCAGAGATCATACAAGAATATCCAATTCTCAACAAAAGATCATTGCAAACACCCATAAAGCAAAGCATGTCATGTTAAAGCTCATGAGCCATGTGTCCACTTCGGGGAGACTTCTCCACTGGTGAACATCATGCAACATGTTTTGCACCCATGTTTAAAAGATAAGACATTTTAAGCATAAACATGATGGATGGAGCATTTTTCAAGCATACACACTTCTTTTCAAGATTAATTCATTTCATGGTACATGAAGTGCCTTTGCGGCAAAAAGAAGCTTATGCTCCTCCATGAATGCAACATAGGCTAAACATTCACAATGATATTCGTCCTTTGGCCCAAATGCAAGAAAAAGACATCCAAGCACAATCTAAGCATGGAAAACACATTTAGACAAAAATTTGACATGGATACACTACTACACATGAGTGGAGCACATTTCATCAAATTTAGTCAAGATTAGCATTTGATTCAAAAAGGGCTATCTCACAACACATATATCTCAAATATTTCAAGAGCATAGACTCACATAGCTATTTCTCCACACACATGACCAAGATCTCACAAATAGCCAAAGAAACTCAAATAAGGCATATGAAAGAAGCTCATCATCCTAAAATGCAATATGATACAAATGCAACGTGATATATAACAAGATGGCTATCCTACCATGGTTTATACATTAAGCAAAGCATGTATATACATCAAAGTAAACATGGTATGATACATATGGTACAAAGGTAAAAACCCCCAAGAATCAACTAGAAAGGGCAACAAACCCCAAGTTCCCCCCGCAAGCGCACAAATGTAGCTTGGTCGAGAGGCTTTGTAAAAATGTCTGCAAGCTCATCTTGGGTAGGGACATGACTCAACACAATGGTCCATTTCTCCACATTGTCTCTCAAGAAATGGTACCTCACTTCTATGTGTTTGGTTCTGGAGTGAAACATTGGGTTTTTCGTTACGCTTATGGCACTGGTGCTATCACAAAGAAGTGGGATCTGGGTGCACTCCTCACCAAACTCTCTCAGAGTGTATGAAATCCACAACAGCTGGGAACAACAACTCGCGGCTGCAACTTACTCTGCCTCGGTGGTAGACTGAGCTACACTAGACTACTTGCAGGAAGACCACGAAACCAATGAGGACCCAAGAAACTGACAAGAACCAGAAGTAGACTTCCTCTCGACTCGACAACCAGCAAAGTCCGCATCAGAAAAACCATGAAGAGAAAGAGTCGAGGAGGAAGAATACCAAAGGCCAAGACTAGGGGCAGACTGTAGGTACCTGAAAATCCTCTTGACGGCCTGTCGATGTGATGTCCTTGGCGAAGCCTGAAAACGAGCGCACAGACACACACTGAACTGTATGTCTGGCAACGTCGCCGTCAAGTAGAGGAGGGAGCCGATCATGCTCCTGTACTCCCACTGGTCGACTGGTTCTCCGTCCTTGTCCGCATCCAAAGTAGCCGTACTCCCCATGGGTGTCGACATAGGCTTCACATCTTGCATCTGGAACTTCCTCAGCATGTCTTTCGTATACTTGGTCTGATGTACAAATGTTCCATCCTTCACTTGCTTAATCTACAACCCGAGAAAGTACTGCAACTCGCCCATCATGCTCATCTCGAATTCCCTGCTCATCTCATCTGCAAACTTGGCAACAAGGTTATGGGACAAGCCACCAAAAACAATATCATCCACGTATATTTGCACAATCAACAAGTCATTTCCATGCTTGAGGAGAAAGAAGGTCCTATCCACGGTACTCATCACAAACCCTCTTCTCACCAGAAAACCTCTCAATCTCCCATACCAAGCCCGGGGCGCCTGTTTCAACCCATACAGAGCCTTTTTCAACCTATACACCCTGTGTGGATACTTCTCACTCTCGAACCCCGGTGGCTGCCTTACATGCACCTCCTCCTCTATGACCCCATTCAGAAAAGCACTCTTCACATACATTTGAAACAACTTGAACCCTTTAGCCAAGGCAAAGGCTAGAAGGATTCGAATTGCCTCAAGACGGGCCACAGGAGCAAAGGTCTCCTCATAGTCGATCCCCTCCTTCTGACTATATCCCTGAGCAACAAGTCTAGACTTGTTCCTCACAACCATCCCATTCTCTCCCTCTTTGTTCTTCCAAACCCATTTTGTTCCTATAGGATGGCAATTTGGAGGTGGTTCAACTAACTCCCACACCTGGTTCCTCTCAAAGTTTTCCAACTCCTCATGTATAGAATTGACCCAGTTTGCATCATATAAAGCGTGTCCAATGTCCTTGGGCTCAAAGGAGGCAACAAATGCAGCATGAGCGAAATGAGAGGAATTTGTAGACCTTGACCGCATAGTACGTTCGTCGATGTCCCCAATGATCTTCGATAGGGGATGCACTTCTTGAATCCGCCGGGGAGCCTCACGCCTCGAGACTACCTCCCCCTCAACTCCAGCTTCTCTCGCTTGGTCCTCTTGTCGCACCATCATTGTCCATGATGTAGACGGTCCACCCTCCGTAGTGGTCGTAGGGGAAGTAGTGTGTACACATTCAGCTTCTGGCGCATGGTTCTCTCCATCATCATCTCCAGCTTCATCCTTCTCCTCTTCAAAGAGGTCCTCGGCCATCTCTTCATCACCTGCACATTCAAAGCCAAGAGAGGTACATGGCATTGTCTCGTCGAAGGTTACCTCACAAGTCTCCATGATTTTGTTAGTCTCAAGGTTAAGCACCCTATAGGCTCTAGAATGATTAGCATATCCAAAGAAAATCCCATCACTAGACCTAGCCTCAAACTTGTCGAGTTTTCCCTTCTTAAGAATAAAGCATTTGCAACCAAAAACTCGGAAATGACTCACCTTGGGTGCCCGACCATGCATCAGCTCATAACAAGTCTTCTTCTTGAAAGCTCGCAATAAAATCCTGTTAGAGACATGACAAGCCGTATTGACCGCCTCAGCCCAATACCTCCTAGGAGTCTTGTGCTCATCGAGCATCGTCCTAGCCATCTCACAAAGAGTCTGATTTTTCCTTTCCACAACTCCATTTTGAGGAGGCACATAAGGCGTCGAATACTGATGTTCAAGACCTAGATCACGACAAAAGGCATCAAAACAAGAGTTCTTGAACTCTGAGCCGTTATCACTACGGATAGCTCGAATGACATTCCCATGCCTCTCATTTTTCAACCTCACGATCAGATCTCGAACAAAGCCAAATGTCTCACTCTTGTCTTCCAAGAAAAACACACAGGCATAACGAGAGTAATCGTCCACCACAACAAGGACATACCACTTCCCACCCACCAAGCGAACTCGAGCTGGCCCAACAAGGTCCATATGCAATAGCTCTGTCGGACGCTCGGTCATGACATCAGTCAGGGGTGGATGGGGAGTGGCTACCATCTTGCCATGCCTACACGGAGCACAAACCAAATCCTTCTCAAGCTTCAACCTCGGCAATCCTCAAACAAGGTCAAGACCACTCAAGCGGGAAACCAAATCAAAGCTCAAGTGACCCAACCGCCTATGCCATTTCCACAAATCAGAAGAAGGACCGGCCATCAAACAACAAGCAGGACCCAAAGAACGAGAGAAATCAGCCCTGAAAATATGACCCTCGGGGATGATCATACAAACAAGATCACCTCGAGAATCCAGCAAACGAGACTCACCAGACTTGAACCGCACCTCAAAACCCTCATCAAGCAACTGAGAAACCGAAAGCAAATTGAAACCCAAAGACTTCACAAGAGCAACCCTCTTCAACATTACCTTGTCACTCACATGCACCACACCCTCAGAAATCACCCTTCCTCGTCCATTATCCCCAAAAGTGATGTACATCTTTTCCTTCACTGGGGTGAGGCTGGAGAACCACTTTTTATCTCCGGTCATGTGTCGGGAACATTCGGAATCGATCAACTAAATGTTCTCCAAGCCTCCTACCTGTAGTCAGCAACAAGAACGAGAATGAGCTAACGACTCGACACTGGGGTTAGCACACAGAAAGTTGAACCAGTGTCGAGCCATCTGCTCAAAAGAGGGGTTAGCAAACATCATTCCCTTGCCATCAAACTTCCCATGTCCCATGGAAGGAGTACGAGCACCACGAGGGGGAAAACGTGGTCCGTAGTTCCTCTGGAACCCAAAGCTGCGATCATCTCCCCTAAACCCGTATTGAGGACGAGTAGGAGGACATCTAGCAAAACCACCACGAGCCCTACCAAACCTCTCACCAGCACGCACACCATCATCTCTCCTAACAAACCTCTCACCACCACCTCTCTGTGGGAACCTACCACCCTGAGCTCTAACTCTACCAACACTCTTCACACTTCCCACACCCCGTGGAAGTGGCACTCTAGGCTCAGAAATACCATGAGACTGGCGATACCTGTCCTGGTTTGCTTGCTCCCTAGCAAGCCTCTCATCCCTCTTCCTCTTGTAGCAAAACTCTGCTAGATGTCTCTCCTTGCCACAATACTCACACCTGAAGGGGATGGGTTTTGGTTTTGGCTCTGGCTTCTCTCTAGGTGTCTCACCCTTCTCACTCACAAACTTCACGGGTTTCTGGAAGTCATTTGTCTTAGGTGGGAATTTGGGTGGATCTTGGGTTGTGTCAAGCTTGTTGCAAAGGTGGTTGGGCTTTGGTGTGAAAGAGTTCTTGGGTGCTTTTGGAAGTGGGACTTGGATGTCTCCGATCACCTCAAACTCGGGGTTAGACTCAACACACTTCTCGTACACACTTTCCCCACTGTTCTCTCCCACTTTCTCACCCAACTTCTCAAAACCCAAACCACGACCATCAGCTCTCTTGAACTCCTCAATCATGATTTTCAATTGAGGTTCCTGCCCAGACAACCAACCCAACACCTTCCTAAAATAATCACTCTCCTCATAAATGACATCCAAACGGGAAGTAAGTTCAATATTGCGCAAAGTAACTTCATCACAGCTAGTGCATGCATTGACAATAGGAGATTTCAAAGAAGCTTCCAAAGTGCTAATGGTAGAACGAGCATCAACAAGTTTAGCATGCATAGTAGGACATGATTTACAAGCACTAAGAAAAGTGGGTCTAGCCTTAAGCTCATCATACTCAGTCCTAAGAGCATCTAGTTTAGCCAAAGTAGAAGCATTCTTTTTATTAAGCAACTTGATCTCATTCAACCATGCATCACACTCAGTGCATTCAACATCATCAAAAATAGTAGGAGCAAGTTTCAAAGAGTCATTCTCAAGTTTCAGTTCAAGCAATTTAGACTCTAGCTCTCCTACTTTCTCACTAGCATTCTCAAGTTGAGCCCTAAGATCGTTTCTCATCTTCTTAGCATCTCTCAACACACTATCACGGTTGTCAATCAAGCCATTCAACCTAGTGATCTCAGCAAGCAAAGAGTCAGGGTCACGATTTACCTCATCCTCCGGGTCGAAGTAGCTGCCTTCCTTCTCGCTCTTCTTGCCACTTGAGCTATGGGCCATGCCACAAAAGCCTTCAAGCGCCATACAGCTCAATCCACCGAGGTTCAGGCTTGCACTCTTCTTGCCCTTGCGCCTCCCAGCGTCTTCGTCTTCACTTCTTGAGCTTGACTGCGCGTCGCTTGAGCTTGAATCGACGTCGCTTGCACCGGCCACCATGGCTCTTGCCTTGTCCTTCTTGTAGCCGCCCTTGCTCGGTCGCCGCTTGTCCTTGTCCTTGCTCTTGGACTTGCTGAAGTGCTTGCCCTTGTAGGAGTACTTGTCTTCACGCCTCGGGTGCGCCTTGTACTCACTCATCTTGTACTTGTTCTCCTCCGCTTCCGGGCACTCGGCGATGAAGTGTCCACGCTTGCCACACTTGTAGCATGTCCCCGAGCTCCGCCTTCCATTCCTCCGGCTCTCATGTAGTCGATCAAACCTACTTGAGAGCAAGGCCAGCTCCTCCTCACCCAGCACATCAAACTCCTCATCTGGAATAGACATAAGAGAAGACAAGGAAAACTGTCGACATGAAGGGTTAGATTTGCCCTTTGATCCGCCCACAAGAGCAAGACTATGGTCAGTCGAGCCCTCATGCTTGGATTGCAACTTCCTGTCAACCTCAACCGACTTAAGCTTAGAAAAGAGGTCATCCAACTCAATGGTCAAATATTGCCTAGACTCCTTGATGGCCTCAACCTTAGCACCCCAAACATTTGGGTCCAAGACATGCAAGAGCTTCAAAGCTTGATCATGCTCAGTGTAAGGGAAATCCTCAACATTAGCCTTCATGTTGTTCACGATGGCGGTGAACCTCTGAAACATCACATCAATAACCTCACCGGGAAGTTGAGTGAAGTTCTCATATTGCATACGGTAAGAGACAAAGAGGCGAGCCTTCACATGGTTATCACCACCGTGAGCAACCAACAACTTCTCCCAAATTTTCCAAGCAAGATTCAAATGGCGAACACGCTCAAACTCAGGATCACATAAGCTCCGGACCAAGTGATTGTTGACGGTTAATAGTTGTATCAAAGTTCGTTTAGACTTGCAAGCGGACAAGTCTCCCGTCGTAGTCAAGGGACCCTTCTTCCCTCGAGTGGTGAACCCAAGGTATCGAATCCGTGGAACAATGTGCAACGCAAGGATTCAATCTAGTAAAGCAAGGTAAAGCTATCTATTGAAGAGGCTAGTTGCATCTAATCTACTAACTCATAAAGAAAACGAATCTATTCTAATCTACTAAAGAGGTAGCAAGAGAAAGCAAGAGATATCCAATCTAGAGAGTCTAGATCATGCTTATGTTGTTGCTCCATACAAGATAGATGAAGATAGAAAAGCGAATCTCATTAAAAGCATCTTTGAATCGTGGCCTTTCATCCGACTCCGAAAACACCCGTCTTTCGGAACCCCCGTTCTGTCACAACGTATCCCTACTCATGCGGGTAGTCTAGGGCGAGGTCGATAGAACAAGTTGAAATCACTTGGCCGGTCCTGTATGCACCTCTAGCCACCGCGGCTACAAGAGCACCCTAAGTAATCTAGCTGCAAACTAGATCGTAGAAGAAGCAAAACCAAGAAGAAAACAAAATCATCGAGAAGGCACTTGATCGCTAGAAATCGAATTCACTTACAAACTTCACCATGAATGATTACATGAACAAGATCACCACCGGGGCCCTCCCTCGATCTTGATCCTCGCTCCGGAGCTCCGACGTAATCTTCCATGGAAGGTTCCCACGTCGGCTAGGGAAACCCTAGACAACTAGCACGACCCTCATCTCCAAGATGGTGTCCCTCAAGCTTCTGTGCTCCTCAGCGGCGGATTACGACTTGGATGCTGCGTGGCTCTCGGTCAGGGGGCTATTTATAGCCTGAGAAGCAATTAGGTCAAAGGGGAGGCCGATTGGGCCCCGAAACGGGCTGGGCCGGCCGGCCTGGGCCTAATTCGGCCCATCTCATGGCCTGCTTCGCCCGGTGTTGCTTCCCGCGTCTTCTAGATGTTCTCCCCTTTTGCATGTGGTCCCTTGACGTCCGTTTCTCTCTGAATTGGACTCAACTCCTTGTCTTGCAAGATTCAGCACTTTTCTGGTTCGGTCCTCGGAGTTTATCATCTTCTCGGGCTTGGTCCTTGGGCTCTTGGAGTCATGTTCACTTCATTGCTTGACTTGTATCGGGCTTCAAGGTCTTGTCATGAGGTGCTTAATGAAATTATCCCGGAAGTCTTGCTTTCAACGTTAAAACCCTGCGTAAACACTTAACTCCAAAACCGACATGCACAAGTGAACTTGTTATACCACGGGGGTTAGTACCAATGAATAAGATACAAAAGTCATGTCTACACCGAAGGTAAACTCATGGCTAGGTTGACGGATTTTCACCGTCAACATCTCCCCCATGCTTAAACCTTGCTCGTCCTCGAGTAAGCCTTCGATGGATATCATCGTTGCCCATCAATGTTTAAACCTTGCACTTGATCATACATGAAAAAAAACATAATGCTCTCAAAAGTTTAATTCATCAAAGTTCCATAATGTACTAGCCTTCACCTCTACGGAGGGTAGATTCTTATTAAGCTTATCCCACAAGTATTAACATGCTCACAAAGTTTAAATAGATCTCAGAATTTTTGAAATAAAGAACGAGATAAAGAAAAGAGCTAAACCAAATTCACAAATTTAAATAACCTTGCATATTGCTCATGAACTCTCATCTCGCTTGTCTCTCAAGCCTATATATTCTACTCCTTTCCCTCTCATAACATATATGTGTGTTAGGCTTTATATGGAGCTTTGGGAAAGTTTAGTCCTAACAAGATTTTATAAATGAGGTGTTGTCAAAACAAGACAAGCTTCTCATGGTCTTACCGAGACTCGTCAAAAAGGTCATTGGAAAATAATGTTAAATCAAGAAGGGGAAAGAGAAAAATACACACACTTTTAGATGAGTGGACATGTGCAAATGGCAAAGAGTGATCCCGAGGCACAAAGGAAGTCCTCGTTATCGGATTGCACATGGTTGGAAAATGAGAATGGATCTTTTATTGAAGCCTTGAATGCACTCTTAGAGAACCGGGAAGTTCACTTTACGCATATATATTTTTTCTCTTTCTCATATTTCTTATTCTTTTCTTTCTTTCTTTCTTTCTTTCATTCATTATATATATATTTTTTTCTTTCTTCTTGTGAGACCTTCACCTTGGAAGTCACGTTCATCGCCGAATTATTATTTTTTTTCAATCATCATTTTTTTAAAAAAATACTCCCCTTTGAACTCTAAAACTGCACCGTAGCTACCTCCTCCCCCATGCTTAGACGTTGCTCGTCCTCGAGCAAAGAGGTGATAATAAGGTAGGTACCGGAAATATTTTTCCTTGGAGAGATACTTGAAATCTTCAATGTCGGCACCGTCTTGCGATCTTCCTTGAATTGATGATCCATTCTCAACGATAGGTTGTGGTCAAGGAGGTAATCACAAAAGATGATATTTGGTTTAAGGGTGGATATCCGGCGAGGTTTGTGAAATCTCCGATGTGGGGATACACAATACACGGATAAAAGGCTAGCAATAAGATAGATACGCAAAAACGGAATGACCAGATTCTTAGTCTCGGGCCAGAGAAATCATGGCCTGCAATAACTCACTCAAAAATAAATCTTGTACACTAAAGTTTATGCACTTAAATATATATAAGGCTCTGATAGGTTGAGCAACACACAAGTGATATTTGTGACAAGGTTAGCAATGTTTTTGAGCATAAAAGACATCTTTAATCTATTCATAACTTGAGAGCACATAAAACACTATGGGTCTTTATTTTAATCATAACCTCCGCTGAAGATTAAGCTAGCATTTAAATAATTTCAGATTTGTATTTTTAAGAGAGCACTAGGTTAAACATGCATAAATCAATTACAAAGATAAACAAAGCGGCAATTATAATCATATATCATCATCGCACAAACTTTGTAACTTTACTAATGGTAAAAACTTGGTGGTGACATTACTCATGATGAAAATAAACACTAATACACACGCTGAAAATTAAACTACAAACTAAAAATTAAAGTAAAGCTGAAAATACTACGCAAACATAGGCGCATACAAGCTGAAAATTAAAGAAAAGGGGGTAAAGGAAAGATGACTAAAGCTCCTCCTCTCTCTAATCTTCCGCCGGTGGTTGATAATGATAGTCTTGGTTGTTGTACCCTTACTTGTAATAGGAATGCACCACTCCTCCTATGAATTGTCCGACGGTGCTAGGTGAAGGTGTCCAAGCACATAAGCGACGTTTGCATTTCCTTCACCCATTTGGTTTGCATTGGTTTGGATGGTTGCAATAAATTGCATGTTCCTTGCAGCGTATCCTCCAATGGTTGCCACATTTTGTTGTGGTTGAGGAAGGTGTGCATATGGCTCCGCAAAGGCTACATTGGGCACCGCAAAAATGGTGGGGGTATGGCTGCACCACTCCCCTATGCTTGCATTGGTACACCACCGTAGTAACTCGGCGGCGCCGGGTTTCCTCCCAATGGTGGGACATAATTTTGTTGTGCACCTCCTTCTTGGGTCGTGGAAAAACCTTCTCCTAATCCTTCTCTTTTATTTTTTTCTTCGCCGGCACAAGAAGTCCTTTAACCGATCTTCTTCCCCTCAAGAAACCTTCCATCCGATAGGGGCAAATTCACCTAGGCCACTTTGAAGCCTCCTCTCTCATCTTCAAATAAATTTCCTTTCTTCATATATTCCTAGGGAAGTCCCGGGTAGGAGATGATTCGGGTTCCTTGTAATACCCGGTTTTAAAGAGATAGCCAATACGGAGAGGCAACACCCCGAACCAATATCTCTCGAACTCGATGTTGCTTAACAACACCACCGGTTGATCATAGGTGAGTGGGGTCTATTGTCCACTCGGCAATCAAAGCCGAGTAAAGCCAATTCAACTCCGTGTTGGTTATCTTTGTCTCTCTTGTTCTCCCAAAAATCCACTTGCGCAAAAGTGACACATTGGATGATGGGGTTCCGGATAGTATTTCTTTGTTGGTGGTCTCCTCCCGCGATCATACTCCAAAAACTTTCCCATGTGCCTCATGCACATCCACTTGTTCCGGAGCTCCCTTTTGAAAATAGAGACACTCGCCCATGGGTCTACGATACTAGAACATGTAATCGTTTCGAACATGAAAGCCAATCTAATCTATCGAGGATTGTGTTGAATGGACCCAAGGAAGCATTGAGACCTTACTCCCTTTACAGCATGGTAGCTAACCTTAAGCATTAAAGTATTTCCAACAAAAGACGATAGATAGATAATCCAACAAAGTATGATTACATTTCAAAATCGATTGCAACCCATGGATGAAAGGAGATTACCCCATCAAGATGCTAGAAATAGCATCATTGATCAAGGTTACCCTTCCGACGGTGTTTTCCTTCTTCTCCTCTTGTGGGCTCCCTCCAACGGAATGAGAGACTCAGCACTCCTTCATCAAGGGTATGCGCCATGGTCATGAAAATTTCCTAGGCGAATTCCTTGTGGGTGTTTGCCGACACTCCGTTAGAGAATTGCACCGGTGCCCTGTGTGGAACCCAATATGTGGAGAGCTTGGTCGTCGATGTCGACGTTCGCTACAAGCCTCTACTTAAGGCGAGCGAGCTTCTTCTCCTCCTCCTCCGTCATGATGACATACCGCTCGGAATACCGCGGAGCGTATGGAGGTGGAGCGGATGATCGTGTCAAGTGGCGAGGTTGGACGGGCGGCTCCTCCATATGTCCTTGAGGTTTGGTGAGCCTCATAGACGAGTTTCATGTAGCCCTCATGTCACCGAGGAGAAGAGTGTGGTTCCTCCTCGGCGGTGCCGTGTCCTCCTCCATACTCCGAGGAAACTCGGAAACCGAGTGCCTCCTCGAAGAGGTTGATGGCTTAGACGACGATGATCCCTTCTTCTTCGGTGAAAAGGCTTGTAGTTTTCCTCCATGATTGCAGCACTCTCCCTCACAAATATATATCCGGGGTTTTCACCCGGTAACAAGGTACACAAATATTATTTTGGAGTCTGGACTTTGAGTGGATTAAGGATGTGATTTGTTGCACGAAACAAACGCGGTGGATGGCTATGTCTAAGGTGGTTCCGGCCTACAAACTAGAGCACATGAACAAAGAGTTGGAAGAAAGACTTACTTCTCTCCTCCTCTTGGCTCGGTTCTTCTCTAGTGGATGTTGCTTCGTGACCGCGTACACCTTCCAAACGTTCCCGTCCACTCCTTCGCTTGCATTATTGCTCCTTCCACTTGATGTTTTCACTTGATTCACTTCCATACTCCCTTGCCTCACATGCCTCCATGATATTCCTACAAAACAAGGCCTTGGCTGCCCCCCCATGCTTGTACTTTGCATGTGGTTTGATAAAAGATGTTGGAGGGGCATCCCATGATGTATCATGGTGCATGTATGGTTAAGTTAACTAGATTGCCTCCCTCTAAGCATGTTTTAAGGTTGAGCACCCCTCTAATTTCGAATTTAAAAATATTTTTCACAGCCATGCAAGAGCTCAAGCATAAATTTAGAGAAGTTTTTAAACCATTAAAAACAAATGTAAGTCGAAAATATTTTTCGACTACGTCGATTTCGGTCTCACCGGTATAGTTTGCCTTCATTAGTTGAGAGTAAGCTTTTCCCGGCTTGATCATGGGGGCATAGGTTTAGGTCCTAATTTTGGTTAGATGAGAGAGATTTTGAATGAAATAAAATTAAGTGAGGCTTAGAAAAATTCTAATCTTAGAGAAACCAAGGATATGGATTTTTAAACCAACCAAAAATCAAGTTTCTAGGTTCACGCGAGTCCTACCACATGCTGAAATTTAAATAACATCTAGATACAAGTCGTGGCTCTACTCGAGTGTTTTTAGCATGAAAAACAAGTCAACCACAGCACCATAATGAGGGTGAAGGGTTGAGTTAGGTTCTGAATTTTTTTTTTGGTTGTGGTTTCTCGAAAAAGAAGCAAACAATCACATAGGATGGTTCATGTAAAGGGTTTATGATCAAGCAAAATATTCAACCAAGAATTATGTCTCTAATATTGTTCAACCATTCTAAGTCTAAGGTTTTGCGTAGTAAAATTCAAAACTGAATTACTTGAAAAGACTCGAAAAACCTGGAATCGGGTTGTCCTCCCGGTAGCTTATTCTTGACTCGACGAAACGGGTTGCCTCCCGCCTAACGCTTCGTTTATAGTCCATGGCTAGACTTCTTCACTTGATTACTTCGGATCAACGCTCTTTGCGGGCGTTGCAATCTTGGGTACCCACTTTGGCTTAGTCATTTTTTGGTCTTCACAGGCTGGCTTTGTCCTTTGGTCTTGACGGATGCAACAACTTCCTTGTGGCTTGGCATCTCGAACTCCGGTCCTTTGGTCGTGATCTTCAAGGTCTCTAGTGTGATCCTTCATCTCTCCCGAATGAGTTTGAGTAGCCTTCGCCGTCTTGGGACCTTGAAGTTGTCTCGGATATTCTTCTTTGTCACCAATCGGTTGTCCGGCAAGTTGTCCCACTTGCGTCTCTAACATCTTCATCACGATGAACACCACGCATGTGGATCTTGCCTTGGCAGCCTTTAGGTGTTGAGCTTCTTTCTCTATCTCCATCTTCTCCGTCCTCGTTGATCTTGAACGGCCTTCCGGCGTCTTGACTTGGAGGTGGTGATTCCCTTGGAGATTTTGATGGTCCTTCGAGTTTGACTTTTGAATCTAGGGTTTCCCCCCCTTTAGCATGTGTTGCACGTCACCTTTGCCTGTAAAGTTTTCCTGGATCATCCACAAAAAAAGTTTGGTTTTCTTGGAGAGGTAGCCAACTATCTCCGGTTAGCGTTAGTGATAAAACAAAAATCTAACAAAAGAAAAATTAGGATTAATCAAAACTAGATTAGATAGATTTTTTCTTTTTGAGGATGATCAAACTTAAGAGATGCAAAAGAAAATCGAAAAGAAAAACTGAAAGATAAGCGATACTAGATCGGATCTTGATTTCTTGCTCCCTGGCAACGGCGCCAGAAAAAGGGGCTTGTTGACGGTTAATAGTTGTACCAAAGTTCGTTTAGACTTGCAAGCGGACAAGTCTCCCGTCGTAGTCAAGGGACCCTTCTTCCCTCGAGTGGTGAACCCAAGGTATCGAATCCGTGGAACAATGTGCAACGCAAGAATTCAATCTAGTAAAGCAAGGTAAAGCTATCTATTGAAGAGGCTAGTTGCATCTAATCTACTAACTCATAAAGAAAACGAATCTAATCTAATCTACTAAAGAGATAGCAAGAGAAAGCAAGAGATAACCAATCTAGAGAGTCTAGATCATGCTTATGTTGTTGCTCCAAACAAGATAGATGAAGATAGAAAAGTGAATCTCATTAAAAGCATCTTTGAATCGTGGCCTTCCATCCGACTCCGAAAACGCCCGTCTTTCGGAACCCCCGTTCTGTCACAACGTATCCCTACTCATGCGGGTAGTCTCGGGCGAGTTCGATAGAACAAGTTGAAATCACTTGGCCGGTCCGGTATGCACCTCTAGCCACCGCGGCTACAAGAGCACCCTAAGTAATCTAGCTGCAAACTAGATCGTAGAAGAAGCAAAACCAAGAAGAAAACAAAATCATCGAGAAGGCACTTGATCGCTAGAAATCGAGTTCACTTACAAACTTCACCATGAATGATTACATGAACAAGATCACCACCGGGGCCCTCCCTCGATCTTGATCCTCGCTCCGGAGCTCCGACGTGGTCTTCCATGCAAGGTTCCCACGTCGGCTAGGGAAACCCTAGACAACTAGCACGACCCTCATCTCCGAGATGGTGTCCCTCAAGCTTCTCTGCTCCTCGGCGGCGGATTACGACTTGGATCTTTGCGTGGCTCTCGGTCAGGGGGCTATTTATAGCCTGAGAAGCAATTAGGTCAAAGGGGAGGCCGATTGGGCCCCGAAACGGGCTGGGTCGGCCGGCTCGGGCCCAATTCGGCCCATCTCGTGGCTGCTTCGCCGGTGTTGCTTCCCGCATCTTCTAGATGTTCTCCCCTTTTGCATGTGGGCCCTTGACGTCGGTTTCTCTCCGAATTGGACTCAACTCCTTGTCTTACAAGATTCGGCACTTTTACGGTTCGGTCCTCGGAGTTTATCATCTTCTCGGGCTTGGTCCTTGGGCTCTTGGAGTCATGTTCACTTCATTGCTTGACTTGTATCGGGCTTCAAGGTCTTGTCATGAGGTGCTTAATGAACTTATCCCGGAAGTCTTGCTTTCAACGTTAAAACCCTGCGTAAACACTTAACTCCAAAACCGACATGCACAAGTGAACTTGTTATACCACGGGGGTTAGTACCAATGAATAAGATACAAAAGTCATGCCAACACCGAAGGTAAATCATGGCTAGGTTGACGGATTTTCACCGTCAACAGTGATCAACGGCTTTTGCATTTGCCTCAAACTTGGCCTTAGCACCGGCATCGGTCACCATAAGAGTATGGATGTTGACTGGAATAGCATAGGTCTTGTCAAGCACAGTGAAATCCAACAACTTGCCACGAAGAAGGATCATCATACGAGCCGCCCACTTGTGGTAACCCTTCCCATCGAAGTGTGGCAGACCGCCCCGCTCAACGTAAGTCACAAAGAATCCGGCACCAAGCTCTGATACCAATTGAAGGATCGGATGGCGACTAGAGAGGGGGGAGTGAATAGGAGCCGGTAAAAATTCTTCTCAAAGAACCCGGCCTATACCCAAGACAATTCCCAGTCACACACAAGCAATGGATCGAATCACACACCAACCGCCAAGACAACAAGGTTATGGATCAACCTCAAGTCTTAGGAACGATTCCTTGAAGTACACGCGGAAGCACGAAAGAAGAAGGAAGTGTTGGTGTTTTAGACCGGCAAGCTACTAAGTAGAGTACCCGAAGTAGATGAATGTGGCCTCGCCGAGATCGGTAAATCGAAGGAAGAGACACGTGGCACACAATTTAGACAGGTTCGGGCCGCGAGGTGCGTAATATCCTACGTCCTGTATGCTGCGTAGCTCTGGATTGATTGGGTACGATTACAAGATGATGCAATTGTACGCCGTGAGATGAGATGATGAGAGAAAGGTCCCTGCCTCACCTTATATAGTCTGGGAGGCAGGGTTACAAGTCGGAATAGGGAGAGAGTACTAGTCGAGTACGTCTAGGAGTCTTCCATACAGTGCGGGACATGTACAGCTTCCTAATCGAGTACTTCTCCTCTGTAGTCCTTGTGCTTCACGCCATCAGGTGCAGTGCAGCGCAAGCCGGGTAGCCCCAGGGGCCCACCGAGTAGTCGGTCCTGGTACCCACCGAGGTAGTGGGCCCAGGGAGGTCCATACGACAAGCCCCCGAGTACTTTGTAGTCGAGAAAGATAGCTTCAAGTAATCTTGACGGCCTTAACGAGTAGTCCTCAAGCGTCCCCGAGTACTACAGGTCAAAAGTCCTCAAGAGTAGTCGAAGCATCCCGAGGCTGGAATGTACTCCAGCTAATGTCTGAGCAATCCTGAAGTCTTCTCGAATAGTCCCAAGCGTCCTCGAGTGCTGCCCTCGAAGGTCTTCAAAAATGCCCACGTTGTCTTGAAGCTGAAGCTGATATGGAAGTGCGATTGCAAAATCGCACTCCATATGGAGTAGCCCCCGAGCCTTAGGTTGAGTTGTAGACTCTGGTTGAGGGTCCATCTGAAGTTTTGGCAAGAATATCCCGAACAATCCGGAGAAAAAACCGAAGGACACATGGCACGGAGCCTCCGAGCCTTGAGTCGAGTACTTCCTCTCGAATTTAAGGGTCATCTTGTAGAATGTGTCTTGAGATGCTCCTGAGTCTTGTCGCTTCCCAGGTAGTCGAGTAGAGGTAGCCGAGCCCCTGAGGTGAGGCGCGTCGACTAGTTGAAGTTGAAGAGTCACGCGCGGCCGCTGAGTCAGCCGAGCGCAAACTTATCCATCCGGCCATTGGGGGGCCGCGTTGACTTATAAATAGAAGCCAAAGCCCTTACGGTTTTTCACCCCACGCAGCTGTAGCCATTCAAACACATCTTTGCCACAAAATCACCACCAGCGCGTGCCGCCTCCGCTGAGAGAAGTGTAGATCCGAGCGTGCCATCAGAGAGAACCACCGCAGTAGCCCCCGAGCGAATGCGTGTGAAGACCCCGTGCACTTGGAGGATGAAGCCATCTCCCTCCAAGACCGCGAAGGCCGCCGGTGGGAAGAAGAGGAGTCGCGACGAAGCCACCGGATCAGCCGCAGGGGCAGCGCCGCCGATGTCTCCACCGCGGCCAGATCCGAACCGCGAATGGAAGAAGTCGAAGGCGAAGACCAAAGATCTACTAGCCCTCCTCAATAGCGGATTCATCCGGGAGAAGGAGGTGGACATGTGGAGAGCCGCCGCCGGGGATCCGTACCCGATGGAGAAGAGTGAAGACGAGATCCCGATGTTCACGCGATTCGTGGAACGCGGGCTCTCTCTCTCGGCGAGCAGCTTCTTCAAGGGGCTCATGGGGTACTACGGCATCGAGTACCTCAACCTCAACCCCAATGGTATTTTCCATACCGCCGTCTTCGTTCATTTCTGTGAAGCTTTTCTAGGGATCAAGCCCCATTGGATCTTGTTCCGGAAGTTCTTCCGGGTGAAGCCGCAACCAAGCGCCAGCAATCCGCGAGTAGTTGGAGGAGCAAGAATCCAGATGCGGGAGGACGCCACTGAGCAGTACCTCTCGTACAAGCTCATCGACTCCAATCAAGACTGGAATGCCAAGTGGTTCTACATCACGAACCACCATCCGGGGTTGCTAAAGCCGAGTGGGAAGCAGCCCAAACATCGCCCGTGGTGGAACACGGAGCCCACAACACAGGAGGGGATCCAGCTCCCCGAGTTGTTGGCGCGGATCAAGGCGCTGAGGGAAGCCGGGCTGAGGGCCGAGCACGTGGCCTTCAGCTTCATGAAGCGTAGGGTGCAGCCACTGATGGCTCGCGACACCCTTGGATTCGAGTACACCGGCGACGACGACACGTCGCGGATGCCTGGAGACGAAGTCGACGATGATGACATTGTCGACAGGCTGGCGCGGATCTTCAAGGACATACCACCGTACACGGCGTGCCCCGTCCCGGAGTACTCCGCCGCGCGCCCGCCGAAGGAGGTAAGTAGCCGTACCCCCGTGTCGAGTACCCATTCCGTGTGAGTAGTCGCGCTGATGAGTTGTGCCTTGCAGGACGACTTGAAGAAGTTTGTCTCCGAGCCGCCGCCGCCCCCTCAGGAAGTCGAGATCCCGGAGGAGGGGAAGACCAAGGCCAAGGAGTGGCAAGAGGTCGGCGAAGGAGATGACACCATTGTCGTGGAGGACACGTCCGACGAGGACGACGACGAGGAGACGCTGCAGGACCGCTTTGAGCTGCGGTCGAGGTTCAGCCGTCCTGGCTTGCCTCACGTCCCTCTTGTGTAGGATCCACCGACTAGCCTAGAGGCTAGCCTGGCCGCGCCGCCGCGGAAGCCGCGCAATGCGTCCCGCAAGCGCGTGTCGAAGAAGTTGAAGGTCACTGAGACCACGTCCCCAGAGGTAAGCCATCTTGAGTAGTGTAGTCGAGTACTCGTGTCTCGAGTCCACTTGTTGATGAAGAAGATTCCTTGCTTGCAGGAGTTGCCGCCTACGGAGCCCGTCGAGCAGGGCGACGAAGGTGACTGGGACACGGTGGGGGAAGCCACTAGGAGTCGTAGCCCAGCCCCCACTGTCGAATAGCTCTTGGCGCAGATGGAGCGCCAACCCCCTGCTCCTCAGGGGAGCACGGAGCCCGCTTTTGCTGCCGCGGAAGAAGTGGTGGCCGCGAAGCGCGGGGAGAGCGGCGCGCCGGCGGTATTCTTGCGAAGGGGCAGCGGCCGCAGAGGCGCAAGAGGAGGCGCCGCCGAGGGCCGGAGCCGGTGGACATCGCCGGCATCCTCGGCGCCCCGACCGTGACGGTAGTCTGGTCAAGCTTGTAAGTGTTTAATCTCCCCGAGTAGTACTTGAAGAGGTAGTCATGCCTGACTGACGACCGACTTGTGTACTCTGCAGGAAGTTGACGGATCTGTCCTGGGAGGGGGGATGAACCCTCTACGACGGTGGCGGAAGAAGAAGCCACGCCGCCCGCCGAGGAGTCCGCTCCCGCCTCTCAAGCGGAGCCCGAAGCGCCGGCTGCTGAGGCTACATTGCCTGAAGCCAGCGTAGTCGAAGGTGAGTACTCTGCTGGGGCTGTAGTATCCCTGAAGAGTTGTCGTAGTCACTGATGCACTTGTCTTCTCGTTGACAGGCGCTGAGGCCGAATGGGGCGAAATCCCCGCGGCGGTGCCCATGGAGAGGTTGACACCAGGAGCTCAGGAGGCTACTGGAGGAGCCCCCGAGTTGATGGAGGTGGCCGCCGGAGAAGCCGCCGCGACGACCGAGGGAGAGGAGATCACCACACAGCCAGAACCTGCTCTGGATGTGGTCGTTCACTCCCCGAAGATCCAAGACGCGGAGCCCATCCGATCTGCACCGATGACCGAAGCCGCCACAAGTAGTCATGGCGGGGTAGAGTTGCTGGCGGACGACTTGGTCGACCCGGCAACGGTGGCTCGGCATCTGGAGGCAGTCCGCCAAGCCGAGCAGTGGATGAAGGTGACTAGTCGTAACTCCTGAGTAGTCAATCCGTTAGCGTTGAGTCCCCATTTGATGTGTATTGCCTGTGCAGGACGTCGTGGAGAGGTCCCGCGAGAAGTCCAACATGCTTCAAGGCTTCGGCGACACGGTGCTTCGGGCGGAGGCACTGGAGGACCAATTTGTAAAGTCCCGGAAACACGCGGTCGCAATGCAGTCCAAGCTTGATACCGCCTTCGCCAAGTACCACAACGACATCCAGGAGATGCAGGCGAAGAGCGACGACTTGGTACGGAAGAACAAGTCGCTCCGCAACAAGAACAAAGGTACATCGCTTGTCTTGTTGAGTACTTGTTGGAGGTTGAGAGGTAGTCTAACCCGCTGTGCCTTGTCGTTTGCAGAGCTTGAGATCCGGGTTGAGCAGTTGAAGACTTCAGAGACGGATCTGAAGAATCTCTTCTACCGGGAGCAGGAGGCCCGTCAGGTACTCGAGCTAGATTATAAGGAGCTTTCCTTCGAGTGAGACAAGCACATGGAGCTTCGTATTGCCTCCGATCGTGACCTCGTCAACTACTACAAATCGTTGCAGAAGCTGAACGAGGACTGCGAGGGGCTGCGGGCCCAGCTGAAGGAGCTTGAAGAAGCCGCGCTTCCCATCGCAAGACTCCTGGTGCCTCATCCTGGCGGCCCCAAGATAGCACCGCTGGTGGATGGACTGAAGGAAGCCCCCAGCCGGCTGACGGCCTACGTGAAGCATCTGGAGAAGTCGATCCCGAGCCAGGTGCTACCCTTCATGAAGTCCTACTTCCCGAAGGCGCCCGTGGATGTAGTCGCTGGCGGGCTAGCCGCCAACTGTACAGACGAGCAGTATGCGGAGCTGCTGGAGCAGATGGCGCCCATTGCGAAGCAAGTCGCCGACAAGCTTAATCTCCAGTAGTCCTGTAATAGTTAGCTCGTAGCAATTGATGTACAAAAACAATTCTAATGAAATTGTTTAAGTATTAATGAAGAGAAGTTCCATCAATGAGTACTCGTAGTCGCGATCTCAAAGTGCGGAGTCCCATCGTGGAGTTGTGGCGAGTAGTCGTACTCGGCAGTAGTCCCGTTGAGGGAAGTAAACAGTAAAGAAGTTGATGAACGATCAAACTTTATTACTGAAGAAGTACACCTGGATGGCCAGGGCTGTGGTTACAGAGTAGTCGCCAGGACCCGAAGGCCGCCTACGGCTAAGTGGTGCTAGGGCGAGTAGCCGCTTACAGCAGTAGATCCGTAGATAGCCGTGTAGGCTGGATCTAGAAGTACATGGTCTCTTAGTAGACCGCTGCTAGAGTCCTTTGTCGCTCGTCGCAGCCCAGGATCCGTAGGTAGCCGCATGGGCTGGATTCTGGAGAAGGGTAGTCCGGGGACCGGTGCACGGACCCGGAGGCCGCTTACAGCGAAGGAGTAGTCCGGAGACTGGAGCCAGGACCCAGAGGCCGCTTACGGCGGAGGGGTCTTGATGTAGTCGAGTAGACTTGAGCCCCAGGGTAGTCATGTAGACTTAGGCATACAACTGACAGAGCTGGTCGACGTTCCACGAGTTGTTGACATCTTCGCCTTCAAGTGTCTGGAGGCGGTAGGAGCCCGGCCCAGTCACCTTTGCCACGGTGAAGGGACCTTCCCAGGGGGAGCTGAGCTTGTGCAGTCCTTCCGTGTTCTGAATACGACGGAGGACGAGATCGCCAACGTTGAAGGAGCGTTCTTTGATGTTGCGGTCGTGGTAGCGTCAGATACCCTTCAGTTACCTTGCTGATTGGACGAGGGCAGTGCAGCGAGCTTCTTCGAGTCCATCGATGTCAACTCGTCTGCTGTCTTCAGAGACGCCTTCGTCGTAGTGCTCCACTGCTGGTGAGTTCCATATGACATCAGCAGGGAGGATTACTTCGGAGCCGTAGACCAAGAAGTAAGGGGATTGCCCCGTTGGCTTGGAAGGTTGAGTACGTAGCCCCCAAAGTGCATTGGGTAGTTCCTTGATCCACTTGCCTCCTTTGGAGTTAGCAGCATCGTGTAGCCGCTTCTTGAGAGCGTCGAGCACCATCCCGTTGGCGCGCTCGACTTGTCCGTTGGCCCGAGGATGGGGAACCGAGACATATTGGACGTCGATCCCACTATTCTTGCAATACTCCCAGAACTGGTGGTTCTTGAAGTTGGAGCCCAGGTCTGTGATGATGCGGTGGGTAGTCCGTAAAGATGCACGAGTTCATCCAGGAAGTCGAGTAGTCTGTCAGCCTTGGGGCACGTGACCGGCTTGACCTCGATCCACTTGGTGAACTTGTCGATTGCCACCAATACTCTGTTGAATCCACCTGGCGCAGTTGGCAGTGGCCCAATCATGTCGAGCCCCCGACAGGCAAAGGGCCAGGTTGGCGGTATGGTGACTAGCTTGTAGGCTGGGACGTGTTGCTGCTTGGCGAAGTATTGACATCCTTGGCACCTTCTGACGAGTTCTTCAGCGTCGCCCAGATCTGTGGGCCAGTAGAAAGCTCGCCGGAAGGCCTTGCTGACCAGCGTGCGAGAAGACGTGTGGTTGCCGCAGACGCCCTTGTGGATCTCCTCCAAGATGTCCTTGCCTTCTTGCCTGGGGACGCACTTCATTAGTACTCCAGAAGATGCGCCCCGCTTGTAAAGCTTCTCTCCGACGAGGATGTAGGACTTGGCGCGGCGGATGAGCTGCTCAGCCAAGTTCTTGTCCGAGGGAACCTTCTGCTCGCTGAGGTAGTCAATGAAGGGTTGCCTCCAGTCCGCGTCGATCATCATGACCTCCTGGCCAGCTGGCGGATGCGCTGGGACAGTGTTCGGTGGTGCTGGCTCCAGGATGGATGGCGCGTGAAGCTCGTGGACGAAGACACCCGCTGGTACTCGAGCGCGAGTAGAACCGAGCTTCGACAGGACGTACGCTGCAACGTTGTTGTCACGGACGATGTGGTGGAACTCGAGACCGTAGAACTTGTTCTCGAGCTTGCGGACTTCTAGGCAGTAGGCGTCCATGTTCTCCTTGTTGCGGTCCCATGACTTGTTGACTTTGTTGATGACCACTGCGGAGTCGCCGTAGACTAGCAGCCGCTTGATGCCCAGTGAAGCCGCGAGGCGGAGCCCGTGTAGGAGAGCTTCATACTCGGCTTCGTTGTTTGAGACCTTCCAAGAAGATGCGGGACGTACTTGAGTTGTTCGCCCGTTGGAGAGATCAGGAGTACCCCTGCACCTGCGCCCTCGAGGTTGAGTGAGCCGTCAAAGTACATCACCCAATGCTCTGGTCGCACGGTTGGAGTAGATAGCTGATTCTCCCGCCACTCCGCCATGAAGTCGACTAGTGCCTGCGACTTGATGGCTGTACGTGGCTTGAAGTCGATGGTGAGGGCGCCGAGTTCGACTGCCCACTTGGAGATCCTTCCAGTAGCATCTTGGTTCCGCAAGATGTCACCGAGCGGGTAGTCGGTGACAACGGAAATCGAGTACTCCTGGAAGTAGTGTCGTAGCTTCCGCGAGGTGATGAGTACTACGTACAAAAGCTTCTGCACAGGCTGATAGCGTTCCTTGGACTCTGACACGACCTCGCTCACGAAGTAGACTGGGCGCTGGACTGGGTATGCATGGCTGTCTTCCTGCCGCTCGACGACGATGGCAGTACTGACCACGTGTGTAGTCGCAGTGAGGTAGAGCAGTAGCTGCTCGCTATTGCGAGGAGCCGTGAGGACTGGTGGCTTCGATAGGAAGTCCTTGAGCTGAGCAAGGGCTTGGTCCGCCTCTGGAGTCCACACGAACTTCTCTTGGTGCTTGAGTAGTTTGAAGAAGGGGAGCCCCCGTTCTCCAAGCTTCGAGATGAATCTGTTCAAGGCTGCCATGCACCCGGTCAGCTTCTGGACGTCATTGATGCACGTGGGAGCTTTCATGCTGGTGATGGCGGAGATCTTCTCGGGGCTGGCTTCGATGCCGTGTTGGCTGATGATGAAGCCGAGTAGTTTGCCCGAAGGTACGCCGAAGACACACTTGTTTGGGTTGAGCTTCCGGCGGTACTCGCGCAGGGATGCGAAAGTCTCTTCAAGATCGTCGATGAGGGTACTGGAGTTTCTGGTCTTGACGACCACGTCATCCATGTAGGCTTTGACGTTCTTGTTGAGTTGCCTCTTGAAGCAGGCCTGGATAGCTCGTTGATAGGTGGCGCTGGCGTTCTTCACCTGAACGACATGGTCGTGTTGCAGTACGCGCCAAACAGGGTGATGAACGCGGTCTTCTCCTGGTCTTCTTACTTGATCGCGATCTGGTGGTAACCGGAGTAGCAGTCGAGGAAGCAGAGCAGGTCACAGCCCACCGTGGAGTCGATGACCATCCGCGGCAACCCGAAGGGGTCCTTAGGGCAGTGCTTGTTGAGGTCGGTGTAGTCGACGCACATCCTCCACTCGTTTGAGTTCTTCTTGCGGACGAGGACGGGGTTGGCGAGCCACTCAGGATGGAAGACTTCTTTGATGAAGCCAGCTGCGAGTAGTTTGGCGAGTTCCTTCTTGATGGCATCCCGTCTGTCGTCGGCGAAATGGCGGAGGTGTTGTCGCTTGGGGGTGGCCTTAGGATCGACGTTGAGGCAGTGCTCGATCAACTCCCTGGGCACTCCTGGCATGTCCGCTGGTTTCCACGCGATGATGTCGCGGTTAGCCCGGAGGAAGCTGATGAGCGCGTCTTCCTATTTGGGGTCGAGGCCGGCCCCGATGGTGGTGGTCTTGCTGCTGTCGCCTGTCCCGAGGTCGATCGTCTTGACTAGAACCTCCTCAGCTGGCTGAGGCTTGTTGCCTTTGTCAGGCTTCTCAGGGATGTTGAGTTCACTTGTTGCAAGCTTCTTCGACACGGCGTAGACCTCCATCATCGTGTTGGGTACTTGATTTGTAGAGGCGATCTCCACGGCTTCGGTGTCCCAGTCGTGCGAGATCTTCAAGTCCCCTTGGAGAGAGAATACACCTGCTGGACTCGGCATCTTGAGCACCAAGTAGGTGTAGTGAGGCACCGCCATGAACTTGGCGATGGCTGGTCTGCCGAGGATGGCATGGTAGGATGTTTGGAAGTCCGCGACCTCGAACTTGATGTACTCGGTACGGTAGTTGTCCCGAGATTCCCCGAAGGTAACTGGCAAGGCCATTGAGCCCAGTGGGATAGCCACGTTACTGGGGACGATGCCGTAGAAAGGCGTGTTGCTCTTGGTGAGCATGTGGGTGATGTCGAGCTTCATCTTCTTCAAGGTCTTGGTGAAAAGGACGTTGAGCTCGCTTCCACCGTCGATGAGGACCTTGTTGAGCTTGGAGCCCGCGACCACCGGCTTCAGGACGAGAGGGAACTGCCCTGGTTCGGAGAAGCTGGTCCATTGATCCGCGCGGGAGAAGGTAATGGGTACCTCCGACCACCTGAGAGGGGTCGGGACCGCTGGTTCAATGCTCATGACTTCTCGACGGGTAGCCTTTTGCTCCCGTCTGCTAGGTAGTCCACCAAAGAGGACGTTGACAGTCTTGTCGGGTTCTTGGAACTCGCCGTTGTCTCCATTATTCTTCTTCTTGCCTTTCTTGTCGTGAGGGTGCGGTGGCTCTGGAGTACTCTTGAGTGCTCGCCTGAGTTGGTAGCACTGCTCCGTGGTGTGGTTGCCGTCCAGATGCCATGAGCACTTCTCCTTCAGCAAGTCTTTGAAGCCACCGGAGTTCTTCTTCGATTTCTCCTTCGCAGGGCGCTGGATAGCCACGACAGTGTTGTCTGGCTTGCGCTTGCGGTTGGGACCCGAGTAGTTGTTGTTGTTGCTGCGACCGCCTTGGTTCCCGTTGTTGCCGCTGCCGCCGCCCGCGTTTTGCTTGTTCTTGCCACGGATGGCGTCGTACTTGGCATTGGCCTTGTCTTCTTCATCCGCCCAGGACGTGATCATGTCTTTGAGGTGGGGGATGGACTTGGGGCGGCGACGACTGAAGTCTTCAAATGTGCGGCGGTGGTAAAGGCCGTCTTGGAAGAGGTCAATGACCTCCTTGTCGGTGACGTCGACTACGGTAGCGCGCTTGTCGAAGAAGCGGCGCATGTACTTGCGGAGGGTCTCGCCTTGTTCCTGCTTGACCATGGCCAGGTCCATGCGAGTACCCGATCGACCCATGGCACCCGCGAAGTTGCTGGTGAACTGCTCCTTCAGCTGGTCCCACTTGTCGATCGAGTGCTTGTCCAGCGACTCGAGCCATGTGAGCGGAGCTTGGTCCAGGCAGAAGGGGAAGTAGAGGCACTTGGTGTCGTTGTTGCCGCCAGCGTTCTCGATGGAGAGGGCGTAGCACCTGAGCCACTGGATGGGGTCCTGCTTCGTGTCGTACTTGGTGATCCCCAAAGGCTTAATCTTTTCGGGGAGGAGCAAGTTGCGAAGTCGAGGTGAGAAGGCGGGGAAGCCGTCGTTGTCACCTGCAGTGGCTGACTTCTTCTGCCGCAGCTCCTCAAATCTTCTGGCAGGCGTCGTAGGCGCCCTGTGAGGCACCAGAGGCGTGGCTGTTCGCGTGGTCACGACCACCGCGATTGCCGCCGCCGCCGGCCCTCCTGTTGGCTCTGTGGTTGGAGCTTCCGTCGTCGCTGCCGCCGCCGTCAGGATCACGGCCGCCACCGTTAGGAGCACAGTGAGGGACAACCTCACGATTGCTGTTGCCACCCTGTGAGGGTCCGCCGGCGTTCGCACGAGTATGGTTGGGCTGAGTCGGCAGCTCGGCTCGAGTACGGTTGCGGCCGAGGTCAGCGTTGTGACTTGTGGCTTCGTTGTCGCGGTTCCTGGCGGGAGGAGGCTGGTTGACCCTGTTGTCGACCCGCATGAAGTAGGCGGCTTCAGCGAGCTTGGCGATGACTTCTCCGGCGCGTATTCCCTGAGCCTGGCGTGCGATCGCTGTGATCGACATGAGGCACTGCTCGGGGTAGTGTGTACTCTGCTTTCGACTGCCTCGAGAGCTTCCGCAAGGTTGCGGATGGGGAGGTTGTCCCTGAGACGCTGGCGCCGTTCGTTGCGTTTCCTGTTACGCTCGCGTCGAGCGTCCCTATTGGCGGCGGTCTCGTCTGCAGGTGCATCAGCGGACAGCTCGTCTGCGGAGATGTCCTCAAGGTACTTGTCTGTAGCCATCCCTGATGGGCCGGGGGTGTCGCCGGCAGCCATGAAGACTTGGCGATCAGGGTTGCCAAGGCTGGACTCAGAGCTCGCCACCTCAGTTGGAGTGTACGAGTCAGCCCGGGCAAGTGGTGTTCCCTCCTGGAACAGGAGCGAGTCGAGGTAGGTGACGTAGCGTGAGTCTCCACTTATCAGGTCCGCGGGCCAGTAGACGAATCTTCCGGCGGGCGTGGACGTTATAACCAGCCCAGAGGCCGGCCCTGATAAGGGATGCTCAGTAGTGTTGTCCTCAGACTTGGGATCCTCTGGGTCCGACCCGAAGTCGAACTCGTATGCAGAATCCGAGTAGAACCCGGAGAGAGGGTTGGAGTCCGAAGCGTGGCCGGGGGCGGTGTCGGCCGGAGTCCGAGTTGTACTCGAGTACGGGTTCCTTGCCGGCCCGGCGCGAAGAGGGAGCCCCCGTGCGGGCCCTGCAGGGGTTGCGGGGGCCGCGCATGGGGCACTCGCGGGATGGGGGGACCACATGCGATGGCTGAGCAGCCGACTCGCATGCGATAGTCCATGGAGACGTCGAGTTCGAGTTGGAAGCGGGCTCGAGCTCGAAGTCGGCGTGATGGTTGAAAAGCGAAATTTCACCGAACTTGCCGGCGAGTTCGCCAGTGACAACTTCAGGAAGCGTCACGAAGCCGGTCTCCGGGTTGGGCTGCATGGTGAGGCGTTGGTGGAAGGATCCCGTGCCGTCAGCAGTGTAGACCCAAGCGCCGAAAACGTAGGTGTCGCCGCGGTTGAAGGCGACAGTTGGCTTGAAGTAGACAGGAGTCGTCGAGTTCGCCATGTGATCTCGGCGAGAGCCCCTACCTGGCACGCCAGCTATCGGTGTTTTAGACCAGCAACCTACTAAGGGGAGTACCCGAAGTAGATGAATGTGGCCTCGCCGAGATCGGTAACTCGAAGGAAGAGACACGTGGCACACAATCTAGACAGGTTTGGGCCGCGAGGTGCGTAATACCCTACGTCCTGTATGCTGCGTAGCTCTGGATTGATTGGGTACGATTATAAGATGATGCAATTATACGCCGTGAGACGAGATGACGAGAGAAAGGTCCCTGCCTCACCTTATATAGTCCGGGAGGCAGGGTTACAAGTCGGATAGGGAGAGTACTAGTCGAGTATGTCTAGGAGTCTTCCATACAGTGCGGGACATGTACAGCTTCCTAACCGAGTACTTCTCCTCTGTAGTCCTTGTGCTTCACGCCATCAGGTGCTGTGCAGCGCAAGCCGGGTAGTCCCAGGGGCCCACCGAGTAGTCGGTCCTGGTACCCACCGAGGTAGTGGGCCCAGGGAGGTCCATACGACAGGAAGGAATCGAAACAAGTAACCAAGCTGTCAACCTCGGGCGGACTGTCCGGCCGGGCAGGGCGGACTGTCCGCAAAGGCCGCACGGACAGTCCGGCCAGGTGCCGCGGACAGTCCGCAAGAGCCACGGGACCGTCCGGACGAGGGCACGGACTGTCCGTTAAAGACAACAGAACTACCAGAACCGACCCGAGAAAAATGGACCGTCCGCGAAGACCGGGCAGACCGTCCGCGCGGGTCCCGAACCGTCCGCTACTGAAGCTCGGACCGTTCGCGAACCGACTGCAACAAAAACCTAAAGCAAAACCGGATCGAAAGCAAAGGCGCGCTAGAACACGACGAACACGCGAAGAACACTGTGCGCGCGGACCGTCCGCCAAGCCCTCGCGGACCGTCCGCCAGGCACAAACAGAACTGAAAACTGCTCGACCCCGAAAGTCAACACTCCCAATCCATCACCGGATCTCCCAAACGGTAGAAGCTGTTGAGACAAGAGTTTGGGGACATGAAAAGCGTCAACCAAGGATGCTATACCCCAAAACTTTCGTCTTCTAACTCCCTAAATCATCATGAATCGCAAATCCTTTGAACACCACCAAAAGCTAGAGCACCAAACGAAAAACCTTGAATCGAACTGGTTTCTCGGCATTTGAGGGCACAAGATCAATCACAAAGATGCACTAGACATCCATCCATGTTTCTCTCAAAGAAATCCGGGGAGAAACCCACTCAAATCCGCGGAATCACACCAAGAACAAAGGCACCAAAAACAAGCATGAAAAAGACCACAAAATTCACAAAGCCGAATCTTCTATACAAACCAGGAAAGATTCACAAGGTCTAGCATGCCGCCCTAGCATCCATCCCTCTCAACAAATCTCTCATGAAGCTCTCATGCTAACCTAGAGAAAGTGGAGAAGAAAATAGTCCAGGAAAATGAGAAAGAGGAGGGGGAAAATGAAACCCTAGGTTGCGGAGAGAGAGGGCCATCCACACACACTCATGGCTTATATATCGGGTCCCGCCGGTGTGGGAAATAACTCGACTACCCCTAACTCAACTACTGGCGATACAACCCACGCAGGGGCATTTATGTAATGTTTGTGGGTCTTGCGACGGCCACGCCTTCGCCGCACCCCGCGTCCTCCCGACACAAGCCATGCGATCCCGCCGCGTGTCCTCCGCTTCGAAGCTTCCCGACACGCCCGGATCTCGTGTTGGGTCTTCGGACTTGGTTTTGAGGCCCAAACTAAGAAACCGTCCTCCGATGGTTTTGTGGGCAAACCGCCAAACCCCGCGTGCTCGGCCCGGCCACCCGCCAAGCCCCTTGACTCGACCGCCACCGTGCACCGGCTCGATCGTCCATGACTTCGTCCTACTCGTCTCGCCACCATGTGGCCCGCACCTAGTCCCACCGTCCACCGGGTCCCTCGAACCGAGCCTACTTGTCTCTCCATCTCCCGGAGGCCCCTCAAGGATGAAGACCTTTCGCGCCCGTTCTTCACCTGCAACAACACGAACTAGGCCGCAGCCTACACCTGCGCACTGAGCCAAGAGTCAGTCCAACATCAATTGTCAATCACTTATCACTGAGGAGCGGTCATCCATCGACCACCGGGACGCTCCTGGTCCTCATACCTCGATCTTGCTTCTAGCTATGAGAACTCCGACATGGTCTTCCTTGCAAGGTTCCCACGCCGACTAGGAAGATCCTAGTCAACTAGCTCGACCCTCTCCTCTTCGTGATGGTGTCCCTGTCTTCTTTGCTCCTCGACGGCCGATGACGAATGATGTGGGGCTCTTGGCCTCGAGGCTATAAATAGTCCAAATGGCAGCTAGGTCAAAGGGGGAGTTGACTGGGCCTCGAAATGGGCTGGGCCGACCGGCCTGGGCCCACTTCGGCCCAGCCGACGGCCTGCCTTGCCTGGTGTTGCTTCTCGAGTCTTCTAGAGCCTTCCCCCCTTCTGCATGTGGGCCCTTGTCGTCAGTTTCTATTCGGATTTGATGAAGATCCTTGTCCCGCAAGATTCGACACTTTTCTAACTGGGTCCTCAGAGTTTTTCATCTTCTCGGGTTTGGTCCCTGGGCTTCTTGGAGTTATGTTCACGTCATTGCTTGACTTGTACTGGGCTTCAAGGTATTGTCATGAGGTGCTTGATGAACTTATCCCAGAAGTATTGCTTTCGACACTAAAACCCTGCATGAACACTAAACTCCAAAACCGACATGCACGAATGAACTTGTTATACCAAGGGGGGTAGTATCAATGGATAAGATATAAAAGTCATGGCAACACCGAAGGTAAACTCATGGCTAGGTTGACGGAATTTAACCGTCAACATCTCCCCCATACTTAAACCTTGCTCATCCTTGAGTAAGCCTTCGATGGATATCATCGTTGCCCTTCATTGTTTAAACCTTGCACTTGATTATGCACAAGAAAACATAATGCTCTAAAAAATTTAATTCGTTAAAGTTTCATTATGTACTAGCCTTCATCCCTACTGAGGGTAGATTATTAATTAGGCTTATTCCACAAGTATTAACATGCTCCCAAAATTGAAATAGATCTTAGAAATTTTGAAATAAAGAACGAGGTGAAAAAGATCTAAACCAATTTCACAAATTTAAATCATCTTGCATATTGCTAATGAACTCTCATCTCATCTTGTCTCTCAAGCTTATTTGTTCTACTCCTTTCTCGCTCATACCATATATATATATATATATGGTAGACTTTATATGGAGCTTTTTTGGGAAAGTTTAGTCCTACCAAGATATTATAAATGAGGTGTTCTCAACAAAAGACAAATAGGTCATTGGAAAATAATGTTATATCAAGGAGGGTGAGAGAAAAATACACACACTTGAGATAGGTGGACATGTGCAAATGGCAAGAGTAATGCCGAGGCACAAAAGAAGTCCTCGTTATCGGATTGCACATAGTTGGAAAATGAGTTTGGATCTTTTAATCTTGAAACCTTGAAATTCCTAATGCACTTTAGAAAACCGGGGAGTTCACTCTATTTTATTTTTACACATACTCATATTTTTCTCTTTTTTCATACATATATTTTTTTCTTCTCTTTTTTTTCTTTATACTCATTTTTTCTTTTTCTTTCTCATCATTTTTTCTTTTTTTATTTGCCCCCATTTGAACTCTAAAATTGCATTGTACCTACCTCCTCCCAATGCTTAGACGTTTGCTTGTCCTCGGGCAAAAAGGTGATAGAAATAAGGTAGGTACCGGGAATACTTTTCCTTTGGAAAGATACTTGAAATCATCAATCTTGGCACCATCTTGAAATCTTCCTTGAATTGATGATCCATTCTCAACGATAGGTTGTGGTCAAGGACATAATCACAAAATATGATATTGGTTTTAAGGGTGGATATCCGATGAGGTTTGTGAGATCTCCGATGTGGGGATACACAATGCACAGATATAAGACTAGCAATAAGATCGATGTGCAAAACGGAATGACCAGCTTCTTAGTCTCGAGCTAGAGAAATCATGGCCTTAAATAACTCACCAAAAAATAAATCTTGTACACTAAGGTTTATGCACTCAAATATATATAAGGCTCTGGATAGGTAGAGCAACATGCAAGTGATATTCACGACAAGGTTAGCATTACTTTTAGGAATAAAAAACATCTTTAATCCATCTTAAACTTGAGAGCATATAAAACAATATGGGTGTTTATTTTTATCATAACCTAGATTAAGCTAGCATTTAGATAATTTCAGATTTGTATTTTAAGAGAGCATTATCTAATCTTGCATAAAACAAATACAAAGATAAACAAAGCGGCAAATATAATGATATATCATCATGGCATACATTTTGTAACTTTACCAAAGGTAAAAACAAGGTGTGACTTTATTCATGATGAAAACAAACTAACAGACATGCTGGAATTTAAATAAAAACTGAAAACACTACGCATACATAAGCAAACACATGCTGAAAATTAAAGAAAAAGAGAAAAGAAAAGAAAACTAAAGCTCCTCCTTCTTCTAATCTTCCGCTGGTGGTTGGTATTGATAATCTTGGTGGTTGTACCCTTGCTCGTAATAGGATTGGACATCCCATCCAATGAATTGATCCGGCGGTACTAGGTGAAGGCGCCCAAGCTCATAGGCAATATTTGCATTGACTTCACCTAATTGAGCCGCGTTGGATTGGATGGCTGCGATGTTTTGCATGTTTCTTACAGCATATCCTACGATTATGGCCACACTTTGTTGTGGTTGGGGAAATTGTGCATATGGCTCCGCAAAGGTTACATTGGGCACCACATGATTTTGTGGGGGCATGACTGCACCACTCCCCCATGCTTGCATTGGTGGCCCTCCGTAGTAACTTGGCGGTGTAGGAATTCTTCCGTACGGTGGCACAAAGTTTTGTTGTGCACCTCCCTCTTGTGCCGAGGAGGATCCTTCTTCTACAATTCTTCCTCTTTTATTCTTCCCGACACAAGGAGTCCTTCTTCCAACCAATCTTCCTTCCCTTGAATAAAGAGTCTTAGCCTTGGATCCGGAAGGGGTAAGTTCACTATGGCCACTTTAAAGCCTCCTGTTAACACCAAAAATTGGTACAAGAAAGAGACTGACTTGTGGGCCTAGTTTGGTAAAGATACGCCATTCGGCAGGGAATTTTCCTCGAAGCATTCGGTAAAGGTACCTGCGGTCGGTAGCTCGCCATCATTCGGCAGAAGGGCTGTTTTGTGCTTGGAAAAGGAAACGTTTGGGAATACGTGATGACGTGGCCTAAATATAAGGACGGGACGAATTTATGACGGATGCAAGACGGACATTGGCGCCAGGACATTAATGCTGCACTCGTGATCGACTAGGAGTCGTGTTAGGACAAGGGTATAAATATAAACCCTTTCGCGTTTGTAATAGGGATCGAACAATTTCACAACAAACCGGCCCTGCGCCAACCTTCGAGTCCTTTAGTCGAGTCGTCGAGTTCTTCGAGAGGAGCCATCGATCCGTCGACCTCCGTAAGTACCGGCAACCTTGTATCATGTCTAGTATCATGCGGTGGATTTAACACGTGATGCAAGTAGTCTTGTTACCATGCTTAGTATCATGCGGTGGATTTAAGCTTGGTTCAAGAGGGTTTCTTGTTAGATCACGAGCCATGCAGTAGGCTAAGATTTAGCTTGGAGCTAGTTATCGGCTCTATTAGATTTGGCAAGATCTAATAGATCCATTAAGTTACCACGTGTTGCTTTGGATTTTGCTTTATGTTTAATTCATGTATCACTCTTTTGCCCAATCTAGATCGGTTAGTTTCGGCTCTATCTCTTTGAGATTCATGTGTTATATTTTCAAATCTTTGGTTTTATTTATTGTAAAAGGATCAAGTAGTCTCAATAGCCGAATTTAGATCAATCTAGATTGTCACGTGTTGCGGGTTCAAGCTTGTTGACTTTTCAATGTTTTTTCCTTCTCCACGGAACCCGGATCGGCTGTACAGCTATATTCGGCAATTCTGTCACAAGTGAAACGTGCTCATAAGCTTGTTTTAAATAATGTATGATTTTAGCCTTCCATGTTTAGATTGTATTATGCAGTGGATTGATCTATTCTTGGATGGCGGTGTGGTTTTAAACAAGTCGTATCATGCGGTGGATTAACTTGATTGGTGTCACGCTCGATGGGTTTGAAAGTACCTAGACATGCGGTAGACAAGTGCTTTTGGCCTATGCATGCTTGTTTACTGCAAATTTATAATCATGTTTCACTTTTATTTATTCATTGTAATTTATCCTCGAAAATCGGTCATGACCACATGTATGTAATTTTTTTAAACTAAGACCGACCTTTCGTCATGCTTACGTCATGCATTCGACTATATCCTGGTTTCATGTTTTAGAGCCTCCGAATGATTTTCAAATTGCTGACAGATAGCTTGCTGTAGCTATATGTCATTTTAATTGGCTTTGTAGCCGTAAATACGGAACTGTCTGGTACAACCCGGCAAGTTCCAGGTTTTATCTAACTACTTTTCATCCTTTGTCAGTTTCAGGAAAAAATTGACTGGCACGCTTCGGATTCGGCACGTGTGTTAAGCCAGCCTTGTTTGGCTTGCTGTGTGCTTGGCGTGAGGTGCTGATTTTGCGTCAACACACTTTTTGGCACGCCTGGTGGGACAATCTAGCTGATCGAGATGCCTGATATTCATGATGTCATGGATGTCACGATAGAGGAGCTGTCTCCAGGACAACAATTGCAATTAAAGGAAGCTGTTGATCAATTTCGGCAGAAGTGTCTCATGTCATTCTCTAAAGACAGAAGTTGTGTGCCATATCTTAAGTCTGACATGCCAAGAGTTATACTACCAGGAGAACCTGATACCACATCTGCTGAAGAGAAATAGGAAGTTATGAATGCGGTTCAGCAAACTATGGAAAACATAATGGCCAAACACAATACTGCTGTCTTGCATATGTTCCGGCAAATGATGGTTAGTGTCTTTGGCCCGGGCATGGAAAAGGTGCTTAATCAAGTATCACCCCAAGGGCCTAGTGGTGAGACAGGAGAATAAAGTGTTGCTGTTAATGGCCAACCAGCTCAAGATGCAAGTGCTCATCCGCCTCCGCAAAATACGGGAGGTCAGCCAATCCAGCAGCAGAACCCTTATCAGGCAGTGCCCAATAGGCCTACTTATGGAGAATTGGCATTCGGCTCTTCTGGAGTTCCACCTGGCTCTACTTACAGGATAGCCCTAGCAGATAATAGGCTACAGAAGAACATGTATGGGGGTGGATATTCAGAATTCATGGACTACGGTGCCATTGATGCTTTCCCGAATCCTAGATATGGTATGGCCACAGGGATGCCTACTGGGCCTGCTGGCAGGCCAGGGGATCAAGACGCTAACGTTGATCTTATGGTGCAGAAATTGGCCGATGTGTTACAAAATCAATTCAGCCTGAAACCCAAGAATCAAGGGCATGTGTACACACTTCTTTTCCCATAATGGTATAATAGGGTGGCCTTGCCACACAAGGTGAAAGCTCCTGCAGATTTCACGAAGTTTTCTGGGCAAGATGATACTAGCACGGTGGAGCATATAGCTCGATACTTGATGTAGCTTGGGGAAGCTTCAACTGATGAAGCATTCAGGATCAGATATTTTCCTCTATCACTGACAGGCCCGGCCTTTACATGGTCCACTTCTTTGCCTGCTCACTCAATCCATTCCTGGAAGGATTTGAAACAAAAGTTTCATGCTCATTATTTCATTGGCAGTAATGAGAAAAAGCTAATTGATCTAACCACCCTGAGGCAGAGGCATAATGACACACCCATGGAGTTCCTTAGGAGGTTCAGAGAGACTAAAAGCATGTGTTTTTCTTTGAATCTACTAGATGATCAATTGGGTGACATGGTTGTAGCGGGGATGTTACCAGCTGTTCGGGAAAAGCTGTTCGGCATGGAGTTCGATAATCTTGGCCAATTGTCGCACATGCTATCATTAATGAGCAACCAAACTTATGGCTTCAAGAAAGACTCCAGTTTTTCTAAGCACAGTGATATAGCTGACATCTACAACCAATTCCTCGAAAGAGCTGATCAAGGAGAGGAATTTGATGAAGAAGAAGAAATAGCTGCAGCTGAAATAGTGTGGGCAAAGAGCCAGTAACAGTGAATCAAAGGTGGGTCAAGTAAGCCAAGGGCACCTATGATTTTGATGTGACCAAGGCTGACAAGCTCTTCGAATTCGTTGTAAAGGAGGGCTGAATCAAGTTGCCAGAGGGGCATTCTATGCTTCGGCCTGATGGAGTCAAAAAAAAGAGATGATGCGGGTTCACGATAGGAATTCTCACTCTATCAATGAGTGCAGGGTTTTCAGGATGAGCATTCAAAAGGCTATCCAAGAAGGTCATTTGAAGTTTGACAACAAGATGAAGTTGGATGGCAATCCTTTTCTTCAGAACATGATTCAGTTTTCAGTCAACATGGTGACTGCTGAGGAAAGAGGAAAAGTGAAGGTTTTGACTTCAGCGAGGGCAAAGCAGGATGGATCAGTTGACCCTGCTCAACAAGTAACAGTTGAACAAGTCCACAAGGGAATGCCTCGCATCCTGAAAAGTCAGATTAAATTAGGGGAGTCTTCCAAATCCAAACCCAGGGTGACTTCACGTATTCTCCTTAACAAGTGGCAGCGCCAGCAAGAGAAAGAACACTACCAGAAACAAAAGTACGAGGAGGATAAGCAAAGATATGAAGAAGAAGTACATAGAAAGGAACGATAAGATCATGCGCGGGAGCAAGAGCGTAGGCATTGGGGATGTGCGTTCTTCAGGCACTGCTGGAATGAAGGTTTAAAACTCCCCATGTTGAAAAATTGTCCTGAGTGCAGTAATAAATATACTGAGTATAGGCAGGATACTGTCAATCGCCGATCCGTCCATGAAAGAATTGGAAGGATACACCCTAGTGATGGTCGGCATATAAAAATAAGTGAAGTTGATGATCACCCAAGAAAAAGATATGCTGATCACAGGTGGGTTGATCATGAAGAAGAAGAACAGCGTGAATATGTCTGGCAGAAAGGACAGTGGTGCCCACCTGGCTTAAGGAGAAGCCAAAAGAGAAGAGTTCAGTGCTTGAGAAATCAGGAGTTGAAGCAGGCAGAAATCAAAAGGAAACAGGTGTGGCATCAAAAAGATAAGCCTGATGGGTCTGGTCGTTCGGCTCCTACGTGCATGGTATGCTTCTTGCCGAATGAATTCATGGCTCCAGCTAATCAGGTTGTGCAGGAAGAGGCATCGCTAGACATCGATGAGGTTGAGCAACTTGGGTTGATGGCACAGCTAGTGTTGGCCAAGCAAGCTACCTTTGACAAGCAAGCCAAGAATCGGCACATGAGACCGCTGTACTTGAGGGGATATGTCAATGGGATGCCATTGACCAAGATGTTCGTTGATGGTGGAGCTGCGGTCAATGTGATGTCGTACACTATGTTCAGGAAACTTGGCATGGGCCCCGGGGATTTGACGCCAACAAGTATAGTTCTGAACGATTTTGCTGGGAATCCTTCAGACACCAAGGGCAGTGTACATGTGGATCTGATGATCGGATCTAAGACCTTGCTCACGACCTTCTTTGTCATTGAGGGAAAAGGGGCATATAGCTTGCTGCTTGGACCGGGCTGGATCCATGCAAATTGCTGCATTCCATCTACCATGCATCAACATCTTGTTCAATGGGTGGATGATGATATAGAAGTGGTCCAAGCAGATGATTCAGTAAGCGTGGCTAACGTGGAACCAGCCTTCTGGGAGTACCAAGGCATAGATTGCTTCTCAGGCAAGGACTGGGGTGAAGGTCCTGTTGAACCAGTCAGCAGTGATCAACAGTCAATTCAAGCAGTCGGCTCTTATAGCAATTTTTAATGGATAATCCAATTGATGGAACTGATGGAAAGTTAGGACGTGGATTCATGTCAGCTAACAAATTAGAAGAAATTGATATTGGAGATGGTGATAAGCCAAGGCCGACATTTATCAGTGCTAACTTGGATTCAAGTTTTAGAAAAGAGTTGATCAAGCTACTGAAAGAATACGTTGCTTTGCTTTGCTTGAGTTGCTTGGCGTGCTCAAGGCACTATATTGCTCAGCACCAGGGGTGCCTGTAGTGGGGCTGCTACAAGCAAGGCGGGAGAGGAAGCGTGGCTTCCAAGTCCCTGGTGTAGTGGCTGAAGATGTTGTGGGAGAATTGGAGAGCAAGTGCGCGATGCGACCTGTCTCGTGTTGTGTTCTGTTGGGTTCTGTCCCCCGCGGCAAGGGGGTTCGTCCTCCTTTTATAGATCAAGGAGAGAGCGAATCACATGCGCGCCGCACTATTTAGCTACGTGAGGGAGCATGACGTGCTATGCTATGGAGTAGGCGGCCGCCCGGACGATCCTTGCAGCGATCCGGCCATCATGGCGTATCCCGTACCCGAACAGTGGCGGCTTCGAGGGTAAAAGAGCAGCGGACGGCTGCGATGTCTTCAGATGGGCTCGAGGGAGCTACTGACATCGGTCCGTACGAGGCACAGTGGCAGGTAAGGCGGCGTCCCGTTCCCGTACGCTCCACAGCACTGGGGCTGTTGCCACAGCACCCAGCGTGGGTTCGTACGCGCGGGGGCAGCAGCCATGCTGTTAACAGTGGCAGGGATGGCGTCCCACCGGCCTAGCGCCTCCACCTAACCCTGCAGGGTCACAAGAAAAGCGAATCGAGGGTGCGGCCGGCCCCCCTTCGAGGGCTCGGCGCGTTAGCCGTACCGGAGCAGGCGGCGCGGCGTCACGGGACTGGCACCGGCCACGCCGCACAGTTCCTCCCACAGTGGCGGGGATGGGTTCCCTCCTAGGGAGTTGGTGCGGCGGCACCGGGCGCGAGCCCTAGGCGCATGATGGCGCCGCCCCGCCGATGTCGGGGCATTAAATGCCCGCGTACGGGGAGCGAGGGCGCGCGCGTGCGGAGTGCCCTCGAGCGAGGCGGACCCCGTTCGAGGGCGGAGCGGACCCTCGAGCGAGGCGGAACCCGCTCGCGGTAGCGCACCCCCCTCGAACGGGGCCGAGCCCGCCCGAGGGAGGTGCGCGCCCTCGAGCGAGGCGAAGCCTGCTCGAGGGGATCTTCGAGTGGGCCGCCCTGGTGGGCCGTCGGGGGCCTCCGTGGCGTGGGCTGTGTCCTGCATGGTTAAGCGAGGCGTGTTTGGATTTGTTGCGGGTTTTAAGTGGGGATTTCCCAGTTGTTTAAGGGGACCCCTAGGGCTGTCCCCGACAGTAGCCCCCGAGCATCTGTGGGTTTTCCATTGAGGCTCCCGCAGATGCTGGAACCTACTGATAGGACGTTCTTCCCTCCTGGTCTTGCGAACGCTTTCCGTGGGGCCGCGTCAGCGGACCCGCGGAGTCTAGCCCCGAAGCCTGCGGGGAGCGTGGGTGCTCTGCGAGGGGTTGACCGCGAGACTTGGTCAGAGGGCGTGGTTCATGTTTCAACCGGCATCGGCAATGTCTCAGCCGGCTTCGGTGACGCACGCACTGCTGGCGCCATCTCCGGCGGGTGCAATTCAGGAGGTGTAGCCGTGCGTCAAGCCCCCGAGCCTGGGCCCGTTCAAGGCGATCGGGTAGAGCTTTACGACTTATTTTTTAACGCGCCCTCGCCGTCCCTCCGCGGGACGAAGGGTGAGGTTTCCGCAACTCCCATCGGCCGGGTCGCGAATTGCGGATTCCTCGTTGAGCTGTTAGTGGGTGGTTCGAGTGGACGCCCATGCCCCGTTCGATAAGGGCAGGCTGCGTGGTCCAGAGACACGTCCATTGAAGCGCTTGCGTGGGTTTGCTAGGTGGGGCTCGGTCCCGTTCGCTAGGGACCGAGGGCGCAGAAGCTCTCCCTCGGTGGGATCCCCCGCTAGTCGCCCTCGGCGGCTCTCGAACACGACATGTGGGGCACCCTCGAGCTGGCAGGCTCGAGGAACGGCTCGAATGCGCGTGCCCTCGTCGTCCCTGACTCCGGTGATATGGGACGCCTGTTCGAACCCATCGAGGGTCAGGCTTCGAACCTCTGATAAGTAGGGCCGTGCGGGGCGGCGGCTAAGCGCTCCCGGCCTGGCATCTGCGACCATCGAGGGGCCTGGGCGAGCCAGCCCTCGAGGCGCTGATCAGTAAAAATGGTGCGGGGCGGCGGCTAAGCGCTCCCGGCCTGGCATCTGCGACCATCGAGGGGCCTGGGAGAGCCAGCCCTCGAGGCGCTGATCAGTAAAGTGGTGCGGGGCGGCGGCTAAGCGCTCCCGTCCTGGCATCTGCGACCATCGAGGGGCTTGGGCGAGCCAGCCCTTGAGGCGCTGATCAGTAATACAGCGTGGCATGGGTGCTTGCGGTGCCCGTTTTGTTTCAAATGGGCCCCGAGGCGACCTTCTCACACCTGTACCCTTTCGACGGTTGAAGTTTTCCCGAGCCAGGAGCTCGTGCCGCTCGAGGGTTCTCCTTAATTTGTAAGGAACCGGGCCTTTTAATGCTCCACAGTCGAGGCTACGGTTTCGCGTCGCGGGCGCGCCTTTTTAGGAGCCGCGACCGCGCGCTTAGTGGGCGGCGTGGGCAGGCGGACGTGACCGCCTGCCACGGCCCCTGCTATTCTTTGCCATTAGAGCTATTCTACGCGCGCGTAGTGGCCTGCGTAGTGATGGCTTGTTCGCGGTGGCGTGGCCGCCGCGGTCGTGGTGGGGCCCGCCCGTCAGCGAGAAGGAAGATTCCCTGCAGTTAATGCGCGCGGGACATTCGCCCCGGAGAGCACGCCCACGGCTTATAAATCTGAGGGGAGGGGAAAACGGCGGTTTTTACCTTAGCGTTCCGCCATTCTTGCCACACCTGTGCTCTCGCCTTCGTTCTGCTCTTGCCACCGCGCGCCTTCGCCATTAGAGCTCTTCTTCTCCTTCTTGTCCTCCGCTCTCGCATCCCTTGTCTTTTCTCATGGCGCCGCTTCCGCCCCTCACGATCCTCGACCCGTACGCCTGGGAGCGGTCGACAGTGACCCGCCTGGCCCTCGGCGAGCTGGTCTCCGCCGGCCAGTTGGCGGCCGAACGAGGAGGGCCGGCGGCGGGTGGATCGTGCCGCCGGCGGGGGACCACGTGCCCAACCCGCCGGAAGGCTACGTGGTGATCTTCATCCGCTTCCATGAGCGCGGCTTCGCCGCACCGGCGAGCCGCTTCATGCGGGCGCTTTGCCACCGCTACGGCGTGGAGTTACACAACTTCGCGCCGAACGCGATTTTGCAAGCGGCCACGTTCGTGGGCATCTGCGAGGGGTATCTAGGGATCCCAGTCAATTGGGAGCTCTGGATACACCTCTTCCGCGCGGAGCTCTTCACGCACGACGACGGAGCACAGGACCCGCCGCGCGGTGCGCGCCGGCAGCATGTCGCTCGCCCTGCGGACGCAGTTCAAGGACGACTACATCCCCTGGACCTTGACGACGAACAACGCCGGCTGGGAGCGGGGGTGGTTCTACCTGCGCAACGCCGAGCCCGGCCTCCCCCCCTACACTGGTCTGGTGCTCCGGGAGAAGCCCAACTCCTGGGGCCACGGGGTGTCCATGGTCCAGCATCGGAGGCGGCTAGACTCGCTCCTGGCCGCCCTGAAGAACTGTTGGTGGAAGTCGGGCCGAAGGGTGGACGCCGACACAACAGCCCCCTGTGTTCTCTCCCTCCCTTCGGTTGCTTCAGCAGGGCTTCTGCTTCTACTTGTGCGAGGAGAGGAAACGCTAGACTTAACAGAACAGTAAAGGAAACAAGGAAATACTCAACAGACCGAAGACCGCTTGACCTGCGGAAGCCTTCGGTGCTCTCTTCTCATTACAGTGTGTCCGTTTCATTACAAGGGGTTCACTATTTATAGGAGACCCCTGGGTATAGTCATTTGCCTCAATTACACCTTTTCCGTTCCTGACAAACCGCTTTAAACACTTTACAAGGGTATAACAGTAAGTCCCCGCGTCGTACAGGCCTCCAGCGTGTCTTCGTACGGCCGAAATGCCTTTACACGCGGCCGCCCTTGTCTCTGCCTTGTCCGGAGCCCACTTTACACATTGGCGGTGGCCACGTGTCCAGGGTCGTCGCACCTTCGGTGACGAAGCAGCGACCCTGGATCAGGGGCGTCGAGCCTCCTCAAACGCCTTGTCCGCGCCGCCGCCGGCCCCAGGCGCGGTATCCTCGGCCGGCGCTCCCCGCTCCTGGCCCTCCCGGGCCTTCGTCACCGGAGCACGGCCGACAGCACCTTCGGCGCCGAAGGTAGGCGCCGCCACAAGGGGCCATTCCTGCACAATGAGACTCATAAGGCATAAGCGGCATTAGTGTTTCATTAGCGCCCGTGCGGCGAAGGGTCATCCCGCCAGACCGAAGCCGTAAGCAGACCGAGGGTGCCAGCGCAGGCGGACGAGGGCGATGCTTCCGAAGACCAACTTCCCCAACAGTAGCCCCTCGTCAGTGAGGGCCGTCCTGAATCTGCGAAGGGCCGAACTTACGATCAACTTTAGCCGGGTGAAGGGCGGTCTTCGGAACTCCCCCGGACGGCCCACGCTGACATGGTGGTCCGGAAAAAGACGTGCGCTGCCCTCTGCCAAAATTACCGTTGAGAGGGGCTGTTAGTGGGTAAAAAGGTAATTTTGGTCATCGTCGGCGCGATTATCGGAACTCATTACTATATAAAGGGGGGCCGCCCTTTGGGTTGCCCGACCCAGCGGCTGCAGCCCAGAGCTTACGACGCGCGAGAGCTCCGAAGGCCTACTGTAAGACTTGCTCCAGCCCCCTTGCTTCTGCTTTCACTTCGTGCGTAGTTAGTATTGATGGCGCCGAAGCGTAGACGCGATGCTGTCGCGAGGGAGATCGCGAAGACCTACACGTTCGGTCGAAGCCAAATCGACAAGACCGACGTGGAGGCGTTGGTGAAGAACCGCATGGTCGGGGCCGGCCGAGCCCCCGGTCGTGAGACTGTGCCGCGGCCACGGGACAACGAGGTCGTCATCTTCCGCGACCTACTGTACGTGGGGCTTCGGTTTCCACTGCATCCCGCCGTCGTCGACATACTGCGGTACTTCGACATCTACCTTCATCAGCTCACCCCAAACGCCATCCTCCGGCTGTCGGTATACATGTGGATATGCCGAACAACGAAGATCAAGCCCTCCGCCGAAGGGTTCGCTTCGGCGCATCAAGTGCATCACCAGCGGCGGACGGTCTTCGAGGAGGAGGGGGACCAATCCGTGGAGAAGGACTGTCAGTTCGGCTGTCTCAACTTCTCGTACAAGGCAGGTGTGGTGAGCCCGGTCACCGCATATAGGAACAAGTGGCCTACGGACTGGCAACAGCACTGGTTCTACTATGCCTTGAGCCCCCCTTCTTCCGAAGGCACTCACCCGCTGGCGACAAAGGAACTCCCGCCCCTGCACGAGTCCTACGCGAAGAACCCTTCGTGTCCGGAGGGCGACGAGTTCGTTATGATGCTGCGTCGGTTCGCGCGGAAGTACGGTACTCGCGACATCGTGGAAGAGTACCGCAGCATCCCCGTGTGCCCGCTGGTTGACGGCTGGTCCGTGGCCGAAGACGAGTGGGCGGAAGACATCTTGGTTGTTACAAAGATAGTCCCCTTATGCGCGGATGTGCCAAGCAGAACCGTAATGATAGGCGCTGAGATCAGCACAGAAGACGAAGGCCGACTCTTGCAGTTCCTTCGTAACAACCAAGATGTCTTCGCATGGTCCAAGTCCGACTTGACAGGCGTTCATCGCTCGGTCATAGAGCACGCGCTCAACACCGACCCAAGAGTTAAACCGAAGGCCGGGAGGCAGCGGCCCATGTCGGCGGACGGGGGTCAAGTCCGCGGAGGCCGAAGTACAAAAGTTGCTCGACGCAAGAATCATCAGAGAAGTTCAATACCCCATCTGGGTGGCAAACGTGGTCATGGTACCGAAGAAGAACGGCAACATGAGAATGTGTATTGACTTCACTGAACTCAACAAGGCATGCCCGAAGGACCCCTTCCCATTGCCAAGGATCGACGTCATTATTGATCAGGCCGCCGGCTGTGACATGTTGAGCCTCCTAGACTGCTTCTCCGGCTATCACCAAGTGTGGATGCGAAGGGAAGACGAAGCAAAAACCGGATTCACAACCCCCTTCGGCATCTTCTGCTTCGTCAGAATGCCCGAAGGCCTGCGCAACGCCGGGTCCACCTTCAACCGCATGATGAAGCTGATCCTGGGCAGCCAGCTGGGGCGCAACGCTTCGGCGTACGTCGACGACATCGTCATCATGAGCGAGAAAGAGCAAGATCACATTGCAGATCTAACCGAGACCTTCGACAACATGAGGCAAAACGGCCTCAAGCTCAACCCAGAGAAATGCATCTTCGGCATCCGGAAAGGGCAACTGCTGGGCTGCATGGTTTCTAAGCGGGGCATCCAGGCGAACCCCCAAAAAATCGAGGCCCTACGAAGGATGCAGCCCCCAGCCACCCGAAAGGAAGTCCAAAGGCTTACAGGCAGAATCGCCTCGCTGAACCGTTTTATCTCAAGAGCCGCCGAGCGAAGCCTTCCTTTTTTCAAGGTCCTCCGAGCAAACTCAGCCTTCCAATGGGGCCCAGAGCAGCAGCAAGCCTTCGATGAACTCAAGAAATACCTTGAAGATGCAGCCGTCACCGAAGGCCGACCTGCTGTTGTACATTGCGGCAACCGACACAGCGGTTAGTGCAGTGCTCGTGGAAGAGCGCAAAGAGGCAGATGTTCTGAGGCAATTTCCTATATATTATGTCTCCGAAGCTCTGAGCGGCTCAAAACTGCTCTACTCCAAAATGGAGAAGATGGCATATGCTGTGGTGATGGCAAAAAGGAAGCTTCGGCATTACTTCCAGAGCCACAACGTTTCGGTACCCACAGCTTTCCCCCTTTGGGATATGTTCGAGAACAAGGAGTCAACGGGCAGGATGGGCAAGTGGGCCTCGGAATTGGCGGAGCATGTCATAAGCTTCATCGCCCGCAGCGCGATAAAATCTCAAGTCCTCGCTGACTTTGTAGCTGATTGGACGCCTTCGGCACCGAAGGGGGAAGCAGTGGTCATAGAGCCAATATGGGAAGTCCAGTGTGATGGCGCATACTGCCACCTTGGTTCGGCGGCCGCAGCGGTCTTAAAGTCCCCTTCGGGCATCAAACTCCGATATGCCTTGCGGCTGAATTACGATAACTGCACAAAAAACGTGGCAGAGTACGAAGGCCTGCTACTCGCGCTTCGGAAGGCCAGGGCTGTAGGTGCAAGGAGGCTCGTCATCCTGACGGACTCCGAGCTCATCGCCTGCCACATTGCAAAAACCTACAAGGCAAAGAACCCGGACATGATGAAGTACCAGCAGGCCGTCCGGAGCATGGAAAAGTTCTTCATCGGCATCACAGTGAGAAGTTTTCCAAGGAACCACAACAAGGAGGCCGATGCCATCGCGAAGGCAACCGCACTACTTGAGCCTCTGCCACTGGATGTCTTTTATGAAACAATCACATCGAGGTCCGCAGTCGACGAGCAAGACACCCCCCAAATTCGTGAACGCCATACGGAGCGAGGGACCGGCGCGCCCCAATAGTTGCAGCGCTCAAAGGTTACTATGAGGCCGAAGATGGGGTCATCGCCAAGCGAGTGGCCATCAGGGCGAGGAACTATCACCTCGTCGACGGCAACCTGTACCGAAGAGGGGTGTGTGCCCCAATGTTAAGGTGCATTTCGGTCACCGAGGGAAAACAACTGCTCCACGAAATCCATAGCGGCATGTGCTCAAATCACCTCGGCACCAGAGCATTGGTACAGAAAGCCTTCCGCCAGGGTTTCTACTGGCCTTCGGCGGTCGCAGATGCCATGACATTGTGCGCCATTGTCCAGAGTGCCAACGCACGCGCCCTACAGCAAGTTCGCCTCCAATGAGATACAGTTGTTGCCGCCGGTCTGGCCCTTCGCACGGTGGGGTATCGACATCGTCGGCCCGCTGCCCACGGTGCCTGGAAACTACACTCACGCGGTGGTGGCGGTTGAATATTTCTCCAAGTGGGTCGAAGCGAAGCCGTTGTTGAGCATCACTTCGGCAACAATTCAGAAGTTCTTTTGGCAGAATATAGTATGCCGCTTCGGTGTCCTCCACGAGGTCACAGTGGATAACGGCAAGCAGTTCGACAGCGCAGAGTTCAAGGAATTCTGTGCATACTTGGGAACGAAGTTGTGCTTTGCTTCGGTCTACCACCCACAGTCCAATGGGGCGGTGGAGCGGGCCAATGGGATCATCTTCACTGGCATCAAGAGGAACATCACTGACTTACCCAAGAGCAAATGGGCCGAGGAGCTGCCGAGGGTAGTCTGGTCCCACAACACCACCACTTCCAGAACTACCCAGTTCTCCCCCTTCAAACTGTTATACGGGGAGGAAGCCATGCTGCCTGAAGAGCTGTGTCTGGGCACCTGGAGGAGCACACCCTCCGGAGACGAAGACCTTAAGTCTTCGGTTCAGGATATCGAGGAGGTCCGCTTACAGGCAGCCAGAAACCTCTCGGACTACCAAGACGAGACCCGAAGGTGGAAAAATAAAAAGATCAGACCAAAGCTCATACGGTCCGGGGACTTGGTGCTACGGTGCCGAAGGGCAAACTGAAGGGCAAGATGCATGGGAAATGGGAAGGCCCGTTCATAGCAACAGCAACCGCAAACGAAGCAGCCTTCAAACTGCGCCGGCTAACGGGCGACGAAGAGCCATACACCTGGAATGTGGACATGCTTCAGAAATACTTCGTCTGAAGCAGTTGCAACTCTTTAGCTTAGTCTTTGAAGTTTCAATAGTTTTCTCTTCCTTTTTTAGTCAAGTTACCGGCTTTGTATTCTATGTACATTAAGTAGTGGGGGCGTACTCTTTTCCTCACGGGGGAGACTTTGCGGTTCCCCTCCGGATCCGCGAAGTGTGAGGTTTTTAATGAGGCGAACCCTTGTACCCCTTTGATTCCTGACATGTAATATAAGTCAGTGTTCCCCCATACCTTCGTATGCAGTTTACCTTCTTTACAAAGAATGCTTTCGCCACTCTGTCGAAGCTAGGCCACCGCCTTCGAGGGGGGCCTAGTCTCCGAGGTGGCCTTCGGCGCAGTAAGTGACAGCCTAGGCACGGTTCGCCTTGGGAGCGCGCGCACCAAGCCTGTCACTTATTGTTTTGACCGAAGAGGCAAACCGCTTGACGCGGTGCGGGGCCACGATTGGGCCGGAGTAAGCGCACGCCTGGGGTGATGCGTCGGTCACGATTTGACCGAAGAGGCAAACCGCTTGACGCGGTGCGGGGCCACGATTGGGCCGGAGTAAGCGCACGCCTGGAGCGATGCGTCGGTCACGATTTGACTGAAGAGGCAAACCGCTTGACGCGGTGCGGGGCCACGATTGGGCCGGAGTAAGCGCACGCCTGGAGCGATGCGTCGGTCACGATTTGACCGAAGAGGAAAACTGCTTAACGCGATGCAAGGCCACGACTCGGCCAACGTAAGCGCGCACCTAAAGCAAGTGCTTTGGTCCTGATCCGACCGAAGGGAAGCCTACTTCGCGTGGTATTAAATCCTCATCCCGGTTCGAGTAGGCACGCCAAAAATGGTCTGCGGAAGACACACGCCTTAAACATAGCGGCGTTTTTTAGCCCGAGTGGGCGACCCGTTCGCAAATTGACTTCGAAGGGGAAGTGCGGTGCTGCTTCGTCCCAGCGCACTTAGGATGATCTTGTCAAAGCAAGTAGAAAACGAAACACTGAAGCACGTAAAAAGTCGGGCTCTAACACTCCTCGTTTATTGTGCCTCTTTACTCTTTCAATATACAACATCCTTCGTAAAAATAATACGACTTTACAAGGGAAAAACAACGCAATTACAAAGTAGGCTCCGGGCATGCCGCGAACACTTCCGGGGGGGGGAGTTCCGAAGTCCTATGCTTCAAGTCTTCGCGCCAGCCCGTAGCCGTACTTAACAATCAATCTGCGTTCAGCACGTCCTCACAGATCTCGTCGATCAACCGAAGATATGCCATGTCTATAATCTCCAGAGCCATCTCCCGAAGTTCGCTATCGGTAGGCATCCATCCTGCGCCGAAGACGGGGTTAGAGTCCATGTGGAGGTGACTACTCCGTCTCCACCTTCACTGCCGCAAAGCTCTCCGACGAGGCGTCAGGAATCAAATACACATACTCGGGCGGCCCAAGAACCCCCTCTTCGATTGGCTCTACCTTTGGAACGACCCCGTCGGTCACGAAGGGGTCAGCTAAGTTACGCTTAGCCGCCCTACGGGCGGCCCGCTCTCTAAGAATGGCATCCCGACGAGCGGGGTCCTTTGAAAAATCCGCAAAAAAACGCTTAGCTGCTTCATTGTGAAGGCGGTAGCGCTCCGCACGATACGACAAAAACTCGGCGTACGAAACATCAGGATGGCGAATGCTAAACTTCGTCCAAACATTTGGCGCGACAAAAAGGGAGTCAAGGGGCAGAGTTGCGTTGCTCTCACCTTCGGACCTCTACGTAGGAACCACCGAAGGAACCTGCGCAGAGATACCGTGCATCAGTTTACTTTACAAAAATTTCATCCCTTCAAGGGGAGAATAGTTCAATCCATCACAAGTCCCGCAGCGACAAGTTTCACACCTCAGCACCCTCGGCGACGACAGCGGCTTCGTCCACAACGGCGCTCGCTTCGGTGGCCTCGACCGCCGCTTCTGCGGGGCCTTCGCCGCCGGGAGAGCTGGTAGCCAGCAGCGTAGCTTCAAGTTCCGCCGCGTGCGCCGCTTCCGAACCATCCACCGTAGCGTCCCCGGCGGAGACCATGGCCCCCTTGGCGTCTCCAGCTTCGGGTGCGACCCCTCCCTCGCAGGCGGGAGCAGCTTCAAGGCCGGCGGGCGCCGAAGGGGCAGCCTCCGCGGTCGTTTCGGCACGCTCTTCTTCGGTGGCGGGCCCCGTCGCGTCCTCGCCGTGCCTTCCTTCGGTGTCGGGAGCCGTCGCGTCTTCGGTGATGCCAGCTTCGCCCCCAGCAACGCCGGCGGCCTCCCCCTCCTCCGGTGCCGCAGCTCCCGGGCCCGCGGTGGTGAAAGGGGAACACCGGGCATGGCGATCCAGTCCCCATCCATCATGAACTGGGGCAGGGGTGGAGCGCTGCCGTACCGAGCCAGAAGTCGGGCGTAAACGCGTTCTTGCAGCCGAGACCCTACCTGCAAAAACGGCGAGGGCAATGTGTCAAACTATTTACGACGACGTGCTTTCAACGAAACACAGACAAAGGGAGGAAGCAGCTCCGGCGTACCTGGGCACTGAGGCGAGCGGACTCGTCCAAGGTAAGTTGATAACCGCGTCGGGCGAAGAAGGTGTTCATAAAATTTTTTGCAAGATTCTTGGGGAGCACTGGAAGCTGTCCAACGTCCAGCTCTGCGTCGCTAGGCCATTCAAAGTTCTCCTTCGTAAGTCGACGAAGATCGCCTTTGCTGATCGTTTTTTCCGAAGATGGGCGATCTGAAGGCACTAGCGAGCACACCGAATACGCTAGCGTGCGAACCCCCACCGCAGCCCCCAGCTCTCCAAAGATCTTTGTGTTCATTGAGATGACGTCGAAGCAAGCGTTCACCCACTCGTAAAATGACTCAACAGTGCAGCGAGGGAGCGGGATAGGCGGAGCACTCAGGTTGCACTGCTCCAGCAGCTGCAGTATGTCATCGCAAAGGGCTTCAGCGCTCCGGATGTGGTCTGTGCGGTACCGTTCCAGCGCTTCGTTCAGCTCGCTTAACCCTCTCTGCGCTTCGGCCAGTTTGACCTCCTTGTCGGCGAGCTGAACGCGCATGTCCTCCTTGGCGATGCTAAGGACCTCTACATCGTGCCGCAGCGTACTGAGGAGGGCTTCGGAGGATTTCGCAGAATTTTCCTTCTCCTATTGCAGCTTCCGGGAGCGCTCCTGCTCTGCAGCCAGCCGTCCCTCCAGCTCTGCCACTCTGTTCTCAAGCAAAGAAACGGCGGCCACCGATTTCTCCTTCGCCTCCTTGCTCTCCTGCTCCAACCTTCGCGAGAGGCACCGCGAGGCGATGAAGGCCTTCAGGGACAGGTCCCCGCACGCCGTCGTGATCTCTGCGGAGGTGAGTTTCCCAAAGTACTCCTCTTCATGAGGTATCGCAAAGCTTGCCCCGGCCTCTTCCAGGAACTGGCGCTCATGCCCGCCGCTCGTCAGCCCTAGAAAGCGGATTGTCTTCCCGCCAATCAGTTTGGCTTCGGCAGGGATTTGAAGACAAACAGCGGCGGCCCGGGGCTCCTCAGGCGTCACCCGGTAGCTGCTGCTTTTGGGCCCCTCATCCTCCTCCTCCTCCGCTTCGGGGACGACATCATTTTTCTCGGAGGCGGGGGCCGAAGGGGAGGCGGACTGCTCGGTGTCGTCGGAGGATGTGTCAGACGAGCTGCTGGAGGTGGAGCTGGAGTCACCTTTGTCTTGAGGGGCTTCGGCGCCGAGGGCGGCAGGGCTGGGCTTGGCGGCGCGTCACCAACGGAGGACACGATGCGAACATCGCTGTCGTCGTCACTGTCCTTCTCCGGCGGGCTGAGGGGAACAAGTAGCGGCCCGGCGGTCCCCTCGCCCCGGCCCTCGCCCGAGGCGCGCCGAGGGTACATCCGAAGGCGCGGCGCGCGCGCGGCGGCACGGCGGCTATCACGTCTCCGACAAGACCGGTTTCCACGTCCACGACGCGGGTCCTCTTGGGGGACGGGGGCGAGTCCGCCGGCCGCCCGCCCCGCTTCTTCCGCGCCTTCCCTTCGGCGGCCGCGGTGGCGCGGCGCAGGCGCGCCCCCTTCGGCCGGCTCTGCGCGGAGCTGCACGCGGCGAAGTCGCCGTCTCCTCCGCGTCCGCCTCGGCGGCCGCGATCGCTGCTGCCTTCTTCTCGGCTGCCTCGCGGTGTTTGGGGAAACCGACGCGCTCAGGCGGCGCGATCTTGAAAAACTCAAATATACGGTTCGTCCGGGACCCGTTCAGCTCCTCGACGGTGTCCTTGTACTCCTTCGGCGAGACGGGGCCGAGGATGAAGTCCCCGTGCGCCTCCACCTTCCTCCTCCTCAACACTGCAGAAGAACAGCCAAGTACGTCAGCACTTCGTTTACTAAGAACATGGCAAAGAACAACTCTCTCGAAGGACGCAGAGTAACTTACGATCGGCTGTAAAGCCGAAAACCTTCGTCCAATCCGGGCAGGGGATGCCACCGATGTCTTCCGCCCACTCGTCTTCGGCCACGGACCAGCCGTCAACCAGCGGGCACACGGGGATGCTGCGGTACTCTTCCACGATGTCGCGAGTACCGTACTTCCGCGCGAACCGACGCAGCATCATAACGAACTCGTCGCCCTCCGGACACGAAGGGTTCTTCGCGTAGGACTCGTGCAGGGGCGGGAGTTCCTTTGTCGCCAGCGGGTGAGTGCCTCCGGAAGAAGGGGGGCTCAAGGCATAGTAGAACCAGTGCTGTTGCCAGTCCGTAGGCCACTTGTTCCTATATGCGGTGACCGGGCTCACCACACCTGCCTTGTACGAGAAGTTGAGACAGCCGAACTGACAGTCCTTCTCCACGGATTGGTCCCCCTCCTCCTCGAAGACCGTCCGCCGCTGGTGATGCACTTGATGCGCCGAAGCGAACCCTTCGGCGGAGGGCTTGATCTTCGTTGTTCGGCATATCCACATGTATACCGACAGCCGGAGGATGGCGTTTGGGGTGAGCTGATGAAGGTAGATGTCGAAGTACCGCAATATGTCGACGACGGCGGGATGCAGTGGAAACCGAAGCCCCGCGTACAGTAGGTCGCTGAAGATGACGACCTCGTTGTCCCGTGGCCGCGGCACAGTCTCACGACCGGGGGCTCGGCCGGCCCCGACCATGCGGTTCTTCACCAACGCCTCCACGTCGGTCTTGTCGATTTGGCTTCGACCGAACGTGTAGGTCTTCGCGATCTCCCTCGCGACAGCATTGCGTCTACGCTTCGACGCCATCAATACTAACTACGCACGAAGTGAAAGCAGAAGCAAGGGGGCTGGAGCAAGTCTTACAGTAGGCCTTCGGAGCTCTCGCGCGTCGTAAGCTCTGGGCTGCAGCCGCTGGGTGGGGCAACCCAAAGGGCGGCCCCCCTTTATATAGTAATGAGTTCCGATAATCGCGCCGACGACGACCAAAATTACCTTTTTACCCACTAACAGCCCCTCTCAACGGTAATTTTGGCAGAGGGCAGCGCACGTCTTTTTCCGGACCACCATGTCAGCGTGGCCCGTCCGGGGGAGTTCCGAAGACCGCCCTTCACCCGACTAAAGTTGATCGTAAGTTCGGCCCTTCGCAGATTCAGGACGGCCCTCACTGACGAGGGGCTACTGTTGGGGAAGTTGGTCTTCGGAAGCATCGCCCTCGTCCGCCTGCGCTGGCACCCTCGGTCTGCTTACGGCTTCGGTCTGGCGGGATGACCCTTCGCCGCACGGGCGCTAATGAAACACTAATGCCGCTTATGCCTTATGAGTCTCATTGTGCAGGAATGGCCCCTTGTGACGGCGACTACCTTCGGCGCCGAAGGTGCTGTCAGCCGTGCTCCGGTGACGAAGGCCCGTGAGGGCCAGGAGCGGGGAGCGCCGACCGAGGATACCGCGCCCGGGGCGGCGGCGGCGCGGACAAGGCGTACGAGGAGGCTCGACGCCCCGATCCGGGGTCGGCGCCGTCCACCGAAGGTGCGACGACCCCGGACACTTGGCCACCGCCAACGTGTAAAGTGGGCTCGGACAAGGCGAGAGAGAAGGGCGGCCGCGTGTAAAGGCGTTTCGGCCGTACGAAGACACGCCGGAGGCACTCGTACGATGCGGGGGACTTCTTCGTTATACCCTTGTAAAGTGTTTAAAGCGGTTTGTCGAGAACGGAAAAGGTGTAATTGAGGAAAATGACTATACCCAGGGGTCTCCTATAAATAGTGAACCCCTTGTAATGAAACGGACACACTGTAATGAGAAGAGAGCACCGAAGGCTTCCGCAGGTCAAGCGGTCTTCGGTCTGTTGAGTATTTCCATGTTTCCTTTACTGTTCTGTTAAGTCTAGCGTTTCCTCTCCTCGCACAAGTAGAAGCAGAAGCCCTGCTGAAGCAACCGAAGAGAGGGAGAGAACACAGGGGGCTGTTGTGTCGGCGTCCACCCTTCGGGCCCGACTTCCACCAACAAGAACCTAGCGACGCGCGGGCTGACCGCAGCGGGCGTCCTCGCCTTCCTCCACCACCGGCGGATCGTGCCTCTGATGGAGAGGCCGCTCTGCATCTTCGAGATGACGGAGGTGGCAGACCCCGTCGCGATGGCGAGGTCGCGGATGCTCCCGACCCCCCTCGAGCAGGGGTATGAGCTCACGCGGGCGCGGAACGCCGTCAACACCCGGATGCTGCGCCAGGATTGGTCCCCGTGGGACCTCGAGATGCTTCCTACCGGCCCGCTGGTAAGTATGAATCTCGGCCCTGTTTTTGTTCTTGATGTTGCTCCTGGCCCCTGACGCGCCTTTGACGTTCTCACCTGCAGTTGGTGAGTTTTAGCGCCGCGAAGTCCGTTCCGCCCACCCCTGACTCCCGCGCGCTCGGTCGGGCGGCGCAAGAACGGTAGTGGGAGCGGGCGGCGCGCAAGAGGGAGCGTGCGAGGCGGCACCGCGAGCGCCGCGAGCGGCGGAGCGAGGAGTGCCGGCGGCGCGAGCAGCGGGGCTCTCCTCTCCCGGGGACCGAGGAGTATTCGTCCTCGGAGGGGAGGGACGAGGAGGAAAAAGGCCGGGGGCGGGGCCCCTCGATAGGTGGGGAGCTTGCGCCCCCATCGCCGGGAGCCGGCTCGGCGGCAAGGGCGGCATCGCACGGGGCGGGCGCGGCGGCGCCCGCCGCCGGAGGCAATCGACAACGGGAGCGACACGAGCCGCGGAGGTGCCGACGCACGGCTGCGGGCGCGCGCGGCAAGGCCCCCGCGCGCGGGGGCGGGGCTCGCGCGCGGCGGAGACGTCGGGGAGGCGCGGCAGCGGGCGCGTCGGTCGCGCCTGCCTCCTCCACCGAGGCCTCGAGGAAGAGGAAGCACACCTTCTCCTCTTCGAAGTAAGGGGATTGCTCTTCTGCGGGGTTTGGTTTTTTGGCGTTCAGACGTTTTGATTTTTGCTGGTACTTGCGCAGGGTGGTGCCGACCGTGCCTCCCCTCGCACCAGCCAAGGTGTTGAGGGCGGACGCGCCCGTCCCCACCCGACGGCGTTCGTCGAGGGCGCCGCGGGCGGGGGCGAGCACGGCGGTGGCGGGCGAGGGGCTCGCGGGGGGCGCGGCCGAGGCCTCGAGGCCTCGGCCGGCGGATCGGCCGCCGCGGCGCAACCGGTGGTCGTCGAGGAGCGGCGGGGCGCCGGTCATGGCGGAGGCGCGGCCGCGGCGGCGGCCGTGGTGGGGATGCGGCCCGCGGTGGCGGCCGCGACGGAGGGCGCGGTCCGCGGCGGCGGCCGTGGTGGGGATGCGGCCGCGCGGTGGCGGCGCGCGACGGAGGCACGGTCGCGGCGCCGGCCGCGGTGGAGGCGAGCGGGCGGCGGTGGGCGGGGAGGGCGGTCGGGCGCCGTGGTCGCGAGGCGCGGCCGGAAGCGGTGGCCGCGGCGCCGCGTCGGCGCCCGCGGCCACGGAGGCGCAAGTGGAGGGGCGGCGGCGGAGCGACGCGAGGGGACCGGCTCCTCGCCGGCGGCTCCCGGACGGTGGTGGTGGAGGTCCCGGACGACGACTCCCCGCCGCCCAGGTGGGATCAGTGGGCGAGCTTCCCCACGCTCTCCCCAGAGTCCCAGGAGGGGGCCCTCGTGAGGCGACGCGAGGGCCACATGGTGGCGGGGGACCGAGGGCACGGCGTCGAGGCCTCGTCTTCCCGCGCCGGCCACTCCGCCCAGGTGGAGGGGATCGCTGGCGATCCGCCCGCGTTCGGCCCGACGCCCCGGGGGGAGCAGGAGTTGTGGGGAGAGCTCCGCAGCCACGGCGGCACGCTCGACCGTGCGTTGAACGAGGCGCTGAGGGTCCACGGCGGCCCCGAGTGGCGCGTCTTCCAGGTGGGGCATCGCTGCTCGTTTTCCTCTTTTTCTCGCTTCTGCGTGCTGTCTCTACATCATGATGCTTACGGGTTTTGACTTGTGGGTGGCAGGAGCTCGAGCGCTGCGCCCGCGACAAGTACGGCGCCTTCGACCGGGTGAACGCCGAGCTCCACCAGCTCCGGGAGCGATGCGGCGCCTTCGACGTGCTCGCCGACGCCCTCAGGACCCCGGACGGTGGTTGTCGTACGGGCCATGGCCTCTCGCGCGATCAACTCCATGAGAGCGCGAGCGCGGACTCGCGCGTCCCTCTAGCCTCGAGCGGGTCCGCACGGCCCTCATCGACCGAGATGAGGGCGCGCGGCGAGCGCGCTCGGACCGGAGAAGATGCGCACGGCGGCGACCAAGCGGGAGGCGGGAGGTGGGCGGCGTCCGCGGCGAGAACGGGGGCTCCGCTCGTCGCTCGAGGGGGCGCGGTGCAGCGGCGCCGGGCGAGGAGCGGGCGCGCGCGCTCGAGCAAAGGGCCAAGGAGGCCGACGACTTGAAGGCCGCCCTCGACGCCAAGCTCGCGGCGCTCGCCGTTGCCGAGGACCGGCTCTGCAGAGTGCACCGCCCGTCAACGAGCTGAGGGACGGCTCCAGCAGGAGCAGGCCGCCCTTGTCGACGCTCGGTCGGCCCTGGAGCGGGAGCGCACCGCTCGCGAGGTGGCGCAGATGTCGCTGGAGGACCGGAACATCGAGTTCTCCAAGGTCGAGGGCGAGCTGATAGTGCTCAGCATCACGAGTGCGAACCAGGAGCTGGCCCTCCAGGAGCAAGGCGAGACCGTCAGGGGCCTCGAGCAGGGGGTCGAGGCCGGGCGCCGTGCCTTCGAGATGGAGAGGAAGCAAGTCGAAGGTAAGTCGTTGTTCGACTCCTGTTTCGCTGGTTTTCTCTTAGAGGGTTCGCACCCTTTTTCTGATTTCTTTCTTGTCTTGGCGACTCCAGGCTTGCGCACCGCTCTGGGGCACGCAGCTGAGCGGGCCGAGGCACTGCAGACCTCCTACAACTCCTCCGAGCAGGAGCTGCAGGATTTGCGCAATGCGGCCCTCGAGACCTGCCGGGTCGTGGAGGAGGGCGAGGCACAGGCCGGTAGCTCATTGGCCAGCCGCCTGCGCGCCCTTAGCGGCCACGTCACCGAGCGCATGCGCCGGGCGCTGCATCTTGGCGTCCAGAAGGCCCTCGGGGTGGTGCGGTCCCACTACGAGGTCGACTTAGAGGCGCTAGCGGAGGGCTACATCGTTCCCGAGGGTGTCGAGGACGAGGTGGCGATGGAGCGCGTGGACGCGCTGGCCTCCGACGCCGCCGGGACGCTCACCGAAGCCTTCGAGGAGTTCCTCTTCCCGGACGCTGCTGATGCCGCCGCTTCTCCCGCCTGAAGACAGCCAGGCGCTAGGCCCGTTTTTTGTTAATGTATCAGTGTGCTGGCCGTGCTGCCCTTGTAAATAGACAAGTTATTTTTGCCATAAACATTTGCCAATGTAAAGTGAAGTCTTTTGTTTGTTACGCTTTTTTGTTTCTCCTCTTCCTGAGTAGATTCTAGTTAGGGGAGTTCGATTTTCGCGGGTGGCCTGCTGGGTTGGAGGCGAGAGAGAAGGGTCGTATCCTCGCGGAGGCGTAGGCTATCTCTGGCTCGCGCGCTCCTTTTGCTAGGCTACCTGCGCCCTGTTCGAATCTTTGCTCGAGGCTGAAGTAGAAAACAAACTTAGTGCACGTGAGTTGTTTCGTTTTTGCGCGAAAATGGGACCATTTTGGGGGGGATGCCCCCCGTAGTAGCCCCCGAGGGTAACTTGGGTTTCAGGAGAAAGCCGAGTTGCCCTTTTCATTAGACTTATGATGTTTACATGGTTGTCACCAACTGGGGCGTTGGTCATGTGATTTTTACAACAAAATACTTGGAAATCCTAGCTAGGGGTAGAAGCGACGTAGCTGTTGGATGTTCCAAGCGTTGGTGAGTTCTTCACCGTCCTCGTTGGCCAGCTTGTACGTGCCGGGCTTGAGTACCTTTACCACAACGTAGGGTCCCTCCCACGGAGGTGATAGCTTGTGGCGTCCTCGGTTGTCCTGGCGTAGCCTTAGGACCAAATCCCCCTCGCTGAAGTCCCGTCGGCGTATCTTGCGTGCTTGGTAGCGCCTGAGGGACTGTTGATACCTCGCGGAGTGCATCAAGGCCACGAGGCGTGCCTCGTCCAGCTGGTCCAGCGAGTCCTCGCGGGCTCGCTGGTTGGCATCCTCGTCGTAGCCTCGAACCCTGGGCGATCCGTATTCTAAGTCCGTGGGGAGGACGGCCTCCGCGCCATGGACTAGGAAAAACGGGGTGAACCCGGTGGCTCTGCTCGGGGTGGTCCTTAGGCTCCACACGACCGCTGGTAACTCTTGGAGCCATTTCCAACCAGATTTGTTTAGCTGGTCAAAAATTCTAGGCTTAAGGCCTTGCAGGATCATACCGTTGGCACGCTCTACTTGGCCGTTGGTCTGCGGGTGTGCCACAGCTGCCCAATCCACACGGATGTGGAATTTATCGCAAAACTCCAACCTGCCCGTGAACTGGGACCTGTTGTCGGTGATAATGGAGTTTGGCACTCCAAAGCGGTGGATGATGTCGGTGTAGAACGTCACCGCTTGCTCTGCCCTGAGGTTCGTGATGGGACGCACCTCCACCCACTTGGAGAACTTGTCGATCGCGACCAACAAGTGGGTGAAGCCCCCGGGCGCCTTCCGCTGGGGCCCGATGATGTCCAGCCCCCACACGGCGAACGGCCATGTTATGGGGATGGTCTGCAGGATATGAGCGGGAAGGTTGGACTTGCGGGCGTAGAACTGGAACCCTTCGCAGGTGCGTACGATCTCGCTGGCGTCCGCGACCGCGGTAGGCCAGTAAAAGCCTTGGTGGAAAGCATTACCAACGAGGGTACGAGGCGCGGCGTGATGGCCGCAGATCCCGGCGTGGATGTCCCGCAGGAGCTCGCGCCCCTCGGGGATGGGCACGCACCGCTGCAAGATGCCGGAGGCGGCGCGCTTGTACAACTCGCCGTCGACGAGGGCAAAGGACTTGGCCATCCTGGCGATGCGCCTGGCCGTGGCCCGGTCCGAGGGGAGCTCTCCTCGAGCCATCCAAGCGATATACTTGTCGCGCCAGTCAGCCCTGACAGGAGCTGGCTCGATGTCCATCACGTCGGCCTTGTAGGAGCCATACCCCTCGAGGAGGGAGAGCACGTATGCCTCGTTCGAGGGGTCCTCATCCATGGGTTCCGCACCCGCTGGATTCGAGGGAGCCCCCGAGGGTTCTGCATGGCTCAAGGGGTGAGGCTCGAGGACGACCGAGGGCTGGGCGATATCACGGGCAAAAACGCTCGAGGGGACGGTGATCCGCCCGGACGCGATCTTGGCCAGTTTGTCCGCCTCCTCGTTGTACCGACGGGGCACGTGATTGAGCTCGATGCCGTAAAATTTGTCTTCGAGGGCTCGCACGGCCTTGCAGTAGGCCTCCATCTTATCGTCATGGCAGCTCGCGTTCTTCATGACTTGGTTGATTACGAGCTGCGAGTCCCCCCGCACGTCGAGACGCTTGACGCCTAACTCAATGACGATCTTGAGGCCGCAACGGAGGGCCTCGTATTCAGCCATGTTGTTTGATGCGGGGAAGTGGAGGTGCACCGCGTACCGCATGTGCTCCCCGAGGGGTGACACGAAGAGCAGGCCCGCGCCCGCCCCTGTTTTCATCACCGAGCCGTCAAAATACAGAGTCCAGCACTCTGCTTGGATCTGCAGCGGTGGCAGCTGCGTATTTGTCCACTCAGCGACGAAATCTGCCAGGATCTGGGACTTGATGGCCTTGCGTGGGGCGTAGGCAAGCGTCTCGCCCATCAGCTCCACGGACCACTTGGCGATCCTGCCCGCCGCGTCGAGATTGCGGATGATCTGCCCCAGCGGGAAGGAGGAGACCACCGTGACGGGGTGAGCCTCGAAGTAGTGGCGGAGCTTGCGCCGTGCTAGGACCACCGCATACAGCAGCTTCTGGACCTGGGGGTAACGCGTCTTGGTGTCAGACAAGACCTCGCTGATGTAGTAAACTGGCCGCTGGACTGGCAGGGCGTGCCCTTCCTCCGCGCGCTCCACCACGATTACGGCGCTGACCACTTGAGTGGTCGCGGCCACGTAGAGCTGCAGGGGTTCGATGTCCTGCGGCGGCGTGAGGAGCGGGGCGTGCGTTAAGGACGCCTTCAGCTTGTCGAGCGCATCCTGGGCCTCGGCGGTCCAAGAGAAGCGCTCGTGCTTCTTGAGCAGGCGGTAGAGGGGCAGGCCCTTCTCGCCGAGCCGCGAGATGAAGCGGCTCAAGGCGGCAAGGCACCCCAGCACCTTTTGCACCCCTTTGAGGTCCCGGATCGGGCCCATTCGTTCGAGGGCCGCAACCTTCTCGGGGTTGGCCTCGATCCCCTGTTGGGAGACGATGTATCCCAGGAGCATGCCGCGCGGAACTTCAAAGACACACTTTTCGGGGTTTAACTTGACCCCATTGGCCCGTAGGCAGCCGAACGCGATGCCAAGGTCGCCAACCAGGTCGTCCGCCTTCCTGGTTTTCACGACGATGTCATCCACATACGCCTCAACCGTTTGTCCGATGTGATCTCCAAAAACGTGTTGCATGCAGTGTTGATACGTTGCACCTGCGTTTCGAAGGCCAAACGGCATCGTGACGTAACAGAACATCCCGAACGGCGTGATGAACGAAGTCGCGAGCTGGTCGGACTCCTTCATCTTTATTTGATGATACCCGGAGTAGGCATCAAGGAAGCAAAGCAGCTCACACCCAGCCGTTGAATCAACAATTTGATCAATGCGTGGCAAAGGAAAGGGAACTTTAGGACATGCTTTATTGAGACTAGTATAGTCTATACACATCCGCCATTTCCCGTTCTTTTTTCTTTACAAGTACAGGGTTGGCTAGCCACGTAGGGTGGAACACATCCTTGATGAACCCGGCCTCGAGAAGCTTCCGCAGCTCCGCTCCGATATCCCGTCGCCGCTCCTCGTCGAAGCGACGGAGCCGTTGTTGCACGGCGCGGGCGTGAGGCAGGATGTCAAGGGAGTGCTCGGCGACCTCCCTCGGGATGCCTGGCATATCCGATGGGCTCCATGCGAAGATGTCGGCGTTGGCGCGGAGGAAGTCGACGAGCACCACTTCCTATTTTGGATCGAGGGTGGATCTGACCCTCAACGCCTTGCCCTCGGGGGCAGCAGGGTCGAGGGGTAGCTCCTTGGTCTGCTCCGCGGCCTCGAAGTTGCTCGTGTGCTTGGAGGCAGAGTCGAGGTCCTCGTTGACCATCTTCTCTAGGGTGGTCACCAGCGCTTCGTCCAGCGCCAGTGCTTCCGCATGCTCCATGCACTCGACGTCGCAGTCGAACGCGTGCTCGATGGACGAGCCCACGGTGATGATGCCGTTCGGTCCTGGCATCTTCATCTTCAAGTAGGTGTAGTTGGGGACCGCCATGAATTTGGCGTAGCAGGGCCGCCCAAGTATGGCGTGGTAGGCGCCCTTGAACCCCACCACCTCGAAGGTGAGCGTTTCCTTGCAGAAATTCTTCGCGGTGCCAAACCAAACCGGCAGGTCGATCTGCCCGAGGGGCTGGACTCGCTTGCCGGGCGCGACACCATGGAACGGCGTCATGCTGGGCTGCAGCTGGTCCAACCCGATCCCCAGCAGGCGCAGCGTATGCGCGTAGAGGATGTTGAGGCTGCTGCCTCCGTCCATCAAGACTTTTGAGAACCGCGCGTTCCCAATGATTGGGTCGACCACCAGTAGGTACTGGCCCGGGTTGGGGATGCGGTTCGGATGGTCTTCCCGGCTGAAGGTGATGGCGTCCTCCGACCAGTCGAGGAAGGAGGGAGGCCGCCGCACGGATCTCCCGGCTGAACACACGGGTCCCCGGGGGCTCCGACGTCGGAGAGCGGTCCTCGTCGTTGTCGTAGCGTCCACCCCGTCGAGGGTGGTAGCCTACCGTCGCTCGCGCATCCGCCCTGCTCGTGCGGCGGGTGTTGATGACGTTGCGGGCGTCACCGTCCAGCGCCCTGCGCGTGTCGAGGAGCCGTTCCTTGGCCGCCGCGCCTCCCGAGTTGGCGGGATGCCCCGCAGCTTCACCTGCGTGGACCGAGGGTTCGCCCCCCTGTGCAGCCCTGCCTCCTCGCGCATCCCCCTGTTGGCGGATACATGAGGCTGAGCTTTCGGCCTGCTGGATGGCCGCTTGCTCGATGAGAGTCTGCACTTCGCGTTGCAGGTTCCGCGCCTCAGGGGTCGAGGGTGCTGGCATAGCCCGCAGCAGCGTCGCGGCGGCAATAAGCTTCTGACTTGCCCACGGAGGCGCGTCCGGGTTGTCGACGTTAAAGTCGGTGTTGATGCGGTCACGGGCCTATCTGCCCAGCTCCAGCGCGCGTTCGCCGCGCGCGGAGGCTTCCCCTGCCATCGAGGCACGGAGCAGCCGCACTGTTCGGTACTCTTCCGCCAGCTTAGCCTCGAGCTCACGGGCTTGGGCTAGCTGCACGTCGGCGTCGGCCCCAGCAGGGGTCCTTGGCCCCGCGGCCAGGCGCGGAGCGATCCCTGGGGCAGGCGTGACCTCCCCGTCTCCAGCGCCCACAGCGCCGGTGGCGTTCGCTGGGTCGTTGGCGATGACGACACAGCACTCCCGCGCGGGGTCGTAGCTCCCGGTGCTGGAGTCATCGGAGCAGCCGAACCAGTAGTCCGTAGCGTCAAGGAAACGCCTGAACATGACTGGGTCCGGCACGCCGGAGAAGTCCCACTCCGCGTACCCGTGGAGGTTAGCGGGTGGCGGCGCGTCAAGGGAGCCTAGGGACGATTCGTCACCCGCTGAGGCGCTGGGATCCCTGGCGACGAAGACGTGACGGCCAGGGGGAACCCTGCGCATCGTGGTGTTGACGCTGGCGTTGTAGGCCGTCGTGGTGCCACGCGGCCCAATGGGGAAAGCGCGGTCCGAGACCGTGCGCCGTCCCCGCCGGGGTGGCGATGCCGTGATGACGGGCGCGCCGCGCCGAGAGGCGGCGCGCTCGGCCTGCCGTCGCTCGGACCGTGCCTCGGCGCGAACGCCGACCGGAGCGGCGCCGGTGTCGCGCGCGTCGACGGCCCGCGGCGTCCCCCGCGCCGGCGGGCGTCGCGCGCCGTGGTGGTGCGCGCGGCGGGGCCGGCGGCACCCGTCCCGGCGCCGCGCACGGAGCTCCTCACGGTTGGTGAGGCGCATCGGGGTAGCCGTTCCCCGTGGCCTAAAAGTTCGGTGCCCCCCGAACCGGATTTCGAACCCGGCGGGGAGGGGGTCCGAGCCGCCCATGCGGTAACGCGTACCGCGGTACTCAGTGCGGATCACCATGGAGGGAGTTGACGGTGGATTGACCTTAGGCGCTCGATTGCCCCACGGTGTGCGCCAACTGTCGGTGCGGAATGTGGTCCCGACACTAACCAGTAATAAGCGCCAAGGTCTATCCCTCAATGGTCGATGCTAAGCAATAAGAGACACAGAGTTTATCCTGGTTCCGGCCGAGAGGCCGTACGTCCAGCAGTGGCGTGCTCAAGGCACTATATTGCTCAGCACCGGGGGTGCCTGTAATGGGGCTGCTACAAGCAAGGCGGGAGAGGAAGCGTGGCTTCCAAGTCCCTGGTGTAGTGGCTAAAGATGTTGTGGGAGACATGGAGAGCAAGTGCGCGATGCGACCTGTCTCGTGTTGTGTTCTGTTGGGTTCTGTCCCCCGCGGCAAGGGGGTTCGTCCTCCTTTTATAGATCAAGGAGAGAGCGAATCACATGCGCGCCGCGCTATTTAGCTACGTGAGGGAGCGTGACGTGCTATGCTATAGAGTAGGCGGCCGCCCGGACGATCCTTGCAGCGATCCGGCCATCATGGCGTATCCCGTACCCGAACAGTGGCGGCTTCGAGGGTAAAAGAGCAGCGGACGGCTGTGATGTCTTCAGATGGGCTCGAGGGAGCTGCTGACGTCGGTCCGTACGGGGCACAGTAGCAGGTAAGGCGGCGTCCTGTTCCCGTACGCTCCACGGCGGCCGGGGGCGCGCGCGCGCACCCAGCGTGGGTTCGTACGCGCGGGGGCAGCGGCCATGCGTTGCCGGTGGCGGGGATGGCGTCCCCACCGGCCTAGCGCCTCCACCTAACCCTGCAGGGTCACAAGAAAAGCGAATCGAGGGTGCGGCCGGCCCCCCTTCGAGGGCTCGGTGCGTTAGCCATACCGGAGCAGGTGGCGCGGCGTCACGGGACTGTCACCGGCCACGCCGCACAGTTCCTCCCACAGTGGCGGGGATGGGTTCTCTCCTGGGGAGTTGGTGCGGCGGCACCGGGGCGCAAGCCCTAGGCGCATGATGGCGCCGCCCCGCCGATGTCAGGGCATTAAATGCCCGCGTACGGGAGCAGGCGCGCGCGTGCGGAGTGCCCTCGAGCGAGGCGGACCCCGTTCGAGGGCGGAGCGGACCCTCGAGTGAGGCGGAACCCGCTCGAGTTAAGCGCACCCCCTCGAACGGGGCGGAGCCCGCCCGAGGGAGGCGCGCGCCCTCGAGCGAGGCGAAGCCTGCTCGAGGGGATTTTCGAGTGGGCCGCCCTGGTGGGCCGTCGGGGGCCTCCGTGCTATGTCCTGCATGGTTAAGCGAGGCGTGTTTGGCTTTGTTGTGGGTTTTAAGTGGGGATTCCCCAGTTGTTTAAGGGGACCCCTAGGGCTGTCCCCGACACCATTGTTGAGCATCGGTTGCCAATCAAGCCTGGTTTTAAGCCTTACAAGCAACCTCCTCGAAAGATCTACAAGGATGAAGTATTGGTTGACGTGAAAAAAGAAATTGAGAGATTGATCGAAGCAAATTTCATTCGGCCATGTAGATATGCGGAGTGGACCTCTAATATTGTCCCTGTTTATAAGAAAAACGGGAAAATGAGGGTTTGCATAGACTTTAGAGATCTAAATAGAGCTACACCCATGGATGCCGCTGCTGGACATAAGGTTATTAGTTTCATGGATGGCAATGCAGGGTACAATCAAATTTTTATGGCAATAGAAGATATATCAAAAACAACCTTCAGATGTCCTGGACACATAGACCTTTTTGAGTGGATTGTCATGACATTTGGGTTCAAAAATGCCGATGCAACTTATCAAAGAGGCATGAATTATATTTTTAACGAGTTGATCGGCAAAATTGTTGAAATATACATTGACGATGTCGTGATCGATTCTTTGGATCATGAATCGCACTTGGATGATGTGAGGAAAACTCTGGAGTGCACCCGAAAACAAGGGCTTAAGATGAACCCGAATAAATGTGCCTTTGGGGTTTCAGCTGCAGAGTTCTTAGGATTTTTGGTGCACGAGGGAGGAATAGAAGTTGGCAAGAAAAGCATGAAAGCTATTGATGAAGTTGTTCCTCTGACCAATCTCAAAGAATTGCAATCACTGCTTGGCAAGATCAACTTTGTGAGAAGATTTATTTCAAATTTGTCAAAAAAGGTGTTGCCTTTCTATCCACTGTTGAGGATCAAGAAGGATCAGAAGTGTGTATGGGGTGACAAACAACAAAAGGCTTTCGATGAAATCAAGGAATACATGAAGGAACCACCAGTGTTGGTGCCTCCACAATTGAACAAGCCTTTTAAGTTGTACGTGGTGGCCGATACCCAAACCATTGGATCGGCCCTCATACAAGAATTTGAGGGAAAGGAATAAGTAGTTGCATACCTTAGCCGAAAATTGCTTGATCCTGAAACAAGATATTCGGTTGCGGAGAAGCTTTGCCTGTGTGTTTATTACTCATGTACAAAGTTTTGGCACTATTTGTTGAATGCCGAATGCGTGTATATTCAAAATTTGATGTAATTAAACACATGTTGTCTATGCCAATTTTGAATGGAAGGATTGGCAAGTGGATTTTAGCTTTATCTGAGTTTGAGTTGAATTTGAATCGGCAAAAGCTGTCAAGGGACAAATTATTGCTGATTTCATTACTGAACATCATGATCCATCAATTAATTTGCTTGAGATTACTCATTGGGCTTTGTTCTTTGATGGGTCCTCATGTGGCAAAGGTGGTGGAGTAGGAATTTTATTGATTTCACCTAGAGGGGAGATGTTTGAGTTTGCTATTCCTATTCAACCTACTGTCACAAATAATCAAGCTGAATATGAGGCATTGCTTAGAGGGCTTCAGTATTTGAAAGAAGCAAAGGCTATTTCAGTTAAAATTTATGGAGATTCAGAGCTAGTTACAAAACAATTGAATGGCCAATATGAATGTAGAAATGATATCCTGAGGAATTACTATGAGGAATGCAGGGAAATCTTAAAAAGTTTTCAGTTAGTGATTCTACAACATATTCCTAGGGAACGCAATGAAGTAGCAAATAGGTTGGCTCAAAGTGCTTCATGTTATAGAGAAGATCAAGAAGTGTTTGCCAACAATGTGTATGCTTTCGGGGTTGATCTAGCAGAGGATGATTGGAGAAAAGAAATTATTGACTATCTGGAAAATCCATCCAGAAAGGTCTCTCGGAAGCTCAGCTATAAAGCTATAAAGTTTGTTCTTCTTGATGGACGTTTGTTTTACAAATCATTAGATGGGGTGTTGCTACAATGCATAAGTCAAGAAGAAGCAAAGAAAATGATGAGTGAAGTGCACGATGGGCTGTGTGGAGCACATCAATCGGCTTACCGAATGAAATGGGTTATCAGGCACACTGGATGTTATTGGCCGACGATGCTGGAAGATTGCTTTGAGTATTACAAAGGGTGTCAAGATTGTCAAAAGTTTGGAAATATTCAGAGAGTTCCAGCATCAGCTTTGAATCCTATCATCAAGCCATGGCCATTCAGAGGATGGGGTATAGATTTGATTGGCCAAATAAATCATCCGTCTAGCAAGGGGCATAAGTTTGTGCTTTTGGCAACAGATTATTTCACTAAATGGGTTGAGGCGATTCCATTTAAGAAAGTAACATCAGAAAACATGGTTGAGTTTGTCAAAGAGAACATCATCTACAAATTTGGAATTCCTCAAACAATTACAACTAATCAAGGAACTCAATTTACATCTTCAGAGTTTAGGGAGTTGTTGAAAGCATGGGGATCAAATTGTTAAATTCCTCTCCTTATTATGCCTAGGCTAATGGTCAGGCAGTGGCTTCTAACAAGATCATGATCAAGATTAGACAAAAGAAGATTGATCAAAAGCCAAAAAGATGGCATTCAGTACTCGATGAAGCCTTGTGGGCTTACCGAATGGCCCCTCATGGAGCTACAAAAACATCTCCTTATGAGTTGGTTTACGGGCATCATGTTGTTTTGCCATGGGAAATGCAATCAGATTCAAGGAGAGTGGTTTTGCAAAAGGATTTAAGTTCCAAGGATTACAGTAGCTTAATGATGGACGAGTTAGAGGATTTGCATATGATTCGTCTTAGAGCCTTGGAAATATTGAGAAGAACAAGATGCGAGTTGCTAAGTATTACAACAAGAAAGTAAAAGTCAAGCAATTTGCAGAAGGGGATTTGGTTTGGAAAGCATTATTGCCGATTGGGACTAAGTACAGTACGTTCGGCAAATGGTCCCCGAATTGGGAAGGTCCTTTTCGGGTAGTTATATGTACGCCTGGAAATGCATATATCTTGAAAACTTTACTAGGAGAAGAGTTTACTGCTGTTATAAACGGGAGATACTTGCAGAAATATCATCCTAGTATTGAAGTTGATCGTTGATTACAAGCATCAGCATTACAAGCATCAGAAGTATAGAAATAGCCAGCGTTTGGGAAAGAAGCCGCCTTCAAAGCAAAAGTCCTAACAAAGGAGATGGCCAATACTAAAGTGTATTGCCCTTAGCACAAAAAATGTTCTACATAACAAACGTTTCTTGCAGGTTCTTTATTTGGCAACCCAGCCACTTGAGATTGCAAATGGAAGCCTGTGGGAAGCAGAAGGCCTGGAGGAAGAAGCGAAAGTATGCTTCATTTCTTTTGTTCTGCGTTTTTCCTCTTCAGCTCTTCCCTCTTCAGCTGTTCCAGGACCACCGTTACGGCAACGTAGAAGCATCGGGGATTGCTGTGACTTGCAGCTTCCATTAGGCTATTCCAAGAAGCCTTCAAGTTGTTGTACCTGTCAGAAACATCTGAGGAAAAAGGAACATGTGACACCCTAAAATTCCATCACTAAAAATTACCTAGCAACTGTGAATTAGCCTTAAGGATTTAAAATTTAAATTGCCATTTAAAATTGAGCTCTAAAATATTAAACATAACTTAATTAATATAGAGGCAACAAGTGGTTGTGCATCATCTTTTGGCTTTGCATGGTTTTTGGTTGCTTGTGTGACTTCTAAAAAGTTAATAAAATTTTTGTGAAAAAGTTTGAAAGAATTTGGTTTGAATTTGAAAAAGAAAAGATTGTTTTAAAAGGAGTTTGAAAAAGAAGAAAAAGAAACTTACCTTTCCTCCTTTCAGCCCGGCGGCCCAGCGGCCCATTAACCTCCTCCCCACGCCAGCCCGCGCCGCCTCTTTCTTTTTCTTTTTGTTTCTTCTCACTGACATGTGGGCTCCACCCGTCAGCCTCTCCCCTCCCCTTCCTTTCTTCTTTCTCACCCCGCCGCCCGGCCGACCCGGCGCCGCCGCCAATCTCGCCGCGCCCGGCCGCCTCCCACTCTTTTCCCTTCTAGCTGAGGACGCCAATTAAGGCAATAAATCGCTCACTTCAATTCCCGGCTGTTTCCTCCCCTTCCCCTTGCCCTCATTACGCCCGGACGGCCCGCCGGCCATCAATGGCAAGTTTGCCGGCCGCCCCGTCCCCTTCCACTTCCCCTTCCTCCCTTTGGCCTTATTTAAGATCGCGTTCAAGCTCCTATCCTCCCCTTTGCCTCCGCAACACACCGACACGCGTGCTTGAGCCCCAATTTCCCCGACGCCGCCACCTCTGTCCGCCATTGCCGCCGGTGAAGCTTCCATTGCCGGTGAAGGGTTCATCTTCTCCCTTTCTTCCTCTCTGGTGTTTTAGCCGGTGCTCGCTGAGCTTCCCTTGCTGCAGGTTCACGTCCTTGACGCCTCCCGGAGCTCCTACCCCGTCCGCAGGAGCGCCGCCGGGATCGCCGTCGACGCGGGCCCGCTCCTTCACTACCCCTTCCACTCCCGTTGTCGCTTCTGGTTCTGTACGTCATGGTGAGCAATAACTCCGCTCATTTCCCCTTCTCTTTGTGCTCAACCGCGCTCACAAGCTCGCCGGAGCGGCCGCTCCGCCCCCTTCCGGCGCCAACCACAGTTGACGCCTGCGCTTCGCCTGTGACCCCCTTGGCGTGCGCATGAACTTCCTCGCTACGTGTAGCACCTATCCGCATTCGAAGAGATGGCCGGGAACGCCGCCTAGGGGTAACACCGGCGAGCCCCTGCTGCGCGCCGCCGCACTCCCGCCGCCGCACCCCGCACGTACGCGTCCAGGGCCGTCAGATCTTGCACAGGCGGCTCTGATCTAATCGGGGCTTATCGCTTCGGGGTGGTCCACCGTAGACCCATGAGCCGGGCTCACGGTGCGGCTCACCACACGTGAACGCATCCTCAGCGGTTGGATCTGAGATCCATGGATCGGCTGAGGCGTTTTCTTTAAAGAGTCCTGATCAATTTTATATTTACATGCTGGTCCTTCCACCTTTCAAGATCATTGCATTTAGGTCCTGATTTTTTGTAGTTTAGCCCCTGTCTAACCTAGATTCTTTTAACAGTGGTCCTTTTCATCTCTTTTAGCATATAAACCCCTCTGTTTTATATATAATTATATTTTAGCCCCTGGTTTTATTTATAAAAGGCTCTGTAAATTTAGTTTTACTGCAGATAGGTCCCTGTATTTTGTTTTGAGCATATCTTTCTCGTTTTAACTCCGATTTTAGTGTTCTATATACCGAAATGATCGTCTCAACGAGTAGAATCATTTAAATAGCCAGTTTACCAGTTTTTTTACCGTTTGGTGTACTGTTTATTTATTGTTTGTTGTTCATGTTTGACTCGTAGATATCGTGCATGTTTCGTCTGAGCTCCCCATTGGAGGTGATCAAGAAGAGCCTGCTTTCGAAGAGGACTTTACCCAGCTTGTAGAGGAAGGCAAGTGGCTTTCCCCCTCTGCATTATCTTTTTGAACCTATGTCACTGCATGTTAAAACAAAGTTTACTATTCCTGTTGCTATGCATAAACTTGATGGGCAAACACCTAGTTAAGGACTTGACTAGATATTTTACCTCATTACCTTGATCAACCCTGTTTACCAAATGCTTGGGTAGATAAATCCTTAGTTTGCTTTACATGGGTATGGTTATGCTTTGTTTATGAAATATAACTCAATTCTGTTATGTAATGCATTTATGCTTAAGACAAGGTAACTTGATATATATAAACGGAACATGGAGAACCACCCAAGACAACCGTACAACCACAGTCCACATGGCTCTGGCTTAGCCAAGTAATTAGGAGAGTGGGTCAGCTGATAGCTCTTTTCCAAGAGGGGCACAGGGGGCCAGATTTGAAGGGGTATAGCCCGGTTCTTTTGGGGCAGCAGCCTTGGCTAAGGTGCTGACCATTAGGGAGGGTTATGGTCCGCTCCTGCCGCTCGTTGCGGGTCGTTGGTTTCTCTTCTTTCCTTTGTAAAGGCTTCGTAGTGGACCCCTAGACACTCACCTTGGAAGTGTTTAAGGGTCTAGCTAACCCGGGCAAAATGGGGAACACGAACTGTGGGTAAAGTGTACAACCTCTGTAGAGTGTAAAACTGATCGATCAGCCGTGCTCACGGTCAAGAGCGGCTTGGACCCTCACATGATAATCAAACTTGAAGATGAATGTAAATCGTGGGTTTGTGGGTTTGGTTTGAGGTTTGTTTTAATGATAAGTGGGTTGGTATACACTTACACCTAGTAAATAGGTGCTTGCTAGTAAAACATTATTAACTCATAAAATGCTTACCGCTGTGAACCATAGCCTATCCTTGATAGCCTTGCATTGTTTCCCCCCACTTGCTGAGTACCAACCATAAGTGTGCTCACCCTTGGTTACCGCTGTTCAGAGGAGAACATCGGAGGCGAGGACGAGTACTGGAGCGACTACGAGGAGTTCTAGGGCATGCGGATCCCCCAGCCATCATGCCTGTGGAAGTCGAAGATGGAGCTGCTCGTCGTTTAGTTATCGTTTGTGTTTGGACCTTCGAGTCCACCCCTCTGAGTGTAATAATGAATATTGTATCGGTTTAACTCTCGCACGTTTTGGTACTGCAATGGTATTACACTCGTTTTGTCTATCATGTGTGTGTAAATTGATCCTGGCGCACACGTGAGATGCATTCGGTTTTCCTTGTAAAATCGGGTGTGACAGAATAGATTCTTGTTGAAAGTGAGATCTGAAACTTAAACATGAGAATCAAATAAGGATGAAGATCTTACCTCCTACCCACACATCCAAGCTCATGGGGCATTCGCATTCGGCCTGCAGCGGGCGGTATGTACCGCATGTTGTGTTCTAGGTGTCGGATGCGACAGCGCAGTTGGCGGTTGGTCTTCTGTTCCGGCGTGGCGTCTTCTTCTTCAGCAGAGGAATCAGAGAGAATGTACTCGGGAACCTCTTCAGTTCCAAAGATCTCCTCTGGGAGCAAGTCAAGGCTAATAACAAAGGAAGGTGAATCGTGAGATTGCGATCAGGAGCAGGAGAAAAGATTGAGAAAGAAAGCTTACTCTCGAATGGTTCGCTTCTTTGTTGGAGCGCTGCTCTCCTTGACTGGCTGTTTCCCCTTGTCCACCATGGATTTGGGGTTTTTTCCTTTGGAGAAGCAAGATGAGAGGACGTGAAGTGATGAAAGTGTATGCGAGTGGATTTGCAGAGCACCACGAGGGCTATTTTATTAGCCATGAGAGCGCATCGGGAGTGATGACTGGCTAGCGTACATTAATGAGAATACCAAACGGCAGGGTTTTCTCCCCGAATGTGAAGAGTTTTTCATTGAACAGTGTTCATGGCTCCCGAATAAGGATTTTCTGCGGATTCTACGCCAGGGGACAAGAGTTTGTGCGTATTCGGCTAAAGTAAAGGTTCCCGAATATGTTCAGAATAGTAAAGGTTCGCATGCACAAATTGAAGGAAATCATCACAGGACAAATATAGAAGATAAAATTTCATATTGATTGCCAAAATTCCAACATCCCAAGTACAAACTAATCAAAAAGCCTATTCAGCACAGACTGAAGTGTCGGTGTTTTAGACCGGCAACCTACTAAGGGGAGTACCCGAAGTAGATGAATGTGGCCTCGCCGAGATCGGTAACTCGAAGGAAGAGACACGTGGCACACAATTTAGACAGGTTCGGGCCGCGAGGTGCGTAATACCCTACGTCCTATATGCTGCGTAGCTCTGGATTGATTGGGCACGATTACAAGATAGTGCAATAGTGCGCCGTGGGTTGTATGAGATGAGATGATCCCAGAGATCGGTCCCTGCCACGCCTTATATAGTCCGGGAGGCAGGGTTACAAGTCGGAGTAGGGAGAGAGTACTAGTCGAGTACGTCTAGGAGTCTTCCATACAGTGCGGGACATGTACAGCTTCCTAACCGAGTACTTCTCCTCTGCAGTCCTTGTGCTCCACGCCTTCAGGTGCCATGTAGCGCAAGCCGGGTAGTCCCAGGGGCCCACCGGGTATTCGGTCCTGGTACCCAACGAAGTAGTGGGCCCAGGGAGGTCCATACGACAAGCCCCCGAGTACTTTGTAGTCGAGAAGGATAGCTTCAAATAGTCTTGACTGTCTTAACGAGTAGTCCTCAAGCGTCGACTAGTAGAATACGAAGGGTCACGCTTAGCCGCTGAGTCAGCCGCGCGTGGACTTATCCAGCCGGCCGTTGCGGAGCCGGTTTGACTTATAAATAGAAGCCAAAACCCTTAGGGTTTTCACCCATCCGAGCTGCAGTCATTTTGATTCCATCTGAAGTAGATCCACTCCCAGCGCACGCTGCCGCCGTAGTAGATCCAAGTGCGCCGCCACCCAAAGCTTTTAGGGTAGCCCCCGAGCGGATGCGCGTGAAGACGCCCTGCACTTGGAGAATGAAGCCTTCACCGTCCAAGTCTGCGAAGGCCGCCGGGAAGAAGAGGGGCCGCGAGGAGGCCGCCGCGGCTGCCACTGGAACAGCGCCGCCAATGTCTCCACCACGGGCCGATCCAAGCCGCGAGTGGAAGAAATCCAAAGTGAAGACCGAAGATCTGTTGGCCCTCCTGAACAGCGGGTTCATCCGGGAGAAGGAGGTTGACATGTGGAGGGCCGCTGCCGGAGATCCATATCCGATGGAGAAAGCCGAAGACGAAATTCCAATGTTTGCCCGGTTCGTGGAGCGCGGGCTCGCGCTCCCGGCCAGCAATTTCTTCAAGGGCCTTCTCGAGTACTATGGAGTCGAGTACCTGAATCTGAACCCCAACGGTATCTTCCATACCGCGGTCTTCGTGCATTTTTGCGAGGCTTTCCTTGGGATCAAGCCGCAGCTTAGTGCCACCAACCCAAGAGTAGTCGGAGGAGCCGGCATCCAGTTGAGAGAAGACGCCGTGGAGCAGTACCTGGCGTACAAGCTCATTGACTCCAACACCGATTGGAAGACGAGGTGGTTCTACATCACAAACCACCACACCGGCCCGCCGAAGCCGAGCGGGAGGCAGCCAAGGCACCGCGACTGGTGGAACACGGAGCCCACCATGCAGGAAGGGATCCAGCTCTCCGAACTACTGGCACGCATCAAGGTGCTGAGGGAAGCTGGACTGAGGGCCGAGCATGTGGCCTTCAGTTTCATGAAGCAGAGAGTACAACCACTGATGGCCCGCGACACCTTGGGCTTCGAGTACACCGGCGACGACGACACGTCGCAGATGCCTGGAGGCGAGCTGGATGACGGCGACATCATCGAGATGCTGACGCGGATCTTCAAGGATATGCCGCCGTACACGGCGTGCCCTGTCCAGGAGTACTCCGCCGCGCGCCCGCCAAAGGAGGTGAGTAGTCGTACTCCCTTTGTCGAGTAGTCCTTGCTTGGAGTAGACTTGCTGATGTTCTTGTGCTTTTGCAGGATGACTTGAAAAAGTTCATCTCCGAGCCGCAGCCGCCCCCAAGCGGGATCGAGATCCCGAAGGAGGGGAAGGCCAAGGACAAAGAGCGGCGAGAAGTCGGCAAAGGCGATGACACCGTCATCGTGGAGGACACCACCGACGACGACGACGACGACGATGACGAGACGTTGCAGGACCACTTTCAATTGCGGTCGAGGTTTAGCCGTCCAGGCTTACCTCATGTGCCTCTGGTGCAAGACCCCCCGACTAGCCTGGAGGCTAGCCTGGCTGCGCCGCCACGGAAGCCGCGCAACCCCGCCCACAAGCGGGTGACAAAGAAGCTCAAGGTCTCAGAGACCACGCCTCAGGAGGTAAGATGTCTTGACTAGAGTAGTCGAGTACCCATCGTACGAGTACCCTTGCTGATGAGTAGTCTTCCTTGTATGCAGGAGGTGCCGCCAGCGGAGTCCGTCGAGGAGGGCGACGAAGGCGGATGGGACACAATGGGGGAGCCGGTCGGAAGTCGTAGTCCAGCCCCCACTGTTGAGGAGCTCATAGCGCAGTTGGAGCGCCAGCCCCCTGCTCTACAGGGAAGCACGGAGCCCGTAGCCGCCGCCGTTGAAGAGGTGGTGGCTTCAGGAGCGCAGGAGAGCACTGCGCCGACCGCCGTTGTTGCAGAGGAGGCGGTAGACGCAGGGGCGCAGGAGGAGGCGCCCGCCGAGGGTGGACTGATAGACATTGCCAGCATCCTCGGTGCCCCGGTCGTGACAATAGTCCGGTCGAACTTGTAAGTATTGCATCTTCCCGAGTAGTACTTGTTGTAGTAGTCGAGGTTGACTGACGACCAATTGCGTGTGCTTCTGCAGGAAATCCATGGATCTGTCCTGGGAGGGGGATGAACCCTCTTCAGCGGTGGCGGAAGAAGTCGCGCCGCCCGCCGAGGAGTCCGCTCCCGCTTCCCAGGCGGTGCCCGAGCCGCCGGCTACCGAAGCGCCGCTGCCGGAGGCCAGCGTAGTCGAAGGTGAGTACTCTTCTGAAGCTATAGAGCTTCTCGATGAGTAGTCGTAGTCGCTGATGCACTTGTCTTCTTCTTAACAGGTACCGAGGCTGAAAGGAGTGACATACCTGCGGGGGTGCCAATGCAGAAGTCGACACCAGAGGTCCCGGAGGCAGCCGGAGGAGGCCCCGAGCCCATGGAACAAGTGGTCGAGGAGGCCACCGTGACGGCCAGAGGAGAGGAGGTCACCACGTCGCCAGAGGTCGCTCTGGAGGTGGCTATCCGCTCCCCGGAGATCCAGGACGCAGAGCCCATCCGCTCTGCGCCGATGACGGAAGCCGCCGCGAGTAGTCGTAGCGGGATAGAGCTGCTCGCGGATGATCTTGTCAACCCGGCGACGGTGGCTAAGCACCTGGAGGCGATCCGCCAGGCCGAGCAGTGGATGAAGGTAAGTAGCCGTAGCTTCTGAGTAGCCAATCCTCTGTCGTTGAGTACTCGTGTGACTTGAGTTGTCTATGCAGGACGTTGCGGAGAGGTCCCGCGACAAGTCCAACATGCTGCAAGGCTATGGTGACGCGGTGCTCCGGGCTGAGGCGCTGGAAGAGCAGCTTGTGAAGTCGCGGAAGCACGCGGCTGCCATGCAGTCGAAGCTCGACGCCGCCTTCGCCAAGTACCACAATGATGTCCAGGAGTTGCAGGCGAAGGGCGACGACTTGGTGCGGAAGAATAAGAGCCTCCGTAACAAGAACAAAGGTACGCCGTTGGACTTGTCGTCTAGTTGCTGGAGGTTGAGAGGTAGTCTGACCCGCTGTACTATTGCTGTGTTGCAGAGCTTGAGGGCCAGGTGGAGCAGCTGAAGTCCTCGGAGACGAGCATGAAGAATCTCTTCTACCGGGAGCAAGAAGCCCGCCACATACTCGAGCTCGACTACAAAGAACTTGCCTTCGAGTGCGAGAAGCACATGGAGCTCCGGATTGCCTCTGACCGCGATCTCGTCAACTGCTACACATCATTGCAGAAGTTGAATGAAGACTGCGAGGCGCTGCGGGCCCAACTGAAGAAGCTTGAGGAAGCCGCGCTGCCGATCGCAAGGCTCTTGGTGCCGCACCCGGGAGGCCCGAAGATTGCTCCACTGGTGGATCGCCTGAAGGAAGCCCCAAGCCGGCTGGCGGCTTATGTGAAGCACATGGCGAGGTCGATCCCGAAGCAGATCTTGGCCTTCATGAAGTCCTACTTCCCGAAGGCCCCAGTGGAAGTAGTCGCTAGCGGGGTAGCCGCCAACTGCACTGACGAGAAGTACTCGGAGCTGCTGGAGCAGATGGCTCCCATCGCGGAGCAAGTAGCTGAGAAGCTTAATCTCCAGTAGCCCTTTAATAGGTAGCTAGTAGCCAAAGGTTGTACAAAAACAATTGTAATGAATTGCTTAAGTATCAATGAAAGAAAATTTCCAGCAATGAGTACTCGTAGTCGCGATCTCAGAGTGCGGAGCCCCATCGTGGAGTGGATGCGAGTAGTCGTACTCGTCAGTAGTGGTCTCGTTGAAGGGAGTAGACAGTAAAGAAGTTGATGAACGATCAAACTTTATTACTGAAGAAGTACACCTGGATGGCCAGGGCCGTAGTTACAGAGTAGTTGCCTGGACCCGGAGGCCGCTTACAGCTGAGTAGTGCTAGGGCGGGTAGCCGCTTACAGCAGTAGATCCGTAGGTAGCCGTGTAGGCTGGATTGTAGATCCGTAGGTAGCCGTGTAGGCTGAATCTTAGAGTGTGATCTCTCAGTAGACCGCTGCTAGAGTCCTTGACGCTCGTCGCAGCCCAGGGTCCGTAGGTAGCCGCACGGGCTGGATCCTGGAGAGGAGAAGTCCGGAGACTGGAGCCAGGACTCGGAGGCCGCTTACGGCGAGGGGGGTGTTGATGTAGTCGTGTAGACTTGAACCCCGGAGTAGTCGTGTAGACTAGGCGTAGAATCGACAGAGCTGGTCGACGTTCCACGAGTTGTTGATGTCTTCGCCTTCAAGTGTCCGGGAGGCGGTAGGAGCCCGCCCAGTCACCTTTGCCACGGTGAAGGGACCTTCCCAGGGGGAGCTGAGCTTGTGTAGTCCTTCCGTGTTCTGGATACGGCGGAGGACGAGATCTCCAACGTTGAAGGAGCGTTCCTTGACGTTGCGATCGTGGTAGCGTCGGATACCCTCTAGGTACCTTGCTGATTGGAAGAGGGCGGCGCAGCGAGCTTCTTCGAGGCTATCGATATCAACTCGTCTGCTGTCTTCTGAGACGCCTTCGTCGTAGTGCTCCACTGCTGGCGAGTTCCATATGACGTCGGCAGGGAGAATTGCTTCGGAGCTGTTGAAGGACCGATACGGCGAACCAGAGAGGGGGGGAGTGAATGGGAGCCGATAAAAATTCTTCTCGAAGGAGATGGAAACTCCAACAAGATGAACACGGCTTCCAACACACGTCTCCGACTCACTACCAAGGTTGGTCAAGCCCACGTAGCCACTGGAGTGCCACTGGACCTAGGAACCAACACACCACCTTCCGACCCGAGAAACGCAGCGGAAAAACCAAACCTCGAGCCTACAGACCCACACCGGTCAGACCGGTGAGCACCACCGGTCAGACCGGTCCCTGCTGGTGAAACTGAGCAACTTCCACTAAGTGGCTCTACACCGGTCAGACCGGTGAGACACACCGGTCAGACCGATGGCAGCCTGAAAGCCCCCAAGGCACCAAACAGGCCAACCGACCACCAAACAGACCCAAACTCGAAACAACAGCAACACGGGACAACAACGAACACACCAAGACGTTCACCCGAGCAAAATCCCACAAGAGCTCGTACCGGTCAGACCGGTCAAGAGCACCGGTCAAACCGGTGTAGCCTGGGCAGCTCGGGATGAACAGCACCCGCGGGTCAACTCCCCCAAAACCAAAACCCGATCTCCCGAATCACTCCACGTACTTGAACAAGACTTTGGGGATATCAGGAACACCTCATGAGGAGTCCATAGCCAAGTTTAATCCCACCAAATCTCGTCCAAAAAGGAGGAATCAAAGAAATCCCGCCGGAAGCACTTCCAACCCAAGAACTCAAGAAACCCCAAAATCGAGCACCTTTTCTCACGGATTTGGGAGGGGAATCACAGCCCAAAGAACCACGAAGGGTTCCCACAAATTTCCCCCATCAAATCCCCAAGAGAAAAGTCCCGAAAACAACCCAAAGAAATCACCGAGAGAGGGCTCCGAAAATCACCACCAAGAACAACCGGGAAAAACACATCCAAACCTTGAGGAACCACGCCGAATCATCTATACATGAAACAAAGATTCGTACAAGGTCTAGCAAGCCGCCCGATCATCCATCCCTCTCAACAAGATCTCTCCGTGAAGCTCTCTTGCTAGTCCTAAAGAAAACCTAAGGAAAATAGGTGGAAAATAGGAAAACTAATGAGCTAGGGTTCCAAGAGTTGACTGCCATCCTCTCACCTCTTGGGTTATATGGAGGCAACCGAATGTCTAAAACGCCCTTCTCTACTAACTAGGGATACAAGCCCCTCAAGGGCGGATTTGGAATTCTTGATGTCTTCACCATCGGACGGATGCCCGGCGACCGCACCCTGCATAGCCTCGACGCAAGCCATGCGATCCCGACGCGTGTCCTCTGCTTCGAAGTATCCGGACTGCGTCATCGCACACAGGTCAGACCGGTGCTCCTCACCGGTCAGACCGGTCCCCACCGGTCGAGGCCGGTCAGCGGCTCTGCAGCCTCCATCTTCGGTTCTCCGGTCTTGGCTTTGTGGATCAACCAAGGAACCCAGTGGTTTTCTGGTGAACCACCGGAAACCCCGCAAACTCGGTGTAGCCTCCGCCAATCTCCACTCATGACTCGGCTCCCACGTAGTCCCGGCTCGACCTTGGTTTTGAGGCTCAACCAAGAAACCGTCCACGACTTCATCTTGCTTGTTCATGCCACCATGCGGCCCACACTTGACCCCCGCCGGCCACCGGTCCCTCGAACGAAGCCTACTTGTCTTCTCCACACCCGGAGGCCTCACCGGCGACGACCTTTCGCGCTTGTTCTTCACCCGCACCAACACGAGTCAAGCCGCAACCTCGCACCTCGCAATACTTAGCCAAGAATCAGTCCACACAACGTTGTCAATCACTCATCACACAAGGAAGCGACCATCCACCGGTCCTCGAACCACACATGGTCCTCAATCTCCCCCTTGATGAGTGCATTGACAACACCCACATGAAAGTAACAAGAGTGAAAAGAAAAGGAAAAGAAACGAACAAAAAGAAACTCCAACAAGCGATCGAAAACCAAACAAAGGCAAAGAGCAAGATCACTTGAAGAAGACAAGTCTCGGACCCCTTAGGCAAGGGCAACGACTCGACACATCCGAGACAAAGAAAAGCTCAAGCAAAGAGCGCAAACCACCGAATCAAAGCTCGAACAGCCACAAAGAGCTCCCCCTGCACACATGCAAGCTCCCCCTCGAACCAATGCACCTCCCCCGGACGAATGCATGCAAGACACCACTTGAAACAGACGGCTACAAGGCACTTTCGGCTCACACCGGTCAGACCGGTCATCACCACCGGTCAGACCGGTGCCTAACATGTGTACAGGTCCAGCACTCACACCGGTCAGACCGGTGCTCTTCACCGGTCAGACCGGTGTACAACAGAGCCCAGAAATGGCTCGAAACCACCTGAAAACCTTCTAAACATGTCCAACAAGCCATTTCAAGCTCAAACTTCTCCCCCTTGTTGGCAATGCATGAATCAAGCCAAAATTGCAAAACTTTCAACCTAGAGCTTCTCAAATAGACAAAATTCAACAAAGAATGCTACACATGTCCAAATGAGCAAGTTAGATACTCTCGACTTCGTATCGATCTCAACTACATGATCACCAAGTTTCACAACCATTGGACGAAGCTAAAAAGGATTTTGGCAATTTTGCGAAAAACTTGCCTCTCATGAGCAAATTCCTAAACATGATCAAAGCATATCAAAATGGCAAAGCCACACAAACTTCATGCTAGGACAGCCATTCTAACCATAAGACCATCACAAACACCCACAAGCACCTCATGTCATGTCAAAGCCACCGAGCCATGTGCCTACTTCTATGTATGAGACTTCTCATTGGTAGGCATCATGCAACAGTTTAGCACCCAAAGCAAATTAAATTCAGCACAAATGACATGGGAGCATATTTTCCAAGCAATTTTTCATTTCATTTTCAGATTTGTAAATGGTACATGAAATGTCTTTGCGACAAAAAGGAACTTATGCCCCTCCACAAGATGAAGCAAGAGGGCTAAACATTCATGATGGCAAATGAGCCTTTGGCCCCATATGATCAATAAACTAGCTATCCAACCACAAATTAAGCATAACCAAGCCACTAAAAATGTCAAGAGCATATAAAGGCATTTACACATGAGAGAGCATACATGTGACATTTTTCAAAAGCATAGCTATCAACCATGGATTATTCATCAAGATCATCAAGAGCTAAGCCAAACTAACCATAGCATACCAAACAAGCTCACAAAGACATATATCTCATTCCATGGTGAACAATGTATATGAGAGAAGCTTTTCCTAACCAATGCATATGATACAAAATGCATGCAATGTAAGATACAAGGATGCATATACATCATGTTACATATGCCATGCCAAAATGCAAGAGATGCACAAAGGAAAGCTATACATATGCTACACACCACCGGCTCCTCGAGGGGAGGCAAAATGGGCTCGACACCACCGGCAAAAGAGAGCTCCCACACACCCAACTCAAGAAATCAAACACACACCAAGTTCCCCCCGCAAACGAGTGAAAGTTGCTTGATCTAGGGGTTTGGTGAAAATATCGGCCAGTTGGTCATGTGTGGGTACATGGATCAAAGCTATCTTCCCTTTCTCTACGTTGTCTCTCAGGAAATGATACCTCACTTCTATGTGTTTGGTTTTGGAATGGAGCACCGGGTTCTTTGCAACGCTTATGGCACCGGTGCTATCACATTGAAGTGGGACATGGGTATACTCCTCACCAAAGTCACTCATGGTGTAGGTGATCCAAAGGAGCCGAGAGCAACAACTAGCGGCGGCAACATACTCGGCCTCGGTCGTGGATTGAGCAACACTCGACCGCTTGCGGGGAAGACCAAGACACCAAAGAAGAACCCAAAAACGCGGCAAGTCCCGAAGTGGACTTCCTATCCAACCGACACCGGCAAAATCCGCGTCTGAAAAACCATGAAGCGCCAAAGAAGAGGACGCGGAGTACCAAAGGCCGAAGTCGGGAGTGTGACGCAAGTACCTGAAAATTCTCTTCACTGCTTGCCGATGCGAAGTCCTTGGAGACGCTTGAAAACGAGCGCACAGACACACCGAGAACTGTATGTCTGGCCTCGTCGCCGTCAAGTAGAGGAGTGACCCGATCATGCTCCGGTACTCCTTCTGGTCCATGTGTTCACCTTCCTCGTCCGCATCAAGAGCCGCAGTCGTACTCATCGGCATCGTCATAGCCTTGGAGTCCTCCAACTTGAACTTCCGCACAATGTCCTTGGTGTACTTAGCCTGGTGCACAAATGTTCCTTCCTTTGATTGCTTGATTTGTAGCCTGAGGAAGAACTGCAACTCACCCATCATGCTCATCTCGAACTCCCTGCTCATATCATCTGCAAACCTTGCAACAAGAGAGTTAGACGAGCCACCAAAGACAATATCATCCATGTACACCTGCTCATATCAGGATATCTCCGCCCCTCGCCCTCAAAAAAACAAGGTCTGATCGACCTTCCCCATCTCAAAACCTCTCTCAAACAAGAACCCCCTCAACCTGCCATACCAAGCTCTAGGCGCCTGCTTCAACCCATACAGCGCCTTCCTCAACTTGTACACCCGGTGGGGGTACTTCTCACTCTCAAACCCCAGAGGTTGCCTCACATACACTTCTTCCTCCAACACACCATTCAGGAAAGCACTCTTCACATCCATTTGGTGCAACTTGAACCCTTTAGCCACGGAAAAGGCTAGAAGGATCCTAATCGCCTCCAAACGGGCTACGGGAGCAAAGGTCTCCTCGTAGTCGATCCCCTCCTTTCGATCGAACCCTTGAGCAACAAGTCTCGACTTGTTCCTCACAACCTCACCCTTCTCTCCCTCTTTGTTTTTCCACACCCACTTTGTACCAATCGGCTTACACCACGGGGGAGGATCAACCAACTACCACACCGATTCCTCTCAAAGTTCTCCAACTCCTCATGCATCGAGTTAACCCAATTGTGATCGGATAGTGCGTGTCCAATGTCTTTGGGCTCAAAAGAAGCAACAAACGCAACATGAGCGAAATGGGAATTGTTTCGAACCCTCGACCGTGTAGTGCGTTCATTCATGTCGCCGATAATCCTCGAAGCTGGGTGATCCACTTGAACTCGCCGGGGAGGTTCTCGCCTCGAAGCTACCTCCCCCTCAACATCAGCTTCTCCTCGTTCTTGATTTGTCGTCGTAGGTGTAGCAGAGGGTCCATCCATCATCGTAGTCGAAGTAGTGGGTACATGTTCTGCCGGGGGCACCGCACCTCCATCCTCATCATCTCCATGTTCATGCTCCTCCTCCTGAAAGATCTCCTCGCCAAGCTCATCATCACCGCACACTCAAAGACAAGCCGACTACGTGGCTCGTCTCGTCGAAGGTTACCTCGCAAGTCTCCACGATTTGGTTAGTTTCAAGATGGAGCACACGATATGCTCTAGAATGAGATGCATAACCAAAGAAAATGCCATCGACAGACCTAGCCTCAAACTTATCCAACTTCCTGCCTTTCTTCAGAATGAAAGACTTGCAACCAAAGACATGGAAGTGACTCACCTTGGGTGTGCGACCATGCATCAACTCATAGCATGTCTTCTTCTTGTGCACTCTGAGGTATATCCTGTTCGACACATAGCACGCGGTATTCACCGCCTCAGCCCAATACCTACTCGGAGTCCTATGCTCATCAAGCATCGTCCGAGCCATCTCGCACAAGGTCCTGTTCTTCCTTTCCACAACACCATTCTGGGGAGGCGTATACGGACTCGAAAACTGGTGCTCAAGACCCAAGTCATGGCAAAAGGTTTCAAAATGAGAGTTCTTGAATTCCGAGCCATTATCACTACGGATAGCTCGTATGGCATCTCCGTGCCTCTCGTTCCTCAACCTCAAGACTAGATCTCGAACAAAACCAAACGTCTCCCCCTTATCCTCAAGAAAGAACACCCACGCATACCGAGAATAGTCGTCCACCACAACAAGGACATACCACTTCCCACCCGCGGGATCGCACACGAGCTGGGCCAACAAGGTCCATATGGAGCAGCTCGCATGGACGCTCAGTCATCACATCGGTGAGAGGCGGGTGAGAAGAGGCCACCATCTTGGCATGCCTACACGTAGCACAAACCAACTCTTTCTGAAGCCTCAACCGTGGCAATCCTCGGACCAAATTGAGTTTACTCAAGCGAGACAAAAGGTCAAAGCTCAAGTGACCCAACTTCCTATGCCACTTCCACAACTCACTCGAAGAACCAGCCAAGAAACAACGCTCCACACCCGAAGACTGAGAAAAATCAGCACGAAACACCTGACCCTCGGGAACGACCATACAGACAAGGTCCCCTCGAGAGTCCACAATCCGAGAACCACCCGGCCGAAACAACACCTCAAAACCCTCATCCAACAACTGGGACACAGAAAGCAAATTGTACCCCAGCGATTGAACAAGAGCAACACGCCTCAGAGTGATCTTGTCACTCACTTTGATCTCACCTTCTGAAAGCACACGCCCACGCCCATTGTCCCCAAAGGTGATGTACCTCTTCGTCACCACCGGGACGAGACTTGAGAACCACCCCCTGTCTCCGGTCATATGCCTCGAGCAACCGGAGTCAATCAACCAAATGTTCTTCAAGTCTCCCACCTGAAATTCAAAAATAAGCACGTGAGCGAACAAACGACTCAGCACTGGGGTTAGCACCAAAAGAGGAAAACCAGTGCCGAGCCATTTGCTCGAAAGTGGGGTTAGCACCAACCAAAGCATCTCTCCTACCAAAGCTACCTCCACGAACACCACCACGGTAACCACCCTGAGGGAACCACCCCTCTCTGCCTGGAGGAGGACCAAATCCACGCAAGAAAGCCCGTGGAACGTCCTTCCTCTCCAACTCAAAGCCACGACTCCTCCGATCCCCATATTGAGCACGACGAGAAGAATGCCTAGCAAACTGACCACCTGCACCCTTTCCAGCCCAAGCACCAGAACCACGACCACCAGAAACAACCCTCGCACCTGTACGAGCTCGAAACCCAAACAATTTGTCCGTCCGGGCTCGCACCGGGCCGATCGGTGCCCCACACCGGCCCGACCGGTGTGACCGGGGCGCGAGCCGCCTCCAACAGCCTTCCGCTCTCCCCAAGCCCGAACTGTCCTCACACTTGCCTTGGCCCTAGGCATCTGCACACGAGGCTCAAGTACACTTGCCTTGTCCTTGTTAGCCCACTCCTTTGCCATTCTCTCCTTGTCGGGCATACACCCCGGGTACTCATGCAGGGAAGGAAGAAGAGTAGAAGACGGACTCCTAGTAGAATTCCCCTGTACTCCTACTAGGACTCGCTCTATGTAATCGTACTAGGACTCCTGCCTTGTAACCGACTAGGAACCCGCCCCCTGGACTATATAAAGGAGGGCCGGGTACCTAGGAGGACATCCACGATCCCTCCGGGGATCAACAACACCAAGCGCAGGGCGCAATACTACACCAAATAGGACGTAGGGTAGCTACTCCGGCTACCCGAACCTGTATAAATCTCGTGTCTTGTGTCCTCGCGCGTACCTTCGGGTTCCAGATCATGGCGATCCTCTCCTTCTACCTTGCTGCGGGTACCTCCCATGGAGGTCGAGTGGTTTAAACACCGACAGCTGGCGCCCACCGTGGGGCCATCGTCACGATCATCAGGCGAATTTGAAGGACTTCTTCTTCGAAATCAATCTACTCGTCTCAATGGCTTCTACAACGACTAACCGGCGAGTCGGCGCACTATCGCACGTAATCAGAACCAAGATTCAGGCGTAGCGTACCAAGAGTCCAAGACCGAGGCGGAATCCACATCATTTTTTGCCATCTCGGAGTCCAAGTCCGACCAGAGCACAATCCTGAGATGTCAAGTCGAAAGCTGCAGCACAACACTAGCCGTGTTCGTACTCATCAAGAGAGACAGAGCTGCCACGTCCCTCCCTTGCTGAGTGCTTAAAAATTAATTTGTGGAGCATTGCTACTCACATACACAAAGACATACCAAGAGACTTCTAAATCTTTGCTTGGTGCACACGACAAGACGTACACAAGTACAACTGCATCGTCAAGCGGCCTCACTGGCCCTACATCAACTTCGTCGTTCGCTGCGACTACTCGTCACCCCGTCGCACGGGCTCTACATCAACTTCGCCGTGCATCCCGACTACTCGTCACCGGCCGCACAGGCTCTACGTCAACCTCGCAGTGTGCCGCGAGTACTCGTCTCTCGGCCGCAGCGGCTCTACATCGACTACGTCGTACGCCGCCACGACGTCATTTTCTGGGCGTAGGACTACTTCGACTACTCATCTCGACTGGTTTCAACTAGAAAACTAGTCGAGGAGGGCTCCTGCGACATCAACAACTAGTCGGATCCACCTCCGACTAGTCGACTTCAGCAACAACCATCGCGGCTCCATCACCAACCGCCACGGCTTCGTCGACACTCGTCCGCGAATCAAGCTAAGTCACTTATTTCAATAATTATTTCTTCTTCGGCTTGTTTTCCGCATACAGGAACCAACGCTGAACACTACTTCGTGTACGCCTCTCAACGGCTACCTGCCAGCAGAGCTACACCGTGCCAGCTATTCTTTGGGGATGTTGACTGCTGCCACAGGCTTGGTGCACCAAATTAGGAGGCTCTTGCCACGACGTTTCGTGTACTGAGTGCTGGAGGTGCACAACTACACCCTGAGGAGGCACTGCGCAATCCTGCTCTCCGCCATGCGGAACAACGAGCAATCGTGCTCTCTCTTGTCGCCATGTCGACTACCTTCGTCTACCTCTTAATGGTCTCGCTACAGTAGCACACGCCTTGATCCGCGCAAAGCCTCGACTCTCCTGTCATGCCTCCACGTCCCCAGCGACTACGGCTAAACAGGCTCCTCAGAGACCGGGCGCTTAAACCAGCTCTCCTGTCATGCCTCCACGCCCCCAGCGGCTATGGCTAAACAGCGACCACAGAGACTGGGCGCTAAACCGCATCAGGCTAACTACTCGACGCCTAACGACCACAACAAGAGCATGACACATGACATTTACATCTATATTCATATTTGTATTTGTCATTTGTAGATTCAATTTCTACAAAAATGCTACATAATGTACGCATCTCTACTTTCAAGTCAAGCTTCGGCGACGACTTCCAGTACGCTCCGCGTACCTCCACCGGCGCGGCTAGTTCCCAAACTCGGGGGCTACGCACCAAATTACTACTCGATGACAACTCGAGTAGTCTCCGCCAGCTCTCTAGCTCGGGGGCTCAGCACCAACAACTACTCAACGTGGCTCCTACGGCTCTCTTGGCGACGAGCTCGGGGGCTGAACGCTACAAGAGTACTCAGATGATGGCTTTCGCGAACACTGAAGACCCTTGGATTGATTACCTAATCATTTCAAGGCTCGGGGGCTACTAGGCTACACCCATCAGTTGATTTTTTCAAGACGGAAGCAGAATCAAGATTGACCCTCAGCCAGAGTCTACAACTCAACCTAAGGCTCGGGGGCTACTCCATATGGAGTGCGATTTTGCAACCGCACTTCCATATAATCTCGACTTCAAGACTGATGAGCTGGACCACCTTCCAGCCTCGCGGCAGTTCAAGTACTATTGAAGACTTCTCCAAGCAGTACTCGAGGACGCTCAAGAACTACTCGAAGAGGCTTCAAGACTACTCGAACTACTACTCTCGACTCCAACGTGCTCGGGGGCTTGTCGGGCATACACCCCGGGTACTCATGCAAGGAAGGAAGAAGAGTAGCAGACGAACTCCTAGTAGAATTCCCCTGTACTCCTACTAGGACTCGCTCTATGTAATCGTACTAGGACTCCTGCCTTGTAACCGACTAGGAACCCGCCCCCTGGACTATATAAAGGAGGGCCGGGTACCTAGGAGGACATCCACGATCCCTCCGGGGATCAACAACACCAAGCGCAGGGCGCAATACTACCCCAAACAGGACGTAGGGTAGCTACTCCGGCTACCCGAACCTGTATAAATCTCGTGTCTTGTGTCCTCGCGCGTACCTTCGGGTTCCAGATCATGGCGATCCTCACCTTCTACCTTGTTGCGGGTACCTCCCATGGAGGTCGAGTGGTTTAAACACCGACACTCCTCACGCTTCCTCTTGAAGCAAAACTCCTCCTTATGGCCATCTCTCCCACAATAGCCACAATGGAACCTCACAAGCTTAGGCTTAGGCTTGGGATGTGGCTTCCCACTTGGTTTCTCTCCACTCAAACCCTCCACCGGTTTCTCACCACTAGCCTTCTCACTCTCCTTCCCAGAGAACACTTTCCCCGAAGTGCTCACAAACCTGATAGGCTTTTGTAGGTCGTTTGTGGGTGTAGGAAACACGGGTGGAGCAGGGGTTGTGTCTAGTCGGTTCCTAAGATGGTTAGGTTTTGGAGGGAAATCATTTTTGTGGTGGGTTTTTGGTGGCTCCGGGATATTCTCTCCACTTCCCTCACCAACCTTGTTTGCCCCAAGTCCCTCACCATCTTGCCTCTTAAAGTCCTCGATCATCATCCTCAACTGAGGCTCATGACCGGACAACCAACCCATCAACTTCCTCAAATCATCATTCTCATCCTGCAAACGATCAACATAATGTGCAAGCTCCAAATTTTTCAATGCATGCATTTCACAGGTAGAGCAAGATGTAGGCATGGGTTCCTTCAATTTAGCCTCAAGAGAACTAGTGTAAGCATGCATCTCATCAATCTTAGCATGCAAAACAGGGCAAGAAGTGCAAGCACCTAGCAAAGCAGGTCTAGACTTAAGCTCAGCCACTTCAACCATAAGCACATCTAGTTCCTCACACTTGGAGGCATGTTTCTCCTTAAACAAAGCAAGATCAGCAAGGAATATGGAGCAATCAGCATAATCATTCTCATCAGAAACAACAGGGCTAGCCTTAAGGGAATCAATCTCAAGCTTGCTATCAAGCACCTGTGTCTCTAGCTCAGCCACTCTAGTCCTAGCATCCTCGAGTGAAGCCCTAAGCTCTTTCCTCATTTTCTTGGCCTCTCTAAGCATGTCATCACGGTTATCAAGAAAAGAGCCAAGCCTCTCATTCTCCTGGCGCAAGAAGGGAAGTTCATCACGCACCTCGTCGTCGGACTCAGAGTCCGAGTCGCTCTGTGTGCTCTTCTTGCTGCCGGAGCCATGGTGCAGAAGCCGTCTCTTGCGAAGCAGCTCAGCCCGCTCAGGTTCTTGGACGACTTCTTGTTCTTGCGACGGTCTCCCTCGTCTTCACTGCTGCTCGAGCTCGAGGTGGAGTACGCAGAACTGGAGTCGACGTCGCTCGCTCCAACCATCGCTCGGGCCTTGACTCGGCTCTCCTTCTTCCTCGATCGTCGCTCGTCCTTGTACTTGTTCTTGTGCTTGCTCTTGTGGTCACGCCTCGAACGGTACTTGCCATCCATCCTCGGCTTGTGCTTGTAGCTGTCCTTGTTCTCGGCCTTCTCCGGGCAGTCGGCGATGAAGTGTCCCGGCTTGCCGCACTGGAAGCAAGTCCTCGTGTTCCTCCTCATGTTCACGCGGTTCTCGTGCAGCCTCTCGAACCGCCTCGTCAACAGCGCCAGCTCGTCCTCTCCAAGGTCATCAAACTCCTCATCTGGCATAGACATCAAGGAGGAAAAAGAGAACATCCTGGTGGATGGGTCAGAATTAGCCTTTCCTTTGGAACCACCAACGAGGGCAAGACTATGGGAATCAGTCGGTCCCTCGAGCTTGGCAGTCATGCCCCTATCCACCTCAGCCGACTTGAGCTTCGAGAACAGCTCATTCACCGTCAGAGTGTCATACTTCTCCGACTCCACAATGGCCTCGAACTTTCCGCCCCATATCATACGATCCAAAGAATGTAAGAGCTTGACCGCTCTATCATGATCATCGTACGGGAGCACGTCCACATTGGCCCTCATGTTGTTCACAACCACCGTGAACCTCTGAAACAAGGCATCGATGGACTCACCGGGGAGATGAGTGAAGTTCTCATACTCTCTCCGGTAGGTCGCATACATCCGTGCCTGAACCTGGGCGTTCCCAACATGAGCCTCCTTCAACACCGCCCAAATCCTACAAGCCAAGTGCTCGGTGTGCACCCGATCGAACTCAGGCTGACACAAAGCATGAAACAAGTAGTCGACCACCTTATTGTTGGCATCGAATCTGTCCCTCGATCCTGGAGCGAGGAAGTCCATCGGCTGGACATAGCCTGTGTCCACCGTGACATCCCAAAGGATCTGACCCTTTCCGCGGAGAAATGCACCCATCCGCTTGCTCCACATCTGGTAGTTCTTGCCATCGAAGTGTGGAGGACCCGAACCCTGTTCCTGGTACGCCATCCTTGGATCTTAGACTGGTTAGAGTCAATAAAGACCCGAACCGGCTCTGATACCACTTGAAGGACCGATACGGCGAACCAGAGAGGAGGGGAGTGAATGGGAGCCGATAAAAATTCTTCTCGAAGGAGATGGAAACTCCAACAAGATGAACACGGCTTCCAACACACGTCTGCGACTCACTACCAAGGTTGGTCAAGCCCACGTAACCACTAGAGTGCCACTGGACCTAGGAACCAACACACCACCTTCCGACCCGAGAAACGCAGCGGAAAAACCAAACCTCGAGCCTACAGACCCACACCGGTCAGGCTGGTGAGCACCACCGGTCAGACCGGTCCCTGCTGGTGATACTGAGCAACTTCCACTAAGTGGCTCTACACCGGTCAGACCGGTGAGACACACCGGTCAGACCAATGGCAGCCTGAAAGCCCCCAAGGCACCAAACAGGCCAACCGACCACCAAACAGACCCAAACTCGAAACAACAGCAACACGGGACAACAACGAACACACCAAGACGTTCACCCGAGCAAAATCCCACAAGAGCTCGCACCGGTCAGACCGGTCAAGAGCACCGGTCAGACCGGTGTAGCCTGGGCAGCTCGGGATGAACAGCACCCGCGGGTCAACTCCCCCAAAACCAAAACCCGATCTCCCGAATCACTCCACAGACTTGAACAAGACTTTGGGGATATCAGGAACACCTAATCAGGAGTCCATAGCCAAGTTTAATCCCACCAAATCTCGTCAAAAAAGGAGGAATCAAAGAAATCCCGCCGGAAGCACTTCCAACCCAAGAACTCAAGAAACCCCAAAATCGAGCACATTTTCTCACGGATTTGGGAGGGGAATCACAGCCCAAAGAACCATGAAGGGTTCCCACAAATTTCCCCCATCAAATCCCCAAGAGAAAAGTCCCGAAAACAACTCAAAGAAATCACCAAGAGAGGGCTCCGAAAATCACCACCAAGAACAACCGGGGAAAACACATCCAAACATTTAGGAACCACGCCGAATCATCTATACATGAAACAAAGATTCGTAAAAGGTCTAGCAAGCCGCCCGATCATCCATCCCTCTCAACAAGATCTCTCCGTGAAGCTCTCTTGCTAGTCCTAAAGAAAACCTAAGGAAAATAGGTGGAAAATAGGAAAACTAATGAGCTAGGGTTCCAAGAGTTGGCTGCCATCCTCTCACCTCTTGGGTTATATGGAGGCAACCTAATGTCTAAAACGCCCTTCTCTACTAACTAGGGATACAAGCCCCTCAAGGGCGGATTTGGAATTCTTGATATCTTCACCATCGGACGGATGCCCGGCGACCGCACCCTGCGTAGCCTCGACGCAAGCCATGCGATCCCGACGCGTGTCCTCCGCTTCGAAGTATCTGGACTGCGTCGTCGCACGTGGGTCAGACCGGTGCTCCTCACCGGTCAGACCGGTCCCCACCAGTCAGACCGGTCAGACCCACCGGTCAGACCGGTCTGGCGCTGTTGCAGCTCCGTCTTCGGTTCTCCGATCTTGGCTTTGTGGATCAACCAAGGAACCTAGTGGTTTTCTGGTGAACCACCGGAAACTCCGCGAACTCGGTGTAGCCTCCGCCAATCTCCACTCATGACTCGGCTCCCACGTAGTCCCGGCTCGACCTTGGTTTTGAGGCTCAACCAAGAAACCGTCCACGACTTCATCTTGCTGTTCATGCCACCATGCGGCCGACACTTGACCCCGCTGGCCACCGGGTCCCTCGAACGAAGCCTACTTGTCTTCTCCACACCTGGAGGCCTCACCGGCGACGACCTTTCGCGCTTGTTCTTCACCTGCACCAACACGAGTCAAGCCGCAACCTGCACCTACAATACTTAGCCAAGAATCAGTCCACACAATGTTGTCAATCACTCATCACACAAGGAAGCGATCATCCACCGGTCCTCGAACCACACATGGTCCTCAGCAGTAGACCAGGAAGTAAGGGGATTGCCCCGTTGGCTTGGATGGCTGAGTCCGTAGCCCCCACATTGCGTTGGGTAGTTCCTTGATCCACTTGCCCCCTTTGGAGTTAGCAGCGTCGTGCAGCCGCTTTTTGAGAGCGTCGAGCACCATCCCGTTGGCGCGCTCAACTTGTCCGTTGGCCCGAGGATGGGCAACTGAGACGTATCGTACGTCGATCCCACTGTTCTCGCAGTACTCCCAGAACTGGTGATTGTTGAAGTTGGAGCCCAGGTCCATGATGATGCGGTGGGGTAGTCTGTAGCGGTGTACGAGTTCATCCAGGAAGTCGAGTACTCTGTCAGCCTTGGGGCATGTGACCGGCTTGACCTCGATCCACTTGGTGAACTTGTCGATGGCCACCAATACCCTGTTGAAACCTCCTGGCGCAGTTGGCAGTGGCCCAATCATGTCGAGCCCCCAGCAGGCAAAGGGCTAGGTTGGCGGTATGGTGACTAGCTTGTAGGCTGGGACGTGTTGCTGCTTGGCGAAGTACTGGCATCCTTGGCACCTTCTGACGAGTTCTTCGTCATCGCCCAGAGCTGTGGGCCAGTAGAAAGCTCGCCGGAAGGCCTTGCTAACCAGCGTGCGTGAGGACGCGTGGTTGCCGCAGACACCCTTGTGGATCTCCTCCAAGATGTCCTTGCCTTCTTCACGAGGGACGCACTTCATGAGTACTCTAGAAGATGTGCCCCGCTTGTAAAGCTTGTCTCCGACGAGGACGTAGGACTTGGCGCGGCGGACGAGCTGCTCAGCCGAGTTCTTGTCGGAGGGGACCTTCTGCTCGCTGAGGTAGTCGATGAAGGGTTACCTCCAGTCCACGTCGATCATCATGACCTCCTACCCGGCTGGTGGGTGAGCTGGGACAGTGGTCGGTGGCGCCGGCTCCGAGATGGATGGCGCATGAAGCTCGTGAACGAAGATACCCGCTGGTACTTGAGCGCGGGTAGATCCAAGCTTCGAGAGGACGTCCGCTGCAACGTTGTTGTCGCGGACGATGTGGTGGAACTCGAGACCGTAGAACTTGTTCTCGAGCTTGCGGACTTCTAGGCAGTAGGCATCTATGTTCTCCTTGTTGCGGTCCCAAGACTTGTTGACTTGGTTGATGACCACTGAGGAGTCGCCGTAGACTAGTAGCCGCTTGATGCCCAATGAAGCCGCGAGGCGTAGCCCGTGTAGAAGAGCTTCGTACTCGGCTTCGTGGTTTGAGACCTTCCAGAAGATCTGTAGGACGTACTTGAGTTGTTCGCCTGTTGGAGAGATCAGGAGTACCCCTGCGCCTGCGCCCTCAAGGTTGAGTGAGCCGTGGAAGTACGTCACCCAATGCTCTGGTCGCACCGTGGGAGTAGGTAGCTGGTTCTCCCGCCACTCTGCCATGAAGTCGACTAGTGCCTGCGACTTGATGGCTGTGCGTGGCTTGAAGTCGATAGTGAGGGCGCTGAGCTCGACCGCCCACTTGGAGATTCTTCCAGTGGCGTCTTGGTTCCGCAGGATGTCGCCGAGCGGGTAGTCGGTGACAACGGAGATCGAGTACTCCTGGAAGTAGTGTCGTAGCTTCCGCGAGGTGATGAGTAATTCGTACAGGAGCTTCTGCACAGGCTGATAGCGGGCCTTGGACTCTGATAGAACCTCGCTGACGAAGTATACTGGGCGCTGGACTGGATAGGCGTGGCCGTCTTCCCGCTGCTCGACAACGATGGCAGTACTGACCACGTGGGTAGTCGCAGCGAGGTAGAGCAGTAGCTGCTCGCCCTTGTGAGGAGCCGTGAGGATCGGTGGCTTCGATAGGAAGTCCTTGAGCTAGGCAAGGGCTTGATCTGCCTCTGGAGTCCACACGAACTTCTCTTGATGCTTGAGTTGTTTGAAGAAGGGGAGTCCCCGTTCTCCTAGCTTCGAGATAAATCTGTTCAGTGCCACCATGCACCCTGTCAGCTTCTGGACATCTTTGATGCTCGTGGGAGCTTTCATGCTGGTGATGGCGGAGACCTTCTCGGGGTTGGCTTCGATGCCGCGCTGGCTAATGATGAAGCCGAGTAGTTTGCCCGAAGGTACACCGAAGACACACTTGTTCGGGTTGAGCTTCCAGTGGTACTCGCGCAGAGATGCGAAAGTCTCTTCAAGGTCGTCGATGAGGGTACTGGAGTTTCTGGTCTTGACGACCACGTCATCCACGTAGGCTTCAACGTTCTTGTTGAGTTGCCTTTTGAAACAGGCCTGGATAGCTCGTTGATAGGTGGCGCCGGCATTCTTCAATCCGAAGGACATGGTCGTATAGCAGTACACGCCAAACGGGGTGATGAACGCAGTCTTCTCCTGGTCTTCTTCCTTGATCGCGATTTGGTGGTACCCGGAGTAGCAATCGAGGAAGCAGAGCAGGTCGCAGCCTGCCCTGGAGTCGATGACTTGATCAATCTGCGGCAACCCGAAGGGATCCTTGGGGCAGTGCTTGTTGAGGTCGGTGTAGTCAACGCACATCCTCCACTCGTTCGAGTTCTTCTTGCGGACGAGGACGGGGTTGCCGAGCCACTCAGGATGGAAGACTTCTCTGATGAAGCCAGCCGCGAGTAGTTTGGCGAGTTCCTTCTTGATGGCGTCCTGTCTGTCGTCGGCAAAGCATCGGAGGTGTTGTCGCTTGGGGGTGGCCATAGGATGGACGTTGAGGCAGTGCTCAATCAGCTCCCTGGGCACTTCTGGCATGTCCGCTGGCTTCCACGCGAAGATGTCGCGGTTAGCCCGAAGGAAGCTGATGAGCGCGTCTTCCTATTTGGGGTCGAGGCCAGCCCCGATGGTGGTGGTCTTGCTGGGATCGCCTGTTCCGAGGTCGATCGTCTTGACGAGTACCTCCTCAGGTGGCTGAGGCTTGTTGGCGCTGTCAGACTTCCCTGGGATGTCGAGTTCACCTGTAGCAAGCTTCTTCGACGCGGCGTAGACCTCCATCATCGCGTTTGGTACTTGGTTCGTAGAGGCGATCTCCACGGCTTCTGTGTCGCAGTCGTGAGAGATCTTCAAGTCCCCTTGAAGGGAGAGTACACCAGCTGGGCTTGGCATTTTGAGTACCAAGTAGTTGTAGTGGGGCACCGCCATGAACTTGGCGATGGCTGGTCTGCCGAGGATGGCGTGGTAGGAAGTCTCGAAGTTCGCGACCTCGAACTTGATGTACTCGGTACGGTAATTGTCCCGAGATGCCCCGAAGGTAAACGATGCCGTAGAAGGGCGTGTTGCTCTTGGTGAGCATGTGAGTGATGTCGAGCTTCATTTTCTTCAAGGTCTTGGTGAAAAGGACGTTGAGCCCGCTTCCACCGTCGATGAGCACCTTGTTGAGTTTGGAGCCCGCGACCACTGGCTTCAGGACGAGGGGGAACCGCCCTGGTTCGGAGAAGCTGGTTCATTGATCCGCGCGGGAGAAGGTGATGGGTACCTCCGACCACCTGAGGGGGGTCGGGACCACTGGCTCAATGGACATGACTTCACGACGGGTAGCCTTCTGCTCCCGCCTGCTGGGCAATCCGCCGAAGAGGATGTTGACAGTCTTGTCTGGCTCCTGGAAGACGTTGTTGTCGCCGTCCTTCTTCTTGCCCTTTTGGTCGTGAGGGTGCGGTGGCTCTGGCGTATCCTTGAGTGCATGCCTGAGTTGGTAGCACTGCTGGGTGGTGTGGTTGCCGTTTGGATGCCACGGGCACTTCTCCTTCAGCAGGTCTTTGAAACTGCCGGAGTTCTTCTTCGAGTTCCCTTTCGCAGGGCGCTAGATAGCCGTGACAGTGTTGTCTGGCTTGCGCTTGCGGTTGGGACCTGAGTAGTTGTTGTTGTTGTTGTTGCGGCCGCCTTGGTTCGCGTTGCTGCCGCTGCCGCCGCCCTGGTTCTGCTTGGTCTTGCCACAGATGACGTCGTACTTGGCATTGGCCTTGTCTTCTTCATCCGCCCAGGACGTGATCATGTCCTTGAGGTGGGGGATGGACCTGGGGCGGCGACGACCAAAGTCTTCGAAGGTGCGGCGGTGATAGAGACCGTCTTGGAAGAGGTCGATGACCTCCTTGTCGGTGACGTCGACGACGGTAGCACGCTTGTCGAAAAAGTGGCGCATGTACTTACGGAGGGTCTCGCCTTGTTCCTGCTTGATCATGGCCAGGTCCATGCGAGTACCCGATCGGCCCATGGCACCCGCGAAGTTACTGGTGAACCGCTCCTTCGCTCGGTCCCACTTGTCGATCGAGTGCTTGTCCGGCCGACTCGAGCCATGTGAGTGGAGCCTGGTCCGAGCGGGAAGGGGAAGTAGAGGCACTTGGTGTCGCTGTTGCCGCCAGCGTTCTCGATGGAGAGGGCGTAGCACCTGAGCCACTGGATGGGATCCTGCTTCGCATCGTACTTGGTGATCCCCAAAGGCTTGAACTTGTCGGGGAGGAGCAAGTTGCGAAGTCGAGGTGAGAAGGTGGGGAAGCCGTCGCCGTCGGCCGCGGTGGTCGACTTCTTCCGCCGCAGCTCCTCAATCTTCTGGCGGGCATCGTACCCGCCCTGTGAGGCGCGGAAGCGTGGCGTTCGCGTGGCCTCGGCCGCCGCGACCGCCGCCTCCGCCCGCCCTCCTATTGGCTCCATGGTTGGAGCTTCCGCCGTCGCTGCCGCCGCCGTCGGGGTCGTTGCCGCCGCCGCCGGCCGGAGCACGGTGGGGGACGACCTCACGGTTGCTGTTGTCGCGCTTTGGGGTCCGCCGGCGTTGGAGCGACGACGGTTGGGCTCGGCTGGGAGGTCAGCTTGAGTACGGTTAGGACCGTTGTTTGCGCTGCGACTTGTGGCTTCATTGTTGCGGGGTCTGGCTGGAGGAGGCTGGTTGACTCTGTTGTCGACCCGCATGAAGTAGGCGTCTTCAGCGAGCTTGGCGATGACCTCTCCAGCGCGTATGCCCTGAGCCTGGCGTGCGATCGCTGTGATCGACATGAGGCATTGCTCAGGGGTAGTGTGTACTCTGCTCTCGATCGCCTTGAGAGCTTCCGCAAGGTTGCGGACGGGGAAGTTGTCGCGGAGGCGCCGGCAACGTTTGCTGCGCTTCCGGTTACGCTCACGTCGAGCGTCTCTGTCTGCAGGGTTCTCGTTCGGTGGAGCATCAGCAGAGAGCTCGTCGGAGGAGATGTCTTCCACGTACTTGTCCTGAGTCGTGCCTGAAGGCCCTGGGGTGTCGCCGGCAGCCATGAAGACTTCGCAATCGGGGGTGCCAAGGCTGGACTCAGAGGGTGCCACCTCAGTTGGTGTGCTTGAGTCAGCCCGGGCTAGGGGTGTCCCCACCTGGAACGGTAGTGAGTCGATGTAAGCAACGTAGCGTGAGTCTCCTCTTATCAGGTCGGCAGGCTTGCGGTCTGGCAGTAGACGAATCTTCCGGCCGGTGTGGATGTTATAACCAGCCCAGAGGCTGGCCCTGACAAGGGAAGCTCAGTGGAGTTGTCTTCGGCTCGGGCTCCTCAGGGTCCGATCCGAAGTCGAACTCGTAGTCCGGGTTCGAGTAGAACTCGGAGAGAGGGCTGGAGTCCAAAGCGAGGCCGGGGGCGGAATCGGAGTCCGAGTTGTACTCGGGTACGGGCTCCTTGCCAGCCCGGCGTGAAGAGGGAGCCCCCGTGCGGGCCCAGCTGAGGGTGCGGGGACCACGCGCGGAGCGCTCACGAGGTGCGGGGACCGCCTGCGATGGCTGAGTAGCCGGCTCGCAAGAGATGGCCCATGGAGACGTCAAGTTCGAGTTGGAAGCAGACTCGAGCTCGAAGTCAGCGTGGTGGTTGAAGAGCGAAATTTCGCCGAATTTGCCGGCGAGTTCGCCTGTGACGACTTTTGGAAGCGTCACGAGGCCAGTCTTCGGGTTGGGCGGCATGGTGAGGCGGCGCTGAAAAGAGCCCGCGCCGTCTGCAGTGCAGACCCAGGCGCCGAACACGAAGGTGTCGCCGCGGTTGAAGGCGACGGTTGGCTTGAAGTAGACGGGAGCCGTCGAGTTCGCCATGTGATCTCGGGCGAGAGCCCCTACCTGGCGCGCCAGCTGTCGGTGTTTTAGACCGGCAACCTACTAAGGGGAGTACCCGAAGTAGATGAATGTGGCCTCGCCGAGATCGGTAACTCGAAGGAAGAGACACGTGGCACACAATTTAGACAGGTTCGGGCCGCGAGGTGCGTAATACCCTACGTCATGTATGCTGCGTAGCTCTGGATTGATTGGGCACGATTACAAGATGGTGCAATAGTGCGCCGTGGGTTGTATGAGATGAGATGATCCCAGAGATCGGTCCCTGCCTCGCCTTATATAGTCCGGGAGGCAGGGTTACAAGTCGGAGTAGGGAGAGAGTACTAGTCGAGTACGTCTAGGAGTCTTCCATACAGTGCGGGACATGTACAGCTTCCTAACCGAGTACTTCTCCTCTGCAGTCCTTGTGCTCCACGCCTTCAGGTGCCGTGTAGCGCAAGCCGGGTAGTCCCAGGGGCCCACCGGGTATTCGGTCCTGGTACCCAGCGAAGTAGTGGGCCCAGGGAGGTCCATACGACATGGAGATGAATGGAATCGGCAATGGCGTCGCCGTGGCCGTCGAGGCGCTCCAGGATGACCTCGATGTCGTCGACGTCCTCCGGTGTGCCACCATGGAAACCGCGCAGCCTCGTGGAGTAGTCGGCGCCGGTGTGCGTCGCCATGGCAGCCAGGCCCAGGGTGGTGCCCAGGCGGACGCCGTGGAGGGCCACCTCGTCGACGCGGTCTTCCACCGCGCCAAGGCGAGCTTCCGGTGTGTCTCCGGGAGTGTTCACCTTGTCTGCCACCTTCTTCACCAGTGTCTTCAGCCAATTGAGCTCGACATCGCGGTCTGCAGCAATTGCGGAGCAATGGTGGTTAGTTCAAAGTTGAGTTGAATTAAAACTAATTGCAAGATTCACAGTCGATGGCCTCCAGCAGCTGCTTGCGCTGGTGCTCCCACTCGAGTTCATCAATTCCGGCCTTTTTGGAGATGACCTCCGACTCGCGCCGGGTTTCATCGCGCTCCGCCTTGAACCTGCGGGAGGCAAGGTCGTCGTAGCGCGAGCTGGATGAGTGGGAACAGTCGGACGATCCCAAGGAATCGCCCACCATGGCCGGAGTTGTGGCCGGTGCAGGAGCGGGGTTCCACTGGATGAACCTGGAAATATAAAGAGAATCATCAGAAATAGAAGAAATCTGGAAAGAGCTATTAAGAAACCGACGATCACCACCTCCGGCGAGCACCCGTGCGGCTCTCTTCGGCCTCGTCGCTGGCTCGGCGCTTTGTTGCTGCTGCCTGCCATGGAGCTTTTGAAGTACTAGTACTAGAAAGGAGAAGTTTAGATTGGCAAAGGCTTGAAAGTAGGGGACTTGGTGAAAGTCTAGGGGCACCGAGGTTCTTATTTATGGGACTGGCAAAGAGATCGTGGCCGGAGATCGTGGTGCATATCTCGAGAAATTCGGGAGGTGGAGAGACTCCCTTAACCGAACCGTCGTCGGGTCGTTTGGGATTCAAGCTGGGTCGTATTCGGTTTGACTCATTGAAACTCGGCTGAGTTGCGGTCAGGTTGTTTTTCGGATCTGACACTGTTTGGCCGGAGTTACCGAATGAATCGTCTAAAAGTTGCTCGCTAAAGTAAGGCAAATATTGGAAAAGTAAAAGCTTATGGTGAGCAAAATTACAGGGACGACGAATCATTCGGCTACAAATGGTTTGATACAATCATATACCAAAGTATTTTGAGATTACACCGGAAGCATCTGGTATCATCTTGCTGATGTTTTCCAGCAATTTTTGATCAGCTTCTTGGGTTTTAGAAAGAGCGGAGAGCTTTGTCTTGAGTTGATTTGATTCAATCAAGGTTGTTGTAGCTTCATTTTAGATCTTTTCTATTGATTCACGAAGTTCGGCTATCTTCTTCTTGTCAGCCTCAATTTCAGCTGTCAAGTTCTTCAGTTCAGCTTCTAGTGCAGCTTTTCTGATGATTTCAACTCATGTACAGGCTGCAGTTCAGCCAGTAATTCCTTATTGTTCTGGATCTGAGCCTGTGAGTCTTTTAGAAATTGCTTGGTTTTGGCTCTCTTTTGTTCCAGGGCTGGTCTGGAGGATTGATTCTTCAGAGCTCGCCTCACTACTGCAAAGTGATTATCCAATTGTGAGATAGGCTCCAAGGAGGCTTTGATATCATCAGGAAGCTCTTGGTTGATGGATTCAAGCACTTCTTCTAGAAGATCAACATCCCTGACTTGATCCTGGATATCCCTTTGTAGCAAAGAGAGGATTTCTTTTAGCTTTGTTTGATTTTCCTCTGACAAAGCTTGGCCTGAAGATGCTTCATCTCCTTTTCTGGCATTTAAGTCATCCACAGTAAAAGAAAAGCTTGGTGGTGACACAGCCTGGTCCTGAAAAGAAAGACTTGCCGAATTAAGGATGATGTATTAAATTGAAATAAAAGAGATAGATATTCATGCTTACCTCATTTCTGGCATCCTGAGTTGGAGAAGGAAGTTTTTCAGGCTCAAGGATGGGTTCTTGGATGATCAGTCGAGGAGAAGCTTGAGGGGTCCCTGGTAAAGCTAAAGTTTCTAGCTGAGGAGAAGCTGGTGGAGTCCTTGGTAAAGCTGAGGCTTCTGGTTGAGGAGAAGCTGGTGAAGTCCTTGGTAGGGTTGAAGCTTCTGGCTGAGGAGAAGATGGATCCATCCCTGATGAAGGTGGAACTTCTGCTTGAGGAGAGGATGGTTGGATCTTGGTGAAGCTGGATTTGGAACATGTTGAGGAGAAGAACTCCCCACAGTTTGACTCACCAATGTTTCCTCTGCAAATAATAAGTAGAGGGTAAATGCCAATGAAGCAAATGGTTTAAAAAAGAAAAAGAGATGGTGAAAATCTTACCAGTAGATGGGGCATTGGCAGATTCTGTAGTGATTATTGTTTGCTGAGCTCTAGTCTGAAATTATACAAGATAAAATTGTTAGGATGAAGGCTGGTTTTATGCTCAGGAAGGAGAAGATATTAACCTCAATAAGAAATCTTTTAGATGTTCTTTTCTTCTTGGCAGCTGGAGGAGCAACCAGGGATGGAGCTTTTCTTTTATCAGAGGCTGAACTGATGAGAGTTGGGTCTGATGTGGCATATCTGGACATCAGTTGAGCCAAAGTGGTGGAATTAAATCCCAAGGCAGAGATTGGGCCTGCAATGTTGTAGGAGATTGTCCTAGCACGGGGTGCAGGTACTGTATCCTGCAGAAAATGGCAAAGGATCATGATCAGTAAAGAAAGACATGATTGAGAAAGAGGGTAAAATAAGTATATTACCTCTGAAATTGGCTGGAAATCAGGCATTAGCTCAAGACAAAGAGAATGTACCGGCACATTGAAGGTGTGATCATGGAATTCTTGCCACCAGGAAGTAAAGGAGGGATGAGCTATTGTTGTTGGCACAAAGGGCCTAGGTGCATAAACATTTGAGCTGCACTGATACTCAAAGACCCTTTTTGCTTGCAGGAGTTCCTTAATATCCTCTCTAGGCTTGAGGAATTCATGAAGGAATAGCCTTGGGGGCACTTGGCCACATCCTAGCTGTCTGGCCATCATATTTGGTTGGTAGTATTCAAAGGTGCTCTGATTTTGCCTTCCTCCACAGAATTCTGCTGGCAGGATGCATGGATGAATGAAGATGTTGAAAATTGCTATGGATTTTACATCATTCCATCCGGTTTCAAAACTGAATTCACAAGGGAGAGTCAAGTTGTCATTGTTCAGATACAGAAGCCAAAGGGGATTGGTGAAGCCTTTGAAGAAGAGCTCAAAAAGTTGGCTAATGTTTTGGTCGATGGACATGGTTGAGGCAGCTTCTCCATAAGTTTGGCAACCTTTGGTGATATGGGTTTCCCCTTCCTTGTAGTTGGCTGAAGGAAAGTGCCGGTTGTTAAGGTCAATGCCAACGATCTGGTGCATGTATAGCTGCAGCCACATTTGAACAAACCACCGGGGGCCATTAACACAGAAGATCTTCTGGCTGGGCGCATCAAGTGGGTGGTTTGATGGAGCATGTGGTATACACTTCCTAGGAGGTATTTTCCAAGAGGGATAAGATTACCAACAGCCAAGTCCTCAGCCATTACAATGTGGTTCAGGGTTGGCTCATTGGCTTTGCCGCAAAAGATGAATCTGCATAAATACATCAGCAGGAGTGGGAGACATTGGTCCATGACCAAAAAGAAAAGCATTGACACCATTCGTCCAAAAATGACAGGCCGCAATCAGAAGATTCTCATTTTTGAGTGTTTCGGCCAAGGATAATTCCCGACAAGGCAATGCGAAGGCTGTCCCAATTGCTTGTTTTAGCGCTGACATCATCAAGCATCCTTTTATACCAGTGTCTCCGACCTGCAATTGGGGGCAGGGGCCAGTCTTTGAAGGCATCTTGCCATTCATGGGGTTTTCACAAAGCTGTTTTGAAAGGGATTCTCTGAGATTCATCTTCAATGAACTCGAGAGGATCGGAGGTTCCCAAGGGCCCGAGGAAATAGAATGGTGATTGGTCCTCGACGGGAATCAAAATTACGGCGGTTAGAGCCTATCAAGAACAATAAAAGGCAAAAAGAAAAATCTAAGATGGAATTCGAAAAATCTACCGAATGAGCCTTAGGGGGTGAGATTTACCTGAAGAACTTGGTCTTGGTCCGCAATTTGAAGATTTGAGCTCGAAGTATTGATGAACTAGGGTTTGGATCTGAGTGAAGACTCCAATGGTTTGCAAGAAGAAAGAACGGGTTTCGAACGGATTTGACCTGGAGACGTTGAAGATTTATGGTCGATTTCGGAATAAAATCACTTTTATCCCGTAATTGAAGGGGAATATGTTAACACCAAAAATTGGTACAGGAAAGGACTGACTTGTGGGCCGAGTTTGGTAAAGAGACGCCATTCGGCAGGGAATTTTCCTCGAAGCATTCGGTAAAGGTACCTACCGTCGGTAGCTCGCCATCATTCGGTAGAAGGGCTGTTTTGTGCTTGGAAAAGAAAATGTTCGGGAATACGTGATGACATGGCCTGAATATAAGGAAGGGACGAATTGATGACGGGTGCAAGACGGACATTGGCGCAGGGACATTAATGTTGTACTCGTGATCGACTAGGAGTCGTGTTAGGACAAGGGTATAAATATAAACCCTTCGCGTTTGTAATAGGGATCGAACAATTTTACAACAAACCGGCCCTGCGCCAACCTTCGAGTCCTTTAGTCGAGTCGTCGAGTTCTTCGAGAGGAGCCATCGATCCGTCGACCTCCGTAAGTACCGGCAACCTTGTATCATGTCTAGTATCATGCGATGGATTTATCACGTGATGCAAGTAGTCTTGTTACCATGCTTAGTATCATGCGGTGGATTTAAGCTTGGTTCAAGAGGGTTTCTTGTTAGACCAAGAGCCATGCGGTAGGCTAAGATTTAGCTTGGAGCTAGTTATCGGCTCTATTAGATTTGGCAAGATCTAATAGATTCATTAAGTTACCACGTGTTGCTTTAGATTTTGCTTTATGTTTAATTCATGTAACACTCTTTTGCCCAGTCTAGATCGATTAGTTTCGGCTCTATCTCTTTGAGATCCATGTGTTATATTTTTAAATCTTTGGTTTTATTTATTGTAAAAGGATCAAGTACTCTCAATAGCCGAATTTAGATCAATCTAGATTATCACGTGTTGCGGGTTCAAGCTTGTTGACTTTTCAATGTTTGTTCCTTCTCCAGAGAACCCGGATCGGCTGTACAGCTGTATTCGACAATTCTATCACAAGTGAAACGTGTTCATAAGCTTGTTTTAAATAATGTATGCTTTTAGCCTTCCATGTTTAGATTGTATCATGCGGTGGATTGATCTATTCTTGGTTGGTGGTGTGGTTTCAAACAAGTCGTATCATGCGGTGGACTAACTTGTTTGGTGTCACACTCGATTGGTTTGAAAGTATCTAGACATGCGGTAGACTAGTGCTTTTGGCCTATGCTTGCTTGTTTACTGCAAATTTATAATCATGTTTCACTTTTATTTATTTATTGTAATTTATCCTCGAAAATCGGTCATGACCACATGTATGTAATGTTGTTTAAACTAAGACCGACCTTTCGTCATGCTTACGTCATGCATTCGGCTATATCCTGGTTTCATGTTTTAGAGCTCCCGAATGATTTTCAAACTGCTGACAGATAGCTTGCTGTAGCTATATGTCATTTTAATTGGCTTTGTAGCCGTAAATATGAAACTATCTGGTACCACCCGGCAAGTTCCAGGTTTTATCTAACTACTTTTCATTCTTTGTCAGTTTCAGGAAAAAATTGACTGGCACGCTTCGGATTCGGCACGTGTGTTAAGCCAGCCTTGTTCGGCTTGCTGTGTGCTTGGCGTGAGGTGCTGATTTTGTGTCAACACCTCCTCTCTCATCTCCACTTATATATTTTCCTTTCTTCATGTATTCAAATCCGAGAGAGGTCCCGGGTAGAAGATGTTCAGGATTTCTTGAAATTCCCGGTCTTAAGGAGATGGCCAACATGGAGAGGTAGCACCCCGAACCAATATCTCCCGATCCTGATGTTGCCTCACAACACCATGGGTTGATCATGAGGTAGGAGGGGTCTATTGGCTGCCTGGCAATTAAAGCCAAGTAAAGCCAATTCAACTCCATGTCGGTCACCTTTGTTTCCCTCATCCTCCCCAAAATCCTTTTACACATCCATGAGTGAAATAGTTGGATGATGGGGTTCCGGATGGAATTCCTTTCTTGGTGGGCTTCCCCGGAGATTAAATTCCAAAATTCATCCAACATGCCTTCCGACACGTCTACTTTCTCCGGAGCTCCCTTTTGGAAACCAAGTAGTTCCCTAATATTTTCGTAATGAACCACTTGCTGAATTCCCTCCAACCGGAATGATAAACTCGGCACGCCCTCGTCAAGGATAGGTGCCATGGTCATTAGAATTTCCAAGGAAAATTCCTTGTAGGTATATGCCAACACCCCGTTGGAGAATTGCACCCATCTAAGGTGCCCCAACATATAATAAATGTCCATGCCAAAACCCAATAAGCTGAGAGCGACGTTCGCCACAAGCCTCTTCTAAAGGCGAGAGAGTTTCTTCTCCTCCTCCTCCGACATGATGATGAAGCCATATGTAGAATACCGCGGAGTGTACGGAGGTGGAGCGGATGATCGGGTCGATCAACGAGGTGGGACGGGCGGCTCCTCCGTACGCCCTTGAGGTTCGGTAAACCTCATGGACGAGCTCCTTGTGGCCCTCATACCACCGAGGAGGAGAGTGTCATTTCTCCTTGGTGGTGTCGTGTCCTCCTCCATGCTCCAAGGAGACTTGGAAACTGAGTGCCTCCTCGAAGACATCGTCGAAGATGGCTTGGACGACGACGACCCCTTCTTCTTGGTGAAGACACTTGTGGTTTTCTTCCACATGATTGCAGCACTCTTCTCTCTAATATAATCCCGGGGTTTTAACCGGTAACAAAGCACTCAAGAATTATTTCGGAGTATGGACTTTTAGTGGATTAAGGATGTGACTTATTGGGCAAAACAAACTTGGGAAGGATGGCTAAGTCTAAGGTGGTTCTGGACTAAAACTTCGAGCACACAAACAGAGAGATGGGAGAGTTGCTTGCCTCCTGAAGACGAGCACCGGGGGGTGCATTTTATAGGGGAGGCCGACCGGCCTAGGTGGCCTCGTGCCTCCCCTAGCTCGGCTTTTCTCCAGTGTGATGATATTCCCTTTGTGACTTTCGTGCCCGTGTGCTCCACAAGTTGCACTGAAACTCTCTCATCCACTCCTTTGCTTGCATTATTGGTCCTTCCACTTGATGCCTTTGCTTTGAGTATTGTCCATAATGCTTTGCTACACATGCCACCATGAATTTCCTTCAAAACAATGCTTGCTGCCCCCCCTCATGCTTGTCCTTTGCATGTGACCTTGATGAATGTTTTTGGAAGGGCATCCCGTGATGCATCATGGTGCATGCATGATATGCTTAACTAGATTGCCTCCCTCTAAGCATGTCTTAAGGCTAAGCTCTTCTCTAATTTCAGAAATTAAAAATAAATTCAGAGCTATAGAAGAGCTCAAGCATAAATTTAGAGAAGTTTTTAAAGCATTAAAAACAAGGTGTATGTTGAAAATATTTTCCGACTACATTTATATCGGTCTCACCGGTATTGTTTGCCTTCATTAGTTGAGAGTAGACTTTTCCCGGCTTGATCATGGGAGCATAGGTTTAGGTTCTAATTTTGGCTAAATGATGATAAAGATTTTCAATGAAATAAAATTAAATGAGGCTTAGAAAAAATCTAATCCTAGAGAAACCAAGGATATATATTTTTAAACCAACCAAAAATTAAGTTTCTAGGTTCACGCGAGTCCTACCACGTGCTGAAAATTAAATAACATCTAGATACAAGTCGTGGCTCTACTCGTGTTTTTTAGCATGTAAAACAAGTCAAACACAACATCATAAAGAGGATGAATGGTTGAGTTAGGTTCTAAATTTATTTGGTTTTGGTTTCTTGAAAAGAAGCAAACAACACATATGATCGTTGATGTAAAGGGTTTATGATCCAAACAAAATATTCAACTAAGAATTATGTCTCTAATATTACTCAACCACTCTAAGTCTAATGCCTTTGCATAGTAAATTTCAAAACTAACTTACTTTAAAAGACTTGAAAAACCTTTAATCGGGTTGTCCTCCCGGTAGCTTATTATTGACTCGACGAAACGGGTTGTCTCCCGCCTAGCGCTTCGTTTATAGTCCATGGCTGGACTTCTTTACTTGATTACTTCGAATCAACACTCTTAGCGGGCGTTGCAATCTTGGGTACCCACTTCCGCACCATCTTGGGCACGGGCTTATTCTCCGGCTTACTCATCTTTTTGGTCTTCACACGCGGCTTTTGTTCCTTTGTCTTGACGGATGCAACAACTTCCTTGATTTTCTTGACTTCCTTCTTCTTCAGCTCTTCCTTCATCCTTGGTTCTTCCTTAACAACACAATGATGAGGTGTGGTCAAAATTTCAATCATATTGCATACCTCGAGGTGTGGTCGAAACATGAAGGAACTCCTCTCGCCATTAATGTCGAACTTGATCTCCCCCTTGCCAACATCAATGGTAGATCCCAGGGTCTTGAGGAAAGGCCTCCCAAGGATGAGTGGTGGCTTCTCCCTCTCTCCCATCTCGAGTACCACGAAGTCGACGGGGATGAAGTGGTATCCGTCCTTCATGGGCACATCTTCGGTGATGCCCAAGGGATAGCAAATGGAGTTATCACGCAACTCCAAGCACATACCCGTAGGCTTCAATGGTAGGCGTAGCTTCTCGAACACATCTCTTGGCATGACGCTCACACTTGCTCCAAGGTCGCATAATGCTTTCTCGAACTTGAATGAACCAATGAAACATGGAATCGTCGGGCATCCAGGGTCTTTTTGCTTCTCTAGTCCATTTGCAATGGCGGCGCTACATTGCTCAGATATCTTGACATGATCTACCCCGAGTGTTGCTATCTCGTATTTATTTGAAAGGATATCTTTTGAAGTAACGAGATTATGTAGGAACTTGAAGGGCATCTAATAACAGCATGTTGATGCTAAGCCTACGCACAACCTCCACAAACTTCTCAAAGTGATTATCAAGTTTACCTCGGAAGTAGCGTGGCTTGAGTTGCGGTATCTTCGTGTCTTCTCCCGGCATCTCAAACTCGGGCTCTTCGGTGACGATCTCCGTAACTTCCTCCTTAGCAAATTCCTTCGTCTCGGCGGATGGTTTAGGATTCCTTGCTCCTGTGGAATGTTCTGGATCTTCGGTCTCCTTCCCCGAACGAGTTTGAATAGCCTTCGCTGTTTTGGGACCTTTAGGTTGTCCCGGAAGCTTCCCTTCATTAGCGGATAGGCGCCCGGCAAGTTGTCCCACTTGTGTCTCGAGCATCTTCATCATGTTGAGCACTTGATGGTTAGAGCTTCCGACCTCACCTTGCTATCGATGTTCTCCAACACCTTGTCTACGGCCTTGAACTTGGTGATGGTGTCCTTGTTGATCTTAGCTTGCTCATCCATGAAGTCCTTCAGTTGTATACAAAGCAGAACTGAATTCGGAATGGATGAACTTGCATTAAATTGATGTCTACCTTGTCCGTAGAGGAAGTTCGGCAAATCTTCCTTTCTCATGTAGTCGAGCACCTTGGCTTCCTCCGGACAATCCTTGTGGACATGGCCATATTCTCTGCACTCTTCACATGTTGATCTTGCTTCGGCAACCTTTAAGTCTTGAGCCTCCTTCTTTTTTATCTCCATCTTCTCCAACCTTCGCATAAGGGAATCGATCTTGGCTTCAAGTATGTCTTCCTTCTCCACTTGCAAGACTCCTTTGACGTTCCCCGCGGGTTGAACCGGAAGTAAGCGTCCGGAGGACGCCCACGTATCATTGTCCGCGACCTTATTGAATAGAGTGAAAGCTTGAGTCGGTATAAGCTCGATGATAGATCCTCCCGCCGATGCATCGATGACCGTCCTTGATGCCATGGTGAGTCATTGGTAAAACTTTTGAACGAGGTCCTCCTTCGGGAACTTGTGATGTGGAACCGCCCGAGTGTACTCATTGAAGCGCTCAAATGCCTCCGAGATAGTTTTCATAGGATATTGAGCAAAAGTAGCAATCTTATTATGCAAGCTTTGAGTTTTACCCAGCGAGTAGTATTCCTTCATGAAGGCCCTCATCAATGCATTCCAATATTGCACCGTCTCCGTCGGTTGAGAGTAGAACCATTGCAAAGCCTTCCCAAGTAGCAAGAATGGAAAGAGCCTCACCCTCATTTGATCTTGAGTCACCCCATCCATGTTAAATGTTTGACATAGTTGAACGAACGCTCGGAGGTGAAGGTTCGAATCTTCTTTACCGGTGAAGGGTGAATGTTGCACCATGCTGATTGTTGAGGTCTTGATCTCGAACGGCCTTGCGATCTCCGCGAGGTTCAAGATTGGTAGGTCGATGATGTCCGGGGTGCATAGGTCCCCGATCTTGCGTTCTTGCGGTTGTTCTCCTATCGGTGGAAGTCGATTCTCCCGAGGACTTTGAGGTGGTGGATTCTTCGGAGGTTCCAATGATCCTTCATCTTCCGACATGGAATCTACAAAACTCAGCTCTTAGCTTGTTGTGCTTCACATCTCCTTGGCCTGTAAAGTTTTTCTGGATCATCCACAAAATTATCGGGTTTGTTCGAGAGGTATCCGTCCATCTCCTGTTAGGGTTAGCGATAAACAAAATATACACAAAAACGAAAAATAAAAACAAATCTAAGAACACTTGGGTTAGACAAACTAGATTAGATTGATTTTGAGAATGATCAAAAGTTAGTAGGTGCAAAAAGAAAAACCAAAAGAAAACTGAAAATTACACAAAAAGCAATAAAAGACCGAATCTTGATCACTTGTTCCCCGGCAACGGTGCCAGAAAAAGGGGCTTGATGATGGTATATATTCATATTAAAATTAAAGTGGACTTGCAAGTGGACAAATCCTCTGTCATAGTCAAGGGACCCTTCTTCCCTCGAGTGATGAACCCAAGATATCGAGTCCGTGGAACAATGTGTGATGCAAGAATCAATCTAATAAAGCCGAGAACTTTGATCTTCAAGAGGTAAATCTTGTGCATCTAATCTTAAAGAACATCATGAAAACGAATCTAATCTATTGAAAGCCAGATGTAGCAAGAGATAAAGGGGGTAGATAAACCAATCTAGAGAGATTGGACCAAGCCTTCATTTAACTTCCGAACAAAGAAGAAGTAAACAAGTTCAATCTCATAAAAAGCTTCTTTAAACCATGGTTTCCCGTCCGACCCCGAAAACGCCCGCCTTTTGGAGCCACCGTTCTGTCACAACGCACCCCTATTTGTGCGGGTTAGTCTATGGCGAGTCCAAGGACAAGTTGAAATCTCTCAGAAGGTCAGGCATGCACCTCTAGCCACCACGCCTACAAGAACATCATCGGTGATCTATCTCAAGAAAAGATCTTAAGATACGAAAAGCCGATCGAAATCAAAGACATAGGAGAAACACTTGATCGATAGAAATCGGATTGCAACTTTGTCGGTGCGGAATATGGTCCCGACACTAACCAGCAGATAGCGCCGTGGTCTATCCCTCAATGGTCGATGCTAAGTAACAAGTGACACAGAGGTTTATCCTGGTTCCGGCCGAGGGGGCCGTACGTCCAGCAGGGGCGTGCTCGGGGCACTATATTACTTAGCACCGGGGGTGCTTGTAGTGGGGCAAATACAAGCAAGGCGGGAGAGGAAGTGTAGCTTCCAAGTCCCTGGTGGAGTGGCTGAAGATATTGTGGGAGAATGAGAATGAGTACGTGGTGTGGTGTGTCGAACTAAGTCCCCCTTCGTCTGTCTCCCCCTCCCCCTTTTATAGATCAAGGGGGCAGCGGGTTACATGCACGCCGCGCTACCTAGCTATGTGGAGAAGTGCGACGTGCTAAGGTGTAGAGTGGGCGGCCGTCCGGGCGATCCTTGCAGCGATCTTGTCATCATGGCCTGACTTGTACCCGAACAGTGGCGGTTCGAGGGTAGGAGAGCGGCAGATGGTGGTGGCGTCCCCCGATAGGCTTCGAGGGAGGTGCTGACGATGGCTGGTACGGGGCACAGGAGTAGGCAGAACGGCGTTCCTTCCCAACACGCTTCACAGTGTGGAGTGGTTGCTGCAGTGCCGGGCGTGCGCCTGCACGCGTGGGTACGGCGGCCGCGCCGTTACAGTGGCCGAGATGGCAATCCACCGGCCTAGCGCCTCCACCTAACCCTGTAGGGTCACGGGATAGTGAAATCGAGGGTGCGCCCGGCCCCCCTTCGAGGGTCGGGCGCGTTAGCCGTACTGTAGTAGGCGCGCGGTGTCACGGGACTGACACCGGCCGTACCGCACAGTCCCTTCCCACAGTGGTGGGGATGGGCTCCTCCCTGGGGAGTTGGTGCGGCGGCACCGGGGCGCGAGCCCCGGCGCATGATGGCGCCGCCCCGCCCGTGTCGGGCGTTAAATGCCCGTGTACGGGGGCCGGCGCACGCGTGCGGGGCGCCCGTGAGCGTGGCGGGCCCCGGCCGAGGGCGGGACGGACCCTCGAGCGAGACGAGACCCGCTCGAGGGGGAGTGAGCCCTCGAGTGGGTCGGGACCGCTCGAGGGAAGAGTTTCCCCTTGAACGGGGCGGAGCCCGCCCGAGGGGGGCGCGCGCGCCCTCGAGCGAGGCGGAGCCCGCTCGAGGGGACTTCTAAGAGGGCCGTCTTGGTGGGCCGTCGGGGTCCCGCGGCGTGGGCCGTGTCCTGCATGGTTAGTCACCTGCATGGTTAGGCTTAGCGTGTTTCGGTATGGTTGCGGGATTTAAGTGAGGATTTCCCCGTTGTTTAAGGGGACTCCCAGGGCTGTCCCCGACAGTAGCCCCCGAGCATCTGCGGGCTTGCCATTGAGGCTCCCGCAGATGCTGGAACCTACTGATAGGACGTTCTTCCCTCCTTGTTTGCGAACGCTTTCCGAGGGGCCGCGTCAGCGGACCCGTGGGTCTAGCCCCCGAAGCCCTGCAGGAGTGTGGGTGCTCCTGTAGGGGTTAACCGCGAGAATTTTGGTCAGAGAGGCGTGGCACATATGCTAACCGGCATCGGCGGTATTTCAGCCGGCTTCGGGGGTGCACGCACCGCCGGCCACCGTCTCTCCGGCGGGTGCGTTTCAAGGAGGTGTAGCCGTGCGTCAAGCCCCCCGAGCCTTGGCCCGTTCGAGGCGATCGGGTCGAGCTTGGCGACTTGTTTTTTAACGCGCCCTCGCCGTCCCTCTGCGGGACGGAGGGTGAGGTTTCCGCAACCCCCATCGAGCGGGTCGCGGATTGCGGATTCCTCGTCGAGCTGCTAGCGGGTGGTTCAAGTGGACGCCCATGCCCCGTTCGATAAGGGTAGGCTGCGCGGTCCGGAGACACGTCCATGGAAGCACTTGCGTGGGTTTTCTAGGTGGGGCTCGGTCCCGTTCGATGGGGACCGAGGGCGCGGAAGCTCTCCCTCGGTGGGATCCCCCTGCTAGCTGCCCTCGCTGGCTCTTGAACACGACATGTGGGGCACCCTCGGGCCGATGGGCTCGAGGAACGGCTCGAATGCGCGTGCCCTCGTCGTCCCTAGCTCTGCGATCTGTGGCGCCTGTTCGAACCCGTCGAGGGTCAGGCTTCGAACCTCTGATCAGTAGGGCCGTGCGGGGCCGTGCCTGGACAGCCCCATCTTTTCGCGTTTGTGGCCGTCGAGGGGTCTGGGCGAGCCAGCTCTCGAGGCGCTGGTTGGCAGCACAGCGCGGCACGGGTGCTTGCGGTGTCCGCTTTACTTTAAGAAGGCCCTGGGCGACCCTCTCACGCGCGTGCCTTCTTTAGAGGGTTAACATTGTCTTGAGCCGGGGGCTCGCGCCACTCGAGGGTTTTGCGTGGCATGGGTGCCCGCGGTGCCTGCTCTACATCGAGCAGGTCCCGGGCGACCTTCTCACGTCGATATCCCATCGAGGGTTGACGTCATCCTGAGCCAAGGGCTCGCGCCGCTCGAGGGTTTCACGTGGCATGGGTGCCCGCGGTGCCTGCTCTACGTCGAGCAGGTCCCGGGCGACCTTCTCACGTCGATACCCCATCGAGGGTTGTTTTTGTTTCGAGCCCGGGGGCTCGCGCCGCTCGAGGGTTCCACGTGGCATGGGTGCCCGCGGTGCCTGCTCTACGTCGAGCAGGTCCCGGGCGACCTTCTCACGTCGATACCCCATCGAGGGTTGTTTTTGTTTCAAGCCCGGGGGCTCACGCCGCTCGAGGGTTCCACGTGGCATGGGTGCCCGCGGTGCCTGCTCTACGTCGAGCAGGTCCCGGGCGACCTTCTCACGTCGATACCCCATCGAGGGTTGTTTTTGTTTTGAGCCCGGGGGCTCGCGCCGCTCGAGGGTTCCACGTGGCATGGGTGCCTGCGGTGCCTGCTCTACGTCGAGCAGGTCCCGGGCGACCTTCTCACGTCGATACCCCATCGAGGGTTGTTTTTGTTTCGAGCCCGGGGGCTCGCCCCGCTCGAGGGTTCTCCTTGCTTGGCAAGGGACCTGGGCATTTAAGTGCCTCGCGGTCATGGCCGCGGTTTTGCAGCGCGGGCGCGTCTTTTTAGGCGCTGCAGCCGAGCGCGCGCGCGTAGTGGGCGGCGTGGCAGGCGGACGTGACCGCTTCGCCTCGGTTGCTGCCGGTCTTTGCCGTAATGATGGCCCGCCTGCAATGACGTGGCCGCTGCGGTCGTGGTGGGGCCCGCCCGTTGACGCGATGGAAAGATTCCCTGCAGTTAATGCTAGCGGGGCGTCCGCTCCGGGGAGCTCGCCCGTCGGCCTATAAAGCTGCTGGGAGGAGGGGACGGCGGTTTTTTACCTTGGCATCTCACCATTTTCAGTCCCCCGCCCCTTCGTCTTCCTCTGGCTTTTGCCACCGTGCGGCGTCGCCATTAGCGCTTTTTCCTCCGTTCCTTGTCCTCCGCTCCTGCTTTTCTTCGCCTTCTTCATGGCGCCGCCTCAGCCTCCCCTCACGATCCTGGAGCCGTACGCCTGGGAGAGGTCGACGGTGACCCAGCTGGCCCTTGGCGAGCTGGTCGCTGCCGGCCAGCTGGCGGCCAATGAAGACGGTCGTCCGGCGGAGTGGATAGTGCCGCCGCCGCCGGCGGACCGCGAGCCCAACCCGCCGGAGGGCTACGTGGTGAGCTTCATCCGCTACCACGAGAGGGGCTTCAACGCGCCGGCGAGCACCTTCATCCGGGCGATGTGCCACTACTACGGGGTGGAGCTGCACAACTTCGCCCCCAACGCGATCTCGCGAGCGGCCACGTTCGTGGGCGTCCGCGAAGGGTACCCCGGGGATCCCGGTCAAGGCGGGAGCTCCGGGTTCACCTTTTCCGCGGGGAGCTCGTCACGCAGCCCACGTCGGAGCCAAGGACCCGCCGCGCGGTGCGCGCCGGCGGGATGTCACTTGCCCTGCGGGGGCAGTTCAAGGACACCTACATCCCCTGCACCATGACGACGAACAACGCCGGCTGGGAGCGAGGATGGTTCTACCTGCGCAACGCCGAGCCCGGCCTTCCCCCCTACACCGGTCGGGTATTCAAGAAGAGGCCCAACTCCTGGGGCTACGGGGTGTCCACGGCCCAGCATCGGAGGCGGCAGGAGTCCGTCCTCGCCGCCCTGCAGCGACTGGCGGCGCACGGGCTGAACGCGATGGGCGTCCTCGCCTTCCTCCACCACCGGCGGGTCGTGCCCCTGATGGAGAGGCCGCTCTGCGTCTTCGAGATGACGGAGGCGGCCAACCCCGTCGACCTGGCGAGGTCGCGGATGCTCCCGACGCCCCTCGAGCGGCCGTATGCGCTCACCCGGGCGCGGAGCGCCGTCGACACCCGGACGCCGGTGCCCGCGGGCCGGACCCCGTGGGACCTTGAGATGCTCCCCACGGGCCCGCTGGTGAGTTTGGTTCTTGACTTTGTCTTGGTTCTTGGCCTTGCTTTCGTTTCCTGACGTGTCTTTGGTGCTCCTGTGTGCAGCTGGTGAACTTCACCATCGCCAAGTCCGTTCCGCCCACCCCCGACTCCCGTGCGCTCGGCCGGGCGGCGCAGCAGCAGCAGCAGGAGCGGGCGGCGCGCAAGAGGGAGCACGCGAGACGACGTCAAGCGTGCCGCGACCGGCGGGCCGCGGAGTACCGACGACGCGAGGAGCTGGGGCTCTCCTCCCCGGAGATCGAGGAGCCCTCATCCTCGGAGGAGGACAAGGAGGAAGAGGCTGAGGGGGAGGGCCCCTCCGACAGGTGGCAGCCTACGCCCCCGTCGCCGGAACCCGCGCCGGCGTCAAGGGCGGCTTCGCCCGGGGCGGACGCACCGGCGCCCGCCGCCGGGCAATTGACATCGGGGGCGGCACGCGCCGGCGAGGGTGCCGGCGCGCGCCACGGAGGCGCGCGCGGCGAGCGCGCCCGTGCGCGCGTCAAGCGTGCTCGCGCGCGGGGGCGAGCGTGCCCGCACGCGTGGCGCCGTCGTCGGGGAGGTGCGACGGCGGGCGTGCCCGCGCGCGGGGCGAGCGTGCCCCGCGCGCGCGGCGGCGCCTTCGGGAGGTGTGGCGTCGGGCGCGCGCCCGTGCACGGGGCGGGCGTGCTCGCGCGTGCGGCGGCGCCGTCGGGGAGGCGCCACGGCGGGTGCCGTAGCCGCGCCGACCTCGTCGTCGAGGCCTCGAGGAAAAGGAAACGGGCCTTTTCCTCTTCGAGGTTAGGAGCTCGTCTTTTTCCGCTTGGTTTGGTTCGTTGGTGATCAGGTGATTTAACCCTCCGTTCGTGCCTGCGCAGAGTGGTGCCAACCGTTCCTCCTCTTGCACCAGCCAAGGTGCTGAGGACGGACGCATCGATCCCCACCCGGCGGCGCTCGTCGAGGGCGTCACGCCCGGGGACAAGCATGGCGGCGGGCACGAGCTCGCAAAGCCCGGCTGGGGCCTCGAGGCCCCGGTCGGCGATCGCCCGCCGCGGCGCGGCCCGGAGGTCGCCGGGGGCGGCTCGCGCGGCCGTCGCGGGGACGCGGCCGCGGCGGCGGTCGTGGTGGAGGTGGAGCGGGCTCAACCGGCGGGGGCGCCCGTGGACGCGGCGGCACGGCGGAGGCGGCGGCCGCGGCGCCGCGCTAGGCGCCCGCGGCCGCGGTGGCGCGAGTGGAGGTGCCGGTGGAGGCGGCACCGGCGGCGGCGCCCATCGTCAATCTGCAGGCGGAGGTGGTGGAGGTCTCGGACGACTCTCCGCCGCCCGGGTGGAATCAGTGGGCCAGCTGGCCCACGAACTCCCCCGAGCCCCAGGAGGGGGCCCTCGTGAGGCGGCACGAGGGTCACATGGCTGTGGGGGGCTGAGGACATGGTGCCGAGGCCTCGTCCTCCCACGCCGGCCGCCCCGCCCAGTGTGGAGGGGGCCGTCGAGGATCCCCCCGCGTTCGCCGACGCCGGGGGGGGAGCAAGAGCTGCGGGGCGAGCTCCGAGCCACGGCGCCACGCTCAACCGCGCGCTGAACGAGGCGCTGCGGGTCCATGGCGGCCCGGCCTGGCTCGTCTTCCAGGTGAGCCATGGTTGCTCGTCCTTTTTCCCTTTTCGTTTTTGTACGCTGCATTCAAGTCTTGGCGCTTACGGGCTTCGATTCTGTGATTGCCAGGAGCTCGAGCGTCGTGCCCATGACAAGTACGACGCCTTCGACCGGGTGAACGCCGAGGTTCACCAGCTCCGGGAGCGGTGCAGCGCCTTCGACGCGCTTGCCGACGCTCTCAGGACGTCGGACGACCGGGCCGGCGTACCGGCGATGGCGTGGTGCGACGAGCTCCCGGGAGAGCTCGGGACGGAGACGCACCGCGCGCTCGAGCCTCGAGCGGGTCCGCGCAGCCCTCGTCGATCGTGACGAGGCGCCGTGGCGGGGCGCGCGCTCGACTTGGAGAAGACGCGGACGCCGGCCGCCAACCGGGAGGCGGAGGTGGCCAACGTCCACCGCGAGGCCCGGGAGCTCCGCACGTCGCTCGAGGGGGTGCAAGCGCAGCCGCCGGGCCGAGGAGCGGGCACGTGGGCGGGAGCGGTGGGCCAAGGAGGCCGATGACTTGAAGGCCGCCCACGACGCCAAGGCCGCGGCGCTCGTTATCGCCGAGGAGCGGCTTCGGCGAGGAGCGCGCCGCCCGCCAAGGAGCCGAGGGACGACTCCGGCGAGAGCGAAGCCGCCCTCGGCGACGCCCGGACGGCGCTGGAGCGGGAGCGCGTCGCTCGCGAGGCGGCGGAGAAGTCGCTGGAGGAGCGGAACGCCGCGTTCTCCAAGGTCGAGGACGAGGCGCTCACGCTCAGCATCAGCAACGCCAACCAGGAGCTGGCCCTCCGCGAGCAAGGCGAGACCGTCCAGCGCCTCGAGTTGGCGATCGAGTCCGTGCGCCACGACTTCGAGTCGGAGAGGAAGCAGGTCGAGGGTGAGTTGCTGCCTAACTCCTTGTCTGGTTGGTTTTTCGCTTAGAGGGTTCGCTTCTCCCTTTCTGATTTCTTTTTGTCTTGTCGATTCCAGGCTTGCGCACCGCCCTGGGGCACGCGGCTGAGCGGGCCGAGGCTCTGCAGGCTTCCTACAACTCCTCCGAGCAGGAGCTGTGGGAGCTGCGCGATGCGGCCCTCGAGACCTACCGCGTCGTCGAGGAGGGCGGGGCCCAGGCCGGCGGCTCGGCTGGCCAGCCGCCTGCGCGCCCTTGGCGGCCACGTCACGGAGCGGATGCGCCGGGCGCTGCACCTAGGCGTCCAGAAGGCCCTCGGAGTGGTGCGATCCCACTACGAGGTCAACTTCGAGGCGCTGGCGGAAGGCTACATCGTTCCCGAGGGCGTCGAGGACGAGGTGGCCATGGAGCGTGTGGACGCGCTTGCCGCCGACGCCGCCGGGTTGCTCGCCGAGGCTTTCGAGGAGTTCCTCTTCCCCGACGTCGCAGACGCTGCCGCTCCTCCCGCCTGAAAGCAGTTTGGGCGCTAGGCCCATTTTTTGATGTGTATCAATATTCTGGCCTCGTGGCCTTTTGTAAATAAACAAGCTGTTTCATAAACATCTGCTGTAAATGAAGTCATTTGTTTATCACGCTTTTTGTTTCTCCTTCTTCCTGAGTAGATTTTACTTAGGGAAGTTCGATTTTCGCTGGGGGCCTGCTGGGTTGGAGGCGAGAGAGAAGGGCCACGTCCACGCGGCGTAGGCTATCTCTGGCTCGCACGCTCCTTCCGCCGTGCCGCCTACGCCCTGTTCGAATCGTGGCCCGAGGTCGAAGTATGGAACAAACCTAGCGCGTGTTGTTTTGTTTTTTGCGCGAAAAAATGGGACCATTTTGGGGGGGGGGGGGGTGCCCCCCCGCAGTAGCCCCCGAGGGTAACTTGGGTTTCAGGGGAAAGCCGAGTTATCCTTTTTATTAGACTTGAAGTATTTACATAGTCGCTGCCAACTGGGGCGTTGGCGATGTGATTTTTACAACAAAGATACTTGGAAAATCCTAGCTAAGGGTAGAAGCGACGTAGCTGTTGGATGTTCCAAGCGTTGGTGAGCTCTTCACCGTCCTCGTTGGCCAGCTTGTATGTGCCCGGCTTGAGTACCTTCACCACGACGTAGGGTCCCTCCCATGGGGGCGATAGCTTGTGGCGCCCTCGGTTATCTTGGCGCAGCCTTAGGACCAGATCCCCTTCGCTGAAATCCCTTCGACGTATCTTGCGTGCTTGGTAGCGTCGTAGGGACTGTTGATACCTCGCGGAATGCATCAGCGCTACGAGGCATACCTCGTCTAGCTGGTCCAGCGAGTCCTCGCGGGCTCGCTGGTTAGCATCCTCGTCGTAGCCTCGAACCCTGGGCGATCCGTATTCTAAGTCCGTGGGGAGGACGGCCTCCGCGCCATGGACTAGAAAAACGGGGTGAACCCGGTGGCTCTGCTTGGGGTGGTCCTTAGGCTCCACACAACTGCTAGTAGTTCTTGGAGCCATTTTCGCCCAGATTTGTTGAGCTGGTCGAAAATTCTAGGCTGGAGGCCCTGTAGGATCATGCCGTTGGCACGCTCCACTTGGCCGTTGGTCTGTGGGTGTGCCACAGCTGCCTAATCCACGCGGATGTGGAACTTGTCACAGAACTCCAAGAACTTCCGACCCGTGAACTGGGACCCATTGTCTGTGATGATGGAGTTTGGCACTCCGAAGCGGTAGACGATGTCGGTGAAGAATGTGCCGCCTGCTCAGCCCTTAAATTCGTGATGGGGCGCACCTCCACCCACTTGGAGAACTTGTCAATTGCGACCAGCAGGTGGGTGAAGCCCCCGGGCGCCTTCCGCAGGGGCCCGATGAAGGACCGATAAGGCGACCAGAGAGGGGGGGAGTGAATGGGAGCCGATAAAAATTCTTCTCGAGGGAGATTGAAACTCCGACAAGACGAACTAGCTCGGTCGGACCCCCGAAATCACACGCTCCGCACTTCTACCTCCCGTTTGCCAAGACCACGTAGCCACTGGAGTGCTACTGGTCCTAGGAACAAACTCTACCAAAGCAACCACAACACACACACAAGCACCTACGGCGGAAACAACTCGAAAGCCGGCTAACCGAGGGGGCGGTTAGACCGGGTATAGGGGGCGGTTAGACCGCCTCCACCCGGCAACCAAGAAAACCTCCGAAACGCCTCTTCCGAGCACCAAAACACACCACGGTTTCACCAACGAGAGATCTCTCGGTCAAGGCCATGCTAGCTACCGAGAAAATCTTGGCGAAAACCGAAACTTCACCCAAGGGCCTAGGGGCGGTTAGACCGGCTACCGGGGCGGTCTAACCTCCCGTACCCAAGAACGAACACCAACCAAGAACACCTAGCAACCCGCGCGAGAACGACTCCAAATTTCACCCGTACACTCCTCCGATCAAAGCAAACAAACTCACGAGAGGAAAATCCGGCGAAACAAAACTTTGACCCGGAAACACCCCGGCGGTTAGACCGCCCTCGTAGGCGGTTAGACCGCCCCTTCCGTAACGAGGAACCCGCGGGTCAAACCTCAACTTCCTCGCGCCCGATCTCCCGAATCACTCCACGGATTGCAGCCAAACTTCGGGGATAGCTGGGTTACCTCCTGGGCAACCTCTACCTCAAAGGAATCGACCCGAAACGCTCACAATCAAGAGGAATCGAAGAAATCGCTTCTCTAGGTCAAGAACTCGCCCAACACGAAAAACCACCAAATCGAGTCCGATTCAAAGGGGATTTGGGGGCAAAGTCACCAGCCAAAGAGGCACAAGAACCTCATACGTGACACCCACCAAAAACCCCAAGAAATCGTTCTCAAAACACCGCCAAAAAGAGCTCCGAAAATCAACACCAAAGAGACGGGAAAACCACCATGATGAGCAACGCCAAACCTTCTATACATGCCATGAATGGTTCGTACAAGGTCTAGCTTGCCACCCAAACATCCATCCCTCTCTCTAGATCTCACATGAAGCTCTCAAGGTAGCCTTCTAAAATCCTAGGAAAAAGGAGAACGAAAATGGAAAAACAAATGGGCTAGGGTTCCAAGAGTTGGCTGCCAACCTCTCACCTCTTGGGTTATATAGGCGGCAACCGAATGTCTAAAATGCCCTTCACTAATGACTAGGGATACATGCCTCTCAAGGGCGGATTTGGAATTCTTGATGTCTTCACCATCGGACGGATGCCCAAGAACCGCACCCCTCGCGTAGCCTCGACGCAAGCCTTGCGATCCCGACGCGTGTCCTCCGCTTCGAAGCTTCTCGGCGCCGGCGGCCGTGGCGGTCGGACCGCCCCCCTTGGGCGGTTAGGACCGGCCCGGTGGATCCGACCGGCCCCGGGGCGGTCCGACCGCCCTCCCGGGCGGTTGAACCGGCCCGGGTGGCCGCACCTCCTCGTCGAGTCTTCGGCCTCGGTTTTGTGGCTCAACCGAGTAACCCGGTGGTTTTATGGTGAACCACCGCAAACCCCGCGAACTCGGTGTAGCCTCCGCCAATCTCCACTCATGACTCGGCTCCCACGTAGTCCCGGCTCGACCTTGGTTTTGAGGCTCTACCAAGAAACCGTCCACGACTTCATCTTGCCGTTCATGCCACCATGCGGCCCGCACTTGACCCCCGCCGGCCACCGGGTCCCTCGAACGAAGCCTACTTGTCTTCTCCACACCCGGAGGCCTCACCGGCGACGACCTTTCGCGCTTGTTCTTCACCTGCACCAACACGAGTCAAGCCGCAACCCGCACCTCGCAATACTTAGCCAAGAATCGCTCCACACAACGTTGTCAATCACTCATCACACAAGGAAGCGACCATCCACCGGTCCTCGAACCACACATGGTCCTCAATCTCCCCCTTGATGAGTGCATTGACAACACACTCACATGAAGTAACATAAGAGAAAAGGAAAAGAAAAGAAACAAAATAAAAGGAAACCCCAACAAGCGATCGAAAGCCAAAGAAAGGCAAAGAGCAAGATCACTTGAAGAAGAACAAGTCTCGGACCCCTTAGGCAAGGGCAACGGCTCGACACATCCGAGACAAAACCAGCTCAAGCAAAGAGCAGAAACCACCACAAAGACAACTCGAACACCACAAAGAACTCTCCCCGCACAAAAGCAAGCTCCCACCGAGCCACAAGACACTCCCCCCCTGAACACATGCATCAATGCAACTCTGGAATGCAACAAAGAGCAAAACTTGCTCACACTGCCCAGGGCGGTTAGACCGCCTGCCCATGGCGGTTAGACCGCCCGAAGAAACCGGCCCTGCACCAAACTGCTCAAAAATTGCCCGAAACAATTGGAACACCTTCCAAACACTCCCAGGTGCCCAAAACATGCACAAACTTCTCCCCCTTGTTGACAATGCATGAATCAAGGCAAAATGCGAAAACTTGCAACATAGCTTCTCGAATATACAAAATTCAACACAAGGAGCTACACAAGTCCAAATGAGCAAGTTAGATACTCGACAGATTCGTAATGACGTTAACTACGTGATCACCAAGTTTCACAACCATTGGACAATGCTAAAAAGGATTTGAGTAATTTTGCGAAAAGTTACTCTCTCACAAGCAAATACCTAAACATGAGCAAAACATATCAAAATGGCAAAGCCACTCAAACTTCATGCTAGGACAGCCATTCTAATCATAAGACCATCATAAACACCCAAAAGCACCTCATGTCATGTCAAAGCCACCGAGCCATGTGCCTACTTCTATGTATGAGACTTCTCATTGGTAGGCATCATGCAACGGTTTAGCACCCAAAGCAAATTAATTTCAGCACATATGACATGGGAACATATTTTCCAAGCATTTTTCATTTCATTTTCAGATTTGTAAATGGTACATGAAATGTCTTTGCGACAAAAAGGAACTTATGCCCCTCCACAAGATTAAGCAAGAGGGCTAAACATTCATGATGGCAAGCAAGCCTTTGGCTCCATATGATCAATAAACTAGCTATCCAACCACAAAGTAAGCATAGCAAAACCACTAAGACATGTCAAGATCATATATAGGCATTTACGTATGAGAGAGCATGTATATGACATTTTTCAAAAGATTAGCCATCAACCATGGATCATTCAACAAGATCATCAAGAGCTAAGCCAAACTAACCGTACCATATCAAACAAGCTCACAAGAACATATGTAACAACCCATGGTAAACGTTGTATATAGGAGAAGCTTTTCCTATCCGATGCATATGATACAAAATGCATGCAATCTAAGATACAAGGATGCCTATACATCATGTTACATATGCCATGCCAAATGCAAGAAATGCACAAAGAAAAACTATACATATGCTACAAACCGGCTCCTCGAGGGGAGGCAAAACGGGCTCGACACCACCGGCAAACGAAAGCCCCCACACACCCAACTCAAGAAATTAAACAAACACCAAGTTCCCCCCGCAAACGAGTGAAAGTTGCTTGATCTAGAGGTTTGGTGAAAATATCGGCTAGTTGGTCATGTGTGGGTACATGGATCAAGGCTATCTTCCCTTTCTCTACGTTGTCTCTCGCAGAAATGATACCTCACTTCTATGTGTTTGGTTTTGGAATGGAGCACCGGGTTCTTAGCAACGCTTATGGCACCGGTGCTATCACATTGAAGTGGGACATGGGTATACTCCTCACCAAAGTCACTCATGGTGTAGGTGATCCAAAGGAGCTGAGAGCAACAACTAGCAGCGGCAACATACTCGGCTTCGGTCGTGGATTGAGCAACACTCGACTGCTTACGAGAAGACCAAGACACCAACGAAGAACCCAAAAGCGGCAAGTCCCAGAAGTGGACTTCCTATCCAACCGACACCCGGCAAAATCCGCGTCTGAAAAACCATGAAGCGCCAAAGAAGAGGACGCGGAGTACCAAAGGCCGAAGTCGGGAGTGTGACGCAAGTACCCGAAAATTCGCTTCACCGCTTGCCGATGCGAAGTCCTCGGGAGACGCTTGAAAACGAGCGCACGGACACACTGAGAACTGTATGTCCGGCCTCGTCGCCGTCAAGTAGAGGAGTGACCCGATCATGCTTCGGTACTCCTTCTGGTCCACATGTTCACCTTCCTCGTCCGCATCAAGAGCTGTAGTCGTACTCATCGGCGTCGTCATAGCCTTGGAGTCCTCCATCTTGAATTTTCTCACAATGTCCTTGGTGTACTTAGCCCGGTGCACAAATGTTCCTTCCTTTGATTGCTTGATTTGTAGCCCGAGGAAGAACCGCAACTCACCCATCATGCTCATCTCAAACTCCCTCGCTCATATCATCCGCAAACCTCGCAACAAGAGAGTTAGACGAGCCACCAAAGACAATATCATCCACGTACACCCGCACAATCGGGATATCTTTGCCCCCGCCTCAAGCAAAAACAAGGTCTCGATCGACCTTCCCCATCTCAAAACCTCTCTCAAACAAGAACCCCCTCAACCTCGCCATACCAAGCTCTAGGCGCCCGCTTCAACCCATACAGCCGCCTTCCTCAACTTGTACACCCGGTGGGGGTACTTCTCACTCTCAAACCCCGGAGGTCGTCTCACATACACTTCTTCCTCCAACACTCCATTCGAAAAGCACTCTTCACATCCATTTGGTGCAACTTGAACCCTTTAGCCACGAGAAAAGGCTAGAAGGATCCTAATCGCCTCCAAACGGGCTACGGGAGCAAAGGTCTCCTCGTAGTCGATCCCCTCCTTCTCGATCGAACCCTTGAGCAACAAGTCTCGACTTGTTCCTCACAACCTCACCCTTCTCTCCCTCTTTGTTTTTCCACACCCACTTTGTACCAATCGGCTTACACCCCGGGGGAGGGTCAACCAACTCCCACACCGATTCCTCTCAAAGTTCTCCAACTCCTCATGCATCGAGTTAACCCAATTGTGATCGGATAGTGCGTGTCCAATGTCTTTGGGCTCGAAAGAAGCAACAAATGCAAAGCATGAGCAAAATGGGAATTGTTTCGAACCCTCGACCGTGTAGTGCGTTCATCCATGTCGCCGATGATCCTCGAAGCCGGGTGATCCACTTGAACTCGCCGGGAGGTTCTCGCCTCGAAGCTACCTCCCCCTCAACATCGCCTTCTCCTCGTTCTTGGTTTGTCGTCGTAGGTGTAGCGAGAGGGTCCATCCATCATCGTAGTCGAAGTAGTGGGTACATGTCCAGTCGGGGGCACCGCACCGCCATCCTCATCATCACCATGTTCATGCTCCTCCTCCCGAAAGATCTCCTCGCCAAACTCATCATCACCGCACACTCAAAGACAAGCCGACTACGTGGCTCGTCTCGTCGAAGGTTACTTCGCAAGTCTCCACGATTTGGTTAGTTTCAAGATTGAGCACACGATATGCTCTAGAATGAGATGCATAACCAAAGAAAATGCCATCGACGGACCTAGCCTCAAACTTATCCAACTTCCTCGCCCTTCTTCGAATAAAACACTTGCAACCAAAGACATGGAAGTGACTCACCTTGGGTGTGCGACCATGCATCAACTCATAGCATGTCTTCTTCTTGTGCACTCGAGGTATATCCCGTTCGACACATAGCATGCGGTATTCACCGCCTCACCCCAATACCTCCTCGGAGTCCTATGCTCATCAAGCATCGTCCGAGCCATCTCGCACAAGGTCCCGTTCTTCCTTTCCACAACACCATTCGGGGAGGCGTATACGGACTCGAAAACGCGGTGCTCAAGACCTAAGTCATGACAAAAGGTTTCAAAACGAGAGTTCCTGAATTCCGAGCCATTATCACTGCGGATAGCTCGTATGGCATCTCCGTGCCTCTCGTTCCTCAACCTCAAGACTAGATCTCGAACAAAACCAAACGTCTCCCCCTTCTCCTCAAGAAAGAACACCCACGCATACCGAGAAAAGTCGTCCACCACAACAAGGACATACCACTTCCCACCCGCAGCATCGCACACGAGCCGGGCCAACAAGATCCATATGGAGCAGGCTCGCATGGACGCTCAGTCATCACATCGGTGAGAGGCGGGTGAGAGGAGGCCACCATCTTGGCATGCCTACACGGAGCACAAACCAACTCTTTCTCAAGCCTCAAACGTGGCAATCCTCGGACCAAATTGAGTTTACTCAAGCGAGACAGAAGGTCAAAGCTCAAGTGACCCAACTTCCTATGCCACCTCCACAACTCACTCGAAGAACCAGCCAAGAAACAACGCTCAACACCCGAGGACTGAGAAAAATCAGCACGAAACACCTGACCCTCGGGAACGACCATACAGACAAGGTCCCCTCGAGAGTCCACAATCCGAGAACCACCAGGCCGAAACAACACCTCAAAACCCTCATCCAACAACCGAGACACGTAAAGCAAATTGTATCCCGGCCGATTGAACAAGAGCAACACGCCTCGCAGTGATCTTGTCACTCACTTTTATCTCACCTTCGAAAGCACACGCCCACGCCCATTGTCCCCAAAAGTGATGTACCTCTTCGTCACCACGGGACGAGACTTGAGAACCACCCCCTGTCTCCGGTCATATGCCTCGAGCAACCGGAGTCAATCAACCAAATGTTCTTCAAGTCTCCCACCTGAAATTCAAAAACAAGCACGTGAGCGAACAAACGACTCAAAGATCGGGGTTAGTACCAAAAGAGGAAAACCAGTGCCGAGCCATTTGCTCGAAAGTGGGGTTAGCACCAACCATAGCATCTCTCCTACCAAAACTACCTCCACGAACACCACCTCGGTAACCACTCCGAGGAAACCACCCCTCACTGCCTGGAGAAGGACCAAAACCACGGAAGACAACCCGTGGAACGTCCCTCCTCTCCTTCTCAAAGCTACGACTCCTCCCATCCCCGTAGTGACCTCGAGGGGGAGAATGCCTAGCAAACTGACCACCTGCTGTCTTTCCAGACCAACCACCAAGCAACTCCACCTCCAGACACCGAAACTTCTCGACTCACCACCTCGAAGACCACTCCGCCCGGAGTGCGGGGGGGCCGGTTAAACCGCCTAGCCGAGCCGGTCTAACCGCCCCCCTCGGGCCGGGCCGGCCTCGACCGCCTAGCCGTGCCGGCCCGACCGCCCTCCGAACAGCTCCTCCTCGGCCGCGGGAACTCGCGTCTCCCCATGCCGGAACACTTCTCACCACGGCCCTTACCCCCGGGCGGTGGCATACGAGGCTTAGGTACACCATGGGAAGGTTTGTACCTATCCTTGTTCGCCCACTCCTTTGCCATCCTCTCTTCCCGCTTCCTCTTGAAGCAAAACTCATCCTTGTGACCCTCTTTCCCACAATGGCCACAACGGAACCTCACAAGCTTAGGTTTTGGCTTGGATTGGGGTCGCTCGCTAGGTTTCTCTCCACTCAACTCCTCCACCGATTTCTCCTCACTTGCCTTCTCTTTCACTTTCCCAAAGAACACTTTCCCCCGAAGTGCTCACAAACTTGATGGGCTTTTGGAGATCATTTGTGGGTGTAGGAAATATAGGTGGAGCTGGGGTTGTGTCTAGTCGGTTCCTAAGATGGTTGGGTTTTGGAGGGAAATCATTTTTGTGGTGGGTTTTTGGTGGCTCCGGGATATTTTCTCCACTTCCTTCACCAACCTTGTTTGCCCCAAGCCCCTCACCATCTTGCCTCTTAAAGGCCTCGATCATCATCCTCAACTGAGGCTCGTGACCGGACAACCAACCCATCAACTTCCTCAAATCATCATTCTCATCCTGCAAACGATCAACATAATGTGCAAGCTCCAAATTTTTCAATGCATGCATTTCACAAGTAGAGCAGGATGTAGGCATGGGTTCCTTTAATTTAGCCTCGAGCGAACTAGTGTAAGCATGCAACTCATCAATCTTAGCATGCAAAACGGGGCAAGAAGTGCAAGCACCTAGCAAAGCGAGGTCTAGACTTAAGCTCGCCCACTTCAACCCTAAGCACATCTAGTTCCTCACACTTGGAGGCATGCTTCTCCTTAAACAAAGCAAGATCAAGCAAGGAATATGGAGCAATCAAGACAATCATTTTCATCGGCAACAACGGGGGCTAGCCTTAAGCGAATCAATCTCAAGCTTGCTATCAAGCACCCGTGTCTCTAGCTCGCCCACTCTAGCCCTAGCATCCTCGAGTGAAGCTCTAAGCTCTTTCCTCATTTTCTTTGCCTCTCTAAGCATATCATCGCGGTTATCAAGCAAAGAACCAAGCCTCTCATTCTCCCGGCGCAAGAAGGGAAGTTCATCACGCACCTCGTCGTCGGACTCGCAGTCCGAGTCGCTTTGTGTACTCTTCTTGCTCCCGAGCTCAACGCCATGGTACGAAGCCGTCTCTCGCGGAGCGCTCACCCCGCTCGTGTTCTTGGACGACCTCTTGTTCTTGCGGCGATCTCCCTCGTCGTCGCCGCCGCTCGAGCTCGAGGTGGAGTACGCGGAACCGGAGTCGACGTCGCTCGCTCCAACCATCGCTCGGGCCTTGCCTCGGCCCTCCTTCTTCCTCGATCGTCGCTCGTCCTTGTACTTGTTCTTGTGCTTGCTCTTGTGGTCGCGCCTCGAACGGTACTTGTCGTCGTTCTTCCTCGGCTTGTGCTTGTAGCCGTCCTTGCTCTCGGCCTTGTCCGGGCGGTCGGCGACGAAGTGTCCCGCTTGCCGCACCGGAAGCAGTGGTCCTCGTGTTCCTCCTCATGTTCACGCGGTTCTCGTGCAGCCTCTCGAACCGCCTCGTCAACAGCGCCAGCTCGTCCTCTCCAAGGTCATCAAACTCCTCATCTGGCATAGACATCAAAGAGGAAAACGAGAACATCCTGGTGGATGGGTTAGAGTTAGTCTTTGCTTTGGAACCACCAACGAGGGCAAGACTATGGGAATCAGTCGGTCCCTCGAGCTTGGCAGTCATGCCCCTATCCACCTCAGCCGACTTGAGCTTCGAGAACAGCTCGTTCACCGTCAGAGTGTCATACTTCTCCGACTCCACAATGGCCTCGAACTTTCCGCCCCATATCGTACGATCCAAAGAGTGTAAGAGCTTGACCGCTCTATCATGATCATCGTACGGGAGCACGTCCACATTGGCCCTCATGTTGTTCACCACCACCGTGAACCTCTGAAACAAGGCATCGATGGACTCACCGGGGAGATGAGTGAAGTTCTCGTACTCTCTCCGTAAGTCGCATACATCCGTGCCCTCGAACTCGGGCGTTCCCAACATGAGCCTCCTTCAACACCGCCCAAATCCTACAAGCCAAGTGCTCGGTGTGCACCCGATCGAACTCGGGGGCCGACACAAAGCACGAAACAAGTAGTCGACCGCCTTATTGTTGGCGTCGAAGCCGTCCCTCGATCCCGGAGCGAGGAAATCAACCGGCCGGACATAGCTTGTGTCCACCGTGACATCCCAAAGGATCCGACCCTTTCCGCGGAGAAAAGCACCCATCCGCTTGCTCCACATCCGGTAGTTCTTGCCATCGAAGTGTGGAGGACCCGAACCCCGTTCCCGGTACGCCATCCTTGGATCTTAGATCGGTTAGAGTCAACAAAGACCCGAACCGGCTCGATACCACTTGAAGGACCGATAAGGCGACCGAGAGGGGGGGGAGTGAATGGGAGCCGATAAAAATTCTTCTCGAGGGAGATTGAAACTCCGACAAGACGAACTAGCCTCGGTCGGACCCCCGAAATCACACGCTCCGCACTTCTACCTCCCGTTTGCCAAGACCACGTAGCCACCGGAGTGCTACCGGTCCTAGGAACAAACTCTACCAAAGAACCACAACACACACACAAGACCTACAGCGGAAACAACTCGAAAGCCGCTAACCGAGGGGGCGGTTAGACCGGTATAGGGGGCGGTTAGACCGCCTCCACCGGCAACCAAGAAAACCTCCGAAACGCCTCTTCCGAGCACCAAAACACACCACGGTTTCACCAACAGAGATCTCCGGTCAAGGCCATGCTAGCTACCGGGAAAATCTTGGCGAAAACCGAAACTTCACCCAAGGGCCTAGGGGCGGTTAGACCGGCTACCCGGGGCGGTCTAACCTCCCCGTACCCAAGAACGAACACCAACCAAGAACACCTAGCAACCCGCGCGAGAACGACTCCAAATTTCACCCGTACACTCCTCCGATCAAAGCAAACAAACTCACAGAGGAAAATCCGGCGAAACAAAACTTTGACCCGGAACACCCCGGGCGGTTAGACCGCCCCCGTAGGCGGTTAGACCGCCCCTTCCGAACAGGAACCCGCGGGTCAAACCTCAACTTCCTCGCGCCCGATCTCCCGAATCACTCCACGGATTGCAGCCAAACTTCGGGGATAGCCGGGTTACCTCCCGGGCAACCTCTACCTCAAAGGAATCGACCCGAAACGCTCACAATCAAGAGGAATCGAAGAAATCGCTTCTCTAGGTCAAGAACTCGCCCAACACGAAAAACCACCAAATCGAGTCCGATTCAAAGGGGATTTGGGGGCAAAGTCACCAGCCAAAGAGGCACAAGAACCTCATACGTGACACCCACCAAAAACCCCAAGAAATCGTTCTCAAAACACCGCCAAAAAGAGCTCCGAAAATCAACACCAAAGAGACGGGAAAACCACCATGATGAGCAACGCCAAACCTTCTATACATGCCATGAATGGTTCGTACAAGGTCTAGCTTGCCACCCAAACATCCATCCCTCTCTCTAGATCTCACATGAAGCTCTCAAGCTAGCCTTCTAAAATCCTAGGAAAAAGGAGAACGAAAATGGAAAAACAAATGGGCTAGGGTTCCAAGAGTTGGCTGCCAACCTCTCACCTCTTGGGTTATATAGGCGGCAACCGAATGTCTAAAATGCCCTTCACTAATGACTAGGGATACATGCCTCTCAAGGGCGGATTTGGAATTCTTGATGTCTTCACCATCGGACGGATGCCCAGCAACCGCACCCTGCGTAGCCTCGACGCAAGCCTTGCGATCCCGACGCGTGTCCTCCGCTTCGAAGCTTCTCGGCGCCGGCGGCCGTGGCGGTCGACCGCCCCCTTGGGCGGTTAGACCGGCCCGGTGGATCTGACCGGCCCCAGGCGGTCTGACCGCCCCTCCTGGGCGGTTGAACCGGCCCGGGTGGCCGCACCTCCTCGTCGAGTCTTCGGCCTCGGTTTTGTGGCTCAACCGAGTAACCCGGTGGTTTTATGGTGAACCACCGCAAACCCCCGCGAACTCGGTGTAGCCTCCGCCAATCTCCACTCATGACTCGGCTCCCACGTAGTCCCGGCTCGACCTTGGTTTTGAGGCTCTACCAAGAAACCGTCCACGACTTCATCTTGTCGTTCATGCCACCATGCGGCCCGCACTTGACCCCCGCCGGCCACCGGGTCCCTCGAACGAAGCCTACTTGTCTTCTCCACACCTGGAGGCCTCACCGGCGACGACCTTTCGCGCTTGTTCTTCACCTGCACCAACACGAGTCAAGCCGCAACCTGCACCTGCAATACTTAGCCAAGAATCAGTCCACACAACGTTGTCAATCACTCATCACACAAGGAAGCGACCATCCACCGGTCCTCGAACCACACATGGTCCTCACCCGACGATGTCCAACCCCCACACGGCGAACGGCCATGTTACGGGGATCGTTTGCAGGGCATGAGCGGGCAAGTTGGATTTGCGGGCATAGAACTGGCACCCTTCGCAGGTGCGTACGATTTCGCTGGCGTCCGCGACCGCGGTGGGCCAGTAAAAGCCTTGGCGGAACGCGTTGCCGACGAGGGTGCGGGGTGCGGCGTGGTGGCCACAGATCCCCGCGTGGATGTCCCGTAGGAGCTCGCGCCCCTCGGGAATGGGCACACACCGCTGTAGGATGCCAGAGGCGGCGCGCTTGTACAGCTCGCCATCGACGAGGGTGAAAGATTTGGCCATCCTGGCGATGCGCCTGGCTGCGGCCCGGTCCGCGGGGAGTTCCCCTCGAGCGATCCAGGCGATGTATTTTTCCCCGCCAATCCGCTTGGACAGGAACCGGCTCTATGTCCATCGCATCGGCCTCGTGGGAGCCGTACCCCTCGAGGAGGGAGAGTACGTACGCCTCGTTCGAGGGGTCCTCGTCCATGGGTTCCGCACCCGTTGGATTTGAGGGAGCCCCCGAGGGTCCGTCGTGGCTCGAGGGGTAGGGCTCGAAGGCGACCGAGGGTTGCGCGATGTCGCGCGCGAAAACGTTCGGGGGAACGGTAATCCGCCCGGACGCGATCTTTGCCAGTTCGTCTGCTTCTTCGTTGTACCGGCGGGGTACATGATTGAGCTCAATGCCGTAGAACTTGTCTTCGAGGGCCCGCACGGCTTTACAGTAGGCCTCCATCTTGTCGTCGTGGCAGCTCGTGTTCTTCATGACCTGATCGATCACGAGCTGCGAGTCCCCCCGCACGTCGAGGCGCTTGACGCCCAACTCAATGGCGATCTTGAGGCCGCAGAGAAGGGCCTCGTATTCAGCCATGTTGTTGGACGCGGGGAAGTGGAGGCGCACTGCGTAGCGCATGTGTTCCCCGAGGGGCGACACGAAGAGCAGTGCCCGCGCCTGCTCCCGTCTTCATCACTGAGCCGTCGAAGAACGGAGTCCAAGACTCGCTTGGATTTGTGGGGGCGGCGGCTTCGTGTCCGTCCACTCAGCGACGAAATCAGCCAGGATTTGCGATTTGATGGCCTTGCGCGGGGCGTAGGCGAGCGTCTCGCCCATCAGCTCCACGGACCACTTGGCAATCCTGCCTGCGGCGTCAGGGTTGCGGATGATTTCTCCTAGCGGAAAGGAGGAGACCACCGTGACCGGGTGGGCCTCGAAGTAGTGGCGGAGCTTGCGCCGCGCAAGGACTACCGCGTATAGCAGCTTCTGGACCTGGGGGTAGCGCGTCTTCGTGTCCGACAGGACCTCGCTGATGTAATAGACCGGCCTCTGTACAGGCAAGGCGTGCCCTTCCTCCGTGCGCTCCACGACGATCACGGCGCTGACCACCTGGGTGGTTGCGGCCACGTAGAGTTGCAGGGGTTCGCCGTCCTGCGGCGGCGTGAGGATCGGGGCGTGTGTTAGAGACGCCTTCAGCTTGTCGAGCGCATCCTGGGCCTCGGTGGTCCAGGAGAAACGCTCGTGCTTCTTGAGTAGGCGATTGAGGGGCAGGCCCTTCTCGCCGAGCCGCGAGATGAAGCGGCTCAAGGCGGCAAGGCACCCCAACACCTTCTGCACCCCTTTGAGGTCCCGGATCGGACCCATTCGTTCGAGGGCCGCGACCTTTTCAGGGTTGGCCTCGATTCCCCGCTGGGAGACAATGTACCCCAGGAGCATGCCTCGCGGCACTCCAAAGACACATTTTTCGGGGTTTAACTTGACCCCATTGGCCCGTAGGCAGCTGAACGCGACGCCAAGGTCGCCAACCAGGTCGTCCGCCTTCCTGGTCTTGACGACGATGTCGTCCACGTAGGCTTCGACCGTCCGCCCGATGTGGTCCCCAAAAACGTGTTGCATGCAACGCTGATATGTTGCGCCCGCGTTTCTGAGGCCAAAAGGCATCGTGACGTAACAGAACGTCCCGAACGGTGTGATGAATGAAGTCGCGAGCTGGTCGGACTCCTTCATTTTTATTTGGTGATATCCGGAATAGGCATCAAGGAAACAGAGCAATTCGCACCCAGCCGTTGAATCAACGATTTGATCTATGCGTGGCAAAGGAAAAGGAACTTTAGGACATGCTTTATTAAGACTAGTGTAGTCTACACACATCCGCCACTTCCCATTCTTCTTTTTTACAAGCACGGGATTAGCTAGCCACGTAGGGTGGAATACTTCCTTGATGAATCCGGCCTTGAGAAGCTTCCGCAGCTCCGCTCCGATTGCCCGTCGCCGCTCCTCGTCGAAGCGGCGCAGCCGCTGCTGCACGGCGCGGGCGTTTGGCAGGATGTCAAGGGAGTGCTCGGCGACTTCCCTCGGGATGCCTGGCATGTCCGAGGGGCTCCACGCGAAGATGTCGGCGTTGGCGCGGAGGAAGTCGATGAGCACTGCTTCCTATTTGGGGTCGAGGGTGGAGCTGACCCTCAACGCCTTGCCCTCGGGGGCTGACGGGTCGAGGGGGACCCCTTTGGTCTGCTCCGCGGCCTCGAAGGTGCCGACGTGCTTGGCGGCGGAGTTGAGGTCGTCGTTGACCATCTTCTCCAGCGTGTTCACCAGCGCTTCATCCAGCGCCAGTGCCTCTGCGTGTTCCACGCACTCGACGTCTCAGTCATATGCGTGCTCGATGGACGACCCGACGGTGATGATGCCGTTTGGCCCGGGCATCTTCATCTTCAGGTAGGTATAGTTGGGGACCGCCATGAATTTGGCATAGCAGGGTCGCCCAAGTATAGCATGGTAGGCCCCTTTGAACCCCACCACCTCGAAGGTGAGGGTTTCCTTGCGGAAGTTCTTGGGGGTTCCAAACCAGACCGGCAGGTCGATCTGCCCGAGGGGTTGAACCTGCTTGCCGGGCGCGATGCCGTGGAACGGCTTTGTGCTGGGCCGCAGCTGATCCAACCCGATCCCCATCAGGCGCAATGTATGCGCGAAGAGGATGTTGAGGCTACTGCCTCCGTCCATAAGGACCTTAAACCGGGCGTTCCCAATGATGGGATCGACCACCAGCGGGTACTGGCCCGGGTTGGGGATGCGGTTTGGGTGGTCATCTCGGCTAAAGGTGATGACGTCCTCCGACCAATTGAGAAAGGCCGGAGGCGCCCTCTCTGCGGCGAGGACTTCGTGCCGCTCCTTCTTGCGCTGCCGGGTCTACATGTCGACGGTAGGTCCCCCAAAGATGAGGAACACATTTTCGACAGCAGGGAAGCCACCCGCGTCGCCGTCGCCCCCGTCTTTCTTGGCCTCTGCCTCCTTCGCGGCGGCACGGCCATAAAACTTCTTGAGCATATCGCACTGCTCAAGGGTGTGGTTCACGGGAGTCTTGTGGTAGGGACATGGCTTCTTCAGCATGTCGTCAAACACCCCCGGGCCTCGAGGAGCCGGTCGAGGGCCCCGTTGAGCCGGGTCAATAGCGAGGGCCTCAGCGTTGCAGCCGTTGCGCCCCTACTCGCGCGCCTCGCGGCGCGGCTTCTTCCCCTTCTTGCCCCGCTTGTCGTTGCGGTGCGGCTCCTTGGACCCGCCGCCCTCCGCGGCGTGTCCTCGGAGCGCTTGCCCTTTTTGCCGTCGAAGATTGCCCCCACGGCCTCCTCTCCGGAGGCGAAGCTGGTGGCGATGTCGAACAGCTCGTTTGAGTCCGCGGGCGGGCCGCGTCCCCGGCTCGCGCACGAGGTCCCGCACGTGGTGCCCTCGAGGAACGCGTGCACGATCTCGGACCGTGCCACGCCGGGGAGCTCCGTGCGCCGCTTGGAGAAGCGCCGTATGAAGTCCCGCAACGACTCGCCGGGCTTCGCGTGCGGGAGCGCGAGTCCCATGAGTTTCCGTGGCGCACGTATGTGCCCACGGAAGTTGCCCACGAACGTGTGGACTAGATCGTCCCAGTTATGGATCTGGCTGGCTGGCAAGTGCTCGAGCCATGTCCGGGCCGCGTCGCCCAGATGCAGGGGCAAGTTGCGGATGATCACTTCATCGCTAGTGGCCCCGCCCAGCTGGCAAGCCAAGCGGTAGTCGTTGAGCCAGACGCGGGGGTCCGTCTCCCCGTTGTACTTAACGATGGTCGAGGGCTGGCGGAAGCGTTGGGGGAACGCCGCCGCGCGGATCTCCCGGCTGAACACACGGGTGCCCGGGGGCTCCGGCGTCGGGGAGCGATCCTCACCGCTGTCGTAGCGTCCACCTCTTCGAGGGTGGTAGCCCCTTGCCGCTCGTGCGTCCGCCCTGCTCGTGCGCCTGGCGTTGATGACGTTGCGGGCGTCGCCATCCAGCGCCCTGCGCGCGTCAAGGAGCCGTTCCTTGGCTGGCGTGCGTCCTTGGTCGGCGGGTTGACCCGCGTGCACCGAGGGTTCGCCTCCCGGTGCCGCTTCATCGCCCCGCGCATCTCCTTGTTGGCGGATGCGTGAGGCCGAGCTCTCGGCCTGTTGGACGGCCGCTTGCTCGATGAGAGTCTGCACCTCGTGGTGCATGTCTCGAGCCTCGGGGGTCGAGGGTGCCGGCATGGCGCACAGCAACGTCGCGGCAGCGATGAGCTTTTGGCTCGCCCGCGGCGGAGCGTCCGCGTTGTCGACGTTAGGGACGGTGTTGATGCGGTCACGGACCTGTCGACCCAGCTCCCGCGCGCGTTCGCCGCGCGCGGAGGCCTCCCCCCGCCATTGAGGCGCGGAGCGGTCGTACCGTTCGTACTCTTCCGCCGCTTGGCCTCGAGCTCGCGGGCTTGGGCCAACCGTGCGTCGATGTCGGCCCCGGCGAGAGCGCTTGGCCCCGCGGCCAGGCGCGTAGCGATCCCTGGGGCAGGCGTGACTTCCCCGTCTCCGGCGCCTGCCGCACCGGCGGCGTTGGCCGGGTCGTTGGTGATGACGGCGTAACACTCCCGCGCGGGGTCGTAGCTCCCGGTGCTGGAGTCGTCAGAGCAGCCAAACCAGTAGTCCGTGGCGTCGAGGAAACGCCTGAACGCGACTGGGTCCGGCACGCCGGAGAAGTCCCACTCCGCGTACCCGTGGCGGTTGGCGGGTGGCAGCGCGTCGATGGAGCCTAGGGACGATTCGTCGGCCATTGAGGCACCGGAATCCCTGGCGACAAAGACATGGCGGCCGGGCGGGACCCGGCGCATCGTGGTGTTGACGTTGTTGTTGTAGGCCGTCGTGGCGCCACGCAGCCCGATGGGGATGCGTGGTCCGGAGACCGCACGCGGTCCCGCTGGGGCGGTGGCGGTTGTCGTAACGGTGGGCGCGTCTCGGCCGAGTGGCGGCGCGCTCGGCCTGTCGCCGCTCGGACCGCGCCCGTCGCGAGCGTAGCCCGAGCGACGGCGGCGTCGCGGCGTCGATGGACCCGCGGCATCCGTGCCCGCGGGCGCCCGCGCCGGTGTCGTGCGTGCGGCGGAGACCAGAGCGGACCTGGCCTGGCGCTGCGCGCGAAGCTCCGCACGGTTGGTGAGGCGCATGAGATAGCCGTTCCCCGTGGCCTGGAAGTTCAGGTCCCCGAAGCGGATTTCGAACCCAGCTGGGAGGGGTCCGAGCTACCCATGCAGTAGTGGGTACCACGGTACTCAGTGCGGATCACCATGGAGGGAGTTGGCGAAATGACCTTAGGCGCTCGTTTGCCCCACGGTGGGCGCCAACTGTCGGTGCGGAATATGGTCCCGACACTAACCAGCAGATAGCGCCGTGGTCTATCCCTCAATGGTCGATGCTAAGTAACAAGTGACACGAGAGGTTTATCCCGGTTCCGCCGAGGGGGCCGTACGTCCGACGAGGGGCGTGCTCGGGGCACTATATTACTTAGCACCGGGGGTGCTTGTAGTGGGGCAAATACAAGCAAGGCGGGAGAGGAAGTGTAGCTTCCAAGTCCCTGGTGGAGTGGCTGAAGATATTGTGGGAGAATGAGAATGAGTACGTGGTGTGGTGTGTCGAACTAAGTCCCCCTTCGTCTGTCTCCCCCTCCCCCTTTTATAGATCAAGGGGGCAGCGGGTTACATGCACGCCGCGCTACCTAGCTATGTGGAGAAGTGCGACGTGCTAAGGTGTAGAGTGGGCGGCCGTCCGGGCGATCCTTGCAGCGATCTGGTCATCATGGCCTGACTTGTACCCGAACAGTGGCGGTTCGAGGGTAGGAGAGCGGCAGATGGTGGTGGCGTCCCCTGATAGGCTTCGAGGGAGGTGCTGACGATGGCTGGTACGGGGCACAGGAGTAGGCAGAACGGCGTTCCTTCCCAACGCGCTTCACAGTGTCGGAGTGGTTGCTGCAGTGCCGGGCGTGCGCCTGCACGCGTGGGTACGGCGGCCGCGCGCGCGGTGGCCGGGATGGCAATCCACCGGCCTAGCGCCTCCACCTAACCCTGTAGGGTCACGGGAAAGTGAAATCGAGGGTGCGCCCGGCCCCCCTTCGAGGGTCGGGCGCGTTAGCCGTACTGTAGTAGGCGCGCGGTGTCACGGGACTGACATCGGCCGTACCGCACAGTCCCTTCCCACAGTGGTGGGGATGGGCTCCTCCCTGGGGGAGTTGGTGCGGCGGCACCGGGCGCGAGCCCCCGGCGCGAGCCCCGGCGCATGATGGCGCCGCCCCGCCCGTGTCGGGGCGTTAAATGCCCGCGTACGGGGGCCGGCGCACGCGTGCGGGGCGCCCGTGAGCGTGGCGGGCCCCAGCCGAGGGCGGGACGGACCCTCGAGCGAGACGAGACCCGCTCGAGGGGGAGTGAGCCCTCGAGCGGGGCGGGACCGCTCGAGGGAAGAGTTGCCCCTCGAACGGGGCGGAGCCCGCCCGAGGGGGCGCGCGCCCTCGAGCGAGGCGGAGCCCGCTCGAGGGGACTTCTAAGAGGGCCGTCTTGGTGGGCCATCGGGGTCCCGTGGCGTGGGCCGTGTCCTGCATGGTTAGTCACCTGCATGGTTAGGCTTAGCGTGTTTCGGTATGGTTGCGGGATTTAAGTGAGGATTTCCCCGTTGTTTAAGGGGACTCCCAGGACTGTCCCCGACAAACTTGATAATTCAACATTACATGATACATGAATCAAGATCACCACCGGGATCCTACCTCAATCTTGCTTCTAGCTCAGGGAACTCCGACGTGGTCTTCCTTGCAAAGTTCCCACGCCGTCTTGGAAGATCCTAGTCAACTAGCTCGACCCTCTCCTCTTCGAGATGGTGTCCCTCTATTCTTTGCTCCTCGGCGGCCGATGACGAATGAGTTGATGCGTGGCTCTTGGCCTCGGGGCTATAAATAGTCTGAATGGTGGCTAAGTCAAAGGGGGGTCGACTAGGCCTCGAAATGGGCTGGGCCGGCCGGCCTGGGCCCACTTCGGCCTAGCCAACAGCCTGCTTGCCTGGTGTTGCTTCCCAAGTCTTCTATAGCCTTCCCCCTTTTGCATGTGGGCCCTTGCCATCAGTTTCTCTTCGGATTGGATGAAGCTCCTTGTCCTGCAAGATTCAGCACTTTTTCTGACTGGGTCCTCGGAGTTTTTTTATCTTCTCGGGTTTGGTCCCTGAGCTTCTTGGAGTTATGTTCACTTCATTGCTTGACTTGTACCGAGCTTCAAGGTCTTGTCATGAGGTGCTTGATGAACTTATCCCGGAAGTCTTGCTTTCGACACTAAATCCCTACATAAACACTAACTCCAAAATCGATATGCACGAATGAACTTGTTACACCAAGGGGTTTAGTACCAATGGATAAGATATAAATGTCATGCCAACACCGAAGGTAAACTCATGGCTAGGTTGACAGAATTTCACCGTCAACAATGTCTTTGTGAGCTAGTTTGCTAAATTATGGTTAGTTTGGCTTAGCTCGTGATAATCTTGGTTTATATCCATGGTTGATGGCTATGTTTTTCAAAAATGTTATATGTATGCTCTCTTATGAGTAAATGCCTTTATATGATCTTGACATGTTTTAGTGGCTTGGTGTTGGGGGGTATCTGTCCGGCATACACCCCGGGTACTCATGCAAGGAAGGAAGAAGAGTAGCAGACGGACTCCTATTAGAATTCCCCTGTAATCCTACCAGGACTTGTTCCGTGTAATCCTACTAGGACTCCTGCCTGGTAATCGACTAGGAACCCGCCCCCTGGACTATATAAAGGGAGGCCGGGTACCTAGCCGGGCACCGGACCTGATCTCAACCCAACGCCAAGCGCATGGCGCCATACTTGATCCCCCAAACAGGACGTAGGGAGCTACTCCGGCTACCCGAACCTGTATAAATCTTATGTTTTGTGTCCGCGTGCATACCTTCGGGTTCCAGATCATGGCGATCCCCACCTTCTACCTTGCTGCGGTTACCTCCCATGGAGGTCGAGTGGTTTAAACACCGACAGCTGGCGCCCACCGTGGGGATTCTAAAGTCGACTTCTAAAGTCGCATATCAAAGTCCGCTCTGTGCGGCATCACAAAGTCGACTTTGGTTTTCAAGTCGCATTCTAAAGTCCGCTCCGCGCGGCACAAAGTCAACTTCGGTTTTCAAGTCGCATTCTAAAGTCCGCTCCGCGCGGCACAAAGTCGACTTCGGTTTTCAAGTCGCATTCTAAAGTCCGCTCTGCCGGCATCTAAAGTCGACTTTTGTCACATCTAAAGTCTGCTCTGACGGCACGACTACTTCTCCAGCTCCACGACTCGACGCCAAACTACTACTTGGAATCTCTCCAGCTCGGGGGCTGCACTTAACATACTACTCGAGGATAACTTCAGCATGCTTCACTCGCTCTCAAGCTGGGGAGCTCCTCACGAATCACTACTCGACGTGGCTCATACGACTCTCTTATCTCGGGGGCTAAACGCTGCAAGAGTACTCAGATGATGGCTTTCGCGAACACTGAAGACCCTTGGATTGATTACCTAATCATTTCAAGGCTCGGGGGCTGCTATGGTACACCCATCATTCAAATTTTTCAAGATGGAAGATTTGGAATCACGACTGACCCTCAGCTACAGTCTGCAACTCAACCTAAGGCTCAGGGGCTACTCCATATGGAGTGCGATTTTGCAATTGCACTTCCATATAATCTCGGCTTCAAGACAGATGAGCTGGACCACCTTCCAGCCTCGCGGCAGTTCAAGTACTATTGAAGACTTCTCCAAGCAGTACCCGAGGACGCTCAAGAACTACTCGAAGAGGTTTCAAGATTACTCGAACTACTACTCTCGACTCCAACGTGCTCGGGGGCTTGTTGGGCATACACCCCTGGTACTCATGCAAGGAAGGAAGAAGAGTAGAAGATGGACTCCTACTAGAATTCCCCTGTACTCCTACTAGGACTCGCTCTGTGTAATCCTACTAGGACTCTTGCATTGTAACCGACTAGGAACCCGCCCCCTGGACTATATAAAGGAGGGTTGGGTACCTAGCCGAATATCCACAATCCCTCCAGGGAACAACACCAAGCGCAGGGCGCAATACTACCCCAAACAGGACGTAGGGTAGCTACTCCGGCTACCCGAACCTGTATAAAACTTGTGTCTTGTGTCCGCGCGCATACCTTCGGGTTCCAGATCATGGCGATCCCCACCTTCTACCTTGCTGTGGGTACCTCCCATGGAGGTCGAGTGGTTTAAACACCGACAGTATCCGAAAATCCGGATAAGATCCCCGAACACGAGAGAAGAAAGTACGCAAATGTTCAAGTCAGAGGCACAGATGACGCAAGAGGAGACAAAGAATCTCCTAAAGACTGCTCATACCTCAAAAGTTGTGAATCCCTTTATGTACCCTCGCACCCCCTTTTATAGGCAGACAAAGGGAGTTTTACATTCTGAAAATACCCTCGAATCTAGGGAATATTCCTAATGTGAACATGTATATGAGTGTCTTTTACATCCCATACATTTACAAGCCTGCCACTAGTTCACACATCAAACCCGGACTTTTGAGCCAATGTCTTTGACTTGGCTTCTTACTAATTCATGAGTCTCTTATTCAATAAATCTTCATGTGCCACAACCTCCGAACTCGAACTTCAGTAGATTCCTGAATTTCATAGATTTCCGATTTCATAGTTTCGCAGGTTCATGACTTTGTGTCCTCACAGGTTCATGACTTCAGGGCTTCGCAGATTCAAGATTCCAGATCTTCACAGGTTCACGACTTCCGGGCTTCGTGGATTCAAGATTCCAGATCTTCACAAGTTCGCGACTTCTGGACTTCGCGGATTCAAGGTTCCAGATCTTCTCAGAGTCAACTACCCTGAAAGCTCATTTCATGAATTTCGTCAAACTCGATGTTTCGAGCGGGACAGGTTTTTCCTGAATTCCCCAACACTAGCCCCTCAGCGAAGCGGGTTGACTCCAACGATCCGATTCCACAAAAATTTTTGAATTTCAGTAAAAAATGTCACCCTCGAAACGTCGGAGTGGACACGCGTCATCCTGAAACCTCGCAACGGTCGGATCGAGGCGAGTTCTTGAAACTGCCCCCCTCGCCCCTATAAATAAAGAGCTCTCGCTGTAAAAAAATTTCACCGCTTTCTCATTTTCTTCCGAACTTTAGCTTGCACTTTCGCAAAAAGGCGCTTCGTGACGAATTGTTCGTAGCTTAAGGACTTCTTCAAGTTTTCAAAGGTACTGCTTTTTTGTTTTTTAGTTATCGTCTTTACTTTTGAATGTTCATATTCGTGCCTTTCAATTCACGAACTTCATTCACGAATATCGTCTTAGAATTCTTAATCATATTACTGTCAATTAGGTGGCTCGTGTTAAAAGCACTGCCAGACCTATGATGACCGAAGAATTGGCTGTTGTTGGCCTTCCAGCTGAGTCGGAAGTTCAAGATCATGAGATTGCAAAGCCCCCGGAAGAGCACGCCTCTCCTGATGCTAGCGGGTCTGGGATTCACGAAGATGGGGAGATCAGATCAGAGGAAGAAGATGTCGGGAATGTCGACACTGATGTCAAGGAACTTATTGCAGTAAGGAAATCGGGACCTCTTCCTCCGTCCTTTGTCTTCAGGGAATCTAAGGTTACTGCCAACTTGATCAGAGAGTACGAGGCAGCTGGATTTTCTCCTGTAGGCACCGAACGTGCACCCTTGGATGAACAAGTTCCTACTCCTGAAGCAGGTGAAATTGTCGTATTTCGCAACTTCTTCACCTGAGGACTAAGGTTCCCCTGCGATCCCATTCTTCCCGCGATTCTTGATGCTTTTTCTGTGAAGATTCATCAGCTTTCGCCGAACTCTTTCTTGGAAGTGTCCAAGTTCATCTGGATCATGAAGACTTTTGGCTGCAATTTTGGGGTAGATGTTTTCGCTCGATTATTTGATCTGGTTATTGTGCCAGATGTTATCAAGGTCGACGACGGTCAATTTTACGAGGCTCACAATACGTGCTGCACCTTCAACACCCGTCGACAAAATACACGAAAAGGGATCACGCGAATTCAGATCGCACCCTGTTGCAAGACAAATTTCACATAGGACTGGAGTTCGTACTGGTTCTATGTCAAAGTGGACATGTCTGCGATTCTTGGCTACGAAGGACCAGCTCATCCTCTCTCCACGCCTATTGAGGCGTTAACTGTTGTTTGCACTGCGCCCTACAATCATAGAGCGCCTGGGATCAGGAACTGCAAAAATGTGTTCCACCTTGCGAGCACCATCCTTGGTGGTTGTGATATTATTGAGGAATTCACTGCTGCCTGAATTTGGCCGATCTCTTATGGTTGGGCCCCAACCGAAATCGTGAACTTCAATGTTAACTGGGCAGCACAAGAAGTTCCATTCCCGATGTTCGCCCTTCGACTGAGAGACGACCAGAATGCCGATGACTTTATGCTCGAGATCGAAAGAAGAGTAAATCACATTATTGGTGAGTATACTATGAATGAGTATAAAGCGTACAAGAATCTGGCGAAACACAAGCAGAGGAAGAACCGGGTGTTCTCTGAAATCTGCGGAGACAAATCATTTCGCTCCCGACGCCCCGGTCGCAAATTGAAGATCCCTGTCGTTGTTGTTGCTAGCTGTTCAGCTGCTCCGTTGAAAGCTCTGAGAAGGAGATCCTCAAAGAGCAGCAGATTGATTGTCGATGAGACTACGTCCTCCAGTGTTAAACCCGCGAAGACGAAGTCTCTTGAGTCGTCGAAACGTAAGCGCAAATCCTCCGAACAAGGTTTGAATGCAGAACTTCAGGCAGCCTCCAGCCTTGCTCTGATGAGCCAAAAGAAGGCCAAGAAGGCTGTTAAGAAGATCGTTGCTGCTGAGGTTCGATGAGTCCCATCTGCTTTCGATGATGATATCTTCGCAGAACCTAGCCAGAAAGGTTTTCCCCTTGGCCTTTCTTAAGATTCAATTTTCATGAACACTACACTCCGAGTTCTGAAAACGAGTTCGTGGATGTTGGTTCTTTTTCAGATGTTGTTATTGAAGTTCAGAAGGAAGTTGTTTCTGCCGCTACTACTGAGACCCCTGCTGCTGCTGTTGAGACTGTTGTTCCTCAGTCTGTCCGTCATCAAGAGGAAGCATCTCCTAAATTCACAAAGGAACTTGAGCTTACCATTCACGGGGGTGAAGGTCCCGTCCAGGTTGCTCCCTTGCTTGAAATTCGTGAAGATCTCCCTGAAGGCCAAGGTCCCTCTCCTTCCTTGGCTGCCTTTAACAAGAGCTTTGGTATGTCCTACCGTGGTAAACTACTAAGTGTTGGTTACAAGATGGCTAGTATCGGAGGTGGCACATCGAAGATTTTAACACTATGGAAATCTCCCACTCTTGTTGATGAAACAAGAGAAGCAGCCTCAGAACAAACATCTCGGTTGCCTGGAGAAACCGCTTGGGATTCCGGGAAAATGCCTTGCACTCCCGAGAAGAAAACTTTAGTTTCTTCGGACAAACCTTCTGCGAGTTTGCGGAAAAAGATCACTAATAAAGATCTAAGTAAAAAAGGTTCATTACTCTTTCAAATTCTTCTGTTTTCCTTGTTTCAAATTCTCAATTTTTGCACTCAAGGCTTTGCTTTGTGATTTTTTAGAATTCGAGGATCTTCTTCGATCTTATCCGGCGTCCAAGTTCACAGAGTACCATAAGGGCTACGCGGCGAAAGCCTCTATATGTGGAAGAATTGCTTGCAAACGCCTAATTAAGCAAGAGAAGATAAACAAGAGGTTGCTCGAAGATTCTCAGAAATTGAGCTACAACTTCAAGTTGTCTCGAGCGGCGAACTCAGACTTGGAGAAAAAGGTGGCTAAACTGGCTGTGGCCCTAAAGAAATGTCAAGACGAAAAGAAGGTCACTGTGGAGGCTGCTGAGAATTCGAGAAAAGATCTTGAAAAACTTCAGAAAACACATGACGAGGACTTGAGATTGATTGAAAATCTACGCAAGGATTACGACTAGTCCTCCAAAACAGTCGAAGATCTTCGGGTTAACAATGCTGATCTCGCGAAGACTCTCAATAGTAAGGAGCAAAATATTCAAGACCTTGAGAGGGCTCTAGCTAGCCAGAATGAAGCTTCGCAAAGAGAAACTTCTAAGATTAGGAATATGCTCGAGCTCCTGTTGAGAGATTATGAGAAGGCCTTAAACGAGTTTGGCGTTCGTCCTGCTTCATTCCCATTGACACAGGAATCTCCAAATTCATAAAGTGGATTGATACTAAGTTCAAGGCGCTTCCTGGAGTCATTTCTGGTGCAAGTGATTTCGCCACGGCGTTCTCCGTTGAAAGCATTTTGAAGCTGCTACATGATTTTGACTGTGCTGATCTTGTGAAGTTTCGCGAGAAGCTTACAAAATTTCCCGATGCTGCGAGCACTTCAAGACTTCGTCCAAACGAGGATGTCTTGGCCATTAAAACCAAATTCGCTCGAGAATTCTGGCTCATTATTGTGAAAGATGTTGCTAAGAACATTTCTCGTTCTAAGTTTGAATAGGTTAATTTCTTAGAAAACACTGCTGACTTCTACGCTTCGTTGAATTTCTATCATTTGTTCTTCTTTCCTTAGGTTTTCTCCTTTGCCCTTTTTAGCTGATTGAAGAGGAGAAATGAGGAAAGGACACCGCACTGCCGGAGAGTTTTTCCCAAGATGAAGATGAAGAATCTACGGACTCGAACGGGGAAGGTTCTGGCGACAGTAGCTACGGTGGCAGGACGCTGATCAACCTTCCGAACATGAAGAAGATTCCATGAAGGTTGACATCACCGGCTGAATATTGCCGAAACATTTGCCCGTCGTGGCGATTTATGTATATATGTAAATTTATTAGGTTGTGATGCTTTGTCTGAACAATTTGTCTTGTAAACTTTAACCTGCGCAGGTACTGCAAGTTGGGCCTGCGTAGGATGTGTTGCCACTAAGAATTCATCGTGGAAACATGTTCGTCAATGGTGAAGCATGGCGTTTGTTCAAAGAGTCTCACCCTGAACGAGATTTTTCTGATTTCTGGCTTGAAGTTTCGCTTAAAGTTTCAATGGATTGCTTCGATCTTTCTTCATTTTTCCTTCTTCGCCAAGATGAGAGCCCCATTGCTACGAACTCAAGCTCTTCAAGGATTCTGAAGACGGAGCCCCTTAGCCCCATCACTACTGGACTTGATTTCGCCTACGCTAGTGGTATTGTAGAAAATAATAGCCGCGACCCAGGACATGTTGTCGAACTTTCATTCTAGAGAATGTATTTCCCAATGTAATCGTGATGACACTATATCAAAATTTTTGTGCAATTAAGGCAATAAAGACGTTTTCTTGAGAAAAAACGTCACCCTTCCCCACCTTGCCGTTTTGCATGAAAATTTTGAGGTAAGTTAAGGAAGTTAAGGTTTTCTTCAGATATCTTGATCATCTGTATTTTTGAGAACTTTCCGCGAATTTTGAAATCGTAAGTAATGTGATGCAAGTCGACAAAATTTGTTTGACGAATTTTGTGGACTTGACTCACTTGGCACACTTGCCTGGTTGATGTTGCAACCCTCAGTTGCTTCAACCACGATTATCTACGAATCTTCATTCAAGTCCCTTGCCTTTTCATAAATCTCTACAAAATTTCTTTAGCAAGAATATATACATTCGACTGGTCGCAATTACCATTTAATTAACATGATGGAAACTAGGCCACAACTCATTGTTATCTCAAGTCTTTTTGGTGGGAATCCCTTTCACGGTGGGATTTAGGCCACAACTTGTTGTTGTCTCAAGCCTTTCGGTGGGAATCCCTTTGACGGTGGGATTTAGGCCACAACATGTTGTTGTCTCAGGCCTTTTGGTGGGAATCCCTTTGACGGTGGGATTTACGCTTTCACAGAGCCTTTGGCTATCACAAAGCCCTTTCACAAACTCTTCCTCTTTCACGATGGAATTCTGGCTATCACGAAGCCTTTCACACGAACTTTCTTTCTCTAAGTGGAATCTCGGCTATCACGAAGCGTTTCTCATGATCTCATTTTTTTACAATGGAATCTCGGCTATCACGGAGCCTCTTCACGACTTTTTCTTTCACATGGTGGAATCTCGGCTTTCACGAAGGCTTTCATACGAACTTTTCATTTTTCACGGTGGAATCTCGGCTATCACGAAGCCTTTCATATAAACTTTTCTTTTTTCACACTAGAATCTCGGCTATCACGAAGCCTTTCATTCGAACTTTTCTTTTTTCACGGTGGAATATCGGCTATCACGGAGCCTTTCATTCGAACTTTTCTTTTTCACGGTGGAATATCAGCTATCACGGAGCCTCTTCACGACTTTTTCTTTCACATGGTGGAATCCACAAAATGCACGATTTGGGGGAAAACTCTTTTCATATATATCACAAAGAGTATTTACATAGGATCCGCCTCGTTTAAAACCTTGCCTCTTAATTTAGAGCCCCCTTTGCAAGGAAAATAGTACGCTCCTCCTTATTCTAAAGTAATTGCAAAAAAGAAAGAAAATGTTTTTTTCTCCGAAATCACTTATAGATTCGTGATTCGGCGTTTTGGTTTTCTAGAATGTAAACTTGCGAAAAAAGGAAAAATACTCTAAAGTAAATTTATCTAGTTCTGGAATTCTCAAGGGTAGTACCTTTTCAGGCTGTCAGCATTACACGAATATGGCAATTCTTCACCAGTCTGTTCTAGCAAACGAAAAGCCCCTGGCATGTCTGTTTCTTTTGCTATGTATGGCCCTTCCCAGGATTCATGAAGTTTCCCCGGGTTTTCCCAGTTCTTCTTTCTTTTCAACACCAAATCACCAGTTTTGATGTCTTTTCTAACCACTTTCTTGCCTTTCCATGCCTTGGTTTCTTTTTGGTACTTCTCGATGTTCTCAGCAACTTCAAGGATTATCAGCTCAATCATGTCTTTTTCTACTTTCTGGTCAACCTCTTCGATTTCTTTTGGTTTCAGCACTCTCATGCTTTCATTCTTGATTTCCTCTGGTGTCATTGCTTCAATGCGGAAGAGTAGGAGAAAAGGTGTGAAACCTGTTGCTCTTGACATAGTAGTGTTGTGGGACCAAATTACTTCTGGCAATTCATCAACCCATTTGCCCTTCTTCTGATCAAATAAGCACTTCTTGATTCCTGAAAATATCATCCCATTTGCCCTTTCAACTGCTCCGTTAGACTGCGGATGATACACCGATGAGAATTTCGCATGAGTGCCCAAGGATTTGCAATATTCCTTGAAAGTGTAACAGTCAAATTGTTTCCATTGTCAACAGTCAGCTCTCTAGGAACTCCAAATCTGCAGATTATGTTCTACCAGAAGAACTTCTGAATTGTTGGTGCCTTGATGTTCGCGAGTGGTTTTGCTTCTACCCACTTCGTGAAATAATCCACAGCGACATCTGCGAATCTGCAGTTTCCTTGAGCTGTTGGTAATGGTCCGACTAGATCCATTCCCCACCTTTGCAGTGGCCATGATGGTGGAATTAGGTGAACTGGCATGGAAGGTAGATTTTGTTGATTTGTCGTTTTCTAGCATGCTTCACATTGCCGAACCAGTGCTTTTGCATCTACGTTTATGGTAGGCCAACAAAATCCTTGCTTTATAAATGCAATAGAGACATGGTGCCCCTCTCCACCCCACCGGTGCTCTCCCTCTGGTGGCGAACTTGCTTCTCCGGTGAGAGGTCTCTACGGTCGGCGGTATGTGGAGCCCTTTTCTAATCCGCGCACCTTGTGAGATCTCCCTCGCTTCTTCCTGCTCCTAAGTGTTGTGGTTTGATTTGGTTTGTTGTTCAAGCCTTTCTTTGCCTCCCATTCTTCGTTTCTCCCTGGTAGTCATTCCCCTTATCTCTTCGGGCTTTGGTCTTTGGCCATGGAGTTCTTATGGTCAAAGTTGGATTTCGAGATTGGGATGCATTTTGAAAAGAACCTTCAACGTTCAACTGGAAGATGTATTCATAATTCAGTTGGTAATGATAGTGGGTTTCATCTTTTGGCCACCTTTCGGCGGTATCTGTTCCAGCTTAATGAAGATTCGGTTGCTATTGCTCTTCAATCCTGCCTTGGTGGCCTTGCTCAACATTATTGTGTTTCATTCCAGAGCCATAATCATTTCAGATTCACAGTCTCTTGCAAAAAAGTGGGCTTTGCCATTTATAAGCTGAGAAGATTTATTGGGACTTCTTTTGATGTGTATTTTCATCTCTGGAGTAATGGCGCCCCTCATTGGGAGCGTGAAAAGAGATTGTGGGAAGCTGAGGAAGCTAAGAGATGGAAGAAGGCCATGTCTAGAAATCAGAAATGTTTGATGTACAAGTCTTCTCGATCCCCCAGCAAGCATCTCAAGAGGGTTCACTTTGCTGACAATCTCATTTTGGATTCTCCAGTTACTAAATCTTTTCATTATGTGAAGCCCTCGACCATTAAGTTTAGCAGTTTTGTTTTTGATCTCCACTCTGATACAGAAACTGTGAGCTCCACTCATGAGCGTCGTGGCATTCTTAAGAAACCTGGTCTTCATCCTGATGATGAGGTGATTGTTTACAAAGAGGGAAACAATACTCATCTTTCGCCTTTGGATTGTTCTATGGGTCAAGTTTCTGGCAATGTTTCTCCCTCTTCGGAAGGCTCTAGAATCTTCCCTAACCCTAATTGTTCAGGCGTTCATCTTCCTTGGAAGACTCCAGAAGCTTCCTAAGGCCTAGTTGTCACACGCCTTTTAGATGCGCTGCTTGTTTTAAGTTTCGGCATGTGTTCAAATTTTGCTCTACTTTGGCCCGGCCCAAGATTTATTGGAGGCCTAAGTCCACCCACGCTTTAAGGCCCAAGAAGGAAACCCATCAGTCACCCGCGGAAGACGATGAGTTGGGTGGCAACAGTGTTTCGCCCCCAATATACAGTGCATTTGTAGAAAACCCTAATAGCAATGGAGAACTCGCCCCGCCATTAGAGCCAGAAACACCCTGCTCATCCAGCACTGAAGCTCCAAGTGGTGAGGTTACCGAAGGAATGGTGAACTTTGATGTTGACCCTGCTCCATTCGTCCCAGAGGGGATGAATGTCGAGGATTGGGCTCGTCCTGCTCATTGGAGGATCATCATCGCGGCCAATCCTCCGCGTCGTCATGAAGAGTATGATATCATCTCGATTGACCCCCCTCCTCCAGCAAATCAGATTTATGAAGCAATTGATGAAGTACTGGAGTATTTTGAGGATGAGCATCGTGTGCGTTTCCGTTCTTGCTGTCCATCTCCATTAAGTCTTTGTCTTGATCAGTTTCCCTCGGCCATTGCTCGACAGGCCATGATCAACTTGAGTCCGCATCACATTGGAAATGGCAGGGAGTTGAGGGTGGTGGAGCATGATAGGGGGATTAATCTGAGAAACTCCCCGTTCTCTCGTACTTGTTGGGTTATGTTCATTGCTTTCCTGCTGGATTTTCAGACACGAGATATATCGCAGCAAGCTATTGGACTCTTTGGTTCGGTTGTCACTTGGACTGATAACTCCAGGTTTCGGTCCAGAATCTTGCTCAGATGCCATGTTACTTTTGTGAGCAGGATCCCTAGAAGAATTGTCATTTCTGAAAGTGGTACGGTGGCTGATGGTGGGCACTCCTGGACTGTGCCTGTCATTGTGCTGGATAGCAACCCGAATGATGCCCTTCCTGGGGATGAGGACCCCATTCCCCTCAATGGAAACCCCCACCCAGGGATTAATCAGCAGATGGATGTGGATCACCAGGAGCACTTTGAAGACATTGGGGATTTACAAGAAGTTCAACAAGGTAATCTTGATCAGGGCTGGCAAATTCCATCTCCTCCCCATCCTGCCCAAAATGATGGATGGGATGAGTGGCCACAGCAGGAGGGAGAGCTGGTGGGTGACAATGAGTTGAACCTGGTTAACAATCTTGCTAATCAAGTTGTTGTGAACGCTGTAGAAAATGGTCTGATGCAGCACCCTGAAATACCACAAGACAGTAGCTCTGTCAGCAGTGAGACCACGGCTTTTTTCAGAGCTCAAGGAGTTCATGTCACTCTTGAACTTCCTCTCCCCCCTAATGGGGAAGCCTCAAGAACTGCTAATTTACCTCAGCTATCTGGCATTGAGTTCGACAGTGATTTCCCCATCAGGCAATTGGCAAATAGAATTGGGATACATCCTGGTTTTGCCCCAAGTCCTTCAGTTGAGATGTTTATCAAGGAATTGGCCCAGAGGGCCTCTTCTCTCCAGGCTATGCTCCCTCTGAAAGCACCCTTGCAAGCCCACGAGTGGAACACTTTTCCCCAGTCATGGTGTGTACCAGGAAACTGGTTCTTTAATGTCAACAATCCTAATTGGGGTAATAATGCTGAAGCTTCCAGCTCCACAGGAATCAGACTTCCCAGGCTGCAATTGTTAAGACAAGCACATCCTGATGAGCACTTGGCTCCGATTGAACAGGCTCTGCATGCTGACCCACAGTCCATTTCTGAGATTGGATATGACCCTTCAAGTGTTGTTCCTGTCGTATGGACCTCCCTGGGATGTCACTACCTTCAGCCTCGGCACCTGTTAAGAAGAAGACAAGTGCATCAGCGACTACAACTACTCCTCGAGAAGCTCTATAGCTTCAAAATAGTACTCACCTTCGACTACGCTGGCCTCCGGCAGCGGCGCTTCGGTAGCCGGCGGCTCGGGCACCGCCTGGGAAGCGGGAGCGGACTCCTCGGCGGGCGGCGCGACTTCTTCCGCCACCGCTGAAGAGGGTTCATCCCCCTCCCAGGACAGATCCGTGGATTTCCTGCAGAAGCACACGCAATTGGTCGTCAGTCAACCTCGACTACTACAACAAGTACTACTCGGGAAGATGCAGTACTTACAAGTTCGACCGGACTATTGTCACGGCCGGGGCACTGAGGATGCTGGAATGTCTACCAGTCCACCCTCGGCGGGCGCCTCCTCCTGCGCCCCTGCGGCTACCGCCTCCTCTGCAACAACGGCGGCCGGTGCAGTACTCTCCTGCGCTCCTGAAGCCACCACCTCTTCAACGGCGGCGGCTACGGGCTCCATGCTCCCCTGTGGAGCAGGGGGCTGGCGCTCCAACTGCGCTATGAGCTCCTCAACAGTGGGGGCTGGACTACGACTTCCGGCTGGCTCCCCCACTGTGTCCCATCCGCCTTCGTCGCCCTCCTCGACGGGCTCCGCTGGCGGCACCTCCTGCATACAAGGAAGACTACTCATCAGGAAGGGTACTCGTACGATGGGTACTCGACTACTCTAGTCAAGACATCTTACCTTCTGAGACGTGGTCTCTGAGACCTTGAGCTTCTTTGTCACCCGCTTGCGGGCGGGGTTGCCCGGCTTCCGTGGCGGCGCAGCCAGGCTAGCCTCCAGGCTAGTCGGGGGGTCTTGCACCAGAGGCACATGAGGTAAGCCTGGATGGCTAAACCTCGACCGCAACTGAAAGCGGTCCTGCAACGTCTCGTCGTCGTCGTCGGTGGTGTCCTCCACGATGACGGTGTCATCGCCTTCGCCGACTTCTCGCCGCTCTTTGTCCTTGGCCTTCCCCTCCTTCGGGATCTCGATCCCGCTCGAGGGCGGCTGCGGCTCGGAGATGAACTTTTTCAAGTCATCCTGCAAAGGCACAAGAACATCGGCAAGTCTACTCCAAGCAAGGACTACTCGACTAAGGGAGTACGACTACTCACCTCCTTTGGCGGGCGCGCGGCGGAGTACTCCTGGACAGGGCACGCCGTGTACGGCGGCATATCCTTGAAGATCCGCGTCAGCCTCTCGATGATGTCGCCGACGTCCAGCTCGCCTCCAGGCATCCGCGACGTGTCGTCGTCGCCGGTGTACTCGAAGCCCAAGGTGTCTCGGGCCATCAGTGGCTGTACTCTCCGCTTCATGAAACTGAAGGCCACATGCTCGGCCCTCAGTCCAGCTTCCCTCAGCACCTTGATGCGTGCCAGCAGTTCGGGGAGCTGGATCCCTTCCTGCATGGTGGGCTCCGTGTTCCACCAGTCGCGGTGCCTTGGCTGCCTCCCGCTCGGCTTCGGCAGGCCGGGGTGGTGGTTTGTGATGTAGAACCACCTCGTCTTCCAATCTGTGTTGGAGTCAACGAGCTTGTACGCCAGGTACTGCTCCGCGGCGTCTTCTCTCAACTGGATGCCGGCTCCTCCGACTACTCTTGGGTTGGTGGCACTTGGCTGCGGCTTGACCCGGAAGAACTTCCGGAAGAGGATCCAGTGCGACTTTATCCCAAGGAAAGCCTCACAGAAATGCACGAAGACCGCGGTATGGAAGATACCGTTGGGGTTCAGATTCAGGTACTCGACTCCATAGTACCCGAGAAGGCCCTTGAAGAAATCGCTGGCCGTGAGCGCGAGCCCGCGCTCCACGAACCGGGCAAACATTGGAATTTCGTCTTTGGCTTTCTCCATCGGATATGGATCTCCGGCAGCGGCCCTCCACATGTCAACCTCCTTCTCACGGATGAACCCGCTGTTCAGGAGGGCCAACAGATCTTCGGTCTTCACTTTGGATTTCTTCCACTCGTGGCTTGGATCGGCCCGTGGTGGAGACATTGGCGGCGCGGTTCCAGTGGCAGCCACGGCGGCCTCCTCGCGGCCCCTCTTCTTCCCGGCGGCCTTCGCAGACTTGGACGGTGAAGGCTTCATTCTCCAAGTGCAGGGCGTCTTCACGTGCATCCGCTCGGGGGCTACCCTAAAAAGCTTTGGGTGGCGGCGCACTTGGATCTACTACGGCGGCAGCGTGCGCTGGGAGTGGATCTACTTCAGATGGAATCGAAATGACTGCAGCTCGGATGGGTGAAAAACCCTAAGGGTTTTGGCTTCTATTTATAATTCAAACCGGCTCCACAACGTCCAGCTGGATAAGTCCACGCGCGGCTGACTCAGCGGCTAAGCGTGACCCTTCGTATTCTACTAGTCGACGCGCCTCACCTCGGGGGCTCGGCTACTTCTACTCTACTACCTGGGAAGCGGCTAGTCTCAAGAGCATCTCAGGACACATTCTTCAAGGTGACCCTTCAATTCAAGAGGAAGTACTCGACTCAACGTGTCCTTCGGTTTTTTCTCTCCGGATTTTTCGGGATTTTCTTGCCAAGACTTCAGATAGACCCTCAGCCAGAGCCTGCGGCTCAACCTAAGGCTCGGGGCTACTCCATATGGAGTGCGATTTTGCAATCGCACCTCCATATCAGCTCCGGCTTCAAGACAAGACGGGCATTTTTTGAAAACCTTCGAAGGCGGTACTCGAGGACGCTTGGGACTACTCGAGAAGACTTCAAGAAAGCTCAAACATCAGCTGGAGTACATTCCAGCCTCGGGATGCTTCGACTACTCTTGAGGACTTTTGACTTGTAGTACTCAGGGACGCTTGAGGACTACTCGTTAAGGCCGTCAAGACTATTTGAAGCTATCCTTCTCGACTACAAAGTACTCGGGGGCTTGTCGTATGGACCTCCCTGGGCCCACTACTTCGGTGGGTACCAGGACCGAATACCGGTGGGCCCACGGGACTACCGGCTTGCGCTACACGGCACCCGAAGGCGTGGAGCACAAGGGCTAGGAGAGGAGAAGTACTCGGTTAGGAAGGCCGTACATGTCCCGCCTTGTATGGAAGACTCCTAGACGTACTCGACTAGTACTCTCTCCCTACTCCGACTTGTAACCCTGCCTCCCGGACTATATAAGGCGAGGTAGGGACCGATCTCTGGGATCATCTCATCTCATACAACCCACGGCGCACTATTGCACCATCTTGTAATCGTGCCCAATCAATCCAGAGCTACGCAGCATACAGGACGTAGGGTATTACACACCTCGCGGCCCGAACCTGTCTAAATTGTGTGCCACGTGTCTCTTCCTTCGAGTTACCGATCTCGGCGAGGCCACATTCATCTACTTCGGGTACTCCCCTTAGTAGGTTGCTGGTCTAAAACACCGACAGTTCCCCTGGGTGAGGTCATGGATAGTCCAAATGATTCAGCGTCTGCAGTTAGTTGTTTGGCTTTGCCACTAGACTCTTCTCCTCCTATCTGCACTCCCTCCCCGCAGCACCACAAGAGGAAGACCAAAGCTAGGACGCTTATTGTTGAGGATGAGGTGAGGAGGAGTGACAGGCTCAAAAGAAATGCTGATGCAATTCATATTCAGTTGGAGAATGAGCCCAGGAAGAAAAGAGGAGATGCTAGGAAGACTGTCAAATACTCGAAGGTTGAGGAACTCAAAGCTGCTATCATCACTGGGAAGCTTGAACACCATGAGGCTGAAGACTGTGAGATTGAAGACATCAATGCAACCCTCCTAGTGGAGCTAGGGACTGGCTTTTGTGGGGTTCCTCCTATGGAGCTGAACGCCTCCACTTGGCAGGACTCTTCTGAAGATTGACTCTATGATCCACATGCTATCTTATTCTTTTGGGCTGTGGTGGGAATTTATTTTGATTTACTCATGCTGTGTTGAGCATGTCTTATACTATGTCACTGGTGGGTTTGTTGGTCCACAAACTTGGAACATTATCTGTTGGTGGTGTGTTTACATTTTGTTCTGTTTGTTTTGGTGGTCTTGGAGGCTTTGCTTCCTTGCTTGTTGTTTCTTCCCTCTTTTGTTGATTATTAGTGAATAGAACCTGGAATATCTTATGCTGGAATGTTCGAGGGTTAAATGACAAAGACAGATGGGGCTTGCTGAGAAAAAAATTGAAGAGTGTGGGGCGAATATTTTCTGTTTTCAAGAAACCAAAAGAGACCATATTGATATTCGTTTTCTGAAAAACTTTGCCCCCAAGAGATTTGATAATTTTGAGTTTTGTCCCTCCTCTAGTGCTTCTGGGGGCATTCTGGTGGCTTGGGTCTCCAGGTTCTTCACTGTGACTGTCCATGAAAAACACCCCTTTGCTATCAGACTTACGTTCACTTCTGCTATCAACTCCATTTCCTGGAACCTTGTTGTTGTTTATGGGCATTGTAGACAACCAGATCGGGATGAATTTGTCAACTGGCTTTATAATCTGGACCTGGATGAGGAGGATTTGTGGTTGTTCATGGGTGATTTCAACTTCTACAGGTATGCTGAAAATAGAAATAGATCGGGTGGAAATTTCAATGATTTATTGGTTTTTAACAACATCATAAGCCACCAGGGTCTTGTTGAGATCCCAATCAAGGGTCGGAGCTTCACCTGGAGCAATATGCAATCAAGCCCTCTTTTGGAGCAACTTGATTGGGTGTTCACCTCCCCTTCCTCGACTTCTCAGTTCCCTCTGACAGTGGTGATTCCTTTAGCTAAGACCACTTCTGATCACTTACCCTGTAAAATTCAGATTGGTACCAATATCCCAAGGCTAATATTTTTAGATTTGAAAACTATTGGCTTAGTCATCCTTCTTGTTTTGAGCTGATCAAGAATGCATGGTCCGCCCCTACTATTGGAAATCTGGATAGTGCGAGAACCATCAGTGCAAAATTCAAACTTCTTAGAAGAATGCTTAGGCTATGGGCTAGAAATATTTCCAATCTCTCCATTCTGATAGCTAACTGTAACATGACCATTGCATTTTTTGATAAGCTTGAGGAGATCAGGCCTCTTTCCCATCATGAATTTAAGTTCAGAGTGATCATCAAAGGACAAATTCATAATCTTACTACCATGCAGAATACTTACTGGAGGCAAAGATTTACGTAGAGGTTGGTTCAGTTTGGGGATGAGAACACAAAATTTTTCCATGCTATGGCCTCTGAGAGATACAGGAAGAATGTGATCAGCCAAATTGTGGATTCCTCTGGTCGAATGATTGCCGATCACACAGAGAAAAGTGCACTTTTCTATCAGGAATTTAAAAGTAGAATGGGATGCTCTATTCCTACCAGTATGCAGTTCCAGCTTAACAACATTGTTCCCTGCTGTGGCAATTTGGATCACCTCTGTCCGCCTTTTAGTCAATAGGATATTGAAAATATTATTCTTGATTTGCCTTCTGACAAAGCTCCAGGGCCTGATGGTTTCAATAATTTGTTCTTTAAAAGAGCTTGGCATATCATTAGGCAAGATTTCTTTAAGCGGAGCACAGATTTCTTTAATCATGATGTTGACCTAAAAAGTGTTAACCACTCATACATCACTTTAGTCCCAAAGATTGATAATCCGGAGAAGGTTTCTGATTTCAGGCCCATTTCTCTCATTAATTCTGTTCCCAAGCTGGTGGCTAAGATTCTGGCAAATAGATTACAAAAGGTGGCCACTCAGGTTGTGCATGAGAATCAATATGGGTTTGTCAAGGGTAAAACCATTCAAGATTGTCTAGGATGGGCCTTTGAATTCCTACACCAATGCCACCAATCTAAAAGAGAAATTGTTATTCTGAAGCTTGATTTTGAAAAGGCGTTTGACCTTGTAGAATTTTCAATAGTGTTGGATATGCTTAGAGCCAAAGGCTTTCCTGACAAATGGATTCTGTGGGTCGATTCCCTCCTGAACTCAGCCACTACTTCAGTCTTGCTTAATGGCACTGCCGGAAAAGAATTTTTGTGCAAAAGAGCTGTTCGACAGGGGGATCCTCTCTCCCCTATCTTATTTGCTATTGCGGGTGACTTAATCCAGTATGCCATTAACCATGAATTTCAGCAGGGAAGATTGGCCCCTCCATTTCCCAGAATGCTGATCTCCCCTTCCCTGTGGTCCAATATGTGGATGACACCATCACTGTTATGCAGGGAGAAGAACAACAGTTGCTCATTCTAAAAGACATTCTTCAAAAAATTGCGCTCTCCAGTGGTCTGAAGGTGAACTACCACAAGTCCTGCCTTGTGCCTATTAATATTGATGCTCAGAAAACGGAATTACTGGCTGCATCTTTTGGATGTATGGTGGGTTCCTTCCCCTTTACGTACCTAGGCTTGCCTTTGGGACTTACTAAGCCTCTGGTCAGAGATTTTGCCCCCCTCATCTGCAGAGTGGAAAGGAGGCTGGCAGCTTCTTCTCAGTTTCTTTCGTATGCTGGAAGACTTCAGTTGATCAACTCTGTGCTCTCCTCTTTGCCAACATATTACATGTGCTCCCTCAAGCTCCCCATGACTGTGATTGAGGTCATAGATAAATACAGGAAAAACTGTTTGTGGAGAGGGAAAGAATTCAACCAACAGAAATACAACCTCGCTGCATGGGACCTAGTCCGAAGGTCAAAGAGCAAGGGGGGTCTTGGTGTGGTTAATCTTACTGTTCAGAACAATGCTCTTCTCCTGAAACAGCTTGATAAATTCTATAGGAAAGCTGATGTGCAATGGGTGAGTTGGCATAAGTACTATCAGAATGTAATTCCTCATCTCGCTAGAGAAAAAGGGTCTTTTTGGTGGAAGGACATTCTCAGACTACATGTTCTTTACAGAGGAGTCGCAGTCTGCTTGCCTTCCAGGGGAGATACTGTTGCTCTCTGGGTGGATATTATCGATGGAACTTTGCAATCTGTCACCTTCCCAAATCTTGCTGGTTATGCAAAGGATCCTAAGGCTTCCCTCTGGAAGCTTAGAAATGAAGGCAATCTCATTAACTGTTTCAATATTCCCATGTCCAGAGCTGCATACAATGAATTTCTTCTCCTACAACAATACATTGATTCACTTCCTTCCCCTGATCGGTGTGAGAATGACTCTTGGAGGTTCATTTGGGGGCATCAGGTTTATTCCTCCAGTAAATACTATCAGTATCAATTCAAAAACTTGACGCGTAGCAGGGTGCTCCTTTGGGTTTGGAAATCAAATTGTATTCCCACAATAAAATTCTTTGCTTGGCTTCTTCTGAATGATAGGCTAAACACGAGAAACATTTTGAGATGAAGAAAGAAATTCCTGGAGGAAGGATATAATTGTGCTCTTTGCCATGAGGAGATTGAAGAGACCTCTGAGCATCTGTTCTTTGAGTGTTCTGCTGCTGTTTGTCGATGGTTTGCATTGGGAATTTCTTGGAGTGATTTCGGCAGTTCCCACCAGAGGATTTACTTGGCTAAGCATGCCTTCCCCCACCCTTTCTTTATGGAGGTCTTTATGATCGCTGCTTGGTGCATTTGGACTGAAAGAAACAGGCTCATCTTCAGTAATAACCCCCTGGGTTATCTACTTGGAAGCTGTCTTTCAAGGAGGAAGTTTTGCGGCACATGATCAGAATCAAAAGCTCTCTACATCAGTGCATTTTAGATTGGCTTGAGGCTATATAGGATAGCGTTCATCCTGTTTTATTGCTTCTTCTCTTTTGAGTAGTCTTCTTTTGGTAGACTTCTCCTCAACCTAACTGCTGGTTAGGTGCCCTCTTCCCCCTGCCTCTTTTGAGGCCCTTTGTAAGTTTGCTGGTTCTTCCCCTTTTATTAATATATTTGTTGCTGGGGGGCTTTGCCCCACAGTTGTTTTAAAAAAATCCTTGCTTTATTGCCTTTCCTGGTAGAGCCCTAGTGCCTATGTGTGCACCGCAGAATCCACTGTGGATTTCTCTGAGAAGTTCGAGACCTTTTTCGCAGGTGATGCACCTCAACAAAGGCTCCGTGACTCCCGATTTATACAGCTCTCCATTCACTACTGCATAGCCCCTTGCCCTTTGTTTCAATCTCTTTTCCTGCAACTCATCTTGTGGTTCGTAATGGCCTCTCAGATAAGTCATGATTTCTCCTCTCCAATCAGGAGTTTCCACAACATTTACAATTTTTGGCCTTGCTTCCTTGATAGATGGTTCTTCGATGATTTCGAAGAACACATAGGAGGCATTTCTTGATTCCTGGCTGCCGCTTTCGCCAGTTTGTCTTCCTCGTTATTGTCATCTCTTGTAATATGTTGCACTGAATAACCTTTGAAGTGTCTTTCCATTTCTCTAACTTTTTCAAGGTACTTCATCAAGACGGGATTCCTTGCTTCACTTTCTTTTTCATTATGTTCTTGAATAACTTTTGAATCCATTTTGATTATGAAGGTTTGCTGACCCAAGACTTTCATCTTCCTCAGTGCTAAGAGTAGAGCTTCATACTCTATTGTATTGTTCGTGGAGTGCTCGTTATTCGCGTATATGAGTCGAGCTGCATATCTTATCACGACTCCCGCCGGAGATGTTACAACTGCTGAAATTCCGACTCCCTTGTGACACCAAGCTCCATCACACTGCACTATCCAAGGTTTAGGTATTTCTTCATCTAGAATTTGAGTTGGCGAAGTCCAATCCACGACAAAGTCTGCCAGGACTTGCGATTTTATCGCGCTTCTTCTTTCGAAGTCCACAATGTATTCTGAGAGTTCAGTGCCCCATTTGATGATTCGGGCAGATGCCTCTCTATTTGCGAACAAGTCATTCAGTGGTTGATTGGTGATGACCCTTATTCTGTGACCCTCAAAGTAATGTGTTAGCTTTCTCGCAGCCATGATGACTGCATAAGAAATCTTCTCTAGTTCGGAATAGAAGATTTTTGAGCCAGAGAGGGCTTCTGAAGCAAAATACACTGGGATCTGCTTGAGCTTTCCTTCTTCTTCCTTTTCTTGCACTATACGGCACTCACTGCCGAATTTGATGCAGACACATATAGCAGAAGTGGTGATGTTGGCTCAGGAGGGCACAACTTGGTCATGTTAGACAGGTAACCATTTAGTTCATGGAAAGCTTACTTCTGAGTTTCGGACCACTGAAAATTCTTGGTACTTCTAAGAACTTGAAAGAATGGCATACTTCTTTCTGCAGCCCTAGGAATGAACCTATTGAGCGCGGCTACTCTCCCTATCAGTTTTTGCACATCCTTCACGGAAACTGGGTCTTGCATCTCTATCAGTGCCTTGATTTTGTCGGGATTCACCTCTATGCCCTTTGTTGAGACTAGGCATCCGAGAACTTTCCCTTTGTGAATGCCGAAAACACACTTTTTAGGATTCAACCTCAAGTTCGCAGCTCTCAAGTTCGTGAATGTCTATGCTAGACCACTGATATGATCTCTTCTCTGGACACTCCACGTATGCCAAGATGTTTCTCCGAAGTTGAGGATGAAAAACTATTACTATCATTCTCGAGAATGTGCATCCTGCGTTCTTTAGCCCCTCTGGCATTCTTACGAAACAAAATGTTACAAAGGGGTGATAAAGCTTGTCTTCTCTTCATCTTCTTTACGTACTCTTATCTGATGATATCCTGAAAACATGTCCAAGAGTGAGAGCATCTCACTGTTGGCCAGCCAGACTGGATACTTTACTTCTCTAATCACTTTCGCGTCTTGCATCCTTTGCACTTCAGCTTCAACTGGTGTTACTTTTTCCTCGGACATTTTCCGAAGTTTCTGCTTTTTCGGCGCTATTTTTTCATCTGTTTCCAGGGCATGTTTGATGATGTCCCTGTTGACGCCTTTCAAATCTTTTGCTGACCAGGCAAAAACATCTTTGTTCTTATTCAAGAATTGTATGAGCTCTTTCTCTTCTTCGGGATTGAGGTGAGCCCCAATTGTGACTGCTCTATCGGGCATATCATCCAGGTATACTTTCTTGGTTTCAACATTAGCTGCTATCTCGATCTTTTCTTTGGCTCGCTTGGCTTCTTCATAAGGTTCCTTTCTTTCTTCGGTTGTTTTCAGCTGGTACACATTGACTTGGCCCGGAGTTTGACCTTTTTCTATGTTTATGGCCTCTTGTTGATTGTCGAACACTATGATAACCCCTTTGGGTGCTGGTATCTTCATACACAAGAATTGTTGTTTTATGACTGCATCGAATTTGTTCATGAAGCCTCTGCCGAAAATCGCGAGGTACGGATGATAAATGTCAACCACATCAAATGTGAGGGTCTCTTTTCTGGCGTTGTCCAGATCTCCGAAAGATACAGGAAGTGATATCTTTCCAACTGGCTTGATTGGGTTTTTTCCAAAACCTTGGAATGGGCAGTCTGGCGGGTGTAGCATATGCTGACTCAGGTTCATTTTCTCGAATGTTTTGAAGAACAGAATGTCAGCCAAGCTTCCATTGTCTACCAAAATTTTTCCGATAACCCATCCAGCTATGTTCACTTCGATGACCATGGCATCATTGTGATTCGCGGATTTCAGTTTGAAATCCTCTTCAGTGAAAGTGATTGGCACCTTGGCCCACTCTGGTCTGGCAGCTGGACCGTCATTGATGATGGTGTTCACAGACATGAAGTAATTGTTTCTTTGCTTCTTAATTTCGAATTCCATGGCCGACCCTCTTGAAATTGGCATGATGGTGCCAAAAGATGGCAAGGCCTTCGAGTTCTGAGGTCTTGAACTTGATTTTGGTCTTGACGAACTGTCAGGTGGTGGTGGCAAAATTTCTCGAATTGGCTGCGGTTGCTGGATTGACTGAATTGCCTGATACTGAGGAAAAAACTGTTGAGAGGGTTGCCATGATGGTTGTGGCTATTGAAATTGCTGCATTGCAACTGGACTTGGTTGAGAGTTCATGAACTGTGGCTGCCAGAAATTCGGGCGATGTTGGTTAGGCATTGAGGATGCAATGCTCATCATAGGTTTCTCCTGCTGAATTTTTGCGATGTTCTTCTTGGTTTCTGGCCACCCTTGGGTGTTGTGTCCTCTCTCATGATACTGACAATAGAAGTACTGGTCTCTTGGGTTGTGATTTGTGAGTCTGGGGTGTCCTCTTCCTCTTCCCCTTCCCCTGGGTGTGAATCCTCCTCTTGTGCTTGGTCTGCTGTTTTTGTCATGCTGAGGATTTTCCACGTTGTTGATGTTTCGTGGATTATGGGGTTGTGGTCTCCAAGTCATTTCTCTATTGCCATGCCGTGCTTCATTTCGTTCGGCCACTCTTCTGCGATGATCATCATCAGATAAGATGTATTCTTCTAGTTCATGAAAAAGTTCTTCAACTGTCTTGGGTTTCTTTCGCATCAGATGCGAAGCCATTGGTCCTGGAGTCAGACCCTTGGTCAGTTCCTTGATCGTTGTTTTGTCATCTACTTCGGGAATCTGGGATGCCTGCTGCATAAATCTTCTCACGAAGTTCCGTAATGGCTATCTATTTTTTTGCTTGTAGGTATACAGGTCTGATGACTCAGCTGTTGTGTCATGGAACATCTGAAATGCTTGCATGAATTTTTTCTTGAGGTCGACTCAGCTGCAGACTGAGTGCAGTTGTAGCAAAGAATACCAGTTCAGAACTGGACCTTCACAGGCAATGATGAAGGATTTGGCCAGTGCAACATCATCTCCTCCTGCTGAATTCACAACTGATTCAAATCTCAAGAGAAATTTCCTAGAGTTTCCGAAGCCATTATATTTCGGGAGAGAGACCGGTTTGAACTTTGGTGGCCATGGTGCAGTTTGCAGCCCTATGGATAGAGGTGATTCAGAATCCATGAACTGTGAGATTCCATTTCCCATGAAAAAATTTTCTTTCGGGATTCTTCTGTTTGGTCCAGAATTCTGGAGTGGTGCTTCTTGCCAAAGTAAATTATTTTCTTGTTCTTTCATTTCATCTATTTCTCTTTGAATTGCTGCAATTTGTTCTTTTGCCTGATTCAGTTTTTCTAGCTTTTCAGAGGCCTTTCTTTTTGCTTGCAATTGGCTCGCAAACTTTTCTTTTTCTTTCTGCAATTGCTGTATTTTCTGTTGAACTCTTTCTAGTTTTGTCTGTGGTCTCGTCGTCATCATCATCATCTTCTTCATGTGTTTGTTGTTTAGTAGGTTGTTCTTGAATGTGCGATGTCTTCTTAGCTCTTGCTTTCAGTAGAGCTTCAAGTTTTGCTCTTCGTTCCTGATCTGTGATGTTTGAAGGTTCAGGAGCGAGAGAGATTTCATTGCCTTCGACATGATGGTGCTCTTCTTGGTCTGTATCAGCTGGAATGTTCTTCTTCGACCTCTTCTGTGGTGGCATCATGAGTTGCTTTTCGGCTGAAATACGGTGGGCGCCAATGTTGGGGGGTATCCGAAAATCTGGATAAGATCCCCGAACATGAGAGAAGAAAGTACGCAAACGTTCAAGTTAGAGGCACAGATGACGCAAGAGGAGACAAAGAATCTCCTAAAGACTGATCATGCCTCAAAAGTTGTGAATCGCTTTACACGTGCCCTCGCGCCCCCCTTTTATAGGGAGACGAATGGACTTTTACATTCAAAAAATACCCTCGAATCTAGGGAATATTCCTAATGTGAACATGTACATGAGTGTCTTTTAAATCCCATACATTTACAAGCCTGCCACTACTTCACACATCAAACCCGGACTTTTGTGGCAACGTCTTTGCCTTGGCTTCTTACTGATTCACGAGTCTCTTATTCAAGAAATATTCATGCGCCACAACCTCCGAACTTCAACTTCAGTAGATTCCTGAATTTCATAGATTCCCGATTTCATAGTTTCGCAGGTTCATGACTCCGTGTCCTCACAGGTTCGCGACTTCAGGGCTTCACAGATTCAAGATTCCAGATCTTCATAGGTTCGTGACTTCAGGGCTTCGAAGATTCAAGTTTCCAGATCTTCACAGTTTCGCGACTTCCGAGCTTCGCGAATTCAAGATTCCAGATCTTCACAGGTTCGCGACTTTCGGGCTTCGCGGATTCAAGATTCTAGATCTTCTCAGAGTCAACTCATTTCATGAATTTCGTCAAACTCAACATTTTGAGGGGGACAGGTTTTTCTTGAATTTCCCAACACTTGGCTATGCTTAATTTTTGGTTGGATAGCTTATTTTGATCATATGGGGATAAAGGCTCATTTGCCATCATGAATGTTTAGCCCTCATGCTTTATCTTGTGGAGGGGCATAAGTTCCTTTTTGTCGCAAAGACATTTCATGTACCAAATATGAATATGAAAATGAAATGTAAATTGCTTGGAAAATGTGCTCCCATGTCATATGTGCTAAATTTAAATTGCTTTGGGTGCTAAACCATTACATGAGATGAGGTGTTTGTGGGTGTTTGTGATGGTCCTATGATTAGAATGGTTGTCCTAGCATGAAGTTTGTGTGGCTTTGCCATTTTGACATGTTTTGCTCATGTTTAGGACTTTGCTCATGAGAGGGTAAATTTTCGCAAAATTGCTCAACTATATCCTAGCTTCGTCTAATGGTTGTGAAACTTGGTGATCTTGTAGTTGATGTCAATACGAAGCTATAGAGTATCTAACTTGCTCATTTGGACATGTGTAGCATCCTATGTTGAATTTTGTTTATTTGAGAAGTTCTGGGTTGCATTTTTTGCATTTTTGGCTTGATTCATGCATTGCCAACAAGGTGGAGAAGTTTGAGCATGATTTGGCTTGCTACATGCTTTTAGAAGGTTTCCAAGTGGTTTCAAGCTAGTTTCGAGCTCGGGCAGTTTCCCAGGTGGCGTCGGCATGACTGGTGAGGTACACCGATCTGACCAGTGTAGTTCCTAGGTGCTGGGCGATCTTGTCCACCGGTCTTACCAGTGAGGTGGACCGGTCTGACCGGTCAGACCAAGGCCGAAGCAGCTGCTTTGTTTGCGAAGTGGTTTGGATGCATCCATCCAGGGGACTTGCATTGGTTTAGGTGAGCTTGCATGTGTGCAGGGGGAGTTCTTTGTGGTTTTCGAGCTTTGGATTGGTGGTTTGCGCTCTTTGCTTAAGCATAGTTTTGTCTCAGATGTGTCGAGTTGTTGCCCTTGCCTAAGGGGTCCGAGACTTGTCTTCTTCAAGTGATCTTGCTCTTTGCCTTTTCTTGGCTTTCGATCACTTGTTGGAGTTTCTTTTATTTGTTTCTTTTCTTTTTCTTTTCTCTCAGGTTACTATATGTGTGTGTTGTCGATGCACTCATCAAGGGGGAGATTGAGGATCATGTGTGGTTCGAGGACCGGTGTATGGTCGCTTCCTGGTGTGATGAGTGATTGACAACGTTATGTGGACTGATTCTTGGCCGCGTATTGTAGGTGTAGGTTACGGCTTAACTGGTGTTGGTGCATGTTGACGGTGTATATTAGTAGTAAAGTTCAATTGGACTTGCAAGCGGACAAGTCCTCCATCGTAGTCAAGAGACCCTTCTTCCCTCAAGTGTGAACCCAAGGTATCGAATCCATGGAACAAATGTGCGATGCAAGAATCAATCTAATAAAGCAGAGAACTTTGATCTTCAAAGGGAATCTTATGCATCTAATCTAGAGAACATCATGAAAACGAATCTAATCTATGAAAACCGGAGGTAGCAAGAGGTAGAGGGGGATAGATAAGCCAATCTAGAGAGATTGCATCAAGCCTTCGTTGAAGTTCCGAGCAAAGAAGAAGTAAACAAGTTCAATCTCATAAAAAGTATCTTTAAATCATGGTTTCCCGTCCGACTCCGAAAACACCCGCCTTTTGGAGCCACCGTTCTGTCACAACGCACCCCTATTCGTGCGGGTTAGTCTAGGGCCAGTCCAAAGACAAGTTGAAATCTCTCGGAAAAAGGTCCGGCATGCACCTCTAGCCACCACGGCTACAAGAACACCCTCGATGATCTATCTCGAGAATAGATCTTAAGATATCAAAAGTCGATTCAAATCAAAGTCGTAGGAGAAACACTCGATCACTAAGAAATTGGATTGCAACTTGATAATTCAAGATCACCACCGGGATCCTACCTTGATCTTGCTTCTAGCTCCGGGAACTCCGACATGGTCTTCCTTGCAAGGTTCCCACACCAGCTAGGGAGATCCTAGTCAACTAGCCCGACCCTCTCCTCTCCGAGATGGTGTCCCTCTCTTCTCTGCTCCTCGGCGGCGGATGGTGAATGAGTTTATGAGTGGCACCTGGCCTCGGGGCTATAAATGGCCTGAATGGCGGCTAGGTCAAAAGGGGTCCGACTAGGCCTCGAAGTGGGCTGGGCCGTCTGGCCTGGGCCCACTTCGGCTCGGCCAGCGGCCTCCTTTGCCCGGTGTTGCTTCCCGAGTTTTCTAGAGTGTTCCCCAACTGCATGTGGGCCATTGTCGTCAGTTTCTCTTCAGATCAATTGAAGCTCCTTGTCCCGCAAGATTCGGCAATTTTCTGACTGGGTCCTCAGAGTTTTCCATCTTCTCGGGTTTGGTCCTTGGGCATCTTGGAGTCATGTTTACTTCATTTCTTGACTTGTATCGGGATTCAAGGTCTTGTCACGAGGTGCTTAATGAACTTATCCCAGAAGTCTTGCTTTCAACACTAAAATCCTGCATAAACACTAAACTCCAAAACCGACATGCACAAACAAACTTGTTATATCAAGGGAGTTAGTACCAATGGATACGATATAAAATTCATGCCAACACGGAAGGTAAACTCATGGCTAGATTTACGGAATTTCACCGTCAACAGTGCAGCTGAAGAACAAGCGAGAAAGGTCGTTGTCTGTGAGGCCTCTAGTTGTGGAGAAGAAAAGTTGGCTTGGTTCGAGGGACCCGGTGGGCGGTGGCTAGTAGGGTCAAGTGCGGGCCGCATGGTGGCAAGAACAGCAAGATGAAGTCATGGACGGTTTCTTGGTTGAGCCTCAAAACCAAGGTCGGGTCGGGACTACTTGGGAGCCGAGTCATGAATGGTGATTGACCGAGGCTACACCGAGTTCGTGGGGTTTCCGGTGGTTCACCAGAAAACCACTTGGTTCCTTGGTTGATCCATAAATCTAAGACCAAGAACCGAAGATAGAGGTGTAGCAGCTTCAGGCCGGTCTGACCGGTGTGTCGGTGTTTTAGACCAGCAAACCTACCAAGGGGGTACCCGAGGTAGTAGATTGTGCGGTGGGGATCATGATCGGGAGACCGAGAACTCGAAGGTATGCGCAAGGACACGAAACACAAGATTTATACAGGTTCGGGCTGCCAAGGTGGTGAGCCCTACGTCCTGTTTGGGGATCAAGTATGGCGCCCTGCGCTTGGTGTTGGTTGAGATCACGTGCCCGGCTAGGTACCCGACCCTCCTTTATATAGTACAGGGGGCGGGTTCCTAGTCGGTTACAAGGCAGGAGTCCTAGTAGGATTACACGGTACAAGTCCTAGTAGGATTACAGGGGAATTCTAGTAGGAGTCCGTCTTCATCCTTCCTTGCATGAGTACCCGGGGAGTATGCCCGGCAAGCCCCCAAGCACATTGTAGTCGAGTGTAGTTGTTCGAGTAGCCTTGAAGCCTCTACGAGTAGTTCTTGAGCGTCCTTGAGTACTGCATTGAGAAGTCTTCAATAGTACTTGAACTGCCATGAGGCTGGAAGGTGGTCCAGCTCATCTGTCTTGAAGTCGAGATTATATGGAAGTAAGGTTGCAAAATCGCACTCCATATGGAGTAGCCCACGAGCCATAGGTTTAGTTGTAGACTCTAGCTGAGGGTCAATCTTGATTCCGAATCTTCCGTCTTGAAAAACTTGAATGATGGGTGTAGCATAGCAGCCCCCGAGCCTTGGAACGATTGACGAAACAATCCAAGGGTCTTCAGTGTTCGCGGAAGTCATCATATGAGTACTCTTGTAGCGTTCAGCACCCGAGCTCGTCGCCAGGTGAGCCGTAGGAGCCACGTCGAGTAGTTTTGGTGCGGAGCCCCCGAGCTTGAGAGCTAGCAAAGCCTGCTGAAGTTATCCTCGAGTAGTAATTTGAGCATAGCCCCCGAGTTGGAGAGATTCCAAGTAGTAGTTTGGCGTCGAGCCGTGGAGCATGAGAAGTAGTCGTGCCGTCAAAGCGGACTTTAAATGCGATCGAAGTCGACTTTGGATGCCGGCAGAGTGGACTTTAGAATGCGACTTGAAAACCGAAGTTGACTTTGTGCCACGCGGAGCAGACTTTGAAATGCGACTTGAAAACCGAAGTTGACTTTGTGCCGCGCGGAGCGGACTTTGAAATGCGACTTGAAATCCGAAGTCGACTTTGTGCCGCGCGGAGCGGACTTTGAAATGCAACTTTGGAAGTCGACTTTAGATTGCCATGTGAAACGGACTTTACATGCGACTACAGTAGTCAACTTTGTGCCACGCGGGGTGGACTTAAGATGAAAAAAACGAAAAGCACTTTCCGGAAAGCCATAGCGAATAAAAAAAATCAGAGAAAACAAATAGTTTTGCCGCCGCAGCGGGCTGAAAATTGCGACCGAAGTCGGCTTGTGCCACCGGAGTGGGCTTGGGTGCGACCGTTAGCGTCGACTTGTGCCACCGGAGTGGGCTTAAGTACCTGAGCCATGGATTTCAGACCCAAGGTACAGTTGCCGCCGGAGCGGGCTTGAAGGTGCGACCGGAGTCGACTTGTGTACCTGGGCCATGGATTTCAGACCCAAGGTACGGTTGCCTCTGAAGGTGCAACCGGAGTCAACTTGTGTACTTGGGCCATGGATTTCAGACCCAAGGTACGGAGCGCGAGTACTTAGGGTACTTGGACCCATGGTACAGAGAGTGAAGACCACGTGTAGCTAGGTTCCATCGTTGTCAGGACCCGAGGGCCACTTAGAGCTAGGTTCCATCGAAGCTTACACACGTAGTATGCCACCGAAGCAGGCAAAGATGCGACCTGAGTCGACTTTAAGTTGCCGCACGGAGCGGACTTTAGAATGCGACTTTAAAAGTCGACTTTAGATTGCCGCGCGTAGCAGAGTTTAGAATCTGCCTCCTAGGGATAGTCCCCGAGTTGATGAAGTAGGCTCGTGGTGACTTGATTGATATACCCCAAGAGTAGTTAGCAGAGTGTAGCTACCGTGAAAACCCGCCGAGAAGCGTACAGAAATGAGTAGTCGGCAAGTATTCCTACATGATGAGGAGAACACGCCAAGAAAAGAAAACAATAATCATTTAAATAAATGACTTAGCTGTTGCTGCCTGGGCAGACTGTTGATGAAGCCGTGGCGATCGGCGATGGAGCCACCACAGTTGTTGCTGAAGTTAACTAGTTAGAGTTGATTCCGACTAGTTGTTGGCGGCGTGATTGTCGTTCTTGACTAGTTTGGAAAACTAGTCAAGATCAGTGGTCGACGCGATGCGACCGGAAGAAGATGTTGTGGCAGTGTGCAGCATACTCGAAGTAGAGCCGGTGTTGTCGCGAGACAAGTAGTTGCGACGCACAGCGTGGCTGAAGTAGAGCCAGTGTGGCCGCAAGACGAAGTTGCGGTGCACGGAGTAGTCGACGACGAGCCGCGTGATGAGCCGCGTGACGTGCCAAGGCAACCGGACGTGCGTCGTAGGCGAAGTAGTCGACGATGAGCCGCGCAACGAGCCGAGGCACTCGGGCGCACGACATAGGCGAAGTAGTCAACGATGATCCGCGCGATGTGCCGAGGCACCCGGACGCACGGCGTAGGCGAAGAAGTCGACGAGGAGCGGCACGACGAGTCGCATGACGAGCCGCGCGACGTGCCGAGGCACCCAGACACGTGGCGTAGGCGAAGTAGTCGACGACGAGCTGCGCGACGTGCCGAGGCACCCGGACGCGCAGCATAGGCGAAGAAGTCGACGACGATCCGGGTGACGAGCCGCGCGACGTGCCGAGGCACCCGGACGCACAGCGTATGCGAAGTAGTCGACGAGGAGCCCGAACTAGGTGAAGTAGTCGACGACGAGCAGCGTGACGAGCCGTGCGACGTGCCGAGGCACCCGGATGCGCGGCGTAGGCGAAGTAGTCGACGACGAGCCGCGCGACGAGCCGCGCGATGTGCCGAGGCACCCGGACGCGCGACGGAGGTGAAGTAGTCGACGACGAGCCACGCTATGAGCCGCGCGACGTGCTGAGGCACCCGGACGCGCGGCGTAGGTGAAGTAGTCAACGACGAGCCTGGCGAGGTGAAGTACTTGATGACGATCCGGGTGACGAGCCGCGCGATGTGCCGAGGAACCCGAACACGCAGTGTAGGCGAAGTAGTCGACGACGAGCCTGCGCGAGGCGAAGTAGTCGACGAGGATCTGGGTGACGAGCCGCGCGACGTGCCGAGGCACCCGGACGCGCGGCGTAGGCGAAGTAGTCAACGACGAACCTGCGCGAGGCGAAGTAGTCAACGACGATCCGGGTGACAAGCCGCGCGACGTGCCGAGGCACCCGGACGCGCGGCGTAGGCGAAGTAGTTGACGACGAGCCTGCGCGAGGCGAAGTAGTCGACGACGAGCCGCGTGACGAGCCGCGCGACGTGCCGACGCATCCGGATGCGCGGCGTAGGCGCAGTAGTCAACGGCGAGCCTGCGCAAGGCGGAGTAGTCGATGATGAGTCACGCAACAAGCCGCACGACGTGCCGAAGCAACCGGACACGCGGCGTAGATGAAGTAGTCGACGACGAGCCGCGTGACGAGCCGCGTGACATGCCGAGGCACCCGGACGTGCGGCGTAGGCGAAGTAGTCGATGACGAGCCTGCACGAGGCAGAGTAGTTGACGACGATCGGCGCGACGAGCCGCGTGACGAGCCGCGCGACATGCCGAGGCACCTGGACGCGTGGCGTAGTCGAAGTAGTTGACGACGAGCCGTGCGACGTGCCAAAGCAACCGGACGTGCGACGTAGGAAAATTGATTCCGCTTTGACAGGAGCAAGGCGACTTGCTTTATTGGATCTTGGCGAGTCGACGAGTAGATTGATCTTGTTGATGAGGGTCCTTCGAATTCGCCCGGTGGTGATGATCACCCCTACCTGGTGCGCCAGCTGCCGGTGTTTTAGACCGGCAAACCTATCAAGGGGTACCCGAGGTAGTAGATTATGCGGTGGGTATCGTGATCGGGAGACCGAGACTCGAAGGTATGCCCAAGGACACGGGACACACGATTTATACAGGTTCGGGCTGCCATAGTGGCGATCCCTACGTCCTGTTTGGGGATCAAGTATGGCGCCCTGCGCTTGGTGTTGGTTGAGATTAGGTGCCCAGCTAGGTACTCTGCCCTCCTTTATATAGTCCAGGGGGCGGGTTCCTAGTCGGTTACAAGGCAGGAGTCCTTGTAGGATTACACGTTACAAGTCCTAGTAGGATTACAGGGGAATTCTAGTAGGAGTCCGTCTTCATCCTTCCTTGCATGAGTACCCGGGGAGTATGCCCGACACGGTGGGTACCGGTCTAACCGGTGAGGAGCACCGGTCTGACTGGTGTGCGACGATGCAGTCCAGAGACTTAGAAGCAGAGGACACGTGTCGAGATCGCAAGGCTTACGTCGAGGCTAAGAATGTTTGCGGTCGCTGGGCATCCGTCCAATGGAGCGATGACTAAGATTTCCGAATTCACCCTCGAGGGGCATGTATCCCTAGTTAGCTAGTAAGGGTATTTTAGACTTTCGGTTGCCTCCATATAACCCAAGTGGTGAGAGGATGGCAGCCATCTCTTGGAACCCTAGCTCATTATGTTTTCCTATTTTTCCTTAGGATCTCCATAGGACTAGCTTGAGAGCTTCTTGGTGAGATCTTGTGAGAGGGAAGGATTATCAGGCGACAAGCTAGACTGATGAGGACATGGCAATCATGCTTATGTCCATGCGTGGTGCATGGATTGGAGAAGATGGAGTCCAGCAAGGTTTTCCAAGTCAAGAAGGAAGTCCAAGGTTGATCCGGTTCGAGTCCTCGAGGTGGAGACCAAAAGCAGTTCAAGTTCGAGCCCAGTTCGGAGTACAGGAGTAGTGCGTAATAAAACGGACGTCCAGGTCGCATACAGAGTCCGTCTTGGACGTTCTATATATCGTTGGAAGCAAAATTTTATAGAGCTTCCAATGACACCGGTCTCATGCCAAAATTCGTCCTGAGTCAACGGGAATCTTCGAAACAAGTTGATGTCAAGAATCTGCCAAGGTGCTGCGTCGCCAGTTTGATGAGCCTTAGGCCCAAGTTGGGGGCGCCCCACCCTAGGGCGACGTCCCTCCATATATACTCAGCAGCCGCCGCCATAGAAACTTGAGTTTGTTTTACAAGTTAGCTTTAGCTACAACCGAGCAACCTCATAGCGTTGCATTCGTGTATTGCAGACTCCACCTTCGAATGGTATTAAGATTGCTCGTCTCAAATTCTTGTTCATTCTTCGATTGCTTACAGGAATTGATCTTCGTGATCAGGCTGATCTTGCGCTGGCAAGGTTGGTAACCATCGGGAGTTGGTTCAGCGATTGCATTGGCGCTTCGAGTCTCGCTCGTCGTAACCGGATCGTGAGGGTCAACAACCACCAGATCGAAGTTATCTCCACTCACCGAAAGATCGGGCACTCCCCTTCTATCAAGTGGTATCAGCTTTCCAGGTTGATCAATGAGTTTATCGAGTGTTTTTATTTCCTATAGTCCACAGAAACAAAAAAAATTAGGTTAGATCCTTGTCCCAACAACCTGTTTTAGCCTCGCACTTTCATCCAATATGTGTCGTTGTTGAATTTGCGTGTTTGTTTCATTTCAATTGTTGCTGGTTTCCGGTGTTTCTTTTTTTTAAACCCTAGCCGCCGCCATCTTCCTGCACTGTCGCCGCACCACATCATTCTCTTTTTCCTGCTGATCGTTTCCCCCCTTGTTCCCGTGCAAAAACAAACAAAAAAAAAGAGTTTGTGCTCTTCACGTGGTTAACCAACCACACATTATCTTGTCGTGTGTGTTTTGGACACGTATAAAAAATAATAAAGCAAAAAAAAGAGAGCGTATCGTGGCGCGCGAGGACTCCGTGCATCGCCAGCCTGCACCCTGTTCGCTTGGCTTATCAGCCACCAGCCAGCAGTACTTTTCTCTCAGAACAGACCAGCCACCCGTAACCTGTCAGCAGTACTTTTCTCTCAGAACAAACCAGCACCAGCCATGAGCCACCGGCCAAACGAACATGCTCCTGGTCGCGCGCCGTAACGGAGACCAAGTCTTGTTCCCCACGTCGTTTTTTTTTCTCGCGACACACCACCCGCCAGGACCCGTGGTTTTTCCCGCGTGTTTTATTTTCCCCCGCGCTTTGCACCCTCGGCCAGACTCCGTTTCTTTTGTTTTCTGCATCGTGCACCACGTTGGTGTACGTGTCAAAAAAAACGGATAACGGTCCGTGACCAAAACAAAAAAGACAGTCCATGAAGGAAAAAAAAAGAAAAAAAGAAGAAAAAAAGAGGACAAGATGTTTCCAGGAAGAGAAGGGGACGAGTCCGGTTCGGCAAGGGTGTCCCTGCGGTCCCCCCCTCGCGTGCAGGCACGCCGCGTTCTTTCCCCCTTGCGCTGTACGCAATTTTCCCTTCCGCCTCGCTCTTCAATTCTTTTTCCGTAATTGTGATCAGCAACGATTGTGATGCTTTTAGCACCCTTTTTCAACTTTGCATTGTTGTTTAAATTGTGGTAATCCTTCATTTGAGTGCAGCCTACCCCAAACTCCACAAAGTTCTACGCCGACCAGTTTCGTTTTGCCAGGCAATTACTCCTCCAATCTTTCGCAGGTTCCACCGGTTGGTTGCAGTTCGCCCCTGTGTGCTTGAAAAGAACGGATAAGAATTAGATAAAAGCACTAGTTTGAGCGCCTTTGTGAGCAACTACACCCCTATTTTTTTGTCGATTTTGTTTTTGTGTTTGCACTAACAATGGCAGGCGATGACAAGAGGGATGCACAGCCGCAGGCCACTAAGACCAAGCTCGACACCATTACGTCACACCTCGATGCAATGAAAACACTTATCACGGGTTTAGTGGTTTACAGAAGGAGGTCGACGCTAGAGACCTCCATGGACACGCCCGTTGTGCGTCCATCCATGGTGGTAATGATTCTTTTTCTACGCTTCCATTTACAATTCCACCTTAGAATGGCAAATATGATCCAGCTGCATGTATTGATTGGGAATTAGAAGTTGAACAGAAATTTTCATACCATGATATTCCTGCAACTTCTCAAGTTCAAACTGCTATTAGTGCATTTACTGATTTAGCTATATTTTGGTGGCATCATGAATATAAACAAAAACATCCGACCACTTGGGCTGAATTAAAAACTGCTATGCGACGTAGATTCGTACCTTCATATTATACTCGCAACGCTGAACGTGAAGTGCAGGGTCACCGCTCGAAGATTTATTCTAACTCTTTTGCATGCAGCGGTTCGACACCCAGTTCAGCGTCTGTTTCCCTTGCACCATCCACATCCACGCCTACACTCCATGAGAGGGCTGAGTCAACGGCGATTCAGCACCATGATGCTCACAACAAGCAGGAGGACAAGGACGACATGAACGAAAATGAGGAGCTCACGTCCTCCTGTGCCACTTCTGAACCATCGTTTTACAATGCATCATATCATCCTACTGCGAACACAGGTAATGTCCACGGTGCTACACTCATGGAAGGTGAGAATTGTGTTAATATGCTGAATTTTTCCACAAATCATACTTTAGTTGAGCAAATCATAATGGAACCATCTCTTGATTTATCTTTGTCACATGGTGATTTGCTTGATGTTTCTTGTGATAAAGATGCATGGTGTGTTACTACTTCCGTTTTACATGCTAGTGCGGAAAATAAACTTGTTATGCATGTTGCTAGTAAAAGTGATGACCTCCATTTGTTGTGTTCTTTACATACCTTGGGTTACATTGAATTCGATGATTTATGTAATCTAGATTGTTTAAAAGAGAGATTTTTTGCATATGTTGATTTGCCACGGTTGTCTAAATATTCGTATCATGTTATTGGAAAATATAACAACAAAGGACAATATATGGTACATCGTGTTTACATTTGTACAAATCTGAGTTCTTCTTTTGTTTTGCAAGATTGTGACGGATTAGAGAGTAACCATCATACAAACATATTCACATGTTCCTCTAGTAGTTTTATTTCGCAAGAAGGAAAGCATTATTGGTGCCTCTCCATGATTTTTGGTGCTGAATTTTCTTGCAATAAACTGGCTATTCCTGTTGTGTCCTTTGTTGGTACTAATCTTTTGCAGGATAGTAATGACAAACATAATGTGTCTTTCAGTAACGAAGTCTCTAGAGATGCTGGCAATTTTATGCGACATAACATGATACACAATTGCAAACATGGTCACATTCCTCCTCACAATTGTTTTGACTTGCTTTATTTCTGCAACCCCGTTCTTCGTTGTGTTGTGCAGGATCATTTTCAAGTACAATCGGCGTCGAGAACGACTTTCCTTCAAAAGGGGAGAATGATGAGGACATGGCAATCATGCTTATGTCCATGCATGGTGCATGGATTGGAGAAGATAGAGTACAACTAGGTTTTCCAAGTCAAGAAGGAGGTCCAAGGTTGATCTGGTTCGAGTCCCCGAGGTGGAGACCAAAAGCAATTCAAGTTCGAGCCCAGTTCGGAGTCCAGGAGCAGTGCGCAATAAAACGGACGCCCAGGTCGCATACGGAGTCAGTTTTGGACGTTCTATATATGGTTGGAAGCACAATTTCATAGAGCTTCCAATGGCACCAGTCTCATGCCAAACTTCGTCCTGAGTCAACGGGAATCTTCGAAACAAGTTGACGTCCAGAATCTGCCAAGGTGCTGCGTCGTCAGTTTGATGGGCCTTAGGCCCAAGTTGGGGGCGCCCCACCCTAGGACGCCCCAACCCTAGGACGACGTCCCTCCATATATACTTAGCAGCCGCCACCATAGAAACTTGAGTTTGTTTTACAAGTTAGCTTTAGCTACAACCGAACAGCCGCATAGCGCTGCCTTCGTGTATTGTAGACTCCACCTTCGAGTGATATTAAGATTGCTCGCCTCAAATTCTTGTTCGTTCTTCGATTGCATACAGGAATTGATCTTCATGATCAGGCTGATCTTGCACCGGCAAGGTTGGTAACCATCAGGGGTTGTTTTAGCGATTGCATTGGCGCTTCGAGTCGCGCTCGTCGTAGTCGGATCGTGAGGGTCAACAACCACCAAATCGAAGTTATCTCCACTCACTTAAAGATCGGGCACTCCCCCTCTATCGTAGACCTTGTATGAACCTCTTTGGTATGTATAGATGATTCGGCATGGTTCCTCAAGGCTTGGATGTGTCTCTCTCGTTTGTCCTTTTTGGTGATTTTCAGAGCCCTTTCTTGGCGATTTTCTTGGAGCAATTTCGAGGCCTTTCTCTTTGGGATTTGGTGGGGGTGTATGCTTGAACCCTTCGTGGTTCTTTTTCTTTTGATTCCCCTCCCAAATCCATTAGCAAAGGGGCTCGATTTTGGGGTTTTCTTGGATCTAGGGTTAGAAGCGTTCTTGGTGGGATTTCTTCGATTCCTCTCGATTTAGCAAGTTTCGGTGGATCAAATCTTGGCTATGGAGTGCCCATGAGGTGTTCCTACTATCCCCAAAGTCTTGCACAAATCCATGAGCGATTCGGGAGATCGGGAGCTCGATTTGGGGGAGTTGACCCACAGTTGTTGTTCATCCCTGAGCGGCCCAGCCTGACCGGTGTGACCGGTGCTGCTCACCGTTCTGACCGGTGCAGAGGCTCAATGGGTTTTGCCTCGGCTGAACCTCTGGGTGAGCTCGTTGTTGTTCCGTATTGTTGCTGTTTCGAGTTTGGGTCAGTTTGGAGCTCGATAGGCCTGCTTGGTGGATTTGGAATTTCCTGGCTTGGACCGGTCTGACCGGTGAGCTACACCAGCCTGACCGGTGTAGGGGCCTTCTGTGGAAGTTCTCAGGTTTTGCCAGGAGGGACCAGTCTGACTGGTGGTGCTCATCGGCCTGACCGGTGTAGGTCAGTAGTGCTCGAGTTGCTGTTCTGCTGCGTTCTCGAGTCCGTGAAGGTGGTTGTTGGTTCCTAGGACTAGTAGCACTCTAGTGGCTGCATGGTCTTGGCCAACTTGGGTAGTTGAGTTGGAGATGTGATTTAGAAGTCGTGTTCGTCTTGGAGTTCTCATATCCTTCGAGAAGAATTTTTCTTAGCTCCCATTCACTCCCCCATCTCTGGTTCACCTAATCGGTCCTTCACATGTGTCATTGTCTGCGACCTTCTTGAATAGATTGAAAACTTGGGTCGGCGTATGCTCGATGATGAATCCTCCCGCCGATGCATCGATGATTGTCCTTGAATCCATGGTAAGTCCTTGATAGAACTTTTGAATGAGATCCTCCTTCAGGAACTTGTGATGTGGAACCGGCCGAGTGTACTCGTTGAAGCACTTGAAAGCCTCCGATATAGTCTCCGTAGTCTATTGACCAAAGGTAGAAATCTTATTGCGCAAGCTTTGAGCCTTACCCGATGAGTAGTATTCCTTCATGAAGGCTCTTATCAAGGTGTCCCAATTTTGCACCATCTCCGCCGGTTGAGAGTAGAACCATTGCAAAGCCTTCCCGAGTAACGAGAACGGAAAGAGCCTTGCCCTCATTTGATCTTGAGTCACATCATCCATGTTGAATGTTTGACAAAGTTGAATGAACGCTTGGAGGTGAAGGTTCGGATCCTCTTTACTAGTGAAGGGTGAATGTTGCACAACGCAAATTGATGAGGTCTTGATCTCGAACGACCTTCTGATCTCCGCGAGGTTCAAGATTGGGAGGTCGACGATGTTCGGGGTGCATAGCTCCCCGATCTTGCGCTCCGGCTGCGGTTGTTCTCCCATCAGTAGCGGTGGAAGTTGATTCTCCCTAGAGCTTGGAGGTGGTGATTCCATTGGAGACTCCAACGATCCTTCGGCCTCCGCTTTTGGATCTGCAAATTCTAGCTTTTTAGCTTGTGCTTCACGTCTCCTTAGCTTGTAAAGTTTTTCTGGATCATCCACAAAACTTTCGAGTTTGTTGGAGAGGTAGCCGTCCATCTCCTATTAGGTTTAGCAATAAACAAAATATATACAAACAAAAATAAAAACAAATCTAAGAAAACTAGGGTTAGTGAAAAACTTGAGGATGATCTAAAGTTAGTAGATGCAAAAAGAAAAATCAAAACGAAACTGAAAATATTCACAAAAGCAATGAACCTGGCAACGACGCCAAAAAAGGGGCTTGTTGACAGTGTATATGTTTATCCAATTTCATTTGGACTTGCAAGCAGACAAGTCCTCCATCGTAGCCAAGGGACCCTTCTTCCCTCAAGTGTGAACCCAAGGTATCGAATCCGTAGAACAAATGTGTGATGCAAGAAACTATCTATTAAAGCCGAGAACACTTAGATCTTTAAAGGGAATGCTTTTACATCTAATCTAAAGAACATCATAAAAACAAATCTAATCTATGAAGGCCGGAGGTAGCAAGAGGTAGAGAGGGATAGGTAAAACCAATATAGAGAGATTGGATCAAGCTTTTGTTGAAGTCCCGAGCAAAGAAGAAATAGCCAAGCTGAATCTCATGAAAAGCATCATTAAATCATGGTTTCCTGTCCAACTCCGAAGACGCCCACCTTTTGGAGCCACCGTTTTGTCACAACGCACTACTATTCGTCCGGGTTAGCCTTGGGCGAGTTGGATAAGTTGAAGTCTCTCGGAAGGTTATGCATGCACCTTTAGCCACCACAGCTATAAGAACACCCTCTATGATCTATCTCGAGAATAGATCTTAATGTAAGAAAAGCCGAATGAAATCAAAGTCGTAGGAGAAACACTTGATCGCTAGAAATTGGATTGCAACTTGATAATTCAACACAGTACATGATCCATAAATAAGATCACCACTGGGATCCTACCTTGATCTTGCTTCTAGCTCCTGGAACTCTGACGTGGTCTTCCTTGCAAGGTTCCCACGTTGGCTAGGGAAACCCTAGACAACTAGCTCGAACCTCTCCTCTCCGGAATGGTGTCCCTCTCTTCTCTGCTCCTCGGCGGCGAATGACGAATGAGTTGATGCGTGGCTCTTGGCCAGGGGCTATAAATAGTCCGAGAGGCGGCAAGGTCAAAGGGGGGCACGAATGGGCCCAGAAATGGGCCGGGCCGGCCGGCCTACGCCCCTCTCGTTTCTCTCTCCTTCAATCACACCATCAAGGCACAGTGAATCCTCTCCTTCACTCCCCATCTATTTCCCCTCTTCATCACTCCTAATCAGTAACGGGCGCCACCATTGGCCATTGATGAAGGTCTGTGCCATTTCCTCTCCCTTGGCATGTGAGTGCCTCATGCCCGGCCTCTGCCCAGCCCTATAAAGCACGCCGGTCGAGCCTCTGCGCACCCCTGATGCTTCCCTTGCCCTGCATCCTAGCCCTACACCCTCCTTAAGCTCTTCACTACTGCTGCTCGAGTCGAATCGAGTTCCGGCCGTCGGTCACTTCTTCGATTCACTAGCCAGAAGTCTTCCTGGAGAAAGGTAGTACCACTACGGGCTCCACAACATCAAACCATATGACTCGTTGTCCGTTGTCGTTCGCATCCTACCGCTGGGGGACCCCAACACCGAACCGCCGTCTTCTTCATTTTCCGGTCGCCGTTCTATACCTCTGTCATCGCACCGCTGCGAGGAGCCTAGAGGAGCACTACGCCACCACCAACCTCGCCTGCCGTTTCGCCGTCTCCCTCGCCTGCTGGTGAGCACATCGCTGTACAGACTCAGAGATCCCTCTCTATTCATCGAATTCTCGGTTTTGAGTTTGCGATCTTCCCACATTCTGTGTGAACAGATGCGCCACTGTCGTGTTCCGGCAAGAATGATCTCTAAAACTGTTCTTGCCACTGTTGTTGTTCGTCGGGATTGAGGCTGATGCTTTGGAGTCTCGTCATTTTTGTACGAAGCTATCACCTGCGCCCCTTCATCTGCTCCTCGCCGCTGTTCACCACCAGTCATCATGCCAGATCGAGGTGAGAAGCTTCATGTGTGTTGTGGTCTAATTCTATTTTGCGTTCTAGCATGCTCACTAGCACATTGTTGTCTCTGTTTTTCAAGTCGACCGCCAGATGCAGTAGTATAACTCTTGTTGATCTTGTAATACTTACATTTTTCCAAACTTTTACCATGCACTCGTGACCACAAGCTACACCTTGCCGATGTCCTTTGTTTTGCTATCCATCCTCACTTCACCGTCAACCATCACGCTCAGCAGCATAGCATGAACTCCACACATGCTAGCACCCTAAATAATCCATGCTTGCATGCATGTGTTTACCATACTCAAGTACACGCTAGAAAGCAAGCCCTCCGTACAAATACACCATCATGATGTGAACATTACATAGTGCTTATGTCATATACAGGTTTTTCCTTCAAAATACAATTCCAAATAATTTCAGCATATGTTTTCAACAATATTGCCTATCTCTTTTCTTTTATTTTAATCCATCTGTTATCTCTTGTGTCTCACGAGAATCAACTTTGATAGCTTGTCCAATCCCTAGTTAATCATGATCCTTTTCAACCTTGTATAGTGCATAGTTTATACGTGTTAACCGTTTAAGCATGTTCTCGTTGTGTTAGTCCCGTCTCACAATAAAATACATGCTAGTCCTAATGTTTACCCTATAATGTGTTTTAAGAATTTTATCTCAAATTAATTTGATTAATGTTTACATGAATGCCTTTTCTTAATGAAATTTGATTAAGACCTATGTAACTTTTTTTAAAAGCTTATGTTAAATTGACTAATCTTATATTTAATGATGCTTTCTGAATAAAATTAATTAGAGTTACGTTTTGGTTTTTTATAATATAAATATTAAATTGGATTAATATTTATTCAATTTGCTTTCTCAATAAAAGCTACATAGGCTATTCCGAGTTTTCTTAATTAAATTTTAATTTTGACTATTGTGAATATAATGTGTTTTTGAACTATAATTTGTTTAGTTAACTCGAAATATAAAGTACACGCTTAGATGCTTCACAAGTTCACATGCTTCTTATTTAAACCTAAATGTTTAATTTGCATAAATCATATCTGAATAAGTACAAATAAAACTGAACTAAGTTTACACCGTCTTTTATATATAAATATAATTTGCTTAATTATAAATAGGATATTTCTCTGAAATAGCCTATACACATTGCTTTATTTAATTAAAATATATCTAGCATATAGTCTTTGTGTGTTATAATACAAAATCTCTTGATAGATGTACCTTTTCAATGATAGTTCCGTTCTCAGCGTTTCTTGCGTTTGCATTCCTAGAACCGAACCCTGTTCTCTTTTAAGCCTTTGTTGTTCGGTATATTGTTCTTAGTTGTTCTTGTTTGTTGCTTTGTATGTTTGTGCTCGATGTTTGCTTCGAGTAGAAGATTGAGTTGCTGATCGAAAGTCTTGAAGATCAACAGTTTTAAGGAGCAAGAGCAGAATAGCAAGAGTAACTTTATCGTTGGAGAAAGGCAAGTGACCCTAACCATCCTTGTACCTATGCTTTAAACAAGAATACTATGAATAATTGGAACATGGAGAACCACCCAGGAAAATAGTACAATCACATGACATTTATGACTCTTCTACTCTGGACAGGTATTGGAACGGAAGTGCTCTTCTAGGCTTACCTAGTCTGAGGGTAAAAGGAGGGTACAAAAGATAGCCTCTAGGACGTGCTACTATGGACTTATACACATAGGAGGACTCTTTGTAAAGGCCTCGTAGTGTCCCTATGCAACCACACTCAGAAGTGTGGTATTGTGCCTACTTTTGCGTAGCATGGTTGGGTTCAAAGTTCTTCAAAACTTTTACGTGACTTGTGGTGAAAGTATACAACCTCTGCAGAGTGTAAAACTGTTATAACTGCCGTGCTCACGGTCAAGAGCGGCTTGGACCCTCACATGATTAATAAACTTAAAGATGGACTTTAATTTTCTTTCTGGTTAAATTTTGTGGCCTTGCTGAGTAGCTACCATAAGTGTACTCATCCTTGCTAAACCGCTACTCAGAAGAAGAAGAAAGTGTATGATGTCCAAAAGATGGTGTTAGGCGTACGCAACACCAGTCGATTGCTTGTGAAGTTTGGAGCCTTTGCTTCCCAGGATTCTGTTGTAAATCTCTGATATCTCATTTTTTACGTGATATTGTTTCTGTTATTCACTAATGATGTCACTATATGTAGAGAACTAGATCCTGGCATACATATAGGTAGCACTTGGTAAGTCTTGGAAATTAGGTGTGACAATGAGGCTTTGGATCAAGTCGCCAACCGGGTGCACACCACCCTTGAGAAATGCCTCATGTCTATCACAACGATAACACGACAGGCTCAGGGGCACCACGCAGGCGAAGTCATCGCCAAGCTTGCTAAAGACGCCTACTTCATGAGGGTCAACAACAGTGTCGCCCTCGCTAGAAACTACGAAGACACTAGCCGCACCCACACCCCAGCAGACGCCGGACGCAACCACGTCCGTGGCAAACACCAACCAACACCCAACCGCTCTAGAGCCTCCGCGGGAGGACCCTCACACGGTGGCTACAGCGGTGGGGGTGGTGGCGGCGGCGAGGCAGCGGTGGCATCAATTCCACCCATGGTGATGACTGAAGACCTGGTGGCGGTGGTGATTGCGGAGGCTGAGGCCACACCAACAGCCACACCACTAGCAACACACACGGCGGCTACGATGCCTGCGACAGGATCAACCAGATCCACCGTGCGAAGAAGGCTACCGAAGTCAGTGACAGCGACAGCTTCCCCGTGTACTCTGCATTACTTCGCGATCTGCTTCTCCCTGAGAAAATCAAACCTCACAGGATCACCAAGTACAATGCAAAACAAGACCCAGTTCAGTGGCTCAGGTGCTATGCCCTGTCCATTGAAAACGCTGGTGGCAACAATAACACAATGTGCCTCTACTTCCCCTTCTGCCTGGACCAGGCTCCACTCACTTGGCTCGAGTCACTCGACAAGAACTCGATCGACTAGTGGGACCAACTGAGGGCCCAGTTCACCAGCAGCTTCGCGGGCGCCTTGGGGTGCTCTGGTACCCACATGGATCAGGCGATGGTCAAGCAGGAGCAAGTCGAGATGCTCCGCTGGTACATACACCACTTTTTCGATAAGCGTGCGACCATAGTCGACGTCACTGACAAATAAGTCATCAACCCCTTCCAAGTCAGGCTATACCACCATCGCACCTTCGAAGACTTTGGCTAACGAAGAGGACAAGGCGAACACTAAGTACGACACCATTCGTGGCAAGAGCAAGAACAACACGAGCGGCAACAACAACAAAAAGGATCTAGGGGGTCGCAACAATAACAACTACTCGGGTCCTAACCACAAGCGCTAGCCAGACAACACAGTCGCGATTATACAGCACCCTATGAAGGACAACTCCAAAAAAGACCTCCAACGGCTTCAAAGACTTGCTCAACGAGAAGTGCTCGGGGCATCTGGATGGCAATCACACCACCGATCAGTGATACCAACTCCGACGAGAACTCAAGGATATTCCCGAGCCATAGCCTCCTCACGACAATAAGGGATAGAAAAAAGTCGATGAAGGCAACGATGACTTTCCGGAACCGAACAAGATGGTGAATGTCCTATTCGGTGGACTACCCACCAGGCGGTCGCAAAAGCTCACCCTATGAGAAGTCTTGAACATCGAAGCAGTGGTGCCGACACCTCTAAGGTGCTCGAAGGTACCCATAACCTTCTCCCACGCGGATCAATGGACAAGCTTCTTTGAGCCAGGACATTTTCCACTAGTCCTGAAACCAGTAGTCGCGGGCTCCAAACTCAACAAGGTACTCATCGACGGTGGGAGCGGACTCAACATCCTCTTCACCAAGACCTTTACGAAGATGAAGCTCGACATCACTAACATGATCACTGTTGACGGTGTATTTTGGTACACCAAACATGTTCATTACACTTTGGTTTGGATTTGATTATGGAACTAACCCACCACTAGGCACACTAAACATATAACAAGTTCATCTTTGTGCATGCATTTGGAAGTGTTGTGTTTATGTAGGGAAACATGGACATAAAGGACAGATCCAAAACAAGTTCAAAGGAGCAATTACGGAGTCTTGTTCGTGTTCACGAGCTTGATGAAATCACTTCCAATGGTGGCAAGGACCGAAGTGTTACAAAGGAACATCCCCGAGGATTGAAGCGTAAAAGACCGGACTTCATGCACGGAGAACCTCCATCTTGGACGTGAGGATTGCATTGTCAAAATGGTGCAAGTGGAGGGGGCAAAGTGCCACCTCAAAGCCCTAGGGAGAATCGACTTTCACCGATGGGAGAACAACCGCAAGAGTGCAAGATCGGGGAGCTATGCACCCCGGACATCGTCGACCTACCAATCTTGAACCTTGCGGAGATCGGAAGGTCGTTCGAGATCAAGACCTCAACAATCCGCATGGTGCAACATTCACCCTTCACCAGTAAAGAAGGTCCAAACCTTCACCTCCAAGCATTCATCCAACAATGTCAAACATTCAACATGGATGGGGTGACTCAAGATCTAATGAGGGCAAGGCTCTTTCCGTTCTCGCTACTCAGGAAGGCTCTGCAATGGTTCTACTCTCAACCGGCGGAGATGGTGCAAAATTGGGATACATTGATGAGGGCCTTCATGATGGAATACTACTCACCGGGTAAAACTCAAAGCTTGCGTAATAAGATTACTACTTTTGCTCAATATCCTACGGAGACTATATCGGAGGCATTCGAGTGCTTAATGAGTACACTTCGGCGGTTCCACATCACAAGTTCCCGAAGGAGGATCTCGTTCAAAGGTTCTACCAAGGACTCACCATGGCATCAAGGACGATCATCGATGCACCGGTGGGAGGATCTATCATCGAGCATACGCCGACTCAAGCTTTTACTCTATTCAAGAAGGTTGCGAACAATGACACGTGGGCGTCAACCGGATGCTTACTTACGGTTCAACCCATGGGGAACGTCAAAGGAGTCTTGCAAGTGGAGAAGAAAAACATACTCGAAGGCAAGATCGATTCGCTTATGCGGAGGTTGGAGAAGATGGAGATAGAAAAGAAAGAGGCTCAAGACTTAAAGGCTGCCGAAAAAAGATCCACATATGAAGAGCGTGGAGAATATGGCCATGTTCACAAGGATTGTCCGGAGGAAGCCAAGGTGCTCGATTACATAAGGAAGGGGGATTTGCCGAACTTCTGCTACGGGCAAGGTAGACCACAATTTAATGCAAGCTCATCCATTCCGAATTCGGTTCCACTTCGTATACAATTGGAGGACTTCATGGACGAGCAAGCTAAGATCAACAAGGACACCATCACCAAGTTCAAAACCATAGACAAGGTGTTGGAGAACATCGATAGCAAGGTGACAGAGGTCAGAAGCTCCAATCATCAAGTGCTCAATATGATGAAGATGCTCGAGACGCAAGTGGGACAACTTGTTGGGCGCCTATCCGCTAATGAAGGGAAGCTTCCGGGATAACCTCAAGGTCTCGAAACGGCAAAGGCCATTCAAACTCGTTCGGAGAAGGAGACCGAAGATCCAGAATGTTCTGCGAAAGCAAAGAAGCCTAAACCATCCGCCGAGATGGAGGAATTTGCTATGCAGGAAGTTACCGAGATCTTCACTGAAGAGTTCGAGTTTGAGATGCCAGGAGAAGACATGAAGATACCGCAACTCAAGCCACGCTACTTCCGATGTAAACTTGATAATCATTTTGAGAAGTTTGTGGAGGTTGTGCGTAGGTTAAGCATCAACATGCCGTTATTGGATGCCCTTCAAGTTCTTACATATTCTTGTTACTCAAAGATATTCTTGCAAATAAATATGAGATAGCAACACTCAGGGTAGATCATGTCAAGATGTCCGAGCAATGTAGCGTCGCTATTGCAAATGGACTAGAGAAGCAAAAAGACCCCGGATGCCCGACGATTCCATGTTCCATTGGTTCATTCAAGTTTGAGAAGGCATTATGCGACCCTGGAGCAAGTTTGAGCGTCATGCCAAGAGATGTGTTTGAGAAGCTACGTCTACCATTGGAGCCTATGGGCATGTGCTTGGAGTTGGGTGATAACTCCATTCGATACCCCTTGGGCATCACCGAAGATGTGCCCGTGAAGGTCGGAAACCACTTCATCCCCATCGACTTTGTGGTACTCGAGATGGGAGAGATGGAGAAGCCACCACTAATCCTTGGGAGAACTTTCCTCAAGACCGCAGGAGCTAGCATTTACGTTGGCAAGGGGGAGATCAAGTTCCACATTAACGGTGAGAGGAGTTCCTTCAAGTTTCGACCACTCCTCGAGGTATGCAACATGATTGAAGTTAAATATATTCCGCCTCATCGTCTCATTGTTAAGGAAGAACCAAGGAAGAAGGAAGAGCCGAAGAAGAAGGAAGTGAAGAAAATCAAAGAAATTGTTGCATCCGTCAAGATAAAGGAACAAACTCCGCCTGTGAAAATCAAAAAGATGATTAAGCCAGAGAATAAGCCCGCACCCAAGATGGTGCGGAAGTGGGTACCCAAGATTGGAACACCCGCAAAAAGCGTTAATCCAAAGTAATCAACTGAAGAAGTCTAGCTATGGACTATAAATGAAGCGCAAGGCGGGAGGCAACCTGTTTCATCAAGTCAAGAATAAGCTACCGGGAGGACAACCCGATTCAAGGTTTTTTGAGTCTTTTCAAGTAAGTTAGTTTTGAAATTTAACACACAAGACCCCTCCAACCTCATGAACAACCGATGGTGTTGTGAAGCAACATCGGGTTCGGGAGATATTGGTTCGGAGTGCTACCTCTCCATGTTGGCCATCTCTGTAAGATCGGGTATTCCAAGAAACCCCGAATATCTTCTACCTGGGACCTCTCTCGGATTTGAATATATGAAGCAAGGAAAATATATAAGTAGAGATGAGAGAGGAGGCTTTAAAGTGGCCAAAGTGAATTTACCCCTTCCGGATGCAAGACTAAGACTCTTTATTCAAGGGAAGGAAGATTGGTTAGAGGAAGGACTCCTTGTGCCGGCAAGGAAAAATAAAAGAGGAAGAATTGTAGAAGAAGGATCCTCCTCGGCATAAGAGGGAAGTGCACAACAAAACTCTGTGCCACCGTATGGAGGAATTCCTACGCCGCCAAGTTACTACGGTGGGCCACCAATGCAAGCATGGGGGAGTGGTGCAGCCATGCCCCCACCAAATTATATGGTGCCCAACGTAACCTTTGTGGAGCCTTATGCACAATTTCCTCAACCACAACAAAGTGTGGCCATTATTGGAGGATATGCTGCAAGGAATATGCAAAATATCGCAGCCATCCAAGCTAATGAGGCTCAATTGGGTGAAGGCAATGCAAACATTGCCTATGAGCTTGGCTGCCTTCACCTAGCACTGTCAGAGCAATTCATAGGAGGGGAAGTTCAATCCTATTATGAGCAAGGGTACAACCACCAAGAGTATCAATACCAACCACCGGGGAAGATTAGAGAGAGGAGGAGTTTTAGTTTTCTTTTATTTTCCCTTTTTCTTTAATTTTCAGCTTGTGTATGCCTATGTATGCGTAGTATTTTCAGTTTTTACTTTAATTTTCAACATGTGTGTTAGTTTTTTATTTTCATCATGAATAAAGTCACCACCTAGTTTTTACCTTTTGGTAAAGTTACAAAGTTTATACCATGATGATATATGATTATAATTGCCGCTTTGTTTATCTTTGTATTTGTTTTATGCTTGATTAAGTGTATGCCCTCTTTAAATGCAAATCTGAAATTATCTAAATGCTATCTTAATCTTTAGCTGGGTTATGATAAAAATAAAGACCCATACTGTTTTATGTGCTCTCAAGTTTTAGATGGATTAAAGATGATTTGTTTTTATTCTTAAAAAGTAATGCGAACCTCGTCATAAATATCACTTGCGTGTTGCTCTACCTATCCATAGCCATATATATATTCGAGTGCATAAATCTTAGTGTACAAGATTTATTTTTGGGTGAGTTATTTCAGGCCATGATTTCTCTAGCCCGAGACTAAGAAGCTAATTATTCTGTTTTTGCGTATCTATCTTATTGCTAGCCTTTTATCCGTGCATTGTGTATCCCCACACCGGAGATCTCACAAACCTCGCCGGATATCCACCCTTAAAACCAAATATCATCTTTTGTGATTACCTCCTTGATCACAACCTATCATTGAGTATATATCATCAATTCAAGGAAGATCGCAAGATGGTGCCAAGATTGAAGATTTTAAGTATCTCTCCAAAGGAAAAATATTTCTAGTACCTACCTTATCTCTATCACCTCTTTGCCCGAGGACAAGCAAACGTCTAAGCATGGGGGAGAAGGTAGGTATAATGCAATTTTAGAGTTCAAGGGGAGCAAATAAAACAAAAGAAAGAAAAAATGAGTATAAAGAAAAAAAACAAAAAATATATAAGAAAAGGAAAAAATATGAGTATGTGTAAAAATAAAATGAACTCCCCGGTACTCTAGGTGCATTAAGAATTTCAAGGATTCAAGTTTAAAAGATCCAAACTCATTTTTCCAACCATGTGCAATCCGATAATGAGGACTTCCTTTGTGGCTTGGGATCACTCTTTGCCATTTGCACATGTCCACCTATCTCAAGTGTGTCTATTTTTCTCTCCCCCTCCTTGGTATAACATTATTTTCCAATGACCTTTTTGACGAATCGCGGTAAGACCATGAAAAGCTTGTCTTGTTTTGACAACATCTCATTTGTAATATCTTGGTAGGACTATACTTTCCCAAAAAAACTCCTTATAAAACCTACCACTTATATGAATATTATGAGAGGGAAAGGAGTAGAATAAATAGGCTTGAGAAACAAGAGGAGATGAAAGTTCATGAGCAAGATGCAAGATGATTTAAATTTGTGAACTTGGTTTAGCTCTTTTTCATCTCATTCTTTATTTTAAAATTTTTGAGATCTATATAAATTTTGGGAGCATGTTAATACTTGTTGGATAAGCTTAATTAATAATCTACCCTCTGTAGGGATGAAGGCTAGTACATTATGAAACTCTAACAAACTAAACTTTTGAGAGCATTATGTTTTCTCGTGTATGATCAAGTACAAGTTTTAAACAATGAAGGGCAACGATGATATCTATCGAAGGTTTACACGAGAAAGAGCAAGGTTTAAGCATGGGGGAGATGTTTACGGTGAAATTCCGGCAACCTAGCCATGTGTTTACCTTTGGTGTTGGCATGGATTTTATATCCTATCCATTGGTACTAACCCCCTTGGTATAACAAGTTTGTTTGTGCATGTCGGTTTTGGTGTTTAGTGTTTATGCAGGATTTTAGTGTTGAAAACAAGACTTCTGGGATAAGTTCACTAAGCACCTCATGACAAGACCTTGAAGCCCGGTACAAGTCAAGCAATGAAGTAAACATGACTCCAAGAAGCCCAAGGACCAAACCCGAGAAGTTGGAAAACTCCGAGGACCCAGTCAGAAAACAGCCGAATCTTGCGGGACAAGGAGCTTCATCTAATCGGAAGAAAAACTGGCAACAAGGGCCCACATGCAGTTGGGGAAGACTCTAGAAGACTCGGGAACCGACATCGGGCAAAGGAGGCCGCGGGCTGGTCCGAAGTGGGCCCAGGCCGTCCAGCCCAGCGCATTTTGAGGCCCAATAGGCCCCCCTTTGACCTAGCTGTCATTCAGGCTATTTATAGCCCCGAGGCCAGGCTCCACGCATCAACTCATTTGCCATCCGCCGCCAAGGAGAAGAGAAGAGAGGGACACCGTCTCGGAGAGGAGAGGGTCGAGCTAGTTGACTAGGATGTCCCTAACCGGCGTGGGAACCTTGCAAGGAAGACCATGTCGGAGTTCCCGGAGCTAGAAGCAAGATCAAGGTAGGATCCTGTTGGGGAATTCAGGAAAACACATCACCCTCGAATCGTCGAGTCTAACGGCATTCTCAAAGTATGTTTTTCAGGAGCAGGGAATTCGCGAATCTGGGAAGTCTGGGACCTGTGAGGTCTCGAATTCGCGAATGTGCAGAGTTCGGGAACCTTGAATCGGTGAAGGGGCGGAGTCATGAACACGCGGAAGCCCGGAATCTCAACTGTTGATGGTCCGAATTTCGGAGATTTTCCGATTCGGGAATCTGGTGAAGACTCTGTTCGGGACTCAGGCGCAAGGACACGCACGAACCTGCTGGGGAGCAAGAGCCACTTCGGGAATCTGTTGAAGACCTAATTCAGGAATTTCGGGCGAAGACATTCACGAATCACGGGAGAAGCAAAGTCAAAGTTGTAGTCCCAAAAAGTCCGGGTTTAGAGTGTGAACTAGTGGCAGACTTGTAAATGTGTAAGGGGGGAAAAGACATTCTTGTGTGTGTTCACATTAGGAATATTCTCCGAGCCCGAGGGTGTTATCGGAATGTAAAAGTCCCTTCGTCTCCCTATAAAAGGGGGCGCGAGGGCACGTGTAAACGGATTCAGACTTTTTTGGGACTTGTGCTACTTGCAAGGGGAATCACAGTCTCTTTGCGCCCTAACTGAACTATTGAACGTGTTGATAACTGTCACTTGTGTTAGGGTAGTATTCCGAATTGTTCGGGTACCCCCAACATTGGCGCCCACTGTGTCTCAGCCGAAAAAGAAACTCACGATGCCACCTCAAAAGAAATCCAAGAAGAATGCCCCAGTACAGGCAAACCAGGATCATCGACTTCCCACCCAAGGAAATGAAATCTCGTTTGTTCCCGAATCCTCGAACGTAACAGACCAAGAACGAAGAGAAAAGCTCGAGGCCCTCATGAAGGCAAGAGCAGAAAAGACAGCTCACATCCAAGAACAACCTACCGAACGAAGAAGAGCACGAGAATGTTGATGCCGATGATGATGCCATAGACGGACGCCTAGCCATGGTCCACCAAAAGATTCAACAACTACGAGAGGGATAAAGAAAAGTTCGCGGCTCGGTTGCGGGCGAAGAGAAAAATCTACGAAAAGCTAGAGCGGTCGAACAAAGCAAAAGAACAAATACGAGCAATTCGAGAGAGAAATTGACGAAATGAAAGAGCAAGAGAACGGCTCCCCGTGGCAAGAAACACCGCAGCAGAACCCCGCGCCGCAAGAGAATCCCCGAAGGAAAACTTCTTCGCGGGAAACGGAGTCTCACACTTCGTGGATTCGAATCACCACCGTCAATAGGGCTGCAAACGGCACCTTGGCCGCCGAAGTTCAAGCCGGTCTCTCTGCCCAAGTACAACGGTTTCGGAAACTCCGAGCGGGTTTCTCATGAGATACGAGTCGGTGTGAATTCGGCGGGGAGGAGACGATGTTGCACTCGCCAAATCCTTCATCATAGCTTGCGAAGGACCGATCGAATTGGTACTCATTGCTGCCTCCACACTCGATCTACAAGTGGGTAGATCTCAAAACAAAGTTCATGCAAGCGTTTCGGATGTTCCATGACACAACGTACCGAAGCCTCATATTTGTATAACCGCAAGCGAAGGACGGGGAACCACCGCGAAATTTCGTGAGAAGATTCATGCAACGGAGGTCTCGGATCCCCGACGCCGATGACAAGACAACGATTAAGGCACCGATCAAGGGTCTCACCCCGGGGGCCAACGGCTTCCCACCTCACAAGAAAGAAGCCTCGAGACAGGTTGAAGAATTATTTCGGGAATTGGAGGATTACATCCTGTCTGATGATGACCACCGCAAGAGAGTAGCCGAACGAAATGAGGCAAGACAGGGCGGCAGAGATATGACCTGGAGGGCACCACCCCAGCATCCACGAAATGTAAACAGTGTTGGAAATCCTAAGCAACAACAAGAAGGCAGGCCAAGTGCCAGGGGAGGATTCAGTCAAGGAGGAAGGGGGAGAGGAAGAGGAACCCCAAACCTTCCGAACCACAACCCAAGAGATCCCCACTTCTATTGCCAGTATCATGGAAGAGGCCACAGCACCGAAGGGTGCCCCGAGACAAAAAAGAACATGGAACGAATCCAACAAGAGAAGGCACTGATGAGCATCGCATCCTCGATGCCAACCCGGTTTCGGCCGAACTTCGGCCGCCGCGCGATTCGCGAGTTCGCGATCAAGCTCGTACCGGTTCGGCAATTTCCACAATCGCAATCGGCATGGCAGCCTTCACAAGCAATTCTTCCCTCGGCCGCAAGCAATACGGTCGATCCGGCGGCCACAACCCATTCGGGAAATCTTGCCACCACCTCCGAGAAAGCTCAACAAGGCCTCGGTCAAGTTCGGGACCTCGAACTCCAAAGCATTGCCATCGTTCGGGACTATCATGCCAATCACAGGTGGATCCGCCATGGAGTTTGAAACGAAGAAGCGAAGCAACTACTTCGATCTCGTGAATACCATCATCAATGATGGTCCGGTACCGCCCGCCCGGAGTGGGCGAAGGTGCCAATCACCTTTACGAGAAGAAGATTTCAGGCTGAAATCCGCGATCCACAATGATGCCATGGTGATTGAAGTCAACATTGCTGGATGGGTCATAGGAAAAATCTTGGTGGACAACGGGAGTTCGGCGGACATCCTATTCCTGAAAACATTCGAGAAAATGAATCTGAGTCAGCACATGTTGGACCCACCAGAGTACCCATTACAGGGGTTCGGCGGGAAGCCCATCAAGCCGGTTGGAAAAATATCACTCCCAGTTTCTTTCGGAGATCTTGAGAATGCCAGAACTGAGAACCTCACCTTTGATGTGGTTGACATATATCACCCGTACCTTGCAATCTTCGGCAGGGGTTTCATGAACAAGTTCGATGCCGTCATAAGGCAACAGTTCCTTTGCATGAAGATGCCTGCGCCCAAAGGGGTTATCACTGTATTCGGCAATCAGCAAGAGGCCAGGAACATAGAAAAGGGCCACACGCCTGGTCAAACGAACGTGTATCAGCTGAAAGCAGCTGAAGAGAGAAAGGAAACCTATGAAGAGCCGAAGCGGGACAAAGAGAAAAATAACATAGCCGCAGAAGATGAAACAAAGAGAGTGTATCTGGACGACATGCCCGACAGAGCAGTCATAATAGGGGCAAACCTCAGCGCCGAAGAGGATGATGAACTCATACGATTTCTGAACAGAAACAAGGATGTTTTTGCATGGTCAGCCAAAGATTTGCAAGGTGTTGACAGAGACATAATCGAACATGTCCTCGAAACAGATGAAAAGATACCACCCAAGAAGCAAAAACTTCGGAAAATGTCTGACGAAAAAGTCAAGGCAGTGGAAGCAGAAGTTCAGAGATTACAGGATGCCCAAGTGATCAGAGAAGTCAAGTACCCAGTTTGGTTAGCCAACACTGTGCTAGTCAAGAAGAAAAATGGCAAATGGAGAATGTGTATCGACTTCACCGATTTGAACAAGGCGTGCAAGAAGGACGATTTTTCCTTGGAAAGGGTAGACAAAATCGTGGATGATGCAGCCAACAGTGAGATGCTTTCGCTCCTGGACATGTTCTCTGGGTATCATCAAATCAGAGTTCGCAAAGAGGACGAAGAGAAGACAAGCTTCATCACTCCTTTCGGAACATTTTGTTTCGTAAGAATGCCAGAGGGGCTGAAGAATGCGGGGTGCACGTTTTCAAGAATGATAGCAATAGTGCCGCACCAAGCAGATTCGGAGAAATATCTTGGCATACGTGGATGACATAGTCGTCAAAAGTATTCAGAGAAAAGACCATATCAGTGATTTGGCAGAAACATTCGCGAACTTGAGGACAGCAAACTTGAAGCTGAACCCAGAAAAATGTGTGTTCGGAATTCACAAGGGGAAAGTTCTTGGATGCCTAGTTTCAACGAAAGGCATTGAAGCAAACCCTGACAAGATAAAGGCTCGATGGAAATGCAAGAGCCGGCCCTCGGTGAAAGATGTTCGGAAGTTGACGGGGAGAGTGGTCGCCCTTAACGATTCATCCCCGGAGAGCTGCAGAAAGAAGTTTGCCATTCTTCCAAGTTCTCGAAGTGCCAAGAAATTCCGGTGTTCCGAACCTCGAAGCGGGGCTTTTCGCGAACCGAAGGACTACTTGTCCAAGCATGACCAAGCTCGTCCTCCCGAGCCAAAATCGCCGCTCTCGCCGTATGTGTCCGCATCAAATTCGGCAAGAAGCGCGGTCTTTGGTACGGAGAAAAGGAAGAAGAAGGAAAGCTGAGGCAAATTCCTGTATATTTCGCCTCTGAGGCATTGTCTGGTTCCAAGGTTTTCTATTCCGAACTGGAAAAGATCGCGTATGCGGTCATCATGGCAGCAAGAAAGCTAAGACACTACTTCGAGGGCCACAGAATAAGAGTTATCACCAACCAACCGTTAAGTGACCTGTTCGCGAACAGGGAGGCGTCTACTCGAATTATCAAGTGGGGTGCTGAACTCTCCGAGTATGTGGTGGATTTCGAAAGAAGAAGTGCAATAAAATCGCAAGTCCGGCGGATTTCGTCGTGGACCGGACCTCACCTACTCGGAATGCGGAGGAAAATATGCCCGAACCTTGGGTAGTGCAGTGTGATGGAGCATGGTGTTACAAGGGGGTTGGAATTTCGGCTGTTGTAACATCACCGACGGGCGTGGTCATAAGATATGCAGCACGGCTCGTATTTGCGAACAATGAATACTCCACGAACAATACAACAGAGTACGAAGCTCTACTGCTGGCATTGAGAAAAATGAAAGCCTTGGGGCAGCAGACCTTCATAATCAGAAAGGATTCGAAAGTAATCCAGGAACACATCGAGAAGGAAAGCGAGGCCAGGAATCCAGTTCTCATGAAATATCTTGAAAAAGTCAGAGAAATGGAAAGACACTTCAGAGGATATTCGATCCAAAGACATCCCAAGGGATGATAACAATGAGGCGGATAAGGTGGCGAAGGCAAAGACGGAAATCAAGAGCTACCACCGGATATGTTCTTTGAAATCATCGAGAGAACCTTCCATCAAAGATTCGAGAACTCAAATCGTGAATATGGTGGAAATTCCGATCGGAGAGCGAAATAATGGCCTACCTAAGGGGACATTACGAACCGCAAGATGAACCGGAAGAGAAAAGGTTGAGGCAAAGGGCTCGGGGCTATACAAAGGGGTAAATGGAGAATTGTACAAATCGGGAGTCACCGAGCCTTGGCTACGCCGCATCACCTCCGAAAAAGGTCGTGAACTCCTAAAAGAAATTCCACAGTGGATTTTGTGGGGCACACATAGGCACCGGGGCTTTGGGCGGCAAGGCGATAAAACAAGGATTCTATTGGCCAACCATAAACATCGACGCCAAGATGTTGGTTCGGCAATGTGAAGCATGCCGGAAGACGGGAGATCGGCAGAACCGCCTTCAATGCCGGTTCATTTAATTCCTCCAACTCGGCCTGCGAGAGATGGGGCATGGACCTAGTAGGCCCGTTGCCAACGGCTCGGGGTAATTGCCGATTCGCGGCCGTAGCGGTCGACTATTTCACGAAGTGGGTAGAAGCAAAACCACTCGCGAACATCACGGCGAAGCAACAGTTCGGAAATTCTTTTGGCGAACATAGTCCGCGGGTTCGGAGTTCCTAGAGAGGCGACGGTTGATAACGGCAAACGGTTTGACCGCTACACCTTCAAAGAGTATTGCGGAACCCTAGGCACACAAGCGAAATTTTCGTCGGTTTATCATCCACGGTCCAATGGAGCGGTTGAAAGAGCCAATGGCCCGATTTTTTTCGGGAATCAAGAAATGCTTATTTGATCGGAAAAAGGGAAAGTGGGTGGATGAACTTCCAAAGGTGATGCGGTCTCACAATACCACGGTTTCAAGGGCAACGGAGTTTCACACCTTTTCGCCTACTCTTCGGGGACCGAGGCTATGACACCGGAGGAGATAAAGAATGAAAGCATGAGAGTCTTGAAAGGAAAAGAGATAGAGGAAATTGACAAGAAGGTGGAGAAAGACATGATAGAGCCGACAATCCTCGAAGCAGCGAGAAAACATTGAGAAATACCGAGAGAGAGACAAGAGCATGGAGAGACAAAAAGGTGGTCCGGAAGGACATCAAAACAGGTGATCTTGTCTTGAAAAGAAAGAAAAACTGGGAGAACCCAGGAAAACTTCATGAGTCATGGGAAGGGCCTTTCATAGCTAAGGAAACAAATATGCCAGGGGCTTTTCGCCTGATGGAGCAAACTGGCGAAGAGTTGCCGTATTCGTGGAATGCCGACAGCCTAAAGAGGTATTATCCATGAAGATCTTAGTTGTATATAAGTGTAGTAGATAGCAGTTTTTCAATTTTCGTAAGTTTACACTGTAGGAAAATAAAAGCCCGAGTCACATGTCTATAAGTGACTTCGGGAAAAAATTAGTTTTATGTCTTAATCGTAGTTCTAGAATAAGAAGGACCGTACTCTTTTCCTTGCAAAGGGGGCTCTAAATCAAGAGGCAAGGTTTTTAACGAGGCGGATCCCGTGTAAATACTCTTTCCGATATATATATGAAAAGAGTGTTCCCCCAAATTGCATGTTTCGTATTTTGTGTCTCGAGAATTCCATCGTGAAAAAAGAAGTGGTTCGTGAAAAAGGCTTCGTGATAGCCAGAATTCCATCGTGAAAAAAGAAGTGGTTCGTGAAAAAGGCTTCGTGATAGCCAGAATTCCATCGTGAAAAAAGAAGTGGTTCGTGAAAAAGGCTTCGTGATAGCCAGAATTCCATCGTGAAAAAATAAGTGGTTCGTGAAAAAGGCTTCGTGATAGCCAGAATTCCATCGTGAAAAAATAAGTGGTTCGTGAAAAAGGCTTCGTGATAGCCAGAATTCCATCGTGAAAAAATAAGTGGTTCGTGAGAAAGGCTCCCTGATAGCCAGAATTCCATCATGAAAAAAGAAGTGCTTCGTGAGAAAGGCTTCGTGATAGCCAGAATTCCATCATGAAAAAAGAAGCGGTTCGTGAGAAAGGGCTTCCTGATAGCCGAAATTCCATCGTGAAAAAAGAAAAAGTTCATGAGAAAGGGCTTCCTGATAGCCGAAATTCCATCGTGAAAAATGAAAAGTTCGTGAGAATGGCTTCGTGATAGTCGAAATTCCATCGTGAAAAAGAAGAGGTTCATGAAAAAGGCTCAAGGATAGCCAAAATCCCATCCATCAAGGGATTCCCACCAAAGAGGCCTGAGACAACAACAAGTTGTGGCCAAGAAAATCCCATCCATCAAGGGATTCCCACCAAAGAGGCCTGAGACAACAACAAGTTGTGGCCAAGAAAATCCCATCCATCAAGGGATTCCCACCAAAGAGGCCTGAGACAACAACAAGTTGTGGCCAAGTAAATCCCATCCACGAAGGGATTCCCATCAAAAAATTGTACGAAGACTTCGAGAAAATGAATGCCTAAGGGGTTACCCGTAGGTTTTTTTTATGTAGTAAGGATTGTTGAAAGTTATTTGAACTTCATCATTCTAAGAAAAGGGCAAGGGGCTCGTTCGGGAATCGCAGAACGCCTTGGTTGAAGCAACTGAGAGTTGCTGTATCAACCGGGGCAAGTCTGCCTGTCGGGTCAAGTCCACAAAATTCGAAACAAATTTTGTCGACTTGCGCAGTAGCAATCGAGATTCACAAAACAAATTATGTAGGAAGAATTCTCCTAGAAAGACATGCTAGAAATTCGAGAATAGTAAGATTCGTGAACTCACCATCTAGTTTTAATGCGAAACGGCAAGGTGGGGGAGGGTGACGTTTTTTCAAGAAAAAACATTCATTGCCTTATTCGCATAAAAACTCCCGAATAGGTCCTCGATAATTACAACAATCAGTACAAAACTTAGAATGAAAGTTCTACTACATGTCCTGGTTTACAAACGTTGTTGTCAGCCATATCGCTAGCATAGGCGAAGTCAGATGAACCGGCTAAGGGGCTAAGGGGCTCCGTCTTCGGAATTCTCGTGGATCGCGAAGTAGAGGATGCAGAACGACTCTTTTTACGAAGCAAGAAAAACGAAGAGAGATCAAAACAACCTATAGAAAATTTAAGCGAGGCCTCAAGCCAAAAATCGGAAAAATCTTGCTCAGGATGTGCTTGTTTGAATAGACGCCACGCTTCACCACTAACGAACATTCTATCCCAATGAATTCGCAGTGGTAGCACGTCCTGCGCAGGCCCAGCTTGCAGGACCTGCGCAGGTTAAAATATACAAAACAGCTGTTCAGAGAAGTTTAATGAATCTACATAAGTTCAAGCCAGTCTCGAATTCACCCAAAAAGAGTTTAGACACGTCGTTCAATTTGTAACATCCACCTTCGGCGAATCTTCTTCTTGTTCGGGGACTTGTCCACCGTCGTTGCCATCACCACTGCTGCTACTGCTGCTGCTGCCGCCTGAGTCGTCCTCGCCGGATCCACCCGAACTCTCCCCGGAAGTCGACCCTTCGGGGGACGTGACGACGCATTCTCGCTCCTCTTTTTCTCTCAGCTGTGAAAAGAAGAGAAGAGTAAGAAAATCTTAAGAAACTGGAACACCTGCGACGAACATAAGTCACGAAATCGAGCAAAAAGAAATTACCTCGTCAAGCTTTGCCCGAGCAACAGTCTTAGCCATATCCGCCCCGCCAACCATCCAGAATTCCTTCGCGAATTTCAACTTTATAGCCACAATGTCAGGGTTGTCTTGAAGTATCGTATCGCTGTAACGCTTGGGAACTGAGAGAGATTCGCGCGAAACTTTGCCAGGTCCACACAGTCGTAATCGTGAAGGACCTTCAGAACACTCTCCACAGAAAAAGATACGGCGAAGTTGCTGGCACCAGAGATCACTTCGGGAAGAGCCTTGAATTCCTCCTCAAGCCAATCCATGAAATCGGGGATATCAATGTCATCTGGGAGAGGGTCTGGACGAACACCGTACTCATTCAGGGACTTCTGGTACTCAGCATAAAGCAATTTCAGCTTCCCCAAAATTTCCGAAATGTTTTTCTTCGAAGATTCACCTTGCTCTACCAGCGCCTTCTCAAGATCCACGATCTTCCGATCCTTTGAGCTTAGTGACTTAGCGAGGCTGGCATTGTTGATGCGAAGATCCTCGGCAATCTTTGCAGCACGCTCTTGTTGTTGCCGAAGTTTCTCGATCACACTCAGGTCATCTTCGTGAGATTTCCGAACTTTCTCCAGTTCTTTCTTGGAATCCTCGAGCGCGGCTTCGGCGACTTTCTTCTCGTCGTGACTCCTTTTCAAAGCCTCAGCCAGCTCAGCTACCTTCTTCTCCAGCTCCAGGTTCGTGGATTCCGCGAGACCAAAGTTACGCTCCAGCTCCTTGGATTTCAGAGAAAGTTCTTCATTAATCTTCTCCTGCTTAGAAAGTCGCTCTATGGCAACCTTCCCAAGCATAGAGTACTTGAGAGTATAGTCTTCGTGGAAGCGCGCAAGTTTCGAAGGAGAGTAGGAATGCAACAGATTCTTGAATTCTGAAAAATTCAGGAATAAATCTCAGGTGAAGATTCAACAATCACGAATCACACAAGGGGGCAGTGAGAATCAACGAACCTTGCTTGCTGAAATGCTGCATGGTGACTTGTTTAGTCGAACCCGAAGAGGCCTTCCCCTGAGATGAAGGAGTAGTTTCGGAGATAGAAAGAGGCCTTTTTTCGGAGCCTTGAGCGGCTTCTTCAGGTCATTCCGACGCACCTTCTCCTGTTTCATCAACAATTGTGGACGATTTCCATAGAGTTAAAAACTTGGACGTCTTGCCCCCGACGCCAATTGTCTCAAAACCAACACGCAACAGTTTGCCGCAATGAGACGTACCAAAGCTTTTGTTAAAGGCAGCCAAGGAAGGAGAAGGCGCTTGGTCTTCGGGGACGACCTCCCGAACTTCGACCAAAGGAATATTTTCGGGAGAATGGCCATCCCTTTGAATGGTGCGCTCAAGGTCCCGGGCGAATTCGGAGGAAACTTGATCGGCGGCAGCCGACCTCAAAGACGGGGGGTACGCGGCAAGCAGGGGATTCAGTGCGAACAATAGCTTCGGCAAAGAATAGTGGGCTTCTCGGCGAAGCGGCAGGAGACGGCTCCCTTCGAACTTCAGGAGCAACATCTGAAAAGGAGTCAATGTCCACGAATTCATTTTCGGAACCAGCAGGACAACTGTCTCGAAAGTTAAATAGTGGCCAGAGGAAAACACCTTTGACGCTATCTGTCTTCGCGAGAGTGTCGTCGTCAAAGGCGGATGGGACTCGACGAACTCCGATGGAGGAAACTTTCTTCACAGCTTTCTTCAATTTTTTGCGGCTCATCTGGGCAAGCCCTGAAGCAGCTTGGAGTTCAGCTTCCGAGGATCGAGGTTCGGAGGTCTTTCGCTTCCGCTTCGATGACTCAAGAGATTTGGTCTTTGAAGGCTTCACTCCCGAAGAGGTTCCCTCGGTGGCAGGCGACGAGCCGCGCTTCGACGATCTGATTCAGGGAGTGTTGATGGGGCGGCTGAGCAGCTGGCCACGGCGACGGCAGGAAGTTTCAGTTTGGGACCAGGGCCTCGAGAGCTGAAAAATTTGTCACCGCAGATCTCCGAAAAGACGCGATTGATCTTCTTCTTGTGCTTCCCCAGGGCCTTGTATGCTTTGTACTCGTTCATGGTGTATTCGCCTACCATGACGTTGACCCTTTTCTCAACTTCGTCCATGAAGTCCTTGGCGCTCTGGCCCTCGCGAAGTTTAATCCCGAACTTCGGGAAAGGAACCCCGCCGATCCGCCCAGTTGACGTTGTAGTGTACGATTTCGGCAGGGGACCAGCCGTTCGAAATAGGCCAGATTCGCGCGGCGACAAATTCTTCGATAATGTCGCGGCCGCCGAGTATCGTGCTGGCCAGATGAAATGCACTCTCGCAATTCCGAATTCCTAGAGCCCGCTGGTTGTACTTCCCCACATTCACTGCGGTGAGGGGCGCGATCGGGCATGGCAGCTTCGGCACATTGACTTTCAAGTAAAACCAGTAGGACTTCCAATCGTCGGAAAGGTTGGTCTTGCAGCAGGGAGAAATCTGGATTCGGGTAATCCCTTGTCGGGTGTTCTGGCGTCGGGTATTGAAGGTACAGCATGCGTGCTGGCTGTGATAGAACTGCCCGTCTTCGCCTTTCACAACTTCTGGAATAATCACCAGTTCGTAAAACCTGGTGAAGGCGTCGATGGTAGGACTGCAGCCGAAGGTCTTCAGAATCCAAATAAACTTTGATACTTCGAGGAAGGACGTTGGAGTAAGCTGGTGAATCTTCACTGAGAATGCATCGAGAATTGCTGGTAGGACTGGGTCACAAGGGAACCGCAGCCCACAGATGAAGAAGTCCCGAAAAACCACAATTTCTCCGGCCTTGGGAGTGGGAATTACTTCATCAAGCGGGGCGCGCCCGGCGCCAGGAGAGAAGAATCCGGCCTTCTCGTACTCGCGAATAACGTTGCTCGTCACCTTCGACTCTCCGAAGACAAGCGAGGGCGGCAGTGGGCCAGAAGTCCTCAGCATGACGAGATCGTCTACGCCAGCATCCACATCCCCGACGTCTTCGCCGCCATCGGACCCAACCTCTCCATCTTCGCGACTTCGGGAACCGCTGGGTGAACCAACATCTTCGGCCGGTGCAGCACGTTCTGCACTTTCGGCAGCTTGATCGAGTGGGAGACCGGCAGCGATCAACTCTTCAGTAGTCATGGGTCTAGCTGTATTTCTAATGCGAGCCACCTAACAAATGTGAGCATTCAGACAGTTTAGACTAATAGTCGAAAATAAACTAGGAAAATCGTAACATTACTACACCAAAGTTTAACGAACTAACGAAACAACAAAGCAAACATAAAGGAATACCTTAGAAAAGCGCGAACAAGGCCTGGAGTTCCCAAGTTTTCTAGCAGAGAAAGCTAGTCCCGCGAAGGAAGGAAAATGTGAGAATCGTGAAAGGCGCGAGAGCAGTAAAAAATTTTTAACAGCGCCGGCCCGCTATTTATAGGGCCGGGAGGGGCAGTTTCGCGAAGTGCGCCTCGATTTAACCGCCTTTGGCTCCTTGGGTGACGCGTGTCCCCTCCGACGTTCCGAGGGTGACGTTTTTTACTAAATTTTCGAAAGGTTCGTGGAATCAGATCGTCGGAGTCAACCCGCTTCCCCGAGGGGCTAGTGTTGGGGAATTCAGGAAAACACATCACCCTTGAAACGTCGAGTCTAACGGCATTCTCGAAGTATGTTTTTTAGAAGCAGGGAATTCGCGAATCTGGGAAGTCTGGGACCTGCGAAGTCTCGAATTCGCGAATGTGCAGAGTTCGGGAACCTTGAATCGGTGAAGGGGCGGAGTCATGAACACGCGGAAGCCCGGAATCTCAACTGTTGATGGTCCGAATTTCGGAGATTTTCCGATTCGGGAATCTGGTGAAGACTCTGTTCGGGACTCAGGCGCAAGGACACGCACGAACCTGCTGGGGAGCAAGAGCCACTTCGGGAATCTGTCGAAGACCTAATTCGGGAATTTCGGGCGTAGACATTGACGAATCACGGGAGAAGCAAAGTCAAAGTTGTAGTCCCAAAAAGTCCGGGTTTAGAGTGTGAACTAGTGGCAGACTTGTAAATGTGTAAGGGGGAAAAGACATTCTTGTGTGTGTTCACATTAGGAATATTCTCCGAGCCCGAGGGTGTTATCGGAATGTAAAAGTCCCTTCGTCTCCCTATAAAAGGGGGCGCGAGGGCACGTGTAAACGGATTCAGACTTTTTTGGGACTTGTGCTACTTGCAAGGGGAATTACAGTCTCTTTGCGCCCTAACTGAACTATTGAACGTGTTGATAACTGTCACTTGTGTTAGGGTAGTATTCCGAATTGTTCGGGTACCCCCAACAGATCCCGGCAGTGATCTTGATTCATGTATCATGTATTATGTTGAATTATCATGTTGCAATCCGATTTCTAGCGATCAAGTGTTTCTCCTACGACTTTGATTCCAATCAGCTTTTCGTATCTCAAGATCCAGTCTCGAGATAGATCATCGATAGTGTTCATGTAGTCATGGGGCTAGAGGTGCATGCCTGACCTTCTGAGAGATTTGAACTTGTCTTTGGACTCACCCTAGACTAACCCGCATGAATAGGGGTGCGTTGTGATAGAACGATGTCTCCAAAAGGCGGGCGTTTTCGGAGTCGGACGGGAAACCGTGATTTAAAGATGCTTTTTATGATATTGAACTTGTTTACTTCTCCTTTGCTCGGAACTTGAATGAAGGCTTGATCCAATATCTCTAGATTGGTTTATCTATTCCCCTCTATCTCTTGTTACCTTTGGTTTTTATAGATTAGATTCGTTTTCATGGTGTTCTCTAGATTAGATGCATAAGATTCTCCTTTGAAGATCAAAGTTCTCGCCTTTATTAGATTGATTCTTGCATCGCACATTTGTTCAACAGATTTGATACCTTTGGTTCACACTTGAGGGAAGAAGGGTCCCTTGACTACGACGGAGGACTGGTCAGCTTGCAAGTCCAATTGAAGTTTAATACGAATGTACACTGTCAACAAGCCCCTTTTTCTTGCGTCGTTGCCAGGGATCGGCAACTCGGACCCTAAGGTGATCTATCTTTATTTTTACTAACCCTAATTTTATCATTGCATATACGCATTCTTTCTTGTTTATGCCCTTGAAAGTAGGTGGAAAACTAGACACAAAGCGACCGAGAAAAGTTTTTAACATTCAGACTTCAACAAGTCCAACCTCGCTCAACCAATTTGATGGCTACACATGTTTTGCTCTTTAGTGATAGGTTCTAGCCTTGGTTAGTAGCGCAACATCCACTATTGAGCCCCTACCCAAAGAAAACGAAGATGAACAAGGTATGCCTATGTGTCGATTAAGTTTTTACATTAATGTCTTTTGGAGGATTGTTTATTTGAGTTATAGGTTTCGGAAACGACCATGTCAAGCATGATGGAGAAGGATTCCATTACCATCATGTTCATGCAGTGATGGTAATTATTTTTGAAGCCAAGGGATGCACGACATGGTTCCCTAAAAGACTTCAAGATAAAGACCACGCGTACATCTCCGGATCGATGGAAGATAGGATAATGATGTCATCATGATATTTGCATGAGCCTCAGTAGAAAACAATTAGATATATTTGGATTTTTAGAAGCTCCATGAAGTCTACATTCCAACGAATAAAGCAGCAAGGCAATCGGAGGTTCCTACAAGCGGATATGGCTGAATCACCGATGGTTGCACATGCTGAAATTCTAGACAGCAAGCAATGCTGAAGTGAAACAGCCATAGCTCCCTCATTCGTACTCCAATTAAGGCGAATGAGTACCTATTGGAAAGGTAATTTTATAAATTCTTCATTAGAACTATATTTTGATATATGTTCTGTTCTGGATGCATGGGTAAATCCACAAAGAAGAGGCAGCAACAAGGTGATGACGACAAGATGGAGGAGATGGACATGGTGTCGATAAAGAGAAGATGGGGAAACAGTTCCACAACACGTACATGATGAAATTCAGAATCTAAGGACTAAAACAAACCCTCCGGAGCATGGATGAATGAAGACACAAGAGGCACCACTCAACACATGATGATGTTGGAAGTGAACCACGACCGATTTCATAAGTCAACATCAAGCTGCATGGCTACTTTGGATTCTCGCACAAGTAACCATGACTTCATTACAATAAAAAGGTACGTGAGAAAGTCGAGCTCTATGACTTTAAATGAAGCACTTTGCGGGAGGTAACCTGATCTTTTTTATGTATCTATATAAACTATGACAAGTCTACATTGTGTTTTTATTTGAAAACTTCAAGTAACATTGTACCATTGCTCTAATAAATATCACAACCACATGTTGTATGCTTTATTATATATATTGAGGGAGCACTTTGCTACTTGATCTTTGAAAAACTTGTAGACCACTTTTCTTGTGTTCTTATTAGTGTTTAGAGTTCTTTTAATTCTGTCTTTAGAGATAAATAAAAGTATGATCCCTTTTGATTCTAAACTTGTGGTTTGTTAACTTAGGCTAATTTTTCTTTTGGTTTAGACCACCTCCATATCATATCATGTCATGTCATTTTGTTCATTCATATAATGTTGCACTTCTTTCAACATTGTTCTCCACCCTTGCATTTTGTTGCATGATGCATATCATATTTAAGACCCTTTTTTGTGAAAAACAAAAACAATCACGTTTGCCTAAACCTTCCTATCAAACCACACCTAGAGCCTAGACCAATAAAGGAAGGATCTACTTGTGTTAATCAGAACAAGTCTATCTCTATTCTAATTAAAGTTTTGACTAGCCTCATCCTAAACCCTTAGGCAAAACCTCTCATACCTTTAGTAATCCTAAAACCATAGGTTTGTTTTTTCATCTGAAATCCAATCCTTGTTTTCTTATCGTCCTTGTCAAAACCACCTTAGATAGAATTTCTTCACCCAACTTATCTTTTCAAAATTCTTGTCTTAAACCAAAAATATAGGATACCCGTAAGCCTTACCTTAAAACCTTGTTAGCATGTTCGATTAGGTCTTTTGATAAAAGGTTTTGTTGACAAGACTCTACCTCTCATAAAGTGACTTGCTGGTCATTATTGAACGACATCGAAAGCTTTTCAAACATTGCTGACCCTTTTACTAACCCATTTTTGCATTTGCATTATGCATTAACCCCTTTGTTTTATCATGCATAGGTTAGATTGGTTTCTTTGTGAAACTTTTTGATGAATGCTTTATTTCCATGATATTGCTTCACACGTGGCATTTTCTTTTGCAATCTTGCATAAACATGGTGTTTAGACATGATTGGATACCCCATCATTCAGTTTTATGAACCTTGCTTATAAGCTTTGCAATGCGCTTTAACTTTCTTGCGGCGTAAAGAATTATTAACCTTGAAATGAACATGGTGTTTTGACCTTGGTTAAATCTTTATGGTTATAAAGAAATAAAGCAATCTTGTTGTGATCATGGTGTTTAGAACTTGGTGCAAACATTGTCATTGTTTATATCCCTTCCTTTCATTTGCATTTTTTCACCTACACGCACGTACACCCATTAGGTTCTCTTTTCTTTTTACTAGGTGAGCTATTCCACAAGTTAGGATCTTAGGGATGTATTTTGTTTGTTGGCAATTGTTTCTACTCTCAACCATAACCCGGTGGTAGAATGTGCATTAGATTTGTTTTGTAGGCATGGAGAAGAGTTTCCATGAGTTCCTAACCAATTGCAATCAAGATCATTAGTCATCTACAAGGCTTGAGAGGGAAGTTGCTGTTTCCATCAAAATTTGAGCACGTGTTCAGAGATGTAAAATGAAAGAAAAGTTAATATTCAGAAGCTCCATCAAATCTCCTTTCCAACACATCAAGAATAATCAATTTTGAAGACCCGTACAAGAAGATATGGCAGAAACATTGAGCGCTGCGCATCTGAAATCAGTGTTGGACAGATTGCATCCCCGGAGTAAAATAGACACAACTCTCTTGTTCGGAACCCGTTTCATGTCTATTATGGCCCATTGGAAAGATAATTTCATGAACTTTAACTTGTAGGGGTGTTTAAGCACATGTTCTGTTGAAGAAGTAAGAGAAAATCTGTGGAAGATGAGGCAGCGACAAGGACGGGATGGAAGTCGGTAATGAGGATATGATGAAGGATTGGAACCATGGCTTGATGATAATAAGAAGAAGTTGAAGGACATATGAGTCACAAAGACAAAAAGTGAAGGTGATTATCAAACACATGGCAATAGGGAATTACAAGCAATTCAAGTTCTTCCACACTTAGCAACACGCTAAGCATGGGGGAGGATTTGAAGGACGAATGGGAAAAGGCCACGTGGAGTACAAGGATCACCTTCAACACAAGATGATCATCATTATTTTTCCATGTTAAGCACAATGCTTAATCATGGGGGAGGCATCACTGCACTTCATTACGAGCATCAAAATGGACGGTAACTCACCCTTAACTTAATCTCTGTTCATCATCCTTTTAAATGCTTGCACATATATGCTTTCAACCATAACAACCTTTGTATTTATCTCTCGATCAATAAAATGGATACTAGGAGGACAACCTAGGTTAGTTCGTTTTACTTTTCGATAAATGAATCACCATCTCTTTTGAGCTTACTACGATAATATCATTTGCATGACTTGCTTGTGGGAAAATGATGAAAGTTGTCGCCTTGTTTTACTTGCATGATGTTTTATATGACTTTACTTTTTGCTCTCTAATGAAAGGAACTTAAATTGATTAAATACTGGCTCTTTCATTGGTGGAGGTTAAATTACTAATTTTTAAGGCCCACATACTCTATGTTGCTCTTTTATTTAAGTTTACCGATGACCTATGCCTTCCTCTTGTTTTATTAAAAATTATTATGCTATCTACATTTGTGAATCTCTTGCAAGGCTCTACATTCCAAAGCCTATACACGTACAAGTACTTTCATGATGTTAACCCTTAGTTTGCAAACTTATATCTTGATGAGTTGGATTAGGATTGATTTCTGTGGTACGATATTAAGAAGCTAGTCATTCCTTTGTGTATCTTTTTCATGCTAGCCCTTTTTGTCCATGCATTGTGAGTTTCTACATTGGAAATTTCACAAACTTCGTTGGGCATCCACCCTAAACCCAAAATATTTTTTTCTGATTACCTCCTTGACCACAACCCAAACTGAGTACGGATGATCTTTCGATGAATTCTCTGAAGATTTTCTAGAAAGATTTCAAGACATATAACATATGGAGGGACTCATCAATGATCATGTGAGTTTCGACATGGAGGATGCCCTTGAAGATTTAAAAAGATTTATAAAGGAATAAAAGGATTTTGTACTTCTCTAGCAACCATAGGTTCCCTCACTTCTATGCTCGAGGACGAGAAATCATTTAAGCATGGGGGAGGACTGCTTTAGCAACTACTATGTTGCTTAAAAGTTCGGAGGAGCATAAAAAAATGAAGAATATAAAATTAAAAATAAAGAGAAGAAAAAAATGAAGGAAATTAAGAAAAAAATAAGAAGAAAGAAAGAAATTAAGAAAAGAAAAATAAAAAAGAGAAAATATAAATGCTCCTCGGTTCTTTTTCGCTTTCATTAAAATCTTAGAGAGCTTTGAAGACAAGTCCATACTCAATCTTTTCCAACCATGTGCAATCCGATAACGAGAACTTCATTCCTGTCTCGGGATCACCTTTTTGCCACTTGCATGTGTCCACCATTCTAAATGCGTGTGTTCCATCTCTCTCTTTCCAACATTTATTTTCCATGACCTTTTTGACTAATCTCGGTAATTCCAATAGATCTCTCTTAGTTTGACAATATTTCAAGTATAATGTTTGCTAAGATTGTTTTTACCTACCAAGCTCCACATAAGCTTTCCACTTTCTATGAGTAGAATAGGTTGAGAATAATCTTGTGTAGGCTCGAGTGACTTGACGAGATGAGTGTTCCATGAGCTTTTGCAAGAGAACCTCACTTATGTTACATGTGCAACTTTTTGAAAACCCTTTACGGTGCAACAAGGTAAAGGTTTGAAGTTTGCTTAAGTTCGAGAGCACTATATTTGTTTTATTATGGCATGTTCTTTAATGATAGTCTATCTTCCATAATTAAGTAACCGGTCAAAACTTGAACCTTAAATGCTATATACTTGAGAGAGCAATATGTCTTGTTTGTATAACTAAGTGCAGGGAAGACATTGAAGGGCAACACTAATTTCCAAATTAAGCAAAGATCTTATACTTGCTCGAGGACGAGCAAGGTTTAAGCATGGGGGTATGTTAACGGTCGATTTTGGTACACCTAGCTATGAGTTTACCGTCAACATTTGCACGTATTTGATATTCTAACTAATGATACTGACCCCCGAGGTATCAAGTTCACTCTCGCATGTCAATTTTGGAGTTTCTTGTTTATGCAGGAAATTAGCGCTCAAAGGGAGACTTTCGGGATAAGTTCATCAAGCACTCCAAGAGAAGATCATGAAGACCATCACAAGTAAAGACACGAAGTGAACAAGACTCCAAACAACACAAGGACCGAAGCATCAACAAGTAAAACTCCAGGGACTTGGATGTTTACCAACGAGATCAACTCAGCCCGAGAGATATTCTTGCAGCCAGGTCAGCATGATCTTTCGGTGCAGATTCAGAGACTTAAACCGCCTCTAATTGCAAAAGTTTGACTACCAAAGTTGTGGTCCTCGACGATACCTTCGATTTGGACATGTGGATGGCCCAATTCGGGTCAAGGAGCGAGGAGATATGACCCCCGAAATCCTTGCTGCGCAGTCAGTCCGAAATCAGAACAAATTATCTTCCAATGCCGATTTGGAGATCTTATCTTCATTTCCAAGGAAAGCAATGAATATCAAAGTTGGAGGAAATTTTGTGTCATACAACCAAGACACCGAATTTGCATTATTTGGAGTCCAGGCGTGGGAGATATGGTGTAGGCAAGGCAGGGCTACAAAACAGAAAAGTCTGGAAGAGGCTGATTTTATGGAAACCAAGTTCCCTTCTCTCCCAAGGAAGATCTCGTGCAAGGAAAGTTGGAGCACGCCCTAAGGCTCCCCAAGGGCATAAATAAAACCCCTTGGGTGCCCAAGGAGGGGTGATCAGTCCATCCATTCATCAGAGAGCCGCCGACACGAAAGAGAAGCCCCGGGAGGAAGCCGACGGCCGCCGCAAGTCCTCGAGTTGCATAGGAGATGGCCTAGACCATTCCCTAGCCACCATGGTTGGCCCTGCGTGGTGAAGCCATGGTGGAGTTACGGAGCCGCGACTTGAATTCGTCAAGTCGTTTGTACCTTCAATATTCGTTGGTGATATAAATCATTTCTTGTCTTTACTTTGATCTACTACGAGTTGTGCTTATTCATATGTATAGCTACCATATGCTTTTAGTTGGAATAGATCTAATCGTGGTGGTTGGTCTATCTCTTGCAGATACATCGTTGTAGTGCACGGACTGTCGGTGTTTTAGACCGGCAACCTACTAAGGGGAGTACCCGAAGTAGATGAATGTGGCCTCGCCGAGATCGGTAACTCGAAGGAAGAGACACGTGGCACACAGTTTAGACAGGTTCGGACCACGAGGTGCGTAATACCCTACGTCCTGTATGCTGCGTCGCTCTGGATTGATTGGGTACGATTACAAGATGATGCAATCTTACACCGTGAGATGAGATGATAGAGAGAGGGGTCACTGCCTCGCCTTATATAGTCCGGGAGGCAGGGTTACAAGTCGGTTCAGGGAGAGAGTACTAGTCGAGTACGTCTAGGAGTCCTCTATACAGTGCGGGACATGTACAGCTTCCTAACCGAGTACTTCTCCTCTGTAGTCCTTGTGCTTCACGTCAGCAGGTGCCGTGCAGCGCAAGCCGGGTAGTCCCAGGGGCCCACCGAGTAGTCGGTCCTGGTACCCACCGAGGTAGTGGGCCCAGGGAGGTCCATACGACAAGCCCCCTGGTACTTTATAGTCGAGAAGGATAGCTTCAAGTAGTCTTGACGGCCTTAACGAGTAGTCCTCAAGCGTCCCCGAGTACTACAAGTCAAAAGTCCTCAAGAGTAGTCGAAGCATCCCGAGGCTGGAATGTACTCCAGCTGATCATTGAGCAATCCTGAAGTCTTCTCGAGTAGTCCCAAGCGTCCTCGAGTGCTGCCCTTCAAGGTCTTCAACAATGCCCGTGTTGTCTTGAAGCTGAAACTGATATGGAAGTGCGATTGCAAAATCACACTCCATATGGAGTAGCCCCCGAGCCTTAGGTTGAGTTGTAGACTCTGGCTCAGGGTCCATCTAAAGTTTTGGCAAGAAAATCCCGAAACAATCCAGAGAAAAACCGAAGGACACGTGGCACGGAGCCCCCGAGCCTTAAGTCGACTACTTCCTCTCGAATTGAAGGGTCATCTTGTAGAATGTGTCCTGAGTTGCTCTTGAGTCTTGCCGCTTCCCAGGAAGTCGAGTAGAAGTAACCGAGCCCCCGAGGTGAGGCGCGTCGACTAGTAGAAGTTGAAAGGTCACGCGCGATCGCTGAGTCAGCCGAGCGCAGACTTATCCATCCGGCCGTTGAGGGGCCGCGTTGACTTATAAATAGAAGCCAAAACCCTTAGGGTTATTCACCCTACGCAGCTGCAGCCATTCCCAGTAGATCTAGCCAGGAATCACCACTGGTGCGCACCGCCGCCATTCAGTAGAGCGTAGATCCAAGTGCGCCGCCGTTATGAAACCACCACAGTAGCCCCCGAGCGAATGCGCGTGAAGACACCGTGCACCTGGAGGATGAAGCCGTCTCCGTCGAAGACCATGAAGGCCGCAGGAGGGAAGAAGATGGCCCGTGAAGAGGCCGCCGGATCTGCTGCGGGGACGCCGCCGGTGTCTCCGCCGCGGCCAGATCCGAACCGCGAGTGGAAGAAATCCAAAGTGAAGACCGAAGACCTGCTGGCCCTTCTCAACAGCGGGTTCCTGCGGGAGAAGGAGGTGGATATGTGGAGGGCCGCCGCCGGGGATCCGTACCCCATGGAAAAAACCCGGACGAGATCCCGATGTTCGCGCGGTTTGCGGAGCGCGGACTGTCTCTCCCGGCGAGCGACTTCTTCAAGGGGCTACTGGGGTACTACGACATCGAGTACCTCAACCTCAACCCCAACAGTATCTTCCACACCGCCGTCTTTGTTCATTTTTGCGAAGCCTTCCTGGGGATCAAGCCCCATTGGATCCTGTTCCGGAAGTTCTTCCGGGCGAAACCTCAACCCAGCGCCAGTAATCCCCGAGTAGTCGGAGGAGCGTGTATCCAGATGAGGGAGGACGCCGCCGAGCAGTACCTCTCCTACAAGTTGATAGATTCCAATCAAGATTGGAAGGCCAAGTGGTTCTACATCACGAACCACCACCCGGAGCTGCCGAAGCCCAGCGGGAAGCATCCCAAGCACCGTCCGTGGTGGAACTCGGAGCCAACGATGCAAGAAGGTCTTCAGCTGCTCGAGTTGTTGGCGAGGATCAAGGCGTTGAGGGAAGCCGGACTGAGGGCCGAGCATGTGGCCTTCAGCTTCATGAAGCGGAGGGTGCATCCACTGATGGCTCGCGACACCCTGGGGTACGAGTACACCGCCGACGATGACACGTCGCGGACGCCTGAAGATGAAGTCAACGACGACGACATTGTTGACAAGCTGGCCGGGATCTTCAAAGATATGCCGGCGTACACACCGTGCCCAGTACCGGAGTACTCCGCCGCGCGCCCACCAAAAGAGGTTAGTAGCCGCATCCATAGTCGAGTACTCATTACGCAAGAGTAGTCACACTGATGAGTTGTGCTTCTTGCAGGATGACTTGAAGAAGTTCGTCTCCGAGCTGCCGTCGCCTCCACAGCTGGTCGAGGTCCCAGAGGAAGGGAAGACCAAGACCAAGGAGTGGCGCGAAGTTGGCGAGGGAGACGACACAATTGTTGTTAAAGACACGTCCGATGAGGACGACGACGAGGAGGCGCTGCAGGACCGCTTCCAGCTACGGTCGAGGTTCAGCCATCCTGGCTTGCCTCATATCCCTCTCGTTCAAGATCAGCCGGCTAGCCTAGAGGCTAGTCTGCCCGCGCCGCCAAGGAAGTCGCACAATGTGGCCCGCAAATGCGTGGCCAAGAAGTTGAAGGTCACGGAGACAATGTCCCAAGAGGTAAGCCGTCTTGAATAGTGTAGTTGAGTACTTATGTCTCAATGTAGCGTGTTGATGACGAAGTTTCCTTGCTTGCAGGAGATGCCACCATCCGAGCCTGTTGAGCAGGGCGACGAAGGCGTCTGGGACACGGTGGGGGAGGCAGATGAGGGTAGTCGCAGCCCAGCCCCCACTGTAGAAGAGCTCTTGGCGCAGATGGAGCGCCAGCCCCCTGCTGCTCAGGGGTGCACGAAACCCGCCGCTGCTGCTACGGAAGAGGCAGCGGCCATAGAGGCGCAGAAGGAGGCGCCTGCCGAGGCGGGACTGGTCGACATCGCCAGTATCCTCGGTGCCCCAATCGTGACGGTAGTCCTGTCGAGCTTGTAAGTGTGGATTCTTCCCAAGTAGTACTTGATGTGGTAGTCGTACTTGATTGACAACCAGCTTGTGTACTCTGCAGGAAATGGACAGACCTGTCCCGAGAGGGGGATGAACCCGCTGTAGCGAAGATGTCCACTGGCTTCCACGCGTAGATGTCGCGGTTAGCCCGGAGGAAGTTGATGAGCGCGTCTTCCTATTTGGGGTCGAGACCCGCCCCGATGGTGGTGGTATTGCTGCTGTCTCCTGTCCCGAGGTCAATTGTTTTGACCAGAACCTTCTCAGCTGGCTGAGGCTTGTTAGCTTTGTCTGACTTCTCTGGGATGTCGAGTTCACTTGGGGCAAGCTTCTTCGACGTAGTGTAGACCTCCATCATTGCATTGGGTACTTGATTTGTGGAGGCGATCTCCACAGCTTCTGTGTCGCATTCGTGCGAGATCTTCAAGTCCCCTTGCAGTGAGAGTACACCTGCTGGACTTGGCATCTTGAGTACCAAGTAGGTGTAGTGGGGTACCGCCATGAACTTGGCGATAGCCGGTCTGCCGAGGATGGCATGGTAGGATGTCTCAAAGTCCGCGACTTCGAACTTGACGTACTCGGTACAGTAGTTGTCCCAAGATTCCCCAAAGGTAACTGGCAGGACCACTGAGCCCAGTGGGATAGCCGCGTTCCCGGGGACGATGCCGTAGAAGGGAAAGGTGCTCTTGGTGAGCATGTGGGTGATGTCGAGCTTCATCTTCTTCAAGGTCTTGGTGAAAAGGACGTTGAGCCCGCTTCCACCGTCGATGAGGACCTTGTTGAGCCTGGAGCCTGTGACCACCGGCTTCAGGACGAGAGGGAACCGCCCTGGTTCGGAGAAGCTAGTTCATTGATCCGCGCGGGAGAAGGTAATGGGTACCTCCGACCACCTGAGAGGGGTCAGAACCGCTGGTTCAATGCTCATGACTCCTCGACGGGTAGCCTTTTGTTCCAGTCTGCTAGGTAGTCTGCCGAAGAGGACGTTGACCGTCTTGTCGAGTACCTAGAAGTCACCGTTGCCGTCGTCGTGGTTCTTCTTGCCTTTCTTGTCATGGGGGTATGGTGACTCCGGGGTACTCTTGAGTGCTTGCCTGAGTTGGTAGCACTGCTCGGTGGTGTCGTTGCCGTCGAGATGCCACGGGCACTTCCCTTTCAGCAAGTCTTTGAAGCCACCAGAGGTCTTCTTCGAGTTCTCCTTCGCAGGGCACTGGATAGCCGCGACAGTGTTGTCTGGCTTGCGCTTGTGGTTGGGACCCGAGTAGTTGTTGTTGTTGCGACCGCCTTGGTTCCCGTTGTTGCTGCTGCTGCCGCTCGTGTTCTGTTTGCTCTTGCCACGGATGGCATCGTACTTGGCGTTGGCTTTGTCTTCTTCATCCGCCCAGGACGTGATCATATCCTTGAGATGGGGGATGGACTTGGGGCGGCGGCGACCGAAGTCTTCGAAGGTGCGATGGTGGTAGAGGCCGTCTTGGAAGAGGTCGATGACCTCCTTGTCGGTGACGTCGACTACGGTGGCGCGCTTGTCGAAGAAGCGCCGCATGTACTTGCGAAGGGTCTCGCCCTGTTCCTGCTTCACCATAGCCAGGTCCATGCGAGTACCCGAGCGGCCCATGGCGCCCGCGAAGTTGCTGGTGAACTGCTCCTTCAGCTGGTCGCACTTGTCGATCGAGTGCTTGTCTAGCGACTCGAGCCATGTGAGCGGAGCCTGGTCCAGGCAGAAGGGGAAGTAGAGGCACTTGGTGTCGTTGTTGCCGCCAGCATTCTCGATGGAGAGAGCATAGCACCTGAGCCACTGGATGGGATCCTGCTTCTCGTCGTACTTGGTGATTCTCAGATGCTTGAATTTCTCTGGGAGGAGTAAGTTGCGAAGCCGAGGAGAGAAGGAGAGGAAGCCGTCGTTGTCGCCTGCGGTGGCGGACTTCTTCCGCCGCAGTTCTTCAATCTTCTAGCGGGCGCGTAGCTGCCCTGTGAGGCTCCGGAGGCGTGGCTGTTCGCGTGGTCTCGACCGCCGCGACCGCCTCTGCCACCGGCCCTCCTGTTGGCCCCATGGTTGGAGCTTCCGCCGTCGCTGCCGCCACCGCCAGGGTCGCGACCGCCACCGCCAGGGTCGCGGTGAGGGATGATCTCATGATTGCCGCCAGCAGCCGCAGTGTTGTTGCCACCTTGTGAGGGTCCGCCGGCGTTTACACGAGTGCGGTTGGGATTAGCCGGCAGCTCGGCTCGAGTACGGTTGCGGCCGAGGTCTGCGCTGTGACTTGTAGCTTCGTTGTCGCGGTTCCTGGTGGGGGCGGCTGGGGAACCCTGTTGTCGACTCGCATGAAGTAAGCGTCTTCTGCGAGCTTGGCGATGACTTCTCCGGCACGTATCCCCTAGGCTTGGCGTGCGATCGCTGTGATCGACATGAGGCATTGCTCCGGGGTGGTGTGTACCCTGCTCTTGACTGCTTCAAGAGCTTCTGCGAGGTTGTGGATGGGGAGGTTGTCTCGGAGACGCTGGCGCCGTTCGTTGTGCCTTCTGTTACGCTCACGTCGAGCGTCCCTATTGGCGTAGGTCTCATCCGCGGGTGCTTCAACAGATAGCTCGTCTGCGGAGATGTCTTCAAGGTACTTGTCCTGTGCCGTCCCTGAAGGTCCTGGCGTGTTACCGGCAGCCATGAAGACTTGGCGATCGGGGTTGCCAAGACTGGAGTCAGAGCTCGCCACCTCGGTCGGAGTATACGAGTCAGCTTGAGCGAGTGGTGTTCCCTCATGGAATGGAAGCGAGTCGAGGTAGGTGACGTAGCGTGAGTCCCCGCTTATCAGGTCGGCGGGCTTGCGATCTGGCCAGTAGACGAATCTCCCGGCAGGTGTGGACGTTATAACTAGCCCAGAAGCCGGCCCTGATAAGGGTTGCTCAGTAGTGTTGTCTTCGGACTCGGGATCCTCAGGGTCCGACCCGAAGTCGAGCTCGTACGCGGAGTCCGAGTAGAAACCGGAGAGGGGGTTGGAGTCCAAGGCGTGGCCGGGGGTGGTGTCGGAGTCCGAGTTGTACTCGGGTATGGGCTCCTTGCCGGCCCGGCGTGAAGAGGGAGCCTCCGTGCGGGCCCTGCTGAGGTTGCGGGGGCCACGCTTGGAGCGCTCACGAGGTGGTGAAACCACATGCGATGGCTGAGTAGCCGGCTCGCATGCGATAGCCCACGGGGACGTCGAGTTCGAGTTGGAAGCGGATCCGAGCTCGAAGTCGGCATGTTGGTCGAAAAGCGAAATTTCGCTGAACTTGCCGACGAGTTCGCCCGTGACTACTTCAGGAAGCGTCACGAAGCCGGTCTCAGGGTTGGGCGCCATGGTGAGGTGGCGTTGGAAGGATCCAGTGCCGTCAGCAGTGCAGACCCAGGCGCCGAAGACGAAGGTGTCACCGCGGTTGAAGGCGATGGTTTGCTTGATGTAGACTGGAGCCGTCGAGTTCGCCATGTGATCTCGGGCGAGATCCCCTACCTGGCACGCCAGCTGTCGGTATTTTAAACCGGCAACCTACTAAGGGGAGTACCCGAAGTAGATGAATGTGGCCACGCCGAGATCAGTAACTTGAAGGAAGAGACACATGGCACACAATTTAGACAGGTTCGGGCCGCGAGGTGCATAATACCCTACGTCCTGTATTCTGCGTACCTCTGAATTGATTGGGTATGATTACAAGATGGTGCAATCTTACACCGTGAGATGAGATGATAGAGAGAGGGGTCCCTGCCCCGCCTTATATAGTCTGGGAGGCAGGGTTACAAGTCGGTTCAGGGAGATAGTACTAGTCGAGTACGTCTAGGAGTCCTCCATACAATGTGGGACATGTACAGCTTCCTAACCGAGTACTTCTCCTCTGTAGTCCTTGTGCTTCACGTTAGTTGGTGTCGTGCAGCGCAAGTCGGGTAGTCCCAGGGGCCCACTGAGTAGTCAGTCCTGGTACCCACTGAGGTAGTGGGCCTAGGGAGGTCCATACGACACGGACCTAGGTTGTCGTTCGGTGATGAATATCCTTGCGTAGTGACAGTACGGTGGAGGAGAAAGCGGCGAATGAATGTGCATTAGACCACTCCATATTGGGTTACTCTGTATCGAGTGTACTTCTTATCATAGTATAGATTAGATTGGTTTGTCATCACGGCCGGAGCGGCAACAAGAAGACGATAGGCTAGGGTTACCTTTGGCTTGCTTACCTTTATGGCTAGGTCGATGAGATCCATACATCCCTTCGTGTTTGTATGTTTAACCATTATGCAATCAACAATTCACATAGGGTTAGACCAGTAGGTTAGATACAGAACCTTAGTGGTTTGCTTCCGATCCTTGGATTGACAAATCTAGGGTGGACCCTCCTTGGTGAAAAAGGCACCATGTCACCCGTAGGATTGCGGTGAACTTGAGCACGGTTTTGCACTATCAACACTACACCTACTTGGTACTCAAAATGCTAAGTCCTGCTAGAGTTCTCGTGCTGCAAGGGGCTTGAAGATTTCTTACGACTGTGACACCGAAGCCGTGGAACTCGCAGTCAGTAATCAAGTACCCAATGCAATGATGGAGATCTTCGCTGCCTCCAAAAAGCTTGACCCAACTGAACTCAGGATACCCGAGAAGACTGACACTGCAAACAAGCCTCAACCAACAGAGGAAGTGCAGGTGAAGGCCATCGACCTTAGGACCGGCGACAACAGCAAGACTACCATGATTGGCATGTGGTTTGACCCCAAATAGGAAGACGTGATCATCAGCTTCCTCTGGGCTAACCGAGACATCTTCGCGTGGAAGCCAGTGGACATGCCAGGAGTGCCCAGGAGGCTGATCGAGCATTCACTCAACATCGACCCTAAAGCTACGCCCAAGCGACACCACCTCCACCACTTCGCTGACGATCGATGGGATGCCATCAAGAAGGAACTCGCCAAACTACTCGCAGCTGGCTTCATCTGTGAAGTCTTCCATCTTGAGTGGCTCGCCAACCCCATCCTTGTCCGCAAGAAGAACATGAACGAGTGGAGGATGTGCGTCGACTACACCGACCTCAACAAGCACTACCCCAAGGACCCCTTCGGGTTGCCGTGGATTGATCAAGTCATCGACTCCACGGCGGGCTGCGACCTGCTCTGCTTCCTCAACTGCTACTCCAGCTACCACCAGATCGCTGTAAAGGAAGAAGACCAGGAGAAAACCACGTTCAGCACCACGTTCGGCGCCTGCTGCTACACGACAATGTCTTTCAGGTTGAAGAATGCCGGCACTACCTACCAGCGACCTATCTAGGCCTGCTTCAAGAAGCATCTCAACAAGAACGTCGAAGCCTACATCGATGATGTGGTCGTCAAGTCCAGAAACTCTGACACGCTCATCACTGATCTTGAAGAGACTTTCGCATCCCTGTGAGAGTACCATTGGAAGCTCAATCCCAACAAGTGCGTCTTCGGCATACCATCTGGGAAACTACTCGGCTTCATCATAAGCCATCGCGGCATTGAAGCCAATCTCGAGAAGATCTCCGCCATCATAAACATGAAAGCTCCAACCTGCACCAAGGATGTCCAAAAGCTGACCGGGTGCATGGTAGCCCTAACAGATTCATCTCGAAGCTTGGAGAACAAGGACTGCCCTTCTTCAAACTACTCAAGCACCAAGAGAAGTTCGTGTGGACTGAGGAGGCTGATCAATCTTTGGTGTAGCTCAAAGACTTCCTGTCGAAGCCACCGGTCCTCACGGCTCCTCGCAAAAAAGGAGCAGCTACTGCTCTACCTCGCTGCGACTACTCATGTGGTCAGTACTGCCATCGTCGTCGAGCGGCAGGAAGAAGGCCACGCCTACCTAGTCTAGCAACCATTCTATTTTGTCATTGAGGTTCTGTTAGAGTCCAAGGCATGGTACCAACCGGTCCAGAAGCTACTCTATGCAGTACTCATCACCTCGCGGAAGCTACGACACTACTTCTAGGAGTACTCGATCGTCGTTATCACTGACTACCTGCTCGGTGACATACTTCGCAACCAAGATGCTACTGGAAGAATCTCTAAGTGGGTGGTCGAACTTGGCGCACTCAACATCTACTTCAAGCCACACACTGCTATCAAGTCCCAAGCACTAGTCAACTTCATGGCAGAGTGGCAGGAGAATCAGCTACCAACTCCAACAGAGTGACCAAAGCACTAGGTGATGTACTTCGACGGCTCACTCAAACTCGAGGGCACAGGTGCACGGGTACTCTTGATTTCTCCAAAAGGTGAACAACTCAAGTACGTCCTGCAAATCTTCAGGAAGATCTCAAACAATGAAGCCGAGTACGAAGCCCTACTGCACGGGCTCCACCTCAAAATCTCATTGGGCATCAAGGGGGTACTAGTCTACGGCGACTCCAAAGTGGTCATCAACCGAGTCAACAAGTCTTGGGATCGCAACAAGGAGAACATGGACGCCTACTGTCTTGAAGTCCGCAAGATCGAGAATAAGTTATATGACCTCGAGTTCCACCACTCAAGTACCCATCGGAGTCTTCATCCATGAGCTTCACGCATCATCCATCTCGGAGCCGGTGCCAACGACCACTGACCCTGTGCAATAGCAGACCGGTCTGGAGGTCATGATGATCGATGTGGACTGGAGACAACCTTCATCGACTACATCCACAAGCAGAAGGTTCCCTCCAACAAGAACAAGTCTGAACAACTCGTCCGTCGAGCCAAGACCTACGTACTAGTCGGAGACAAGCTCTACAGGCGGGGTGCCACTTCTGGAGTACTCATGAAGTGCATACCTCGGAATGAAGGCATGGACATGTTGGAGGAGATCCACAAGGGTGTCTGCGGCAACCACGCATCTTCTCGCACGCTCGTGGGCAAAGCTTTCCGACGAGTTTTCTACTAGCCCACAGTTCTGGCTAACGCTGAAGAACTCGTCAGAAAGTGCCAAGGATGTCAATTCTTTACCAAGCAACAACATGTCCCGGCCTACAAGCTAGTCAATATACCACCGACCTGGCCCTTTGCCTGTTGGGCACTCGACATGATTGGGCCTCTGCCAACTGTGCTAGGCAGATTCAACAGAGTCTTGGTGGCTATCGACAAGTTCACCAAGTGGACCCAAGTCAAGTCGGTTACCTGCCCAAAGGCCGACAGAGTACTCGACTTCCTGAATGAACTCATGCATCGCAACGGGCTACCCCATCGCATCATCACAAACTTGAGTTCCAACTTCAACAACCATCAGTTCTAGGAATACTGCAAGAACAGCGGGATCGGCGTCCGGTACGTCTCAGTCGCCCACCTGCATGCCAACGGCCAAGTTGAGCACGCCAACAGGATGGTACGCAACGCCCTCAAGAAGCGATTGCACGACACAGCTGTTGACTCAAAAATAGGACGTCACCCTTGTGTGCGACACACGTGACTCCCCGGTTTGTAGCGAGGCATGCCGGTCAATCTGAATTGTTGATTGACAATGGAAAATCGGCTAGAGAGCCGATGTGTCTTTTTTATAAAATCGTAACAACTAGGTAGCCGATACGGGGTAGAACAGATCGGCTAGATCAGCCGATATGATGACGTAGACAGAGCATAAGCTACCAGAGGCAACTTAAATAGAGCTACGTGAGCAACACTTGAAACAGATCTAGCCGGCTATACGATAATAATAATAATAATAATAATAATAATAATAATAATAATAATAATAATAATAATAATAATAATAATAATAATAATAACAATAATAATAATAATAATAATAATAACATGATAAAGCCGACAGCAAGCAGTTTCAAGCTGGATAATGGTGCTAAAAGGTAAAGTAACAAGAATTAGGATAAAACTTGCTAATCTAGCTCATATCGATAACTCGTGAATAAATCTAGACGAAACCACAATGATGCGCCTGTAGGTTAAAGCCTAGACATTACTCAGTAAAGCGGAACTCACCAGCAAGTCGGAGATCGAGGCGATGCAGCCCAGCGAGTTTGCGAGAACTTGTGAAAAGAAGAAAAGGTATGAAGGCGAAGTCGCCGAAACGTAGATGCAGTAAAGTAGATGCAGTAATTGGTAAAGGGGTGTCCGGAGGCGGTTTTCATATTGATCAGTGTGATAATCCTATTGCAATAGCCAGGGCTTATATTTATACCCTAGGCTCCTCTAGACTCTTGCAGCAGGAAGGGCTCAAAACTTCCTAATTAAAGACTCCTGACGGATCATACAACCAACTAACACAAACTCCCCTAATTCAATGTCTAAGCTTTAGAAAACACTAAGATACATGGACTCTATTTCCTCTTATGTAGAATCCTTTCTAATAAAGCTTTCTCTGCCTTGTCCAGCAAGAGAGCGACGTGCAAGCATAATCAACTTGGAGTCCTGACATGACTACTTTTTTATTTTATTCGGCTTTGTGCGTTCTTTAATATTTTTCTTCTACTCCGGCTTTACTTCTGTTCTACCATTACCTGGCGCTGAAGCAGTTGGCTTGGCGCGTCTCTGTATGATTTAAATGCAACCATCAGATGAACCGATGGTCAAGGCGTCGGATCGTTCGATGCTTAAGCGCTGAGCCATGACCCATACTGTAGCCAAACCCTAAGGCGTCGGATGAACTGATGCCTGTACCGTCGGTTCATCCGACGGTCCATTTTGAATCCAGTGGTCACAAAACTCATCCGACACATCTAGAAATCAACACGTCGGATCATCTGACGCAATGAACTTCATTTTAACTCGTCCAATTCAGCACCTTTGAGCTTTCCATCAATTCTTTTGCTTCAACCTTGCTTCCATGAACTCTCTGAGCTAGTTGACAACCAAGGAACTTGAGTGTGCATATTTTTATGGCTTTTGAGTGCATGGTCAAGCTACTAGTGTATGAACCCCTCTGAATAGTACGGTCGAACACTACAAACTAGAAATCCAAGTGTCCTTCATCTCTTTGTGACACTTGGAACTAACTAAGTCCTTAGCCTTGTAGTATTCATCCATTTTTAGTCCTTGAATTCAAATTGAGGGGTCTCATTTCATTCAATACTTGTGACAATAACCTAATATGAAATCCGCTACAAAACAACGGTTAGTCACAAGCATATGGTTGTCATTTATCACCGAAACACACCCTTACCAAAGGTGCGAAAGGGCCTAGATGGTTACAATCTCCCCCTTTTTGGTGATAGATGACAACACGAGTAGAGATATACGAAAATTTGAATTTAAAAGCATATAAACTCTACTTCTAATGCATGAAATAAGATAAGTAACCAACACACATTCATTAAGGTAAACAAGCACCACAAACATGAGTAGACATGTAAATCAACAACAAGCACAAGATCAAAATACATGTCTCATCATGAAACGCCACAAAACGAGAGAGGCTACAAAAACTCGAAATCCTGCACTCTCCCCAAACTCCCCTATCTCTAATCCTACTATCTATCTCCCCTTTGGCAACAAGCACAAAAAAGGAGTCTAAGGCTCAGGCGGAGAGGAAGGATCCGGCGGCGAGGTAGAGACGGTCCTTGAAGGTCGAACTGAGAAGCCGGAGGCGTCTTCGTTGTCGGAGTCCTCGCTGATAAGTGACCAAGTCGGAGAGGAGGAACCCGGAGCCGGAGGAGGTGGAGCTGGTGGAGCTGTAGTCGTCTCGGCACCTGAAGTCAGAGCTTGAGTGGCCTCGGGACCTGGAACCTTTGGGTCGGAGGCGATCGCTGAAGAGATCTGCTCGGTGATAGCACGCAGGTAGTAATCCTCCTGACCCAAACCCTCTGCCCGTGGTGTAGTGAAGCTCGGAAGAGGTGAAAACACCTACGGACTGGGCAGAGTGGTGCGAGCTGGCGTCTCAAAGACAAATGCTCCTGTGATGAGTGGAGACGACAGCTGTGACGATGTCAGAGTGGTCATCTGAGGTGCAGTCGGGTCGGCCTGAAGCTGGGCAGTGGTCGGTGGCTGAGGTAGTTGCATCCCTGACTGTTGAAAGAGCTGACCGAGGCATCCAGACATGAATGTGAACATCTAAGAGGTCATCATCTGGTGCTGGAGCATCTGCTGCCTCTTTGCCTTCTGCTGCTAACGGATCCCCTCAAGGATCACCTGTTGTGACTCTTGTACTGCTGAAACTGTGCCTGCATCTGCTGCTGTACCTGGAGTGTGACCTGAGACAGCCATAGCCTGGATCAGTGTAGTGAGCTGGTCTGGCTGGGTCACCTGAGCAGCTATGATCGGGGGAACCGGTGACTCAGTCTCTCTCTGGCCTGGCAAAGTGGATCCTCCTGCATCATCGTCGTGAGTACGACGGACTCGAAACACGGGCTCAGGAGCTGGCGTAAAGTCCTTGTCGTCACTGGAGGACTCGTCGTCTGTGGCGAAGTACTGTGGGAGAGGTGCCTCAACTACTGCTAGTGTAGCGTCCTGTCTAGCTGCCTCGTCCATCACAACCTCAGCTGCTGCCCATGCCTGTAAGGTCTCCTCGGCTCTCCTCAGGCCTCTCGGGCCTCTCCTCCTGTCTCCTGGCATTGGAGGTCGGTAGGTTGGGAACACGAACTTCGACGACTCCAGCATCCCGACGTACCTCTGTGCCTCAAGACGGGACAACAGCCAACTGATGCAGTGAGCGAAGGGCTACTGTCGTGTTGTCGGGGACCGCCCTAGGGGTCCCCTCAAACAATGGGGGAACCCCTACTTAAATTCCTGCATCAATATAAGCTAAGCCTAACCATGCAGGAAACTAACCATGCAGGATACGGCCCACGCAGCAGGACTTCGGAGGCCCACCAAGGCGGCCCGCCCAGGAAGACCCCTCGAGCAGGCTCCGCCTCGCCCGAGGGCATGATCCTCCTCGAACGGGCTCCGCCCCGTTCGAGGGGCAACTCCCTCCTCGAACAAAGTTCCGCCCCGTTCGAGGGGCGACCCTTCCCTCGAGCGGTCCCGCCCCCGCCGAGGGCGCACTCCCCCTCGAGCGAGTCCCGCCTCGCTCGAGGGTCCGCTCCACCCTCGGCCGGGGCCCGCCACGCTCACGGCGCCCCGCACGCGTGCGCCGGCCCCGTACTTGGGCATTTAACGCCCCGACGCCGCGAGACGGCGCCATCATACGCCCGGGGCTCACGCCCCGTGCCGCCGCACCAACTCCCCAGGGAGGAGCCCATCCCCGCCACCGTGGGATGGACCGTGCGTACGGCCGTGCCGCCCCGTGACACCGTGCGCACGCCGCCGCACGGCTAACGCGCCCGACCCTCGAAAGGGGGCCGGCGCGCCCTCGATTCCACTTTCCCGTGACCTTGCGGGTTAGGTAAGGGGCGCTAGGGCGGTGGGTGGCCATCCCGGCCACTGTAACGGCGCGGCCGCCGCACCCACGCGTGCGGGCGCACGCCTGACTCCGCAGCGCACGCCCGAACACTGCAGCAACCACTCCGCCACCACAGAGCTCATTGGGAAGGAACGCCGTTCGCCCCGCTCCCCGTACCCCGTACCTGGGCCATCACGCACCTCCCCTCGAAGCCTATCGAGAACGCCATCGCCATCCGCCGCCTCCTACCCCTCGAACCGCCACCGGCTCGGGTACGAGGTAGGCCATCATGGCCGGATCGCGCCGTGGATCGTCCGGACGATCGCCCGCTCTACACCGTAGCACGACGTGCTCCTACACGTAGCTAGGTAGCGCGGCGTGCATGTAACTCGCCGCCCCCTTGACCTATAAAAGGGGAAGCGAGCCCCCAGCCGCGGGGGGGAGGGGACGAGAGGAACACGGCGCATCGTGCACTCACTCTCTTATTCTCCCATAACATTTCCAACCACTCACCAGGGACTTGGAAGCCACGCTTCTTCTCCCGCCTTGCTTGTACTCGCCCCACTACAAGCACCCCCGGTGCCGAGCAATATAGTGCCACGAGCACGCCCACCGGGACGTACGGCCCCCTCGGCCGGAACCAGGATAAACCTTGTGTCATTTGTTGCTTAGCATCGACCATTGAGGGATAGACTTAGGCGTTATCTACTGGTTAGTGTCGGGACCACATTCCGCACCGACGCTGGCGCCCACCGTGGGGCAAACGAGCGCCTAAGATCATTTCGCTGACTCCCTCCATGGTGATTCGCACCGAGTACCGTAGCACCCGCTACAACATGGGTAGCTCGGACCCTCTTCCGACGGGTTCGAGATCCGCTTCGGGGACTTGAACTTCCAGCCACGGGGAACGGCTATCTCATGCGCCTCACCAACCGTGAGGAGCTCCGCGCGCGCGCGAGGCCGTCCGCGCCCGGTCTCCGCCGCACGCACGCACGCGCGCAGCGCCGCAGCACCGGATGCCGCGGGCCCGTCAACACCGCGACGCCGTCGTCGCTCCGGGCTACGCTCACGTCGGGCGCGGTCCCGAGCGGCGGCAGCCGAGCGCGCCGCCGCCCAACACGTGCGCCCACCGTCACGGCGACCGCCACCGCCCCGGAGGGACCGCGTGCGGCCTCCGACCACGCATCCCCATTGGGCCGCGCGGCGCCACTACGGCCTACAACGCCGCCGCCAACACGACAATGCGCCGGTTCCTCCCCGGTCGCCACGTCTTCGCGCCGCCGGGATCCCGGGCGCTTCGGCCACGGGACGAGTCGTCTCCGGGCTCCGTCGACACGATGCCACCCGCCAACCGCCATGGGTACGCGGGAGTGGGACTTCTCCGGTGTGCCGACCCGCCGCGTTCGAGCGCTTCCTCGACGCCACGGACCATCGGTTCGGCCGCTCCGACGACTCCAAAGACCGGGAGCTACGACCCCACGCGGGAATGCCGTGCCGTCATCACCAACGACCCGGCCAACGCCGCCGCGCGGCGGCGCCGAGACGGGGAAGTCACGCCGCCCTGGGGCCGCTACACGCCCGGCCGCGGGCCAAGCGCACCCGCTCGGGGCCGACGTCGACGCGCGGGCCGGCCCAAGCTCGCGAGCTCGAGGCCAAGCCGCAGGAGTGGTCGACCGTGCGGCTACTCCGCGCCTCGATGGCGGGGGGAGGCCCTCCGCACGCGGCGAACGCGCGCGGGAGGCCGGGCCGCCAAGTCCGCGACCGCCTCAACCCGTCCCCAACGTCGACAACGCGGATACCCCGCCGCGGCGAGCCAAAAGCTCATCGCCGCCGCGACACTGCTGCGCGCCATGCCGGCACCCTCGACCCCCGAGGCTCGAGACATGCACCGCGAGGTGCAGACCCTCCTTGAGCAAGCGGCCGTCCAGCAGGCCGAGAGCTCGGCCTCACGCATCCGCCAACAGGAGGACGCGCGGGGTGATGATCCGGCACCAGGGGGCGAACCCTCGGTGCACGTGGGTCAACTTGCTGACCAGGGACGCACGCCGGCCAAGGAGCGGCTCCTCGACACACGCAGGGCGCTGGATGGAGATGCCCGCAACGTCATCAACGCCAGACGCACCAGCAGGGCGGACGCGCGAGCGGCCAGGGGCTACCACCCTCGAAGGGGTGGACGCTACGACAGCGGTGAGGATCGCTCCCCAACGCCAGAGCCCCCGGCACCCGTGTGTTCGGCCGGGAGATCCGCACGGCGGCGTTCCCGCCGCTTCCGTCGCCCTCGACAATCGTCAAGAACAACGGGGAGACTCGACCCTCGAGTCCGGCTCAACGATTACCGCCCGGCTCGTCGCCGGGCGGGGCCACCAACGACGAAGTAATCATCCGCAACTTGCCCCCGCATCCGGGCGATGCGGCCCGACATGGCTCGAGCACTTGCCGCCGCCACCGATCCACAACCGGGACGATATAGTCCACACCTTCGTGGGCAACTTCCGGGGCACATACGTGCGCCCGGGAACCTCCCGGGGATCCGCGCTCCCCGCACGCGAAGCCGGGCGAGTCGCCGCGGGAATTCATACGCGCTTCTCCAAGCGCCGCACAGAGGCTCCCGCCGTGGCGCAATCCGAGATCGTGCACGCGTTCCTCGAGGGCACCACGTGCCGGGACCTTGTGCGCGAGCTGGGACGCAGCCCGCCCACGGACTCGAACGAGCTGTTTGATATTGCCACTAGCTTCGCCTCCGGAGAGGAGGCCGTGGGAGCAATCTTCGACGGCAAGAAGGGCAAGCGCTCCGAGGACACGCCCGCGGAGGGCAGCGGGTCCAAGGAGCCGCGCCGCAACGACAAGCGGGCAAGAAGGGGAAGAAGCCGCGCCGCGAGGCGCGCGAGCAGGGGCGCAACGGGGGCAACGCCGAGGCCCTCGCTGTTGACCCGGCCCGACGGGGCCCTCGACCGGCTCCTCGAGGCCCGGGGGTGTTCGATGACATGATGAAGAAGCCATGCCCCTACCACAAGACCCCCGTGAATCACACTCTTGAGCAGTGCGACATGCTCAAGAAATTCTACAGCCGTGCCGCCGCGAAGGAGGCAGAGGCCAAGAAGGATGGGGGCGATGGCGACGCGGGTGGTTTCCCCGCTGTCGAGAATGTGTTCCTCATCTTTGGGGGACCTACGGTCGACATGTCAACCCGGCAGCGCAAGAAGGAGCGGCACGAAGTCCTCGCCGCGAGAGAGGGCACCTCCGCCTTTCTCAACTCGGTCGAAGGATGCCATCACCTTTAGCCGGGATGATCACCCGAATCGCATCCCGAATCCGGCCGCACTCTCGGTGGTCGATCCCATCATTGGGAACGCCCTTTCGAAGGTCCTTATGGACGGAGGCGTAGCCTCAATATCCTCTTCGCGCATACGTTGCGCCTGATGGGGATTGAGCTGGACCAGGTGCCGGCCCAAGACGAAGCCGTTTCACCGCATCGCGCTCGGAAAGCGAGTTCAACCCCCTCGCATCGATCTGCCCGTCTGGTTTGGAACCCCCAAGAATTTCCGCAAGGAAACCCTCACCTTCGAGGTGGTGGGATTCAAAGGGGCCTACCACGCCATCCTTGGGCGACCATGCTATGCCAAGTTCATGGCGGTCCCCAACTACACGTACCTGAAGATGAAGATGCCGGGTCCAAACGGCGTCATCACCGTCGGGTCGTCGATCGAACATGCATTCGACTGCGATGTCGAGTGCGTGGAGCATGCGGAAGCACTAGCGCTGGATGAAGCGCTGGTGAACACACTGGAGAAGATGGTCAACGACGACCTCAGCTCCGCCACCAAGCACGTCGGCACGTTCGAGGCCGCCGAGCAAACCAAAAGGGGCCCCCTCGACCCATCGGCCCCTGAGGGCAAGGCTTTGAGGGTCAGCTCGACCCTCGATCCTAAATAGGAAGCAGTGCTCGTCGACTTCCTCCGCGCCAACGCCGACGTCTTCGCGTGGAGCCCCTCGGACATGCCATGCATCCCGAGGGAGGTCGCCGAGCACTCCCTTGATATCCGCCTAACGCCCGCGGCCGCTCGGCAAGAGCCGGCCGCGCCGCTTCGACGAGGAACGGCGACGGGCGATCGGAGCGGAGCTGCGGAAGCTCCTCGAGGCCGGATTCATCAAGGAAGTGTTCCACCCTACATGGTTAGCTAATCCTGTGCTTGTAAAAAAGAAAAATGGGAAGTGGAGGATGTGTATCGACTATACCAGTCTCAATAAAGCATGTCCAAAAGTTCCCTTTCCTTTACCACGCATAGATCAGATCGTTGATTCCACAAAGTACCGGGTGTGAACTACTCGTTTCCTTGATGCCTATTCGGGATACCATCAAATAAAAATGAAGGAGTCCGACCAGCTCGCGACTTCGTTCATCACGCCGTTCGGGACGTTCGTTACGTCACGATGCCTTTTGGCCTCGAAACGCGGCGCAACGTACCGCCGCATGCGGCAAGACGTTTTTGGGGACCATATCGGGCGGACGGTCGAGGCTTACGTCGACGACATCGTCGTCAAGACCAGGAAGGCGGACGACCTGGTCAACGACCTTGGCATCGCATTCAGCTGCTTGCGGGCCAATGGGGTTAAGCTCAACCCCGAAAAATGTGTCTTTGGGGTGCCGCGGGGCATGCTCCTAGGGTACATCGTCTCCCAGCGGGGAATCGAGGCCAACCCTGAAAAGGTCGCGGCCCTCGAGCGAATGGGTCCAATTCGGGACCTCAAAGGAGTGCAGAAGGTGTTGGGGTGTCTAGCCGCCCTGAGCCGCTTCGTCTCGAGGCTCGGTGAGAAGGGCCTGCCCCTCTACCGGCTGCTCAAGAAGCACGAGCGCTTCTCTTGGACCGCCGAGGCCCAGGAAGCGCTCGACAAGCTAAAGGCGTCTCTGACGCACGCCCCAATCCTTACGCCGCCACGAGACGGCGAACCCCTCCAACTCTACGTGGCCGCAACCACCCGGTGGTCGGCCGCCGCCGTGATCGTCGTGGAGCGCACGGAGGAAGGGCATGCCCCCGCCCGTGCAGAGGCCGCCTACTACATCGGCGAAGTCCGTCGGACACGAAGACGCGCTACCCCCGAGTCCGGGAAGCCGTTGTACGCGGTGGTCCTCGCGCGGCGCAAGCTCCGCCACTACTTCGAGGCCCACCCGCTACGGTGGTCTCTTCCTTCCCGCTAGGAGAGATCATTCGCAACCCCGACGCTAAGCAGCACTGCCAAGTGGTCCGTGGAGTTGATGGGCGAAACGCTCGCCTACGCTCCGCGCAAGGCCATCAAATCGCAAATCTTAGCCGACTTCGTCGCCGAGTGGACGGACACACGGCCGCCGCCGCCCCAAATTCCGCGAGTGCTTTGGACTCTCGTTCTTCGATGGCTCGGTGATGAAGACAGGAGCGGGCGCGGGCCTGCTCTTCGTGTCACCCCTCGGGGAACACATGCGCTACGCAGTGCGCCTCCACTTCCCCGCGTCTAACAACATGGCGGAATACGAGGCCCTCCTCTGCGGCCTCAAGATCGCCATTGAGTTGGGCATCAAGCGCCTCGACGTGCGAGGGGACTCGCAGCTCGTGATCGACCAAGTCATGAAGGACGCAAGCTGCCACGATGACAAGATGGAGGCCTACTGCAAGGCCGTGCGGGCCCTCGAAGACAAATTCTACGGCATCGAGCTTAATCATGTACCCCGCCGGTACAACGAGGAGGCAGATGAACTTGCCAAGATCGCGTCCGGGCGGATCACCGTTCCCCCGAACGTTTTTGCGCGCGACATCGCGCAGCCATCGGTCACCTTCGAGCCCTACCCCTCGGGTGACGGAGGACCCTCGGGGGCCCCCTCGAATCCGGCGGGTGCGGAACCCATGGAGGAGGACCCCTCGAACGAGGCGTACGTGCTCTCCCTTCTCGAGGGGTACGGCTCCCACGAAGTCGACGCGATGGATGTAGAGCCGGCTCCCGCCCAGGTGGACTGGCGGGAGAAGTACATCGCCTGGATTGCTCGAGGGGAGCTCCCCGCACGGCCGGGCCGCGCCCAGCGCACGCCAGGATGGCCAAGTCATTCACCCTGGTCGACGGTGAGCTGTACAAGCGCGCCGCGTCAGGCATCCTCCAGCGATGCATACCCATCCCCAAGGGGCGCGAGCTCCTACGGGATATCCACGCTGGAATCTGTGGCCACCACGCCGCGCCACGCACCCTCGTTGGCAACGCATTCCGCCAGGGCTTCTATTGGCCTACCGCGGTCGCGGACGCCAACGAAATTGTACGCACCTGCGAAGGGTGCCGCTCTACGCCCGCAAGACCAACTTGCCGGCTCACGCTCGCGCAAACAATCCCCGTAACATGGCCGTTCGCTGTGTGGGGGTTGGACATCGTCGGCCCCCGCGAAGGCGCGGGGGCTTCACCCACCTGCTTGTCGCGGTCGACAAATTCTCCAAGTGGGTGGAGGTGCGCCCTATCACAAACTTGAGGGCTGAGCAGGCGGTCACGTTCTTCACCGACATCGTCTACCGCTTTGGAGTGCCAAACTCCATCATCACAGACAACGGGTCCCAGTTCACGGGCCGGAAGTTCTTGGAGTTCTGCGACAAGTTCCACATCCGCGTGGATTGGGTACCGTGGCACACCCACGGACCAACGGCCAAGTGGAACGTGCCAATGGCATGATTCTACGTGGCCTCAAACCCTGAATTTTTGACCGGCTCAACAAATCTGGGCCGAAATGGCTCCAAGAACCGCCAGCTAGCCGTGTGGAGCCTAAGGACTACCCCAAGCGTAGCCACCGGTTCACCCCGTTTTTCCTAGTCCATGGCGCGGAGGCCGTCCTCCCCACGGATCCGGGAATACGGGTCGCCCAAGGTTCGAGGCTACAACGAGGATGCTAACCGCCGAGCCCGCGAGGACTCGCCGGGATCGCCCGGGACGAAGTACGCCTCGTGGCGTTGATGCACTCCGCAAGATATCAACAAGTCCCTACGGCGCTACCAAGCGCGCAAGATACGTCGGAGGGGATTTCGCCGAGGGGGATTTGGTCCTAAGGCTACGCCAAGACAACCGAGGGCGCCACAAGCTATCGCCCCCATGGGAGGGACCCTACGTCGTGGTGAAGGTGCTCAAACCGGGCACGTACAAGCTGGCCAACGAGGACGGCGAAGAACTCACCAACGCTTGGAACATCCAACAGCTACGTCGCTTCTACCCTTAGCTAGGATTTCCAAGTATTTTCCGTTGTACAAACACACGGCCAACGCCCCAGTTGGTGTCACCTATGTAAATACTCCAAGTATGATAAAAGGGCAACTCGGCTTTCCCCTGAAACCCAAGTTACCCTCGGGGGCTACTGCGGGGGGCACCCCCCCCAAATGGTCCCATTTTTTCGCGCAAAAAACGTAACAACACGCGCTAAGTTTGTTCCCCACTTCAACCTCGAGCCATGATTCGAACAGGGCGTAGGCGGCACAGCGGAAGGAATGTGCGAGCCAGAGACAGCCTACGCCGCGTGGCTATGGCCCGTCTCTCTCGCCTCCAACCCAGCGGGCCCCTGCGAAAGGCGAACTCCCCTAACTAGAATCTACTCAGGAAGAAGAAGAATCAAAAAGCGCAATAATCAAACGATTTCGTTTACAAACAGTTGCTCGTGTTCATGAAACGACTTGTCCATTTACAAGAGGCCACGAGGCCAGAATTCTGATACATATAAGCAAAAAACGGGCCTAGCGCCCAGGTGCTTTCAGGCGGGCGGAGCGGCGGCATCGGCGGCATCTGGGAAGAGGAACTCTTCGAAGGCCTCGGCGAGCGACCCAGCGGCGTCAGCAACAAGCGCGTCCGCGCGCTCCATGGCCACCTCGTCCTCGACGCCCTCGGGCACGATGTAGCCCTCAGCCACCGCCTCGAGGTTCACCTCGTAGTGGGATCGCACCACTCCGAGGGCCTTCTGCACGCCTAGGTGCAACGCCCGGCGCATCCGCTCCGTGACGTGGCCGCTGAGGGCGCGCAGCGACCGGCCGGCCGAGGGCCGCCGCCCGGGCTTCGCCTTCCTCGACGACGCAGGCAGTTTCGAGGGCCGCGCCGCGCGCTTCCCGCAGCCTCCGCTCGGAGGAGTTGTAGGAAGCCCGCAGGCCCTCGGCCCGCCCGGCCGCGTGCCCCAAGGCGCGGCGCAAGCCCGGAAGCAACAAGACGACAAGGAATCAGAAAGGGGGAAACTAGCCCTCTAAAGCAAAAATTAACAAGCAGGGTCAAATAGTAACTTACCCTCGACTTGTCTCCTCCCCAGGTCGAGGTCGCGGCGCGCGGACTCAAGCGCCGCCTCGAGGCGCTGGATGGTCTCGCCTTGCTCGACGAGGGCCATCTCCTGACTGGCACTACTAATACTGAGCGCCAGCGCCTCGTCCTCAACCTTGGAGAACGCGGCGTTCCGCTCCTCCAGCCGACCTCTCCGCCGCCTCGCGCGCGACGCGCTCCCCGCTCCGGCCCGCCGCCGGCGTCGCCAAGGGCAGCCCGCTCCGCTGGAGCCGCTCCTCGGCCCCACGGCGGGCGACGCGCTCCCCGCCGGAGCCGCCCCCTCGGTGGCGACGAGGGCCGCGGCCTTGGCGTCGAGGGGCAGCCCTCGGATCGTCGGCCTCCTTGGCGGGCCGCTCCCGGCCCGCGCGCCCGCTCCTCGGCCTTGGCGCCGCCGCGCCCGCGCCCCCACGAGCGACGTGCGGAGCTCCCGGTCTCGGCGCGAGCGGTGGCCACCTCCGCCTCCCGTGTGGCGGCCGCCGTCCGCGTCTTGTCCAGTCCTCGCGCGCGCTTCCCGCCGCCTCGTCGCGATCGACGAGGGCCGCGCGGATCCGCCGAGACTCGGGTGACGCGCCGTGCCTTGCCCCCCGAGCTCTCGGGGAGCACGTCGCACCACGCCATTGCCCGAGACACCGCCCACTGTCCGGCGTCCGAGAGCATCCGCAAGCGCGTCGAAAGCGCCGCATCGCTCCCCGGAGCCGACGGGCCTCGGCGTTCACCCGGTCGAACGCGCCGTACTTGTCACGAGCGCGGCGCTCGAGCCCCGGCATCCACACATCGAATCTCTTTAATGTCAAAGCTCGAATGCGGCACTCGAAAACGAAAAGAGAGACAAGCAACCGTGGCTCACCTGGAAGACGATCCAAGCCGGCCGCCGTGGACCCGCAGCCGCCTCGTTCAACGCGCGGTTGAGCGTGGCGCCGTGGCTCCGAGTTCACCCCGAGCTCCCGCTCCCTCCGGGCGTCGCAAACGCCGGGGGTCCTCCACGCCCCCTCCACACCGGGCAGGCGGCCGGCGTGGGAGGACGAGGCCTCGGCATCGTGCCCTCGGCCCCCCACTATCATGTGACCCTCGTGCCGCCCTCACGAGGGCCCCCTCCCGAAGCTCGGGAGTTCGCGGGCCGCCCGGCCCATCGGTTCCACCCGGCGGCGGGGAGTCATCCGAGAGCTCCACCACCTCCGCCCGAAGACCGCCGGCGGGAGGAGCCGCCGCTCCGCCTCCGCCGGCGCCTCCACCTCGCGCCTCCGCGGCCACGGCGCCCGTCGTGGCGCCGTCGCCGCCACCCCCCGTCCGTGCCGCCGCACCGCGGCGCCCCCGCAGTTGCGCCCGCTCCGCCTCCTCCGCAATGGCCGCCACCGCGGCGCACCTCCACCGTGGCCACCGCCGTGGCTCGCGCCTCGTGGCGACCGGCGCCGGCCGCCCCCGGCGACCTCTCGGTTGCGCCGCGGCGGCCGATCCGCCGGCCGAGGCCTCGAGGCCCCGGCCGGCCTTGCGCGCTCGTGCCCGCCACCGCGCCCGTCCCTGGGCGCGACCCCCTCGACGAACGCCGCCGGGTGGGGATCGACGCGTCCGTCCTCAGCACCTTGGCCGGTGCAAGAGGAGGGACGGTTGGCACCGCCCTGCGCAAACACGAACGGAGGATTAGGGCATCTAATAACCAGCGAACTAAAGCCAAGCAGAGGAAGAACAGGTTCCTTACCTCGCGGAGGAAAAGGCCCGCTTCCTTTTCCTCGAGGCCTCCGACGAGGCCGGCGCAGGGGCCGCGCCGCCGCGGCCGCCCCCACGGCGGCGCGCGCACGCGCGCGGGCACGCCCGCTCATGCGTGGGCGCGCCCCGATGCCGCCACCACACGCGGGGGCACGCTAGCCCCGCGCGCGGCGCGCGCCCGCCGACGCGCCCCCAACGAGGACGCGCGCGCGCGCGACGCGCTCCCGCCGCGCGCGCGCACGCTTGGACGCGCGCGAGCACGCGCGCCTCCGTGGCGCGCGCCGGGCACCTCCGCGCGCGAGCCGCCCTCGACGATGATTGCCCGCCGACGGCGGCGCGGCGCCCGCCCCAGCAAAGCCGCCCCCGACACGGCGCGCGGGTCCGGCGACGGGGCGCAGTCGCCATCCGTCCGAGGGGCCCTCCCCCCTCGGACTCTTCCTCCTCGTCCTCGCTCCGAGGACGAGGGCTCCTCGACGTCCCGGGAGGAGAGCCCCGCTCCTCCCGCCGCCGCACTCCGCGGACCGTGCGTCGCCGCGCGCGCTTGGCGCCGCCTTGCGTGTTCCGCTCGCGCGCCGCCCGCTCCCCGCCGCCCCCGCCGCGCCGCCCGCCGAGCGCACGGGAGTCGGGGGTGGGCGGAACGGACTTGGCGGCGTTGAATTGCACCGGACCGCGCGCAAGGGTAACGCGGGCGCGTCGAAATCAAAAAACAAGACCAAGGATGGAAGCGAAATCGGGAACTCTACTCACCCGCCGGCCCGTGGGGAGCATCTCGATATCCCACGGGGGTCCGACCCGCAGGTGGCGGCGTCCGGTGTCGACGGCGCTCCGCGCCCGGTGAGCGCGCGTACGGCCGCTCCGGCGGCGTCGGGGAGCATCCGCGACCTCGCTGTGTCGACGGGGTTGGCCGCCTCCGTCATCTCGAAGATGACGGAGGGGCCTCTCCATCAACCGCACGATTCGCCTGGGGTGATGAAGGAAGGCGAGGACGCCCATCGCCTGAGCCCTTCCCTCGCCGACCGGCCGCAGGCGGCGAGGGACGGACTCTTGCCGCGCCCGATGATCGGCCGTAGGCAACCCGTAGCCCCCGGAGTCCGCCTCTTCTTGAACACCCGCCGGTGTAGGGAGGGGAGGCCGGGCTCGGCGTTGCGCAGATAAAACCATCCCCGCTCCCAGCCGGCGTTGTTCGTCGTCATGGTGCAGGGGATGTAGAAATCCTTGAGCTGCCCCCGCAGGGCGAGCGACATCCCGCCGGCGCGCACCGCGCGGCGGGTCCTCGGCTCCGACGTGGGCTGCGTGATGAGCTCCCCACGGAAGAGGTGTACCCAGAGCTCCCAATTGACTGGGATCCCCAGGTACCCTTCGCAGACGCCCACGAATGTGGCCGCCTGCGAGATCGCGTTGGGGGCAAAGTTGTGCAGCTCCACCCCATAGTGGTAGCACAATGCCCGCATGAATGTGCTCGCCGGCCGCATTGAAGCCGCGCCGTGGTAGCGGAGGAAGCTCACCACGTAACCCTCCGGCGGGTTGGGCTCGAGGTGCGTCGACGGCGGCACGATCCACTCCGCCGGCGCCCTTCCTCGTTGGCCGACAACCGGCCGGCGGCGACCGGCCCGCCCGGCCGCGAGCCGGTCACGGTCGACCTCTCCCAAGCGTACGGCTCCAGGACCCTGATCGGAAGCTGAGGCGGCGCCATAAGGAGGAACGAACGAGCGCGGGGGCGGAGGACAAGGAAGCGAGAAGAAAAGGCTCTAAGCAGCGAAACCGCGCGGTGGCGAGAGCAGAACGAAGGCGAAGGGACGGAGGACTGAAAACGGTGAGGAGCCAAGGTAAAAAACCGCCGTCCCTTCCTCACCGCAGTTTTATAGGCAACGGGCGAGTTCTCCGGAGCGCACGCCCCGCCAACAGTAACTGCAGGAATCTTTCCATCGCGTCGACGGGCGGGCCCCACCACGACTGCAGCGGCTCTAACACTGCAGGCGGGTCATCATTACGGCAAGACCGGCGGCGACCGAGGCGAAACCGTCACGTCCGCCGGCCACGTCGCCCACTACGCGCGCGCGCGCGAGCGCCTAAAAAGGCGCGCCCGCGCTGCAAAACCCGCGGCCACGCCCGCAAGGCAATTAAATGCCCGGGCCCCTTGCCAAGCAAGGAGAGCCCTCGAGCGAGGCGAATCCTCGGCTCGAGACAAAGGTGACCCTCGATGGATGACAGCGTGAGAAGGTCGCCCGGGACCTGCTCGGTGTAGAGTAGGCAGCCGCGGGCACCCATGCCACGTGAAGCCCTCGAGCGGCATGACCCTCAACTCGGAACAAGGCGACCCTCGATGGGAAATCAGCGTGAGAAGGTCGCCCGGGACCTGCTCGATGTAGGGCAGACCACCGCGGGCACCCATGCCACGTAGAACCCTCGAGCGGCATGACCCCCAATTCGAGACGATGTCAACCCTCTGAAAGAAGGCACGCGCGTGAGAGGATCGCCCAGGTCACGCTTGAAATAGAGCGACACCGAAAGCACTCATACCGCGCCACGCCGCCAACAAGCACCTCGAGGACTGGCACGCCCTGCATCCCCTCGACGGCCGCAAACGCGAAAAGACGGGGCCGGCCCATGCATGGCCCCGCACGGCCTTACTGATCAGGGGTTCGAAGCCTGACCCTCGACGGGTTCGAACAGCGCCCCCGGACCACGCAGTTAGGGACGACGAGGGCACGCGCATTCGAGCCGTTCCTCGAGCCCGTCGGCTCGAGGGTGCCCCACATGTCGTGTTCGAGAGCCGCCGAGGGGCGGCTAGCGCGGGGGGATCCCACCGAGGGAGAGCTTCCGCGCCCTCGGTCCCTAGCGAACGGGACCGAGCCCCACCTAGCAAACCCACGCAAGCGCTTCCATGGACGTGTCTCCGACCGCGCGCCCTACCCTTATCGAACGGGGCATGGACGTCCACTTGAACCACCCGCTAGCAGCCTCGATGAGGAATCCGCGATTCGCGACCCGCTCGATGGGAGTCGTGGAAACCTCACCCTCCGTCCCGCGGAGGGACGGCGAGGGCGCGTTAAAAAACAAGTCGTCAGGCTCGACCCGATCGCCTCGAACGAGCCAAGGCTCGGGGGCTTGACGCACGGCTACACCTCCTTGGAATTGCACCCGCCGGAGAGAAGCCGGGACAGGGGAGCGTGCACCCCCGATGCCGCTGAAATACCGCCGATGCCGGTTGGCATATGTGCCACGCCTTTCTGACCGAATTGCTCGCGGATAACCCCCCGCAGAGAGCCCACACTCCCGCAGGGGCTTCGAGCTAGACCCGCGGGTCCGCCGACGCGGCCCCCACGGATAGCGTTCGCAAACAAGGAGGGAAGAACGTCCTATCAGTAGGTTCCAGCATCTGCGGGAGCCTCAATGGCAAACCCGCGGATGCTCGGGGGCCACCGGGGACCGCCCTAGGGGTCCCCTCAAACAATGGGGGAACCCCTACTTAAATTCCTGCATCAATATAAGCTAAGCCTAACCATGCAGAAACTAACCATGCGAGATACGGCCCACGCAGCGAGACTTCGGAGGCCCACCAAGGCGGCCCGCCCAGAAGACCCCTCGAGCGGGGCTCCGCCTCGCCCGAGGGCATGATCCTCCTCGAACGGCTCCGCCCCGTTCGAGGGGCAACTCCCCTCCTCGAACAAAGTTCCGCCCCGTTCGAGGGGCGACCCCTTCCCTCGAGCGGTCCCGCCCCCGCCGAGGGCGCACTCCCCCTCGAGCGAGTCCCGCCTCGCTCGAGGGTCCGCTCCACCCTCGGCGGGGCCCGCCACGCTCACGGGCGCCCCGCACGCGTGCGCCGGCCCCGTACTTGGGCATTTAACGCCCCGACGCCGCAGACGGCGCCATCATACGCCCGGGCTCACGCCCCGTGCCGCCGCACCAACTCCCCGGGGAGGAGCCATCCCCGCTATCGTGGGATGGACCGTGCGGTACGGCCGGTGTCGGTCCCGTGACACCGTGCGCACGCCGCCGTACGGCTAACGCGCCCGACCCTCGAAAGGGGGCCGGCGCGCCCTCGATTCCACTTTCCCGTGACCTTGCGGTGTTAGGTAAGGGGCGCTAGGCGGTGGGTGGCCATCCCGGCCACCGTAACGCGCGCGGCCGCCGTACCCACGCGTGCGGGCGCACGCCCGACTCCGCGGCGCACGCCCGAACACCGGCAAAGAACCACTCCGCCACCACAGAGCTCATTGGGAAGGAACGCCGTTCTGCCCGCTCCTGTACCCCGTACCGGTCATCATCAGCACCTCCCTCGAAGCCTATCAGAGAACGCCATCGCCATCTGCCGCCTCCTACCCTCGAACCGCCACTGTTCGGGTACGAGGTAGGCCATCATGGCCGGATCGCAGCGTGGATCGTCCGGACGATCGCCCGCTCTACACCGTAGCACGACGTGCTCCTACACGTAGCTAGGTAGCGCGGCGTGCATGTAACTCGCCGCCCCCTTGACCTATAAAAGGGGAAGCGAGCCCCCAGCCGCGGGGGGGAGGGGACGAGAGGAACACGGCGCATCGTGCACTCACTCTCTTATTCTCCCATAACATTTCCAACCACTCACCAGGGACTTGGAAGCCACGCTTCTTCTCCCGCCTTGCTTGTACTCGCCCCACTACAAGCACCCCCGGTGCCGAGCAATATAGTGCCACGAGCACGCCACTGCTGGACGTACGGCCCCCTCGGCCGGAACCAGGATAAACCTTGTGTCATTTGTTGCTTAGCATCGACCATTGAGGGATAGACTTAGGCGTTATCTACTGGTTAGTGTCGGGACCACATTCCGCACCGACACGTGTCATCCCCATGCCATCCATAATGGCGTCCTCCATCTCAGTAAGCATGATATCAACAATATCGAACGGGCGGTTCGCCATCACGTACATCAGGAGCCACTGCTGCACCCTTGTCCAAGACTCTGCGTTCCCCATCCTATAGAGCACGCACCTTTTGAGAGCATAGTGGACGACGTACACCTCACAAATCAGACGGTCCGGTGTCCTTGGTGTACTGGGGAGGAACGACTACAGGAACAGGAAACTGATCTCCTCGTCTAAAGGTAACACTAGAGAGTGAGCACGACGAGGAGGCTCGACGTCAGGGTAAGTGTAGCGAACATGGCCCCATTTGCCATTTGTTCGAGTTGATTTTGGTGATTCATGCTAACACAAGTAATGGGACTAACCACATTGTCTAGCATGTCTTTGTAGGCATTCCTAGGTCCCATGGATGTTACCACATGTTAACATACCATGCACAAGTTAACATACCATGCCCAAGCTAACATGTCATACCACATGTTAACATACCATGGACATGTTAGGTTACTTACAGCAAATTTGAGGACTTAGTATATATTTGGAGGCTATAAGTAAAGGCATGTTAAGTATGTTAAGTATGTTAAGTTGAAGCAAAGACCCAAGTTGAAGACGCAAAGAAAAGGAAGGAAAAAGACACCGTCGGATGAACCGACGATACCTAGATAGCAAGCGTCGGTGCAATCGTCGGACGAGTTGGTACACTGGGTAAAACCCTAGGCAACGTCGGATGAACCGACAGTCCAATTTCTAGTAGCCTCTCATACCATGCCCTAGGAGCTTGCTTGAGTCCATACAAAGCCTTGTGCAACCTATAGACATGGTTAGGATATGTAGCATGCTCAAAACCGGGAGGTTGCTCCACATAGACTTCTTCATTGATGAAGCCATTCAAGAAAGCACTCTTTACATCCATTTGAAATAATTTCATTTTATGACTAGATGCATATGCAAGGAGGATACGGATAGCTTCAAGACGTGCCACCGGAGCGAAGGTCTCTCCCTAGTCCAAGCCTTCTACTTGAGAGTACTCTTTGGCGACAAGTCTTGCCTTGTTCTTCACCACAATGCCATGTTCATCTTGCTTGTTCCGGTAGACCCACTTAGTGCCAATAACATTCTTGTTTTTGGGGTGTTATACCAACTCCCACACTTGATTTCTTATGAAGTTGTTGAGCTCATCTTGCATAGCCAAGATCCAATCCGCTTCCCCAAAAGCTTCATCTATAGTAGTGGACTCTACAAAAGAGACAAAAGCATGATGTTTACAAAATGATGCATATTGCTTGCGGCGAGTCCTTGTACCCCCTTTGGGTCACCCAACACAAGATCAATTGGATGGTTTTTTGAAGTCCTTGTGCACCTTCCAAATATTGTAGAGGTGGGATCATCTTGAGATGGAACTTCACCTGTGTCCTCTACTTGATCTTGAGTGTTTTGTGATACAGGAGGTGGTTCTTGTGAGGAAGATGGAGTATCTTGTCTTGTGGGAGATGTAGGCGGACGCCTTAGTTGATCATCATTATCATCATCATCGGAGGAGGAGTCTTCATGAATGGAGTGAGAGTCATCATCCTCCTTTGGCTTGATGTCACCAATGGCCATCTTTTTCATTGCTTCTCGGAGAGGTTGTTTTCCTACATCATCACAACAAAAACCATCTCCTTGGGAGCCATTAGATTCATCAAACTCCACGTCACATGTTTCTTCAATCACTCGTGTACAGTTATTGAATACTCTATATGCCTTGGAGTTAGATGCATAAACAACAAATATGTCCTCATCTACTCTACTCTCAAACTTCCCTAGATGCTTCCTCTTCTTGAATATGAAACACTTACAATCAAACACCTGGAAGTAAGAGATGTTGGGCTTTCTCCCAATTAGTAGCTCATATGGTGTCTTCATCATGAGTCGGTGGATATACACTCTATTTGAAGCATGGCATGCCGTGTTTATAGCTTCCGCCCAAAACCTTTGTGAAACCCAATAGTCATACAACATAGTTCTTGCAAGAATGATGAGTGTTTTGTTCTTCCTCTCTACCACACCATTTTGTTGAGGTGTATAGGATGAGGAGCATTCATGCTTGATGCCTTCACCATCACAATACTCTTCAACTTTTGTGTTGCGGAATTCCGACCCATTGTCACTCCTAATCTTCACCATGGATGACCCAAATTCATTTTGGGCTCTAGTAGCAAACTTCTTGAAGATGTCAAATGTTTTGCCCTTGTCCTCCAAAAAGAAAATCCAAGTATAGCGTGAGTAATCATCAACAATGACAAGACAATAGAGATTACCACTAAGACTCTTGTATGTAGTTGGTCCGAAGAGGTCCATGTGAATGAGCTCCAATGGTCTTGTGGTAGATACATAAGCCTTCATATGATGATGACTTGCAACTTTCTTACCGGCTTGACATGCACTACACAACTTGTCCTTCTCAAATGTAACATCCTTCACACCAAGGACCATGCCTTTCTTGAAAGCTTTCTTGAGTTGGCTCATGCCTATGTGTGCAATGCGACGATGCCATAGCCAACCCTTGGATGTCGTGAAGATGAGGCAAGTAGTCAAGTTTGCTTCATGGGATATAAAATCTACAAGATAAAGATTGCCATAGCACAATCCCTTGAAAACAACTTCATTAGTTTTCTTGTTAGTGATTGTGACCCCTTCATCATCAAATGTGCATGAAAGACCAAGGTCACAAAATTGTGCAATGGAAAGCAAGTTATAACTACAAGAATCCACAAAGAGAACATTGGAAAGGGATAAATCATTTGTTAGAGAGATTTCACCCAATCCGGAGATCCTTCCTTTAGAGTTATCACCAAATGAAACTTGTTCATGATCTCCCGCATCATCAACTAGTGAGGTGAACATTTTTACTTGGCCGTTCATGTGTTGAGTGCAACCACTATCAAGTATCAAATGACTCCCTCCGGCCTTGTAGTTCACCTACACACAAGAAATTAGCATTGAGATTTAGGAACCCAAGCTAGTTTGGGCCCCTAGACGTGAGTGACAAGAGCTTTAGGAATCCATAAGCTTCTACGTGGCTTCACTTTTGGTTTGGCCCCAATGAACTTGATCGCAACTTTGCCATTATTCTTCTTCATCAATAAGAAATGGTTATCATTGTACATGGACTTGTAGTTGTTAGACAAGGTGGGCAAAGGGCGAGTAGGTGTTAGGCAATCCCTTGTGTGATAACCGGTGACCTTGCAATGTTGACAATAAGATCCAACTTCATTGATGAAACACCCATATAGCTCCTTAGACCTAGGTGTTTCCTTGATGGGATTCGGGAAAGCACCAAGTCCCCTTGTGCCATAGTCTCTTGCATTGTAGTAGAGGATATCCTTCTGTAGCTCCTCACCCTTGGCCAAAGTCTTTACACAAGACCTTAGGCTTCTCACTTTTTCTTCAAGAGCTTTCACTCTATCATGGTTAGTCTTGGAGGAATATGCAATATTTTCAACATTGAGCAAGACCTTAGGTTCTTCAATTATGTCATCACATGAGGTGGAGGAATTGTCTTTAGTGACTTCTCTAGCATTTGCATGCCCACTAGAACCAATGTCCTCACTAGCAAGCTCAAGTTTTTGATATTTCATCTCTAAGGGCACATGTTTTTTCTTAAGTTTCATATGATTTGACTCAAGAGACTTGTTAAGCATGGTTATGTCGTCATGCTTGACGATTAGCTCATTGTGCTTATCAAGCAACTTGTTGTGGTCATCTTTAAGTGACTTGTTGGACACTACCAGACCATCATGTTGTTTGCTAAGGTCATTGTGCTTCACAAGCAACTCATCATATGATAGCTTAAGTTTCTCATGAGTCTCACCAAGTGCTTTGAGCTTACTCTTTTGTTTCTTAATCATGGAAGTATATTCATCAAGAAGACCTTTAAGAGCAAGTGGTGAGAGTTCATCATCACTACTAGAAGACCCACTACTATCGCTATCGCTCACCTTGGAATGCTTTGCCATGAAGCACATTGGTGGAGGTGGGAGTAGAGGCTCTTCATCATCCATGATAGCAATACCGGCAATCTTCTTGTTCTTGTCTTCTTCACTCTCACTTGATTCACTAGAAGTTTCACCACCGATAACCCATTCATTGACCAAGAGAGGACGATGTTCACCCTTCTTCTTGTCGTAGGGCTTGTTTGATGACTTCTTCTTGGAAGAGCTCTTCTTGTAGTACTTGGCATCTTTGTCATCTTCATCGTTCTTCTTGCTTGTGCTTGAGACTCGCTTGTCGGGCTTGGGGCAAACATATGATAGATGATCATAGCTTCCACAATTGTAGCACTTTCGATTGCTTCCCTCACCACTTCTTCTTGATGACCGAAACTTTTGCTTCTTGGGATCATAATTGTAGCCCTTCTTGCCAATCTTGGAGAGCATTCTTGTGGTTCTCTTCATGTGGAGAGCAAGCTTGGCATCATCGCTCTCCGCTTCACTTGAATCACTTTTGTCTTCGCTCTCACTTGAGGAAGAAGGAGGCTTTGCATTGATCTTCTTGGACTTGGCCTTTTCACTTGCCTTGAGTGCAAGATCTTTCTTGGCGCTTGAGTTAGAGGTAGATGATTCCATGTCTTCCATCATAAACATCTCGTGGGAGCGGATCTTACTCACAACCTCGGTGATGGTGAGAGTAGTGAAATCCTTCTCAAAGAGAAGTGCCTTGATGATGTTGTATCTTGGCTTGGGGAGCGTTTGGAGGATTTTCCAGATGATTTTCTGCTCAGAAAGGTTAGCAACATCGAGAGCATTGATACTTTGAATAAGCACCCCCATCCTAGAATACATTTGCTCTACCCCCTCATCATCCTTCATTTTGAACTCATTGAGTTGCAACTTGAGCAACTCATATTTTTCCTCACGAATCTTTTTGTTACCCACATGGATTTCCTTGAGTTCCATCCACACTTCATGGGCAGTTTTGCAAAGCAAAGACTTGATCAAACAACTCGTCGTCTAGCGCCTCAAAAATATGATTTATAGCACATGCATTCCACTTAGCTTCACTCTCGATAGGAACCGTAGGCAAAGGATACATGGTAGTGCGCCACGCATCACGGTGTTGAGCTTGAAGTTAGCTACCCATTCTATGAGCCCGAATGGTGAAGCGCTTCCCCGCCAACCTAGGAGGGCCATAGCCGCTTCCCTTCGCCATCTCCCTAGGCGGTTAAACCAAGCAAAAGGGAGCCTAGCTCTAATACCACTTGTAGGATCTAGTCACATAGAAGGGGGGGGTGAATATGGGACTTCTTTTTCAAGCTCTAAGAAAAAGAGAAAACTTAGCCTATAAACTAGTGTAGCCCATCTAAAAACAGTTCTTCTCTACTACTAGAGCACACTAACAAAAGCTTCCTTAGCAAATAACACACTAGGAGGTAAGAAACAACCTAGGCAAGATATGAAGCACACAAGCAAAAGATAAGAGCAAAGACAAGGAAACTTAAGTGCGGAAATTAGGTGCTGAAATTAAGTGCTAGAAAGTAAATGGAAGGCACAAGAGACGACCAAATGTTGTCCCGTGGTATCGAGAAGTTGATGCTTCCCCTGTGACGCCCCAGGTTTTTAATTAACCCTAATCATCGGTCAACCCAGCTGACAACGGTCAAATCACGATCAACCTGGGTCCTCACCCCGAAAAACTCACCAACCAACTCTAATGACCCCTTTGATCTAGTAGACACACATGTGGAGCCAACCCATGGTCAAAGACTTGGTCAAACCCCACCCAAACCCTAGTAACCCTAGATGTATTTTGGAACTTTTGCCGCGTTCTCCAAATTCCACCTACACACTTCAAAATCTACCTTTATGAAAGTTGTCCAGCTTGTTGAGGGACACAACTTTTATGAAGATTTGCATTTCAAATTTTGAGTGAAAAAGCATGAAAAACTTGCCCAAAGGTCAGTATCTCTTGTTCATGGAAATTGAGTGACATTCAAAGTTGACAACCTTTTCCTGCAAAATCTATTGAGAAAAACCCCATATAGTCTTTTTGAAAGTGGTAGAGGATAGCTAGATCTACAACATTCGTATTCAAAGTTTAATGCAGTTCTATTCAAAAAAAATGAGTTTTTCGTTTTCAAACAAGTGCTCAGCAAACTGTTTCGGTGTGGGCGTCGTCGCTGCGAGACGTCGCGCGCGCCCGTGCACCGCGCGTCGGCCGGCCGCGCGCCGCCGGCCCTCGGCGTCCGTGCCACGCGACGCCCCGAGCCGCGCGCCCGCCGAGGCATGCACTCCCCCAAGTGCTGCACCTCGAGGCTCCTAGGAGTCCTCGCGAGGGCCTCGCGTCGCGCGCCGCGCCGCACGGCCGGGGGCTCGCCGCGGACCGTCGGTCCGTCGGCGGTATCCCACCGTACGCGCGCCAGCTGAGGAGGCCATACTACGGCAGCATCTCCGGCGTCACGACGACATCACAGGGGAAGGCCTTGCCTATAAAGGCCGGTCCGACCGCGCACACTCTAGCCGCCGTCTCCCCCACTGTCCGCCGTCGGCCGCCATTAGAAGCTACCGCCGCAACCTCTGTTCCGCTTGTCGCCGGTGCCGTGCGAGCCACTTGACACCTTCCCTAGCACATACTCGACACCCCCGGCCCGTGCATCAACCAACCCGCGCCGCCCAGTCGCTGGAGCGCGTGCTCCGGCCCGGCCGGTCGGGTCGGCGCCGCCGCGCCCCCTCGCCGGAGTCGCCCCGCTCCTTTTTTTGGCCATGAACCGGTCTGTGGTGAGTCCCACACCCCCTCCCTCCACTTCTTCCGTCAAGGGCACCGCCGGAGCCGTCGGATTCCGGCGAGCCCGCAGCCCCTTGGGTCTAGGGACCCAATTGCTTGGCCCCAATTCTTTCCAGGGGTCTAGTCGCAAGAGTGCATCTTCAATAGTATAAGCGTTATTGTTGAAACTTGTAAAATGCGTAGAAAATCGTAGAAAATCCAGAAAAATGCAAACGCAATTTTGTTGGATTTGCTGTGGAAAATACTACAACTTTTGTTATACTCACCTAGTCTGATTCTTGATATTTTTAGCATGAAAAATAGGAATGTGAAAAACCTAGATCTGCCATAACTCAAAATCCATGAGTCCCCTGTATCCAATTTTTGGATATGTTGTGTGTGATGTTATGACTAGCTCCTGTGCCAAAAATTGCACGAAGTTATGAAGTAAATCTTTTTATGTGAATTTTTTTCCATTTATGCAGAATCTGCCTAGATGATTTTTGTAGCTAAAAATATTTAAGTTTTTGTGCCCAACTTGTGCATGCTGTGTTTTTATGCCAAGATACACCCCTAATGAATTAATCACAATTTTTGATTTATTAGAAGTAATTATGCTTAATTTGTGCATGTTTTACTTTGTAATTCAATAATGCAAGATCAGTAGTAGTTCTAGGTGTACTTGCTGGTTTCCTAGGCTGGTTTAGGACCAAAGAACATGTGTGAGGAATTTAGGAGCATTTGGATGCTTACTTATTTTTGTATGCATTTAACTTGGATTGCTAGCTAGCTTTTGTTATTTTTTTCAAAGTAAATAAATTTCTAGTTGCCCAAGCTTTATCTGTATGTTCAGAGGCCTAGCATGGGTATGTTGATGCTCCAGAAACCCTTTACTGAATTTTTATGTGATTTATTATTTAATAAAAGACTGGAAGCCTTTTATAGGTTAATGTTGGTTAAAGTAGGAAAATGCTTTCTACTTCTTTTACCCTTTCTGTGAAAAGTTGTCGAACTCAATTAAGTGCTAAGAACACACCCTTGTTGTTGAAAGAAGTAATTTATAAATAATTATCTTTGTGCACACCCTTGCTAGTGAAAGGTGAAGTATTAAATCCTCACGTGAAATAACAATTATGAAAGGAAACACTAATTAAGTATTTAATTAAAAGAATAAAACACATATCAATAATAACCTTCATGAAAAGGGAATTAATAATTAATTATTTGTTAAGGTGAATATGGCTAACAAAAGTTGGATAAGATAAATAATCTATCACATCGCCTGAACCCTGCATTGCATTCCGTGTAGATCTTCCTGACGGTGACTACTCGCTTATCCCAGAAGCCGAGGGAGGAGAAGCGGAAGCTGCCCTGCAATACGTGGGAGTACTCGACGACACCGAGGGTGCTCAGGCTAACTTAGCTGACGTAGGCAAGCCTCGGTGCATTTGACCCAGTTTTCAAATTTTGCTACACAATTATCTATGGATGCTTGTGCATTTAAGTTCAGGAGTTGTATGGAACCTGAGATGCATGATCCCTAAGTATCTTTGTCCTTACTAGTATGATAGGTCGATAGCTGCTAAGCTATAGGACCATTACAAGTCAGATGATGATGTCATTCGCGAGAATAGGTTCCTAGATAGGAATCATAAGATCTCCTTAAATGGATTGCTCACGTGGTAAGAGCATGGGATATGGACTCCGGTCCAATGGCTATCGTGGGTTAAGTGTTTGAACGTACTAAGCACTTGTCGGGAATGGGACCGGTGAGCCTAGTACCTTAATGAGACGGCTAGGGATTTAACTGTCACTACTCTTGGGATGCATCTCACGGATAGCTACCGGTGGTGTATGGTGAGTCTGGGTGCCTCGCGGGGTATGCAGGATAGCCTACACCAAAGACTGTGGCCTTTTATCCCGACCCGAGGATTTTAGCGAACCGTGTGGTGGTTGTCATCGCGGGGGCATCCCACCGTGTGTTTAGGTCTACCTTGCAAGGTTTTGAATCAATCGATTGTCGGCCTCTCACCGTTATGAGACTACTTACTCCACTAGCCATGAGATCACTAATGATAGAAGTTGATGAATTTTATGCTTGAATAATTGAATTGTACAACCATGTCTGCATCAGATGGCTAATTTAGTAAAGATTAAACTCACTAGAACTTGTGCTAAAATCTTGAAAGTAAGGACATACTCTTTGTTACTTTTCAGCAAAAGAAACCCAGTGGCCAAAAAGCCTTTCATGTCTAGAGTTGGTGAAGTAGTTATCACCGACGGGTAAGTCTTGCTGAGTATTAGTATACTCAGCCTTGCTATAATCTGCTGATCCAGGTAATGCCTTTGGTGATGTGTGGCACGGAGAGATCCCGCCCGGCTGGGAGCTGGAGTGGGTGGAGGATGACGACTGAAGGCATCATGGCTGGCCTCCCATGGTGTTCTCGCTTTCTGCTTAGTTTAATTTCGTTGTTTCGACAACTCTGAACTACGTTGTGATGACAAAAACTTCGGTTTGTAATAATTAAACCCTTCGGGGTAAATTTCGGATGTTAATTATGTTGTATCTCTGTACTCTCCTTCATGTGAGTTTTAATGCATATATGTCGGTCCTTGTTGCTATATAAGTGATTTACCGGGCATTAACCCGGCAACTAACGACAGGATGATACTTTAATGCTGCTTAATGTCCAAAGTGGGTTGGTTTAGGCGGTAGTACGGTATTTTCCTGGGCGGGTTATCACATCCCCCTAGTCCATGTTGCAGCACTTACTTAGAGTATTGCTCCCCCTTGAGTCACCAAGACACAAGTGCTCACTAAGAGTATCCGTTCTCCATCTTCGGAATGGTGGGTCTCGAACCGTGTACACCAAGCTTGTCTTGAGGCTCCCACAATCTCCAAGAGCTCACCAAGAACCCTCCAAACACCGAGACCGTCTAGGAGCCGTCAAACTCTAAGAGTAACAAGCCCGCACACCTTCACTTGACCTGAGAACTCAGCTAAGCCATGTATGCACGTTGAAACTCTTGCTCACTAAGAAAGAAGGCCCTCAATCAAGAGGAAGAGAATCCCAAATGGCAAGAACACACTCTCCTTCTCTTCTTGGCTGCAATGGATCTTCAGAATGGCAAAGGCAGCTCAAGAGAGGCAGGGGGTCATATTTATAGGACTAGCAAGGGAGGCTATTCGTTAGAAAAGGTTTCCTGAAAAAGTAGTATCGTCGGATGAACCGATGGTCTCCCCGTGCAAAGCGTCGGATCATCCGGTCACTTATAGCGTCCACTATAGCCGTTGAACCAAGAAACCCAGACAATGCACCGACGCTATACACCGACGCCCCGTCGGATCATCCGGTGCTGAAGACTTCACACTCAGGGTGGTACTGTATGATTTGAATTAAACCGTCGAATGAACCGCTGAGTAATTCATCCAAGCGTCGGTTCATCCGATGCTGAAGCAGTTGATTTAGCGCGTCTCTGTATGATTTAAATGCAACCGTCGAATGAACCGATGGTCAAGGCGTCGGATCATCTGATGCTTAAGCGTTGAGCCTTGACCCATACTGTAGCCAAACCCTAAGGCGTCGAATGAACCGATGCCTGTACCATCGGTTCATCTGACGGTCCATTTTGAATCCAGTGGCCACAGAACTCATGCGACACATCTAGAAATCAGGGCGTCGGATCATCCGACGCTATGAACTTCATTTTAACTCGTCCAATTCAACGTCTGAGTTTTCCATCAATTCTTTTGCTTCAACCTTGCTTCCATGAACTCTCTGAGCTAGTTGACAACCAAGGAACTTGAGTGTGCATATTTTTATGACTTTTGAGTGCATGGTCAAGCTACTAGTGTACGAACCCCTCTTAATAGTACGGCCGAACACTACAAACTAGCAATGTGAGTGTCCATCTCCTTGTGACACTTGGAACTAACAAAGTCCTTAGCCTTGAAGTATTCATGCATTTTTAGTCCTTGAATTCAAATTGAGGTGTCTCATTTCATTCAATACTTGACACAATAACCCAATATGAAATCCGCTACAAAACAACGGTTAGTCACAAGCATATGGTTGTCATTTATCACTGAAACACACCCTTACCAAAGGTGCCAATGGGACTAGATGGTTACACAAGGCTCCTCGCTGATTTAAATGCAAGCCGCAATGGCTATTGATTATCTAAACAATAATCGATTATTTTTTTCCCTGGCAACTCAATCAGCTTTATGGTTGCTACTCCAAACCAAACTTTATCGGCCATTCTCTCGGCTGCCCTAATCTCCACAGTATTTTCCTGGAGAGACTACATTGGTTAGGATTGCAAAATCACTCTCATTCCTCTTGTTTGGCTGCCTCCTCTACCATTGTACCATTTAGCCGGTGAATCCTTTGGCCTGGTGAAATACACTTGGTAGCTATTTGGACTACCAATTTCTTGGGTGTGACGTGTTTGAATAATTGTCAGCCACTAGGATCAACGGGCCTTTTGGGAATCAAACCACTTCTATCCAAAGGTTCTCTCCAGATCGCAATTGTGTTGTGAGTTGATCTTTTCTCAAATATGTCCTCATCCTCTCTTTCAGCAAACAGGTAATTGTGCGTCGCGGGTCGACGTTTTTAATCATCTGGTACTGATTTTGGCTTACGTTGATTTGATCATAGACCACCAAGTCACTTGGACTCATTGTTTCAATGCTGATTTTGTTCACTTCACCAGCTATACAGCCTTGCTGTTTTGATTATTTGGTTGCCGATCCTCTGTTTCTGGCAGTCTCGAAACAGCTACTGGAACCTACTTGAAACAACATCTGTCATAATCAGCTCTTCCAGGAATCTAGCATCGGCCATTTTGTTTCTGTAATAATTATCGGCAAGCACCCAGATTTGAACTATTGGCTTTTCTTTTAAGTAGAAATAAGTCATGTCAAAGAAATAGCTAGTGGACCCGTTATTACTAGCCGATTAACCCAAAAAGCTTACTCGCCGATCTTTAGCTTCTACGGCAATATCCTCTGCCAATAGCCGGGTCCTCGAAATCACATCGCCAGTAGCTAGAAATGTCGTGGTATATTCTCCAAACACTTGATTATGCTTAGCAACTCAAAATTATTCCACCGGCCATTTTCATTTCCCCTAGCGGCCATTCTTCTTGTATTCTATCAGCTGAGTAAAACAGGGGCTCCTATCTACCTACCGGAAGGTGTATGAGCAAGCGAACAATAAAGCTCACGAAGCTCAAAACAGCCCACCTATCAGATTGAACTAAAAAAACCCACGCGCTTTGATTTTTTTATTAATAATTTTTTTGAACTGTTTGTAATATTTTTTCATCAATATTTTTCAGAAATGTTGCCAATATTTTTTCGTCAACATTTTTCGTAAGTGTTCTAACATTTTTTCGTCAAAATTTTTCTGGAGTGTTGCCAACATTTTTTCGTCAACATTTTTCAGAACTTTGCCAACATTTTTTCGTCAACATTTTTCAGAAGTGGTGTCAACATTTTTTCGTCAAAAGTTTTGGAAGTGATACCAACATTTTCTAGAAAGTGTTGCCAAAAATTTTTCTCGTCAACATTTTTTCGGAAGTGCTGCCAACATTTTTTAGTCAACATTTTTCTGGAGGCTTCTTCCAACATTTTTCTGGAGGCTACTTCCAACATTTTTCATAAATGTTCCAACATTTTTAAGAAATGTTGATTTCATCAACTATTTTTTGTCAAGATTTTTTAAATGTTGGGCAACATTTTCTCTTTTTAGACTTCTTCAAAAAAATTTTAGAAATGTTACAACATTTTTTTCGTCAACATTTTTTGGATGTGGTACCAACATTTTTTCGTCAACATTTTCTGAAAAGTTGCCGGTAATTTTTCAACATTTTTCATAAACGTTGCCAATATTTTTTTCGTCAACATTTTTGGGATTGTTGCCAATATTTTTTCGTCAATATTTATCGGGATTGTTGCCAACATTTGTTTGTCAACATGTTTAGGATATGTTTGGGAAACATTTTTCCAACAAATGTTACAACATTTTTCAAAAAATAATTGAAGCAACATTTTTCAAACAAAAAGTTGAACCAACATTTTTCATAAAAAGTTGAACCAACATTTTTCTAATATTTTTTGGAAATATTTTTTCTTCTTCCTCCTCCGAAGAGCCGTTGTTTCTTCTTCCTCCCGTCGGCGGCACGCGGCCATGGTGCGTGGGGAGCCAGCGGCGGAGCTCGCCGGCCGCACGTGGGGCTGGTTGCCGGCGCCCCGACACGCGGGCGCGGGCGGGCTGCCCCGGCGACCCGGCACGGGCGCACGGAGCCCGGCCGCGGCCACGCACGTGCGCGGGGGGGGGGGGGGGGGGGTTCCGACGGCTGCGCGGCCGGCGGCCCCGGGCGCGCACGGGGGACCGCCGGGCATGGCGGCGGGGCGCAGGTGGCGGCGGGCGCGCGGGTGTGACAGGAGGTAGAAGATATGGTTTGCTTTCGTGGGCTACTAATGGGTTTATAGGTCATTTGCTAAAAATCTTCCGGAAGTTATATAGGATTTCCGGAGTAAAACAACCCCATAGGCCAGTTTTTTTTGGCAAGGATTGGCCAGTTGATGGAATGAGAGAAAAAGACCACTCCACTAGCGGATGTGCCTAGCTTGGGCACCTGACTCCATTAATATCGTCATTAAATAATAGTCGCCCCTTTGAAGTGCAAATAAACCAACAATAGCCCCACATAAACAAGGTGTTTGAATCCATGAGCTATTTTTTAGCCCACCCCTTTTAGCTTAAATAGCTCAAATAGCAACCAAACAGGTGGGCTATTTTAGGGCTATTTGCAACTAGCTCCCCAAAAAAATTATCCCCAAAATACATGCTAATTGGGCTATTTTTTCTAAGGGTAAGGGAGTGAGGGGTAAGAGAGAGGGGAAGGTCAAATAGCTCAAATAGCCCTTGGATCCAAACAACTCACGGGCTATTTTATTAGAGAGCTATTTTCTTAGGCTAAACTTTAGCCCTCAAAATAGCTCTAGGCTATTTCTCCAAACACGCCCAATGTGGGTGTTTGAATCCATGAGCTATTTTTTAGCCCACCCCTTTTTAGCCTAAATAGCTCAAATAACAACCAAACATGTGGGCTGTTTTAGAGCTATTTGCAACTAGCTCACCCAAAAAAATTATCCCCAAAATTCATGCTAATTGGGCTATTTTTTCTAAGGGTAAGGGAGAGAGGGGTAAGAGAGGGGAAGGTCAAATAGCTCCAATAGTCCTTGGATCCAAACAACTGAATGACTATTTTATTAGAGAGCTATTTTCTTAGACTAAACTTTAGCCGTCAAAATAGCTCTAGGCTAAACTTTAGCCGTCAAAATTTAGGGGGGTGTTTGAATCCATGAGTTATTTTTTAGCCCACCCCTTTTTAGCCCAAATAGCTCAAATAGCAGCCAAACAGGTGGGTTATTTTATGGCTATTTGCAACTAGCTCACCCCAAAAAATTATCCCCCAAAGACATGCTAATTGGGCTATTTTTCAAAGGGCAAGGGAGAGAGAGGGGTAAGGTCACAAATAGCTCAAATAGCCCTAAGATCCAAACAACTTAAGGGCTATTTCATTATAAAGCTATTTTCTTAAGCTAAACTTTAACTCTCAAAATAGCTCTAGGCTATTTCTCCAAACATGCCCACTTGTCATTTTTTCCTCATCGGCCAATAAATTTAACAATGGGCACGTACCGATGTTGTGCGGCACGTTCGACTTTGTCTTCAAACACCTCGTGGTAAATCATATGTCCAACAAACATGCGTGTTGCCATACAAAACACAGGTTGATGTCATGTGAAATTAAATTCTTCTCTTGCTTGCTAATTTCATCGACTCTTCTTTTGTTACTCCATCGGCTATCATTTGAATCAATTAGCCCATATACCCTGTACGTGACAGCATGCATGTGCGGCACGTGTGTGTTCTTGTTGATGATACGTCAGCCATGATAAAACTCGCTTGGCTAAAACCATATTGCCATATTTAAAATCTGACCTTGCATTTGTTTGGTGCCGATTGATCTACTACACTTGCCGCGTAGGGCAATTATCAGTAAATACATACCGTGTAAGGCGTTAGGCATTGTCGGAGACATGCCAGCTTGATGGCGAGTCAGCGCAGATCCACTGTCACGATCGTCGTCGTCGGAGTGGTCGTTGATGAGGTCATCGACAAGATCGCGGGTGTTGAACTCGACGACGACTCCTTTGGCATCTGTCTTCAAATAATACTAGGGGAATCTCACTCGCGCGTTGCTGTGGGAATTAAGAAAAATGCAATGATCGTAAGAGAGAATTTCAGCAACCTCCCACGTCTGATCATAAGAGAGAATTTCGGCGACCTCGGCAACCTCGTCACCACCGTTGGTAATTCTTTGATCTAGTTTGAACACCACACGTGTTGACGCGGCCCTAAACCCTAGAGTAATCGGTGTTACCGTGTGATAGCATGATGACATACTAAAGTCACGGTGGTATTTCACCAAAATTCACCTAACTTTATTTGCAGTTTGCACGATTTCTCTTACAATAACGTATCTCCCTTACAATAATATCCCTTTCACGAATTGTCAGCGTTCAAAAGGAACTTTAGAAACCATAACTTACACTTTTTTTAAGCGTAGTTTAGGGGTCGTGTCGGGCCTACTCACGCGTTGAATAGCTATTTAGTATAAAAATAGATATATTTCATAATGTCGAATGGAAAAATGAAAAAGATTAGATTGTTATGTTTCTGCTAGGACTATCTACGTTGTTATTCCTTTATATTCCCCAATTCCCTGCGCATTACCGCGAGTATGTTGGAGAAATCTATGAGTTAGAATATTACTATCACCCTCATATTCTTTTTCTTTCTTAATTTTCCTTTTCCTTTTTCCATTATTTTTTATTTTTCACTTTACTCTATACCAACTACCATGGATGGAGCCTATTTGTCATTTTATCAAAATATATTCATATGAGATCTTGTTTAGAAGGATTTATTAAAATGAATCCAATGGTGTAATCAGAATTTAATTTGGTTTTTTATTTTTGAGTTATAACATTTTTTAGCTAGTTCATACTGGGGCCCACCACTGGATGTCATGCTCTTAGTGGGGCTGTTGAGGTGGCATGATTGCATGTTGAGAGAACTCCCTAGTGGGGAGCTCCTATATAGGAGTTATAGATGTAGCCAAAACATTTATTTTTTGGCTTTCCATCACAAGGTAACATAATGATTGGATAGACTTCAAATGACATGTGCCCCATCATCCAGCCGGTTGGGGATATCAGCTTTAAAAATTCGTACGTAACTCTATCCGCCTGGATCCCATGGAGAATAAACTTCAATCAGCCGATACTCATGTGTAGTAATTTTGGGCTCTTGATCACCAGGCTCCCATGGAAAATAGAATCCAAACAACATATACTTCTGAGTAATAATTCTGTGTTTTTGGCCCGCTGGCTCCCATGGAAATTTAACCCCAAACAATTGACATTCTTGAGTATTTTCTCGGACAGTGGGCAATAAATAATCTGAAAAAGTGTCCCTTGTCCTGCTTTTGTATTGATCAATTCTTCCTTTAATGACTTGCCATCTTGTTTTTCTCTATCTTTATAATTGGCTAGGACTTCTTCCTTGTGGATTCCTGCAGAGCTACTTTCTTTTGCATACTGGCCTTTATTCTTGAACTCGGCAGCCGAGACCAGTTGCGGAGGTACTATATAAAACTGTTGAGTCGCCGGCCGTGGTTTTTGAGGGGAAAACTATGGCTGCATATCTTCTGTTTCTAGGTAACAGCTTCCTTGATCTTGGTCATTCACTGTGACCATACCATCAATTTTTATTGGCTGCGCAAGCTCCTCTTGAACTGATGTGTCTATTTTCAGGCAAGCTACTAATTTAGGAGGCACTAGTTGATGTGCTGTCGGTTGCGAACCCAATGTGTTTTGATGTAAAGCCGATTCTTGCGACCAATAGTTTCCTGATTGTTGTGGTTGAGCTGATATCTGGGAACACTGCACACCCCAGGCGAAGGTTGCTGAACTATTGGTTGTGTTTGCAGCCCCCAGGCTAAGATTGTTGAGTCTCCGGCTGTGGTTGTGTAAGGAATATGATGCTCGTAGATTAAGAGGGGGAGGGGGTGAATTAGGCAAACTTAAAACCTTAACCTATGGATTCACTACTTTTGCACAAATATAAATTAGAACATACTATCTAGATGTGCAACTAGGGTTGTTCTAGTGTGAAACTCCCATCCCAAAACGAGGTATGCAACCTATATCCATTCCTAGCATGATACTACTCTAGGAAAGTAAAAGCAAGCAAAGATTAAAATAGAGTAAATGCGGAAACGTAAAGGGGATGAGAGGAAGCAAACTCTTAACACGTGATTTATCCCGTGGTATCGGTAGGCACTAAGCCACCCCTAGTCCATGTTGTTGAAGCACTCACACAAGAGTATTGCTTCCCAGTCACCAAGTCTCTCCCAAGAGCACCACTTGACTCGCCACAAAGGCTAGCCACATAGGCTTGCCAAGCTCCCTTGGTCACCTTGATGCCGCCTCCACTAAGGAGCTTCTCCACCAAGGAAGGGGGTCTCCACGTCCCCCGCACAAAGTGTCCTCGCCACTCCACACCAAGCCGGAGGGTCGATGACGATTGCCGGTGAGCCACTTAGGCCCCAAGGCTTCCGGCGAACCTTGTACAACTTGATTCACTCAAGAATCACCTCACAAGGTTGGCATAACCTTGCACTCACTCAACTCTAAGCTATGTCTAGCACTAAGCACATACACAAAGCATATGCAAGTCTAAAGACGACTAATTAAGCACTTGGATAGATTGGATATGATCTTCTAGGTGTCTTGAACTCCTGTGCACTTCCACACAATCCAGCAGCCTCAAATGAGCTAGTGGAGGGGGTATAAATAGCCCAAGGCATCAAACTAGCCGTTGGCTAACGGTCACTGAAAAAGGTAGCGTCGGATGAAGTGATGCTAGATTTTCCAGGGCGTCGGTTCATCCGGTGCCCCTCCCACGTCACTTAGCCGTTGAGATTCTCTGACACAACTGCTCCATATACACCGACGGTCCGGATCATCCAGTGCTGAAGACCCCGCGACCAAGTCGCCTCTGTTAGCTTCCACGCGACCGTCGGATAGACCGACGCTACCCCTTGACCAACACGTCGGATCATCCGGTGCTTAAGGCTTTGTCTTGGCGCGTCTCTGTCTTGATTCAAACTAAGTGTCAGATAGACCGACAGTGTCCCCACTCAGTCTGTCGGATTATCCGGTGCTACTGTCTTCGCTGCTCTTCCTCTGCAACTCGTCCGACGCATCTACAAAATGGACCGTCGGTTCATCCGATGGTGCCTAGGGTTTCACCTAGTGAACGAACTCGTCCGACGATTGCACCGACGCTTGCTATTTAGGTACCATCGGTTCATCCGACGGTATCCTTTTCCTTCTTTTTCTTCGCGTCTTCAACTTGGATTTTTGCTTCAACTTAACATACTTAACATACTTAATATGCCATTACTTATAGCCTCAAAATATATACTAATTCCTCAATTTTGCTATAAGTAACCTAACATGTCCATGTTATGTTAACTTGTGGTATGACATGTTAGCTTGGGCATGGCATGTTAACATCTGGTAACATCCATGGGACCTAGGAATGCCTACAAAGACATGCTAGACAATGTGGCTAGTCCCATTACTTGTGTTGAGCATGAATCACCAAAAACAACTCGAACAAATGGCAAATGGGGTCATGTTCGCTATAGGTTGATAAGCTATCGGTTGCTGAACCGATACTTGTGGCAGATGTATCATCAGTTGTATAGCCGATACTGGCAGCTGATAGCCCTCTGTCTGCCATGATCGTACTGATTGGGCAGATTGTAGCCCCCCAGGCCAAGATGTTTGAGCTATTAATCATGACTGTTGATTTATCATTCATTCATCCTCAGCTTGTTGATAATTCTGCTGAATTTGGGCTGATGGTTGACCGTATGAAGCCATCTGTTGCAAACCATATGGAGCAGACTACAACTCCTGGGCAATATATCGAACGCATGTTGATTCTTGAATCTGAGTAGTATCCGCAGGCGTATATCCAAGGGCACTAAACAAATCCTCCTGTGCCAGCGGCTGTGATGTGTATCCAAGAGCGCGGAACAAATCGCCTTGTGTCAGTGGTTGTGGCATGTATCCCAGAGCGCTGAATAATCCCCCTTGTGTCGGTGGTGAAGATGGAGAGAGAACCGGTACAGTCTAGGGAATCTCCATCGGCTGATAAGATTTGTGTTGATGCAAGAATGAGGGCATTAAACAATCATCATAAGTTGATTCAGGGACTGTACCTGCGCTTCCTGTTGTAGTACTTGATGACCCTGGATATATATATGACGCCTCTTCATAACCTTGCTGCCGAATTGGATCATAAGAAAAAGCAGTATTAGCTAATGTCATCAGCTGTTGATAATATGTTCTTGTTGGGCAAACTTAGAGAAAGCACTCTTTATGGCATTGCTTATAATATCCGCCAATACTCCGGATTGACTGTCCATGGCTATGTACTCCTCGAGCCACTATAGATTTCTTATGGATATTTTCTTGGTTCTCACCAAACGATATAATATGGATTTAATATTCGGTCCCACCAGGCGTGCCAAAAGTGTGTTGACGCAAAAATAGGACGTCACCCTTGCGCGTGACACACGTGACTCCCCAGTCTGTAGCGAGGCGTGCCAGCCAATTTGACATGTTGATTGTCAATGGAAAATAGGCTAGAGAGCCCATGTTTCTTTTGATAAAATTGTAATAGCTAGGTAGCCGATACGGTGTAGAACAGATCGGCCAGATCAACCGATATGATGACGTAGGCAGAGCATAAGCTACCAGAGGCAACTTAAACAGAGCTACGTGAACAACACTTGAAACAGATCTAGCTGGCTATATGGTGATGGTGATGATGATGATGATGATGATGATGATCATAATAGTAGTAGTAGTAGTACTACTACTACTACTACTACTAATAATAATAATAATAATAATAATAATAATAATAATAATAATGCCGACAGGGAGCAGTTTCAAGCTGGATACTGGTAATAAAATCTAAAGTAACAAGAATTAGGATAAAACTTGATAATCTAGTTGATATCGATAACTAGTGAACAAACCTAGACGAAATCACAACGATGCGCTCGGAGGTTAAAGTCAAGATATTATTCGGTAAAGCAGAACTCACCAGCAAGTCGGAGATCGAGGCGATGCAGCCTGGCGAGTTTGGGAGAACTCGTGGAAAGAAGTAAAGGTACGGAAAGTCGACCAAAAGTAGATGCAGTAAAGTAGATGCAATAATTAGTAAATGGGTGCCCAGAGGCGGTTTTGATATTGATCATATGATAATCATATTACAATAGTCGGGGCTTATATTTATACCCTGGGCTCCTCTGGACTCCTGCAGCCGTAAGGGCTCAAAACTTCCTAATTAAAGACTCCTGACGGGTTACACAACCAACTGACCCAAACTCCCCTAATTTAATGTGTAAACTATAGGAAACACTAAGATACATGGAATCTATTTCCCCTTGTGTAGAATACTTTCTAACAAACCTTTCTCCGACTTGTCTGGCAAGAGAACGACGGGCAAGCGTAATTAATTTGGAGTCCTGACATGACTGCTTTTTATTTTATTCCGATTTGTGCTCTCTAATATTTTTCTTCTACTCCGGCTTTACTTCTGTTCTACCATTACCAGCCGATTGTAAGGGTGCAAAGGGTTAACCATTAGGTGAACCTCCAAACCTCTTTAGTTCAATCATTTGTACTACTTATTCAAAATTTTGAAGAAGTAGTACAAATAATTGCACTAAAGAGGTTCAGAGGTGCACCACATTATAATCAACTTGCACCCCTAGCCGATTGCCCGGCCTGCCGATCTTCAGTTCCTCCTGCTGGCTTCTCTCGGTCTTTCTCCCTGCCGATTGTGCTGGTGAATACACCTGCCGATTGTTTAACTTTCTCCCCTTACGTCACCTCTTCCTTTGTTTATTATTATAATCATCTTTGCCTTTTTATGTGTGAGCCTCTCCTTGTATGTGCTATGCATTAAGCACCTCACTGACGTCATCTAGCTTGCTGCTTGGCCGATCGTTACGCTGGCTGATTTAACTGCTGCTGTCTGATCGTTCCTTGCTGGCATCCTGCCGACCGCTTTATGCATGCCCTCGCCGATTTTTGCATTGCACTTGCCAGCCGATCCTCTCCTTTCCTTTGCTGATTTCCATTAAATTAATCTTCGTACGCATGTCCAGCCTGTACGTATTTGACTCTGGGTTTGGTCAAAATCCGGTGTTAACAGCTGCTAACATCAAAGGAGGCAAGTGGATGAAGAAACTACCCAACACAATCTGGGAGCTTCGTGCTCAACCTACTAAGCCAACAGGGCAGTCGCCGTACTTCCTGGTCTACGGCTCCGACGCTATTCACTGCAACAGGAGGGGGTATTAACGACGGGATATGTGGTCGTTAAAAGTTCTGATGTGGTCGTTAAAAGGTATTAACGACTACAAAATGGTGGTCGTCCATGGTCATTAAAGGCTCCGTCGTTAATGCCATTAACGGCCACATACAATTGCTGGTCGTTAACTTTTCAATGACCAAACAATATGTGGTCGTTGATATTAGAGTATTAACGACCACATATATAGTAACCACAACCACCTTTTTCATCGTTAATATGATTACAAACATCTATCACGAGACATTATTGGCCACGCTTTAGAGACATTCACGACCACTTTTTAGTACTAACAACCACATTTTTTTGCCATTAGTAATATTTCACTAGATATAGTAGAGCACCTATTACTTCTTTTATTTAATTAACACCATAGATTATCGTTAATATTTTCACATTTGATACTTATTGATATATATCACACTTCACTTTCATAAACCTTATACAATCACCTATACTTTTTAAAAGTAGAATAATTTACAATGAAATAATTTGCGACCAGAAACATTTACTATTCATTCAACCTCCCATACATCCAGATGTATATTTACAAGAAAAATATAACTGTATCAATTGGAGGCACTAACTAAATAGTGGCTGACATAAGAATAGTCCTGTAACAATAGCAGTTAGCTTTGCCAGAAGGCAAAGCACGCATCAAGGACCTGTTCATGGATAACTCAATTGAGCTTCTAATAATCTTCTTCATCCTGATTCCTAGAATATGAAATTTCTTCTCAGATTGATTGCAGAAAAGAATATACAAGCCGACATGCGTCCAAAGCACTCGAAAGCTCACTGCTCTGCTTCCAGAATAAGAAAAACCAAAGTTAACATGCAATTGATGTGTTCGACTGAAAATTGACATCTAGTACTGTTCATTTTAAATCCATCTTTCCATATCTAAACCTGAACCAAGATTGTACAAAGTCACCAAAAGAAACACTAGCAGAAATATACATGCTATTGCTATGTAACCTTCGATAGAAACATAGGTCTGCAGAACTGACACCAAGACATACGTCATCATCAAACAGGGCTCCATACAAATATAAACAATCATCTCTACTTTCTTTCGATCACTGCGTGGGCCAGGAAATTGATCTGCTAGTTGGAGTACTCATACTACCTGTATTTACCTTTAGCACGACACCTAACCTGATTTAATTATTATCTTGCAAATAAAATGGTTGCTGAAATTCCAACTACATAATATGATGTAAAAAAAAAGTAGTTTACCTTCATTCCCCAGCTGCCACTAATAATACCCTAATCTTCTTGTGCACTTGTCCACTTTTTGACTGCAGTTATAGCTTAAATCATGCATTCGATCTGAAAGGTTCAGAATAATTTATTTTGTTTGCCTATAGTTTCTGCAACAAGAAAAACCTAAATCGTTGCTCAGAAAGATAGGAATAGATCGATTAGCATACCGTACCATGTAGAAGGAGGAACTTCCGCCAAAGATCAGTATATCGCGACGGGAGAGTGCCAGAATCAGGGGCATCCTAGAACTCAGAGACCTCGACGGTGATCTTGTTGGTATACATAGCTCGTCCCATCCGCCAGTGCTGGCGGTATCGTGGTTGCCGGCGTCGATCTGGGCGCCGAGGCTGGAGTAGTACTTCTCTGAGATCTTGGTTATGGCAGGAGCAGGGAGGAACAGAACGGGCTGCCTCGGAGAAAATCCTCCCGAAAGTCGGAGATAGGGGAAGGGTGGCGCCGGCGGAGAGCACGAGGCAGCCCGTCGAGCAACTGCTAGTATTACCGATCCAATCTGATTTGATAACGCAGATGTATAAAAAATAGGAATCAGATACTAACGACCACGGCACAGGCAAACATTGCGACTACCAGAAATGCGGTCGTCGCACCACACGATTTCCTACGGAGACAACCCAAAACAAAGTCCGACGACCACAAATCATGTGTCGTCGTTAAGATACCGTCATTAGTTGTTATTCTACCGACGTGATGTGGGAATCTCCGGCAGTAGAACAATACAACGAAGGCATCTTAGAAGACAGCAGACAGGTTGACATCGACAGCCTCCAAGAAGCCCGTTGTGCCGCCCTTGTCCAGTCAGCAAGGTACCTAGAGGGTATTCGATGCTACCATGATCGCAATGTCAAGGAACGCTCCTTCAATGTCGGCGATCTAGTCCTCCGTCGCATCTAGAACACGGACAGACTACACAAGCTCAGCTCACTATGGGAAGGTCCCTTCTCAGTCTCCAAGGTGACCAGACCAGGCTCATATCGCCTCCAAAAACTTGAAGGTGACGACATCAGCAACTCGTGGAACGTCGACTAGCTGTGTCACTTCTACGCGTAGTCGCTCAATTACTCTTCTACAGGTCCAGCCTATAAGGCTACTCACAGACTCTTCATTGTAAGCGGCCTCTCGATCCTAGCACTAGTCTCCAGACTACTCTTTTCCAAGATCCAGCGTCCACGGCTACTAACGGATCTTGGGCTGCCCAGAGCAGAAGGACTGTGGTGGCGGTCTACAGACCATGTATTCTAGATCCAGCCTATACGGCTACTAACGGATCTTCAGCTGTAAGAGGCTAAAGGGCCCTAGCAAACACTTAGCCGTAGGCGGCTTACGGGTCCTGACGACTACTCAGCTGTAAATGACCCTAGGCATCCAGGTGTACTTATTCATTAGTAATAATGTTTGATTTTACTCAACTCATTTTCTGTGCCTTCTAAATAGGCAGACTCTACCAAGTACTACTACTCACAATAGCCATCTAGGTGTACTTATTCATTAGTAATAAAGTTTGATTTTACTCAACTCATTTTCTGTGCCTTCTAAATAGGCAGACTCTACCAAGTACTACTACTCACAACTACTCCCACGGCTTGGTACTCCGCGTACTTCGCTGCAAGTGGCGACCAGGAGTACTCATTACATATACAAGCATTGGACAACTTTCATTAACTTTTCAAACTAAGTTTTTGATTACTTTGTTTGTATTACATTAATTACCCTAAGCTACCTCTACAGGTACAACTACTGGAGATTCGACTTCTCCGCCACCTGCTCAGCAATGGGTGCCATCTCTTCAAGGAGAGCCTTGTACTACTCATCGGTGCAGTTCGCTACAAGACCTCTAGCTACCACATCCACCGGCGCTTTCGGGAAGTACGACTTCATGTACGCCAACACTTGGCTCGGGATGGACTTCGCCAGATGCTTGACATATGTCGCCAAGCACCCGGGGCTTCCTTCAGCCTGTCTACCAGTGGGGCTATCTTGGGTCCTCCCGGATGCGGCACCAGTAGTCTCGCAATGGGCAGTGCGGCTTCTTCAAGTTCTTTCAGCTGGCCTCGAAGCTTCTCACAGTCTTCATTGAGCTACTGCAGAAATTTATAACAATTGACAAGGTCATGGTCTGAGGCTTCACGGAGCTCCATGTGTGTGATGCACTTGTCGTATGGACCTCCCTGGGCCCACTACCTCGGTGGGTACCAGGACCGACTACTCGGTGGGCCCCTGGGACTACCCGGCTTGCGCTACACGGCACCTGATGGCGTGGAGCACAAGGACTACAGAGGAGAAGTACTCGGTTAGGAAGCATTACATGTCCCGCACTATATGGAAGGCTCCTAGACGTACTCGACTAGTACTCTCTCCCTACTCCGACTTGTAACCCTGCCTCCCGGGCTATATAAGGCGAGGCAGGGACCTTTCTCTAGCATCAACTCCTCTCACGGTGTACAATTACTCCAACCTGTAATCGTACCCTATCAATCCAGAGCTACACAGCATACAAGATGTAGGGTATTACGCAGCTCGCGGCCCGAACCTGTCTAAATTGTGTGCCACGTGTCTCTTCCTTCGAGTTACCGATCTCGGCGAGGCCACATTCATCTACTTCGGGTACTCCCTTTAGTAGGTTGCCGGTCTAAAACACCGACAGCTGGCGCGCCAGGTAGGGGCTCTCGCCCAAGATCAAATGGCGAACTCGACGGCTCCTGTCTACTTCAAGCCAACCGTCGCCTTCAACCGCGGCGACACCTTCGTCTTCGGCGCCTGGGTCTGCACTGCTGACGGCGCGGGATCCTTCCAACGTCGCCTCACCATGCCGCCCAACCCGAAGACCGGCTACGTGACGCTGCCTGAAGCTGTCACAAGCGAACTCACCGGCAAGTTCGGCGAAATTTCGCTCTTCAACCATCACGCTGACTTCGAGCTCGAGTCTGCTTCCAACTCGAACTCGACGTCCCGATGGGCCATCGCATGCGAGCCGGCTGCTCAGCCATCGCATGCGGTCCCACCACTCTGCGAGCGCTCCACACGTGGCCCCTGCATCCTCAGCCGGGCCCGCACGGGGGCTCCCTCTTCGCACCGGGCCGACAAGGAGCCCGTACCCGAGTACAACTCGGACTCCGACACCGTCCCCGGCCACGCTTCGGACTCCAACCCTCTCTCCGAGTTCTACTCGAACCCCACATACGAGTTCGACTTCGGGTCGGACCCTGAGGATCCCGAGTCCGAGGACAACTCCACTGAGCATCCCTTGTCAGGGCCGGCCTCTGGGCTGGATATAACATCCACACCGGCCGGGAGATTCGTCTACTGGCCAGACCGCAAGCTTGCTGACCTGATAAGTGGAGACTCACGCTACGTCGCCTACATCGACTCGCTACCGTTCCAGGAAGGAACACCACTTGCCCAAGCTAACTCGAACACCCCAACTGAGGTGGCGGTTTCTGAGTCCAGCCTTGGCACCCCTGATCACCAAGTCTTCATGGCTGCCGACGACACCCAAGGGCCTTCAGGGACGGCTCAAGACAAGTACCTTGAAGACATCTCCTCCGACGAGCTCTCTACTGATGCTCCAGCAAACGAGACCCCCGCAGACAGAGACGCTCGAAGTGAGCGTAACCGGAAGCGCAGCGAACGTCGCCGACGCCTCCGCGACAACTTCCCCGTCCACAACCTTGCGGAAGCTCTCGAGGCGGTCGAGAGCAGAGTACACACTACCCTTGAGCAATGCCTCATGTCGATCACAGCGATCGCACGTCAGGCTCAGGGCATACACGCTGGAGAGGTCATCGCCAAGCTCGCTGAAGACGCTTACTTCATGCGGGTCGACAACAGGGTCAACCAGCCTCCTCCCGCCAGGCACCGTGACAACGAAGCTACAAGTCACAGCGCCAACAATGGCCCCAACCGTACTCGAGTTGAGCTCCCAGCCGAACCCAACCGTACTCGCTCCAACGCCGGCGGACCTCCACAGGGTGGCAACAGCAACTGCGAAGTCGTCCCTCACTGTGCCCCAGCCGGCGGCGGCGGCCACGATCCTGACGGCGGCGGCGGCCGACGGCGGAAGCTCCAACCATGGAGCCAACGGGAGGGCCGGCGGCGGCGGCGGTCGCGGCGGCCGAGGCCACGCGAACGCCCACGCCTGCGGTGCCTCACAGGGCGGCTACGACGCCCGCCAGAAGATTGAGGAGCTGCGGCGGAAGAAGTCGACCACTGCATGCGACAACGACGGCTTCCTCGCCTTCTCACCTCGACTTCGCAACTTGCTCCTCCCGGACAAGTTCAAGCCTTTGGGGATCACCAAGTACGACGCGAAGCAGGACCCCATCCAGTGGCTCAGGTGCTACGCCCTCTCTATCGAGAACGCTGACGGCAACAACGACACCAAGTGCCTCTACTTCCCCTTCTGCCTGGACCAGGCTCCACTCACATGGCTCGAGTCGCTGGACAAGCACTCAATCGACAAGTGGAACCAGCTGAAGGAGCAGTTCACCAGCAACTTCGCGGGCGCCATGGGCCGATCGGGTACTGGCATGGACCTGGCCATGGTCAAGCAGGAACAAGGCGAGACCCTTCGCAAGTACATGCGCTGCTTCTTCGACAAGCGCGCTACCGTCGTCGACGTCACCGACAAGGAGGTCATCGACCTCTTCCAAGACGGCCTCCGCCACCGCCGCACCTTCGAAGACTTCGGTCGTCGCCGCCCCAAGTCCATCCCCCACCTCAAGGACATGATCACGTCCTGGGTGGATGAAGAAGACAAGGCCAACGCCAAGTACGACGCCAAGTTTCCCCTTGTCCGCCATGACCTTGGGGGTTTTTCTGGAAGAGGAGGACGAGGGGACGTGAAATGATGGAAGTGTATGCGAATGGATTTGCAGAGCACCAGAGGGGTTATTTTATTAGCAGTGAGAGTGCATCGGGAGTGATGACTGGCTGGCGTGCATTGATGGGAATACCAAACGACGGAGCTTTTTCCCTGGATGCGAAGGGTTTTTCATTGAACAGTGCTCATGACTCCCGAATAAGGATTTTCTGCAGATTCTACGCCAAGGGGCAAGAGTTTGTGCGTATTCGGCTAGAGTAAAAGTTCCCGAATGCGTTCAAGATAGTGAAGATTCGTATGCACAAATTAAAGAAATCATCACAAGACAAATACGAAAGATAAATTTCATCTTTATTGCCGAAATTCCATAACCCCTAGTACAAACTAATCAAACAGCATCTTCATGACAGACTGGGGGTGGATGGAATTGGCAATGGTGATGCCGTGGCCGTCGAGGCGCTCTAGAGTGGCCTCGATGTCGTCGACGTCCTCCGGCGTGCCACCGTAGAAGCCGCGCGGCCGCGTAGAGTAGTTGTTGACGGATAAAAGACGTATCCCTCTACGATCCGCAAGCGTACGGACCCCACACCTTTTTCACCATGGGATTCCCAAGGTTCTTGTCAATCCGCGGAGCAAGGGGATTACAACCGTTTAATCTACAACGACACACTAGTTACTAAAACCCTAACTATTATTATACTAGAAAATAACTAAATTACACTAGAGAGAACGATAAACGATCAAGGTAGGAGATACTCGCCCATGGGTCTACGATCATGCAATCAATTAAAGACATTAAACCAATCTAATCTATCAGGGGTTGTGATCACGGTTTCGCCCTTTCCCTCCTCTCGTACTGTCACTACGCGAGGGTATTCATGACTAGACCTATGATGGACACGGCGTATTGAATTGATCCAAGGAAGCATTGGGGCCCTACTCCCTTTACGGTAAGGTAGCTATCCTTAAGCATTAAAGTATATTCAACACAGGATGATAGATAGATAATCCGACAAAGTATGATTAGATCTTACGATCGATTACAACCCATAGACGAACAAGGAGATTACCCCATCAAGGTGCTGATCATGGCACCGTTGATCATGGTTTCCTTTCCGACGGTGTCTTCCTTCTTCTCCACGTGAGGGTGCTTCCTTCGAGGTGGTTGATCTCCCTCCGGAGATCCTCCTCCTCTCTCTCTAGCTTGTGGATGGCCTCCTGGTGCGAATGGCTCTCCCCTTTGTCGAATGGCGGCGCCCAGGCTTTTAGGGTTCAAGATCCTTCGGGTGCAAGGAAAACGGGACCGAACCGGCCACCGGAGTGGGCTGGGCCGGCCGGCCTGGGCCGATCGGCCTGGGCCCACCTCGGCCCGGTTCGTTCGCCCCTTTGCTCCCGTGGGTCCTCATGTAATTATTCACTTTGACCCCTCCACTTGCATGATTTTGACGATGTCATCCTCGCGTCCAAGATGGAGGTTCTCCGCGCATGAAGTTCGGTCTTTTACGCTTCAATCCCCGGGGGTGTTCCTCGTAACACTTCGGTCCTTGCCACCATTGGAAGTGATTTCATCAAGCTCATGAACACGAACAAGACTCCGTAAATGCTCCTTTGAACTTGTTGCGAATCCGTCCTTTATGTCCATGTTTTCCTACATAAACACAACACTTCCAAATGCATGCACATAGATGAACTTGTTATATGATTAGTGTGCCTAGTGGCGGGTTGGTTCCATAATCAAATCCAAACCAAAGTGTAATGAACATGCTTGGTGTACCAAAATACACCGTCAACATCTCCCCCACGCTTAGCTCTTGCTCGTCCTCGAGCAAGTACTCGTAAAATAACTTTGTCCAAGGTGTTGTAATCATGTACCACTTATCCTTCTTCACAAGTTAGTGAATCCTTTCATCTTTAATACATAAACACAAAGTAATGATCATCAAACATAAACATGGGCGTTTAGACTTTTTACCACGTCAAGATTTACCCCACAACTCAAACTCTTCACTTAAAGTCTTCAATTTCAGCCATACTTACTTCTTTGCTTCCATCGGAGGGTTTTTATGATTTTAAAAAAACAAAATTCCTGCAACAAGTATTAGACAAAAACCTTTCTCCAAGCTCTCGCAAGTCACTCATATGAGGTGGCTATCCTAAAGCAATTTTATAAAACTCTCACCTCCCATAAGTCTCTAATATATCATGTAAAGTGGAGCTATAGGTAGGGCTAGCGCGATCAACACAAGTATCGTCAAACTAAGAACTTCCTCTAATGGTTGTCTACCTTTCAAAGTCAATGATCATGAGAATTAACCATATGTAGGGATATCAAGGATGAGAAGGTTTAGAATGGTGCACATGTGCAAGGGCAAAAGAAAATTATGACTACGAGGCACCGATGACGTCCTCGTTGTCGGATTGCACATGGTTGGAAAAAGAATGAAAGTTTCGTCTCTCAACAACGTAACATCTTTCCTTACACTTTATTTTTCTTTTCTTTCACTTGATTCATCCCTCTCATATCTTTATTGCTACCTCCTCTTTTCTCTTTATCTCTTTCTTTCATTCTTTCATTCTCATATTATTATTTTTTTCTTTCTTTACTTTTCTACATTTTTTTTCTTTCTTTCTTTCTTTTCCATACTCATACTTTTCTCTTTATTTTTCCCCCTCTTGAAAACTTTTCAAAGCTCTCAACTCCCCTCTTTCTTGCATGCATACAATCTGAAATTTTAAGTAAATCATGCTAGAGACGAGACTAAACTTTTGAAAGTAGGTTGTGTTCAAGGCATGCGATGTACAAAAGAGATGTATAGGGTTGGGTATGGAATTCGGCGATGTACGGGACTTCCAATGTGAAAGTCACGTTACCGAATGTATGACGAGGCTAGCAACAAAAGATAAGCACAAGAACATGATCATTGCTCGAAATTAAAACTCCCAAGAGAGAAGGATCCTAGACTAACTCATCATGCTAATCACACTTATGGTGGAGCAAAAAAAATAAATTGGCTTTGTATAGGATTTTTTTCTTACTCTCAACTTGGAAAAAGAGGTTTTGCTAACCTTTATTACAAGGCTTTTTAGATAATTTTCAGAACTGAAATCCTCCAACTTTTCGCATTGAACATAGCACAACTAACATGTGAAGCTCAAGATCGAAGTGTGGTATGGGTACTTTTAGTAGTAGCAATTCCACTAAGCACCACAGTAAACGTTTTTCAAACCACACACTTACGTTCATATATCAAGAATTAAAGATAAACAAACAAGTGAATAAAGATAAGCATCACACAAGACACAAAAATATATAAAGACTCTTTTTATTTGATTTTCTTTGACTCAACACTAATTTAAGACACTTTCAAACTTGCAAAAATTTAAACACACACTCGAAAACTAAGACTCTTTATACTCTAAGACTCTCGCTCGAAGATTAAATCGAACCTAAACTTGAAACTCAAAAGCTAAGGCTAGGTAGCTAGCTCTCCTCCACGCTAAAAACATACGACGTCCTCGTCGTATCTTACAAAAATCCTAAGGGGAAAACTAGACCTAGTGGTACTTCAAGCAAGTATAGCACCACTTGCCTCTTATGTTTCCAACCATGCCAAAAAGTTTGCGCACGTTATGGTTAGGGAACTTGTAGTCGTCTTCGACTACGCGCTCCAAGTCCTCCATAGACTGCTTCATCGCTTTCATGACTTGGACACATTCGTCGACTGACGTGTAGAGATCCGTGATGGATTGACGGCAAACTCGACAACACATCAGATGCAATCCTAAGGGGTCGTCGTCGCCATTATCTCCACCGTCGTTCCCGCCGTCGTCGGCACCTCCATTGTCGTCACCGCCGCCGCCGTCGTTGCCATCGCCATTGGGAGTCCTCTCCTTAGGCTGCTCGTCTCAAATGTAGAGATCGTTATCTTCGACATGATTGCGAGATGCAAGAGCTCCGGTCGGGACACGTCCTCCATGGATTCGAGCGGTCCTTTTAACGGGTAGCTTGAGCTCGCATCGCATTGCCTCCTCCATCGATGGCTCCTTGGCTTCTAGCTTCAACTCTAAGCTTCTTGGGGACACAATGGCTGCTGCAAGGGTGCAAAATATTGCTTGAAGGGGTTGATTCCCGAGCTCCCAATTTGGCCAAATAAATAGTCCAGAGAGGGAAGCCCTGAGAACCACATTTTCCTTTTTTAAACTTCCCTTAAAATTTTCTGACCAAAGAAGAAAGTCGAAAAGGAACAATTCGGGCAAAAAACGGGGACGATAGCCGCCGGGACCCACCTGGGCCGGTCGGCCTGGGCCGGCCGGCCCACCCTGTCTCGGGGGCCGGGCCGGTCCAGTTTTTTGTGCACCGCCCTTTTTTCACCTCCTTAGCCCATGGGAAAAAAGTTGGCCCAGTAAATCTCCGCGAGAAACTCCAGAACACTAAAAGAAAAACTATTTACAGAAATTCATGCCTTGTTTTTCGTCCTAGGCGGGACGTTCGGGCTCTTCCTCCATGGTGAAGACATCAACACGGTGAAGGGGCACAACGTCGGGTTGGTAGTAAATCTTAAGCCGCTGACCATTCACCACAAATTGATCACCGTTTATATCCATAATGGTTACCGCTCCGTTGGAGAGCACCGAATGCACAACATAAGGTCCGTCCCACTTGCTTTGCAATTTCCGCTTTCCAAAGGTTTTAAACCTCGAATTGTAGAGGATGACCTTATCTCCTTCTTTAAATTCTTTCTTTTTCAATCTTTTATCGTACCACCTTTTGATTCTCTCTTTGTATATGCTTGCATTTTCATATGCTTTCAACCTCAACTCCTCTAGCTCGCTTATTTGGATCCTTCGCTTCACCACCGCGGCATCGAGATCGAGGTTCATCTCTTTAATCGCCCAATAGGCTTTATGTTCCAACTCAACCGGAAGGTGGCAAGCTTTTCCATAGACGAATTGATAAGGGGTCATACCTATCGGTGTTTTGAACACCGTTCGATAAACCCATAAAGCTCCGTCTAATTTCTTTGACCAATCCTTGCCTTCCTTCTCTATAGTTTTGTTGAGGATGCTTTTTAATTGCCTATTTGACGTTTCCGCTTGTCCGTTGGTTTGTGGGTGATAGGCCGTAGAGACCCTATGTTCAATTCCAACTTGGACAAGCACTTTTTGAAAATTTTCCCGGTGAAGTGAGTTCCTCCATCACTTATCAAGATTCTCGGTGTACCGAAACGAGGAAAAATCACGTTCTTGATCATAGTAATGGACTCCTCCATGGAAGATTTACAACATGGTATAGCCTCTACCCACTTGGATACATAATCAACCATGACTAGGATATACTCAAATCCAAATGAGTTTTTAAAAGGCCCCATGAAGTCTATACCCCATACATCGAATATGTCGATTTGTAAGTTGTACTTCAAAGGCGTAGAATTTCTTTGAGAGATGTTTCCAGTTCTTTGGCATTCGGGGCATGATGCAACATATCTTTTAGTATCTTCATGCATCTCCGGCCGAAAGAATCCGCTCGACCATACTTTTGCTTGGGTTCGAAAATGGCTATAGTGTCCACCGTACTCCGCCGAGTGGCACTTTCTCAAAATCTCAACCCTCTCTTTTCTTGGCACACATCTTCTCATCACTCCATCATTGCCAAGTTTGAAGAGTATGGTGGATCCCAAAAGTATTTCCTACTTTCGGAGATTATCTTCTTTTGAGAGTTTTTGTCTAGATGATCGAGGGGCATCTTTTGAATTGCTCGAATGATATTGATCATCCAATTATCCTTATCAAGCACTCGATAGAGGTGGTCATCTCTCATCTTATCTTCGATGGGCTCTTTATCATCATGTCCACGATTCATCCTAGACAAATGATTGGCCACAACATTTTCCACCCCCTTTTTATCACAAATTTCAACATCAAACTCTTGGAGAAGAAGGATCCAATGAATCAAGCGTGGTTTAGCTTCCTTCTTAGCCAAGAGATACTTGATGGCTGCGTGATCGGTGTAAACAATGACCTTCGAGTTCACGATGTAAGATCTGAATTTTTCGAAAGCGAATACCACTGCTAGCAACTCTTTTTCCGTAGTGGCATAATTTAATTGCGCCTCACTAAGAGTTTTGCTAGCATAGTAAACGGCGTGAACTCGGCCTTCCTTTCTTTGACCTAAAACCGCGCCTACGGTGTAGTCACTTGCGTCACACATGATCTTGAAAGGTTGGCTCCAATCCGGAGGTTGGATGATGGGAGCACTCACCAACGAACTTTTCAAGGTCCGGAATGCTGCTAGGCACTTCTCATCAAAGTCGAAAGCCACATCCTTTTGAAGAAGATGCGTTAAAGGCTTAGTGATCTTTGAGAAGTCCTTAATAAATCTTCTATAGAATTCGGCATGGCCTAGAAAGCTCCTTAAAGACTTAACATCCGTAGGAGGTGGGAGTTGCTCAACCGTCTCTACCTTAGCCTTGTCCACTTCAATTCCTCTCTCGGATATAACATGTCCGAGCACTATGCCTTGCTTTACCATGAAGTGGCATTTTTCCCAATTTAACACCAAGTCTACCTCCGCACACCTCGTGAGGACCTTTTCCAAGTTTGCCAAGCAATCCATGAATGTCTTCCCATAAACGGAAAAATCATCCATGAACACCTCGACAATTTCCTCGATGAATTCCGAAAATACGGCCATCATGCAACGTTGAAAAGAGGTCGGAGTGTTGCATAGACCGAAGGGCATCCTTCTATATGCAAACGTTTCGTAAGGGCATGTAAACGTTGTTTTGTGTTGATCGTCCGGGTGAATGGGAATTCGCATGAACCCCGAGTACCCATCGAGAAAGCAAAAATAAGTGTGGTTTGCTAATCTCTCGAGCATCTCGTCGATGAACGGTAGGGGAAGTGATCTTTCTTCGTCGCTTTATTAAGCTTACGATAATCAATACACATCCACCACCTGGTCACGGTTTTTTGCGGTATCAATTCGTTCTTCTCATTCTTCACGGTCAAACCTCCTTTCTTTGGTACACAATGTACCGGGCTCACCCATTCGCTATGCGGAACCGGGTAGATGATTTCGGCATCAAGTAGCTTGATGACCTCTTTCTTTACTACCTCTCACATGGCATGAGTTAGCCTCCTTTGGTGGTCCACTACGGGCTTACATTGGTCTTCCATTGGTATACGATGAGTGCAAAAGGCTGGGCTAATACCTTTGAGATCATTGATCGAATATCCAATCACCTTCCTATGCTTTTTCAATAAAATCAGCAACGCCTCATTTTCTTCGGGACTCAATTCGTCGCTCACGATGACTGGATAGGTCTTGTGGGGGCCCAAAAATTCATACTTTAATCCTTTGGGCAAAGGTTTAAGGTCTACCTCAGGCGCTTGTGGCTCCTCGGGTTTAATTTCTCCTATGTCTTCGAATTTTCCTTCCTCCACGCTTCCATCATGTGGCTCTAAGCCTTTTGTTGCTTCTTCTAGTTCTTCATCTTGTTGATCACTAATTTGATTTTCCATCGCTCTTTGCAGCGGGTCTCTAAGGGTTTCAACAAAACAAAGGCTATCTATCTCTTCTACTTCTTCATCTTCGGGAGGAATGGGTGTAAGGTGTTTAGAAGCACGAAGAAAATTATATGTGTACTTTGTTCCATTAAGGTTCATTGTTACTTTGCCTTCTCCAGCATCTAATACGGCATCAACCAACTTAAGAAAGGGCCTACCTAGGATTATGTGATCATGATTACTATGGTAAGCATCAATAACAAAGAAATCGGTTGGTATATAGTTTCTAGAGATTTTTACTTTCATGTTGCAAGCAATACCTAGAGGTTTGATAGTTCTACCATCTCCCATAATTAATTTCGTTGATGTTGGGGCTAAGTCTAGGTTGTGGTATTGAACTTTATCGTAAATTTTAGAAGATAGAACACTTACTTGGGCTCCGATGTCGCATAAAGCTTTGCATTGAACTCCGTTGATCTCGCAACTCAAGTGCGGCGTCATCTTCTCTTCTTCTTCGGATCCGATCGAATAAATTTCAGCAAGGCGAGCGTATGGTGATGCTTCGGGCTTGATCCCCATGATTCTCTTCACCTCGGCAATATGTTCCGGATCCACCACGTCATCTCCAAAGAGCTTTTGAAAAATCTCACCGGTGGTTTCGAGGTCGTATGAATTTTCAGCTTTCTTCTCCGGTGGGAAATCCACTTCCAATGCTCTCGCCATTCCCTTTTGATTAGGGAACGGTCTTCTCTTGTCGAATACTTCTTCGTAATTGATAGGAACCCAATCCATTGGTTTGAACTCCCTTAGTGGCTTCGCGCTTGACATGCTTCTCTTGTTTGTCTCATTTGGTATGGCGAAGTCGATGCTCGGGGGTAGTTCTTGACTTGATGTGTTCTTCTCCAAGCTTTTCTGCGATTGGTTCCTCTTCTGTGACTTCCGGGGTTGCCTCTTTAGAAAATTCAGCACACTTCTTCTTCCTCGAGTTGTATTCCGGCTCTTCCGCAAGTCTTGTTTCCCAATCTCTTCGCATGGCATCCACTTTACTAATTTTTTGTAGAAGTTGGGCGGCTTCCGTGAGTGTTTTCTCCATGGGATTCCCACTTGCACACATTTTGACGTGTTGCATGCAACTAGGGGTTATGGAAAAGAAAAATGTATGCAAGAGTACGTCACCGGTGAAGCCGAGTTTTGGTCCTTGTTCGATTAACCCATTAACCTATCCCAGGCTTGGTCTATCCCTTCCTCTTCTCCTTGCATGAAATTGATCACTTGCCTCCTTAGATGTTGAACCTTGCTAATTGGAATGAACTTCTCGCAAAACTTCTTTGTCAACTTGTTCCAATTGCCTTCAACTTCAAAGGACGCAAACGAGTACCATGTCTTTGCATTGCCGGCAAGTGAGTAGGGAAAGAGATTCCATTTGAACCATTCATCGGGAACTCCTTCTTGGCGCACCGTGTTGCATATCGTTGTGAAATTCCTTATGTGTCTATATGGGTTCTCCGTAACCATCCCTTCGAACGGGTTTGCCGCCACCATCTCGATGATCTTGGATTTAATCTCATACTTGGTCGCTTCGAGCTTCGAATCCGACTCTTGTACTTTTATGTCTTCACATCGAGGGCTAGCATAATCCCTTAGTGATTTCTCCGGTTCTTCCATGGGTTGATTAACGAACGCCATCTAGACAATAAGATGAAAACAAAAACAAAAATGAAACAAGTGTTTTTCTAGATAATATATGTTAGATATAGCAAACGAAAGATAAACTAAAATATAAAACTAAGTTAGATGCAAATCAAACGATGTAAACTAGCTTGCTCCCTGGCAACGGCGCCAGAAAAAGGGGCTTGTTGACGGATAAAAGACGTATCCCTCTACGATCCGCAAGCGTACGGACCCCACACCTTTTTCACAACGGGATTCCCAAGGTTCTTGTCAATCCGCGGAGCAAGGGGATTACAAGCGTTTAATCTACAACGACACACTAGTTACTAAAACCCTAACTATTATTATACTAGAAAACAACTAAATTACACTAGAGAGAATGATAAACGATCAAGGTAGGAGACACTCTCCCATGGGTCTACGATCATGCAATCAATTAAAGACATGAAACCAATCTAATCTATCGGGGGTTATGACCACGGTTTCGCCCTTTCCCTCCTCTCATACTGTCACTACGCGAAGGTATTCATGACTAGATCTATGATGGACACGACGTATTGAATTGATCCAAGGAAGCATTGGGGCCCTACTCCCTTTACGGTGAGGTAGCTATCCTTAAGCATTAAAGTATATTCAACACAAGATGATAGATAGATAATCTGACAAAGTATGATTACATCTTACGATCGATTACAACCCATGGATGAACAAGGAGATTACCCCATCAAGGTGCTGATCATGGCACCGTTGATCATGGTTTCCTTTCCGACGGTGTCTTCCTTCTTCTCCATGTGAGGGCGCTTCCTTCGAGGTGGTTGATCTCCCTCCAGAGATCCTTCTCCTCTCTCTCTAGCTTGTGGATGGCCTCCTGGTGCGAATGGCTCTCCCCTCTATCGAATGGCGGCGCCCAGGCTTTTAGGGTTCAAGATCCTTCGGGTGCAAGGAAAACGGGACCGAACCAGCCACCGGAGTGGGCTGGGCTGGCCGGCCTGGGCCCACCGGCCTGGGCCCACCTCGGCCTGGTTCGGTTGCCCCTTTGTTCCCGAGGGTCCTCATGTAATTATGCACTTTGACCCCTCCACTTGCATGATTTTGACGATGTCATCCTTGCGTCCAAGATGGGTGTTCCTCGTAACACTTCGGTCCTTACCACCATTGGAAGTGATTTCATCAAGCTTATGAACACGAACAAGACTCCGTAAATGCTCCTTTGAACTTGTTGCGAATCCATGTTTTCCTACATAAACACAACACTTCCAAATGCATGCTCATAGATGAACTTGTTATATGATTAGTGTGCCTAGTGGCGGGCTAGTTCCATAATCAAATCCAAACCAAAGTGTAATGAACATGCTAGGTGTACCAAAATACACCGTCAACAGTAGTCGACGCTGGTGTGCGTCGCCATGGTGGCCTGGCCCAAGGTGGTACCCAAGCGGACGCCGTGAAGGGCTACTTCATCGACGCGGTCTTCTACTGCGCCAAGGCGGGCTTCCGGTGTGTCTTCGGGAGCGTTCACCTTGTCCGCCAGCTTCTCAACCAGCGCCTTCAGCCGATTGAGCTCGGCGTCGCGATCTCCAAAAATCATAGAGCAATTATGGTTAGTTCAAGATTAAGTTGAGACTGAGGAGGTTACAGGATTCACCGTCAATGGCCTCCAGCAGCTGCTTGCGCTGATGCTCCCACTCGAGCTCGGCGATACTGGCTTCTTTGGAGATGATCTCCAACTCATGTCGGGTTGCATCGTCTTCCTTCTTGAACCTGCGGGCGTCGCGATCATTGTAGCTCGAGCTGGAAGAGTGGGAGCGGCCAGACGATCCTGAGGAATCGCCCGCCATGGCCGGAGTTGTGGCTGGTGCAGGGGCGGGATTCCACCGGATGAGCCTGAAAACATAAAGAGGATCGTCGGGATCTAAAAAGAGCTGTGAAGAAGCCAACGATCACCACCTCCGGCGAGCGTCGGCACGGCTCCCTTCGGCCTCGTCGTTGGCCCGACGCCTATTGCTATTGTTTGCCATGGAGCTCTTGGGAGTACTAGTACTAGAGAGAAAAAGGCTTGGATTGGCAAAGGCTTGGAAGATAGAGGGCTTGGTGAAAGGCTAGGGGCACCCGAGTTTCTTATTTATGGAGCTGGCGAAGAGATCGTGGCCGGAGATCGTGGCGCATATCCCAAGAAATTTGGGAAGTGGAAAGACTCTCTCAACCGAACCATCGTCGGGTCGTTTGCGATTCAAGTTGAGTCATATTCGGTTTGACTGGTTGAAATCCGGCTGTGTTGCGGTCGGGTTGTTTTTCGGGTCTGACATTGTTTTGTCAGAGTTGTCGAATGAATCGTCCAGAGATTGCTCGTCAAAATAAGGAAAGACAAATATGGGAAAATAAAGACTGATGAGGAGCAAAATTACAGAAATGATAAGGCATTCGGCTACAAATTGTTTGATACAATCATACACCCAAGTACTTTGAGATTGCATTGGAGGCATCTGATATCATTTTATTGATATTCTCCAACAATCTTTGATTAGCTTCTTGGGTTTTAGACAAAGTTGAGAGCTTTGTCTTGAGCTGCTTTCCTGCGATCATGGCTGTTGTGACTTCTTTTCGTATTTTCTCCATTGATTTAGGAAGTTCATCCATCTTCTTTTCATCAGCCTCGATCTCAGCTGTCAGGGTTCTCAGCTCAGCTTCCAATTCAGCTTTTCTGACTTTCTTCAACTCAAGTTCAGACTGCAATTTGGTTAGCAGTTCCTTATGATTCTACATTTGGATATGCAAATCTTTCATGGATTGCTTGTTTGCAGCTTGCTTTTGTTCCAAAGCTGGTTGGGAGGATAGGTTCTTCAAAGCCTGTTTTACTGCTACAAAGTGATCATCCAGCTTGGAAATAGGTTCTAGGGAAGGCTTAATGTCAGCCGGGAGATCTTGGTCGATGAGTTCAAGTGCTTCTCTTAGAAGATTAACATCCTTGACTTGGTCTTGGACATCCCTTTGCAGCAGAGAAAAGATTTCCTTCAACTTTGCCTGATTTTTCTCTAATAGAGACTGACTGGAAGATGCTTCATCCCCTTTTTCGGCAATCAAATCATCCACAGCAAAGGAGTAAATTGGTGATGATACAGTTTCCTCCTGAAAAGAGGTTCTTGCCGAATTAGTGATGATTTATTGAATAGAAAAATAGAAAGATGGGCGTTCATGCTTACATTATTTCTGACTTCCTGAGTTGGGGAAGGAAGTCTTTCAGGCTCGAGGAAGGGCTCTTGGATGTCTGGTTGAGAAGAAGCTTGAGGAGTCCCTGGTAAAGCTGAAGCTTCTGGCTGAGAAGAAGCTGGAGGAGTCCTTGGTAAGGCTGAAGCTTCTAGCTGAGGAGAAGCTGGATGCATCCTTGGTGAGGCTGAAGCTTCTGCTTGAGGAGAGGATGGCTGGATCCTTGGTGAGGTTGGATTTGAATCATGTTGAGGAGAAGAGCTCCCAACAGTTTGGTTCACCAAAGTTTCCTCTACAACTAATAAGTAGAGGATAAGTGCCAATGAAAAGAAAATGATCGGAAAATAAGATGATGAAAATTTTACTAGTAGATGAGGCATTGGCAGATTCTGTTATGACCAATGGTTGTTGTGGTCTGAAATCACACAAGAAAAGGATGATCAGGATAAAAGAGTGGCTTTATGTTCAGAAAGGAAAGGGTTCTAACCTGAATGAGGAGTTTTTTAGTTGTTCTTTTCCTCTTGGCAGCTGAAGGAGCAACCAGAGATGAAGCTTTCCTTTTGTCAGAGGCTGAACTGGTGAGAGTTGGATCTAGTGTGGCATATCTGGACATCAGTTGAGCCAGGGTGGGAGATTGATACCCCAAGGTAGAGATTGGGCCCTCAATATTATAGGAGATTGTCTTGGCAAGTGGGGCATGTAATATATCCTGCAGAAAATGACAATGTCCTGATCAGTAAAGAGGGGCATGATTGAAAAAGAGGGAAATAAGTATATTACCTCTGAAGTTGGATGAAAGTCAGGCATTAGTTCAAGCAAGAGAGGATGTACTGGCACATTAAAGATATGATCATGAAGTTCTTGCCACCAAGGAATGAAAGAAGGGTGAGTGATTGCTATTATCACAAAAGGCCTGGGTGCATAAACAGTTGTGCTGCACTTGTACTCGAAGACCCTTTTTGCTTGCATGGATTCCTTGATATCCCCTCTGGGCTTGAGGAATTCATGAAGGAATAGCCTTGGGGGCACTTGGCCGCATCCTAGTTGTCTGGCCATCGTGTTTGGCTGATAGTACTCAAAGGTACTCTGAATTTGCCTTCCTCCACAAAATTCTGCTAGTAGGATACATGGATGAATGAAGGCATTGAAATTTGCTATATAGATTGAACATCATTACATCCAGCTTCAAAACTAAACTCACAAGGAAGAGTCAAGTTGTCATTATCCAAATATGGAAGCCAAAGAGGATTGGCAAAGCCTCTGAAAATAGTTCAAAAAGTTGGCTAATGCTTTGGTTGATGGACACAGTGGAGGCAGCTTCTCCAAAAGTTTGGCAACCTTTGGTGCTCTGGGTTTCCCCTTCCTTGTAATTGGTTGAAGGGAAGTGTCGATTGTTGAGGTCAACAGCATCAATCTGGTGCATATATAATTGCAGCCACATCTGAACAAACCACCAAGGGCCATTGACACACGAAATCTTTTGGTTGGTGTGCATCAGGTAGGTGATCTGATGATGCATATGGTAGACACTTCCTAGGAGGTACTTCCCGAGGGGAATAGAGGTACCAGCAGCCAGATCCTCAGTCATTACGATGTGGTTCAGGGTTGGCTCATTGGCTTTGCCACAAAAGATGAATCTGCATAGCCACATGTTCAGAAAAGCTCTGTATTCAACATCAGACAAAGGGACATCAGACATGTAGTTTTGGATATATCTCTTATATCCAACCCCTGTTCTTACTCTAGTCTGCCTGGAGGAGCCCTTGTACTTGTGTGGATACACAGTTCCTGTGACTCCAAGGCCGGTTATCATATATACATCGGCCAAAGTGGGGGACATTGGCCCATGGCCAAAAAGAAAGGCATTAGCGCCATTCGACCAAAAATGGCAGGCTGCAATCAAAAGGATTTCATTTTTGAGTGTTTCAGCTAGAGACAACTCTAAACAATGAGCAATACGAAGGTTGTACCAATTGCTTGTCTTGGCGCTGTCATCATCAAGCATCCTCTTGTACCAATTTTTCCAGCCTGTAATTGGGGGCAAAGGCCAGTTCTTGAAAGCATCCTGCCACTCATGGGGTTTCGACAATGATGTCTTGAAGGGAATCCTCTGGGATTCGACTGCGATGAACTCAGAAGGGTCGGAGATTCCCATGGGCCCAAGGAAATAAGACGGTGATTGATCCTCGACGGGAATCAAGATTTCGGCGGCTAGAGCCTATCAAGAACAAGAGAGGGCAAGAGAAAAAATTTAAGACGAAATTCGAGAAAAGTAATACCGAATGGGCCTGAGGAGGATGAGATTTACCTGAAGAGCTTGGTTTTGGTTCGCCATTTGAAGGTTGTAGCTTGAAAGGTTGATGAACTAGGGTTTGGATCTGGGCGAAAACTCCAACGGTTTGAAGGAGGAAAGAACGGGTGTTGAACAGATTCGGCCTGGAGACGTTGAGCATTTATGGTCAATTCCGGAATAAAATCACCTTTTATCCCGTAATTGAAGGGGTATATGTTAACACCAAAAATTGGTACAGGGAAGAGACTAACCTGTGGGCCAAGTTTGGTAGGAAAATACCATTCGGCAAGAGGTTTTCCTCAAAGCATTGGGTAAAGGCGCTTGTGGTCGGGAGTGCATTATCATTCGGCAGAAGAGCTGTTTCACGCTTGGGAGAGGAAGCATTCGGGAATGTGTGATGACGTGGCTTGAACATAAAGAAGGGACGAATTGATGACGGGTGCGAGATGGACATTGGCGCCGGGGCATTAAGTTTAGGCAATAAATGTTGTAATCGTGGTCGACTAGGAGTCGTGTTAGAACAAGGGTATAAATATGAACCTTTAGTGTTTGTGATGGGGAATCGAATAATTTCACAACAAACCGGCCAAATTTTGAGTCCTTTAGTCGAGTCGTCGAGTTCTTCGAGAGGAGCCATCGATCCATAGACCTCCGTAAGTACCGGCAACCTTGTATCATGTCTAGTATCATGCGATGGATTTAGACCGTGATGCAAGTAGTCTTGTTACCATGCTTAGTATCATGCGGTGGATTTAAGCTTGGTTCAAGAGGGCTTTCTTGTTAGATCACGAGCCATGCGGTAGGCTAAGATCTAGCTTGGAGCTAGTTATCAGCTCTATTAGATTTGGCAAGATCTAATAGATTCATTAAGTTACCATGTGTTGCTTTGAATTTTGCTCTTATGTTTAATTCATGTAACACTCTTATTTCCCAATTTAGATTGACTAGATTCGGCTCTATCTTGTGATGCATGCTTAAATCCTTAACTCAATGTGATGCATGGGTCATGTGCTCTTTGATGGCCGAATTCGAATCAATCTAGATTTCCACGTGTTGCGGATTCAAGCGTGTTAATCTAGCATAGTTTGTTCCTTGTCCACGGAACCCGAATCGGCTGTACAACTGTATTCGGCAACTCTGTCACGAGTGAAACATGTTCATAAGTTTGTTTTAAATAATATATGCTTTTAACCTTCCATGTTTAGATTGTATCATGCGGTGGATTGATCTATTCTTGGTTGGTGGTGTGATTTCAAACAAGTCATATCATGCGGTGGATTAACTTGTTTGGTGTCACACTCGACGGGTTTGAAAGTACCTAGACATGCGGTAGACTAGTGCTTTTGACCTATGCATGCATGTTTACTGCAAATTTATAATCATGCTTCACCTTTATTTATTTTATTGTGATTTATCCTTGATAATCGGTCATGGTTACGTATTGCAATGTTGTCTAAATAAAGACCGATTTTTCATCACACTTACGTCATGCATTCGGCTATGCCCTATATACATGTTTTATCAGTTCCCGAATGATGTTCAGATTGCCAACAGATAGCTTGTTGTAGCTATATTGTCGTTTTGAGTGGCTTTGTAACCGTAAATACAGAACTGTCTGGTACCACCCGTCAAGTTCCAGGTTTTATCTAACTATTTTCATCCTTTGTCAGTTTCAGGGAAAATTGACTGGCATGCTTCGGATTCGGCAACATGTGTTAAGCCAGCTTGTTCGGCTTGCTGTGTGCTTGGCGTGAGGTGCTGATTTTACGTCAACAGAGACGTTTTGGCCGCAGAGTCTTCAGCACCGGATGATCCGACAAGCGTCGGAGCATAGTGTCAGAGAAGTTGTGTCAACGGTCATGTGTGGTGGATGCAACGCCTAGTAGTACCGGATGAACCGACGCTCGGAAAAACATAGCGTCGGATCATCCGACGATACAATTTTTAGCAGCTTTTAGCCAACGGCTTGTTTGATGCCTTGGGCTATTTATACCTCCTCCACTCACCCATTTGAGGTTGCTTGATTGTGTGAAAGTGCAGGAGAGTGCAAGACACCTAAAAGATCATCTCCAACCCATCCAAGTGCTTAATTGCTCATCCATAGACTTGCATATGCTTAGTTTATGTGCTTAGTGCTAGGCTTAGCTTAGAGCTGAGTGAGTGCAAGGTTGTGCCAACCTTGTGAGGTGATTCTTGAGTGAATCAAGGTGTAAAAGGTTCGCCGGAAGCCTTGGGGCCTATGTGGCTCACCGGCAATAGTGATCGACCCTCCGGCTTGGTGTGGAGCGACGAGGACACTTTGTGCAGGAATGTGGAGACCCCCTTGGTGGAGAAGCTACTTAGTGGAGGCGGCATCAAGGCGGCCAAGGAAGCTTGGTGTTGACAGTGAAAATCTGTCAACCTAGCCATGAGTTTACATTTGGTGTTGACATGAGTTTTATACTTTATCCATTGGTACTGACCCGCTTGGTATAACAAGTTCATTCGTGCATGTCGGTTTTGGAGTTTAGTGTTTATGCAGGGTTTTGACGTAGAAAGCAAGACTTCCAGGATAAGTTCATCAAGCACCTTGTGACAAGACCTTGAAGCCCTGTACAAGTCATGCAATGAAGCAAACTCGACTCCAAGAAGCCCAGGGACCAAACCCGAGAAGATGACAAACTCTGAGGACCTATCTAGAAAAGTGCCGAATCTTGCGGGACAAGGAGCTACGTCCAACTCAGAGAGAAACTGATGACAAGGGCTCACATGCAGAAGGGGGAGGATCTAGAAGACTCGGGAACCGACGCCACGTGAAGGAGGCAGGCAACTAGGCCTGGATGGGCCAAGGCCTGTCGGCCCAGGCAGGCCGGCCCAGCCCAGTTCAGAGCCCATTTGCCTCCCCCTTTGACCTAGCCGCCAATCGGGCTATTTATAGCCCCGGGGTCAAGAGCCACGCATCAATCAATTCGTCATCAGCCGCCGAGGAGCAGAGAAGAGAGGGACACCATCCCAGAGAGGAGAGGGTCGAGCTAGTTGACTAGGGTCTCCCTAGCCGATGTGGGAACCTTGCAAGGAAGACCACGTCGGAGTTCCCGGAGCTAGAAGCAAGATCAAGGTAGGATCCTAGTGGTGATCTTGTTCATATATCATTGTACTAGTTGATCTATCAAGTTGAATCCGATTCTTATTGACTAAGTGTTTCTCCGTAGTCTTCGTTTTCAATCGGCTTTGCTTATTTTAGATCTATTGTCGAGATAGATCACATAGGGTGTTCTTGTAGCCGCGGTGGCTAGAGGTGCACGCTTGATCTTCTGAAAGAACTCGACTTGTCCTCGGACTCGCCCTGGACTACCCGCATGAATAGGAGTACGTTGTGACATAACGGGAGCTCTGAAAGACGGGCGTTTTCGGAGTCGGACGGGAAACCACGGTTTAAAGAGGCTTCTAATGAGATTTGATTTGCTACTTCTTCTTTCGCTTGGAACTTCAACAAAAGGCTCAACCCGGTCTCTCTAGATTGGTTTATCTACCCCCTCTATCTTTGTTACCCCCGGTCTTTAGTAGATTAGATTCGTTCTTGTGTCGATTCTTAGATTAAATGCATTAGGGTTTTATCTATCGAAGATTGAAGTTACTTGGCATTACTAGATCATCTTTTGCGTCACACATTTGTTCCACGGTTCGATACCTTGGGTTCACCACTCGAGGGGAGAAGGGTCCCTTGACTACGACGGGAGATTTGTCCGCTTGCAAGTCTAAACGAACTTTGATACAACTATTAACCGTAAACAAGCCCCTTTTTCTGGCGCCGTTGCCGGGGAACAAGTGATCAAAATTTGATCTTTTATTGCTTTTTTGTGATTTTCAATTTTCTTTTAGTCTTTTCTTTTGCATCTACTAACTTTTGATCATCCTCCAAATCAATCTAATCTAGTTTGTCTAACCCTAGTTTTCTTATATTTGTTTTTACTTTTGTTTTTGTATTTTTTTGTTTATCGCTAACCCTAATAGAAGATGGACGGGTACCTCTCCAACAAACCCGATAATTTTGTGGATGATCCAGAAAAACTTTACAGGTTAAGGAGACGCGAAGCACATCAAGCTAAAAAGCTGGATTTTGTAGATTCGAAGTCGGAAGACAAAGGATCGAAGGAATCTCCGAAGAATCCACCACCTCAAAGTCCTCGGGAGAATCGACTTCCACCGATGGGAGATCAACCGCAAGAACGCAAGATCGGGGAGCTATGCACCCCGGACATCATCGACCTACCAATCTTAAACCTTGAAGAGATCGGAAGGCCGTTCGAGATCAAGACCTCAACAATCCGCATGGTGCAACATTCACCCTTCACCAGTAAAGAGGACCCAAACTTTCACCTCCAAGCGTTCATTCAACTATGTCAGACTTTCAATACGGATGGGGTGACTCAAGACCAAATGAGGGCAAGGCTTTTTCCGTTCTCACTACTTGGGAAGGCTTTGCAATGGTTCCACTCTCAACCGGCGGAGACGGTGCAAAATTGGAACGCGTTGATGAAGGCTTTCATGAAGGAATACTACTCGCCGGGTAAAACTCAAAGCTTGCGTAATAAGATTGCCAGTTTTTCTCAATACCCTGCGGAGACTATCTCGGAGGCATTTGAGCGTTTCAATTAGTACATTCGGGCGCTTCCACATCACAAGTTCCCGAAGGAAGGCCTCATGCAAAAGTTCTATGAAGGACTCACCATGGCGTCAAGGACGATCATTGATACATCGGCGGGAGGATCTATCATCGAGCTTACGCCGACCGAAGTTTTCACTCTATTCAAAAAGGTCGCGGATAATGACACATGGGCATCATCCGGACGCCTACTTCCGGTTCAACACATGGGGAACGTCAAAGGGATCTTGCAAGTGGAAGGAGAACATACTTGAAGGCAAGATCGATTCACTAATGAGGAGGTTAGAGAAGATGGAGATAGAAAAGAAAGAGGCTCAAGATTTGAAGGCTGCCGAAGCAAGATCCACATGCGAAGAATGCAGAGTATGGCCATGTCCACAAAGATTGTCTGGAGGAAGCCAAGGTGCTCGACTACATGAGGAAGGGAGAATTGCCGAACTTCCGCTACAGGCAAGGTAGACCTCAATTTAATGCAAGCTCATCCATTCCGAATTTGGTTCCACTTCATATACAATTGAAGGACTTCATGGATGAGCAAGCTAAGATCAACAAGAACACCGTCACCAAGTTCAAAGCCATAGATAAGGTGTTGGAGAACATTGATAGTAAAGTGACGGAGGTCGGAAGCTCCAACCATCAAGTACTCAACATGATGAAGATGCTCGAGACGCAAGTTGGACAACTCGCGGGGCGCCTCACTAATGATGAAGGGACGCTTCTGGGACAACCTAAAGGTCCCGAATCGGCAAAGGCTATTCAAACACGTTCGGGAAAGAAGACCGAAGATCCAGAACGTTCCGCGAGAGCAAGGAAGCTTAAGCTATCCGTTGGGACGGAGGAATTTGCTAAGGAGGAAGTTACGGGGATCGTCACCGAAGAGCCCGAGTTTGAGATGCCGGGAGAAGACACGAAGATACCACAACTCAAGCCACGCTACTTCCGAGGTAAACTTGATAATCACTTTGAGAAGTTTGTGGAGGCTGTGCGTAGACTTAGCATCAGCATTCCATTATTGGATGCCCTTCAAGTACCTACATATTCTCGTTACTTTAAAGACATACTTGCAAATAAATATGAGATAGCAACACTCGGGGTAGATCAGGTCAAGATGTCCGAGGAATGTAGTGCCACTATTGCTAATGGGCTAGAAAAGCAAAAGGACCCCGGATGCCCGACAATTCCATGTTCTGTTGGTTCATTCAATTTTGAGAAGGCATTACGCGACCTTGGAGCAAGTGTGAGCGTCATGCCAAGAGATGTGTTCGAGAAGCTACGCCTACCGTTGGAGCCTACGGGTATGTGCTTGGAGTTGGGTGACAACTCCATTCGCTATCCCTTGGGCATCACTGAAGATGTGCCCGTGAAGGTCGGACACCACTTCATCCCCATCGACTTCGTGGTGCTCGAGATGGGAGAGAGGGAGAAGCCGCCACTCATCCTTGGGAGGCCTTTCCTCAAGACCGTGGGAGCTACTATCGACGTTGGCAAGGGGGAGATCATGTTCGACATTAACGGAGAAAGGAGTTCCTTCAAGTTTCAACCACGCATCGTGGCATGCAATATGATTGAAGTTAAAAATGTTCCACCTCATCGTTGTGTTGTTAAGGAAGAACCAAGGAAGAAGGAAGGGCTGAAGAAGAAGAAAGAGCTGAAGAAGAAGGACGTGAAGAAAGTGAAGGAAGATGTTGCATCTGTCAAGACAAAGGAAGAAAAGCCGCCTGTGAAGACCAAAAAAATGACTAAGCCGAAAGACAAGCCCGTGCCCAAGAAGGTGCGGAAGTGGGTACCCAAGATTGCAATGCCCTCAAAGAGCATTGATCTGAAGTAATCAAGTAAAGAAGTCTAGCCATGAACTATAAACGAAGTGCTAGGAGGGAGACAACCTGTTTCGTCAAGTCAAGAATAAGCTACCGGGAGGACAACCCGATTCTAGGTTTTTCGAGTCTTTTTAACAATTTAGTTTTGAATTTCACTACGCAAAGACATTAGACTTAGAAGTGGTTGAACAATATTAGAGACATAATTCTTGGTTGAATATTTTGTTTGATCATAAACCCTTTACATGAACCCTCCTATGTGTTTGTTTGCTTCTTTTCGAGAAACCACAACCAAATAAATTCAGAACCAAACTCAGCCATTCATCCCATTGTGATGTTGTGGTTGACCTGATTTTCATGCTAAAACCACACGAGTAGAGCCACAACTTGTACCTAGGTGATAATTAAATTTCAGCACGTGGTAGGACTCACGTGAACCTAGAAACTAAACTTTTGGTTGGTTTAAAAATTTATATCCTTGGTTTATCTAGGATAAGAATTTTTCTAAGCCTCATTCAATTTTATTACATTCAAAATCTCTCTCATTTAGCCAAAATTAGAACCTAAACCTATGCCCCCATGATCAAGCCAGGAGAAGTTTGCTCTCAACCAATGAAGGCAAACTCTACCGGTGAGACCGATATCAACGTAGTCTGAAAATATTTTCGACTTACATTTGTTTTTAATGGTTTAAAAACTTCTCTAAATTTATGCTTGAGCTTTACCATAGCTCTGGAAATATTTTTAAAATTAGAGGAGTGCTTAGCCTTAAACATACTTAAAGGGAGGCAATCTGGTTAGAATTAATCATGCATGCACCATTGGATGCCCTTTCAACAACTTTCATCAAGACCACATGCAAAGGACAAGCATGGGTGGGCAGCAAGCATATCTTGGCAGGAAATTCATGGTGACATGTGAGGCAAGTGGAGCAAGGGAGCATGGACATGACTCAAAGCATGAAGCATCAAGTGGGAGGACCAATAATGCAAGAAAATGAGTGGACGAGAGCATTTGGGTGGTGCAACTCGTGGAGCACGTGGGAAAGGAAGTCATGGAGGAGAAATGATCATGCTATAAGAAAGCCGAGGCAGGGAGAAGCACGCGGCACCCTAGGCCGGTCGGCCCAGGCCGGCCGGCTTCCCATATAAAAGGAGCCCCCCGGCTCCCGTTTTCTGCAAGCAAGCATCCCTCTCATTCCTCTATTTGTGTGCTCAAGTTTTTGTGCCCAGAACCACCGTAGATATAGCCAACCTTCGCAATCTTGATAGCTCAAACAATTCACACCCTTAATCCACTCGAAGTCCACATTCCGAAGTAAGTTTTTAAGTGCCTAGTTGCCGGCTGCAACCCAGAATTTTAGTGGAGAGAAGAGTGCTGCAATCATGTGGAAGAAAACCACAAGTCTCTTCTCCAAGAAGAAGGGGTCATCGTCATCCAAGCCATCTTCGACGACATCTTCGAGGAGGCACTCGGTTTCTGAGTCTCCTCGGAGCATGTTGGAGGACGCAGCACCGCCAAGGAGGAACGACACTCTCCTCCTCAGTGGCATGAGAGCAACGAGGAGCACATCCATGAGGTTTACCGAACCTCAAGGGCGTACGGAGGAGCCGTCCGTCCCACCGCGACGATCGACCCGTTCATCCGCGCCACCTCCATACACTGCGTGGTACTCCACATATGGCTTCATCATATTGTCGGAGGAGGAGGAGAAGAAACTCTCTCGCCTTGAGAAGAGGCTTGTGGCAAATGTTGATTTCGACGAGCAAGCTCTCAACGCATTGGGTTTCAGCACGTACATATATTATATGTTGGGGCACCTTGGATGGGTGCAATTCTCCAATGGGGTGTCAGCAAACACCCATAAGGAGTTTGCCTTGGAAATCTTGATTACTATGGCGCCTATCCTTGATGAGGGGGTGCAAAGTTTATCATTCCGTTTGGAGGGAATCCAACAAGTGGTTCCCTACGAGTATATTAGGGTGCTACTTGGGTTCCAAAAGGGAGCTCCGAAGAAAGTTGACGTGTCGGATGGCATGTTGGGCGGGTTTTGGAATTTAATCTTCGGAGAAGCCCACCAACAACACAATTCCATCTGCAACACCATTATCCAAGTATTCCACTCTTGGATGTGCAAGAAGATTATGGGGAGGATGAGGGAGACGAAGGTGACCAACACAGAGTTAAATTGGCTCTACTTGGCTTTAATTTCCAAGCAGCCAATAGACCCCTCACACCTTATGATCAACCGATGGTGTTGCGAGGCAACATCGGGATCGGGAGATATTGGTTCGGGGTGCTACCTCTCTATGTTGGCCATCTCCTTAAGGCCGGGGATTACAAGGAATCCCGAACATCTTTTACGTGGGACTCCTCTCGGATTTGAGTTTTTGTGGAGATGAGAGATGAGGCTTTCATGTGGCCAAGGTGAACCTACCCCTTCTGGATCCAAGACTTAGGCTTTTCATTCAAGGGAGGGAAGATTGGTTGGAGGAGGGACTCCTTGTCCCGGTAAAGAAAAATAAAAGTGGAAGAATTGTGGAGGCATCTTCCTCCGTGCAAGCGGGTGGTGCACAACCAAACTATGTGCCACCATTCGGAGGAATTCCTACTCCACCAAATTATTACGGAGGGCCAACAATGCAAGCATGGGGGGAGTGGACCAGCCATGCCCCTACAAAATTATGTGGTTCCCAACATAAATTTTGCAGAGCCCTACGCACAATAACCCCAACCACAACAAAGCATGGCCATAATTGGAGGGTATGCTGCGAGAAACATGCAAAATGTCGCAGCCATCCAAACCAACGCGGCTCAACTTGGTGAAGGCAATGCAAATATTGCTTATGAGCTTGGGCGTCTTCACCTAGTACCACCGGAACAATTCGTTGGAGGGGATGTCCAAACCTACTATGAGCAAGGGTATAACTACCAAGATCATCAATACCAACCACCGGCGGAGGATTAAAAAGAAGGAGGAACTTTAGTTTTCTTTTCTTTAACCTTTTTCTGTAATTTTCAGCTTATGACTGCTTGTGTTTGAGTAGTATTTTTCAGTTTTTATTTAAATTTCAGCAAGTGTGTTAGTTTATTTTCAGCATGTACTTCAACTAGTTTTCATCATTAATAAAGACACCACCTTGTTTATACCTTTGGAAAAGTTATGAAATTTGTGTCATGATGACATGTGATTATGATTGCCGCTTTGTTTATCTTTGTAATTGATTTATGCATGTTAAAGCTAGTGCTCTCTTAAAATACAAATCTGAATTTATCTAAATGCTACCTGAATCTTTAGCGGAGGTTATGATTTAGATAAAGACTCATAGTGTTTTATGTGCTCTTAAGTTTTAGATAGATTAAAGATGGTTTTTATTCTTAAAAGTAATGCTAACCTTATCATGAATATCACTTGTGTGTTGCTCTACCTATCCAAAGCCTTATATATATTTGAGTGCATAAACCTTAGTGTACAAGATTTATTTTTGAGTGAGTTATTTCAGGCCATGATTTCTCTGGCCCAAGAGTAAGAAGCTGGTCATTCCGTTTTTGCATATCTATCTTATTGCTAGCCTCTTATCCGTGCATTGTGTATCCCCACATTGGAGATCTCACGAACCTCGCCGGATATCCACCCTTAAAACCAAATATCATCTTTTGTGATTACCTCCTTGACCACAAGCTATCGTTGAGGAAGGATCATCAATTAAAGGAAGATTGCAAGACGGTGCCAACATTGAAGACTTCAAGTATCTCTCCAAATGAAAAGTATTCCCGGTACCTACCTTATTTTTATCACCTCTTTGCCCGAGGACGAGCAAACGTCTAAGCATGGGGGAGGAGGTAGGTATGATACAATTTTAGAGTTCAAGGGAAGCAAATAAAAAAATTAATGAGAAAAAAGAAGAAGAAATGAGAAAGAGAAAGAAAGAAAAAGAAGATATATATATATATATATAAGAAAAAGAGAAAAATATGAGTTGTGTATAGCCAACCACATATATATGTTATGTGAGGGAAAGGAGTAGAATAAATAGGCTTGAGAGACAAAGTGAGATGAGAGTTCATGAGCAATATGCAAGATGATTTAAATTTGTGAACTTGGTTTAGCTCTTTTTCATCTCGTTCTTTATTTCAAAATTTTTGAGATCTATTTAAACTTTGGAGCATGTTAATACTTGTGAGATAAGCTTAATTAGAATCTACCCTCCGTAGAGATGAAGGCTAGTACATTGTAAAACTTTAAATGAATTAAAATTTTGAGAGCATTATGTTTTCTCATGTATGATCAAGTGCAAGGTTTAAACAATGAAGGGCAATGATGATATCCATCGAAGGCTTACTCGAGGACGAGCATGGTTTAAGCATGGGGTAGCTGTTGACGGTGAAAATCCGTCAACCTAGCCATGAGTTTACCTTCGGTGTTTACATGAGTTTATACTTTATCCATTGGTACTAACCCCCTTGGTATAACAAGTTCATTCGTGCATGTCGGTTTTCGAGTTTAGTGTTTATGCAAGGTTTTGACGTAAAAAGCAAGACTTCCGGGATAAGTTCATCAAGCACCTTGTGACAAGACCTTGAAGCCCTGTACAAGTCATGCAATGAAGCAAACTCAACTCAAAGAAGCCCAGGGACCAAACCCGAGAAGATGACAAACTCCGAGGACCTATCCAGAAAAGTGCCGAATCTTGCAGGACAAGGAGCTACGTCCAACTCGGAGAGAAACTGATGACAAGGGCCCACATACAGGGGGGAGGATCTAGAAGACTCGGGAACCGACGCCACGCGAAGGAGGCAAGCAACTGGGCCTGGATGGGCCCAGGCCGGTCGACCCAGGCCGGCCGGCCCAGCCCAGTCCAGGTCCCATTTTCCTCCCCCTTTGACCTAGCCGCCAATCGGGCTATTTATAGCCCCGGGGTCAAGAGCCACGCATCGATCAATTCATCATCGGCCGCCGAGGAGTAGAGAAGAGAGGGACACCATCCCATAGAGGAGAGGGTCGAGCTAGTTGACTAGGGTCTCCCTAGATGATGTGGGAACCTTGCAAGGAAGACCACGTTGGAGTTCCCGGAGCTAGAAGCAAGATCAAGGTAGGATCCCAGTGGTGATCTTGTTCATATATCATTGTACTAGTTGATGTATCAAGTTGAATCCGATTCTTAGTGTCTAAGTGTTTCTCCGAAGTCTTCGTTTTCAATCGGCTTTGCTTATTTTAGATCTTGAGATAGATCACATAGGGTGTTCTTGTAGTCGCGGTGGCTAGAGGTGCACGCCTGATCTTCCGAAAGAACTCGAATTGTCCTTGGACTCACCCTAGACTACCCACATGAATAGGAGTACGTTGTGATAGAACGGGGGCTCTAAAAGGCGGGCGTTTTCGGAGTCGGACGGGAAACAATGGTTTAAAGAGGCTTCTATTGAGATTTGATTTGCTACTTCTTCTTTCGCTTGGAACTTCAACAAAAGGCTCAACCCGGTCTCTCTAGATCGGTTTATCTACCCCCTCTATCTTTGTTACCCCCGGTCTTTAGTAGATTAGATTCATTCTTGTGTCGATTCTTATGATTAGATGCATAAGGGTTTTATCTATCGAGGATTGAAGTTACTTTCCATTACTAGATCATCTTTTGCGTCACACATTTATTCCACGGATTCGATACCTTGGGTTCACCACTCGGGGGAAGAAGGGTCCCTTGACTACGGAGGGAGATTTGTCCGCTTGCAAGTCTAAACAAACTTTGATACAACTATTAACTGTCAACACTTGGCAAGTGCCTAAGTGGCAAGGCTTTGTGGCGAGTCAAGTGGTGCTCTTGGGAGAGACTTAGTGTCTAGGAAGCAATACTCCTGAGCGAGTGCTTCAACAACGTGGACTAGCGGTGGCTTGGTGCCTACCGATACCAGGGGATAAATCGCATGTCAAGAGTTTGCTTCCTCTCATCCCCTTTACGTTCCGCATTTACTCTATTGCAATCTTTGCTCGCCTTTACTTTCCTAGAGTAGTATCTTGCTAGGATTGGCTATAGGTTGCAAACCTTGTTTTGGGATGGGAGTTTCACACTAGAATAACCTTAGTTGCACATCTAGCATTCTAGTTTACTTTGAGAAAAAGTAGTGAAGCCATAGGTTAAGTTTTTTAGTATGCCTAATTCACCCCCTCCCCCTCTTAGGCTACGAGCATCCGATTCCTTACAGGAACGTTTGGCTTATTGACTCCGGTTGCTCGAGGCATATGACCGGAGACAAGGGGTTGTTAGACACGTGCGTGGAGCATGTGCACTTTACATTGCATTGTGGTTTCTAGACATGTGTGTCTTGCACGTACATGTGTTTTACTATGGGTGTAAGTAACTCAATTATTACTAGGTGGATGCTAACTACACTTAGTCTGGTAGCATTGCATTTTTAATCTAGAGGAGTTTGATATCTTTTTACGGTGGATATCCAATTAGCTCCTCAAGTGAGCATGTTTACATCACTGAGGGTGTAGTTTTCCTAAGAATATGCTGAACTTAGAGAGGGATGTCAATAGCAGGCCAGTTTTGCGGTGATGGAGATATGAGCGGGGACGACATGTTCGTCTAAGTGATGGCTGGTGCTGATTTGTTATGAGAGAAAAATACAAAACATACTTATAGCAAAAATGAGGACTTAGTATATATTTTCAGGGTATAAGTGATGGCATGTTAAGTATGTTCAGTATGTTAAGTTGAAGCAAAGATCCAAGTTGAAGTCGTGAAGAAAAAAAACGAAAAGGACACCGTCGGATGAACCGACGGTACCATCAGTGCAAGCGTTGGAGCACTTGGTACACTGCACAACGGCTGGAATTAACTTGACACCGTAAGCTGATTTGACGGTCCCTTTCCTAGTTGCGTCAGATGAATTGGAGAAGAGGAGCCGCGAAGATAGCAGCGTCGGATGAACTGATAGTCCATTGGAGGGAACCATCAGTCTATCCGGTGGTCGAGTTTGAACAAGATAGAGACGCACCAAGATGAAGCCTTAAGCACCGGATGAACCGACAGGTGTGCAGCGGTTCATCTGACGGTCACGTGAAAGCTATCGGAGAGGTTTTGGCCGCGGAGTCTTCAGCACCGGATGATCCGACGAAGCCTCGGTGTATAGTGTCTGAGCAGTTGTATCAACGGTCATGTGCGATGAAGGCAACGGCTAGTAGCACCGGATGAACCAACTCCCGGAAAAACATAGTGTCGGATCATCCGATGGTACTACTTTCAGCAGCTTTTAGCCAACGGCTAGTTTGATGCCTTGGGCTATTTATACCTCCTCCACACACCCATTTGACTGTTGGATTGTGTGGAAGTGCAGAGGAGTTAAAGACACCTAGAAGATCATATCCAATCCATCCAAGTGCTTAACTGCTCATCCTTAGACCTGCATATGCTTAGTGTATGTGCTTAGTGCTAGGCTTAGCTTAGAGCTGAGTGAGTGCAAGGTTGTGCCAACCGTGTGAGGTGATTCTTGAGTGAATCAAGGTGTACAAGGTTCGTTGGAAGCCTTGGGACCTAAGTGGCTCACTAGCAATCGTCATTGACCCTCTAGCTTGGTGTGGAGCAGTGAGGACACTTTGTGCGGGAGACGTGGAGACCTCCTTCCTTGGTGGAGAAGCTCCTTAGTGGAGGCGGCATCAAGGAGACCAAGGGAGCTTGATAAGTGCGTAAGTGGCTAGCCTTTGTAGCGAGTCAAGTGGTGCTCTTGGGAGAGACTTGGTGGCCAGAAAGCAATGCTCTTGTGTGAGTGCTTCAACAACGTGGACTAGGGGTGGCTCAGTGCCTACTGATACCACAAGATAAATCGTGTGTCAAGAGTTTGCTTCCTCTCATTCCTTTTATGTTTCTGCATTTACTCTATTGCAATCTTTGCTTGCCTTTACTTTCCTAGAGTACTATCTTTCTAGGATTGGTTATAGGTTGCAAACCTTGTGTTGGGGTGGGAGTTTCACACTAGAACAACCTTAGTTGCACATCTAGAATTCTAGTTTACTTTGAGAAAAAGTAGTGAAGCCATAGGTTAAGGTTTTTAGTTTGCCTAATTCACCCCCTCCCCCTCTTAGGCTACGAGCATCTGATTCCTTACAGGAACGTTTGGCTGATTGACTTCGGTTGCTCGAGGCATATGACCGGAGACAAGGGGTGGTTCTCAAGTCTCGTCCCGGTGGTGTCCAAGACATTCATCACCTTTGGGGACAATGGGTGAGGGCGTGTGCTTTCAGAAGGTGAGATTAAGGTAAGTGACAAGGTCACTCTCAGGCGTGTTGCTCTTGTCCAATCACTCGGGTTCAATTTGCTTTTTGTGTCACAACTGTTGGATGAGGGTTTTGAGGTGTTGTTTCGGTCTGGTGGTTCTTGGATATTGGATTCTCGAGGGGACCTAGTTTGCATGGTTGTTCCTGATGGTCAAGTGTTCCGAGCGGATTTCTCTCAGTCTTCAGGTGTGTCTCATTGCTTTTTGGCTGGTTCTTCCAGTGAGTTGTGGAAGTGGCATAGGAAGTTGGGTCACTTGAGCTTTGACCTTTTGTCTCTCTTGAGTAAACTCAATTTGGTCCGAGGATTGCCACGGTTGAGGTTTGAGAAAGAGTTGGTTTGTGCGCCGTGTAGGCAAGCCAAGATTGTAGCCTCTTCTCACCCATCCCTCACCGATGTGATGATGGAGTGTCCATGCGAGCTACTCCATATGGACCTTGTTGGCCCATCTCATGTGCGATCTGCAGGTGGGAAGTGGTACGTACTAGTTGTGGTGGACGGATACTCTCGGTATGTGTGGGTCTTCTTTTTAGAGAAGCGGGAGACGTTTGGTTTTGCTTGAGATCTTGTCTTGAGGTTGAGGAATAAGAGGCAAGAAGATGCCATACTAGCGATCCGCAGTGACAATGGAACGGAATCTAAAAACTCTCATTTTGGAAACTTTTGCCATGACTTGGGTCTTGAACACCAGTTTTCGAGTCCGTATACACCGCCCTAGAATGGCGTGGTGGAAAGGAAGTACAGAAACCTGTGTGAGATGCTCGGAGAGCATAGGACCCCAAAAAGGTTCTGGTTGAGGCGGTCAATACCGTGTGATATGTGTCCAATAGGATCTACCTTAGGGTCCGTAAGAAGAAAACTTTCTACAAGTTGATGCATAGTAGAACCCCCAAGGTGAGTCACTTTCATGAGTTTGGATGCAAATGCTTTATCTTGAAGAAAGGTAGGAAGTTGGGTAAGTTCGAGGCTAGGTTTGTCGATGGTATTTTCTTCTGTTACATGTCTCACTCTAGATCCTTTCGAGTGCTCAGTCTTGAAACTAACCAAATCGTGGAGACTTGCGAGGTTGCCTTCGACAAGACAAAGCCACGTAGTCAGCTTGTTTTTGAGTGTGTAGGTGACGAGGAACTTGGCGAGGAGATCTTTCACGAGGAGGAGCATGAACATGGAGATGATGAGATGGTGGTGTGGCGGTCGCGGCTGAGCATGTACCTACTACTTCGATTACGATTGAGAACGGGCCCTCTCCCACAAATGCGATGATAAAGCCAAATCAAGGTGAAGCTGTTGTTGAAGGGTAGGTAGCTTCAAGGCGAGAACCAGCTTCAAGGATCATTGGCGACATCAATGAACATACTACACGAGTGTTCGAAACAATTCTCACTTCACCCATGCTGCTTTGGTTGCTACCTTTGAGCCCAAAGACATTGGACATGCACTATCTGATTCTAATTGGGTCAACGCAATGCATGAGGAGTTGGAGAATTTTGAGAGAAACCAAGTTTGGGAGTTAGTAGATCCTCCACCGAGTTGTAAGCTTATCGGGACAAAATGGGTGTGGAAAAATAAAGAGGGAGAGAAAGGAGAAGTGGTGAGAAACAAATAAAGGTTGGTGGCGCAAGGGTTTAGTCAGAAAGAGGGGATCGATTACGAGGAGACCTTTGATCCCGCAGTTTTTTGGAGACGATTAGGATCCTTTTAGCCTTTTCAGTGGCTAAAGGGTTCAAATTGCACCAGATGGATGTGAAAACTGCTTTCCTGAATGGTGTTTCGAAGGAAGAAGTGTACGTGAGGTAACCACTAGGGTTTGAGAGTGAGAAGTACCCCCACCGAGTGTACAAGTTGAGGAAGGTGTTGTATGGGTTGAAACAGGCGCCTAGAGCTTGGTACGGTAGGTTGAGGGGGTTCCTGTTTGAGAGAGGTTTTGAGATGGGGAAGGTAGACCAGACCTTGTTTCTCCTCAGGCAGGACAAAGAGATCCTATTTGTGCAGGTATACATGGATGATATTGTCTTTGGTGGCTTGTCTAACTCTTTGGTTGCAAGGTTTGCCCGCTTGCTTTATCTTGTGGAAAAGCATAAGTTCCTTTTTTGTCGCAAGGACATTTCATGTACCAATATGAATCTAAAAATGAAATGTAAATTTCCTGGAAAATGTGCTCCCATGTCATATGTGCTTAATTTAATTTGCTTTGGATGCTAAACCGTTGCATGATACCTACCAATGAGAAGTCTCATATATAGAAGTAGGCACATGACTTGGTGGCTTTGACATGACATGAGGTGCTTGTGGGTGTTTATGATGGTCTTATGCTTAGAATGGTTGTCCTAGCATGAAGTTTGTGTGGCTTTGCCATTTTGACATGTTTTGCTCATGTTTAGGACTTTGCTCATGAGAGGGTGATTTCTTGCAAAATTACTCGTTCTATCTTAGCTTCGCCCAATGGTTGTGAAACTTGGTGATCTTGTAGTTGATGTCATTATGAAGCTATAGAGTATCTCACTTGCTCATTTGGACATGTGTAGCATCCTATGTTGAATTCTGTCTATTTGAGAAGCTCTAGGTTGCATTTTTTGCATTTTTGGCTTGATTCATGCATTGTCAACAAGGGGGAGAAGTTTGAGTATGTTTTGGCTTCCTACATGCATTTAGAAGGTTTCCAAGTGGTTTCGAGTATTTTTTGAGCTAGTGCAGTTCCCAGGTGGTCATCGGACTGACTAGTGTCACCCACCGGTCTGGCCGGTGTGGGTTTCCATGTGCTGGGCTATCTAGTGCACCGGTCTGACCGGTGCAGGGGACCGGTCTGACCGGTTAGAGCAAAGCTAAGGTAGCTGCTCTATTTTGTGAAGTAGTTTGCATGCATTAATCCAGGGGGAGTTGCATTGGTTCAGGGGGAGCTTGCATGTGTGCAGGGGGAGCTCTTTGTGGTTCTCAAGATTTGGTTTGGTAGTTTGTGGTCTTTGCTTGAGCATGTTTTTGTCTCGGTTATGTCGAGCCGTTGCCCTTGCCTAAGGGGACCGAGACTTGTCAAGTGATCTTGCTCTTTGCCTTTTGGCTTTCGATCGCTTGTTGAAGTTTCATTTAGTCGTTGCTTTTCTTTTCCTTTTTTCTTTGGTTACCAAAACGTGTGTGTTGTCAATGCACTCATGAAGGGGAAGATTGAGGACCTATGTGGTTCGAGGACCTGTGGTTGGTCGCTTCCTGGTGTGATGAGTGATTGACAACGTGGTGTGGACTGATTCTTGGCTAAGTATTGCAAGTGCAGGTTGCGGCTTGACTAGTGTTGGCGCAGGTGAAGAACAAGCGTGAAAGGTCGTGCTGGTGAGGCCTCCATGTGTGGAGAAGACATGTAAGCTTGGTTTGAGGGACCCGGTGGCTAGCAGAGTCAAGTGCGGACCAGATGGTGGCAAGAACGGCAAGATGAAGTCGTGGACGGTTTCTTGGTTGAGCCTCAAAACCAAGGTCAAGTTGGGACTTCGTGGGAGCCGAGTCCAGACTGGTGATTGGCAGAGGCTACACTGAGTTCGTTGGGTTTCTAGTGGTTCACCAGAAAACCACTGGGTTCCTTGGTTGATCCACAAAGCCAAGGCCGAAGACCAGAGGCGAGCGACATCGAGCCGGTCCGACCGGGTGAGTCTAACCGGTTGTGGGGTGGGTACCGGTCTGACCGGTGAGGAGCACCGGTTTGACCGCTGTGCGATGATGCAGTTTGGAGACTTCGAAGCGGAGGACACGCGTTGAGATCGTATGTCTTGCATTGAGGCTACGCCAGGTGCGGTCGTCGGGCATCAATTTCCCAAAGTGCCCCTCGGGGGCGTGTATCCTAGTGTTAGGCCTTAGGGGTAGTTTTGTCTTTCGGTTGCCTCCATGTAACCCAAGTGGTGAGAGGATGGCAGCCATCTCTTGGAACCCTAGCTCATTTTGTTTTGCTATTTTACTCTCCCATTTTCCTTTGAAATTTCTAGGACTAGCTTGAGAGCTTCAAGGTGAGATCTTGTGAGAGGGAAGGATGATTAGGAGGCAAGTGTTGACGGTGCAAAACCGTGCTCAAGTTCACCGCAAGCCTACGGGTGACTTGGTGCCTTTTTCACCAAGGAGGGTCCTCCCTAGATTTGTCAATCCAAGGATCAGAAGCAAACCCCTAACGTTCTCTATCTAACCTACGAGTCTAACCCTATGTGAAGCATTGATTGCATAAAGGTAACATACAAACACGAAGGGATGTGTGGATCACATTCACCTAGCCATAAAGGTAAGCAAACCAAAGGTAAACCTAGCCTATCATCTTCTTGTTGCCGTTCCAGCCAAGGTGATAAATGAATCCAAACCTATACTATGATAAAGAATACACTCGATATGGAGTAACCCGATATGGAGTGGTCCGATATACGTTCACTCGCCCCTTTCTCCTCCACCGTACTGTCACTATGCAAGGATATTCAACATCGAGCGATGAACCTCGGTCCGTGCACTACTACGGTGTATCCGCAACACAAGACTAATCACCATGATTCTATCTAATCCTACTCAAGGCATATTGTAGCCACACATATGAATGTGTACAACTCGTAGTAGATCAAAGTAAAGACAAGAATAGATTTATATCACCATCGAATGTTGAAGGTACAAACGACTTGACGAATTCAAGTCGCGGCTCCGGAACTCCACCATGGCTTCACCACGTAAGGCCAACCATGGTGGCTAGGGCATGGCCTAAGCCATCTCCTAGGCAACTCGAGGACTTGCGGCGGCCGTCGGCTTCCTCCCGGTGCTTCTCCTTCGTCTCGGCGGCTCTCTGATGAATGGATGGATGTGGCGGCCGGCGGAGGCAGAGGCAATAAATAGACAAACACCTAGGGCAAAGGGGGGCACGAACCGGCACGAAAACAGACTGGGCCGTCCAGCCTGGGCCTACCGGCCTAGGCCCATTTTGTCCCGGTTTGGCCCTGTCTCGCTCCCCGATGCTTCTCGGTCAATTGTTGACTTGCTCCCTTATGCATGTGGGCGCTTGACGTCGTCTTCTCCACGGTGTGGATAGAGCTCCTTGTCGCGCAAGCTTCAGCAACTTCTGTCCAGGTCTCTGGAGTTTCACGGCTTCATGCTTCGGTCCCTGGGCCCTTTGGAGTCATGTTCATGATGTGTCTTGACTTGTGTCGGGCTTCATGATCGTCTCTTGAAGTGCTTGATGAACTTATCCCGAAAGTCTCCCTTTAAGCGCTAGTTTCCTACGTAAACAACAAACTCCAAAATCTACATGGAAGAGTGAACTTGATACCTTCGGGGGATTAGTAGCATTAGTTAGAATACCAAATACGTGCAAATGTTGACGGTAAACTTATAGCTAGGTGTACCAAAATCGACCGTCAACATACCCCCATGCTTAAACCTTGCTCGTCCTGGATCAAGTCCAAGATCTTTACTTAACTTGGAAATCAGTGTTGCCCTTCAGTGTCCTCCCTGCACTTAGTTATACACAATAAGACATATTGCTGTCTCAAGTATTTAGCATCTAAGGTTCAAGTTTTGACCGGCCACTTCATTATGGAAGATAGACTATCATTAAAGAACATGCCACAATAAAACAAATATAGTGCTCTCGAACTTAAGCAAACTTCAAACCTTTACCTTGTTGCACCGTGAAGTGTTTTCAAAAAGTTGCACATCGAACATAAGTGAGGTTCTCTTGCAAAAGCTCATGGAAACACTCATCTCGTCAAGTCACTCAAGCCTACGCTAGATTAATCTCAACCTATTCTACTCATATATGAAAGTGGAAAGCTTATATGGAGCATGGTAGGTAAAAACAATCCTAGCAAAACATTATACTTGAAATATTGTCGAACTAAGAGAGAGATCTATTGGAATTACAGAGACTAGTCAAAAAGGCCATGGAAAATAAATGTTGAAAATAGAGAGAGATGGAACACACACATTTAGAAAGGTGGACATGTGCAAGTGGCAAATGGGTGATCCCGAGACATGAATGAAGTTCTCGTTATCGGATTGCACATGGTTGGAAAAGATTGAGTATGGACTTGTCTTCAAAGCTCTCTAAGATTTAAATGAAGCTAAAACGAACCGAGGAGCATTTTTGTTTTTCTCTTTTTTTTGTTTTCTTATTTTTTCGTTCTCTCTTCTTTTTTTTCTTTCCTTCATTTTTTCTTCTCTCTTTTATTTTTTTATTCATCATTTTTATTCTCCTCCGAACTTTTAAGCAATAAAGTACTTGCTATAGCAGTCCTCCCCCATGCTTAAATGATTGCTCGTCCTCAAGAATAGAAGTGAGGGGACTTATGGCTGCTAAAGAAGTACAAAATCCTTGTATTCCCTTATAATTCTTTTGAAATCTTCAAGGGTATCCTCCATGTCGAAACTCGCATAACCATTGATCAGTCCCTCCATATGTTATATGTCTTGAAATCTTGCCAGAAAATCTTCAGAAAATTCGTCGAAAGATCATCCATACTCAATTTGGGTTGTGGTCAAGGAGGTAATCACAAAAAGATGTTTTGGGTTTAGGGTGGATGCCCAGCGAAGTTTGTGAAATTTCCAATGTAGAAACTCACAATGGATGGACAAGAATGGCTAGAATGAAAAAGATACGCAAAGGAATGATCAGCTTCTTAATCTCGTACCACAGAAATCAATCCTAATCCAACTCATCAAGATATAAGTTTGCAAACTAAAGGTTATATCATTAAGGTACTTGTATGTGTATAGGCTTTGGTAGGTAGAGCCTTGCAAGAGATTCACAAATGTAGATAGCATAATGATTTTAAATAAAACAAGTACAAGGCATAGGTCATCGGTAAACTTAAATCAAAGAGCAACATAAAGTATGTGGGTCTTAGGAACTAGTCATTTAACTTCCACAAATGAAAGAGCCGGTATTTATCAATTTAAGTTCCTTTTAAAAGAGAGCAAAAAGTCATGTCATATAAAACATCATGCAAGTAAAACAAGGCGGCAACTTTCATCATTTTTCCATAAGCAAGGAATACAAATGATATTATCGTGGTAATCTCAAAAAGAGATGGTGATTCATTTATTGAAAAGTAAAAACTAACTAACCTAGGTTGTCCTAGTAGTAGCCATGTTATTGATAGAGAGATAAATACAAAGGTTGTCTATGGTTGAAAGCATATATGTGCAAGCATTTAATAGGATGATGAACAATGATAAAGTTAAGGGCAAGTTACCGTTTCAATGCTCGTAATGAAGTGCAGCGATGCCTCCCCCATGCTTAGCATTGTGCTTAGCATGGAGAAAGAATGATGAACATATTGTGATGAAGGTGATCCTTGAACTCTATGTGGCCTTTTCCCTTTCGTCCTTCAAATCCTCCCCCATGCTTAGCATGTTGCTAAGCGTGGAAGAACTTTAATTGCTCGTAATCCCCTATTTCCATGTGTTTGAGAATCGTCTTCACTTCCTTGCCTTTGTTAACTCAGTTGTCCCTCAACTTCTTCTTATCATCATCAAGCCATGGTTCCAATCCTTCGTCATATCATCATCACCGACTTCAATCTCATCCTTGTCGCTGCCTCATCTTCCACAGTTTTTCTTTTTCCTCCAGAACAGAACATGTACTGAAACACCCCTCCTAGTTTAAGTTCATGAAATTATCTTTCCAACGAGCCATCGTACGCATGAAACGGATTCCGAACAAGCGAGTTGTGCTTATTTTACTCCGGCAATGCAATCTGTCCAAGGCTGATTTCGGACTGCGCAATGCTCAATGTTTTTGCCATATCTCCTTGTACGGGTCTTCAAAATTGATGATTCTTGATGCATTGGAAAGAAGGTTTGAAGGAGCTTCTGAATATTAAGTTTTCTTCCATTGTACATCTCTGAACATGTGCTCAAATCTTGATGGAAACAGCGACTTCCCTCTCAAGCCTTGCAGATGACTAACGATCTTGATTGCAATTGGTCAAGAACTGACGGGAACACTTCGTCATGCCTACAAAACAAATCAAATGCACATTCTACCCCCAGGGTGATGGTTGGGAGTAGAAACAATTGCCAACAAACCAAATGCATCCCGAAGACCTTAACTTGTGGCTAGCTTACCTAGTAAAAAGAAAAGAGAACCTAATGACTGTATGTGCATGTGGGTGAAGATGCAAATGAAAGGAAGGGATATAAACAATGACAATGTTTGCACCAAGTTCTAAACACCATGTTTACAACTAGATTGCTTTATTTCTATATAACCATAAAGATTTAACCAAGATCAAAATACCATGTTCATTTCAAGGTTAATAATTCTTTATGCCGCAAGAAAGTTAAAGCGCATTGCCAAGCTTATAAACCAACCTATGCAACGTGAAAGCAAGGTTCATAAAACTGAATGATGGTGGTCTGCAATCATGTCTAAACACCATGTTTACACAAGATTGCAAGAGAAAATGCCCACGTGAAGCATTATCATGGAAACAAAACATTGATCAAAAAGTTTCGCAAAGAAACCAAGCTATCCTATGCACGATAGAACAAAGGGGTTGATGCAAAATGCAAATGCAAAAAGGGGTTAGTAAAAAGGGCTAGCAATGTTTGAAAAGGCTTTCGATGTTGTTCAATGATGACATGAGAGGTAGAGTCTTGTCAAAAGTTTTATCAAAAGACCTTAAAACATGCTAACAAGGTTTTAAGGTAAGGCTTATGGGTATCCTATATTTCTGGCTTAAGACAAGAATTTTGAAATGATAAGCCGAGTGAAGAAATTCCATCTAAGGTTGTTTTGAAAAAGAAGAAAAGAAAACAAGGGTAATATGTTTGGATGAAAAACAAACCTATGGTTTTAGGATTACTAAAGGTATGAGGGGTTTTTCCTAAGGGTTTAGGATGAGGCCTGTCAAAACTTTAATTAGAAAGTGATAGAGATAGACTTGATCGGATTGACATAAGTCGATTCTTCCCTTTGTTGGCCTAGGTTCTAGGTGTGGTTTGATAGGAAGGTTTAGGCAAAGATGTATTTTTTTTCTTATAAGGGTTATAGAAGATGAGATGCAACATGCAACATAATGCAAAGGTGGAGAACAAAGTGGAATGAAGTGAAACATGATTATGAATGAACAAAATGATATGACATGATATGGTGGTGATCTAAACCGAAAGCAATAGTTAGACAAAGTTACCTAGACACAAGTTTAGAATCAAAGGGGATCATACTTCATATTTCTATCTAAAGACATAATTAAAAAGACTCTAAACACAAATAAGCACACAAAAAAGGGGTCTACAAGTTTTCCAAAAATCAAGTAGCAAAGTGCTCCCTCAATATATATATTAAAGCATACAACATGTGGTTGTGACATTTATTAGAGCATTGGTACGATGTTACTTGAAGTTTTCAAATGAAGAACACAATGTAGACTTGTCATAGTTCATATAGATATATAAAAAGATCGGGTTGCCTCCCGCAAAGTGCTTCATTTAACATCATAGAGCTCGACTTTCTCACGTACCTTTTTATTGTCGTGAAGCCATGGTTACTTGTGCGAGAATCCAAAGTAGCCATGCAGCTTGATGTTGCCTTTAGGAAATCCGTCGTGGTTCGCTTCCAACATCATCATGTGTTAAGTGGTGCCTCTTGTGTATTCATTCATCCATTCTTCAGAGGGTTTGTTTTAGTCCTTAGCTTCTGAATTTTATCGTATATGTGTTGTGGAACCGTTGCCCCATCTTCTATTTATTATTATTGTGTCCATCTCCTCTATCTCGTCGTCATCGCCTTGTTTCTGCCTCTTCTTCGCGGATTTACCCCTGCATCCAGAACAGAACATATACCAAAATATGGTTCTATTGAAAAATTTATAAAATTACCTTTCCAACGGGTACTCATTCTCCTTAATCGGAGTCCGAATGAGGGAGCTATGGCTGTTTCACTTTAGCACTGCTTGCTGTCCAGAATTTCAGAATGTGCAACCATCGGTGATTCGACCATATCCGTTTGTAGGAATCTCTGATTGCCTTGCCGCTTGATTCGTTGGAACGTAGACTTCATGGAGCTTTTGAAAATCCAAATATATCTAATTTTTTTCTGCTGAGGCTCATGCAAACATCGCGATGACATCGTTATCCTTTCGTCCATTGATCCGGAGATGTACGTGTGGTCCTCATCTTGAAGTTTTTTTAGGGCACCATGTCACGCATCACTTGTCTTCAAAAATCACAACCATCGCTGCATGATATTGATGGTAATGGAATCCTTCTCTATAACGCTTGACATGGTTGTTTCCGAAACCTATAGCTTGAACAAACAATCCTCCAAAAGACACTAGTCTAAAAACTTAATCGACACATAGGCATGCCTTGTTCATCTTCATTTGCTTCGGGTGGGGGCTCAATAGCGGATGTTGGGCCACTAACCAAGGTTAGCACCTACCACTAAAGAGCAAATCTATGCGTAGCCATCAACTTGGTTGAGCGAGGTTGGACTTGTTGTAGTCCGAATGTCGAAAACTTTTCTCGATCGCTTTGTGTCTAGTTTTCCACCTACTTTCAAGGACACAAACAGGAAAGCAAGCGTATATCCAATGATAAAATTAGGGTTGGTTAAAAGAAAGATAGATCGCCCTAGGGTTCGAGTTGCCGATCCCCGGCAACGCCGCCAGAAAAAGGGGCTTGTTGACGGTGCAAAACCGTGCTCAAGTTCACTGCAAGCCTACGGGTGACTTGGTGCCTTTTTCACCAAGGAGGGTCCTCCCTAGATTTGTCAATCCAAGGATCGGAAGCAAACCACTAAGGTTCTCTATCTAACCTACCGGTCTAACCCTATGTGAAGCATTGATTGCATAAAGGTAACATACAAACATGAAGGGATGTATGGATCACATCCACCTAGTGAGGACCATGTGTGGTTCGAGGACCGGTGGATGGTCGCTTTCTTGTCTGATAAGTGATTGACAATGTTGTGTGGGCTGATTCTTGGCTAAGTATTGCAGGTGCAGGTTGCGGCTTGATTGGTGTTGGTGCAGGTGAAGAACAAGCGCGAAAGTTCGTCGCCGGTGAGGCCTCCAGGTGTGGAGAAGACAAGTAGGCTTCGTTCGAGGGACCCGGTGGCCAGTGGGGTCAAGTGCGGGCCGCATGGTGGCATGAACAGCAAGATGAAGTCATGGACGGTTTCTTGGTTGAGCCATAAAACCAAGGTCGAGCCGAGATTTCGTGGGAGCTGGGTCATGAGTGGCGATTGGCGAAGGCTACACCGAGTTTGCGGGGTTTTCGGTGGTTCACCAGAAAACCACTGTGTTCCTTGGTTGATCCACAAAGCCAAGACCGAAGAACCGAAGACAAGGCTTTGCAAAGTGCCGGGACCGGCTCGACCGGTGGGTCTGACAGGTGGGTACCGGTCTGACCGGTGAGGAGCACCGGTCTGACCGGTGTGTGATGATGCAGTCCGGAATCTTCGAAGCAGAGGACACGCGTCGGGATCGCAAGGCTTGCGTCGAGGCTAAGCAGGTTGCGGTCGCCGGGCATCTGTCCGATGGAGAAAGCCTGAAGACTTCCAAAACCGCCCTTGAGGGGCTTGTATCTCTAGTTATTAGGAAAGGGTATTTTAGACTTTCGGTTGCCTCCATATAACCCATGAGGTGAGAGGATGGCAGCCAAGCTCTTGGAACCCTAGTTCAATTGCTTTCCTATTTTCCCTTCCTATTTTCTTAGAATTCTCCATAGGACTAGCTTGAGAGCTTCATGGTGAGATCTTGTGAGAGGGTTGGATGATCAGGCGGCAAGCTAGACCTTGTATGAACCTTTGTGGCATGTATAGATGATTCGGTGTGGTTCCTCAAGGCCTTGTTGTGTTGTTCCCGGTTGTTCTTGGTGGTGATTTTCGGAGCCCTTTCTTGGTGTTTTTCTTGGGTTGTTTTCGGGACCTGTCTCTTGGGGATTTGATGGGGGAAATTTGTGGGAACCCTTCGTGGTTCTTTGGGCTGTGATTCCCCTCCCAAATCCATGAGTAAAGGGGCTCGATTGTGGGGCTTTTCGAGTTCTAGGGTTAGAGGTGTTCTTGGCGGGATTTCTTCGATTCCTCCTTTTTGGACAAGTTTTGGTGGGATTAAACTTGGCTATGGACTCCTTATGAGCTGTTCCTATTATCCCCAAAGTCTTGTTCAAGTCCGTGGAGCGATTCGGGAGATCGAAGTTTGGATTTGGGGGAGTTGACCCGCGGGTGCTGTTCATCCCGAGCTGCCCAGGCTACACCGGTCTGACCGGTGCTCTTGACCGGTCTGACCGGTGCAACCCTTGGTGGGTTTTTGCTCGGGTGAACGTCTGGGTGTGTTTGCTGTTGTCCTGTGTTGGAGTTGTTTCGAGTTTGGGTCAGTTTGGAGGTCGGTTGGCCTGTTTGGTGATTTGGGGCTTTCTGGCTGTGACCGGTCTGACCGGTGTGGTGCACCGGCCTGACCGGTGTAGAGCCACTTAGTGGAAGTCGCCAAGTTTCACTAGCAGAGACTGGTCTGACTGGTGGTGCTCACCGGTCTGACCGGTGTTGGTCAGTGGACTCGAGGTTTGGTGTTCCGTTGCGTTCTCGGGTCGGAATGTTGTGTGTTGGTTCCTAGGTCCAGTGGCACCCAGTGGCTACGTGGGCTTGGCCAATTTGCGTAGTGAGTCGGAGACGTGTGTTGGAAGCCGTGTTCATCTTGTTGGAGTTTTCATCTCCTTCGAGAAGAATTTTTATCGGCGTTGGTTCGCCGTATCGGTCCTTCAAGTGGTATTAGAGTTGGTTCGAGTCTTTATTGACTCTAACCAGTCTAAGATCCATGGATGGCGTACCAGAAACAGGGTTCGGGTCCTCCACACTTCGATGGCAAGAACTACCAGATGTGGAGTAAGCGGATGGCTGCGTTTCTCAGAGGAAAGGGTCAGATCCTTTGGGATGTCACAATGGACACAGGCTATGTCCAGCCGATGAACTTCCTTGCTCTAGGATCGAGTGACATGTTCGACGCCAACAATAAGGCGGTCGACTACTTGTTTCATGCTTTGTGTCAGCCTGAGTTCGATCGGGTGCACACCGAGCACTTGGCTTGTAGAATCTGGTTGGTGTTGAAGGAGGCTCATGTTGGGAATGCCTAGGTTCAGGCTCGGATGTATGCGACCTATCGGAGAGAGTACGAGAACTTCACTAATCTCTCCGGTGAGTCCATCGATGCCTTGTTTCAGAGGTTCACCGTGGTTGTGAACAACATGAGGGCCAATGCGGATGTGCTCCCATAGGATGATCATTATAGAGCGGTCAAGCTCTTACACTCTTTGGATCGTACGATTTGGGGCGGAAAGTTCGAGGCCATTGTGGAGTCGGAGAAGTATGACACTCTGACGGTGAACGAGTTATTCTCGAAGCTCAAGTCGGCTGAGGTGGATAGGGGCATGACTGCCAAGCTCGAGGGCCCGACTGACTCCCATAGTCTTGCCCTCGTTGGTGGTTCGAAAGGAAAGGCTAACGCTAACCCATCCACCAGGATGTTCTCTTTGTCCTCTTTGATGTCTATGCCAGATGAGGAGTTCGACATGCTTGGAGAGGACGAGCTGGCGTTGCTGACGAGGAGGTTCGAGAGGCTGCACAAGAACCGGGTGAACGTGAGGAGGAACACGAGGACATGCTTCCAGTGCGGCAAGCCGGGACACTTTGTCGCTGACTGCCCGGAGAAGGTCGAGAACAAGTACGGCTACAAGCACAAGTCGAGGATGGATGGCAAGTACCGGTCGAGGCATGACCAAAACAGCAAGCACAAGAACAAGCACAAGGACGAGCGACAATCGAGGAAGAAGGAGAGCCGAGGCAAGCCCCGAGCGATGGTTGGAGCGAGCGACGTCAACTCCAGTTCCGCAACTTCACCTCGAGCTCAAGCAGCAGTGAAGACGAATGCGATTGTCGCAAGAGCAGGAAGTCATCCAAGAACCTGAGCGGCTTGAGCTGCTTCGCTAGAGACAGTTTCTGCACCATGGCACTGAGCTCCAGCAGCAAGAAGAGCACACAGAGCGACTCTGAAGGAACGGATGGCGACTAGAGAGGGGGGTAGTGAATAGGAGCCGGTAAAAATTCTTCTCGAAGAACCCGACCTATACCCTAGACAAATCCCGGTCACACACGAGCGATGGATCAAATCACACACCAATCGCCAAGACAACAAGGTTATGGATCAACCTCATGTCTTAGGAACGATTCCTTGAAGCACACGCGGAAGCACGAAAGAAGGAAGAGAGGAATCGAACCAAAGAGCAAAACAGACAGGCTCTGGCTGACTGTCCGCACAGGCCGCGCGGACTGTCCGGCAGGGTATCGCGGACTGTCCGCACCCGTGCCGCGGACCGTCTGGCTTAGAGACGCGGACCGTCCGTTAAATCCAACAGAACCTCCAGTAGCGAACCCCGAAAAACGGACCGTCCGCAGGGAGCACGCGGACTGTCCGCCAGGCACCCGCGGACTGTTCGCCCGGCACACGCGGACCGTCCGAAACCTCGTCCAACGAAAACTCAAAGCCACAACGAATCAAAAGTGAAGACGAGTAAGAACACGAAGAACACACGACGAACACTGGCACACGGACCGTCTGCCAGGCCCTCGCAGACCGTCCGCGAGGCACGAACAGAACTGAAAACTGCTCGACCCCGAAGGTCAACACTCCCAATCCATCACCGGATCTCCCAAACGGTAGAATCTGTTGAGACAAGAGTTTGGGGACATGAAAAGCGTCAACCAAGGATGCTATACCCCAAAAATTTCGCCTCCTAACTTCCTAAAACATCGGGAATCGTGGATCCTTTGAACACCACCAAAAGCTAGAGCTCCGAACGAAAATCCTTGAATCGAAGTGGTTTCCCGGCGTTTGAGGGCACAAGATCAATCCCAAAGATGCACAAGACATCCATCCATGTTTCCCTCAAAGAAATCCGGGGAGAAACCCACTCAAATCCGCGGAACCACACCAAGAACAAAGGAACCAAAAACAAGCACGAAAAAGACCACGAAATTCACAACACCGAATCTTCTATACAAACCAGGAGAGATTCACAAGGTCTAGCATGCCGCCCTAGCATCCATCCCTCTCAACAAATCTCCCATGAAGCTCTCATGCTAGCCTAGACAAGAAATGGAGAAGAAAATGTCTCGGGAAAATGAGAAAGAGGAGGGGAGAAATGAAACCCTAAGTCACGGAGAGAGGGAACCATCCACTCACACTCATGGCTTATATATCGGGTCCCGCCGGTGTGGTATATGACTCGACTACCCCTAACTCAACTATTGGCGATACAACCCACGCAGGGGCATTTATGTAATGTTTGTGGGTCTTGCTATCGGACAGCCACGCCTTCGCCGCACCCCCGCGTCCTCCCGACGCAAGCCATGCAATCACGCCGCGTGTCCTCCGCTTCGAAGCTTCCCGACACGCCCTGATCCCGTCTCCGTCGTGTTGGGCCTTCGGACTTGGTTTTGAGGCCCAAACCAAGAAACCGTACTCCGATGGTTTTGTGAGCAAACCACCAAACCCCGCATGCTCGGCCCGGCCTCTCGCCAAGCCTCTTGACTCGACCGCCACCGTGCACCGGCTCGATCGTCCACGACTTCGTCTTGCTCGTCTCGCCACCATGTGGCCCGCACCTAGTTCCGTCGTCCACCGGGTCCCTCGAACTGAGCCTACTTGTCTCTCCATCTCCCGGAGGCCCCTCAAGGCTGAAGACCTTTCGCGCTCATTCTTCACCTGCAACAACACGAACTAGGCCGCAGCCTACACCAGCGCACTGAGCCAAGAGTCAGTCCAACACTCGTTGTCAATCACTCCTCACTGAGGAGCGGTCATCCACCCACCACCGGGACGCTCCTGGTCCTCAATCTCCCCCTTGATGAGTGCATTGACAACACACAACGCGAAATGAAATTCAGAGAAAAGAAGATAGAAGAAAGAAAAATAAAGAAGCTCAACTCATGACCAAAACCAAGGAAAAGCAAAAAAAGGTCACAAGCCAAGCAAAGCACAAACTCCACACTGAAAACGGCAAGAAAGCTCCCCCTGAACAAATGCAAGCTCCCCCTGAACATGTGGATGCAAACTTTGAAAGTTTAGATGCATTTTTCTGAATTTGCATTACGCTCACCTCTTTCACCTCTTCTCCCCCTTGTTGACAATGTATGAATCAAGGTGAAAATGCAGGAATGTAAGACAAAGCATATAAACATCTACATGAGCTTCTCAAATAGGCCAAATCTAGTGTCAAAGGCTAGAAATGAAACAAAGAGCACATACATGGATCATAACATAGTCAAAGCATTGCCACAAGTAATATATGGAAATATAGGCATGTGACAAAGCAAATTTTCAGATTTGAGCAGTTTTATCAAAAGATGGCTCACTTCAAATTTAAAGGCCTATCCATGTCATATTCTAGCCAGAAACATGCATATCATCCAGAGATCATACAAGGATATCAAATTCTCAACAAAAGATCATTGCAAACACCCATAAAGCAAAGCATGTCATGTTAAAGCTCATGAGCCATGTGTCCACTTCGGGGAGACTTCTCCACTGGTGAACATCATGCAACATGTTTTGCACCCATGTGTGAAAGATAAGACATTTGAAGCATAAACATGATGGATGGAGAATTTTTCAAGCATACACACTTCGTTTCAAGATTAATTCATTTCATGGTACATGAAGTGCCTTTGGGGCAAAAATAAGCTTATGCTCCTCCATGAATGCAACATAGGCTAAACATTCACAATGATATCGGCCTTTGGCCCAAATGCAAAAAAGAGACATCGAAGCACAATCTAAGCATGAAAGGCACATTTAGACCAAAACGTGACATGGATACACTACTACACATGAGTGGAGCACATTTCATCAAATTTAGTCAAGATTAGCATTTGATTCAAAAGGGCTGTCTCACAACACATATATCTCAAATATTCCAATAGCATAGCCTCACATAGCCATTTCTCCACACATATGACCAATATCTCACAAGTAGCCAAAGAAACTCAAATAAGGCATATGAAAGAAGCTCATCATCCTAAAATGCAAAATGATACAAATGCAACATGATATATGACAAGATGGCTATCCTACCATGGTTTATACATCAAGCAAAAACATGTATATATATCAAAGGAAACATGGTATGATACACATGGTACAAAAGTAAATCCCCCAAGAATCAACTAGAAAGGGCAACAAACCCCAAGCTCCCCCCGCAAGCGCACAAATGTAGCTTGGTCAAGAGGCTTTGTAAAGATGTCTGCAACCTGATCTTGGGTAGGGACATGACTCAACACAATGGTCCCTTTCTCCACATTGTCTCTCAAGAAATGATACCTCACTTCTATGTGTTTGGTTCTAGAATGAAGCACTAGGTTTTCGCTACGCTTATGGCACTGGTGCTATCACAAAGAAGTGGGATCTGGGTGCACTCCTCACCAAAGTCTCTCAAGGTGTATGAGATCCACAACAGCTGGGAACAACAACTCGCGGCTGCAACATACTCCGCCTCGGTGGTAGACTGAGCTACACTAGACTGCTTGCGGGAAGACCACGATACCAATGAGGACCCAAGAAACTGACAAGAACCAGAAGTAGACTTCCTCTCGACTCGGCAACCAGCGAAATTCGCATCAGAAAAACCATGAAGAGAAAGAGTCGAGGAGGAAGAATACCAAAGGCCAAGACCAGGGGCAGACTGTAGGTACCTGAAGATCCTCCTGACGGCCTGTCGATGTGATGTCCTCGGCGAAGCATGAAAACGAGCGCACAGACACACACTGAACTATATGTCTGGCCTCGTCGTCGTCAGGTAGAGGAGGGAGCCGATCATGCTCCGGTACTCTCGCTGGTCCACTAGTTCTCCATCCTCGTCCGCATCCAAAGTAGTCGTACTCCCCATGGGTGTCGACATAGGCTTCACATCTTGCATCTGGAACTTCCTCAGCATGTCTTTCGTGTACTTGGTCTGATGTACAAATGTTCCGTCCTTCACTTGCTAGATCTGCAACTCGAGAAATTACTGCAACTCACCCATCATGCTCATCTCGAATTCCCTGCTCATCTCATCTGCAAACTTGGCAACTGTTGTATGGACCTCCCTGGGCCCACTACCTCGGTGGGTACCAGGACTGACTACTCGGTGGGCCCCTGGGACTACCTGGCTTGCGCTACATGGCATCTAATGGCGTGGAGCACAAGGACTACAAAGGAGTAGTACTCGGTTAGGGAGCTGTACATGTTCCGCATTGTATGGAGGACTCCTAGACGTACTCGACTAGTACTCTCTCCCTACTCCGACTTGTAACCCTGCCTCCCGGACTATATAAGGCGAGGCAGGGACCGTTCTCTACAACACATCCCATACAACCCACGGCGCACTATTGCACCATCTTGTAATCGTGCCCAATCAATCCAGAGCTACGCAGCATACAGGACGTAGGGTATTACGCACATCGCGGCCCGAACCTGTCTAAATTGTGTGCCGCGTGTCTCTTCCTTCGAGTTACCGATCTCGGTGAGGCCACATTCATCTACTTCGGGTACTCCCCTTAGTAGGTTGCCGGTCTAAAACACCGACAGCTGGCGCGCCAGGTAGGGGATCTCGCCCGAGATCACATGGAGAACTCGACGGCTCCCGCGACATCAACAACTAGTCGGATCCACCTCCAACTAGTCGACTTCAGCTCCAACCATCGCGGCTCCATCACTGACCGCCACATCTTCGTCGACACTCGTCTGCGAATTAAGCTAAGTCACTTATTTCAATAATTATTCTTTCTTTGGCTTGCTCTCCGCATACAGGAACCAACGCCAAAGACTACTTCGTGTACGCCTCTCAACAGCTACCTGCCAGCAGAGCTACACCGTGCCAGCTATTCCTTGGGGATGTTGACTGCTGCCACAGGCTTGGTGCACCAAATTAGGAGGCTCTTGCCACGAAGTTTCATGTACTGAGTGCTGGAGGCGCACAACTACACCCTGAGGAGGCACTGCGCAATCTTGCTCTCTGCCATGCGGAACAACGAGCAAACGCGCTCTCTCTTGTCGCCTCGCCGACTACTTTCGTCTACCTCTTAATGGTCTCGCTCCAGTAGCACACGCCTTGATCCGCGCAAAGCCTCGGCTCTCCTGTCATGCCTCCACGTCCCCAGCGACTACGGCTAAACAGGCTCCTCAGAGACCGGGCGCTTAAACCAGCTCTCCTGTCATGCCTTCACGCCCCCAGCGGCTATGGCTAAACAGCGATCACAGAGACAGGGCGCTAAACCGCATCAGGCTAACTACTCGACGCCTAACGACCACAACAAGAGCATGACACATGACATTTACATCTATATTCATATTTGTATTTGTCATTTGTAGATTCAATTTCTATAAAAATGTTACATAATGTACGCATCTCTACTTTCAGGTTAAGCTTCGGCGACGACTTCCAGTACGCTCCGCGTACCTCCACCGGCGCGGCTAGTTCCCAAACTTGGGGGCTACGCACCAAATCACTACTCGACAACAACTCGAGTAGTCTCCGCTAGCTCTCTAGCTCGGGGGCTCGGCACCAACTACTCGACGTGGCTCCTATGGCTCACCTGGCGATGAGCTCGGGGGCTGAACGCTACAAGAGTACTCAAATGATGACTTCCGCAAACACTGAAGACCCTCGGACTAATTCTTCAATCGTTCCAAGGCTCGGGGGCTACTAGGTTACACCCATCAGTTGATTTTTTCAAGACGGAAGCAGAACCAAGATTGACCCTCAGCCAGAGTCTACAACTCAACCTAAGGCTCGGGGGCTACTCCATATGGAGTGCGATTTTGCAACCGCACTTCCATATAATCCCGACTTCAAGACTGATGAGCTGGACCACCTTCCAGCCTCGCGGTAGTTCAAGTACTATTGAAGACTTCTCCAAGAAGTACTCGAGGACGCTCAAGAACTACTCGAAGAGGCTTCAAGACTACTCGAACTTCTACTCTCGACTCCAACGTGCTCGGGGGCTTGTCGGGCATACACCCCGGGTACTCATGCAAGGAAGGAGGAAGAGTAGAAGACGGACTCCTACTAGAATTACCCTGTACTCCTACTAGGACTCGCTCTGTGTAATCCTACTAGGACTCCAGCCTTGTAACCGACTAGGTTCCCGCCCCCTAGACTATATAAAGGAGGGCCGGGTACCTAGCCGATCATCCACAATCCCTCCGGGGAACAACACCAAGCGCAGGGCGCAATACTACCCCAAACAGGACGTAGGGTAGCTACTACGGCTACCCGAACCTGTATAAATCTTGTGTCTTGTGTCCTCGCGCAGACCTTCGGGTTCTAGATCATGGCGATCCTCACCTTCTACCTTGCTGTGGGTACCTCCCATGTAGGTCGAAAGGTTTAAACACCGACAGCAACAAGGTTATGTGATGAGCCACCAAAGACAATATCATCCACGTATATCTGCACAGCCAACAAGTCATTCCCATGCTTGAGGAGAAATAAGGTCTTATCCACGGTACCCATCACGAACCCTATGCTCATCAGAAAACTTCTCAATCTCCCATACCATGCCCGGGGCGCCTGTTTCAACCCATACAGAGCCCTTTTCAACCTGTACACCCTGTGTGAATATTTCTCACTCTCGAACCCCGGTGGCTGCTTCACATACACCTCCTCTATGACCCCATTCAGAAAAGCACTCTTCACATCCATTTGAAACAACTTGAACCCTTTAGCCACGGCAAAGGCTAGAAGGATTCGAATTGCCTCAAGACGGGCCATAGGAGCAAAGGTCTCCTCATAGTCGATCCCCTCCTTCTGAATATATCCCTGAGCAACAAGTCTGGACTTGTTCCTCACAACCATCCCATTCTAACCCTCTTTGTTCTTCCAAACCCATTTGGTTCCTATAGGATGACAATTTGGAGGTGGTTCAACTAACTCCCACACTTGGTTCCTCTCAAAGTTTTCCAACTCCTCATGCATAGAATTGACCCAGTTTGCATCAGATAAAGCGTGTCCAATGTCCTTGGGCTCAAAGGAGGCAACAAATGCAGCATGAGCGAAATGAGAGGAGTTTCTAGACCTTGACCACGTAGTGCGTTCGTCGATGTTCCCAATGATCTTCGATAGGGGATGCACTTCTTGAATTCGCCGGGGAGCCTCACGCCTCGAGACTACCTCCCCCTCAACTTCAGCTTCTCTCGCCTGGTCCTCTTGTCGCACCGTCGTTGTCCATGAAGTAGACGGTCCACCCTTCGTAGTGGCCGTAGGGGAAGTAGTGGGTACACACTCAGCATCAGGCGCATGGTTCTCTCCATCATCATCTCCAGCTTCATCCTTCTCCTCTTCAAAGAGGTCCTCAGCCATCTCTTCATCACCTGCACATTCAAAGCCAAGAGATGTACATGGCATTGTCTCGTCGAAGGTTACCTCGCAAGTCTCCATGATTTTGTTAGTCTCAAGGTTAAGCACCCTATAGGCTCTAGAATGATTAGCATATCCAAAGAAAATCCCATCACTATACCTAGCCTCAAACTTGTCGAGTTTTCCCTTCTTAAGAATAAAGCACTTGCATCCAAAGACTCTGAAATGACTCACCTTGGGTGCCCGACCATGCATAAGCTCATAACAGGTATTCCTCTTGAAAGCTCGCAATAAAATCCTGTTGGGGACAGGACAGGCCGCATTGACCGCCTCAGCCCAATACCTCCTAGGAGTCCTGTGCTCATCGAGCATCGTCCTAGCCATCTCACAAAGAGTCCGATTTTTTCTTTCCACAACTCCATTTTGAGGGGGCACAAAAGGGGTTGAATACTGATGCTCAAGACCTAGATCACGACAGAAGGCATCAAAACGAGAGTTATTGAACTCTGAGCCATTGTCACTGCGGATATCTCGAATAGCATTCCCATGCCTCTCATTCTTCATGCTCACGATTAGATCTCGAACAAAACCAAATGTCTCACTTTTGTCCTCCAAGAAAAACACCCAGGCATAGCGAGAGTAATCGTCCACCACAACAAGGACAGTACCACTTCCCACCCACAGAGCGAACTCGAGCTGGCCCAACAAGGTCCATATGCAACAGCTCTGTCGGACGCTCGATCATGACATCGGTCAGGGCTGGATGGGGAGTGGCTACCATCTTGCCACGCCTACACGGAGCACAAACCAAATCCTTCTCAAACTTCAACCTAGGCAATCCTCGGACAAGGTAAAGACCACTGAAGAGGGAAACCAAATCAAAGCTCAAGTGACCCAACCGCCTATGCCATTTCCACAAATCAGAAGAAGGACCGGCCATCAAACAGCGAGCTGGACCCAAAGAACGAGAGAAATCAGCCCTGAAAATCTGACCCTCGGGGATGATCATACAAACAAGATCACCTCGAGAATCCAGCAAACGAGACTCACCAGACTTGAAATGCACCTCAAAGCCCTCATCAAGCAACTGGAAACCGAAAGCAAATTGAAACCCAAAGACTTCACAAGAGCAACCATCTTCAACGTTACCTTGTCACTCACATGCACTACACCCTCAGAAATCATCCTTCCTCGTCCATTGTCCCCAAATGTGATGTACATCTTTTCTTCACTGGGGTGAGGCTAGAGAACCACTTCTTATCTCCGGTCATGTGTCGGGAACATCTAGAGTCGATCAACCAAATGTTCTGCAAGCCTCCTGCCTGTAGTCAGAAACACGAACGAGAATGAGCCAACGACTCGACACTGGGGTTAGCACAAAGAAAGTTGAACCAGTGTCGAGTCATCTGCTCAAAAAAGGGGTTAGCAAACATCATTCCTTTGCCACCAAACTTCCCATGTCCCATGGAGGGAGTATGAGTACCACGAGGGGGAAAATGGTCCGTAGTTCCTCTGGAACCCAAAGCTGTGATCATCTCCCCTAAACCCATATTGAGGACGAGTAGGGGGACGTCCAGCAAAACCACCACGAGCCCGACCAAACCTCTCACCAGCACGCACACCATCATCTCTCCTATCAAACCTCTCACCATCACCTCTCTGTGGGAACCTACCACCCTGAGCTCCAACTCTACCAACACTCCTCACACTTCCCACACCCCGTGGAAGTGGCACTCTAGGCTCAGGAATACCATGAGACTGGTGATACCTGTCCTGATTTGCTTGCTCACTAGCAAGCCTCTCATCCCTCTTCCTCTTGTAGCAAAACTCTGCTAGATGTCTCTCCTTGCCACAATACTCACACCTGAAGGGAATGGGTCTTGGTTTTGGCTCTGGCTTCTCTTTAGGTTTCTCACCCTTCTCACTCACAAACTTCACCGGTTTCTGGAAGTCATTTGTTTTAGGTGGGAATTTGGGTGGATCTTGGGTTGTGTCAAGCTTGTTGCAAAGGTGGTTGGGCTTTGGAGTGAAAGAGTTCTTGGGTGCTTTTGGAAGTGGGACTTGGATGTCTCCGATCTCCTCAAACTTGGGGTTAGACTCAACACACTTCTCATACACACTCTCCCCACTGTTCTCTCCCACTTTCTCACCCAACTTCTCAAAACCCAAACCACGACCATCAGCTCTCTTGAACTCCTCAATCATGATTTTCAATTGAGGTTCCCGCCGTACAACCAACCCAACACCTTCCTCAAATAATCATTCTCCTCATAGATGACATCCAAACGGGAAGTAAGTTCAAGATTGCGCAAAGTAACTTCATCACAGCTAGTGCATGCATTGACAACAGGAGATTTCAAAGAAGCTTCCAAAGTGCTAATGGTAGAACGAGCATCAACAAGCTTAGCATGCATAGTAGGACATGATTTACAAGCACCAAGCAAAGTGGATCTAGCCTTAAGCTCATCATACTCAGTCCCAAGAGCATCTAGTTTAGCCAAAGTGGAAGCATTCTTCTCATTAAGCAACTTGATCTCATTCAACCATGCATCGCATTCAAGACAATCAACATCATCAGAAATGGTAGGAGTAAGTTTCAAAGAGTCATTCTCAAGTTTCAATTCAAGCAATTTAGACTCTAACTCTCCTACTTTCTCACTAGCATTCTCAAGTTGAGCCCTAAGATCTTTCTTCTTAGCATCCCTCAACACACTATCACGGTTGTCAATCAAACCATTCAACCTAGTGATCTCAGCAAGCAAAGCGTCGGGGTCACGGTTTACCTCATCCTCTGAGTCAGAGTCGGTGTCTTCCTTCTCGTCCTTCTTGCTGCTTGAGCTATGGGCCATGCCACAAAAGCCTCCAAGCGCCACACAGCTCAATCCACTGAGGTTCCGGCTTGCACTCTTCTTGCCCTTGCGCCTCCCGGCGTCTTCATCTTCACTGCTTGAGCTTGACTGCGTGTCGCTCGAGCTTGAGTCGACGTCGCTTGCACCTGCCACCATGGATCTTGCCTTGTCCTTCTTGTAGTCGCCCTTGCTCGGTCGCCGCTTGTCCTTGTCCTTGCTCTTGGACTTGCCGTAGTGCTTGCCCTTGGAGGAGTACTTGTCTTCACACCTCGGGTGCGCCTTGTACTCACTCATCTTGTACTTGTTCTCCTCCGCTTCAGGGCATTCGGCGATGAAGTGTCCACGCTTGCCATACTTGTAGCATGTTCCTGAGCTTCGCCTTGCATTCCTCCGGTTCTCATGTAGTCGATCAAACCTCCTTGAGAGCAAGGCCAGTTCCTCCTCGCCCAGCACATCGAACTCTTCATCTGGAATAGACATGAGAGAAGACAAGGAAAACCGTCGACAGGAAGGGTTAGTGCTGGCTTTGCCCTTTGATCCGCTCACCAGAGCAAGACTATGATCAGTCGAGCCCTCATGCTTGGATTGCAACTTCCTATCAACCTCAGCAGACTTGAGCTTAGAAAAGAGGTCATCCAACTCAATAGTCAAGAATTGCCCGGACTCCTTGATGGCCTCAACCTTAGTGCCCCAAACATTTGGGTCCAAGATATGTAAAAGCTTCAAAGCTTGATCATGCTCGGTGTAAGGGAAATCCTCAACATTGGCCTTCATGTTGTTCACGAGGGCGGTGAACCTCTGAAACATCGCATCAATGTCCTCACCGGGAAGTTGAGTAAAGTTCTCATATTGCATTTGGTAAGAAACAAAGAGGCGAGCCTCCACATGGTTATCACCACCGTGAGCAACCAACAACTTCTCCCAAATTTGCCAAGCAAGATTCAAATGGCGAACACGCTCAAACTCAGGATCACACAAGCTCCGAACCAAGTGATCAACGGCTTCTGCATTTGCCTCATACTTGGCCTTAGCACCAGCATCGGTCACCATAAGAGTGTGGATCTCAGCCGGAATAGCATAGGTCTTGTCAAGCACAATGAAATCCAACAACTTGCCATGAAGAAAGATCATCATACGAGCCGTCCACTTGTGGTAACCCTTCCCATCGAAGTGCGGCGGACCGCCCCGCTCAACGTACGCCATCTTAGGATTCAAGACTTGTCAAAGTCACCACAAATCCGGCACCAAGCTCTGATACCAATTGAAGGATCGGATGGCGACTAGAGAGGGGGGGAGTGAATAGGAGCCGGTAAAAATTCTTCTCGAAGAACTCGGCCTATACCCTTGACAAATCCCGGTCACACATGAGCGATGGATCAAGTCACACACCAACCGCCAAGACAACAAGGTTATGGATCAACCTCAAGTCTTAGGAACGATTCCTTGAAGCACACGCGGAAGCACGAAAGAAGGAAGAGAGGAATCGAACTAAAGAGCAAAATAGCCAGGCTCTGGCGGACTGTCCGGCCAGGTGGGGCGGACCGTCCGCACAGGTCGCGCGGACTGTCCGGCAGGGTATCGCAGACTGTCCGCACCCATGCCGCGGACCGTCCGGCCTAGAGCCGCGAACCGTCCGTTATATCCAATAGAACCTCCAGTAGTGAACCCCGAAAAACGGACCGTCCGCGGGGAGCACGCGGACTGTCCGCCAGGCACCCGCGGACTGTCCGCCCGGCACACGCGGACCGTCCGAAACCTCGTCCAACGAAAACTCAAAGCCACAACGGATCGAAAGCGAAGACGAGCAAGAACAAGAAGAACACACGACGAACACTGGCGCGCGGACCGTCCGCCAGGCCCTCGCGGACCGTCCACGAGGCACGAACAGAACTGAAAACTACTCGACCCCGAAAGTCAACACTCCCAATCCATCACCGGATCTCCCAAACGGTAGAAGCTGCTGAGACAAGAGTTTGGGGACATGAAAAGCGTCAACCAAGGATGCTATACTCCAAAAATTTCGCCTCCTAACTTCCTAAATCATCAGGAATCGCGGATCTTTTGAACACCACCAAAAGCTAGAGCTCCGAACGAAAATCCTTGAATCGAAGTGGTTTCCCGGCGTTTGAGGGCACAAGATCAATTCCAAAGATGCACAAGACATCCATCCATGTTTCCCTCAAAGAAATCTGGGGAGAAACCCACTCAAATTCGCGGAACCACACCAAGAACAAAGGCACCAAAAACAAGCATGAAAAAGACCACGAAATTCACAACGCCGAATCTTCTATACAAACCAGGAAACATTCACAAGGTCTAGCATGACGCCCTAGCATCCATCCCTCTCAACAAATCTCTCATGAAGCTCTCATGCTATCCTAGACAAGAAATGGAGAAGAAAATGTCTCGGGAAAATGAGAAAGAGTAGGGGAGAAATGAAACCCTAAGTCACGGAGAGAGGGAACCATCCACTTACACTCATGGCTTATATATCGGGTCCCGCCGGTGTGGTAAATGACTCGACTACCCCTAACTCAACTACTGGCGATACAACCCACGCAGGGGCATTTATGTAATGTTTGTGGGTCTTGCCATCGGACAGCCATGCCTTCGCCGCACCCCGCGTCCTCCCGACGCAAGCCATGCGATCCCGCCACGTATCCTCCGCTTCAAACCTTCCCGACACGCCCGGATCCCGTCTCCGTCGTGTTGGGCCTTCGGACTTGGTTTTGAGGCCCAAACCAAGAAACCGTCCTCCGATGGTTTTGTGGGCAAACCACCAAACCTCGCGTGCTCGGCCCGGCCTCTCGCCAAGCCTCTTGACTCGACCACCACCGTGCACCGGCTCGATCGTCCACGACTTCGTCTTGCTCATCTCACCACCATGTGGCCCGCACCTAGTCCCGTCGTCCACCGGGTCCCTCGAACCGAGCCTACTTGTCTCTCCATCTCCCGGAGGCCCCTCAAGGCTGAAGACCTTTCGCGCTCGCTCTTCACCTGCAACAACACGAACTAGGCCGCAGCCTACACCTGCGCACTGAGGCAAGAGTCAGTCCAACACCTGTTGTCAATCACTCATCACTGAGGAGCGGTCATCCACCGACCACCGGGACGCTCCTGGTCCTCAGACTCGGACTCTGAGTCCGGCGACGAGGTGCGTGATGAACTTCCCTTCTTGCGCCAGGAGAATGAGAGGCTTTGCTCGTTGCTTGATAACCGTGATGACATGCTTAGAGATGCCATGAAAATGAGAAAAGAGCTTAGGGCTTCACTCGAGGAAGCTAGGACTAGAGTGGCTGAGCTAGAAACACAAGTTCTTGATAGCAAGCTTGAGATTGATTCCCTTAAGGCTAGCCCTGTTGTTTCTGATGAGGTTGATTGTGCTGATTGCTCCATCTTTCTTGCTGATCTTGCTTTGTTCAAGGAGAAACATGCCTCCAAGTGCGAGGAACTAGATGTGCTTAGGGTTGAAGTGGCTGAGCTTAAATCTAGATCTGCTTTGCTAGGTGCTTGCACTTCTTGCCCTGTTTTGCATGCTAAGATTGATGAGATGCATGCTTACACTGCTTCCCTTGAGGCCAAGCTGAAAGAACCAATTCCTACATCTTGCTCTACCTGTGAAATGCATGCTTTGAAGAATTTGGAACTTGCGCATTATGTTTATCGTTTGCATGATGAGAATGATGAGCTGAGAAAGTTGATTGGTTGGTTGTCTGGTCATGAGCCTCAGTTGAGGATGATGATCGAGGCATTTAAGAGGCAGGATGGTGAGGGACTTGGGGCGAACAAGGTTGGTGAGGGAAGTGGAGAGAATATCCCAGAGCCACCAAAAACCCACCACAAAAATGATTTCCCTCCAAAACCTAACCATCTTAGGAACCGACTAGACACAACCCCAGCTCCACCCGTGTTTCCTACACCTACAAATGATCTCCAAAAGCCTATCAAGTTTGTGATCTCTTCCGGGAAAGTGTTCTTTGGGAAAGAAAGTGAGAAGGTTAGTGAGGAAAAACCGGTGGAGAAGTTGAGTGGAGATAAACCAAGTGAGCAGCCATAGCCCAAGCCTAAGCCTAAGCTTGTGAGGTTCCATTGTGGCTATTGTGGGAGAGATGGCCATAAGGAGGAGTTTTGCTTCAAGAGGAAGGGAGAGGAGAGAATGGCAAAGGAGTGGGCTAACTAGGACAAGTACCACCCTTCCAATAGTGTACTTGAGCCTCGTGTGCAGATGCCTAGGGCCAAGGCGAGTGTGAGGACAGTTCGGGCTTGGGGAGAGTGGAAGGCTGTTGGAGGTGCTGCAGCCCAGGCTACACAGGTCAGACCGGTGTGGGGCTCCAGTCAGACCGGTGCAGGCTTGGACAGGCAGCAGTTTGGTTTTCGTGCCCGTACAGGTGCGAGGGTTGTTTCTGGAGGTCGTGGTTCTGGTGGTTGGGCTGGAGAGTTTGCAGGTGGTCAGGTTGCTAGGCATTCTCCCCCTCGAGTTCACTATAGGGATGGGAGGAGTCGTAGCTTTGAAAAGGAGAGGAGGGACGGTCCACAGGCTTTCTTCGTGGTTTTGGTCCTCTTCCAGGCGGAGAGGGTTGGTTCCCTCAGGGTGGTTACCATGGTGGTGTTCGTGGAGGTAGCATTGGTAGGAGAGATCGTATGGTTTGTGCTAACCCCACTTTCGAGCAAATGGCTCGGCACTGGTTTACTCTTTTGGTACTAACCCCAGTGCTGAGTCGTTTGTTCGCTCACGTGCTCGTTTTTGAATTTCAGGTGGGAGACTTTGAGGACCAGGAGCGTCCCGGTGGTTGATGGATGACCGCTCCTCAGTGATGAGTGATTGACAATGGGTGTTGGACTGACTCTTGGCTCAATGCGCAGGTGTAGGCTACGGCCTAGTTCGTGTTGTTGCAGGTGAAGAACGGGCGCGAAAGGTCTTCAGCCTTGAGGGGCCTCCGGGAGATGGAGAGACAAGTAGGCTCGGTTTGAGGGACCCGGTGGACGGCGGGACTAGGTGCGGGCCATATGGTGGCGAGACGAGCAAGACGAAGTCGTGGACGATCGAGCCGGTGCACGGTGGCGGTCAAGTTAAGTGGCTTGGCAAGAGGCCGGGCCGAGCACGCGGGGTTTGGTGGTTTGCCACAAAACCATCAGAGGACGGTTTCTTGGTTTGGGCCTCAAAACCAAGTCCAAAGGCCCAACACGACGGAGACGGGATCCGGGCATGTCGGGAAGCTTCGAAGCGGAGGACACGCGGCGGGATCGCATGGCTTGCGTCAGGAGGACGCGGGGTGCGGCGAAGGCGTAGCCGTCTGATGGCAAGACCCACAAACATTACATAAATGCCCCTGTGTGGGTTGTATCTCCAGTGGTTGAGTTAGGGGTAGTCGAGTCATTTACCACACCGGCGGGATCCGATATATAAGCCATGAGTGCGTGTGGATGGCTCTCTCTCTCCGCGACTTAGGGCTTCATTTCCCCCCTTCCATTTCTCATTTTTCCTTAGACACTTTCTTCTCCATTTTCTCTAGGCTAGCATGAGAGCTTCATGAGAGATTTGTTGAGAGGGATGGATGTTAGGGCGGCATGCTAGACCTTGTGAATCTTTCCTGGTTTGTATAGAAGATTCGGCGTTGTGAATTTCGTGGTATTTTTCGTGCTTGTTTTTGGTGCCTTTGTTCTTGGTGTGGTTCCGTGGATTTCAGTGGGATTCTCCCCGAATTTCTTTGAGGGAAACATGGATGAATGTCTTGTGCATCTTTGTGATTGATCTTGTGCCCTCAAACGCCGGGAAACCACTTCGATTCAAGGTTTTCGGTCGGAGCTCTAGCTTTTAGTGGTGCTCAAAGGATCCGCGATTCTCGGTGATTTAGGAAGTTAGGAGGCAAAATTTTTGGGGTATAGCATCCTTGTTTGACTCTTATCTTGTCCCCAAACTCTTGTCTCAACAGCTTCTACCGTTTGGGAGATCCGGTGATGAATTGGGGGAGTTGACCTTCGGGGTCGAGCAGTTTTTGCCTCTGTCCATGAGGCGCGGACAGTCCGCGAGGTGGTGGCGGACGGTCCACGTGAGCAGTGTTCGTTGTGTGTTCTTCGTGTTCTTGCTCAGCTTCGCTTTCGATCCGTTTTGGTTTTGAGCTTTGGTTGGGCGAAGTTTCGGACGGTCCGCAGCAGAGGTGCGGACAGTGCGCGGGTGCGTGGCGGACGGACCGCGTGCTCCCCGCGGACGGTCCGCGGCCCCGGGCCGGACGGTCGCCGTACCGTGCAGACGGTCCGCGGTACCTTGGCGGACAGTCCGCGTGGCTCGTGCGGACGGTCCGCCCCTCTGGCCGGGACGGTCCGCCGAGCTCCGGGCGCTTTGCTCTTTGGTTCGATTCCTCCCTCCTTTCTTTCGTGCTTCCGCGTGTGCTTCAAGGAATCGTTCCTAAGACTTGAGGTTGATTCATAACCTTGTTGTCTTGGCAGTTGGTGTGTGATTCGATCCATCGCTCGTGTGTGACCGGGATTTGTCTAGGGTATAGGTCGGGTTCTGTGAGAAGAATTTTTACCGGCTCCTATTCACTCCCCCCCCCTCTCTAGTCGCCATCCGATCCTTCAATTGGTATCAGAGCTTGGTGCTGGATTCGTGGTGACTTTTACAAGTCTTGAATCCTAAGATGGCGTACGTTGAGCGGGGCGGTCCGCCGCACTTTGATGGGAAGGGTTACCACAAGTGGGCGGCTCGTATGATGATCTTTCTTCATGGCAAGTTGTTGGATTTCATTGTGCTTGACAAGACCTATGCTATTCCGGCGGATATCCACACTCTTATGGTGACTGATGCCGGTGCTAAGGCCAAGTATGAGGCAAATGCAAAAGCCGTTGGTCACTTGGTCCGAAGCTTGTGTGATCCTGAGTTTGAGCGTGTTCGCCATTTGAATCTTGCTTGGCAAATTTGGGAGAAGTTGTTAGTTGCTCACGGTGGTGATAACCATGTGAAGGCTCGCCTCTTTGTTTCTTACCGGATGCAATATGAGAACTTTTGTCACACCTGGCCCAATTTGGATGGCCCATGAGTGGCCCATGAGCGCAGGTGCGCGTGTTTAGTGCCACATTGCTAGTAGAGCAAGGGTGGAGCCAACTTATAAGCCTTTGTCCACCAGCCATACCACCCTCGGGTTAACCCTTTTACATGAAGCGAGGACGAAAGTGTAAGCAGGGTGCTATGTGTACGCGTGCTCGCCCCTACGGAAGGGGCTGGGCGGTGCGGCTTTGGTGGGCGGGGTGTTACAAATGGTATCGAGCCGACCCTCGCGGTTGCGCGTACGGGTCGGTGTGCGGACATAGGGCGCATGGCGCGTGTGGGCCACGAGATGGGACACACGGCATGGCATATGGGTCGGCACTGGACGTACGGGCGTGCGCTAAGAGGGAAGGTTCCTGGACATTTGCTCGGGTCAGTGTGCGGACATATGCATGTGCGTGTGGGCCTGGGATGGGGCACACGACATGGCGTATGGGTCGGCACTGGACGGGTGAGTTGGACCGACGAGGACGTCGGGTTCTTTGAGGGGGGATGAATGTCACACCCAGCCCAATTTGGATGGCCCATGAGTGGCCCATGAGCGCAGGTGCGCGTGTTTAGTGCCACATTGCTAGTAGAGCAAGGGTGGAGCCAACTTATAAGCCTTTGTCCACCAGCCATACCACCCTCGGGTTAACCCTTTTACATGAAGCGAGGACGAAAGTGTAAGCAGGGTGCTATGTGTACGCGTGCTCGCCCCTACGGAAGGGCTGGGCGGTGCGGCTTTGGTGGGCGGGGTGTTACAACTTTACTCAACCTCCCGGTGAGGACATTGATGCGATGTTTCAGAGGTTCACCGCCATCATGAACAACATGAAGGCCAATGTTGAGGATTTCCCTTACACCGAGCATGATCAAGCTTTGAAGCTTTTGCATATCTTGGACCAAAATGTTTGGGGTGCTAAGGTTGAGGCCATCAAAGAGTCCGGACAATACTTGACTATTGAGTTGGATGATCTCTTTTCTAAGCTCAAGTCGGCTGAGGTTGACAGGAAGTTGCAATACAAGCATGAGGGCTCGACAGATCATAGTCTTGCTCTTGTGGGTGGATCAAAGGGCAAAGCCAACACTAACCCTTCCTGTCGACAGTTTTCCTTGTCTTCTCTCATGTCCATTCCAGATGATGAGTTCGATGTGCTGAGCGAGGAGGAACTGTCCTTGCTCTCGAGGAGGTTTGATTGACTACATGAGAACCGGAAGAATGCAAGGCGAAGCTTGGGGACATGCTACAAGTGTGGCAAGCGTGGACACTTCATCGCCGAGTGCCCGGAAGTGGAGGAGAACGAGTACAAGATGAGCGAGTACAAGGTGCATCCGAGGCGTGAAGACAAGTACTCCTCCAAGGGAAAGCACTACGGCAAGTCCAAGAGCAAGGACAAGGACAAGCGGCAATCGAGCAAGGGCGGCCACAAGAAGGACAAGGCAAGAGCCATAGTGGCCGGTGCAAGCGACATCGACACAAGCTCAAGCAGTGAGGATGAAGACGCCGGGAGGCGCAAGGGCAAGAAGAATGCAAGCTGGAACCTTAGTGGTTTGAGCTGTGTTGCACTTGGAGGCTTTTGTGGCATGGCCCATTGCTCAAGCAGCAAGAAGAGCGAGAAAGAAGACACCGACTTCGACTCGGAGGATGAGGTAAACCGTGACCCCGAATCTTTGCTTGCTGAGATCACTAGGTTGAATGGCTTGATTGACAACCGTGATAGTATGTTGAGAGATGCTAAGAAAATGAAGAGATATCTTAGGGCTCAACTTGAGAATGCTTGTGAGAAAGTAGGAGAGTTAGAGTCTAAATTGCTTGAATTGAAACTTGAGAATGACTCTTTGAAAATTACTCCTACCATTTCTGATGATGTTGAATGTTCTGAATGTGATGCATGGTTTAATGAGATCAAGTGGGAGAAAATAGTGGGGAGAGTGTGTGTGAGAAGTGTGTTGAGTCTAACCCCGAGTTTGAGGTGATCAGAGACATCCAAGTTCCACTTCCAAAAGCACCCAAAAACTCTTTCACTCCAAAGCCCAACCACCTTTGCAACAAGCTTGACACAACCCAAGATCCACCCAAATTCCCACCTAAAACAAATGACTTCCAGAAACCGGTGAAATCTGTGAGTGAGAAGGGTGTGAAACCTAGAGAGAAGCCAGAGCCAAAACCAAAACCCATCCCCTTTAGGTGTGAGTATTGTGGCAAGGAGAGGCATCTAGCAGAGTTTTCCTACAAGAGGAAAAGGGATGAGAGGCTTGCTAGGGAGCAAGCAAACCAGGATAGGTATCGCCAGTCTCATGGTATTCCTGAGCCTAGAGTGCTGCTTCCACGGGGTGTGGGAAGTGTGAGGAGTGTTGGTAGAGTTGGAGCTCAGGGTGGTAGGTTCCCACAGGGAGGTGGTGGTGAGAGGTTTGATAGGAGAGATGATGGTGTGCGTGCTGGTGAGAGGTTTGGTCGGGCTCGTGGTGGTTTTGCTGGACGTCCCCCTACTCGTCCTCAATACGGGTTTAGGGGAGATGATCGCAGCTTTGGGTTCCACGTGGTGCTCGTACTCCTTCCATAGGACATGGGAAGTTTGGTGGCAAGAGAATGATGTTTGCTAACCCCTCTTTTGAGCAGATTGCTCGACACTGGTTCAACTTTCTTTGTGCTAACCCTAGTGTCGAGTCGTTGGCTCATTCTTGTTCTTGTTTTTGACTACTGGCAGGAGGCTTGGAGAACATTTGGTTGATCGACTCCGGATGTTCCCGACACATGACCGGAGACGAGAAGTGGTTCTCCAGCCTCACCCCAGTGAAGGAAAAGATGTACATCACTTTTGGGGACAACGAACGAGGAAGGGTGATTTCTGAGGGTGTGGTGCATGTGAGTGACAAGGTAACATTGAAGAGGTTTGCTCTTGTGAAGTCTTTGGATTTCAATTTGCTTTCAGTTTCTTAGTTGCTTGTTGAGGGCTTTGAGGTGCATTTCAAGTCTGGTGAGTCTCGTTTGCTGGATTCTCGAGGTGATCTTGTTTGTATGATCATCCCCGAGGGTCAGATTTTCAGGGTTGATTTTTCTCGTTCTTTGGGTCCTGCTCGCTGCTTGATGGCCGGTCCTTCTTCTGATTTGTGGAAATGGCATAGGCGGTTGGGTCACTTGAGCTTTGATTTGGTTTCCCGTTTAAGTGGTCTTGAGCTTGTCTGAGGATTGCCTAGGTTGAAGTTTGAGAAGGATTTGGTTTGTGCTCCGTGTAGGCATGGCAAGATGGTAGCCATTCCTCATCCACCCCTGACCGATGTCATGACCGAGCGTCCGACAAAGCTGTTGCATATGGACCTTGTTGGGCCAGCTCGAGTTCGCTCGGTGGGTGGGAAGTGGTATGTCCTTGTTGTGGTGGACGATTACTCTCGCTATGCCTGGGTGTTTTTCTTGGAGGACAAAAGTGAGACATTTGGTTTTGCTCGAGATCTGATCGTGAGGTTGAATAACGAGAGGCATGGGAAAGCCATTTGAGCTATCCGCAGTGATAATGGCTCAGAGTTCAAGAACTCTCGTTTTGATGCCTTCTGTCGTGGTCTAGGTCTTGAACATCAGTATTCGACCCCTTTTGTGCCCCCTCAAAATGGAGTCGTGGAAAGGAAAAATCGGACTCTTTATGAGATGGCTAGGACGATGCTCGATGAGCACAGGACTCCTAGGAGGTATTGGGTTGAGGCGGTCAATACGGACTGTCATGTTTCCAACAGGATTTTATTGCGAGCTTTCAAGAGGAAGACCTATTATGAGCTTATGCATGGTCGGGCACCCAAGGTGAGTCATTTCCGAGTCTTTGGATGCAAGTGCTTTATTCTTAAGAAGGGAAAACTCGACAAGTTTGAGGCTAGGTCTAGTGATGGGATTTTCTTTGGATATGCTAATCATTCTAGAGCCTATAGGGTGCTTAACCTTGAGACTAACAAAATCATGGAGACTTGCGAGGTAACCTTCGACAAGACAATGCCATGTACCTCTCTTGGCATTGAATGTGCAGGTGATGAAGAGATGGCTGAGGACCTCTTTGAAGAGGAGAAGGATGAAGCTGGAGATGATGATAGAGAGAACCATGCGCCTGAAGCTGAGTGTGTACCCACTACTTCCCCTACGACCACTACGGAGGGTGGACCGTCTACTTCATGGACAATGATGGTGCGACAAGAGGACCAGGCGAGAGAAGCTGAAGTTGAGGGGGAGGTAATCTCGAGGCGTGAGGCTCCTCGGCGGATTCAAGAAGTGCATCCCCTATCGAAGATCATTGGGGACATCGACGAACGTACCACGCGGTCAAGGTCTAGAAATTCCTCTCATTTCGCTCATGCTGCATTTGTTGCCCCTTTGAGCCCAAGGACATTGGACACGCTTTATCTGATGCAAACTGGCTCAATTCTATGCATGAGGAGTTGGAAAATTTTGAGAGGAACCAGGTGTGGGAGTTAGTTGAACCACCTCCAAATTGCCATCCTATAGGAACCAAATGGGTTTGGAAGAACAAAGAGGGTGAGAATGGGATGGTTGTGAGAAACAAGTCCAGACTTGTTGCTCAGGGATATAGTCAGAAGGAGGGGATTGACTATGATGAGACTTTTGCTCCTGTGGTCCGTCTTGAGGCAACTCGAATCCTTCTAGCCTTTGCCATGGCTAAAGGGTTCAAGTTGTTTCAAATGGATGTGAAGAGTGCTTTTCTGAATGGGGTCATAGAGGAGGAGGTGTATGTGAAGCAGCCACCAGGGTTCGAGAGTGAGAAGTATCCACACAGGGTGTACAGGTTGAAAAGGGCTCTGTATGGGTTGAAACAGACGCCCCGGGCTTGGTATGGGAGATTGAGAGGTTTTATGTTGAGCAGAGGGTTCGTGATGGGTACCATGGATAGGACCTTGTTTCTCCTCAAGCATGGAAATGACTTGTTGATTGTGCAGATATACGTGCATGATATTGTCTTTGGTGGCTCGTCACATAACCTTGTTGCCAAGTTTGCAGATGAGATGAGCAGGGAATTCGAGATGAGCATGATGGGCAAGTTGCAGTATTTTCTCGGGTTGCAGATCAAGCAAGTGAAGGACGGAACATTTGTACATCAAACCAAGTACACGAAAGACATGCTGAGGAAGTTCTAGATGCAAGATGTGAAGCCTATGTCGACACCCATGGGGAGTACGGCTACTTTGGACGCGGACGAGGACGGAGAACTAGTGGACCAGCGGGAGTACCGGAGCATGATCGGCTCCCTCCTCTACCTGACGGCGACGAGGCCAGACATACAGTTCAGTGTGTGTCTGTGCGCTCGTTTTCAGGCTTCGCCGAGGACATCACATCGACAGGCCGTCAAGAGGATCTTCAGGTACCTACAGTCTGCCCCTGGTGTTGGCCTTTGGTATTCTTCCTCCTCAACTCTTTCACTTCATGGTTTTTCTGATGCGGATTTCGCTGGTTGCCGAGTCGAGAGGAAGTCTACTTCTGGTTCTTGTCAGTTTCTTGGGTCCTCGTTGGTTTCGTAGTCTTCCCGCGAGCAGTCTAGTGTAGCTCAGTCTACCACCGAGGCGGAGTATGTTGCAGCCGCGAGTTGTTGTTCCCAGCTGTATGGATCTCATACACCTTGAGAGACTTTGGTGAGGAGTGCACCCAGATCCCACTTCTTTGTGATAGCACCAGTGCCATAAGCGTAGCGAAAAACCCAGTGCTTCATTCTAGAACCAAACACATAGAAGTGAGGTATCATTTCTTGAGAGACAATGTGGAGAAAGGGACCATTGTGTTGAGTCATGTCCCTACCCAAGATCAGCTTGCAGACATCTTTACAAAGCCTCTCGACCAAGCTACATTTCTGCGCATGCGGGGGGAACTTGGGGTTTGTTGCCCTTTCTAGTTGATTCTTGGGGGATTTCTTTTGTACCATATGTATCATACCATGTTTTCCTTTGATGTATATACATGCTTTGCTTGATGTATAAACCATGGTAGGATAGCCATATTGTTATATATCATGTTGCATTTGTATCATATTGCATTTTAGGATGATGAGCTTCTTTCATATGCCTTATTTGAGTTTCTCTGGCTACTTGTGAGATATTGGTCATGTGTGTGGAGAAATGGCTATGTGAGGCTATGCTCTTGGATTATTTGAGATATATGTTTTGTGAGATAGCCCTTTTTGAATCAAATGCTCATCTCGACTAAATTTGATGAAATGTGCTCCACTCATGTGTAGTAGTGTATACATGTCACTTTTTGGTCTAAATGTGCTTTTCATGCTTAGATTGTGCTTGGATATCACTTTCTTGCATTTGGGCCAAAGGCCGATATCATTGTGAATGTTTAGCCTATGTTGCATTCATGGAGGAGCTTAAGCTTCTTTTTGCCGCAAAGGCACTTCATCTACCATGAAATGAATTAATCTTGAAAAGAAGTGTGTATGCTTGAAAAATGCTCCATCGGACGGATGCCCGGCGACCGCAACCTGCTTTCCTGAATGGATGTGAAGAGTGCTTTCCTGAATTGTGTGTTGGAGGAAGAAGTGTATGTGAGGCAACCACCAGGGTTTGAGAGTGAGAAGTACCCCCACCGGGTGTACAAGTTGAGGAAGGAGCTGTATGGGTTGAAGCAGGTGCCTAGAGCTTGGTATGGCAGGTTGAGGGGGTTCTTGTTTGAGAGAGGTTTTGAGACGGGGAAGGTCGATCAGACCTTGTTTCAACTGAGGCAGGGTAGAGATATCCTGATTGTGCAGGTGTACGTGGATGATATTGTCTTTGGTGGCTCGTCTAACTCTCTTGTTGCAAGGTTTGCAGAGGATATGAGCAGGGAATTTGAGATGAGCATGATGGGCGAGCTGCAGTTCTTCCTCGGGCTACAAATCAAACAATCAAAGGAAGGAACATTTGTGCACCAAGCTAAGTACAGCAAGGATATTGTGCGGAAGTTCAAGATGAAGGATTCCAAGGCTATGACGACGCCGATGAGTACGACTACGGCTCTTGGTGCAGACGAGGAAGGTGAACACGTGGACCAGAAGGAGTATCGAAGAATGATCGGGTCACTCCTCTACTTGACGGCGACGAGGCCGGACATCCAGTTCTCGGTATGTCTATGCACTCGTTTTCAAGCGTCTCCAAGGACTTCGCATCGGCAAGCTGTGAAGCGAATTTTCAGGTACATGCGTCACACTCCCGACTTCGGCCTCTGGTACTCCGCGTCCTCTTCTTTGGCGCTTCATGGTTTTTCAGATGCGGATTTTGCCGGGTGTCGGTTGGATAAGAAGTCCATTTCTGGGACTTGCCAGTTTTTCGGTTCTTCTTTGGTGTCTTGGTCTTCCCGCAAACAGTCGAGTGTTGCACAATCCACTATCGAGGCCGAGTACGTTGCCGCTGCTAGTTGTTGCTCTCAGCTCCTTTGGATTTCATACACCATGAGTGACTTTGGTGAGGAGTATACCCATGTCCCACTTCAATGTGATAGCACCAGTGCCATAAGCGTTGCAAAGAACCCAGTGCTCCATTCCAAAACCAAGCACACAGAAGTGAGGTATCATTTTCTGAGAGACAACGTAGAGAAAGGAAACATAGCTTTGATCCATGTACCCACACATGACCTAGTAGCCGATATTTTCACCAAACCCCTAGATCAAGCAACTTTCACTCGTTTGCGGGGGGAACTTGGTGTGTGTTTGATTTCTTGAGTTGGGTGTGTGGGAGCTCCTTTGTAGCATATGTATAGTTTTCCTTTGTGCATTTCTTGCATTTGGCATGGCATATGTAACATGATGTATAGGCATCCTTGTATCTTAGATTGCATGCATTTTGTATCATATGCATTGGATAGGAAAAGCTTCTCCTATATACATTGTTCACCATGGAATGATATTTGTGTCTTTGTGAGCTTGTTTGGTATGCTATGGTTAGTTTGGCTTAGCTCTTGATGATCTTGATGAATAATCCATGGTTGATGGCTATGTTTTTGGAAAATGTCACATATATGCTCTCTCATGTGTAAATACCTTTACATGATCTTGACATGTTTTAGTGGCTTTGCTATGCTTAATTTGTGGTTGGATAGCTAGTTTATTGATCATATGGGGCCAAAGGCTCATTTGCCATCATGAATGTTTAGCCCACTTGTTTTATCTTGTGGAGGGGAATAAGTTCCTTTTTGTCGCAAAGACATTTCATGTGCCAATTATGAATCTGAAAATGAAATGTAAAATGCTTGGAAAAGTGTGCTCCCATGTCATATGTGCTGAATTTAATTTGCTTTGGGTGCTAAACCATTGCATGATGCCTACCAATGAGAAGTCTCATACATAGAAGTGGGCACATGGCTCGGTGGCTTTGACATGACATGAGGTGCTTATGGGTGTTTGTGATGGTCTTATGATTAGAATGGCTGTCCTAGCATGAAGTTTGTGTGGCTTTGCCATTTTGATATGTTTTGATCATGTTTAGGACTTTGCTCATGAGAGGCAAGTTTTTCGCAAAATTGCCCAAATCCGTCTCAGCTTCGTCCAATGGTTGTGAAACTTGGTGATCTTGTAGTTGATGTCGATACGAAGCTATAGAGTATCTAACTTGCTTATTTCGACATGTGTAGCATCCTTCGTTGAATTTTGTGTATATGAGAAGCTCTAGGTTGAAAGTTTTGCATTTTTGGCTTGATTCATGCATTGCCAACAAGGGGGAGAAGTATGAGCTTCAAATGGCTTGCTGGATGCATTTAGAAGGTTTTCACGTGGTATCGAGCCATTTCTGGGCTCTGGTGTGCACCGGTCTGACCGGTCAGAGTGCTGGTCCTGTGCACATGTTGGGCACCGGTCGGATCGGTGATGATGACCGGTCTGACCGGTGTGAGCTGAAGTTGTTGCAGCTGCCCTGTTTTCAAGTGGTTTGCATGCATTCGTCCAGGGCGAGGTGCATTGGTTCAGGGGGAGCTTGCATGTGTGCAGGGGAAGCTCTTTGTGGTTGTTCGAGCTTTGGTTTGGCGGTTTGCGCTCTTTGCTTGAGCTCTGTTTTGTCTCGGATGTGTCGATCTGTTGCCCTTGCCTAAGGGGTCCGAGACTTGTCTTCTTCAAGTGATCTTGTCGTTCGAGGGACCCGGTGGCCAGCGGGGTCAAGTGCGGGCCGCATGGTGGCATGAACAGCAAGATGAAGTCATGGACGGTTTCTTGGTTGAGCCACAAAACCAAGGTCGAGCCAGGACTTCGTGGGAGCCGAGTCATGAGTGGCGATTGGCGGAGGCTACACCGAGTTCGCGGGGTTTTCGGTGGTTCACCAGAAAACCACTGGGTTCCTTGGTTGATCCACAAAGCCAAGACCGAAGAACAGAAGACGGTGCTGCAGCAGTGCCAGACCGGTTTGACCGGTGGGTCTGATCGATCCCCGCCGGTGGGTACCGGTCTGACCGGTGAGGAGCACCGGTCTGACCGGTGTGCGACGACGCAGTCCGGAATCTTCGGAGCGGAGGACACGCGTCGGGATCGCAAGGCTTGCGTCGAGGCTAAGCATGTTGCGGTCGCCGGGCATCCGTCCGACGGAGAAAGCTTGAAGACTTCCACCATTAGGCAATCTAAAAACCTTAACCTATGGCTTCACTACTTTTCCTCAAAGTAAACTAGAATGCTAGATGTGCAACTAAGGTTTTCCTAGTGTGAAACTCCCATCCCAAAACAAAGTTTGTAACCTATAGCCAATCCTAGCAAGATACTACTCTAGGAAAGTAAAGGCGAGCAAAGACTGCAATAGAGTAAATGCGGAAACGTAAAGGGGATGAGAGGAAGCAAACTCTTGACACGCGATTTATCCCGTGGTATCGGTAGGCACTAAGCCACCCCTAGTCCACGTTGTTGAAGCACTCACTCAAGAGTATTGCTTCCCGGTCACCAAGTCTCTCCCAAGAGCACCACTTGACTCGCCACAAAGTCTAGCCACTTAGGCACTTTCCAAGCTCCCTTGGCCACCTTGATGCCGCCTCCACTAAGGAGCTTCTCCACCAAGGAAGGGGGTCTCCACGTTCCTGCACAAAGTGTCCTCATCACTCCACACCAAGCCGGAGGGTCGATGACGATTGCCGGTGAGCTACTTAGACCCCAAGGCTTCTAACGAACCTTGTACACCTTGATTCCGGAGGGTCGATGACGATTGCTGGTGAGCCACTTAGACCCCGAGGCTTTCGGCGAACCTTGTACACCTTGATTCACTCAAGAATAACCTCACAAGGTTGGCACAACCTTGCACTCACTCAGCTCTAAGCTAAGCCTAGCACTAAGCACATACACTAAGCATATGCAAGTCTATGGATGAGAAATTAAGCACTTGGATGGATTGGAGATGATCTTCTAGATGTCTTGCACTCTCTTGCACTTCCACACAATCCAGCAACCTCAAATGGGCGAGTGGAGGAGGTACCAAGGTATCAAACTAGCCATTGGCTAAATGCTGTTGAAAATAGTACCGTGAGATGATCCGACGCTATGTTTTTCCGGGCGTCAGTTCATCCGGAGCTACTAGCTGTTACCTCCACCGCACATGTCTGTTGACACAACTGCTCCGACGCTATGCTCCGACACTCGTCGGATCATCCGGTGCTGAAGACCCTGCGGCCAAAACGTCTCTGGTAGCTTCCACGCGACCGTCGGATGAACCGCTGCACACCTATCGGTTCATCCGGTGCTTAAGGCTTCGCCTTGGCACGTCTCTGTCTTGTTCAAACTCAACCACCGGATAGACCACGGTTCCCTCCAATGGACCGTCGGTTCGTCCGACGCTGCTGTCTTCGCGACTCCTCTTCTCCAATTCATCCGACGCAACTAAGAAAGGGACAGTCGGTTCATCTGACGGTATCAAGTTAACTCCAGTCGTTGCACAGTGTACCAAGTGTTCCGACGCTATGCACCAATGGTACCGTCGGTTCATCCGACAGTGTCTTTTTCCTTCTTTTTCTTTGCGGCTTGAACTTGGATCTTTGCTTCAACTTACATACTTAATATGCCATCACTTATAGCCTCAAAATATATACTAAGTCATCATTTTTGTTATAAGTAACCTAACATGTTCATGGTATGTTAACTTGTGCTATGACATGTTAGCTTGGGCATGGTATGTTAACTTGTGCATGTTATGTTAACATGTGGTAACTATCCATGGGACCTAGGAGTGCCTACAAAGACATGCTAGACAATGTGGTTAGTCCCATTGCTTGTGTTAGCATGAATCACCAAAATCAACTCGAACAAATGACAAATGGAGCCATGTTCGCTACAAAACTTTAAGAGCGAAGAAATATCACAACACCATCTTAGCAAACTTATGGTAGAACTTGAAGTGAGGTAATTGATAAAAATTAATGATATTTAAGTGAATAATCAAGAAAGATTTTTATTTAGTTGTTGCTGCTTGTGGTTTCCAAGTGCTCAAAGTTTCGAAAAAACTAGCGAATCAAATTTAAAGTGTTATGGACTAACTTCGGATGACCCTGAACCCTAGCAACCCGACCTCGCCGATGGCGGCAGCCGGACCACACGTGTAGGGATAAAAGGGACTAACCCTAATAGATAATTCTCTTTGCTTGCCACAGCTGGTATGAGTCCTCTCCTTATATAGGGAGACTAACTTAACCCCTAAGAAAGGATCTAATCTTATCTCTAACCCAACTCTAATGGGCATGCCTATCCGGCCCCGCGCCCATAACATTACTCCCTCCTTTTTGCCGGTGTGTGCTTCGCGCCAAGACCAGCGGGAGTGGGCGGCCGCGCAACGGCAGGCGGCGGTGCGGTTGCTGCGCGCAGCTTCCTATCACACCGGTGGCAACGAGAGGCGCACCAATCTTGGGCGGCGTGAGCTCAACCAAGGCCGATGGCCGTGCCGTCGCAGCTTTTGGCGTCGGGGGGGGGGGGGGGGGTTCTTGTTGTCGCCCAGGAGGAGGTCACCCGGATGGAGGAGGTGGCGATGCGGATCAGGATTCTGCCGGTCGTTGCATCTCCGCAGCAGATGGGGCCTCCGGTGCGAACTGGGTGGAAAAGCTTATCCTTTCAGGCAGACTTCTTCCTTCCTACGCGGTGGAGGGGAACGTGCGTGGCGGGCTGGCCTTTCGTATTCGCAAGATCGACATCCAGCTAGGGGCAATTTTCTGCAAGGCTGCAGTACATTGCAGTCATGGGCTGGGTTGGGCTGACTTTCTTCCTGCGGTGTGAGAGTCTTCCCATGGGATCCCAGGTCAAGATCGACATTCAGATGGGCTTTGGAAGCAGATAGAGGGGACATTATCTCGTGGGCAGCGTTCTTAGCTCACGTGGTTGGAATTGTTATCTTTTTTTTATATACAAATAAAGCCGAAACGTAAAAGACCTCTTTTAGCTTGCTTTGCACATGTTATGTTAGTATTGAGTAGAGTCATCTCCAAGCAGCAGCTCGAGGACGAGGTGCTCAAAAAGGAGGGAGTAATGTCATGGGTAGTCAGGGGCCTCATGGTGTTGGGGGGTTACCCGAAAAATTCGGATGACTGCCCTGACACAAGTGAGAGTTCTTAACACGTTCAAGTACAATACAAGAGCGCAAAGAGACTGTGATTCCCTCTGCAAGTAGCGCAAGTTCCAAAAAAGTCTGAATCCGTTTACACGTGCCCTTGCGTCTCCTTTTATAGGGAGATGAAGGGACTTTTACATACCGATAACACCCCTAGCCTCAGAGAATATTCCTAGTGTGAACGCATACATGATTGTCTTTTTTTATCTAACATATTTACAAATCTGCCACTAGTTCACACTCTAAACCCGGACTTTTTGGGACTACAACTTTGACTTTGCTTCTCCTCTGGTTCGTGAATGTCTTCGCATGAAACTCCCGAACTAGGTCTTCAACAGATTCCCGAATTGGCCCTTGCTTCCCAGCTGGTTCGTGCATGTCCACGCGCCTGAGTCCCGAACAGGGTCTTCATCAGATTCCCGAATCGGCAGTTCTCCGAAGTTCGGGCTATCGACAGTTGAGATTCGGGCTTCCGCATGTTCGTGACTCCACCTCCTTGCCGAATCAAGATTCCCGAACTCTGCACATTCGCGAATTCGAGACTTCACAGGTTCCAGGCTTCCGAGAATCGCGAATTCCCTGCTCCTGAAAAACATGCTTTGAGAACTTTGTTAAGCTCAACGTTTCGAGGGTGACGGGTTTTTCTGAATTCCCCAACACTAGCCCCTCGGGGAAGCGGGTTGACTCCGACGATCTGATTCCACGAATCCTTCGGAAATTTAGTAAAAAACGTCACCCTCGGAACGTCGGAGGGGACACGCGTCGCCCGGGGAACCAAGGACGGTTAAATCGAGGCGTGTTTCGCGGAACTACCCCTCCCCGGCCCTATAAATAGCGGGCTGCCGCTGTTGAAAAAATTTTACAGCTTTCCAGCTTTTTTCACAGTTCGTGCATCTCTCTTTTTCGCGGAATCTGGTCTTCTGCCGAAAAGCCCGCGAGTTTCTAGGTGTTGTTCGCGCTTCTCTAAGGTATTCCTTCATCTTTCTCTTGTCGTTTTGTTACTTGTTAAACTTCGTTGTTGCGATGTCGCGATTTCGCGAGTTTTACTCTCGAACATTACCCTTAACTGTCTGTATGTTCATAACTGTTGGTTAGGTGGCTCGCGTTAAAAGCACAGCTAGGCCCATGACTACCGAAGAGCTCGTCGCTGCCGGACTCCCGCTTGACCCAGCTGCCGAAAACGCTGAGCGTGCCACACCGGCCGAAGATTCTGGTTCGCCCAGTGGCTCCCGAAGTCGCGAAGATGGGGAGGTTCGATCTGACGGCGGCGAAGACATCGGGGATGTGGATGCCGGTGTCGACGATCTAATCAGGTTGAGGACCTCCGGCCCGCTGCCGCCCTCACTCGCCTTCGGAGAGTCGAAGGTTACAAGCAACACGATTCGTGAGTACGAGAAGGCCGGATTCTTCTCTCCTGGCGCTGGGCGTGCCCCACTTGATGAGCTGGTTCCAACCCCCAAGGACGGAGAGATTGTGGTTTTTCGGGATTTCTTCATCTGTGGGCTAAGGTTCCCTTGTGACCCCGTCCCCGCCGGCCGATTCTCGATGCATTTTCGGTGAAGATCCACCAGCTTACTCCGACATCCTTCCTCGAAGTGTCGAAGTTTATCTGGATTTTGAAGACCTTCGGCTGCAGTCCTAGCATCGACGCTTTCACCAGATTCTACGAACTGGTGATCATCCCCGAAGTTGTCAAAGGCGAAGATGGGCAGTTCTACCATAGTCAGCATGCGTGCTGTACCTTCAATACGCGACGTCAGAACACTCGACAGGGAATCACTCGAATCCAGATCGCTCCCTGCTGCAAATCCAACCTTACGGATGATTGGAAATCTTACTGGTTTTATTTGAAGGTTGATATGCCGAAGCTGTCATGCCCGATCGCACCTCTTGCCGCGGTGAATGTAGGGAAATACAACCAGCGGGCCGTGGGGATCAGGAACTGTGAGAATGCATTTTACCTGGCCAACACAATACTTGGCAGCCGTGACATCATCGAAGAATTCGTCGCCGCCCATGTCTGGCCTATCTCGAACGATTGGTCCCCTACTGAGCTCGTGCACTACAATGTCAATTGGGCGGACCAGAAGGTGCCTTTCCCGAAGTTCGGGATCAAACTTCGCGAAGGCCAGAGCGCTGAGGACTTCATGGACGAGGTGGAGAAAAGGGTGAACGTCATGGTGGGCGAATACACGATGAACGAGTACAAGGCGTATAAGGCCCTGGTGAAACATAGGAAGAAGATCAACCGCGTCTTTTCGGAAATTTGCGGTGATAAATTTTTCAGCTCTCGAGGCCCTGGTCCCAAATTGAAAGTTCCCGCCGTCGCCGTGGCCACCGTGCTCGGCCCGGCCCCAATCAACGCTCCCCGAATTAGGTCGTCGAAGCGAAGCTCGTCGCCTGCCAACGAGGGGGCCTCTTCGGGAGTGAAACCTTCGAGGACCAGATCGCTTGAATCGTCGAAGCGGAAGCGCAAGACCTCCGAACCTCGAACTTCGGATGCTGAACTCCAAGCTGCTTCGGGGCTTGCCCAGATGAGCCGTAAAAAACCAAAAAAGGCTGTGAAGAAAATCTCTTCCACCGGCGTTCGACGAGTCCCATCCGCCTTCGACGACGACACCCTCGCGGACGCAGATAGCTTTAAAGGTGTTTTCCTCTGGCCACTGTTTAACTTTCGAGACAGCTGCCCATCTGGTTCCGAGAATGAATTCGTGGATATTGATTCCTTTTCAGATGCTGCCCCCGAAGTCCGAAAGGAGACATCCCCTGCTGTTGCTGAGAAGTCTGTTGTTGCTGAAGTTGTTGTTCGCACTGAGTCCCCTGCTGCTGCCGAAGCCCCTGTTGCTGAGGTCCCTGCTGCTGACCAAGCTTCCTCCGAATTCGCCCAGGACCTTGAGCGCACTATTCAAAGGGGAGACCATCTTACCGAACATGTTCCTTTGGTCGAAGTTCGGGAGGTCGTCCCCGAAGACCAGGCGCCCTCTCCTTCCTTAGCTGCTTTTAACAAAAGCTTTGGTACGTCTCATCGCGGCAAGCTATTGCGTGTTGGTTTCGAGACAAGTGGCGTCGGGAGCAAGACGTCCAAGTTTTTAACTCTGTGGAAATCATCCGCAATTGTTGATGAAACAGGAGAGGAGGCGTCAGAACGACCCGAAGAAGCCGCTCAAGGCTCCGAGAAAAAGCCTCTCTCCGTCTCCGAAACCACTCCTTCGCCTCGAGGGAAAACCTCTTCAGGTTCGACTAAACAAGTCACCATGCAGCATTTTAGCAAGCAAGGTTCGTTCATCCTCGCTACCTCTTCATGTCATTCACGATTGTTGAATCTTGGTCTGAGATTTATTCCTGGATTTTTCAGAATTCAAGGATCTGTTGCATTCTTACTCTCCTTCAAAGCTTGCACGCTTCCACAAGTATTATACCCTCAAGTACTCTATGCTTGGGAAGGTTGCCCTAGAGCGGCTTTCTAAACAGGAGAAGATTAATGAAGAACTTTCTCAGAAGTCCAAGGAACTAGAGCGTAACTTCACCCTCGCGCAATCCACGAATCTGGAACTCGAGAAAAAGGTGGCTGAGCTTGCTGAGGCTTTGAAAACGAGTCACGATGAAAAGAAAGTCGTAGAGGCCGCGCTCGAGGAATCCAAGAAAGAGCTTGAGAAAGTTCAAAAATCTCATGAAGATGATCTGAGCGTGATTGAAAAGCTTCGGCAAAAACAAGAGCAAGCTACGAAAATCGCCGAAGATCTTCGCATCAATAACGCCAGCCTCGCCAAGTCACTGAGCACAAAGGATCGCAAAATCGTGGATCTTGAGAAGGCGCTAGCAGAACAAGGTGAAGCCTCAAGGAAAAACACTTCGGAAACTCTGGAAAAGCTGAAACTGCTCTATGCGGAGTACCAGAAGTCCTTGAATGAGTACGGTGTTCGTCCAGCCCCTCTCCCGGACGACATCGATATTCCCGATTTCATGGATTGGCTGGAGGATGAGTTCAAGGCCCTTACCGAGGTGATCTCTGGCGCCAGCAACTTCGCTGTTGCTTTCTCTGTGGAGAGTATCCTGAAGGTCCTTCACAATTATGACTGTGTGGACTTGGCGAAGTTTCGTGCGAATCTCTCTCGATTCCCCGGCGTTACTAGTGACGTGATACTTCGAGCGAACTCCGACATTCAAGCTATCAAGACGAAGTTCGCGAAGGAGTTCTGGCTGGCTGGCGGGGAGGATATCGTTAAGACCATTGCACAGGAAAAGCTTGCTGAGGTAATTTCTTTTGCTCGATCTCGTGACTTATGTTTGTTGCAGATGTTCCAGTTTTTCAAACCTTCCTCACTTTTTCCTTCCTTTCTCAGCTGAGGGAAGAGGAGAACCGAGAGGGCACCGCCGCGTCTCCCGAAGGATCGTCCTCCGGCGAGGGTTCGAGCGAGTCCGGCGAAGACGGCTCAGGCGGCAGCAGCAGCAGTAGCAGCAGCAACGATGATGGTAATGACGGCGGGCAGGTCCCCGAACGAGAGGAGGATTCGCCAAAGGTGGATGTTACGAACTGAATGATATGTTCGGACTTTTTGGGTGAATTCGAGATTGGCTGTACATTCATGTAGATTCATCAAACTTTTCTGAACAGATGTTTTGTATATTTTAACCTGCGCAGGTCCTGCAAGCTGGGCCTGCGCAGGACGTGCTACCACTGCGAATTCATCGTGATAGTATGTTCGTTAGTGGTGAAGCGTGGCGCCTGTTCAAGCGAGCACATCCCGAACAAGATTTTTCCGATTTTTGGCTTGAGGCCTCGCTTAAGTTTGCTATAGGTTGTTTTGATCTCTCCTTGTTTTTCTTACTTCGTAAGAAGATTCGTTCCGCGTCGTCTACTCCGCCGCCCTCGAAGGTTCCCAAGATGGAGCCCCTTAGCCCTTTAGCCGACGCATCTGACTTCGCCTATGCCAGTGATATGGTTGAAAACAACGTTTGTAAACCAGGACATGTTGTAGAACTTTCATTCTGAATTTTACACCGAGCGTTGTAATTATCGCAGAATTGTTCGGAAGTTTTTATGCGAATAAGGCAGTAAATACGTTTTTTCTTGAGAAAACGTCACCCTGCCCCACCTTGCCGTTTCACATGAAAACTAGACGGCAGGTTCACGAATCTTACTATTCACGAATTTCTAGCATATCTTTAGGAGAAGTCTTCCTTAGTTTTTGGTGAACCTCGATTGCTATTGTGCAAGTCGACAAAATTTGTTTCGAATTTTGTGGACTTGACCCGACTGGCAGACTTGCCTCGGTTGATATAGCAACCCTCAGTTGCTTCAACCACGGCTTTTTGCAACTCCCGAACGAGCCCCTTGCCCTTTTCTTACAACGATGATGTTTAAATAACTTTCAACAATCCTCCCTAAGTATAAACCTACAGTTAACCCTTTAGGCATTCATTTTCCCGAAATCTTCGTACAAACGTTCGGTGGGAATCCCTTCGTGGATGGGATTTACTGGGCCACAACTTGTTGTTGTCTCAGGCCTCTTTGGTGGGAATCCCTCGATGGATGGGATTTTCTGGGCCACAACTTGTTGTTGTCTCAGGCCTCTTTGGTGGGAATCCCTTGATGGATGGGATTTTGGCTATCAGGAAGCCTTTTTCACGAACTTTTTCTTCTTTGACGATGGAATTCTGGCTATCATGAAGCCTTTTTTACGAACTTTTTCTTTTTTCACAATGGAATTTCGGCTATCACGGAGCCTTTCTCACGAACTTTTTCTTTTTTCACGATGGAATTTCGGCTATCACGGAGCCTTTCTCACAAACTTTTTCTTTCTTCACGATGGAATTCTCGAGACACGCAATTTGGGGGAAGACTCTTTTCATATATATATATCAGAAAGAGTGTTTACACAGGATCCGCCTCGTTAAAAACCTTGCCTCTTGATTTAGAGCCCCCTTTGCAAGGAAAAGAGTACGGTCCTTCTTATTCTAATACGACTGTAAGAAATAAAACTAATTTTTTCTCCGAAATCACTTATAGACACGCGATTCGGGTTTTTGTCTTTCTAAAGTGCACACTTACGAAAATCGAAAAACTACTACACGCTACATCTATCTACAACTAGGGTTTTCATGGATAATACCTTTTTAGGCTGTCGGCATTCCACAAATACGGCAACTCTTCGCCAGTCTGCTCCATCAGGCGAAAAGCCCCTGGCATATCTGTTTCCCTGGCGATGTAAGGCCCTTCCCATGACTCATGAAGTTTTCCTAGGTTCTCCAGTTTTGATGTCCTTTCGGACCACCTTTTTGTCCCTCCATGCCCTTGTCTCTCTCTGGTACTTCTCAATGTTTTCTGCTGCTTCAAGGATTGTCAGCTCTATCATGTCTTTTTCCACCTTCTTATCAATTTCCTTTATCTCTTTTCCCTTCAGGACTCTCATGCTTTCATTCCTGATCTCCTCCCGTGTCATAGCGTCGTCCCGAAAAGCAGGGCGAAAAGGCGTGAAACCCGTTGCCCTTGAGACAAGGGGTGTTGTGAGACCGCATCACCTTCGGAAGTTCATCCACCCACTTTCCCTTTTTCCCGATCGAACAAACATTTCTTGATTCCCGAAAAAAATCGACCGTTGGCTCTTTCGACCGCACCATTGGACCGTGGATGATATATCGATGAAAATTTCGCTTGTGTGCCTAAGGTTCGCAAGTATTCTTTGAAGGTGTAACGATCAAACCGTTTGCCATTGTCAACCGTCGCCTTCTGTGGGAACTCCGAACCTGCAGACTATGTTCTGCCAAAAGAATTTCTGAACTGTTGCTCCTGTGATATTCGCGAGTGGTTTTGCCTCGACACACTTCGTGAAATAATCGACTGCTACAGCCGCAAATCGGCAGTTGCCTTGAGCTGCTGGCAACGGGCCTACTAAGTCCATTCCCCACCTATGCAGAGGCCAAGTTGGAGGAATTAGGTGAACTGGCATTGAAGGCAGATTCTGTTGATTTCCCGTCTTCTGGCATGCTTCACATTGCCGAACTAACGTCTTGGCGTCAATGTTTATGGTGGGCCAATAGAATCCCTGCTTTATCGGCTTACCAGCCAACGCCCTGGTGCCTATGTGTGCCCCACAAAATCCACTGTGAATTTCTTTCAGAAGTTCGCGACCTTTTTCGGAAGTGATGCAGCGCGCCGTGGCTCGGTGACTCCTGATTTGTATAATTCTCCATTTACTACTGTATAGCCCCGAGCGCTTTGCTTCAATCTTTTTTCCTCCAATTCATCTTGTGGTTCGTAATGTCCCCTCAGATAGGCCATGATTTCTGCTCTCCAGTCTGGAATTTCGACCGTATTCACGATTTGGGCCCTCGAATCTTTGATGGAGGGCTCTCTGATGATTTCGAAGAACACGTCTGGTGGTAGCTCTTGGTTTCTGGCTGCTGCCTTCGCCAGTTTATCTGCCTCATTGTTATCATCCCTTGGGATATGCTGAACTGAATACCCTTTGAAGTCTTTCTCCATTTCTCTGACTTTTTCGAGATATTTCATGAGAACTGGATTCCTGGCCTCGCTTTCCTTCTCAATATGTTCCTGGATCACCTTCGAATCCGTTCTGATTATGAAGGTCTGCTGCCCCAAGGCTTTCATTTTCCTTAATGCCAGCAGTAGAGCTTCGTACTCCGTTGTGTTGTTCGTGGAATGTTCATTGTTCGCGAATACGAGCCGCGCTGCGTATCTTATGACTACGCCCGTCGGGGACGTTACAAGCACCGAAATTCCAACCCCCTTGTAACACCATGCTCCATCACACTGCACTATCCAAGGTTCGGGTATATTTTCCTCGAGATTTTGAGTGGGTGAAGTCCAGTCTACGACAAAATCTGCCAGAACTTGCGATTTTATTGCACTTCTTCTCTCGAAGTTTACCACATACTCGGAAAGTTCGGCACCCCACTTGATGATTCGGGTGGATGCCTCCCTATTTGCGAACAAGTCACTTAATGGCTGGTTGGTGATAACTCTTATTCTGTGGCCCTCGAAGTAATGTCTTAGCTTTCTTGCTGCCATAATGACCGCATACGCGATCTTCTCCAATTCGAATAGAAAACCTTGGAACCGTACAATGCGTTCGAGAGGCGAAGTATAAGCGAGGAATTTGCCCGAGCTTTCCTTCTTCTTCCTTTTCCCCGTACCAACACCGCACTTACCGCCGAATTTGATGCAGACACATACAGCAGAAGCGGCGATTTTGGTTTGGGAGGACAGAGTTTGGTCATGGTGGACAAGTAGTCCTTCAGTTCGTGAAAGGCCTGCTTCTGAGGTTCGGACCACTGGAATTTCTTGGCACTTCTGAGAACTTGGAAGAACGGTAAACTTCTTTCTGCGGCTCTGGGAATAAACCTGTTGAGGGCGGCCACTATCCCTGTCAACTTCTGTACATCTTTCACTGAGATTGGCTCTTGCATTTCTACCAGAGCCTTTATTTTGTCAGGGTTTGCCTCAATGCCTTTCGTTGAAACCAGGCATCCAAGAACTTTCCCCTTGTGAATGCCGAACACACATTTTTCTGGATTTAGCTTTAAGTTTGCTGCCCTCATGTTCGCGAATGTTTCGCCGGATCACCGATATGGTCTCTCCTCCGAACACTTTTGACAACTATGTCATCCACATATGCCGAATGTTTCTCCGAATCGCGGTGCGGTACTATTGCTATCATTCTCGAAAACGTGCATCCTGCATTCTTCAGCCCCTCTGGCATTCTTACGAAACAAAATGTTCCGAAAGGAGTGATGAAACTTGTCTTCTCTTCGTCCTCTTTGCGAACTCTGATCTGATGATACCCAGAGAACATGTCCAGGAGCGAAAGCATCTTACTGTTGGCTGCATCATCCACGATTTTGTCCACCCTTTCCAAGGGAAAATCGTCTTTCTTGCACGCCTTGTTCAGATCTGTGAAATCCACACACATTCTCCATTTGCCATTTTTCTTCTTAATTGGCACAGTGTTGGGTAACCAGACTGGGTACTTGACCTCTCTGATTACCTAGGCATCCTGCAACCTCTGAACTTCTGCTTCTACTGCTTTGACTTTTTCGTCAGACATTTTCCGAAGTTTTTGCTTCTTGGGTGGTATCTTGTCATCCGTTTCGAGGGCATGTTCGATTATGTCTCTGTCAACACCTTGCGGGTCCTTAGCCGACCATGCGAAAACATCCTTGTTTCGTTCGAGAATCGTATAAGTTCACCGTCCTCTTCGGCGCCGAGGTTCGCCCCTATTATGATCGCTTCCGTCGGGCATGTCATCCAAATACACTTTCTTTGTTTCATCTTCCGATGTTATCTCATTTTTCTCTTTATCCCGCTTAGGCTCTTCATAGGTTTCCTTCCTCTCATCACTGCTTTCACCGGTACACATTTGTTTGGCCGGGCGTGTGGCCCTTTTCTATGTTCCCGGCCTCCCGCCGATTGCCGAACACCGTGATAACCCCTTTGGGCGCAGGCATCTTCATGCATAGGAACCGTTGTCTTATGACAAAGATCAAACTTATTCATGAAACCTCTGCCGAAGATCGCGAGGTACGGATGGTATATGTCAACTACATCAAAAGTGAGGCTCTCCGTTCTGGCATTCTCAAGATCTCCGAAAGAAACTGGGAGTGATATTTTTCCCACCGGCTTGATGGGCTTTCCTCCGAACCCCTGCAATGGGTACTCTGGTGGATCCAACATGTGCTGGCTCAGATTCATTTTCTCGAATGTTTTCAAGAACAGGATGTCCGCCGAACTCCCGTTGTCAACCAGGATTTTTCCTATGACCCACCCAGCAATATTGACTTCTATCACCATGGCGTCATTGTGAATCGTGGATTTCAACCTGAAATCTTCTTCTGTAAATGTGATTGGCACCTTCGCCCACTCCGGGCGAGCAGCTGGGCCATCATTGATGATGGTGTTCACAGATCTGAAGAAATTGTTTCGCTGCTTCTTTGTTTCGAATTCCATAGCAGATCCGCCTGTGATTGGCATGATAGTCCCGAACGATGGCAATGGCTTGGAGTTCTGGGGTCCCGAACTTGACTGAGGCCTTGATGAACTTTCTGGGGGCGGTGGCAAGATTTCTCGAATGGGTTGCGGTTGCTGGATTAACTGAATCGCTTGCGAGTGAGGGAAAAATTGTTGCGATGGCTGCCATGCTGGTTGTGATTGTGGAAATTGCTGAACTGGTACAGAGCTTGACTGTGGGTTCGCGAACTGCGGTTGCCAGAAGTTTGGCCAAAACTAGCTTGGCATCGAGGATGCAATGCTCATCAGTGCTTTCTCTTGTTGGATTCTTGCCATGTTCTTCTTTGTCTCTGGGCACCCTTCGGTGCTGTGTCCTCTTCCATGATACTGGCAGTAGAAGTGGGGATCTCTTGGGTTGTGGTTCGGGAGTCCTGGGGTTCCTCTTCCTCTCCCCCTTCCTTTGGGACTGAATCCTCCCCTGGTGCTTGGCCTGCTGTCTTGCTGTGGCTGAGAGTTTCCAACATTGTTTACGTTTCGTGGATGCTGGGGTGGTGCCCGCCAGGTCATATCTCTGTTGCCCTGTCTTGCCTCGTTCCGTTTAGCTACCCTCTTGCGGTGGTCGTCATCAGACAGAATGTAGTCTTCCAATTCTCGAAATAGTTCTTCAACTGTCTCGGGCTTCTTTCTTGTGAGGTGGGAAGCCGTTGGCCCTGGGGTGAGACCTGATCAATGCCTTGATCATTGTCTTGTCATCGGCGTCGGGGATCTGAGACCTCTGTTGCATGAACCTTCTCACGAAGTTCCGCAGCGGTTCTCTGTCCTTCTGCTTGCAGTTATACAAGTCTGAGGCTTCGGCTGTTGTGTCATGGAACATCTGAAACGCTTGCATGAACTTTGTCTTGAGATCTACCCAGCTGTAGATCGAGTGTGGAGGCAAGAAGTGAGTACCAATTCGCATCGGGTCCTTCGCAAGCTATGATGAAGGATTTGGCCGCCGCGACATCATCTCCTCCCCGCCGAGTTCACACCGACTCGTATCTCATGAGAAACTGCCTGGAGTTTCCGAAACCGTTGTACTTGGGAAGAGAGACAGGCTTGAACTTCGGCGGTCAAGGTGCTGTTTGCAGCCCTATTGACAGTGGCGATTCAGAATCCATGAAGTGTGAGACTCTTTTTCCCGCGAAGAAGTTTTCTTTTGGGGATTCTCTGGCAGGTGCAGGGTTTTGACGTAGTGACTCCTGCCACAAGGAACTGTTCTTTTGTTCTTTCATTTCATCAATTTCTTTTTGCATTGCTTCTATCTGCGCTTTTGCTTTGTTCAGCTGCTCTAGCTTTTCAGAGATTTTCCTCTTTGCTTGTAACTGAGCTGCGAACTTTTCCTTGTCTTTCTCGTTCGCCGTATCTTTTGTCGAACCATGGCTAGCTCTCTGTCTATGTCATCATCATCATCATTGACATTCTCGAACTCCTGCTGCTCAGCGGGCTGTTCTTGGATGTGAGCTGTCTTTTCTGCTCTTGCCTTCATGAGGGCCTCGAGTTTTTCTCTCCGTTCTTGGTCTGTTGTGTTCGAGGATTCGGGAACAAACGAGGTTTCATTCCCTTGAGTGAGATGGCGATCGTCTCGGTTAGCCTGTGCTGGAACAGTCTTCTTGGACTTCTTCTGAGGTGGCATCGTGAGTTTCTTTTCGGCTGGAACACGGTGGGCGCCAATGTTGGGGGGTTACCCGAAAAATTCGGATGACTGTCCTGACACAAGTGAGAGTTCTTAACACGTTCAAGTACAATACAAGAGCGCAAAGAGACTGTGATTCCCTCTGCAAGTAGCGCAAGTTCCAAAAAAGTCTGAATCCGTTTACACGTGCCCTTGCGCCCCCTTTTATAGGGAGATGAAGGGACTTTTACATACCGATAACACCCCTAGCCTCAGAGAATATTCCTAGTGTGAACGCATACATGATTGTCTTTTTTTATCTAACATATTTACAAATCTGCCACTAGTTCACACTCTAAACCCGGACTTTTTGGGACTACAACTTTGACTTTGCTTCTCCTCTGGTTCGTGAATGACTTTGCATGAAACTCCCGAACTAGGTCTTCAACAGATTCCCGAATTGGCCCTTGCTTCCCAGCTGGTTCGTGCATGTCCACGCGCCTGAGTACCGAACAGGGTCTTCATCAGATTCCCGAATCGGCAGTTCTCCGAAGTTCGGGCTATCGACAGTTGAGATTCCGGGCTTCCGCATGTTCGTGACTCCACCTCCTTGCCGAATCAAAATTCCCGAACTCTGCACATTCGCGAATTCGAGACTTCACAGGTTCCAGGCTTCCGAGAATCACGAATTCCCTGCTCCTGAAAAACATGCTTTGAGAACTTTGTTAAGATCAACGTTTCGAGGGTGACGGGTTTTCCTGAATTCCCCAACACATGGCCCGGATAGGCAAGCCCATTAGGGTTGGTGTATGGATAAGATTACATCATTTCTTAGGGGTTAAGTTAGCCTCTCTATATAAGGATAGGACTTGTACCAGTTGTGGCAAGCAAAGAGAATTATCTCTTAGGGTTAGGCTCTTTTATCCCTGCCCGTGTGGTCTGGCTACCGCCATCGGTGAGGTCGAGCTGCTAGGGTTCAGGGTCATCTGAAGTTAGTCCATAAGAAAAAGGCAACAAGAAATTCAGCAAAGAATCGATAACAGCTATCAATATCTAATGAAAACATATAGAAGATGCAAATCATGTTGAGAAGGGGATAATCTCCATAAAGTCATACTTCAGTCCATTTGTTTAACCAAATATGTTAGTCAGATGTATAGTATTTTCAGAAAACTCTACCTAAAAATAAAAAATAAATAAATAAACTAAAAAGTGCAATAATGTATCTACAGGTAAATTAGTTTTATCATCCGGCGTCAATCTCATTTATACCTGAGCATTTTCCGCCCGGCCCGGCCCGCCCACGGACCTTAATGGGCGGGCGTGGGCACAAATCTTGCAGCCCGAGAAAAAAATCTTGGCCCGAGCCCGGCCCAAAATGTTGTTTTTTGCTGTTTTACACTATAAAATGCGCGGGATGGGACGATCATGGGCAGGATTTTCTCAACCCGAAATAACATAGATTTTTTCGGCCTGACCCGAACCCGGCCCGACCCGCAAAATGCTGAAGTCTAATCCCATTCATCATCCCCACATGTGTGTCAAAACCACGAGCCAGATAAAAAAGGTGTGTTACAAATAATTGGGCCCCATCTTAATCATGCTTATTTCTAATTAGAACCAGTACTTTAACAGCCAATCATTATGGAATTTACTTGTCATTTATATCAAAAGTATCCAACAGCACCATGCCCATGATGACTTCAGCCATCAACATGAAGCACAAATGCACAATACTAATACATGTTTCCTGGAAGCATAGTACATTAACACAGCCATCAACCTGCCGAAAAATCAGCATCACAAAATGTAATTATTCCTGGAAGCATAAAAAATATTAAAAATGCATATCACGATTGTTTCTGTCCTAATAGATAAAAGTTGACACCATTAAATTTAACCTAATACGGAAGGCAAGTGTATATATAGGTGTATTATTATTATTATTATTATTATTATTATTATTATTATTATTATTATTATTATTATTATTATTATTATTATTATTATTATTATTATTATATAATACTAGTAAAATGCACGTGCGGCACACACGTGTCTAAAAAAATCACAACAATTAATTTTTTATTTTTATAATAAAAGTGTTTTAAAAACACATAATAAATAAATGAGATATATTTTTAAATGAAGGTGCATGGATATATCTACCTTATTTGTATGACTTATCATCCACAGTATTTTCCTAGTACTAACCAGCCAGCAGTATTACCTTAGACAACAATCCTATTTGTTGGAAATATGCCCTAGAGCCAACTGGATTTGATCCACTAATGGGCTCAGATGGATTTGATCCATTATGGTGTAAAAGTCCTAATGGGCCACAAAAGTTGTAAAGCCCATTAGTATTGGAAGGGTACACCATCTATTAGTCCCGTATTGCTAATGGACAATAGTGTGGGGGGTTTTCCTCCCAATAAATATGGACCACACCCCTCCTAAAAAGACACAACTTTCTCAAGTAGCAGCCACGCTGCCAACGCTCTCTCCTCGTCGCACTCACGGACCTAGCATTCCGACGTGCGTTGCTTCCTTCTCCGTACGTGTGGATACCTTGGAGGTGCTGCATCTGGAGCACTTGGATCGGACGAGCCGCACGTGCAAGTCAAGAAGGACGTGAGCAACTACACTGTCGGCTACCCTCGACGCGTTCGTCTACATCGAGACGGTTCCGCTGCATCTGCGCTCTAGTGGTAATCCCGTGATCTCTGACAGCAGCAGTTCCTGTTTTGCGGGGAAAATTTTGTTTTGCGCTAGCGTAGCCACCCCGTATCCCTTCGGGGGTACCCGAGCCGTAGTCGCTAAGTTTTAGATTCGGGATGTGTGCATATGGAGATATGCAGATGTACATCAAAGTTTTGATCGGCTTCGTGTTCTTGACGTGATGGTCGTGTAACGAATTACTCCTACCGGTTGGAATTCCGCCATCGGAGTTAAGTGATACACGTAAACCCAGTCACAACGAGAAGGAGATCAATTGGATTGGTCGAATCGAAGCTAGGTCAAGTGCCAGGCGCATGGGATGCGTGGCGGCGGCAGATTGGATCTGCTACCGGCCCGGGAAAACCAGAAAACATATTGTTCGGTAAAACAACCATAACTTTTCGTGGTTAACTCGGATGGAGACGTTTTCTATACGAAAATTAATCTACAGAAAATTTTGCACATGTGATAAACCAGCTTTGCTGGTCTCGGTGAAATTAGTTTTGCCAAATTCGGCATGCAAGATGGGTTTTTGGGCGTTTTAAGTTTGGACGTCGGAATTGCGATAATCTGTTTTGCAGGTTTTGTGATCGGTATGGCCTATATGTGTATGTGATGCATGTGTGTAATTTTTTCGTGACCTGTGTGTCACGCGTACGGCAATACTGCTGGAGCCACATGTATTGTCAAAATTAATGTAATGGTCTACGTACCAATTTGTGATGATCTAATACGCGATTGTGTAACTTTCATTACTAGCACGCGTTAGATAGTTCTTGGAGGACTCATCACATGGAGGATGACACACACAGATCATGGAGATGGAGATAAACATGATGTACAGGTCAATGGAGATGGAGATCACCATGTGACAATAGGCCATACCGTGTTACAACTGTGTGAATGTCGTTCTTACCGTTCTACTTTTACATGCGACAATGTTATTTTCTTGCGTGTGATGTTACGAGTAGAACGATTGTTGACGGATGAAACTCATATCCACCTACGATCCGCAAGCGTACGGACCTACACCTTTTTCACCACGGGATTCCCAAGGTTCTTGTCAATCCGCGGAGCAAGGGGATTGCTAGCACTTAACCAAGCACTAATCTAGTTGACTATGGAAACCTTTAAAGAGAGTATTAATCTAAAGGTAAAGACAATCTAACCTAATTTAATCTAAGTTGATCAAACAAATCTAGGGTTAAACTAGATGGTAAAGGGTGGACACAAGAGAGTGATTAAGAAAGATAAGCGTTCCCTCCCTAGGATCTAGGATAACATGGATATGCATCTACTACACAAGAGTGGTAAACCAATCTACCGGGGGTTGTGACCACGGTTTCGCCCTTTCCCTCCCCTCGTACTGTCACTACGCGAAGGTAATCGTGACTAGACCTATGATGGACACGGTATGTTGGTGGAATCTATGGGAGTAGCGGATATCATACACCCGAAAAACACGGTAGCTAACCTTAATCATCAAAGCATCATCAACATAAAAACAATAGATTGAAACCACAAATTAAGAAGCAATCACATAGCATGCATCCATCCAACCCTAGGGATGAACATAGACATTAGCCCATCATCTTACACGGATTGAAGCACATAGGGGTGATGGAGACTCCGGAGAACGTCGTCGATGAAGATGGCGGCGATGAAGCTTGGGAACACCCTAGGCCAGCGGCTTGGAGTCCTCCTCTTGCTTCCTTCTCTCCGCCGGCGTTGATCCTTGCGACGAGCTCATCTAACTCTCTCCCTCATCTTGCGGCGGCGGTGTTCTGGTCAATGGCGTCGGTAGGATGATTTTTTCGATGTGGCAGCTGACGGCGGCGGAGGCAATAAATAGACTAACACCTAGGGCCAAGGGGGCACCGAACCGATCCCGGAGTGGGCTGGGCCGGTCGGCCCAGGCCGGCCGACCCATGCCCATTTCGGCCTCGGTTCGGCCCCGGTTTCCTCCCCGGTTGCTTCTCGCGTGATCCCTTATTTGTGTGCACTTGCATGTGGGCCTTTGACGTCGTTTCCTTCACGGTTAAAGCTTGAATCCTTGCTGTGCAAGCTTCGCTGTTTTCTGGTTGAGTCCCTGAAGACTTGCACGTTGACGCTTCGGTCCTCGGGTCATTTGGAGTCATGTTCATCGCGTGTCTTGACTCTTGTCGGGCTTCATGATCTTCTTCCAAAGTGCTTGGTGAACTTATCCCGAAAGTCTCGTCTTTAGCGTAGATTTCCTGCGTAAACAACAAACTCCAAAATCGACATGCAAGTGTGAACTTATTACATCATTAGTATGCCTAGTTGCGGGTTAGTTGCAAATCATAATCGAAACCAATGTATAACAAGTACTCTAGGTTGACGGAAATTCACCGTCAACATCTCCCCCATGCTTAAACCTTGCTCGTCCTCGAGTAAGTAATCCTTGCTTAAAAAGGAAATCAGCGTTGCCTTCCAATGCTATCCCTACACTAAGCCATTCATGACGAGACAAATTGATCTATCTTAAGAATTTATTTTTAAAGTTCAAGTTGTGACCGGCTTCTTTTCATTATGGAAGATAGACTTACAATAAAGAACAAGCCACATTTAACACGATGCTCTCAAACTTAAGTGAACTTTAAACCATTACCTTGTCACATGGAAGATTTTGAAAAATATGCATATCCAACATAAGTGAAAATCTCTTGCAAGAGCTCATGGAAACACTCATCTCATCAAGTCACTCAAGCCTATACTAGATTATTTTTAACCTACTCTACTCATATGTGATAGTGGAAGGCTTATGTGGAGCTTGGAAGGTTAAAAACAATCCTAGCAAAACATACATCCGAAATATTGTCAAATTAAGAGAGAGGTCTATTGGAATTACTGAGACTCGTCAAAAAGGCCATAGAAAATAAATGTTGGAAAGAGAGATGAAACACACACATTTAGATAGGTGGACATGTGCAAGTGGCAAATAAAAGATCCCGAGGCACAAGTGAAGTCCTCGTTATCGGATTGCACATGGTAGGAAGATTTGAGTATGGATTTGTCATCAAGGCACTTGAGAACCTATGAAGAAAAAAAACCGAGGAGCATCTTTATTATTTTTCTTAATTTTATTTTATTTCATTCTCATTTTTTTCTCTTTATTTTTTTCACTTTATTCTTCCTATTTTTCTTACTTTTCTTTTCTTCTCATCATATTTTTTTCTTTTTTCATTTTTTTCTTTTGCTCCTCAAAACTTTTTGCTACATAATACTTACATAGCATTTGTGTCAGAAAATGACTCCTCCCCCATGCTTGAACGATGCTCGTCCTCGAGCATAAAAGAGAGAGAAATGACTGATAAAGTAAGTATAAATTCTATAATCTTAAAGAATATTTGAATCTCCATCGAGAATTTTACTCCATACTCAAATTGGGTTGTGGACAAGGAGGTGGTCACAAAACGATGTTTTTGGTTTAGGGTGGATGCCCAGCGAAGTTTGTGAAATTTTCGATGTGAAAACCCACAATGCATGGACAAAAAGGCTAGCATGAAAAAGTTACACAAAGGAATGACCAACTTCTTAGTCTCGAACCATAGAAATCAATCCTAATCCAACTCATCAAAACATATGTTTGCAATCTACGGGTTTTGTTATCATAAAACATATATGTATATGTCTTTGGTAGGTAGAACTTTGCAAGAGCATCACAAATATGTAGATAGCATAAAATTTAAGTTTTCATAAAAACAACAAGTTATCCGGCTATCCATAAACTTAAATCAAAGAGCAAAGATATGTATGTGGGTCTAGAGCATAGTCATTTCACCTCCACAAATAAAAGATCCAGTATTTAAATTAATTTGAGATCATATTATAGAGAGCAATTAGCCAAGACATGTATAACTTCATGTAGGTAAAACAAAGCGGCAACTTTCATCATCTTTCCGTAAGCATAGGCAATATAAAACATCGAGGTGAACACATGGTCATCCCTATCTATTGAAAGTAAAAAGAAACCTAGGTTGTCCTCCTAGTAGCCATGTTATTGTTGGAAGAGAAAAACAAAAGGTTGCACCTAGTTGAGGTTAAAGGCAAACTTACAAGCATTTGTGTTTGAAAAAGAGAAGGTCTATGGAGGTGTTACCATCCCTTGTAGTTTTTTGTTGCCTTCTTCCGACATCTCCATGTATCGATGTGGCTTTTGCTTTTGTCTTGATTTATCAATGCTCCTAAACTTCTGAATTTGATCTTGTATGCTTAATGGAGTCATTGGTCGCCCTTCTCTTCAATGTTGTCGTCACCATCTCCTCTTTCTTGTTCTCATCATCTCCTTGCTGTAACTTTTTTATGGATTTCCCCCTGTCCAGAACAAAACATATATCGAAATATAGCTCTATTGAAAAGTTTATGAAATTACCTTTCCAACGTGTGGTCATTCATCGAAAACGGAAACAAGGGAGCTATGTCCGTTTTACTTCAGCGCTGCGTGCTGTCCAAAACTGATTTCAGGACGTGTTACACTCGGTGATTCGGGCATAACCTCTTGTAGGAACCTCTGATTGTCTTGATTCTTGATTTGTTGGAATCATAACTTAATGGGGCTTCTAAATATCCAAAAATATCTAGTGTTTTCCCTTCGAGACCATGCAGAATTTTGATGAGATTGATAGCTTCTCGCGTATTGATCCGGAGATGTTAATGATCTTGATCATTCTATCTTCTAGAGTGTCATGTTGCACTTTCGTGTTGAAGATTCATGGTCTCCCCCGTGCTTAGCATTTTGCTAGTCATTGAAGAGGAATACAAAGCATTTCTATCTTAGTCATCCTTCAATTTCCTTGTAGTGGGAGTCTTTATCTTGCCTGGAAGACGTTTTAAACGCACATTCTACCCCCAAGGTGACGGTTGGGAGTAGATAGAATTGCCAACAATCCAACGATGTTTCCTAGGACTCTCAACTTGTGGCATAATTAGTCTAATGAGGAATAAAAACCTAATGAGTGTACGTGGTGCAAGGTGTGTATGCACATGATAGGAAAGCATATAAACAAAGACAATGTTTTCACCTAGTTCTAAACACCTTGTTTACAACTAGGTTGCCGAATTTCTCCATAGCCACAAGGTTAATAAATCTAGGGTTAAACACCATGTCTATCCCTAAATCAATAACTCTTATAGCACAAGAAAAATTAAGTGCATTGCAAAGCTTATAAACTAACCAAAGCAACATGAAAACATATGAAAAGCTAGCTAGGTTTATCGAACTTAACGATGATAGTCCGCAATCATGTTTAAACACCACATTTACACAAGATCACAAAAGGAAAATACTCATAAGGCCTTATGAAGCATTAACATGGAAAATGAAGCATACATCATTAAGTAAGTATATAACAACCAACCCAACTATGTACAAAACATGTATACACAAAGAAACATCACATTGATAACAAAATGCAATGCATGCAAATAAATGAATATGATCATGAACATGATGGTGGTTCTAAAAAGGAAAACTAAACTTAGATTAATAACCACAAGTTGATCATCATAAGATAGTGCTATTCCTTATTTTCTCTAAGAAAGTATTAAAAATATAAAGAAACGGGTTGCCTCCCGAAAAGCGCTTCATTTAAAGTCATAGAGCTCGACTTTCTCACATACCTTCTTTTCGTCGCTTAGCCATGGCCCTTCATGCAATAAGAAAAGGTACAAATGCAGCTTTACTTTACTTCCCCATGTTGTGCTTGATCACTTATAGAAGACTTGCCCAAAGCATCCTTTTGTTTCATCGCTATCTCCTTTATCATCCTTCGGTGCTGCCTTCACTCCATGAATTTTTTCTTTAATGTCCAAAACAGAAAGTATACCCAATCTCTCCTCTATTGCACAATGCACAAAATTTCCTTTTCAACGAGTCTTTATTTGCCCAAATCGGACTCCGGACAAGAGAGTTACGTCCGTTTTACTTCGGTGATGAAATCTGTCCTGAAATTTCAGAACACGCAACGCTCAATGTTTTCTCCATAATTCCTTGCACGGGTCTTCAAACTTGTTGGTTCTTGATGCATTGGAATGGTAACTTGATGGAGCTTCTGGATATCTCATTTTCTCCATTAGTACACCTCTGAACAAGCTCTCAATTTGATGAAGACAGCAGCATCCATCGCGGGATTTGGATAGGTTGAGGATTTATCTTGCAACTCTCTAGGCATGACTTCTTTTTTTTAATTATTCGAGCCTTATCTACATGGTTAGTGAAAATCGAGCCTTCTCCCGACATGTACTTTTTTAAGGTCATTAGCTTGACCAAGCGCAAAACATGATCGAGATTTACAAAACTTTTTGTAAACATATGCGTCCATAATTAACACCACATGCGAATTGTAGCAACAAGTCAAGGTGTAAATAAAAGAAGCATATGTTTCATGCATAGCACTTAGCTCGTCATTAGGCAAAGGTTCTTTAGGCGTGAGATTAATTGGATCAAACATAAATGTTCCCTCCTTTTCATTCTCAAGAAAATCTAGCCTATCAACATGATCATTATTGGAACAAGGCATAGAATTTAAACTATCATTCATACTATTGGTTGAGCATGAGTATTTGAATTTATCAACATCAATACCAATAATATCTTGAGATTTCAGCACGTACCTTGGCCTTAGAGCTTTTTCAACAAGAGTGATATTTGGTTCATCTAGCGGTGTTGAAGGCGAATCAATCTCAACGAGTGAAGGTGTCTCTTTGTTACCTTTTTGCACCCCCTCCATCTCATCATGTAGAACGTGTAATACATCAACTACATTTGCATTTGTCTCTTCTTTGAAGTCTTCATTGTCATCCCAATCTTCGTCTTCAAAGTCTTGTATGTTGCTTTCTTTATCTTCCATGTACCACATGTCGTCAAGATCGCTCATTGTTGATTCACTCTTTCCGTCATCCTTGAGTACTTCCATGTCTTGATTTGCTAGTGTGTAGGCTTCAATAGAAGACAAGCTATGACCTTGTGGGGAGGGGCCTTCTTGGAGTACTTGATCTATGTCAACCCATTCCCATTCATCTTCTAGCTTGAGTCCTATCTCCTCCCATTTATCCTTTGAGTCACTAGGCTCATCACGGTTGTACTCTTATCTTCCTTTATTGCAAATCTTTGAGTTGTCAAACCAGTCGATCCATCCTTCATCTCCTTCTTCTCTTTCTTCTTCAAACATCTTTTGGATCGACTCTCCACTCATCTATTGATCAAATATATCTTCAACTAGTTTGGCAACGTGTCGGCGTTCCTCCTTCCTTCGGTAGTTGATTAGTGGGGCGAAATCAATTTGAACCCAACCGGATTGCTTGAACTCCGCCAATGGTCTAGCATTCCACATACTTCGGCCTATATTCATGTTAGTTTTAACATTTTTGACATCCGAAATGACTTCTCTTACCTTGGGAAGTGGATCTTCAATTTCTTGTATGGTCAGTTCATCTTCCTTGACCTCCGGTTCATCTTTTTCAGAAATTTCAGCAAGCACCTCGAGCTTGCTTTTGTCGTTTTGCTCCTCTCGACAACGTCTTTGCCAATCTCGTTGCGTTCTTTGTCCATTGCTTATCCTTTGTAAGATTTGTGCGGCTTTACTAATTGTTTTATCCATTATATCACTGCCTGCACACATGCTTACAAAACCAGACGAGTTAGGGGTTAATGAAAAATAAAAGGTATGCAACATCAAGTCACCGGAAAATCCCAAGTTCGAGCCTCGCTCAAGTAGTTCATTAAATCGGTCCCATGCTTCATCAATTCCTTCATCCTCTCCTTGCTTGAAAGTGAGCACTTGCCTCCTTAAGTCTTGGACCTTGCTTATGGGAAAGAACTTCAAAAGAAACTTCTTCACTAGCTCATCCCAATTTCCTTTTGCTTCAACGGACGCAAGTGTGTACCATCTTCGCGCTTCATCTTTGAGAGAGAATGGAAAAAGATTCCACTTGAACCAAGCGGCCGGAACTCCTTTTTGTTGCACCGTGTTGCATATCATCATGAATTCCTTAATGTGTCTATATGGGTTGTCATCCTCCAATCCTCTAAATGGTTTCGTCGCCACAAACTTGATGATTCCAGGCTTCACTTCGTAGTGGGTTGTAGCAAACATCAAACCTGATTTTTGTATCTCAATGTCTTCCATTGACGGCATTGCTAGCTCCCTTAGCGACATCTCTTCGTCTTCCAATGGTGAGGTGAACAAATCCATCTAGGCACAAGAAAAGTTGAAAGAAAACAAAAAAAAGATTTTTTTCTAGAAGATAAGGGTTAGGTGTTAGTAATCAACAAAATTAATACTAGATTAAACGTAGCAAACTGGCTTGCTCCCCGGCAACAGCGCCAGAAAAAGGGGCTTGTTGACGTATAAAACTCGTATCCACCTACAATCCGCAAGCATACAGACCTACACCTTTTTCACCACGGGATTCCCAAGGTTCTTGTCAATCCGCGGAGCAAGGGGATTGCTAGCACTTAACCAAGCACTAATCTAGTTGATTAGGGAAACCTTTAAAGAGAGTATTAATCTAAAGGTAAAGACAATCTAACCTAAGTTAATCTAAGTTGATCAAACAAATCTAGGGTTAAACTAGATGGTAAAGGGTGGACACAAGAGAGTGATTAAGAAAGATAAGCGTTCCCTCCCTAGGATCTAGGATAACATGGATATGCATCTACTACACAAGAGTGGTAAACCAGTCTACCGGGGGTTGTGACCACCGTTTCGCCTTTTCCCTCCCCTCGTACTGTCACTACGCGAAGGTAATCGTGACTAGACCTATGATGGACACGGTATGTTGATGGAATCTATGGGAGTAGCGGATATCATACGCCCGAAAAACATGGTAGCTAACCTTAATCATCAAAGCATCATCAACATGAAAACAATAGATTGAAACCACAAATTAAGTAGCAATCACATAGCATGCATCCATCCAACCCTAGGGATGAACGGAGACATTAGCCCATCATCTTACATGGATTGAAGCACATAGGGGTGATGGAGACTCCGGAGAACGTCGTCGATGAAGATGGAGGTGATGAAGCTTGGGAACACCCCTAGGCCAGCGGCTTGGAGTCCTCCTCTTGCTTCCTTCTCTCCGCCGGCGTTGATCCTTGCGACGAGCTCATCTAACTCTCTCCCTCATCTTGCGGCGGTGGTGTTCTGGTCAATGGCGTCGGTAGGATGATTTGTTCGATGTGGCAGCTGACGGTGGCGGAGGCAATAAATAGACTAACACCTAGGGCAAAGGGGGCACCGAACCGACCCCGGAGTGGGCTGGGTCGGTTGGCCCAGGCCCATTTCGGCCCGGTTCGGCCCCGGTTTCCTCCCCGGTTGCTTCTCGCGTGATCCCTTATTTGTGTGCACTTGCATGTGGGCCTTTGACGTCGTTTCCTTCACGGCTAAGGCTTGAATCCTTGCTGTGCAAGCTTCGCTGTTTTCTGGTTGAGTCCCTGAAGACTATCACGTTGACGCTTCGGTCCTCGGGTCATTTGGAGTTATGTTCATCGCGTGTCTTGACTCTTGTCGGGCTTCATGATCTTCTTCCAAAGTGCTTGGTGAACTTATCCCGAAAGTCTCGTCTTTAGCGTAGATTTCCTGCGTAAACAACAAACTCCAAAATCGACATGCAAGTGTGAACTTGTTACATCATTAGTATGCCTAGTGGCGGGTTAGTTGCAAATCATAATCGAAACCAATGTATAACAAGTACTCTAGGTTGACGGAAATTCACCGTCAACAACGATCCCTTTGGAATTTGAAGTTAACATGCCCTCCCAACACTTGCCACCGTCCCACGTCTTGTACAATTAGTGGTGGGTCTATGAAATTAGGGTGCCACTAGTTTTCCTTGACTAGACGGGTTTGTATCGGATACTTACACGCAGAAGTGTTTGTTTGCTTATCAAAGTCTTCTTAACGGTTAAGGACTTTGCGGCATAAAGGTTGGGAGCCTAGACATAGAGATGTCACCCAACAATAGGAGTCATATGTGATATGATTAGCAAAGAGTTGCTTACGGATCTACCTTGTTTACTAGCGGTGACGCAAAAGCTCACTAGTAGACTTGTTAGTTGTGGATTCTGAATCACTAAGTATCAATGTGGGGATATTGATTTTAGTGGGAGTAAATTCTTTTATTTTACTCAGTCATGCATATATTGTCTTAGTGTTTTGCATTTATTATTCTATTGTAGATTAATGTCACCTAGCAACACCACATCGTTTACCTTGCATTCGGTCCTTGAGAACGACAAGTTGACTGGAACAAACTTTACGAATTGGATTCGTAATCTGAGAATTGTTCTCAGAGCTGGGAAAAGGGAAGGAGTTCTAGGCACCCCTTACCAATAGATGATAACGTTAAGAAAAGCACGGGCAGTAGTCATGTGATGGCGATCCAAAACAAGCCGATCTTTAAAAGGAAGGGCAATTCTTGGAAGAAGAAAGGTAAGGCCAAGGATAAGATCCCAATGCCAAACCAGGCGCCCAAGGCTAGTCCAGCTTCCAAGGCTGAATGTTTTCATTGTAAGGAAATCAGTCACTGGAAAAGAAATTGTAAGTTGTACTTAGCTTCTATGAAAAGCAAGGGAAGTAAGGGTACTTCCACTTTAGGTACACTTAATGTTTATGTTACAGATATTTTCCTCACTGATTCTTATACTAATTATTGGGTATTTGATACCGGATCGGTTGCTCATATTTGCAACTCGATGCAAGGAATGATAAAAAGTAGAAGCGTGGAACGAGGAGAAGTTGATTTCCGCGTAGGCAATAATGCAAGAGTTGCTGCATTGAGCGTCGGAACGATGCAACTACACCTCCCGTCAGGATTTATATTGGAAATGAATAATTGTTATTTTGTTCCTAGTTTGATTCGAAACATTTTATCCCCTTCATGTTTGATGAAGGATGGTTATTCATTTGCGAGTGAAAACAATGGTTGTGTGATCTCTAAGGATAATATGTTTGTGGCTTGTGCATCCATTGTGAATGGCTTATTTGTTTTAAATCTTGATGATTCACCTATCTGTAACATAAGTGCTAAAAGGTCTCGACCTAATGATTTAAGGCCTACCTACATATGGTGTCGTTTGGGTCACATCAGTGAAAAGCGCATGAAGAAGCTCCATAACGATGGACTTTTAACTTCATTTGATTTTGAATCCTACGAGACATGTGAAGCTTGTTTTCTAGGCAAGATGACCAAGATGCCTTTCTCAGGTTTTCCTAAGAGAGCCTCAGACTTACTGGAACTCATACATACGGATGTGTGCGGACCAATGAGTACGACAGCTAGAGGTGGATACCAATACTTCATAACGTTCACTGATGATTTAAGTAGATATGGTTATGTCTATTTAATGAAGCACAAGTCTGAAACTTTTGAAAAGTTCAAAGAATTTCAGAGTGAAGTAGAAAATCAACGTGGCAAGAAAATCAAGACCTTGCATTCTGATCGTGGAGGTGAGTATTTCAGCCATGAGTTTAGCAGTCATCAAAAGAGTTGCAGAATTGTTCCACAACTTACGCCACCTGGAACACCTCAAAGAAACGGTGTATCCGAGCGACGTAATCGAACCTTGTTGGACATGGTCCGATCAATGATGAGCCAGTCGGACCTACCATTATCATTTTGGGGTTATGCTCTAGAAACCGCAGCTTTCACTTTAAATAGGGTACCTTCTAAGTCCATAGTTAAGACACCATATGAGATGTGGACTGGTAAGACTCCCAGTTTGTCTTCTCTGAAAATTTGGGGTTGTGAGGTTTATGTGAAGAAACTTCAATCAGATAAATTAACACCTAAATCGGACAAGTGCATATTCGTGGGATATCCAAAGGAAACCTTGGGATATTATTTCTACAATCGGTCAGAAGGCAAAGTGTTTGTCGCTCGAAACGGCGTTTTCTTAGAGAAAGAGTTTCTTAAAAGAGAAAAATGTAGACAGAAGGTGTATCTTGAAGAAGTTCAAGATGAGCCGCTTGGGCAAGATTTCACAATTGATGCTAATGCAGCTAAACGAGTTGAGATGCCCGTGGCAAGAGAAGCACCACCACAACCACAAAGGTCTGAAAGGGCACGTCGCGCAACTGATAAGCTCAATCTCATGATCGCGGGAGAGCGCGACATATTGTTGTTAGACAATGATGAACCTATGACATATGCGGAAGCAATGATGGACCCAGATTCCGAGAAATGGCAAAGTGCCATGAGATCCGAAATAGATTCCATGGATGACAATCAAGTTTGGAACTTGGTTGACCCGCCAGATGGTGTTAAACCCATAGAGTGCAAATGGATCTATAAGAAGAAGAGGGACATGGATGGAAATGTTCACATTCATAAAGCTCAACTTGTTGCAAAAGGTTTTCGACAAGTTCAAGGAGTTGACTACGACGAGACATTCTCACCCGTAGCGATGCTTAAATCTATTCGGATCATTCTAGCTATAGCTGCATATTTCGATTATGAGATATGGCAGATGGATGTCAAAACAGCTTTCCTAAATGGAAATCTGACTGAGGATATGTATATGACACAACCCGAGGGATTTGTCGATCCAACCAATGCTGGAAAGGTGTGCAAACTTCAAAATCCATTTATGGATTGAAGCAAGCATCTCGGAGTTGGAACCTTCGCTTTGATGAAGTGGTCAAAGGGTTTGGCTTCATTCAGAGTGAAGAAGAGCCTTGTGTTTACAAGAAGGCAAGTGGGAGCTCTGTAGTATTTCTAATCTTATATGTGGATGACATATTACTGATTGGAAATGACATTCCTATGCTTGAGGCCACTAAGACCTCATTGAAAAATAGTTTTTCAATGAAGGACTTAGGTGAGGCGGCATACACTTTGGGCATCAAAATCTATAGAGATAGATCAAAAAGGCTTATAGGATTAAGCCAAGACATTTACATTGATAAAGTGTTGAAAAGGTCAACATGGAAGAGGTGAAGAAAGGGTTCTTGCCTATGTCACATGGCATACATCTTAGCAAGACTCATTGTCCTTCGACAACTGATGAGCGGGAACTCGCATGAGTAGAATACCGTATGCTTCGGCCATCAGATCTATTATGTATGCAATGATATGTACACGTCCAGATATTTCGTATGCACACAGTGTTACAAGCAGATACCAATCTGATCTAGGTGAGGGTCACTGGACAGCGGTTAAAAATGTTTTTAAGTACTTAAGAAGGACTAAAGGAATGTTCCTAGTATATGGTGGTGAGGAGGAGCTCGTTGTAACGGGTTACACCGATGCTAGTTTCCAAACTGACCAAGACGATTCAAAGTCACAATCAGGATACGTATTTACGATAAATGGTGGAGTTGTGAGCTGGAAGAGTTCCAAGTAGGAGGCTGTGGCTAATTCTACAACAGAAGCCGAGTACATCGCGGCTTCGGAAACTGCAAAGGACGGTGTTTGGATAAGGAAGTTCCTTTCTGAACTTGGTGTGTTTCCGAGTGTCTCTAGCCCATTGGATCTTTATTGTGACAACAATGGGGCTATTGCGCAAGCAAAGGAGCCAAGGAACCACCAAAAGAATAAACATGTACTGCGGAAATTTCATCTGATACGAGAGATCGTTAGACGAGGTGATATCAAGATATGCAAAGTACACACGGATTTGAATGTTGCAGATCCTTTGACAAAACCCCTTCCACAGCCTAAGCATGAGGCACACATGAGAGCTATGGGTATTAGATATATTTTAGATTAGGTCAAGTGCAAGTGGAAGAATGTTATAAATATGTCCTATAAGGAATCATAGAGATGATTATATTTCATTATATCCATGTCACTTGGTTCTTTTATTGAATATCCATGAAAGGCGACTTGTATTTGATTGGCAATTATGTGAATTCTTTGTGAAACTCTTTTACTTGTATGGTTATTCAAAAGTTGTCCCTAGCATGAGTTAATGACTAGCACATGAATTAGTTGATGACTATGTTTCACAAGTCATGAACATGGAGATGTATAACTAATAATGTGGGCACATGTACGACATGTGGCGGGACTGACCCAATTTGAGACCTTGTTCTCTGTTTACACAACGTATACGCTATGTCCTTAGACTTGAGATTGTCGCATGTACTCAAGATGTGAATTGACCTACTTAGGGGCCATTAACCGCTACTCCGTAACTGGGTAGTCATAAAGATGGCTTCCGGGTTTGTCAGGAAGCATGCTGTGAGGCATGGTCAATCAAGATAGAATTTTCCCCTCTACTTGAGAGAGATATCTCTGGGCCCCTTCGAGTGATCGGATCAAGAAATGCATGGTCGTGCTGGGTTAAGGGTTAACCCCCTTTTGATGATCCGAATCACAGTGTCGAGAAAGAGAGGTCAGCTTGGAGCTAGACCAAATATTGCAAGGCAAAGGGAATAGCATGTATGAATTGTTGTGATGGTTTGTCTGATAAGATCTTTACGTATGCATAGGAGTTGACACGTCTTGCTAGAGGCCGCTATCAACTATTGATCGAGTAATGTACTCGGGTCAAGTCTATGTGTACGTGAACCTATAGGATCACACACTTAAGGGTTGGAGGCCGAATGAGGATGAATGTACTTGCATAGTTGACTCTAGTGCAAGTGGGAGACTGTTGGAAATATGCCCTAGAGCCAACTGGATTTGATCCACTAGTGGGCTCAGATGGATTTGATCCATTATGGTGTAAAAGTCCTAATGGGCCACAAATGCTCTAAAGCCCATTAGTATTGGAAGGGGTACACCATCTATTAGTTCCGTATTGCTAATGGACGATGGTGTGGAGGGATTTCCTCCCAATAAATATTGTCCACACCCCTCCTGAAAAGACACAACTTTCTCAAGTAGCAGCCGCGCTGCCAACGCTCTCTCCTCGTCGCACTCGCGGACCTAGCAGTCCGGGCGTGCGTTGCTTCCTTCTCCGTACGTGTGGATACCTTGGAAGTGCTGCATCTGTAGCACTTGGATCGGACGAGCCGCACGTGCAAGTCAAGAAGGACGTGAGCAACTGCACTGCCGGCTACCCTCGACGCGTTCGTCTACATCGAGACGGTTCTGCTGCATCTACGCGTCTAGTGGTAATCCCGTGATCTCTGACAGCAGCAGATCCTGTTTTGCGGGGAAAATTTTGTTTTGCGCTAGCGTAGCCGCCCCGTATCCCTTCACTATTGTCAGGAGAAAATGAAGTCCCAGCAACAATCTCATGGTGGCGCAGCTCACAAATGAGACAACTCAAATGTCCATCCTCTTCCAATTGCAGTTAAGTTGTTATGTCCTCTCCCGCACGCCATCCCCACGTCTTCGGCGGTCACCGAAACCGCTACCACTCCACACCTTCCGCTAATCCTCCCCAGTATGGTTGTCCTAACCCTATGCTACCGATCTAAGGACCTATTTTCTGTCTTGACCAGTGGTACCACCATCATTTTATCGGTTCATCTGGCTTATCAGCCACCAGCCAGTAATACTTTTCTTTCAAAAAAACAGCCCCCAACCAATAGTATTTTTCTCTCATAGCAAATCAGCACCAGCCATCAACTAGACGAACATGTCGTCCCCGCTCATATCTCCATCACCGCAAAACTGGCCTGCTATTGACATCCCTCTCTAAGTTCAGCATATTCTTGGGAAAACTCCACCCTCAGTGATGTAAACTTGCTCACTTGAGGAGCCAATTAGATTAAAAATGCAATGCTACCAGATTAAGTGTAGTTAGCATCCGCCTAATAATAATTAAGTTACTTAAACCCATAATAAAACACTTGTACGTGCAAGACACACATGTCTAGAAACCACAATGCAATGTAAAGTGCACATGCTCCACGCACGTGTCTAACAACGCATAATTAAGAATATATATTTTAAAAAAGAAATAATGATATATTAAATAACAAAATTATGTCTACTCTCCCTGTTTAAAGAACAGTCTTCCACTCGTATCAATCTCACGTTCACCCCGCCTCTCCCGCCACCCCCACCACCACCACCCCCACCTGATGCCATGTTGATTTTACCTGATATCAAAGACAAATGCAAAATCTAAACTAAAGATGGTTAAATAAAAAACGAAGTTATACAATAACAAAATTGTGCTTACTCTCAACTTTTAAAGAATAGTCTTCCACTCGTATCAATCTCATATTTTCCCGCACCACCAGCTCCACCTCCACCTCCACCTCCACCTCCACCTCTCCACCTCCACCTCCACCACCACCGCCACCACGACACACCCACCCCCGATGCCATGTTGATCGTAGTTGATATCAAAGATAGACACAAAATTTAAATCAAAATGAATTTATATAGCAACAAAATTTGTCTATTCTCAAGGTTAATAGTCACCAGCACTTTCGCCTACGGCCCCATCAAGTTGCTTGCCATAAAGATTTTTTATTTACTCAATCGATCTACTATACCATATTCGATCTACTATACCATATTCTTAGTACTTATCTTGCTGCTGTTTTGAGTAGTTTTTTCTCCCTGTGATGTAGTAGAAAGCAAGATGGTCTGTGTGCATGCTGAGATATACATCCTAGGCACTGGTGTTATGAGAGTAGTTTTGCATAATTTATATTACAACATGGATTCATGTCTGCTCTTGTGCCTACAATATATGAAATTTGATACGACAAAGGAGCATCTAATATTGTTAACATTGTTAAGCCCAGAGCTCCAAGTGAATCATATCTTCCATTCGTACTGATCTCATGTTCACCCCACCCTGCTCTCTTCCCTACGTACACCACCACCACCACCACATACACCCACCCCTCTGAGATTGGTGTCTCAAAAACTATATAACCTAGAAAGGAATAGCAAGTATCAAAGACAAAACTTGAAGTCTAAACTTCTGGCTAAATCTCAAAGATAAAGCAATGTAAAATTCACGTTGTGGCACAAACATGTCTAACAACACATAAATAAGAATTTATGTTTATAAAATAAAGAAATATTAATATATTCAATAATAATGTTATGCATACTCTCAATGTTTAAAGAAGAGTCTTCCATTCATATCAATCTCTTGTTCGCCCCCGCACCACACTCTTCCCTGCGTCTTCTGCGGCGATTCCCCCTCCCATGCAACCCCCTCCCTACCACCACCACCACCACACATCGACTCCTCCTCCCGATCACATACTTACTTACCTGGTATCAAAAACAAATGCTAAATCTAAACTAAAGATGATTAAATCAAAAACTGAATTTATATATATAAAATAAAGAAATATAGACATACTCAATAACAAAATAGTGTCTACTCTCAATGTTTAAAGAACAGTCTTCCACTCATATCAATATCGTGTTCGCCATCCACCCCCAATCCCCCCGCCCCCACCACTACCACGCACACACACCCAAATGTCATGCAAATCTGGTAATTGCTAAATCTAAATTAAAGATGGTTAAATCAAAAAACAAATTTATAAAGATATACTCATTAACAAAATTATGTCTACTCTCAATGTTTAAAGAACGGTCTTACATTCATATCAATCTCATGTTCGCCCCTGCTCTACCCTCTTCCCTACTTCATCGGCAGTTATCACCATCAAATCCACCCCCTCCCCCACAGCCTCCACCATGTCACACAGATCTTACCTAGTATCAAAGACATATGCTAAACCTATACCAAAGATGGTTAAATCCAAAAAAACATGATATTGGTGTATCAAAGGAAAAAAACTCAAGTCCAAACTTCCAGCTAAATCTCAAAGACAAAGGAATGTAAAGCATGTGGCACACACGTATCTAAAGACATGCTAAGCCTACTTTCAATGTTTAAAGAATATTCTTCCACTCATACCAATCTCATATTTGCCCTCGGTCCACCCTCTTCCTTCTGTCATCGGCGGCTATCACTGTCGAATCCACCCCTCTCCCCCGCCACCCCCACCAACCCCTCCCCCCACCACACACACACTGATGCCATGTTGATCTTACTTGGTATCAAATACAAATGCTAAATCTAAACTAACGATGGTTAAATTAAAAACAAATATATATTTGTAAAATAAAAATATGGATATATCCAATAACAAAATTATCCCTACTCTTAATGTTTAACGAACAGTCTTCCACTCGTATCAATCTCATGCCCCCCTCTTCCCTACATCTTTGGCGGCTATTGCCGCCGAATCCGCCCCTACCTCGCTACCCACTATTGCCAACCCCACACACTGACCCCCCGATGCCATGCTGATTTTACCTGTTATCAAAGACAATGCTAAATTTAAATTAAAGACGGTTAAATAAAAAAATATTTATGAGATAAAGAAATGTGTATATATTCAGTAAGAAAATTATGCATACTCTCCATGTTTAAGGAATAGTCTTCCACTCGCCCCCGTCGTACCGTCTTCCAAGCATCTTGAGTGTCTATCGCCGACGAATCCCATCGTCAGGAGTACACGGAGTCCCAACAAATACGTGGAGTCCCAACAACAATCTCACAGTGGTGCAACCCACGAATGAGACAACACAAATGACCCTCGTCTTTCCTTGCAGTCAAGCTATTGTATTTGCCCCCGCCCTGCCTTCACCCTCGTCTCCCCTTAGAGTCTAGCTGTTATATTCACCGCCGCCCCGCCTTCCTCCCCACATCTTCGGCGGTGTCCGCCACCACTACAAGAAACTATTTAATCTCTGACGTAACCATTCTGTCGCGGATTAAATAAAATTCGTCGCAAATCAGCATCCGCGACGATTTACATTTTCGTGGTGGAATGAGCGTCATTGATTAAATCTCTCGACGTTCCCTTAATAAACGTCGCGATCTGTGATGTATCTGAATCGTCACGGAGCAGCCCGAGGCCCATGCAGCCCAACCCATGGCTCACTATCCGTGACAAAATAAAATTGTCGCGGATTGCTGCTGACATAGATCATTATGTGGACATGGTTGTTGACATGGATGGCACGTGGCTGCCTACGTGGATGTCACGTGGCTGCCTACATGGATGTCACGTGGCTGCCTACATTGATGACACGTGGCTGCCTACGTGGACAATGACAAGGATGCTGACGTGGACTTTTTTAGCTGTGGCATGTCATGCTAACGTGGAATTTTATTTATCCAGTACTAATGGTCCCAATTTATAAGTGGGCCACATTGCGGCCCAAAATTTATGAAACTATTTCAACCCACCAAAATTTCCCATCACATTTTAACCCACAGAATAAATACAACATCCATTTCAGCCCAAGTACAATTGATTAAGCCTAAATACAACTTATTTATCAACCAAAGTACCGGGATTAGCTCCAGATCTGATACAATCACAGGTTTACATTCATGAGTAAAACAAATCAACAAAAATCTACTCTCATGCAGAATCAATAAGTTCCAACCGATACCACTTCCAAGAAAGTCAGCCACCATCAGCATATACCTTGTTTTCTGCGCACACAGGGTAAAATACCATGAAAGTTAGTTTTGAATATTTTAGACTCATTTGACCACGAAAGCAGCATAAAAATAGTCACGGGCATATTTACTCTAAAAATTATGGGCTATTCTACAAGTTCGTTGCAGAAATCTTCTCTATCTGCTAAATAAGATATTAGGCATAGCCTGCAAATAATTGTTGTAGAGTGGAACTGAATGCACCAAGCAAGCAGTAAAGCAAAGAGGTTCACATATTTTTATTCCCATACAGTTTACCTTAATGACATTCTAACAAACACTTAAGAGAATTGGAGGATTGAGCACTAAGAAAAGTTATTCCCATACAGTTTACCTTAATGACATTCTCTATCTTTGCTTTGCAATACTTGGATGTAAATATAAAAGGAGACATGAATATATGAAAAAATCGGAAATAGAGACATATAGAAACCAAATCGAGAGAGATTTATGCCACAGGATGGATGCATGAGGAAGAGAGGCATGACGAAGGTGGAGGTCAGCACTTATCTGCATCGGCGGCGACGGTTAACACCTTCCTGCAAGTAACAAGGAAAGATCTTCCTTAAAGGTAAAGTACAAATACCAAGTCAAGAAACAGAACCCACAGGTTTCCTTTTGATGGTAAAATTAGCAAGCTCATGCTATTGACGCAATAAAATTAATTTATACGGACAACAAAAACATCAACCATCAATCATAGTTATCATAGTTATCAAGAATTAGCAACATGGAAGCCATGGCAGAGAAACAATAACATGAACATTCAAGTAAGCATTTTAATTAATTGGCTATTTCAATAATCACACATAGTGGGAGCAAATATTTTTACTGTCCAGTGGCATCCAACGGTAGGAGAACATTCAATGGTGGCTGGATGAAAGACTTAGCATACACATACAAGCAATAGTGCAGGAACATTCTTCCGATAGGGCAGATGCAGACTCAATTTAGGAAACAAATCAATTTAGGAACCCGTCATGCTAATTTAGCAAGTGAAAACTGTCAGCTCACCATCTCTTATGCGCAGACCTACTATCCCTGTTGTTGCCCCAGCTGCTGCGTGTATCTTCAGTCTGGGTTCATATCAACCATGCATGTTAGCCTCGAGGAACTACCATAGTTGATGAGTGCATAAGAAAATTTTGCTGGGTGGCAACTGGCGGAGAGGCAAGCAGTAGAGTGGTGATTCAAATAAGACACAATCCATTGTCCTCGTTGAGATCAAACATAGGAGCATCCAGGCAAAAGATTTAGCTATTGCATCGCCCGTACACCTACTTTTAATCCAACATGCACATCTCGGTTCCCAAAGAGAATTAAACAGAAAGTTCAAGAGAAATAATTCAATAAATAATTTAACCATCAACCTCAGACACATCACTTCCATTAGTTCAATCCAACCTTAAAAAAATCCCACACACTGGTTGCTAAACCCAAGTGTATGAAACAGGTACAGCAAGTAGAGTGACATACTAGATTATCAGGGTAGCCTATTTACTGCAAAAGGTGCATGAGGTGCCAGCAATTGTATGCAAGATTGATGCAAAAACAGCCCTGGAATGGAAATATCATTTAGTATACTGTGTACAAATGAGAACCAGAGAATGGAAAATTTAAAAGCATAATAGTATAAGCTCCGTCAGCATCTGAATACTGAACTAGTACAAAACAACCTCTGGAACAAGCATCAACAATTTCAAACTTCAAACACAAATAATTCGTGAAATGGGATACCATTCTTGATACAAAAATTATTTCCAACTAATCCCTTTTGGGCAGCAGAAAGCTTCCTTGAAGCACCGTAATGGTGACGCTAGACTACAATTGCGAGAGCTTAGGATTTCACGATTCCTCGCAATTATCGATTGAGAAGCATGAGTACCACGCACGCCGACGGTCAGGCGGAGGAACCTCCCCCTTCCCCTTGTGCAGTGACCCAAGAACCATCAAATTGGCCAACTGATGCAGTGATGCTCGGAGCCCAACCCATGCACAAGCAGTACATATACTGGTAAACTATAGTAGTATAAGCTACAACTAGCGAACCGCAGTAGAAAGCCAAGAGGGGGAAATCGGGAGGAGCGAGCGGTGGCAACAAACCGATGAGGTAGGCGAGGTGCATGAAGAGCTTGGGCCTGAGGATGGGGATGACGGCCTCCCGCTCCATCCGGATGACCTCCCGTGCCACCCCGTCCTTCCGCGCATCCATCCCCTCTGCCGCCTCCTGCTTCCCCTTCCTGTCCGCCGCCGCCGCCATCCGCTCTTTTCCTCTCCAAAGGTGTTACACTGTGCAAAGCGTAACGAATCGAATCGTCTCAACGTTGTGCGCGTACCAAAGGTAACGACTGCCCTGCCCTGCTGCCGCCTGCTGGTAGGGTGGTGGTGGTGCACGACGGGTGGTGGCCTGCGGCAGCGCGAGGCCGGAGGCGGCGACTATGGCGCGGGCAGCTGGAGATCTCGCGGCGGCGGCGGGGCCGTGCGAAGGAAAGAGATGCGGTGGTGGTGGAGGGAGGGAGGGAGGAGCCGCCCGACGCGGAGCCGCCGACCCCCGCGGGCGTCGGGATCCGAGGGGCGCGGGCGGGCGGGGGGGTCCGTGGATCTGAGGAGGGAGAGGGAGAGGCGAGGAGGAGAGGGAGCGGGCGGCGGGAGGAGGCTGAGGGGAGGGGAGGCAGCGGAATAGGGTTTGGGGATCTTTTATACGAAGCAAACGCAATTTTAGCCGTCCGTTCGCAGATGGACGGTCTAAAATGATTGGGCTGTTTTGGGCTTAAACGGGCCTGTTACATTTCTCCCCTGCTTATTTTTTTTCTTTTTTTTTCATTTATTTGAAATAAGAAAATAATTACAATTTGAACTATGTGTACCTCCAATAGGATTGGAAAAATTTCACAAAAATCATAATTAGGCTTCTATGGTCCATTCTAGGCCACATTTAGGAGATTGACGAAAACTTCAATTGACTTGTAGGAAAAACTCGAACTTCTACTAGTCACCTTGTTGTAAAATAATGATAATGATACTTAAATTTGTTCAAAACATTCTACAAATTGACATGAAACCATATTTTAAGCGTATAATGATCCTATAAAAATTCATGTGGTTTTGATAAAGTGAGATTATAGATGTTCACAAATAGGACACAAGACTCACATAGTTTCCTACAATTGAAAACAAACTTTGAGATTTGAACAACTAATAACGTGACCAAACTTGTATGCACCTCAATTTTTGACACCATCTCATGTTGACCATAACATTAGAGAATATTAAGTTATATTAGCAATTATTATGAAAAAACATGTTTTTTATGTTCTCTTTGTAGTTGGAAAAGTTATGTTGTATGAAAAGCAATCGAGAAATAGTAATTAAGATACAACAAATGGCATTGAGTAAAACATCTCGATTTTAGAAAAAATTAGGAAAAAGAATCAACCGATTTGGAGTTCGTATGAGGAAGAAAAACAGTTTACAAGTTTTATCCGAAGATTAAAAACAGAAATTGCAATTGCTATAAACTGAGATGAACAAGTGTGTTTTCTCTTTTTAATCTTTGACTGAAACTTGTAACTAGTTTTTCTGCCTCATACTAACTCCAAATTCGATGATTCTTTTTTCTAAAATCATTCTCTACCAAGATCTACAACTTTAACAAATGAAAAATGATTTGGACAACAGTTTATTAGGAGTAATTCAAACTTACATATTGAATTTACACTATCATAATTCAAATAATATTATAAAATGCTCTGATGGTTCTACGAATTGATGTGGTAACATAATTTGGGTCCATAAACTTGTGATCAAAATTTCAAATGATTTCGGTAACATCAGAGCCTACATTGTTTAGAAATGAATACATGTCTCACATAGTTTCATGAAACATTACTTGAACATTGAAGTGTATCGTACCTTTCGAAATTTTCGAATTCATATGCACTTCAAACTTTGCCATAACCTTTTGTTTAGATTATTATTGCAAAATACGAAGTTACATTAGCAATGTTTGTTCAAAATGCATTTATTTATATTCTCTACATAATGCATGAAAAGAAGCCATGTGAATAAGATTAAAGAAACAATAACCGACCTACAAAACAACACAACAAAATGAAAGAACGTGATTTTAGAAAAAATTGGAAAAAAGAAACACCAAATTTTGAGTTCATATGAAAGAGAAAAACCAAATGCAACTTTTAATTCAGGATTAAAAAGAGAAATATTAACCATTTTGTTTATAAAATGCAACCTTAACCAAAGAGTTTTTAAACTATACAAGACTAAACGTATGCAAACAAACATAGCTTCCACTTGTAGCATAGTGGTAGCACACCTTCCTTCTTCGAACCCACGACTCCACCCCTTTCTTTTGGTTTTAGGTTTTATTCCTACTAATAAATCTATAAATAAACTAAAATGTTAACAAAGGACAAAAAACAGTGAGTAGCTCAATGGTAAAACGTGCATAAGCGAACCTAGAAGTGTTGGGTTCGAGTCTCATCAGGCCCCTTTTTAGGTGCTCTTGTTCTCTCCAGGGAGGTCACGGTTCGAATCTTGCCACCTGCTACCTTATTTTCCTTTTTTTCAATTTTTTCCATGACTATTTATTATTAGTTGATATTTTTAGATTTTTTCCATTTTCAAATTTTTCGATTCATAACATGACTAAATTTATTATTTGTTGACTTTTTAGATTTTTTTAATTTATCATTTTTAGATTTTTAAATTTATCATTTTTTCATTCCTAACATGACTATTTGTTATTTGTTGATCGCGACGAATCTGCTAAAACGTCACAGCATTATGGGCCGAATTGCGATGAATTTAACAAATCGTCGTAATGTTCTGGGCTTTAATATCCATTAGTGCACATCTGTGACAAAAAACAAGAATAAGTCATAGAATCGCGACGAATTTAACAAATCGTCGCAGTGTTTTGGGCTTCAATGCACATCCGTGACGAAAAATAGGAATACGTCATAGAATCGCGACGAATTTAACAAATCGTCACAGTGCTCTGGGCTGCAATGCACATTCGTGATGTTTTCTGAAAACGTCGCGGAGAATGCAACACAGATTAAATAGTTTCTTGTAGTGCACCACTCCACCCTATTCTTCTATGACATGGTTGCCCTAACCTTATGCTACCCAACCGATGACCTTCCGCCTTGAGTCAAGCTAAACCAGAACAATCTGCGCTAGTACTAGTGGTTCCACCACCACCTTGTGCCACAGCTAGTGGTGGTAATAACCATGCCCCTAACAAAAAGAAAAAAGACAAAACCATCATTACTGTAGCAAACCACGGTTCAAAACCGCTTCAAGAGGGGATTTGTCTGGTTTTGGAAAGTTTAGGGGGGTAAAAAAGCCAATGTCATAGGTTGGGGTCATGTGTTCCACCCCCTAGGTGGGGGGTTAAATATATGTTTTTCTTATATTACAAGCAATCTGAATTGAATAAGAGATAACTGCTTAAGAAGTGAATTAAAAAAAACTAAAGTCGCAATTGATCGAAACTATTAATAAAATACAAAAAAACTGACATACACATGCCCAACAACATAGAAATAAGAATTTATATTTATAAAATTTATAAAAAATATAGATATATTATTCAATAATAAACCTACCTTCGATGTTTAAGGAATGATATTCTACTCGCGTCATTATCATGTTCGCCCCCACCCCACCCGGCGTCTTCGACAACTATTGCCACTGAGTTAACCCCTCTCCTGATGGCACGCTGATCTTACCCAGTATTGAAGGCAAATACTAAATCTAAACCAAAGATAATTAGACAAAAAAATCTGAGATTAGTATATGGAAATCATAAAACCCAAAAGGCGTAGCAAGTATAAAAAGTAAAGCTCAAAAACAAAACAACGTAAAGTGCACGTGCCGACACACACGTGTCTAACAACACATAAATAAGAATGTGTTTATAAAATAAAAAAATTGGACAAATTCAATGACAAAATTGTACCTACCCTCAATGTTTAAGAACAAGCTTACACTCACATCAATCCCACATTCGCCAAAAGTATTTTCTATCATAATAAAATGGTTGCCTCCTCCCCTTTCGTCTGCATTTCTAACGATATTCTAGTTCGCCAAAAGTATTTTCTATCATGATAAAATGGTTGCCTCCTCCCCTTTCGTCTGCATTTCTAAGGATTTTCTAGGATCCCAACTGACCGGTGTAACCTCCCGTGGGAGGTATGAGGTTAGAATTTTTTGGCAGGAGGCATTTCCCAAAGAACTCGTTATTTATAGTATAAGATAAGCTATGAAAGTCTTTGTACCCCTACAGTGTCTTTTTCCCATTTTTTAACTCAAATGAACCAATAAAAAAGTAGAATACCTCGGAGCACATGTGCACCATCAATAGGAGGCATGGAACAACTTGTTATGATTACACATTCTATAATGAATTTACAAGACTTGTGTGGCTGCATTTATCACGCTTGTGAAGCTGTCATCAACATCGTCTCAATGAAGGTCATAACTTGAACTCTAAACGCTCAAGGAAACAAATTGCACAACGAAAGGAACATATACACTTTGCCTGTACGGGGCAGCTCTAGCATCCCGAGCATCCTACCATGTTCTTGGTCATACCAAACATCTTGCATGTGTATTTTCAGATAAATCTCTTATTTGGAGTCAACATCGTAAGCATCTCAAAGCCTGCATATGGCATCCGACTTTGTATGTAAAAACTAAACTTGATGAAAATTAATCACAGCCAATCCTGGAAGAAAAGGCACAGAGTATTTTTAGTAATCTGGAACAGGGAAAAGATGAACCACAATCAGTCAACACCAACAAACAAATGTGTGTGTTGCATTAGAGCTTCGACATGATTGTCTCTCATGGTGTCGAGGCACGTAACAAGCTAACAATGTAATAAGCACTCACAGTCCAGTTCAATGAGATGTGATCATAGGCAACTAAATCTCCATTGTTAACTAAAATTGACATTTCAATAATTTAATATTTGACTTTGACAACTCAAGCCTGGATCTGATTGAGAAAGCATTGCATATCTGAATGAAACTATATTTTTTACTCAACAATGGTATGAAATAAGAACATAGATGGTAAGAAACTAAGAAGTCCGCATAGAAATATATCTGACTATTGTTTAATACGAATCATCCAAATAGACCACATGAGAGAGGTCCACCTCAGTCTTAGAGAGGCAACTCGAGTGTAGCCACAATTAAAAAAGGTTCAGCAAAACGGAACATCTCATAACTATATATATGTTTGCAACAATCTAAAGAAGCATTTGGTTAACAAAGCACACACATCTAGGGTTAGCTGCCCTGGACAGAACTGGTACTCTTTATTTGTGGATCAACTTTGGTATAAGGGAACATCTCAGAATTATATATATGTTTGCAACAATCTAAAGAAGCAACTTGGTTAACAAAGCACGCACATCTAGGGTTAGCATCCCTGCACAGAACTTGTACTCTTTATTTGTGGATCTACACACAAGCATATTGAAAATATGCAGTCATAGAGCTCCAACACAGTTCAACCACGCACTGTAGCAATGGCAACTAATACAAAGGTGAAATCTTAAGATAGCAAGCATTTCTTGTAGACTACTATGACAAAAGGGAGCAGCAGATTCGAGCAACATATTAGAGTGTTCATGGCATAGAAAATTACCACAGTTTGATGGCATACGAAGTCACCATGATTTGATGGCATAGAAACCAAAAATGAAGTAGAAGCCCGACTGCATGGAGAGGGGAAGGAAAATTTTAGTAGAATTTAACAATGTTAGATGCTCCTTTTGTCATATCAAATTTCATATATTGTAGGCACAAGAGCAGACATGAATCGCTGTTGTAATATAAATTATGAAAAACTACTCTCATAACACCAGTGCCTAGGATGCATATCTCAGCATGCACACAGACCATCTTGCTTTCTGCTACATCACAGGGAGAAAAAATTACTCAAAACAGCAGCAAGATAAGTACTAAGAATATGGTATAGTAGATCGAATATGGTATAGTAGATCGATTGAGTAAATAAAATAAATCTTTATGGCAAGCAACTTGATGGGGCCGTAGGCGAAAGGGCTGGTGCCAGATCCACATCTGCATGGACATTTGGTTATATAAAGTGAAATTGTGACAAAGCTAACATTTATGCAGTGTATGGGAATGCAATGGAGGAACCATATTAAAAAGAGACATCTCCGGTCTCCGCACATCAATGCGAGACAATGTGGTAAGCTAACATGTATGACGTGTCTTGGAAAAAACAGAAATTTCATGAAAACAAAATGAGACTGCAGGTAGAGGAAAAAAGTAGCTCACCTTTCAATGGCATTTTGGTGAAGATGAAGACGGAGAGAATATCAAGAAAAATAGGAGAAGAAGGAACAAGGTGCCATTACAAGAAAAAAAACAGAAATGCCACCTTCCTTCATAGCAACAGGTGACAGGGATCAATGGAATGAGTCCCTCCACCATCAGAATGAGTAGTTTATCACTCCAAAGCATAAAAAACTTAATGTCCAAGAGTTAAATGAAGAATTTGCAAAAGATGTAAAAACTTAATATCCAAGAGTTATGTTGATGATTTGAGAATGATGTGCATCCCAATTCCTTTTTCGACAGCGCATTTTCTACGATTCCTCTATTGACATTTTCAAGTGACAAACATCTTAGATAGGATAGGCTCATAGGCAGGCCACTTTCTATTTCAGGTCAATTTCTCTTCATTTAGATTGTAGACTAAAATATGATGTAGTCACTTTACAAAGGTAACTATCATAGGATAGACAGGCCACTTCGTGAATTTTTCTTTCCTAATAATTTGGATTCAAAGGAACTGCTAATGCACTAAAAAGATTAGGGAGAAATACTTGAATGGTATAATAACTTGGTGAAATCAAAATGTATAGCGTCAAATTGAAATTCCACACAGTATTATACAATAACAGAAGTTCCAAAACATTGGGGACAACAAATTGGAGAGGATGCTAACCTTGGAGAGAATTGTATGTTTGCTTATAGGCCTTAGTGTCACCTCCTTGTTGTCTGGTTTTCAACAAGAACACAATACTGGATTAATGCCTTTGTCAGGAAAAGAGCCATGGATGGAAACTAACATCTAGAACAAGTCAATAGTAGTACACCAACATAGTCATGAATCCATCCTTGTCAAAGGTCGCAGGCAACGAATATTGTCTACCTGCACATGTAGGATCAATCATGGAGTATATAGTTACAGTGTACAGTTTACGACGGATCCTGATGAGTAGGACAGCTATGGTTTAACAGTGCAGCATTTGATTGTCCAGCATTAATTGACAAAGCATGGCACTATAGACCATAGTGTTGTGTAAAGATAATAAATCAATAAATGGTCACCCCAAATTGTTCGGTAGAAGTTTCTACAATTTGAAGGCAGATGAGAGGAAACATTAACTTACAGTTCCCTATGTACTGAGGACGTTCTTACAATACAAAAAAGGTGACGCAACAATGGCATTTGTAGTAAAAGCTCCTGAAAGAAGATCAGCATAAGAGCCAATTAACCAAGCATACAAGGCATACATAAAAAAATAAAATCAGAAACCATACAACCTGTAACATCAGAAAGAAACAGCTTATATGATTGCTTGGTATAGAAGCATTCAGAAAACTCTACCATGCTAGGGAAAGGAGGAGCTGATAACATTCAAACCTGCTACGGTGGCGTCGATGTCACAGGCGACCAATGCCAAGTCAGGCTTTTTGCCATTGGCGCGCAACCCACCATAGATGATCGCCACATAGAACCCCTTCACAGAAGTAACACCACCTTCCACCTGCATTTCCCACAAACAAGCAACCAGGCTCATTCTTAAGCCCAACCAAAGAGCTCGCCCAGCCATCAGCTAAAGTTCTATTAGGATAGCTACTGCCATGCTGCTGCTGCTACAGATGCAATCACAAGACAACTTTTAACTAAAAAAATAATGTCTGCAGGAAGAAATTAGTGATATATCCAGAGAAATGCATTTCTCAACGCATTTTATACTAATACAAAAAAGTAGTGACCTCAACCAAGCATTAACCTCCATAATGCTATGCTGTATTGCTATATAATATAGCAATCATAGATGGATAATTATTCTGAAATTAAGAACCTTGATAGTGTCTATATGGAAAATAGAGAGCTACTTGGTTATTTACAAAAAGGGTATCCTTCAAATTTATACATAATGGTTAGACATCGGAAACAGAAGAATTTTATCGGCCACCTCACTTCGGATGATGGGCAACTTCTCTCCACCCATGAAGATAAGGAGAAAAACATCTTCAACCTACAGCACCGGAACGGGATGTCACAGTTAACTTGGAGGCTTTGGGCATACCCCGACACAACCTGTTTGAGCTGGAAACACCAATCTCAGAAGAGGAAGTTTGGAAGACTATTGGCTCTCTCCCTTCAGACAAAGCTCCAAGGCCGGATGGCTTCACTGGAAACTTTTATAAGACCTGCTGGCCTATAATTAAAATGGATATTATGGCAGCAGTTTCAGCTATTTGGAGTAGAAAATTTGGCAGCTTTCAGCAACTTAATTCGGCCTATTTCACTCTTGTGCCAAAGAAGAAGGATGCCATAAGCATTAGAGACTACAGACCCATTAGTTTGGTCCACTCCTTTGCCAAACTCATCACAAAAATACTTGCCAACCGCTTAGCCGGTCGCCTCAATGAGTTGGTTTCTCCTGTACAAAGTGCTTTTATTAAAGGTCGATTTATCCAGGATAACTTTATGTTGGTTCAGCAAACGGCTCGATTTCTCCATCAGCAAAAGCAAGCTAGGATTATGCTAAAACTGGACATAACAAAGGCATTCGATTCTGTCTCGTGGGCCTTTTTGCTGGAAGTGCTACATCATCTGGGTTTTGCGCGGGATTTGATGTGATATCATTAGCGGACTTCTTCGATCATCTTCCACGCAGGTAATCCTAAATGGAAACCCGGGTGAAAGAATAGAATATCAAAGGGGCCTGAGGCAAGGCGACCCGCTGTCACCTATGCTCTTTATTTTGGTTATGGATGTTCTGGGTTTCATGATTAAAAGGGCTGTGGAGGAGGATCTGTTACAGCCTTTGGCTAGCAGGCTTTGCCACATCGAATTTCTATCTATGCGGATGATGTGGTAATCTTCTTGAAGCCTACTGCTGGGGACATCAACATTTTGCTGGACATGCTACAGTTATTTGGAGAGGCCAGTGGTTTAAAAACCAATGTTCAGAAGAGCAGTGTGCTTCCCATCCAGTGTCAGGAGGATCGACAGACTATAGAAACACTTCTTCCATGCCAATTGCTGGAATTTTCTTGCAGGTATCTTGGCTTGCCACTATCTCTGCATAAGTTAACTAAGGCCCAGATTCAGCCGATAATCGACAACGTGGCAGACCAACTCCCAGGGTGGAAGGCGGATTTGCTAAATATAAATCCTAGATTGTTTATATCACTCTTCGATATGAGTTCAGACACCTGCCAAATCAAGAGGAAACATGTCGTATAAAATATGGACACTAAAAGGTTCCAATAACCCTTCGATATGAGCTAAGCAGCTGCTTGGAAAGGGCAAATCATATTTACAATTTATATGAGCTAACCAGCTGCTTGGAAAGGGCACATCATATTTACAATTCCCTAACCATTGAAAAGTACACGCATGAAAGAACAATCTGCCTAGGCATAAAGAATAAAATATATAAAACTATTCAAACCAATGAAAGTTTGAAAGTCTTTTGCTCTGTTGGTTTCCATAATTCAAGTTCATCAGGTTCTAAAAAAATCAAGTTCATCAGAAAGATCCACTCTTCTGCAAACATAATTATGTCAATCTGGCTGGTTCTAGTGCCATACCATAATTCATCTAGAGATATTCAGAGTTGACATTCATCATTACTGAACATCTTGTCGAGTACAAGCATTATTATTCAGAACTATTGTTCATATATTTTGGTTTTATAGTGAACCGAGACTTAGTCTTCCTATAAGAACCTGGGAAACCACAAGAACTATGATCAGTGAAGAATTGCATTATTTCATTCGAGAGAGCTGCAAGTTATTGGGGGGAATGCATTTCATCACCACTGAACTCAAAACTACGTCTGACCTCCCATCTCATGGTAAAAGCAGCAGATATTTTAAAATTAGCACTCACACAAATAAAAGATAAGGTTACCAGCATAAATGATATGCACTTGGACCGATTTGTCTTTATGTTGTTGAATAGTTATGAACTTACAATAATTAATAATATAAGACCGTGAACAGAAAACCTATAATTACAAGATTTAATTGCCAGAAATTACCCCAATCTAGTGATTTCAACTATTATCTAGCAGTAGCATCATATCCTGCACAACTTGGCAACAATACTAACGGTATAAAGTGGAATCGGTGAACGTAAGCAATTTTAGAAAAAAAATTATCTGTAGAGATCTTACTGCTAGGAGTAAGGCCCACAAAAGTTGGTTTAGTTAATTCCTCAGGTTCCAGATAACGAACCAAACAAACTCGCCGTGATATCTTCCCCACTGTATTTTCTTTTGTCAGTCGACGTATTCATAAAAAAACTGAAAATAGGAATAGCAGATGGGAAAAGCTAATACAACACTACAATTAGAAGTGCTGAAAGACAAGAGGAGGTGATGGATATTTTCCTCCTTTACCAAAAACCTTATGATTTATAAGCAGAGTTTGCTTGTTTTCAAACATGAAACAAAACAGTCCAGGCAGGAAAAACAACACACCGACCGTTAAAAAAAGAATAGTTATTCACCAACTTGTTTTCATGATCGAAATGCCATGCAGGAAAAAACACTGATTCACCGGAACACTGAGAAGTGCAGAAGAAATATTCTTAATTAGTTGACACTTGGCTGGCATAAGATCCAACTTCTACAGTTCATCTCTTATGTTTTAGCAATATATCCCAAGATAGTTTCTGCATCGCAGTTGGTTTCCTTTACTAAGCCCAGAGCTCCAAGTGAATCATATCTCTTGAGTTTGACATTTAGAGATAAACTTTCAAAGATGGGAACCATGTTCTGATTCTTCTCTTCTGACTTCATTATTTCCCTTATGATCAAAACAACCCAAACTAACAAGGTGAACTCCATGTAAAAATAATGGACTAAGATTAACATTTCCAGAACCAAATATGATGCTACAAACTATCATGTAATTGTTTCTTCTTCTTTTTTTTCGAGCAGAAGATTCATTATATTGTTACTATTATTCACAAACCAGAAACTAAAGTTTTAGCAATGGAAAAAAGTAATATCAAGGGTTTCTATCTAATGAGTGCTAGCTTAGGGTCAATTATGGCCTGAAAAACTAACCCGTTAAACCATTCATACACAGCGGTGTTTGAGCAAGATTCCTATTAGAGAAAGGGGAAAAAGAATATGTAAAACTCCACACAATTAAAGTAATAAGTGAAATTCCATCATACCAGGTTTCATCTCGGATCCTGATGGTTCGAAGATAGTTGCGTCTGGCTGTTGAGCTGCAAAGCTGACCAGCTCATAAGATTTCCCTGAAAAAACAAGTGTGTTAGCTGCAGCCTGTAGCTGAGGTTTTCTTAGTGAAAAAATTGAGTAGTTCTTTCCCACAATTACTGGAGAGTGATGTTTCGCATGTACTGAGTCTAGCTTCAAGTGAGGAATTTAATGAGTCATCAGTGCATTACATGATAAAGATGGCACTTCACTTCAATGATCGAACTTATGAATATTGACAATGAGCACCACCTTATTTTCATAAACTGATTGTAAGCCATACATCTTTATTTTAAGTTATGTTACAAAGAGCCCATAAATTAGTAGTTCATTCTCTAAAGATTAAACGAGGAAAATGGTGGAATAAGAACTTCAGTATGACTAAAATTACAGGTGATGCTTTGTGCTGCCAAAAAGAATCATTTCAGACGCAATGTTAATCATGCAAATGCAATGGTTCCATTGTAATGGTTAACAATGATTTCTGAAGTATAGGATGCAGATGCTATTTGGCAAAATCAAAGTTAGAGTGACCAATACTCAAAGATGTAGATGTTGATGATATGCCCAAGAGCCCATCATCACAATACGGTTTAAAGGCCCAAGAGGATATTGATCCAAGAGGGATTTGGGTTACTAATGGGCCTATGAGATAGAAGCCCATTAGTACGCCCTATATATAGGTAGCAGGGGCAAAGGGGGGGGCGCCTCGAACCAGTCAGCCGTGCCTCCCCTTTGCCGCCGCCCTCCTCTTGTCGCCGCCCTAGCCGAACGTGCGGTGCTAGCACACCGACGTCCGGCGTTCCATCCCCGTACGTGTGGACTCCGTAGAGGCGCTCGCTACTACCGCCGCGCGTCGATCGACTGTTGGGATCAAGGACGAGGAGCTCGGTTCGTGGGACGTGATCGACTACTTCCTCTACACCGACGCGCGACTCCTTCCGCTGTGCTGCGCGTCTAGTGGTAACAATCTATGATCTCCTACTCGCAAGTATCTTGGGTGTACGCGGTAGATTAGCTAGCGTAGCCTACCCGTTTTCCTACAGTGGTACCAGAGCCATCTTGCGTAGTTTTTGGTCTGGATCTTTAACATATAGGTGATATGTTGCTGTAGTAGATTGGATCTATTACTTTTTGCACGGTTTGATTATATCAATTGGTCATAAGGGGTTAAAACTGGAGCGAGTTGATTGCGGCATGTGACCAGAAAGATTAGTTCGTGTTCCTTCTCTGTTGTGCATACGACATGTCCCTACCGGATGAAATCACCATAAGGGACTAACTGTGTGCATATTCAGTTGATTGAACCAACAGATCGAGGTCATGTGTAGATGTGATCTTCTCAGGTGCAAAGATTGCACGATCAAGTGAAAACTGAGGCATGTGTTGGGACCGCCGTTGCTTCCTTCTATAGCGGCTTCCCAAGTGCGCCTTTGTTAGAACACGTCGTACGCCTAACTTGTTTTTGCAGGGTGTGATGTGAATGGTATGGCCTCAATATCATGTGATGATGTATGTGATAATTTGTGCGGCCTGCGTGTCGCAAGTTAACACAACCGGGTTGAGGTTGCACCATTATTGTATAACGACCTGCGTGTCGACCTGTGATGTTTGAATCATCATGTAATCTTTTCACTAGCTATTAGATGTAGTAGCTTAGTATCTATCCATGGAGGCTTCAAGCATGATGGCGATGATGATCACCACAAGACAGGAGGGATGGCAATGGAGGTCACATTGGAGCCATGGCGATGGAGCCAATTGTGATGCATGAGGCCATACTATTCACAAATAATATGATTATATGCCTGTGATGTTTATTTTCCTGTCATACTATTCTTTCATGTTTTACATATGGTGGATGTTTTGGTCATGATAGAATAGCTCCCCTCAGAAAAGTTGAGATTTTGATGCCTTTTACCGATATCTACAACTATATCTACACAGTTGCGTGTAGTGTTGCAAATGCACAACGACATAGGTTGCAATTTGATAGATGCATGTGATGATTTAGCAATTGGGGAGTGGAGCTTGGTCCAGGCAGAAGGGGAAGTAGAGGCACTTGGTGTCGTTGTAGCCACCAACATTTTCGATGGCTAGGGCATAGCATTGTAGCCATTGTACTGGGTCTTCCTTCGCGTCATACTTGTTGATCCTGATAGGCTTGAACTTCTGGGGAAGTAGAGAGCACAAAGTCAAGAAGAGTAGGGGGAAGCTGTCGCAGTCGCTGATGTTGGTAGTCTTCTTGGTGCGGAGAATCTCGTCGATCCTGTGGCGGGCATCGTAGTCGTCATGTTCGTTGACGGTGTGGCTGTTCGCGTGGCCTCTGTCTCCGCGATCGCAGCCGCCACTACGTTATCTACTGTCACGAGTGTGACAACCCGCCCAGGAAAATACCGTACTATCGCCTAAGACCGATCCACTTTGGTCATTAAGCAATAATAAAGTATCGTCCTGTCGTTAGTTGCCGGGTTAACGCCCGGTAAATCACTTGAAAAGCAACAAGGATCGAATATATGCATTAAAACTCACTCGAAGGCGAGTCCAGAGATACAACATTAATCTCCAAATTCGTACCCCGAAGAGTTTAATTACTACAAACCAAGGTTTTTGCCATAACGAAATAGTTCAGAGTTTTCGAAAGCAGCGGAATTTAAACTAACGGAAGCGAAGACACCACGGGAGGCCATCCATGATGCTTTCAGTAGTCGTCCTCCACCCACTCCAGCTCCCAGCCGGGCGGGATCTCTCTGGGCCACACATCACTAAATGCATTACCTGGATCAACACATTATAGCAAGGCTGAGTATACTAATACTCAGCAAGACTTACCCGTCGGTGATAACTACTTCACCAAATCTAGACCATGAAAGGCTTTTTGGCTACTGGGTTGCTTTTGCTGAAAAGTAACAAAGAGTAGGTCCTTACTTTCAAGGTTTTAGCACAAGTTCTAGTGGTTTTAATCTTTACTACATTAGCCAACTAGTACAAACAAAGTTGTACAATACAATTAATCAAACATAAAGTTCATCAACTTCCATCATTAGGGATCTCATGACTAGTGGAGTAAGTAGTCTCAGATAACGGTGAGAGGCCGACAATCGATTGATTTAAACCTTGCAAGGTAGATCTAAACACACGGTAAGCTGCCCCCGAAAGGACAACTTTCCCAGGCCATTTCCAAAAATCCTCGGGTCGGGATGAAAGGCCACAGTCTTTGGTGCAGGCTATCCAGCATACCCCGCAAGATACCCGGAGTCACCATACACCACCGGTAGCTAGCCATGAGAGCGAATCCCAAGAATAGTGACAGTTCCATCCCTACCCGCCTCATTAAGGTACTAGGCTTACCGGTCCCATACCCGACATGTGATTAGTACGTTCAAACACTTAACCCACATAACCACTGGACCGGAGCCCAAATCCCGTGCTCTTACCACATGAGCAATCCAATTAAGGATATATTGTGATTCCTATCTAGGAACCTATTCTTGCGAGTGGGGTCACCACTCGACTTGTAACGGTCCTATATCTTAGCAGCTATCGACCTATCATACTAGTAAGGACAAAGGTACCTAGGGATCATGCATCTAGGGTTCCATTCAACTCCTGAACTTAAATGCACAATCATCCATAGACAATTGAATAAAGAATTTGAAAATTGGGTTAGATGCACCGGAGCTTGCCTTCGTCAGCTAGGTTAGCCTGGGCACCCTCGGTGTCGAGCACTTCCACGTACTGTAGTGAAGCTTCCGCTCCTCCTTCCTCGGTTTCCGGGACAAGCGAGTAATCACCGTCCGGAAGATCTACACAGAATGCAATGCAGTTTAGGTGATGTGACAGGTAGTTATCTTATCCAACTCTTGTTGGTCATATTCACCTTAACAAGCATCTAGATAGTGTTTCTCTTTTAGGAAGGTTATTAGTTGTACATGGTTATTCTTTTAATGTACATTTGAATAAAGGTTTTTATTGCACGTGTTATTTCATGTGAATGGGTAGTCCTTTTCTCTTCACAAGCAAAGGTATAAATAATATTTTTATTCATGAATTAATTTCTTATGAGCAAGGATAATTAATCATCTTTTAATTAAATTAGGTAATACTTTTCAAAAAGGGAAAAGAATTAAGTTGGGGCTTTCCTTTATTTATTCCTCTTTAATATTAAAAGGGGCTTTTAAGCTTTTATTAAGCAATTAAATTACCAAAAATTAAAGAAGTGTTTCTTAATCATATTAGCACCTATACTGGTCCATAGGACCCACATGTAAGTGTTGGATGCTAGGAAATTAAATACTATAGAAAATAATAAAGACTAGCTAGTGATTCCAATTAAAAGCATACAAAAATAAATAAGCCTCAAAATGATCCAAACTTTCTCCTGCATGCTCCCTAGTCCTAAACAAGCCTAAAGAACCAGCATATTCACCTAGAGACTCTACTGATCTTAGTTCATTAATTTACAAAGGAATTAATGCACAAATTGAGGATAGTTATTTCTGTTAAGCCAAAAATCATGATTAATTCACAAGGGGTGTATTCTGACATAGCAAGACAGTGTGCACAAGTTGAGCTCAAAAACATAAATATATATAGCAAGAAAAATCATCTAGGCAACTTCTACAGAAATGGGAAATAATTTATTTAACAAAATCAACTTCATAACTGTGTGCAATTTTTGGCACAGGATCTAGTCCTAACAAGATACACAACATATCCAAAATTTAGATACAGATAAATTATAGATTTATAGTTATGACAGATCTAGGTTTTTCGCATTTGTATATTTCATGTTAAACATGTTTAGAATCAAGCCAAGTGAGAATAATAAAAGTTGTGGGATTTCTCTCCTTGAACCCAACAAAATTAGTTTTGCATTTTCCCGATTTTTCTACAATTTTCTACGAATTTTAGAACTTTCAGCCAAAGCACTAATACTATTTAAGAACCACTTTGCGGTCAGGCCCTTGAAGTTTTCTGCGATTCACAACTATACCCTTACTTTTGCGCTGTAGCCCTTAGAAAGAAACTTTACCTCGCAATGTGGCCCTCCGAGCCAGCCGGCGGTAGCCCGGCCGAAATCCGGCGAGGGCCGGCGGCGGGGCCGGTCGGGGAGGGGCTAGGGAGGGGCTAGGGGTGGCTAGGACCGGAGTTGGACCGAAGTCCGGGCGGCGGGGGTCTCGGCGGAGCCGTGAGGTGGCGGCAACCGCGGCCAGCCGCGTCGTGCCCGGCTCCAGCGAGGATGAGGCTGGGGGCAACGGACGGAGCGGCTTGGTAGTCTCTCGTAGGTGCTAGGGGAGGCGAAGGGCGTGTTAATTTTGCTTGCGACTGGCCTGCAACTGGAGCTCGTCGCGGCGGCCTCTCATGGCGCCGGCGGACGGCCGCCGTGGGTGGGGGGGGGGGGGGGGGGGGGGTTGCGCGTCGCGGTAAGGCCGGCCGACGCCTTTATAGGGGACGCGCGAGCGGGGGGACGGGGGAGAGGCGCAGCGGCGGGGCGGGCGAGGACGGCCGCACGGCGGCGGGCGGCGGGCGGGTGAGCAAGGACGCACGGCGGCGCGCGTTCGGGGCGCGGGCGGGCGGGCAGCACGGACTTCGGGGCTCCTCGGCGTGCATGCCGCCTCGGGACCGGAGCGGGCCGCGTTGGGAAGGCGCGAGGGCGGCTAGGGTGCCGAGGTACGACCGGCACGACGCGGCAGGGCGACGCGTGTGCGCGCGCGGCGCGCGACGCCGCGCGGCGAGGGGGGGGGGGGCGCCGGCGTCGGCCAACCAGACACGTTTCCTTGAGACTCTGTTTGAACGTGCAAAACTCCCAAAAGTTGAATAGAATTGCACAATGTGGTCAATAGGAAAGTTGTAGATCTCACTATCCTCTACAACTTTCACAAAGGCTCTAGGGTGTTTTTCTCGACGGATTTTGCAGGAACATCGTGCCAAATTGGAATGCCGCCAGGTTCCGGTAAACAGGAGGTGCTGTCAGTCGATCAAGTTTTTCACCAATTTCCACTCAAACTTTGAAATGCCAATCTACATGAAAGTTGTGTCCCTCAACAAGAGGACAACTTTCATAAAGGTAGATTTTGAAGTGTTTAGGTGAATTTTGGAGAACGCGGCAAAAGTTCCGGGCGACATTCGCCGACGTCAATTCTTAAGCGGGGTTTTGACCGTGCCTTTGACCAAGGGTTGACCACGGGTGTGTGTAGGCTTGATCAAGGGGTTCAATAGGGTTCATTGGTGAGGTTTTCGAGGTGATGACCCAGGTTGACCTAGGTTTGACCGCTGTCGGCTGGTTTGACTCGGCTGATTCAGACATTAGTGCTAATGACGCTAATTAAAAACCTGGGGCGTCACAGCCTACCCCCCTTAAGAAGAATCTCGTCCCGAGATTCGAAATTCCAAGGACAAGATAGAGAAATAGAGAAGTGGTCCTCTCGGATGTTCTCGAATTACTCGGAGGGAGCAACACGATGGGATTATTAGTCAAATGGTATGACCACCATCTGTTCAAGATTAGCCCATAAGAGTAATCAAAGGCGACAAGTAATGGAAAGCCTTTGCACGAAGTTTTACTTGCGGATGCAAGCGGGAAGTATGGAGAGATAAATTGGTATAGGATCTTCCGAACGATCTTGCTCACACGTTGTTTAGTTTGCAACCTTAGGTGGCATGGCCGCGCCACTACGGTGCAATGCTTTTCAAAAAGTGATGTGATGCACATGTTTATGGAGACACGATGCATATGCTCATGTAGTAGATGCCTATGATGCATGTTAGCATGACTCAGTTACCCACAAAATGAGTTAGTGATTGAGAGGACAATCACAGGTTGAGGAGTGTTTGTGTGGCGAGTCGCAATTCTCACAACCAAGATACCTAGTGCGCTCCTAGTGGCAATCACGTGGCTGCAGCGCACATGACGCCCTAGGTTCCGTCACGGCACCTTTAGTTATGGGATAACAACGTCACCAAACACTAGGGATAGAGTGGAAGATATTGAAAACACTCCATGCGTATGCACGTTAGTTCACCCAAGGTTCCCAAATGCACATGCTATGCAAATGCATGCTCAAGGAGGGACATAATTATTTATTTATGTTTCAAAAGGTTGTGAGCAAGACCACGGGGAATAAGCTCATGATTGCATGTTCGAAGTAAGCAGGACAAGGATATCAATACGAAGAATATCCTAGTGCTCCAACATGTCTGAGGACAAGGGGTTGAAGGGAAAATACAAGTCGAAGGAAATGACATGATGATAGGAGAATCACGATTAAAGATTGGATTCCAAGATCAAGACATTCCCACGGCCTGGTAGAATGGCAAAAGTTCTCTTTTCTCATGTTGGGTAATATGAGGTAGTCATGTGCACAAGGGCACAGTTGCATGCTAGAACTTGAAGCGAGCTCACATACATAATGACATGAGGTTCTAGCAGTTGTGAACAAAAATTCATAACCAAAAATCCAGAACCCTCAAACCTTTCCCAAGTTTCCCGGTTACTACAAAAAGTTCTTTAACACCTATTTAATTTTCAAGGTTGAGCTCGAACAAGGAAAACAAGGTGGACGATACAAGATCTAGATGTGCCTAGGAAGTGTAACCTAAACCAAAAGAAACAAGATCGGAACTTGAGGCTACCAGCTAGGCTAACTAAGGAGCAACTGTTTTTAACAATTTGGTTTAATTAAACCTAGCACAAGGTAAACAAACTTTTCAAAATTTCGGTAGCATGACAGCTAGGTATGAGAGGTACTCCAGTTTATAAAAAGCACACACTAGCATAATCTTCCTTAGAGAGCATATGGAATTTCGATTTTTTGGGTCCATTTCAGTTGTTTCGATTTTTAATATGCATGCAAGACGTCCTATCCGACCTCACATGGCAATCAAGCCAAAAATCGGAGTTAGTGCCGGTGAAAAGGCTTTTATTCGCCTCTCCCTATAATATCTAGTCGAGAGCTATACGATACTCTCTTAACGACTAACGAAGCGCTGTTATGTACCTGCAGAAAACGAACCTTTCGTGCCAGCACGTCATGAAAGCATCCACATACATTACCGTTCACTATAGAAACGGCATCCATGCGTTAAGCCGCTGCATGGACAGCGTCCAACCTCGGACACCCTCCGTTTGAATGGAGTGTATCCTTGCCTCGCATGAGCGACATGCAGAATGCACACGTATGAAACACGTGGCGACACACAACTCATAAACAGACGCGATGATGGGATCCGTGGAATGGATCACTCCATCAACCCTCGCAATTCCCGTGATGTGGAACAACACAAGTATAAAACACGTGGCTCATCTAGTTTGGTTATGCAAGAAAGTAAGTATGACATAAAGTAATGTGCTGGAAGTTAGCAAAATAAACCATAAGTTAATTAAGCCACCTGAAAGAACCCAAAATTCCCTCTAGGGCCTCTCGGTCTAGTTTATCCTTAGCGGACCAACGTATTTTGGAAAATCAGACAACCTTGGCACATTTTATTCAAAAACCAGTGATTACGGTTATTAATTAATCTCTGGTGCATATAAGCTCGGATACCAACTTTGGCAACCCGCCCAGGAAAATACTGTACTATCGCCTAAGACCGATCCACTTTGGTCATTAAGCAATAAAAAGTATCGTCCTGTCGTTAGTTGTCGGGTTAACGCCCGGTAAATCACTTGAAAAGCAACAAGGATCGAATATATGCATTAAAACTCACTCGAAGGCGAGTCCAGAGATACAACAACATTAATCTCCAAATTCGTACCCCGAAGGGTTTAATTATTACAAACCAAGGTTTTTGCCATAACGAAATAGTTCAGAGTTTTTGAAACCAGCGGAATTTAAACTAACGGAAGCGAAGACACCATGGGAGGCCATCCATGATGCTTTCAGTAGTCATCCTCCACCCACTCCAGCTCCCAGCCGGGCGGGATCTCTCTGGGCCACACATCACTGAATGCATTACCTGGATCAACACATTATAGCAAGGCTGAGTATACTAATACTCAACAAGACTTACCCGTCGGTGATAACTACTTCACCAAATCTAGACCATGAAAGGCTTTTTTGGCTACCGGGTTGCTTTTGCTTTGAAAAGTAACAAAGAGTAGGTCCTTACTTTCAAGGTTTTAGCACAAGTTCTAGTGGTTTTAATCTTTACTACATTAGCCAACTAGTACAAACAAAGTTGTACAATACAATTAATCAAACATAAAGTTCATCAACTTCCATCATTAGGGATCTCATGACTAGTGGAGTAAGTAGTCTCAGATAACGGTGAGAGGCCAACAATCGATTGATTTAAACCTTGCAAGGTAGATCTAAACACACGGTAAGCTGCCCCCGAAAGGACAACTTTCCCAGGCCATTTCCAAAAATCCTCGGGTCGGGATGAAAGGCCACAGTCTTTGGTGCAGGCTATCCAGCATACCCCGCAAGATACCCGGAGTCACCATACACCACCGGTAGCTAGCCGTGAGAGCGAATCCCAAGAGTAGTGACAGTTCCATCCCAAGCCGCCTCATTAAGGTACTAGGCTTACCGGTCCCATACCCGACATGTGATTAGTACGTTCAAACACTTAACCCACATAACCACTAGACCGGAGCCCAAATCCCGTGCTCTTACCACATGAGCAATCCAATTAAGGATATATTGTGATTCCTATCTAGGAACCTATTCTTGCGAGTGGGGTCATCACTCGACTTGTAACGGTCCTATATCTTAGCAGCTATCGACCTATCATACTAGTAAGGACAAAGGTACCTAGGGATCATGCATCTAGGGTTCCATTCAACTCCTGAACTTAAATGCACAATCATCCATAGATAATTGAATAAAGAATTTGAAAATTGGGTTAGATGCACCGGAGCTTGCCTTCGTCAGCTAGGTTAGCCTGGGCACCCTCGGTGTCGAGCACTTCCACGTACTGTAGTGAAGCTTCCGCTCCTCCTTCCTCGGTTTCCGGGACAAGCGAGTAATCACCGTCCGAAGATCTACACAGAATGCAATGCAGTTTAGGTGATGTGACAGGTAGTTATCTTATCCAACTCTTGTTGGTCATATTCACCTTAACAAGCATCTAGATAGTGTTTCTCTTTTAGGAAGGTTATTAGTTGTACATGGTTATTCTTTTAATGTACATTTGAATAAAGGTTTTTATTGCACGTGTTATTTCATGTGAATGGGTAGTCCTTTTCTCTTCACAAGCAAAGGTATAAATAATATTTTTATTCATGAATTAATTTCTTATCAGCAAGGATAATTAATCATCTTTTAATTAAATTAGGTAATACTTTTCAAAAAGGGAAAAGAATTAAGTAGGGGCTTTCCTTTATTTATTCCTCTTTAATATTAAAAGGGGCTTTTAAGCTTTTATTAAGCAATTAAATTACCAAAAATTAAAGAAGTGTTTCTTAATCATATTAGCACCTATACTGGTCCATAGGACCCACATGTAAGTGTTGGATGCTAGGAAATTAAATACTATAGAAAATAATAAAGACTAGCTAGTGATTCCAATTAAAAGCATACAAAAATAAATAAGCCTCAAAATGATCCAGACTTTCTCCTGCATGCTCCCTGGTCCTAAACAAGCCTAAAGAACCAGCATATTCACCTAGAGACTCTACTGATATTAGTTCATTAATTTACAAAGGAATTCATGCACAAATTGAGGATAGTTATTTCTGTTAAGCCAAAAATCATGATTAATTCACAAGGGGTGTATTCTGACATAGCAAGACAGTGTGCACAAGTTGAGCTCAAAAACATAAATATATATAGCAAGAAAAATCATCTAGGCAACTTCTACAGAAATGGGAAATAATTTATTTAACAAGATCAACTTCATAACTTTGTGCAATTTTTGGCACAGGATCTATACCTAACAAGATACACAACATATCCAAAATTTAGATACAGATAAATTATAGATTTAAAGTTATGACAGATCTAGGTTTTTCGCATTTGTATATTTCATGTTAAACATGTTTAGAATCAAGCCAAGTGAGAATAATAAAAGTTGTGGGATTTCTCTCCTTGAACCCAACAAAATTAGTTTTGCATTTTCCCGATTTTTCTACAATTTTCTACGAATTTTAGAACTTTCAGCCAAAGCACTAATACTATTTAAGAACCACTTTGCGGTCAGGCCCTTGAAGTTTTCTGCAGTTCAGAACTATACCCTTACTTTTGCGCTGTAGTCCTTAGAAAGAAACTTTACCTCACAATGTGGCCCTCCGAGCCGGCCGGCGGCGGCCCGGCCGAAATCCGGCGAGGGCCGGCGGCGGGGCCGGTCGTGGAGGGGCTAGGGGTGTCTAGGACCGGAGTTGGACCGAAGTCCGGGCGGCGGGGGTCTCGGCGGAGCCGTGCGGCGGCGGCGGCCGCGCGGCCGGCCGCGGCGCGCCGGCTCCGGCGAGGATGAGGCGGGGGCAACGGACGGAGCGGCTTGGTAGTCTTTGTAAGCGCTAGGGGAGGTGAAGGGTGTGTTAATTTTGCTTGCGACTCGCCTACAACTGGAGCTCGCCGCGGCGGCCTCTCATGGCACCGGCGGATAGCGCCGTGTGCGGCGGGGGGGGGGGGGGGCCGCGCGTCGCGGTAAGGCCGCCGACGCCTTTATAGGGGACGCGCGAGCGGGGGGGACGGGGGAGAGGCAAAGCGGGCGAGGGCGAGGACGACCGGCACGGCGGCGGGCGGGCGGGAAGGAGCAAGGACGTACGGCGGGGTTCCGGGCGCGGGCGGGGCGGGCGGCGCGCGGACTTCGGGGCTCCTCGGGCCGTGCGTGCCTCGGGACCGGAGCGGGCTGCATTGGGAAGGAGCGAGGGCGGCTCGGGTGCCGAGGTACGACGACACGGGGCGGCGGGGGCGACGCGCACGCGCGCGCGCGCGACGCCGCGCGCGCGCGCGCGCGCCGGCGCCGGCCAGCCAGACACGTTTCCTTGAGACTCTGTTTGAACGTGCAAAACTCCCAAAAGTTGAATAGAAGTGCACAATGTGGTCAACAGGAAAGTTGTAGATATCACTACCCTCTACAACTTTCACAAAGGCTCTATGGTGTCTTTCTCAACGGATTTTGCAGGAACGTCGTGCCAACTTTGCATGCCGCCAGGTTCCGGTAAACAGGAGGTGCTGTCAGTCGATCAAGTTTTTCACCAATTTCCACTCAAAATTTGAAATGCCAATCTACATGTAAGTTGTGTCCCTCAACAAGATGGACAACTTTCATAAAGGTAGATTTTGAAGTGTTTAGGTTAATTTTTGTGAACGCGGCAAAAGTTCCAGGCGACATTCGCCGACGTCAATTCTTAAGCGAGGTTTTGACCGTGCCTTTGACAAAGGGTTGACCACGGGTGTGTGTAGGCTTGGTCAAGGGGTTCAATAGGGTTCATTGGCGAGGTTTTTGAGGTGATGACTCGGCTGATTCGGACATTAGCGCTAATGACGCTAATTAAAAACCTGGGGCGTCACAACGAGGTACTGATCAACTTAGGCCTCTGAAGTTCCGGCTTCTCTAGTTGCCACGAATACCTCGCGGTCGTGTGTGCAGAGGCTAGAGTAAGTAGTTGCCACCTTAGTTTGTTAGTGCTCCTCTGCTACAGGAGTCAGATGTGTTCCCTCCTGGATGGGGAGTGTCTCAAGGTAGGTGATGCAGCGTGAGTTGTCGTCTCTCAGGTCTGCGAGCTTTTGGTCAGGCCAGTAGACGAATCTTCCGGCTAGATTAGATGTGATGACCAAGCCAGCTGCAGGACCTGACAACGGCTCCTCGGTAGAGTTGAGCTCAGACTCGGGTCGACCGGATCCAATCCGGAGTTGAAGTCGTAGGAGTCCGAGTTGTAGTCAGGGACGACGTTGGAGTCCGAGTAGTACTCGAAGACGACCTCCTTATCGGGCTGATGCGGGATGAGTGCATCTGTAAGTGTTTTAGACCGGCAACCTACCAAGGGGAGTACCCGAGGTAGATGAATGTGGCCTCGCCGAGATCGGTAACTCAAAGGAAGAGACACGTGGCACACAATTTAGACAGGTTCGGGCCGCGAGGTGCGAAATACCCTACGTCCTGTATGCTGCGTAGCTCTGGATTGATTGGGTGTGTTTACAAGATGATGCGTATGAGAGAGATAGGTGTCCCTGCCTCGCCTTATATAGTCCGGGGGGCATGGTTACAAGTTGGTTTGAGGAGAGAGTACTAGTCGTGTACGTCTAGGAGTTCGCTACATGGTACAGGACATGCACAGCTTCCTATCCGAGTACTCCTCCACTGTAGTCCTTGAGCCCCACGCCATTAGGTGCCGTGTGGCCCAAGTCGAGTAGTCCCAGGGGCCCACCGAGTAGTCGGTCCTGGTACCCACCAAGGTAGTGGGCCCAGGGAGGTCCATACGACAAGCCCCCGAGTACTTTGTAGTCTAACAGGATAGATTCGAGTAGTCTTGATGGCCTTGACGAGTAGTCCTCAGGCGTCCTCGAGTACTACAAGCCAAAAGTCCTCAAGAATACTTGAAGCATCCCGAGGCTGGAAGGTACTCCAGCTAATCCTTGAGTAGTCTTGAAGTCTTCTCGAGTAGTTCCCAAGCGTCCTCAAGTTCTTCTCTTGAAGGTCTTCAATAGTACTCGCCTTGTCTTGAAGAAGAAATCATATGGAAAATGTGATTCGAAGAATCGCATTCCATATGTAATGTAGCCCCCGAGCCTTAAATTGAATCGCAGATTCAAGCCGAGGGTCAATCTGAAGTTCTACCAAGATTATCCCGTAAAATCCGGAGAAAAAACCGAAGGACACGTGGCACGGAGCCCCTGAGCCTTGAGTCGAGTACTTCCTCTCGAATTGAAGGGTCATCTTGAATGTAGAGTGTGTCCTAAGTTGCTCTTGAGTCTTGTCGTCACCCAGGAAATCTAGCAGATGTAGCCGAGCCCCCGAGATGGAGCGCATTGAGTACTGGAGGGTGAACGGTCAAGCAGCCGCCGCTAAGTCAACCGCCGATACTTATCCATCCGGCCGTTGCAGTGCCGCTTGTTAGGTTATAAATAGACGCCGAAACTCTTAGGGTTTTTCATTCCCCTTAGTAGCAGCCGCTGGATTAGATCCATTCGAGTGTCCATCCACTGTTGCTTTTGCTGCCGCGCCGTAGATTGCAAGTTAACGCGTGCCGCCGCTGCTCGCCACCAGCGTAGCCCCCGAGCGGATGGGAGTGAAGACCTCGTGCACTTGGAGGATGAAGCCGTCTCCGTCCAAGGGCTCAAAGGCTGGTGCCGGGAAGAAGAGATCTCGCAGCGAAGTGCAAGGATCTGCTCAGGGGTCGTCGCCGCCAACATATCCCCCGCGCCCCAATCCGAACAAGGAGTGGAAGAAGTCCAAGATGAAGACCGAAGATCTGCTGGCCCTAGTGAACAGCGGGTTCCTGCGGGAGAAGGAGATGGATATGTGGCGCGCCACCGCGGGCGACCCGTACCCCATGGAGAAGAACCCCGACGAAGTCCCCATGTTCGCCAGGTTCGTGGAGCGCGGATTAGCACTCCCAGCCAGTGATTTCTTCAAGGGTCTGTTCTAGTACTACGGTATCGAGTACTTGAACTTGAACCCCAATGGCATTTTTCACGTCTCCATATTTGTACACTTCTGCGAGGCATTTGTGGGAATCAAGCCCCACTGGATCTTGTTCCGGAAATTCTTCCGTGTGAAGCCGCAACCAAGCGCCAACGACTTGCGAGTAGTCGGAGGGGCTGGCATCCAGATGCGAGAAGATGCGGCCGATCAGTACTTGGCATACAAACTCATTGATTCGAACCAAGACTGGAAGGCCAAGTGGTTCTATATCACAAACCACCATCCAGAGCTGTCGAAGCCAAGCGGAAAGTAGCCAAAGCATCGGGCATGGTGGAACACAGAGCCGACAATGCAAGAAGGTATTCAACTACCTGAGTTGATGCTGAAGATCAAGGCCTTGAGAGAGGCCGGGCTAAGGGCCAAGCACGTGGCCTTCAGCTTCATGAAGAGGAGAGTGCAGCCGCTGATGGCTCGAGACACTCTCTGGTAGCAGTACACGGGCGTCTAAGATACGTCAAGGATGCCCGGGAACGAAGTTGACGATGATGACATTGTCGAGAGGCTGGGCAAGATATTCAAGGATATGCCACCGTACACTCCTTGCCCAGTCCCCGAGTACTCCGCGACTCGTTCGCCGAACAAGGTTAGTAGTTGTGACTTCTGCTTTCTAAGTACTGATTGGTCTGGAGTAGTCGCGCTCACCCATGTTGTTTGCTGCAGGATGACATCGCGAAGTTTGTCTTTGATCGAACTTCCACTCCTCGACTTGTAGATATTCCAGAGGAGGGCAAGAGCAAAGCGAAGGAACGCCGTGAAGTCAGCGAAGGTGATGACACTGTCACCATAGAAGACACATCTAACGAGGAGGACGGGGAAACGCTCCAATAGCGGTTTCAGCTACGGTCCAGGTTCAGTCGACCTGGACTACCCCATGTCCCCCTCATTGATGATCCGCCGGCTAGCCTAGAGGCTAGTCTCCCTGCGCCGCCAAGAAGGCCGCGCAATGTGGCGCGAAAACGTGTCGCAAAAAGCTGAAGGTGACAGAGACCACTTCCCAAGAGGTATGTTCCTCAAGTAGAGTAGTCGAGTACTTGTCGTGAAGCATTGCATGCTGACAGTTGACTTGCAGGAGATCCCATCGTCCGACCCTATGGATCTGGGGGAAGAAGACGACTGGGACACGGTGGGCGGGGCGACTGATAGGAGCCTCAGTCTAGCCCCCACCGTTGAAGAAGTCGTGCTGGAGTCGGCACAACAGGAAACTAGTACTGGCAAGCCGCCGACGTCGACAAAAGAGAGGAGGCCAGAACCCTCCGCAACTACTAGAACCGTGGAGCCAGTAGTCGCCCATGTTGAAGAGGAGGCGCCTGCGGAAGCCGGGCTTGTTGATATCACTAGCATACATGGCGCTCCGACCGTGACTGTTGTCTGGTCAAGCTTGTAAGTGAAGTCCATCCCCCGAGTAGTACATGTAGTTTGGTAGTCTTGCTTGGCTGACCACCAAATTTGTACTGTGCAGGAAATCCACCGATCTATCCTGCAAAGAAGAAGAACCCAGTACAGCAGCTACTAAGGAGGACCCGTCGCCAGCTGTTCAGGAGTCCACTCCCCTTCCCCAGGCTGAGACCATGGCGCCGGGCACAGAAGCTACGCCACCGGAGGCCACCGTAGTGGAAGGTACGTAGACTGCGGCGATGTCGTGCACCCCTTAAAGGAGTCGTAGCCCCGGAGTACTGGCGTCATACGCCTTGTGATGACAGAAACACAAGACGTGGGGACCACGATCCCCGAAGTCGTGCCGGTTGAAGGCGTCGTGCCTGAAGCCGAGGTGCTGGAGGGAGCAGGTTTCGGACCGGAGGTGACAATAGCCCCCGAGGCCACGGAGGAGGTGCGTGACGACGTGCTCCCAGAGTCGAGCATGGACGTTGTCGTCCGGTCACCGGAGATCCAGGATGCGGAGCCGATCCGTTCGGCGCCGATGTTAGAGACCGCAGCGACTAGTCGTGGCGGGCTCGAGCTTCTGGCAGATGAACTCATCGACCCGGTGGTGGTGGCCCGCAACTTGGAGTCGATGCGCCGGGCTGAGAAGTGGATGAAGGTACGTGACGGTACCCTTGAGTAGTCGAATTCCGCGAGAACTGAGTACCCAAGTAATGGCTGTTGCCTTGTGTAGGATGTTGTGGAGAGATCCCGACAAAAATATCACATGCTCCAGGGGTATGTCGACACAATGCTCCAGGCGGAAGCGCTATAGAAAAAACTCAACAAGGCCAGGAAGCACTCCGCCATGTTGCAATCCAAGCTAGATGGAGCCTTCGCCCAATACCACAACGAGGTTCAAGAGATGTAGGCGAAGAGTGATGACTTGATTCGCAATAACAAGTCGTTGCGCCAGAAGAATAAAGGTATGCCGCCGCTAGCTTGTTGAGTACTTATTGAGAGTAACTTGTAGTAGTCTGTCATGCCTTATTTAAGCTGTTTCAGATCTTGAGGCCCGTGTAGACCAGCTGAAGGCGTCGGAGACCGATCTGAAGAACATCGTCTACCGAGAAAAGGATGTCCGAGAGGTACTTGAATATTAATATAAGCAGTTGTCTCATGAGTACATCAAGCACATGGAGCTTCGTGAAGCCTCGGACTGTGATCTTGCGAACTGCTATAAATCTCTGCAGAAGTTTAATGAAGACTGCGAGAAGCTGCGCGATCAACTCAAGGAGCTTGAAGAAGCCGCACTCCCCATTGCAAGGATGTTGGTGCCTCACCCAGGCGGTCCGAAGATAGCTCCGTTGGTTGATCGGCTGAAGGAAGCCCCGGACATCTGGCTACTTATGTGAAGCATCTGGCGAAGTCCATCCCAAACTAGGTCTTGGCGTATATGAAGTCGTACCTCACCAAGGCCCCAGTAGATGTAGTCGTGGGTGGACTAGCCGCCAATTGCATAGACGACAAGTATAAGGAGCTGCTGGAGCAGATGGCACCCATCACGGAACAAGTTGCAAAGAAGCTGAACCTCCAGTAGTTGTCTTGTAGGGTTAGCTTATAGCAGCATATGTAATATAAACAAAGTTATGATGAACTTGTTTAAGTTTGAATGAAAATTTCCCATGATATATGGCTGAAATGAGTACTCGTTGTCGCTATTTGTATGTGCGGAGTGCTCATCATGGGGGTGTTGCGAGTAGTAGTACTCGATAGTAGATCCATTGAAGGAAATCATAGTAAATGAGTTGATTAGAAATCAAACTTTATTACTGAAAAAAGAGTACACCTGGATGGCCAGGGCTGTTTACATGTGTAGTCGCCTGGACCTGGAGGCCGCCTACGGCTCAAGTAGTGCTAGGACCCGTGGCCGCTTAAAGCTGTAGATCCGATAGTAGCCGTATAGGCTGGATCTAAGAGTACATGCTCTCTTTGTAGACCTCTACTAGAGTCCTTGATGCTCTAAACAACCCGAGATCCGTTAGTAGCCGTTGACGCTGGATCTTGGAGTAGAGTAGTCCGGAGACTAGTGCCTGGACCCGGAGGTTGCCTACGGCGAAGAGCCCAGGAGTAGCTATGTAGACTTGGACTCCCAGAGTAGTCGAGAGACTACGCGTAGAATCGACAGAGCTGGTCGATGTTCCATGAGTTGCTGACGTTGTCACCTTCAAGTGCTTGGATGCGGTATGAGCCTGGTCTAGTCACCTTTGCGACCAAGAAGGGACCTTCTCATGGCGAGTTGAGCTTGTGTAGTCCTTCCGTGTTTTGGATGCGTCGGAGGACTAGATCGCCAACATTGAAGGAACGTTCCTTGATGGTGCGATCATGGTAGCGTCAGATACCCTCAAGGTACCTTACTGACTGGATGAGGGCGGCGCAGCGAGCTTCTTCGAGTCCATCGATATCAACTCGTCTGCTATCTTCAGAGAAGCCTTCGTCGTACTGCTCTACTGCCGGCGAATCCCACATGACGTCGGCAGGTAGAATAGCCTCGTAGCCGTAGACCAGGAAGTATGGTGACTTCCCTGTTGGCTTGGTGGGTTGAGTATGAAGCCCCCAGAGTGCATTGGGTAGTTCCTTGATCCACTTGCCCCCTTTTGTGTTAGCAGTGTCGAGTACCATCCCATTGGCATGCTCGACTTGTCCGTTGGCCCATGGATGGGCGACTGAGACATACCAGACGTCAATCCTGTTGTTCTCGCAGTACTCCCAGAACTGGTGGTTGTTGAAGTTGGAACCCAGGTCTGTGATGATGTGGTGGGGTAGTCTGTAGCGGTGCACGAGTTCATCCAAGAAGTCGAGTACCCTGTCGGCCTTTGGGCAGGTGACAGGTTTGACTTCGATCCAAATGGTGAACTTGTCGATGGCCACCAAGACTCTGTTGAATCCTCCTGGCACAGTCGGGAGAGGCCCAATCATGTCGAGCCCCCAACAGGCGAAAGGCCAAGTTGGTGGTATAGTGACTAGCTTGTAGGCTGGGACGTGTTGTTGCTTGGCGAAGTACTGGCACCCTTGGCACCTTCTGACGAGTTCCTCAGCATCGCCCAGGGCTGTGGGCCAATAGAAAGCTCGTCCAAAAGCCTTGTTGACCAGCGTATGGGAAGACGCGTGGTTGCCGCAGACGGCTTTGTGGTTCTCCTACAAGATGTCCTTGCCTTCTTCTCGGGGAACGCACTTCATGAGCACTCCAGAAGTGGCGCCCCGCCTGTAGAGCAGGTCGCAGCCCGCCGCGGAATCGATGACTTGATCAATCCGGGGCAACTCGAAGGGGTCCTTGGGGCAGTGCTTGTTGAGGTCGGTGCAGTCCTTGGGCCCAGCTTCCAGAATGTTCTTCCACCACCTATGAGGATCAATCTAAACCACAAGTTAAGGTTGTTTTGATCGTACGGTGCAAGTCATCTCCACCGGGCTATATAAGTAGATTCCGTGACCCCAGGGCAGACACCAATTCATTCTATCAGATCCTCCATGCCTATCTGAGATTAGAGCTCTAGATTAGCATTAGAGTTGGAGAGTTGGTATCAAGTTAGGAGATTAGAGCCACGATCTATTAGATCTAGCTAATCTTGTTCAAGAGGATTAGAGAGCGATAGAGGTGAAGCTGAAGGAAGGCCCGAACCTGTCGGTGTCTTCTCTTCATCTTCTACCTCTGGGATCAACTCCATTGGAGCCTGATCCTGAGACGTTGTGGAAAGATCGACTTCTTATTCAAGTGAGTAACATTGTTTTTATTGTTCTTAGGGTTCATAATTCTTTGAGTACTTTAATTCCTGTCGCTCTTGAGTTATAGTTGCATGTTTAGTGTAAGCGTGGTGCTTAGACTAGCTAGCTTATGAATGCCTTCTATATTATGGATCGTGTGGTAGAAGCGGGAAGTGACCTTGTTCCCGTCTATCCTTTGTAGTCCACCTCCCATCTATAGAAACCATAAGACTCCCCCCATAGATTCTCAGGAGGTTCCCTTTCCTAAGTGTGCCTTCAGACAATCACCCCATAAGAACAATATATACATAGCTTGTGACAATAAGAACCAGGCATCCTTAAGTTTTCCTTATCTTTCTTTCTGTCAAGTCCTTGATAGCTACTCAGTGATTAGTTATATACCTCAGATACTCTCTTTACCATTCTTCTTATGGATTCAATATTTAAAACCCTCTCTCGAGTGGAATGCTCACCGACATCCGTGCACTTGCGGATTATCCATCATAATATTTCTGTAAGTTTAACAAATACCAACACATGTCGAGTTTGTGTCCCAACCAATCTAACCTACCTCTGCATCACGATCAAGGCGGCGATGTCAAAATGGGGTTACGCTGGGATATGGATTGATGCTACTTGGGACTGCGAATCGATTTGCAGCCAGCTGAGCGAACGACAGATTGTCATGATCTACTATACTTCTTGCGCCTGTGAGGTCTATGTGCCAAATGAAATCAAAATCCTGCTATACCACGTGTTGTGCACTGCTTTATATTCTCCGCAAAGCTGCAATGCTGAAGGAATTGGAGTTTGAAACCTAGACGAATACATTCGCTCAGCTGGTAAACACAATTGGTGGCGCACGCATCAAAACCAAGGTGAAAACCAACATCAATTTTTTTGCCTTTCAGAATCAAAGACTCCACAACATCTCGTTACGCATCAGGAGCATCAGCCACATTGCATGGGCCCCTGTCGACTCTAACTCTCCAAGAGCAATATGGATGTAAATGGTCGGAAAAACTCCCTAACCATTCTGATCCTGTTTTCATTAGCTGGGAGTGGCTGAGGATCGGAGCGTCCGAGATTAGTGTATGGTCACTCCCTGGTGTGATGAGTGATTGACAACATGGTGTGGGCTGACTCTTGGCCGAGTATTGCAGGTACAGGTTGCATCTTGATTTGCGTTGGTGCAAGTGAAGTGCATGCATGAAAGGTTGTAGCCTTGCGGGGCCTCTAAGGAGTGGTGAGACAAGTAAGCTTGGCTCGATGGACCAGGTGGCCGAACGGGATCAAGTGCAGGCTGCATGGTGGCAATAAAAGCAAGACTAATTAGTGGACTTGAGCCAGTGCAGGGTAGCGGCTCACAACCAGAGTTTGCACAAAGGGTCTGTGGTGGTTCACCACAAAACCGTCGGGTTACTTGGTTGAGCCTCAAAATGAAGACCGGATTGAGGCCCAGCGGTCTAAGACGGGATCCGGGTGAGCCGAGAAACTTGGATGTTGGGTGACATGCGATGGGATTGCAGGGCTTGCATTGGGAGAATGCAGACTGTGGTGAAGTCGTGTCCGCCCAATGAGAATGTTCTCTACTTGACCATCTTGCCCCTAAGGGGTGTGTATCTCATTTTAAGTTCTAGAGGTAGCTTGGTCATTTGCCCCACCCGGAGAGACTTCATATATGTAGCTCTAGGGTTGGATGGCAACTCATCCATCCAGACTACTTCCTAATTCCTTTGCTCTATAGGCTAGATTTTCTTCATGATTTTGTATAGAATCTGAGACTATGTGAAAAACTCACTTTGGTAACGGGCATAGATTTCCTTTAGTAACGACAAAGCGCCCGTTACCGATCAAGTGTTACAAATAATCCAAGAAAGGTAACGGTTAGATGCCCGTTACCGATAACACATATTTGTAACGGGTTTCAAACAACGACCGTTACCACAACTAGCCACCGGTCACGTGAAATGTCTATTTCTCTGGGCCCACAGGAAACTTTGGTAACAGGTACCAAAACAGAGCTCGTTATAGTAACTCAACATCAGAGATGTATTCTGTGTACCTACGTCTCCTCTATCTCGGTGAAATGAGACACATCTATTTCACGCGCATCTCAACACAACTAGGATTCGTAATGGGTATCAAATAACAACAGTTACCACAAATAGTCACTGGTCACGTGAAATGACCGTTTCTTTGGGCCCATAGGGAACTTTGGTAACGGGAACCAAACCAGAGCCCGCTACAGCAATTCAATGTCGGAGACGCGTGCTGTGAAACTACATCTCCTCTGTCTTGACGAACGGGCCAAGTTCTGGGGCCCACCGGTCAGTATTGGTAACGGGCTTTTACGTTGCCCGTTACATTGTTGGCATGTTTGTAACGGGAGTTCCGAATGAAGCCCGTTACTCACTGATCAGTGTTTGTAACAAACTTTAATTAACACACATTACAAATACGTAGGCCACCCCTACAGTAACCTGCTGCCTGCTTGTCTGTTGCATCATGGAACCAGCCAGGATTTGACTAAATTCACAGAAATTAGATCCAACATCCAAATTCACAGAAATGCACATAATTCATATGCATCATATGACAAAATTTAGCATCATCTTCTCACAAGTAAAGAAGCATCACTGGCTTGACAACAATATCACAACCATAGTTAAGAAGCTTGACAACAATATCACAAAATCCATGGGACAAGGAGGAATGCAAAAATTTCCTAAGAACCATATACAATATTAGCCCACACAGTTTCATCGGCATAAAATTTTCCTCTAGCTGCGATCACTTGTTCCAGGAAGAATGTGGCAATTCTATCACGAACATAGTCCAGTGTGGATTTGTGGAGAGGATGCTCATCTAGCCCTAATATCTAGATATAACAATGTCACCAGTCAGCACACATATATAGGTCGTTACCAAACATGTGCAGTGCTAATAAGCAAGAACTGTGCTCAGTTGCAGGTTTTACAAATGAAGATCCCAAGAAAGCACCTCCATATTTGGGCCTCTATCTTTTAATTTAAGCAAGTGACAGGCACAATAGAAGCCACAGAATTTTGATTCAGTAGGTTGTTGGTGGCACTACAATAAATGTACAAAGAAAAATAGTGGTGATCGAGAAGAAATAAACTCAAGCTTTAGTACTAGCTTCCACGGGAAGGAAATAAGTGGTATGTACCTTTGAGGACCGGAGCGTCCGAGGACCAGTGGATGGTCGCTTTTGGCTGTGATGAGTGATTGACAACTTGGTGTGGACTGACTCTTGGCCGAGTATTGTAGGTGCAGGTTGCGGCTTGATTTGCGTTGGTGCAAGTGAAGAGTGGGCGCGAAAGGTCTATGCCTTGCGGGGCCTCCGAGGAGTGGAGAGACAAGTAGGTCTGACTCGAGGGACCCAGTGACCAGCGGGGTCAAGTGTGGGCCGCATGGTGGCAAGAAAAGCAAGACAAAGTCCTCGACCGGAGTCGGTGCAGGGTAGCGGCTCACCACCAGAGTCTGCACACGGGGTTTGCGGCGGTTCACCAGAAAACTATCGGGTTACTTGGTTGAGCCAGAAAACCAAGACCGGAGGCTCGGCGGGCGGAGACGGGATCCGGGCGTGCCGAGAAGCTTCGATGATGGAGGACGTGTGGCAGGATCGCAGGGCTTGCGTCGGGAGGACGCGGTCTGTGGCAACGGCGTGGCCGTGCGATGAAGAGGAGTGCTACATGACCTATTTGCCCCTGAGGGGTTGTATCACAACTTAAGTGCTAGGGGTAGTGTGGTCTTTTGCCTGGCCCGGAGGGGACTCATATATATTAGCTCTAGGGTTTCTAGGCAAACCATCCATCTGGACTGCTTCTCATTTCCTTGCTCTCTAGGGTTATATTTTTCCTCCGTTTGTATAGAATCTAACCTCCGAGTGAATGGAAGCTTTCATGGTTGCGTCGATTCCCGGTTTGTAGCTCGTTGGATTCTCGTGTCTTTTTCGAGCTATTTTCGTCGGTTTTCTGTGCGCGTGAAGGACCGATACAGCGAACCAGAGAGGGGGGAGTGAATGGGAGCCGATAAAAATTCTTCTCGAAGGAGATGAAAGCTCCAACAAGATGAACACGGCTTCCAACACACGTCTCCGACTCACTACCCAAATTGGCCAAGCCCACGTAGCCACTGGAGTGCCAGTGGACCTAGGAACCAACACTCAACCTTCTGACCCGAGAACGCAGTGAAACACAAACCTCGAGTCTACAGACCAACACCGGTCAGACCGGTGAGCACCACCGGTCAGACCGGTCCCTGCTGGTGAGAGTTGGCAACTTCCACTAAGTGGCCTCACACCGGTCAGGCCGGTGTAACACACCGGTCAGACCGGTCCAAGCCTGAAAGCCCCCAAATGACCAAACAGGCCTACCGACCTCCAAACTGACTCAAACTCGAAATAGCTCCAACAGAGGACAACAGGGAACACACCCAGACGTTCACCCAAGCAAAAACCCACCGAGGGTTGCACCGGTCAGACCGGTCAAGAGCACCGGTCAGACCGGTGTAGCCTGGGCAGCTCGGGATGAACAACACCTGCGGGTCAACTCCCCCAAATCCAAACCTTGATCTCCCGAATCGCTCCACGGACTTGAACAAGACTTTGGGGATATTAGAAACACCACATGAGGAGTCCATAGCCATGTTTAATCCCACCAAAACTCGTCCAAAAAGGAGGAATCAAAGAAATCCCACAAAGAACAGCTCAAACCCTAGAACCCGAAAAACCCCAAAATCGAGCCCCTTTACTCACGGATTTGGGAGGGGAATCACAGCCCAAAGAACCATGAAGGGTTCCCACAAATTTCCCCCATCAAATCCCCATGAGCAAGGTCTCGAAAACAACCCAAAGAAATCACCAAAAGAGGGCTCTGAAAATCACCACCAAGAACAACCGGGAACAACACATCCAAACCTTAACGAACCACGCCGAATCGTCTATACATGCAACAAAGGTTCTTACAAGGTCTAGCTTGCCACCCGATCATCCAACCCTCTCACAAGATCTCACCATGAAGCTCTCAAGCTAGTCCTATAGAAATCCTAAGAAAATAGGAAGGGAAAATAGGAAAGCAAATGAACTAGGGTTCCAAGGCTTTTCTGCCATCCTCTCACCTCTTGGGTTATATGGAGGCAATCGAAAGTCTAAAATACCCTTTCCTAACAACTAGGGATACAAGCCCCTCAAGGGTGGTTTTGGAAGACTTGAAGCTCTCTCCATCGGACGGATGCCCGGCAACCGCAACCTGCTAAGCCTCGACGTAAGCCTTGCGATCCCGACGCGTGTCCTCCGCTTCGAAGATTCCGGACTGCGTTGTCGCACACCGGTCAGACCGGTGCTCCTCACCGGTCAGACCGGTCAGACCCACCGGTCAGACCGGTCTGGCACTGCTGCAGCACCGTCTTCGGTTCTTGGCTTTATGGATCAACCAAGAAACCCAGTGGTTTTCTGGTGAACCACAGGAAACCCCGCGAACTCGGTGTAGCCTCCGCCAATCGCCACTCATGACTCGGCTCCCACGTAGTCCCGGCTCGACCTTGGTTTTGAGGCTCAACCAAGAAACCGTCCATGACCTCATCTTGCTTTTCATGCCACCATGCGGCCCGCACTTGACCCCGCTGGCCACCGGGTCCCTCGAACGAAGCATACTTGTCTTCTCCACACCTGGAGGCCTCACCGGCGACGACCTTTCGCGCTTGTTCTTCACCTGCACCAACACCAGTCAAGCCGCAACCTGCACCTGCAATACCTAGCCAAGAATCAGGCCACACAACGTTGTCAATCACTCATCACACAAGGAAGCGACCATCCACCGGTCCTCGAACCACACATGGTCCTCAATCTCCCCCTTGATGTGTGCATTGACAACACTCACACGAAGGTAACAAGAGAGAAAGAAAAAGAAAAGAAACGAACAAAAAGAAACTCCAACAAGCGATCGAAAGCCAAACAAAGGCAAAGAGCAAGATCACTTGAAGAAGACAAGTCTCGAACCCCTTAGGCAAGGGCAACGGCTTGACACATCCGAGACAAAACAAACTCAAGCAAAGAGCGCAAACCACCGAACCAAAGCTCAAACACCACAAAGAGCTCCCCTTGCACACATGCAAGCTCCCCCTGAACCAATGCACCTCCCCCTGGACGAATGCATGCAAACCGGTCGAAAACGGGGCAGGCTGCAGCAACTTCAGCTCACACCAGTCAGACCGGTCATCACCACCGGTCAGACCAGTGCCTAAGATGTGCACAGGATCAACACTCACACCGGTCAGACCGGTGCACACCAGAGCCCGGAAATGGCTCGAAATCACCTGAAAACCTTCTAAATGCATCCACCAAGCCATTTCAAGCTCAAACTTCTCCCCCTTGTTGGCAATGCATGAATCAAGACAAAAATGCAAAACCTTCAACCTAGAGCTTCTCAAATAGACAAAATTCGACAAAGAATGCTACACATGTCCAAATGAGCAAGTTAGATACTCTACAGCTTCGTATCGATCTCAACTACATGATTATCAAGTTTCACAACCATTGGACGAAGCTAAGATGGATTTGGGAAATTTTGTGAAAAACTTGCCTCTCATGAGCAAAGTTCTAAACATGATCAAAGCACATCAAAAAGGTAAAGCCACACAAACTTCATGCTAGGACAACCATTCTAATCATAAGACCATCACAAACACCCACAAGCACCTCATGTCATGTCAAAGCCACCGAGCCATGTGCCTACTTCTATGTATGAGACTTCTCATTGGTAGGCATCATGCAACGGTTTAGCACCCAAAGCAAATTAAATTTAGCACATATGACATGGGAGCACATTTTCCAAGCATTTTACATTTCATTTTCAGATTCATATATGGTACATGAAATGTCTTTGCGACAAAAAGGAACTTATGCCCCTCCACAAGATAAAGCAAGAGGGCTAAACATTCATGATGGCAAATGAGCCTTTGGTCCCATATGATCAATAAACTAGTTATCCAACCACAATTAAGCATAACCATGCCACTAAAACATGTCAAGATCATATAAAGGCATTTATACATGAGAGAGCATACATGTGAAAATTTTTCAAAAACATAGCCATCAACCATGGATTATTCATCAAGATCATCAAGAGCTAAGCCAAACTAACCATAGCATACCAAACAAGCTCACAAAGACATATATCTCATTCCATGGTGAACAATGTATATAGGAGAAGCTTTTCCTAACCAATGCATATGATAAAAAATGCATGCAATCTAAGATACAAGAATGCCTATACATCATGTTACATATGCCATGCCAAATGCAAGAAATCAAACACACACCAAGTTCCCCCCCAAACGAGTGAAAGTTGCTTGATCTAGGGGTTTGGTGAAAATATCGGCTAGTTGGTCATGTGTGGGTACATGGATCAAAGCTATCTTCCCTTTCTCTACGTTGTCTCTCAGAAAATGGTACCTCACTTCTATGTGCTTGGTTTTGGAATGGAGCACTGGGTTCTTTGCAATGCTTATGGCACTGGTGCTATCACATTGAAGTGGGACATGGGTATACTCCTCACCAAAGTCACTCATGGTGTATGAAATCCAAAGGAGCCGAGAGCAACAACTAGCTGCGGCAACATACTCTGCCTCGGTAGTGGATTGAGCAACACTCGACTGTTTGGGGGAAGACCAAGACACCAAAGAAGATCCCAAAAACTGGCAAGTCCCAGAAGTGGACTTCCTATCCAACCGACACCCGGCAAAATTCGCTTCTGAAAAACCATGAAGCGCCAAAGAAGAGGACGCGGAGTACCAAAGGCCGAAGTCGGGTGTGTGACGCAAGTACCTGAAAATTCGCTTCACCGCTTGCCGATGCGAAGTCCTCGGAGACACTTGAAAATGAGCGCACAGACATACCGAGAACTGGATTTCCGGCCTCGTCACCGTCAAGTAGAGGAGTGACCCGATCATGCTCCAGTACTCCTTCTGGTCCACGTGTTCACCTTCCTCGTCCACATCAAGAGCCGTAGTCGTACTCATCGGCGTCGTCATAGCCTTGGAATCCTCCATCTTGAACTTCCGCACAATGTCCTTGGTGTACTTAGCTTGGTGCACAAATGTTCCTTCCTTTGATTGCTTGATTTGTAGCCCAAGGAAGAACTGCAACTCTCCCATCATGCTCATCTCAAATTCTCTGCTCACATCCTCTGCAAACCTTGCAAGAAGAGAGTTAGACGAGCCACCAAAGACAATATCATTCACGTACACCTGCACAATCAGGATATCTCTGCCCTGCCTCAGTAGAAACAAGGTTTGATCGACCTTCCCCATCTCAAAACCTCTCTCAAACAAGAACCCCCTCAACCTGCCATAGCAAGCCCTAGGCGCCTGCTTCAACCCATACAACACCTTCCTCAACTTGTACACCTGGTGGGGGCACTTCTCGCTCTCAAACCCCGAAGGTTGCCTCACATACACTTCTTCCTCAAACACACCATTCAGGAAAGCACTCTTCACATCCATTTGGTGCAACTTGAACCCTTTAGCCACGGAAAAGGCTAGAAGAATCCTAATCGCCTCCAAACGGGCTACGGGAGCAAAGGTCTCCTCATAGTCGATCCTCTCCTTCTGACTGATCCCCTGAGAAACAAGCCACAACTTGTTTCTCACAACCTCACCTTTCTCTCCCTCTTTGTTCTTCCACAACCACTTTGTACCAATTGGCTTACACCCTGGGGGAGGGTCAACCAGCTCCCAAACCTGATTCCTCTCAAAGTTCTCCAACTCCTCATGCATCGAATTAACCCAATTGTGATCATATAGTGCGTGTCCAATGTCTTTGGGCTCAAAAGTAGCAACAAACGCAGCATGAGCGAAATGAGAATTGTTTCGAACCCTCTGTTGACGCAAAATCAGCACCCTGCGTCAAACACACAGCAAGCCGAACAAGCTAGCTTCACACGCGAACAGAGTCCAAAGCGTGCCAATCAATTTTCCCTGAAAATTAACAAAAGACAAAGTAGTTAGATTCCAAAGCTTGGAACTTGCTGGGTGGTACCAAACAGTTCCATATTTACGTCTAGAAAAGCCATGTGAGATGACACATAGCTACAAGAAGCTATCTGCCAGCAAACTGGAAACCATTCGGAAGCTTTAAAGTGTAAAACAGAACATAGCCGAACTGATGACGTGAGCATGACGATAGATCGGTCCTTATTTGAACAAAAACCGCACATGCACAAAACCATGACCGATCCTCGTGGATAAATATCGATGAACAATAAATAAAGTAAAAGCATGATCACAGATGTGCAATAAGCAAGCGTGCATAGGTTCAAAGCACTAGTCTACCGCATGTCTAGATGCCTCAAATCCCGTCAAGCATGAAGCCAAACAAGTTTATCCACCGCATGATACAACTTGTTTGAGAATCACACCACCATCTATAAATAGATCTATCCACCGCATGATACAATCTAAATATGGAAAGCTAGAAGCACACCTTACTTAAGACATGACTTACGAACACGTTTTACTCGTAAAAGCATAACCGAGTACGGCTGAACAGCCGAATCGGGGTCCATGAAGAAGGAACAAACATTACCAAAGAAGATAAATCTATCAGATTGAATCGAAATCTAATCCACCAGATGATTAGCTCCAAAACAACCCAAAAACCTGCATCTACCGCGTGATACCCAGTTCTTTCAAGATTTATACAAGATTTAACAAGCTTGAACCCGCAACACGTAACAACCTAGATCGATTCGGTTTCGGCTATTGGGGAACATATGATCCACGTGCTTTTTAAGCCAAGGATACGAACTCGAATCGCATAAGGCTCATCAAAAGAGAGAAAGCCGATTCAAACCAATCTAGATTGGGCAAAGAGGTGTTACATGAATTTAAACATAAAGTAAAACTCAAAGCAACACGGGGTAACTTAATGAATCTATTGAATTTTGCCAAAATCCAGTAGAGCCGATAACTAGCTCCAAGCTAGATCTTAGCCCACCGCATGGCTCGTGATCTAACAAGAAACCTTCTTGAACCAAGCTTAAATCTACCGCATGATACTAAGCATGGTAAGAAGACTACTTGCATCATAATCTAAATCGACCGCATGATACTAGACATGATACAAGGTTGCCGGTACTTACGGAGGTCGACGGATCGATGAACCCTCTCGAAGAACTCGACGACACGACTAAGGGACTCAAGAGTTTGGCGTAAAGCCGGTTTGTATTGAGAATGTTTCGATTACAATTACATACATCCAGGGTCTATATTTATACCCTGTCATGGCATGACTTCGAATGGACTACGAGCGCATTATTTGATACCTAATTTATCTCTAAGTGCGATCGCTTATCCATCCATTCGTCCCTTTCGTTCGGGCCACGTCATCACGCAATCCCGCAAAATCAGCGCAAACAATCTTCCTGCCGAACGGAAACAAATTGCCGGCCGCGGGCTCCTTTGCCGAATCTTTCTGAAGAAACCTTCCTTCTTCCGGACGGATTTTTCACTGAGTTGGGCCCACAAACCAGACCCCTTCCTGTACCAAATTTCAGTGTTAACATATGCCCCTTCAATTACGGGATAAAAGTGATTTTATTCCGGAATTGACTCCAGTCACCAACGTCTTCAAATTGAATCTGTTCAACACCTATTCTCCCTCTTCGCAATCCATTGGAGCCTCCGTCCAGATCCAAACCCTAGGTCATCTTTTCCCCAAGCTCAAATCCCCAATGGCAGGTCAAAATCAAGCTGCCCAGGTAAATCCCATCCCCGTAAGCTTCATTCGGCATTATCTTTTCGGTTTTATCTCAGATTTCTCCTCCGCCTTGTCTCAACAGGAGCTTTCCACTGAGCTTTTGATTCGCACGGAGGCCAATTTGACGTCTTCCTTCCTCGGTCCTATGGGAATTTCTGACCCTCGCGAGTTTATCGCAGCCGAATCCCAAAGAGTTCCTTTCAAAGCGGCTTTATCCAAGCCCTCTCTTTGGCAAGATGCTTTCAAGAACTGGCCCTTACCTCCAATTGCAGGCTGGAGAAACTGGTACAAAAGGGTGCTTGCAGATAATAGTGCCAAGACCCAAACTTGGGAAAGTCTCCTTATTGCTTAATGTTTGGAGCTTTCTTTGGCCGAGACCCCAAAAAATGAAGATCTTTTGGTAGCAGCCTGCCATTTTTGGTCAAACGGCGTCAATGCCTTCCTCTTTGGTCATGGCCCAATGTCCCCAACCCTGGCCGATGTATACATGATTACCGGCCTTAATGTTTTAGGATCCGTGTACCCCTGGGACTTCAAAGGTTCCACAAGACAAACAGGAGTGAAGCCATGAAGTGGATATAAACTTTATATCCAGAATCACATGAAAGATGGCCCCCTGGGTGAAGTTGAATACAGGGCATTCCTGAACATGCGGTTGTGCAGGTATATTTTATGTGGTAAAGCCAATGAACCCACTCTGAATCATATTGTAATGGCTACACAGTTGGCTGGTGGTAAACGTATCCCTCTTGGAAAATACCTTCTAGGAAGTGTGTACCATATGCTTCATCAGACCATCACCCAAATGCATACTGGCCAGAAGATACTATGTGTCAACGGCCCTTGGTGGTTTGTACAGATGTGGCTGCAACTGCATATGCACCAGATCGTTGGCATTGACCTCAACAACCGGCTTTTCCCTTCATCCAGCTATAATGAAGGGGAAACTCAGATCACCAGAGGATGCCAAACCTACGGAGAGGCTGCTTCAACTGTGTCCATTAATCAGAATGCCAGCCAGCTTTTTGAGCTCTTTTTCAGAGGTTTCCCTGACCCTCTTTGGCTTCCTTACTTGGACAATGATAATTTAACCCTCCCCTGTGAGTTCTCCTTTGAAGCCGGACGCCAAGATGGAAGGTTTATAGAAATCTTCAATATCTTCATCCATCCATGCCCTCTGCCAGCTGAATTTTGTGGAGGGAGGTTAAATCACAGCACTTACGAATACTATCAGCCGAACATGATGGCCAGACAACTTGGATGTGGCCAAATGCCCCCAAGACTATTTCTCCATGAATTCCTCAAACCCAGAGAGGAAATCAAAGACAGCATTCAAGCCAGAAGGGTCTTCGAGTACGAATGCAGTCCACCTCTTTACACCTGGCCTTTCACACCTATCACAATAGCTCACCCAACCTTCAACTCATGGTGGCAAGAATTCCATGACCATATCTTTAGTGAGCCAGTGCACTCATTCTGCTTGGAGTTGATGCCCAACTCTCAGCCAACATCAAAGGTAACACATTTGTCTCTGTAATTTTGATCAGTCATATCCTCCACTAACCATGATCTTGATTTTTACCTGCAGAATACAGTGCCTGCCCCTCAAGCCAGGACAATTGTTTATAATGCAATATTCCCAATTTCAACACTGGGATTCAAATCTCCAACTTTGGCTCAACTGATGGCCAGGTATGCCACAATGGACCCAATTCTCTTTAGTGCTACTGCCGATAAGAGAAAAGGTCTATCTCTGATTGCACCTCCAGCTGCCAAGAGGAAAAGAACCACCAAGAAAATCCCTGTTGAGGTGAGATTTCCTCTTTCTCAATCACAAGGTTACTCTTATTCTGACAAATTTTACCTTGTGCAATTTCAGACTAGAATCCAGCAGCCTTCAGTCTCAGAACCTGCCAATGCTTCATCTACTTGTATGACCTTTATTACCCTTTTTCCTCAAAGATCAACACCGACATTCACCCTTAATCTGATATTCGCTGAAGAAACACTGGTGAATCATCCTGTGGATATCCCTATTCCTCAACATGTATGTTCACCAAGAGCTGAGCCATCCTCTGCTCGAGTAGAAATCTCATCTTCATCAGGGACCCAATCATCACCTGCTCAAACAGAGGTGTCAGCTTCACCAGAGATGAACCCTTCAGTCCAACCAGAGGCTTCAAGCCCTTTAAGGGTTCAGTCCCCTATTGGTCAGGCAGAAACCCCAACCATAACAGAGGTAAATCCACCTCCTCTTCAGCCAGAAGCTTCAGATCTGCCAGAGACTGCACCGGCACCCTCTCAAACATAAGCCTCAGCTTTGCCAAGAGCTCCTCAGACTCATCTTTCACCAGTGGCTCAAGAAATCCCCCTGAAACTGAACAAAACCTTACCCCAGCTCAGGAAGTCAGGCATGAGGTAAGCGCGTGTACTTAACTCTGTTATCTTCTTTCAACGAACCACTCCTAATTCAGCAATGTTACCCTTTCAGGATCAAATTCCATCATCATTAAGCCCATTAGTAGAGAATGACCTAGCCGCTGAAACAAGAGAAGGAGGAACTCAAGCTCCATCAGAGGAAATCCAAGCAAGGCTCAAAGAAATTTTTGCCTGGCTGCAAAAGGATGCTCGAGACCAAATCAGAGACGTCGATTATTTCGAAGGAATGCTTGAGCCCATCAGCCAAAAACTCCCTGAGGACATCAAGACTTCATTGGAACCCATCTCTGGTCTAGATATTCACTATGTGGCCATAAGGCGAGCCCTGAGGAATGTGTCTACCCGACCAGCTGTTGAGCAAAAGAAAGCTAAAGCTGAACAAGCTACGAATCACAAGGGAATGCTGGCCAATCTGCAAGCTACTCGTGAATTAAAAATCGCCAGAAAGGCTGCATTGGAGGCAGAGCTGAAAAACTTATCAGCTGAAATAGAAGCTGACGACAAGAAAATAGCCGAACTTCCTGAACTAATAGAGAAAACCCAAGAGGAAGCATCATCGGCCATAGCTGAAGTGAATCAGTGCGATGCAGAACTCACCGTCCTGTCCAATGCCCAGAAAGATTACCAAGAACGGATGGAGAACATCCACCAAACAACATCAAATGCCACCAATGTAATCGCAAAGTATTTAAACATTTAGCCGTACTGAGCAATGTGTAACCAAATTGACTGTTCTTGTAACATTTGCCTTTTATGAATTCTCTTTCCTTTTCTTTGCATGACTTCGATTGCAACTCTGAACGATCCAATCGGTAATTAGTAGTCAAATAGTGCCAAATCCGAACGGCACCTCATCTGCAACTTAGCCGAGCCAGTCAACCGAATACGACTCAGCTTTGAATCCCAAACGACCTACCAATTTTTTCGGTCAAGGAAACCTTTCCACCTTCCAATTTTTTCGGGACACGCGCCAGGATCTGAGGCCACGATCTTTTTCACCAGGCCTATAAATAAAACCGTAGGTGCCCCCAGCTTTTTACCAAGCCTTTAGCCTTCAAATCTTCGCCAACCTCAAGCTTTCTTTTCCCAATCACCAGCGCAAGCCCAAGAACCATGGCGAGCAGCAACAACAGGCGCCGCGCTGCCAACGAGGCGAAAGGGAGTCACGCCAGCGCGCGTTGGAGGCAATAATCGTCAACTTTCCTTTATGATTTGCCTTAGATTTCCTTTTGTTTCTGACGATCATCTCTGTTTCAGGCTTATTCAATGGAACCCATCCTCTGCACTGGCCAATCAACCTCTGCCGGACGACTCCTCAGAGTCGGACCACTACTCCCTCGTGCCCTACGGGGAACTTGACGCTCTCCGCTTCAAGGCGGAGCTTGAGGTGGCCCAGCGCGAGCTGGAAGACGTCTCCAAGATGGCTGGCATAGCCGAACTGGAGTGGGAGGACCAGCGCAAACAGCTACTTGCAACCATTGACGGTACAGCCCTGGAACTGCTCCCAAATCCAATCTGGCTTTTGATACTAATCGCCATTGCTTTGCATTTTGCAGTCGGTGACGCCGAGCTCAACCAGCTGAAAATGCTGGTGGAGCAATTGGCTGACAAGGTGAACGCCCGTGGAGACACGCCGGCGGAGCGCCTTGCCGCGGTGAAAAATCGCGTGGACGAGGTGGCTACCCACGGCATCCGCCTGGGCACCACTTTGGGCTTGGCCTCCATGGCGACACACACCGGCGTCGACTACTCCACCCGGCCGCGCGGCTTCCAGGGCGGCGCGCCAGAAGACATCGACGAGATTGAGGTCATCTTGGAGCGCCTCGACGACCACGGCGACGCCATTGCTGAACTCACTCATCCCCGGTCTGTGCTAAACAGGCTCTTTGATTAGATTTGATTAGTCTGTGTGCCCTTGGTCTTCTTGATCCAACGCTGGTTCATGGTCAACGGTTCCTTGCCCCACATGATCTCAACGGCAGCTATTTCTTGATCGTCGTCAGAGTCTTCCATCTGGTTTGCCTTCTCCAGGAACTGATTATAAATATCGGCTATGTCGTGTTGCTTGTTGAACCTGGTGTCCTTCTTAAACCCATAGGCCTGGTTGCTCATCAATGACTGCTTTTGGGACAATTGGCCCAGATTATCAAACTCCATACCGAATAACTTCTCTCGTACGGCCGGCAGCATCCCTGCAACGGCCATATCTGCCAACTGATCATCTGGCAGATTCAACGAGAAACACATGCCTTTGACGTCCCTGAACCTCCTGAGGAACTCTAAAGGCGTCTCACTGTGCCTCTGCTTCAAAGTGCCAAAAAGTGTGTTGACGCAAAATCAGCACCCTGCGCCAAGCACACAACAAGCCGAACAAGCTAGCTTCACACGCGAACAGATTCCAAAGCGTGCAAGTCAATTTTCCCTGAAAATTAACAAAAGACAAAGTAGTTAAATTCCAAAGCTTGGAACTTGCTGGGTGGTACCAGACAGTTCCATATTTACGGCTAGAAAAGCCATGTGAGATGACGCATAGCTACAAGAAGCTATCTGCCAGCAAACTGGAAACCATTCGAGAGCTTTAAAGTGTGAAACAAGGTATAGCCGAACGGGTGATGTAAGCATGACGATAGATCGATCTCTATTTGGACAAAACCGCACGTGTACAAAGCCATGACCGATCCTCGAGAATAGATAACAATAAACAATAAATGAACTAAAAGCATGATCGTAAATGTGTAATAAACAAGCATGCATAGATCCAAAGCACTAGTCTACCGCATGTCTAGGTACTTCAAAACCCGTCAAGCATGAAGCCAAACAAGTTTATCCACCGCATGATACAACTTATTTGGGAATCACACAACCATCCATAAATAGATCTATCCACCGCAAGATACAATCTAAATATGGAAAGCTAAAAGCACAAATTACTTAAGACACAACTTACGAACACGTTTTACTCGTAAAAGCATAACCGAATACGGCTGAACAGCCGAATCGGGGTCCATGAAGAAGGAACAAACATTACCAAAGAAGATAAATCTATCAGATTGAATCGAAAACTAATCCACAAGATGATTAGCTCCAAAACAACCCAAAAACTTGCATCTACCGCGTGATACCCAGTTCTTTCAAGATTTATACAAGATTTGACAAGCTTGAACACGCAACATGTAACAACCTAGATCGATTCGGTTTCGGGTATTAGGGAACATGTGATCCACGTGCTATTTAAGCCAAGGATACGAACTCGAATCACATAAGGATCATCAAAAAGAGACAAAGCCGATTGAAACCAATCTAGATTGGGCTAAAAGGTGTTACATGAATTTAAACATAAAGTAAAACTCAAAGCAACACAGGGTAACTTAATGAATCTATTGAATTTTGCCAAAATCCTATAGAGCGGATAACTAGCTCCAAGCTAGATCTTACCCCACCGCGTGGCTTGTGATCTAACAAGAAACCTTTTTGAACCAAGCTTAAATCTACCGCATGATACTAAGCATGGTAACAAGACTACTTGCATCATAATCTAAATCCACCGCATGATACTAGACATGATACAAGGTTGCCGGTACTTACGGAGGTCGACGGATCGATGAACCCTCTCAAAGAACTTGACGACACGACTGAAGGACTCGAGAGTTTGGCGTTAAGCCGGTTTGTATTGAGAATGTTTTCTGTTAGATCACGAGCCATGCGGTGGGCTAAGATCTAGCTTGGAGCTAGTTATCGGCTCTATTGGATTTTGGCAAAATTCAATAGATTCATTAAGTTACCCTATGTTGCTTTGAGTTTTACTTTATGTTTAAATTCATGTAACACCTTTTTGCCCAATCTAGATTGTTTTGAATCGGCTTTGTCTCTTTTTGATGATCCTTATGCGATTTGAGTTCATATCCTTGGCTTAAATAGCACGTGGATCACATGTTCCCTAATAGCCGAAACCGAATCGATCTAGGTTGTTACGTGTTGCGGGTTCAAGCTTGTCAAATCTTGTATAAATCTTGAAAGAACTGGGTATCACGCGGTAGATGCAGGTTTTTGGGTTGTTTTGGAGCTAATCATCCGGTGGATTAGTTTTCGATTCAATCTGATAGATTTATCTTCTTTGGTAATGTTTGTTCCTTCTTCATGGACCCCGATTCGTCTGTTCAGCCGTATTCGGTTATGCTTTTACGAGTGAAACGTGTTCGTAAGTTGTGTCTTAAGTAATGTGTGCTTTTAGCTTTCCATATTTAGATTGTATCATGCGGTGGATAGATCTATTTATGGATGGTTGTGTGATTCCCAAATAAGTTGTATCATGCGGTGGACAAACTTGTTTGGCTTCATGCTTGACGGGTTTTGAGGCACCTAGACATGCGGTAGACTAGTGCTTTGGATCTATGCATGCTTGTTTATTACACGTTTACGATCATGCTTTTACTTCATTTATTGTTTATTGTTATCTATTCTCGAGGATCGGTCATGGCTTTGTACACGTGCGGTTTTGTCCAAATAGAGATCGATCTATCGTCATGCTTACATCACCCGTTCGGCTATACCTTGTTTCACACTTTAAAGTTCCCGAATGGTTTCTAGTTTGCTGGCAGATAGCTTTTTATAGTTATATGTCATCTCACATGGCTCTTCTAGCTGTAAATATGGAACTGTCTGGTACCACCCGGCAAGTTCCAAGCTTTGGAATTTAACTACTCTGTCTTTTGTTATTTTTTCAGGAAAAATTGACTGGCACGTCTTGGAATCTTTTCGCGTGTGAAGCCAGCTTGTTCGGCTTGCCGTGTGTTTGACGCAGGGTGCTGATTTCGCGTCAACACACTTTTTGGCACGCCCAGTGGGACCTTTCAGTTCAAGATCAAGATGCCTGAAATCGGTGACATTCTGGATGTAGCCATTGAGGATCTCTCTCCAGAGCAGCTACAGTAGCTGAAAGATGCTACAGATCAGTTTCAGCAAAAATGTTTGGTGTCATTCAAAAAGAACAGAAGTGGCGTTCTGTACCTCAAAAACGAAATGCCCAGGGTTCTACTGTCAGGAGAGACTGACGCCACAACTCTTCAAGAGAAGGAAGAGTGCATGCAAGCGTTTCGGGATGCTGCGGAAGACGTGCTGGGTAAACATCATAGGGCTTTCCTGGGCGTGTTCAAGCAGATGATGGTAGGTGTCTTTGGCCCGGGCATGGAGGAGGTATTCAGTCGAGTGTCCCCTCAAGGATACAGTATGGAGGTTGGAGAGTCCAGCTCTGCCCAACCAGGAACTCAGCCACCATTGCGAAGCCAGCCAGTCCAGCCTCCCTTGCAGAGCGTTGGGAGCCAGCCCATTCAGCCCCCTCCGCAAGGCGCTGGAGGTCAGCCAGTTCAACCTCCTTTGCGGGCTGCAGGGGGACAGCCGATCCAGCCACCTCCACAAGCCAGTACAGGTCAACCGATTCAACAGCCGAACCCATATCGGCCCACGTACGGGGAGATGGCGTTCAGTTCGTCAGGAGTTCCGCTCGCTTCCACCTACAAGATTGCCCCAGCTAGCAACAGATTGCAGAAAAACTTGTATGGTGGAGGTTACGACGAAGTTATGGACTATGGCGCCATTGACGCTCTCCCGAATCTGGGGTACGGTGCAGCTGCAGGAGTGCAGGAAGACGACATTCTGGTTCGGAAGATGGCCGATCTGATGCAAAATCAATTCGGCCTCAAACCTAAAATGCATGGACCATCCTACATGCCTCCCTTCCCGGAGTCGTATTACAAAGTGACCCTGCCGCCCAGGGTGAAGCCTCCCACGGAGTTTACAAAGTTTTCTGGGCAGGATGACACGAGCACAGTGGAGCACATTGCTCGTTATCTGATGCAGCTTGGAGAGGCCTCAGCTGATGAGGCATTCAGGGTTAGGTACTTTCCCATGTCATTGACGGGCTCCGCATTCTAGTGGTTCACTCCTTTGCCTCCCCAGTCAGTTGGCACGTGGAGGGAGCTGGAGAGAAAATTCCATGCTCATTACTTCAGTGGTAGCACAGAAAAGAAGCTCATCGACCTTACCACTTTGAAGCAGAGGCACAATGAGACGCCTTTAGAGTTCCTCAGGAGGTTCAGGGACGTTAAAAGGCATGTGTTTCTCGTTGAATCTGCCAGATGATCAGTTGGCGGATATGGCCGTTGCAGGGATGCTGCCGGCCGTACGAGAGAAGTTATTCAGTATGGAGTTTGATAATTTGGGCCAATTGTCTCAAAAGCTGTCATTGATGAGCAACCAGGCCTATGGGTTTAAGAAGGACACCAGGTTCAACAAGCAACACGACATAGCCGATATTTGTAATCAGTTCCTGGAGAAGGCAGACCAGATGGAAGACTCTGACGACGATCAGGAAATAGCTGCCACTGAGATCATGTGGGGCAAGGAACCGTTGACCATGAACCAGCGTTGGATCAAGCAGACCAAGGGCACATACGACTTTGACGTCACCAAAGCCGACAAGCTTTTTGAGTTTTTGGAGAAAGAAGGCCGAATCAAGTTGCCTGAGGGGCACTCTATGCTTCAGCCCGATTGGATTAAAGAAAAACGTTTTTGTGGCTTCCATGATAGGAATTCTCACTCCATCAATGACTGCAGGGTCTTTAGGATGAGGATCCAGAAGGCCATCCAGGAGGGACACCTGAAGTTTGACAACAAAATGAAATTGGATGGCCATCCTTTCCCCCAGAATATGATTAGCTTCTCTGTCAACATGGTAACCGCTGAGGAGAAGGGAAAGGTCAAGGTCTTGACGTCAGCTAGAGCAAGACAAGATGGAGCAGTGGAGCAGGTTCATGGAGAAGCCCCCCGTGTTCTCAAAAGCCATATCGAGGTCGGGGAATCATCCAGGGCCAAACCCAGGGTCACTACGCGCATCCTCCTCAACAAGCGGCAGCGTCAGCTAGAGAAAGAACGCTACCAAAAGCAAAGGCACGAGGAGGAGAGACGCAGGTCCGAGGAAGAAGCGCGCAGGAGAGAACTGGAGCAGTACACACGCGAACAAGAGCGTGCGCATTGGGGGTGCGCATTCTTCAGGCACTGCTGGAATGAAGGCTTGAAACTTCCTACATTGAGAAGCTGCCCTGAGTGCAGTGACATATATTTTGAGTATAGGCAGGAAACTGCCAATCGCCGACCCGTCCATGAAAGAATTGGAAGGATATATCCCAGTGACGATCGGCGTCAAAAAATAATTGAAATCATTGATCATCCCAGGAAGAGGCAAGCTGATCATAGGTGGGCTGATCAAGAAGAAGAAGAACATGAATACATCTGGAAAGAGGGACAGTGGTGCCCACCTGGCTTGAGGAAGAGACAAAAAAGGAGAGTTCAGCGCCTAAGGAACCGTGAGTTGAGGCAGGCAGGGATCCAGAAGAAACAAGTTTGGCGTCCAAAGGACAAGCCTGAAGGGTCGGGTCGTTCGGCTCCGACATGCATGGTATACTTCTTGCCGAATGAATTCATGGCTCCCGCTAATCAGGTTGTGCAGGAGGAGACGTCCCTAGAGATCAACGACGATGAGCAACTTGGGGGGTTGATGGCGCAGCTGGTATTAGCCAAACAAGCCACCTTCGACAAACCGGCCAAGAATCGACACATGAGGCCGTTATACTTAAAGGGATACGTCAATGGCAAGCCATTGACTAAGATGTTTGTCGATGGCGGGGCTGCAGTCATGAAGGATCAGATGGCGACTAGAGAGGGGGGGAGTGAATAGGAGTCGGTAAAAATTCTTCTCAAAGAACCCGACCTATACCCTAGTCAAGTCCCGGTCACACACAAGCGATGGATCGAATCACACGCCAATCGCCAAGACAACGAGGTTATGGATCAACCTCTTGTCTTAGGAACGATTCCGTGAAGCACACGCGGAAGCACGAAAGAAGGAAGGGAGGAATCGAACCAAGAAGCAAAGCACACAGGCTCTGGCGGACCGTCCGGCCAGGTCGGGCGGACCGTCCGCACGGGACTCGCGGACCGTCCGGCCGCTCGCCGCGGACCGTCCGCACACACACACGCGGACTATCCGCCCCGCGCACCGCGGACCGTCCGTTAAAGCGAACAGAACCACCAGAACCAACCCGAGAAAACGGACCGTCCGCGAAGGCCAGGCGGACCATCCGCGCGGGTCCCGGACCGTCCGCCACTGAAGCTCGGACCGTCCGCAAACCGGCTGCAACGAAAACCTAAAGCAAAACCGGATCGAAACGAAACGAAGCAAGAACACGAAGAACACCGCGACGAACTGGAGCGGCGCGAACTGTCCGCCTGGTCCTCGCGGACCGTCCGCGAGGTGCGGACAGAACAGAAAACGCACGACCCCGAAAGTCAACTTCCCCAAATCATCATCGGATTTCCCAAACGGTAGAAGCTGTAGAGACAAGGGTTTGGGGACTTGAAAAGCGTCACACAAGGATGCTATAGCCCAAAAATCTTGCCTCCTAACTCCCTAAATCACCGAGAATCGCGAATCCTTTGAGCACCACCAAAAGCTAGAGCTCCAATCGAAAATCCTTGAATCGAAGTGGTTTCCCGGCGTTTGAGGGCACAAGATCAATCACAAAGGTGCACAAGGCATCCATCCATGTTTCCCTCAAAGAAATCTGGGAAGAAACCAACTCAAATTCGTGGAATCACACCGAGAACAAAAGCACCAAAAACAAGCACGAAAAAGACCACGCAAATCACAACGCCTAATCTTCTATACAAACCAGGAAAGATTCACAAGGTCTAGCATGTCGCCCTAGCATCCATCCCTCTCAACAAATCTCACATGAAGCTCTCATGCTAGCCTAGAGAAAAATGGAGAAGAAAATTGCTACGAAAATAAGAAATGGAAGGGGGGAAATGAAACCCTAAGTCGCGGAGAGAGGGAGCCATCCACACACCCTCATGGCTTATATATCGGGTCCCGCCGGAGTGGTAAATGACTTGACTACCCCTAACTTAACTACTGGCGATACAACCCACGTAGGGGCATTTAGGTAATGTTTGTGGGTCTTGCCATCGGACGGCCACGCCTTTGCCGCACCCCGCGTCCTCCCAACACAAGCCATGCGATCCCGCCGCGTGTCCTCCGCTTCGAAGCTTCCCGACACGCCCGGATCCCGTCTCCGTCGTGTTGGGCCCTCGAACTTGGTTTTGAGGCCCAAACCAAGAAACCGTCCTCCGATGGTTTTGTGGGCAAACCACCAAACCCCGCGTGCTCGGTCCGGCCTCCCGCCAAACCACTTGACTCGACCGCCACCGTGCACCGGCTCGATTGTCCATGACTTCGTCTTGCTCGTGTCGCCACCATGTGGCCCGCACCCAGTCCCGCTGTCCACCGGGTCCCTCGAACCGAGCCTACTTGTCTCTCCATCTCCGGAGGCCCCTCAAGGCTGAAGACCTTTCACGCCCGTTCTTCACCTGCAACAACACGAACTAGGCCGCAACCTACACCTGCACACTAAGCCAAGAGTCAGTCCAACACCCGTTGTCAATCACTCATCACTAAGGAGCGGTCATCCACCGACCACCGGGAAGCTCCTGGTCCTCAAGTCAACGTGATGCCATACACCACCTGTAGGAAGCTTGGCATGGGCCCTGGAGATTTGACGCCGATGAGCATAATCCTGAACGATTTAGCTAGGAATCCTTCAGACACCAGAGGGTGCGTACACGTGGACTTGATGATTGGGTCCAAGACATTGCTCACTACCTTCTTCGTCATCGACGGCAAAGGAGCTTACAGCCTGCTGCTTGGGCTGGACTGGATCCATGCCAATTGCTGCATCCCATCTACCATGCATCAACAGCTCATCCAATGGGTAGATGATGATATTGAGGTGGTCCAGGCAGATGACTCGGTGAGTGTTGCAAATGTGGAACCAGCTTTCTGGGAATATCAAGGCATTGATTGTTTCTCAGGGAAAGACTGGGGGGAAGGTCCTGTTGAGCCTGTCAGCAGTGATCAACAGCCGATTCAAGCAGTCGGCTCTTATAGTAATTTTTAATGGATAATCCCGTTGATGGAACTGATGGCAAGCTGGGACGAGGATTCATGTCGGCTGATAAACTGGAGGAAGTTGATATTGGAAATGGTGACAAGCCAAGGCCGACATTTATTAGTGCTAACTTGGAATCAGAATTCAGGGAGGAATTAATCAAGCTGTTGAAGGAATATAAAGATTGCTTCTCCTGGGATTATTCGGAGATGCCTGGATCGGATCGCTCCATCGTTGAGCATCGGTTGCCAATCAAGCCTGGTTTTAGGCCCTATAAGCAACCTCCCCAGAAAATTTACAAGGATGAAGTATTGGCCGATGTGAAGAAGGAAGTTGAAAGGCTGCTTGACGCAAACTTTATTCGGCCGTGCAGGTATGCGGAGTGGATCTTCAATATCGTCCCCGTCTACAAGAAAAATGGGAAGATGAGGGTCTGTATAGATTTTAGAGATTTGAACAGAGCTACTCCAATGGATGGGTACCCAATGCCTGTTGCCGATTTGTTGGTCGATGATGCTGCTAGACACAAGGTCATCAGCTTCATGGATGGTAATTGAAGGACCGATACGGCGAACCAGAGAGGGGGGGAGTGAATGGGAGCCGATAAAAATTCTTCTCGAAGGAGATCGAAACTCCAACAAGATGAACACGGCTTCCAACACACGTCTCCGACTCACTACCAAGGTTGGTCAAGCCCACGTAGCCACTGGAGTGCCACTGGACCTAGGAACCAACACCCACAGCCTTCCGACTCGAGAACGCAGCGGAACAACAAACCCCGAGTCTACAGACCCACACCGGTCAGACCGGTGAGCACCACCGGTCAGACCGGTCCCTGTTGGTGAAACTGAGCAACTTTCACTAAGTGGCTCTACACCGGTCGGGACCGGTGAGACACACCGGTCGGACCGATGGCGGCCGAAAGCCCCCAAGGCACCAAACGGAGCCAACCGACCACCAAACGGACCCAAACTCGAAACAAGCGGCACCACGGGACAACAACGAACACACCAAGACGTTCACCCGAGCAAAAACCCACAAGGGCTCGCACCGGTCGGGACCGGTCAAGGGCACCGGTCGAGCCCGTGTAGCACGGGCGGCTCGGGATGAACGAGGCACCCGCGGGTCAACTCCCCCAAATCCAAATCTCGATCTCCCGAATCGCTCCACGGACTTGAACAAGACTTTGGGGATATCAGGAACACCTCATGAGGAGTCCATAGCCAAGTTTAATCCCACCAAATCTCATCCAAAAAGGAGGAATCGAAGAAATCCCGCCGAAAGCACTTCCAACCCAAGAACTCAAGAAAACCCCAAAATCGAGCACTTTTACTCACGGATTTGGGAGGGGAATCACAGCCCAAAGAACCACGAAGGGTTCCCACAAATTTCCCCCATCAAATCCTCTAGAGAAAAGCCCCGAAAACACCCCAAAGAAATCACGAAAAGAGGACTCCGAAAATCACCACCAAGAACAACCGGGGAAAACACATCCAAACCTTGAGGAACCACGCCGAATCATCTATACATGAGACAAAGGTTCGTACAAGGTCTAGCAAGCCGCCCGATCATCCATCCCTCTCTACAAGATCTCTCCGTGAAGCTCTCTTGCTAGTCCTAAGGAAAACCTAAGGAAAATAGGTGGAAAATAGGAAAACTAATGAGCTAGGGTTCCAAGAGTTGGCTGCCATCCTCTCACCTCTTGGGTTATATAGGCGGCAACCGAATGTCTAAAATGCCCTTATCTACTAACTAGGGATACAAGCCCCTCAAGGGCGAATTTGGAATTCTTGATGTCTTCACCATCGGACGGATGCCCGGCGACCGCACCCTGCGTAGCCTCGACGCAAGCCATGCGATCCCGACGTGTGTCCTCCGCTTCGAAGATTCCGGACTGTGTCGTCGCACACCGGTCAAACCGGTGCTCCTCACCGGTCAGACCGGTCCCCACCGGTCAGACCCACCGGTCAGACCGGTCTGGTGCTGCTGCAGCTCCGTCTTCGGTTCTCCGGTCTTGGCTTTGTGGATCAACCAAGGAACCCAGTGGTTTTCTGGTGAACCACCGAAACCCCGCGAACTCGGTGTAGCCTCCGCCAATCTCCACTCATGACTTGGCTCCCACGTAGTCCCGGCTCGACCTTGGTTTTGAGGCTCAACCAAGAAACCGTCCACGACTTCATCTTGTTGTTCATGCCACCATGCGGCCCGCACTTGACCCCGCTGGCCACCGGGTCCCTCGAACGAAGCCTACTTGTCTTCTCCACACCGGAGGCCTCACCGGCGACGACCTTTCGCGCTTGTTCTTCACCCGCACCAACACCGGTCAAGCCGCAACCCGCACTCGCAATACTTAGCCAAGAATCAGTCCACACAACGTTGTCAATCACTCATCACACAAGGAAGCGACCATCCACCGGTCCTCGAACCACACATGGTCCTCAGTAATGCAGGGTACAACCAGATTTTCATGGCAATAGAGGATATATCAAAGACAGCCTTCAGATGTCCTGGTCATATAGGCCTGTTTGAATGGATAGTCATGACATTTGGGTTGAAAAATGCCGGTGCGACTTATCAGCGAGCCATGAGTTACATCTTTCACGAGTTGATCGGCAAAATTGTTGAAATTTACATTGATGATGTCCTGATCAAGTCTTTGAATCATGACACACACTTGGAGGATGTGAAGAGAACTTTGGAATGCACCCGAAAGCATGGTTTAAAGATGAATCCAAACAAATGCGCTTTTGGAGTATCTGCGGGAGAATTCTTGGGATTCCTGGTACACGAAGGGGGGATTGAAGTTGGCAAGAAAAGCATGAAAGCTATTGATGAAGTTGTCCCTCCAACCAATCTCATGGAGTTGCAATCACTGCTCCGCAAGATCAATTTTGTGAGAAGGTTCATTTCAAATCTGTCGCAAAAGGTTTTTCCTTTTTCTCCATTGTTGAAGCTTAAGCAGGATCAGAAGTTCATATGGGGTGACGAACAACAAAAGGCTTTTGATGAGATCAAGCAATATATGAAGGAACCACCAGTAGTGGTCCCTTCGCAGTTGGATAAGCCTTTCAAGTTGTACGTGGCGGCCGATACCCAAACCATTGGATCGGCCCTTATTCAAGAATTTGAAGGAAAGGAGCGGGTAGTAGAGTACCTTAGCCGAAAATTACTTGATCCTGAGACCAGGTATTCGGCTGCAGAGAAGCTGTGCCTATGTGTGTACTACTCGTGTACAAAATTTCGGCACTACTTGTTGAATGCCGAATGCGTTGTATACTCAAAGTTTGATGTAATAAAGCATATGTTAACACCAAAATTTGGTACAGGAAGGAGTCTGATTTGTGGGTCCAACTCGGTGAAAAATCCGTCCGGAAGAAGGAAGGTTTCTTCAAAAAGATTCAGCAAAGGAGCCCGCGGTCGGCAATTTGCTTCCGTTCGGCAGGAGGACTGTTTGCGCTGATTTTGTGGGATTGCGTGATGACGTGGCCCGAACGGAAGGGACGAATGGATGGATAAGCGATTGCACTTAGAGATAAATTAGGTATCAAATATTGCGCTCGTAGTCCATTCGAAGTCATGCCATGACAGGGTATAAATATAGACCCTGGATGTATGTAATTGTAATCGAAACATTCTCAATACAAACCGGCTTTACGCCAAACTCTTGAGTCCTTAGTCGTGCCGTCGAGTTCTTCGAGAGGGTTCATCGATCCGTCGACCTCCGTAAGTACCGGCAACCTTGTATCATGTCTAGTATCATGCGGTGGATTTAGATTATGATGCAAGTAGTCTTGTTACCATGCTTAGTATCATGCGGTAGATTTAAGCTTGGTTCAAGAAGGTTTCTTGTTAGATCACGAGCCATGCGGTCGGCTAAGATCTAGCTTGGAGCTAGTTATCGGCTCTATTGGATTTTGGCAAAATTCAATAGATTCATTAAGTCACCCTGTGTTGCTTTGAGTTCTACTTTATGTTTAAATTCACGTAACACCTTTTTGCCCAATCTAGATTGTTTTGAATCGGCTTTGTCTCTTTTTGATGATCCCTATGCGATTCGAGTTCGTATCCTTGGCTTAAATAGCACGTCGATCACATGTTCCCTAATAGCCGAAACCGAATCGATCTAGGTTGTTACGTGTTGCGGGTTCAAGCTTGTCAAATCTTGTATAAATCTTGAAACAACTGGGTATCACGCGGTAGATGCAGGTTTTTGGGTTGTTTTGGAGCTAATCATCCGGTGGATTAGTTTTCGATTCAATCTGATAGATTTATCTTCTTTGGTAATGTTTGTTCCTTCTTCATGGACCCCGATTCGGCTGTTCAGCCGTATTCGGTTATGCTTTTACGAGTGAAACGTGTTCGTAAGTTGTGTCTTAAGTAATGTGTGCTTTTAGCTTTCCATATTTAGATTGTATCATGCGGTGGATAGATCTATTTATGGATGGTTGTGTGATTCCCAAATAAGTTGTATCATGCGGTGGATAAACTTGTTTGGCTTCATGCTTGAGGGTTTTGAGGCACCTAGACATGCGGTAGATTAGTGCTTTGGATCTATGCATGCTTGTTTATTACACGTTTACGATCATGCTTTTACTTCATTTATTGTTTATTGTTATCTATTTTCGAGGATCGGTCATGGCTTTGTACACGTGCGGTTTTGTCCAAATAGAGATCGATCTATCGTCATGCTTACATCACCCGTTCGGCTATACCTTGTTTCACACTTTAAAGTTCTTGAATGGTTTCTAGTTTGCTGGAAGATAGCTTTTTATAGCTATATGTCATCTCACATGGCTCTTCTAGCCGTAAATATGGAACTGTCTGGTACCACCTGGCAAGTTCCAAGCTTTGGAATTTAACTACTTTGTCTTTTGTTAATTTTCAGGAAAAATTGACTGGCACGTATTGGAATCTTTTCGCGTGTGAAGCCAGCTTGTTCGGCTTGCTGTGTGCTTGACGCAGGGTGCTGATTTCGCGTCAACACACTTTTTGGCACGCCCATAAGGTCCTATTCTTCCTTTCCACCACGGCATTCTGGGAAGGCGTATACGGACTCAAAAATTGGTGCACAAGACCCAAGTCATGGCAAAAGGTTTCAAACCGAGAGTTTCTGAATTCCGAGCCATTATCACTGCGGATAGCTCGTATGGCATCTCCGTGCCTCTCGTTCCTCAACCTCAAGACTAGATCTCGAACAAAACCAAACATCTCCCCCTTATCCTCGAGAAAGAACACCCACGCATACTGAGAATAGTCGTCCACCACAACAAGGACATACCACTTCCCACCCGTAGATCGCACACAAGCTGGGCCAACAAGGTCCATATAGAGCAGCTCGCATGGACGCTCAGTCATCACATCGGTGAGAGGCGGGTGAGAAGAGGCTACCATCTTAGCATGCCTACAAGGCGCACAAACCAACTCTTTCGCAAGCCTCAACCGTGGCAATCCTCGGACCAAATTGAGTTTACTCAAGTGCGACAAAAGGTCAAAGCTCAAGTGACCCAAATTCTTATGCCACTTCCACAACTCACTCGAAGAACCAGCCAAGAAACAACGCTCCACACCCGAAGAATGAGAAAAATCAGCACGAAACACCTGACCCTCGGGAACGACCATACAGACAAGGTCCCCTCGAGAGTCCAGAATCCGAGAACCACCTGGCCGAAACAACACCTCAAAGCCCTCATCCAACAGCTGGGACACAGAAAGCAAATTGTGCCCCAACGATTGAACAAGAGCAACACGCTTAAGAGTGATCTTGTCACTCACCTTAATCTCACCTTCTGAAAGCACACAGCCACGCCCATTGTCCCCAAAAGTGGTGTACCTCTTTGTCACCACCCGGACGAGACTAGAGAACCACCCCCTGTCTCCGGTCATATGCCTCGAGCAACCGGAGTCAATCAACCAAATGTTCTTCAAGTCTCCCACCTGAAATTCAAAAACGAGCACGTGAGCGAACAAACGACTCAGCACTGGGGTTAGTACCAAAAGAGTAAAACCAGTGCCGAGCCATTTGCTCGAAAGTGGGGTTAGCACACATCAAACCATCTCTCCTACCAAAGCTACCTCCACGAAAACCACCACGGTAACCACCCTGAGGGAACCACCCCTCTCTGCCTGGAGGAGGACCAAAACCACGAAAGAAGGCCCGTGGAACATTCCTCCTCTCCTTCTCAAAGCTACAACTCCTCCCATCCCCGTAGTGAACTCGAGGGGGAGAATGCCTAGCAACCTGACCACCTGCAAACTCTCCAGCCCAACCACCAGGACCACGACCTCCAAAAACAACTCTCGCACCTGTACGAGCACGAAACCCAAACTGCTGCCTGTCCAGGCCTGCACCGGTCTGACCGGTGCCCCACACCGGTCTGACCAGTGTGACCTGGGCAGCAGCACCTTCAATAGCCTTCCGCTCTCCCCAAGCCCGAACTGTCCTCACACTCGCCTTAGCCCTGGGCATCTGCACATGAGGCTCAAGTACACCATCGGAGGGGTGGTACTTGTCCTTATTAGCCCACTCCTTCGCCATTCTCTCCTCTCGCTTCCTCTTAAAGCAAAACTCATCCTTATGGCCATCACTCCCACAATAGCCACAATGGAACCTGACAAGCTTAGGCTTAGGCTTGGGTTGTGGCTGCTCACTTGGTTTCTCTCCACTCAACTTCTCGACCAGTTTCCCCTCACTAGCCTTGTCACTTTCTTTCCCAAAGAACACTTTCCCCGAAGTGCTCACAAACTGGATAGGCTTTTGTAGATCATTTGTGGGTGTAGGAAACACGGGTGGAGCTGGGGTTGTGTCTAGTCGGTTCCCAAGATGGTTAGGTTTTGGAGGGAAATCATTTTTGTGGTGGGTTTTTGGTGGCTCTGTGATATTCTCTCCACTTCTCTCACCAACCTTGTTTGCCCCAAGTCCCTCACCATCCCGCCTCTTAAATGCCTCGATCATCATTTTCAACTGAGGCTCATGACCAGACAACCAACCCATCAACTTTCTCAGCTCATCATTCTCATCCTGCAAATGATCAACATAATGTGCAAGTTCCAAATTTTTCAAAGCATGCATTTCACAGGTAGAGCATGATGTAGGCATGGGTTCTTTCAGCTTAGCCTCAAGAGAACTAGTGTAAATATGCATCTCATCAATCTTAGCATGCAAAACAGGGCAAGAAGTGCAAGCACCTAACAAAGCTGGTCTACACTTAAGCTCAGCCACTTCAACCCTAAGCACATCTAGTTCCTCACACTTGGAGGCATGCTTCTCCTTAAACAAAGCAAGATCAGCAAGAAAGATGGAGCAATCAGCACAATCAACCTCATCCGAAACAAGAGGGCTAGCCTTAAAGGAATCAATTTCAAGCTTGCTATCAAGTACCTGTGTCTCTAACTCAGCCACTCTAGTCCTAGCATCCTCGAGTGAAGCCCTAAGCTCTTTCCTCATTTTCTTGGCTTCTCTAAGCATGTCATCACGGTTATCAAGCAAAGAGCCAAGCCTCTCATTCTCCTGGCGCAATAAAGGAAGTTCATCACGCACCTCGTCGTCGGAATCAGAGTCTGAGTCGCTCTGTGTGCTCTTCTTGCTGCCGGAGCTCAGCGCCAAGGTGCAGAAGCCGTCTCTCGCGAAGCAGGTCAGCCCGCTCAGGTTCTTGGACGACTTCCTGCTCTTGCGACGATCACCTTCATCTTCACTGCTGCTCGAGCTCGAGGTGGAGTACGCGGAACTGGAGTCGACGTCTCTCGCTCCAACCATCGCTCGGTCCTTGCCTCGGCTCTCCTTCTTCCTCGATCGTCGCTCGTCCTTGTACTTATTCTTGTGCTTGCTCTTGTGGTCGCGCCTCGACCAGTACTTGCCATCCGTCCTCGACTTGTGCTTGTAGCTGTCCTTGATCTCGACCTTTTCTAGGCAGTCGACGACGAAGTGTCCCGGCTTGCCACACTGGAAGCATGTCGTCGTGTTCCTCCTCATGTTCACCCGGTTCTCATGCAGCCTCTCGAACCTCCTTGTCAGCAACGCCAGCTCGTCCTCTCCAAGCACATCGAACTCCTCATCTGGCATAGACATCAAAGAGGACAAAGAGAACGTCCTGGTGGATGGGTTAGTGTTAGCCTTTCCTTTCGAACCACCAATGAGGGCAAGACAATGGGAATCAGTCGGACCCTCGAGCTTGGAAGTCATGCCCCTATCCACCTCAGCCGACTTGAGCTTCGAGAATAGCTTGTTCACTGTCAGAGTGTCATACTTCTCTGACTCCACAATGGCCTCGAACTTTCCGCCCCAAATCGTACGATCCAAAGAGTGTAAGAGCTTGACGGCTCTATAATGATCATCGTACGGGAGCACGTCCACATTGGCCCTTATGTTATTCACAACCACCATGAACCTCTGAAACAAGGGATGGACTCACCGGGGAGATGAGTGAAGTTCTTGTACTCTCTCCGGTAGGTCGCATACATCCGTGCCTGAACCTGGGCATTCCCAACATGAGCCTCCTTCAGCACCGACCAAATTCTACAAGCCAAATGCTCGGTGTGCACCCAATCGAACTCAGGCTGACACAAAGCACGAAACAAGTAGTCGACCGCCTTATTGTTGGCGTCGAATCTGTCCCGCGATCCTGGAGCGAGGAAGTCCATCGGTTGGACATAGCCTGTGCCCACCGTGACATCCCAAAGGATCTGACCCTTTCCGCGGAGGAACGCACCCATCCTCTTACTCCACATCTGGTAGTTCTTGCCATCGAAGTGTGGAGGACCCGAACCCCGTTCCTGTTATGCCGTCCTTGGATCTTAGACTGGTTAGAGTCAATAAAGACCCCAACCGGCTCTGATACCACTTGTAGGACCGATACAACGAACCAGAGAGGGGGGAGTGAATGGGAGCCGATAAAAATTCTTCTTGAAGGAGATGAAAGCTCCAACAAGATGAACACGGCTTCCAACACACGTCTCCGACTCACTACCCAAATTGGCCAAGCCCACGTAGCCACTGGAGTGCCACTGGACCTAGGAACCAACACACAACCTTCCGACCCGAGAACGCAGCGGAACACAAACCTCGAGTCTACAGACCAACACCGGTCAGACCGGTGAGCACCACCGGTCAGACCGGTCCCCGCTAGTGAGAGTTGGCAACTTCCACTATGTGGCCTCACACCGGCCAGGCCGGTGTAACACATCGGTCAGACCGGTCCAAGCCTGAAAGCCCCCAAATCACCAAACAGGCCTACCAACCTCCAAACTGACCCAAACTGGAAACAGCTGCAACACAGTACAACAGCGAACACACCGAGACGTTCACCCGAGCAAAAACCCACCGAGGGTTGCACCAGTCAGACCGGTCAAGAGCACCGGTCAGACCGGTGTACCCTGGGCAGCTCAGGATGAATAGCACCCGCGGGTCCACTCCCCCAAATCCAAACCTCGATCTCCCGAATCGCTCCACGGACTTGAACAAGACTTTGGGGATATTAGGAACACCTCATGAGGAGTCCATAGCCAAGTTTAATCCCACCAAAACTCGTCCAAAAAGGAAGAATCAAAGAAATCCCGCCAAGAACACCTCAAACCCAAGAACCCGGAAAACCCCAAATTCGAGCCCCTTTACTCACGGATTTGGGAGGGGAATCACAGCCCAAAGAACCTCGAAGGGTTCCCACAAATTTTCCCCATCAAATCCCAAGAGCAAGGTCCCGAAAACAACCCAATGAAATCACCAAAAGAGGGCTCTGAAAATCACCATCAAGAACAACCGAGAACAACACATCCAAACCTTGACGAACCACGCCAAATCATCTATACATGCAACAAAGGTTCTTACAAGGTCTAGCTTGCCACCCGATCATCCAACCCTCTCACAAGATCTCACCACGATGCTCTCAAGCTAGTCCTATAGAAATCCTAAGAAAATAGGAAGGGAAAATAGGAAAACAAATGAATTAGGGTTCCAAGGCTTTTCTGCCATCCTCTCACCTCTTGGGTTATATGGAGGCAACCGAAAGTCTAAAATACCCTTTCCTAACAACTAGGGATACAAGCCCCTCAAGGGCGGTTTTGGAAGACTTGAAGCTTTCTCCACCGGACGGATGCCCGGCGACCGCAACCTGCTTAGCCTCGACGCAAGCCTTGCGATCCCGACGCGTGTCCTCCGCTTCGAATATTCCGGACTGCGTCGTCGCACACCGGTCAGACCGGTATCCACCGGTCAGACCGGTCTGCACTGCTGCAGCACCGTCTTCGGTTCTTCGGTCCTGGCTTTGTGGATCAACCAAGAAACCTAGTGGTTTTCTGGTGAACCACAGGAAACCCCGCGAACTCGGCGTAGCCTCCGCCAATTGCCATTCATGACTCGGCTCCCACGTAGTCCCGGCTCGACCTTGGTTTTGAGGCTCAACCAAGAAACCGTCCACGACTTTAGCTTGCTGTTCATGCCACCATGCGGCCCGCACTTGACCCCGTTGGCCACCGGGTCCCTCGAACGAAGCATACTTGTCTTCTCCACACCTGGAGGCCTCACTGGCAACGATCTTTCACGCCTGTTCTTCACCTGCACCAACACCAGTCAAGCCGCAACCTGCACCTGCAATACCTAGCCAAGAATCAGTCCACACAACGTTGTCAATCACTCATCACACAAGGAAGCGACCATCCACCGGTCCTCGAACCACACATGGTCCTCAGCGTAGCTTGTTCCTTTGATTGTGAGGTGTTTGGGCTCGGATTTGTTGGTGGGAATCATGGATAGTTGCTTCATGCATCTTTGTGCTTGATCTTGATCCCCCAAACTCTGAGTTCGGCCTCCAATTGAAGGATTTCGGTTGGAAACCTAGCTTTGTTCTTGAGCTCGGTAGAATCTCAATTCCTCTCAATTCATTGGGTTTGAGGCTACAAATTCGTAGGCATAGCATCTCATAGAGGCGCTTCACCTTCACCTGTGATTTCGTAGCAATCCATTGGTTGATTCGGGAGATCGGATAGTGTGAAGGAGGAGTTAACCTTCAAGAGGTCGAGTTCGGGCTGCTGTCTACGCTCCACGCGGACGGTCCGTGCGCCCCTGGCGAACGGTCCGCGACGTGGCTTTCAGCCAGCAGTTCGTCGTGTTCTTCACGTGTTCTTGCGTGCTTTTCATTCGATCCTTTTTGCCAGTGGATTTTTGTTGCACGAAGTTCGCGGACGGTCCGTACTAGAGTGTCGGATGGTCCGTGATGGGGCGAATGGTCCGCGGGCCCATCGCGGACGGTCCGTTATCGAGGGTGCAGTACTGGAGGTTCGGGGGTTGTTTTTGGACGGTCTGTCGCAGCCTCGCGGATAGTCCGCCTAGGCCTCGCGCACGGTCCGCCCGGTGCCTGTGGACAGTCCGCCCAGGCCTTGTGGACGGTCCGCCCGGTGCTCGCGGACAGTCCGCCTGGTCCAGTGCTGAGCTGCTAAGCCTTTCACTCTTTGAGTTTCGCTTTCGCATCGGGATCGTTTGGGGTTGCTCCTAGGGTTGGTAGGTCCACTGTGACTACGCTACCTTGGCAAACCCGTGTGGGAATCCTTGGTTGTGAATTCGGGGCATAGGCCGAGTTCTCTCTTTGGAGAAGAATTTTTATCGGCTCCCATTCATTCCCCCCCTCTCTGGTCGCCTAATCGGTCCTTCAATTGGTATCAGAGCCGGTTACAGATCTTCGTGATTCTAACCAGTCTAAGATCCATAGATGGCGTACCAAGAACAGGGTTCAGGTCCTCCACACTTTGATGGTAAGAACTACCACATGTGCCAAAGGCGGATGGCTGCTTTCCTTCGCGGCAAAGGTCAGATCCTGTGGGATGTCACGGTGAACACAGCTTATGTTCATGCGATGAACTTCTTTGCTCCAAGATCGAGGGACATGTTCGATGCCAACAACAAGGCAGTCGACTACCTGTACCGTTCTCTGTGCGAGTCGGAATTCGAACGGGTTCAGACAGAGGATTTGGTGTGCAGGATTTGGGAGCAGTTGAAGAATGCTCATGCTGAGAACGCTCAGGTTCAGGCTCGGCTCTTTGCGACCTACGGGAGAGAGTACGAGAACTTCACTCATCTCCCTGTGAGTCCATAGATGCCATGTTTCAGCGTTTCACAGTGATTGTGAACAACATGAGCGCTAATGTGGCTGTGCTCTTGCATTCTCTGGATCGTACCATGTGGAGCGGAATGGTCGAAGCCATCCTAGAGTCAGAGAAGTATGAGACCCTCACAGTGGATGAGCTTGTTTCCAAGCTCAAGTCATCCGAGGTGGACCGTGGGGCGCGTGCAAAGATCGAGAACCGGACTGATTCCCATAGTTTGGCTCTCGTGTCTGGTTCAAGGACTAATGCTAACATGTCTTCAAGACAATTTTCTTTGTCTTGCCTTGTGTCCATGACAGATGAGGAGTTCGACATGCTGGGCAAGGAGGATCTCGCGTTGTTGAGCAGGCGGTTCGAGCGCATGTACACGAACCGGAAGAATGCTCGGAGGAGCTCAGGCATGTGCTACTGGTGCGGGAAGCACGGGCACTTCGTTGCCGAGTGCCCAGAAGCCATGGAGGTCAAGGCCGAGCACAAGCACCGTTCGAGGACCGACCCCAAGCACCGCTCGAGGGATGACTACAAGGGCAAGAACAGGTCTGAGCGGGGGCCGAGGAATAGTGGTGGTCACAATAAGAAGGAGCGAGTGATCGTGGCCGGTGCGAGCGACATTGAATCAAGCTCCTGCTACTCTTCATTGAGCTCAAGTGATGAAGAAGAGATCTGGCACAAGGGCATGTGTTCGAGCAAGAACATCAACGGCTTGTGCTTCGCCGCCCAAGGCTTTTGCGGCATGGCACACAACACCGCAAGCAAGAAGAGCTACAAGGATGACTCGGGCTCCGACTCCGAGGAAGAGGTGGGAGGCTTGGAGGGCTTTTGGTTGATCGACTCCGGTTGCTCTTGACACATGACCGGAGATCGACGGTGGTTCTGTAGCCTCACCCTGGTGATGACCAAAGAGTACATCACTTTGGGGATAATGGCAAAGGTAGAGTGCTTTCAGTGGGCACGGTGAAGGTGAGTGAGTCTGTGACTCTTAGGCGTGTTTCTCTTGTCAAGTCTTTGGGGTACAATCTTCTCTCTGTCTCCCAACTTCTTGATGAGGGTTTTGAAGTTTGTTTCAAAACGGGCTGTTCTCGTGTTTTGGATTCTCGAGGCGATCTTGTGTGCACGATCGTCCCCGACGGTCAAATTTTCAGAGCCAATTTTTCTCAGTGTGTTGGCTCTTCTCGTTGTTTGGTTGCTGGTGTTTCGGCGGAGCTTTGGAAATGGCATAGGAGACTAGGTCATCTGAGTTTTGACTTGTTGTCATGCTTGAGTGGGCTAGGATTAGTCCGAGGATTGCCAAAGTTGAAATACCAAAAGATTTGGTATGTGCTCTGTGTAGGCATGATAAGATGGTCGCCGCCTCTCATCCGCCTCTGACATCCGTTATGACAGTGAAGGACCGATACGGCGAACCAGAGAGGGGGGGAGTGAATGGGAGCCGATAAAAATTCTTCTCGAAGGAGATGAAAACTCCAACAAGATGAACGCGGCTTCCAACACACGTCTCCGACTCACTACCAAGGTTGGTCAAGCCCACGTAGCCACTGGAGTGCCACTGGACCTAGGAACCAACACCCACAGCCTTCCGACTCGAGAACGCAGCGGAACAACAAACCCCGAGTCTACAGACCCACACCGGTCAGACCGGTGAGCACCACCGGTCAGACCGGTCCCTGCTGGTGAACCTGAGCAACTTCCACTAAGTGGCTCTACACCGATCAGACCGGTGAGACACACGGTCGGACCGATGGCGACCGAAAGCCCCCAAGACACCAAACGGGCCAACCGACCACCAAACGGACCCAAACTCGAAACAGCAGCACCACGGGACAAGAACGAACTCACCAAGACGTTCACCCGAACAAAATCCCACAAGGGCTTGCACCGGTCAGACCGGTCACGAGCACCGGTCAGACCGGTGTGGCCTGGGCAGCTCGGGATGAACAAAGACCCGCGGGTCAACTCCTCCAAATCCAAAACTCGATCTCCCGAATCGCTCCACGGACTTGAACAAGACTTTGGGGATATCAGGAACACCTCATGTGGAGTCCATAGCCAAGTTTAATCCCACCAAATCTCGTCCAAAAAGGAGGAATCGAAGAAATCCCGCCGAAAGCACTTCCAACCCAAGAACTCAAGAAACCCCAAAATCGAGTACTCTTTCTCACGGATTTGGGAGGGGAATCACAGCCCAAAGAACCACGAAGGGTTCCCACAAATTTCCCCCATCAAATCCCCAAGAGAAAAGCCCCGAAAACACCCCAAAGAAATCACGAAGAGAGGGCTCCGAAAATCACCACCAAGAACAACGGGGAAAACACATCCAAACCTTGAGGAACCACGCCGAATCATCTATACATGAAACAAAGGTTCGTACAAGGTCTAGCAAGCCGCCCGATCATCCATCCCTCTCTACAAGATCTCTCCGTGAAGCTCTCTTGCTAGTCCTAAGGAAAACCTAGAGAAAATAGGTGGAAAATAGGAAAACTAAAGAGCTAGGGTTCCAAGAGTTGGCTGCCATCCTCTCACCACTTGGGTTATATAGGCGGCAACCGAATGTCTAAAATGCCCTTCTCTACTAACTAGGGATACAAGCCCCTCAAGGGCGGATTTGGAATTCTTGATGTCTTCACCATCGGACGGATGCCCGGCGACCGCACCCTGCGTAGCCTCGACGCAAGCCATGCGATCCCGACGCGTGTCCTCCGCTTCGAAGATTCGGACCGCGTCGTCGCACACGGTCGGACCGGTGCTCCTCACCGGTCGGGACCGGTCCCCACCGGTCGGGACCGGTGCGGTGCCGCTCGCACCTCCGTCTTCGGTTCTCCGGTCTTGGCTTTGTGGATCAACCAAGGAACCCGGTGGTTTACGGTGAACCACCGGAAACCCCGCGAACTCGGTGTAGCCTCCGCCAATCTCCACTCATGACTTGGCTCCCACGTAGTCCCGGCTCGACCTTGGTTTTGAGGCTCAAACCAAGAAACCGTCCATGACTCCATCTTGCTGTTCATGCCACCATGCGGCCCGCACTTGACCCCGCTGGCCACCGGGTCCCTCGAACAAAGCCTACTTGTCTTCTCCACACCTGGAGGCCTCACCGGCGACGACCTTTCGCGCTTGTTCTTCACCGCACCAACACGAGTCAAGCCGCAACCTGCACCTGCAATACTTAGCCAAGAATCAGTCCACACAACGTTGTCAATCACTCATCACACAAGGAAGCGACCATCCACCGGTCCTCGAACCACACATGGTCCTCAATCTCCCCCTTGATGAGTGCATTGACAACACCCACATGAAAGTAACAAGAGAGAAAAGAAAAAGAAAAGAAACGAACAAAAAGAAACTCCAACAAGCGATCGAAAGCCGAAGAAAGGAAAAGAGCAAGATCACTTGAAGGAAACAAGTCTCGGACCCCTTAGGCAAGGGCAACGGCTCGACACATCCGAGACAAAGCAAAGCTCAAGCAAAGAGCACAAACCACCGAAACAAAGCTCGAAAAATCTCAAAGAGCTCCCCCTGCACACATGCAAACTCCCACTGAACCAATGCAACTCCCCCTGGAAGAATGCATGCACGAAACCACATGAAACAGGACACCGCAAGGCACTTTCGGCTCACACCGGTCGGACCGGTCATCACCACCGGTCCGACCGGTGCCCAACATATGTACGGGACCAGCACTCACACCGGTCGGACCGGTGCTCATCACGGTCGGACCGGTGTACAACGAAGCCCGTAAATGGCTCGAAACCACCTGAAAACCTTCTAAACGCGCCCAACAAGCCATTTCAAGCTCAAACTTCTCCCCCTTGTTGGCAATGCATGAATCAATCCAAAAATGCAAAACTTTCAACCTAGAGCTTCTCAAATATACAAAATTCAACATAGGATGCTACACATGTCCAAATGAGCAAGTTAGGTACTCTACGGCTTCGTATCGATCTCAACTACATGATCACCAAGTTTCACAACCATTGGACGAAGCTAAGATGGATTTTGGCAATTTTGCGAAAAACTTGCCTCTCATGAGCAAAGTCCTAAACATGATCAAAGCATATCAAAATGGCAAAGCCACACAAACTTCATGCTAGGACAGCTATTCTAACCATAAGACCATCACAAACACCCACAAGCACCTCATGTCATGTCAAAGCCACCGAGCCATGTGCCTACTTCTATGTATGAGACTTCTCATTGGTAGGCATCATGCAACGGTTTAGCACCCAAAGCAAATTAAATTCAGCACATATGACATGGGAGCATATTTTCCAAGCATTTTGCATTTCATTTTCAGATTTGTAAATGGTACATGAAATGTCTTTGCGACAAAAAGGAACTTATGCTCCTCCACAAGATAAATCAAGAGGGCTAAACATTCATGATGGCAAATGAGCCTTTGGCCCCATATGATCAATAAACTAGCTATCCAATCACGAATTAAGCATAGCAAGGCCACAAAAACATGTCAAGAGCATGTAAAGGCATTTACACATGAGAGAGCATACATGTGACATTTTTCAAAAGCATAGCTATCAACCATGGATTATTCATCAAGATCATCAAGAGCTAAGCCAAACTAACCGTAGCACACCAAACAAGCTCACAAAGGCATATATCTCATTCCATGGTGAACAATGTATATGAGAGAAGCTTTTCCTAACCAATGCATATGATACAAAATGCATGCAATCTAAGATACAAGGATGCCTATACATCATGTTACATATGCCATGCCAAAAGCAAGAAATGCACAAAGGAAAGCTATACATATGCTACAAAGGAGCTCCCACACACAAAGCTCACAAACCACCGGCTCCTCGAGGGGAGGCAAAAAGGGCTCGACACCACCGGCAAAAGAGCAAAGGAGCACAAAACTCACAAGCTCCCCCTAAACACATGCACTAGGGCCAAAGAGCATACAAAGCTCACCCTAGACACATGAGATAGAGAAGGAGCAAAACAAACCAAGTGGCTTGACCAAGGCCACACACTTGAAGGTCACAAATACACTTACCTTTATCATTTCGTCACAATTCACTAATCCTTGTCCACCATCCCCGAAAGCGATGTACCTCCATGTCACCACCGGGATATGAAGCCGAAGAACCACCCCCCGATATCAACCAAATGTTCTCCGGGCAATCCACCTGCAACTCAAAACAAAGAGCGAGAGCGAGCAATCGACTCAACACTGGGGTTAGTTCCAAATGTGTAAAACCAGTGTCTAGCCATTTGCTCGAAAGTGGGGTTAGCACAAATCAAACCATCTTTCCTACCAAAGCTACCTCCACGAACACCACTACGGTAACCACCATGAGGGAACCAGCCCTCTCTGCCTGGAGGAGGACCAAAACCATGAAAGAAAGCCCATGGACCATCCTTCCTCTCCAACTCAAAGCCACGAGTCCTCCAATCCCCGTATTGAGCACGAGGAGGAGAACGCCTAGCAAACTGACCTCCAGCAAACTTTCCAGACCAACCACCAGAACCACGACCTCCAGAAACAACCCTCGCACTTGTACGAGCACGAAACCCAACCGCCGCCTGTCCGAGGCCTCGCACCGGTCTGACCGGTGCTCCACACCGGTCTGACCGGTGTAGCCTGGGCAGCAGCACCTCCAACAGCCTTCCGCTCTCCCCAAGCCCTAACTGACCTCACACTCGCCTTGGCCCTGGGCAACTGCGCACGAGGCTCAAATACACCATCGAAAGGGTGGTACTTGTCCTTGTTAGCCCACTCCTTCGCCATTCTCTCCTCACGCTTCCTCTTGAGGCAAAACGCTCTCTTGTGACCATCCTTTCCACAAAACTCACAATGGAAACGGATCGATCTGGGCTTAGGCTTGGGATGAGGCTCTTCACAAGGCTTCTCACTTGGTTTCTCACTAGGCGTTTCACTTGCCTTCTCACTCGGTTTTTCTTTTGGTTGGTTTTGCTTGGATGCAAACTTGTATTTGGGTGTGGGTTGTGGTGGAACTGAAACATTCCCAAATTTCCTTTCTCTCTCACCACTGCCCTCACCAACCTTATCCAATCCCAAAGCCCAACCGTCAAAGCGTTTACAGCTAGCAATCATCATACCAAGCTGAGGTTCTTGACTCGACAACCAACTCAGTGCTTCACGCAACTTATCATTCTCATCTTGCAAGAGACCAACACATTTTGCAAGATCCAAATTCTTCATAGCATGCAACTCACATGTAGAGCAAGAAGTAGGAATAGGCACTTTCAAATCAGCCTCAAGTGAAACAATGCGAGAACGGAGCTCAAGAATTTTCTCATGCAAACTAGGGCAAGAAGTGCAAGCACCAAGCAAAGTGGGTCTAGATTGTAGCTCGGCCAACTCAACCCTAAGCACATCTAGTTCCTCACACTTGGAGGCATACTTCTCCCTAAGATCGGTCAAGTCGGCTAGGAAAGCGAGCAATCGGCACAATCATTTTCATCGAAACAACAGGGCTAGCCTTGAGCGAATCAATTTCAAGCTTGCTATCAAGAACCTGTGTTTCTAGCTCAGCCACTCTAGTCCTAGCATCCTCGAGCAAAGATCTAAGCTCCTTCCTAAGCTTCTTAGCCTCTCTAAGCATGTGATCGCGATTATCAAGCAAGTGAACCAACTCCTCATTCTCCTTGCGCAAAGAGGAGAGCTCATCACATACCTCATCCTCGGAATCCAAGTCCGAGGCGTCCCTACGGCTTCTCTTCTTTGCTCGAACCGCGAGCCATGCCGCGAAGTCGTCCTTGAGGCTTAGGCCCGTCACACAAAGGCCGTTGAGATACTTGCCAAAGTTCTTCTTCTTCCTCCTCTTCTTCTCATCCTCTTCGTCTTCATCACTCGAGCTTGAAGACGTGTCCTCGAATCAGACTCGATGTCGCTTGATCTCTTCATCTTCTCTCGAGACCGTGTCTTCTTCCCATGTCCATGATCCTTCGTCTTGGACTTCTTCTTCTTGTCCTTGAACTTGTGCTTGTCGTGGTTGTTCACCTTCGGACACTCGGCGAAATAGTGTCCAGTCTTGCCGCACTTGAAGCATGTCCTCGTGTTCCTCCTCATGTTCACGCGGTTCTCGTGCAGCCTCTCGAACCGCCTCGTCAACAGCGCCAGCTCGTCCTCTCCAAGGTCATCAAACTCCTCATCTGGCATAGACATCAAAGAGGAAAACGAGAACATCCTGGTGGATGGGTTAGAGTTAGTCTTTCCTTTGAAACCACCAACGAGGGCAAGACTATGGGAATCAGTCGGTCCCTCGAGCTTGGCAGTCATGCCCCTATCCACCTCAGCCGACTTGAGCTTCGAGAACAGCTCGTTCACCGTCAGAGTATCATACCTCTCCGACTCGACTATGGCCTCGAACTTTCCGCCCCATATCGTACGATCCAAAGAGTGTAAGAGCTTGACCGCTCTATCATGATCATCGTACGGGAGCACGTCCACATTGGCCCTCATGTTGTTCACCACCACCGTGAACCTGCGAAACAAGGCATCGATGGACTCACCGGGGAGATGAGTGAAGTTCTCGTACTCTCTCCGTAGGTCGCATACAACCGTGCTCGAACACGGGCGTTCCCAACATGAGCCTCCTTCAACACCGCCCAAATCCTACAAGCCAAGTGCTCGGTGTGCACCCGATCGAACTCAGCCGACACAAAGCACGAAACAAGTAGTCGACCGCCTTATTGTTGGCGTCGAATCCGTCCCTCGACCACGGAGTGAGGAAATCAACCGGCCGGACATAGCTTGTGTCCACCGTGACATCCCAAAGGATCGACCCTTTCCGCGGAGAAAAGCACCCATCCGCTTGCTCCACATCCGGTAGTTCTTGCCATCGAAGTGTGGAGGACCCGAACCCCCGTTCCCGGTACGCCATCCTTGGATCTTAGACCGGTTAGAGTCAACAAAGACCCGAACCGGCTCGATACCACTTGAAGGACCGATACGGCGAACCGAGAGGGGGGAGTGAATGGGAGCCGATAAAAATTCTTCTCGAAGGAGATGAAAACTCCAACAAGATGAACGCGGCTTCCAACACACGTCTCCGACTCACTACCAAGGTTGGTCAAGCCCACGTAGCCACTGGAGTGCCACTGGACCTAGGAACCAACACCCACAGCCTTCCGACTCGAGAACGCAGCGGAACAACAAACCCCGAGTCTACGAGACCCACACCGGTCGACCGGGTGAGCACCACCGGTCGGACCGGTCCCTGCCGGTGAACACGAGCAACTTCCACTAAGTGGCTCTACACCGATCGACCGGTGAGACACACCGGTCGGACCGATGGCGACCGAAAGCCCCCAAGACACCAAACGGGCCAACCGACCACCAAACGGACCCAAACTCGAAACGGCAAAGCACCACGGGACAAGAACGAACTCACCAAGACGTTCACCCGAACAAAATCCCACAAGGGCTTGCACCGGTCAGACCGGTCACGAGCACCGGTCAGACCGGTGTGGCCTGGGCAGCTCGGGATGAACAGCACCCGCGGGTCAACTCCTCCAAATCCAAAACTCGATCTCCCGAATCGCTCCACGGACTTGAACAAGACTTTGGGGATATCAGGAACACCTCATGTGGAGTCCATAGCCAAGTTTAATCCCACCAAATCTCGTCCAAAAAGGAGGAATCGAAGAAATCCCGCCGAAAGCACTTCCAACCCAAGAACTCAAGAAACCCCAAAATCGAGTACTCTTTCTCACGGATTTGGGAGGGGAATCACAGCCCAAAGAACCACGAAGGGTTCCCACAAATTTCCCCCATCAAATCCCCAAGAGAAAAGACCCGAAAACACCCCAAAGAAATCATGAAGAGAGGGCTCCGAAAATCACCACCAAGAACAACCGGGGAAAACACATCCAAACCTTGAGGAACCACGCCGAATCATCTATACATGAAACAAAGGTTCGTACAAGGTCTAGCAAGCCGCCCGATCATCCATCCCTCTCTACAAGATCTCTCCGTGAAGCTCTCTTGCTAGTCCTAAGGAAAACCTAGAGAAAATAGGTGGAAAATAGGAAAACTAAAGAGCTAGGGTTCCAAGAGTTGGCTGCCATCCTCTCACCACTTGGGTTATATAGGCGGCAACCGAATGTCTAAAATGCCCTTCTCTACTAACTAGGGATACAAGCCCCTCAAGGGCGGATTTGGAATTCTTGATGTCTTCACCATCGGACGGATGCCCGGCGACCGCACCTCGCGTAGCCTCGACGCAAGCCATGCGATCCCGACGCGTGTCCTCCGCTTCGAAGATTCGGATCGCGTCGTCGCACACCGGTCGGCCCGGTGCTCCTCACCGGCCGGACCGGTCCCCACCGGCCGAGCCCGGTCCGTGCCGCCGCACCTCCGTCTTCGGTTCTCCGGTCTTGGCTTTGTGGATCAACCAAGGAACCCGGTGGTTTCTCGGTGAACCACCGGAAACCCCGCGAACTCGGTGTAGCCTCCGCCAATCTCCACTCATGACTTGGCTCCCACGTAGTCCCGGCTCGACCTTGGTTTTGAGGCTCAACCAAGAAACCGTCCATGACTCCATCTTGCTGTTCATGCCACCATGCGGCCCGCACTTGACCCCGCTGGCCACCGGGTCCCTCGAACAAAGCCTACTTGTCTTCTCCACACCTGGAGGCCTCACCGGCGACGACCTTTCGCGCTTGTTCTTCACCTGCACCAACACGAGTCAAGCCGCAACCTGCACCTGCAATACTTAGCCAAGAATCAGTCCACACAACGTTGTCAATCACTCATCACACAAGGAAGCGACCATCCACCGGTCCTCGAACCACACTTGGTCCTCAGACAGAGAGGCCATGCGAGCTATTCCATATGGACTTGGTTGGTCCAGCTCGTGTGTGCTCGGCGGGTGGGAAATGGTATGTCCTTGTGATTGTGGATGACTATTCTCGCTACGCTTGGGTCTTCTTTTTGGCTGACAAGGGGGAGACGTTTGGTTTTGTGAGAGATCTGATCTTGAGGTTAAAGAACGAGAGACATGGAGATGCCGTTCGAGCTATTCGTAGCGGCAATGGCAGTGAATTTAAAAACTCTCGTTTTGAAAACTTTTGTCGTGATTTGGGTCTCGAACATCAATTTTCTTCTCCCTATGTGGCTTGTCAGAATGGTGTGGTTGAAAGGAAAAATTGTTCCCTTTGTGAGATGGCTCGGACGATGCTTGATGAGCATAGGACTCCGAGGAGATATTGGGCAGAAGTAGTGAATACCGCTTGCCATGTTGGGAACCGGATTTTTCTGAGGGCCTTCTTGAACAAGACGTTCTATGAGCTTATACACGGTCGAACACCTAGAGTGAACCATTTCAGGGCTTTTGAATGTCGGTGCTTCATTCTCAAGAAGGGTAGTGAGGACCAGGAGCGTCCCAGTGGTCGGTGGATGACCGCTCCTCAGTGATGAGTGATTGACAACGGGTGTTGGACTGACTCTTGGCTTAGTGCGCAGGTGTAGGCTGCGGCCTAGTTCGTGTTGTTGCAGGTGAAGAACGGGCGCGAAAGGTCTTCAGCCTTGAGGGGCCTCCGGGAGATGGAGAGACAAGTAGGCTCGGTTCGAGGGACCGGTGGACGGCGGGGACCGGGTGCGGGTCACATGGTGGCGACACAAGCAAGACGAAGTCATGGACAAGCGAGCCGGTGCACGGTGGCGGTCAAGTCAAGTGGTTTGGCGGGAGGGCGGACCGAGCACGCGGGGTTTGGTGGTTTGCCCACAAAACCATCGGCGGACGGTTTCTTGGTTTGGGCCTCAAAACCAAGTCCGAGGGCCCAACACGACGGAGACGGGATCCGGGCGTGTCGGGAAGCTTCGAGGCGGAGGACACGCGCGGGGGGATCGCATGGCTTGCGTCGGGAGGACGCGGGGTGCGGCAAAGGCGTGGCCGTCCGATGGCAAGACCCACAAACATTACCTAAATGCCCCTGCGTGGGTTGTATCGCCAGTAGTTAAGTTAGGGGTAGTCGAGTCATTTACCACTCCGGCGGGACCCGATATATAAGTCATGAGGGTGTGTGGATGGCTCTCTCTCTCCGTGACTTAGGGTTTCATTTCCTCCCTCCTATTTCTCATTTTCGTAGCTATTTTCCTTCCATTTTCTCTAGGCTAGCATGAGAGGTTCATGAGAGATTTGTTGAGAGGGATGGATGCTAGGGCGGCATGCTAGACCTTGTGAATCTTTCCTGGTTTGTATAGATGATTCGGGGTTGTGTTTTCGTGGTCTTTTTGTGCTTGTTTTCGTGCCTTTGTTCCCGGTGTGATTCCGCGGATTTGAGTGGGTTTCTCCCCGGATTTCTTTGAGGGAAACATGGATAGATGTCTCGTGCATCTTTGTGTTTGATCTTGTGCCCTCAAACGCCGGGAAACCACTTCGATTCGTGAGTTTTCGTTCGGTGCTCTAGTTGTTGGTGGTGCTCAAAAGATTCGCGATTCCCGGTGATTTAGGGAGTTAGGCGGCAAGATTTTTGGGCTATAGCATCCTTCGGTGACACTTTTCAAGTCCCCAAACCCTTGTCTCCATAGCTTCAACCCTTTGGGAAATCCGATGATGATTTGGGGGAGTTGACTTTCGGGGTTGGGCGTTTTCTGCTCTGTCCGCACCTGGCGGACAGTCCGCGAGGTGCTGGCGGACGGTCCGCGCAGCTAGGGTTCGTCCCGTGTTCTTCGTGTTCTTGCTCGTCTTTCGTTTCGATCCGTCGCGTTTTTGGTTTTCGGTTGGACGGAGTTTCGGACGGTCCGCGGTGTTGGGCGGACGGTCCGCGGGTGCCCTGGCGGATACCGCGTGCTCCCCGCGGACGGTCCGTGGTTCGCGGTGTGCCACCGGTGGTTCCGTTGGCTTTAATGGACGGTCCGCGGCTCGGGCCGGCGGTCCGCGCCTTGGGTGTGGACGGGTCCGCGGTACCGGCCGGCCGGACGGTCCGCGCGGCCCATCGCGGACGGTCCGCCCGTCCGGCCGGGACGGTCCGCCACGAGTCGCGCGCTTTGCTTCTTGGTTCGATTCCTCCCTTCCTTCTTTCGTGCTTCCGCGTGTGCTTCAAGGAATCGTTCCTAAGGCTAGAGGTTGATCCATAACCTCGTGGTCTTGGCGATTGGTGTGTGATTCGATCCATCGCTTGTGTGTTACCGGGATTTGACTAGGGCATAGGCCGGGTTCTTTGGAAAGAATTTTTACCGGCTCTTATTCACTCGCCCCCTCTCTAGTCGCCATCTGATCCTTCGATTGGTATCAGAGCTTGGTGCCGGATTCTTTGCGACTTTGACAAGTCTCGAATCCTAAGATGGCGTACGTTGAGCGGGGCGGTCCGCCGCACTTCGATGGCAAGGGTTACCACAAGTGGGCGGCCCGAATGATGATCTTTCTTCGTGGGAAGCTGTTGGATTTCATTGTGCTTGACAAGACCTATGCTATTCCGGTCAACATCCATACTCTTATGGTGACCGATGCCGGTGCTAAGGCCAAGTATGAGGCTAATGCAAAAGTCGTTGATCACTTGGTCCGGAGCTTGTGTGATCCTGAGTTTGAGCGTGTTCGCCATTTGAATCTTGCTTGGCAAATTTGGGAAAAGTTGTTGGTTGCTCACGGTGGTGATAACCATGTGAAGGATCACCTCTTTGTCTCTTACCGGATGCAATATGAGAATTTCACTCCACTTCCCGGTGAGGACATTGATGCGATGTTTCAGAGGTTCACCGCCATCGTGAACAACATGAAAGCTAATGTTGAGGATTTTCCTTACACCGAGCATGATCAGGCTTTGAAGCTCTTGCATGTCTTGGACCCAAATGTTTGGGGTGCTAAGGTTGAGGCCATCAAGGAGTCTGGGCATTATTTGACTATTGAGTTGGATGACCTCTTTTCTAAGCTCAAGTCGGCCGAGGTTGACAGGAAGTTGCAATCCAAGCATGAGGGCTCGACTGACCATAGTCTTGCTCTTGTGGGCGGATCAAAGGGCAAATCTAACCCTTCCTGTCGACAGTTTTCCTTGTCTTCTCTTATGTCCATTCCAGATTAGGAGTTTGATGTGCTGGGCGAGGAGGAGCTAGCCTTGCTCTCAAGGAGGTTTGATCGACTACACGAGAGTCGGAGGAATGCAAGGCGGAGCTCAGGGACGTGCTACAAGTGTGACAAGCGAGGCCACTTCATCGCCGAGTGCCTGGAAGCGGAGGAGAACAAGTACAAGGTGAACGAGTACAAGGCGCACCCGAGGCGTGAAGACAAGTACTCCTCCAAGGGCAAGCACTTCAACAAGTCCAAGAGCAAGGACAAGGACAAGCGGCGACCGAGCAAGAGCGACTACAGGAAGAACAAGGAAAGAGCGATGGTGGCTGGAGCAAGCGACGTCGACTCAAGCTCAAGCGACGAGCAGTCAAGCTCAAGCAGCAAGAAGAGCGAGAAGGAAGACAGCGACTCCGACTCAAAGGACGAGGTAAATCGTGATCCCGACTCTTTGCTTGCTGAGATTGCTAGGTTGAATGGCTTGATTGACAGCCGTGATAGTGTGCTAAGAGATGCCAAAAAGATGAGGAAAGATCATAGGGCTCAACTTGAGAATGCTAGTGAGAAAGTAGGAGATCTAGAGTCGAAATTGCTTGAATTGAAACTTGAGAATGACTCTTTGAAACTTGCTCCTACTACTCCTGATGATGTTGAGTGTCTTGAGTGTGATGCATGGTTGAATGAGATCAAGTTGCTTAATGAGAAGAATGCCTCCACTTTGGCTAAACTAGATGCTCTTAGGACTGAATATGATTAGCTTAAGGCTAGACCCACTTTGCTTGGTGCTTGTAAATCATGTCCTACTATGCATGCTAAGCTTGTTGATGCTCGTTCTACCATTAGTTCTTTGGAAGCATCTTTGAAATCTCCTGTTGTCAATGCATGCACTAGCTGTGATGAGGTTACTTTGCGCAATCTTGAACTTACTTCCCGTTTGGATGTCATCTATGAGGAGAATGACTATTTGAGGAAGGTGATGGGTTGGTTGTCTGGGCAAGAACCTCAATTGAAAATCATGATTGAGGAGTTCAAGAGAGCTGATGGTCGTGGTTTGGGGTTTGAGAAGTTGGGTGAGAAAGTGGGAGAGAACAGTGGGGAGAGTGTGTATGAGAAGTGTCTTGAGTCTAACCCCGAGTTTGAGGTGATCGGAGACATCCAAGTCCCACTTCCAAAAGCACCTAAGAACTCTTTCACACCAAAGCCAAACCACCTTTGCAACAAGCTTGACGCAACCCAAGATCCACCCAAATTCCCACCTAAGACAAATGACCTCAAGAAACCTGTGCAGTTTGTGAGTGAGAAGGGTGTGAAGCCTAGTGAGAAGCTAGAGCCAAAACCAGAACCCATCCCCTTCAGGTGTGAGTATTGTAGCAAGGAGAGGCACCTTGCAGAGTTTTGCTACAAGAGGAAGAGGGATGAGAGGCTTGCTAGGGAGCAAGCAAACCAGGAGACAGTATCGCCGGCCTCATGGTATTCCCTGAGCCTAGAGTGCCACTTCCACGGGGTGTGGGAAGTGTGAGGAGTGTTGGCAGGTTCCCACAGAGAGGTGGTGGTGCGAGGTTTGAGAGGAGAGATGATGGTGTGCGTGCTGGTGAGAGGTTTGGTCGGGCTCGTGGTGGCTTTGCTGGACGTCCCCCTACTCGTCCTCAATACGGGTTTAGGGGAGATGATCGCAGCTTTGGGTTCCAGAGAAACTACGGACCACGTTTTCCCCCTCGTGGTGCTCGTACTCCTCCCATGGGACATGGGAACTTTGGTGGCAAGGGAATGATGTTTGCTAACCCTTCTTTTGAGCAGATGGCTCGACACTGGTTTAACTTTCTTTGTGCTAACCCCAGTGACGAGTCGCTAGCTCATTCTCGTTCTTGTTTCTGACTACAGGCAGGAGGCTTGGAGGACATTTGGTTGATCGACTCCGGGTGTTCTCGACACATGACCGGAGATAAGAAGTGGTTCTCCGGCCCTCACCCCGGTGAAGGAAAAGATGTACATCACATTTGGGGACAATGGACGAGGAAGGGTGCTTTCGGAGGGTGTTGTGCATGTGAGTGACAAGGTAACGTTGAAGAGAGTGGCTCTTGTGAAGTCTTTGGGTTTTAATTTCTTTGTCGGTTTCTCAGTTGCTTGATGAGGGTTTTGAGGTGCGTTTCAAGTTTGGCGAGTCTCGTTTGCTTGATTCTCGAGGTGATCTTGTCCGTATGATCATCCCCGAGGGTCGATTTTCGTGGCTGATTTCTCTCGTTCTTTGGGTCCTGCTCGCCTTGTTTGATGGCCGGTCCTTCTTCGATTTGTGGAAATGGCATAGGCGGTTGGGACACTTGAGCTTTGATTTGGTTTCCCGCTTGAGTGGTCTTGACCTTGTCCGAGGATTGCCGAGGTTGAAGCTTGAGAAGGACTTGGTTTGTGCTCCTTGTAGGCATGGCAAGATGGTAGCCACTCCCCATCCACCCCTGACCGATGTCATGACCGAGCGTCCGACAGAGCTGTTGCATATGGATCTTGTTGGGCCAGCTCGAGTTCGCTCAGTGGGTGGGAAGTGGTATGTCCTTGTTGTGGTGGACGATTACTCTCGCTATGCTTGGGTGTTTTTCTTGGAAGACAAGAGTGAGACATTTGGTTTTGTTCGAGATCTGATCATGAGGTTGAAAAATGAGAGGCATGGGAATGCTATTCGAGCTATCCGCAGTGATAATGTCTCTGAGTTCAAGAACTCTCGTTTTGATGCCTTTTGTCATGATCTAGATCTTGAACATCAGTATTCGACCCCTTATGTGCCCCCTTAAAATGGAGTCGTGGAAAGGAAAAATCGGTCTCTTTGTGAGATGGCAAGGACGATGCTCGATGAGCACAGGACTCCTAGGAGGTATTGGGCTGAGGCGGTCAATACGGCGTGTCATGTTTCCAACAGGATTTTATTGCGAGCTTTCAAGAAGAAGGCCTGTTATGAGCTTATGCATGGTCGGGCACCCAAGGTGAGTCACTTCCGAGTTTTTGGCTGCAAATGCTTAATTATTAAAAGGGGAAAACTCGACAAGTTTGAGGCTAGGTCTAGTGATGGTATTTTCTTTGGATATGCTAACCACTCTAGAGCCTGTAGGGTGCTTAACCTTGAGACTAACAAAATCATGGAGACTTGCGAGGTAACCTTCGACGAGACAATGCCATGTACCTCTCTTGGTTTTGAATGTGCAGGTGATGAAGAGATGGCCGAGGACCTCTTTGAAGAGGAGAAGGATGAAGCTGGAGATGATGATGTAGAGAACCATGCGCCTGAAGCTGAGTGTGTACCCACTACTTCCCCTACGACCACTACGGAGCGTGGACCGTCAACTTCATGGACAATGACGGTACGACAAGAGGACCAGGCGAGAGAAGCTGAAGTTGAGGGGGAGGTAGTCTCGAGGCGTGAGGCTCCCCGGCGGATTCAAGAAGTGCATCCCCTGTCGAAGATCATTGGGAACATCGACGAACGCACTACACGGTCAAGGTCCAGGAATTCCTCTCATTTTGCTCATGCTGCTTTTGTTGCCACCTTTGAGCCCAAGGACATTGGACACGCTTTATCTGATGCAAACTGGGTCAATTCTATGCATGAGGAGTTGGAAAACTTTGAGAGGAACCAGGTGTGGGAGTTAGTTGAACCACCTCCCAATTGCCATCCCATAGGAACCAAGTGGGTTTGGAAAAACAAAGAGGGAGAGAATGGGATGGTTGTGAGGAACAAGTCCAGACTTGTTGCTCAGGGGTTTAGTCAGAAGGAGGGGATCGACTATGAGGAGACCTTTGCTACTGTGGCCCGTCTTGAGGCAATTCGAATCCTTCTAGCCTTTGCCGTGGCTAAAGGGTTCAAGTTGTTTCAGATGGATGTGAAGAGTGCTTTTCTGAATGGGGTCATAGAGGAGGAGGTGTATGTGAAGCAGCCACCTAGGTTTGAGAGCGAGTTGTACCCACATAGGGTGTACGAGTTGAAAAGGGCTCGTATGGGTTGAAACGGGCGCCCGTGCTTGGTATGGGAGATTGAGAGGTTTTCTGTTGAGCAGAGGGTTTGTGATGGGTACCGTTGATAGGACTTTGTTTCTCCTCAAGCATGGAAATGACTTGTTGATTATTCAGATATACGTGGATGATATTGTCTTTGGTGGCTCGTCACATAACCTTGTTGCCAAGTTTGCAGATGAGATGAGCAGGGAGTTCGAGATGAGCATGATGGGCGAGTTACAGTATTTTCTCGAGCCGCGAGATCAAGCAAGTGAAGGATGGAACATTCGTGCACCGGACCAAGTACACGAAAGACATGCTTGCGAGGAAGTTCCAGATGCAAGATGTGAAGCCGATGTCGACTCCCATGGGGAGTACGGCCACTTTGGATGCGGATGAGGATGGAGAACCGGTGGACCGGCGGGAGTACGGGAGCATGATCGGCTCCCTCCTCTACTTGACGGCGACGAGGCCAGACATACAGTTCAGCGTGTGTCTGTGCGCTCGTTTTCAGGCTTCGCCGAGGACATCACATCGACAGGCCGTCAAGAGGATTTTCAGGTACCTACAGTCTGCCCCTGGTCTTGGCCTTTGGTATTCTTCCTCCTCGACTCTTTCCTTTCATGGTTTTTCCGATGCGGATTTTGCTGGTTGTCGAGTCGAGAGGAAGTCTACTTCTGGTACCTGTCGTTTCTTGGGTCTCCGTTGGTCTCATTGTCTTCCCGCAAGCAGTCTAGTGTAGCTCAGTCTACCACCAAGGCGGAGTATGTTGCTGCCGCGAGTTCTTTGTTCCCGGTACCGTTGTGGATTTCATACACTTTGAGAGACTTTGGTGAGGAGTGCACCCGGATCCCACTTCTTTGTGATAGTACCGGTGCCATAAGCGTAGCCAAAAACCCAGTGCTTCACTCCGGAACCAAACATATAGAAGTGAGGTATCATTTCTTGAGGGACAATGTGGAGAAAGGAACCATTGTGTTGAGCCATGTCCCTACCCAAGATCAGCTTGCAGACATTTTCACAAAGCCTCTCGACCAAGCTACATTTGTGCGCTTGCGGGGGGAACTTGGGGTTTGTTGCCCTTTCTAGTTGATTCTTGGGGGATTTCCTTTTTGTACCATATGTATCATACCATGTTTTACTTTGATGTATATACATGCTTTGCTTGATGTATAAACCATGGTATGATAGCCATCTTGTCATATATCATGTTGCATTTGTATCATATTGCATTTTAGGATGATGAGCTTCTTTCATATGCCATATATGAGTCTCTTTGGCTATTTGTGAGATATTGGTCATATGTGTGAAGAAATGGTGCTGTGAGGCTATGCTCTTGGAATATTTGAGATATATGTGTGGTGAGATAGCCCTTTTTGAAATAAATGCTAATCTTGACTAATTTTTGATGAAATATGCTCCACTCGTGTGTAGTTGTGTATCCATGTCACGAGTTTGGTCTAAATGTGCTTTTCATGCTTAGATTGTGCTTGGATGCCTTGTTCTTGCATTTGGGCCAAAGGCCGAATATCATTGTGAATGTTTAGCCTATGTTGCATTCATGGGGGAGCATAAGCTTCTTTTTGCCGCAAAGGCACTTCATGTACCATGAAATGAATTAATCTTGAAAAGAAGTGTATAATGCTTGAAAAATGCTCCATCCATCATGTCTATGATTAAAATGTCTTATCTTTCACATATGGGTGCAAAACATGTTGCATGATGTTCACCAGTGGAGAAGTCTCCTCGAAGTGGACACATGGCTCATGAGGTTTGACATGACATGCTTTGCTTTATGGGTGTTTGCCATGATCTTTTGCTGAGAATTTGATATCCTTGTATGATCTTTGAATGGTATGCATGTTTGTGACTCAAGTGTGACATGGATAGGCTTTTACATGTGAAGCAAGCCTTCTTTTTGTAAAACTGCTTAAATCTGAAAATTTTGCTTTGTCACATGCTTGTATTTTCATATATTACTTGTGGCAATGCTTTGACTATGCTATGATTCATGTGTGTGATCTTTGTCTCATTTTTAGCCTTTGACACTAGATTTGGTCTATTTGAGAAGCTCATGTAGATGTTTATATGCTTTGTTTTGCATTTCTGCATTTTCACCTTGATTCATACATTGTCAACAAGGGGGAGAAGAGGTGAGCTTAATGAAAATTCAGAAGAGGTGAGCTGAAATTTGGAAGTTTGCATCCACATGTTCAGGGGGAGCTTGCATTTGTTCAGGGGGAGCTTTATTGCTGTTTTCGATGTGGAGTTTGTGCTTTGCTTGGCTTGTGACCTTTCTTCACCTTTCTTCGGTTTTGGTCATGAGTTGAGCTTCTTTGTTTTTCTTTCTTCTTCCTTTCTTTCTTTCTCTGAATTTCATTTCGCGTTGTGTGTTGTCAATGCACTCATCAAGGGGGAGATTGAGGACCAGGAGCGTCCCAGTGGTCGGTGGATGACCGCTCCTCAGTGAAGAGTGATTGACAACGGGTGTTGGACTGACTCTTGGCTTAGTGCGCAGGTGAAGGCTGTAGCCTAGTTCGTGTTGTTGCAGGTGAAGAACGGGCGCGAAAGGTCTTCAGCCTTGAGGGGCCTCCGGGCGATGGAGAGACAAGTAGGCTCGGTTCGAGGGACCCGGTGGACGGCGGGGACCGGGTGCGGGTCACATGGTGGCGACACAAGCAAGACGAAGTCATGGACAAGCGAGCCGGTGCACGGTGGCGGTCAAGTCAAGTGGTTTGGCGGGAGGCCGGACCGAGCACGCGGGGTTTGGTGGTTTGCCCACAAAACCATCGGCGGACGGTTTCTTGGTTTGGGCCTCAAAACCAAGTCCGAGGGCCCAACACGACGGAGACGGGATCCGGGCATGTCGGGAAGCTTCGAGGCGGAGGACATGCGGCGGGATCGCATGGCTTGCGTCGGGAGGACGCGGGGTGCGGCAAAGGCGTGGCCGTCCGATGGCAAGACCCACAAACAGTACCTAAATGCCCCTGCGTGGGTTGTATCGCCAGTAGTTAAGTTAGGGGTAGTCGAGTCATTTACCACTCCGGCGGGACCCGATATATAAGCCATGAGGGTGTGTGGATGGCTCTCTCTCTCCATGACTTAGGGTTTCATTTCCTCCCTCCTATTTCTCATTTTCGTAGCTATTTTCCTTCCATTTTCTCTAGGCTAGCATGAGAGCTTCATGAGAGATTTGTTGAGAGGGATGGATGCTAGGGCGGCATGCTAGACCTTGTGAATCTTTCCTGGTTTGTATAGAAGATTCGGGGTTGTGTTTTCGTGGTCTTTTTGTGCTTGTTTTCGTGCCTTTGTTCCGGTGTGATTCCGCGGATTTGAGTGGGTTTCTCCCCGGATTTCTTTGAGGGAAACATGGATAGATGTCTCGTGCATCTTTGTGTTTGATCTTGTGCCCTCAAACGCCGGGAAACCACTTCGATTCGTGAGTTTTCGTTCGGTGCTCTAGTTGTTGGTGGTGCTCAAAGGATTCGCGATTCCCGGTGATTTAGGGAGTTAGGAGGTAAGATTTTTGGGCTATAGCATCCTTGGGTGACGCTTTTCAAGTCCCCAAACCCTTGTCTCCATAACTTCAACCGTTTGGGAAATCCGATGATGATTTGGGGGAGTTGACTTTCGGGGTCGGGCGTTTTCTGCTCTGTCCGCACCTGGTGGATAGTCCGCAAGGTGCTGGCGGATAGTCCGCAAGGTGCTGGCGGACGGTCCGCGCAGCTGGGGTTCGTTCCGTGTTCTTCGTGTTCTTGCTCGTCTTTCGTTTCGATCCGTCGCGTTTTTGGTTTTCGGTTGGACGGAGTTTCGGACGGTCCGCGGTGTTGGGCGGACGGTCCGCGGGTGCCTGGCGGACAGTCTGCGTGCTCCCCGCGGACGGTCCGTGGTTCGCGGTGTGCCACTGGTGGTTCGTTGGCTTTAACGGACGGTCCGCGGCTTGGGTGCGGACGGTCCGCGGTACCGGCCGGACGGTCCGCGCGGCCCATCGCGGACGGTCCGCCCTGTCTGGCCGGACGGTCCGCCAGAGGCTGCGCGTTTTGCTTCTTGGTTCGATTCCTCCCTTCCTTCTTTTGTGCTTCCGCGTGTGCTTCAAGGAATCGTTCCTAAGGCTAGAGGTTGATCCATAACCTCGTGGTCTTGGCGATTGGTGTGTGATTCGATCCATCGCTTGTGTGTGACCGGGATTTGACTAGGGCATAGGCCGGGTTCTTTGGAAAGAATTTTTACCGGCTCCTATTCACTCCCCCCCTCTCTAGTCGCCATCTGATCCTTCAGGTAGGCTAGATAAATTTGAGTCGAGGTCTTCCGATGGGATTTTCTTGGGTTATGCTAGTCATTCTATAGCATTTCGTGTGCTCAACCTTGATACTAACCTAGTCATGGAGACTTGCGAGGTGACCTTCGACGAGACACAACCATGCAATTCGTCTGTCTCTGAGTGTGCAGGTGATGATGAAGTTGGCAAGAAGATCTTTGAGGACGAGGAGGATGATGCTGGAGAGGATGATGGTGATGATCCAACCAGGCGTGTACCCTCTACTTCTACTACGATGACTACGGTGCAGGATGGTCCATCCCCTACACCGCCTATGATTCAACAAGATCAAGTGGAAGCAGCTGCTGAGGGGGAGGTTGCCTCAAGGCGAGAGGTACCGAGGCGAGTTCAAGATTATCATCCACCCACGGTAATCATCGGCGACATCAATGAGCGTACGACACGGTCAAGGTCCAGAAATGTTTCTCACTTTGCTCATTCATCTTTTGTTGCTACCTTTGAGCCGAAAGACATTGGACACGCTCTATCTGATCCTAATTGGGTGAATGCCATGCATGAGGAGTTAGAGAATTTTGAGAGAAACCAAGTGTGGGAATTAGTGGAGCCACCACCAAATTGCAAACCTATTGGGATAAAGTGGGTGTGGAAAAACAAAAAGGGAGAAAATGGTGAGGTGGTGAGGAATAAGTCGAGGTTGGTTGCTCAGGGCTATAGTCAGAAGGAGGGGATAGACAATGAGGAGACATTTGCTCCTGTAGCCTGTTTGGAAGCAATTAGGATCCTTCTAGCCTTTTCTGTGGCTAAAAGGGTTCAAATTGTACCAAATGGATGTGAAGAGTGCCTTCTTGAATGGGTTCTTAGAGGAGGAAGTCTATGTGAAGCAACCACCCAGCTTTGAGAGTGCTGAGTTTCCCCGCAAGGTGTATAGGTTGAGAAAGGTGTTGTATGGGCTGAAACAAGCTCCCCATGCTTGGTATGGTCGTTTGAGGGGGTTCTTGTTCAGCAAGGGGTTTGAGATGGGCAAGGTAGATAAGACTCTTTTTCTCCACAGGCAGGGTGATGATATCCTAATTGTTCAGGTATACGTGGATGATATTGTCTTTGGAGGCTCGTCTCACTCTTTGATTGCAAGGTTTGCAGAGGATATGAGCAAAGAATTCGAGATGTCTATGATGGGAGAATTGCAGTTCTTTCTCGGGCTTCAGATCAAGCAGGAGAAGGAGGGAACCTTTGTACATCAAGCCAAGTACACGAAGGACATCCGCAAGAAGTTCAAGATGGACGATTCGAAGCCCCTGTCGACACCAATGAGTACGATTACAGCGCTTGACGCGGACGAGGACAGAGAGCCCGTGCACCAGAAGGAGTACCAGAGCATGATCGGCACCCTCTTGTACTTGACAGCGACGAGGTCGGACATCCAGTTTTCTGTGTGTCTATGCGCTCGTTTTTAGGCGTCGCCGAGGACTTCACATCGGCAGGCCGTCAAGCAGATCTTCAGGTATCTTCGATACACTCCTGAGCTAAGTCTTTGGTACTTGGCGTCCTCTTCTCTTTCGCTTCTTGGTTTTTCCAATGCCGATTTTGCGGGGTGTCGAGTCGATAGGAAGTCGACTTCGGGGATTTGTCAGTTTTTGGGTTCCTCGCTTGTTTCTTGGTCTTCTCGCAAACATTCTAGTGTAGCTCAGTCTACCACAGAAGCTGAGTATGTTGCTGCCGCTAGTTGTTGCTCCCAGCTGCTTTGGATCACATACACACTGAGTGATTTGGTGAGGAGTGTTCCCATGTACCTCTCATGTGTCACAGCACGAGTGCCATTAGTGTTGACAAAAATCCAGTGCTTCACTCTAGAACCAAATACATAGAAGTGAGGTACCACTTTCTTAGAGATAATGTTGAGAAGGGAAACATAGACCTCATCCATGTACCTACAGAAAAGCAGCTTGCCGATATCCTAACCAAGCCTTTGGACCAAGCTACATTTGCTCGTTTGCGAGGAGAGCTTGGAGTTGTTTTTCCTTTTTGAGCATCGGTTGGGAGGGTTGATGTACATATGCATGTTGCATTTCCATATATGTATCATATCATGGTTGCATCTTTGTATCATAGACTGCATTTGTATCATATGCATTGGAGATGTGCTTCTCTTATATGCTTTGCTCACCATGATATGCTAGAGATGAGGTTATGACCTTGCTTGTGATGCTCATGAGATATATAGCTATGCTCTTGGTAGCTTTGGGATATATGTGCTTGTGGATGGCTTTATTTTGTAAAAATGCTATATAATCCTCTTTTGTGAGTAGAATGCCTCTCATGTTCATTTTGGGTGCGTATGGCTATATCTTGCTAAATTTGTGCTTGGAACCATGTTCTGTTCATTTGGGATCAAAGATCCATTTATCATCATGAATGTTTAGCCTACATGCTACCTTGTGGAGAAGCCTAAGCTTCTTTTTGCCGCAAAGGCACTTCATGTACCATGTCTAACTTGTAAATCATGAAAATGGTATGTGAGATACCTATGCTTGAAAAATTTGCTTCCATGTCCTAAATGTTTTAAATTCCTTATTTTGGGTGCTAAACCGTTGCATGATGTTCACTAATGAGAAGTTTGATATCTAGAAGTGGACACATGGCTTGGTGGCTTTGACATGGCATGAGATAGCTTCTAGGTGTTCATGATGACCGTGTGATGAGAATTTGTGACCTTGCATGATGTTTGTGAGTTATATGTTGTATGTGCTCTTTTTGATCATGACTAGGTCCTATGCTCATGAGAGGGAAATTTTTATGAAAATTACTTCATTTTTATCATGGCTATGTCACTTGCTTATATGTCCCTATGTATCTTGTTGGCGATGCTTGTGCTCAAATTGTGGCTATCTTGCTTGTCTATGTCTCAATTTTAGCATGTTGTAGTGCTCTTTCTATATTTGAGAAGCACATGCTTGTATTTTTAGACTTGATTCATGCATTACCAACAAGGGGGAGAAAAGTACCCAATTCATGTTTCCAGGGTGGTGTGCATCGAGGAAAGAAAATTTGAGAGAAATGCATTTGTTCAGGGGGAGCTTGCATTCATGCATTTGGGAGCTCTTTTTTGCCTGAATTTTAGTTGTGCTTTTTTGCTGATGGTGTCGAGCCCTTTTGCCTCACCTTGAGGAGTCGACAATTTTGGAGCATTTTATCTCGGTCGTGTTGAGTCATTGCCCCTGCCTTAGGGGACCGAGATCTTGCTCACTCAAGTGATCTTTTCTCGGCTTTTGTTTGGCTTTTGATCACTTGCTGGAGTTTTTCTTTCGTTTCTTTTTTTTCTTTGAATTGGTTACTTGTGTGTGTTGTCAACGCACTGATCAAGGGGAAGATTGAGGACCGGAGCTTCCGATGTCACACCCGATTTTCCAAAGAAAACCAAGTGCAAACCTATATGCATGCCAGGATCATTTTTCATGCATATAGTGACATATAAGTGAATACAGAAATAGTATCACGTAAGAAAAAGAGAGATTATCAGAAATTTACGCTTAATCTTGGAAACGAAGGCTCCGAACATCAGAGGCAGCCGACTGGGGGTTGCGTACGCCTAGCACCAGCAACATCTTCATAGCAGCTTCCTCCTTCCGAGCAACATTGTTTATAGCAAGGGTGAGCACTTGTCGTACTCAGCAAGTGTGGGGAAATACATGAATGCAAAGGCTTTATAGTGGACTAGGCTATAGGCATTTAAGCAGTTTTAGTTGGTAAAGTTTTATTAGCACATGATTACTAATAAAGTATAAGTATATACCAACCCACATTAAGCATAATGGTAAGATACACCATAAGAATATGGCAAGAATAACCAGAGAGCAAGATTTAAGTCCATCTTCAAGTTCAGTTATCATGTGAGGGTCCAGGCCGCTCTCGATCGTGAGCACGGCTAATCGATTAGTTTTACACTCCGCAGAGGTTGTACATCTTTACCCACAAGTCGCGTAAAAGTTCTAGGAACTTTAAACCCAACCATGCGATGCCGGCCAAGCATCATACCACACTACCGTGGTGTGATTGCATAGGGATGCTACGAGGCCTTTACAAAGAGTCCTCCCGTGCGTATTAGTCCATAGTAGTATGTCATAGAGGCTATCTTTCGTACCACACTTCTATTACGGACGGTCAGCCATAGAGTACTTCCGTTCCAACACCACTCCGGAATAGAACAGCCATAAAAGCGTTCCTCTGTCCCTAACCTACTATGCTAGTAATAACCACACAAAGACTTCCCTAATTACTCGGCCAAGACCAGAGCCATATAGTTCTTGTGGTTGCACTGTTGTCCTGGGTGGTCGCTCCATGTTCCGATTGAACATATGGTCTTGTATTAAACATCCAAAGATATAACATAAAGGTATAGCATAATTCATCATTATTATTCATTAAAACCGCCATAACCAGGGTATAGCAACTAAGCATAGCTACCCAACATAAAAGTAAACCCAGGTCAACAAGGAATGATCATAAAGACTAGGTAATCCTTAATAGGAACCCATCAAAATTAATGCAAGCAATGCAATGAGTAATTAAATATAATTCTTAGTGAAGGACCGAAACGGCGAACTAGAGAGGGGGGAGTGAATGGGAGTCGATAAAAATTCTTCTCGAAGGAGATGGAAACTCCAACAAGATGAACACAGCTTCCAACACAAGTCTCCGACTCACTACCCAAATTGGTCAAGTCCACGTGGCCACAGGAGTGCTACTGAACCTAGGAACCAACTTCCAACCTCACAGACCCGAGAACGCAGCGGAACACCAAACCTTGAGTCCACTGGCCAACACCGGTCAGACCGGTGAGCACCACCGGTCAGACCGGTCCCTGCTGGTGAAACTTGGTGACTTCCACAAAGTGGCTCCACACCGGTAAGGCTAGTGAGACACACCAGTAGACCGGTCACAGCCAGAAAGCACCAAAACACCAAATAGGCCTACCGACCTCCAAACCGACCCAAACTCGAAACAGCCCCAACACAGACAACACCAAACACACCCAGACGTTCACCCGAGCAAAAAACCCACCAAGGGTTGCACTGGTGAGACCGGCCAAGAGCACCGGTCAGACCGGTGTAGCCTGGGTAGCTCCGGATGAACAACACGAGCGGGTCAACTCCTCCAAATCCAAGCCTTGATCTCCCGAATCGCTCCAGAGGCTTGAACAAGACTTTGGGGATAATAGGAACACCTCATGAGGAGTCCATAGCCAAGTTCAATCCCACCAAAACTTATCCAAACAAGAGGAATCAAAGAAATCCCGCCAAGAACACCTCTAACGCTAGAACTCGGAAAACCCCAAAATCGAGCCCCTTTACTCATGGATTTGGGAGGGGAATCACAGCCCAAAGAACCACGAAGGGTTCCCACAAATTTCCCCCATCAAATCCCAAAGAGCAAGGTCCCGAAAACAACCCAAAAAAATCACCAAGAGAGGGCTCCGAAAATCACCACCAAGAACAACCGGGAACAACATATCCAAACCTTGAGGAACCACGCCGAATCATCTATACATGCCACAAAGGTTCATACAAGGTCTATCTTGCCGCCCGATCATCCAACCCTCTCAACAAGATCTCACCATGAAGCTATCAAGCTAGTCCTATGGAAATCCTAAGGAAAATAGGAAGGCAAAATAGGAAAGCAACTGAACTAGGGTTCCAAGAGATGGCTGCCATCCTCTCACCTCATGGGTTATATGGAGGCAACCGAAAGTCTAAAATACCCTTACTTAATAACTAGGGATACAAGCCCCTCAAGGGCGGTTTTGGAAGTCTTTAGGTTTTCTCCATCGGACGGATGCCCGGCGACCGCACCCTACTTAGCCTCAACGCAAGCCATGCGATCCGATGCGTGTCCTCCGATTCAAAGATTCTGGACTGCGTCGTCGCACATCGGTCAGCCGGTGCTCCTCACCAGTCAGACCGCTACCCACCGGTCAGACCGGTCGGACCCACCGGTCTAGCACTACTGCAGCACTGTCTTCGGTTCTTCGGTCTTGGCTTTGTGGATCAACCAAGGAACCCAGTGGTTTTCTGGTGAACCACTGGAAACCCCGCGAACTCGGTGTAGCCTCCGCCAATCTCCACTCATGACTCGGCTCCCATGTAGTCCCAGCACGACCTTGGTTTTGAGGCTCTACCAAGAAATCGACCATGACTTCATCTTGCTGTTCATGCCACCATGCGGCCCGCACTTGACCCCGCTGGCCACCGGGTCCCACGAACTAAGCCTACTTGTCTTCTCCACACCTGGAGGCCTCATCGGTGATGACCTTTCGCGCTTGTTCTTCACCTGCACCAACACCAGTCAAGCCACAACCTGCACCTGCAATACTTAGCTAAGAATCAGTCCACACAACATTGTCAATCACTCATCACACAAGGAAGCGACCATCCACCGGTCCTCGAACCACACATGGTCCTCACTTAGGACAAAAGATCAAGGACACACTTGCCTTTAACCAAAGAGTAGTGGCTCAAAATCTTCAACTTCAAGCTCTTCCAAGCTCCTCGAACGACATTCACTCTAAACATATCAATCATCGGACACAAGCATACAAAGCAGACAAACAAACTAAGAACAATACACCACTCGAAAGACAAACTTTAAAAGAACGCACTAAATGATAGGATCGATTAGATGGGTCACTAAAGAGATGGTTGCGGAAGATTGAGCAAGAACCGGAAAAATCACACTGAGATAGAGCTCGATTCTATTGGTTACGTAAGCGCAAGGAATGCTGAAAATAGAACTAAGCTCGAAACTATCGTGAGATCATTATCAAACAACAAGAGACTACGCTTGACATATTTTAATTAAGAAATCATGTGAAAGAATATTTCAGAGAAATACTCTATGTTACCATTAAACAAGTTACATTTAATTAAAGAAATCGCGATAAACCTAATCATGTTTTAATTATAACATTCAAGTGGAAGTTATGTCAAATTAACAATTACTTTTAAAAAATAAAGCAACTATAAGATTTCTAGACAAGTAACTTTATGTCACGTGTTCAACTAAACATATTTAATATTGAAAAGGCATTTATGTTGTCATTAGGCATATTAACTTTATTATGGAAACCGATGTTTAACTCTAACATCTTTTATTTAAAGAAAGCTAGTCATAAATAGGAATTAACCAAATTAGATCTTAGCTTATGAAAACTGGGATAGAACCTAGTCACTTTTATTGTAAAGTAATGGAATAAATATTAGTCAAGATTAACATGCAACTTTAGTGTTAAAACAAGTAATAGGTGATACAAATGCTAACGTACAGGTTACGGTGAAACGAACTAGACGGGTAGCAACGAACTAACAACGCACAAGAAAACCTTAAGGTGGGTTTAGGAAAACTAGTCTACGAAGAGAACTAGACCGAAAGGCAACAACTGAGAAAAAGGTAAGCTAAACTAGTTGGTAAAGGAACCAATAACAAGATTAACTCTAAAGAAAGGTATAGCTACGAAAGATTGGGCATAAGAACATAGCTGATTTATAAAAAGACAACCTAACAGAGATGGGACAAACATCAACTAGCTAGATGCTGATAAACAAGATTCTAAGATAAACATGAAACAAGAGTGATAAGATTACTTGATAGGCAAATGAGCAGTGCAAACTACTCACACAGATAAAGCTACTAAGCTAAGCAGAAACTCTAAGGCTTGATTAGATGCACGCGGTTTAGCTTGGGCTAACACTAGAAAGGTTTAGAGCTTCTGATATACTTGATCAAAAGAGATACTAAGATAAAGCTGACACCGAACATCTAACGAATTATTTGCATTTATGATAGAACAAGATTATGAGCTAGGTTCATTTTAATTAGCAAAACAAATATAAAGGATACTTGCTGTACCACCAGTAAAGAATCACCATAAGCTTCCACATGTTTTACTCCCATGTCATGTAATATTTGCAACCCAAACAAGAGAGCTTCATACTCAATTTGATTACAAGTACATTTATGATCCAACCGGCTAAGGGCTTCAAAAACAGCTCCACTGGGTGATATAATAATAATTCTAACACCACAACCACTTCTACAAGCCGATCCATCAAAATGTAATTTCCATGGAGTAAATGTTACATAACCGACATCTATATCAAATTGTTTATCAATCTTATGTTGAACAATAAAGTCGGCTACTATTTGACCCTTCATTGATCCAATAGGTTCACAACGCAAATCATATTCAACAAGAGCATAAGCCCACTTGCTGACTCTACCACTAAGAATAGGTTTTTGCAACATGTATTTAATTATGTTGGTTTGACATGCAACATAACAAGTACTAGACAACAAATAATGCCTTAACTTAGTACAAGCATAATATAAGGATAAACAAAGCTTTTCAATAAAAGTGTACCTCGTTTCGGCGTCTAGCAATCTTCTACTCTCATAGGCAACAACATACTCCTTGCCATCGGTCTCTTGAGTCAAAACAACCCCAATTACACTTGGCTCTGCCGCAATATATAGTCGGAAAGGAACACCACTCTTAGGTGCTTGAAGAACAGGCGACGAAGTCAAATAACTCTTAATCTCATCAAAAGCTTCTTGCTGTTTTGCCCCCAAGTGAATTCAGCTCCACTATTCAACCAAAGTAAAGCAGTAAAAGCATCAACCTTCCCAGACAAGTTGCAAATGAATCGCCTCAAGTAATTAACCTTGCCCAAAAATCTCTGTAACTCTTTTTTAGAAGTAGGAGCTTGAACCTTCTTAATCGACTCAATCTTTTTAGGATCAATCTCCACACCTTTCTCATGCACAATGAAACCCAAAAACTTGCCAGCCGACACTCCAAAAGCACATTTGAGTGGATTCATCTTTAGACCATACCGACACATTTTTTCAAATGCATGCCTTAAATCGGCTAAATGAGAATTTAGACTAGCCGATTTAACAACAATGTCATCGATATAGACTTCTATAATAATACCAAGCAGGTCATGAAAAATCAAATTCATAGCTCTTTGATAAGTAGCACCAGCATTTTTCAAACCAAAAGTCATGACTACCCACTCAAACAAACCTACAAATCATGGACATATGAAAGCCGTTTTGGAAACATCCTCTTCGGCCATAAATATCTGATTGTAACTAGCATTACCATAAAGAAAGCTAAGTACTCTATGTCCAGATGCAGAATTAACAAGAAAGTCGGCTATAGGCATAGGATATTCATCTGTAGGAGTTGCTTTATTAAGATCTCTAAAATCAATGCAAACACGAAGTTTCTTTGTTCCTTTATTCTCAACAAGCACTATATTAGTAATCCAATCAGCATATCGACAAGGCCTAATAAACTTAGCATCAAGCAACCGATTGATTTCTTCTTTCACTTGGTCAAAAATATCAAGATTAAAATTTCTATGACGTTGTTTATACGGCTTGAAACCAAGTTTAATAGGCAATTTATGTTCTACCAAGTCACGACTTAAACTAGGCATCTCATTGTAATTCCAAGCAAAGCAATCAACATACTCTTTTAAAATCTTTATTAACTCAAGCTTAAACATAGGATCAAGATTCTTGTTTACAAATGTCGGCCTAGGTATAGTGCCATCACCAATATTTACCTCCTCAAGAGGATCAGCTGACGTAAACCCTTGTCCCAGCTTGCCCAAATCATCAAGATCCTCAATGGCTTCACATGTATCGGTCTGATGCGCCCGATAATGATCAATTCTCTGCTGGAACCACTCTTTTGTTGAACTCATTGGGTCACATGAAGTGATTTAGCCAATTATCAAACGACTTTATGACAACAGGAATGAAACCATTGTTGGAACAACTTATAAACTCATAATCAGATAAGTCCAAACCAGATAGACACTTTACATCATCATGTATACCTATAGAATGACTATCGGCTACAGCTACGCAAGCAGAATTATCACCATGTACTACTTCTACTTCATCATCTACCCATTGTATCAACATTTGGTGCAAACTAGAAGTAACACATTTATTTGCATGAATCCAATCACGACCAAGGATAAGAGTGAAGTTACCTTTTGTCTCAGCAACGAAGAAGGCCGTAGCAAGCGTCTTGCTTCCAATAGTGAGCTCCATGGAGATCACGCCTTTAGCTCCCATCGGCTCACCTCCTCCGACCCCGCTGACGGTCATGTTGGTCCTGATCAATTCCTCATTTGAACCTCCGAGCTTCTTTAATAGAGAATATGGCATCAAGTTGACAATCGCACCTCCATCCACTAGCATCCGAGAAATAGGCCTCCCATTGATATGACCCTTCATATACAAAGCCTTCAGATGATTATCAGTGTCCTTGGGCTTCTGAAATATAGCATCCATGGGACCAAAGTCAAGGTGAGCTAAGTCTTCCTCTGTAGGCACTGAACTATCAACAAACAAATGAACCACATTGATCTCACAGTTCATCCACTCTGGAGAAGAATTGTAGTCCACCAGCTGCTTGTCGTCCTTTGGAGTATGGACGGACGAAACCTTGTAATCACAAACCATGGGGATCGAAGAAACGAAACCGGGCGGTGTTTCTGGAGATCCTGGTCTGACCGCCTGGTCACCTGGTTTAACCGCCCCTGGCGATTGAACTGCAACCTCCGGCGGTGTAACCGCCTCTGGCTGAGTAGCTATTTTAACTCTCCATTCTTTCCCCTGTGGCACCATGGGTCTGTAGCTGTTGAAATCTTCGTCCCTCTTCTTCTCTATCTCCTTCTCCCTTTTTTCACGTAACCTCAGCTAATGAAGCTTCCGTTTTTTAGTATGATTCAAACAAAGAGGGCACCATCTAGGCAAAAAACACTCCGGACGAGACTTGCTTCTGCTGGCCTCATGGTCATTAGCAATAGATCCCTTTTGAGTTGGTGTCACAACCTAATTGTTTGGCACAACCGGTCTTTTGACACTTTCCTCAACGGGAACATTCATTGTCCCAATCTGAATAATATCAAGGCCAGTAGTCCTCTCTGGGTCAATGTCCATCTTCTAAACTTCCTCCTCTCTGATCTTGGGCTTGTACACCTTTTTCGGAGGAAATCTTTCTCTTCTGGGAAGGGCAGTCTGACCACTTGTAGGTGGCGGTCTAACCGAGTCAGCCAGATGACCCTGCCCGGTTTATCGTGGAGCCCAGCGATCCTATGTATGTCACGAGATTCGATCCAGTGCTGATCTCCTTGGTCCTCCCCATCCAGGATGGAAAGATTACTGATACCGCACCCACATTACTCCATTATCATCATAAATAGGGCAAAGTGGAGGAGCCCAATCTAGAGTAAAGTCTTGCCGCTGAGATGATTCACCTATGAACCTGATGGCTGCTCTGGGAGAAAATGCTGGTATCTCTTGATGTGGAGGTGATCTCATCCTTTTTTTACCGGCCAATCACTTGTAACAGCCTTTTGTTTAGAATATTTGTCAAACATCATATCAAACGTAACCTTTGCCTTTGGAACACTCCCCTGATTCTTTGCCACGTTAAGCTTCCAGTTTCCTATCCCAGGCCGCTTCGGAACAAGCATCTTTGGGTGACCATGTGCAAGGGCGGTTTGACCGCCCTGTACCCCCGATCTAACCGCTCTGTCCAGGATAGGCTCGGTTATGTGTTGACTAGACGGCACGGACGATCCTTGCCCCCCATGTCCAGAAGCTTTGACAGTAATCTTGAAAGTCTCTTTGCCATCAGGGGTTTTTTCATATGCCACTTGTCTTGTCAACTCTTTTCCCCTCAAATTGGGCATGGATTCCCCGACCATCACGTTCTTGCCTTTAGTAGCTTCGGCTTGATGCGGCCGAACCAAAACCTTAGGCTGCTGCAACTCCACAGTGTTGATGGGAAAAGGTTGCTTATAAACTTGCATCTCATGAAGCATCAAACGACCTTCATTAATGGCCGATTGAATCTGACGACGAAACACATTGCTATCGTTAGTGCCATGAGAATAAGAATTATGAAACTTACAATATGCACGTCATTTAATTTAACCAAGTGGAGGCATAGTATGAGAAATTTTAATATTTCCAAGTTTAAGTAATTCATCAAAGATACGATCACATTTAGAAACATCAAAAATAAATTTCAATTCTTCTTGCCGACCCTTAGTAGCCGGCTTAAGAGATGCACGAGAACTAGCTTTAGACTTTGAAGGCCATACAAATTCAGCAACATACACTTCATTCTCGTCGTCTGAACTATCAGAATCATATTCAAGAACATGCACATTAGACCAACGAGGTTTAGAGTGTTCTTTTTCTTTATTCAATTTCAATTCTTCTGCCATACCTCTAACAAGCACATTAGCAAGTGTATGAAATTCTACACCTTCTAATCTATCTCTAATAGCAGGTCTTAAGCCTCTAGCAGCAAGATCAGCAAGGTCAGAATCAGTAAGAGACAGATGAAAACAATGGGTTTTAACTTCTTTAAAGCTCTTAAGGTAATCAGAAACCGATTCCTCTTTATTTTGGCTAACTGATGTTAAATTTGTTACTTTAAGTTGGTAACTCCCACTAAAGAAATGATCATGAAACTTTTGCACTAATTGATCCCAAGAATCAATAGAGTTGGGAGCTAACGAAGAAAACCAAGCAAAAGCGGTACCAGTCAAAGATAAAGAAAACAAACGAACTTTGAAAGAATTATAAGTACCACCTTCACCTAGTTGAGCAGTATATTGGCTAATATGTTCCCAGGTTGTACGGTTGTCATCACCACTGAATTTAACAAAATCAGGCATACGCCAACCCGGGGGAAAAGCCACATAATCAAAATCTGCTCTATATGGTTTTTGATACAATCTAGTATTACCCATATCAACACCAAGCTTTATTTTCATCATGTTAGATATCCCTTCCTTAAATTGAGCTAATTCGTTCCTAGCAGCTAACTGAGATTGCATTGCAGCAGTTCTTAAGTTATTCACAGGGGGTTGATTAGGATTTTGTATGTGATGCAAGTCAGTAAACACGTCATTAGGCACACCATAAGATGGAGCAATATTAGGGATAGGTGGTGATGTGTGAGCTATTGTGCTATACATTGGTGAAACAGTACCATACGCATTATTTTGACTCTAGACCAATGTACTAGGCACAACCGACAAAGGCAACGGCTGTTCTGGAGTCATGACCATCTGGCCAGATAGGACGGTTAGACCGGCCTGGGGGGCGGTCTAACCGGGGTCGGCTTTGGCAATGGAAATTGCTCCGGATAAAATCCCATCGGCATACCATACAGAGGAACCTCAGGAGAAGCTTCCTGTGCTGCCGATGTGGTTCCATGCAGAACCCCTTGTGAATCTACTTGAGGGATACCGTCATTAGATATATTAATAATACGTTCACCCTCTATTTTTTCAAGGCGAGTAACGACACTAGTAACCAAACTACTCTGATCATTAAACGCACGTTCAAATCTATCAGTAATATTGGATAATTGCGTAACTAGATCAGGAGGGGATGCTTGACTTACAGTGGGTATTACCTCAACCCTATCCTTGTTCGGTTTGATCGCCGGCAACTCGAAATCTTGATTGAGTGTCCCTTTGCCTGAACGATCCTTCTTGGTGCCAGAGAGAAACTGCTGCTTGATGTACTCTTGCAGCTCTGTGTACTTCCTCTGGTCCTCTTCACTGAGTTCTTCGATATTCACCATGATCACGTTTTTCTTGTCGATATCGCACTGTGATCCTATGCAAACATCAAAAGATCGGTTGTGAAACTAGATCTGTCCCCAGCGGAGTCGCCAAAAGTGTGTTGATGCTTTTTCCAGTCGAACACATGAATGCGCAAGATCGTGCGGTTGTCAGAAATCAACTCACCGAAACTCCCAGCACAGGCCTGTCTAACCGCCTGGGGGGCGTTCTAACCGCCTTGGACAGGAGAGACATCGAAAACCTAGATTCGCTGCTCCGGGAGGGACCCCATCGAGAACAGTGCACCTAGGGTTGTCCTGAGATCGGCAGGACACTCAGAACTCCCTCAACCGTCGTGGAGACGAAGGAGGAGAGCGAAGGAGGTTGGAAAAGTTAGGGTTTAGAGAAAATAAGATAAAACTTGATAATGACGATTGGATGATAGGTCTCAATCGGCCACGACCCTTTATATTTATAGGGTGGAAGGTCTTGCCCTATAAATAGTAATTTACAACTCGGAATTAAGCCAAACTCCTAATTCTACCCGAAATCGGGACACCCCGGTTAGACCGCCCCCGGGGGGCGGTTAGACCGCCCGGCCCCTTCGTGCCAGACCGGCCACAGGCTACCCGGTTAGACCTCCCCTGGGACCCGGTCTAACCGTCCTACCTGGCCAGAGTCGGCCTTTGCCAATTTTCGGTGTCAACACCTTATAAGTACAACATTGAAATAATATTTGTTTTACACAAACATTACTAATGAAACTCCGCATTTCGTAACCTTATGGTGAACACAAGGTTATGTTAAAATTTCAAATGCATATGAGTTCGAACATGTTTTTAAGTGTATAAAACTTAAATGTTGAAGTAACATTCTAAGAAACTATGTGAGAGATGTTGACATTTGTACACACGTATAATCTTCTGTTTTCGAAACCATTTGAATATTTGTAGACAACCTTAGAGACCTAAATTATCTTGCCAAGTCAATTTGTAGAATTTTTAGAACATACTAAGACGTTATTATAATTATTATATCATAAACAAGAGATAAAAATCTAATTTTAAGAAATTTGGTTAAACAAGTGTGGCTGTTGATATTTTATTCAAATACTAAATTACCCACTATGAATTGTTCGTATTTTTTATGAATTTTTTGGTGTTGTTTATGGGCTCTAATATTTCAGGGAAGCAAGTTTCAATTCAGAAAAAATAGTGTCAAGCCCACGTGTCAGCGTCAAAAACCTATATAAAAAAATAACAGTTGCCAGCCCGACCGAACAAGGTGTTGCGGGTACACTAACCCTCATTGCCAACAAGTGCTCCATTGTCCGAAATTCCCCTAGCTGAATGAATATGCATCCGCCCTAGCGTCGCTGGTACACTAGCCCTCGTCGCCAACAAGTGCTCCCACTACAAAAAAATTGTTGACTAGTGACGCAACCACATTTTAGCGTCATTGATTTATGACGTTCCTGGTCGATCTCGTCATAATATTTCACTCCCAAGCAAATTTAGTGACAAAATTTTTTTTCGTCATTACAATTGGTACTGTAGCTGGGTGTTCCCTGTTCCATGCTATTTTGTGACGCCATAAACTCTGAAAAAACGTCATAAACCAACATCGGTCCCACATGTAAGCATTGTTTTAAAAACAGTGTTCCAAGTCGTCATAAAATTCAGTAGGGTCCCACATGTAAGCTTTTTTTCGAAAATATAATGTTCCAAGTCAACCTTAAATTTTCCAAGGTCCCACATGTAAGCGTTTTATCCATGTCAGCGGGGTCATAAACCAACTTTGGTCCACATGTAAGCATTATTTTAAAATAGAGTGTTCCAAGTCGTCAAAAAATTCAGTTGGGTCCCACATGTAAGCATTTTTTTTTAAATAGAGTGTTCCAAGTTGTCATAAATAGTTCCATGTCCCACGTGTAAGCATAGGTCACGAAATGTTGCAAAAATAATATGGCATGGCATGGGTTCGAACCAGGGACCTGAAGGATCAAGGTTGTGCTGTTTCCCACTGCACCACTTGTTGGTTGTGATAGGTATATGAGAAACTCTACTAATAGTTCATGCGAATTCTTTCCTGGGACCAGGTCCCATATGTAAGTTTTAGTTGAGTCTATAATTACGCATCGAATGGCTGGCGAGACACTTCACTCAGACTTCCCAAGACTTTTGACTTCCGCTACGCAGATCTGCAATAGTTCGTGGTAGGAATGGTGGATCCTAGTGGTGAGGGGAAGATGGTTGGGCCGCCACATCCCAGCAACAAGAGGATGAGACAGCAAGGCGAGGTTGGTCCTCTAGTTTGAGCCTCTATATTTTCCCCTATCTTACTAGGGTTGGGGATATCTAGATTTGGGGATCTGGAGGATTGATGAGCATATTTGGTACACTTAGATTGCATTATCGTACCATTAGATTTGCACTTCGTTAGGTGTTAGAAGTTGATAGGCTATAGACAATTCTTGTTAGATTTAGTTAGTTTTCATTTTGCATCGTCTTATAGTAGGTTTTGTATTTTAGTAGCTTCAAGCCACTCATTTTATGGATTTTTGTCGAGGTGCACAATTGATAGGATTGATAGGTCCATTGTTTTATGAATTGGTAGATTGAAGATTCTATTTCGGAGCTATAGACCATTGAAGGGACATCTAGATTCTGCCACGATTGTTAGAGTTTGCACAATTCATAAGTGTTAGATTCAGTTAATTTCCAATTTGCATCATTTGATGAATCGATAGGTTCATTTAGTATAACCATGCCCTTGCTGAGTTTATGTAGGTAGCAAACAACCATGTTTTGTGGCTTGCGGTGGTTGTAATACTGTACTCATAAAAATGGGTTCAAGGGATTCAGGTTTTCTTATAGACTGAGATGATTTTAATTTTCAGAACAAGATGAATTTTCTCCAAGGATTAGTTTAGTTCTACAAGAACATCTTAATGTTATTTTAGAAGATCTAGATGCCTCGTCTTGGGGGAGAACTCTATTAGGATCTCCAAACAGATCCAAAACATGATAGAACAACTAGCTGAAAGAGAGAAACAACTTCAGTACACACCTAAGAACAAGAAAACTGAGGGCGGAGATTATTCTTCTTACCATAGACACTGGAATAAAAGCGTCAATAAATGGGTAGGAGTAAAAGCTTTAGAACTCCTTCAGGAACAGGTTGGTGATCTCAATAGGCATTGTTATGCATTTTGATCTCCCCTCTATCCTCAGCCATAACCTGGATCTCTCAGATTTAGCTACTCCCTTTGAAATTTCAGAGATAGACAATTTACTCAGGAAAATACCAGCTGATAAGGCCCCTGGACCTGATGGCTTTAATGGTCTTTTCATGAAAAAAATGCTGGTCAATTATCAAGTATGATTTCTATGCATTCTACAATGATTTATTTTAGGGAAGATCATCCATTAAACCAGTGAATATGGCTTTTATCACACTAATCCCCAAAAAGCTAAGTCCTGAAACTGTCAATGATTACATGCCAATTTCTCTAGTAAACTAAGTCCCAAATTAGTATCCAACTCTTGGCTGACAGACTTCAGACAGTGATTATTGAGTTGGTGCATAAAAATCAATATGGTTTCATTAAAATCAGGACAATTCAAGACTGCCTGGCATGGTGCTTTGAGTATATACATCAATGTCAACAATCAATAAGAGAAGTCATCATACTAAAGCTCTTTGAAAAGGCCTTTGACACAGTTGAAAACTCAGCCATCCTCAAAATCACTGAAAACATGGGCTTCCCAATAGCCTGGCAAAATTGGATCCAGGACATCTTAGGCACTACCTCCTCCACCATCCTACTCAATGGTGTAGCTGGAAAGTTCTTTGACTACAAAAGAGGAGTTAGGAAGGGTGACCCCCTATCACCCTTACTCTTTGTGCTAGCTGCTGATCTTTTGTAAGTTCTGGTAAATAAAGCCGCAAGACAAGGTCTTCTCTCTGCCTCCCATCCCTTAGTCGATAGAGGATTACCCAATTGTTCAATATGCAGATGACACACTGCTTATCATGCAAGTTGATGCTAGACAAGTCTTCTTTCTAAAATCTCTCCTAGGTACCTTTGCTGAATCCACTAGATTAAGGGTAAACTCTCGAAAATCTTTCTTGATCCCAAACAATGTTACACAGGAAAAAACTGATTGCTTAGCTCAAACTTTTGGATGCTTAATTGGCACAATGCCCTTGACTTACCTCGTTTTGCCTATGGGAACAACAAAACCAAGAACGGAAGATCTGACTCCTATGATGGATAGAGTAGAAAGGAATCTTTTAGGAACTTCCACTTGGCTCTCTTATTCAGGAAGGCTTAAAATGATAAATTCAGCTATTTCTCCCATAGTAACATATGCTATGAGCACTATCATATTGCCAAGATGTGTTATTAAAAATATAGATCGAATAAGAAAGCAATGCCTGTGGAGAGGCAATGCAGACAAAAATAAAGGAGGAAATCTTGTAGCTTGGGAGATTGTCCAACAACCAAAGAATAAAGGGGGACTAGGAGTGATTAATCTAAGATTGCAAAATGATGCCTTACTACTCAGACATTTGCACAGATTCTTTAACAAGATGGAGATTCCTTGGATTCAACTAATATGGCTAAAATATTATCGAAATAAACTTCCTCATGCATCGAGAGAAGTTGGATCCTTCTGGTGGAAGGATATATTGCGCTTGCATAGTCTTTAGAGAGGAATTACAAAATGTGTAAATGATGATGGTGCCACCTACTGTTTCTAGATTGATCCTTGGTCGGTCAACATCCTGGAATCAAAGTTCCCGAGAATTGCTTCTTTTGTGAATGATAATTTGATTTCTGTTCGTGTAGTTTTATAGGCTGAGGAGCTTGACGCTCTTCTTCTTACCTTTATCAGTGCAAGCTGCACGGGAACTGGAAATTATACTGGTTAGGATTCAGAGCATTACTTTCAATGTGAAGAGGACAGTTGGGCAATCATTCAGAGAGGGGATCACTCCCCCATGAACTTCTACTCCCACATCTATGACGTCATACAAGCACACCACATTTTTAAAGTAATTTGGACTTCAAGATGTATCTCGAGAATCAGATTCTTTGCCTGGTTGGTCTGTGTGGACCGTCTAAACACCAAAACCATGCTAACAAGGAGGCACATCAATGTGCATGATGATGAGCTGTGTGTGATGTGCGAGACAGGGGATTCGGAAACCATTAATCATCTCTTTTCTGAATGTACCTTTGCTTGCCAATATTGGAGTAAAATTCATTTTCACTGGGAAATGAATTTGGGGATTGAGTATAGGATTCTCAAGTCAAGTCAGGAGCATGGCATACCTTTCTTCACAAAAGCGGCTTTAATTGCAGCTTGGGAGCTATGGTAGCTTAGGAATAACAAGATCTTCGATAGAGGCCTTCCTAGTATCAACCTCTAGTTCTCAAATTTTCTTTCTCAGTGCAATACCCACCAAGTTAGATTCAAGATAGATTTGCGATCTGCCTTTAGTGCTTGGCTTGATGCTTTTAGTTAGTTTACTTTCATGTAAGTCCCCTAACTTTTGTTTTTTTATAAAAAAGGTTTTTTGCGCTGTGGGGATCTCCCCACAGTTTCATCAAAAAATATAGTGATTGTGGTAGAAACTCATATATAGATATTTGTACATTGAATTGCGTTAAAGGTGGTACACAATCGAAGTTCCTCATTATGGATAGCTAGGCAGTAGCCATGTTCCTTTCGACCAAATCCAGACCCCACGGACCTGCTTAATGCGGATCACTGGAGTACTGGAACAATACCTATTCCCTGCTGGTAGATCTAGTGCTCATTCTTTTCATCATGATGATAAGTTCGTAGAAAGTAAATATGATTTGCCCTTAGGTCAACAAAACCAGAAATGGCATGCTCTTCTGTAACAATGCACTTGCCATGACCAAACAAGTTGATCTTATTTCGGAACTCAGGAGCTCTCTCCCTGGGAATAGGCTGCCAAATGTCCCCCACGAATGAATGCAAAGTTAATTCGACCACCTCGGCTTCTTTATCCTCCAGAGCAACAAAGAACAATCGGTCTTCACCTTAGAGTAGAGAAGAGTTTCCCATGCTCATAACCCATGACAACTGAAGTCCAACGGGATGGGGAGGTGCCAGAAGATCTTGCCCCAAGTAGATCTGGATGTGTTCAGAAGAACTGCACCAGAAATCTTCTGAAGGAAGTGTAGTCCAGTCGGATTGGCTACCCAAATACCACATGGAAATGGGTAATGAATCAAGCGCTGCAAAGGATTTCTCTGGACAAAAGAAAGTAATCACGACAAATGAGTCTGCACCACACGATACAAGATTGGAGAGTAGCCATTTGGCTCCATTTCGAAAGTCGAGGAAGGCGAATGTGCTTCTGAGGAGACAAAGGATTTAACATGAGCGTGTTGCACCAATCTCTGCAATCTAAGGCGACTAGGCTTCCAGATCCACCGATCAATCTGGTCCTTTTCCCAGTCAATGCAGGAAAGGAGACCTCAAAAAGCCACATATCAGCGACGGATGCGAATGTCACTGCTCCAGATTCACCGATAAATTCAGATTTCAGAATCCAAGAGTCAAACTGGCGTGCCTCACCTCAATGAGCACAGTTCCAACCCTTGCTGACAGCTTTGAACATGATGAAATCTCTTGCATCACTGATCTTATTGGTGACGCTCACAATAATGTCGGGAATAAGATTTGCCCAGGGACGGGGCATCATTGACAGGGAGCCAAAGAACAAGTTTGTGGGAGAACAATGGAGGAGATACAACTCCAACAAAAACAAATGAGTGGAAAAGGTAGTCTAGAAGGTCCGGTATACTGATGTCTTGCTAAAAGGACCTTCTGGACTACAATTATTTCTTCCGGTTCGTTAACATTCTGTTGAACAGTCTTTCCCGCTTCCTCAGAACGTCCTCCATCCAGCCACAAAAGAATGCAATTCTCACTTGCCGATAAGTTTATATGAAGATATAAGTGTAAATTTGGTCAAAATTTAATTAGTTTGAATTGAACTGATCCCACAGCTACTCTAATCATTTCGGGACCAGTTTTTTCAATAATGGCTGAATGGGTTCCTCTGGCCATAAATATCCCCTTCCTCCCAGTGCCCTCTTCTCTTCTCCCCACTCTTGCAACCAACAAAAAACCCCCATTCTCGCACAACGCGCTCTTCCTCTCCTGACTCTTGCAAACCAACAAAAAAACCCATCCTCGCACAACGCCCCCTTCCTCTCCAAACTCTTGCAACCAACAAACACAACACTCCCTTCCTCTCGCCATGGAGCCATTGTCTCCTAGAGGTGCAGTGCAAGCCACATCCTCCTCCTCTTTTGATGAAGGGAGGATCTCCAGTGGTCTGATGTAGAGGAGTTAGAGCAGAGGCACATTTGGGTGGTGGTTGACACATCCTATGATGATTCAGAGTTTGTGGAACAAAATGAAATCCAAGATCATGTGCCTCTGAAACTCGCACTCATCACAAGTCAGCAAGAGGTGCCAGGTGATAGAGGGGGAGTGCCGAATCTTTCAGTGAGTGGAGATAACTTCGATCTGGTGGTTGTTGACCCTCATGATCCGTCTACGACGAGCGAGACTCAAAGCGCCAATGCAATCGCTGAACCATCTCCCAATGGTTACCAACCTTGCCGGCGCAAGATTAGCCTAATCACAAAGATCAATTCCTGTACGCAATCGAAGAACAAACAAGAATCTATGGCGAGCAATCTTAATATCACTCAAAGGTGGAGTCTGCAATACACGAAGGCAGCGCTATGCGACTGTTCGGTTGTAGCGGTTATAGCTAAAGCTAACTTGTAAAACAAACTCAATTCTAAAAATAAACGAGAGGTCTATCTAAATAGGGGCGCAGCCCCTGGCGGCCACGAGGGGTGGCACTACAGTACCTGAGGGTACTGTTCACGCGTGTGAACAGTACCCTAGGCCCACATGGGCCTCCTGTTGGGCCAACAACCCAAAAGGTATTGGCGCAACACCCCGGCAGATTCTGAACATCCACTTCTTTCGATGATTCCCGTTGACTCCTGTTGACGCTTATCTGATCAACACACACGAGTGCTAGATCGCGCAGAACGTCGAAACACTGAACTCGCCGAGCTCCTACCCAGACCGGTCTGACCGGTGTACACAGAGCCACGGTGAAAACCTAAGATCGCCGCCTCGGGAGGGACCCCATCGGAGGTGGCGCACCTAGGGTTGCTCTGAGGTCGGCAAGGACACTCAAAACGTCCCTGATCATCGTCAAGACAAACAAGGAAAGCACGAGGTTGGAAAAGCTAGGGTTTGAGAAAAAAAAGTTGTCAAAAGTAATTATCGATTGGGTGATGCCACCTAAAACGGTCGTGGCCCTTTATATTTATAGGGTGGGGAGGTCTTTCCCCGCAAGAAATCCATTTACAACTCTAAATTCGCAAGGACTCCTCAATTCTATTCGGACTCGGGGTCCACCGGTCAGACCGGTCAGGCCCACCGGTCAAACCGGTGTGGCCATTGCCAGATCGGCTACAAGACACCCCACCGGTCAGACCGTTGAGGGACACCGGTCTGACCGATGTCAGCCTAATTGGCCTTGTGGCAAATTTGGGTGTGGACATATGCCCCCTGTTTTTTAGTAAAGCTTGTTGTCTCAAAAATAATTCTAAGGTCGATGTGACACTTCACCGGCCATTTTTTGGTCTAAGGGCGATTTTTACTTTGAATCGGCCATATCCTATCAAGCGACTTGTAGACCACTTGGATGAAATATCTTCAAGTACCTCCCGTTGAGAGCCATTGGAAGTCGCTGCCCTTGCAAAGTTTCCACAATATAAGAATTCTCAGAACAAACACTGACAACCTTGTACGGACCTTCCCAACTTGTAGGCCACTCGTTACTTTTAGATCCAATAGGTAAAATCATCTTCCAAACCAAGTCACCTACCTGAAAAGATTTGGCCTTTACCTTCTTGTTGTATGCTCTAGCCACTCTCCTCTTGTCTTTCTCAATTTCTTCCAAAGCCTCCATACGCTTGTCGGTCAATTCATCAATATTGTCCATCATCAAAGCATAATATGACTCAACATTAACGTTATTTTGCTTTGCAAGTCTATATGCGCCTAGATTTACCTCAACGGGCAAAACGACCTCTTGACCATACACAAGCTCAAAAGGAGTAACTTTAGTAGCACCATGTCTAGAAATACGATGAGCCACTGTTGACGCAAAAAGTGCACCCGGCGCCAAACACGCAGCAAGCCAAACAAGCTGGCTTCACACGCGCAAAGAGTAACAAGACGTGCCAGTCAATTTTTCCTGAAAAGTAACAAAAGACAAAGCAGTTAGATACCAAAGCTTGGAACTTGCCGGTTGGTACCAGACAGTTCCATATTTACGGCTAAGAAGCCAGATGGGATGACACATAGCTATAGAAAGCTATTTGCCAATGAACTAAAACCATTCGGGAACTTGCAAAGGGAAAAGTAATATTGCCGAATGGATGACGTAAGCATGACAGCGATCGGTCTTTGTTTGAACAAAGATGCACATGCACAAGGCCATGACCGATCCCCATAAAGATTAGCATTAAACAAATGAATAAAGTAAAGCACGGACATGATCATGTAATAAACAAGCATGCATAGATCCAAAGCACTAGTCTACCGCATGTCTAGGTACTTTAAAACCCGTCGGGTACAATATGAAACAAATCTATCCACCGCATGATACAACTTGCATGAAAAACTGTACCACTTTCCACAAATAGATCTATCCACCGCATGATACAATCTAAATATGGAAAGCTAAAAGCATAAATCATTTAAAGCATGAATAACGCACGTGTTCTACTCGTGAAGAAACATAACCGAATACGGCCGAATGTACCGATTCGGGGTCCATGAAGAAGGAACAAACATTACCAAGTAAATAAATCTATCAGATTGATTCGAAATCTAATCCACCGGATGACTAGCTCCAAAGCAACCCAAAAACCTGCATCTACCGCATGATACTCAGTTCTTTCAAGATTTATACCAACGTTAGTAAGCTTGAACCCGCAACACGTAACAATCTAGATCGACTCGGTTTCGGCTATCGGAAAGCACAAGATCCACGTGTTAAAATACGAACTCAACTCGTACAAGGATCCCGAAAGGATGAAGCCGATCCAAATCTATCTAGATTGGGCAAAAATGTGTTACATGAATTTAAACATAAAGTAAAAACTCAAAACAACACGGGATAACTTAACGAATCTATTGGATCTTGCCAAAATGCAATAGAGCCGATAACTAGCTTCAAGCTAGATCTTAGCCTACCGCATGGCCCATGACCTAACAAGAAACCCTCTTGAACCAAGCTTGAATCTACCGCATGACACGAAGCATGGTAACAAGACTACTTGCATCAGATCTAAATCCACCGCATGATACTAGACATGACACAAGGTTGCCGGTACTCACGGAGGTCGACGGATCGATGAACCCTCTCGAAGAACTCGACGACACGACAAAGGACTCTAGGGTTTGGCGTAAGGCCGGTGTTTTTTTTGTTACATACATTCAGGGGTCATATTTATACCCTGTCAAGTACAACTTCGAATGGATTCGTTGCCTAACTTATCTCTAAGCTCGATCGCCTATCCATCCATTCGTTCTCTCTGATTGAGCCACGTCACCGTCCAATCCCGCAAAATCAGCTCTACTGTTCCTTTGCCGAATTGGAGCAGATAGCCGACCGCAGATCTCTTTGCCGAATATCTCTGAAAAGATCCTTCTTTCCACCAGACGAACTCTTTATCGAACCGGACCCACAAGTCAGACTCCTTACCAAATTTTGGTGTTAACACATGCCCCTTCAATTGTGGGATAAAAGTAATTTTGTTCCGCAATTGATTCCAGCCACGAATACTTCAAATCAAATCGTCAACTTTTGTTCTTCGCAATCCGCCGGAATCTTCATCTAGATCCAAACCCTAGATCCCCTCGTTCCGAGCTCAAATCCCTAATGGCAGCTCAAAACCAAGATGCTCAGGTAAATTCCTCCCCCGTAAGCTTCGTTCGGCATTTAGGTTTTCAATTTTACCTGAGATTTCCTTTTCCACTTTTCCTCCAGGAGCCTTCTACTGAGCTTCTGATTCGCACCGAGGCCAATTCGAGATCCTATTATCTTGGTCCTGTAGGGAACTCTGATCCTCGAGATTTCATCGCAGCTGAATCTCAGAGAATCCCTTTTAAAGCAGCTCTGTCCCCACCTCCTCAGTGGCAAGACGCTTTCAAGAACTGGCCTTTACCTCCAATCGCAGGCTGGAAAACTTGGTACCGGAGGATTCTCGCAGACAAGAGTGGATTGACCAAAAACTGGGATACCCTCCGTATTGCCCAATGCTTGGAGTTATCCGTGGCTGAGACCCCCAAGAACGAAGACCTCCTGATAGCAGCCTGCCACTTCTGGTCAAACGGCGTCAACGCCTTCCTTTTTGGCCATGGCCCAATGTCTCCAACCCTGGCCGATGTGTATATGATCACCGGCCTTGACATCACGAGGTCCGTTCAGTCTTGGAAATTCAAAAATTCTTCTCGGCAAACAGGGGTGAAGCCAGGAAACGGATACAAACAGTATATCCTGAGCCATATGAAAGACAACCCCCTTGGTGATGTCGAGTATAGGGCTTTCCTGAATATGTGGCTGTGCAGATTTGTCTTCTGTGGCAAAGCCAATGAACCTACCCTGAATCATATCACAATGGCATCTCATTTGGCCAGTGGCAATCGCCTCCCTCTTGGAAAATTCCTCCTAGGCAGTGTATACCATATGCTCCACCAAACTGTCACCCAAATGTATACTAGCCAGAGGATAACAAGCGTCAACGGTCCTTGGTGGTTTGTTCAAATGTGGCTGTAGCTCCACATGCATCAGATCATTGGTGTCGATTTGAACTCCAGGCTCTTCCCCTTATCCAATCACCCTGAAGGGGAGCCTCAAGCCACCAGAGGATGCCAGAATTATGGAGAAGCGGCTTCAACTGTTCTTTTTCAGCAGGACATCAGCCAGCTTTTCGAGCTACTTTTCAAAGGTTTTCCAAATCCTCTCTGGCTTCCTTATCTGGACAATGACACCTTGACTTTCCCTGTTGAATTCTCCTTTGAATCTGGTCATCAAGATGGAAGATTCCTAGAGATCTTCAACATCATAATCCGCCCATGTATGCTGCCGGCTGAATTTAATGGAGGAAGGCTGAATCATAGCACTTATGAGTATTATCAGCCCAATGTAATGGCTCGGCAACTTGGGTGCGGCCAGGTGCCCCCAAGGTTATTTCTGCATGAATTCCTCAAGCCCAGGGAGGAAATCAAAGAACTTATGCACAACAGCAGAGTTTTCAATTATGTGTGCAGTCCCACTGTCTATACCTGGCCTTTTGTGCCTATAACCTTAGCTCATCCCACCTTCAATTCCTGGTGGCAAAAATTCCACGATCATATCTTCAGCGAGCATGTACACGTGTTCTGTGCAGAGTTGATGCCTGATTTCCTGCCAGCTTCAGAGGTAATATAATGAACCTTTGGATCAGACATATCATCTTTAATCATGATTCTGACCTTCATCTTCTTATCCAAAGAACACAGTGCCTGCCCCTTGAGCTAGGAATATCACCTATAATGCTGTAGGCCCAATCTCAGCACTGGGATTCAAGTCCACAACTCTAGCTCAGCTAATGGCCAGGTTTGCTACAACAGACCCCAGCCTCTCTAGCCTTGCTGCTGACAGGAGGCAAGGTCTGTCTCTGATTGCTCCTCCAAATGCCAAGAGGAGGAGAACTGTTAAGAAAATGCTTGTTGAGGTAAAATCCTTTACCTTCTTGATCACAATATTACTCTTTTCGATAAATCATATCTTTGTGCATTTTCGGACCGAGCCCAAAGAACCTTCAGGTGTCGAACCCCGCCAATGCTCCATCCCTCGGTATGACCTTTGTTGCCTCTTTTTAAGGATGAACACTGGCATTTATCCTTTTAATTTGACACTTGCAGAAGAGACAATGGAAGAACAACTTGTAGATGTCCCAGTGGCTCAACAAGCAAGTCCACCCAGGGTTGAATTACCTATCCCAGTGGAGATCTCATCTTCATCACCTTCTGCAGAAGTAATGAATTCTCCAGAGATGAATCTCCCAATCCAGTAGGAGCCATCAAGTCCTCTAAGGGCACAATCACCGTTGGTCATGCGGAGACAACAATCCCAACGAGAGGTGGATCCAACTCCTCTTCGACCGTAAGCCCATGAGTTACCAGCGACTGCATCGACACCCTCTAACTTGGAAGCTTCAGCTTTACCTGGAACACCTACTTCTCCTATGATTGCCCCTGCTCAAGAAATCGGCCATGAGGTAATCATTTGCACTTAACTCTGCTATCTTTACCCTTAGCACCTCTAACTCGGCAATACTGCTTCTTAGGATCAAGCCCCATCATCATCGAGCCTGCCAACGGGGAACAATCCAATTGCCGAGGCGATGGAAGAAATGCACCAGCCTCTGTCAGATGAAGTGCTAGCAAAGCTTAAAGAAATTATTGCCTGGCTGGAAGGAGATGCACAAGATCAATTCAAGGATCTCGATCACTTTGAGGAGATGCTTGAATCTATCAGCCAAGAACTCCCTGAAGATGTCAGAGCTTCTCTAATATCCATCTGTGGCTTGGACATCCTTTATGCGCCCATAAGGCACGCTCTGAGGAGATTGCGCTCCTGCCCGGCCATTGAAAAGAAGAAAGCCGATGCTGAACGCGCCATGAACGGGGCACAATCCCAAGCAGAGAGCCACAAAGATACATTGGCTGAACTGCAAACTTCTTATGATCTGAAAATTGCCAAGAAAACTGCTCTAGAGGCAGAACTGAGAAGCCTGTCAGCTGAGATAGAGGCGGATAAAAAGAAAATAGCCGAGCTCCCTGGATTGATAGAAAAGACCCAAGCGGGAGCAAAATCGGCTATCACCAAGATAGAGCAATGCGATGCAGAACTCACCACCTTGTCTAGTGCTCAAAAAGATTGTCAGGAGCTATTGGACAATTTCCGCCAAGCATCATCCAACGCCCGTGGCGTGATTGCGAAACATTTGAACATTTGAATGCTTTAATTGATGTATAACCGAACTGGTCGCTCTTGTGATATTTCTCTTGCAATTTATTTCTTTTCTTCTGCGTACCTTCAAATATAATGTTGAACGACCCATTCGGCAAAGAAACGCCAACTCCCGAATGGCACTTTGATTCTCCTTAGCCGAGCCAGTCAACTGAATGCGACTCAGCTTAGAACTCCAAGCGACCCGTCGGCGGGCTGGCCAAGGAAACCTTTCCACCTTCCGATTTTCTTGGGATATGCGCCACGATCCAAAGCCACGACTCGAAGCCACGATTCACCTTGCCAGGCCTATAAATGCAACCGTAGGTGCCCCTAGCTCTTCACCAAGCCTTTTAGCTCTCGAATCTTTGCCAATCTCAGCTCTTCTTCATCTTCAAACAGTGCACATCCCTAATCAACATGGTGCGCCGCCTCAACCGCCGCCGCGCCTCTGACGAGGCAGAGGGGAGCAGCGCCAACGCGCGCCGGAGGCAATGATCGTCGATTCCTCTTCTTTGATTCAACTTTTGATCTTCTTCTTGTTTTGACGATCATCCCCTTTTTCAGATTGATTCAGTGGAATCCGTCTCCTGCGCTGGCCAATCAACCCCTTCCAGACGACTCCTCGGAGTCCGACGGCCACTCCTCTGTGCCGTACGGGGAGCTCGATGCCCTCCGCTTCAAGGAGGAGCTGGAGACGGCCCGGCGTGAGCTAGAGGACGTCTCCAGGAAGGCGGGTATAGCCGAGCTGGAATGGGAGGATCAGCGCAAACAGCTGCTGGAAGCCATCGATGGTACGGCTCTGAAATCAATTCTTGATCCAACCCGGCTTTTGATGCTAATCTTTTTTCTTCTTCCTCCTTGCAGCCCGCGATGCTGAGCTCAACCAGCTGAAGGCGCTGGTGGAGTAGCTGGCCGATAAGGTGAACGCCCGCGGCGACACGCCGGCGGAGCACCATACCGTGGTGGAGCACCGCGTCGACGAGGTGGCCACCCATGGCGTTCGTTTGGGCACCACGTTGGGTCTGGCTGCCATGGCGACGCACACGGACGTCGACTACTCCACCAGGCCGCGCGGCTTCCGGGGCGGCGCACCAGAGGACATTGAGGAGATCGAGCTCATCCTGGAGCGCCTTGATGGCCATGGCGACGCCATTGCCGAAATTACTCATCCCCAATCTGTGTTGAACAGGCTCTTCGACTAGATTGTATTAGGGATGTTTAAATATCGGCAATAAATGAAGAACTTTTGAATTCTGTGCTTGTTCTGTGAGGACTCCCTTTACATTTGCATCCGTGAATCTTGTTTTCTCTTTGAACGTATCCGGGAACTTTCTTGAGCCAAATACACGCGAACAGATGCCCCTTGGCGCAAAAATCCACAGAAAATCCCCGAATCGGCAATCCGCAAACACTGTTCAAGCAAAAACCCTTCGTATCCGGGAAAAAACCCTGCCGTTTGGTATTCCAACAGTGTGTACTGGACAGTCATCACTCCCAATGCACCCCTTCGGTCAATAAAATAGCCTGCCGGGATGCCCTGCAAATCCACTCGCGCACTCATCCATCATTTCTCATCTCTTCCCCTGTCTCTAGAGGAGAAAACCCCAAGGCCATGGACAAGGGCAAGCAACCCCAGGAGAGCAGCTCACCAAAGAAGCGCACGATTCGAAGGTGAGTTCTTCCTTGATCTATTCCTCGTTCCTCCACACGATCTTGTGCTTCATGTTTTCTTCTTTTCTTCTTGCAGCCTTGATTTGCTCCCTGAAGAAGTCGTCGGGACCGAAGATGTGCCTAAGTACATCTCCTCCGATTCCTCCCTCGAAGCAGAAGATGCCACGCCTGAACAGAGGACCAACCATCAACTGCGCCGCCGCGTTCGGCATCTGGAGCACGGCCTCAAGGACATCACCGCCCGTTGCCAAGCCGAGTGTGAGCGTTGCATGGCCTTGGAAGCACTAGTAGGGGGTAAATGCTTCTGACCTCTTCTTGACCTTATGCCTGCATTTGGATTTCTTGCCCCTAACATCGATTCCTCCGGTTCAGATGTCTCTGACAGGTACAACAACCTAAAGACGGCCTGGGAGAGCTTGGTGCAGGCCGCCAACCATGGTCACCCCCATGCGTTCCAAGTTGCCGTCACGGTGGTCCTGGAACAACTGAAGAGGGAGCAGCAGAAGAAGCAAAGAAAAGATTGAATCATACTTTCGCTTCTTCCTCCACACCTTCTGCTTCCCACCTCCTCGAAGATCTGTCCACTAGGGTTGTTAGATGTAAACCTGCAAGAAGCAGTTGTAATGTAGTTTTTGTGCTAAGGGCAATGCATCTAGGCACTGGCCATTTCTTCTGTTTATGGATTTTTTGTTCTGAAGGCGGCCTCATTCTTGAGCACCGGCTATCTCTGTGTCAGATGTGTGTAATCATCGATCGATCTCAATGCTAGGATAATATTTCTTCAGATATCTTTCATTTATTGCAGCGGAAAATTCTTCTCCTAGCAAAGCTTTTAATATGTATGCGTTACCAGGGACGCATCTGACCACACGAAAGGGCCCTTCCCAGTTGGGGGACCATTTGCCGAATTCACTGTACTTAGTTCCAATCGGCAATAGCGCTTTCCAAACCAAATCGCCCTCTGCGTATTGCCTGACTTTTACCTTCTTCTTGTAGTACTTGGCAACCCGCAGCTTGTTTTTCTCAATGTTTTCCAGGGCCCTAAGACGGATCATATGTAAATCCTCCAGCTCGTCCATCATTAGTCCACTGTAATCCTTGGAGCTCAAATCTTTCTGTAACACAACCCTCCTTGAATCAGATTGCACTTCCCATGGTAGCACCGCGTGATGCCTGTAAACCAATTCGTAAGGAGAAGTCTTTGTAGCTCCGTGAGGGGCCATTCGGTAAGCCCACAGTGCCTCATTGAGTACCGAATGCCACCTTCTTGGCTTCTGGTCGATCTTCTTCTGTATCAACTTGATCATGATCTTATTAGAAGCCTCTGCTTGACCATTAGCCTGGGCATAATAGGGAGAGGAATTAAACAATTTGATCACCATGCTTTCGGCAAATTCTCTGAACTCCAGTGACACGAATTGTGCCCCTTGATCAGTGTTAATTGTCTGAGGGATTCCAAATCGATAGATGATGTGCTCCTTGACGAATTCAATCATGTTTTCTGACGTCACCTTTTTCAGTGGGATCGCCTCAACCCATTTAGTGAAATAATCCATAGCCAAAAGCGCGAACTTATGTCCCTTGCTAGATGGTGGATTAATTTGGCCAATCAGATCTATGCCCCAGCCCCTGAATGGCCATGGCTTGATGATGGGATTCAATGCTGATGCGGGGACCCTTTGAATATTCCCAAACCTTTGGCAATCCTGACATCCCTTGTAATACTCAAAGCAGTCCTCTAATATCGTCGGCCAAAAACATCCAGCTTGTCTAATAACCCACTTCATACGGTAGGCCAATTGGTGTGCTCCACATATCCCATCGTGCACTTCGCTCATCATGTTCTTGGCTTCCTCTGGACCCAGGCATCGTAGTAATACCCCATCTAATGATTTATAGAATAAATTATTATCCAGAAGAACGAACTTTATGGCCTTGTACCTGAGCTTCCTGGAGACCTTTCGGGATGGATCCTTCAAGTAATCAACGATATCTTTCCTCCAATCATCTTCTGCAAGATCCGTCCCCAGTGCACACGCCCCTGCAGCAAATGCTTCTTGACTCTCTTTGTAACCAGAGGCGCTTTGAGCCAGCCTGTTTGCTTCTTCGTTATGCTCCCTAGGAATGTGCTGTAGAGTTACCAACGGGAAGCTCTTCAAGATTTCCCTGCATTCTTCGTAGTAACTTCTCAGGGCTTCACTTTTGCACTCGTATTGGCCGTTCAATTGCTTGATCACCAGCTCTGAATCTCCATAAACTTCAACTGAAACGGCCCCAGCTTCTCTCAAATATTGAAGCCCTCGAAGTAATGCCTCGTATTCAGCCTGGTTATTTGTGACAGTGGGCTGTATAGGGATGGCAAATTCAAACATCTCACCTCTAGGCGAAATCAGTAGGATCCCTACTCCCCCACCTTTACCACATGATGATCCATCAAAAAATAAAGCCCAAGGGGTAATCTCAAGCAAATCAATTGACGGATCACGATGTTCAGTTATAAAATCGGCAATGATCTGACCTTTGATGGCTTTTGCCGATTCGAACTTCAAGCTCGAACTCTGATAAAGCTAAAATCCACTTGCCAATCCCGCCGTTCAAAATTGGCATAGATAACATATGTTTTATCACATCAAACTTGGAATACACGGTGCATTCGGCATTCAACGGGTAGTGCCGAAACTTTGTACACGAGTAGTACACGCAAAGACACGGTTTCTCTACGAGCCGAATACCGGTTTCGGGATCAAGTAGTTTTCGGCTAAGATAAGCTACTACCCGCTCCTTTCCTTCAAATTCTTGAATAAGGGCCGATCCAATGGTTTGGGTATCGGCCGCCACGTACAACTTGAAAGGCTTGTACAGGCGAGGAGGGACCAAGACTCGGTGGCTCCTTCATGTACTGCTTGATCTCATCGAAAGCCTTTTGTTGTTCGTCGCCCCACGTGAACTTCTGATCTTTCTTTAGCTTCAGCAATGGGGAGAATGGCAAAACCTTCTGTGATAAATTTGAAATGAATCTTCTCACGAAATTGATTTTGCCGAGCAGTGATTGCAACTCCTTGAGATTATTTGGAGGAACAACTTCATCAATGGCCTTCATGCTCTTCTTGCCAACTTCAATTCCTCATTCGTGGACTACAAATCCCAAGAATTCTCCAGCTGATACCCCAAAAGCGCACTTGTTCGGGTTCATCTTTAAACCATGTTTCCGGGTGCACTCTAAGGTCCTCTTCACATCTTCCAAGTGCGTGTCATGACTTAGGGACTTGATTACCACATCATCAATGTAGATCTCCACAATTTTGCCGATCAACTCATGAAAAATGTAATTCATGGCTCGCTGATAAGTTGCACCGGCATTTTTTAACCCAAATGTCATAACTATCCATTCAAACAGGCCTATATGGCCGGGACATCTGAAGGCCGTCTTTGATATGTCTCCTATTGCCATGAAGATTTGGTTGTATCACGCATTGCCATCCATGAAACTGATCACCTTGTGTCCAGCTGCGGCGTCAATCAACAAATCGGCAATAGGCATTGGGTAACCATCCATTGGAGTAGCTCTGTTCAGGTCCCTGAAATCTATGCAAACCCACATTTTTCCATTCTTCTTGTACACAGGGACGATGTTAGAAATCCACTCCGCATATCTGCATGGCCGAACGAAGTTTGCATCAAGTAATCTTTCAACTTCCTTCTTCACATCGGCCAATACCTCATCCTTGTAGATTTTCCGAGGTGATTGCTTATATGGTTTGAAACCAGGTTTGATTGGCAACCGATGCTCGACGATGGAACGATCCAATCCAGGCATCTCCGAATAATCCCAGGCGAAGCAATCCTTGTATTCTTTGAGAAGCTTAATTAATTCCCCTCTGAAGTCTGGCTGCAAGTTTGCGCTGATGAACGTCGGCCTTGGCTTATCACCGCTTCCAATGTCAACCTCTTCCAATTTATCAGCCGACATGAATCCTCGCCCCAACTTGCCATCAGTGCCATCTACGGGGTTCTCCATTAAAAATTGCTATAAGAGCCGATCGCTTGAATCGGCCGTTGATCGCCGCCGACGGAGTTCAACGAGACCTTCTCCCCGCCTTTCCCCGAGAAACAATCAATACCTTGGTATTCCCGTAAGGCCGGTTCCATGTTTGCCACGCTCACGGAGTCATCTCGCTTGGACGACCTCAATTTCATCGTCCACCCATCGGATAAGTCGTTGATGCATGGTGGATGGGACGCAGCAGTTGGCATGAATCCAGTCCCGCCCAAGCAGCAGGCTGTAGGCTCCTTTACCTTCGATGACAAAGAAGGTAGTGAGCAGCGTCTTGGATCCAATCATCAAATCCACGTGAGCGCATCCCTTGGTGTCTGAAGGGTTCCAGGCGAAATCACTCAAGATTATGCTTGTAGGCGTCAGATCGCTCGGGCCCATGCCAAGTTTCCTGAAGGTGGTGTACGGCATTACGTTGACTGCCGCTCCACCGTCGACAAACATTTTGGTCAATGGCTTGCCATTGACGTATCCTCTCAAGTACAGCGGCCTCATATGTCGATTCTTGGCCGGCTTGTCGAAGATTGCCTGCTTGGCCAACACCAGTTGTGCCATCATCCCTTCGGTCTGCTCGTCATCGAAGGAAGCTTCCTCCTGCATAACCTGGTTAGCAGGAGCCATGAATTCGTTCGGCAAAAAGTATACCATGCAAGTTGGAGCCGAACGCTTTGATCCTTCCGGTTGGTCTTTGGACGCCACACCTGCTTTGTTTGGATCCCGGCCTGCCTTAGTTCACGGTTCCTCAAGCGCTGGACCCGTCTTTTCTGACTCTTGCGTAGGCCAGGGTGGGCACCACCGCCCTTCTCGCCGGATGTAGTCGTCCTCGTCCTCTTCTTGATCAGCCCACCTTAGATCAGCTTGACGCTTCCTGGGGTGATCGATGACTTCAATTTTTTGGCGCCGATCCCCATTAGGGTGGATCCTTCCAATTCTCTCGTGGACGGATCGGCGATTGGCAGTCTCCTACCTTTACTCAAAATACCTGTCACTGCATTCAGGACAGTTCTTCAACGTGGGCAGCTTCAAACCCACATTCCAGCAATGCCTGAAGAAGGCACATCCCCAGTGTGCGCGCTCCTGCTCGCGCGTGTACTGCTCCTGGTCCCTTCTGTGTGCTTCTTCTTCGGCTTTGCGCTTCTCCTCCTCGTAGCGTCGCTTCTGGTAGCGCTCTTTCTCCATCTGGCACTGCCACTTGTTGAGGAGGATGCGCGAGGTCACCCTGGGCTTGGCTCTGGATGACTCCCCAATTTCGATGTGACTCCTAAGATTGCGGGGGGCTTCACCGTGCACCTGTTCCAGAGTCACTTGGCGCTCTGGGTCCACTGCTCCATCTTGTCTAGCCCTGGCTGTGGTCAAGACCTTGACCTTTCCCTTCTCCTCGGCCGTTATCATGTTAACAGAAAAGCCCACCATGTTCTGAGGGAAGGGGTGGCCATCCAGCTTCATTTTGTTGTCGAACTTAAGGTGACCCTCCCGGATGGCCTTCGGATCCTCATCCTGAAGACCCTGCAATCATTGATGGAGTGTGAATCCTTGTCGTGGAAGCCACAGTAACGTTTCCCTTTAACTCCATCGGGCCGAAGCATGGAATGCCCCTCGTGCGCTTGATTCGGCCTTCCTTCACTAAGAGCTCGAACAGTTTGTCAGCCTTCGTGATATCAAAATCATAAGTGCCCTTGGTCCGTTTGACCCGGCCGATTCATCGTCAAAGGCTCCTTCCCCCACATGATCTCTCGCTTGCGGCCACATCCAATTCATCATCGAATCCTCGAACGGATCGGCCTTGTCCAAGAAGCGGTTGTAGACGTCGGCGACGTCATCGTCGCTTGCCAAACTTAGCATCCTTCTTGAAGCCATACGCCTGGTTGCTCATCAGTGATAGCTTCTGCGATAGCTGGCCCAGGTTCTCAAACTCCATCCCGAACAATTTCTCACGTACGGCCGGCAGCATCCCGGCGACGGCCATATCAGCCAACTGGTCATCTGGCAAGTTAAGCGAGAAGCACATGCCTTTAACCTCCTTGAATCTTCTGAGAAATTCTAGCGGCGTCTCTCTGTGCCTCTGCTTCAGGGTGGCAAGGTCGATCAACTTTTTCTCCGAGCTGCCACTGAAATAATGAGTGTGGAATTTCCGCTCTAGGTCCTTCCATCTGCAAACTGATTCAGGGGGTAGGGATGAGAACCACTGGAACGCTGGACTTGTCAGTGATGCGGGGAAGTAGCGGACCCTGAATGTTTCTTCAGCTGAGCATTCCCCGAGCTGCATGAGGTAACGAGCGATGTGCTCCACCGTGCTCGTGTCGTCTTGCCCTGAAAACTTCGTGAACTCCGTTGGCGGCTTCACCCTTGGCGGCAAGAGCATGTTGTAGTACCATTCTGGGAACGACGGCTTATAGGCGGGTCCTTGCATTTTTGGCTTGAGGCCGAACTGATTTTGCATCAATTCGGCCATCTTCCGCGCCAGGGCGTCATCCTCTTGTGCGCCTGCAGCTGGCGCGTATCCTGGATGCGGGAAGGCGTCAAATGCTCCATAGTTTCCCACCTCATGATAGCCTCCGCCGTACAAGTTCCTCTGCAGCCAGTTGTTCGCCGGAGCAATCCTGTGGCCGGAAGCAAGTGGGGCTCCAGGCGAGCCGAACGCTAGTTCTCCATACGTAGGCTGGTACGGATTCGGCTGTTGCACAGGCTGACCCGTGCTGCTCTGCGGTGGTGGCTGGATTGGCTGCCCTCCTGAAGCTTGTAGTGGGGGCCGGGCGGGGCCGACCCCCGCGCGCCCGCGGAGGAGGCCGGAACGCTTGACTTCCGAGCTCGAGGAGGAGGGCTGCCGTGGGCGGCTTCGTAACGGTGGTTGAGAGCTTGACTCGCCCAGCTCCACGGTGCCCCCCTGGATGGGTGCCTTGCTGAACGCTTGTTCCATGCCCGGGCCAAAGACGGCCACCATCATCTGCTGGAGCGCACCAAGGAAAGCTTTGTTGTGCTTGCTAAGCATGTAGTCTGCAGATTCCTGGAATACTCGCATGCACTCCTCTTTCTCCTGCTGAGCCGTGGTATCGCTCTCCCCTGGCAGCAACACCCTGGGCATCTCGTTCTTCAAATATGGGACGCCGCTTCTATTTTTCTTGAATGACAGCAGACATTTCTGCTGAAACTGGTCCATGACGTCCTGGAGTTGCTGCCGCTGCTCGGGAGAGAGATCTTCAAGGTTGACGTCCATGATGTCCCCGATTTCGGGCATCTTGATCTATTCGGCTGTTGTCCCACTGGGCGTGCCAAAAAGTGTGTTGACGCAAAAAGTGCACCCGGCGCCAAACACACAGCAAGCCGAACAAGCTGGCTTCACACGCGCAAAGAGTAACAAGACGTGCCAGTCAATTTTTCTTGAAAATTAACAAAAGACAAAGCAATTAGATACCAAAGCTTGGAACTTGCGGGTGGTACCGCAGTTCCATATTTACGGCTAAGAAGCCGGATGGGATGACACATAGCTATAGAAAGCTATTTGCCAATGAACTAAAACCATTCGGGAACTTGCAAAGGGAAAAAGTAATATTGCCGAATGGATGACGTAAGCATGACAAAGAATCGGTCTTTGTTTGAACAAAGATGCACATGCACAAGGCCATGACCGATCCCCATGAAGATTAGCATTAAACAAATGAATAAAGTAAAGCACGGACATGATCATGTAATAAACAAGCATGCATAGATCCAAAGCACTAGTCTACCGCATGTCTAGGTACTTTAAAACCCGTCGGGTACGATATCAAACAAATCTATCCACCGCATGATACAACTCGTATGAAAAACCGTACCACTTTCCACAAATAGATCTATCCACCGCATGATACAATCTAAATATGGAAAGCTAAAAGCATACATCATTTAAAGCATGAATAACGCACATGTTCTACTCGTGAAGAAACATAACCGAATACGGCTGAACAGCCGATTCGGGGTCCATGAAGAAGGAACAAACATTACCAAGTAAATAAATCTATCAGATTGATTCGAAATCTAATCCACCGGATGACTAGCTCCAAAGCAACCCAAAAACCTGCATCTACCGCATGATACTCAGTTCTTTCAAGATTTATACCAACGTTAGTAAGCTTGAACCCGCAACACGTAACAATCTAGGTCGACTCGGTTTCGGCTATTGGAAAGCACAAGATCCACGTGTTAAAATACGAACTCAACTCGTACAAGGATCCCGAAAGGATGAAGCCAATCCAAATCTATCTAGATTGGGCAAAAATGTGTTACATGAATTTAAACATAAAGTAAAAACTCAAAACAACACGGGATAACTTAATGAATCTATTGGATCTTGCCAAAATCCAATAGAGCCGATAACTAGCTTCAAGCTAGATCTTAGCCTACCGCATGGGTCATGACCTAACAAGAAACCCTCTTGAACCAAGCTTGAATCTACCGCATGACACGAAGCATGGTAACAAGACTACTTGCATCAGATCTAAATCCACCGCATGATACTAGACATGACACAAGGTTGCCGGTACTCACGGAGGTCGACGGATCGATGAACCCTCTCGAAGAACTCGACGACACGACAAAGAACTCTAGGGTTTGGCGTAAGGCCGGTGTGTATTGAAGAATGATTGTTTTTTTGTTACATACATTCAGGGGTCATATTTATACCCTGTCAAGTACAACTTCGAATGGATTCGTTGCCTAACTTATCTCTAAGCTCGATCGTCTATCCATCCATTCGTTCTCTCTGATTGAGCCATGTCACCGTCCAATCCCGCAAAATCAGCTCTACTGTTCCTTTACCGAACTGGAGCAGATAGCCGACCGCAGATCTCTTTGCCGAATATCTCTGAAAAGATTCTTCCTTCCACCAGACGGACTCTTTATCGAACCGGACCCACAAGTCAGACTCCTTACCAAATTTTGGTGTTAACACCCACAAAGCCTTAGATAATACCTCATGCCATCTTCTAGGATTGTCTTCTGTCTTCTTCTTAATGAGCTTTACCAAAGTTTTGTTGCTAGACTCGGCTTGACCATTGGCTTAAGCATAATATGGAGATGAATTGAGCAACTTAATATCATAGGAATCAACAAATTGACGTACCTCTTTGGATATAAACGAAGTCCCTTGATCTGTAGTCAAAGTCTGCGGAATGCCAAACCTATGTATGATATGCCAAATAATAAACTCAATCACCTCTCTATGTGTCATTTTCTTCAAAGGGATAGCTTCAGTCTATTTGGTGAAGTAATCAGTAGCCACAATCACAAAACAATGCCCTTTTGACGATGAAGGATGAATCTTGCCAATAAAATCCAGACCCCATCCTCTGAAAGGCCAAGGCTTAATGATCGGATGCATCAACATAGCAGGCACCAACTGAACATCTCCATGATTTTGACACTCCTCACAACCTTTGTAGTATCTAAAACAATCGGCTGTCATGGTAGGCCAATAAAAGCAAGCTCGCCTGAGGAGCCACTTCATCTTAGGAGCCGATTGATGAGAACCACAAATACCTTCGTGAAGCTCTGCCATAGCCAACCTAGCATGATCAGGACCCAAACACTTTAAGAGCGAATCATCCGTGTCCGACGATATAATTCACCATCATCAAGAACAAACTTAAGAGCCTATCGTCTGACTTTTTTATCAACTGAACTGCTAGGATTATGCAAATAATCAACTAGAGGCTTCCTCCAATCCTCCACCTCATTTTTGTCACGAAAAACCGAGGAGGAATTTTTATCAGGGGACCAGTCATGGCCATCGGTCAGACCGGTGCCATGAACTGGCCCAGATCTGAGGGACTGGTAGGATCGTTCGGTGGCATTAGTTAGACCAGTGTCACCGGTTAGACCGGTCGGCTGCGTCGGCCTGACCGGTGCCTCTAGAGCAAAGCACTCGACTGTAAGCAACAGTTTGTGTTCTTGAAAATTTCTTTTTCGAACATTATAACCAGATGCTTGCTGAGCCAGAGCATTAGCTCTAGGATTTCCTCTCGTGGCATACGATAGATAATAAATTCATCCATACAAGATATGATGTCTAAACACTTATCAAGATAAGCATTTAAAAAACCATTTAAACATTGACATACCTTGGAAACTTGCTGCACCACCAATAAAGAATCTCCATATGCTTCCACATGTTTCACTCCCATGTCAAGAAAAATCTCCAACCCAAATAGAAGAGCCTCACATTCGGTTTGGTTGTTAGTACAATCATGATCCAATCGGTTAAGAGCTTCAAAAACAGCCCCATTTGGCGAAATAATGACAACTCCAACACCACAAGCATCTTTGCAAACCGATCCATCAAAATGCAACTTCCATGGAATAAAAGTAACATAACCGACATTCAAATCAAGTTGCTTATCTACTCTATGTCTAACAATAAAGTCGGCAACAATTTGACCATTCATAGAACTTAATGGCTCACAATGTAAATCATATTCAACTAAAGCATAAGCCCATTTGCTGACTCTACCAATTAAAATTGGTTTATGCAACATATATTTGATTATGTCGGTTTGACATTCTACTATGCAAGTGCTAGGTAATAGATAATGCCTCAAATTGGTACAAGTATGATATAATGATAAACACAACTTTTCAATAAAAGTGTACCTTGTTTCGGCGTCCAATAATCTTCTACTCTCATATGCAACAATGTACTCCTTGCCATCGGTCTCTTGAGTCAAAACACCTCCAATAACATCCTTTTCGGCCGCTATATACAACTTCAAAGGAATACCACTCTTGGGTGCTCGAAGAACGGGTGGCTAAGTCAAATAGCTCTTAATCTCATCAAATGCTTCTTGTTGCTTTGCACCCCAAGTGAAGTCAACATCATTTTTCAACAGAAGTAAAGGAGTAGAAGCATTCACCTTCCCGGACAAGTTACAAATGAACCTCCTCAAATAATTTACCTTGCCCAAGAACTTTTGAAAATCCTTTTTACAAGTATGTGCCTTAACACTCTGTATTGCCTCAATCTTTTTAGGATCTATCTCTATGCCTTTTTCATGTACAATGAATCCTAATAACTTCCCAGCCGATACACCAAAAGAACATTTGAGTGGATTCATCTTTAATTTATATCGACACATTTTCTCAAATGTAAGTCTTAAATCAGCTAAATGAGAATCATCTCCAGCTGATTTGACAACAATATCATCAATATAAACCTCTACTATGATGCCAAGCAAATCATGAAAGATTAAATTCATAGCTCTTTGATAAGTAGCACCCGCATTTTCCAATCCAAAAGTCAAGACAACCCACTCAAACAAGCCAACAATACCCTTACATATGAAAGCCGTTTTGGATATATCCTCATCAGCCACAAATATTTGATTGTAACCAGCATTACCATCAAGAAAACTAATAATTCTATGTCCGGATGCAGGATTAACAAGAAAATCGGCTATAGGCATAGGATATTCATCTTTAGGAGTAGCTCTATTAAGATCTCTAAAATCAATGCAAACACGAAGCTTTTTTGTTCCTTTTTCTCAACACGCACAATATTAGAGATCCAATCAGCATAATGACAAGGCCTAACAAACTTTGCATCAAGTAACCGATTGACTTCTTCTTTCACTCGGTTATAAATATCAGGGTTAAAGTTTCTACGAGGTTGTTTATAAGGCCGAAAACCAGGTTTAATAGGTAAATGATGCTCAACTAAATCACGACTTAAACCAGGCATTTCATTGTAATTCCATGCAAAGCAATCAACATACTCCTTTAATAACATTATTAAATCAGGTTTAAACAAAGGATCAAGATTCTTGTTTACCAATGTCGGCCTAGGTACAGTGCCATCACTAATATCAACCTCCTCTAGAGGATCAGCCAACGTAAACCCTTGTCCTAACTTGCTCAAATCATCAAGGTCTTCGATGGCCTCACACATATCGTTCTTATGCGCCCGATAGTGCTCTCATCTCTGTTGCAACTACTCCATATTTGTATCCAACAAATCGTCAGAGAGGTTCTAGCCTGATCAACAATCGGCTTCATGACAACAGTAGCAAAACCATCTTTGGTAGAATCAATAAGTTTTAAGTTGGATAAATCTAAACTAGTTAAGCACTTAAGATTCTCATGATTATCCATAGTAGAACTATCGGCCACTGCAACCCAAGCCGATGCATCACCAAGAACAATCTCTACCTCGTCGCCTACCCATTGGATTAAAAATTGATGCAAGGTAGAAGGTAGACACTGATTTGCATGAATCCAATCACGACCAATGATAAGACTGAACTTACCTTGTGTCTGAGCAACGAAGAATGCCATAGCCAATGTCTTGCTCCCAACGGTGAGCTCCATAGAGATGACGCCTTTAGCTCCCATTGGCTCGCCTCCACCAACACCACTGACAGTCTTGTTGGTCTTGATCAGCGCATCATCTGAACCTCCCAATATCTTGAACAAAGAATACAACATCAAGTTGACAATCGCTCCTCTGTCCACCAACATGCGAGAGATAGGCTTCCCATTGATGTGTCCCTTCATGTACAAAGCCTTCAGATGATTTTCAGTAGCTTTAGGCTTCTGGAAAATAGCTTCCTTTGGCCCAAAGTCGAGATGTGCAACGTCCTCCTCCGAAAGCACATAACCATCCATAGACATGTGTATCACGTTGATGTCCAAATTCATGCGCTCTGGTGAAGAACTATAATCAACAAGCTCCTCATCGTCTTCTGGTGCAAGATCCGATGCGGACTTGTCATCACAAACCATGGGAACCAAAGAAGAGAAATCGGGCAGTGTCTCTGGATCATCAATCTGACCGTCGACGTCCACCGATCTGACCGGTGTGACCGGTCTGACGGACTCTTCCACCGGTCCGACCGGTGCGGGTTCAGAGCTGGTCTTGATTCTCCATTCTTTCCCTTGAGGTACCATAGGCCTGTACTGGTTGAAAGCTTTGTCCCTTTGCTTCTTTAGCTCCTTCTCCCTCTTCTCTTGAAATCTTAGGCATTGAAGCTTCCTCCTTTGTGTGAGAGCCAATCCGGGAGGACACCACCTTGGCAAGAAGTACTTGGAGTTGGAGCTACTTCCACTGGCCTCATGGTCATTAGTAGCAACCTCTGGAGTTGATGTCACAACCTTATTGTTTGGAACAATCGGTCTTTTGCCATCTTCTCCAATAGGAACATCCATTGATCCAATCTGAATAATATCTTGACCTGTAGGACTCTTTGGATTAACTTCCGTCTTCTGCACCTCCTCCCTTTGTTTTGGATTGTAAACTTGCTTTACTAGAGGTGGCGCGGCTTTTCTGGCCACACCGGTCTAACCGGTGATAGCGACCGGTCTGACTGGTCGGGTCTTGTGACCCTGACCAGATCGGCGAGGAGCCAATCGGTCTTGAATAGGCCTGGAGATCCTATCAAAATCTGATTTCTATCTACTCGATCCAGGATGAAAGGCTTGTTGCTATGGCACCCACATCACTCCATTGTCATCATATACCGGACATGGTGCATTTGAACTTGATGATGCCCATGGTGGAGTAAAGCGTTGCCCTTGCTGTGATGATTCACCCTTAAGTCTTGTAGCAGCCCTTGGAGGTGAAGATGACCATCCTTGGTGTGTAGGTGACCTCATCATTTTTTTTAACGGTCGATCACTTGTAACGACCGTTTGCTTGGAATACTTGTCTAATAGCATGACAGAAGTGACCTTCGGCTTAGGACCACTCCCCTGATTTTTTGCTACATTAAGATTCCAGTTTCCAATCTCCAGACGGCTTGGCTTGCTCATCCTCGGACGACCTGAGGGTACACCGGTCTCACCGGTCACCTCCACCGGTCTGACCGATCTGACCAGAGACGGCTCAGACGGTCACTGATCGACGGGTGTGGACGACCCTTGCCCCGCATGTCCAGAGGCACTCACTATAACCTTGAAGGTCGCTTTGCCATCAAGAGTTTTCTCATACTCAACTTTGCGAACTAGCTCTTTTCCTCTCAAATCGGGCTTAGCCTCCCCGATTACCACGTTCTCGCCTTTAGTCGCTCCAGCTTGATGTGGCCGAACAAGTACCTTAGGCTGCTGCAAATCCATGGTATTGATTGGAAAAGGAGCTTTATCCACTTGCATCTCATGAAAAGTCAAACGACCTTCATTTATGGCCGATTGAACCTGTCGACGAAACAAATTGCAATCATTAATAGCATGAGAAAATGAATTATGAAACTTACAATATGCAAGTCTTTTTAATTCTTCAAGTGGAGGAATAGTATGAGTTAATTTCATATTTCCAGATTTAAGCAATTCATCAAATATACGACTACACTTGGAAACATCAAAAGTAAATTTAATTTCTTCTTGCCGACCTTTACTAGCCGGCTTAAGAGATGAACAAGAATAAGATTTTTCTTTAGAGGGACAAACAAATTCAGCAGCATAAACTTTTTTATCACTATCATTCGAACTATTAGAATCATAATCAATAATATGAACATTAGAACGAGCGACTTAATGTTATCTTTCTCTTTATTCATTCGGTTTTCAACAACTAAAGCCCTTACTTGAACTTGCACAACCGAAAGAAAATCAGAGCCCTCTATCTTATCTCTAATGGAGGACCTTAAACCTTTTAGACAAATGTCTTCAAGGTCCATATCAGTGATCGACAAATTAAAGCACCGATTTTTAGTTTCTTTAAACCTATTAATGTAAGCAGAGACAGTCTCATCTCTTCCTTGCCTAACCAATGTTAAGTCTGTTAAATTTAATTGTATGCTCCCACTATACAAGTGATCATGAAACTTACATTCTAACATATCCCAAGATATAATAGAACCGGGAGCAAGCGAAGAAAACCAAGAAAAAGCGGTGCCAGTTAAAGATAAAGAAAACAAGCACACTTTTAGAGCATTATAGACACCAGCTTCACCTAGTTGGGCAGTGTATTGACAAATATGCTCCCATGTGGTTCGGTCATCATCACCACTAAATTTTATCAAATCTTGCATACGCCAACCACGTGGGAGAGGAAATCTATCAAACTCGAGATCATATGGCTTTTGATACAAATTAGTATTACCTATGTCAACCCCAAGTTTAGTTTTTACCACATTAGCCAAATTTTCCTTGAATCTATTAAATTCCACCCAATTAGGATTATTTGGCTATGGTGGTTGAGGATCTCCAAATTTACCTTATTTAAATGGGGAGCTAACTTAGTTTGAGCTAGCCTGTAACTTTCAAACACATCATCCAGATTAATGTTTTTGGAGGCTGATGCATTTATTATCGTACTATAATGAGGTCCAACATTACCGATTGTACTAGGAAAAGTAGGAACCATCTGATTTGGCATGAGACCCCTGAGGATTCGCTTTAGTAGTACTACTATTAGCATCATTATTATTAAAACCTAAAGCCCTATCCTTTTCAAGATCTTCTAATCGTTCTAAACGAGCAATGTAAGAAGCAAGCAATTCATCACTATCCACTGTAGATTTCGTAGGAGTAGTTTCAGGTGGGGGTTTCTTACTTACAGTGGGGATTACCTCAATATTGTTGTCGTTTAGTCTGATCGCTGGCAGCTCGAACTCTTTCAATCTTGCCACCTTGCCGGATCGATCCTTCTTGACGCTAGCGAGGAATTGTACTTGCATGTACTCTTGTAGCACCTTGAACTTCTGCTGCTCTTCCGAAGAGAGATCTTCCAGCGACACAGTGACAATGTTGTTCATGTCAAGTTCACACCGAGCACCCATCCGGCTGAGGTCAGATTGAACGGTTTTAGCAACCTGATCTTTCTTCCCCAACGGAATCGCCAAAGTATGTTGAAGCTTTTCTCATAAACACACACGAGCGCTAGATCGCGCAGAACGTCAAAACACTGAACTCGCCGAGCTCCTACCCGGACCGGTCTGACCGGTCAGAGGCACTGGTCTAACCGGTGTACGCAGAGGCATGGTGAAGACCTAAGATCGCCTCCTCGGGAGGGACCCCGTCGGAGGTGGCGCGCCTAGGGTTGCTCTGAGGTCGGCAAGGCCGCTCAGAACGTCCCTGATCGTCGTTGAGACAAAGAAGGAAAGCACGAGGTTGGAAAAGCTAGGGTTTGAGAGACAAAAGTTGTAAAAAGTAATGATCGATTGGGTGATGCCACCTCAAACGGCCGTGGCCCTTTATATTTATAGGGTGGGGAGGTCTTGCCCCGCAAGGAATCCTTTTACAACTCAAAATTTGCAAGGACACCTCAATTCTACTCGGACTTGGGTTCCACCGGTCAGACCGGTCAAGCCCACTGGTCAGACCGGTGTGGCTGTTGCCGGGTCGGCTACAAGACACCCCACCGGTCAGACCGTTGAGGGACACCGGTTTGACCAGTGGCGTCAGCCTGATCAGCCTTGTGCCAAATTTGGGTGCGAACAACTCCTCTAGAATTTTTGCATGAGACCGGAGCCATTTGAAACTCTATGAAATTTTTCTTCCGACCATATATAGAACATCCAAAACCGACTCCGTATGTGACCTGGGCGTCCATTTTATTGCGCACTGCTCCAGGACTCCGAACTAGACCCGAACTTGAATTGCCTTAGGCCTCCACCTTGGGGACTCGAATTGGATTAGCCTCATGCCTCCTCTTCGACTTGGACACCCTTGTTGGATTTCTTCAACTCCATTACATGCACCAATCATGGCCGTATGCACAGGTGTCATGTTCTCATGAGGATGGGCCTGCAGGTTTGGCCGTCCTCTCGAGCGGTGTAGTGGTGGGCGTGGATGGCGTTGGGCTCTCGAGCATAGTAGCAGTGGGCATGGATGGCGCTGGGAGAGCGGGTGCTAAGCTAGATGTGGAGCTTCGTCCAGCAAAAGAGTTAGAATATGTCTTCGAGTGGCGTCCCTGCACTTCACGTTCAATGTTGTTAGCATAATATGAAGGCACAAATCTACGTCGCACAACAACTTTTAATTCAGCCCAAGTGGTGGGAGTGTTAATGGGATTATTTTGTTCATAACGCCACCAATGGAAAGCAAGATCAGTAAAAGCACCAATAACAGCTTTAACTTGAGAACTATCAGGAAGATCATGGCATGAAAATATATGTTCGATCGCTAACTCCCAATCAAGATATGAAGCTGGATCATATTTGCCATTGTAAGGTGGAATTGTAAATGGAAGCTTAGCAAAAGAATCATTACCACCATGGTTGCACACACAACGGGCGCGTCCACTGAAGTATCCAGCATCCATCTCCTTTTGTAAACTTGTTATCAATGTTTTCATTGCATCGAGGTGTGACACAATGGTGTCGAGCTTGGTCTTAGTGGTCTGCAGTTGTTCATCCTTCTTGTCTATTTCTTCTGCCATGGTTAGCGCAAACACAAAACAAAATCAATGACAAAATAGGGGTGTAATGGCTCACAAGATGCTCAAACTAGTGCTGTTATCAAGTTCTTATACGTTCGTACCACGCAAACAGGGGCAACCTGCAACCAACCGGTGGAAATCGCGAATTACTGGAGGAGCGATTTCCTGGAGAAACAAAAATCTGCTCGTCGGAGAAATTTGTGGAGTTCTGGGAAGGCTGCAATCAATTGAAGGATTAGCACAGTCAAACAATAATGCTAAGTTGAATTATAGTGCTAAATACAATCAAATGTTGCTGGAAACGAGTGCAAAAGCGGAAGGGGAACAAGGGTGTAAACCGTAGAAGGTGGGGAAATTCGGTGGGGTGGGGTGGGGCAAGGTGTGCGGCGCTGTCCTGAGAGGAACCACGAGCAGGAGAAGGGAAGGCGTGGGCTGTTGCCTGCCCCGGGAGATCGCAACCCACCCACGTGAGGCCGGGCAGGCCAACGAACTGGTCCGGTTCCTTTCGCTTTGTTTGTTTTTTTCTTTTTTTTCACTCCCCTTCCTTTTCTTTGGAACTTTCTGTTTTTAGCTTTTTCCTTTTTTTGATAAACGGCCAAAACAGAAAGGGGGAACCAACTGTGCAGGATGGATGCCGACGTAGTATATAGTGTGTGGCCCAAACTGAACCGCGGGAGGTGAAGCGCGCGAGGGTTTTGCGGTGGCGGCGAAAAGGAGCTGGCTAGGGAAAAGGAAAAAACACCGAAGGTTTTCTGCGAAGGTTTGCTACGAAGGGGGATTTGCGGCAGCGGTGGAAGTGGGATGGCGTCTAGGGTTAGAAAAAAACATAAGAAAAACAAAGGAGAGAACACAAGTAACCAGCAACCAATGAACGAACAAGCACACAAATTCAATAAAGCAAGTTATTGAATGAAGGTTCAAGGCTAAAACGGGTTGTTGGGACAAGAATCTAACCTAGAACAAATTTTTGTTTGGTTTTTGTGGACTATAGGAATTAAAAACACTCGATAAACTCACCGATCATCCTGGAAAGCTGATACCACTTGATAGAGGGGGAGTGCCCGATCTTTCGGTGAGTGGGGATAACTTCGATCTGGTGGTTGTTGACCCTCATGATCCGACTACGACGAACGAGACTCGAAGCGCCAATGCAATCGCTGAACCAACTCCCAATGGTTACCAACCTTGCCGGTGCAAGATCAGCCTGATCACGAAGATCAATTCCTGTACGCAATCGAAGAACGAACAAGAATCTGAGGCGAGCAATCTTAGTATCACTCGAAGGTGGAGTCTGTAATACACGAAGGCAGCGCTATGCGGCTGTTCGGTTATAGCTAAAGCTAAATTGTAAAACAAACTCAAGTCTGAAAATAAACGAGGGGTCTATCTAAATAGGGGGCGCAGCCCCTGGCGGCCACGAGGGGCGGCGCTACAGTACCCGAGGGTACTGTCTCGGGTACTGTTCACACATGTGAACAGTACCCTAGGCCCACATGGGCCTCCTGTTGGGCCAACAACCCAAAAGGTATTGCCGCAGCGCCCTGGTCAGACCACCGATCAGACCGTTGAGGGACATCGGTCTGACCAGTGGCGTCAGCCTGATCGGCCTTGTGCCAAATTTGGGTGCGAACAACTCCTATAGAATTTTTGCATGAGACCGGTGCCATTTGAAACTCTATGAAAATTTTCTTCTGACCATATATAGAACGTCCAAAATTGACTCCGTATGCGAACTAGGCATCCGTTTTATTGCGCTCTACTCCCGGACTCCAAACTGGACCTGAACTTGAATTGCCTTAGGCCTCCACCTTGGGGACTCTAATGGGATTAGCCTCATGCCTCCTCTTTGACTTGGACACCCTTGTTGGACTTCTTCTACTCCATTACATGCACCAATCATGGCCGTATGCATGGGTGTCATGTCCTCATCACCAGGAGTGAGGAGCGCGGAAGCACCGCCACTCGCCAGGAACTGTCGTCTCCAAGCACCGTCATCCTCTCTCATCCTCATTGGTCGGTGTCAGTCAATCTCTGTCATCCTCATTGTGTAGAGGCCATCACCGACCGGCTGTCATCATCCACCATGGAGCGGCGCCAAGGCCGTGCTTGACCGGCCACCATGGAGCGGCAACATCATCCTCTCGTAGTGGCATTGGAGGGACGGCCTCATCCGCGGGTGGCTCCCTGGGGGTCTGCCACCATCTTCCACGGGCGGCGGCAACAGAGCGAAATCCTCGTCTGTGAGCAGCTGCAACAAGGCACCAGGTGCACCATCGACAAAGAAGTGGCTCCTTGATTAGTGGATTAGTGGTAACTACTGCTAGTAGAAGTAGGAGTAGAAGAAGCAGAACGAAGATTCGCCTTCTATTCATCTGATCTGATTGAATACTACTACTGTTTTTTCCTTGTAAGATGTTTGTTTTCTCATTGAGTAGCAGTGACATTTTAATCCGATCTGACTGGAAACTACAAATCGGACTCTCATAAGTGTTCTTCCGGTATTTAAGAGATTGACGTAACAGACTTTCCGTATACAACGAATTTATACTGAGGGAGTACACACACAATACCAGTTTTATTAGAAACAACCACAATCTAAATACAAACGACACAAATGCACGTATATGCATTGATTACACTTGAGGATGGATCGATCCACCATAGTTCAAACTACAACGACATACTCTGAACAACATACTACTAGCATCTACCATCATGGCTCATACTACTAGCATCTACCATCAAGGCTCATATACTACTATCATCACCACATACTACTGGCATCTTCCATCGTGGCTCATACTACTCATCACGGGCTCATCGAAATCCAGTCGCTGCACGGAGTGTAGCAAAACGTGTCTATTGGATCAGATACTCCTCCAAAGCGCGATGCCTCACCCTTGGATCCCAAATCTAGGCAGGCGAAACGATGATGTTGTGCACATGTAAGCAGGTCACGAATGGTCCATTATTTGTGACCCCTTTGGAAAATTGGGCACACCCACATTCCTCTGTGATAAACACGGGCGGGCCCACCCTGCTGAAGCCAGAGCAACACAGACCATTTCAGGTCATGCAATTCATCTTGTACAATGAGCACTGGTCATGGGGGTGGCATTTCATAGTAGAGGTGGCGGCCTGGCCATAGGCGAAAAGGTGGTGCCATGAGGGCATCACCCCCGAGTGTTGCTGAGGTGTCGATGCCAGCGGAAGTGGAGGTGCCATTGGGGTCGGGTGCTGCTGAGGTGCCGATACCAGTGGAAGTGGAGGTGCCATTGGGGCCGGGTTCTGCTGCGGTGTCAATGGCAGCGGCTGAACTGAGTGGCGATGAGGTGCTATTGCGCCCGACAGCTCCCCCTTACCCGACTCCTCCAAGTACCATGCTCCGTCCCTTCCTTGCCCCGCAGTTCCCCACGTACTGCATACACAAACAAAATACAAACCCTACATAAGCTAACAATGTGACGTCTCGATACCATGCATACATAAAGTAAACAAGATTAGCCAACAAAATGATCTCACCCTTGGATCCCACTAAAGTAGAGAAATGCAAGATGGAGAACCGATGAGTGTTGGTCTTGCCTTTCAAGAACACTTTGCTGCACTCGCCTATTTATCAAGGACTACAGCAGTCATGTGAGCTCGGTGTAGCATTGCTAAAGATATTATGGAAAACGTGAGATGCCTAGAATGTAGTTAGGCCTATGCGTGATAGAAATCTATCTAGGTCAGAATCTTCAGTGGCATGCATCGATTACATGTGTGGGCGATGGTATCACGGGATGAGCTCGACATGTCTAGGTAGTATGTGTTTACTTCTGGACTTTCCTCTCCATTGCATGAGAAAGTCTTGTGGACAAATCACGCCGCATCAGCTGCATCTAATGGCTGTCTCACTGCATCAACTCATGCCGCATCAACAACGAGACAACTTTGTACTGTTTATTTATGTAGTGGTTTAAGTGTCAATTGCATTTGGAGAACAAGATTGGGTGCTGTAATTAGATGGACCAGATGGTCCTTGCGTTGCAACACACAGGGTGCGGGTGACTTGACAAGTCCTTCTCAATTAGGTACATTGCATTAGTAATGACTGTAAGGGTCTACAAATGGTCTGGATTCACACTGGATGATTCCTGCAGGTCTTGAAGACTGAGAAACGCGATGAACTTGTTGACACGACAAGACCAAAACGGAAGAAGCTAGAATTGGAATAGCAATATATGTTTTTTATTTTTGTTTGTTTGTTTGTTTGTTTGTGTGTGTGTGTAATATTAACATGCATATAAGCACAGAATGGCATCTTGAATAGGCATTTGGGAACGACACGCTCTCAGAAGGTGATCCACGTGTTGATCATGAGAATTGCAGTTAAGCACTAGCACTGGATGTTAACTGACGAACTTGTGTGCACACGCAGAACACCCCCTCTGAATGGACGTGTCAATCATTGTGAATCGCACTTAAGGACTAGAACTAGGAAGTTCATGACCCGAATGTGGCCACACTCGCTCTGAAGGGACGCATCCATTCTGAGTGGTAACTGATGTCCACGAACGGAAGTTCCGAAACGACACATTCACTCACGACCCACTATAATAAGAGACACTTTAGGCACGAGACGATCAATGTAGGCCATTTGTGTTAATGGCTTTATTCGCTAAAATGATTCCTTCCATGCAAGTTGACTTCTCAGTCTCAATCCAAGAAGAGAAAGTCGAAGGAACCATTGGCAACTTCAAGGAATCCAGTATGTTCATGGTGGGAGGCCGTCACTGGAAACCACGTTGCTATCCCACAGGTATGAATGGTCATCAGTGGATGGATGTTCCAGACGACATTGTCATCATCGTCGTTCCTCTGCACAAATCCCAAATGGTATGTGTCTTGGCGCTGCTATGAAGACACACACTCACACATGGCGATACGGTCGCATTATGTTATTGTTTGCCCAACCTGTGACTGCTTCCACGTAGGTGCAAGTGTTGTTGCGTGTGATGGCTAGAGACCCAAATGATGAAGATGATACATTTCGAGTTCAAGCTACATAAGAAGTTTGGTTCATGAATCGGGATCTACAAGCAAGAGTATTTGAATGTCTGGTGGAGCTTCATGACATTGAGTGCGTGACATCCAGTGAAGATTGCGTACACATATCATGTGTTGTTTCAGCACTGGAGGATGACTGCATTGAAGTTCCTCCTCCTACATAGGTGCGGAATGCTGGGTGATACGAGCGATACGTGCCGATGTGGCGAAAGTATCTTGTGTGATGGAGGTAATGTTGTACGGCCCAGGAGTGGAGTCTAGCTCTAAAAATGTTGCTATTATTGACACACACCCTAATGGCTTCTCGGTCCTGATCAAATATGCTAGTGAAGGATCACTCCAGGAGAAGGTTGATTTATGGGACACTCCTATCAATGTTTTGCCTTATTTACTCTCGGTCACCAACATGTACCAAGTCGAAAGGTTGAAGCTGCATTGTGCGTCAAAGATGTGGAACATGGCAAGTGAGGAAACTGTGACTTCATTTCTATGGTGGGCAATTCAGGCTAACTGCACACAATTGTAGGAAAAGTGCATGTCTCTCTTAGAGAGAATCTTTCCTCATGGGATACTCACATATGATTGGGTGGTTGTATGCACTGATCATCCCGAATTTATGTGCAATCTCTGTAGAAGATTACCTAAAGGGTTGTACCGGGTCCCCTGTAGTTTTGATGTTTTATTTAAGTGTTTTAGTCATGTAATAAACAATTGAAATGATACGTTATTTTGTTGCAGTGAGTACATTTGTAATGCTAAAATTGGATCATCCGTCTAACGTGAAAATGAAGTAGATTATAGTCATGTGTGTGTCTGTCAATTCCATGAACTATAGTGGCACGAACAACCCAGTCAACAACTTGCCTCTCTGCTTAAGGTCACTAACATTTGGGTCCGACACCCAAAAGGTCTTTCGTTTGGGTCACTGACGTTTGGGTCCATGATCCAATCTCTTTCATTTCCCGCTTTGGACCCCAAAGGCGGGACATGAAATTTTAAATTCCCCACTCATCCTTCTGGTCCTCCTCATTTATATACAAAACAAAGAGGGAAACCAGTTCTCCCAATTCCCTCCTGGTAATTTTCCAAAATCAGGGGATCTTCTCCTCGACCACCGAAGAGACCTAGATCTGTGGTGGAAGCAGCAACAGCGACCTAGCTAACGACGACGGCTTCCTCTACTACGAGCGGCGGCCTTCCTCTTCTACGAGCGGCGGCCTTCCTCGGCAACGTCCTTGAAGCTGCAAGATGGTTCGAACTTGTTGCTCCGTCGGCTCCCCCATGGCCCACCCTGGCAGCCGCAGATCTGCAATAGTTGCGCTAAACGTCATGCTGAAGGCGCAAGGTCGGGAAGCCAAATGAAGACGGCATTCGGCAGCAGCACCTTCTCCATTCGTCAGGTCTACAGTCTCCTCCCTGTATTGATCGATTCAATTAGATTGCTTCCCCATGCTCTTTGGCTTTCTATAATATTGTTTCATGTTTAGGTCATTGTGGATCTACTGTGCCCTATTGCAAGAGTTTGTTAGAAGTCAATTTATTTGAGCTTTGTAGAAATTTGTAGATGAAATTGTTGGACAGCTCCCCCATGCTCTTTGCTGCAGAATATTGTTGTTGCATGCTTCGGTGATTGTGGATCTTCTGTTCCCTATTGCAAGAGACTGTTCCAACTCAACTTATTTGTGGTTTGTAGAAATTTGTAGATGAAATTGTTGGACTGCTTCCCCATACTCTTTGCCTTTGAATTGTTGCATGATTCGGTGATTGTGGATCTTCTGTTCCCTATGGCAAGAGATTCTTCCAAGTCAACTTATTCTACCGATTGCTAATGATCTCAACCCTTGTCTCCTGTTCTTGAACTTATTTTAGCAGGCCAAAGGGTCAACATCTGTAGTCTCTCCTGTTCAGACCCGCTCCAAGGTAACAAACTCAACACCTTCTTTGTTTCCAATTGTGAATGATCTCAACCTTTACCTCTTGTTCATGTACTTGTTTCAGCAGGCAAAAGGGTCAACATCTGAACAAATTAATCTGACTGGGATCCACTGCTGCTAGATGGAAGCTACCATGTCAATGACGCTTCTTCCCGAACAAATTAAAACAAAGGCACCCGAGCACTCAAGAATGGGCACCAAATCCTTATGTAGTAGTGTTGATGAAGAGCGTGTTGACACTCCCAATCAGGATGGGGTACAACTTCGACAACGGTTTGTTGCTCACCAGAAAGAGTTATGTAGCTTGAAGAAGAAGACCGAAGAATCAAAATCAAGTCAGAAAATGCAGTCTGCTGAGATTAAGAGGTTGCATAAGCTAACTGAAGACAGTGAGGACCTCCTTCGTCTACTGCTTAGCAGTAAAAGATGAACAGGTTATGATCATTAGATCAAATCTCCACTTTCTCTTATGATTATGCATTGGATTTAGCATTGTAATAAATGTTCCTTGTGATACTGTTACCCTATCTTGTAATAATTTGTGATATGTAATGAACAATATGGTCATGCTTGATAGTAAAAACAGTTTGTTTTATTGTATAAAGAAACATGTGTTGATTACTATTTTGCCAACCAGATCAGAATTATTCAAAAAAGGCTCATAATTGAAATGAACTCCATTAATACTGATACATGATTAGTTAATTTTATATTGTCCTTCAGTGGGATTAGCACAACTTTATTTGGTCCAAAAGTCAATTTTTTTCAAATTAATGTGACACAGAAGGCCGCAATAATGTGTGCACCTGTTGGACTCGACCCAACTAAAACAGGCACCGCCCCTATGAAGTTTCATCTAAAAAGCTACAATTGGGCCCAACAAAATCCTTTTCGGCCTATATGATCAACGCCAGCCTACAGGAACAGTTTTGGGCTCAACCCAGCTACAAACGGGCCAAATTCGTTTTATGACGCATACGATTTGTCATAATTGGCATGCCACGTCGGATGCCACATCATATTCTGTCCAACGTGGCAAAGCTGCAGGACCAAACTTATGACACATTGTATAGGAGATTTTCCACGCGTCATTAAACTCATGACGTCGGTAAATAAGGTCTCGTCATTAATCGCGGTTTGTGACGCTCGATTAATGACGACGCATTTTTGTAACAACTGGCATCATTAATCGTGGTGTATAATGAGAAACAACCTTTTTTGCATCACTAGTTGGCGTTTTTCTTGTAGTGTCCATTGTCCAAAATGCCCCTGGACGAATGAGTATCCATACGCCCCAGCCCCGGCCCCCTTCTTCTTCCCCAATATGAGCTCCATCACCGCCACCCAACCGTCCTTCCCCGCCATTGTGCACATGTCGCACTACGCCGATTCGTCTGGAGGTGCACATGTGAGGAGAAGGGTTCAAGGTTACCAGAGCAGCTGCAATCACTCTGTCAGCTTGGATCCAGTCGGTAAGCTAAGTGGCTTTCCGCTGGTCCCTTGCCCGGACTATGGTATGGCTCGGGTGGTGCAGGGCGGACGCAAAAGGAAGGTGAAAACCACGATCATCTTTATTTCAAGTGTGCAAGGAACTCGGTGAGTTGTTTACTGTGTTTCCCAAATTTGAGTTAGGGTTCTCATGTGATTTTGATTTGCAGTACACTAAGAATTGTCGATTTTATCATTTCCAAAAGGAGTGTCTCCAGATGATGAAGGATGTTGGCGTCATTGTTTTTTGACCGTCGAACTGGGCAGACGTGGTCGATGAAGTAGTTGATTTAGTGGAATGTCAAATTGGGAGTGGCGAGCAGAAGCAAGCACTGGAGGATAAGCGGAGGAAGAAAGCACTGGAGGAGAAGATGGACAATGTGATCTAGAAGATGAACTTGAGTATTGTGGCTATTGTTTGTGTAGTATTTGGATGTTTACTAGGGGTGTGTGCTGCAATGAAATAATTATGATGTTAAAAGTGGTACTTTGGCTTCATCTGTGTGGATGAAGAATGAAAATTATATCACAGATGACAAAATTAAATGTATGAATAAAGAATGGATGATCATCGTCGTCATCACCTCCGTCGACATCAACGGGGTCGAGCATGCCTCTCAAGGTCCCCAGCCAAGATATGGATCTTGAAGGCGTAATCCTTCACGGTCCTCTGCAGCGGATATTGGGTGGGACTGTTGACGATGAATTTTGGTACTCCAAATGTTCATTACACTTAGGTTTGAGCTCGATTATGTAACTAACCCACCACTAGGCACACTAATGATACAACAAGTTTATCTTTGTATGTGCATTTGGAAGTGTTGTGTTTTTGCAGGAAAACATGGACAAAAGGGAAGGAGTCACAACAAGTTCAATGGAGCAAATGAGGAGTTCCGTTCGTGTTCGAGAGCAAGGCGAAATCACTTCCAAAGGTGGCAAGGACGAAGGTGCTACGACAGATCATCCCCTAGGACTAAGATGTAAAGTTCGGACTTCATATGAGAAGACCCCCTATCTTGATCGCTGGGACGACTACCTCAAAATGACACAAATGAAGGGGGGCAAGTGCAAAATGTGAAGATAAGCCGCAGGGAGGAAGACGGGCCCGAACTGACCCAGAAAGGGCCTGGGCTAGCCGGCCCGGTCAGATCGGCCCAGGGGGTTTTTCTGGCGGTTCGGCCCGCCCTTTGACCTAGTCGCTCCTCAGTCTATTGATAGCTCCATCCTCCGACGGCCACCGCATCCAATCATTCTACCGACACCCATTCATCTGAAAGCCGCCGCTACAAGATCAGGGAAGGAGTTGGATAAGCTCGTCGCAAGGATCAACGCCGATGGAGGGAAGGAAGCAAGAGGAGGACTCCAAGCCGCTGGCCTAGGGGTGTTCCCGAGCTTCAACGCCGCCATTTTCATCGATGACGTTCTTCAGAGTCTCCATTACCCCTATGTGCTTCAATCCTTGTAAGATGATGGGGTAATGTCTCCATTCATCCCTAGGGTTATATGGATACATGTTATGTGATCGCTACATGAACCCTATGCCTTTTGATGCTTAATGGTCTATGTCTATGCCAGTGCTTTATTCACATATGTATGTACAACATGTGGTCTTAGTAGGGTTCGTGGTAATCCTGGTGATTAGCTTAACCCTATGGATGCTTAGGTATAGATGCGGTTATACGTGAAAGTGTTTGATTACCTTGCGTAGTGATAGTACGGTGGAGGGAAAAAAGCTTAGCGGCTGCATAACCTCCATGAAGCTAGTGTAGGCTACACCCTTTTCATGTAGTAGATGCATGTTCATGTGATCCTAAACCCTAGGAAGGGAACGCTTATCTATCTTAATCTCTGTCTTGTGTCCACCCTTTGCCATCTAGTTTAACCTTTGATTTCTTCCATTAACATAGGTTAGATTGTCTTTACCTTTAGATTAGTACCCCTTTCAAAGGTTTTCCATCAACTAGATTAGTATTTGGTTAAGAGCCAGCAATCCGCTTGCTCCGCGGATTGACAAGAACATTGGCAGTCACCCCGTGGTGAAAAATGTGTAGGTCCGTACGCTTGAAGATCAAAGGTTGTTACGTGTTTCAACCGTCAACAAGCCCCTTTTTTTAGTGCCGTTGTCAGGGAGCAAGCCAATTTGCTACGTTTTATCTTGTATTAGTATTGTTGATTACTAACATCTAACCCTCGTTTTCTAGAAAAAACCCCTTTTATGTTTTTATTTTTTTATTTTTAGTGCCTAGATGGATTTGTTCACCTCACCTTTGGAGGATGAAGAGATGTCGCTAAGGGAGCTAGCAATGCCATCAATGGAGGACATTGAGATGCAAAAATTAGATTTGGCGCTTGCTACAACCCACTATGAAGTGAAGCCTAGAATTATCAACTTAGTGGCGACAAATTAAACCCCTTTGAAGGATTGGAGGATGACAACCCATATAGACACATTAAGGAATTCATGATGATATGCAACACAGTGCAACAAGAAGGAGTTCCGGCCGCTCGGTTCAAGTGGAATCTTTTCCATTCTCTCTCGAAGATGAAGTGCGAAGTGGTACACACTTGCGTCTACTGAAGCAAAAGGAAATTGGGATGAGCTAGTGAAGAAGTTTCTTTTGAAGTTCTTGCCCATAAGAAAGGTCCAAGACTTAAGGAGGCAAGTGCTCACTTTCAAGCAAGGAGAGGATGAAGGAATTGATTAAGCATGGGACCATTTTAATGAACTACTTGAGCAAGGCCCAAACTTGGGATTTTCCAGTGACTTGATGTTGCATACATTTTATTTTTCACTAACCCCTAACTCTTGTCGTTTTGTAAGCATGTGTGCAGGTGGTGATTTAATGGATAAAACGATTAGTGAAGCCGCACAAGTCTTATAAAGGATAAGCAATGGAAAAAGAACGCAACAAGATTGGCAAAGACATTGTCGGGAGGAGCAAAACGACAAAAGCATGCCCAAGGTGCTTGCTGAGTTTTCTAAAAAGATGAACCGTAGGTCCAGGAAGATGAACCTACCATACAAGAAATTGAAGATCCACTTCCCAAGGTAGGAGAAGTCATTTCGAATATTAAAAATGTTGAAACTAACATGAATGTAGGCCGAAGTATAGGGAATGCTCACTACAAGGTTTTGTATCAAAATCAACACCGAAAAAGTGTTGCAATAGACCCAAAAATGGTAGTAATAGTACTTTTGCTACCTTTTTTTTGGTTAAAAGTCGTTGCACTTGTAACCGTAGCAATAGCGTAATGCAACAGTTTACGTTTTAGTAGCGATACAGAACCCATCTATTGCAACAGTTTTGACGCTTTTGCAACATGTTGGGAGCGTTGTAACATAAGACATTGCAACCACTATGGGTGTTGCAATGGAACCAATTGCAACGAACTAGGCGTTGCTAGTGACACATTTTGCGACACGTTGGTTGTGTAGCAAGAAAATGCAATGCGTAACTGAACATAGGTGTTGCAATAGGTATTTTTGCTACGCATAGAAATCATAGCAATAGAGGTTCTCTATTACCACATCACCTAAATGGTTGCTATAGCTGTCTTAGGATATTGCAACGTTATGGGTGGTTGGTTGCTACAGAGAGGTCCTCTATTACCACATTTGCGAATGGTTGCTATAGGAGACATATGCTATTGCCACAGTCATTAGGTTAGTTGCGACAGGTAGGTTATCTATTGCCATGATATTTAATGGTGGCTATAAGTGGGTTCTCTATTGCAACCGTCGCATTGTTTTTGTTGCAAGAGAATGTATGTTTATTGCCACGATAATTGTACCTATTTCCACATCTTAATGTGGTTGTTATATGTGAGTCTATTGCAACCCAATATGGTTTGATGTCCATGTTATATTGCAACCCACGATTCATATATATTAAGAATAAAATACGTTGCTTTGTTTGTTCTATTGAAAAATTAATCACAAAACCACAAAAACATAATGAATGAGGCATCAACATCCATTAAACCGAAATATCATTCGTTCATACATAATCAAACCAAAGACATCGAGTGTCAAGATAAATGAGAACACAAGTCCATAGCTTAACACATAATAATGCGTCGACCACACACAATTGTTTCAACATATTGTAAGAAAAAGACTAATGTTGTAGCAAACGACGGTTCCATTGATATATATGTTGGCCATCTTCCCACCATTCGCATGCTCCTTCTTAAGCTCAAGAATCATCCTGAAAAAAATCATTGACATGCATTAGTTAAACAAAATTTGTAGAAATAAAAATCAGTTATATGCAAAAGGCAAATATGAACCTTCTCCAAAAGGACTACATGTTCCATTTCAATGCAAAGAGAGATAAAAGGTTTGACATAGTACCTGTGCATTCTTTTTGGACATTGATCTTTTCCTAGCTGCAGCCTTCCTTCAATTGCTTTGTTGTAGTGTAAACAGCACCCGAATTCGCTCCTTTGTTTTGGGATGCTGAATTACTTCTAGTCGTGCGCGCTGTAGGACGTTCTTCACCTGCAGGATTAGTGGGTTGCTGTTCTGGTAGGCTTACGTCTTGGTTAACCTGGAAAAAAGGGTTGGTGGATAAAATTACACACGTTGATAAGAATATGACATGTATGTTAAAATTTATCATCCTTTAATTATCATGGCACTACCGCTCATTATGCATCATTTGTTCACCCTCCGTAGTCGGATTTTGTGACCCCTCAATTGTTGCGCAGCAGTTACAGCAACATTTCCAGGTGATTCCACAACCACCGCAGAAGAAGAAGCAGCAGCAGTAGCCTCGCATTTTTGAATTGGGTGGAAGATCATGATTTTCAGCAAATGAACTATTAAAAAATAGATGTTGTTAATATTACCGTTTGTACCGAAGCTTGTTTTTGGGCTACTTGCAACAAGCAACGTTGCTTGCCTAAGTGCTTCTCTATCGGCCTCCCTTTCCTTGTTGATCCGTTCAAGCCGACGCTTATGTTCTTGCCTCTCTCGCTTCCCTTTCATCATCTTGAGCGTCTAGTCTATCTTGGTACCGTCTAAACGATTCAATGAGTGCCTCCTCCCGTTGGACTCTCGCGCCGGTAGTCCTCGACAGTAGCTCCTTCCTAGTTGGGTACCTTGCTAGGTATCCATTGGCATACATCTTGTTTGACTTGGATTTCCTCGTTTCCTTGTAGGTCGATTGGAAAATCTGGTTCTCGCTCCAAGTCCGATACGACATTTGCGTCAAGCCTTGACTCCAACTCCATAATCTTCCCGTTTGTATTTTCCTAACAAAGTACATACATTTAGTTAATTATATATGTAATTCTAAGCGAGGACAAGCTTGCATCACTTAATAATGGTTGTACAAAAGAAATACTCACATAGATTTCCTTAGATTCCTCGCTTGTCCATTCTCCATTTTGTTGGTGGGTGATCATAAAAAGCTCCATATCATTTGGCTCTTCACCAGTTAGTTGGTCCCTCTAATTAGGCAACAATGTAAACAAATTAGCCATATTTCATAATGTAGGGTAATGTACAAGTTTTTGTTCACTGTAAATATGAGAAAGATATCCACCAGGAAAAGAAAAGGTAAACAGAAATATTTATTGCTATTGAATAACTAAAGGAATCCAATGTTTTATTTTTTGAACACTTAATTAGTTTAGGTAGTTTTCAGCTATCTGTTTAGAAGCATGGAAAATCTATATTGCTTTAGTGGGCGTTGGGCAAATTATATATGTCTATCAAATACAAAGCATATAGAGGTTGCAACCATATCATGTCATAGTCATTGGGGGGCGTAAGAACAAACCATAAAATTTGCTCGAACGTAAACCTTGTTGCATAATTTGTTACCTTCTCATAGCTCACTTGAGAAAAACCCTTTGATCCGGTATTATGGTGCATCTTTCGATTCAGCCGATTCGAGAATTTTTATTGCTAATTTTCTCGCACACAATCAGCAAAGATATTATTTTTACAAAATCAGCAAGGCACTATACATAAACATTGATGCAAGTGGATTTGGCAAGTATTTTTAAAAATTGGCAACCAACCCGGAATTCTTCGGTGCCAAAATACAACACCATATAGTGCCACTCAACAATGTCTAATTCTTCTGGCCTATGTCTCATTCTCTCATCATAGGTGGTGTACGCCTTGTAGGTAGCACTCAATGTAGATCGCCATCCTTTGTAACGGTCATTAGCCACGGTCCAAATCTTGATTCCGTTAGCCTCATTATCCTCAAGGTCCCACTTAGCCTCGCTCAAATTAAATCACAAATAAATTACTTCTTATACATTTTTTTAATAGTGCAAATTTGAAAAACACATGGACAACATAAGCTTACCAAAGACATCATTTGCTATTGCAATTTTGACGTCCACATGGATATCTCTCCACGTTCTTACTCCAATGAGAGGTGCTCTTTTCCTTGTGAATAGTGTTATTTCATCAATAAATGTTCGTTTGTTTGCACCTATAGGTCCTCCAAGCCTGGAGAACTGGATGCTAAGCTTCTGAGATGCCTCCCTGGTTCTCTTCTTTGTTGCTGTCCATCCTTTCAAGTTACCTCTTGGCTTCCTCTTGTTGGAGTCTTTTCCATGAAAAAGAAATATATACAGAACAATAGAATTAAGAAAGTGGTCACGTAATACAAAATTACTTGAATCTCACTAAAAAACAGAAAATATTCGTACTTACTACTACTTCCCTCTCCCCGTGGAATGAAACGCCGCGCATGGGATGGTCTCGCTTACCGGTGGTGTGGGGGTGCTATCTTGACTTGAAAGTTCAACTTCGTAGGCCGAGTACTATTTGCATATGCCACCGCGTAAAAATATAAATCACTTGTGTCGTATATAATATGATTGTGAAGGATGACTAAGTAATAGACAAATAGGGAGAGATGTTAAATTACTAATATCATCCAGTATTCGTTCCACCCTTAACCATTCTTTGTAAGTTTTGGTGGTGTCATCCCTCTCGATATCTTTCAAATCTGGGTTAATCAAGCCAATATTAGTAAAAAGGCTTCTCGAATATATAGAAAATATTACAACATAACACTTACCAGTGAATCGGTTTTGCCTATGCATGTTGGCCAGCCAGTCCTTGTAAGCATCAATTGGCTCCTCATCTTCATCTAAATTCATATCCCTAATGGGTCTGCTTCTATGTACTTTCAAGGGTGTTATGCTAACATTTTGGTCTATTTTTTGGTCCTTGGACAGCAATAGTCGTACCTCTTTCTCCACCTCGTTACACGCTATCATAGCATGTACATGGTCTTCTTCTTCGAGTTCTTGTAGTGTTGCCGCATTACCGCATCTCCTCTTGTAGTACAAATAGTCCCTTACCCTATACCCCATTTGTAACTTCATTGCAATCAAGTTACTCATGGTGAGCTCGTACCTACCGATTCTAATGGTGGAAGATTCTTGCATCCCCCCCGACGCCCCCTCGCAAGTGAAGTAGAGAGTCCACGTATCATCCTCGCTCGTCAAATATTACAATAGTATCAAACTTAAGCACTAGTGATGATAAATCAATTTAGTTAAAAGGAAAAGAGTGTACATATAGTTGTGTACAGATAGTGGAAGTAATTAAAACTTAGTGCCACTTATTTTAACTCCCCTATATGTAAACCCTGAATTTAAGGTAAAGCAGCAAATATTTTTCCTTTACTGATTATTACTACAATAGTGTGCATAATTTCAGGACCAATTGTCTCACTATGCAAAAGATAGATTGAATTTTCAGAAAACTGCACACACCATCCCATTGTCACTAAATATTTGGAGTAGATCTTTACTGATTATTACTACACTAATTAAAACAGTTGGTCCGCTCGTTAGAGTAGAGAAATTCACACAGCATATCATTTTTGCTAGAACCCTAAACCTGAGATGGTGTGATGAATCTAATAATATAGGTAGCATACGTATCATTTGTCCCATGGCGCACTGATGTGATGAATAAAAAAAACGAAGCAATCATCTTTACTAGAACCCTAAAGCCCAGATGATGAAGGCAAAGATACGAAGCCAAGAACTGTTACCGCTCAGTAGTGTCGTCGATTGAGCTTTGTTGTCGAGCAGCAGCAACTCCCGTCGCCCTGGACATGGTCGAGATGGGCCTGGATGAACTTGCCGGCATGGATGCCGCCGCCGCCGGAGTTGATGGCGTCCCCGGGCCCCGTTGACCCGAGCGTGTTGCCCCAAAAAGAGACATGGTGATGTTGGGTCTCGATGAAGTTGCCGGCGACGCCGCCGCCGGAGTTGTTGGCGTCCCGGTCCTCGAAGGTGTGCGCATAGACGCCGTGAGTGGTGTTCCACTCGGTGGAGAAGAAGTCGCCATGGTCTAGTTCTCCAAGGTGCAAACCGAGAAACCCTAATTCTTGGAGACAGAGCCGGCGGCGTGGGCTAGTTCGAAGCGCGTGTAGATGAGAAAGCTACGAGAAAAAGGGCGACGTGGGGGGAGGAAACGGGGGTGGGCGCGCGATCAATTTGTTGGCACGGCGTTTTCTCCGTTGTTGAAATTTTTTGGAAACCGTTTTGGCGGCGTGGGGGGAGGGGTGGGCGCGCGTGTAGATTGAATAGGTTTTTGTACCTTTTTTTTGTGATCGACTGGTGCTCGGTTTGATGAGGGTTTGTACCATTTTTGACTCATCTTTGTTAAAAAATCCTAAAGTGCCAAAAAATACCATAAAAACAAGGAGGGACGCATCCTTTGGATGCATAATTGTTCCCAAATAAATCCCCGAGAGATGTTCATCCTTGTGCGAGACGCGTATAGTACCAATTCGTCAAAACCAATCCAAACTCCACTAGGATGTTTAAAGACCCAAACTATAAATTTGAGTGCATTTATGCAAATTTCTGACCAAGTTTACCTATTATTGTTTTTTATTTATAATAATATTGAAGCTAAATGTTAAAAAATCCTAAAGTGCCAAAAAATACCATAAAAACAAGGAGGGACACATCCTTTGGATGCGTAAGTGTTCCCAAAAAAAATTGAAGTAATTCGGAGAAATCGGTCAAGCACATCTTCACAAAGTCATATGAGCCGGCACACATGCCCCTATAGATCCCCGAGAGATGTATCAACAAGGAGGATGCATCATGTATATGAGGTGTTGATAACGAGAGCTTTGCATGTTTAGTAAGGTGGCTCAGGCAGGGAGCCAAAAAGCGTGTGTGGACAGGCAAATCAAGGTACACACGCACACATATGGTGTTACTAGCCTAGGTTGACACCGTTGCCGGGCACGTGTGCCTAGCTACATGCACCGTACCTATCTAGACACGCGAAGGAGGATGCATCATGTATATGAGGTGTTGATAACGAGAGCTTTGCATGTTTAGTAAGGTGGCTCGGTGCAGGGAGCCAAAAAGCGTGTGTGGACGAGCAAATCAAGGTACACACGCACACATATGGTGTTACTAGCCTAGGTTGACACCGTTGCCCGGCACGGTGTGCCTAGCTACATGCACCGGTACCTATCTAGACACGCGAAGGAGGATGCATCATGTATATGAGGTGTTGATAACGAGAGCTTTGCATGTTTAGTAAGGTGGCTCGGGCAGGGGAGCCAAAAAGCGTGTGTGGACGAGCAAATCAAGGTACACACGCACACATATGGTGTTACTAGCCTAGGTTGACACCGTTGCCCGGCACAGTGTGCCTAGCTACATGCACCGGTACCTATCTAGACACGCGAAGGAGGATGCATCATGTATATGAGGTGTTGATAACGAGAGCTTTGCATGTTTAGTAAGGTGGCTCGTGCAGGGAGCCAAAAAGCGTGTGTGGACGAGGCAAATCAAGGTACACACGCACACATATGGTGTTACTAGCCTAGGTTGACACCATTGCCCGGCACAGAGTGCCTAGCTACATGCACCGGTACCTATCTAGACACGCGAAGGAGGATGCATCATGTATATGAGGTGTTGATAACGAGAGCTTTGCATGTTTAGTAAGGTGGCTCGTGCAGGGAGCCAAAAAGCGTGTGTGGACAGCAAATCAAGGTACACACGCACACATATGGTGTTACTAGCCTAGGTTGACACCGTTGCCCGGCACAGTGTGCCTAGCTACATGCACCGTACCTATCTAGACACGCGAAGGAGGATGCATCATGTATATGAGGTGTTGATAACGAGAGCTTTGCATGTTTAGTAAGGTGGCTCAGGCAGGGAGCCAAAAAGCGTGTGTGGACAGGCAAATCAAGGTACACACGCACACATATGGTGTTACTAGCCTAGGTTGACACCGTTGCCCGGGCACAGGTGCCTAGCTACATGCACCGGTACCTATCTAGACACGCGAAGGAGGATTCAAAAATATGAATCGAATTTTTGAATGATATTTAATTGGTTAAATTTTAATAAGAAAAATTGATTTTAAAAAACAAAAAAAATGATATTTAATTGGTTAAATTTTAATAAGAAAAAATTGATTTTAAAAAACAAAAAAAAATGATATTTAATTGGTTAAATGTTAATAAGAAAAAATTGATTTAAAAAACAAAAAAAAAATTGCTAAGGGGCTCTAGGGCCAAGCCAGACCACAACCAGGCTCAACCGGCGAGCGGGAGCCCGATTGGGCCCGGCGCAGGCCCACTAAGCCCCTTAGCGGATGTAGCGAGCAAGCAAAGGCAGATGTTTAGTAATTAGGAGTTCGGGATGGTGCGCACGCCTTCACTTTTAAGCGTGGTCGCGCCCTCCTTGTTCTCCGATGTGGTACTAAAGGGTGCAAGAGGCGGCCGCCGCACACTTGTTGTAATCGGGCCGATAGTTGGGTGTCTAAATGGGCCGGCCCGTCATGTATACATAGGTAGCACCGGCACCCTCTCACGCGCTCCCCGACCCCCCCGTTGACCACATCGGTCCCCCACCTCCCCTCCGTTCCCCACGACCCCTCGGTGGCTCCGACGGTTCTTCTTCGCCATGGCGAGCGGCCGGGAGGGGCCGGAGCGGGGCCTCGCAGTGAGCGGCGCGAGAGGAAGGCGGGGCGCCATCGCGGGATCGAGCGGCGGAGCAAGGGAGGAGGGGCCGGATCGAGGGATGCGGCGGCGACGGGAGGAGGGGCCGCATCGAGGGATGCGGCGGCGACGGGAGGAGGGGCCACAATGCCGCGACGCAGCTTGCGCGATGCACGCGGGCGATTCAAGGCTCCTACACCGACGCGCTCCCCAACCTCGTCTTCCTCCGGTGGCTACGGCCGGAACCCTACCTCGTCGATCTCCGGCTCATACAACTCCGGACCTCCTCCTCGTCGTCCGACGGGCCGCATCGCGAGGATGCACCGTCGGGTAAGGGGAAGGAGGTCATAGTGGGGTGCAAGCGCACGCGCCGTGAAGTTAGGTAAACTGGCATCTCCGGTTTTTCATTTTTCTCCACTTGAGCTGCTGAATTTGGTTTCTTGTTTCCGTGTGATTGCTTGTGGAATGCAGGGTACCAATAATTTGGGTGCTAATTTGTGGTTGCTTGTGGAATGTTGGGTACTAGTCGTGCCAGTACTTTGCTAGTCGTGAATTTAGAATTTGTAGCATACCAAGACTGATGTAGGATGTTTTAGTGGAGTAAACCATTGTAGGTTATGGAATTGATCTCCTTAATTTGGTCCTTAATTGTAGGTTATGCAATTGACCATTTTAGGTTATAGAATTTGCATAAGTAGACAGTGGATCGTGACACTCATTAAAAAAGGATGCACTTATATTAATCATGCTAGTTTACAATATGACCTTCAAAGTTGTGTGTGTTATTTGTTGAGCCTCATCTGTGATTAAGATAACTTTTCCATTTCTGTTTCTGTTTCTGCTTCCATTATGTGAAAGTGCTTTCTACATTTATATGTACTAGCTGCGATTGGAACCAGGACAGAGTGGTCGGCAAATCTGTGAGTAAGGTGCAAATCATCATTCCTGACTCGGATGATGAAGAACCCAACAAAGAACATTCCGTCGCCCTTACCCAAACGGACGGATGCGGGATCATCGAAAACAAAGGTGAGTACTATAAATAAATTAACCTTGTACACTCGTTTATCCGAGACATTTCATGTTCATAACTTAATCTTGTTGATCGCCGCAGAAGGTGACCTTGCGCCGACAGTGGAGCACCGAAGGATCGCTACGACGATATGCGTGAGCGCATTGAGAGCCTAGCCCCGCAAGTTGATGGAGCCGAGGAAGCCATGGAAATGAACCCGGGAGGAGTTCATGGACGATTGTCGCTAGCAAGTTAGAAGCCATGGATAAGAAGATCTCCAAGCCGTACGCCAAAGTCGGCCGCAAGTAGTACTAAGTATGGTGGTGTCTTTTGCCATGGACTAAGTGTGGCTACTTGTAATTAGTGGCAAGATCTAAGTAATGACTCTAGTCGAACTTCAATAGTCGAACTATGTTAATTAGTACCTCGTGTGTGAACTATGGCTACTTTATGTTAAGTACTTCGCCGGATGTTAAACAAATCGTGCCGTTTAGTACTTCATGTTATGTGGTCATGGATGTTAATTAAAGTTGTCGTTAACTACTTTATGTTATCCGTAATGCTAATCCACTTATCATCAAATTAGGACCCATTATTAGCTACTAAAAGTGCTAACCATAAGAATGAAATAATTAAGATTGGTGCAACAAAAACAATTGTCTTCAAACAAAGAAATCATCTTCTATATTTTCTTCCATGACCGGTGCAATAACCCCATCGTCAATGTAGGTGTCCTCGTCGTCACAATCGTCATGACCAATGTAGTCATCGCAGGTTCGGGAATTGCTTCTCTACGCACTTGATTAATAATGGCGGCCGAACCGCTTGTGCCAGCCCTATCATGTCCGGGACCAGCTTGATAATTCCCGACCTCCCCCGATTCAATCATTTGTTGGATTCCCACATCGAGTGCATCCGCGTCGTTTCCAGCTTCGGCATGGAAAACAAATTTCTTGGTCCGACCGAAACAACAAGAGACCATCCCGGCTTGTCCACGATAGGGGCATAAAACACCGGTTCGGCGTTTGAAGCAAGAATGTAAGGTTCATCCGAATATCCGAACATGGAAGTAGCAATGTCAATAATACCATATTTATCCCTAGAGTACCCTTTGCTTCCGCCGGTACCGTAGTCGGCGCATCATACCAATCGCACCGAAACAAGATAACTTCTTTTTCATGTGGGAATTCCAGTTGATATTATATTTCTAATGACTCCATACCAGTCATGTCGCTATTCTCGTACTTCACAAGCACACCGTAGTTTTGTGTCACGAGACTTTTCTCTCGTGGCGTATGTCCGAAATAGCCAATTATTGATGTGCACTCTATTCAACACACAAGCTCGAGGGTCCGGTCCTTGAGAAAGCCCATGCATCGCCTTGCATACTTCCCCTTTCTCGTATAGTTTTGCTACCCGCAATTTTGTAATATACTTAGACAACTACCGTGTAATTAATTACTACATCTCGGTCCGATCATAAAGTGGAATATTAAAAAATGAAATATTACTCCATACCTCGATTTCAAACCATCCGACCAAATGATCCTTGTGTCGTTTTTTAAGGTTAACTTGACTAACCCTTTTTAGTTCTTCCTTGTGCTCCCTGCATGATAGTCAACCAAATTAATTAGTAGTTGCCACCACAATAAAGGACATAATAGATAAATTTAGTGGTACAAATTGCGACTTACTCTACCCATTTGTTGGCTTCATCGCAATTAGTAATTATGTAGTGCCTCATATTATGAAGTTCAGGATTCTCCAAATTCTTAATCTTATTTCCTCTCCTCTTGTAATCAATTTCACTAAATATGCTTAGCCCATTTGGAGGCTCGTTCACAACTGTATTTTCATGACGATCAGCTCGACTCAGCTTGGTGTCAATGTCGAAGAATCGAGAGCAAAATATAAGACACTCCTCAGCTATGTAAGCCTCGGCTATTGACCCTTCGGTTGTGCCTTGTTTCGGACATATCCTTTAACAAGACGTAGATACCTCTCTACCGGATACATCCATCCGTAACACACGGGCCCTCCTAGTTTAGCCTCTTCAGCCTAGGTGGACTGGCAAATGAATCATTATATCAAAAAATGCAGGTGGAAAAACCATCTCAAGCCGACAAATAGTCTCTTTAATTGAACTGCTTAGTTTGTCAAGATCGGATGGCACCAACTCATTTGAACAAAGTGCACTGAAGAACCTACTGAGCTCAATCAATGGCCTGACAACATCTTCTGGCAAAATCCTTCTAATGACCAAGGGCAACAATTTTTGTAGAATAATATGGTAGTCATGAGTTTTGAGTCCAGACACCTTACATGTTTTATCATCCACACTTCTCTTCAAATTGGAGCAGAACCCATCAGGCATCTTCACGCCTTGAAGAAATTGGCATAAAATCCTCTTGTCATCCGGTCTAGAGAGTACAACGCTGCTGGCAAGGTGTACTCGTCATCTTCAATCACAGGATGTTGATCTTCCCTGATCCCAAGATGTTCCATGTCAAGGCGTGCATTCTCGCTGTCCTTACATTTCCCTTCAATTTGAAGCAAAGTCCCTAATATGCTCTCGCATATGTTTTTCTCAATATGCATCACGTCCAAATTATGCCTTATGAGCAAAGAAGACCAAGAGGGGAGCTCAAAAAAAATACTCTTCTTCCTCCAATTGTGCCATCTTGCATCTTCATCACGCTTCCTCTTTTTCGATATGTCCTTTCCAAATTTCGCTTGATCAAAAGTTGCATAATGGTCTAATACAAAGCCTTGACCGTACAAAGGAACCGGAGCCTCCCCGGTTTCCTCCTCATTGTTGAAACTCATCTTGTTCATTCGCCATGGATGGTCTAAGGGCAAAAACCGACGATGTCCCATGTAGCAAGATTTCTTCCCATGTTTCAACCATAAATAATCTGTATCCTTGTGACAATAAGGACATGCAAATTTTCCTTTTGTGCTCCAACCAGACAGCATCGCATATGCAGGGAAGTCATTGATCGTCCAAAGCAAACATAGCACGTAGTGTAAAATTTTCTTTCTCCTTTACATCCCTACAATCAACCCCAATATTCCACAACTCCTTCAACTCTTCAATGAGGGGCCTCAGGAAAACATCAATATTCATTCCAGGACTTTTCTTGCCAGGTATCAACATCGACATGATCCAATAAGATTGTTTCTCATACAACCAAGGCGGCAAATTATAAGGTATTAGGATAACAGGCCAACAACTGTAAGTAACATTTTGCATACCGAATGGGTTGAAGCCATCAGAAGCAAGACCCAGCCGAACATTACGTATTTGTTTAAATTCTGGAAAAGTATTGTCCACATGCTTCCATGCACTGGAGTCAGCAGGATGACGTAGTTTCCCATCTTTTATTCTTCCCTCCTCATGCCAACACATTTCTGAAGATGTCCTCTCTGACATGTACAATCTGCGCAGCCGATGTGTGAGAGGGAAATACCGAAGGATTTTGGCAGGAACACGACGACGGTTCTTATCCTGACCATCCTCCAAATTGCCACCACCATGGTTCTTATCCTGATCATCCGTTTTCCACCTAGAGGCTTTACATTTGGGGCATATATCCAAGCCTTCTCGTATTCCTTCCAAAATAACACACAATGATTCTCGCATGCATCTATCTTGATATAGTCCAAGCCCGCATCACGAACCACCCTTTGCACTTTCTCCATTGTGTTTGGCACACAATGACCTTTAGGGAGAAACTTTGATATCGAAACGTACCCCCTCCAATGCTTTGTTACTTATCCCATACATGCACTTTAGCCGGAAAAGTTCCACAATAAATGATATCTTCGTACCATCTTCGCAACCCGGATATAATTCCTTTTTAGCCTCCCGTAGTAACTTGAAGAAGACCTTGGCTTGGTCGTTCGTTGTCTCATCTTCATCACCGATCTCTCCTCGTATTTCACCTCTCGATTAGCGCTTTAATCAAATGATCGGCCCCATCATCTTCACTCGATGCGTCGCCTTCTTCACTAACTACTCCGTAATCATGTGGTGCACCTTCATCATCGTTCGTACTTGTACATCCGGAGCCGCCGGGTCGTCGTCGTTGTGTACTTGAACATCACTAGGTCCTGCATCATCATTGTGAAATACCACATCACCTGAACCTCCCCCTTCCATGATAAAAGATTCAGCAAACCCTCTTAAAAGGACATGACTCTGAAGCAAAGCCCGGGTTTTGTGTGCATTGCACGTACATCTAGTGCACGGACATGCAGCAGCTCCACCACTCGATGTGCCACCGAATGTCCCGTCCATAAACTCCGGAATTTCTTCTTCCACTCGATGAACAACGAGGCAAGCGCATCCAACTCCTATCATCGCCTGACATCTGCGTGACGAACATGAACGATCCCCAATTTAAAACAGCGTATTTACATACATATAATTCAAATATATGTGCTTCGCATGATGATCTCGCTCGTACCTTTAATTTCGACGCGACTCGAGGATGTCTAGTCTGATCGATCAATCGACGTGCATGATGGAGGGCGTGCCGCAGCCAGCAATTAGGGCAGAAATCACCCCCTTGTGCAAAGAACCCGTCGGAGGAGGGCAGATGCCGAGCAGCGGAGCGTGCGCAGCAAGCTGACGTCCAAGGCCTCGAAGAGTCGAGATGCCGAGCGGCGGCGGCGCACGCCGCCCCCGACCGCCTTGCGCAAAGCAACCGCGCGCGCGTCGTGTGGGAGCTTCGCCGGGCGGCGCCCCGTCGTCGCTCTCCTCCCGTGCGCGGCGTCAAAAATCCCTAGAACGCCCCCCCGCCCGGTGATAAGGCCCAATCCAAATCGACTCGGCTTAGTTGTTGCAACACTCCAAGTACATATTGCCACCATAATTAGGCGTTGCACTTGAACACAATTTTCGCTTCGGGACCAAACATCTTGTTGCAACAAAGTTTAGCATTTGCAACAACAAGGATTTTAATTGCAACTATAAACATAGGTTGCATTTGAATCTCACTTTTGCTTCGCCTCCAAGATTTCTCGTTGCATTAACCATCAATAATTTGCAACGCTTCGAAAATTTATGCAACACCACACAAGCGTAGCAATATTCACATCTAAATGCAACTAACACAAATGTGGTTGCGTACTACAACACAATTGCAACCACATTCAATTCTAGTGCAACCATTTGGCACCATTGCAATATCGACACCCAAATGCAACAAAGCTTTGCAACGCTTGCAAAACCGTTGTATTAAAAACATGTATAGCTACGGATTTTAAGAATGGTTGCAAAACAACCATCTATACCAACCAAATTTTCAGCGTTGCAATACAGAGGCGTTGAATTTGATACAAAACCTTGTAGTGGCTAGACCATTGGCGGAGTTCAATCAATCCGGTTGGATTCAAGTTGATTTTGCCCCCCTAATTAACTACCGAATGAAGGAGGAACTGAAGGATCGATACGGCGAACCAGAGAGGGGGGAGTGAATGGGAGCCGATAAAAATTCTCCTCGAAGGAGATGGAAACTCCAACAAGATGAACACGACTTCCAACACACGTCTCCGACACACTACCCAAGTTGGCCAAATCCACGTAGCCACTGGAGTGCTACTGAACCTAGGAACCAACTTCCAACCTTACCGACCCGAGAAACGCAGCGGAACACCAAACCTCGAGTCCACTGACCAACACCTGTCAGACCGGTGAGCACCACCGGTCAGACCGGTCCCTGCTGGTGAAACTTGGCGACTTCCACAGAAAGGCTCCACACCGGTCAGACCGATGCAGGACACCGGTCAGACCGGTCTCAGCCAGAAAGCCCCAAAACACCAAACAGGCCTACCGAGCTCCAAACAGACCCAAACTCGAAACAACATCAAACACACCCAAACGTTCATCCTAGCAAAAAACCAACAAGGGTTGCACCGGTGTAGCCTGGGCAGCTCAGGATGAACAGCACCGACGGGTCAACTCCTCCAAAGCCAAACTTCGATCTCCCGAATCGCTCCACGGACTTGAACAAGACTTTGGGGATAATAGGAACACCTCATGAGGAGTCCATAGCCATGATTTTGTCCACCAAAACTTGCCAAATCAAGAGGAATCGAAGAAATCCCGCCAAGAACTCCTCTAACCCTAAAGCACCGAAAACCCCAAAATCGAGCCCCTTAACTCACGGATTTGGGAGGAGAATCACAGGCCAAAGAACCACGAAGGGTTCCCACAAATTTCCCCCATCAAATCCCGAAGAGCAAGGTCCCGAAAACACCCCAAGGAAAACCACCAAGAGAGGGCTCCGAAAATCACCACCAAGAACAACCGGGAACAACACAACAAGGCCTTGAGGAACCATACCGAATCATCTATACATACCAAGAAGGTTCATACAAGGTCTAGCTTGCCGCCCGATCATCCAACCCTCTCACATGATCTCACCATGAAGCTCTCAAGCTAGTCCTATGGAAATCCAAAGAAAATATGAAGGAAAAATAGGAAAGCAAATGAACTAGGGTTCCAAGAGATGACTGCCACCCTCTCACCTCATGGGTTATATGGAGGCAACCGAAAGTCTAAAATACCCTTACTTAATAATTAGGGATATAAGCCCCTCAAGGGCGGTTTTGAAAGTCTTCAAGTTTTTCTCCATCAGACGGATGCCCGGCGACTGCAACTAGCTTAGCCTCGACGCAAGGCTTGCGATCCCGACGTGTGTCCTCCACTTCGAAGATTCCGGACTGCGTTGTCGCACACCGGTCAGACCGGTGCTCCTCACCGGTCAGATCGGTACCCACCGGTCAGATCGGTTTGGCACTGCTGCAGTACCGTCTTCGGTTCTTCGGTCTTGGCTTTGTGGATCAACCAAGGAACCTAGTGGTTTTCTGGTGAACCACCAGAAACCCCGCGGACTCGGTGTAGCCTCCGCCAATCGCCACTCATGGCTCGGCTCCCACGTAGTCCCGGCTCAACCTTGGTTTTGAGGCTCTACCAAGAAACCGTCCAAGACTTCATCTTGCTGTTCATGCCGCCATGCGGCCCGCACTTGACCCCACTGGCCACCGGGTCCCTCGAACGAAGCCTACTTGTCTTCTCCACACCTGGAGGCCTCACCGGCGATGACCTTTCACGCCTGTTCTTCGCATGCATCAACACCAGTCAAGCCGCAACCTGCACCTGCAATACTTAGCCAAGAATCAGTCCACACAACGTTGTCAATCACTCATCACACAAGGAAGCGACCATCCACCGGTCCTCGAACCACACATGGTCCTCAATCTCCCCCTTGATGAGTGCATTGACAACACCCACATAAAGTAACAAAAGAGAAAAGAAAAGAAACGAACAAAAAGAAACTCCAGCAAGCCATCGAAAGCTAAACAAAGGCAAATAGCAAGATCACTTGAAGAAGACAAGTCTCGGACCCCTTAGGAAAGGGCAACGGCTTGACACATCCGAGACAAAAAAAAAAAGCTCTCCCCCTGCACACATGCAAGCTGCCCCTGATCCAATGCACCTCCATCTGGACGAATGCATGCAAGACACCACTGGACACAGGGCAGCTGCAACAACTCAGCTCTCACTGGTCAGACCGGTCACCGCCACCGGTGAGACCGGTGCTCAACATGTGCACAGGACCAGCACTCTGACCGGTCAGACTGGTGCACCCTAGAGCCTAGAAATGGCTTGAAACCACCTGAAAACCTTCTAAATGCATCCAACAAGCCATTTCAAGCTCAAACTTCTCCCCCTTGTTGGCAATGCATGAATCAAGCCACAAATGCAAAACTTCCAACCTAGAGCTTCTAAAATAGACAAAATTCAACATAGGATGCTACACATGTCCAAATGAGCAAGTTAGATACTCGATAGCTTCGTATTGACATCAACTACAAGATCACCAAGTTTCACAACCATTGGACGAAGCTAAGATGGATTTGGGCAATTTTGCGAAAAATTTACCTCTCATGAGCAAAGTCCTAAACATGATCAAAACATGTCAAAATGGCAAAGCCATACAAACTTCATGCTAGGGCAACCATTCTAATCATAAGACCATCACAAACACCCATAACCACCTCATGTCATGTCAAAGCCACCGAGCCATGTGCCTACTTCTATGTATGAGACTTCTCATTGGTAGGCATCATGCAACAGTTTAGCACCCAAAGCAAATTAAATTCAGCACATATGACATGGGAGCACATTTTCCAAGAATTTTACATTGCATTTTCAGATTCAAATTTGGTACATGAAATGTCTTTGGGACAAAAAGAAACTTATGCCCCTCCATAAGATAAGGCAAGAGGGCTAAACATTCATGATGCAAATGAGCCTTTGGCCCCATATGATCAATAAACTAGCAATCCAACAACAAATTAAGCATAACCAAGCCACTAAAACATGTCAAGATCATATACAGGCATTTACACATGAGAGAGCATACATGTGACAATTTTCAAAAATATAGCCATCAACCATGGATTATAAATCAAGATCATCAAGCGCTAAGCCAAACTAACCATAGCATACCAAACAAATTCACAAAGACATAAATAGCATTCCATGGTGAACAATGTGTATAGGAGAAGCTTTTCCTATCCAATGCATATGATACAAAATGCATGCAATCTAAGATACAAGGATGCCTATACATCATGTTACATATACCATGCTAAATGCAAGAAATGCACAAAGGAAACTATACATATGCTACAAAGGAGCTCCCACACACCCAACTCAAGAAATCAAACACACACCAAGCTCCCCCCCCCACAAACGAGTGAAAGTTGCTTGATCTAGGGGTTTGGTGAAAATATCGGCTAGTTGGTCATGTGTGGGTACATTGATCAAGTCTATCTTTCCTTTCTCTACGTTGTCTCTCAGAAAATGATACCTCACTTCTATGTGCTTGGTTTTGGAATGGAGCACTGGGTTCTTTGCAACGCTTATGGCACTGGTGCTATCACATTGAAGTGGGACATAGGTATACTCCTCACCAAAGTCACTCATGGTGTATGTGATCCAAAGGAGCTGAGAGCAACAACTAGCAGCGGCAACGTACTCCGCCTCGGTAGTGGATTGAGCAACACTCGACTGTTTGCGGGAAGACCAAGACACCAAAGAAGAACCCAAAAACTGGCAAGTCCCAAAAGTGGACTTCCTATCCAACCGACACCCGGCAAAATCCGCATTCGAAAAACCATGAAGTGCCAAAGAAGAGGACGCGGAATACCAAAGGCCGAAGTCGGGAGTGTGATGCAAGTACCTGAAGATTCTCTTCACCGCTTGCCGATGCGAGGTCCTCGGGGACGCTTGAAAACGAGCGCATAGACATACCGAGAACTGGATGTCCGGCCTCATCGCCGTCAAGTAGAGGAGTGACCCGATCATGCTCCGGTACTCCTTCTGGTCCACGTGTTCACCTTCCTCGTCCACATCAAGAGCTGTAGTCGTACTCATCGGCGTCATCATAGTCTTGGAATCCTCCATCTTGAACTTCCGCACAATGTCTTTAGTGTACTTAGCTTGGTGCACAAATGCTCCTTACTTTGATTGCTTGATTTGTAGCCCGAGGAAGAACTGCAACTCGCTCATCATGCTCATCTCAAATTCCCTGCTCATATCCTCTGCAAACCTTGCAACAACAGAGTTGGACGAGCTACCAAAGACAATATCATCCATGTACACCTGCACAATCAGGATATCTCTGCCCTGCCTAAGTAGAAACAAGGTCTGATCGACCATCCCCATCTCAAAACCTCTCTCAAACAAGAACCCCCTCAACCTACCATACCAAGCTCTAGGCGCTTGCTTCAACCCATACAGCGCCATCCTCAACTTGTACACCCGGTGGGGGTACTTCTCACACTCAAACCCAGGTGGTTGCCTCACATACACTTCTTCCTGCAACACACCATTCAGGAAAGCACTCTTCACATCCATTTGGTGCAACTTGAACCCTTTAGCCACGGAAAAGGCTAGAAGGATCCTTATCGCCTCCAAACAGGCTACGGGAGCAAAGGCCTCCTCATAGTTGATCCCCTCCTTCTGACTGAACCCCTGAGCAACAAGCCACTTGTTCCTCACCACTTCACCTTTCTCTCCCTCTTTGTTCTTCCACACCCACTTTGTACCAATCGGCTTACACCCTGGGGGAGGGTAAACCAATTCCCAAACCTGATTCCTCTCAAAGTTCTCCAACTCCTCATGCATTGAATTAACCCAATTATGATCAGATAGTGCGTGTCCAATGTTTTTGGGCTCAAAGGTGGCAATAAATGCAACATGAGCAAAATGAGAATTGTTCCGAACTCTCGACTGTGTAGTGCGTTCATTCATGTCGCCGATGATCCTTGAAGCTGGGTGATCCACTTGTACTCGCTAGAGAGGTTCTCGCCTTGATGTTACCTCCCCCTCAACTGTAGCTTCTCCTCGATCTTAATTTGTTGTCGTAGGTGTATGACAGGGTCCGTCCACCACCGTAGTCGAAGTAGTAGGTACATGTTCAGCCGGGGGCACAGCACCACCATCTTCATCGTCTCCATGTTCATGCTCCTCCTCCTAAAAGATCTCCTCGCCAAGCTCATCATCACCTGCACACTCAAAAACAAGCTAACTACATGGATGTGTCTCGTCGAAGGTTACCTCGCAAGTCTCCACGATTTGGTTAGTTTCAAGATTGAGCACACGATATGCTCTAGAATGAGATGCATAACCAAAGAAAATACAATCAACAGACCTAGCCTCAAACTTATCAAGCTTCTTCCCTTTCTTAAGAATAAAACGCTTGCATCCAAAGACATGGAAGTGACTCACCTTGGGTGTGCGACCGTGCATCAACTCATAGCAGGTTTTCTTCTTATGCACTCTGAGGTTAGATCCTGTCCGACACATAGCACGCGGTGTTCACCGCCTCAGCCCAGAACCTTCTCGGAGTCCTATGCTCATTAAGCATCGTCCGAGCCATCTCACACGAGGTCCTGTTCTTCCTTTCCACAACACCATTCTGGGGAGGCGTATACGGACTCGAAAACTGGTGTTCAAGACCCAAGTCATGGCAAAAGGTTTCAAAACGAGAGTTTCTGAATTCTGAGCCATTGTCACTGCGGATTGCTCGTATGGCATCTCCGTGCCTCTCGTTCCTCAACCTCAAGACAAGATCTCGAACAAAACCAAACGTCTCACCTTATTCTCGAGAAAGAACACCCACGCATACCGAGAGTAGTCGTCCACCACAACAAGGACATACCACTTCCCACCCGCAGATCGCACACGTGGTGGGCCAACAAGGTCCACATGGAGCAGCTCGCATGGACGCTCAGTCATCACATCGGTGAGAGGCGGGTGAGAAGAGGCTACCATCTTGGCATGCCTACACGGCGCACAAACTAACTCTTTCTCAAGCCTCAACCGTGGCAATCCTCGGACCAAATTGAGTTTACTCAAGCGAGACAAAAGGTAAAAGCTCAAGTGACCCAACTTCCTATGCCACTTCCACAACTCACTCGAAGAACCAGCCAAGAAACAACGCTCCACACCAGAAGACCGAGAAAAATCAGCTCGAAACACCTGACCCTCGAGAACGACCATACAGACAAGGTCCCCTCGAGAGTCCAAAATCCGAGAACCACTAGGCCGAAACAACACCTCAAAGCCCTCATCCAACAGCTGGGACACAGAAAGCAAATTGTATCCAAGAGATTGAACAAGAGCCACACGCCTGAGAGTGGTCTTGTCACTCACCTTAATCTCACCTTCTGAAAGCACACGCCCACACCCATTGTCCCCAAAAGTGATGTACCTCCTTGTCACCACTCGGACGAGACTCGAGAACCACCCCTTGTCTCCGGTCATATGCCTCGAGCAACCGGAGTCAATCAACCAAATGTTCTTCAAGTCTCCAACCTGAAATTCAAAAATGAGCACGTGAGCGAACAAACAACTCAGCACTGGGGTTAGTACCAAAAGAGTAAAACCAGTGCCGAGCCATTTGCTCGAAAGTGGGGTTAGCACAAACCAAACCATCTTTCCTACCAAAGCTACCTCCACGAACACCACCACGGTAACCACCATGAGGGAACCAACCATCTCTACCTGGAGGACCAAAACCATGAAAGAAGGCCCGTGGATTGTCCCTCCTCTCCTTCTCAAGGCTACGACTCCTCCCATCCCTGTAGTGAGCTCGAGGGGGAGAATGTCTAGCAAACTGACCTCCTGCAAACTCTCTTGCCCAACCACCAGAACCACAACCTCCACAACCAAACCTCACCCCCGTACGAGCATGAAACCCGAACTGCTGCTGTCCAGGCCTGCACCAGTCTGACCGGTGCCCCTGACTGGTTTAATCGGTGTAGCTCGGGTAGCAGCACCTCCAACAGCCTTTCGCTCTCTCCAAGCCAGAACTGTCCCACACTCGCCTTGGCCCTGGGCATCTGCACACGAGGCTCAAGTACACCATCAGAAGGGTGGTACTTGTCTTTGTTAGCCCACTCCTTCGCCATTCTCTCCTCTCGCTTCCTCTTGAAGCAAAACTCAACCTTATGGCCATCTCTCCCACAATAGCCACAATGAAACCTCACAAGCTTAGGTTTAGGCTTGGGTTTGGGCTGCTCACTTGGTTTCTCTCCACTCGACTTCTCCACGGGTTTCTCCTCACTAGCCTTCTCACTTTCTTTCCCAAAGAACACTTTTCGGGAAGTACTCACAAACTTGATAGGCTTTTGGAAATCATTTGTTTTTAGGGGAAACACGGGTGGAGCTGGGGTTGTGTCTAGTCGGTTTCTAAGATGGTTAGGTTTGGGAGGGAAATCATTTTGGTGGGTTTTTAGTGGTTCTGGGATATTCTCTCCACTTCCCTCACCAACCTTATTTGCCCCAGGTCCCTCACTATCCTTCCTCTTGAATGTCTTAATCATTATCCTCAACTGAGGCTCATGACCTGACAACCAACCCATCAACTTTCTCAGCTCATCATTCTCATCCTGCAAACTCTTCAAAGCATAATTTGCAAGTTCCAAATTCTTCAAAGCATGCATTTCACAGGTAGAACAAGATGTAGGAATTGGTTCTTTCAGCTTAGCCTCAAGGGAAGCAGTGTAAGCATGCATCTCATCAATTTTAGCATGCAAGACAGCGCAATAAGTGCAAGCACCTAGCAAAGCAGATCTAGATTTAAGCTCAGCCACTTCAATCCTAAGCACATCTAGTTCCTCACACTTGGAGGCATGCTTCTTCTTAAACAAGGCAAGATCAGCAAGGAAAATAGAGCAATCAGCCCATTCAACATCATCAGAAACAACAGGTGAAGCTTCCAGAGAGTCAATTTCAAGTTTAGCATCCAAGTTTTGAGTTTCTAGCTTAGCCACTCTAGTCCTAGCATCCTCGAGTGAAGCCCTAAGCTCTTTCCTCACTTTCTTAGCCTCTCTAAGCATGTGATCACGATTGTCAAGCAACAAGCCAAGTCGTTCATTCTCCTGATGCAAGAAGGGGAGTTCATCACGCACCTCGTCGTCGGAATCGGAGTCCGAGTCGTTCTGTGTGCTCTTCTTGCTGCCGGAGCTCAGCGCCATGGTGCAGAAGCTGTCTCTAGCAAAGCAGCTCGGCCCGCTCAGGTTCTTAGACGACTTTTGCTGCTTGAGCTCGTGGAGTACGCTGAACTGGAGTCGACGTCGCTCGCTCCCACCATCGCTCGGGCCTTGCCTCGGCTCTCCTTCTTCCTCGATTGTTGCTCGTCCTTGTGCTCGTTCTTGTGCTTGCTCTTGTGGTCACGCCTCAACCGGTACTTGCCATCCGTCCTTGACTTGTGCTTGTAGCCATCCTTGTTCTCGACCTTCTCCGGGCAGTCGGTGACGAAGTGTCCCGGCTTGCCGCACTGGAAGCATGTCTTCGTGTTCCTCCTCATGTTCACCTGATTCTCGTGCAGCCTCTCGAACCTCCTCGTCAGCAACGCCAGCTCGTCCTCTCCAAGCACATCGAACTCCTCATCTGGCATAGACATTAAAGACGACAAAGAGAACATCCTAGTGGATGGGTTAGTGTTAGTATTTCCTTTCGAGCCACCGACGAGGGCAAGAATATGAGAGTCAGTCGGGCCCTCGAGCTTGGCTGTCCTGCCCCTATCCACCTCAGCCGACTTGAGCTTCGAGAACAGCTCGTTCACCGTCAGAGTGTCATACTTCTCCGACTCCACAATGGCCTCGAACTTTCCGCCCCAAATCGTACGATCCAAAGAGTGTAAGAGCTTGACAGCTCTATCATGATCATCGTACGGGAGCATGTCCACATTGGCCCTCATGTTGTTCACAACCACCGTGAACCTCTGAAACAAGGCATCGATGGACTCACCGGGGAGATGAGTGAAGTTCTCGTACTCTCTCCAGTAGGTCGCATACATCCGAGCCTGAACCTGGGCATTTCCAACATGAGCCTCCTTCAACACCAACCAGATTCTACAAGCCAAGTGCTCGGTGTGCACCCGATCGAACTTAGGCTGACACAAAGCACGAAACAAGTAGTCGACCGCCTTATTGTTGGCGTCGAACATGACCCTCGATCCCGGAGCAAGGAAGTTCATCGGCTGGACATAGCCTGTGTCCACCGTGACATCGATCTGACCCTTTCCACGAAGAAACGCCACCATCCGCTTACTCCACATCTGGTAGTTCTTTCCATCGAAGAGCGGAGGACCCAAACCCCGTTCCTGGTACGCCATCCTTGGATCTTAGACTGGTAAGAGTCAATAAAGACCCGAACCGGCTCTGATACCACTTGAAGGATCGATACAACGAACCAGAGAGGGGGGAGTGAATGGGAGGGGGGAGTGAATGGGAGCCGATAAAAATTCATCTCGAAGGAGATGGAAACTCCAACAAGACGAACACGGCTTCCAACACACGTCTCCGACACACTACCCAAGTTGGCCAAATTCATGTAGACATTGGAGTGCTACTGAACCTAGGAACCAACTTCCAGCCTTACCGACCCGAGAAACGCAGTGGAACACCAAACCCCGAGTCCACTAACCAACACCGGTCAGACCGGTGAGCACCACCGGTCAGACCGGTCCCTGCTGGTGAAACTTGGTGACTTCCACAGAAAGGCTCCACACCAGTCAGACCGATGCAACACACCGGTCAGACCGGTCTCAGCCAGAAAGCCCCAAAACATTAAACAGGCCTACCGAGCTCCAAACAGACCCAAACTCGAAATAGCAGCAACACGGGACAACAACAAACACACTGAAACATTCACTCGAGCAAAAACCCAACAAGAGTTGAACCGGTCAGACCGGTCAAGAGCGCCGGTTAGACCGGTGTAGCCTGGGCAGCTCGGGATAAACAGCACCCGCGGGTCAACTCCTCCAAATCCAAACTTCGATCTCCCGAATCACTCCACGGACTTGAACAAGACTTTGGGGATAATAGGAACACCTCATGAGGAGTCCATAGCCATGATTTTGTCCACCAAAACTTGCCAAATCAAGAGGAATCGAAGAAATCCCGCCAAGAACTCCTCTAACCCAAGAGCACTGAAACCCCAAAATCAAGCCCCTTAACTCACAGATTTGGGAGGGGGATCACAGGCCAAAGAACCACGAAGGGTTCCCACAAATTTCCCACATCAAATCCCCAAGAGCAAGGTCCTGAAAACACCCCAAGAAAAACCACCAAGAGAGGGCTCCGAAAATCACCACCAAGAACAACCGGGAAAAACACAACAAGGCCTTGAGGAACCACGTCGAATCATCTATACATACGAAGAAGGTTCATACAAGGTCTAGCTTGCTGCCCGATCATCCAACCCTCTCACAAGATCTCACCATGAAGCTCTCAAGCTAGTCCTAAGGAAATCTTAATAAAATAGGAAGGGAAAATAGGAAAGCAAATGAACTAGGGTTCCAAGAGATGGCCCTCAGGAACACCGACACATCTCTAAAAGAGTTGAAGACATATTTGATCAAGAGATGAGTGGAGAGTAAATCCAAAAGATATTTGAAGAAGAAAGAGAAGAAGATGATAAAGGATGGATCAATCGATTTGACAACTCAAAGATTTATAATGAAGAAAGAGAAGAGTACAACTGTGACGAGCCTAGTGACTCAAAGATGTTGGTGATATGCCCAACAGCCCATCATCACAATACGGTTTAAAGGCCCAAGAGGATATTGATCCAAGAGGGATTATGGTTACTAATGGGACTATGAGATAGAAGCCCGTTAGTACGCCCTATATATACGTAGCAGGGGCAAAGGGGGGCGCCCCAGACCAGTCAGTCGCGCCCCCCCTTTGCCGCCACCCTAGCCGAACGTGCGGTGCTAGCACACCGACGTCCTGCGTTCCATCCCCGTACGTGTGGACTCCGTAGAGGCGCTCGCTACTATCGGCCGCGCCGATCGGCCGTCGGGATCAAGGACGAGGAGGTCGGTTCGTGGGACGTGATCGACTACTTCCTCTACACCGACGCGCGACTTCTTCCGCTGTTCTCACGTCTAGTGGTAATGATCTATGATCTCCTACTCGCAAGTATCTTGGGTGTACGCGGTAGATTAGCTAGCGTATCCTACCCGTTGACCTACAGTAGTACCAGAGCCATCTTGCGTAGTTTTTGGTTTGGATCTTTAACATATAGGTGATATGTTGTTGTAGTAGATTGTATCTATTAATTTTTGCACGGTTTGATTATATCAATTGGTCATAAGGGGTTAAAACTGGAGCGAGTTGATTGCGGCATGTGACCAGAAAGATTAGTTCGTGTTCCTTCTCTGTTGTGCATACGACATGTCCCTACCGGATGAAATCACCATAAGGGACTAACTGTGTGCATATTCAGTAGATTGAACCAACAGATCGAGGTCATGCGTAGATGTGATCTTCTCAGGTGCAAAGATTGCACGATCAAGTGAAAACTGAGGCATGTGTAGGGACCGCCGTTGCTTCCTTCTATAGCAACTTCCCAAGCGCGCCTTTGTTAGAACACGTCGTACGCCTAACTTGTTTTTGCAGGGTGTGATGTGAATGGTATGGCCTTGTTGATGGTGTATAATCTTATCAAAGTTCATAAGGATTTGCAAGCGGACAAATCCCCCGTCGTAGTCAAGGGACCCTTCTTCCCTCGAGTGGTGAACCCAAGGTATCGAATCTGTGGAACAAATGTGCAACGCAAGGATTCAATCTAGTAAAGCAAGGAAAGCTATCTATTGAACAACCAAGTTGCATCTAATCTAAGGTATCATCAAGAGAACACATCTAATATAATTTACTAAAGAGGTAGCAAGAGAAAGCAAAGAGATAACCGATCTCGAGAGTGTAGATCATGCTTATGTTGTAGCTCCAAACAAGATAGATGAAGATAGAAAAACGAATCTCATTAAAAGCATCTTTCAACCGTGGCCTCCGGTCCGATTCCGAAAACACCCGCCTCCGGTCCATTCTTTCACAACGTACTCTTATTCATGCGGGTAGTCTAGGGCGAGTTCGATAAGAACAAGTTGAATTCACTTGGTCGGTCCGGTGTGCACCTCTAGCCACCGCGGCTACAAGAGCACCCTATGCAATCTAGCTATAGACTAGATTGGGGAAGAAGCAAAACCAAAAAGAAAACAAAATCATCGAGAAGGCACTTGATCGCTGGAAATTGGATTCACTATAAAAACTTCACATGAACAAGATCACCACCGGGATCCTACCTCGATCTTGATCCTTGCCCCGGAGCTCTGACGTGGTCTTCCATGCTAGGTTCCCACGTCGGCTAAGGAGACCCTAGACAACTAGCACGACCCTCATCTCCAAGATGGTGTCCCTCAAGCTTCTCTGCTCCTCGGCGGTGGATGACGAATTGATTGATCCGTAGTTCTCGGTCAGGGGGCTATAAATAGCCTGAGATGCATCTAGGTCAAAGGGGGGGCCGACTGGGCCTCGAAATGGGCTGGGCCGACCGGCCTGGGCCCACTTCGGCCCTGTCCGCGGCCTCCTTCGCGACGTTGCTTCCCGAGTCTTCTAGATCCTCCCCCCTTCTGCATGTGGGCCCTTGTCGTCAGTTTCTCTCCGAATTGGACAAAGCTCCTTGTCTCGCACGATTCGGCACTTTTCTGGCTAGGTCCTCGGAGTTTTCCATCTTCTCGTGTTGGGTCCTTGGGCTTCTTGGAGTCGTGTTCACTTCATTGCTTGACTTCTACTGGGCTTCAAGGTCTTGTCATGAGGTGCTTAATGAACTTATCCCGGAAGTCTTGCTTTCAACGCTAAAACCCTGCATAAACACTAAACTCCAAAACCGACATGCACAAGTGAACTTGTTATACCACGGGGTTAGTACCAATGGATAAGGTATAAAACTCATGCCAACACCGAAGGTAAACTCATGGCTAGGTTGACGGAATTTCACCGTCAACATCTCCCCCATGCTTAAACCTTGCTCGTCCTCGAGTAAGCCTTCGATGGTTATCATTGTTGGCCTTCATTGTTTAAACCTTGCACTTGATCATACACGAGAAAACATAATGCTCTCAAAAGTTTAATTCGTTAAAGTTCCATAATGTACTAGCCTTCATCCCTACTGAGGGTAGATTAATAATTAAGCTTATCCCACCAGTATTAACATGCTCCCAAAGTTCAAATGGATCTCAGAAATTTTGAAATAAAGAACAAGATGAAAAAGAGCTAAACCAAGTTCAAAAATTTAAACCACCTTGCATCTTACTCATGAACTCTCATCTCATCTTGTCTCTCAGGCCTATTTTTCTATTCCTTTCCCTCTCATAACATTCATATATGTGGTAGGCTTTTATATGGAGCTTTTTGGGAAAGTTTAGTCCTACCAAGATATTATAAATGAGATGTTGTCAAAACAAGACAAGCTTCTCATGGTCTTACCGAGACTCGTCAAAAAGGTCATTGGAAAATGATGTTATATCAAGGAGGGGAAAGAGAAAAATACACACACTTGAGATGGGTGGACATGTGCAAATGGCAAAGAGTGATCCCGAGGCACAAAGGAAGTCCTCGTTATCGGATTGCACATGGTTGGAAAATGAGTATGGATCTTTTAATCTTGAGTCCTTGAAATTCCTAATACACTTTAGAGAACCGGGGAGTTCACTTTAGTTTATTTTTATATCATACATACTCATATTTTTTTCTTTTATTTTTTTCTCATACATATATTTTTCATTATTTATTTTTTCTCATTTTTTTCTTTTTCTTTCTCAATTTTTTTTATTTGCTGCCCTTGAACCCTAAAATTGCATTGTACCTACCTCCTCCCCCATGCTTAGACATTGCTCGTCCTCGGGCAAAGAGGTGATAGAGATAAGGTAGGTACGAGAAGTACTTTTCCTTTAGAGAGATACTTGAAATCTTCAATAATCGCATCGTCTAGCTATCTTCCTTGAATTGGTGATCCATACTCAACGATGGGTTGTGGTCAAGGAGGTAAACACAAAAGATGATATTTTTGGTTTTAAGGGTGGATATCCAGCGAGGTTTGTGAGATGTCCGATGTGGGGATACACAATGCACGGATAGAAAGGCTAACAAAAAGATAGATACGCAAAACGGAATGACAAGCTTCTTAGTCTCGGGCCAGAGAAATCAAGGCCTGAAATAACTCACCCAAAAATAAACCTTGTATAATAAGTTTTTGCACTCAAATATTTATATGGCTCTGGATAGGTAGAGCAACACGCAAGTGGTATTTATGACAAGGTTAACATTACTTTTAAGAACAAAAATAAATTATCTTTAATCCATCTAAAACTTGAGAGCACATAAAACACTATGAGACTTTATTTTTATCATAACCTCCGCTAAAGATTAAGCTAGCATTTAGATAATTTCAGATTTGTATTTTAAGAGAGCATTAGCTTAATCATGCATAAACAATTACAAAGATAAACAAAGCGGCAATTATAATCATATATCATCATGGCACAAATTTCATAACTTTACCAAAGGTAAAAACTTGGTGGTGAATTTATTCATGATGAAAATAAAAACTAACACACATGCTGAAAATTTAAATAAAAACTAAAAACACTACGCATACATAGGCGCATACAAGCTGAAAATTAAAGAAAAAGGGGTAAAGGAAAGATAACTAAAGCTCCTCCTCTCTCTAATCTTCCGCCGGTGGTTGATATTGATAGTCTTGGTTGTTGTACCCTTACTCATAATAGGAATTCACCACTCCTCCTATGAATTGTCCGACGGTGCTAAGTGAAGGTGTCAAAGCTCATATGCGATGTTTGCATTACCTTCACCCATTTGGTTTGCATTGTTTAGGATGGCTGCAATAATTTGCATGTTTCTCGCAGCGTATCCCCCAATGGTGGCCACACTTTGTTGTGGTTGAGAAAGATGTGCATATGGCTCCGCAGAGGCTACGTTGGGTACCGCAAAATTTGGTGGGGGCATGGCTGCACCACTCCCCCCATGCTTGCATTGGTATATCACCGTAGTAACTCGGCGGTGCCGGAATTCCTCCAAATGGTGGCACATAATTTTGTTGCGCACCTCCTTCTTGGGCCGTGGAAAAATCTTCTCCTATAATCCTTCCTCTTTTATTTTTTTTCTTCGCCACCACAAGAAGTCCTTCCTCTAACCAATCTTATTTCCCCTCAAGAAAAAGTCTTAATCTTCAATCCGGAAGGGGTAAGTTTACTTTGGCCACTTTGAAGCCTCCTCTCTCATTTCCACTCATATATTTGCCTTTCTTCATATAATCAAATCCAAGGGAAGTCCCGTGTAGGAGATGTTTCGGGTTCCTTGTAATACTCGGTTTCAAAGAGATAGCCAACGTGGAGAGGTAACACCCCGAACCAAGTTGAATGGGGTCGATTGACTACCTGGCAAAGCCGAGTAAAGCCAATTCAACTCCGTGTTGGTTATCTTTGTCTCTCATATTCTCCCCAAAATCCTTTTGCACATCTATGAGTGAAACCCTTGGATGATGGGATTCCGGATAAAATTTCTTTGTTGCTACGCTTCTCCCGCGATCATACACCAAAAACCTTCCCATGTGCCTTCATGCACATCCACTTGTTCCAGGGCTCCCTTTTGAAAATCGAGCTATTCCCTAATACATAGGGAACCGCTTGTTCAATCAAGATATGAGACACTCGCCCATGGGTCTACGATACTAGAGCATGCAATCGTTTTGAACATGAAAAAAATCTAATCTATCGAGGGTTGTGACCACGGTTTCGCCCTTTCCCTCCTGTCGTACTCACTACGCGATGGTATTCATGACTAGACCTATGATGGACACGGCGTATTGAATGGATCCAAGGAAGCATTGGACCTCTTACTCCCTTTATGGAATGGTAGCTAACCTTAAGCAATAAAGTATATTCAACACAAGGTGATAGATAGATAATCCAACAAAATATGATTACATATCAAGATCGATTACAACCCATGGATGAAAGGAGATTAACCCATCAAGGTGCTAGACATAGATCACGGTTACCCTTCCGACGGTGTCTTCCTTCTTCTCCACTTGTGGGTGCTCCCTTCGAGGTGGTTGATCTCCCTTCAGAGATCTCCCTCCCCTCTCTCTAGTTTGTGGATGGCCTCCTGGTGTGAATGGCTCTCTCCAAACGGAATGAGAGACTCAGCACTCCTTCATCAAGGATATGCGCCATGGTCATGAGAATTTCCTAGGCGAATTCCTTGTGGGTGTTTGTCGACACCCCGTTAGAGAATTGCACCCAACCTCGGTGTCCCGTATGAAAACCCAATATGTGGAGGGCTTGGTCGTCGAAGTCGACGTTCGCTACAAGCCTCTACTCAAGGTGAGCGAGCTTCTTCTCCTCCTCCTCCGTCGTGATGACAAACCCCTCGGAATACTGCGGAGCGTATGGAGGTGGAGCGAATGATCGTGTCGAGTGGCGAGGTCGGACAGGCGGCTCCTCCATATGTCCTTGAGGTCTGGTGAACCTCATAAACGAGTTTCGTGTGGCCCTCATGCCACCGAGGAGAAGAGTGTGGTTCCTCCTCGGTGGTACCGTGTCCTCCTCAATACTCCGAGGATACTCGGAAACCGAGCGCCTCCTCGAAGAGGTTGTTGATGATGGCTTAGACGATGATGATCCCTTCTTCTTGGTGCAAAGACTTGTAGTTTTCTTCCGTGGTTGTAGCACTCTCTTCCACAAATATATATCCGGGGTTTTCAACCGGTAACAAGGTACACAAATATTATTTTGGAATCTGGACTTTGAGTGGATTAAGGATGTGATTTGTTGCATGAAACAAGCGGGGTGGGTGGCTAAGTCTAAGATGGTTACGGACTACAAACTAGAGCACACGAACAAAGAGCTGGATGGGAGACTTATCTTCTCAAGTGCGCTCATGCTTGCTTTGTTGCTTCGTGACCGCGTGCACCTTCCAAACGTTCTGGTCCACCCCTTCTCTTGCATTATTGCTCCTTCCACTTGATGTTTTCGCTTTTACTCACTTCCATACTCCTTTGCCTCACATGCCTCCATGATATTCCTGCAAGACAAAGCCTTGGCTGCCCCACCCCCCATGCTTGTCCTTTGCATGTGGTTTGATAAAAGATGTTGGAGGGGCATCCCGTGATGCATCATGGTGCATGTATGGTTAGGTGAACTAGATTGCCTCCCTCTAAGCATGTCTTAATGCTAAGTACTCCTCTAATTTTGAAAAATAAAATATAAAATCAGAGATATTAATGAGTTAAATTATAAATTTATAGGAGTTTTTAAAGCATTAAAAACAAATGTAAGTCGAAAAAAAATTTCTGACTACTTTTATGTTGGTCTCACCGGTATTGCTTGCTTTCATTAGTTGAGAGCAAGCTTTTCCCAACTTGATCATGGGGGCATAGCTTTAGGTTCTAATTTTGATTAGATGAAAGAGATTTTGAATGAAATAAAATTAAATGAGGCTTAGAAAAATTCTAATCTTAGAGAAACCAAGGATATGGATTTTTAGATCAACCAAAAGTCAAGTTTCTAGGTTCACGCGAGTCCTACCATGCGCTGAAATTTAAATGACATCTAGGTACAAGACGTGGCTCTACTGGTGTGTTTTTAGCATGTAAAATAAGTCAACCACAACATCATAAAGAGGATGAAATGTTGAGTTAGGTTCTGAATTTTTTTTTGGTTGTGGTTTCTCTAAAAGAAGCAAACAAACACATAGGAGGCTCATATAAAGGGTTTATGATCAAAACAAAATATTCAACCAAGAATTATATCTCTAATATTGTTCAACCATTCTAAGTCTAATGTCTTGCATAGTAAAATTCAAAACTGAATTATTAAAAAGACTCGAAAAACCTGGAATCGGGTTGTCCTCCCGGTAGCTTATTCTTGACTCGACCAAACAGGTTGCCTCCCGCCTAGCGCTTCGTTTATAGTCCATGGCTAGACTTTTCCACTTGATTACTTCGGATCAATGCTATTTGCGTTGCAATCTTGGGTACCCACTTCGGCACCTTCTTGGGCACAGGCTTATTCTTCGGCTTAGTCATATTTTTGGTCTTCACAGGCTGGCTTTGTCTTTTGGTCTCGACGGATGCAACAACTTCCTTCATGTAGTGGCTCGGCATCTCAAACTCCGGTCCATCGGTCGTGATCTTCATGGTCTCCTAGTGTGATCCTTCATCTCTCCGGAATGAGTTCGACTAGCCTTCGCCTTCTCGTGACCTAGAGATTGTCTCGGAAATTTTCCTTTGTTACCCATCGGCCGCCTGACAAGTTGTCCCACTTGCATCTCTAACATCTTCATCACGATGAACTTTTCACGCATAGAGTTTCCGACCTTCTCCACCTTGTCATCTAAATTCTCTAATACTTTCTACATATCCTTCAACTTAGTGACGACGTCCTTGTTGATCTTAGCTTGCTCGTCCATGAAGTCCTTGAATTGTGCACAAAGAGGAACCAAATCTTGAATCGACGAACTTGCATTAAATCGGGGTTTACGTTGGACATGGCCGTACTCCTCACACTCCTTGCATGTGGATCTTGCTTTGACAGCCTTTAGGTGTTGATCTTATTTCTCTATCTCCATCTTCTCCATCCTCCTCTTAAGTAAACCGATATGCCACTCAAGGAATCCAGCTCGTATGTATTCATTGAAACGCTCCAAAGCCCTCGCAATCATCATGCGGATAGTTGAGACCTTGATCTTGAACAGCCTTCCGGCGTCTTAAAGGTTTATGATAGGTAGATCAACGATGTCTGGGGTGCATCGCTCAACCTCGTGCTCCGGTTGTGGTTGTTCTCCCATGGGTGGTGATTGAGGTTGATCTTCCTTTGGACTTGGAGGTGGTGATTTCCTTGGAGATTTCGATGGTCCTTCGACTTTTGGATCAAGGGTTTCCAACCCTTTAGCTTGTGTTTCACGTCTCCTTTTCCTGTAAAGTTTTCCTGGAACATCCACAAAAGAAAGTTTGGGTTTCTTGGAGAGGTAGCCAACCATCTCCGGTTAGGTCTAGCAAAAACAAAAATCTAAAAAAAGAAAAGTTAGGGTTAATCAAAACTAGATTAGATTGATTTTTTTCTTTTGAGTATGGTCAAACTTAAGAGATGCAAAAGAAAATCAAAAGAAAAACTGAAAAATAAGCGATACTAGATTGTTTCTTGATTGCTTGTTCCCCAGCAACGGCGCCAAAAAGGGGGCTTGTTGACGGTGTATAATCTTATCAATGTTCATATGGATTTGCAAGCGGACAAATCCCGTGTCGTAGTCAAGGGACCCTTCTTCCATCGAGTGGTGAACCCAAGGTATCGAATCCGTGGAACAAATGTGCAACACAAGGATTCAATCTAGTAAAGCAAGGAAAGCTATCTATTGAAGAACCAAGTTGCATCTAATCTAAGGTATCATCAAGAGAACACATCTAATCTAATCTACTAAAGAGGTAGCAAGAGAAAGCAAAGAGATAACCCATCTAGAGAGTCTAGATCATGCTTATGTTGTAGTTCCAAACAAGATAGATGAAGATAGAAAAGTGAATCTCATTAAAAGCATATTTAAACTGTGGCCTCCGGTTCGATTCCGAAAACGCCCGCCTTTCAGAGCCCCCATTATGTCACAACGTACTCCTATTCATGCGGGTAGTCTAGGGCGAGTTCGATAAGAACAAGTTGAAATCACTTGGTCGGTCCGGTATGCACCTCTAGCCACCACGGCTACAAGAGCACCCTATGCAATCTAGCTATAGACTAGATTGGGAAAGAAGCAAAACCAAGAAGAAAACAAAATCATCGAGAAGGCACTTGATCGCCAGAAATCGGATTCACTATAAAAACTTCACCATGAATGATTACATGAACAAGATCACCACCGGGATCCTACCTCAATCTTGATTCTTGCCCCGGAGCTCCGACGTGGTCTTCCATGCAAGGTTCTCACGTCAGCTAGCGAGACCCTAGACAACTAGCACGACCCTCATCTCTAAGATGGTGTCCCTCAAGCTTCTCTGCTCCTCGGCGGCGGATGACGAATTGATTGATCCGTGGCTCTCGGTCAGGGGGATATAAATAGCCCGAGATGCATCTAGGTCAAAGGGGGACGACGGGGCCTCGAAATGGGCTGGGCCGGCTGGCCTGGGCCCACTTCGGCCCAGTCCACGGCCTCCTTCGCCCGACGTTGCTTCCCGAGTCTTCTAGATCCTCCCCCTTCTCCATGTGGGCCCTTGTCGCCAGTTTCTCTCCGAATTGGACGAAGCTCCTTGTCTCGCACGATTCGGCGCTTTTCTGGCTAGGTCCTCGGAGTTTTCCATCTTCTCGTGTTGGGTCCTTGGGCTTCTTGGAGTCGTGTTGACTTCATTGCTGGACTTCTACCGGGCTTCAAGGTCTTGTCATGAGGTGCTTAATGAACTTACCCCGGAAGTCTTGCTTTCAACGCTAAAACCCTGCATAAACACTAAACTCCAAAACCGACATGCACAAGTGAACTTGTTATACCACGGGGGTTAGTACCAATGGATAAGGTATAAAACTCATGCCAACACCGAAGTTAAACTCATGGCTAGGTTGACGGAATTTCACCGTCAACATCTCCCCCATGCTTAAACCTTGCTCGTCCTCGAGTAAGCCTTCGATGGATATCATCGTTGCCCTTCATTGTTTAAACCTTGCACTTGATCATACATGAGAAAACATAATGCTCTCAAAAGTTTAATTCGTTACAGTTCCATAATGTACTGGCCTTCATCCCTACGGAGGGTAGATTAATAATTAAGCTTATCCCACAAGTATTAACATGCTCCTAAAGTTCAAATGGATCTCAGAAATTTTGAAATAAAGAACAAGATGAAAAAGAGCTAAACCAAGTTCAAAAATTTAAACCACCTCGCATCTTGCTCATGAACTCTCATCTCATTTTGTCTCTCAGGCCAATTTTTTCTATTCCTTTCCCTCTCATGACATTCATATATGTGGTAGCTTTTATATGGAGCTTTTTGGGAAAGTTTAGTCCTACCAAGATATTATAAATGAGATGTTGTCAAAACAAGACAAGCTTCTCATGGTCTTACCAAGACTCATCAAATAGGTCATTGGAAAATGATGTTATATCAAGGAGGGGAAAGAGAAAAATACACACACTTGAGATGGGTGGACATGTGCAAATGGCAAAGAGTGATCCCGAGGCACAAAGGAAGTCCTCGTTATCGGATTGCACATGGTTGTAAAATGAGTATGGATCTTTTAATCGTGAGTCCTTGAAATTCCTAATACACTTTAGAGAACCGGGGAGTTCACTTTATTTTATTTATATATCATACATACTCACTTTTTTTTCTTTTCTTTTTTTTCTCATACATATATTTTTCTTTATTTCTTTTTTTCATTTTTTTCTTTTTCTTTCTCAAATTCTTTTTATTTGCTACCCTTGAACTCTAAAATTGCATTGTACCTACCTCCTCCCCCATGCTTAGACGTTGCTCGTCCTCGGGCAAAGAGGTGATAGAGATAAGGTAGGTACGAGAAGTACTTTTCCTTTAGAGAGATACTTCAAATCTTCAATAATGGCATCGTCTTGCTATGTTCCTTGAATTGGTGATCCATACTCAACGATGGGTTGTGGTCAAGGAGGTAAACACAAAAGATGATATTTTTGGTTTTAAGGGTGGATATCCAGCGAGGTTTGTGAGATGTCCGATGTGGGCATACAAAATGCACGGATAGAAAGGCTAGCAAAAAGATAGATACGCAAAACGGAATGACCAACTTCTTAGTCTCGGGCCAGAGAAATCAAGGCCTGGAATAACTCAACCAAAAATAAACCTTGTTTACTATGTTTTTGCACTCAAATATTTATATGGCTCTGGATAGGTAGAGCAACACGCAAGTGGTATTTATGACAAGGTTAGCATTACTTTTAAGAACAAAAATAAATTATCTTTAATCCATCTAAAACTTGAGAGCACATAAAACACTACGGGTCTTTATTTTTATCATAACCTCCGCTAAAGATTAAGCTAGGATTTAGATAATTTCAGGTTTGTATTTTAAGAGAGCATTAGCTTAATCATGCATAAAACAATTACAAAGATAAACAAAGCGACAATTATAATCATATATCATCATGGCACAAATTCCATAACTTTACCAAAGGTAAAAACTTGGTGGTGACTTTATTCATGATGAAAATAAAAACTAACACACATGCTGAAAATTTAAATAAAAACTAAAAACACTACGCATACATAGGCGCATACAACCTGAAAATTAAAGAAAAGGGGGTAAAGAAAAGATTACTAAAGCTCCTCCTCTCTCTAATCGTCCGCCGGTGGTTGATATTGATAGTCTTGGTTGTTGTACCCTTACTCATAATAGGAATGCACCACTCCTCCTATGAATTGTCCGACGATGCTAGGTGAAGGTGTCAAAGCTCATAAGCGATGTTTGCATTACCTTCACCCATTTGGTTTGCATTATTTAGGATGGCTGCAATAATTTGCATGTTTCTCGCAGCGTATCCCCCAATGGTGGCCACACTTTGTTGTGGTTGAGAAAGATGTGCATATGGCTCCGCAAAGGCTATGTTGCGTACCGCAAAATTTGGTGGGGGCATGGCTGCACCACTCCCCCCATGCTTGCTTTGGTACATCACCGTAGTAGCTCGGCGGCGCCGGAATTCCTCCAAATGGTGGCACATAATTTTGTTGCGCACCTCCTTCTTGGGCTGAGGAAGAATCTTCTCCTATAATCCTTCCTCTTTTATTTTTTTCTTCGTCGGCACAAGAAGTCTTTCCTCTAACCAATCTTATTTCCTCTCAAGAAAAAGTCTTAATCTTCAATCCGGAAGGGGTAAGTTTACTTTGGCCACTTTGAAGCCTCCTCTCTCATCTCCACTCATATATTTGCCTTTCTTCAAATAATCAAATCCAAGGGAAGTCCCGTGTAGGAGATGCTTCGGGTTCCTTGTAATATCCGGTTTCAAAGAGACAGCCAATGTGGAGAGGTAACACCCCGAACCAAGTTGAATGGGGTCGATTGACTACCTAGCAAAGCCGAGTAAAGCCAATTCAACTCCGTGTTGGTTATCTTTGTCTCTCTTATTCTCCCCAAAATCCTTTTGCACATCTATGAGTGAAACTCTTGGATGATGGGGTTCCGGATAAAATTTCTTTGTTGCTACGCTTTTCCCGTGATCATACTCCAAAAACCTTCCCATGTGCCTCCATGCACATCTACTTGTTCTGGGGCTCCCTTTTGAAAATCGAGCTATTCCCTAATACATAGGGAACCGCTTGTTCAATCAAGATAGGAGACACTCGCCCATGGGTCTACGATACTAGAACATGCAATTGTTTTGAACATGAAAACCAATCTAATCTATCGGGGTTTGTGACCACGGTTTCGCCCTTTCCCTCCTCTCATACTCACTACGCGAAGGTATTCATGACTAGACCTATGATGGACACGGCGTATTGAATGGATCCACGGAAGCATTGGAGCTCCAACTCCCTTTATGGCATGGTAGCTAACCTTAAGCAATAAAGTATTTTCTACACAAGATGATAGATGGATAATCCAACAAAGTATGATTACATGTCAAGATCGATTACAACCCATGGATGAAAGGAGATTAACCCATCAAGGTGCTAGACATAGCACCGTTGATCACGGTTACCCTTCCGACGGTGTCTTCCTTCTTCTCCACTTGTGGGTGCTCCCTTCGAGGTGGTTGATCTCCCTCCGGAGATCTCCCTCCTCTCTCTCTAGTTTGTGGATGGCCTCCTGGTGCGAATGGCTCTATCGAAACGGAATGAGAGACTCAACACTCCTTCATCAAGGATATGCGCCATGGTCATGAGAATTTCCTAGGCGAATTCCTAGTGGGTGTTTGCCGACACCCTGTTAGAGAATTGCACCCAACCTCGGTGTCCCGTATGAAAACCCAATATGTGGAGAGCTTGGTCGTCGAAGTCGACGTTCGCTACAAGCCTCTACTGAAGGTGAGCGAGCTTCTTCTCCTCCTCATCTGTCGGGATGACAAACCCCTCGGAATACTGCGGAGCGTATGGAGGTAGAGCGGATGATCGTGTCGAGTGGCGAGGTCGGACAGGCGGCTATATGTCCTTGAGGTCTGGTGAACCTCATAAACGAGTTTCGTGTGGACCTCATGCCACTGAGGAGAAGAGTGTGGTTCCTCTTCGGTGGTGCCGTGTCCTCCTCAATACTCCGAGGATACTCGGAAACCGAGCGCCTCCTCAAAGAGGTAGTCGATGATGGCTTAGACGACGATGATCCCTTTTTATTGGTGCAAAGACTTGTAGTTTTGTTTCGTGGTTGCAGCACTCTCTTCCACAAATATATATCCGGGGTTTTCAACCGGTAACAAGGTACACAAATATTATTTTGGAGTCTGGACTTTGAGTGGATTAAGGATGTGATTTGTTGCACGAAACAAGCGTGGTGGATGGCTAAGTCTAAGATGGTTACGGACTACAAACTAGAGCACACGAACAAAGAGCTGGATGGGAGACTTATCTTCTCAAGTGCGCTCATGCTTGCTTTGTTGCTTCGTGACCGCGTGCACCTTCCAAACGTTCTCGTCCACTCCTTCACTTGCATTATTGCTCCTTCCACTTGATGTTTTCGCTTTTACTCACTTCCATACTCCCTTGCCTCACATGCCTCCATGATATTCCTGCAAAACAAAGCCTTGGCTGCCCCACCCCCCATGCTTGTCCTTTGCATGTGGTTTGATAAAAGATGTTTGAGGGGCATCCCGTGATGCATCATGGTGCATGTATGCTTAGGTGAACTAGATTGCCTCCCTCTAAGCATGTTTTAATGCTAAGTACTCCTCTAATTTCGAAAATAAAAAATAAAATCAGAGATATTAATGAGTTAAAATATAAATTTAGAGGAGTTTTTAAAGCATTAAAAACAAATGTAAGTCGAAAAATATTTCCGACTACTTTTATGTTGGTCTCACCGGTATTGTTTGCTTTCATTAGTTGAGAGCAAGCTTTTCCCGACTTGATCATGGGGGCATAGGTTTAGGTTCTAATTCTGATTAGATGAAAGAGATTTTGAATGAAATAAAATTAAATGAGGCTTAGAAAAATTCTAATCTTAGAGAAACCAATGATATGGATTTTTAAATAAACCAAAAGTCAAGTTTCTAGGTTCACGCGAGTCCTACCATGCGCTAAAATTTAAATAACATCTAGGTACAAGACGTGGCTCTACTAGTGTGTTTTTAGCATGTAAAATAAGTCAACCACAACATCATAAAGAGGATGAAAGGTTGAGTTAGGTTCTGAATGTTTTTTGGTTGTGGTTTCTCGAAAAGAGGCAAACAAACGCATAGGAGGCTCATATAAAGGGTTTATGATCAAACAAAATATTCAACCAAGAATTATGTCTCCAATATTGTTCTACCATTCTAAGTCTAATGTTTTGCATAGTAAAAGTCAAAACTGAATTATTAAAAAGACTCGAAAGACCTAGAATCGGGTTGTCCTCCCGGTAGCTTATTCTTGTCTCGACCAAACGGGTTGCCTCCCGCCTAGCGCTTTGTTTATAGTCCACGGCTAGACTTCTTCACTTGATTACTTCGGATCAACGCTCTTTGTGGGCGTTGCAATCTTGCGTACCCACTTCCGCACCATCTTGGGCACGGGCCTATTCTTCGGCTTAGTCATATTTTTGGTCTTCACAGGCTGGATTTGTCTTTTGGTCTCGACGGATGCAACAACTTCCTTCATGCAGTGGCTCGGCGTCTCAAACTCCAGTCCTTCGGTCGTGATCTTCATGGTCTCCAAGTGTGATCCTTCATCTCTCCCATATGAGTTCGACTAGCCTTCGCCTTCCCACGACATTGAGATTGTCTCGGAAATTCTCCTTTGTTACCCATCGGCCGCCCAACAAGTTGTCCCACATGCGTCTCTAACATCTTCATCATGATGAACACTTCACGCATAGAGTTTCCGACCTCCATCACCTTGTCATCTAAATTCTCTAATACTTTCTCCATAGATTTGAACTTAGTGACGACATCCTTGTTGATCTTAGCTTGCTCGTCCATAAAGTCCTTGAATTGTGCACAAAGAGGAACCAAATCTTGAATCGATGAACTTGCATTAAATCGGGGTTTACCTTGGACATGGCCGTACTCCTCACACTCCTTGCATGTGGATCTTGCTTTGGCAGCCTTTAGGTGTTGAGCTTCCTTCTCTATCTCCATCTTCTCCATCCTCCTCTTAAGTAAACCGATATGCCACTCAAGGAATCCGGCTCGTATGTATTCATTGAAATACTCCAAAGCTCTCGCAATCACCATGTGGATAGTTGAGACCTTGATCTTGAACGGCCTTCCAGCGTCTTGAAGGTTTATAATAGGTAGATCAATGATGTCCGGGGTGCATGGCTCAATCTCGCGCTCCGGTTGTGGTTGTTCTCCCATGAGTGGTGATTGAGGTTGATCTTCCTTTGGACTTGGAGGTGGTGATTCCCTTGGAAATTTCGACGGTCCTTCGACTTTTGGATCTAGGGTTTCCAACCCTTTAGCTTGTGTTGCACGTCACCTTTGCCTGTAGAGTTTTCCTGGATCATCCACAAAAGAAAGTTTGGGTTTCTTGGAGAGGTAGCCAACCATCTCCGGTTAGGGTTAGCAAAAACAAAAACCTAAAAATAGAAAAGTTAGGGTTAATCAAAACTAGATTAGATTGTTTTTTTTCTTTTGAGGATAATCATACTTAACAGACGCAAAAGAAATTCAAAAGAAAAACTGAAAAATAAGCGATACTAGATTGTTTCTTGATTGCTTATTCCCTGGCAACGGCGCCAGAAAAAGGGGCTTGTTGACGGTGGATAATCTTATCAAAGTTCATATGGATTTGCAAGCGAAAAAATCCCCTGTCGTAGTCAAGGGACCCTTCTTCCCTCGAGTGGTGAACCCAAGGTATCGAATCCGTGGAACAAATGTGCAACGCAAGGATTCAATCTAGTGAAGCAAGGAAAGCTATCTATTGAAGAACCAAGTTGCATCTAATCTAAGGTATCATCAAGAGAACACATCTAATCTAATCTACTAAAGAGGTAGCAAGAGAAAGCAAAGAGGTAACCGATCTAGGGAGTCTAGATCATGCTTATGTTGTAGCTCCAGAAAAGATAGATGAAGATAGAAAAGCGAATCTCATTAAAAGCATCTTTAAACCGTGGCCTCTGGTCCGATTCCGAAAACGCCCACCTTTCAGAGCCCCCATTTTGTCACAACGTACTCCTATTCATGAGGGTAGTCTAGGGCGAGTTTGATAAGAACAAGTTGAAATTACTTGGTCGGTTCGGTATGCACCTCTAGCCACCGCGGCTACAAGAGCACCCTATGCAATCTAGCTATAGACTAGATTGGGGAAGAAGCAAAACCAAGAAGAAAACAAAATCATCAAGAAGCACTTGATCGCTAGAAATCGAATTCACTATAAAAACTTCACCATGAATGATTACATGAACAAGATCACCACCGGGATCCTACCTCGATCTTGATCTTTTCCCTGGAGCTCCAACGTGGTCTTCTATGCAAGGTTCCCACGTCGGCTAGGGAGACCCTAGAAAACTAGCACGACCCTCATCTCCAAGATGGTGTCCCTCAAGGTTCTCTGCTCCTCAGCGGCGGATGACGAATTGATTGATCCGTGGCTCTCAGTCAGGGGGCTATAAATAGCCTGAGATGCATCTAGGTCAAAGGGGGGGCCGACTGGGCCTAAAAATGGGTTGGGCCGGCCGGCCTGGGCCGACCGTCTTGGGCCCACTTCAGCCCAGTCCGCGGCCTCCTTCGCCTGACATTGCTTCCCAAGTCTTCTAGATCCTCCCCCCTTTTGCATGTGGGCCCTTGTCATCAGTTTCTCTCCGAATTGGATGAAGCTCCTTGTCTTGCAAGGTTCGGCACTTTTCTGGCTAGGTCCTCGGAGTTTTCCATCTTCTCGGGTTGGGTCCTTGGGCTTCTTGGAGTCGTGTTCACTTCATTGCTTAACTTCTACCGGGCTTCAAGGTCTTGTCATGAGGTGCTTAATGAACTTATCCCGGAAGTCTTGCTTTCAATGCTAAAACCATGCATAAACACTAAACTCCAAAACCGACATGCACAAGTGAACTTGTTATACCACGGGGGTTAGTACCATTGGATAAGGTATAAAACTCATGCCAACACCGAAGGTAAACTCATGGCTAGGTTGACGGAATTTCACTGTCAATAGGCCTCAATATCATGTGATGATGTATGTGATAATTTGCGAGGCCTGCGTGTCGCAAGTTAACACAATGGGATTGAGGTTGCACCATTATTGTATAACAACCTGCGTGTCGACTTGTGATGTTTGAATCCTCATGTAATCTTTCCACTAGCTATTAGATGTAGTAGATTAGTATCTATCCATGGAGGCTTCAAGCATGATGGTTGTGACAACCCGCCCAGGAAAATACCGTACTATCGCCTAAGACCGATCCACTTTGGTCATTAAGCAATAATAAACTATCGTCCTGTCCTTAGTTGCCGGGTTAACGCCGGGTAAATCACTTGAAAAGCAACAAGGATCGAATATATGCATTAAAACTCACTCGAAGGCGAGTCCAGAGATACAACAACATTAATCTCCAAATTCGTACCCTGAAGGGTTTAATTATTACAAACCAAGGTTTTTGCCATAACGAAATAGTTCAGAGTTTTCGAAAGCAGCCGAATTTAAACTAACGAAAGCGAAGACACCACGGGAGGCCATCCATGATGCTTTCAGTAGTCGTCCTCCACCCACTCAAGCTCCCAGCCAGGCGGGATCTCTCCGGGCCACACATCACTGAATGCATTACCTAGATCAACACATTATGGCAAGGCTGAGTATACTAATACTCAGCAAGACTTACCCGTCGGTGATAACTACTTCACCAAATCTAGACCATGAAAGGCTTTTTTGCTACTGGGTTGCTTTTGCTGAAAAGTAACAAAGAGTAGGTCCTTACTTTTAAGGTTTTAGCACAAGTTCTAGTGGTTTTAATCTTTACTACACTAGCCAACTAGTACAAACAAAGTTGTACAATACAATTAATCAAACATAAAGTTCATCAACTTCCATCATTAGGGATCTCATGACTAGTGGAGTAAGTAGTCTCAGATAACGGTGAGAGGCCGACAATCGATTGATTTAAACCTTGCAAGGTGGATCTAAACACACGGTAGGCTGCCCCCGATAGGACAACTTTCCCAGGCCATTTCCAAAAATCCTCGGGTCGGGATGAAAGGCCACAGTCTTTGGTGCAGGCTATCCGGCATACCCCGCGAGATACCCGGAGTCACCATACACCACCGATAGCTAGCCGTGAGAGCGAATCCCAAGAGTAGTGACAGTTGCATCCCTATCCACCTCATTAAGGTAATAGGCTTACCGGTCCCATACCCAACATGTGATTAGTACGTTTCGACCTATCATACTAGTAAGGACCAAGGTACCTAGGGATCATGCATCTAGGGTTTCATTCAACTCCTAAACTTAAATGCACAAGCATCCATAGATAATTGAATAAAGAATTTAAAAGGTAGGTTAGATGCATCGGAGCTTGCCTTCGTCAGCTAGGTTTGATGCACCCTCGTGGTCGTCGAGCACTTCCACGTACTGCAGTGAAGCTTCCGCTCCTCCTTCCTCGGTTTCCGGGACAAGCGAGTAATCACCGTCCGGAAGATCTACACGGAATGCAATGCAGTTCAGGTGATGTGACAAGTAGTTATCTTATCCAACTCTTGTTGGTCATATTCACCTTAACAAGCATCTAGATAGTGTTTCTCTTTTAGGAAGGTTATTAATTGTACATGGTTATTCTTTTAATGTACATTTGAATAAAGGTCTTTATTGCACTTGTTATTTCATGTGAATGGGTAGTCCTTTTCTCTTCACAAGCAAAGGTATAAATAATATTTTTATTCATGAATTAATTTCTTATCAGCAAGGATAATTAATCATCTTTTAATTAAATTAGGTAATACTTTCAAAAAAGGGAAAAGAATTAAGTAGGGGTTTTCCTTTATTTATTTCTCTTTAATATTAAAAGGGGCTTTTAAGCTTTTATTAAGCAATTAAATTACCAGAAATTAAAGAAGTGTTTCTTAAGCATATTAGCACCTATACTGGTCCATAGGACCCACATGTAAGTGTTGGATGCTAGGAAATTAAATACTATAGAAAATAATAAAGACTAGCTAGTGATTCCTATTAAAAGCATACAAAAATAATTAAGCACCAAAATGACCCAGACTTTCTCATGCATGCTCTCTGGTCCTAAACAAGCCTAAAGAACCAGCATATTCACCTAGAAACCCTATTGATCTTACTTTATTAATTTACAAAGGAAAACATGCACAATTTAAGAATAAATATTTATTTTAAGCCAAAATCATGATTAATTCACAAGATGTGTATTTTGACATATCAAGACAGTGTGCACAAGTTGAGCTCAAAAACATAAACACATTTAGCAAGAAAAATTATCTAGGCAGTTTCTACAGAAAAGGGAAACAATTTATTTAACCAGATTGACTTCATAACTTTGTGCAATTTTTGGCAAAGGAGCTAGTCCTAACAAGACACACAACATATCCAAAATTTAGATACAAAAGAGTTACAGATTTAAAGTTATGGCAGATCTAAGTATTTCACATTTGTATTTTTCCTGTTAAGCTTATTTAGAAACCAACCATGTGCAAATAACAAAAGTTTGGGATTTCTCTCCCTGAACCCAACAAAATTGGTTTGGCATTTTTCTGAATTTTCTACAAATTGCTAGAAATTTTCTAAGACTCTGGACTGACTTGTAATAAAACTTAGATAGGCTTTCAAGCAACCAGGTCCTGCTATTTGCATAAAACACCCTACAAAGACTGAAATCGTAGAAATGTGGCCCTTGGCTGGGGAGGGCGGCGCGGGCACGGTCAGCTCGGCGCGGCCGGTGGCGCCGCCGGCCGGCAAGCAACCGGGCGCGACCAAGAGCTCACCTAGGGGCCGTAGGTGGCCGGCGTTGGGGTGGAGAAGCGGCCGGCGACGGGTTTCGGCGGCGGCCGGTGACGGTGGCCGCGGCGGCTCAGGGAAACACGGCTAGGGGGCAATGTGTTGGGCAATAAGAGAGCTGGGGAGGTGTACTGGGTCTAAGGGCGCTACCAGAGTAGTTGGTCGGCGGCGAGCACGAGCGGAGAGCTCTAGCTCCATGCGGCGGCGGCAATGGCGGGGATGAGCACGCGGTGGCGCGTGGAGGGGGAGCAACCGGCTTTTATAAGCGGCTCGGGGCGTCTGTGGGTGACGGTGGATGACGGCGGAGATGCCCGCCGTGCTACGGCGGCTCGGGCAACGCGCGTACGGCGGCGACGCCGCCGACGGATCGCCGGTCCGTGGTGGGTGCGCACGTACGGCGGCGCGGCGGCGCGGACTCGACGCGCCTAGGGGCGGGGGGACGCGTTGGGGAGCGAGCGGCTCGGGCGGAGCGCGCCTTGGGCCGTGCGCGGCCTCGGGAGGCGTGGGCGCGGGTGGGGGGGGCCGGCAACGCGCGGCCGGCGACGGGCGGCGTCGGGGCGCGCGACGTCGCGGCGTGCAACGCTCTAGCCCAAGTTATTTTACTGGTGCTGTCTTTGAAATAGAGTTGCTCTAAATTTTTGTATAGAAGTCGACCAAGTGATGAATACCAAAGTTGTAGATCTAGCTACCCTTGACAATTTCTACAAAGGCTATATAGGGTTTTTCTGCACAGAATTTGAATTATTTGAATGCCAAAATTGAATGTCAGCCTGTCTTGGCCAACAGTAATTTCTGTCTTGCAATTGATTTCTCAAGCTTTTCCACTCCAAATTTGAAATGTCAATCTACATGAAAGTTGTGTCCCTCATCAAGATGGACAACTTTCACAAAGGTAGAATTTTAAGTGTTTAGGTGAATTTTGGAGAACGCGGCAAAAGTTCCAGCAGACACCTGTGGACACTAGGGTGACAAGGGGTTTGACCAATCCTTTGACCATGGGTTGGCCCCACAAGTGTGTTTACTAGTCAAAAGGGGTCACTAGGGGAGGTTAGTGAGTTTTTCGAGGTGATGGCCCAGGTTGACCGTGATTTGACCACTGTTGACTACTTTGACCGGCTGTTAGGGTTAATTAAAAACCTGGGGCGTCACAGCCTACCCCCTTTAAACGGAATCTCATCCCGAGATTCGATTTGATAACGAAGAGATGAGGAGAAGGACTCACGGTTTCGAGATTGTAGAAAGCCCGGATACTTAGTGTTAAGATAGTCCTCCGTCTCCCACGTTGCTTCTTCCTCCGTGTGATGACTCCATTGGATCTTGTACATTCGTACGGTCTGCCTTCGGGTCTTTCGCTCTTTTTGGTCTAGTACTTTCAATGGGTGCTTGATGAGCGAGAAATCCGTCTCAATCCAAGCATTAACTTCTGTGATTATTTCATTCTCCGGCACAGGCATTCCCTTCTTCAATTGAGTTACATGAAACACATTGTGAAATGCGGAAAACCGTTCTGGCGATTGGATACGGTAAGCCACAGGTCCACATACTTCTATAACTTCATATGGTCCAATGTAGCGCGGGGCTAACTTTCCCTTGACTCCGAACCTTTGCACACCTTTGGTGGGGGGACACTTTCAAATATACGTAATCTCCTACCTCAAAGTGTCGAGGTGCGGTTCCCTGGTCATGGTAACTCTTTTGCCTCATCTGTGCCATCTTCAAGTTCTCTCTTATCACTTGCACTCTTTCTTCGGCCTCTTCAACTAATTCCGGAACAAAGAGTGTTCTCTCTCCAGCTTCGGACCAATTCAGCGGAGTGCGGCATCTACGTCCGTATAGAGCATCGAACGGTGCCATCTTCAAGCTGGCTTGATAACTATTGTTGTAGGAGAATTCTGCCAAAGACAAACACTTGTCCCAACTCTTGTCAAAGTGCAAGATGCTTGCTCTCAACATATCTTCCAAAATCTGATTTATTCTTTCTGTCTGACCATCGGTCTGTGGATGATAACTGGAACTGCAGATTAGCTGGGTTCCCAAACACTCATGCAATTGCTCCCAAAAACGAGCCACAAACTGAGTCCCTCTATCAGAGATTATAGTCTCTGGGATTCCATGCAAACGAACTATGTGATCCATGTACAACTCTGCATATTGTTGTATGGAGTAAGTGGTGTGCACGACAATGAAGTGAGCGGTCTTGGTGAGTCTGTCTACGATTACCCAAATAGAGTCTTTCTTTCTAGCTGTTAGGGGTAAACCCACAATGAAATCCTACTAATATCGTCCCACTTCCACTTAGGTATCGACAGGGGTTGGAGTACACCCGCCGATTTCAAATGACTTGCTTTCATTCGGTGGCAAGTATCGCACTCGGCTACATACTTGGCTATATCCACCTTCATTTTGGACCACCAAAAGTTCTGTTTCAAATCTTGGTACATCTTGGTACTACCAGGATGAAAGAAGAATTTGGGCATGTGAGCCTCATCTAGAATGATTTTCTTAATTTCCGGATCAACGGGGACCACTAGACGTTTCCCAAACCAGACCACATCCTGGTGATCCTTCTAGAAACAAGTGTACTTGGGGTGTCCCTCTGCTAGCTACTGTTTGATGGTTTGAATGTCTTCATCATCGTGCTGAGCAGTGACAATTCTATCATAAAGGTCGGACTCTGCCTTCAAGGCATAAAGATTTCCTTGCGGTACCACTTCTAAGTTGAGCCTTCTCATTTCTTCACACAACGGTTCACTAACTGGCTCCAACTCTAGGTGGTTGCAGTGATCTTTGCGGCTAAGAGCATCCGCAACAACATTTGCCTTGCCGGGGTCATAGTGTACTTCTAGATCATAATCCTTAATCAATTCAAGACATCTTCTCTGTCTCATATTCAATTCTGAATGGGTGAAGATGTATTTGAGGCTCTTGTGATCAGTGAAGATGTTGCAACGATTACCCATTAGATAATGCCTCCATATCTTGAGGGCATGGACCACAACAGCTAACTCAAGATCATGGGCAGGATAATTTAGCTCATGAGGTCGAAGTGCCCGTGAAGCATAGGCAATGACTCGGCCCTCTTGCATAAGGACACAGCCGAGACCCGTGCTTGATGCGTCACAGAAGACTTCAAACGGTTTGGAATTATTCGGTTGCACTAGCACTGGGGCTGAAGTTAGATGTTGCCTCAAGGTGTGGAAAGCTTTCTCACATGCTTCACCCCACACGAACTTCACTTCTTTCTTGAGTAGTGCGGTCATAGGCTTTGCAATTCTAGAGAAGTCAGGAATGAATCGACGGTAATACCCCGCCAATCCTAGGAAACTATGGATTTGGTGTACGGACTTGGGTGGTTTCCACTCCATCACCTCTTGGACTTTGCTAGGATCAACGGAGATACCATCATGGGAAATGGTGTGCCCTAAGAATTTCACACTTTTCAACCAGAATTCGCATTTGGAGAACTTAGCATAAAGCTTATGATCTCGCAAACGCTGAAGGACAACTCGGAGATGTTTGGCGTGTTCCTTCTCGCTTTTGGAATAGATGAGAATCATCAATAAAGACCACGACGAATTTATCGAGCTCCGTCATAAACACGGAGTTCATGAGGTACATGAAGTAGGCTGGGGCATTTGTGAGACCAAAAGCAATTACCAAGAACTCGTAAAGACCATAACGAGTGGAAAAAGCGGTTTTAGGAATATCACAAGGTCGAATTTTGATTTGATGATAACCAGAACGAAGGTCAATCTTAGACAAGACTTTGGCTCCAGCCAATTGATCAAAAAGAACATCCATTCGAGGAAGCGGGTATTTGTTTTTGATGGTGACTGCATTGAGCGGTCGGTAATCTACGCACATTCTCAAGCTACCATCTTTCTTCTTGACAAAGAGAGCAGGGCAACCCCAAGGAGAAGAGCTCGGGCGAATATAACCCTTATCTAACAATTCTTGGAGTTGGGTTTTCAGTTCGGCTAACTCTTTGGGTGGCATACGATAAGGTCTTTTGGAAATGGGTGCGGTACCGGGCTGGAGTTCGATCACAAACTCGACATATCTATCTGATGGCATACCAGGCAGCTCATCAGGAAAGACATCCGGGTACTCGCACACTACTGGAATTTCATCAAGAGGGGAGATAATGGTCACATAGGCACAAGAATCGGTACCTTCCTTGAAAGGTAGGTACAAGGTAGTGTGCCCGACCGTAGGAGAATTGATCTCTACGACCCTATCTGATATATCTAGAATCACCTTATGTTGATTCATCCATTCCATACCCAAGATCACATCCATACCAACCAAGTTTATGATGATAAGGTTCGTTGGAATGACTTTACTACCTAAACCCAAACTTACTCCATGGATTAAGATATTAGAGGTGATTTGCCCTCCGGGAGTAATTATCTTATAAGCGGAAGTGGTATGAGAACCCTTCAAACCAAAATTGCTTATTAGTCTTTCACTAATGAAACTATGGCTAGCTCCTGAATCAAATAAAATCTTAACAGGAGTGTCGCTGATAGAGAATGTACCCGTGAGCACTGAAGCTCCTTCTGGAATATCACTCATGGCGGTGAAGTTTAGCTTTCCCTGGCGTACTTGAACCATGGGCTTCTTGGCCGAGGTGGCAGGCTTGTTTCCTGCACCCTGATTCTGCGGGCTGGGCTTGATCTGCCTGGGCTTGGGACACTCGTTGATGTAATGTTCGGGCTGGCCACAGTTGTAGCAACGACGATCACCAACGTTGCGAGGAGGTGCATTAGGCTTTGGAGCCTGTTGCTGAGCATTGCGTAACTGGAAGTTCCCTGCGGGCTTGCTCTGAGGTGGCTTCATCGTCCAGCGTCTAGTTGAAGATTGCTGGGATGGGCCGGGAGCGTTCTTCTTCACAAAGCGAAACTTCTTGCTCGTTCCGCTGCCCAGGGTGAAACCAGGCATCCTCTTCTTGTCCCCATGGGCTTTCTTCATAGCATCCTCTTGGGAGATAGCCTTGTTCACTAGCTCATGAAAGTTTGCGGGCTCGAGCAGGTTCGGACGCTCGTACAATTTGCCATCAAGCCCATCGCAGAACCTTTCCATCTTTTTTGCATCAGTATCCACATGATGCCCGCCATATTGGCACAAGCTATTGAACTTCTGAGCATAGCGATACACTATGTCAGATCCCTGTCTGAGGGCCAACAGCTCTCTCATCTTCCTATCCATCAGTCCCTTGGGGATGTGGTGGCTCTTGAAGGCTTGCTTGAACTCATCCCAGGTCACAGCGTGCCCTCGCTGCATCAACTTGAAATGGTCCCACCACATCAAAGCTTCTCCCCGCAGTTGCAGCGCTGTGAAGTTAGCTTTGTTCTCCTCGGAGAAAGGCAGCACAAAGGCAGAGAATTTTGCCTCTATGGCCTTGATCCAAGCCTCAGCTTCCAGGGTGTCTTCTGCTTTAGCGAAGGTTGGAGGCTTCATTGCGATGAACTGGGCATACGTGGTGACCTTATTAGGCCCCTCGTGGTTGGCCCCGTGTGGTGGCCCTCGGTTCATTTGCTGGGCGATCTGCTGCTGCGTCTGCAGGATCTGGTGCAGCACCTCAGTTTGGGTGGCCATGAAGGCCTCCGACGGCGTCATGGGCGGGGGTGGCGGCAAGTCACCACTACCACTTGCTCCGAATCCGTTGGGCGAGCTGCGCGTGGTTCCCACCATCTGAAATGCGAGCCTTATTAGTTACATAATCAGAAGCTTACTCCGAAGTGATGACAAGCATGATCATACATAACAACAACTCATTAGCATTTAAATGATGAGGACAGCAACAGTCGAACAAATATTCCATAGCCACCAGGACTCATAGAATCGTTCTTTATCACGGTTAGGAATGCGAGCTCTCGAATGCGCGACTCACATTCACCCTCGGACAATTTCTGTCACTTCGGGTACCAACGAAGGTGGTATACGAACGAGCACTTAATCACTGGGCAACGGGTGAAGCCCCTAGAAATGCTTTGGTTTACCAACGCTTTTAGGTGAAAATGCAAATTTGACAAGCGTGGTCATTTGCAATGATGTATCCACGAAATTGGGTAATCAAACACAAGAAAACGTCAATTTCTGAACGACAAACGAATTTCACTTGAAGCACACATGCTTAAGCATTCATTATTACAATAAGATAGAACAAGTCCAAGGACATTACAACTCTCAAATTTTGAAAACAACATGGCATGACACGATACAAGCAGTTACTCGGCACGGAAACGTGCTAACAAGCCAACTACTCTAAACACCTCAAAGATAACTCGATAGGATCGACATCCTTCTTATTCCTGCTGTCGGCAACCTAGTTGCCCACTGAAGCACCACTGTACGTAGGCGAAGCTGGGGGAGTCGGCAACGGTGGTCCTGCCTGGCTTGTCTGATCCAGACCGGACAAACCCTGCGGCTCCTCTGGGTGTGCCTGTACTGGGGGCAGTGGCTGTAAGGCCACTATAGCCTGCAAGGCTGCCACCTGTAACTCGGCCTCCTCCACCTGCTGCTGCATATCAGTGATGTTCTGAAGTAGCATCAACCTTTCAATCTCATGCACATCGGCATTCTCCTCTAGTGTATGATTCTCTGCCTCCAGATCTACGATCCTCTGCAGGTGGTCGCCTCTCTCTAGCTCTAACTGGAATCTCCTAGCACGCAGTCTGTCATTCTCCTACTGCACCTGAGTAAGCGTAAAGTTCAGCTGCTGGTGTGCTGCTGATAGCTGCTGCCAATCACGCCTAGATGCCTCCAAACCCTGCCCAATAATCGCTGTGGTATTATAGCGCAGCCCCTGAAGTGTAAAGACCACGTTCAGACAGCGAGCTAGCGTCTGCGTAACATCCAATAGCTCTGCTAATGTCAACAGCTCCCGTAGGTGATCCATACGGTCCAACCATGCTAGGTCGTGAGGACTCACAGCAGGAAACAATCCAAACGGAGAGAGAGCTACCACAGTGAGGTTGTGGTCACAAAAGTCTGTCAGCACTCTGAGGGCGGCTGACACAACGGCCTCGTGCGTGATAAATCCCCAGTAGATAAAACTCAAGTCGAACCAGTCGGCGTGGACCGGGTGTGGCAGAATAGTGACGATCACTCTACAACGGGGAACGCCATAGCGCTCGAACTCGGACACCTCGTAAGTCGGTGGTGTGAGGTAGCCAGCGGCGCTGAGTGCTTACCACGCAAGGCGCGGAAAACCCTCCCAGTGCAACCCGTTGGTACGGATCGTACTGTCAGCGTCGAACGCATGAAACACGGGGAGAGCCATCTGTACAAAAATGTAACTCATGTCAGATCTCAAAGAGAACGGCATGTCAAATGGTGAAGTTCTGGCAGTGGTGAATAAAAATTCATAACCAAAAATCCAGAAACCTCAAAACTTTCCCAAGTTTTCCCGGTTCAAAAATAAATTCTTTAACACCAATTTAATTTTTAAGGTTAAGCATCGAACAAGGAAACAAGATGGATGGTACAGAACCTAGATGTGCCTAGGAAAGTGTAAACCCACCCAAAAGGAACTTGGATTGAGACTTGCGATTACAGGGTAACTAGTTAAGGGGCAACTGTTTTTTTAACAATTTGATTTAATTAACCTAGCAAAAGGCAACAAACTTCTCAAAAATTTCGGCAGCATGACAGCTAGGTATGAGAGGCACTTTAGTTTATAAAAAGCACACACTAGCAAAATCGTCCTTATAGAGCATATGTCGGTTTTGGGTCCATTTTAGTTGTTTTGATTTTTAACATGCATGCAAGACGTCCTATCCGACCTCACATGACAACCAAGCCACAAATCGAAGTTAGTGCCGATGGCAAGGCTTTTATTCGTCTCTCCCTATAATATCTAGTCGAGAGCTATACGATACTCGCTTAACGACTAACGAAGCGTTGTTATGTACCTGCAGAAAACGAACCTTTCGTGCCAACACGTCACGAAAGCGTCCACATACATTACCGTTCACTATAGAAACGGTATCCATGCGTTAAGCCGCTGCATGGATAGCGTCCAACCTCGGACACCCTCCGTTTGAATGGAGTGTATCCTTGCCTCGCATGAGCGACATGCGGAATGCACACGTATGAAACACGTGGCGACACACAACTCATAAACATACGCGAAGATGGGATCCGTGGAATGGATCACTCCATCAACCCTCGCAATTCCCGTGATGCGGAACAACACACGTATAAAACACGTGGCTCCTAGTTTGGTTGTGCAACAAAGTAAGTCTGACATAAAGTAATATGCTGGGAGTTAGCAAAATAAACCATAAGTTAATTAAGCCACCTGAAAGAACCTAAAATTCCCTCTAGGGCCTCTCGGTCTAGTTTATCCTTAGCGGACCAACGTATTTTGGAAAATCAGACAATCTTGGCATATTTTATTCAAAAATTCAGTGATTAAGGTTTTTAATTAATCTCTGGTGCATATAAGCTCTGATGCCAACTGTGACAACCCGCCGAGGAAAATACCGTACTATCGCCTAAGACCGATCCACTTTGGTCATTAAGCAATAATAAAGTATTGTCCTGTCGTTAGTTGCCGGGTTAACACCCGGTAAATCACTTGAAAAGCAACAAGGATCGAATATATGCATTAAAACTCACTCGAAGGTGAGTCCAGAGATACAACAACATTAATCTCCAAATTCGTACCCCGAAGGGTTTAATTATTACAAACCAAGGTTTTTGCTATAACGAAATAGTTCAGAGTTTTCGAAAGCAGCGGAATTTAAACTAACGAAAGCGAAGACACCACGGGAAGCCATCCATGATGCTTTCAGTAGTCGTCCTCCACCCACTCCAGCTTCCAGCCGGGCGGGATCTCTCCGGGCCACACATCACTGAATGCATTACCTGGATCAACACATTATAGCAAGGCTGAGTATACTAATACTCAGCAAGACTTACCCGTCAGCGATAACTACTTCACCAAATCTAGACCATGAAAGGCTTTTTGGCTACTGGGTTGCTTTTGCTGAAAAGTAACAAAGAGTAGGTCCTTACTTTCAAGGTTTTAGCACAAGTTCTAGTGGTTTTAATCTTTACTACATTAGCCAACTAGTACAAACAAAGTTGTACAATACAATTAATAAAACATAAAGTTCATCAACTTCCATCATTAGGGATCTCATGACTAGTGGAGTAAGTAGTCTCAGATAACTGTGAGAGGCCGACAATCGATTGATTTAAACCTTGCAAGGTGGATCTAAACACACGGTAGGCTGCCCCCGAAAGGACTACTTTCCTAGGCCGTTTCCAAAAATCCTCGGGTCGGGATGAAAGGCCATAGTCTTTGGTGCAGGCTATCCGGCATACCCTGTGAGATACCCGGAGTCACCATACACCACCGGTAGCTAGCCGTGAGAGCGAATCCCAAGAGTAGTGACAGTTCCATCCTTAGCCGCCTCATTAAGGTACTAGGCTTACCGGTCCCATACCCGACATGTGATTAGTACGTTCAAACACTTAAACCGCATAACCACTGGACCGGAGCCCAAATCCCGTGCTCTTACCACATGAGCAATCCAATTAAGGATATATTGTGATTCCTATCTAGGAACCTATTCTCGCAAGTGAGGTCATCACTCGACTTGTAACGGTCCTATAGCTTAGCAGCTATCGACCTATCATACTAGTAAGGACCAAGGTACCTAGGGATCATGCATCTGGGGTTTCATTCAACTCCTAAACTTAAATGCACAAGCATCCATAGATAATTGAATAAAGAATTTAAAAGGTAGGTTAGATGCACCGGAGCTTGCCTTCGTCAGCTAGGTTCGATGCACCCTCTGGTCGTCGAGCACTTCCACGTACTGCAGCGAAGCTTCCGCTCCTCCTTCCTCGATTTCCGAGACAAGCGAGTAATCACCGTCCGGAAGATCTACACGGAATGCAATGTAGTTCAGGTGATGTGACAGGTAGTTATCTTATCCAACTCTTGTTGGTCATATTCACCTTAACAAGCATCTAGATAGTGTTTCTCTTTTAGGAAGGTTATTAATTGTACATGGTTATTCTTTTAATGTACATTTGAATAAAGGTATTTATTGCACTTGTTATTTCATAAAGCCACTTGTTATTTGACACATGCCAGTTTTGTTTACTTGGAAAGATGACCAAAGCACCTTTCATTCGTCATAGTGAGAGGGTGAGTAACTTGTTTGGACTTGTATATACTGATGTATGTGGACCAATGAGCTCAATAGCCAGAGGTGGTTTTCAGTACTTCATTACTTTCACTGATGACTTTAGTAGATATGGCTATATCTACTTAATGAGGCACAAGTCTGAATCGTTTGAAAAGTTCAAAGAATTTCAGAATGAAGTACAAAGTCAATTAGGCAAGACAATTAAGTATCTGCGATCTGATCGCAGAGGAGAATATTTGAGCCTTGAATTTTGTGATCATTTGAAGAAATGTGGAATAGTTCCGCATCTAACTCCGCCAAGAACGCATCAATGGAATGGGGTATCCGAATAGAGGAACCGAACCTTGTTGGACATGGTTCGGTCGATGATGAGCCAAGCTGATCTTCCATTGTCATTTTGGGGTTATGCTCTTGAAACTGTTGCGTTCACACTGAATAGGGTTCCAGGTATGTCTGTTGAGAAGACACCATATGAGAAATGGACTGGGAAACGTCTCGGATTATCTTTTCACAAAGTTTGGGGATGTGAGGCTTATGTCAAACGTTTGATGTCAGATAAGCTCACTCCAAAGTCAGACAAATGCTTCTTTGTGGGGTATCCTACAGAAACCAAAGGATATTATTTTTATAATAAAGCGGAAGGAAAAGTGTTTGTCTCTCGCAATGGTGTTTTCTTAGAAAAGGAGTTTCTATTAAAAGGATTAAGTGGGAGCAAAGTGCAACTTGAAGAAATTCAGGAAACACTTGAAATTATTTCAGCACCCACTGAAGATCCACGGGATGTGCAAGATGTTGCACAAACCGTAGTTGAGGCACCAGCCCCACGAAGGTCTATATGGGCACGTCGCGCAACTGACAAGCTCAACCTCCTTATTACGGAGGAGCGCCACGTATTATTGATGGAAAATGATGAGCCCATGACCTACACGGAAGCCGACTCCGACAAATGACTTGAGGCCATGGAATCCGAGTTAAATTCCATGCATGACAATCAAGTTTGGAACTTGATGGATTGAATTGAAGGTGTTAGACCTGTTGATTGTAAGTGGATTTTTAAGAAAAAGTTAGAAATGGATGGAAATGTTCACATCTATAAGGCACGATTGGTGGCAAAATGTTTCCGACAAATTCAAGGTGTTGATTATGAGGAAACATTTTCGCCCGTCGCAATGCTAAAGTCTGTTCAGATTCTCCTAGCAATTGTTGCATATTATGACTATGAGATATGGAAAATGTATTTCAAAACCGCTTTCCTTAATGGACATCTTAGTGAGGATGTGTACATGACACAGCCTGAAGGTTTTGTCGACCCTGAAAATGCTGGGAAAATATGTAAGCTTCAGAGGTCCATTTATGGATTGAAGCAAGCATCTCGGAGTTGGAATATTCGTTTTGATGAAGTAGTCAAACGGTTTGGCTTCATCAAGAATGAAGAAGAGCCTTGTGTTTACAAAAGGGCTAGTGGGAGCGCACTTGTGTTTCTGGTCTTATATGTGGATGACATATTGCTGATCGGAAATGATATTCCAATGCTTGAAGCCGTTAAAACTTCATTGAAAAGGAGTTTTTCAATAAAGGATTTAGGAGAGGCGGCTTATGTTCTGGGGATAAAGATCTATAGAGATAGATCAAAGAGGCTAATTGGATTAAGCCAAGATACGTACATTGACAAGATATTGAATCGGTTCAATATGCAAGATTCCAATAAAGGTTTCCTGCCAATGTCACATGGTATTACTCTAAACAAGAGTCAGTGTGCTATGTCACCTGATGAGCCAAAGAAGATGAGTGCGATTCCTTATTCTTCAGACATAGGATCCATCATGTATGCTATGCTTTGTACACGCCCAAACGTCTCCTTTGCTCTAAGTGTTACGAGCAGGTACCAATCAGACTTCGGTGAAGATCACTAGACAGTTGTAAAGGGTATCTTTAAGTACTTGAGAAGAACCAAGGATATGTTCCTAATATTTGGAGGCGAAGATGAGCTCGTTGTAAAGGGTTACACCGATGCTAGTTTTCAAACAAATAAAGATGACTCCGCATTGCAATCCGGATTTGTTTTCTACCTCAATGGTGGGGCAGTGAGCTGGAAGAGTTCCAAGCAAGATACGGTGGTTGATTCGACGACAGAGGCTGAGTATATTGCAGCTTTCGAAGCTGCAAAAGAAGCTGTTTGGATCAAAAAATTTGTTTCTGACTTGGGTGTTGTTCCTAGTGCATCCAGTCCAGTGGACCTCCATTGTGATAATAATGGTGCCATTGTGCTTGCAAAGGAGCCAAGATCACACAAGAAGTCCAGAGATATACTACGGAAGTATCACCTCATCCGTTACTTTGTTGAGAGAGGTGATGTGAAGGTTTGCAAGGTGCGCACAGATTCAAACGTTGCTGATCCATTGACAAAGCCTCTACCACTACCAAAGCATGAGGCACACATGAGGTCTATGGGTATTAGATACTTACATCAGTGATTCTAGTGTGCGTGGGAGAGTTTTGTGTCATGAGTACGCTTATGTAATAATGAATAATTGTCATTTGTTCCATGGATGATTATCATTTATATTGATTGTCGAGTACGTGACTTGATCGTGAAACTCTTTGTTTATAATGATGTTATTCTAAATTATCCCTAGTTTGAGTCGTTATGTGGGACAATAATGACGGAGAGACTAGCACGTGCATTAATTGATGATCATGTTTCACGGATCATAGATATAGAGATATCATATTAATGATGTGGACACATGTTAGTGAACATGGTGTTGGATTGACCCACTCCAAAACAATGTTGGGATTGTTATTTAAAATGTGCCATCAGTTGTTTTTGAGTGTTATACCTACTGGATCCTTAGACCTGAGCTTACCATAGTTTCTCACTGTGTGTAGTGGTGCATCTTGGGGCTGCCAAACGCTACTCCGTAAATGGGTAGTTATAAAAGTAGCTTACAGCTGTATCATGAAACATGGAATGGGATGTGTGCGGATCAAGATGGAATTTGTCCCTCCTAGATAACAGGAGAGATATCTCTGGGCCCCTCGAGATAGTTGGATTAGAAAGTGCATGGCCATGCCAAAGTGATTAAGGAGTTAATCAAAATGACTAAAGGTTAATCACAAATAGAATCCGCTATTAGATCGAGAGAATGGTCAAGCTATCACAAGGGTGGCATACATCTCACCTTGAGCTTGACTGGTATTGTGTGGCAAAGGGATCAGTGTACGAGTAAATCTAAGGTTCGGCTGATATGATCTTTATGTGTATCTGTGAGTCTCTATGCCCTACTAGGTGCCGCTTTTGACTAGTGATTTGGAAATGGTTTCCACTCACAACCATCTACACATGAACCTAACGGGTCACACACTTAAGGGCTTTTGGAATGTTTGAAAGCTTGCATAGATAATTGTCTCTAGTGCAAGTGGGAGATTGTTGGTGATATGCCCAAGAGCCCATCATCACAATACGGTTTAAAGGCCCAAGAGGATATTGATCCAAGAGGGATTAGGATTACAAATGGGCCTATGAGATAGAAGCCCATTAGTACGCCCTATATATACGTAGCAGGGGCAAAGGTGGGCGGCCCGGACCAGTCAGCCGCGCCCCCCATTGCCACCGCCCTCCTTTTGCCGCCACCCTAGCCGAACGTGCGGTGCTAGCACACCGACATACGGCGTTCCATCCCCGTACATGTGGACTCTGTAGAGGCGCTGCTACTACTGCTGCGCTGATCAGCTGCTGGGATCAAGGACGAGGAGCTCGGTTCGTGGGACGTGATCGACTTCTTCCTCTACACCGACACGCAACTTCTTCTGCTGCGCTGCACGTTTAGTGGTAACGATCTATGATCTCCTACTCGCAAGTATCTTGGGTGTACGCGGTAGATTAGCTAGCGTAGCCTACCAGTTGACCTACAGAAGGGTAAATGGAAGAAGATAGGACTCAAGCTAGAAGATGAATGGGAAGGAGTTGACATAGAGCAAGTACTCCAGGAAGGCCCATCCCCACAAGGTTATAGCTTGTGTGCTATTGAAGCCTACACATTAGCAAATCAATACATGGAAGCACACAAGGATCAAGAAAAGAGTGAATCAACGATGAGCGATCTTTACGACATGTGGTACATGAGACATAAAGAAAGCAACATCCAAGACTTTGAAGATGAAGATTTGGTTGATAAATAAGACTTCAAAGAAGAGATGAATGTCTACATAGTTGAAGTATTTAATGTTCCACATGATGAGTTGAAGAAATTGCAAGATGGTGATGAAGCGACAACTCCACTTGTTGAGATTGACTTGATTTCAACTCTACAAGACGAACCAAAGATCACTCCTGTTGAGGGAGCTCTGAGGCAAAGGTACACACCAAAATCTCAAGATATTATTAGTATTAATGATGATATGTTCAAATATTCATATTGGACCAATAGTATGAATAATAGTTTAAATTTTATGCTTGTTCCAATAATGATCATGTTAATAGGTCAAATTTTCTTGAGAATAAAAAAGAGGAAACATTTATGTTTGAACCAATTAATCGCATGCCTAAAGAACCTTTTCCCAATGATGAGCTAAGTGCTATGCATGAAACATATGCTTCTTTTGTTTACAACTTGACTAGTTGCTACAATTCGCATGTGGTGTTAATTATGGACGTGTATGTTTACAATAAGTTTTGTAAATCTTGATCATGCTTCGGTCAAGCTAATGAGCTTAAATAAGCACATGTTGGGAAAGGCCTGATTTTCACTAACCATATAGACAAGGCTCGAATAATGAAAAGAGAAGTCATGCCTAAAGAGTTGCAAGATAAATCATCAACCTCTCCAAATCCTGCGATGAATGTTGCTGTCTTCATCAATTTGAGAGCTTGTTCAGAGGTATAAAAATGAAGAAAATGAGATATTCATAAGCTCCATCAAGATTCCATTCCAACACATCAAGGTTCCATTCCAACACATCAAGGATTTCACTCGTGCCTCGGGATCATCCATTTGCCACTTGGACATGTCCACCTATCTAAATGTGTGTGTTTCATCCCTCTCTCTTTCCAACATTTATTTTCCATGGCCATTTTGACGAGTCTTGGTAATTCCAATAGATCTCTCTCTTAATTTGACAATATTTTGGAAGTATATTTTGCTAGGATTGTATTTAAGCTTCCAAGCTCCACATAAGCTGTGACGCCCCAGGTTTTTAATTACCGTCATTAACGCTAATGACCGGATCAGCCGGGTCAAACCAGTCCAACCCTGGTCAAACCTAGGTCAACCTGGGTCATCACCCGAAAACCTCGTCAATGAACCCCAATGAACCCCTTGACCAAGCCTACACACCCGTAGTCAACCCTTGGTCAAAGACACGGTCAGACCCCGCTTGACCGTGGACGTCAGCGAATGTTGTCCGGAACTTTTGCCGCGTTCCCCAAAATTCACCTAAACACTTCAAAATCTACCTTTATGAAAGTTGTCCATCTTGTTGAGGGACACAACTTTCATGTAGATTGGCATTTCAAATTTGGAGAGGAAAATTGTGAAAAACCCCTTGCAAGACAGATTTTCCTGTTTTCCAGAACAGGCTGACATTCAAAGTTGGCACGACATTCCTGCAAAATCCGTTGAGAAAACACTATATGGCCTTTTTGAAAGTTGTAGAGGGTAGTTGGATCTACAACTTTCCTATTCATTGCCTGGTGCACTTTTATTCAATTTTTGGGAGAAAAACCTACTTGAACAGGGCCAGTTTGAATAACTTCAAGTGCTCTGCGTGCCAGGCCGCGCGCGCGCGCGCGCCGCCGCGCCGCCGCGCGCGCCGCCCGCGCCGGCCGTCCGTGCCACGGCGTCCGGCCGCGCACCGCACGTTCCCAAGGCCCCTCGCGTGTTCCCCGGGCTGCCCGTGCCCCAAGGTGCCTCGAACGGCGGGAACGCCGCGGAATCCGCGCCGCCGTACCCCTCCCCCGCCCGCCATGGTACGGGTGCGCCGCCGCCGTACGCCGCGCCGCCCGTGCCTGCTACCCCCCGCCCGCGCATCGCTTTAAGAGCCGCCATGGTTTCCCCGCGACGCGCGGACCCCCCCCCCCCCCCCGACCGAGCCGCCGCCCCCCCCCCCCCCCCCGCCGCGCCGCAACGCGCGCGCCGGCGTCCTTGGGACCGGCCGCGGCGAGCTCCGGTGACGAGCTAGCCGCAAGACCGGTGGTCGTTCCCCGCGCTACCTAGGCCCCTAAGGAAACTACCCGAGCCTCTCCCCTATTCTCACCGGCCCGAACCGCGCCGCGGCAGACGCATCGGCGGCCGCCGCCGCAAGTGTGCCGCCGAGCACCACCGCCGGCCGCACCTCCCGACCAAACCCCTGCCCAAATCGAGCCCAAGTGCCCCCTAGACCCTCCTCCACCCCTTCCCCGGGCAAGAGAGCCGCCGGCCTCGCCGGAATTGGGCAGCCCGTGCCGGCCGGCCGCCATAGGGGTGACATTGCGAACCTTCAACTATTTCCAGGGTCTTAACTGCAAGAAGGTAACTCCAATAGTAGATCCAAATTGCTGAATCTTGTAAATAGCGTAGGCAATCACAGAAAATTCAGAAAAATATGAAACCAATTTTGTGGGATCCATGGTGATTTATACTACAACTTTTGTTATTCTGGCCTGAGCTAATTCCTTATAGTTTTTGCATGAAAAATACAAATGTGAAAACCCTAGATCTGCAATATCTCAAAAACCATAAAACCTCTGTAGCTAATTTTTGGATATGTTGTGTGTTAGGTCATGACTAGCTCGTATGCCAAAAATTGCACAAAGTTATCATGTAAATCGTTTTATAAAAATGTCTTTCTATCTCTGGCAGAACTGCATAAATGATTTTTCATGTTAAAACTATTTAAGTTCTTGACCCCAACTTGTGCGCACTGTCTTGTAATACCAAAATGCACATCTTGTGAATTAATCATGAATTTTGGATTAACAGAAATAATTATTCCTGATTTATGCATGTTTTCCTTGGTAAATTAATAAAACAAGATCAGTAGAGGTTCCATGTGAACATGTTTGTTTTATAAGCTTGTTTAGGACCAGAGAACATCCACAAGGAATTTTAGGTCATTTGGATGCTTAATTATTTTTATATACATTTAAATTGAATCACTAGATAACCTTTGTTATTTTCCATAATATTTATTTTCCTAGCATCCAACCTTTACATGTGGGTCCAATGGACCAGTATAGATGCTAGTAGGCTTAAGAAACACTACTTTAATTTTTGGTAATTTTATTGCTTAATAAAAAGCTTAAAAGCCTCCATAATATTAAAAGAGAAATTAAATAAAGAAAAGCCCTTATTTAATTCTTTTCCTTTTTGAAAATATTATCTAAATTAATTAAAAGGTAATTAATTCTCATTGCTGATAAGGAATTAATTCAAGGAGGAAAATATTATTTATATCCTTACTTGTGAAAGGAAAATGATTAAAAGCTTTCACATGAAATGACAAGTATAAAGAAACCTTTATTCAATTGTGCAATAAAGAGAAATCACCGAACCACCCTTACTAACTTGAGTGTGATTGCAGTTCATGTTAAGAAGGTTAAATGTACCTACCCACTACTGTTGATGAAATTAAATTAAATTATTTACCTATATATGTACACAGTCAGCATCAAAAAGAATAATTAATAAAGAGTTGCATATTGTTCCTTTACGGAAGAGTATGCTGAATGTGTTCTTATCTAGGTGAATGTGCCCAACAAATACAACCCTTGATTGTCAAATTGGTTTGTAAGTGATTAAAGTATAAGCTGTCGAATAAATCTTGCATTTGCATCCTCGTGTAGATCTTTCCGCCAGTAGACGTACGCTCGTGCCGGAAGGAGAAGACGAAGGTGCCGACCAAGAGCTGACGTGCGTGAACGTAGCTCAAGACCTGGACCCAAGTCCAGAAGGGCCCAAGGCCAACCTTGCCAGCGAAGGCAAGCCCCGGATCATTAACCCCGTCTTTTAAAATTATGCAATTATGTTTGCCATGATTGTGCACTTACGTTTCAGGAATTGATTTGAAACCCTAGATGCATGATCCTTAGGTACCTATGCTCTATCACTAGTATGCTAGGTCGATAGCTGCCATGCTATAGGACCGATAGAAGTCGAGTGATGTTCGTCACTCGCGAGAATAGGTTCCTAGATAGGAATCATAAGAAATCCTTAAATGGATCGCTCATGTGGTAAGAGCTTGGGATTGGGCTCCGATCCAGTGGGCATGTGGGCTAAGCTTTTGAACGTACCAAGCATATGCCGGGAATGGGACCGGTAAGCCTAGTACCTTAATGAGGCGGCATGGGATCTTACTATTACTACTCTTGAGCAATCTCCTTACCGGCTAGCTACCGGAAAGGCTGGTGTATGGTGACTCCGGGTATCTCGCGGGGTATGCCGGATAGCCTGCACCAGGGACTGTAAGACTCGATCCCAACCCGAAGATTTATGGGGACAGCCTGGGGAGTTGTCCTCGCGGGGGCAGCCGACCGTGTGTTTGGGTCTACCTTGCAAGGTTTAAATCAATCGATTGTCGGCCTCTCACCGTTATCCGAGACTACTTATTCTACTGGCCATGATATCCCATAACGATGGAACTCGAGGAATTTGTTGTATGAATTAATTGCTTGTCCAATTCTTGATTGAATTAGTTGGCACACTTAGAAATGGTAATCAAATAGAACTTGTGCTAAAAGATTGAAAGTAAGGATCTACTCTTAGTAGCTTTCCAAGAAAAGAAACTCCCACGGCCGAAGCCTATCATGTCTAGAGGTTGGTGATGTAGTCATCACCCGACGGTTAAGTCTTGCTGAGTATTAGTATACTCAGCCTTGCTTTAAAACTGTTGTTGCAGGTGTGATTGACCGGATGGGTGACGACAAGTAAGGACATCATGGATGGCCTCCTGTGATGTTCTCCGTTGCGCTAGTTCATTTTATTTCCGCTGTATTTTCGAACTCTGAACTTTTACTCCATATCTTGAACTTGTTCTGTAATAAAATGTTAATTTCATGTTGTACTCTGGACTCACCTTCGCGTGAGTTTTAATGCATGTGTCGATCCTCTGTTCGATGTCCAAGTGATTTACCGGGCGTTAACCCGGCAACTAACGACAGGATGATACTTTACTACTGCTTAATGACCAAAGTGGAGCGGTCTTAGGCGATAGTACAGTATTTTTCTGGGTGGGTTATCACAGCTGGTATCAGAGCGACTGCATGCACCAGAGTTTAATTAACAACTCTAATCACATGATTTGCGAATAAAATTTGCCAAGATTGTTTGAATTGCAAAACACGTTGGTCCATTAAGGATAAACTAGACCGAGAGGCCCTAGAAGGGAATTTTTGGTTTCTTTCAGGTGGCTTATTAATCTATGGTTTATTTTGTTAACTCCCAGCACGTTACTTTATGTCAGACTTACATTCTCGCACAACCATACTAGTTCATCACGTTTTGCCATACGTGGTGGTACCACAGGGAAGTCCTGTGAGGGACTAGTGGGACCTATTCCAATGGGTGCCACGTCGCGTTTGAGTCTCGTCACGTTTTTCCATACGTGATGGTACCACGGGAAAGTCCGTGAGGGATGAGTGAGGCCTAATCCCATGGGCACTCACGTCGCGTCAGAGTCTTAAATAGGACGCTGTCCATGCAGCGGCTTAACGCATGGATGCCGTTTCTATAGTGAACGGTAATGAATGTGGACGCTTTCATGAGTGCTGGCATGAAAGGTTCGATGTGTTCTGTGATCTTCTGCAGGTACACTAACCTCGTTTCGTAAGTCGCTAAGTCAGCATCGACTAGATCTCGACTAGATATTATAGGGAGATATGCGTATGTGCCATGCCACCGGCGCTAACTCCGACTTTTGGCTTGATTGCCTTGTGAGGACGAATAGGACATCTTGCATCATGTTAAAAATCGAGAAGGAACCTAAACTGAACTCACGTCTGTTTTTCGTGCTCTCAGAGGTAAAATAGTTATAGCGTGTTATGTTCTGTTTAGCTTCTTTAGGTGTAGATGTGTTGTCATGCTTAAGTTTAATAAAAGTGTTGCTCAAAATTGCTGCTCTTGCCCAAGAATCTTTCGTCTAAAATGATCTTAACCTAGGCCGCTTCAATCTAATCCAGTTTCCACTCGTCAAAGTTCATGATCATACCTTGTCTACCGCAAGTTATGCTTGGTAGTCAACCCTGTCTTGACATTCCCCTGCAATCTTTGAACATTGCTTGGTTCAGCACCTTTCTAGTTCCCTAGCTCGACCTTGAGTACCCAACTTAAGTTTCATAACCTTGTTAAGTTGCTACGCCAATTGGAAAATTGTTGGACTCTGGTTTGAGTAGGATGTTCGGTCTCCGATTGCCAGACCATGTATTGTTGGTATGCCTGCTCGTTCGAGCTCGACATACGATGGTATTTAAGTATGCATGGTTACCCCACACCTTGACCCTACCGTATTCGTGCATCGAGTTATCTTTGTACACTCGCACCAGCCTGATTCTCACTTTTGTCGTATGTCCAGATGGACAACGCTGGCTCTACGTTCGCTGATGTGGAATCGTGGACTCTCGTGGACTACCTCGAGGAGGGTGGTTTTCCTGCACTTTTGTGGGACACCCTAAGTGACTTTGGGTACCCCACTTACCCAGAGTACTCGACACGTGAGATCATGACCACAGGCCAACTCCTTCGTTGTGAAGTAAAAGTGAAGATTTCAGCGTGCCCGACCAATCCTGCTTGGGATGAGTGGGAATGTACGGCACACGGAAGAAACTTGTCCGACACAGTGCAGAAGGCTGCTCTCGAAGCACTTACAACTTTCTGTGGGAAGCACCCTGCTGAGATAGCCAACTCTGCAGCTAAAGTCATTCCGGTACCCGAGCGGCACATTGCACCGGGCGGTGAACGAGAAACTATCCTTCCAGTCCAGAGCAACTCTCACTATAGTCCTGACCTTGTCACCTCAGTCCGCTTCTCAGAAGCCATGTATGACACCTACCAACGAATGGTGGGAGAAAGCATATTCTATAGACATCAAATCTATAGATACAAAGTTAAGGAAGTAGAGTGTTCAGCTCAAGCGTTGAAGGAAGCCCGAGCAATGATCGCTACTCTTAGGAAGGAAAGACGCAAGGGCAAGGCAAAGATACAAGAGTTAACTAAGATCATCCATGAGCAGAATTTCTTGTTGCAGCATAACGATCAGTATATGCTTGAACTAGAAAATCAATTGGAAGCTCTAGCCGTTCCACCCCCCGAACTCCGTCATCCGGGACCAGCACAAGAAGAAGATGTTGAAGATATCCAGGGTGAATCTGGAATTGAGTCTGGACCTGAGTCACCATAGTCTTTCAGCGGGGAAGATCCCACCCTCGGAAGTTGGTCCATTGGGAATAAGAGTTCTGAGTCGTAAGAATGCAGTGTTGTGAGAAATCCTAGTGTACCATGACCACCCTTGGTCGACTCTCGCTGTCCGTTGAACTAGAAACCTTGTCATTGCAGCTAGTCTGCTTTGTAATCCTAAATGTTGTTGGTAATTTCGAAAACTCTCATCGATGTACTGCCTTGATTAAACATCCTTTCTCGCAATGATGTTCGCGAGGCATTAGTCATGCTAAGTGGTGATCAATCAAGTTCTGTGCTCCACTGAATTCGTGTCAATCACAGATCTCATCAATTCCTCAATCCTGAACTTGTTCTTTTTGGTCTTGCTCGAACCTTGTGATTTAAATTTAAAATGTGGCTTTTGAGCATGCGCTGCATAGCATGTGCATTTGGGAAGCGTGGGTATACTAACGTGCATTCGCACGAAACTCCATACCCCTACCCTACCTCTCTTGTTTGGTGATGTTGTTGCCCCATAGTCAAAGGTGCCGCGACGGAACCCAGGGTATCGTGTGTGCTGCAGCCACCCGACTACCACTAGGAGCGCGCTAGGTATCTTGGTTGTGAGATAGCAACTCATCACACGGATCCTTCCCTTACTATTGATTGCATTTCCAATCATCAACGCATATGGGTAACCAAGTCGTTCTAACGTGCATCATGAGCACCATACTGCACAAGCATATGCATTGCGCCAACTTTGAAAAGTGTTACACTTTCAAAACAACGAGTTGTCAAAACCTCAAAATTTGCGAAATAAGTAAAGGTGTGAGCAAGATTATTCCTTGAAGATCCCACTTGATGTCACCTTTCGTACAGGAGTTTGTGGAAATCTATCTTTAACCTTCCTTCCTTGTACTGGCCTATTGGGAATCCTTGACCAACTGGTTCCTTGCCGTGAATCTTGACGATCTTGTAGCATCAATTCCTTTTCCTTCTAGCCAAGTGGAAAATGGTAGAAGGAGAAATTTTCTCGAGCAGTCAAGGTTCTCGAATAGTCAACTTGGAAAGGTTATCCATCGTGTATTCGTTCTTGGTCCGTGCTCTTAACCTTCAAGTTCTCAAAATCGAGCAAGGAAGTACGCCCAGGATCGATCAAAGCTTTATGCTACGCTCCTCAGTGTCGCTATCACAAGTGTGAAGCGTAGTACACCGAGTTTTCTCATTTTGCTCCCCATTACGGTCGATTATTTAGACCGTTGAGCGCCATCGTCATCAGTGACACGGTCATACGTCGCCATGACGCCGCTCTACCCTCGATTTGCGCAACCGTATTCACGACGTCGTAATCACGTGAGCTGACCTTGTTGAGCTCTGTGTTGAATACACCAGATAATCAACTGGGTCGACTGACCGTTACAGCCCTGCATCGGCTATAAAATGGAACCTTTTACCCGGAACCGCCAATACGAAAGCTCCATTTCCATCAGAGCTCGGCAGTATCACTGTTCTTGTTCTTCTTCTAGCTAGCCTGGCTAATGCCACTAGAGCACCTCTCCCAGCTACTTCAATCTTCTCGAGCAAACTATTCTCCGTCTGCATCTCCGACGCCAAGAAGAAGCTCAGAATAGACAGAAAGAAGAAATCAATCCAAGCCGCCACCCATGTCTCCGTCTTCGGAAGAGCTCGAGTCTTTTCGCTGGACATTGTTAGGAATGTACCTCTGTATCGTAGGAGGATTATGTCTGCTATTAGCTGTGCATGTGCACATTCATCGTCCGCTTCCTCACGAACGGCGATGAGGTAGTAAGAGGACACACCTTGTACCTTTTGTTCCATCTGCATTCCCGATCATGGGATGTGTGTAGGCAAAGTTTTACCAATTTGATATTGTGACTATTGGGATGTCCGGTTTGCATTGCTTACCGTGAACGAGTCTCGTACAATATGTCCGAAATATAAGCTTGGGTGAGATTCCAATCATGCGCTAATTAGGGACTCAAATTTCAGATGTTCCGACCGGCATGGAACAACCCCAATGATTTTGGAGCATCAGGTAGTGGTGATCTTACGCAACCGCCGCCCACGATGTTGACCGAAGCTTTCGTAGCAGCACATACCGAAGTGTTGTGTCAGCTCCTGCAGACCCAACAGCAAATGGCTCAACAACTACAACAAATGCAACCGATGCAATCGAAGCTTCAACCTTCCAAGCCCTGTTCACCAGAAGTACCCACCCAGAGGGACATAAACGCCATTGTCGGCGCCACTCAGTGCTAGAAGGGCGGGTCGTGGCCGAACCAGATAGTGTACGATATCATCCAAGGACGTTATGGGAAACCATATCAGAATAGTTTGGCAGACAGTCTCTCTCAGTCCTTATCTGTCTCTATGATCGAACAAGCCCGTTTGTTCAATCTGTTGGAGGAGTATGTTAATCAAGACCAACCCCAAGCCTCCGACTCCATATTACCACCTTCTCAACTACCAATGGATCTTAGGGCAGAAGAGGATGCAATCCGAGGCAACAAGCGAGTATTATCTAAGATAGATGTAAGTGAGTGGGAAATTACCTGTACAGAGACTTGTCCGCGTGAAGGCAAACGAAGCAGTAACCCTAGTAGTGCCACTCAACTCCCTGCTAGTGAAACACCTTCGCGAACCACGAAGAGGGCAAAGAAGAAGGAGAAAAGGAGGCTCCGCCTTATCCGAGAAGCCCAAGAACCGATCTCCACACCCAAAGATCTTCCTCCCCGGTTGTGCTACAATTGTAGACAGCTCGGGCATTTTGCCAATAAGTGCCCGAACCCCAGACAGCAGAAGCCCCAACAGCAGAAGCAGAACCCCGGATCTGCTGTCAACAACAACAAGCCAAGTCCTCAAGTGGAGCAAAGCCAACTGAATATCATGGGTAACACTTCTATCCCCGAATCATTCTTCACCTCCCCATGTAAATTCGAATCTCGGGACGAGATTCTTCTTAAGGGGGGGTAGACTGTGACGCCCCAGGTTTTTAATTACCGTCATTAACGCTAATGACCAGATCAGCCGGGTCAAACCAGTCCAACCCCGGTCAAACCTAGGTCAACCTGGGTCATCACCTGAAAACCTCGTCAATGAACCCCAATGAACCCCTTGACCAAGCCTACACACCCGTAGTCAACCCTTGGTCAAAGACACAGTCAAACCCCGCTTGACCGTGGACGTCAGCGAATATCGTCCGGAACTTTTGCCGCGTTCCCCAAAATTCACCTAAACACTTCAAAATCTACCTTTATGAAAGTTGTCCATCTTGTTGAGGGACACAACTTTCATGTAGATTGGCATTTCAAATTTGGAGAGGAAAATTGTGAAAAACCCCTTGCAAGACATATTTTCCTATTTTCCAGAACAGGCTGACATTCAAAGTTGGCACGACGTTCCTGCAAAATCCGTTGAGAAAAACACTATATGGCCTTTTTGAAAGTTGTAGAGGGTAGTTGGATCTACAACTTTCCTATTCATTGCCTGGTGCACTTTTATTCAATTTTTTGGGAGAAAAACCTACTTGAACAGGGCCAGTTTGAATAACTTCAGGCACTCTGAGCGCTAGGCCGCGCCGTCGCGCGCCGCCGCGCCGCCGCCGCGCCTCGGCGTGCGGGCCGCGCACCGCACGTTCCCAAGGCCCCTCGCGTGTTCCCCGGGCTGCCCGTGCCCCAAGGTGCCTCGAACGGCGGGAACGCCGCGGAATCCGCGCCGCCGTACCCTTCCCCCGCCCGCCGTGGTACGGGTAATGCCCGCGGCCGTACGCCGCGCCGCCCATGCTTGCTACCCCCTGCCCGCGCATCGCTTTAAGAGCCGCCACGGTTTCCCCGCGATGCGCGGACCCCCCCCGGCCAGCCGACCGACCGAGCCGCACCCCCCCCCCCCCCCGTCGCGCCGCGCGCGCGCGCGCGGCGTCCTTGGGACCGGCCGCGGCGAGCTCCGTGACGAGCTAGCCGCAAGACCGTGGTCGTTCCCCGCGCTACCTAGGCCCCTAAGGAAACTACCCAAGCCTCTCCCCTCTTCTCACCGGCCCGAACCCCGCCGCGGCCCGAGGCGGCCGGCCGCCGCCGCGGTGTGCCGCCGAGCACCACCGCCGGCCGCACCTCCCGACCAAACCCCTGCCCAAATCGAGCCCAAGTGCCCCCTAGACCCTCCTCCACCCCTTCCCCGGGCAAGAGAGCCGTCGGCCTCGCCGGAATTGGGCAGCCCGTGCCGGCCGGCCGCCATAGGGGTGACATTGCGAACCTTCAACTATTTCCAGGGTCTTAACTGCAAGAAGGTAACTCCAATAGTAGATCCAAATTGCTGAATCTTGTAAATAGCGTAGGAAATCACAGAAAATTCAGAAAAATGTGAAACCAATGTTTTTGGATCCATGGTGATTTATACTACAACTTTTGTTATTCTGGCCTGAGCTAATTCCTTTTAGTTTTTGCATGAAAAATACAAATGTGAAAACCCTAGATCTGCAATATCTCAAAAACCATAAATCCTCTATAGCTAATTTTTGGATATGTTATGTGTTAGGCCATGACTAGCTTCTATGACAAAAATTGCACAAAGTTATCATGTAAATCTTTTTATAAAAATGTTTTTCTATCTCTGGCAGAACTGCATAAATGATTTTTCATGTTAAAAATATTTATGTTCTTGACCCCAACTTGTGCACACTGTCTTGTAATATGAAAATGCACATCTTGTGAATTAGTCATGAATTTTGGATTAACAGAAATAATTATTCCTGATTTATGCATGTTTTCCTTGGTAAATTAATAAAACACGATCAGTAGAGGTTCCATGTGAACATGTTGGTTTTCTAAGCTTGTTTAGGACCAGAGAACATCCACAAGGAATTTTAGGTCATTTGGATGCTTAATTAGTTTTATATACATTTAAATTGAATCACTAGATAACCTTTGTTATTTTCCATAATATTTATTTTCCTAGCATCCAACCTTTACATGTGGGTCCAATGGACCAGTATAGATGCTAGTAGGCTTAAGAAACACTACTTTAATTTTTGGTAATTTAATTGCTTAATAAAAAGCTTAAAAGCCTCCTTAATATTAAAAGAGAAATTAAATAAAGAAAAGCCCTTATTTAATTCTTTTCCTTTTTGAAAATATTATCTAAATTAATTAAAAGGTAATTAATTCTCATTGCTGATAAGGAATTAATTCAAGGAGGAAAATATTATTTATATCCTTACTTGTGAAAGGAAAATGATTAAAAGCTTTCACATGAAATGACAAGTATAAAGAAACCTTTATTCAATTGTGCAATAAAGAGAAATCACCGAACCACCCTTACTAACTTGAGTGTGATTGCAGTTCATGTTAAGAAGGTTAAATGTACCTACCCACTACTGTTGATGAAATTAAATTAAATTATTTACCTATATATGTACACAGTCAGCATCAAAAAGAATAATTAATAAAGAGTTGCATATTGTTCCTTTACGGAAGAGTATGCTGAATGTGTTCTTATCTAGGTGAATGTGCCCAACAAATACAACCCTTGATTGTCAAATTGGTTTGTAAGTGATTAAAGTATAAGCCGTCGAATAAATCTTGCATTTGCATCCTCGTGTAGATCTTTCCGCCAGTAGACGTACGCTCGTGCCGGAAGGAGGAGACGAAGGTGCCGACCAAGAGCTGACGTGCGTGAACGTAGCTCAAGACCTGGACCCAAGTCCAGAAGGGCCCAAGGCCAACCTTGCCAGCGAAGGCAAGCCCCGGATCATTAATCCCGTCTTTTAAAATTATGCAATTATGTTTGCCATGATTGTGCACTTACGTTTCAGGAATTGATTTGAAACCCTAGATGCATGATCCTTAGGTACCTATGCTCTATCACTAGTATGCTAGGTCGATAGCTGCCATGCTATAGGACCGATAGAAGTCGAGTGATGTTCGTCACTCGCGAGAATAGGTTCCTAGATAGGAATCATAAGAAATCCTTAAATGGATCGCTCATGTGGTAAGAGCATGGGATTGGGCTCCGGTCCAGTGGGCATGTGGGCTAAGCTTTTGAACGTACCAAGCATATGCGGGAATGGGACCGGTAAGCCTAGTACCTTAATGAGGCGGCACGGGATCTTACTATTACTACTCTTGAGCAATCTCTTTTACCGGCTAGCTACGGAAAGGGTGGTGTATGGTGACTCCGGGTATCTCGCGGGGTATGCCGGATATCCCGCACCGGGGATCGTAAGATTCGATCCCAACCCGAAGATTTATGGGGACGGCACGGGGAGTTGTCCTCGCGGGGGCAGCCGACCGTGTGTTTGGGTCTACCTTGCAAGGTTTAAATCAATCGATTGTCGGCCTCTCACCGTTATCCGAGACTGCTTATTCTACTGGCCATGATATCCCATAACGATGGAACTCGAGGAATTTGTTGTATGAATTAATTGCTTGTCCAATTCTTGATTGAATTAGTTGGCACACTTAGAAATGGTAATCAAATAGAACTTGTGCTAAAAGATTGAAAGTAAGGATCTACTCTTAGTAGCTTTCCAGCAAAAGAAACTCCACCGGCCAGAAGCCTATCATGTCTAGAGGTTGGTGATGTAGTCATCACCCGACGGTTAAGTCTTGCTGAGTATTAGTATACTCAACCTTGCTTTAAAACTGTTGTTGCAGGTGTGATTGACCGGATGGGTGACGACAAGTAAGGACATCATGGATGGCCTCCTGTGATGTTCCCCGTTGCGCTAGTTCATTTTATTTCCGTTGTATTTTCGAACTCTGAACTTTTACTCCATATCTTGAACTTGGTCTGTAATAAAATGTTAATTTCATGTTGTACTCTGGACTCGCCTTCGCATGAGTTTTAATGCATGTGTCGATCCTCTGTTCGATGTCCAAGTGATTTACCGGGCGTTAACCCGGAAACTAACGACAGGATGATACTTTAAAGGCGATAGTACGGTATTTTCCTGGGCGGGTTGTCACATAAGCCTTCCACTATCACATATGAGTAGAATAGGTTGAAAATAATCTAGTATAGGCTTGAGTGATTTAATGACATGAGTGTTTCCACGAGCATTTGCTAGAGATTTTCACTTATGTTGGAAATGCATTTTTTTAACATTCTTCCATGTAACAAGGCAATGGTTTGAAGTTCGCTTAAGTTTGAGAGCATCTTGTATACTAAATTTGGCTTGTTCTTTATTGTTAGTCTATCTTCCATAATGAAAAAGAAGCTGGTCATAACTTGAACTTTAAAAATAAATTCTTAAGAGAGAGCAATTTGCCTCGTCATGAATGACTAAGTGCAGGGACAACATTGGAAGGCAACACTGAATTCCCTTTTAAGCGAGGATTACTTACTCGATGATGAGCAAGGTTTAAGCATCGGGGAGATGTTGATGGTGAATTTTGGTGCTCCAAACGTATTCGTTACACTTTGATTTGAGCTTGATTATGTAACTAACCACCACTAGGCACACTAATGATATAACAAGTTCATCTTCGTATGTGCATTTGGAATTGTTGTGTTTTTGCAGGAAAACATGGACAAAAGGCACAGAGTCAGAACAGTTCAAAGGAGAAAATGAGGAGTTCCACTCGTGTTCGAGTGCAATGCGAAATCACTTCAAAAGGTGGCAAGGACCAAGGTGCTATGACGGATCATCCCCTAGGACTAAGACGTAAACTTCGTACTTCATACGAGAAGACCCCCTATCTTGATTGCTGGGATGACGACCTCAAAATGACACAAATGAAGGGGGCCAAGTGCAAAACGTGAAGATGAGCCGTGTGAGGAAGACAGGCCTGAACTGACCCAGAAAGGGCCTGGCCCGGCCTGCCCGGTCGGATCGGCCCAAGGAGTTTTTGTGGCGGTTCGGCCCGCCCTTTGACCTAGCCGCTCCTCGGTGTATTAATAGCTCCCTCCTCTAATGGCCGCGGCATCTAATCATTCTACCGAAGCCCATTCACTAGAAATCCGCTGCCGCAAGATGAGGGAGAGAGTTGGATGAGCTCGTTGTAAGGATCAACGCCGGCGGACGGAAGCCCATTCACCAGAAAGCCGCCGTCGCAAGATGAGGGAGAGAGTTGGATGAGCTTGTCGTGATGATCAACACCAACAGAGGGAAGGAAGCAAAAGGAGGACTCCAAGCCGCTGGCCTAGGGGTATTCCCAAGTTTATTCGCCGTCATCTTCATCGATGACGTTCTCTGGTACGCTTGCAGATCAAAGGTTTTTACGTGTTTCAACCGTCAACAGGGACCCCGAGATGAACGACCACCCATCGAAGCCTATTAAAAGCTTTGCGGAACAAGTTGACTAACCAACTGGCTTCATGTAGCAGTTAGTACAGGAACAGAAGGCCTCCACAGGATGCGACACTGGCGCCCCCTCGGTGCGGGGGCGGCGGCACCTTGTCAGGCTCGTCGGGCGGGGGCAACGGCACCTTTTGAGGCTCGTCGGGCGGGGACAGCGGCACCTCCTCGGGCTCGTCGGGTGGGGGCGGTGGCACCTCCTCAGGATCCTCGGACGCAAGCACTTTCCCCTCCTTGATGAGCCGACAACGGAGGCTTTCATCGTCATCATCCTCCTCCTTTCCCCGCTTCCTGGACGTTTCACTTGGTGATCCCATGCTCACGCTTGATGAGGAAGGAGCTCTTGGATTCACTTCTTGGTGATCGGAGATGGTGGTGCTGGGGTTTTCTTGGTGCCGCGGTTGACGAAGTTCTTGGCCGTCTAGGGATTTATATTGCAAGATAGGGAACCGTCAAGCGGCCGGTCACACGCCTCAGAACCCGTGTACACTTAGGATAGCTCTTGGCCACAAAAGAGACATGTGGTCACAAGGAGATGTGTGACTGTTCATATTTTATTCAAAATACTGAATGCCCAACTATGAGTTGGTTGCTTCTAACAAAACTATGAATTGTTCGTATTTTTATTAATTTTTAGGTGTTGCTTTATGTACCCTAATTTTTGAGGGAAGCAAGTGTCGTTTCAAAAAAAAATGTCAGACCCAAGCATCAACGTTAGCATCCTAGTATAAAGAAGGTAACGGTTGCCCGCTAGTGCACCAGCCAACAAAGAGACACGGGTTTGCTAACCCTCGTCGATAGTGACTATCCATTTTGCAAAATGAATATTCAACCACCTCGGCCCAGTCTGTCTCCCCTTCTTCTTTCTGAATGGATAAGCGTAGCACTTTCCTGTAAAAAAAGGCCTAGCACACGACACTTTCCTCATTTCTCACTAAGGTGAGAGGAGGCATGGAGATAGAGACAACGTTGAGCGCCGGTGAGGGGCCAAGTAGCGGACAACCCTGCGCGCCCAAGATCGAGGAGAACCAGAACGTGAAGCGGTGCTGCAACTGGATCCATGTATGTGCCGGCGAGATGGTAGCGAAGAGGGAGATGATGATGAGCGCCAGAGAGGGGCCAAGTAGCGGTGGAGTGAACCCAATGCCGAATACGAGGGTCCTCGACTGGATCTTCTCGGGTTCTGATGAGGGGCCAAGCAACGGCAAGGAGGACCGTGCCGATGAGAGAGTAGCAAAGTGGGCGAGGTGCCTGCCTCACGTCTGTGAGAACAAGTGTCTAGCAACAACGAAGAGGGGTCGAGGGAGCGGCTAAGGTGTAGAAGACCTCATCTCTGACTGTGGCAACGACAACGACGGTGGCGAGGCAAGTTTCTCTGAATCTCACTGCCTTTTTACTTGTTCTATAGATGGAGCTTGAGCTTAATAAAGTTAATGCCTGATGATGTCTTCCTTGCTTGTCATGATATTATACCAAGTTTTGAGGCATATTAGTTCTGAATTAAGTTCTGCTTTTACTTGTCACCCTGGTATGAAGCCTAAGATAATTTTCAAGTTCTTATATTATTTTCCTTTGATGATTACTGTTCCTATACTGCTCCAAGTTCTGAGGCAAATTAGTTCTGAATTAACTATGTTTTTTCTTATACCATGTTTAACCATGTTTCTGGCAAAACTCTATGAGTTTCGAGTAAAGCTTGAGTTACTTCTAAACCTTAATGTTTGGGATTATGTGAAACCTGAGTTTGAAAAAATCATGAAAGAAGTGAACATTCTCATTAAAAAGGCTAAGCACATAAGGAGGTACAAGTATACTACTGAACAAAATTTTGAGTCCATTGAAGATGCGCTAGAAGGGCTTCAAGAATCCTTGGTTGCTTACGAAGAGGCTGCAAAAAGAGCCAATCTTGATGGGGCATGAGGAAGTTCAAGGTTGTTTATGTGCAGGGTCAGATAGCCATACTCTTTGTGGATGTTTTAGGGGAATGCTTTTGTTGATGTGTATGGTAAGATAGCACAACCATATTAAATAATTAATGTGCTGGACAAGTTAAGTCCAAGCCTGATGGACAAGTTAAGTTAATTGTTTGTAATAATTATTCTTTATTCCTATGGACAAGTTATCTTCATCTATGTGGACAAGTTATCTCTCTTTTTATGACTGTTTTGTATCAAAAGATATATGTGTTGATTGTGCCTGTTTGTCAAAATGTGCCTATTAATTGGTTGAGCCACAAAACCAAGACTGTAGGCTCGGCGGGTGGAGACAAGATCCAGGCGCGCGAGAAACTTCAATGTCGGGGGACACGCAGTGAGATTGCGGGGCTTGCATCGGAAGGACGTGGACTGCAGTGAAGGCGTAGCCACCTGATGAAAATGTTCACTACTTGAACATCTTGCCCCTGAGCGGGGTGTATCTCATTTTAAGTTCTAGGGGTAGCTTGGTGTGACAAACCGCCCAAAATAATTCCGCAGTATCACCTAAACCCATCCATTTGGCCCTTAAGTGATAACATAGAAGTACTTTGTCGTTATTTGCCAGGTCAAGCCCGGTAAATCACTTACTTACAACAAGATCGAAGAGAAGTATACATCAAAACTCACACGAAGGCGAGTCCAGAGTACTTAACCACACATCATTCAATGCATCACTTGAAAACAACAAAGATACAGAGGGTGCACTGCAAAGGATGGCCCTTCTAGCACTGCACTATAAAGCAAGTGGCCCGCTTGGTAGTCCACTAGGAGTAGATATTACTCTGAAAACAACATAGATATCAAGGCTGAGAATACTAATACTCAGCAAGACTTACCTGTCAGGTGATAACTACATCACCAATGTTGACGGTCCTTACAACAAATATTTGATTGTCATTATCTCAAGAATGAGAGGAGGATATAAAAAACTTCATGCACATTTTAAGTACTAATGAGGTTCCACGACCTTTGTTAGTATTTTTACTTGTAGGTACACAAATATGAGAATAACAATAAACAAATGAACCTTAGAGGGATACACCAAAGAAAAGGTGTAGGGCCGGCCGCACCTGGCCAGACTCGGCCGCACCACAGCCGGCTGCAGCTGGCCAAAGTCAGCCACGCATGGCCAGGGCTAGGCTCGCCCGCACCAACAGGTGCGCCCGCACCTCTTGGTGCACCCGCACCTACCATATGCCACGTCTCGGGTCCACGACACCAACAATCTAAGGATGAGAAACGTTGATTCTTTGTCGGTTTGATCGAAAAGCTAAGGTTGGAAGCACTTGGATCAATGGACCCACACTTAACCACCACAACCGCCATCAAAGAATGATCCTGGACGTCCCTCAACACCATCTGTGCATCACACGGTAATTAGGTAGGGCCGGCCGCACCTATCAACTGGCGTGCCGGGCGAAACCGACCCAAGGAGCCGACCTACAACCGCCTCAGGAGCAGTGATTAGGGTCGTCCAAGTCCATAGGCGGTGGATCATAGGGCAGACCGCACCTGGAGATAAGGCTGCACCTCCTTGTCGGGCACTGCAGCTCCATCTCGCCTACAAGTACCCCCTCCTGTAGCTACCAACTTACTGGGGCTATAAATTGAGCCAGGCACCTCAGGGAAGAACACAAGTGATTAGAAGCAAGTGGTGGAGCCCTCCAGAAATTAGTATTCAGAGAGTAGGGAGAGAGAGTTCAGTGTTGGAGTAGAAGATGGAGTTGGTCTTCTTCTTGTACCTCAGTGGGTGCGGTACACGTTCAGTCGTCCACACCGGGATACTTCCTAAGTTCGGATTCGTGAGTAACTAAGTCTCAAGTCATTTCATTGTTCGCTCTTAGGTTTCTCGATTGTGGTTGAAGTAGTTTCTCCTTATTGTTATTGCTTTGCTCTGACGTCGAGTAAAGTAGTGCTTGGTTAGTATAGATGTGGTGTATAGACTCTCCAGTACCTTGGAATGCTTTTCGGTTCAACAGAATAGTTGTGGTACCCTAGGGAGGTGACAGTTCCAGACGGGCTTTGTAGTCCACCACATTAGTTCCGGCAGGTAGGAGTTACGACATCAGAATCCCCTGCTCATCCCTTTCTGTGGCTCTTTTCCCTTTGTCCCCAACGAGCGACAAGTTTTACCTTGAATCTATCCATGATCCTCACGAGTCCCAAACTTCATCAGCTATCGCCTCTCTACCCGAAATCTACTCTTGCCTTTCTATCCTTCATCACCATACCCCCGGACGAATTAGTTCAGGTTCTCTACACTTCTCGTTCCTTGAGAAAATCGATACCTTGGAATACTCCTGGGTGAAAGCTATGATGGTATCTATGCGCTTGCGGATTTATCTGTGATCCTATAGTATACCAACATGCTTTCTGGTGTCCTTGCGAAATCACTAACGACATAAGAAACACCAACAAGCTTTCTGGCACCGTTGCCGAGGATATAAACCTGATGTGACGTTAGCAAGCGTCAACAAGCTTTCAGGCACTGTTGCCAGGGATATAAACATGGTGGCGACGCTAGTGAGTGTCAACAAGTTTCTAGCACCGTTGCCGGGGAACAGTAGCTATTTTGATCCCGAACCCAGTTCGTCCGTATTTCACCCCATCTATCTCATGGATTTCGATCCAACCCTTTTTGAGATTTCCGCTCCAAAGGGCGATCATTTGGAGCCTCCACCTTCATCACATTCCATTACAACATCTAGCTATGAGCTACGTCCGGGCTTCATAGCTATGATCCGAGAGCAAAGCTTCTCCGGAGATAAGGATGAAAGTCCTTATTCCCACCTGCGTGAGTTCGAACAACTTTATTCGTGTCTTGTGATCGCAGGAATGAGCCAAGATACCATGAAATTGAAACTCTTTCCGTTTTCATTAACGGGGAGAGCTAAACAATGGTATTCGCTCAATGTGAGAAGTACGGAGGGGGACTGGGAAAGTTAATGAAAGGCTTTTTGCCTAACATTCTTCTTGACTCCCCAAGTAGTGAAACTCCGACAAGTGGTCATCTGTTTTGAGCAACAAAAGACCGAATCTCTAGGAGCCGCATGGGCAAGATTTACGAAGACCGTAGAGTCTGGTCCAGACCTTGGTATCGCAGAGCCCATTCTCTTGCAACATTTTCACGATGGTCTTGGACCAGAGTCAGTAGTTTTCTTAGACTCTTCATCTGGAGGATCTTTCGCTCATCGCACCTTGTCTGAGTGTAAGGACACTCTAGGAAAAATCCTAGAAAACACTCCCTACACGGGGATTTTCGATGAATTCCCAAACGAAGAAGAAGAACCCATGCCAAACACTCTCTTGGAACCAAAACCCATAGAGGAGGAACCCATTTTCCCAACCATCCAATCCGTAGAGGATTGCACTCCTCTAAAAAATATGGTTAACGAATGAACCAATCCATCCTTATCGAGAGCTCGATCACCCCTCATGTGACTTCATCTATGAATATTATGATGAGTTGTTTAATAAACATTGGATGGAGGAATCCTTCCCGAGGAGGGAAAGAGACTCAACACACGAGGGAGAAGAAGTACTCATACCCAACCCCGAATAGGCAGAAAGACAGAGAGAAAGGTTGGTATATGTCTCCGCAATCAGAAGCTGGGAATGGTTGAGAGAAATAGAAGTTGAGGATCAAGTCATTCAGCTATATCCCCAGCTAAAGTTACTCTCGTGCCAAGTAGGAAACCTCTCTTACCAGGATGTGTTCTACGACCCTAGGGTTGTATCAATATCATTCCTAAATCCTTAGTATTAGAGGCCTTTCCCGACGAACCCCCCTCTTTCTCTCAAGCGTTTCCAATGGATTTCGGTTCAAACCATAGAGTCGGAGGGAATCCTTAGAGTCATCTAAACAAAGATTGGATAGGGATCTTCCTAGACTATCATATCTTTGACATCCCAAAAGGATATCCACCCTTCATTCTCATCGGAAGACCCATTGAAGGGGTACTTAGTAGTGTGCTCGACCATGAAAAGGAGCCATATCATCTTGAGGTTCGAAATACATATCTCCAATGTCATAGACATAAGGTTAAGAGAGAACATGTGTGGTCTATGGACATTCTTGAGGCATCGGCACTGGATTCTCAAAATCTCAAAACAGACTCGAGCATGAAGGTTTTACACTAGAGGGATCACAAATCCCATGCTCACATCAAAAGTTTCCAGAGTTTAAAGCCCCATTACTAATGACATTTATGAAACCTATAACCTCCTCATTTTCTTTGTGCATGCTAACTTTGAATGGAAGGTTGTAGATACTTTTGTTTACCTTAAACATTGCAAATTTCATGGTCATTTTTGGTACTAACCTTGCAGCTAGAGCTATGATAGTTTCATCATCTCGATTGGCTGCAAACTGAAGGTCTCAAGTTGTCAAGCATATGACCAAAAACAAAGCACTATCGGGAGATAGCCCGAATAATCATTTAGATTTCCTTTTTAAATAAAAGCAAGAGCATGTCTTTTTAGGATTAGTCGTCCTTCGGGTATTTTTAGTCGCTAACATCAGGTGGAGATTGAAAGGCCCGATGGATAGGCAATGCCTAAAACTTGAGAGCTACACCAACTACAACACCAAGGTAATTTAGGGGGAGAAAGTATTACAAGGAAGCTTGAACTCCGCACACTTGAGTTATATTGCCTAGCAATGCAAACTCCAAGTGTGGGGGAGATATGTGAGTAACCCGAGTAAGTTTCTCTCATACTAAATCTTATTTTGGTTTGAAGATGGTGTTGGTTCTTGCATCTTGCTCTATTAAATAAAACACACAAGAATATTTGGATTTGAATAAAGGGTTCCTAGCTCTTCAGCTAGTAGAGCCTCCCTTTTTGTTTCCATCTTTTTCTTCGAATAATAACACACAATACAAGAGCAAGTGTGGGGGAGATTTCTCAGGCTTGTCAAAACATAAAGTTGAGATCTCCCGCCATGGTGCCGCACAACACCGACTATGCTAATCGACGAGGATGAGGTAAGTGCACGAGAGCAAGTCGGTCGCCGTTGTGGTTTTGCCAAATCATGATTTGTCTATCTCATTCCCCACTTTCTCCAAGAGTGATGGTATGTGCGCCCCTGCCTCTCTACTTTTGAAAATCATGAGTTTAAATAAGCTTTAAATCTGATCATATAAATCAAACTCTATTGACCTCATGCACCCAATGACATGTTTCATATGGTTAGCTTGCACAAGTTTTATTCCATACTTATTATCTTGATGCTTGTGAACAGCATATCTTTAGGGAACTCATGCTCAGTAAGTAGTTGACGTAAGAGATATGGTCTGATGAAATAATCTTCACCCCAAATGTTTGAGTTCTTGGGAAATTTATTTGAAAACTTTGAAAACCCTTTTCGAAGCTCCTTTTTGATATGCCAAGTCCTACCAGAGCCATATGATGAGACATCTTGAAAACCTCATACACATATGCTACTTGTCATTGCATTGAGATTTGTCCAATTATTGTGACCCTTGTGAGAATTATTTTCATGCTTTCATGATCAAGATACACATACATGCCAACATCCTCCTTGCTATGCTCAGTTGAGAGCTAGCATTGTACCATCTATCTATTGCACAAAATAAAGCTCCACACTATGTGTTGATCTCTCTTTCTCTCTCCAAGTTAATATTGAAAAAGAAACATGGCTATAGAAAAAAAAATATGGACACATGAAGGTCCAAGTGAAAAAAGAAAAAAAAAGTTGGACACATGAAGGTCCAAGGAAAAAAGAGAAGAAAAAAGAGAAAAAAAGAGAAAAGAGAGCCATGTCCACAAAAGAGTCGAAATAGAGAGAGGATCATGCAAAATGGAGTTACAACAAATCAATGGTAATAACTAGCACCCATTCCGGGCCTAGTGTACACCTTACCATCATCATAACATTCGTTATACATTTCGCAAAAAAAAACATTCATTATACATGTGGTAATATCTAGCACCCATTCCGGGTCTAGTATCCACCTTACCATAGCAATCATATCCCTACATATGCACATCTTGATCTGAATGTATGATTTGATTCTCTCCTTGGATCCGGTTTTTGATTTTGCAAAAAATGTGATGCAAGTATGCCTCATCTTTATACCCTACCCTGAGCTCCATATATAGCCATCATTAAAAGTAGGTTGAAGAAAGGAAACCTAATGACTTGGTGAGGACTATACATAATGAGCGATTTGAGAGAATCAAATGAGGAGCCAAACAAGGTTTGTTTTGAAAACTTACTGAAAAATCCCAATCTACTTGTCATGAGGAGTAGAAGTGATTTGATTCAAGATCATTCCATTCCTCAACTACCCAAAATGGCATGATAGACACTTCAAAGTTCACAAGTGCAAGGTATGATTTAGAATATCTCTTATGCTCGATTCATACTATAGGAATTTATGTTTTCACCTTGGTCCTTAACCTTCACTCGAGGACGAGCAAAGGACCAAGTGTGGGGGAGTTTGTTGATGGTACTTACAACAAATATTTGACCTTCATTATCTCAAGAATGAGAGGAGGACAAAACAAACTTCATGCACATTTTAAGTACTAATGAGGTTCCACGAGCTTTGTTGGTATTTTTACTTGTAGGTCCACCAATATGAGTGAAATTCTGTCAACCTAGCCATGAGTTTACCTTCGGTATTGGCATAACTTTTATACCTTATCCATTGGTACTAACCCCCTTGGTATAACAATTTCATTCATGCATGTCGGTTTTAGAGTTTAGTGTTTATGCAGGGTTTTAGCGTTGAAAGCAAGACTTCCGGGATAAGTTCATCAAGCACCTCATGACAAGACCTTGAAGCCCGGTACAAGTCAAGCAATGAAGCGAACATGACTCCAAGAACCCAGGGACCCAACCTAAGAAGATGACAAACTCCGAGGACCTAGCCAGAAAAGTGTTGAATCTTGCGAGACTGAAGGATCAGATGGCGACTAGAGAGGGGGGGAGTGAATAGGAGCCGGAAAAAATTCTTCCCAAAGAACCCAGCCTATACCCTAGTCAAATCCCGGTCACACACAAGCGATGGATCGAATCACACACCAATCGCCAAGACAATGAGGTTATGGATCAACCTCTAGCCTTAGGAACGATTCCTTGAAGCACACGCGGAAGCACTAGAAAGGGAGGGAGGAATCGAATCAAGAAGCAAAGCGCACAGGCTCTGGCGGACCGTCTGGCCAGGAGGGGCGGACCGCTCGCACAGGCCTCGCGGACCGTCCGGCCCGATGCCGCGGACCGTCCGCACCAACCTGCGGACTGTCCGGCCCTACGCCGCGGACGCGTCCGTTAAAGCACACAGAACCAACAGAAACAACCCGAGAAAAACGGACCGTCCGCCAAGGCCGGGCGGACCGTCCGCGTGGGTCGCGGACCGTCTGCCTGCGTGAAGCTCGGACCGTCCGCAAACCGACTGCAACAAAAACCAAAAGCCAAACCGGATCGAAAGCAAAGACGCGCAAGAACACGACGAACACGCGACGAACACGCCACCCGCGGACCGTCCGCGAGCTCCCGACGGACCGTCCGTGCCGCACGGACGGAGGCAAAAACGCGCCCGACCCCGAAAGTCAACTCCCCCAAATCATCATCGGATTTCCCAAACGGTTGAAGCTATGGAGACAAGGGTTTGGGGACATGAAAAGCGTCACACAAGGATGCTATAGCCCAAAAATCTTGCCTCCTAACTCCCTAAATCATCGGGAATCGCGAATCCTTTGAGCACCACCAAAAACTAGAGCACCGAACGAAAAACTACGAATTCAAGTGGTTTCCTGACGTTTGAGGGCACAAGATCAATCACAAAGATGCACGAGACATCTATCCATGTTTCCCTCAAAGAAATCCGGGGAGAAACCCAATCAAATCTGTGGAATCACACCGAGAACAAAGGCACGAAAACAAGCACAAAAGACCACGAGAAACACAACTCCGAATCTTCTATACAACCAGGAAAGATTCACAAGGTTTAGCATGCCGCCCTAGCATCCATCCCTCTCAACAAATCTGTCATGAAGCTCTCATGCTAGCCTAGGGAAAATGGAAGAAAAATAGCTACGAAAATGGGAAATGGGAGGGAGGAAATGAAACCCTAAGTCACAGAGAGAGAGAGCCATCCACACACACTCATGGCTTATATATCAGGTCCCGCCGGAGTGGTAAATGACTCGACTACCCCTAACTTAACTGCGGCGATACAACCCACGTAGGGGCATTTAGGTAATGTTTGTGGGTCTTGCCATCGGACGGCCACGCCTTTGCCGCACCCCCGCGTCCTCCCGACGCAAGCCATGCGATCCCGCCGCGTGTCCTCCGCCTCGAAGCTTCCCGACACGCCGGATCCGTCTCCGTCGTGTTGGGCCCTCGGACTTGGTTTTGAGGCCCAAACCAAGAAACCGTCCGCCGATGGTTTTGTGGGCAAACCACCAAACCCCGTGTGCCCGGTCCGGCCTCCCGCCAAACCACTTGACTCGACCGCCACCGTGCACCGGCTCGTCTGTCCATGACTTCGTCTTGCTCGTGTCGCCACCATGTGGCCCGCACCCAGTCCCGCTGTCCACCGGGTCCCTCGAACCGAGCCTACTTGTCTCTCCATCTCCCGGAGGCCCCTCAAGGCTGAAGACCTTTCGCGCCCGTTCTTCACCTGCAACAAAACGAACTCGGCCGCAACCTACACCTGCGCACTAAGCCAAGAGTCAGTCCAACACCGTTGTCAATCACTTATCACTAAGGAGCGGTCATCCATCGACCACTGGGACGCTCCTGGTCCTCAATCTCCCCCTTGATGAGTGCATTGACAACACACAACGCGAAATGAAATTCAGAGAAAGAATGAAAGAAAGAAAGAAAGAAGAAAGAAAAACAAAGAAACTCAACTCATGACCAAAACCGAAGAAAGGCGAAGAAAGGTCACAAGCCAAGCAAAGCACAAGCTCCACACCGAAAACAGCAAGAAAGCTCCCCCTGAACATGTGGATGCAAACTTCCAAATTTTAGCTCACCTCTTCTGAATTTTCATTAAGCTCACCTCTTCTCCCCCTTGTTGACAATGCATGAATCAAGGTGAAAATGCAAAAATGCAAAACAAAGTATATAAACATCTACATGAGCTTCTCAAATAGGCCAAATCTAGTGTCAAAGGCTAAAAATGAGACAAAGGTCACACATATGAACCATAGCATAGTCAAAGCATTGCCACAAGTAATATATGAAAATACAAGCGTGTGACGAAGCACAATTTTCAGATTTAAGCAGTTTTACCAAAAGAAGGCTCGCTTCATATGTAAAAGCCTATCCATGTCACACTTGAGCCACAAACATGCATACCATTCAAAGATCATACAAGGATATCAAATTCTCAGCAAAAGATCATGGCAAACACCCATAAAGCAAAGCATGACATGTCAAAGCTCATGAGCCATGTGTCCACTTCGGGGAGACTTCTCCACTGGTGAACATCATGCAACATGTTTTGCACCCATATGTGAAAGATAAGACATTTTAAGCATAGACATGATGGATGAAGCATTTTTCAAGCATTATACACTTCTTTTCAAGAGTAAATCATTTCATGGTACATGAAGTGCCTTTGCGGCAAAAAGAAGCTTATGCTCCCCCATGAATGCAACATGGGCTAAACATTCACAATGATATTCGGCCTTTGGCCCAAATGCAAGAAAAGGCATCCAAGCACAATCTAAGCATGAAAAGCACATTTAGACCAAAGTGTGACATGGATACACTACTACCTACGAGTGGAGCACATTTCATAAAAAATTAGTCAAGATTAGAATTTATTTCAAAAGGGGCTATCTCACCACACATATATCTCAAATATTCCAAGAGCATAGCCTCACATCACCTTTTCTCCACACATATGACCAAAATCTCACAAAATAGCCAAAGAGACTCAAATAAGGCATATGAAAGAAGCTCATCATCCTAAAATGCAATATGATACAAATGCAACATGATATATGAAAAGATGGCTATCCTACCATGGTTTATACATCAAGCAAAGCATGTATATACATCAAAGTAAACATGGTATGATACATATGATACAAAAGGAAATCCCCCAAGAATCAACTAGAAAGGGCAACAAACCCCAAGTTCCCCCCACAAGCGCACAAATGTAGCTTGGTCGAGAGGCTTTGTAAAGATATCGGCTAGCTGATCTTGGGTAGGGACATGGCTCAACACAATGATTCCTTTTTCCACATTGTCCCTCAACAAATGATACCTCACTTCTATGTGTTTGGTTCTAGAGTGAAGCACTGGGTTTTTGGCTACGCTTATGGCACTGGTGCTATCACAAAGAAGTGGGATCTGGGTGCACTCCTCACCAAAGTCTCTCAAAGTGTATGAAATCCACAACAGCTGGGAGCAACAACTCGCGGCAGCAACATACTCCGCCTCGGTGGTAGACTGAGCTACACTAGACTGCTTGCGGGAAGACCATGAAACAAACGAAGACCCAAGAAACTGGAAAGTACCAGAAGTAGACTTCCTCTCGACTCGACAACCAGCAAAATCCGCATCGGAAAAACCATGAAGAGAAAGAGTCGAGGAGGACAAATACCAAAGGCCAAGACCAGGGGCAGACTGTAGGTACCTGAAAATCATCTTGACGGCCTGCCGATGTGATGTCCTCGGCGAAGCCTGAAAATGAGCGCACAGACACATGCTGAACTGTATGTCTGGCCTCGTCGCCGTCAAGTAGAGGAGGGAGCCGATCATGCTCCTGTACTCCCACTGGTCCACTGGTTCTCCATCCTCATCCGCATCCAAAGTGGCCGTACTCCCCATGGGAGTCGACATCGGCTTCACATCTTGCATCTGGAACGTCCTCAGCATGTCTTTCGTGTACTTGGTCTGGTGCACAAATGTTCCATCCTTCACTTGTTTGATCTGCAGCCCGAGAAAATACTGCAACTCGCCCATCATGCTCATCTCGAACTCCCTGCTCATCTCATCTGCAAACTTGGCAACAAGGTTATGTGACGAGCCACCAAAGACAATATCATCCACGTATATCTGAACAATCAACATGTCATTTCCATGCCTGAGGAGAAACAAGGTCCTATCCACGGTACCCATCACAAACCCTCTGCTCAACAGAAAACCTCTCAATCTCCCATACCAAGCACTGGGCGCCTGTTTCAACCCATACAGAGCCCTTTTCAACCTGTACACCCTGTGTGGGTACAACTCGCTCTCAAACCCAGGTGGCTGCTTCACATACACCTCCTCCTCTATGACCCCATTCAGAAAATCACTCTTCACATCCATCTGATACAACTTGAACCCGTTAGCCACGGCAAAGGCTAGAAGGATTCGAATTGCATCAAGACGGGCCACAGGAGCAAAGGTCTCCTCATAGTCGATCCCCTCCTTCTGACTAAACCCCTGAGCAACAAGTCTGGACTTGTTCCTCACAACCATCCCATTCTCTCCCTCTTTGTTCTTCCAAACCCACTTGGTTCCTATGGGATGGCAATTTGGAGGTGGTTCAACTAGCTCCCACACCTGGTTCCTCTCAAAGTTTTCCAACTCTTCATGCATAGAATTGACCCAGTTTGCATCAGATAAAGCATGTCCAATGTCCTTGGGCTCAAAAGTGGCAACAAAAGCAGCATGAGCAAAATGAGAGGAATTCCTGGACCTTGACCGTGTAGTGCGTTCGTCGATGTTCCCAATGATCTTCGACAGGGGATGCACTTCTTGAATCCGCCGGGGAGCCTCACGCCTCGAGACTACCTCCCCCTCAACTTCAGCTTCTCTCGCCTGGTCCTCTTGTTGCACCGTCATTGTCCATGAAGTAGACGGTCCACGCTCCGTAGTGGTCGTAGGGGAAGTAGTGGGTACACACTCAGCTTCAGGCGTATGGTTCTCTCCATCATCATCTCCAGCTTCATCCTTCTCCTCTTCAAAAAGGTCCTCGGCCATGTCTTCATCACCTGCACATTCAAAGCCAAGAGAGGTACATGGCATTGTCTCGTCGAAGGTCACCTCGCAAGTCTCCATGATTTTGTTAGTCTCAAGGTTAAGCACCCTATAGGCTCTAGAGTGGTTAGCATATCCAAAGAAAATACCATCACTAGACCTAGCCTCAAACTTGTCGAGTTTTCCCTTCTTAAGAATAAAGCACTTGCAGCCAAAGACTCGGAAGTAACTCACCTTGGGTGCCCGACCATGCATAAGCTCATAACAGGTCTTCTTCTTGAAAGCTCGCAATAAAATCCTGTTGGAAACATGACAAGCCGTATTGACCGCCTCAGCCCAATACCTCCTAGGAGTCCTGTGCTCATCAAGCATCGTCCTAGCCATCTCACAAAGAGTCCGATTTTTCCTTTCCACGACTCCATTTTGAGGGGGCACATCAGGGGTCGAATACTGATGTTCAAGACCTAGATCACGACAAAAGGCATCGAAACGAGAGTTCTTGAACTCTGAGCCATTATCACTGCGGATAGCTCGAATAGCATTCCCATGACTCTCGTTTTTCAACCTCACGATCAGATCTCAAACAAAACCAAATGTCTCACTCTTATCTTCCAAGAAAAACACCCAGGCATAGCGGGAGTAATCGTCCACCACAACAAGGACATACCACTTCCCACCCATCGAGCGAACTCGAGCTGGCCCAACAAGATCCATATGCAACAGCTCTGTCGGACGCTCGGTCATGACATCGGTCAGGGGTGGATGGGGAGTGGCTACCATCTTGCCATGCCTACAAGGAGCACAAACCAAATCCTTCTCAAGCTTCAACCTAGGCAATCCTCGGACAAGGTCAAGACCACTCAAGCGGGAAACCAAATCAAAGCTCAAGTGTCCCAACCGCCTATGCCATTTCCACAAATCAGAAGAAGGACCGGCCATCAAACAGCAACCAGGACCCAAAGAACGAGAGCAATCAGCCCTGAAAATCTGACCCTCGGGGATGATCATACAGATAAGATCACCTCGAGAATCAAGCAAATGAGACTCACCAAACTTGAAACGCACCTCAAAACCCTCATCAAGCAACTGAGAAACCGAAAGCAAATTGAAACCCAAAGACTTCACAAGCGCAACTCTCTTCAACGTTACCTTGTCACTCACCTGCACAACACCCTCAGACATCACCCTTCCTCGTCCATTGTCCCCAAATGTGATGTACATCTTTTCCTTCACTGGGGTGAGGCTGGAGAACCATTTCTTATCTCCGGTCATGTGTCGAGAACACCCGGAGTCGATCAACCAAATGTCCTCCAAGCCTCCTGCCTGTAGTCAGAAACAAGAACGAGAATGAGCTAACGACTCGACACTGGGGTTAGCACAAAGAAAGTTAAACCAGTGTCGAGCCATCTGCTCAAAAGAGGGGTTAGCAAACATCATTCCCTTGCCACCAAACTTCCCATGTCTCATGGGAGGAGTACGAGCACCACGAGGGGGAAAACGTGGTCCGTAGTTCCTCTGGAACCCAAAGCTGCGATCATCTCCCCTGAACCCGTATTGAGGACGAGTAGGGGGACGTCCAGCAAAACCACCACGAGCCCGACCAAACCTCTCACCAGCATGCACACCATCATCTCTCCTCCCAAACCTCGCACCACCACCTCTCTGTGGGAACCTGCCAACACTCCTCACACTTCCCACACCCCGTGGAAGTGGCACTCTGGACTCAGGAATACCATGAGACTGGCAATACCTCTTCCTCTTGTAGCAAAACTCTGCAAGATGCCTCTCCTTGCCACAGTACTCACACCTGAAGGGGATGGATTTTGGTTTTGGCTCTGGCTTCTCTCTAGTCTTCTCACCCTTCTCACCCACAAACTTAGGTTGGAAATTGGGTGGATCTTGGGTTGTGTCAAGCTTGTTGCAAAGGTGGTTGGGCTTTGGTGTGAAAGAGTTCTTGGGTGCTTTTGGAAGAGGGACTTGGATATCTCCAATCACCTCAAACTCGGGGTTAGACTCGACACACTTCTCATACACACTCTCCCCACTGTTCTCTCCCACTTTCTCACCCAACTTCTCAAAACCCAAGCCACGACCATCCGCTCTCTTGAACTCCTCAATCATGATTTTCAATTGAGGTTCCCGCCGTACAACCAACCCAACACCTTCCTCAAATAGTCATTCTCCTCATAGATGACATCCAAACGGGAAGTAAGTTCAAGATTGTGCAAAGTAACTTCATCACAGCTAGTGCATGCATTGACAACAGGAGATTTCAAAGATGCTTCCAAAGAACTAATGGTAGAACGAGCATCAACAAGCTTAGCATGCATAGTTGGACATGATTTAAAAGCACCAAGCAAAGTAGGTCTAGCCTTAAGCTCATCATATTCAGTCCTAAGAGCATCTAGTTTAGCCAAAGTGGAAGCATTCTTCTCATTAAGCAACTTGATCTCATTCAACCAAGCATCACACTCAACACATTCAACATCATCAGGAGTAGTAGGAGCAAGTTTCAAAGAGTCATTCTCAAGTTTCAATTCAAGCAATTTTGACTCTAACTCTCCTACTTTCTCACTAGCATTCTCAAGTTGAGCCCTAAGATCTTTCCTCATCTTTTTGGCATCTCTTAGCACACTATCACGGTTGTCAATCAAGTCATTCAACCTAGCAATCTCAGCAAGCAAAGAGTCGGGGTCACGATTTACCTCATCCTCCGAGTTGGAGTCGCTGTCTTCCTTCTCGCTCTTCTTGCTGCTTGAGCTATGGGCCATGCCACAAAAGCCCTCAAGCGCCACACAGCTCAACCCGCTAAGGTTCCGGCTTGTACTCTTCTTGCCCTTGCGCCTCCCGGCGTCTTCATCTTCGCTGCTTGAGCTTGACTGTTCCTCGCTTGAGCTTGAGTCAACGTCGCTCGCACCGGCCACCATCGCTCTTGCCTTGTTCTTCTTGTAGCCGCTCTTGCTCGGTCGCCGCTTGTCCTTGTCCTTGCTCTTGGACTTGTTGAAGTGCTTGCCCTTGGAGGAGTACTTGTCTTCACGCCTCGGGTGCGCCTTGTACTCGTTCACCTTGTACTTGTTCTCCTCCGCTTCCGGGCACTCGGCGATGAAGTGGCCACGCTTGCCACACTTGTAGCACGTCCCTGAGCTCCGCCTTGCATTCCTCCGACTCTCATGTAGTCGATCAAACCTCCTTGAGAGCAAGGCCAGCTCCTCCTCGCCCAGCACATCAAACTCCTCATCTGGAATGGACATAAGAGAAGACATGGAAAACTGTCGACAGGAAGGGTTAGATTTGCCCTTTGATCCGCCCACAAGAGCAAGACTATGGTCAGTCGAGCCCTCATGCTTGGATTGCAACTTCCTGTCAACCTCAGCCGACTTGAGCTTAGAAAAGAGGTCATCCAACTCAATAGTCAAATACCGCCGGACTCCTTGATGGCCTCAACCTTAGCACCCCAAACATTTGGGTCCAAGACATGCAAGAGCTTCAAAGCCTGATCATGCTCGGTGTAAGGAAAATCCTCAACATTAGCTTTCATGTTGTTCACGATGGCGGTGAACCTCTGAAACATCGCATCAATGTCCTCACCGGGAAGTTGAGTGAAATTCTCATATTGCATCTGGTAAGAGAGAAAGAGGCGAGCCTTTACATGGTTATCACCACCGTGAGAAACCAACAACTTTTCCCAAATTTGCCAAGCAAGATTCAAATGGCGAACACGCTCAAACTCTGGATCACACAAGCTTCGGACCAAGTGATCAACGGCTTTTGCATTAGCCTCATACTTGGCCTTAGCACCGGCATCGATCACCATATGAGTATGGATGTTGACCGGAATAGCATAGGTCTTGTCAAGCACAATGAAATCCAACAGCTTCCCATGAAGAAAGATCATCATACGAGCCGCCCACTTGTGGTAACCCTTGCCATCGAAGTGCGGCGGACCGCCCCGCTCAACGTACGCCATCTTAGGATTCGAGACTTGTCAAAGTCGCAAAGAATCCGGCACCAAGCTCTGATACCAATTGAAGGATCAGATGGCGACTAGAGAGGGGGGAGTGAATAGGAGCCAGTAAAAGTTCTTCCCAAAGAACCCGGCCTATACCCTAGTCAAATCCCGGTCACACACAAGCGATGGATCGAATCACACACCAATCGCCAAGACAACAAGGTTATGGATCAACCTCTAGCCTTAGGAACGATTCCTTGAAGCACACGCGGAAGCACTAGAAAGGGAGGGAGGAATCGAATCAAGAAGCAAAGCGCACAGGCTCTGGCGGACCGTCCGGCCAGGAGGGGCGGACCGCCCGCACAGGCCTCGCGGACCGTCCGGCCTGATGCCGCGGACCGTCCGCGCCAACCCTACGGACTGTCCGGCCCTACGCCGCGGACCGTCCGTTAAAGCACACAGAACCAACAGAAACAACCCGAGAAAAACGGACCGTCCGCCAAGGCTGGGCGGACCGTCCGCGTGGGTCGCGGACCGTCTGCTACTGAAGCTCGGACCGTCTGCAAACCAGCTGCAACAAAAACCAAAAGCCAAACCGGATCGAAAGCAAAGACGTGCAAGAACACGACGAACACGCGACGAACACGCCACCCGCGGACCGTCTGCGAGCTCCCAGCGGACCGTCCGTGCCGCACGGACAGAGCAGAAAACGCCCGACCCCGAAAGTCAACTCCCCCAAATCATCATCGGATTTCCCAAACGGTTGAAGCTATGGAGACAAGGGTTTGGGGACATGAAAAGCATCACACAAGGATGCTATAGCCCAAAAATCTTGCCTCCTAACTCCCTAAATCATCGGGAATCGCGAATCCTTTGAGCACCACCAAAAACTAGAGCACCGAACAAAAATCTACGAATTCAAGTGGTTTCCCGACGTTTGAGGGCACAAGATCAATCACAAAGATGCACGAGACATCTATCCATGTTTCCCTCAAAGAAATCCGGGGAGAAACCCACTCAAATCTGTGGAATCACACCGAGAACAAAGGCACGAAAACAAGCACAAAAGACCACGAGAAACACAACTCCGAATCTTCTATACAAACCAGGAAAGATTCACAAGGTTTAGCATGCCGCCCTAGCATCCATCCCTCTCAACAAATCTCTCATGAAGCTCTCATGCTAGCCTAGAGAAAATGGAAGAAAAATAGCTACGAAAATGGGAAATGGGAGGGAGGAAATGAAACCCTAAGTCACAGAGAGAGAGAGCCATCCACACACACTCATGGCTTATATATCAGGTCCCGCCGGAGTGGTAAATGACTCGACTACCCCTAACTTAACTACTGGCGATACAACCCACGTAGGGGCATTTAGGTAATGTTTGTGGGTCTTGCCATTGGACGGCCACGCCTTTGCCGCACCCCGCGTCCTCCCGACGCAAGCCATGCGATCCCGCCGCGTGTCCTCCGCCTCGAAGCTTCCCGACACGCCCGGATCCCGTCTCCGTCGTGTTGGGCCCTCGGACTTGGTTTTGAGGCCCAAACCAAGAAACCGTCCGCCGATGGTTTTGTGGGCAAACCACCAAACCCCGCGTGCCCGGTCCGGCCTCCCGCCAAACCACTTGACTCGACCGCCACCGTGCACCGGCTCGTCTGTCCATGACTTCGTCTTGCTCGTGTCGCCACCATGTGGCCCGCACCCGGCCCCGCCGTCCACCGGTCCCTCGAACTGAGCCTACTTGTCTCTCCATCTCCCGGAGGCCCCTCAAGGCTGAAGACCTTTCGCGCCCGTTCTTCACCTGCAACAACACGAACTCGGCCGCAGCCTACACCTGCGCACTAAGCCAAGAGTCAGTCCAACACCGTTGTCAATCACTCATCACTGAGGAGCGGTCATCCATCGACCAATAGGACGCTCCTGGTCCTCAGAGACAAAGAACTTCGTCCAACTCGGAGAGAAACTGATGACAAGGGCCCACATGCAGGATGCGGAGGATCTAGAAGACTCGGGAACCAACGTCGGGCAAAGGAGGCCGTGGACTGGGCTGAAATGGGCCCAGGCCGGCCGGCCCAGCCCGTTTCGAGGCCCAGTCAGCCCCCACTTTGACCTAGGTGCCTCTCGGGCTATTTATAGCCCCCTGATCGATTGCCACGCATCAATCAATTCGTCATCCGCCACCGAGGAGCAGAGAAGCTTGAGGGACACCATCTCGGAGATGAGGGTCATGCTAGTTGTCTAGGGTCTCTAGTCGACATGGGAACCTTGCATGGAAGACCACGTCGAAGCTCCGGAGCAAGGATCAAGATCGAGGTAGGATCTCGGTGGTGATCTTGTTCATGTAATCATTTACGGTCAAGTTTTTGTAGTGAATCCGATTTCTAGCGATCAAGTGCCTTCTCGATGATTTTGTTTTCCCCTTGGTTTTGCTTTTCCCCAATCTAGTCTATAGCTAGACTGCATAGGCGCTCTTGTAGCCGCGGTGGCTAGAGGTGGATACCGGACCGACCAAGTGATTTCAACTTGTTCTTATCGAACTCTCCCTAGACTCTCCGCATGAATAGTAGTACGTTGTGACAGAATGGGGGCTCTGAAAGGCTGGCATTTTTGAAATCGGACCAGAGGCCACAGTTTAATGTTGCTTTTAATGAGATTCACTTTTCTATCTTCATCTAGCTTGTTTGGAGCTACAACATAAGCACGATCTAGACTCTCTAGATCGGTTATCTCTTGCTTTCTCTTGTACCTCTTTAGTAGATTAGATTAGATGTGTTTCCTTTATGAGTTAGTAGATTAGATGCAATTTGGTTCTTCATAAGATAGCATTCCTTGCTTTACTAGATTGAATCCTTGCGTTGCACATTGTTCCACGGATTCGATACCTTGGGTTCACCACTCGAGGGAAGAAGCCCCCTTTTCAATCAATCCTACCTTGACTACGATGGGGGATTTGTCCGCTTGCAAATCCATATGAACTTTGATACAATAATCTACTGTCAACAAGCCCCTTTTTCTAGCGCCGTTGCCGGGGAACAAGCAATCAAGATCGAATCTAGTATCACTTATTTTTCAGTTTTTCTGTTGATTTTCTTTTGCATCTCTTAAGTTTGATCATCCTCAAAAAGAAAAAACAATCTAATCTAGTTTTGATTGAACCTAATTTTTCTTTTTTAGGTTTTTGTTTTTGCTAACCCTAACCAGAGATGGTTGGCTACCTCTCCAAGAAACCCAAACTTTCTTTTGTTGATGATCCAAGAAAACTTTACAGGCAAAGGAGACATGCAACACAAGCTAAAGGATTGGAAACCCTAGATCCAAAAGCCAAAGTCGAAGGACCGTCGGAATCTCCAAGAGAATCACCACCTCCACGTCCAAAGGAAGATCAACCTCAACCGCCACCCATGGGAGAACAACCACAACCGGAGCGCAAGATCGAGCTATGCACCTCGGACATTGTTGATCTACCTATCATAAACCTTCAAGACGCCGGAAGGCCGTTCAAAATCAAGGTCTCAACTATCCGCATGATGATTGTGAGAGCTTTGGAGTGTTTCAATGAATACATACGAGCCGAATTCCTTGAGTGGCATATCGGTTTACTTAAGAGGAGGATGGAGAAGATGGAGATAGAGAATGAAACTCAAGACCTAAAGGCTGCTGAGGCAAGATCCACATGCGAGGAGTGTGAGGAGGACGATCATGTCCGAGGTAAACCCCGATTTAATGCAAGTTCATCCATTCAAGATTTGGTTCCCATTTGTACACAATTGAATGACTTCATGGACGAGCAAGCTATGATCAACGAGGACATCGTCACTAAGTTCGAGGCTATGGAGATAATATTGGAAATTTAGATGGCAAGGTGACAGAGGTCGGAAGCTCTATACGTGAAGTGTTCATCATGATGAAGATGCTAGAGACGCAAGTGGGACAACTTGTCGAGCGCCAAATGGGTAACAAAGAAGAATTTCCGAGACAACCCCAAGGTCCCAAGACGGCGAATGCTACTCAAACTCATTCGGGAGAGATGGAGGATCACACTAAGACCATGACCGAAGGACCAGAATTTGAGATGTCGAGCCACTACATGAAGGAAGTTGTTGCATCCGTCAAGACCAAAGGACAAAGCCAGCCTGTGAAGACCAAAAATATGAATAAGCTGAAGAATAAGCCCATGCCCAAGATGGTGTGGAAGTGGGTACCCAAGATTGCAACACCCATAAAGAGCGTTGATCCGAAGTAATCAAGTGAAGAAGTCTAGGAATGGACTATAAACGAAGCGCTAGGCGGGAGGCAACCCGTTTCATCGAGTCAAGAATAAGCTACCGGGAGGACAACCCGATTCCAGGTTTTTCGAGTCTTTTCAAGTAATTTAGTTTCCAATTGTACTACGCAAGACATTAGACTTTGAATGGTTGAATAACATTATAGACATAATTCTTGGTTGAATATTTTGTTTTGATCATAAACCCTTTTCATGAACCATCCTACATGTTTGTTTGCTTCTTTTCGAGAAACCACAACCAAATAAATGTAGAACCTAACTCAACCATTCATCCCCTTTATGATGTTGTGGTTGACTTGTTTTACATGCTAAAAACACACAAGTAAAGCCATGACTTGCATCTAGATGTTATTTAAATTTCAGCACGTGGTAGGACTCGCGTGAAACTAGAAACTGAACTTTTGGTTGTTTTAAAAATCTATATCCTTGGTTTCTCTAAGATTAGAATTTTTCTAAGCCTCATTTAATTTTATTTTATTCAAAATCTCTCTCATCTAATCAAAATTAGAACATAAACCTATGCCCCCATGATCAAGCCGGGATAAGTTTGCTCTCAACTAATGAAGGCAAATGATACCGGTGAGACCAACATAAAAGTAGTCGGAAAATATTTTCGACTTACATTTGTTTTTAATGCTTTTAAAACTCCTCTAAATTTATATTTAATAGCTCTGGTTTTATTTTTTTCGAAATTTGAGGAGTACTTAGCATTAAAACATGCTTTGAGGGAGGCAATCTAGTTCACCTAACCATACATGCACCATGATGCATCATGGGATGCCCCTTCAACATCTTTTATCAAACCACATGCAAAGTACAAGCATGGGGGCAACCAAGGATTAGTTTTGCAGGAATATCATGGATGCATGTGAGGCAAGGGAGGATGGAGGTGACTCAAAGTGAAAACATCAAGTGGAAGGAGCAATAATGCAAGCAAAGGAGTGGACGAGAATGTTTGGAAGGTGCACGCGGTCACGAAGCAACAAAGCAAGCATGAGTGTGCTAGAGAAGAACCGAGCCAAGAGGAGGAGAGAGGTAAGTCTCCCATCCAGCTCTTTGTTCGTGTGCTCTAGTTTGTAGTCCGGAACCACCTTAGACTTAGCCATCCACCCCGCTTGTTTCGTGCAACAAATCACATCCTTAATCCACTCAAAGTCCAGACTCCAAAATAATATTTGTGTACCTTGTTACTAGTTGAAAACCCCAGATATTTATTTGTGAGGGAGAGAGTGCTGCAACCATGGAAGAAAACTACAAGTCTTTGCACCAAGAAGAAGGGATCATCATCGTCTAAGCCATTATCGACAACCTCTTCGACGAGGCACTCGGTTTCCGAGTATCATCGGAGTATGGAGGAGGACATGGCACTGCCGAGGAGGACAAACACTCTTATCCTCGGTGGCATCGGCCACACGAAGCTCATCTATGAGGTTCACCGAACCTCATGGATGTACGGAGGAGCCGCCCGTCCAACCTCACCGCTCGACACGATCATCTGCTCCACCTTCACATACTCTGTGGTATTCCAATGGGTTTATCAGACGGAGGATGAGTAGAGGCTTGTAGAGAACGTCGACTTCGACGACCAATCTCTCCACATATTGGATTTTCATACGGAACACTGAGATTGGGTGCAATTCTCCAACGGAGTGTCGATAAACAGCCACAAGGGAGAATTCTCATGACCATGGCGCATATCCTTGATGAAGGAGTGTCGAGTCTCTCATTCCGTTTGGAGGGAGTTGAACAAGTGGATCCCTGTGAGTATATTTGGGAATTACTCGGTTTTCAAAAGGGAGCCCCGAAACAAGTGTATGTGCATGAAGGCACATTGGAAGGTTTTTGGAGTGTGATCACAGGAGTAGCCCATCAACAAAGAAATACTAGCCGGAACCCCATCATCCAAGTGTTCCACGCATGGATGTGCAAAAGGATTTTGGGGAGAATAAGAGAGACAAAGATAACCAACACGGAGTTGAATTGGCTTTGCTCGGCTTTGATTGCCAGGTAGCCAATCGACCCCTCACAACTCGGGGTGTTACCTCGCCATGTTGGCTATCTCTTTGAGACTGGCGATTCCAAGAAACCCGGAGCATCTCCTAGCCGGGACCTCCCTAGGATTTGATTATATGAAGAAAGAAAAATATATAAGTGAAGATGAGAGAGGAGGCGTCAAAGTGGCCAAAGTAAAGTTGCCCCTATCCTGAGGAGAAAGAAGATTGGTTAGAGGAAGGACTTCTTGTGCCGGCGAAGAAAAAAATAATAAAAGAGGAAGGATTATAGGAGAAAGTTCTTCCACGGCCGAAGAAGGAGGTGCGCAACAAACTTATGTGCCACCATTTGGAGAAATTCCGGCTCCACCAAGTTACTACGGTGGTGTACCAATGCAAGCATGGGGGAGTGATGCAGCCATACCCCCCATAAAATTTTGCGGTGCCCAACGTATCCTTTACAGAGTCATACACACATCTTCCTCAACCACCACAAAGTGTGACCATTATTGGAGGACACGCTGCAAGAAACATGCAAAATATTGAAGCCATCCTAACCAATTCAAACTAAATGGGTGAAGGAAATGCAAACATCGCTTATGCGCTTGGACACCTTCACCTAGCACCGTTGGACAATTCTTAGGAGGAGTGGTGCAATCCTATTATGAGAAAGGGTGCAACAACCAAGACTATCAATGTCTACCACCGGCGGAAGATTAGAGAGAGGAGGAACTTTAGTTTAATCTTTCCTTTTCCCTTTTCTTTGATTTTCAGCTGGTATGCTCCTATGTATGCGTAGTGTTTTCAGTTTTTTAGCATGTGTGTTAGTTTTTATTTTCATCATGAATCAAGTCACCACCTAGTTTTTACCTTTGGTAAAGTTACAAAGTTTGTGCCATGACGATATATGATTATAATTGCCGCTTTGTTTATCTTTATAACTGTTTTATGCATGTTTAAGCTAATGCTCTCCTAAAATACAAATCTGAAATTATCTAAATGCTAGCTTAATCTTTAGCGGAGGTTATGATAAAAATAAAGACCCATAGTGTTTTATGTGCTCTCAGGTTTTAGATGGATTAAAGATGATTTATTTTTGTTCTTAAAGGTAATGCTAACCTTGTCATAAATACCACTTGCATGCTGCTCTACCTATCCAGAGCCATATAAATATTTGAGTGCAAAAACTTAGTATACAAGGTTTATTTTCGGGTGAGTTATTTCAGGCCATGATTTTTCTGGCCCGAGACTAAGAATTTGGTCATTCCGTTTTGCGTATCTATCTTATTGCTAGCCTTTCTATCTGTGCATTGTGTATCCCCACATCGGAGATTTCACGAACCTCGCCGGATATCCACCCTTAAAACCAAATATCATCTTTTGTGATTACCTCCTTGACCAAAACCTATCATTGAGAATGGATCATCAATTCAAGGAAGATCGATGGTGCCAAGATTGAAGATTTCAAGTATCTTTCCGAAGGAAAAGTATTTCCGGTAGCTACCTTATCTCTATCACCTCTTCGCCTGAGGACGAGCAACGTCTAAGCATGGGGGAGGAGGTAGGTACAATGCAATTTTAGAGTTCAAGGGGAGCAAATAAAAAAAATTTGATGAGAAAGAAAAAGAAAAAAATGAGAAAAATAAAGAAAGAACAAAAATATGAGTATGAGAAAAGAGAAAAAAAGAAAAAATATGAGTATGTATGATATAAAAATAAAATAAAGTGAACTCCCCGATTCTCTAAAGTGCATTAGGAATTTCAAGGTTTCATGATTTAAAAGATCCAAACTCATCTTTCCAACCATGTGCAATCCGATAACGAGGACTTCCTTTGTGCCTCGGGATCACTCTTTGCCATTTTGCACATGTCCACCTATCTCAAGTGTGTATTTTTCTCTCCCCCTCCTTGATATAACATTATTTTCCAATGACCTTTTTTACGAGTCTTGGTAAGACCATGAGAAGCTTGTCTTGTTTTGACAACTCTCATTTATAATATATTGGTAGGACTAAACTTTCCCAAAGAGCTCCATATAAAGCCTACCACATATATGAATGTTATGAGAGGGAAAGGAGTAGAATAAATAGGCTTGAGAGACAAGATGAGATGAGAGTTCATGAGCAAGATGCAAGGCGGTTTAAAATTTTGAACTTGGTTTAGCTCTTTTTAATCTCGTTCTTTATTTCAAAAGTTCTGAGATCCTTTTGAACTTTGGGAGCATGTTAATACTTGTGGGATAAACTTAATTAATAATCTACCCTCCGTAGAGATGAAGGCTAATACATTATTAAACTTTAATGAACTAAACTTTTGAGAGCATTATGTTTTCTCATGTATGATCAAGTGCAAGGTTTAAACAATGAAGGGCAATGATGACATCCATCGAAGGCTTACTCGAGGGCGAGCAAGGTTTAAGCATGGGGGAGATGTCCACGGTGAAATTCCGTCAACCTAGCCATGAGTTTACCTTCCGTATTGGCATAACTTTTATACCTTATCCATTGGTACTAACCCCCTTGGTATAACAAGTTCATCCGTGCATGTCGGTTTTGGAGTTTAGTGTTTATACAGGGTTTTAGCGTTGAAAGCAAGACTTCCGGGATAAGTACATAAAGCACCTCATGACAAGACCTTGAAGCCCGATACAAGTCAAGCAATGAAGCGAACATGACTCCAAGAACCCAGGGATCCAACCCGAGATGATGACAAACTCCGAGGACCTAGCCAGAAAAGTGCTGAATCTTGCGAGACAAGGAGCTTCGTCCAACTTGGAGAGAAACTGACGACAAGGGCCCACATGCGGAAGGGGAAGGATCTAGAAGACTCGGGAACCAACGTCAGGCGAAGGAGGTCGTGGACTGGGCCGAAATGGGCCCAGGTCGGTCAGCCCAGTCCGGTCGGCCCAGGCCGGCCGGCCCAGCCCGTTTCGAGGCCCAGTCGGGCCCCCCTTTGACCTAGGTGCCTCTCGGGCTATTTATAGCCCCCTGGCCGAGAGCCAGGCATCAATCAATTCGTCATCCGCCGCTGAGGACCAGAGAAGCTTGAGGGACACCATCTCGGAGATGAGGGTCATGCTAGTTGTCTAGGGTCTCCCTAGCTGATGTGGGAACCTTGCATGGAAGACCACGTCGGAGCTCCGGAGCAAGGATCAAGATCGAGGTAGGATCCTGGTCGTGATCTTGTTCATGTAATCATTCATGGTGAAGTTTTTATAGCGAATCCGATTTCTAGTGATCGAGTGCCTTCTCGATGATTTGGTTTTCCTCTTGGTTTTGCTTCTTCCCCAATCTAGTCTATGGCTAGATTGCATAGGGTGCTCTTGTAGCCACGGTGGCTAGAGGTGCATACCGGACCAGCCAAGTGATTTCAACTTATTTTTATCGAACTCGTCCTAGACTCCCCGCATGAATAGGAGTACGTTGTGACAGAACGGGGGCTCTGAAAGGCAGGCGTTTTCGGATTCGGACCGGAGGCCATAGTTTAAAGATGCTTTTAATGAGATTCACTTTTCTATCTTCATCTATCTTGTCAGGAGCTACAACATAAGCATGATCTAGACTCTCTAAATCGGTTATCTCTTGCTTTCTCTTGCTACCTCTTTAGGAGATTAGATTAGATATGTTTCCTTTATCAGTTAGTGGATTAGATGCAATTTGGTACTTCATAAGATAGCTTTCCTTGCTTTACTAGATTGAATCCTTGCGTTGCACATTGTTCTATGGATTCGATACCTTGGGTTCACCACTCGAGGGAAGAAGGGTCCCTTGACTACGACGGGGGATTTGTTCGCTTGCAAATCCATATGAACTTTGATACGATAATCTACCGTCAACAAATAACAATGAACAAATAAACCTTAGAGGGTTGCACCAAAGCAAAAGTGCAGGGCCGGTCGCACCCGGCCCGGTCCGGTCGCACCTAGCCAGGCTCGGCCGCACCACAGCTGACCGCAACTGGCCGAGCCGGCTGCAGGTGGCCAGAGTCAGCCACACCTGGCCAGGGCTAGGCTCAGTCGCACCTACCATATGCCACGTCTCGAGTCCACGGCACTAACAATCTCACGAACAAGTCTTGGGTGGCTGAGAAATGTTGATTCTATGTTGGTTTGATCAAACGGCTAAGGTTAAAAGCACTTGGATTGATGGACCCACACTTAACCACCGCAACCACCATCAAGAAGTGATCCTGGACGTCCCTCAACACCATCGGTGCATCACACGGTAATTGAGTAGGGCCGGCCGCACCTATAGGGCCGACCACACCTATCAACTAGCGTGCCGGGCGAAACCGACCCAAGGAGCCGACCTACAACCACCTCAGGAGTAGTGATCAGGGTTGTCCATGTCCATAGGCGGTGGATCATAGGGTCGGCCGCACCTCCTTGTTGGGACTGCAGCTCCCTCTCGCCTACAAGTACACCCTCTTGCAGCCACAGACCTACTGGGGCTAGAAATTGAGCCAGGCACCTCAGGGAAGAACACAAGTGATTAGAAGCAAGTGGCAGAGCCATCCAGAAGTTAGTATGCAGAGAGTAGGGAGAGAGAGTTGAGTGTTGGAGTAGAAGCTCGAGTCGGTCTTCTTCTTGTACCTTGGTGTTGGTGTTTCTTACATCGTTACTAAATTCGCAACGGTGCTAGAAAGCCTGTGGGTATACTACATGATCACAGATAAATCCGCAAGCACACGGATACCATTGTAGCTTTCACCCAGGAGTATTCCAAGGTACCGATTTCTTCGGGGAATGCGAAGTGTAGAGAACGTGAACTAATTCGTCCAGGGGGTATGGTGATGAAGGATAGAAAGGCAAGGGTAGATTTCGAGTAGAGAGGGGATAGCTAAAAAAGTTTGGGACTCGTGAGGATCATGGATAGAATCAAGACACAACTTGTCGCTCGTCGGGGCTAGAGGGAAAAGAGCCATAGAAAGGGATGAGAAGGTGGCTCTGATGTTGTAACTCCTACTAACCAGAACTAACGTGGTGGACTACAGAGCTCGTCCAGAGCTATCACCTCCCTAGGGTACCACAACAATTCCATTGAACCGAGAAGCATCCCAAGGTACCAGAAAGTCTAGACACCACGTCTACACTAACCAAGCACTAGTTTACACCGTGCTAGAGCAAAGCAATCACGATAAGTAGAAACTACTAAATCACAACTAAGGATCCTAAGAGCGAACAATGAAATAACTTGAGACTTAGTTACTCATGAATCCGAACTTACAAAGTATCCCAGGTGTGGGCAAACGAAGAAGTACTGCACCCGCAGAGGTACAAGATGAAGACCGACTCCGGCTTCTACTCCGACACTCAACTCTCTCTCCCACTAATTGAATACTAACTTCTGGAGGGCTCCGCCACTTACTTCTAATCACTTGTGCTCTTCCCCGAGGTGCCTGGCTCAATTTATAGCCCCTGTAGGTTGGTGGCTGCAAGAGGGGGTATATGTAGGCGAGAGGGAGTTGCAGTAGCCGGTAAAGAGGTGCGGCCGTATCTCCAGGTGCGGCCGACCCTATGATCTTCACCGCCTTTGATTGAGCGTCTGTGATTTGGTCCCTAAGGCGGTTAGAAGGCGGTTGTGGGTTGGTTTGCTGCATGAGGAAGGTGCGGCTGGATCCCTTGGTGCGGCCGGCCCTAGGCCCTCACGTCATACACTCTGTAGCATGCTCTTTTGTGTAGATGAAGTGTTGGCCATTGCCCAAAGTCGGTTGATCACTGTTTCGTGGGTCCATTGATCCAAGTGAGGCTAATCTTGTCCCTTGGATTGAACCGACCTCACTTCTTCGATCAGGATTGCTCGATGCAGCATTCCCTTGAGTGACCGAGGCCCTGTGGCTCGTTTGGCCAAGTTGGGTAGGTGCGGCCGGCCAAGGTGGTGCGACCGCAACTGGAGGTTCGGCCGGCCCTACCTCCTAGCCCCAGTGCATTGCTTATGTGGTTCGTTTGATTGATCCCACATGATCATGTCGAGTTGAGTAGTTTGGACACCAGTGCATGGAACCTTACTTGGTAGGAACATGCATAGGGGGGTAAGGTAGGTGCGGTCGTACCACTAGGTGCAGCCGTGCCTACCATATGTGGCCCGTTGCTCTGGAATCACCCCCTAACCTTAGTCCTAAGATAGAAACTCAACACAACTCATGGAATCTTGTTAGAACCTAAAACATGCATGAAATTCGTTATAAAGTGCTACCGTAGCCGAGATGTTGACGGTCAAAAGTTTGTTGTAAGGACCGTCAACACTCGGCGGGTGAGGTACACCTTCGGTCGTCCACACCCGGGATACTTTGTAATTTGGATTTGTGAATAACTAAGTCTCATGTCATTTCATTGTTCACTCTTAGGTTCCTCAATTGTGGTTTAAGTAGTTTCTACTTATTGTGATTGCTTTGCTCTGACGTCGAGTAAAGTAGTGCTTGGTTAGTGTAGACGTGGTGTCTAGACTCTCTGGTACCTTGGAATGCTTCCCGATTCAACAAAATAGTTGTGGTATTCTAGGGAGGTGACAGCTCCGGACGGGCTTTGTAGTCCATCATGTTAGTTCCGACAGGTAGGAGTTACGACATTAGAGCCCCCTTCTCATCCCTTTATGCGGCTCTTTTCCCTCTGGCCCCGACAACCGACAAGTTTTGCCTTGATTCTATCTGTGATCCTCACGAGTCCCAAATTTTATCAGCTATCTCCTCTCTACTTGAAATCTACCCTTTCCTTTCTATCCTTTGTCACCATACCCCCCCCCCAAACGAATTAGTTTAGGTTTTCTACACTTCTCATTCCCCGAGGAAATCGATACCTTGGAATAGTCCCGGGTGAAAGCTACAACAGTATCCGTGCGCTTGCAGATTTATTTATGATTGTATCGTATACCAACAGGCTTTCTGGTGCTATTGCGAATTTAGTAACAACGTAAGAAACGCCAACAAGCTTTCTGGTGTTGTTGCTGGGGATATAAACCTTGTGCGACGTTAGCAAGTGTCAACAAGCTTTCTGGCGCCATTGCCGGGGATACAAACCTGGTGGTGACACTAGTGAGTGCCAATAGCCAACCTCTAGACATGAAAGGCTTTTGGCTGGTGGGTTTGTTTTGCCAAAGAGAGACTAAGAGTGGATCCTTACTTTCAATATTTTAGCTCAAGTTCTAGTTTATTAACCATTGTAGTTAAGCATCTGTGGTAAACAAGCAGTTGTACATCCAATTAAGCAAACATTGGAATTATCCATCTGTTCCATCATTAAGGGATCATGATAGCCAGTTTGTTAAGTAGTCTCGGGTAACGGTGAGTGGCCGGTGATCGATCGATTAGTAACCTTGCAAGGTGGACCTAAACACACGGGAGGATGCATACCCCCAAAAAGACAACTACAAAAGGGGCAGGTTACACACCAACCAGGTGATTGCCATTGATCTTCAAGTTGGGAGCAGGAGTTTACAGTCCTGGGAACAAGGCTCAGTGGACGCCCATGCAACGACACGCCCCACCTCTTACACATGCACCCCTCCTCCCGGTTGCAAGCTGTAATCAAATCCCTTCCCTTGCCACTTCAATCAGGTACTAGGCTTACCGGTCCCATTCCTGACATGTGTCTAGTACATTCAAACGCTTAACGAATGAAAGCCACTGGACCAGATCCTAGATCCCGTTCTCTTACCACATGAGCAACCAGTTTATCCAATTTTTATGATTCCAACATAAAGAACCTACATCTCGCGAGTGACGAACATCACTCGACTTGTACCTAGTCCTTATAGCATTGCAAATATCGACCTAGCATACTAGTATAAGCATAGGTACCTAGGGATCATGCACCTATGGTTTCAAATCAACTCTTGAAACGTAAATGCACAAACATAAACATAGATAGTTGCATAAGTTGTAAAAGTTAGGTTATGCTCCGGGGCTTGCCTTCTTCAGCAAGGTTAGCCTGAAGCTCTCCCGAACTCTAGTCAAGGTCTTGATTCACCTCCAACTGGTTCAACTCTCCTCCGGATCCTTCCTCGTCGCCAACAGGAACGAGAGCGTAGCTACTGTCGGGGGTTCTACACGAAGCATGCATATGCAACATTATTTGGTGAATCTTAACAAGATTATATTTCTGAAAATTAAGGTAAAGCTCATGGTGTATTGTTGGCCATATTCACCTTGACAAGACCTTGACAAACATTTCTTTACAAAGAAAAAGGTGTTGGTTACTTTGATGGTGATTGTGTGCACATCAAAGAAAGCTTATAAACTGTGCATCTGTAAGGAATCGGATGCCCGTTAGCCTAAGAGGGGGAGGGGTGAATTAGGCAACTAAAAACCTTAACCTATGGCTCACTAAATTTTACACAAAAGTAAACTAGAACATACTATCTATATGTGCAATTACGGTTGTTCTAGTGTGAAACTCCCATCCCAAAAGAAGGTTTGCAACCTATAGCCAATCCTAGCATGATACTACTCTAGGAAAGTAGAGGCAAGCAAAGATTGCAATAGAGTAAATGCGGAAACGTAAAGGGGATGAGAGGAAGCAAACTCTTGACACGCGATTTATCCCGTGGTATCGGTAGGCACTAAGCCACCCCTAGTCCACGTTGTTGAAGCACTCACACAAGAGTATTGCTTCCTGGTCACCAAGTCTCTCCCAAGAGCACCTACTTGACTTGCCACAAAGGCTAGCCACTTAGGCACTTGTCAAGCTCCCTTGGTCACCTTGATGCCACCTCCACTAAGGAGCTTCTCCACCAAGGAAGGGGGTCTCCACGTCCCCCGCACAAAGTGTCCTCGCCGCTCCACACCAAGCCGGAGGGTCGATGACGATTGCCGGTGAGCCACTTAGGCCCCAAGGCTTCCGGCGAACCTTGTACAACTGGATTCACTCAAGAATCACCTCACAAGGTTGGCACAACCTTGCACTCACTCAGCTCTAAGCTAAGCCTAGCACTAAGCACACACACAAAGCATATGCAAGTCTAAGGATGAGCAATTAAGCACTTGGATGGATTGGATATGATCTTGAATGTGTCTTGAACTTCTCTACACTTCCACACAATCCAGCAACCTCAAATGAGTGAGTGGAGGGGGTATAAATAGCCCAAGGCATCAAACTAGCCGTTGGCTAACGTCCACTGAAAAAGGTACCGTCGGATGATCCGACGCTATGCTTTTCCAGGGCGTCGGTTCATCTGGTGCCCCTCCCACGTCACGTAGCCGTTGAGGTTCTCTGACACAACTGCTCTGATGCTATGCTCCGACGCCATGTCGGATCATCCGGTGCTGAAGGCCTCGCGTCCAAGTCGGTACTATTAGCTTGCAACAGACCGTCGGATAGACCGACGCTATGCCTTGACCAAGGCGTCGGATCATCCGGTGCTGAAGGCTTCGTCTTGGCGTGTCTCTGCATGAATTCAAACTAAGCGTCAGATAGACCGACGGGGTCCTCACTCAGATCGTCGGATCATCCGGTGCTACTTTCTTCCTTGCTCTTCCTCTGCAACTCGTCCGACGCATGTAGAAATTGGACCGTCGGTTCATCCGACGGTACCTAGGGTTTCACCCTGTGTACCAACTCATCCGACGATTGCACCGACGCTTGTATTTGGAGGACCGTCGGTTCATCCGACGGTGTCTTCTCGTTTCCTTTTCTTGCTCGGTTTTGACCCTTTGTTTTGGCATTTTTTCATGGGGTTTTCTTGCATCCTTGGTACCTAGAAATGTCTACAAAGACATGCTCAAACAATATAGTTAGTCCCAATGATCATGTTGTCATGAATCACCAAAATCAAACTCCGAAAAAATGGCATATGAGGCCATGTTCGCTACAATCTCCCCCTTTTTGGTGATTTATGACAACACAACCAAAGCAAGCATAAATTTGCTAGAATTGACAGAATTAGAACCACTTACACTTGCTTGGATGCTTACCATCATCCAGACTCCCCCTAGATCAAACTTCCCCCTTTTTGATCTTTATGTTCACATTCTCCCCTTTGATCTCATATCCTTGAAACCACCTGTAAGCATCCTTGAGCCCACTTGTAAGCTTAAGCCACACTCTTGCTTTGGTCTCACATTCTCCCCTTTTGGAATAAAATCTCCAAAAAGTCCAAAGCAAACGGGTTCAAGGAAACTAGCAAGATCTAGCAACCATAGCTCAAAGGAGAGATGTTAAATACAAGGGAGAAAGCCGCATGAACCATGATCCATATGTATGATATCGATGAAGATACCACATGTGAGAATAACTAAGGTGGATCACAAGCTCATGAGACTAGCAAGATACAAACTAAGCTCCCCCTAAGTGTGTGCACAAAAGAATACCACTTGTAAGACAAGGGTAGTAAGAAACAAGTGCACAACTACAAACTTGAAAGACAAGGAAGCTTAGAGCATATCATGCAAGGAGGTAGCTTAAGGGACAAGAGATAAGACAAATGGGTTCTTGTTACATTACCACTTGTAGATATCACTTGTAGTCTTTTGATCATTGCATACCTCCGGGGGTTTATCCTCTCTACCTTGTTGGCACCACATCGAGAAGAGCCACTTGGAGATGATATCACTAGGTGACACCATTTGAAAGAAGCTTGCATAGAAGACACTTGGGGTACCACAAGGATTAGGAATGTATGAGTACATTGCCATTGAACTTATATAGAGACATAAGCTCGCAAGGACATGACTCAATAGCATGAAGCTCATATTGCTATATTCACTCTTTTAGAGATGTTAGATCACATTGAGAGTGAAATAGCATTCTCTTAGAATGAAACACCGCACTGGAACACGTCGCTAAGGGACTACATAAGATAAGCATGAAACAATGTTAGTCCCATAACCAAACCATAGGATGAGCTCCCCCTAAACGTGTGCATTTAGTGTTTGAATCACCAACCAAATGTATGCACATTGTTTATGAAAACAAGAGGGAAGATAACCCTATAGCTTGCTCATGATGCAAAGAGATATATATGAAAACATGCACCATGAAAGAACAAGTGTAGCTTTCCTACACACTAATCAAACCATGTAGATTGCTCATGGGTTAGCACATGACCCAAGCAGCCTACCATATGTAAAAATTGCAACAAATGCAACCTAAACAAGGCAATGGAGCTACAATGATAAAAGAGATGGGTTCTAGTTTCCATTACCTCAACCGGGGAACTTGGGCAACACATGTCCAATTTGCAAGCTTGGCTTATAGGCTTGAATCTTCTCATCTTGATTGTGCCAAGCCTCCCAAGTCCCCGTTCTTAAGGCCCTCAAGTGGCCTTTGGAACCCAAACCATTTGAGGCCCATTCATGTTGGTGATGACTTCCTTGGGCACCCAAATGGGTTGGTTCCTACCCCGCTCTTCCTTCATCTTCCCAACCTTGTGTGCAATCACCTTACCATTAGCCTTCTTCTTGATGACGTAGGTGTTGCTCTTGGTCTTGTTCTTGCGGTTGGGCTTGGTGTAGATGAGGGAGCTCTTGATGGTGGGCTTCAATTTCTCCTTTGCGCCCTTGTCCATCTTCTTGACAAATTGGGGGCATTTGTAGAACTTGTGCCCTTCTCCATGACACTTGTAGCAAGTCACGGTTGCACCCTTCTCAAGCTTCTTCACCACGTGATCACGGTTATCTTGAGAAGGTTGGACTTGGCTCTTCATGTCTTGAGAGATGTCCACTTGTTCTTCATCGTACTTGCCTTTGCCCATCAAGTTTGCCAACCTCTCTCGGAGCCTTTTCACTTCTTGCTTGAGCTCATCATTTTTCTTGCCTATGAGATAATCACATGATTCTACAACAACATTCTCATGGAAAGATGGTGAGCAAGATTCATCAATTAAATCAATGCAAGAAGTTGAAGCATCTACTTGGAGATAGGAATTGCACAAGGGATAGATGTTTCATCAAGCTCAAAGGAATTACTTGTTTTAGTCTCATTGCTCTCAAGCTTAGATTTTAGCTCATCACACTCCTTGCTAAGCAATATGAATTTGCACAACAAATGTTCATAATTTGTAGCAAGGGTGTCACTAAGATCATTAAGAGCATTGAGTTCTTTAATTTCATTAGCTTGTTATTCAAGCATTCCTTTTTGCTCATGGATTAGCTCAACAAGATCATTGAGAGAGGTGGTGTCGGATTCGTCATCACTTACATTGCTTTCCATACCTTTGGCCATAAGGCACATGTGTGATGATGAGGGACCTTGCATGAAGCGGGTGGTGAAGTTCTTTCTTGATTCATCGCTTGAGCTAGAAGAACTTGATCCACCACTTGTCCACTCGCGGATGGCGAAGGTTGCTTCTTGCCTTGGTCTTCTCTCCCTGACCACCTTCTTCTTGGGCTTGTGCACGATCTTGGTGAACTTGATTTGTTGATGACGACGCCCTTCTCTCAAGTGGATGTTGTCGCCGTACATGTTGACTTTCTTCACATACTTGAAGATCTTCTTCACGTACTCGGCCACCATAGATTCAATCTCTTCATCACTTGAGGAATCTTCATTGTCACCATCGTCACCATCATCTTCGCTTGAGCTTCCATGAGTAGCCATCCTACTCAACATTTTCTCTTGTCGGCTTGAGAGAGCATGGCATGTAGTTGGAGAGGATGGTTCTTGGGGCTTTTCTTGGGGCGCCTTGTTTGACTTGGGCATGAGTTGAAGCTCATGTGCCATGATCTTGCTCAAGATATGCGATGGCTTCAAATCTTCGAGCTTCTTCTCGTAGATGATTGCTTTCACCAAGTCATAGTCGGGCTTCCGGAGACTTTGAAGGATCTTGCGGTTGAGGTTCAAGTCCGTGATGTCCTTCACACCTAAGGCATTAATCTCATTGACAAGCACATTTAGGCGTGAGTACATAGATTCGGCATTTTCATTAGCAAGTTGCTTAAAGCTATTGAATTCCTCAAGGAGACAACCGTAGCGTTCATTAGCAACTTCTTTTGAACCCTCATTTTGCTCCTTGATGGTTTTCCATAGCTCATGAGCATTTTCACAAGTAAAAACTCTATTGAAAACGCCTACATCTAGTGAGGACAAAATGATACTCTTAGCAATTACATCAAATTGCTTTTCCTTCCTAGTACCATTTTTTCATGCCCTCATCGGTGACTCTCCAAACATCAAGGTCCCTTGCTTGGAGATAGGTCTCCATGAGAACCTTCCACCGAGGATAGCCCGTGCCATCGAAATGTGGAGCCAAACCTAAGGTATCCACCCCTTTCATTCCTCTATAGAGCAACTCACTAGGCGGTGAAGCCTAACCGTTCCAATGAGCCGGTTTTCACAATTTACCAATCGAATTGATGTTGAGGACCATGTGTGGTTCGAGGACCGGTGGATGGTCGCTTCCTTGTGTGATGAGTGATTGACAACGTTGTGTGGACTGATTCTTGGCTAAGTATTGCAGGTGCAGGTTGCGGCTTGACTCGTGTTGGTGCAGGTGAAGAACAAGCACGAAAGGTCGTCGCCGGTGAGGCCTCCAGGTGTGGAGAAGACAAGTAGGCTTCGTTCGAGGGACCCGGTGGCCAGCGGGGTCAAGTGCGGGCCGCATGGTGGCATGAACAGCACGATGAAGTCGTGGACGGTTTCTTGGTTGAGCCTCAAAACCAAGGTTGAGCCGGGACTATGTGGGAGCCAAGTCATGAGTGGAGATTGGCGGAGGCTACACCGAGTTCGCGGGGTTTCCGGTGGTTCACCAGAAAACCACTGGGTTCCTTGGTTGATCCACAAAGCCAAGACCGGAGAACCGAAGACGGAGGTGCGGCGGCACCGACCGGCCCGACCGGTGGGTCTGACCGGTCTGACCGGTGGGGACCGATCTGACCGGTGAGGAGCACCGGTCCGACCGTGTGCGACGATGCAGTCCGGAATCTTCGAAGCGGAGGACACGCGTCGGGATCGCATGGCTTGCGTCGAGGCTACGCGAGGTGCGGTCGCCGGCATCCGTCCGATGGTGAAGACATCAAGAATTCCAAATCCGCCCTTGAGGGGCTTGTATCCCTAGTTAGTAGAGAAGGGCGTTTTAGACATTCGGTTGCCTCCATATAACCCAAGAGGTGAGAGGATGGCAGCTAACTCTTGGAACCCTAGCTCATTAGTTTTCCTATTTTCCACCTATTTTCTCTAGGTTTTCCTTAGGACTAGGAAGAGAGCTTCACGGAGAGATCTTGTAGAGAGGGATGGATGATCGGGCGGCTTGCTAGACCTTGTACGAACCTTTGTTTCATGTATAGATGATTCGGCGTGGTTCCTCAAGGTTTGGATGTGTTTTCCCGGTTGTTCTTGGTGGTGATTTTCGGAGCCCTCTCTTCGTGATTTCTTTGGGGTGTTTTCGGGGCTTTTCTCTTGGGGATTTGATGGGGGAAATTTGTGGGAACCCTTCGTGGTTCTTTGGGCTGTGATTCCCCTCCCAAATCCGTGAGTAAAAGTGCTCGATTTTGGGGTTTTCTTGAGTTCTTGGGTTGGAAGTGCTTTCAGCGGTATTTCTTCGATTCCTCCTTTTTGGACGAGATTTGGTGGGATTAAACTTGGCTATGGACTCCTCATGAGGTGTTCCTAATATCCCCAAAGTCTTGTTCAAGTCCGTGGAGCGATTCGGGAGATCGAGATTTGGATTTGGAGGAGTTGACCCGCGGGTGCTGTTCATCCCGAGCTGCCTAGGCCACACCGGTCTGACCGGTGCTCTTGACCGGTCTGACCGGTGCGAGCCCTTGTGGGTTTTTTCTCGGGTGAACGTCTTGGTGAGTTCGTTGTTGTCCCGTGTTGCTGCTGTTTCGAGTTTGGGTCCGTTTGGTGGTCGGTTGGCCTGTTTGGTGCCTTGGGGGCTTTCAGGCTGCCATCGGTCTGACCGGTGTGTCTCACCGGTCTAACCGGTGTAGAGCCACTTAGTGAAAGTTGCTCAGTTTCACCAGCAGGGACCGGTCTGACCGGTGGTGCTCACCGGTCTGACCGGTGTGGGTCTGTAGACTCGAGGTTTGGTTTTTCCGCTGCGTTTCTCGGGTCGGAAGGTTGCGTGTTGGTTCCTAGGTCCAGTGGCACTCCAGTGGCTACGTGGGCTTGACCAACCTTGGTAGTGAGTCGGAGACGTGTGTTGGAAGCCGCGTTCGTCTTGTTGGAGTTTTCATCTCCTTCGAGAAGAATTTTTATCGGCTCCCATTCACTCCCCCCCCCCTCTCTGGTTCGTCGTATCGGTCCTTCAAGTGGTATCAGAGCCGGTTCGGGTCTTTGTTGACTCTAACCAGTCTAAGATCCAAGGATGGCGTACCAGGAACGGGGTTCGGGTCCTCCACACTTCGATGGCAAGAACTACCAGATGTGGAGCAAGCGGATGGGTGAGTTCCTCCGCGGAAAGGGTCAGTTGCTTTGGGATGTCACGGTGGACACAGGCTATGTCCAGCCGATGAATTTCCTTGCTCCAGGGTCGAGGGACAGATTCGACGCCAACAATAAGGCGGTCGACTACTTGTTTCGTGCTTTGTGTCAGCCTGAGTTCGATCGGGTGCACACCGAGCACTTGTCTTGTAGGATTTGGGCGGTGTTGAAGGAGGCTCATGTTGGGAACGCCCAGGTTCAGGCACGGTTGTATGCGACCTACCGGAGAGAGTACGAGAACTTCACTCATCTCCCCGGTGAGTCCATCGATGCCTTGTTTCAGAGGTTCACGGTGGTGGTGAACAACATGAGGGCCAATGTGGACGTGCTCCCGTACGATGATCATGATAGAGCGGTCAAGCTCTTACACTCTTTGGATCGTACGATATGGGGCGGAAAGTTCGAGGCCATAGTCGAGTCGGAGCGGTATAATACTCTGACGGTGAACGAGCTGTTCTCGAAGCTCAAGTCGGCTGAGGTGGATAGGGGCATGATCGCCAAGCTCGAGGGACCGACTGATTCCCATAGTCTTGCCCTCGTTGGTGGTTCCAAAGGAAAGACTAACTCTAACCCATCCACCAGGATGTTCTCGTTTTCCTCTTTGATGTCTATGCCAGATGAGGAGTTTGATGACCTTGGAGAGGACGAGCTGGCGCTGTTGACGAGGCGGTTCGAGAGGCTGCACGAGAACCGCGTGAACATGAGGAGGAAAACAAGGACTTGCTTCCAGTGCGGCAAGCCGGGACACTTCGTCGCCGACTGCCCGGAGAAGGCCGAGAACAAGGACAACTACAAGCACAAGCCGAGGAAGAACGATGACAAGTACCGTTCGAGGCGCGACCACAAGAGCAAGCACAAGAACAAGTACAAGGACGAGCGACGATCGAGGAAGAAGGAGGGCCGAGGCAAGGCCCGAGCGATGGTTGGAGCGAGCGACGTCGACTCCAGTTCCGCGTACTCCACCTCGAGCTCGAGCGGCGCCGACGACGAGGGAGATCGCCGCAAGAACAAGAAGTCGTCCAAGAACCTGAGCGGGCTGAGCTGCTTCGCGAGAGACGGCTTCTGCACCATGGCGTTGAGCTCCGCCAGCAAGAAGAGCACACAGAGCGACTCGGACTCTGAGTCCGACGACGAGGTGCGTGATGAGCTTCCCTTCTTGCGCCAGGAGAATGAGAGGCTTGGCTCTTTGCTTGATAATCATGATGACATGCTTAGAGAGGCCAAGAAAATGAGGAAAGAGCTTAGGGCTTCACTCGAGGATGCTAGGACTAGAGTGGCTGAGCTAGAGACACAGGTGCTTGATAGCAAGCTTGAGATTGATTCGCTTAAGGCTAGCCCTGTTGTTTCGATGAGAATGATTGTGCTCGATTGCTCCATATTCCTTGCCGATCTTGCTTTGTTTAAGGAGAAGCATGCCTCCAAGTGTGAGGAACTAGATGTGCTTAGGGTTGAAGTGGCCGAGCTTAAGTCTAGACTCGCTTTGCTAGTCGCTTGCACTTCTTGCCCTGTTTTGCATGCTAAAATTGATGAGATGCATGCTTACACTAGTTCGCTCGAGGCTAAATTGAAGGAACCCATGCCTACATCTTGCTCTACCTGTGAAATGCATGCATTGAAAATTCTGGAGCTTGCACATTATGTTGATCGCTTGCAGGATGAGAATGATGATTTGAGGAAGTTGATGGGTTGGTTGTCCGGTCACGAGCCTCAGTTGAGGATGATGATTGAGGCTTTTAAGAGGCAAGATGGTGAGGGGCTTGGGGCAAACAAGGTTGGTGAGGGAAGTGGAGAGAATATCCCGGAGCCACCAAAAACCCACCACAAAAATGATTTCCCACCAAAACCTAACCATCTAAGGAACCGACTAGACACAACCCCAGCTCCACCCGTGTTTCCTACACCCACAAATGACCTACAAAAGCCTATCAAGTTTGTGAGCACTTCCGGGAAAGTGTTCTTTGGGAAGGAGAGTGAGAAGGCAAGTGGTGAGAAACCGGTGGAGGGTTTGAGTGGAGAGAAACCAAGTGAGCAGCCACATCCCAAGCCAAAGCCTAAGCTTGTGAGGTTCCATTGTGGCTATTGTGGGAGAGATGGCCATAAGGAGGAGTTTTGCTTCAAGAGGAAGCGAGAGGAGAGAATGGAGTAGGAGTGGGCTAACAAGGACAAGTACCACCCTTCCGATGGTGTACTTGAGCCTCGTATGCAGATGCCCAGGGGCAAGGCGATTGTGAGGACAATTCGGGCTTGGGGAGAGAAGATGGCTGCAGGTGGTGTTGCTGCCCAGGTCACATCGGTCAGACCGGTGTGGGGCACCGGTCAGACCGGTGCAGGCCTGGACAGACAGGTGTTCGGGTTTCGAGCTCGTACAGGTCCGAGGGTTGTCTCTGGTGGTCGTGGTTCTGGTGGTTGGGCTGGAAAGGGTGGAGGTGGTCAGTTTGCTAGGCGTTCTCCTCCTCGTGCTCAATACGGGGATTGGAGAAGTCGTGGCGTTGAGTTGGAGAGGAAGGACGTTCCACGGGCTTTCTTGCGTGGATTTGGTCCTCCTCCAGGCAGAGAGGGGTGGTTCCCTCAGGGTGGTTACCATGGTGGTGTTCGTGGAGGTAACTTTGGTAGGAGAGATGCTTTGGTTGGTGCTAACCCCACTTTCGAGCAAATGGCTCGGCACTGGTTTTCCTCCTTTGGTTCTAACCCCAGTGCTGAGTCGTTTGTTCGCTCACGTGCCTATTTTTGAATTTCAGGTGGGAGACTTGAAGAACATTTGGTTGATTGACTCCGGTTGCTCGAGGCATATGACCGGAGACAGGGGGTGGTTCTCAAATCTCGTCCGGTGGTGACGAAGAGGTACATCACCTTTGGGGACAATGGGCGTGGGCGTGTGCTTTCGAAGGTGAGATAAATGTGAGTGACAAGATCACTGCGAGGCATGTTGCTCTTGTTCAATCGCCGGGGTACAATTTTCTTTACGTGTCCCGCTTGTTGGATGAGGGCTTTGAGGTGTTGTTTCGGCCTCGGTGGTTCTCGGATTGTGGACTCTCGAGGGGACCTTGTTTGTATGGTCATTCCCGAGGGTCAGGTGTTTCGTGCTGATTTTTCTCAGTCTTCGGGTGTGGAGCGTTGTTTCTTGGCTGGTTCTTCGAGTGAGTTGTGGAAGTGGCATAGGAAGTTGGGTCACTTGAGCTTTGACCTTTTGTCTCGCTTGAGTAAACTCAATTTGGTCCGAGGATTGCCATGGTTGAGGCTTGAGAAAGAGTTGGTTTGTGCTCGGTGTAGGCATGCCAAGATGGTGGCCTCTTCTCACCCGCCTCTCACCGATGTGATGACTGAGCGTCCATGCGAGCTGCTCCATATGGACCTTGTTGGCCCGGCTCGTGTGCGATGCGCGGGGTGGGAAGTGGTATGTCCTTGTTGTGGTGGACGACTATTCTCGGTATGCGTGGGTGTTCTTTCTCGAGGATAAGGGGGAGACGTTTGGTTTTGTTCGAGATCTAGTCTTGAGGTTGAGGAACGAGAGGCACGAAGATGCCATACGAGCTATCCGTAGTGATAATGGCTCGGAATTCAGGAACTCTCGTTTTGAAACCTTTTGTCATGACTTGGGTCTTGTGCACCAGTTTTCGAGTCCGTATACGCCTCCCCAGAATGGTGTTGTGGAAAGGAAGAATAGGACCTTGTGCGAGATGGCTCGGACGATGCTTGATGAGCATAGGACTCCGAGGAGGTATTGGGCTGAGGCGGTGAATACCGCATGCTATGTGTCGAACAGGATATACCTCAGAGAGCACAAGAAGAAGACATGCTATGAGTTGATGCATGGTCGCACACCCAAGGTGAGTCACTTCCATGTCTTTGGTTGCAAGTGTTTCATTCTGAAGAAAGGCAGGAAGTTGGATAATTTCGAGGCTAGGTCTGTCGATGGCATTTTCTTTGGTTATGCATCTCATTCTAGAGCATATCGTGTGCTCAATCTTGAAACTAACCAAATCGTGGAGACTTGCAAGGTAACCTTCGACGAGACAGAGCCACGTAGTCAGCTTGTCTTTGAGTGTGCAGGTGATGATGAGCTTGGCGAGGAGATCTTTCAGGAGGAGGAGCATGAACATGGAGATGATGAAGATGGTGGTGCGGTGCCCCCGCTGAACATGTACCCACTACTTCGACTACGATGATGGATGGACCCTCTCGCTACACCTACGACGACAAATCAAGAACGAGGAGAAGCTGATGTTGAGGGGGAGGTAGCTTCGAGGCGAGAACCTCCCCGGCGAGTTCAAGTGGATCACCCAGCTTCGAGGATCATCGGCGACATCAATGAACGCACTACACGGTCGAGGGTTCGAAACAATTCCCATTTTGCTCATGCTGCGTTTGTTGCTTCTTTCGAGCCCAAAGACATTGGACACGCACTATCCGATCACAATTGGGTTAACTCGATGCATGAGGAGTTGGAGAACTTTGAGAGGAATCAGGTGTGGGAGTTGGTTGACCCTTCCCCAGGGTGTAAGCCGATTGGTACAAAGTGGGTGTGGAAAAACAAAGAGGGAGAGAAGGGTGAGGTTGTGAGGAACAAGTCGAGACTTGTTGCCCGGGGGTTCGGTCGAAGGAGGGGATCGACTACGAGGAGACCTTTGCTCCCGTAGCCCGTTTGGAGGCAATTAGGATCCTTCTAGCCTTTTTCGTGGCTAAAGGGTTCAAGTTGCACCAAATGGATGTGAAGAGTGCTTTTCTCGAATGGTGTGCTTGGAGGAAGAAGTGTATGTGAGACGACCTCCGGGGTTTGAGAGTGAGAAGTACCCCCACCGGGTGTACAAGTTGAGGAAGGCGCCGTATGGGCTGAAGCGGTGCGCCTAGAGCTTGGTATGGCAAGGTTGAGGGGGTTCTTGTTTGAGAGAGGTTTTGAGATGGGGAAGGTCGATCGGACCTTGTTTTTGCCGAGGGCAGGGCGAGATATCCCGATTGTGCGGTGTGTACGTGGATGATATTGTCTTTGGTGGCTCATCTAACTCTCTTGTTGCGAGGTTTGCGATGATATGAGCGAGGGAGTTCGAGATGAGCATGATGGGCGAGTTGCGGTTCTTCCTCGGGCTACAAATCAAGCAATCAAAGGAAGGAACATTTGTGCACCGGAGCTAAGTACACCAAGGACATTGTGAGGAAGTTCAAGATGGAGGACTCCAAGGCTTTGACGACGCCGATGAGTACGACTACGGCTCTTGATGCGGACGAGGAAGGTGAACACGTGGACCGAAGGAGTACCGGAGCATGATCGGGTCACTCCTCTACTTGACGGCGACGAGGCCGGACATACGGTTCTCGGTGTGTCCGTGCGCTCGTTTTCAAGCGTCTCCGAGGACTTCGCATCGGCAAGCGGTGAAGCGAATTTTCGTGTACTTGCGTCACACTCCCGACTTCGGCCTTTGGTACTCCGCGTCCTCTTCTTTGGCGCTTCATGGCTTTTCAGACGCGGATTTTGCCGGGTGTCGGTTGGATAGGAAGTCCACTTCGGGACTTGCCAGTTTTTGGGTTCTTCTTTGGTGTCTTGGTCCTCCCGTAAGCGAGTCGAGTGTTGCTCAATCCACGACCGAGGCCGAGTATGTTGCCGTCGCTAGTTGTTGCTCTCGCTCCTTTGGATCACCTACACCATGAGTGACTTTGGTGAGGAGTATACCCATGTCCCACTTCAATGTGATAGCACCAGTGCCATAAGCGTTGCAAAGAACCCAGTGCTCCATTCCAAAACCAAGCACATAGAAGTGAGGTATCATTTCCTGAGAGACAACGTTGAGAAAGGAAAGATAGCGTTGATCCATGTACCCACACATGACCAACTAGCCGATATTTTCACCAAACCCCTTGATCAAGCAACTTTCACTCGTTTGCGGGGGGAACTTGGTGTGTGTTTGATTTCTTGAGTTGGGTGTGTGGGAGTTTTCTTTTGCCGGTGGTGTCGAGCCCGTTTTGCCTCCCCTCGAGGAGCCGGTTTGTAGCATATGTATAGCTTTCCTTTGTGCATTTCTTGCATTTGGCATGGCATATGTAACATGATGTATATGCATCCTTGTATCTTAGGTTGTATGCATTTTGTATCGTATGCATTGGATAGGAAAAGCTTCTCTCATATACATCGTTCACCATGGAATGAAATATTTGTCTTTATGAGCTTGTTTGGTATGATATGGTTAGTTTGGCTTATCTCTTGATGATCTTGATGAATAATCCATGGTTGATAGCTATGCTTTTGAAAAATGTCACATGTATGCTCTCTCATGTGTAAATGCCTTTACATGCTCTTGACATGTTTTTGTGGCCTTGCTATGCTTAATTTGTGGATTGGATAGCTAGTTTATTGATCATAAGGGGCCAAAGGCTCATTTGCCATCATGAATGTTTAGCCCTCTTGATTTATCTTGTGGAGGAGCATAAGTTCCTTTTTGTCGCAAAGACATTTCATGTACCGTTTACAAATCTGAAAATGAAATGAAAAATGCTTGGAAAATATGCTCCCATGTCATATGTGCTGAATTTAATTTGCTTTGGGTGCTAAACCGTTGCATGATGCCTACCAATGAGAAGTCTCATACATAGAAGTAGGCACATGGCTCGGTGGCTTTGACATGACATGAGGTGCTTGTGGGTGTTTGTGATGGTCTTATGGTTAGAATAGCTGTCCTAGCATGAAGTTCGTGTGGCTTTGTCATTTTGATATGCTTTGATCATGTTTAGGACTTTGCTCATGAGAGGCAAGTTTTTCGCAAAATTGCCAAAATCCATCTTAGCTTCGTCCAATGGTTGTGAAACTTGGTGATCATGTAGTTGAGATCGATACGAAGCCGTAGAGTATCTAACTTGCTCATTTGGACATGTGTAGCGTTCTTTGTTGAATTTTGTCTATTTGAGAAGCTCTAGGTTGAAAGTTTTGCATTTTTGGCTTGATTCATGCATTGCCAACAAGGGGGAGAAGTTTGAGATTGAAATGGCTTGCTGGACGTGTTTAGAAGGTTTTCAGGTGGTTTCGAGCCATTTCTGGGCTCTGGTGTGCACCGGTCTGACCGGTCAGGGTCACCGGTCTGACCGGTGTGAGTGCTGGTTCTGTACACATGTTGCACACCGGTCTGACCGGTGGTGTTGACCGGTCTGACCGGTCAGGGCTGGTTTGTTGCAGCTGCCCTGTTTCAAGTGGTGTCTTGCATGCATTCGTCCAGGGGGAGTTGCATTGGTTCAGGGGGAGCTTGCATGTGTGCAGGGGGAGCTCTTTGTGGTGTTCGAGCTTTGTTTTGGTGGTTTGTGCTCCTTGCTTGAGCTTTGCTTTGTCTCGGATGTGTCGAGCCGTTGCCCTTGCCTAAGGGGTCCGAGACTTGTCTTCTTCAAGTGATCTTGCTCTTTGCCTTTGTTTGGCTTTCGATCGCTTGTTGGGGTTTCTTTTTGTTCGTTTCTTTTCTTTTTCTTTTCTCTCTTGTTACTCTCGTGTGGGTGTTGTCAATGCACTCATCAAGGGGGAGATTGAGGACCATGTGTGGTTCGAGGACCGGTGGATGGTCGCTTCCTTGTGTGATGAGTGATTGACAACGTTGTGTGGACTGATTCTTGGCTAAGTATTGTAGGTGCAGGTTGCGTCTTGACTCGTGTTGGTGCAGGTGAAGAACAAGCGCGAAAGGTCGTCGTCGGTGAGGCCTCCAGGTGTGGAGAAGACAAGTAGGCTTCGTTCGAGGGACCCGGTGGCCAGCGGGGGTCAAGTGCGGGCCGCATGGTGGCATGAACAAGCAAGATGAAGTCGTGGACGGTTTCTTGGTTGAGCCTCAAAACCAAGGTCGAGCCGGGACTACGTGGGAGCCAAGTCGTGAGTGGAGATTGGCGGAGGCTACACCGAGTTCGCGGGGTTTCCGGTGGTTCACCGAAAACCACCGGGTTCCTTGGTTGATCCACAAAGCCAAGACCGGAGAACCGAAGACGGAGGTGCGGAAGCACCGCACCGGCCTCGACCGGTGGGTCTGACCGGTCTGACCGGTGGGGACCGATCCGACCGGTGAGGAGCACCGGTCCGACCGGTGTGCGACGACGCGGTCCGAATCTTCGAAGCGGAGGACACGCGTCGGGATCGCATGGCTTGCGTCGAGGCTACGCGGGGTGCGGTCGCCGGCATCCGTCCGATGGTGAAGACATCAAGAATTCCAAATCCGCCCTTGAGGGGCTTGTATCCCTAGTTAGTAGAGAAGGGCGTTTTAGACATTCGGTTGCCTCCATATAACCCAAGAGGTGAGAGGATGGCAGCTAACTCTTGGAACCCTAGCTCATTAGTTTTCCTATTTTCCACCTATTTTCTCTAGGTTTTCCTTAGGACTAGCAAGAGAGCTTCACGGAGAGATCTTGTAGAGAGGGATGGATGATCGGGCGGCTTGCTAGACCTTGTACGAACCTTTGTTTCATGTATAGATGATTCGGCGTGGTTCCTCAAGGTTTGGATGTGTTTTCCCCGGTTGTTCTTGGTGGTGATTTTCGGAGCCCTCTCTTCGTGATTTCTTTGGGGTGTTTTCGGGGCTTTTCTCTTGGGGATTTGATGGGGGAAATTTGTGGTAACCCTTCGTGGTTCTTTGGGCTGTGATTCCCCTCCCAAATCCGTGAGTAAAAGTGCTCGATTTTGGGGTTTTCTTGAGTTCTTGGGTTGGAAGTTCTTTCGGCGGTATTTCTTCGATTCCTCCTTTTTGGACGAGATTTAGTGGGATTAAACTTGGCTATGGACTCCTCATGAGGTGTTCCTGATATCCCCAAAGTCTTGTTCAAGTCCGTGGAGCGATTCGGGAGATCGAGATTTGGATTTGGGGGAGTTGACCCGCGGGTGCTGTTCATCCCGAGCTGCCCAGGCCACACCGGTCTGACCGGTGCTCTTGACCGGTCTGACCGGTGCGAGCCCTTGTGGGTTTTTGCTCGGGTGAACGTCTTGGTGAGTTCGCCGTTGTCCCGTGTTGCCGCCGTTTCGAGTTTGGGTCCGTTTGGTGGTCGGTTGGCCTGTTTGGTGCCTTGGGGGCTTTCGAGCCGCCATTGGTCCGACCGGTGTGTCTCACCGGTCGGCCGACCGGTGTAGAGCCACTTAGTGAAAGTTGCTCGGTTTCACCGGCAGGGACCGGCTCGACCGGTGGTGCTCACCGGTCGACCGGTGTGGGTCTGTAGACTCGAGGTTTGGTTTTTCCGCTGCGTTTCTCGGGTCGGAAGGTTGCGTGTTGGTTCCTAGGTCCAGTGGCACTCCAGTGGCTACGTGGGCTTGACCAACCTTGGTAGTGAGTCGGAGACGTGTGTTGGAAGCCGCGTTCGAATTGTTGGAGTTTTCATCTCCTTCGAGAAGAATTTTTATCGGCTCCCATTCACTCCCCCCTCTCTGGTTCGCCGTATCGGTCCTTCAGGTGTTTCCTTGTGAAGGAAGTGAGTCCCGGCTCTGATACCACTTGTAAGGAATCGGATGCCCGTTAGCCTAAGAGGGGGAGGGGGTGAATTAGGCAACTAAAAACCTTAACCTATGGCTCACTAAATTTTACACAAAAGTAAACTAGAACATACTATCTATATGTGCAATTACGGTTGTTCTAGTGTGAAACTCCCATCCCAAAAGAAGGTTTGCAACCTATAGCCAATCCTAGCATGATACTACTCTAGGAAAGTAGAGGCAAGCAAAGATTGCAATAGAGTAAATGCGGAAACATAAAGGGGATGAGAGGAAGCAAACTCTTGACACGCGATTTATCCCGTGGTATCGGTAGGCACTAAGCCACCCCTAGTCCACGTTGTTGAAGCACTCACACAAGAGTATTGCTTCCCGGTTACCAAGTCTCTCCCAAGAGCACCTACTTGACTTGCCACAAAGGCTAGCCACTTAGGCACTTGTCAAGCTCCCTTGGTCACCTTGATGCCGCCTCCACTAAGGAGCTTCTCCACCAAGGAAGGGGGTCTCCACGTCCCCCGCACAAAGTGTCCTCGCCACTCCACACCAAGCCGGAGGGTCGATGACGATTGCCGGTGAGCCACTTAGGCCCCAAGGCTTCCGGCGAACCTTGTACAACTGGATTCACTCAAGAATCACCTCACAAGGTTGGCACAACCTTGCACTCACTCAGCTCTAAGCTAAGCCTAGCACTAAGCACACACACAAAGCATATGCAAGTCTAAGGATGAGCAATTAAGCACTTGGATGGATTGGATATGATCTTGAATGTGTCTTGAACTTCTCTGCACTTCCACACAATCCAGCAACCTCAAATGAGTGAGTGGACGGGGTATAAATATCCTAAGGCATCAAACTAGCCGTTGGCTAACGTCCACTGAAAAAGGTACCGTCGGATGATCCGACGCTATGCTTTTCCAGGGCGTCGGTTCATCCGGTGCCCCTCCCACGTCACGTAGCCGTTGAGGTTCTCTGACACAACCGGCTCGACGCTATGCTCCGACGCCACGTCGGATCATCCGGTGCTGAAGGCCTCGCGTCCAAGTCGGTACTGTTAGCTTCCAACAGACCGTCGGATAGACCGACGCTATGCCTTGACCAAGGCGTCGGATCATCCGGTTCTGAAGGCTTCGTCTTGGCACGTCTCTGCATGAATTCAAACTAAGCATCGGATAGACCGACGGGGTCCTCACTCAGAACGTCGGATCATCCGGTGCTACTGTCTTCCTTGCTCTTCCTCTGCAACTCGTCCGACGCATGTAGAAACTGGACCGTCGGTTCATCCGACGGTACCTAGGGTTTCACCCTGTGTACCAACTCATCCGACGATTGCACCGACGCTTGTATTTGAGGGACCGTCGGTTCCTCCGACGGTGTCTTCTCGTTTCCTTTTCTTGCTCGGTTTTGACCCTTTGTTTTGGCATTTTTGCATGGGGTTTTCTTGCATCCTTGGGACCTAGAAATGTCTACAAAGACATGCTCAAACAATATAGTTAGTCCCAATGATCATGTTGTCATGAATCACCAAAATCAAACTCCGAACAAATGGAATATGAGGCCATGTTCGCTACAGCATCAAACAAACATCGTTATATTTATATAAGTTCATTTTAGACCATAGATGTACTGAGCGAAATTCACCACAAACAAATCTATACTAGGCATAAAAATTACAAGAAGAGGGAGCAACCAAAATCAAGATAAATATATTCTGGAGAATCTACACATGCACTAGTCCTATAAATTGGCACACATGCAGATATGAAAAATACACAACTTCACACTAAAAATTTAGCTCAAGAAGCTATCTAGATTAATTACTACGAAAATAACAAATTTCATCCCAATATACTAGACAAAAATTATTCCGAGCAAACCATAATAATTTTAGAGCTAATCTCTCTAGCACAAGCTTAGCATGACATAAACAGATAGCACACCAAAATTCAAGCTAGATCCTGAACAAAATTTAAGCTATGCATTTAACAAGCTAAACATGCATAAATCAGAAAACAGATATTAAAACAAGTCATTAAATCACATCCTATTTTTCTGAGGTGCATACGAGCACAACAAGGCCAAGTGCCAAAGATGAGCTACAATATTTATATATAACGGGCTATAAAAAGCCATAAGACAGATTTATCATAATTAGGAAATAAATCATAATTAAAGATTTACACCATAATCATGTGCCATTTTTCATACAGAGCCTAGTTATATCCAGAGCAGCTATAGATTGTAAACTATAACAAATCTAGCTCAAATAAAGATTCAAATTTAGTTTAAAAACTAAACAGAAAACACTATACAGCTCATCTGGAAAAGGTAGTACTCATCGCAAGGATTCCAAAACATATTTTTTGCATTTTTCTTTTTTTTCTACATTTTTCTGGACATTTTACAAGTTTCAGCTTGGGGACCCAAGATCTAAAAGATCGGTTTTCACAAACAGGTCCTCAGATTTTGCAGATAGGCCATTGGAAAGACCTCAAAAACTGCAATGTGGTCCCTGGGCGCATCGGCTGGTGGTGAGATCCAAAATCCGGCGAGCCGACGGCGGGATTGGCCGTGGAAAGGGCGAGGGAGTGAAGTAGGCTCACCTAGGGTTCAGTTTTGAGGCTTGTACGGGTCAGAGGAACAACTGGTGATGGTCCTTGGCAGCACAGTCGTTTGGCGACCATTTCTACTCTGTCTCCGGCGTAATGGAGGCTCGGTCGGGAAAGGGTGACGTCCTGGGAACTCTACTAGGGCTTCATGATAGTGGAAGGGAGCTCAGGCGGCTCTGGTGATGCGTGGAACCCATGGCTCGTCATTTCGGGCAGCAATCGCGGCCATGACGGCCTACGGCAGTTTGTTCTTCGTGCACCCGAAGTTCCGGTGGGTTGCTCCTTTTATAGACGACCAAGAGAGAGCTGCAGAGAGGCAAGTAGTGGTTAATGAAGCTCCGTCCATTAGCCAACACGGGCGGCAGGTAGCGGCGCGACACATGGCACTCCTGGACAAGGCACGGGCGGAGGCGGCGCGTGATTGGGCGCGGGAGGTGGCGCGACGAACTGGGGAGTGGCGCACATGGCAAGGAGCACGTGTCGAGGTGGGCCCCTGTGGTCCCGTGCCGACGACATTGGCGTCCGGGTCAGGCGCTGGGCACCGGGTGCTACCGGTTGGCGCTGGCGACGCTCTGGAGCGTGCAGAACGCCCAAAAGAGTGTTGTCGGCGCAGGTTTGACCATGAAAAACTCCAAAATCTTGAACTGTGCGACAAAAACTCTATATAATAAAGTTGTAGATGCAAGTATAGGCTAAAACTTTTACAAACGGAGACATGGTGTTTGAGCAAAGGTTTGGCTGGGAACGCTTTGAGCAAAGGTTTGGCTGGGAACGCCTCTCAAAGTTGGCAGGTCGCACAGCTCAGTAAAACTGTTCAAATCTGCTTCGACCACTATTTTGAGCATTTTCTACTCAAAATTTAAAATGCCAATAACTAGAAGAAATGTGTTCCTAGAGATAATGAACAACTTTTGTATTTACCATTTTTTAGTGTTTAGGTAAAAGCTTGAGATATGGCCAAAGTACTCTAGATAGATGTCAGAGGTCTAGGGTTTTGACCAAACAAAAAGGGGATTTGACTAGTCAATGCTAACTAGGGTTCACTAATCAGCTCAATTACTATTCAAAAACATCAGTGATGATACAACCTACCCCCTTAAAAGGAATCTCGTCCCGAGATTTGAATTCAGAAGACAAGGCCGGGGAGGAAAGGACTTACGATTTCCGGCTTGCAGAAAATCCTTGTACTTGGTGTTGAGATAATGTTCAGTCTCCCAAGTAGCTTCTTCCTCCGTGTGGTGGCTCCACTATATCTTGTACATTTTAATGTTGTGGCGTCGAGTCTTCCTTTCATTCTGATCAAGTATCAGCATAGGATGTTTGACTAGGGAAAGATCAGGCTCGATCCAAGCATTTGCTTCCATGATTATTTTTTGTCTCTAGGATATGTACACACTTCCTCAGTTGGGATACGTGAAACACATTATGAACAGAGAACAGGCCAGGTAGTCGGACTCGGTAATCGACGGATCCAAACACCTGAGTGATTTCATAGGGACCAATGTAGCATGGTGCTAGCTTCCCTTTCACGCCAAATATTTATACTCCTTTAGTGTTGGGATACCTTCAAGTAAACATAGCTTCCCACGTCATATTGTCAAAAAGCTCTTCCCTCATCATGATATCTCTTTTGTCTCATTTGTGTTGCTCTCAAGTTTGTTGGTGTTTTAGACCGACAACCTACCAAGGGGAGTACCTGAGGTAGATGAATGTGGCCTTGCCGAGATCAGTAACTCGAAGGAAGAGACACGTGGCACACAATTTAGACAGGTTCAGGCCGCAATGTGCATAATACCGTATGTCCTGTATGCTGTGTAGCTCTAGATTGATTGGGTGTGTTTACAAAATGATGCAGATGATGAGAGAGGGGTCCCTGCTGTGACGCCCCAGGTTTTTAATTAACTTAATTGTCGGTCAACTCTGCTGACAGTGGTCAAATCACGGTCAACCTGGGTCCCCACCTCGAAAACTTCACCAAACAACCCTATTGACCCCATTGACCAAGTTGACACACATGTGTGGTCAACCTGTGGTCAATGCATTGGTCAAACCCCACCTAAACCTTGTGACTCTAGATGTCTTCCGGAACTTTTGCCGCGTTCTCCAAAATTCACTAAAACACTTAAAATCTACCTTTACGAAAATTGTCCAGTTTGTTGAGAGACACAACTTTCATGTAGATTGGCATTCCAAATTTTGAGAGGAGAAAGGTGAAAAACTTGATCAACTGGCAGTACCTCCTATTCACCGACACCAGTTGGCATTCAAAGTTGACAAACCTTCTGTGCAAAATCTATTGAGAAAAACCCCATATGGCCTTTGTGAAAGTTGTAGGGGTAGTGAGATCTACAACTTTTGTATTCAAAGATTTGTGCACTTGTATTCAAAAAATGGAGTTTTTCAATTTAAAACACGGGTACACGGTCACGGTGTCGGCCGGTGCGTCGCCGCGCCGCGGCGTCGCGCGCGCGCGCCGCGCGCGCGTGTCACACCCGCGCGCCGCCCCCTCGGTGTCCGCGCCCGAGGCCACCGCCGGCCGAGGCGCCCCGCCGTCCCGGGCCATGCGCCTTCCCCAGGCCGTCGCCGCGCCCAAAGATGCCTCGACTGCCCCGCGCCGAGTCGCCCAACCACGTTTTCCCCTTCCTTAGGCCTTGCTAGCACTCAAGGCTCACGCGTTTCCCAGCCGACCACCTCCCCTCGCCAGCGCCCAAGCCGCCGCGACCGTCACCGCCGGTCGTCGCCGCGCGCCCTCGCCGGAACCGCGCCGGCGCCGTCCAACCCCTCCGATCGACCCTAGGTGAGCCCCTAGGGGGTCCCGCGCCGCTTGTTGGTCAAGGCCGGCCGGCCATCGCCGTCGGCGAGCCCACCAGGCGGCAGGAGGGGACGGATGTGAGGATTGGGATTTTCCCAGGGGCCTTAGTGTAAAGGAAGGGTATATATGTGAGGTTTTGAGAAGTTCTAGGGTCCATGTGCAAAAGGGTAACTTCAATAGTATAACACATTTGCTGAAACTTGTAAAATCTCTAGAAAATCGTAAAAAATTAGAAAAATTGCAAACTCAATTTTTCTAGATTCCTGGTGAGGAGCACAACAACTTTTGTTATACTCACCTAGGTTGTTTCTTGATATTTTTGGCATGCAAAATAGAAATGTGAAAAAACTAGATCTGGGATATCTCAAAATCCAGAGATCCTCTGTATCCAAGTTATGAATATGTTGTGTGTGATGTTATGACTAGCTACTGTACCAAAAATTGCACAAAGTTATGACTAGCTAAAAATAATTATGTTCTTGAGCCCAACTTCTACATGTTGTCTTGTTATGCCAAGTTACACCTCTGGTGAAATAATCACAATTTGTTCATGCTCAGAAGCAATTATTCTTAATATATGCATGTTTTCCTTTGTAATTTAATAATGCAAGATCAGTAGTAGTTCTAGGTGTACTTGCTGCTTTCCTAGGATGGTTTAGGACCAGAGAACATGTGTGAGGAAGTGTGGAACATTTGGATGCTTATTTATTTTTGTATGCATTTAACTTGTTTTGCTAAGCTAGCTTTCATTATTTCCAAAATAAATAATTTTCTAGCTTTCCAAGCATGGCAATTGTGTTCAGTGGCTTAGTATAGGTGTTATGATGCTTAAGAAACCCTCCCCTGAATTTTTAGTGGTTTATTGTTTAAATAGAATCTTTGGAGGCTTTTATAGATTAATGTTTTGTTAAATAGGAAAATGCTTTTTATTCTTATTAACCCCTTTTGTGAAATGTTTGCAAAACTTATTTAAGATCTAATAATACACCCTTGTTGTTTAAAGAGTTAAAGGTAATTAATTATCTTTTATACAAACCTTTACTAGTAAAAGGTGAAGGATTAAATCTTCACATGAAATAACAATTTATAAAAGGAAGCATTAATTAAGTGTTTAATTAAAAAGAATAAAAAAATATCAATAATAACCTTCACGGAAAAGAATTAGTAATCAATTATTTATTAAGGTGAATAAGGCCACTGAGAGTTGGATAAGATAAATAATCAATCCATCACATCACCTGAACCCTGCATTGAATTTCGTGTAAATCTTTCTGACGGTGACTACTCTCTCGTGCCAAAAGTCGAGGAGGGAGAAGCGGAGGCTGCACTACAGTATGTGGAAGTACTCGAAGACACCAAGGGTGCTTAGGCTAACTTTGCTGATGAAGGCAAGCCCCGGTACATATAACCCAGTTTTTCAAATTTGATATACAATTATCTATAGATGCTTGTGCATTTAAGTTCAGGAGTTGTATGGAACCTTAGATGCATGATCCCTAGGTACCAGTGTCCTTACTAGTATGATAGGTCGATAGCTGCTAAGCTATAGGACCATTACAAGTCGGGTGATGATGTCACTCGCGCGAATAGGTTCCTAGGTAGGAATCATAAAATCTCCTGAAATGGATTACTCATGTGGTAAGAGCATGGCATGCGGGCTTCAGTCCGATGGCTAATGTGGGTTAAGTGTTTGAACGTACTAAGCACTTGTCGGGAATAGGACTGGTAAGCCTAGTACCTTAATGAGGCGGCAAGGGATCTTACTATTACTCATCTTGGGATGTGTCTCACGGCTAGCTACCAGTGGTGTATGGTGAGTCCGGGTGCCTCGCAGGGTATTCCAAATAGCCTGCACCAAAGATTGTAAGATTCGATCCCGACCCGAAGAGTTTTGGGAACCGCTTGGTGGTTGTCCTCGCGGGGGCATCCCAGCATGTGTTTAGGTCTACCTTGCAAGGTTTGAATCAATCGATTGTCGGCCTCTCACCATTATCTGAGACTACTTACTCCACTAGCCATGAGATCACTAATGATGGAAGTTGATGAATATTGTGCTTGATTAATTGTATTGTACAACCTTGTCTGTACTAGATGGCTAATTTATAAAAGAATAAACCCACTAGAACTTGTGCTAAAATCTTGAAAGTAAGGACATACTCTTTGTTACTTTTCAGCAAAAGAAACCCAGTGGCCAAAAAGCCTAGCATGTCAAGAGTTGGTGAAGAAGTGATCACCGACGGGTAAGTCTTGCTGAGTATTAGTATACTCAGCCTTGCTATAATCTGTTGCTCCAGGTAAGGCCTTTGGTGATGTGTGGCCCGGAGAGATCCCGCCGGGCTGGGAGCTGGAGTGGGTGGAGGACGACGAATGAAGGCATCATGGCTAGCCTCCTGTGGTGTTCTCGCTTTCCGCTTAGTTAATTCCGTTGTTTCAAAAACTCTGAACTACGCTGTTATGTCAAAAACTTCGGGTTGTAATAATTAAAACCCTTCAGGGTAAATTTCTGTCGTTAAATATGTTGTATCTCTGGACTCGCCTTCGCGTGAGTTTTAATTCATATATGTCGATCCTTGTTGCTATATAAGTGATATACCAGGTGTTAACCTGATAACTAACGACGGGATGATACTTTATTACTGCTTAATGACCAAAGTGGATTGGTGTAGGCGGTAGTACGGTATTTTCCTGGGCGGGTTGTCACAGTTGGTATCAGAGCAATTATATGCACCAGAGATTAATTAATCACCTTAATCACTGGTTTTTGAATAAAATTTGCCAAGATCGTTTGTTTTTCCAAAACACGTTGGTCTGTTAAGGATAAACTAGACCAAGAGGCCCAAAAGGGAATTTTTGGGTTCTTTCAGGTGGCTTATTAACCTATGGTTTATTTTGCTAACTTCCAGCACATTTACTTTATGTCAAACTTACTTTCTTGCACGACCAAACTAGATGAGCCACGTGTTTTATACGTGTGTTGTGCCACATCACGGGAATTGCGAAGGTTGATGGAGTGATCCATTCCACGGATCCCATCTTCGCGTCTGGTTATAAGTTATGTTGTCGCCACGTGTTTCATACGTGATCATTCCGCATGTCGAATATGCGAGGCAAGGATACACTCCACTCAAACGGAGGGTGTCTGAGGTTGGACGCTGTCCATGCAGCGGCTTAACGCATGGATGTCGTTTCTATAGTGAACGATAATGTATGTGGACGCTTCCGTGACGTGCTGGCACAGAAGGTTCGTTTTCTGCAGGTACATAATAGCGCTTTGTTAGTCGCTAAGTGAGTACTGTATGGCTCTCTACTAGATATTATAGGGAGAGATGAATAAAAGCCTTGCCACCGGCACTAACTTCGATTTTTGGCTTGATTGCCATGTGAGGTCGAATAGGACGTCGTGCATGCATGTTAAAAGTCGAAACAACAAAAATGGACCCAAAACAAAACCTTGTATGCTCTCTAAGGAAGAATTTCTAGTGTGTGTTTTCTAAAATGGAGTACCTCTCAAGCATAGGTGTTATGCTGCCCAAATCATGTAAAAGTTTGTTCGTCTTGTTCTTGCACCATGTTCTAGGAGTAATTAAAATAGGTGTGTTAAACAAAAGTTGCTCCATATCTAATCTAGTTCCTGCTCGCAAAAATTTTCGATCATAGCTTTTCTCAACCTTGAGTTGCACCTTTCAAAGCGAACCTAGGCTTTGCTGTTTTTACGAATCAGCACCTAGACCTTGCATCCTTCCACCTTGTTTCTTTTTGATCTAGCTCAACCTTTGAATACCAAAGGTGTGTAGAAGAACCATTGGGAGTAGCCGGAAAAATTTGGGGGAATTTATGGGGTTCTGGATTTTTAGTTATGAAATTTGATTCAGAGCTCCCAGAACTTCACCATTTGACATATTGTTCTCTTTGAGGCCTGACAAGTGTTACAATTTTGTACAGATGGCTTTCCCCGTGTTTCACGATTTCAACGCTGACGGTACGATCCGTACCAACGGGTTGCACTGGGAGGGTTTTCCACGCGTTGCATGGGAAGCACTCAGTGCCGCTGGCTACACCACTCCACCGACTTACGAGGTGTCCGAGTTCGAGAGCTTGGGCGGTCCCCATTGAAGGGTGATCGTCACTTTGCTACCACACTCGGACCACCCCACGAGACCGTCGAGTCAGCTACTCTTCGAGTGCGGACGGACTTCTGCGACCACAACCCTACCGTGGTGGCTCTCTCTCCATTCAGGTTGTTTCCCGCTGTGAGTCCTCACAACCCGATGTGGCTGAATCGTATGGATCACCTACGGGAGCTATTGTTGTTAGCCGAGCCGCAGGATGTCACTCAGACGCTGGCATGTTATCTCAACGTTTTGTTCACACTTCAGGGGCTGCGATACAACACCGCAGCGATCATGGGGCAGCATTTGGAGGCAGCTAGGTGGGATTGGCAGCAGCTATCAGCAGCCCACCAGCAGCTGAACTTTACACTTACTCAGATGTAGCAGGAGAACGACATGCTACGCGCCAGGAGATTCCAGTTAGAGTTAGAAAGAGGTGATCATCTTCAGAGGATCGTGGATCTCGAGGCGGAGGTTCATAACCTCGAGGAGGATGCTGATGCTCATGAGATTGAGAGATTGATGCTGTTACAGAACATTGCCGATATGCAGCAGCAGGTTTAGGAGGCCGAGGTGCAGGTTGCAGCCCTGCAGGCCATAGTGGCCTTACAGCCACTACCGACAGTTCAGGAACTTTCGGAGGAGCAGCAGAGACAGTCTGGTCTGGATTAGACGAGTCAGGCTGGACCACCGTTACCGACCCCACCAGCTTCACCTGCTAGTAGTGGTGCTTCAGTGGGCAACTAGGTTGCCAGAGAACGACAACAAGAATAATTGTGCTCCTAGGTGTCACCTTCGGGGTGATTGTGATAGTCAGCTTAGGAGTATGTTTTCGTGTAGTGCGACTGCATTGTAACTCGGTTGTATCACGATGTTTTCAGACTTGAGTCTTATAGTGTCTTTGTACCCTTTTTCCATCATCTTCTAATAAAGAATGCTTAAGCATAGTGTGGTTTGAATTGAGTTCGCTTTGTTCAGCCAAGTTGTTGGAATCTTGTTACGTGTGATTACCAAAGTCGAGCGAAATGTTATAATAACCGCGCTCGCCAAAACTCAGCATTTGTGCATAAGAATTAGAGAACTACGGCGTTTTTGGTGAGTGCCGGTTATTTGCTAAACCAACTTGGTGACCTTTCGCACATTACCTTCTTTGAGCACGTGAAATTGAAAAAAATCGCCACAAGTTGAATGCCAGCTCGGGGCACTTGAGTTATCGTATCTTCTAACTATTTTGAACAATGATTCTAAGAATCTAATTTTTGGCTACATGATATCATATGACTGTTGCTGCCATCATAGTATGAATGCAAAGGAGCTATTGTGATACATGATTGCACTTACCGTATCTTCTAACCAGTAGCAGCGACCTGCCGCCACCGCCGCCCATGACGCCGTCGGAGGCCTTCATGGCCATTCAAACCGAGGTGTTGCGCCAGATCCTACAGACGCAGCAGCAGATCGCCCAGCAGATGAACCGAGGGCTGCCACATGGGGCCAATTACGAGGGGCCTAATCAGGTCACCATGTACGCTCAGTTCATCGGGATGAAGCCACCAACCTTTTCCAAGGCGGAGGACCCCCTGGAAGCTGAGGCTTGGATCAAGACCATCGAGGCAAAGTTCTCTACCTTTGTGATGCCTTGCTCTGAGGAGAACAAAGCCAACTTCGCAGCCCTGCAACTGCGAGGAGAATCCTTAATGTGGTGGGATCATTTCAAGACTATGCAGCAAGGGTGTGCTGTCACTTGGAATGATTTCAAGCAAGCTTTCAATAGTCACCACATTCCCAAGGGACTAACGGATAGAAAGATGAGGGAGTTGTTGGCCCTCAGGCAGGGATCTGATACGGTGTACCTTTACGCCCCGAAGTTCAACAGTCTTTGCCAATACGGTGGACATCACGTGGATACTGATGCAAAGAAGATGGAAAGGTTTCATGATGGGCTAGATGGCAATTTGTATGAGTGACTTAACCTGCTCGAGCCCAAGAATTTCCATGAGCTCGTGAACAAGGCTATATCCCAAGAGGATGCCATGAAAAAGGCCCATAGGGACAAGAAGAGGACGTCTGGTTTTGCTCCGGGAAGCGAAACTAACAAGAAGTTTCATTTTGTGAAAAAGAATGTTCCAAACCCATCCCAGCAATCTTCAACTGGACGCTGGATGATGAAGCCATCCCAGGGCAAACCTTTAGGGAACTTCCAGTTTGCAACGCTCAGCAGCAGGCTCCAAAGCCTAATGCACCCCCACGCAACATCGGTGATCGCTGTTGTTTCAACTGTGGTCAACCAGGGCATTACATCAGTGATTGCCCCAAGCCCAAGCAGATCAAGCCCAACCCACAGAATCAAGGTGCAGGGAACAAGCCTTCCACTCCGGCTAAGAAGCCTATGGTGCAAGTCCGCCAAGGCAAGCTGAACTTCACCACCAGGAGTGACATTCCAGAGGGAGCTTCAGTGCTCACGGGTACATTCTCTATCAATGATACTCCTGTTAAGATTTTGTTTGATTCTGGAGCTACCCACAGATTCATAAGTGAAAATCGATTAGGAAGATTGGGTTTAAGGGGATCGCATATCAAATCGGCTTATAAAATTACCACGCCAGGTGGAAACATCTTTTCTCACATAGTAACTTTTGGAGTTCCTTTAAAGTTGGGAAGTAAGAATATTCAATCAAATCTTAAAACCATAAATTTGGAAGGTATGGATGTTATCTTGGGTATGGACTGGATGACCCAACATAAGGTGGTTCTAGATTTATCAGATAGAGTAGTAGAGATCAATTCTCCTACGGTCGGGCACACTACCTTGTACCTACCTTTCAAGGATGGTACAGACTCTTGTGCCTATGTGACCATTATCTCCCCTCTTGATGAAATTTCAGTAGTTTGTGAGTATCTAGATGTCTTTCCTGATGAGTTGCCTGGTATGCCACCAGATAGAAATGTCGAGTTTGTAATTGAACTCCAACCGGGTACAACACCCATTTCTAAACGTCCTTACCGTATGCCTCCCAAAGAACTAGCCGAACTGAAAAAACCAACTCTAGGAGTTGTTAGATAAGGGTTACATTCGCCTGAGCTCTTCTCCTTGGGGTTGTCCCGCTCTCTTTGTCAAAAAGAAAGATGGTAGCTTGAGGCTATGTGTGGATTACAGACCGCTCAATGCAGCAACCATCAACAACAAATATCCTCTTCCCCGAATTGATGTTCTTTTTGATCAATTGGCTGGAGCCAAAGTTTTCTCCAAGATCGATTTTCGTTCTGGTTATCACCAAATCAAAATTCGACCTTGTGACATTCCTAAAATTGCTTTCTCCACTTGTTACAGTCTTTACGAATTCTTGGTGATGTCCTTTGGTCTCACAAATGCCCCAGCCTACTTCATGTACCTCATGAATTCCATGTTTATGACGGAGCTTGACAAATTCGTAGTGGTCTTTATCGATGACATCCTTATCTATTCCAAAAATGAGAAGGAGCATGCCAAACATCTCTGAATTGTCCTTTAGCGTTTGCGATATCATAAGCTTTATGCTAAGTTCTCCAAATGCGAATTCTGGTTGAATAGTATGAAATGTTTGGGTCACACTATTTCCAAGGATGGTATCTCCGTAGATCCTAGGAAAGTACAAGAGGTGATGGATTGGAAACCACCCAAGTCCGTACACCAGATCCGCAGTTTCTTGGGTTTGGCGGGTTACTACCGTCGATTCGTTCCGGCTCCAGAATTGCTAAACCTATGACCGAACGACTCAAGAAAGGAGTGAAGTTCGTGTGGAGCGAAGCATGTGAGAAAGCCTTCCACACCTTGAGGCAACACTTAACTTCAACCCTGGTGCTAGTTCAACCAGATAATTCCAAACCTTTTGAAGTTTTCTGTGACGCGTCAGGCACGGGTCTAGGTTGTGTTCTTATGCAAGAAGGCCGAGTCATTGCCTATGCTTCACGGGCACTTCGACCTCATGAGATCAATTATCCTACCCATGACTTGAGTTAGCCACTGTTGTCCATACTCTCAAGGTATGGAGACACTATTTGATGGGTAATCGTTGTAATATCTTTGCTGATCACAAGAGTCTCAAATACATCTTTACTCAGTCAAAGCTAAATATTAGGCAACGAAGATGGCTTGAGTGATTAAGGGTTATGACCTAGAAGTGCACTACCACCCCGGAAAAGCAAATGTTGTTGCGGATGCTCTTAGCCGCAAAGTTCACTGCAATCACCTAGAGTTGGAGCCAGTTAGTGACCCGTTATGTGAAGAAATGAGAAGGCTCAACTTGGAACTGGTAGAGCAAGGAAATCTTTATGCCTTAGCTGCCGAATCCAATCTTTATGATAGAATTGTCACCGCTCAACGCAATGACGAAGACATACAGATCATCAAACAGAAACTTGTAGAGGGAGATCCCAAGTATACATGTTTCCAGAGGGATCACAAGGATGTGATCTAGTTTGGAAAACACCTTGTGCTTCCTGTCAATCTAGAGATTAAGAAGACAATCTTTGATGAGGTTCATATGTCCAAGTTCTCTATTCTCCCCGGCAGTACCGAGATGTACCAAGATTTGAAACAGAATTTCTGGTGGTCCAACATGAAAGTTGATATAGCCAAGTATGTAGCCGAGTGCGATACTTGCCACCGGATGAAAGCAAGCCATTTGAAATCGGCAGGTGTAGTTCAACCGTTGTCGATACCCAGGTGGAAGTGGGATGACATTAGTATGCACTTCATTGTGGGTTTACCCCTAACAGCTAGAAAGAAGGATTCTATCTGGGTTATCGTGGACAGACTCACCAAGACCGCCCATTTCATTGCAGTTCATACTACTTATTCAGTGCAGCAATATGCAAAGATATACATGTATCAAATAGTTCGTTTGCATGGAATTCCGAAGACCATAATATCTGATAGAGGAACTCAGTTTGTAGCTCGTTTCTGGGAGTAGTTACATGAGTGCTTAGGAACCAAGTTGATTCGTAGTTTGAGGGACCGATACGGCGAACCAGAGAGGGGGGAGTGAATGGGAGCCGATAAAAATTCTTCTCGAAGGAGATGGAAACTCCAACAACATGAACACGGCTTCCAACACACGTCTCCGACTCACTACCCAAGTTGGCCAAGCCCACGCAGCCACTGGAGTGCTACTGGACCTAGGAACCAACAAACAACCTTTCGACCCGAGGACGCAACAGAACACCAAACCTCGAGTCCACTGACCAACACCGGTCAGACCGGTGAGCACCACCGGTCAGACCGGTCCCTGCTAGTGAAACTTGGCGACTTCCACTAAGTGGCTCCACACCGGTCAGGCCGGTGCGACACACCGGTCAGACCGGTCACAGCCAGAAAGCCCCAAATCACCAAACAGGCCAACCGACCTCAAAACTGACCCAAACTCGAAACAGCCCCAACACAGGATAACAGCAAACTCACCCAGACGTTCACCCGAGCGAAAACCCACCAAGGGTTGCACCGGTCAGACCGGTCAAGAGCACCGGTCAGACCGGTGTAGCCTGGGCAGCTCGGGATGAACAGCACTCGCGGGTCAACTCCCCCAAATCCAAACCTCGATCTCCCGAATCGCTCCACGGACTTGAACAAGAATTTGGGGATAATAAGAACACCTCATGAGGAGTCCATAGCCAAGATTAATCCCACCAAAACTTGTCCAAAAAGGAGGAATCGAAGAAATCCCGCCAAGAACACCTCTAGCCCTAGAACTCGGAAAACCCCAAAATCGAGCCCCTTTACTCACGGATTTGGGAGGGGAATCACAGCCCAAAGAACCACGAAGGGTTCCCACAAATTTCCCTCATAAAATCCCCAAGAGAAAGGTCCCGAAAACAACCCAAAGAAATCACCAAGAGAGGGCTCCGAAAATCACCACCAAGAACAACCGGGAACAACACATCCAAACCTTGAGGAACCACGCCGAATCATCTATACATGCCACAAAGGTTCAGACAAGGTCTAGCTTGCCGCCCGATCATCCAACCCTCTCAACAAGATCTCACCATGAAGCTCTCAAGCTAGTCTTATGGAAATCCTAAGAAAATAGGAAGGGAAAAAGGAAAGCAAAATGAATTAGGGTTCCAAGAGCTTGGCTTCCATCCTCTCAGCTCATGGGTTATATGGAGGCAACCGAAAGTCTAAAATACCCTTTCCTAATAACTAAGGATACATGATCCTCAAGGGCGGTTTTGGAAGTCTTCAAGCTTTTTCCATCGGACGGATGCCCGGCGACCGCAATCTGCTTAGCCTCGACGGAAAACTTGCGATCCCGACGTGTGTCCTCCGCTTCGAAGATTCCGGACTGCGTCATCGCACACCGGTCAGACCGGTGCTCCTCGCCGGTCAGACCCACCGGTCAGACCGGTCTAGCACTTCTGCAGCACCGTCTTTGGTTCTTCGGTCTTGGATTTGTGGATCAACCAAGGAACCCAGTGGTTTTCTGGTGAACCACTGGAAACCCCGCGAATTCAGTGTAGCCTCCGCCAATCTCCACTCATGACTCGGCTCCCACGTAGTCCCGGGTCGACCTTGGTTTTGAGGCTCAACCAAGAAACCGTCCACGTCATCATCTTGCTGTTCAAGCCACCATGCGGCCCGCACTTGACCCCGCTGGCCACCGGGTCCCTCTAACGAAGCCTACTTGTCTTCTCCACACCTGGAGGCCTCACCGGCGATGACCTTTCGCGCTTGTTCTTCACCTGCACCAACACCAGTCAAGCAGCAACCTACACCTGCAATACTTAGCCAAGAATCAGTCCACACTTCATTGTCATTCACTCATCACACAAGAAAGCGACCATCCACCGGTCCTCGAACCACACATGGTCCTCAATCTCCCCCTTGATGAGTGCATTGACAACACCCACACAAAGTAACAAGAGAGAAAAGAAAAAGGAAAGAAACGAACAAAAAGAAACTCCAACAAGCGACCGAAAGCCAAACAAAGGCAAAGAGCAAGATCACTTGAAGAAGACAAGTCTCGGACCCCTTAGGCAAGGGAAACGGCTTGACACATCCAAGACAAAACAAAACTCAAGCAAAGAGCGCAAACTGTCGTATGGACCTCCCTGGGCCCACTACCTTGGTGGGTACCAGGACCGACTACTCGGTGGGCCCCTGGGACTACCCGACTTGCGCTGCACGGCACCTGCTGGCGTGAAGCACAAGGACTACAAAGGAGAAGTACTCGGTTAGGAAGCTGTACATGTCCCGCACTGTATCATCTCATCTCACGGCGTAATATAAGGCGAGGCAGGGACCCCTCTCTCCATCATCTCATCTCACGGCGTAATATTGCATCATCTTGTAATCGTACCCAATCAATCCAGAGCGACGCAACATACAGGACGTAGGGTATTACGCACCTCGTGGCCCGAACTTGTCTAAATTGTGTGCCACGTGTCTCTTCCTTCGAGTTACTGATCTCGGCGAGGCCACATTCATCTACTTCGGGTACTCCCCTTAGTAGGTTATCGGTCTAAAACACCGACAGCTGGCGCACCAGGTAGGGGATCTCGCCCGAGATCATATGGCGAACTCGACGGCTCCTGTCTACATCAAGCCAACTGTCGCCTTCAACCGCGGCGACACCTTCATCTTCGGCGCCTGGGTCTGCACTGCTGACGGCACTGGATCCTTCTAACGCCGCCTCACCATGCCGCCCAACCCGGAGACCAGCTTCGTGACGCTTCCCGAAGTAGTCACGGGCGAACTCGCCGGCAAGTTCGTCGAAATTTCGCTTTTCGACCAACACGCCGACTTCGAGCTCGAATCCGCTTCCAACTCGAACTCGACGTCCCCGTGGGCTATCGCATGCGAGCAGGCTATTCAGCCATCGCATGTGGTTTCACCACCCCGTGAGCGCTCCACGCGTGGCCCCCGCAACCTCAGCAGGGCCCGCACAGAGGCTCCCTCTGCACGCCGGGCCGGCAAGGAGCCTGTACCCGAGTACAACTCCGACTCCGACACCACCCCCGGCCACGCCTCGGACTCCAACCCCCTCTCCAGCTTCTACTCGGACTCCACGTACGATTTCGACTTCGGGTCGGACCCTGAGGATCCCGAGTCCGAGGACAACTCCACTGAGCAACCCTTATCAGGGCCGGCTTCAGGGCTAGTTATAACGTCCACACCAGCCGGGAGATTCATCTACTGGCCAGACCGCAAGCCCGCCGACCTGATAAGCGGGGACTCACGCTACGTCGCCTACCTCGACTCGCTTCCGTTCCAGGAGGGAACACCGCTTGCTCGAGCTGAGGAGTACACTCCAACTGAGGTGGAGAGCTCCGACTCCAGTCTTAGCAACCCCGATCGCCAAGTCTTCATGGAGGACGGTGACACGCCAGGTACTTCAGGGACGGCACATGATAAGTACCTCGAAGACATCTCCGCAGACGAGCTGTCTGCTGAAGCACCCTCGGATGAGACCGACGCCAACAGGGATGCTCGATGTGAGCGCAACAGAAGGCGAAACGAACGGCGCCGGCGTCTCCGAGACAGCTTACACATCCACAACCTTGCAGAGGCCCTCGAACATGTCGAGAGCAGGGTACACACCACCCCCGAGCAATGCCTCATGTAGATCACGGCGATCGCACGCCAGGCTCAGGGGATACGCGCTGGAGAAGTCATCGCCAAGCTCGCAGAAGACGCTTACTTCATGCGAGTCGACAACAGGGTCAACCAGCCTCCTCCCGCCAAGAACCGCGACAACGAAGCCACAAGTCGCAACGAGGACCTCGGTCGTAACCGTACTCGAGCCAAGCTACCGGCTCAGCCCAACCGTACTCGTGCAAACGCCGGCGGACCCTCACAAGGTGGCAACAGCGCCGCAGCTGCTGGCGGCAATCGTGAGATCATCCCTCACTGCGACCCTGGCGGTGGCGGAAGCGACGGCGGAAGCTCCAACCACGGGGCCAACAAGAGGGCCGGTGGCGGAGGTGGTCGCGGCGGTCGAGACCACGCGAACAGCCACGCCTCTGGAGCCTCCCAGGGCGGCTACGACGCCCGCCAGAAGATTGAAGAACTGCGGCAGAAGAAGTCCGCTACCACAGGCGACAATGACGTCTTCCCCGCCTTCTCTCCTCGGCTTCGCAACTTACTCCTCCCGGACAAGTTCAAACCTCTGGGAATCACCAAGTACGACGCGAAGCAGGATCCCATCCAGTGGCTCAGGTGCTACGCCCTCTCCATCGAGAACGCTGGCGGCAACAACGACACCAAGTGCCTCTACTTCCCCTGCTGCCTGGACCAAGCCCCGCTCACATGGCTCGAGTCGCTGGACAAGCACTCGATCGACAAGTGGGACCAGCTGAAGGAGCAGTTCACCAGCAACTTCGCGGGCGCCATGGGCCGATCGAGTACTCGCATGGACCTAGCTATGGTGAAGCAGGATCAAGGCGAGACCCTCCGCAAGTACATGCGCCGCTTCTTCGACAAGCGCGCCACCGTAGTCGACGTCACCGACAAGGAGGTCATGGACCTCTTCCAAGACGGCCTCTATCACTGCCGCACCTTCGAAGACTTCGGTCGCCGCCGCCCCAAGTCCATCCCCCATCTCAAGGATATGATCACGTCCTAGGCGGATGAAGAAGACAAAGCCAATGCTAAGTACGATGCTATCCGTGGCAAGAGCAAACAGAACACAGGTGGCGGCAGCGGCAACAACGGGAACCAAGGCGGTCGCAACAACAACAACTGCTCGGGTCCGAACCGCAAGCGCAAGCCAGACAACACTGTCGCGGCTATCCAGCGCCCTGTGAAGGAGAACTCGAAGAAGACCTCTGGCGGCTTCAAAGACTTGCTGAAAGAGAAGTGCCCGTGGCATCTGGACGGCAACCACACCACCGAGCAGTGCTACCAACTCAGGCGAGCACTCAAGAGTACTCCAGAGCCACCGCACCCTCATGACAAGAAAGGCAAGAAGAAGCAAGATGACGGCAACGGCGATTTCCAGGAGCCCGACAAGACAGTCAACGTCCTCTTCGATGGACTACCCAGCAGACGGGAACAAAAGGCTACCCGTCGAGAAGTCATGAGCATTGAACCAGCGGTTCCGACCCCCCTCAGGTGGTCAGAGGTACCCATTACCTTCTCCCGCACGGATCAATGGACCAGCTTCTCCGAACCAGGGCGGTTCCCTCTCGTCCTGAAGCCGGTGGTCGCGGGCTCCAGGCTCAACAAGGTCCTCATCGATGGTGGAAGCGGGTTCAACATCCTTTTCACCAAGACCTTGAAGAAGATGAAGCTCGACATCACCCACATGCTCACCAAGAGCACCTCGCCCTTCTACGGCATCGTCCCCGGGAACGCGGCTATCCCACTGGGCTCAGTGGTCCTGCCAGTTACCTTTGGGGAATCTCGGGACAACTACCGTACCGAGTACGTCAAGTTCGAAGTCATGGACTTCGAGACGTCCTACCATGCCATCCTCGGCAGACCGGCTATCGCCAAGTTCATGGCGGTACCCCACTACACCTACTTGGTACTCAAGATGCCAAGTCCAGCAAGTGTACTCTCACTGCAAGGGGACTTGAAGATCTCGCACGACTGCGACACAGAAGCTGTGGAGATCACCTCCACAAATCAAGTACCCAAGGAAATGATGGAGGTCTACGCTGCATCGAAGAAGCTTGCCCCAAGTGAACTCGACATCCTAGAGAAGTCGGACAAAGCTAACAAGCCTCAGCCAGCTGAGGAGGTCCTGGTCAAGACGATCGACCTCGGGATAGGCGACAGCAGCAAGACCACCACCATCGGGGCGGGTCTCGACCCCAAATAGGAAGACGCGCTCATCAACTTCCTCCGGGCTAACCGCGATATCTTCGCGTGGAAGCCAGCGGAAATGCCAGGGGTGCCCAGGGAGTTGATCGAGCATTCCCTCAACGTCGATCCTAAAGCTACCCCGAAGCGACAACACCTCCGCCGCTTCGCCGATGACAGACGGGACGCCATCAAGAAGGAACTCGCCAAACTACTCGCGGCTGGCTTCATCAAAGAAGTCTTCCATCCTGAGTGGCTCGCCAACCCCGTCCTCGTCCGCAAGAAGAACTCGAATGAGTGGAGGATGTGCGTCGACTACACCGACCTCAACAAGCACTGTCCCAAGGACCCCTTCGGGTTGCCGCGGATCGACCAAGTCATCGACTCCACGGCGGGCTGCGACCTGCTCTACTTCCTCGACTGCTACTCCGGGTACCACAAGATCGCGATCAAGGAAGAAGACCAGGAGAAGACCGCGTTCATCACCCCATTTGGCGCGTATTGCTACACGACCATGTCCTTCGGGTTGAAGAACGCCGGCGCCACATATCAACGAGCTATCCAGGACTGCTTCAAGAGGCAACTCAACAAAAACGTCGTAGCCAACGTGGATGACATGGTCGTCAAGACCAGAAACTCCAGCACCCTCATCGACGATCTTGAAGAAACTTTCGCATCCCTGCGCGAGTACCGCTGGAAGCTCAACCCGAACAAGTGCGTCTTCGCCGTACCTTCGGGCAACCTACTCGGCTTCATCATCAGCCACCACGGCATCAAAGCCAACCCCGAGAAGATCTCCGCCATCACCAGCATGAAAGCTCCCACATGCATCAAAGACGTCCAGAAACTGACCAGGTGCATGGCGGCCCTGAACAAATTTATCTCAAAGCTTGGAGAACGGGGGCTCCCCTTCTTCAAACTACTCAAGCACCAAGAGAAGTTTGTGTGGACTCCAGAGGTGGACCAAGCCCTTGCCCAGCTCAAGGACTTCATATCGAAGCCACCAGTCCTCATGGCTCCTCGCAAAGGCGAGCGCCCTCGCTCTACCTCGTTGCGACTACTCACGTGGTCGCATCTTGCCATCATCGTCGAGCGGCGGGGAAGACGGCCACGCCTACCCGGTCCGGCGACCGGTCTACTTCGTCAGCGAGGTCTGTCAGAATCCAAGACACGCTACCAGCCCATACAGAAGCTTCTGTACGCAGTGCTCATCACCTCACGGAAGCTACGACACTACTTCCAGGAGTACTCGATCTCCGTCGTCACCGGCTACCCGCTCGGCGACATCCTGCGGAACCAAGATGCTACTGGAAGAATCTCCAAGTTGGCAGTCGAACTCGGCGCCCTCAACATTGACTTCAAGCCACGCACAGCCATCAAGTCGCAGGCACTAGTCGACTTCATGGCGGAGTGGCGGGAGAATCCGCTACCCACTCCAACCGAGCGCCCAGAGCACTGGGTGATGTACTTCGATGGCTCACTCAACCTCGAGGGCGCAGGTGCAGGAGTACTCCTGATCTCTCCAACGGGCGAACAACTCAAGTACGTCCTGCAGATCTTCTGGAAGGTCTCAAACAACGAAGCCAAGTACGAAGCTCTCCTACACGGGCTCCGCCTCGCGGCTTCACTGGGCATCAAGCGGCACTAGTCTACGGCGACTCCGCAGTGGTCATCAACCAAGTCAACAAGTCCTGGGACCGCAACAAGGAGAACATGGATGCTAACTGCCTAGAAGTCCGCAAGCTCGAGAACAAGTTCTATGGTCTCGAGTTCCACCACATCGTCCGCGAGAACAACGTTGCAGCGGACGTCCTGTCGAAGCTTGGTTCTACTTGCGCTCAAGTACCAGTGGGTGTCTTCGTCCACGAGCTTCACACGCCATCCATCCCGGAGCCGGCGCCACCGACCACTATCCCAGCGCATCCCCCGGCTAGTCAGAAGGTCATGATGATCTACGTGGACTAGAGGCAGCCATTCATCGACTACCTCAGCGAGCAGAAGGTTCCCTCGGACAAGAACTTGGCCGAGCAGCTCATCCATCGCGCCAAGTCCTACGTCCTCGTCGGAGACAAGCTATACAGTTGAGGCGCATCTTCAGGAGTACTCATGAAGTGCGTCCCTAGACAAGAAGGCAAGGACATCTTGGAGGAGATCCACAAGGGCATCTGCGGCAACCACGCGTCCTCTCGCACGCTGGTCAGCAAGGCCTTCCGACGAGCTTTCTACTGGCCCACAGCTCTGGGCAAAGCCGAAGAACTTGTTAGAAGGTGCCAAGGGTGCCAATACTTCGCCAAACAGCAACACGTCCCAGCCTACAAGCTAGTCACCATACCGCCAACCTGGCCTTTCACCTGCTGGGGGCTCGACATGATTGGGCCACTACCAACTGCGCCAGGTGGATTCAACAGAGTATTGGTGGCCATCGACAAGTTCACCAAGTGGATCGAGGTCAAGCCGGTCACATGCCCCAAGGCTGACAGAGTACTCGACTTCCTGGATGAACTCGTGCATCGCTACGGACTACCCCATCGCATCATCACAGACCTGGGCTCCAACTTCAACAACCACCAGTTCTGGAGTACTGCGAGAACAGCGGGATCGACGTCCGATATGTCTCAGTCGCCCATCCTAGGGCCAACGGACAAGTCGAGCGCGCCAACGGGATGGTGCTCGATGCTCTCAAGAAGTGGCTACACGACGCTGCTAACTCTAAAGGAGGCAAGTGGATCAAGGAACTACTCAATGCACTCTGGGGGCTACGTACTCAGCCCTCCGAGCCAACGGGGCAATCTTCATACTTCCTAGTCTACGGCTCCGAAGAAATCCTCCTTGCTGATGTCATATGGGATTCACCAGCAGTGGAGCACTACGACGAAGGCGTCTCTGAAGATAGCAAACGAGTTGACATCGACGGGCTCGAAGAAACTCGCTGCGCCGCCCTCGTCCAATCAGCAAAGTACCTGGAGGGTATCCGACGCTACCACGATCGCAACATCAAGGAACGCTCCTTCAACGTTGGTGATCTCGTCCTCCGTCACATCAAGAACACGGAAGGACTACACAAGCTCAGCTCGCCCTGGGAAGGTCCCTTCACAGTTGCAAAGGTGACAGGACCGGGCTCCTACCGCCTCCAGACACTTGAAGGCGAAGACGTCAACAACTCGTGGAACGTCGACCAACTCTGTCGGTTCTACGCCTAGTCTACACGACTACCCTGGGGCTCAAGTCTACACGACTACATCAAGACCCCTCCGCCGTAAGCGGCCTCCGGGTCCAGGCACCAGTCTCCGGACTACTCCTTCGCCGTAAGCGGCCTCCGGGTCCAGGCACCAGTCCCCGGACTACTCCTTCGCCGTAAGCGGCCTCCGAGTCCAGGCACCAGTCTCCGGACTACCCTTCTCCAGAATCCAGCCCATGCGGCTACCTACGGATCCTGGGCTGCGACGAGCGACAAAGGACTCTAGCAGCGGTCTACTGAGAGACCATGTACTCCTAGATCCAGCCTATACGGCTACTTACGGATCTACTGCTGTAAGCGGTTACACGCCCTAGCACTACTTAGCTGTAGGCGGCCTCCAAGTCCGGGCGACTACTCTATAACTACGACCCTGGCCATCCAGGTGTACTTCTTCAGTAATAAAGTTTGATTGTTCATCAACTGCTTTACTATCTTCCTCCCTCAAACGGGACTACTGCCGAGTACGACTACTCGCGACAACTCCACGATGGGACTCCGCACTCAAAGATCGCGATAACGAGTACTCATTCATGGAAGTTTTTCTTCACTCATACTTAAACAATTTCATTACAATTGTTTTTGTACAACTACTGCTACGAGCTAACTATTACAGGACTACTGGAGATTAAGTTTCTCGGCGACTTGATCTGCAATAGGTGCCATCTACTCCAGCAGCTCCGCGTACTGCTCGTCAGTGTAGTTGGCGGCTAGTCCGCCGGCGACTACATCTATGGGAGCCTTCGGGAAGTACGACTTCATGAAGGCCAGCACCTGGTTCGGGATCGACTTCACCAAGTGCTTCACGTAGGTCGCCAGCCGGCTGGGGGCTTCCTTCAACCAGTCCACCAGCGGTGCTATCTTGGGACCGCTAGGATGAGGCACCAGCAGCATCGCGATGGGGAGCGCGGCTTCTTCAAGTTCCTTGAGCTAGGCCCGCAGCTTCTCGCAATCCTCGTTCAAGTTCTGCAAGGATTTGTAGCAGTTGACGAGGTCATGGTCTGATGCAATATGGAGCTCCAAGTGCTTGTCGCACTCGTAAGCAAGCTCCTTATAACCGTACTCCAGTACCTGGCGGGCCTCCTGCTCCCGGTAGAAGAGGTTCTTCAGATCAGTCTCCGAAGCCTTCTGCTGATCTACCCAAGTCTCAAGCTCTGCAATCAACAAGGCACAGCGCATCAGACTACCTCTCGACCTCCAATAAGTACTCAACAAGACAATGGTGTACCTTTGTTCTTGTTGCGGAGAGACTTGTTCTTCTGCGCCAAGTCGTCGCTCTTCGCCTGCATCTCTTGGACGTCATTATGGTACTTGGCGAAGGCGGTGTCCAGCTTTGACTGCATGGCGGCGGCGTGCTTCCGGGACCACGAGTTGTTCTTCCAATGTCTCGGCCCGAAGCACCACGTCGCCGTACCCTTGAAGCATCTCCGACTTCTGGCGGGACCTCTCAGTGACGTCCTGCACAGACAACACACATCAAATGCGTACTCAACGCTAAAGGATTGACTACTCAAAGGTTATGACTACTCACTTTCATCCATTGCTTAGCTTGGCACACCACTTCCAGGTGCCGAGCCACTGTAGCCGGGTCGACTAGATCATCTGCCAACAACTCGATCCCGCCACGACTACTCGTAGCGGCTTCGGTCATCGGCGCCGAGCGGATTGGCTCCGCGTCTTGGATCTCCAGCGAGCGGACGACCACCTCCAGAGCGGGTTATGGCAGCGCGGCGTCCCCTTCTCCTCCAGTCGTCGCGGCGGCTTCTCCGGCGGCCACCTCCATCGGCTCGGGGGCTTCTCCGGTAGCCTCCTGAGTCCCTGTGCCACGTCCTCAATGGGCACCGCCGACGGGATATCGCTTCCTTCGGCCTCAGCACCTGTCGACAAGAGAACAAGTGCATCAGTCATACCTGGCGACTACGACTACTCTACTAGGCACTTCGACCTCAGCAGAGTACTCACCTTCAACGACGCTGGCCTTGGGCAGCGTAGCCTCAGCGGTCGGCGCCTCGGGCTCCGCCTGAGGGGCGGGAGCGGACTCCTCAGCGGGCGGCGCAGCTTCTTCTTCCACCACCATTGCAGCGGGTTCATCCCCCTCCCAGGACAAGTCCGTCGATTTCCTGCAGAGTACACAAGCCGGTTGTCAATCAAGTACGACTACCACATCAAGTACTACTCGGGAAGAATCAACACTTACAAGCTCGACCGGACTACCGTCACGGTTGGGGCGCCGAGGATACTGGCGATGTCGACCAGTCCCGCCTCGGCAGGCGCCTCCTCCTGCGCCTCTGCGGCCGCTGCCTCTTCAGTAGCAGCAGCGGCGGGTTCTGTGCTCCCCTGAGCAACAGGGGGCTGGCGCTCCATCTGCGCCAAGAGCTCTTCTACAGTGGGGGCTGGGCTACGACTACCCTCAGCTGCCTCCCCCACCGTGTCCCAGACGCCTTCGTCGCCCTGCTCCACGGGCTCAGTAGGTGGCATCGCCTGCAAGCAAGGAAACTTCATCATCAACACGCTACATTGAGACATAAGTACTCGACTACCTTCTTCAAGATGGCTTACCTCTCGGGATGTGGTCTCGTTGACCTTCAACTTTTTGGCCACGCGCTTGTGGGCCACATTGCGCGGCTTCCTTGGCGGCGCGGGCAGACTAGCCTCTAGGCTAGCCGGCGGATCCTGAACGAGAGGGATGTGAGGTAAGCCAGGACGGCTGAACCTCGACCGCAGCTAGAAGCGGTCCTGCAACGTCTCCTCTTCGTCGTCCTCATCGGACGTGTCTTCCACGACAACTCTGTCGTATCCCTCGCCGACTTCGCGGCGCTCCTTGGCCTTGGCCTTCCCTTCCTCTAGGACCTCGACGAGCTGAGGAGGCGAAGGCGGCTCGGAGACAAACTTCTTCAAGTCATCCTGCAAGAAGCACCATCAGTGCGACTACTCTCATGCAATGAGTACTCAACAACGGATGCGGCTACTAACCTCTTTTGGTGGGCGCGCGGCGGAGTACTCCGGTACGGGGCACGGCGTGTACGCTGGCATATCTTTGAAGATGCGGGCCAGCCTGTCAACAATGTCGTCGTCGTCGACTTCATCTCCAGGCATCCGCGACGTGTCGTCGTCGCCGGTGTACTCATATCCCAAGGTGTCGCAGGCCATTAGCGGCTACACCCTCCGCTTCATGGAGCTGAAGGCCACATGCTCGGCCCTCAGCCCGGCTTCCCTCAGCGCCTTGATCCTCGCCAACAATTCAGGCAGCTGGAGCCCTTCTTGCATCGTCGGCTCGGAGTTCCACCACGGACGGTGCTTGGGTTGCTTCCCGCTCAGCTTCGGTAGCTCCGGGTGGTGGATCGTGACGTAGAACCATTTGGCTTTCCAGTCCTGGTTGGAATCTATCAACTTGTAGGAGAGGTACTGCTCGGCGGCGTCCTCCCTCATCTGGATCCCTGCTCCTCCGACTACTCAGGGATTGCTGGCGCTGGGTTGCGGCTTCACCCGGAAGAACTTCCGGAACAAGATCCAATGGGGCTTGATCCCCAGAAAGGCTTCGCAGAAATGTACGAAGACGGCGGTGTGGAAGATACCGTTGGGGTTGAGGTTGAGGTACTCAATGCCGTAGTACCCCAGCAGCCCCTTGAAGAAGTCGCTGGTCGGGAGAGACAATCCACGCTCCGCGAAACGGGCGAACATCAGGATCTCGTCCGGGTTCTTCTCCATACGGTACGGATCCCCGGTGGCGGCTCTCCACATGTCCACCTCCTTCTCCCGAAGGAACCCATTGTTGAGAAGGGCCAGCAAGTCTTCGGTCTTCGCCTTGGATTTCTTCCACTCGCGATTCGGATCTGGCCGCGGCGGAGACACCGGCGGCGTCCCCGCGGCAGATCCGGCGGCCTCCTCACGGGCCCTCTTCTTCCCGTCGGCGGCCTTCGTGGTCTTCGACGGTGACGGCTTCATCCTCCAGGTGCACGGTGTCTTCACGCGCATTCGCTCGGGGGCTACAGTGGTGGCTTCCTACGGCGGCGCACCTAGGTCTAAGCTCTACTCAGCGGCGGCAGTGTGCACTGGTTTCTGGCTACGTCTGCTGGAATGGCTGCGACTGCGTATGGTGAAAAACCATAAGGGTTTTGGCTTCTATTTATAAGTCAATGCGGCCCCTCAACGGCCAGATGGATAAGTCTGCGCTCGGCTAACTCAGTGGCCGCGTGTGACCTTTCAACTTCTACTAGTCGACGCGCCTCACCTCGGGGGCTCGGCTACTCCAACTCGATTTCCTGGGAAGCGACAAGACTCAAGAGCATCTTAGGACACATTCTATAAGATGACCCTTCAATTCGAGAGGAAGTACTCGACTCAAGGCTCGAGGGCTCCGTGCCACGTGTCCTTCGGTTTTTTCTCCGGATTTTTCGGTATATTCTTGCCAAAACTTCAGATGGACCCTCAGCCATAGTCTACAACTCAACCTAAGGCTCGGGGGCTACTCCATATGGAGTGCGATTTTGCAATCGCACTTCCATATCAGTTTCGGATTCAAGACAACACGGGCATTGTTGAAGACCTTCGAGGGCAGCACTCGAGGACGCTTGGGACTACTCGAGAAGACTTCAGGATTGCTCAAACATCAGCTAGAGTACATTCCAGCCTCGGGATGCTTCGACTACTCTTGAGGACTTTTGACTTGTAGTACTCTGGGACGCTTGAGGACTACTCGTTAAGGCCGTCAAGACTACTTGAAGCTATCCTTCTCGACTAAAAAGTACTTGGGGGCTTGTCGTATGGACCTCCCTGGGCCCACTACCTCGGTGGGTACTAGGACCGACTACTCGATGGGCCCCTGGGACTACCCGACTTGCGCTGCACGGCACCTGCTGGCGTGAAGCACAAGGACTACAGAGGAGAAGTACTCGGTTAGGAAGTTGTACATGTCCCGCACTGTATAGAGGACTCCTGGACGTACTCGACTAGTACTCTCTCCCTGAACCGACTTGTAACCCTGCCTCCCGGACTATATAAGGCGAGGCAGGGACCCCTCTCTCTATCATCTCATCTCACGGCGTAAGATTGCATCATCTTGTAATCGTACCCAATCAATCCAGAGCTACGCAGCATACAGGACATAGGGTATTACGCACCTCGCGGCCCGAACCTGTCTAAATTGTGTGCCACGTGTCTCTTCCTTCGAGTTACCGATCTCGGCGAGGCCACATTCATCTACTTCGGGTACTCCCCATAGTAGGTTTCCGGTCTAAAACACCGACACAAACCACCGAAACAAAACTCAAAAAACCACAAAGAGCTCCCCCTGCACACATGCAAGTTCCCCCTGAACCAATGCACCTCCCCCTGGACGAATGCATGCAAACCACTTGAATATAGGGCAGCTGCAACAACTTTAGCTCACACCGGTCAGACCCCGGTCACCACCACCGGTCAGACCGGTGTCCAACATGTGCACAGGACCAGCACTTTGACCGGTCAGACCGGTGACCTCTAGCGGTCAGACCGGTGCACAACAGTGCCCATAAATGGCTCGAAACCACCTAAAAACCTTCTAAATGCATCCAGCAACCCATTTCAAGCTCAAACTTCTCCCCCCTTGTTGGCAATGCCTGAATCAAGCCAAAAATGCAAAACTTTCAACCTAGAGCTTCTCAAATAGACAAAATTCAATGAAGGATGCTACACATGTCCAAATGAGCAAGTTAGATACTCTATAGCTTCGTATCGACCTCAACTACATGATTATCAAGTTTCACAACCATTGGATGAAGCTAAGAAGGATTTGGGCAATTTTGCGAAAAATTTGCCTCTCATGAGCAAAGTCCTAAAACATGATCAAAACATATCAAAATGGCAAAGCCACGCAAACTTCATGCTAGGACAGCCATTCTAATCATAAGACCATCACAAACACCCACAAGCACCTCATGTCATGTCAAAGCCACCGAGCCATGTGTCTACTTCTATGTATGAGACTTCTCATTGGTAGGCATCATGCAACGGTTTAGCACCCAAAGCAAATTAAATTCAGCACATATGACATGGAAGCACATTTTCCAAGCATTTTGCATTTCATTTTCAGATTCATATATGGTACATAAAATGCCTTTGTGACAAAAAGGAATTTATGCCCCTCCACAAGATAAAGCAAGAGGGCTAAACATTCATGATGGCAAATGAGCCTTTGGCCCCATATGATCAATAAACTAGCTATCCAACCACAAATTAAGCACAGCAACGCCACTAAAACATGTCAACATCATGTAAAGGCATTTACACATGAGAGAGCATATATGTGACATTTTTCAAAAACTTAGCCATCAACCATGGATTATTCATCAAGATCATCAAGAGCTAAGCCAAACTAACCATAGCATACCAAACAAGCTCACAAAGACATAAATAGCATTCCATGTTGAACAATGTATATAGGAGAATCTTTTCCTATCCAATGCATATGATACAAAATGCATGCAATCTAAGATACAAGGATGACTATACATCATGTTACATATGCCTTGCCAAATGCAAGAAATGCACAAAGGAAAGCTATACATATGCTACAAAAGAGCTCCCACACACCCAACTCAAGAAATCAAGCACACACCAAGCTCCCCCGCAAACGAGTGAAAGTTGCTTGATCTAGGGGTTTGGTGAAAATATCGGCTAGTTGGTCATGTGTGGGTACATGGATCAAAGCTATCTTTCCTTTCTATACATTGTCTCTCAGAAAATGATACCTCACTTCTATGTGCTTGGTTTTGGAATGAAGCACTGGGTTCTTTGCAACGCTTATGGCACTGGTGTTATCGCATTGAAGTGGGACATGGGTATACTCCTCACCAAAGTCACTCATGGTGTATGAAATCCAAAGGAGCTGAGAGCAACAACTAGCAGCGGCAACGTACTCTACCTCGGTAGTGGATTGAGCAACACTCGACTATTTGTAGGAAGACCAAGACACCAAAGAAGAGCCCAAAAACTGGCAAGTCCCAGAAGTGGACTTCTAATCCAACCGACACCCGACAAAATCCAAGTCTGAAAAAACATGAAGTGCCAAAGAAGAGGACGTGGAGTACCAAAGGCCGAAGTCGAGAGTGTGACGCAAGTACATGAAAATTCGCTTCACCGCTTGCCGATGCGAAGTCCTCGGAGACGCTTGAAAACGAGCGCACAGACATACCAAGAACTGGATGTCCGGCCTCGTCGCCATCAAGTAGAGGAGTGACCCAATCATGCTTCGGTACTCCTTCTGGTCCACATGTTCACCTTCCTCGTCCGCATCAAGAGCTGTAGTCGTACTCATCGGCGTCGTCATAGCCTTGGAATCCTCCATCTTGAACTTCCGCACAATCTCCTTGGTGTACTAAGCTTGGTGCACAAATGTTCCTTCATTTGATTGCTTGATTTGTAGTCCGAGGAAGAACTGCAACTCGCCCATCATGCTCATCTCAAATTCCCTGCTCATATCCTCTGCAAACCTTGCAACAAGAGAGTTAGACGAGCCACCAAAGACAATATCAACCACGTACACCTGCACAATTAGGATATCTCTGCCCTGCCTCAGTAGAAACAAGGTCTGATCGACCTTCCCCATCTCAAAACCTCTCTCAAAAAGGAACCCCCTCAACCTGTCATACCAAGCTCTAGGCGCCTGCTTCAACCCATACAGCGCCTTCCTCAACTTGTACACCCGGTGGGGGTACTTCTCACTCTCAAACCTCGGTGGTTGCCTCACATACACTTCTTCCTCCAACACACCATTCAGGAAAGCACTCTTCACATCCATTTGGTGCAACTTAAACCCTTTAGCCACGGAAAAGGCTAGAAGGATCCTTATCGCCTCCAAAAGGGCTACGGGAGCAAAGGTCTCCTCGTAGTCGATCCCCTCCTTCTGACTGAACCCCTGAGCAACAAGCCTCGACTTGTTTCTCACAACCTCACCTTTCTCTCCCTCTTTGTTCTTCCACACCCACTTTGTACCAATCGGCTTACACCCTGGGGGAGGGTCAACCAACTCCCAAACCTGATTCCTCTCAAAGTTCTCCAACTCCTCATGCATCGAATTAACCCAATTGTGATCAGATAGCGCGTGTCCAATGTCTTTGGGCTCAAAAGTAGCAACAAATGCAGCATGAGCGAAATGAGAATTGTTCCGAACCCTCGACCGTGTAGTGCGTTCATTCATGTCGCCGATGATCCTCGAAGCTGGGTGATCCACTTGTACTCGCCGGGGAGGTTCTCACCTCGATGCTACCTCCCCCTCAACAGCAGCTTCTCCTTGATCTTGATTTGTCGTCGTAGGTGTAGGAGAGGGTCCGTCCACCACCGTAGTCGAAGTAGTGGGTAGATGTTCAGCCGGGGGCACCACACCGCCATCTTCATCGTCTCCATGTTCATGCTCCTCCTCCTGAAAGATCTCCTCGCGAAGCTCATCATCACCTGCACACTCAACGACAAGCTGACTACGTGGCTGTGTCTCGTCGAAGGTTACCTCTCAAGTCTCCGCGATTTGGTTCGTTTCAAGATTGAGCACACGATATGCTCTAGAATGAGATGCATAACCAAAGAAAATACCATCGACAGACCTAGCCTCAAACTTATCCAACTTCTTCCCTTTCTTCAGAATAAAGCATTTGCAACCAAAGACATGGAAGTGACTCACCTTGGGTGTGCGACCATGGGTCAACTCATAGCATGTTTTCTTCTTGTGCACTCTGAGGTAGATCCTGTTTGACACATAGCATGCGGAGTCCTATGCTCATCAAGCATCGTCCGAGCCATCTCGCACAAGGTCTTGTTCTTCCTTTCCACAACACCATTCTGGGGAGGCGTATACGAACTCGAAAACTGGTGCTTAAGACCCAAGTCATGGCAAAAGGTTTCAAAACGAGAGTTTCTGAATTCCGAGCCATTGTCACTGTGGATTGCTCGTATGGCATCTCCGTGCCTCTCGTTCCTCAACCTCAAAACTGGATCTCGAACAAAACCAAACATCTCCCCCCTTATCCTCAAGAAAAAACACCCACGCATACCGAGAATAGTCGTCCACCACAACAAGGACATACCACTTCCCACCCCCAGAACGCACACGAGCTGGGCCAACAAGGTCCATATGGAGCAGCTCGCATGGACGCTCAGTCATCACATCGGTGAGAGGCGGGTGAGAAGAGGCTACCATCTTGGCATGCCTACACGGTGCACAAACCAACTCTTTCTCAAGCCTCAACCGTGGCAATCCTCGGACAAAATTGAGTTTACTCAAGCGAGACAAAAGGTCAAAGCTCAAGTGACCCAGCTTCCTATGCCACTTCCACAACTCACTCGAAGAACCAGCCAAGAAACAACGCTCCACACCCGAAGACTGAGAAAAATTAGCACGAAACACCCGACCCTCGGGAATGACCATACGGACAAGGTCCCCTCGAGAGTCCAAAATCCGAGAACCACCTCCGGCCGAAACAACACCTCAAAGCCCTCATCCAACAAACCGGGACACGAGAAAGCGAGCTTTGTACCCCGGCCGATTGAACAAGAGCAACACGCCCGAGAGTGATCTTGTCACTCACCTTAATCTCACCTTCTCGAAAGCACACGCCCACACCCGGTGTCCCCAAAAGTGATGTACCTCTTTGTCACCACCGGACGAGACTTGAGAACCACCCCCGTCTCGGTCTTATGCCTCGAGCAACCGGAGTCAATCAACCAAATGTTCTTCAAGTCTCCCACTCGAAATTCAAAAACGAGCACGTGAGCGAACAAACGACTCAAAGATCGGGGTTAGTACCAAAAGAGCAAAACCAGTGCCGAGCCATTTGCTCGAAAGTGGGGTTAGCACAAACCAAGCCATCTCTCCTACCAAAGCTACCTCCACGAACACCACCACGGTAACCACCCTAAGGGAACCAACCCTCTCTGCCTGGAGGAGGACCAAAACCACGAAAGAAAGCCCGTGGACCGTCCCTCCTCCCCTTCTCAAAGCTACAACTCCTCCCATCCCCGTAGTGAACTCGAGGGGGAGAATGCCTAGCAACCAGACCTCCTGCAAACTCTCCAGCCTAACCACCAGAACCATGACCTCTAGAAACAACCCTCGCACCTGTCTGAGCACGAAACCCAAACTGCTGCCTGTCCAGGCCTGCACCAGTTTGACCGGTGCCCCACACCGTCCGGCCCGGTGTAGCCGGGCAAAGAACACCTCCAACAGCCTTCCGCTCTCCCCAAGCCCGAACTGTCCTCACACTCACCTTGGCCTTTGGCATCTGCACACGAGGATCAAGTACACCATCAGAAGGGTGGTACTTGTCCTTGTTAGCCCACTCCTTTGCCATTCTCTCCTCTCGCTTCCTCTTGAAGAAAAACTCATCCTTATGGCCATCTCTCCCACAATAGCCACAATGGAACCTCACAAGCTTATGCTTAGGCTTGGGCTGTGGCTGCTCACTTGGGTTCTCTCCAATCAACTTCTCCACCGGTTTCTCCTCACTAGCCTTCTCACTTTCTTTCCCAAAGAAAACTTTCCCAGAAGTGCTCACAAACTTGATAGGCTTTTGGAGATCATTTGTTGGTGTAGGAAACACGGGTGGAGCTAGGGTTGTGTCTAGTCGATTCCTAAGATGGTTAGGTTTAGGAGAGAAATCATTTTTGTGGTGGGTTTTTGGTGGCTTTGGGATTTTCTCTCCACTTCCCTCACCAACCTTATTTGCCCCAAGTCCCTCACCATCCTACCTCTTAAATGCCTCGATCATCATCCTCAATTGAGGCTCATGACCAGACAACCAACCCATCAACTTTCTCAGCTCATCATTCTCATCATGCAAACGATCAACATAATGTGCAAGTTCAAAATTTTTCAAAGCATGCATTCCACAGGTAAAGTATGATGTAGGAATGGGTTCCTTCAGCTTAGCCTCAAGAGAACTAGTGTAAGCATGCATCTCATCAATCTTAGCATACAAAACAGGGCAAGAAGTGCAAGCACCTAGCAAAGCAGGTCTAGATTTAAGCTCGGCCACTTCAACCCTAAGCACATCTAGTTCCTCACACTTGGAGGCATGCTTCTCCTTGAACAAAGCAAGATCAGCAAGAAAGATGGAGCAATCAGCACAATCAACCTCATCTGAAACAACAGGGCTAGCCTTAAGGGAATCAATCTCAAGCTTGCTATCTAGAACCTGTGCTTCTAGCTCAGCCACTCTAGTCCTAGCATCCTCGAGTGAATCCCTAAGCTCTTTTCTCATTTTCTTGGCCTCTCTAAGAATGTCATCACGGTTATCAAGCAAAGAGCCAAGCCTCTCATTTTCCTGGCGCAAGAAGGGAAGTTCGTCACGCACCTTGTCGTCGGACTCAAAGTCCGAGTCGCTCTGTGTGCTCTTCTTGCTACCGGAGCTCAGCGCCATGGTGCAGAAGCCGTCTCTAGTGAAGCAGCTCAGCCCGCTCAGGTTCTTGGACGACTTCCTGCTCTTGCGACGATCACCTTCATCCTCACTGCTGCTCGAGCTCGAGGTGGAGTACGCGGAACTGGAGTCGACGTCGCTCGCTCCAACCATCGCTCGGGCCTTGCCTCGGCTCTCCTTCTTCCTCGATCGTCGCTCGTCCTTGTGCTTGTTCTTGTACTTGCTCTTGTGGTCGCGTCTTGACCGGTACTTGCCATCCATCCACGACTTGTGCTTGTACCCGTCCTTGTTCTTGATCTTCTCCGGGCAGTTGGCGACGAAGTGTCCCGGCTTGCCGCACTGGAAACATGTCCTCATGTTCCTCCTCATGTTCACTCGGTTCTCGTGCAACCTCTCGAACCGCCTCGTCAGGAGCGCCAACTCGTCCTCTCCAAGCACATCGAACTCCTCATCTGGCATAGACATCAAGGAGGACAAAGAGAACATCCTGGTGGATGGGTTAGTGTTAGCCTTTCCTTTCGAACCACCAACGAGGGCAAGACTATGGGAATCAGTCGGACCCTCGAGCTTGGCAGTCATGCCCCTATCCACCTTAGCCGACTTGAGCTTCGAGAACAGCTCGTTCACCATCAGAGTGTCATACTTCTCCGACTCGACAATGGCCTCGAACTTTCCCCCCCATATTGTACGATCCAAAGAGTGTAAGAGCTTGACGGCTCTATCATGATCATCGTACGGGAGCACGTCCACATTGGCCCTCATGTTGTTCACAACCACCGTGAACCTCTGAAAAAAGGCATCGATGGACTCACCGGGGAGATGAGTGAAGTTCTCGTACTCTCTCCGGTAGGTCGCATACATCCATGCCTGAACCTGGGCATTCCCAACATGAGCCTCCTTCAACACCGTCCAAATTCTACAAGCCAAGTGCTCGGTGTGCACCCGATCAAACTCAGGCTGACACAAGTCACGAAACAAGTAGTCGACCGCCTTATTGTTGGCGTCGAACATGTCCCTCGATCCTGGAGCGAGGAAGTTCATCGGTTGGACATATGCTGTGTCCACCGTGACATCCCAAGGGATCTGACCCTTTCCTCGGAGAAACGCAGCCATCCGCTTACTCCACATCTGGTAGTTCTTGCCATCGAAGTGTGGAGGACCCGAACCCCGTTCCTGGTACGCCATCCTTGGATCTTAGACTGGTTAGAGTCAACAAAGACCCGAACCAGCTCTGATACCACTTGAAGGACTGATACGGCGAACCAGAGAGGGGGGAGTGAATGGGAGCCGATAAAAATTCTTCTCGATGGAGATGGAAACTCCAACAAGATGAACACGGCTTCCAACACATGTCTCCGACTCACTACCCAAGTTGGCCAAGCCCACGTAGCCACTGGAGTGCCACTGGACCTAGGAACCAACACACAACCTCGAGTCCACTGACCAACACCGGTCAGACCGGTGAGCACCACCGGTCAGACCGGTCCCTGCTGGTGAAACTTGGTGACTTCCACTAAGTGGCTCCACACCGGTCATGCCAGTGCGACACACCGGTCAGACCGGTCACAGCCAGAAAGCCCAAAATCACCAAACAGGCCAACTGAGCTCCAAACTGACCCAAACTCGAAACAGCCCCAACACAGGACAACAGCAAGCTCACCCAGACGTTCACCCGAGCAAAAACCCACCAAGGGTTGCACCGGTCAGACCGGTCGAGAGCACCGGTCGACCCCGTGTAGCTCGGGCGCTCGGGATGAACAAAGACCCGCGGGTCAACTCCCCCAAATCCAAACCTCGAACTCCCGAATCGCTCCACGGACTTGAACAAGACTTTGGGGATAATAGGAACACCTCATGAGGAGTCCATAGCCAAGATTAATCCCACCAAAACTTGTCCAAAAAGGAGGAATCGAAGAAATCCCGCCAAGAACACCTCTAACCCTAGAACTCGGAAAACCCCAAAATCGAGCCCCTTTACTCACGGATTTGGGAGGGGAATCACAGCCCAAAGAACCATGAAGGGTTCCCACAAATTTCCCCCATCAAATCCCCAAGAGCAAGGTCCCGAAAACAACCCAAAGAAATCACCAAGAGAGGGCTCCGAAAATCACCACCAAGAACAACCGGGAACAACACATCCAAACCTTGAGGAACCACGCCGAATCATCTATACATGCCACAAAGGTTCATACAAGGTCTAGCTTGCCGCCCAATCATCCAACCCTCTCAACAAGATCTCACCATGAAGCTCTCAAGCTAGTCATATGGAAATCCTAAGAAAATTGGAAAGGAAAAAAGGAAAGCAAAATGAACTAGGGTTCCAAGAGCATGGCAGCCATCCTCTCACCTCATGGGTTATATGAAGGCAACCGAAAGTCTAAAATACCCTTTCCTAATAACTAGGGATACATGCCCCTCAAGGGTGGTTTTGGAAGTCTTCAAGCTTTCTCCATTGGACGGATGCCCGGCGACCACAATCTGCTTAGCCTCGACGCAAGGCTTGCGATCCCGACGCGTGTCCTTCGCTTCGAAGATTTCGGACTGCGTCGTCGCACACCGGTCAGATCGGTGCTCCTCACCGGTCAGACCGGTACCCACCGGTTAGACCGGTCAGACCCACCGGTCGACCGGTGCGCACCGCCGCAAAGACCGTCTTCGGTTCTTCGGTCTTGGATTTGTGGATCAACCAAGGAACCCAGTGGTTTTTTGGTGAACCACTGGAAACCCCGTGAACTCGGTGTAGCCTCCGCTAATCTCCACTCATGACTCGGCTCCCACGTAGTCCCGGATCGACCTTGGTTTCGAGGCTCAACCAAGAAACCGTCCACGACTTCATCTTGTTGTTCATGCCACCGTGCGGCCCGCACTTGACCCCGCTGGCCACCGGGTCCCTCGAACGAAGCCTACTTGTCTTCTCCACACCTGGAGGCCTCACCGGTGACGACCTTTTGCGCTTGTTCTTCACCTGCACCAACAACAGTCAAGCCGCAACCTGCACCTGCAATACTTAGCCAAGAATCAGTCCACACAACGTTGTCAATCACTCATCACATAAGGAAGTGACCATCCACCAGTCCTCGAACCACACATGGTCCTCATAGTTCCAGCTATCATCCGCAGACCAATGGTCAGACGGAAAGGATAAATCAATTTTTGGAAGACATGCTGTGAGCAAGCATCTTACACTTTGATAAGAGTTGGGACAAGTGTTTGTCCTTGGCAGAGTTCTCTTACAACAATAGTTATCAAGCCAGTTTGAAGATGGCACCGTTCCACGCTCTTTACGGACGAAGATGCCGCACTCCGTTGAACTGGTCGGAAGCCGGGGAAAGGACACTCTTTGGTCCGGATTTAGTTAAAGATGCTGAAAAAAGTGCAAGTGATAAGGGAGAATTTGAAGATGACTCAAATGAGGCAAAAGAGTTATCATGATAAGGGAACGACACCCCGACGCTTTGAAGTGGGAGATTATGTGTACCTAAAAGTTTCCCCATGAAGGGTGTGCAAAGGTTCGGTGTTAAAGGGAAATTAGCTCCGCGCTACATTGGACCTTATGAAGTCATAGAAGTATGTGGGCCAGTGGCTTATCGTATTCAATTACCGGAACAGTTTTCAGCAGTCCATAGTGTGTTTCATGTGACCCAATTAAAGAAGGGAATGCCTGTGCCAGAGAACGAAGTAATCACAGAAGCTAATGCTTGGATTGAGCCGGATTTCTCGCTCATCGAGCATCCACTAAGAGTGTTGGACCGAAAGGAGAGAAAGACCTAAAGACAGACCATAAGAATGTACAAGATACAGTGGAGTCACCACACGGAAGATGAAGCGACGTGGGAGACGGAAGAATACCACAACACCAAGTACCCAAGCTTCCTGCAATCTCGAAACCGTGAGTTCTCCGGCCTATCTTGTTTTTCTTAAATCGAATCTCGGGACAAGATTCCGTTTCAGGGGGGTAGGCTGTGATGCCCCAGGTTTTTAATTAACCTTAATCATCGGTCAACTCTGCTGATAGTGGTCAAATCACAGTCAACCTGGGTCCCCACGTCGAAAACCTCACCAACCAACCCTTATGACCCCATTGACCAAATTGACACACATGTGTGGTCAACGCTTGGTCAATGCCTTGCTTAAACCCCACCTAAACCCTAGTGACTCTAGATGTCTTTCGGAACTTTTGCCGCGTTCTCCAAAATTCACCCAAACACTTAAAAATCTACCTTTATGAAAGTTGTCAAGTTTGTTGAGGGACACAACTTTCATGTAGATTGGCATTCCAAATTTTGAGAGGAAAAGGGTGAAAAACTTGATCAACTGGCAGTACCTCCTGTTCACCGACACTAGTTGGCATTCAAAGTTGGCAAACCTTTTTTGCAAAATCTATTGAGAAAAACCCCATATGGCCTTTGTGAAAGTTGTAGGGGGTAGTAAGATCTACAACTTTCGTATTCAAAGATTTGTGCACTTGTATTAAAAAATGGAGTTTTTCAATTTCAAACACGGGTACACGGTCACGGTGTCGTCCTGTGCGTCTCCGCGTCGCGACGTCGCGCGCCCGCGCGCCGCCCTTCTCGGTGTCCACGCCGGAGGCCACCACCGGCCGAGGCGCCCGCCGTCACGAGGCCACACGCCTTACCCGGCCGCCGCCGCGCCCCCAAGACGCCTTGACCGCCCCCGCGCCACGCGCCTCCCCGTCGCCGCGCCATATGCGCGTCGCGCACGCGGCAGACCGCCGGGTCCGTCCGCCGTCCGCCGTACGCGCGTCGGTCGAGGAGCGCCGTAGCACGGTGGCATCTCGGCCCTCGTCACCCCGCCGTCGCCGCCGGTCGATCGCGCGGCCTATAAAAGGCGCCAGTGCCTCCCCGCGGGTGGGCACCGAGCCACCGGCTGCCATTGTCGTCCTTGCGCCGAGATCGATCCTCCACAAGTGCTCCGAGCCGCCCAACCACGTTTCCCCCTTCCTTTAGCCTTGCTAGCACTCAAGCGCTCATGCGTTTCCTAGCCGAGCGCCTCCCCTCGTCGTCGCCCGAGCCGCCGCGCCCGCCGCCGCCGCCGCCGGAGCCGCGCCCGCACCGTCCAACCCCTCCGATCGACCCTAGGTGAGCCCCTAGGGGGTCCCGTGCTTCTTGTTGGTCAAGGCCGGCCGGCCATCGCCGCTAGCGAGCCCACCCGACGGCGGGAGGGTACAGATGTGAGGATTGGGATTTTCCCAGGGGCCTGAGTGCAAGGCAAGGGTATATATGTGAGGTTTTGAGAAGTTCTAGGGGTCCCTGTGCAAAAGGGTAACTTCAACAGTATAACACATTTGCTGAAACTTGTAAAATCTCTAGAAAATCGTAGAAAATTCAGAAAATTGCAAACTCAATTTTGCTAGAATCCTCGTGAGGAGCACTACAACTTTTGTTATACCCACCTAGGCTGGTTCTTGATATTTTTGGCATGAAAAATAGAAATGTGAAAAACCTAGATCTGGGATATCTCAAAATCTATAGATCCTCTGTATCCATTTTTTGGATATGTTGTGTGTGATGTTATGTCTAGCTCCTGTACCAAAAATTGCACAAAGTTTTGATGTAAATCGTTTTATATGAATTATTTTCCATTCATGCATAATCTGTCTAAATGATTTTTGTAGATAAAAATAATTATGTCCTTGAGCCCAACTTCTGCATGCTGTCTTGTTATGCCAAGGCTAAGGCATAAAGATTTCCTTGCTCTACTACTTCCAAGTTAAGCCTTCTCATTTCTTCACACAAAGGGTCACTAATTGGTTCCATCTCTAGATGATTGCAGTGAACTTTGCAGCTAAGGGCATCTGCAACAACATTTGCTTTCCCGGGGTGATAGTGCATTTCTAGGTCATAATCCTTAATCAACCTCAATCCATCTCCTTTGCCTCATATTCAGTTCTGACTGAGTGAAGATGTATTTGAGACTCTTGTGATCAGTGAAGATATTATGATGATCACCCATCAGATAATGTCTCCATATCTTGAGAGCGTGGACAACAACTGCTAACTCAAGATCATGGGTAGGATAATTGATCTCATGGGGTCGAACTGCCCGTGAAGCATAGGCAATGACTCGGCCTTCTTGCATAAGAACACAACCGAGACCTGTGCCTGACGTGTCACAAAAAACTTCAAAAGGTTTGGAATTATCTGGTTGCACTAGCACTGGGGCTGTAGTTAAGTGTTGCCTCAAGGTGTGGAAGGCTTTCTCACATGCTTTGCTCCACACGAACTTCACTCCTTTCTTGAGCAGTTCGTTCATAGGTTTAGCAATTCTAGAGAAGTCTGGAATGAAACGACGGTAATAACCCGCCAAACCTAAAAACTATGGATGTGGTGTACGGACTTGGGTGCTTCCAATCCATCACCTCTTGTACTTTGCTAGGATCTACGAAGATACCATCCTTGGAAATAGTGTGGCCCAAAAATTTCACACTATTCAACAAGAATTTACATTTGGAGAACTTGGCATAAAGCTTATGATCTCGCAAATGCTGAAGGACAATTCGGAGATGTTTGGCATGCTCATTCTCATGTTTGGAATAGATAAGGATATCATCGATAAAGACCACTACGAATTTGTCGAGCTCCGTCATAAACACGGAGTTCATGAGGTACATGAAGTAGGCTGGGGCATTTGTGAGACCAAAGGACATCACTAAGAACTCGTAAAGACTATAACGAGTGGAGAAAGCAGTTTTTGGAATGTCACAAGGTCGAATTTTGATTTGGTGGTATCCAGAACGAAGATTGATCTTGGAGAAAACTTTGGCTCCAGCCAAATGATCAAAAAGACATCAATTCGGGGAAGAGGGTATTTGTTCTTGATGGTCACTGCATTGAGCGGTCTGTAATCCACACATAGCCTCAAGCTACCATCTTTCTTTTTGCCAAAGAGAGCGGGACAACCCCAAGGAGAAGAGCTCGGGCGAATATAACCCTTATCTAATAGCTCCTGGAGTTGGTTTTTCAGTTCGGCTAGTTCTTTGGGAGGCATATGGTAAGGTCGTTTAGAAATGGGTGCAGTACCCGGTTGGAGTTCAATTACAAACTCAACATCTCTATTTGGTGGCGTACCAGGCAATTCATCCGGAAAGACATCTGGATACTCACACACTACTAGAATTTCATCAAGAGGGGAGATAATGGTCACATAGGCACAAGAGTCGGTACCGTCCTTGAAAGGTAGGTACATGGTAGTGGGCCCAACCGTAGGGGAATTGATCTCTACAACTCTATCTGATATATCTAGAACCACCCTATGCCAGATCATCCAGTCCATACCCAAGATAACATCCATACCTTCCAAATTTATGGTTATAAGATTTGATTGAATATTCTTACTTCCCAACTTTAAAGGAACTCCAAAAGTTACTATGTGAGAAGAGATGTTTCCACCTGGCATGATAATTTTATAAGTTGATTTGGTATGCGATCCCCTTAAACCCAATTTGCCTAATAGGTTTTCACTTATGAAACTATGGGTAGCTCCTGAATCAAACAAAATCTTAACAGTAGTATCATTGATAGAGAATGTATCCGTGAGCACTGAAGCTCCCTCTGGAATGTCACTCATGGTGGTGAAGTTCAGCTTGCCTTGGCGGACTTGCACCATAGGCTTCTTAGCAAGAGTGGCACGCTTGTTCCCTGCACCTTGATTTTGTAGGTTGGACTTGATCTGCTTGGGCTTGGGGCAATCACTGATGTAATGCCCTAGTTGACCACAGTTGAAACAACGGCGATCACTGATGTTGCGTGGGGGTGCATTAGGCTTTGGAGTCTGCTGCTGAGCGTTGCGGAACTGCAAGTTCCCTGAAGGTTTGCCCTGGGATGGCTTCATCGTCCAACATCTAGTTGAAGATTGCTGGGATGGGTTTGGAACATTCTTTTTCACAAAGCGAAACTTCTTGTTAGTTCCGCTGCCCGGAGCAAAACCAGACGACCTCTTCTTGTCCCTATGGGCCTTTTTCATGGCATCCTCTTGGGATATAGCCTTGTTCACGAGCTCATGGAAATTCTCGAGCTCGAGCAGGTTAAGTCGCTCATACAACTTTCCATCTAGCCCATCACAGAACCTTTCCATCTTCTTTACATCAGTATCTACGTGATGCCCACCGTATTGGCAAAGGCTATTGAACTTCTGGGCGTAACGGTACACCGTATCAGATCCCTGCCTGAGGGCCAACAACTCCCTCATCTTTCTATCCATTAATCCCTTGGGAATGTGATGACTCTTGAAAGCTTATTTGAAATCATTCCAAGTGACAACACACCGTTGCTGCATAGTCTTGAAGTGATCCCACCACATTAAGGCTTCTCCTCGCAGTTGCAGGGCTGCAAAGTTGGCTTTGTTCTCCTCCGAGCAAGGCATCACAAAGGCAGAGAACTTTACCTCGATGGCGTTAATCCAAGCCTCAGCTTCTAGGGGGTCTTCCGCCCTAGAAAAGCTCGGTGGATTCATCCTGATGAACTGAGCGTACGTGGTGACCTGATTGGGCCCCTCGTGATTGGCCCCATGTGGTGGCCCTCGGTTCACCCGCTGGGCGATCTGCTATTGCGTCTGTAGGACCAGGCGCAGCACCTCAGTTTGAGTGGCCATGAAGGCCTCCGACGATGTCATGGGCGGCAGCGGCAGCAGGTCGCTGCTACCGGTCGCTCCGAATCCGTTAGGAGAGCTGCGCGTGGGTCCCACCATCTGAAATGCGAGCCTTCATTAGACACAAAGCACAAATCTTACTTAGAAATGATGACAAGTGCAATCATGCATGACAATAGCTCATTTGCATTTACACGATGATGGCAGCAACAGTCATAAGATATCACATAGCCAAATTAGATTCATAGACCATCCTTCAACATAGTTAGAAGATACGATAACTCAAGTGCCTCGTGTTAGCTTTCCACTTCTCGGCGAGTTTTCTATTTCGCGTGCCTGGAGAAGGTAATGTGCGAAAGGTCACCTAGTTGTTTTGGCAAATGACCGGCACTCACCGAAAACGTCGTAGTTCTCTCATTACTTATGCACAAATGCTGAGTTTTGGCGAGCGCGGTTATTGCAACATTTCGCTCATCTTTGGTAAACACACGTAACAAGATCCCAACAACTTGGTTGAACAAATCGATTTCAATTCAAACCACAGTATGCTTAGGCATTCTTTATTACAACACAATGGAAAAAGGGTCCAAAGACACTACAAGACTCAAGTCTGAAAACATCGTGATACAACCGGGTTATAATGCAGTCGCACTGCACGAAAACATACTCCTAAGCTGACTATCACAATCATCCCAAAGGTGACACCTAGGAGCACAATTCTTCTTGTTGTCGTTCTCTGGCAACCTAGTTACCAACTGAAGCACCCCTACCAGCAGGTGAAGCTAGTGGGGTCGGTAACGGCGGTCCAGCCTGACTCGTCTGATCCAGACCAGACTGTTCCTGCTGCTCCTCCGGAAGTGACTAAACTGGAGGTAGCGTCTGTAAGGCCACTATGGCCTGCAAGGCTGCAACTTGTACCTCGGCCTCCTCAACCCGCTGCTGCATATCGGCAATGTTCTGTAACAGCGTCAATCTCTCAATCTCGTGAGCATCGGCATCCTCCTCGAGGTTATGAACCTCCACCTCGAGATCCACGATCCTCTGAAGACGGTCACCTCTCTCTAGCTCTAACTGGAATCTCCTGGTATGTAGCCTTTCATTCTCCTGCTGCATCTGAGTAAGTGTAAAGTTCAGTTGTTGGTGGGCTGCTGATAGTTGCTGCCAATCCCGCCTAGCTGCCTCCAAACGCTGCCCAATAATCGCTGTGGTGTTGTAACGTAGCCCCTGAAGCGTGAACACGATGTTGAGACAACGTGCCAGCGTCTGAGTGGCATCCAGTGGCTCGGCTAACAAAAACAGCTCCCGAAAGTGATCCATAAGATCCAGCCATGTCGGATCATGAGGACTCACAGTGGGAAACAACCCGAACGGAGAGAGGCCACCATGTTAGGGTTGTGGTCACAGAAGTCCATCAACACTCAAAGAGCGGCTGACTCGACGGTCTCGTGGGTAATAAAACCCTAGTAGACAAAGCTCAAGTCGAACCAGTTGGCGTGGTCCGGGTGTGGTAGCACCGGACGATCACCCTGTAGCGGGGAACGCCCAAGCGCTCGAACTCGGACACCTCGTAAGTCAGCGGAGTGGTGTAGCCAGCGGCGCTGAGTGCTTCCCACGCAAGACATGGAAAACCCTCCTAGTGCAACCTGTTGGTACGGATCGTACCGTCAGCGTTGAACTCGTGAAACACAGGGAAAGCCATCTGTACAAAAATGTAACACATGTCAGGTCTCAAGGAGATCAACATGTCAAATGGTGAAATTCTGGTAGCTGTGAGTTAAAATTCATAACTAAAAATCTAGAACCCCATGAATTCCCAAAATTTCTCTGGCTACTCCGAATGGTTCTTCTACAGACTTTTGGTATTCAAAGGTTGAGCTAGATCAAAAGGAAACAAGGTGGAAGGATGCAAAATCTAGGTGCTGATTCGTAAAAATAGCAAAGCCTAGGATCCCTTAGAAAGGTGCAACTCAAGGTTGAGAAAAGCTATGATCGAAAATTTTTGCGAGCAGGAACTACATTAGATTTGGAGAAACTTTTGTTTAACACCCTATTTTAATTACTCCTAGAACATGGTGCGAAAGCAAGACGAAAAAAAATTTACAAAATTTGGGCAGCACAACACCTATGCATGAGAGATACTCTAGCTTAGAAAACACACACTAGAAAATCTTCCTTAGAGAACATACACAGTTCTGTGTTTGGGTCCATTTTTGTTGTTTCGATTTTTAACATGCAAGCAAGACGTCCAATTCGACCTCACATGGCAATCAAGCCAAAAATCGAAGTTAGTGCCGGTGGCAAGGCTTTTATTCGTCTCTCCCTATAATATCTAGTCAAGAGCTATACGGTACTCACTTAGCGACTAACGAAGCGCTGTTATGTACCTGCAGAAAATGAACCTTCTGTGCCAGCACGTCACGGAAGCGTCCACATACATTACCGTTCACTTATAGAAACGGCATCCATGCGTTAAGCCGCTGCATGGACAGCATCTAACCTCGAACACCCTCCGTTTGAATGGAGTGTATCCTTGCCTCACATATTAGACATGTGGAATGCTCACGTATAAAACATGTGGTGACAACACAACTCATAAACAGACGCGAAGATGGGATCCGTGGAATGGATCACTCCATCAACCCTCACAATTCCCATGATGCGGCATAGCACACGTATAAAACACATGGCTCATCTAGTTTTGTTGTGCAAGAAAGTAAGTCTGACATAAAGTAAATGTGCTGGGAGTTAGCAAAATAAACCATAGGTTAATAAGCCACCTGAAAGAACCCAAAAATTCTGTCAAGGACCTCTCAGTCTACACTACTAGAGAAGTTGCTATCTGTGACGATTTGCTTGTGACGCTGCTAATTTTGGTCACAGAATGGTATGTATTCCATGACGAAATGTATGTTTTCGTCATAAGTTGCAAGTGACGATGATTTGAATGAAAGAATAATGACGAAAATGAATTTTTCGTCACAAAACAGCAAAAGGAAAACGTCATAGATTATGTTTTGGTACGGCGTATGGTTATGATGAAATGGTTTGGTCACAAATTATATTTGATATCGTCATAATTTATTTGCATCGTCTGACACAACTAATTATGAAACAAATTGGTCACAAGTTAGGTTTGTACTTGACGGCGTGGGCGCGTGGGAAAAATATGGCAGTCGGCCCACTTTCTCCACACCTGATTAGGCCCATTTTTATGCACTTAAGTATCGTTAATTGTAAATGGCAAAAAAGTGCTCCTGTGGAGATTCGAACCTGGGACCAGAGGGTTCGCAAGTAATAGATGTACCACTAGACTACTCATTGTAAGTTGTTTAGACTCTGCATTGTATCTATTTGAACATAATAATTGAAATTGGGGCCACATCGTGACATGTTAATGGGCTGATCCAGTTCGTGATTGTGTAGAGTCCCAGTACGATTCGTTTTTTTGTCGAGGTTGCCTGTTCGCGTACGTGAAAGGGGGCGACGGCAGGTGGCCTATCGCTGGCGGCGTCGAGCGCGCGAGACAAGGGCAGAGGCGACAGACCGGCATCCAGCGTGATCAGAAGGGCGGCAGCGGTTGCAAAGGTTGCATGTTTTTCATGTTTGAATAACTTGGGGAGATATGCAGATGGGTTTGAAAGTTTAATTCTTATGTGCATCAGTGTACTGAATTTCTTGATCCTCAAACTAAGATGCAAAGTTTTGTTTATCAATTACTTGTTGTAATTTGCACTTTTTTGTATTGTGTTAAGTTTAATCTCTGTTTGGGTATTTTTAAATTAAGTGTTATGTTTTTGAAGGCGGATGGATAGAAGTTGGATATTTGGGAAACAATTCACACCGCATATTTGAAAGGAGTTGAAGAGTTTATGGAATTTGTTAGAGCAAGATACGCACAAGACATCGAGATACGTTGTCCTTGCCGCAATTTTCTGAATCAAAGGGTGCGACCCCAACATGATGTTGAAAACCACATACACATTTTTGGAATGTCGCCTACATATACCGGGTGGATTCATCATGGGGAGCCTGCAGATAGTGCTTGAAGTTCGAATACGAAGCAACAGGATGTGGAAGGTGATCATGACTATGGGATACATGTGGATGTGGACGATGATGGTCATCTTGATGAGGATCTTGGAGTACCGAGAGATGATTGGAGATCCGTATGCTCGCGCAGGCCGATGGAGAGCGACCAAGGTTTGCAAGAGTACTTGAGGATGTGAAGAAGGCACTTAGCCCGGGATCTAGGCATTCCAAATTCTCTTTTATGGTGAGGATGTTGTATATCAAGTCTCGTTATCGAATCGGCAATGCGAGATTTTCAACGATGATGAACTTGATCTCATCGAGATACCCTAAGAGTGAGTTGCCAAATTCTTATGACGAGGCGAAGAAATACCTTCGAGAGTTGGGCCTTGAATACGAAAACATACATGTGTGCAAGAATAATTGTGTGTTGTTTTGGGATTCAAAAACAACCAAGTATGCGAAGTTGAATGTGTGCCCAAGATGCAAGGAGTCTAGATGGAAAGATGAAACCGGGACGAAGCGAGTTCCACATAAGGTACCGAGGCATTTTCCACTTGTTGCCAAGGTTGAAGAGAATATATGCTTCAAAGCGTACTTCCGAGGAAACTCGATGGCACATGAAAGTTAGGACGCCGGTGGAGAATGTAATGAGCCATCCGGTCGATGGGGAAGCATGGAAGTACTTTGACAAGAAGGAAAAATCATTTGCATCCGATCCAAGGAACTTGAGGCTTGCTTTAGCTACGGATGGGTTCAATCCATTTGGCAACATGAGTACCCAGGTACGTATGTGGCCGGTGCTTCGACTCCACTAAATCTCCCACTGCGGGAATGTGTTAATCCCGCAAATTGCTTTATGTCTTTACTCATCCCGGGGCCAAAATCTCCAGGAAAGGATTTTGATGTGTTCCCGGAGCCCTTAATTGAAGAACTCGCTAGAGCTATGGAAGGGTGTAAGTACCTATGATGCATGTACTGGTAGGAAGTTTGACCTTCGTGCTGCTGTGCTATGGTGTATACATGATTACCCTGCGTTGAGCACCCTGTCTGGCCGAACAACAAAAGGGTATTATGCATGTATTTACTACGACAAGGATCCTCTGTCTCGGTCAATAAGGAATAAGATATGTTACATTGGACATCGTCGATACCTTCCAAAGTCACATGCATGGCGGAGAAGCTTGGCTTTCGATGGTAAGTGTGAAAAGCGAGATGCACCAGAAAAGTTCACTTTGGGTGAGGTCCTAGACGAGCTAGATAAGGTGAGAGATGTCAGGCCAGGGAAGGCAGTGAATGAAACTCAAAACACTGGAAGAAAAGGAAGCGTGATGTGGGTCCAAAGATTTATAGCCGAAAATCTGTGTTGTGGAGGTTGCCTTATTGGATACATTTGAAGCTTCCACATAATCTTGATGTCATGCACATAGAGAAAAACGTGTGTGAAAACATTCTATGCACATTACTCAATGTGCCTGGCAAGACCAAGGACACACATAATGCTAGGCTAGATTTGTATGACATGGGCATCGACACCATTTGCACTTACGGGAGAAAGGGAACAACTCGGTAAGTGCTCCACCCGCTCCTTATGTGTTGGGGAAGCAAAGAAAGGGTCGAGTTTTGCAAGTTTCTCAGAGGTATCAAGTTTCTTGATGGATATGCTGCTAACCTAGCAAGGTACATAAGTGAAGATGGTGCGAGGGTGGTTGGAAAGCTCAAGACACATTCTTGCCACATACTCCTTCAAAGAATCATTCCTGCTGGACCAAGAGGATTGGTGCCGAAGGATGTGTATGAAGCAATAGCTGAGCTCGGGACATTTTTTAGGGAGCTATGCAGCAGAAATATAAGGATTGATGTTGTCAAACGGCTGAAAGAACAGATTCCATTGATCTTATGCAAGCTTGAGAAAATCTTTCCCCCTGCCTTCTTTGATGTCATGGTTCACTTGTGTGTCCATCTACCTGACGAGGCACTGCTAAGAGGTCCTGTTCAATACGGGTGGATGTACCCAATAGAAAGACGCCTGGGCAAGTTGAAGAATTTTGTAAGGAACAGGGCGAAGCCAGAAGGATCAATTGTTGAGGCATATGTGGCAAGTGACACCTTGACATTTTGTTCTAGGTACATGGAGGATATGGACACTAGATTCAACTCGGGGGATGATAGTGGTGGAGAGGTACCATTGCCTGATGACATCTCTATTTTTCAGCATGGTGTTACTCTTGTTGGAGGCAATAGGGTCCAGTATATTGAAGATGATTTAATGGGCAAGTTAGTTTGGTATGTGCTACATAATTGTGAAGAAGTCGATGAATATAAGGAGTAAGTATGATTTTTAAGACTTGCTGATTTGTTAATTTATTTTTAAAATTTGATTTAAATAATCTTGTTTTTGCGGGTTGTACAGAGACGAGTCACATGTTGCAGCAAGGTGCACAACAAAATAATGTTGACAAAATGGTTGAACAAGGATTTGCCAAGTGGTTCAGGCACCACGTTAGTAACTACAACTATTTAGATATTAAGTGGAAACGTATTTTTGCTAATTATTATTTTTGTTGCAATAGATTGAGGACCAACGCAAGGTGAATCCAGGGTCGGTTAGCGAAGGATTGTGGGAACTGTCTTGTGGACCATGTCTACGAGTTAAGTTTTCTGCAGCTTGCAAGATCAATGGTGTTCGGTATAGCACAGCGGAACGCGAAAAATTCCTGCAGACACAAAATAGTGGTGTCATGACTCCAGGTGAACATAATAACAACATTATAGATTTTTATGGAGAACTTCAAGAGGTGATTGAGTTGTTGTATTACTCGAATCTTCAAGTTTGTCGAACTGTGGTTATATTTCGATGCAATTGGTACAACCAAGAAGGCAGGGGGAAAGGCCTTCAAGATGACGGACATTTCAAATCCATCAATGTGCAGTCATTATGGTACAAGACAGATCCTTTCATCCTATCTTCTCAAGTGAAAAAAATTTTTTACATTCAAGACACATCTTTAGGTAAAGATTGGCGAATTGTGCAGAAGTTTGAACATAGAAACATTTATGATGTGGCAGAAAAAGATGAGGGCAGCCATGATGTGCATCAGGACGATTACCATTCTGATACTGAGCATGTGGTGCAAGAAGGTGGCGTCGATGTGCCATTACCAAATATTCAAGGTGGGGAAGGCACTATAATTGAAGGCAATTTGCAAGAATTAATATGAAACAGGAAGGAAGCTCGTAATTATTGATGTCGACGGCGAGGGGGGAGGAGGAGGATGAGACAAGATGCGCAATACTGTAGTGACGATGCCAACGATAACAACGATGACATGTCTCCAGATGACGAAGATGAAGATTACTAGTTTGATATATATGTTTTTCCATACCATATGTGTCTCCACATGAACATGACATGTTACAATAATATAGATTGGTGATTACTGTTACATCAATAAAAAGTAGACCAGATTGAGTACCACAAATGATACTTTAATGCGTGCCATTACCAAATATTTATAGGGCATGTACATGCCAGCAGATGAAAGTTACTTGTCTTGTTGCCACATAAGGCACTACTAACCAGGCACATTGCACTGACCATAACTATTTACAAGCTAAAGCAAGCAAGGCACAAAATCTTCTTGCCTTCCGGCACTGCTACGACACTACTAAGTTAATGTCTTCCATCAACGACAAAAGTAAAAGAATGCAACCATATAGGTTCATTCTTGACGATCATGCGATTAGCCAAACTTGCAAAAGACAGCAGCAGCCTTGACATTTAACCATCACTTTCTGGAATGCACTTCGTCTTCTTCTTCGCCTTGTCAGCAGCAGCTTTGAGAGCAGCCTTGAGTCTGGTGTACCTGTTCTTCTCCCTGTTCAGCTGAACCTCCAGCAGCATCACGTTCTCCTGTGAAGTCCCCAGCTCCTTCTGTAACTCCCAGAAGTCCAGCTGTTATGAAAATGAGCACTGTTAAGGCCTAAATGATCTCAAATCAGATTATCTGAAAACTGTCAACAGCAGTAAACTCACCTTCTTCTCCTTCCCTTTCAGCTGCTTCACTGGGTTCACATAAGTTTCCCTGCTTGATTCTTCAGTTGTAGACGCAGCAGTGCCAGCGCTACTAGAAGCAGTCACTAGATACCGGGTTTTCATGCAGACCTTCTTCTTGTGGCGCTCGCTGACTCTCAGAGCGCACTCTGCGGCCTTAGTGGAGAGCCCCCGCGTGCGGTTGCCTGAAAATTAAGTGAATCACAATTCATTTGCATCTAGTGCTGACAAAAATTAAGTGTGAAGATTTAACAACACATATGTAGAAAGTGAGTAACTAAAAAAGATTTAAAGAATCTAGTCAAAATTAAAATATATGCCATATATAGTCACTGAGTAGTTCATCTACAAAAATTTAAAGATATGCCATTTGTAGTAACTGAGTAAATTAGAGCATATGGATATCTGTAAATAGCACAATTTCTGACCATACTACATTGTAAACCATAATGCTCAAATTACAAACCAGTGCATTGTAAACCATACTGCTCAAATTACAAACCACAATTTTCCAATGGCACATAAGTTAGTACTACATTCTAGAAAAATATGATTGAACTGAAAACCCCACCACAAGCATTACTGAAAATCCCCCTCAAGATTCTAAGGAAAATGGATATATCTAGTGGCGCAGCTTAGTACAGAAATCAAGCAAATTAGGGAAATGCAAAATTAGTGAGTAATTGAACTTAAAAATCATGAACATCTAGTGATTGAATTAAAAAACCCGCAAACAGTGACAGGGTGAGAAAATCAACCTTAGGTTTTGCAGATGGGAATGCTGATCCCCCGGCGCGCTTCAGATTGGGAGCGATCCTTTCGAAGCCTGGTGGGACGTCAGGAACGACGTCGCCGGAGGCGGCGGAGGCTCGGCGCACCACCACGCCATGGGAAGCGCGGGTGAACCTTTCGGTCCTTGGGTCCCGCTTCTGGTTACTCGCATGCTTCGACTGCTCCAGGTTCTTCACCGCCTTCGTCATCTTCCACACGTCGACGACTGCGGCGGCGCAAGGGGCAGAGGTGGTGGCGGCGCGAGGGGCAGAGATGGCGGTGGCGAAAGGCGAAGCGGAGAAGACGAGGAGGCGTGACGATTTGGGGGACGATTTGGGGGAAGCCGTCGTGGCGACTACTATATAGATCTGCACAGCAAGGCGCCTCTTTATATTGTTAAATAAAATGGATCTTCACATCCATCGAATACACCTTCGTAGCCCACTGGTAACGCGCTCTGATTGTTAGTCCACAGCTCCCGGGTTCGAACCCTATGGGAGCATTTTTTTAACTTGTTTTGTTATTAACATTTTATTTCATTTAAACATTTTTTAACTTTTCATTTAAACATTTTTTAACTTGTTTTGATTTTAACATTTCATATCCCACTCATTAGAATAAAGTCTCGCTTGCACACATTGAGTATACGATGGAACACATACCCCACTACGACCAATGTGCCTATGCAAGGGACGTCTACACATGTGAGATATGCGCATCACAAGTTTCTCGAAATCATGTGAAACTATCAGAGCGTGCTATTGGAGGTAATCAAGGAGGTTTCGTGCAATTTTGCAATTTTTGTTGCATTTTTACCTATTATCTTAATTTTTTGATGATTTAATAAAGAATAAATGTGAAAATTAGCAAACCATGCTAGAAAAATGTAAAAACTTGCAAGGACACACCAATTTGGTGTGTATTCATGACAAAATTATATTCAATTCATTATACCAAAGTGGCGGTGCACGGTGCTACGATGGAACACATGCCCCACTACGACCAATGTGCCTATGCAAGGGACGTCTACACATGTGAGATATGCGCATCACAAGTTTCTCGAAATCATGTGAAACTATCAGAGCGTGCTATTGGAGGTAATCAAGGAGGAATTGACGAAAAAAATATAAAGAAATAGAAGCAACTGATGTTTTAAAAAAAAGGAACAAAGTCAAAAAAATATGTGCCCCATAGGAATCGAACCAGCGACCCAAGGGTTCCAGTAAATGGGCCTTACCACTGCGCTACTCGAGGATGTTCGTTCAGTAATCGAAATAGTTATATATGAATCGAGTAACTGACGCTGCGGCGGGAACACGGGAGAAATTGCGCCAAAACTTTTCGGCACCATTCTTTAACGAAAAAAAGGCGGACTTATTTACATGCCTCCCCACAACTCGTCAAACCTCCCCATTTCCTATTCCCATCTATTCGACACCTCCCCTGGAACCACAGAAGCCGCCGCCGCCACACCACCCATCGCCGGCGACGAGGTGCTCCTCACGCCAGGTTCGTAGTTTCCAGGCCGCGACGCCTCAACCTAACCCTCTCCCTCAATGCCCCACCTACCTAAATCTTCCCATCAACCACTCAGTCACATCAACGGAACCCTAACCACAGCCGCCGGCGACGAGTAGCTCCGACAATAACCCGATTTGAATTCACGCCACCCCCCAATCCCTCTCTCTCACGTACATTTCTCTGCCCATGCACCTCCTTTTGTTCCCCGACCTAACCCAAATCTCATCTGCAGGTTCCAATGGTGGCAACAAGGGGGCAAAAGAGGAACGGGCCGCAGTGTCCGTCAAAAAATTCAACTATATTTCTTAGAGTAGATCTACAATTTTGATGTTGTCGTATATGTATGTCAATTTGAAATGTATTTTTTTGATTAATGAGACCATTATCATGTCACGGTTTGCTACTGTAATATTCCCTGATTTTTGGTTGATAGGAAGATTGTAGTTCACTCCATTCTATATTCATACTTACTAATGTAGTTATAATAGTTTCTGATTCACTGTAATAACCTGGGGTTTTCTGATCTAGGAGTGCACACATAGTTGTAGGTCTTATCTCATATCTTAGACCTCTTATCTATCTTTCATGTAGTTTTGTTAACTCTAACCTATTAGTTCAAGACTTTTAAAAATTCTAATACACCCAATTTCTTGTCCTTGAAAGAACCTACGATAACTGATTATGAGCGATGCCGAGATAGACGCGTGGCGAAAAATCAAAAGATGCTTGAAGAGCTTGGATTGAATACCTTAGCTTCTGAAATTATTACATCCTTGCCTCAACCTGCACAAAAGAAGGGGAAAAATCAGCAAACAAGGGAACTGATAACGAAGATTCATCATCATCGGAGTATCTCCTTGATGAAGATGATCAAGGAGATAATACTGATGATGAAGACATTGAATCTAATGAGCAGCCACAACTTAAGGTGCTTCTTCTATCTTCACAAGTAGTGAATGGGGCATACTTGGAACATACAACTTGTTTACTACATTGTATTCATTATTAATATATAATCTAGGATTAAATGTTTCTACTCTGAAGTATGCTTTAGGACTTAAATTTCATTGCAATTAAATGTTTACTATATGGTACTTATTATTAATAAAGTTGATTGCAATTTACTGTTTCCGATCTGCATTTTGATCTCCGATTTATTTGCAAATTCTATCAAACTATAATGATGTTGAATATATGGTTTTCATTATTAATGCACATGACTTACATGACCTTTCTTTCCCCACAGCTTCTCCAACCGCATAGTCGCAAAATCATCTCTCCAAAGATCAAGAAAACTGTTGGCAGAATGGCTCCTGGAGTTAGGAACAATAAGAGAGTGAGGGCATCAACTCGGTCGGAAAACCACCCCTCGAATCCGAAACAAGAGCATCAAAAAGGCTTCTTGTACGGGATCCTACAGACCCCTTATGAAGACAATCCAACCGGCAGAGGAATCCAATGGACCAAATTTGTTGATGAGAACACACCATCGGAGGATGGCAGGTGTATCAGCTGGTCATGACAATGCAGGTTTTGAGGCACACATTGCAGCTGCTAACGATGACAACACACTAGCTGAAGGCAAGATCTTTTATCATGCAGTTTTGACATCTATTTAGTTGATTTTGCATCAATAAACTAAAAAAACTGAATCTAAATTCAATGATGTAGGTCCTCCACAGCGAGCTCCTAGGAGGCCCAGACCACCTACAGTTGGAAAGCAGCTAGATAGGATGACCAAAGCTATGGGAATGAGATTGCCCATAGTTGTTCAGGATGGAAAAAAAAAGACCTCAAGATCCTGTTCAAGCTGCCAAATTAGCTTCAGAGGCTGGCGTCATCATTCGGGAAAGTATTCCTGTCCTCCCACGTTGGAAAGATTACAAGAAAGATGACGTACACTACAAAGCCTTTGAGGGACAGCTAGCTGTAAGTGCATTACTGTAGCCATATGAAACTATTGTTCATTAAGCTTATTTGACTAACTAAATAACCAACTATCATATGCCTAGGGTCGCTTGGCCATTAACACAAATCATGCCCCAACAAGGGCAGCTATGACTGATCTGATGCGTGTTGCGATAAAGAACCAACGCTATCGACTGAAGAAGAAATACTTCAATGGTGTTCCCGCAAATCGATCCGTACAACTTCTCCCGAGTTCGCTACATGACCGATCTCGAATGGAGGGCACTTGTTGCAAGGTGGTCAGATCCAAAGAACATGGTATGGGCATCAGTTCTTACATTCACTATCAGTTTACAAAGTCCCTTATTTTAAACCTGTGATATCAACTAACATGTTCATCGTCTTTTAGCAAACATGTGAGCAGAACAAGGAAAACCGCAGTAAAGTCAAGTATCATCAGGCTACGGGTTCTCGCTGCTACGTGGCGCACTTACATGCATACGTAAGTAAAACATTACCTTGTTCACTTACCTACACATTTGGACTCAAACTAATTATTTTCCCTTTCATCTGTGCCTACTTTGCTGTCATTTTTCAATTACACAGAAACAAACAAGAATCCTTGATGAACCAAACCTAGATCAGTCTGAAGAAGTAGACGCAAAGGAAGCCTTCCATACGTGCCACACTAGCTCCAAACGTGGCTTAAGTGACCCTGCAAGAGAGGCACTTGTAAGTGCACAGATTATATGCCTACTAGTTGCCATTTCACATAAATCATGTGTGGACTTTATGCATACATAGTAGTAGGTTTTCAATAATCTGGTTCTTTTGCGTGCATCTACTTTATTGCATTTATTAAATATTGACATGTTACTCTTCATCAAATACTTGTAACTCTTTTACCTTGTTACTATTTCAGTCCCAAATGGAAGCTTTGAGGACTGAACATGTTTCTGAAGGTGAGATGCCAGCATCCAGTGTGCAAGTCGTGTCGAAGGTGCTCTCTCAGAACAGCTCCAACTTATTCTTGAAGAATGTTAGCTTCCAAACACCGCCATCCTCCAAGTCAGTATCATCAAATGAAAGTCAGCTTAGGGAGCAACTTGCAGCTGAAGCGACGGCAGCTGTTCAAGGTGAACTGGATGACCTCAGGAAGAAAATTCAGGATGCAGAGGAAGAACGGGCAAGGACACAGAAGGAGCTGGAGGAGTACAAGAAGCTTACAGAGAAGAACATCAAGAAGATGGAGGAGACCAATTTTCTCCTCAAGAAGCTCTTCTCCCTCCAGGGAAATGCTTCGTCATCGACTTCAACATAGGCCGTCGCTTCGCCTTTCCTTTCTATTTTTTGTCAGTTTGCCTATCTAGTAACTTGGTCATGTGTGCAAACTTTTTATGGTACTTGGTACTGTTTCAACAACATATTTACTAAATTTGCAATGTCTAGTGGTGTGCATCAGTTGTATATGCACACTGGAATACTTGATGCAAACCTAATGCAATTGTGTGCCCATTCTAGTATCAATTGCAAATTCCTATTATATTATTATTTCCAAACCAGTGAGCAAATGCATGGTGTATCTGTGACCAATCTACTCTCAAATCTGTGACCAAAAGATGTTATATTTGTGACCAAAGTGCTGGCAAATCTGTGACCATATTGTATCAAAACGTGACAATGCCAAATACCAATCTGTGACGATTTAATCATTACATCTATGACGGTTGCAAGATGATGATCTCAGCAGCCACGTCATTGATGACGTCACATCCTCGTCATCTGCCAGTGTGGCATACGTCATCCTATGACCAACACAAGACTACATCTGTGACGAAACCGGATCGTCACACCATTGCAACGACGCCATCCGTTATCCAGGCGAACGGAAGATTGTGACGAAAAAATTGTCACACCCGGTTTTAAAGGCAAAACCGAATGCATTGATCACGTGTGCGCCAGGATCAAGTTACACACACGCTTAGACATTATGAATACCAAAATCAGTGCCACACGAATAAAGAGTTATTACAAACCATAGTCTTAAACGAAACTTAAACAAACGAGTTCTCGCAGCGGACAAAATGCATCCACAGGCAGCTGACTGAAGACTACGCACACCTAGAACTCCTGGAAATCTTCTGGAATATCTTCAAAGTTCTCCCCGGTCCGAGCGACAAATCCGGGTATTGTAGATGCAAGAGAATAAACAAGCGTGAGCACATATCGTACTCGGCAAGGGAAAACAACATAACATGCGAGGCCATATGGTGGATGGCTAAGGTTCAAGCACTTTAGCATTTTAGTTGGTCAAGTTTTATTAGCAACTTCGATTACTAAAGGTGTAAGTTCATACCAACCCAATTAAATAAGATATAAGCATCATAAGTAAAGATATAAACAGCAATTAAACATTAAAGTTCCATAATTTAATCATGTGAGTGTCCAGGCCGCTCTTGACCGTGAGCACGGCTAATCGATTAGTTTAACACTCTGCAGAGGTTGTACATCTTTACCCACAAGCAGCGTAAAAGCTCCGAAGAACTTTGGACCCAACCATGCGGTGTTTGCAAGACACCTTATCACACTTCCGAGGTGTGATTGCATAGGGACGCTACATGGCCTTTACAAAGGTTCCCTAGCAAGTTATGACCCACAAGGTCCGGATCAGTTAGCAAGGTATAAAGTCCCCTAGCAGGTCGATACCCCACCATAAAAGAATAACTCACCCAACCCCCGCTAGAGCGAGTCCATACCCCACGTACCGCCGATCCCTTGTCCTTATCGAGGTAAGACCATCCCAAGCTAAAGTTCCTAATTAATCAGCCAAGACCATTGCCCATTAGTTCTTGTGGTTGTCTCGTTTTCTGGGTGGTTCTCCATGTTCCGATTACACATTAAAGTGGTCTTGTAAAGTAAAAGATCATAAACGGAACATGAAATAACAAAAGATAACCAAGTAGCTTAACACCAATTCCCAGTTGAGCATGCTAAGTAATAACTACTACAAGATTAATTTGATTCCCGGTATCAAGGTAAAGGTAGTCAAAAGCTAGGCATGATCCTTAATAGGTTCCCATCAAATTAATGCAAGCGAAAAGTAAAAACAGTGAATTTAAATGCATGTTATGTAGGACAAGCGGGCATGCATCAAGGAATACTTGCCTTCAACAAAGCCTTGCTGCTCAAACTCTTGCACGACCGGATCTTCAAATCCCTCGAACGAATCGCTCTCTACGATCCACAATCATCACATACAAGCATACAATAGAAATAAATAAGAAACAGTCACCAAACAGATCAAACAGATCTAAACAGTAGCCTAAAACTAATCTACGCTTCGAGACGAACGCGTGGACATAAAGAACGCTAAAATCGGAGCTAAAACGACCAAGTTATGGGTTCGGGAAGTTTTAGGGACTAATCTGCGAAGATTTGAAAAGGTTTCGGGCTAAAATAAAGAAAAAGGACTAAACTGTAAGAAATCTTATACGGTGGAAGGGTATTTTTGTAAATAAAGAAAACTCGGTGGGCTTTTCTGCAAAAGTGCCAGGGCTGGCGGCGGGTTTGACCGGCTGACCGGGTCGGGTGGATCTAGACCCGTTGGATCTAGATCTGACGGTCTCAGCGGTTTGCGGTGCGGTGGCTTAGATCTAGGGCATTGGATCTTCATCCGACGGCCACGGTGATGCGCGAGCGGCGGGGGCGGTGGCGCGCGAAGGCCGGCGGCGGCGGGCTCGCCGGCGGGGACCGGTTTTAGGGTTTCCGGCCACGATTCACGGCGCGGGAGGCATCTACGCGACGCGCGCGAGACCGCGGAGCGATCTAGGGCGGCGGCTCGGGCGGCGCGCGCGGCGGAGCGGGGGCGGCCGACGCGGCGGCGCGGGGCACGGGCTCCGGCGATGGCGCTAGGGCGAAGAGGGGCTCGGGGACGACGACGTGCGGCACGGGGGTGCTCCTCACCTCCTTGCGCGGCTCCCGGGCGGTTCCTTGGCGGCGGAGCGGCGACGACGGCGGGGTTCAACGGCGGCGGCGACGAGCTCGAACGGCGGCACCGGCTAGGGTTTCGGCGGGGCGCGCGCAAGGGCTAGGGGCGGCTCGGGTGGCTCGGGTTGGGGTCCGGGGAGGCGGCGGCGGCTTTAAATAGCCCGGGCGGGCACCCTTGGCGTGCGGGCCACGCGGAGGCGGGGCGTGTCCGAGCCGGACCTCGGCGGCGCGGTGGCGTCCGGGTCGGGGGACGACGCGGGGGACGGGGATGACGGGGCGGGGCCCGCCCGTCGGCGCGGCGGAGGCGCGGGGCACGGGCGCGGGCGTGGGCCGGCGCGGCTTGCCGGGCCGGCGCGCGCCGTTGGGCCGGGAAGGCCGGCGTGCGCGGGGCCGAGGGCGGCCGCGCGCCTGGTAAGCTAGGCGGGCTGGCTGCTGGGTTGGGCTAGGAGGCTGGGCTGAAGGGAAAAGGGGAAGGGGTTAAGGTTTTGGGATTTTGGCAAAAGGGTTTTCAAACATTTAGAATTCAAATTTGAATTTGAATTCCAGCAACCAAAATAATGCTCCAGCATGTATGCAACACATGAATCCTATAGTTCATTAAATTTATTTTAGAAAATATTTAAATGCCTAAAAATAAATAAAACAACCTTATACTCCTTAAGCAATTAAATGGTTGCTAGCAAATTTTAATAAAGCCAAGTTTTTAATAAAATTAGGGTGTTACAAATCCTACCCCCCTTAAGAAGAATCTCATCCTCGAGATTCGGACAGATTGGGAAAAAGATCTGGAAACTCTGCTTTCAGCTCATCCTCTCTTTCCCATGTTGCCTCATCCTCTGCATGATTACTCCACTGTACTTTGCACATCTTAATCACACTATTCCTGGTGACCCTTGTCATTGTTTCCAATATTCGAATGGGGTGCTCAACGATAGTGAGATCCTCTTCAACGTTTAGATCGTCCAAGGGTAACGGCTCCTTGTCATGAGGACCAAAACCCTTCTTCAACTGAGAGATATGGAACACATCATGCACATCAGCTAGCTGGACTGGCAACTCCAATCTGTAAGCCACTTCTCCCACTCTCTCAATGATCTTGAAAGGTCCAATAAAGCGAGGTGACAACTTTCCTTTAACTCTGAATCGACGCAAACCTCTGATAGGTGATACCTTTAGGTACACATATTCGCCTTCCTGAAAAACCACATCCCTTCGTTTGCCGTCTGCATAACTTTTCTGTCTAGACTGAGCAATCCTCAAATTTTCTCTGATGATCTGAACTTGTTTCTCTGCTTCTCTGATGATATTTGCTCCAAATAACTGCCTTTCGCCTGTTTCACTCCAATATAATGGAGTTCTACACTTCCTTCCATATAGGGCCTCAAAGGGTGACATTTTGAGACTAGCTTGGTAGCTGTTGTTGTAAGAGAACTCAGCATACGGCAAGCTCTTATCCCAACTACAACCATGCTTAAGCGCACATGCTCTCAGCATGTCTTCTAGGATCTGATTGGTTCTCTCGTCCGTCCATCCGTCCGTGGATGATAAGCTGAGCTGAAATTTAGCTTAGTATCCAGAGATTCATGCAACTTCCTCCAGAAACGAGAAGTAAACTGAGTACCTCTGTCTGACACGATCTTCTTTGGTACACCATGCAAACATACAATCCTGGACATGTATAGCTCTGCCAACATAGCTCCTGTATAGGTAGTCTTTACCGGAATGAAGTAAGCTACCTTAGTCAAACGATCCACGATAACCCAAATCGAATCATAACCATCTCGGGTTCGGGGTAAACCCACTATGAAATCCATTCCGATCTCTTCCCACTTCCACTCAGGCACCCTCAATGGTTGGAGCAAACCAGCGGGTCTCTGATGTTTAGCCTTAACCCGGTGGCAAGTGTCACACAAAGCCACATGAGCGGCCACATCTCTCTTCATACCGTACCACCAATACCTCTGCTTGAGATCCTGGTACATCTTAGTACTGCCTGGATGGATAGAGTAAGCTGAGTCGTGAGCTTCTCTCAAGATCTTCTCTCTGAGATCTCCTGTCTCTAGTACACACAACCGGTTCTTAAACCACACGGTTCCTTGCTCATCCTCTGTGAAATCTGGGGCTTCTCCTTGTTGCATACTCTCTTTAATCTTTTGTATTCCCGCATCCTCTAACTGCCACTTACGTATCTCTTGCTCCAGAGTGGACTGTACTTCCAAAGTCACTCCTTCCACATGTGCAACCGCTTTCAAGTTGAGCCTTTCAAACTCTTTTACCAACTCGTCAGGAAACTAAATGGTCATAGCCATGTTAGTGTGGCCTTTCCGACTCAAAGCATCAGCAACCAGATTCGCTTTACCCGGATGATAGTGAATCTCTAGATCATAGTCCTTGATCAACTCTAACCAACGACGCTGTCTTAGATTGAGATCCTTCTGAGTGAAGATATACTTCAGACTCTTGTGATCAGTATAGATCTGACACTTAGTTCCCATAATGTAGTGTCTCCAAATCTTCAACGCATGAACCACTGCTGCTAACTCAAGATCATGCGTAGGATAGTTCAACTCATGCTTCCTCAACTGTCGAGATGCATAGGCTATAACATGACCTTCTTGCATCAACACACATCCTAGACCTTGTCGAGATGCATCACAATATATGTCAAAGCTCTTCCGTAGATCAGGCATTACTAGAACAGGTGCTGTGGTTAACCGCTTCTTTAACTCTTCAAAACTGGACTGACATGCACTGGTCCATTTGAATTCCCTGTCCTTCTCTAGCAATGTAGTAAGAGGCTTCACAATCCTGGATAATCCTTCAATAAACCGACGATAGTAACCAACAAGTCCAAGGAAACTCCGGATCTCCGACACTGTACGAGGGGCTTCCCACTTCAACACATCACTAACCTTGCTAGGATCCACTGCAATACCTCCGTTGGTGATGATATGACCTAGAAAAGACACTTCCTTGAGCCAGAACTCACACTTGCTGAACTTCGCATATAACTAATGCTCTCTCAGCTTCTGCAACACGAGTCTCAAATGCTCCTCATGGTCCTCATTCTTGGAGTAGATCAGAATGTCATCAATGAATACCACAATGAACTTGTCCAGATACTCCATAAAGATCTTGTTCATCAAGTACATGAAGTACGCGGGTGCATTGGTTAACCCAAAAGACATTACTGTGTACTCATAAAGTCCGTACCTGGTAGTAAAAGCTGTCTTAGGAATATCTGAAGGCCTAATCTTCAACTGATGATAACCTGATCGCAGATCGATCTTGGAAAACACTGTTGCTCCTCTCATCTGATCAAACAAATCTTCAATACGTGGTAGAGGATACTTGTTCTTGATGGTAACATCATTAAGGGACCTGTAATCAACACACATCCTCTGTGTGCCATCTTTCTTACCCACAAAGATAACGGGTGCTCCCCAGGGTGAGGAACTAGCACGGATAAACCCTTTACCCAATAATTCTTTAATCTGAGCTTTAAGTTCTTGCAACTGATCACTAGACATTCTATATGGGCGCTTAGAGATAGGAGCAGTACCAGGTAAAAGATCAATAACAAACTCAACATCTCGGTCAGGGGGCATACCTGGCAACTCCTCGGGAAACACATCAGGATAATCGCACACTACTCGTATGTCTTCCAAGGCTGCTCCGTCAAGCTTATTCACGGCACTGGCATTTGATGGTGCGGGATCTGCTGCAAACTCAAATCTTTCACCAGCTGGACTTGTAAGAAGGATTGACCTCTTAGCACACTGAATCACCGCATCACACGCGGTCAACCATCCCATTCCCAATATCACATCGATCCCCTTTGAATCCAAGATTATAAGATTGGCACGGAAATCTCTGGCCACAATCTTGAGATGGACGTTATCACATTTATAGATAGCTTTCAATTCCCCCCCAGGTGAGGTAACTAAAATGTGGCGAGACATGGGACTGATAGGTAGATTATGTTGAGCTATGAACTGGGATGTAATGAAAGAATGGGATGCTCCATAATCAAACAAAGCGAGGCGGGAGTAGAGTTAACTAGAAACATACCGAGCACTACTGCGGGGTTCTCCGGGCGACTTCAGCATCAACGTGCATCGCCTTGCCTCGTGCATAGCTCTCGTTGTCCTTTGTTAGACCGCGGGGTTTGGCTTCCGCTCCTTGTCCGCCGCCGGTTCCGCACGGGGGTGTGTGGAGGGTTCCTCTTTGGGCAAACGTTGGCATAGTGACCAAGCTCTCCGCACTTGAAGCAAGTAGTGGTGGCGAGGATTGGGCGGTGCCACGGTCCTTACGGGGTGTGCCAACCGGGGCTCTCTCGCCGACTCGCCGGGAAGCTGGGCGGGGAGTCTGAGGGACAGGACGCCGAAACCGCCGAGCGACCGCCGGAACCGCCGAACAGACGCCGGGACCGGCGCTGCGCCCAAAGTTTCCACTCTGTCCCCCATAGCGGAACGGGGTGTTCGGCGGTGGGTTGAAGCGCAGGCGAGACGCACTCCCAAACTGCCCAGAGCTGGTGGCCTTCCTCTTCTGCTCTCCAAGCTCCTTGCGCTTGTGCTCCAAGCGGATAGCGGCATCAACTAGCTGCTGAAAGTTAGGGAAAGGGTAGGACATCAGCTGGTACTGCAGTGAACCAGCCAACCCATCCAGGAACAGCTCCTGCTTCTTCCTATCTTCAGCAACCTCCTCAGCTGCATAGCGAGATAGCTCAGTGAACTTGTCTCTATACTCAGCCACTGACATTCCTCCCTGCTTCAGAGAAAGGAACTCCTTCTTCTTGATCTTCATGACTCCGAGAGGGTATGTGATGGCTCCGAAGTTGGTGGTAAACTCCTCCCAAGTGATAGTGTCCGGGGGCGGCATGAGCGGCAGAGTACGCATCCCACCAAGCGGCCGCAGAGCCTTGAAGTCGTCCCGTAGCATACGGGACCTTCTCTCTCGTCGTCACACCGACGGGTAGTGAGCATCTTCGTATTGTCTTGAGCCAATCTTCGGCTTCCGGTGGATCGGCGGCGTGAGTAAACACAGGAGGGTGATGACTCATGAACTCCCGGTGCTTGTTGCGAGGCGCGGGTGGCGGCACCGGCGGATTGTTGACCCGAGCTTGCAAGTTTGTCACGGTGGTGGTCAAGTTCGGAGGAGCCGGGTCCGTGCCTCCAGAACCTGCTGCATAGCGGGATCCATTTGTACTTGGCCGGGGTGCTCTTCCCGCTGGTTGATCAACACCTGATCCCGACCTGGTGTTCACCATCTGAGTGTTAGGGACATTATTTTAGATGATTGCACCAAGGTTTAAACTTAGGAAGATAAGATAGCAATGATATTCAGATAAGACAGATTCTGTTGACTCCAAACAATCAGGCATAGCTCTCTGTACGAGTAACCAAAAATTATGGATTTTGGACTGACAAAAGGTAATGAAATTACGAAACTACTCCAACTGGAATCACCTCAATCGGAGTTGTGTAGCTCTGGTTATAAAATAAACAAGTCAGGTAGGTCGGCAGTGTTTAACAGATTCGTGAGGCTGTAATGTTTTAGTCATAACTCTCTGATTTTCCATCCAAATATTCTGAATTTTTCACAGAAAATCAGTCATGAAATTCTTGAACTTCTCCAATTGGTTTTACTGCAATCGGAGTTCTGTAGCCCTAGATAAAATTAAAACAGTACTGCTGACTCAGAAAACTGTGCGAACAGATTTTTGGGATCTCGAATTTGTATTAAGGGAAAACTTAAGAGGACAAAAAGATTAAGATAGATAACTGATTGAGACTGAAAGATAACCCCCACAAACTTACTACTAAACCAATGTCGTTGTGGTCATCACTCCACAACACATTGCACTCAACCAAAAATCCAACTCATACATTAAGCACAAAATCAAGCATTCAACCACACCTCTAAACTAAACACACTTTACCGATCGTCTACTAGCGATTACAAAGAAATCCTATCCTTAATCTTAAACCTAAGGACTATCTTCAGCCATAGCATCTGTGCGAGCGTCAGGGGAGTCGTAGTGTGGCCTCTTGGGTGATGGGGAGGTACATCCTTCTCGTGGCTTCATGGGCTTCGGTCGCTCCTCGTTCAAAAGTGCGGCTTCCAAGGCACGCCTTTGCGTCTCCGGAGTGAAAATCTGCGCTGTGCTGCATATAGCGTGTTGTTGGCATCATCCAATGCAGTGTTCACAGCTGCAAGTAGACTCCGGACATTGTTGAGCGTCCCTTCATAGGCTGGTGCTGGGGCGATGTAAGTCTTGGCTTCCCCACTTGCTCTGAAAGGTGTGTAACGGCAGTGGGTATCCTCCAACCTGTCACGCTCCTTATGAGAGAGCACATAGAGCGCCCTCCGAGCTGACTCTCGCTATCCCGGCATCCATAGTAGTCCTGTGAGCCACATCATGATGCTTGGACACCTCCTTCACTCCACGGCATGGAATGTACTCCTCCAAGATGGCAGCAACCTCCCAATGGGGCTCGAACCACGGATGGGTCCACAGCTCACAATGGTAGACATGGGCCTTATCATAGCCTAGGCGAAGTACCATTGCTCTCAGGTGGTCTGCCATGGGAATGCCTACTCCATCAGCTCTGTAGTGGTACACTTCCCAGATCGCTTCCCTCTCTTCCTCCTCTTGCTCTTGTTCTTCCATCTCTTGATCTGAGGGATCCTCATCTTCTTCTGGCGCTTGCTCCTCTAGGTTGGGTTGTTCAGCTAGCTCATCCTCCTCTCGGGATCATCTCCTCCGGATCTTCCTCATCATCGGGCACCATGATAAGGTTAGGGAAAACCACAAGGTGCGGGCTCCATCTCAATCTCCTCATCCGTATCTCCATCATGCAAATCATGGTACCGTTTCCGTGGAGCATACTGGTGGACTGCTCCAGCCCGAGAAGTCTCCAAGCTACGAACCATCTGTAGTGTAGTGCAGAATGAGAAAGATGGTAAGGCAAAAAGGACGAGAGCTAAAGCAAGCACAAGATAAAGAATGCAGACAGCTCAAGAGTGAAGCAAAAAGGCAAGAGTAAGGTTAGTAAGAATAAAGCAAGCATGTGTAAGAGAAAGCTTCTATGAGTATAAAATCCTTAATTCGACCATTTCTATCTAGGCTAGCGTTCCTACAGTCAACACAGCTCTGGTACCACTCTGTCACACCCGGTTTTAAAGGCAAAACCGAATGCATTGATCACGTGTGCGCCGGGATCAAGTTACACACACGCTTAGACATTATGAATACCAAAATCAGTGCCACACGAATAAAGAGTTATTACAAACCATAGTCTTAAACGAAACTTAAACAAACGAGTTCTCGCAGCGGACAAAATGCCTCCACAGGCAGCTGACTGAAGACTACGCACACCTAGAACTCCTGGAAATCTTCTGGAATATCTTCAAAGTTCTCCCAGTCTGAGCAGCAAATCCGGGTATTGTAGATGCAAGAGAATAAACAAGCGTGAGCACATATCGTACTCAGCAAGGGAAAACAACATAACATGCGAGGCCATATGGTGGATGGCTAAGGTTCAAGCACTTTAGCATTTTAGTTGGTCAAGTTTTATTAGCAACCTGATTACTAAAGGTGTAAGTTCATACCAACCCAATTAAATAAGATATAAGCATCATAAGTAAAGATATAAACAGCAATTAAACATTAAAGTTCCATAATTTAATCATGTGAGTGTCCAGGCCGCTCTTGACCGTGAGCACGGCTAATCGATTAGTTTAACACTCTGCAGAGGTTGTACATCTTTACCCACAAGCAGCGTAAAAGCTTCGAAGAACTTTGGACCCAACCATGCAGTGTTTGCAAGACACCTTATCACACTTCCGAGGTGTGATTGCATAGGGACGCTACATGGCCTTTACAAAGGTTCCCTAGCAAGTTATGACCCACAAGGTCCGGATCAGTTAGCAAGGTATAAAGTCCCCTAGCAGGTCGATACCCCACCATAAAAGAATAACTCACCCAACCCCCTGCTAGAGAGAGTCCATACCCCACAAGTACCGCCGATCCCTTGTCCTTATCGGGTAAGACCATCCCAAGCTAAAGTTCCTAATTAATCGCCCAAGACCATTGCCCATTAGTTCTTGTGGTTGTCTCGTTTTCTGGGTGGTTCTCCATGTTCCGATTACACATTAAAGTGGTCTTGTAAAGTAAAAGATCATAAACGGAACATGAAATAACAAAAGATAACCAAGTAGCTTAACACCAATTCCCAGTTGAGCATGCTAAGCAATAACTACTACAAGATTAATTTGATTCCCGGTATCAAGGTAAAGGTAGTCAAAAGCTAGGCATGATCCTTAATAGGTTCCCATCAAATTAATGCAAGCGAAAAGTAAAAACAGTGAATTTAAATGCATGTTATGTAGGACAAGCGGGCATGCATCAAGGAATACTTGCCTTCAACAAAGCCTTGCTGCTCAAACTCTTGCACGGCCGGATCTTCAAATCCCTCGAACGAATCGCTCTCTACGATCCACAATCATCACATACAAGCATACAATAGAAATAAATAAGAAACAGTCACCAAACAGATCAAACAGATCTAAACAGTAGCATAAAACTAATCTACGCTTCGAGACGAACGCATGGACATAAAGAACGCTAAAATCGGAGCTAAAACGACCAAGTTATGGGTTCGGGAAGTTTTAGGGACTAATCTGCGAAGATTTGAAAAGGTTTCGGGCTAAAATAAAGAAAAAGGACTAAACTGTAAGAAATCTTATACGGTGGAAGGGTATTTTTGTAAATAAAGAAAACTCAGGGGCTTTTCTGCAAAAGTGCCAGGGCTGGCGGCGGGTTTGACCGGCTGACCGGGTCGGGTGGATCTAGACCCGTTGGATCTAGATCTGACGGTCTCAGCGGTTTGCGGTGCGGTGGCTTAGATCTAGGGCATTGGATCTTCATCCGACGGCCACGGTGATGCGCGAGCGGCGGGGCGGCGGCGCGCGAAGGCCGGCGGCGGCGGGCTCGCCGGCGGGGACCGGTTTTAGGGTTTCCGGCCACGATTCACGGCGTGGGAGGCATCTACGCGACGCGCGCGAGACCGCGGAGCGATCTAGGGCGGCGGCTCGGGCGACGCCGCGCGGCGGAGCGGGCGGACCGACGCGGCGGCGCGGGGCACGGGCTCCGGCGATGGCGCTAGGGCGAAGAGGGGCTCGGGGACGACGACGTGCGGCACGGGGGTGCTCCTCACCTCCTTGCGCGGCCCCGGGCGGTTCCTTGGCGGCGGAGCGGCGACAACGGCGGGGTTCAACGGCGGCGGCGACGAGCTCGAACGGCGGCACGGCTAGGGTTTCGGCGGGGCGCGCGCAAGGGCTAGGGGCGGCTCGGGTGGCTCGGGTTGGGGTCCGGGGAGGCGGCGGCGGCTTTGAATAGCCGGGCGGGCACCCTTGGCGTGCGGGCCACGCGGAGGCGGGGCGTGTCCGAGCCGGACTCGGCGGCGCGGTGGCGTCCGGTCGGGGACGACGCGGGGACGGGGATGACGGGCGGGGGCCCGCCCGTCGGCCGGCGAGGCGCGGGGCACGGGCGCGGGCGTGGGCCGGCGCGGCTTGGCCGGGCCGGCGCGCGCGCCGTTGGGCCGGGAAGGCCGGCGTGCGGGGGCGAGGCGGCCCGCGGCCCGGTAAGCTAGGCGGGGCCGGCCGCCGGGTTGGGCTAGGAGGTCGGGTCGAAGGGAAAAGGGGAAGGGGTTAAGGTTTTGGGATTTTGGCAAAAGGGTTTTCAAACATTTAGAATTCAAATTTGAATTTGAATTCCAAAGAACCAAAATAATGCTCCAGCATGTATGCAACACATGAATCCTATAGTTCATTAAATTTATTTTAGAAAAGATTTAAATGCCTAAAAATAAATAAAACAACCTTATACTCCTTAAGCAATTAAATGGTTGCTAGCAAATTTTAATAAAGCCAAGTTTTTAATAAAATTAGGGTGTTACAAAAATATCGTCACAAAATGCATTAACGGCGTTAACGGCGGCGTCAATTAGCCCGGCAGACGTGAAATTATGACGAAAACATGGTATAATATATGACCAAAACAAATCATCATAGAATGAATTCAAATCCATGACGACACAAAATTCGTCACAGATTGGTGACACATCTATGACGAAAAAACCAATTTCGTCACCGATGAACAAATGTGACGCCACCTTAGTGACCAAACCAAAATCGTCACAAAAACGTCACAAAAGACTAATTGTGACCATTCTGGCGTCTTCAATGACGATAATGCAACGTCATTGATGACAACATCCCTACTAGTGCTAGTTTATCCTTAACAGGCAAACGTGTTTTGGAAAATCAAACAATCTTGGCAAATTTTATTCAAAAACCAGTAATTAAGGTTATTAATTAATCTCTGGTGCATACAATTGCTTTGATACCAACTATGACAACCCGCCTAGGAAAATACCGTACTACCGCCTAAACCAATCCACTTTGGTCATTAAGCAGTAATAAAGTATCATCATGTCGTTAGTCGCCGGGTTAACGCCCGGTAAATCACTTATATAGCAACAAGGATCGACATATATGCTTAAAACTCACACGAAGGCGAGTCCAGAGATACATCATAATTACAACAGACTTCCCCCTGAAGGGTTTAATAATTACAAAACGAAGTCTTTGGCATGACAACGCAGTTCAGAGTTTTTAAAACAGCGGAATTAAACTAAGCGGAACACGAGAACACCACGGAAGGCCAGCCATGATGCCTTAATTCGTCATCCTCCACCCACTCCAGCTCCCAACCGGGCGGGATCTCTCCGGGCCACACATCACCAAAGGCATTGCCTGGAGCAACAGATTATAGCAAGGCTGAGTATACTAATACTCAGCAAGGCTTACCCGTCGGTGATAACTACTTCACTAACTCTAGACATGAACGGCTTTATGGCCACTGGGTTTCTTTTGCTAAAAAGTAACAAAGAGTATGTCCTTACTTCCAAGATTTTAGCACAAGTTCTAGTGGGTTTATTCTCTTCTAAATTAGCCATCTAGTACAGACAAGGTTGTACCATACAATGAATCAAGCATAATATTCATCAACTTCCATCATTAGGAATCTCATGGCTAGTGGAGTAAATAGTCTCAGATACCTGTGAGAGGCCGACAATCGATTGATTCAAACCTTGCAAGGTAGACCTAAACACACAGTGGGATGCCCCCGTGAGGACAACCACCAAGCGGTTCCCAAAACTCTTCGGGTCAGATCGAATTTTACAGTCTTTGGTGCAGGATATCCGGAATACCCCGCGAGGCATCCGGACTCACCATACACCACTGGTAGCTAGCCGTGAGACGCATCCCAAGATGATAATAGTAAGATCCCTTGCCGCCTCATTAAGGTACTAGGCTTACTGGTCCCATTCCCGACAAGTGCTTAGTACATTCAAACACTTAACCCACAATAGCCATTGGACCGGAGTCCATATCCCATGCTATTACCACATGAGCAATCCATTTAAGGAGATCTTATGATTCCTACCTAGGAACTAATTCTCGCGAGTGACATCGTCACCCGACTTGTAATGGTCCTATAGCTTAGCAGCTATCGACCTATCATACTAGTAAGAACACAGGTACCTAGGGATTATGCATCTAAGGTTCCATACAACTCCCGAACTTAAATGCACAAGCATACATACATAGTGGTATATCAAATTTGAAAAACTGGGTTATATGCATCGGGGCTTGCCTTCGTCAGCAAAGTTAGCCTGAGCACCCTCGGTGTCTTCGAGTACTTCCACGTACTGCAGTGCAGCCTCCGCTTCTCCTTCCTCGGCTTCCGGTACGAGTGAGTAGTCACCGTCAGAAAGATCTACACGGAATGCAGTGCAGGGTTCAGGTGATGTGATGGATTGTTTATTTATCTTATCCAACCCGCCTTTGCCATATTCACCTTAGCAATTAATTAATTATTAATATCTTGTCATGAAAGTTATTATTGATAAGTGTTTTATTCTTTTAATCAAACACTTAATTAATGTTTCCTTTTATACTCGTTATTTCATGTGAAGGTTTAATACTTCACCTTTTACTAGTGAAGGTGTGTACAAAAGATAATTAATTACATTTAATTCTTTAAACAGCAAGGGTGTATTCTTAGATCTTAAATAAGTTTTCCACTCATTTCACAAAAAAAGGGGGTAAAAGAAATAAAAAGGAATTTTCCTAATTAAATCAAAACATTAATCTTGAAAAGCCTCCAATGCTTTTATTTAAACAATAAACCACTAAAATTCAGTGGAGGGTTTCTTAAGCACCAAAACACCTATACTAAGCCACTGAACACACTTGCAATGCTTGGAAGGCTAGAAAAATAATTGTTTTGAAAATAACAAAAGCTAGCTTAGCAAAACAAGTTAAATGCATACAAAAATAAATAAGCATCCAAATGCTCTAAACTTCCTCACACATGTTCTCTGGTCCTAAACCATCCTAGAAAAGCAGCAAACACACCTAGAACTACTACTGATCTAGCATTAAACAATTACAAAGGAAAACATGCATATATTAAGAATAAATACTTCTATTCATTCAAAAATTGTGATTAATTCACTAGAGGTGTAATTTGGCATAACAAGACAGCATGCAGAAGTTGGGCTCAAGAACATAATTATTTTTAGCTACAGAAATCATTTAGACAGATTCTGCATAAATGAAAACTAATTCAAATAAAACTATTTCCATCATAACTTTGTGCAATGTTTTGGTACAGGAGTTAGTAATAACATCACACACAACATATCAAAAAATTAGATACAGAGGACTTGTAGATTTTGAGATATCACAGATCTAGGTTTTTCACATTTCTATTTTTCATGCCAAAACTATCAAGAAACAGCATAGGTGAGTATAACAAAAGTTGTAGTGCTCCTCACCAGGAATCTAGCACAATTGAGTTTGCAATTTTCCATATTTTTTATGATTTTCTAGAGATTTTACAAGTTTCAGCAAATGTGTTATACTATTGAAGTTACCCTTTTGCATCGAGGACCCTACAAAGAACTGAAACCTCACAACTATGCCCCTGGTTTACGGAAAACACCCTAGAAAGACTCGGGGCTTGCAACGCCACCCTTGGCCGTGGGGGCGGTGCGGCTCGGCCGATTCCGGTGAGGCCAGCGGCGCTCCCGGCCGTGTAGGGGCGCGGGGAGGAGCGCATGCTCACCAAGGGGTCATTGGTGCTCGGAGTTTGGGCGGGGAGGCACCCTACGGCGGCGCACGGCGGCGACCGGCGGTGACGGCCGCGGTGGCCGCAACTCCGGCGAGTGCAACGCACGGGTTGAACCACAAGTGATTCTAGGGGCACCAAGAGGTCCTATGGACGGCGCCCGAGTGATTTGGTGGCTAGGACGTCACAGAATTAGTGCTCGGCGGCGACGACCTCTATGGCGGGCAGTGCGGCAAGGGTGGGGCGGCTCGCCATGGCGCGCACAAGGAAGGGAAGCGACCTTAAATAGGCGCTCAGCGGCGACGTGGTGCTGACAACGAAGATGCCGCCGTGGTACGGCGGCGTCTCGACCGACGCACGTACGGCGGCGGGCGCGCGGGTCGGACCGGCGGTCCGCGCGGTGCGGGTACCGGCGCAACGGCGAGGCGACACGCGCGCGACTAAAAACGAGGCACATCGGGGCGCGGACGCCTAGGGACGCGGCGGCCTCGGTCGGTGGGGCCTCGGGGCGCGCGTGGCGTGGACGCCAAGGCCGGCCGGCGCGCGAGCGCGGCGCGCGCGACGTCACGGCGTGATGGTGCCCTGATCTGAAGATTTTGCTGGTCCATGGTTTGAAATTAAATAACTCCAAAAATTTGTATAGAAGTGTACAAAACTTTAAATACGAAATTTGCAGATCTCAATACCACCTACAACTTTCACAAAAGGCCATATGGGGTTTTTCTCAACAGATTTTGCAAAAGAAGCTTGCCAACTTTGAATGTCAATCTGTGTCCATGAACAGGAGGTACTGTCATTTGGGCAAGTTTTTCATCTTTTCCCACTCAAAATTTGAAATGCCAATCTACATGAAAGTTGTGTCCCTCGACAAACTGGACAACTTTCATGAAAGTAGATTTTTAAGTGTTTAGGTGAATTTTGGAGAACGCAACAAAAGTTCTAGAAGACATCTAGGGTCACCAGGGTTTAGGTGGGGTTTGACCAAGACTTTGACCAAGGGTTGACCACACATGTGTGTCCACTTGATCAATGGTGTCATTAGGGTTGGTTGGTGAGGTTTTCGAGGTGAGGACCCAGGTTGATCGTGATTTGACCACTGTTAGCAGAGTTGACCGACAATTAAGGTTAATTAAAAACCTGTGGTGTCACATGGAATCTTGAATAGTAAAGCCTTTCAAATGAATCTTGTAAAATGCATAGAAAATCGTAGAAAAATCAAAAAAATGCAAACCCAATTTTTTTGATTCATAGTGAAAAACCTTACAACTTTTTTAAAGCTTATCAATGCTTTTTCCTCATAATTTGTGCATGAAAAATAGAAATGTGAAAAACCTAGATCTGTTTTATCTCAAAATCTATAAGTCCTTTGTAGCTGAATTTTGGATATGTTGTGTTTTATGTTATTACTAACTCCTGTATTAAAAATTTTACAAAGTTATGTTGTAAATCTTTTTATATGAATTGTTTTCCATTTATGTAGAATCCGTTTAGATGATTTTTGTAGCTAAAAATAATTATGTTTTTGTGCCCAACTTCTGCATGTGGTCTCTTTATGCCAATTTTATAATTATTATAGCTATTTGTTCTTAAAGTATGTATGTTTTTCTTTGTAATTGCATAGCTCAAGATCCATGATAGTTCTAAGTTTATATGTTGCATCCTAGCTTAGTTTTGGACCAGAGATCTTGTGTGAGAAAGTGTGAATCCTTTTGAGGTGTATTTATTTTTGTATGCATTTATCACGATGTGGTAGATAGCTTTTGTCATTTTCAATATAATTAATTTCTTAGCTATCTTAAGCATGCGCGTGTGTTCAGTGGCTTTGCATAAGTGTTTAGTGTTTAATAAACCCTTCCACTGAATTTTATTAAATTGTTTTATGAATAAAATCCTTAGGGGTAATTTAAGCTTATATTAAATTAAATGGGAAAATCACCACCTACACACCTAGTGACTTTAGGTTGTGTTGAAAATCATTTTAAAAAGATAATGACCAACCCATTTATGTTTGTGGAATTTCAATTAAATTATTTACATATATATGTACAAATTCACTATCAAAAAGAAGAATTAATAATGAACCGCATATTGTTCCTTTTCGGAAGAGTATGCTGAATGTATTTCTTATCTAGGTGAATGTGGTCAACCATGCACCCCATGGTTGTTGTTCTATTGCTTGTAACTAATTAAATTAAAAATTGTCAAATAAATCTTGCATTTGCATCCTTGTGTAGATCTTCCCGACGGTAGATATACGCTCGTGCCGGAAGGAGGAGACGAAGGTGCTGACGAAGAGCTGCAGCACGTTGAGGACCATGTGTGGTTTGAGGACTAGTGGATGGTCGCTTCCTTGTGTGATGAGTGATTGACAACGTTGTGTGCACTGATTCTTGGCTAAGTAATGCAGGTGCAGGTTGCGGCTTGACTGGTGTTGGTGCAGGTGAAGAACAAGCGCGAAAGGTCGTCGTCGGTGAGGCCACCAGGTGTGGAGAAGACAAGTAGGCTTCGTTCGAGGGACCCGGTGGCCAGCGAGGTCAAGTGCGGGCCGCATGGTGGCATGAACAGCAAGATGAAATCATGGACGGTTTCTTGGTTGAGCCTCAAAACCAAGGTCGAGCCGGGACTACGTGGGAGCCGAGTCAAGAGTGGCGATTGGCGGAGGCTACACCGAGTTCGTGGGGTTTCCAGTGGTTCACCAGAAAACCACTGGGTTCCTTGGTTGATCCACAAAGCCAAGACCGAAGAACTGAAAACGGTGTTGCAGTAGTGCCAGACTGGTCTGACAGGTGGGTCTGACTGGTCTGACCGGTGAGGAGCACCGGTCTGACCGGTGTGCGACGACATAGTCCGGAATCTTCGAAGCGGAGGACACGCGTCGGGATCGCAAGGCTTGCGTCGAGGCTAAGCAGGTTGCGGTCGCCAGGCATCCGTCCGATGGACAAAACTTGAAGACTTCCAAAACCGCCCTTGAGGGGCTTGTATCCCTAGTTGTTAAGTAAGGGTATTTTAGACCTTCGGTTGCCTCCATATAACCCATGAGGTGAGAGGATGGCAGCCATCTCTTGGAACCCTAGTTCATTTGCTTTCCTATTTTCCCTTCCTATTTTCTTTGGATTTCCATAGGACTAGCTTGAGAGCTTCATGGTGAGATCTTGTGAGAGGGTTGGATGATCGGGCGGCAAGCTAGACCTTGTATGAACCTTCTTGGTATGTATAGATGATTCGGCGTGGTTCCTCAAGTCCTTGTTGTGTTGTTCCTGATTGTTCTTGGTGGTGATTTTCGGAGCCCTCTCTTGGTGGTTTTCTTGGGGTGTTTTCGGGACCTTTCTCTTGGGGATTTGATGGGGGAAATTTGTGGGAACCCTTCGTGGTTCTTTGGGATGTGATTCCCCTCCCAAATCCGTGAGTTAATGGGCTCGATTTTGGGGTTTTCGGTGTTCTAGGGTTAGAGGAGTTCTTGGCGGGATTTCTTCGATTCCTCTTGATTTGGCAAGTTTTGGTGGACAAAATCATGGCTATGGACTCCTCATTAGGTGTTCCTATTATCCCCAAAATCTTGTTCAAGTCCGTGGAGCGATTCGGGAGATCGAGGTTTGGATTTGGAGGAGTTGACCCGCGGGTGCTGTTCAACCCGAGCTGCTTAGGCTACACCGATCTGACCGGTGCTCTTGACCGGTCTGACCGGTGTGACTCACTTGTGGGATTTGCCTCGGGTGAACTACTTGACTCGTGTGTCTTTGGGTCTTGGTGCTGCTGGTCAGTTCTTGGTCTGTTTGGAGTTGTTTTGTTAGGTTTTGTGTAGGGTTTTCTTTCCTTACAGGTTGTGTTTTGGGGGTGTCTTTGTTCCAGGGCCTAGAGAAGTCACTGAGGCTCTCTGGAACGCTTGTTGTGCGGCTGCTGTAGCCACCGGCCTGACCGGCTCTGTCCACCGGTCTGACCGGTGTCACCGATCCCCGACCGGCGCGAGCCATCGGTCGGCCGTGCGGCACGAGCGGCAAGAAGCCGTGCAAGTTTACGTTGTGCGTGTTGGTGTGTTTTGGCTCGGAAGGTTGTTTGTTGGTTCCTAGGTCCAGTGGCACTCCAGTGGCTACGTGGACTTGGCCAACTTGGGTAGTGAGTTAGAGAAGTGTGTTGGAAGCCGTGTTCGTCTTGTAGGAGTCTCCATCTCCTTCGAGAAGAATTTTTATCGGCTCCCATTCACTCCCCCCTCTCTGGTTTGTCGTATCTGTCCTTCACACGTGTTCGTAGCTCAAGACCTGGGCCAAAGTCCAGAAGGGCCCAAGGCCAACCTTGCTAGCAAATGCAAGCTCCGGATCATTAACCCCGTCTTTTAAAATTATGCAATTGTTCCTTGCTATGATTGTGCATTTATGTTTCAGGAGTTGAATTGAAACCCTAGATGCATCATCCCTAGGTACCTATGCTCTATCACTAGTATGCTAGGTCGATAGCTGATATGCTATAGGACCGGTACAAGTCGAGTAATGTTTGTCACTCACGAGAATAGTTTCTTATGTTGGAATCGTACGATCTTTATAAATGGATTGCTCATGTGGTAAGAGCATGGGATTTGGGCTCCAGTCCAGTGGCTTTTGTGGGCTAAGCTTTTGAACGTACTAAGCACTTGTTGGGAATGGAACCGGTAAGACTAGTACCTTAATGAGACGGTGCGGGAACTTTTCCTTACTAATCTTGAGTATTCACCTACTCGGCTAGCTACCGGGGAAGGGGGTACATGTGTGAGACTGGGTGCCTCGCGGGGTATGCCAGCTAACCTTGTACCCAAGACTGTAAGTTCTGATCCCAAACCGAGGATTTTTGGGAACCGCCTGGATGGTTGTCCTCGCGGGGGCATCCTACCGTGTGTTTAGGTTTACCTTGCAAGGTTTAAATCAATCGATTGTCGGCCTCTCACCGTTATCCGAGATTGCTTAATCAACTGGCCATGATATCCCGTAATGATGGAACTTGGTGAATATTATTGTATGAATCAATTGCTTGTCCAATTCTTGAATGATTTAGTTGGCACACTTAGAAATAGTAATCAACTAGAACTTGTGCTAAAATAATGAAAGTAAGGACATACTCGTTGTTTCTTTTCAGCAAAAGAAACTCCACCGGCCAAAAGCCTCTCATGTCTAGAGTTTGGTGATGTAGTTATCACCCGACGGTTAAGTCTTGCTGAGTATTAGTATACTCAGCCTTGCTTTAAAACTGTTGTTGCAGGTGTTGTTGACTGGTTGGATGACGACAAGTGATGACATCACGGATGGCCTCCTATGATGTTTACCGTTGCGCTTGTTTATTTTGTTTCTGCTGTCTTCGAACTTTGAACCTTTATTTTTTTGTCTTGAACAAAGGTTTGTAATAATTCAACTTCAGGGGTAATAATTTGAATCTAATTTGTGTTGAACTCTGTACTCGCCTTCGCGTGAGTTTTAATGCATATGTCGATCCTCTGTTTTCCAAGTGATTTACCGAGCGTTAACCTAGCAACTAACGACAGGATGATACTTTACTTTTGCTTAATGACCAAAGTGGATTGGTTTTAGGCGATAGTACGGTATTTTCCTGGGCGAGTTGTCACAGCTGGTATCAAAGCGATTATATGCACCAGAGTTTAATTAACAATCTTAATCACATGATTTTGAATAAAAGTTGCCAAGATTGCTTGGATTTTCAAAATACGTTGGTCTGTTAAGGATAATCTGGACCGAGAGGCCCTAGAGGGAATTTTTGGGCTCTATCAGGTGGCTTATTAGTCTATGGTTTATTTTGCTAACTCCCAGCATATTTATTTTATGTGAGAACTTACTTTCCGTACAACCATACTAGTTCATCACGTTTTGCTATACGTGGTGGTACCGCATGGAAGTCATGCGAGGGATGGATGGGACCTAATCCAAAGGGAACCCACCGTCGCGTCTGTGTCTCGCCACGCTTTGCCATACGTGGACGTTCCGCATTTTGTATATGCGAGGCAAGAATCAGCTTCATTCCAAAAGGAGCGTGTCTGAGGTTGGACGTTGTCCATGCAGCGATAAACGCATGGATACCGTTTCTATAGTGAACGGTAATGTATGTGGACGCTTTCATGAGTGCTGGCATGAAAGGTTTATTGTGTTTTGTGATCTTCTGCAGGTACACTAACCTCGTTTCGTAAGTCGCTAAGTGAGCATCAACTAGTTCTCGACTAGTTATTATAGGGAGAAACGTATATGTGCCTTGCCACCGGTGCTAACTTCGAGTTTTGGCTTGATTGCCGTGTGAGGACGAATAGGACGTCTTGCATCATGTTAAAAATCGTGAAAAACTTAAAACTGAACCCATTCTTGCTTTATGTGCTCTCTAAGGGAAAATTTTGCTAGTGTGCTTGTCTTGCTTAGCCACTCGTGTGCAAGTGTGTTGCTGTCCAAAAATCTGTCGTGGCTGTTTGCACAGATTTTTGCACCCTGTTCAAGAATCTTTTTGACCAGATGAGCTCTACCAAAGTCTCTCCACATCTAATCTAGTTCCTGCTCGCAAAAGTTCACGGTCATAGCTTTGGTCTATCTCAAGTTATGCTCAGATTAGTGAACCCCCGTCTTGCTGTTTTCCAGGAACCAAACCCGAAACCTTGCTTGGTCGGAGTACCTTCCTAACCTTTTCTAGATCGACCTTTGCATAACAAATTTGTGCCTCATAACCTTGTTGAGTTTCTACACAAATTTGGGAATTTTTGGGGATCTGGTTTTTAAGTTATGAATTTTTGTTCACAACTGCCAGAAGTTCATGTCATTGTGTATGTATGCTCATTTCGAGTTCAGACGTAAGATTGAACCTTTGTACACATGACTACCCCAGATCTTTACCCAGCATGAGAAAAGGATTTTTTTTCTTTTCTACCATGTCAGTTGGGTAATGTCGTGATCTTAGAGTTCAATCTTCAATTGTCATCTCCATTTGTCAAAATGTATTCTCCATCGACATGTATCCCTTTTAAACCCCCTTTTATCTATACATGTTGGAGTACTGAGCTATTCTTGGTATTGACATCCTTGTCGTGATTGCTTCGATCTTTCAATCATGAGCTTATTCCTCATGGTCTTGCTCACAACATTTTGTATTAAAACAAATGTCACTTTTGCGCATGCATTCACATTAGCATGTGCATTTGGGAATTTTGGGTGAACTAACGTGCCTACTCATGAAAGATTTCAATACTCATACTCTATCTCTCTTATGTTTTGGTGAGGTGTTATCCCATAACCAAAGGTGCCGCGACGGAACCTAGGGCATTATGTGTGCTGCAGCCATGTGATTGCCACTAGGGGCGCGCTAGGTATCTTGGTTATGAGAATGCGACTTGCCACGCATAGTCCTCCTCAACCTAATATTGCCCTCTCAATCATTAACTCATTTTGTGGGTAATCGAGCCGTGCTAACATGCATCATGAGCACCATACCGCATGAGCATGTGCATCGTGTTTTCACAAGCATGTGCATCACACCATCTTTTAAAATCATTGTACCGCAAGGTAATGAGTCTTCAACACCAAATTGCGTAAGTTAATTAAAGTGTGAGAAAGATGGTTTGGAAGTTCCCACACAAAAATGTCTTCCGTACAAAGAAATTACGGAACTCTTTTACTAGCATTCCCTTTCTTCATAGAAATCTAGTTGGATGATCACTTTTCAACTTGGTCTCCTTCCGCCAATCTCAATGTTTCCTTAGCTTCAAACCAATCCCACTACAAGGTTTTCGGTCAAATGCAATGCCGGAAATTTGTAGCAAAAGTCCCAAAAATGGTAGCAATAGTACTTTCGCTACAATTTTTTGGTTAAAAGTCGTTGCACTTGTAACTGTAGCAATAGCATAATGCAACATGTTACGTTTTAGTTGCGACACACAACCCCTCTATTGCAACACTTTTGACACTTTTGCAACACTTAGTGAGTTTTGTAGCAATTGCAATTGCAACTACTATGGGTGTGGTAATAGTATCAATTGCAACGAACTAGATGTTGCTAGCTATACGTATTGCGACACGCTGATCGTGTAGCAACACAATGCAATTGCAATGCAACATAGGTGTTGCAATTGTGGTTATTGCTACATCGAGAAAGCATTGTAATACAGGCTCTCTTTTGCCACATCACCTAAATGGTTTCTATAGGTGGCTTGCAACGTTTATGTAGGTTGGTTGCTACAGGTAGATTCCTCTATACAGGTAGATTCCTCTATTGCCATCGTCATCTTTTTTTGCAGTTGCAAGAGATAGTTTTGTCTATTGCCATGATTATCGTTCCTATTGCCACCACTAAATGTGGTTGTTACATGTGCAATTGTTGCAACACAATTCGGTTTGGTTTCCACCATATATTCCAATGCCAAATTAATATATTAAGAATTTATGTTGCGATGCTTTGTTTAGTAGCTTAAATCAATAATTGCAAAATGACAAATACATGATGAATGAAGCATTAACATCCATTAAAATGAAATATAATTTGTTCATACAAATCTTTAACGAAACACACCGAGTGTCAAACTAAATGAGAACGCAAGTAGCTTAACACATAATAATGTATCCAGCACACACAACTATTTGGACTCATTCGAATCAAAAGACCAATGTCTACTGCAGCAACAAAGGTTGTCTTGATATGTATGTCGGCCATGGTCCCACCATTCACATGCTCCTTCTCAAACTCAAGATTCCTCCTGAAAACGCACACAACTCAGAACCAGTCAAAAAGTACTCCTTGTGACGGCCAGTCAAAAGTACATCTTCCTCATAGCCAATGGTGGGTGCCATCTATAGTCGGAAAAATCAACCAGGAAGAAAGATACATTAGTCATCAGCAGCTCTAATCAATGAGAAAAATCTTAAGGTGACACTTAAGGGCTTGCTGCAGGCCTGTGTTTAACATACCTATGTTGCCGTCGAGTTCACCGGATTATAAGAAAGAATTACAAAATCATAAAAAATAGTTGTATATATTACATTCATGCTTCAGGCTTTCAGCTAGCATGATTACCTTAAGGTTGCGGAATACCTCTTTTGCTTATTAGTAAATCTTGATAAGTGGCAAGGATCCTTTTGCATAAAGGAGGGAATGGTTATATTAAGCCATCATAATTTCCTGGAAAGTACGAGAGGAATAAACTGATTTGGATAAGACTACATAATGCAACCAAAATAAATGTGTTCTCTATCATTCTCCTGAAGAAATGTTTGTGTTATTTCTCTGAAAAAGATTCAGCATTGTTGAGGACAGTACTGTGTATAGCATCTAGCATTGTATCTAGCATCTCATATTTGACAATAAGAAGTCCTACAGCTAGCGACCTACATTTGCAAAATATTATTGTACCTCACTTTATCAAATTGGGATGGACAATAATCAATGCCAAACAGAACATATGCCCTCTTTCCAAGAAAGAGAGAAAGTTAGCACCAAGATTTCTATGTCCATATGTTTTGTCTTACTGCACAATAGAGAGACATTGCTATAACTAAGGAAGCACCAATGTTAAAGGAGCAATAGAGCAGAATACAGATTCAAAAAAAGGATAACTAAGTAGTAATTACATCTGGAAAAAAACATCTAGAATTAAACATAGTCTCATAAGGAAATTCAGACCTCCTAGGTCACCTATAAAAAAGAGGAAGAAAGCTTGCATAATGGCAGTGATTTGGGGCATATAACATATGTCGAATTAACTGAAATACCTCATACCATCAAATCTGATAGTTTCACCTCACATCAGTCCCTAGCCTGAATGGCCTAGAAGGTATACCATAAGTTTCCTCAAAAGATAAGCATACACAATCAGTCAAGAAGTCCAATGCATCCTAAAAAAAAAGCATATGTCAGATGGAACAAAAAAGCCAATTCATACTTTATAAAAAAATGCCAATTCAGTCAGAGATTAGTAATGCTAAATAGAACATGAGAAGACATCTGTTTCAAAAAAGTCATAAACAATAATCAGCAGCACTATCATATATAGAAAATGTAAAAAAAATCACAAGCTATGTTAAAGCATGGTACTAAATCTCTTGTTGTATGCTACTGTTTGCTAGACTGCAACCTCAGTCTGATTGCATGTACAAAAATCACAAGCTACTTGTATGTTAAAACCGCATAGAAGCAAGATAGACACGGGCATCGAGATGACATTGGAAAATACTTCTCTTGGCATAATAATTGCTAGGTTACCAATATTTTTCTATGCACTCAACAGAAACTCCAAAGGAAATTCATTCATTTTTTATTAATCAGCAGCAATATCATACATGAAATGTAATGACAGAAGCTAATAGTGATTGAATATATAAGTGTGCAACCTCAGCTAAAAAAAATCAGACTCCCAGCCAACTATCAACAACCAGGGCTGACTACTGCTATGCTGTCTATTGAGAATATTGAATACTGAGCAGAGCTTTGCAATTTTCAATTTTGTCATAATTAGTGTGTATGTCTAAGTGTAGATCATAAATAATTGCAAAATGGAGAACAAATAGTTATAGAAGCTAATAGTTATAGAAGCCATTAGTATATTGCATGGCATAAAGATTTCTTAACTAGTATGTTATAGATGGACAGACAAAAATATTATTTCAATAGCTTGACCCTGTAGCTTGTTATCTTGAAAGTCTTTGAATTACTATCCATTGCTTTGCATAAACAGGAAAACTTGAAATATTTAAACCGCTAGCTTAACTCGCGAAATTACCAAGTTTTATATGGTTTAGCTCTTATGTTTCTTGTTTGGGATGCCAGCATTGTCCCCTACTATGGTAAAAACTTAGTACATGTTGCAAGCTTTGTTTCTTTTTTCTTCATATTTAAAGAGCCTAGATGTTGACCGCCTGTGCTCAAACAGTTAGCAGATGATTAACACCAGATCAGTGGCCTGCTTCTGCTCACGAGAAAAAAACAGGTCTGTCAGCCACAGATGAACCGCTCCCAGATGTTTTTTCACTCTGGCATCATTCATCACAAAAAAATCTCCACTTCACCGGATCAAATCTCTCCACTTCAGCTCACAGGGAAAACCATTCAAGACGGTTTTGCTTTCGCACTGTCCATTGTTGGAGGGAGCAGTGACATCCTATGCGAGAAATTGTGAATGGACAAGTGATGTGACCAGCCAGCGGCAGAGCAAAGCAAAGCAGTCGGCCACGGCAGCCAGGGAGCAGAAATCAGCGGCAGAGCAAAGCAAAGCAGCCGGGCACGGCAGCCAGGGAGCAGAAATCATGGAGGTGCATACAGCATACAGTACCCACCTACAAACCTGGGTTGCGCGGAGGTTGTCCTCGCCGTCACGGCGGGCCGCCCTCAGTGCTGCACACCAGGGGCTCCGGTGGCTTCAGCAGAGGCCACTCCACACAGTGTCTCCTCCCATGGATCTAACGAAGCCGCCGCCATAGGACTTGAGGCCGCCACCGCAAACGTCGTACAACCCAATCCAAGAAGACACTCGAACTAGAAATAACCACGGTAGCTATATATGATCTGCACTCAAATCAATAAAATATAGATTCCCTGGCAATTGAAATACATGACAGATTTTACCTCTTGTTCTTGCCAATTGGAGCATAGGGGTTATTTGGGCGCTTTGCCCTCGCCTAACGCCGATGCCAACCCTGGCTCTGCTTCTCGACATCAGGAGTAGCTGCCCCTCGTCCACGCCCGCAGCCGGCGCCGGCGCCGCTCCAACCCATCCCCTCCTCCATCCCACCACCGCGGCGGCCAGGGGTCCGCCGGCTACCGGCGCCCCGCGCTAGGGGCCTGCGATGCGCGTGCCTGCACAACTATGTAAAGGGTAGAGCCGAATGTAGCAGGTGGCGGCGTGGTGCTATCAGCTAGGGTTCTGGAGTTTCCTCCTCTGCGACGGGGACTGGACCTCGACTACACGGGCGGGACAGACGCGGTGGGGATTGGGCGTAGGGTACTGGGATATGGCTAGCCTCTAACAGACTTCAGCTGGGCCATGAGTTAAAGTGATTTAATTAGGCCATCTACTAAAGTATAACACCGGCCCACGATAGCCCTTTCTTGCACCTCCCGCACATCAGAGACATCGGACTCTACCTAAAAAATCAGATCATGAGACATTCTGACGCCGGTGCCGACTCGCCTGCAACCTCCAAGTCGGACCTCCAGCGACCTCAAAACTCCATGGGGGTGGAGATCGACTCCGGCAAGTAGCTGGGGCTGCTACCCACCCTGTCGTATGGGTAGGTCCGTCTCTGTTGACGACAACATTTGTGGCTGGATCCGTCCACAGACAGCGAGGTCCACGTCAGATGTCAGCGGCGCCGACCACAGGATTATACTACTCCCTCCGTCCCAAATTTTTTGCATCTCTAGCATGAGGCACGACAAACAAGACTGGTGGAAAATTACGAAAATACCCCTATTGATGTCAGCACTGAACAAAGAGGCACGCTGCCGTCCGAGCTGGAGTGTCCTGGAAGCCTCCCAAGTCCTTTTTTTAAGCATCACGAAGCTTTGCACTCGTACACCGAAAGAGCAAATACCGAAAGAGCTAATAAAATATACTCTGCACTGCTCTGCTGCACGCATCCAGGTCCAGCAGAGGTTCAGCTGTCAGGCCTACGCGATCCTTTATTGCGGGACAAAATTTGAACTCCAAACGTGCACTTAAACCGGGACGGAGGGAGTACATCTAAGTTTTCATCTAGAAGTTTCACGAATAAATTTAGCTATTACTGTAATTATTTTATGATTTACTAAAGAATAAATGTTCAAATACCCTAAGCTATATAAAAAATTCAAATACTTGTAGGGACACCTTCTTTTGGTGTATAAGTGTCGATAAAAAAAGTTTCAAATGATTCAAGTGTACCTAAGTGAGATGTTCCTAATTGTAAACGATGTATAGTATCACTTTGTCAAAATCATTTGAAACTTTTATGAGATGGTTATAAATCCAAAATATGTTGTTCTGTGAATCTATGGAATTTTCTAATCAAGTTTTGCTATAACTATAATTATTTTATAGACTACTCAGGAATAAATGTAAAAATATCATAAAGTGGCTAGAAAAATCTAAAAGTTGCACAAGCTTGTGATTTTAGTGTATAAGCATCACATAAAAAATTTAAGTGATTTTGACAAAGTGTTGCTGCATATCCCTCACAAAGGCATATATGGCTCACATAGTCCTATGAAGCTAAGTGAGATAGGTTCCTAGTTGTGAAAGATGTATAATATCACTTTGTTGATATCGTTTGAAACTTTTATGAGATTGTTATGGAGCCAAAATATATTGCTATGTGAATCTATGAAATTTTCTGATCAAGTTTTGATATTATTGCAATTATTTACTAAATTACTAAGTATTAAATGTGAAAATATCAAAAAGTGGCTAGAAAGATCTAATAAGTTGCATAGGCACATGATTTGGTGTATGAGCATCACATACAGAATTCAAGTGATTTAAATAAAGAGTTGTTGAATATCCCTCACAAAGGTATATATGGCTCACATACTCATATGTAGCAAAGTGAGATATGTTCTTAGTTGTGAAAGATGTATAGTATCCTTTTATTGAAATCGTTTGAAACTTTTATAAGATTGTTATAGAGCCAAAATATGCTGTTATGTGAATCTATGGAATTTTCTGATCAAATTTCGCTATGTCAGTGTTTTAGACCGGCAACCTACCAAGGGGAGTACACGAGGTAGATGAATGCGGCCTCGCCGAGATCGGTAACTCGAAGGAAGAGACACGTGGCACACAATTTAGACAGGTTCGGGCCGCGAGGTGCGTAGTACCCTACGTCCTGTATGCTGCGTGGCTCTGGATTGATTGGATGTGATTACAAGATGATGCGTCTGAGAGAGATAGGGGTCCCTGCCTCACCTTATATAGTCCGGGAGGCAGGGTTATAAGTCGGTTTGAGGAGAGAGTACAAGTCGGGTACGTATAGGAGTTCTCTACACAGTACAGGACATGTATAGCTTCCTATTCGAGTACTCCTCTACCGTAGTCCTTGCGCCCCACGCCATCAGGTGCCGTGTGGCACAAGCCGAGTAGTCCCAGGGGCCCACCGAGTAGTCGGTCCTGATACCCACCGAGGTAGTGGGCCCAGGGAGGTCCATACGACAAGCCCCCAAGTACTTTGTAGTCGAGCAGGATAGTTTCGAGTAGTTTTGATGGCCTTGACGAGTAGTCCTCAAACGTCCCCGAGTACTAGAAGCCAACAGTCCTCAAGAGTACTTGAAGCATCCCGAGGCTGGAAGGTACTCCAGCTGATCCTTGAGTAGTCTTGAAGTCTTCTCGAGTAGTTCCCAAGCGTCCTCGAGTTCTTCTCTTGAAGGTCTTCAATGGTACTCACCTTGTCTTGAAGAAGAAACCATATGGAAAATGTGATTCGAAGAATCGCATTCCATATGGAATGTAGCCCCCGAGCCTTAGGTCGAATCGTAGATTCAAGCTGAGGGTCAATCTGAAGTCCTGCCAAGATTATCCCGTAAAATCCGGAGAAAAAAACGAAGAACACGTGGCACGAAGCCCCCGAGCCTTGAGTCGAGTACTTCCTATCAAATTGAAGGGTCATCTTGATTGTATAATGTGTCCTAAGTTTCTCTTGAGTCTTGTCACTACCCAGGAAATCTAGCAGATGTAGCCGAGCCCCCGAGATGGAGTGCATCGGGTACTGGAAGTCGAAGAGTCAGGCAGCCGTCGCTGAGTCAGCCGCCGATACTTATCCATCCGGCCGTTACACCGCCGCCGGTAGGTTATAAATAGAGGTGAAACCCTTAGAGTTTTTAATTCCTCGCAGTAGCAGCCGCTGGAGTAGATCTAGCTGTCGGGGACAGCCCTAGGGGTCCCCTTAAACAACGGGGAAACCCTCACTTAAAACCCGCAACGAAACCAAAGCCCGCTAAGCCTAACCATGCAGGACACGGCCCACGCCGCAGGGACCCCGACGGCCCATCGAGGCGGCCCTCTTAGAAGTCCCCTCGAGCAGGCTCCGCCTCGCTCGAGGACGCACTCCCCCTCGGGCGGGCTCCGCCCGTTCGAGGGGCAACACTTCCCTCGAGCGGGCTCCGCCCCGCTCGAGGGCTCACTCTCCCTCGAGCGGGTTTCGCCTCGCTCGAGGGTACGTCCCGCCCTAGGCCGGGGTCCGCCACGCTCGAGGGCGCCCCCCACGTGTGCGCCGGCCCCCGTACACGGGCATTTAACGCCCGACACGGGCGGGCGGCGCCATCATGCGCCCGGGGCTCGCGCCCCGGTGCCACCGCACCAACTCCCCAGGGAGGAGCCCATCCCCACCACTGTGGGGAGGGACTGTGCAGTACGGCCGATGTCAGCCCCGTGACACCGCGCGCCTACTCCAGTACGGCTAACGCGCCAGACCCTCAAAGGGGGCCGGGCGCACCCTCGATTCACTTTCTCGTGACCCTGCAGGGTTAGGTGGAGGCGCTAGGCCGGTGGATCGCCATCCCGGCCACTGTAACAGCATGGTCACCGCCCCCGCGCATGCAGGCGCACGCCAGGCGCTGTAGCAACCACTCCAACACTGTGAAGCGCGTTGGGAAGGGACGCCGTTCTACCTACTCTTGTGCCCCGTACAAGCCAGCGTCAGCACCTCCCTCGAAGCCTATCAAAGGACGCCACCACCATCTGCCGCCCTCCTACCCTCGAACCGCCACTGTTCGGGTACGAGGCAGGCCATCATGGCCAGATCGCTGTGGAGATCGTCCGGACGGCCGCCCACTCTACAGCGTAGCACGACGTGCTCCCCCACGTAGCTAGATAGCGCGGCGCGCATGTAACCCGCCGCCCCCTTGATCTATAAAAGGGGGGGCGAACCCCCAGCCGCGGGGGGACAGAGGAACAAGGACTCAGCATCACGCACAACTCCACACACCACGTACTCACTCTCCCACAATATCTTCAGCCACTCCTCCAGGGACTTGGAAGCCACGCTTCCTCTCCCGCCTCGCTTGTATCAGCCCCACTACAAGCGGCCCGGTGCTAAGTAATATAGTGCCCCGAGCACGCCTCTCGTCGGGACGTACGGCCCCCTCGGCGGGAACCGGGATAAAATCTCTCGTGTCACTTGTTACTTAGCATCGACCATTGAGGGATAGACCACGGCGCTATCTACCGGTTAGTGTCGGGACCATATTCCGCACCGACGTTGGCGCCGACCGTGGGGGAAAGCGAGCGCCTAAGGTCATTCCGTCAACTCCCTCCATGGTGATCCGCACCGAGTACCGTGGTACCCGCCTCTCGCATGGGTAGCTCGGACCCCCTCCCGGCCCGGGTTCGAAATCCGCTTCGGGGGACCTCGAACTTTCGGGCCACGGGGGAACGGCTATCTCATGCGCCTCACCAACCGTGAGGAACTCCGCGCGCGGCGCCGAGCCGGAGTCCGCTCGGGACTTCGCCGCACGCGCCACCACGGCGTAGGCGCCCGCGGGCACGGATGCCGCGGGTCCATCGACGCCGCGACGCCGCCGCCGCTCCGGGCTACGTTCGCGCCGGGCGCGGTCCGAGCGGCGGCGGGCCGAACGCGCCGCCGCTCGGCACGGCGCGCCCACCGTCACGACGACCACCACCGCCAAAGTGGGACCGCGCGCAGTCTCCGGCCCACGCATCCCCATCGGATTACGGGGCGCCACGTCGGCCTACAACAACAACGTCAACACCACGATGCACCGGGTCCCGCCCGGCCGCCACGTCTTCGTCGCCAGGGATTCCGGCGCCTCAATGGCTGACGAGTCGTCCTAGGCTGCATCGACGCGTTGCCACCCGCCAACCGCCACGGGTACGCGGAGTGGGACTTCTCCGGCGTGCCGGACCCGGGCCGCGTTCGGGCGTTTCCTCGACGCCGCGGACTGCGGTTTGGTTGCTCCGACGACTCCAACGACCGGGAGCTACGACCCCGCGCGAGAGTGCTACGCCGTCATCACCCATGACCGGCCAACGCCGCCGCCGGCGCGGCGGGCGCGCCGGAGATGGGGAGATCACCCCCGCCCCGGGGATCGCCGCGCGCATGGCCGCGGGGCCAAGCGCTCCCGCCGGGGCCGACGCCGACGCGCGGCCTAGCCCAAGCCCGCGAGCTCGAGGCAAAGCCGGCGGAGGAATACCGGACGGTGCGGGCCGCTCCGCACCTCAATGGCGGGGGAAGCCTCCGCGCGCGGCGAACGCGCGCGGGAGCCGGGCCGACAGTCCGCGACCGCATCAACACCGTCCCCAACGTCGACAACGCGGACGCACCTCCGCGGGCGAGCCAAAAGCTCATCGCCGCCGTGACGCCGCCGCGCGCCATGCCGGCACCCTCGACCCCCGAGGCTCGGGACTCGCACCGCGAGGTGCAAACTCTCATCGAGCAAGCGGCCGTCCGGCCAGGCCGAGAGCTCGGCCTCGCGCATCCGCCAACAGGGGGAGACGCACGGGCGACGAAGCCGCACCGGGAGGCGAACCCTCGGTGCACGCAGGGGGACCGGCGGGGCAACCCGCCGACCAAGGGGGCACGCCGGCCCAAGGAGCGGCTCCTTGACGCACGCAGGGCGCTGGATGGCGACGCCCGCAACGTCATTAACGCCAGGCGCACGAGCAGGGCGGATGCCCGAGCAGCAAGGGGCTACCACCCTCGAAGGGGTGGACGCTACGACAGCGGTGAGGACCGCTCCCCGACACCGGAGCCCCCGGGCACCCGTGTGTTCAGCCGGGAGATCCGCGCGGCGGCGTTCCCCCAACGCTTCCGCCAGCCCTCGACCATCGTCAAGTACAACGGGGAGACGGACCCCCGCGTGTGGCTCAACGACTACCGCTTGGCTTGCCAGCTGGGCGGGGCCACCAGCGATGAGGTCATCATCCGCAACTTGCCCCTGCACCTCGGCGACGCGGCCCGGACATGGCTCGAGCACTTGCCCGCTAGCCAAATCCACAACTGGGACGATCCGGTCCACACGTTCGTGGGCAACTTCCGAGGCACGTACGTGCGCCCCGGGGAATTCCCCGGGACCTCGCGCTCCGCCCGCACGCGAAGCCGGCGAGTCGCCGCGGGACTTCATACGGCGCTTCTCCAAGCGCCGCACGAGCTCCCCGCCGTGGCGCAGTCCGAGATCGTGCACGCCTTCCTCGAGGGCACCACGTGCCGGGACCTCGTGCGGGAACTGGGACGCAGCCCGCCTGCGGACTCCAACGAGCTGTTCGACATCGCCACCAGCTTCGCTTCTGGAGAGGAGGCCGTGGGGGCGATCTTCGACGGCAAGAAGGGCAAGCGCTTGGAGGATGCGCCCGCGGAGGGCAGCAAGTCCAAAGAGCCGCACCGCAACGACAAGCGGGGCAAGAAGGGGAAGAAGCCGCGCCGCGAGGCGCGTGAGCAGGGGCGCGACGGCGGCAATGCCGAGGCCCTTGCTGTTGACCCGGCTCGACGGGGCCCTCGACCGGCCCCTCGAGGTCCGGGGGTGTTCGACGACATGCTGAAAAAGCCATGTCCTTACCACAAGACTCCGGTGAACCACACCCTTGAGCAGTGCGATATGCTCAAGAAGTTTTATGGCCGTGCCGCCGCAAAGGAGGCAGAGGCCAAGAAAGATGGGGGCGACGGCGACGCGGGTGGCTTCCCCGCTGTTGAAAATGTGTTCCTCATCTTTGGGGGGCCAACCGTCGACATGTCGACCCGCCGCCGCAAGAAGGAGCGGCACGAGGTCCTCGCCGCGGAGAGGGCTCCTCCGTCCTTCCTCAATTGGTCGGAGGATGCCATCACCTTCGGCCGGGAGGACCACCCGAACCGTGTCCCCAACCCGGCCCGCACCCGCCGGTAGTTGATCCCATCATCGGGAACGCCGGGTTCTCGAAGGTCCTCATGGACGGAGGCGGCAGCCCTCAACATCCTCTACGCGCATACATTGCGCCTCATGGGGATCGGGTTGGACCGAGCCGCGGCCCAAGACGAAGCCGTTCCATGGCATCGCGCCCGCAAGCGGTGTCCGGCCCCTTGGGCGCATCGATCCGCCGCCTTGGTTTGGCACCGCAAAGAATTTCCGCAAGGAGACCCTCACCTTCGAGGTGGTGGGGTTCAAGGGGGCCTACCACGCTATACTTGGGCGACCCTGTTACGCCAAATTCATGGCGGTCCCCAATTATACTTACCTGAAGATGAAGATGTCGGGACCAAACGGCGTCATCATCGTCGGGTCATCCATCGAGCACGCGTTCGACTGCGACGTCGAATGCGTGGAGCACGCAGAGGCGCTGGCGCTGGACGAAGCGCTGGTGAACACGCTGGAGAAGATGGTCAACGAAGACCTCGACCCCGCCACCAAGCATGCCGGCACCTTCGAGGCTGCGGAGCAGACCAAGGGGGTCCCCCTCGACCCGTCAGCCCCGGAGGGCAAGGCGTTGAGGGTCAGCTCCACCCTCGACCCCAAATAGGAAGTGGTGCTCGTCGACTTCCTTAAGCGCCAACGCTGACATCTTCGCGTGGAGCCCCTCGGATATGCCAGGCATCCCGAGGGAAGTCGCCGAGCACTCCCTTGACATCCTGCCAAACGCCCGCGCCGTGCAAAGAACGGCCGCGCCGCTTCGACGAGGAGCGGCGACGGGCAATCGGAGCGGAGCCGTGGAAGCTTCTCGAGGCCGGATTCATCAAGGAGGTGTTCCACCCTACGTGGCTAGCAAACCCCGTGCTTGTAAAGAAAAAAGAATGGGAAGTGGCGGATGTGTATAGACTACACTAGTCTTAATAAAGCATGTCCTAAAGTTCCTTTTCCTTTGCCACGCATTGATCGGATCATTGATTCAACGGCCGGGTGTGAATTGCTTTGCTTCCTTGATGCTTACTCCGGTACCACCAAATAAAAATGAAGGAGTCCGACCGGCTCGCGACTTCGTTCATCACACCGTTCGGGACGTTCGCTACGTCACGATGCCGTTTGGCCTCGTAAATGCGGGCGCAACATATCGCCGTTGCATGCGGCATGTTTTTGGGGATCACATCGGACGGACGGTCGAAGCATACGTAGACGACATCGTCGTGAAGACCGAGAAGGCGGACGACCCGGTTGGCGACCTTGGCGTCGCGTTCAACCGCCCGCGGGCCAACGGGGTCAAGCTAAACCCCGAAAAATGCGTCTTTGGAGTGCCGCGAGGCATGCTCCTAGGATACATTGTCTCCCGGGGCCGGGGAATTGAGGCCAACCCCGAAAAGGTCGCGGCCCTCGAACGAATGGGTCCGATCCGGGGACCTCAAAGGGGTGCGAAGGTGCCGGGGTGCCTCGCCGCCTTGAGCCGCTTCATCTCGCGGCTCGGTGAAAAGGGCCTCGCCCTCTACCGCTCGCTTAAGAAGCACGAGCGCTTCTCTTGGACCACCGAGGCCCAGGACGCACTCGACAAGCTAAAGGCGTCTCTAACGCACGCCCCGATCCTCACGCCGCCGCAAGATGGCGAACCCCTGTGCCTCTACGTGGCCGCAACCACCCGGTGGTCGGCCGCCGTGATCGTCGTGGAGCGCACGGAGGAAGGACACGCGTTGCCCGTACAAAGGCCGGTCTACTACATCGGGCCGAGGTCCCGTCGGACACGAAGACGCGCTACCCCCAAGTCCGAAAGGCCGCCGTACGCGGTAGTCCTTGCGCGGCGCAAGCTCCGCCACTACTTCGAGGCCCACCCGGTCACGGTGGTCTCCTCCTTTCCGCTAGGAGAAATCATTCGCAACCCGGACGCCGCAGGCAGGATTGCCAAGTGGTCCGTGGAGCTGATGGGCGAGACGCTCACTTACGCCCCGCGCAAGGCCATCAAATCGCAAATCCTGGAGGATTTCGTCGCTGAGTGGACGGACACGCAACTGCCGCCCCCACAAATCCAAGCAGAGTGCTGGACTCTGTTTTTCGACGGCTCAGTGATGAAAACGGGAGCAGGCGCGGGCCTGCTCTTCGTATCACCCCTCGGGGAACACATGCGCTACGCAGTGCGCCTCCACTTCCCCGCGTCCAACAACATGGCTGAATACGAGGCTCTCCTCTGCGGCCTCAAAATCGCCATTGAGCTGGGCGTCAAGCGCCTCGACGTGCGGGGGGACTCGCAGCTCGTAATCAATCAAGTTATGAAGAACGCGAGCTGCCATGACGACAAGATGGAGGCCTACTGCAAAGCCGTGCGGGCCCTCGAAGACAAGTTCTACGGCATCGAGCTCAACCATGTGCCCCGCCGCTACAACGAGGAGGCAGATGAACTGGCCAAGATTGCGTCCGGGCGGATCACCGTTCCCCCGAACGTTTTCGCGCGTGACATCGTGCAACCCTCGGTCGTTTTCGAGGCCTACCCCTCGAGTCACGACGGACCCTCGGGGGCTCCCTCGAATCCAGCGGGTGCGGAACCCATGGATGAGGACCCCTCGAACGAGGCGTACGTGCTCTCCCTCCTCGAGGGGTACGGCTCCCACGAGGCCGATGCGATGGACATCGAGCCGGCCCCTGCCTAAGAGGACTGGCGCGAAAAATACATCGCCTGGATCGCTTGAGGGGAACTCCCCGCGGACCGGCCGCGGCCGAGCGCATCGCGGGGATGGCCAAATCTTTTACCCTCGTCGACGGCGAGCCGTACAAGCGCGCGCCTCCCGCATCCTACGGCGGTGCGTGCCCATTCCCGAGGGGCGCGAGCTCCTACGGGACATCCACGCGGGGATCCGTGGCCACCACGCCGCGCCCCGCACCCTCGTCGGCAACGCGTTCCGCCGGGGCTTTTGCGGCCTACCGCGGTTGCGGACGCCGGCCGAGATCGTGCGCACCGCGAAGGGTGCCGGCTCTACGCCCGCAAGTCCAACCTCGCCCGCTCATGCCCTGCAAACCATCCCCGTAACATGGCCATTCGCCGTGTGGGGGCTGGACATCGTCGGGCCCCTGCGAAAGGCGCTCGGGGGCTTCACCCACTTGCTCGTCGCGATTGACAAGTTCTCCAAGTGGGTGGAGGTACGCCCCATCACGAATCTAAGGGCCGAGCAGGCGGTGACATTCATCACCGACATCGTCTACCGCTTTGGAGTGCCAAACTCCATCATCACAGACAATGGGTCCCAGTTCACGGGCCGGAAGTTCTTGGAGTTCTGTGACAAGTTCCACATCCGCGTGGATTGGGCGGCTGTGGCACACCCACAAACCAACGGCCAAGTGGAGCGTGCCAATGGCATGATCTTACAAGGCCTCAAGCCCAGGATCTTCGACCAGCTCAACAAATCTGGGCGAAAATGGCTCCAAGAACTACCAGCGGTTGTGTGGAGCCTAAGGACCACCCCGAGCAGAGCCACTAGGTTCACCCCGTTTTTCCTAGTCCATGGCGCGGAGGCCGTCCTCCCCACAGATTTAGAATACGGATCGCCCAGGGTCCAAGGCTATGACGAGGATGCTAACCAGCGAGCCCGCGAGGACTCGCTGGACCAGCTAGACGAGGCACGCCTCGTAGCCTTGATGCATTCTGCGAGGTATCAACAGTCCCTACGACGTTACCAAGCACGCAAGATACGTCGACGGGATTTCGGGCCGAAGGGGATGCGGTCCTAAGGCTGCGCCAAGATAACCGAGGGCGCCACAAGCTGTCGCCCCCATGGGAAGGACCCTACATCGTGGTGAAGGTACTCAAGCCGGGCACGTACAAGCTGGCCAACGAGGACGGCGAAGAGCTCACCAACGCTTGGAACATCCAACAGCTACGTCGCTTCTACCCTTAGCTAGGATTTCCAAGTACTTTTTGTTGTAAAATCACATGGCCAACACCCCAGTTGGCGACAACTATGTAAATGCTCCAAGTCTAATAAAAGGGCAACTCGGCTTTCCCCTGAAACCCAAGTTACCCTCGGGGGCTACTGCGGGGGGCACCTCCCCCCAAAAATGGTCCCATTTTTTGCGCAAAAATAAAAACAACTCACACGCGCTAAGCTTGTTTTCTACTTCGACTACGAGCAACGATTTGAATAGGGCGCGGGCGGCCCAGCGGGAGGAGCGTGCGAGCCAGAGATAGCCTACGCCGCGTGGATATGGCCCTTCTCTCTCGCCTCCAACCCAGCGGACCCCCAGCGAAAATCGAACTCCCCTAAGTAAAATCTACTCAGGAAGAAGGAGAAACAAAAAGGCGCAATAAGCAGAAACTTCATTACGCATCGTCAAATGTTTACGGTGGAAATAATGTACTTATTTACAAAGGCCCCATGGCCAGAATACTAATTCAAGAACAAAAAACGGGCCCAGCGCCCAGCTGTTTCAGGCCGGAGGAGCAGCAGCGTCAGCGACATCGGGGAAGAGGAACTCCTCGAAGGCCTCGGCGAGCGACCCGGCGGCGTCGGCAGCGAGCGCATCCACACGCTCCATGGCCACCTCGTCCTCGACGCCCTCGGGAACGATGTAGCCTTCCGCCGCCGCCCGAAGTTGACCTCGTAGTGGGATCGCACCACTCCGAGGGCCTTCGGACGCCGGTGTGCGCCGCCCGACGCATCCGCTCCGTGACGTGGCCGCCAAGGGCGCGCAAGCGGCCGGTCGGCCGAGCCTGCCGGCCCGAGCCTCGCCCTCCTCCACAGCACGGCAGGTCTCGAGGGCCGCCTCACGCAGCTCCCGCTCGGAGGAGTTGTACGAAGCCTGCAGCGCCTCGGCCCGCTCAGCTGCGTGCCCCAGAGCGGTGCGCAAGCCTGGAATCGACAAGACAAGAAGGAAATCAGAAAGGGGGAAGCGAGCCCTCTAACAAAAAACCAACTAGACAAGAAGTCAGGCAGCAGCTCACCCTCGACTTGCTTCCTCTCCGTTTCAAAGTCGCGGCGCACGGACTCGATCGTCAGCTCAAGGCGCTGGACGGTTTCGCCTTGCTCCCGGAGGGCCAGCTCCTGGTTGGCGTTGCTGATGCTGAGCATAAGCGCCTCGTCCTCGACCTTGGAGAACGCGGTGTTCCGCTCCTCCAGCGACTTCTCCGCCGCCTCGCGAGCGACGCGCTCCCGCTCCAGCGCCGTCCGGGCGTCGACGAGGGCGGCTCTGCTCCTCGCCGGAGCCGTCCCTCGGCTCCTTGGCGGGCGGCGCGCTCCGCCGAAGCCGCTCCTCGGCGATAGCGAGCGCCGCGCCCTTGGCGTCATGGGCGGCCTTCAAGTCGTCGGCCTCCTTGGCCCGCTCGCTCCGGCCCCGCGCGCCCGCTCCTCGGCCTAGCGGCCGCCGCGCTTGCGCCCCCTTGAGCGACGTGCGGAGCTCCCGGGCCTCGCGGCAGATGTTGGCCACCTCCGCCTCCTAGTTGGCGGCCAGCGTCCGCGTCTTCTCCAAGTCCGAGCGCGCCTGCCACAGCGCCTCATCACGATCGATGATGGCTGCGCGGACCCGCTCGAGGCTCGAGCGGCACGCTGCGTCCTCGCCCCGAGCTCTCCGAAAGCTCGTCGCACCACGCCATGGCCCGTACGCCGGCCCGGTCGTCCGCGTCCCGAGGGCGTCGCAAGCGCGTCGAAGGCGCCGCGCACCGCTCCGGGAGCCGGTGAACCTCGGCGTTCACCCGGTCGAAGGCGTCGTACTTGTCGTGGGCGCGACGCTCGAGCTCCTGGCAACCACAAAACCAAAACCCATAAGCACGGCGACACGAGGCAGCATACAAAAACGAAAGAAAGAAGAAAACGAGCAACCACGGCTTACCTGGAAAACGCGCCATGCCGGGCCACCGTGGACATGCAACGCTTCGTTCAGCGCGCGGTTGAGCGTGGCGCCGTGGCTCCGGAGCTCGCCCCAGAGCTCCTGCTCCCCCTGGCGTCGGCGAACGCAGGGGGATCGTCGACGGCCCCCTCCACCTGGGCGGGGCGGCCGGCGCGGGAGGACGAGGCCTCGGCGCCGTGTCCCCGACCCCCCACCACCATGTGACCCTCGTGCCGCCTCACGAGGGCCCCCTCCGGGGCTCGGGGGGAGTTCGTGGGCCGGGCCGGCCCCTCGGTCCCACCCGGGCGGCGGGGAGTCGTCCGAGACCTCCACCACCTCCGCCCGCAAATCGCCGACGGGCGCGCCCGCTTGTGCCGCCCTCCGCCGGCACCTCCACCGCGCCCCCGTAGCCGCGGGGCGCCGTCGTGGCGCCGCGGCCATCACCTCCGGCCGCGCCGCCGCGTCCACGGGCGCCCCCGCGCTTGCGCCCGCTCCACCTCCTCTCGCAGCCGGCGCCACGGGCCGCGCCGCCATGGCGGCCGCCTCCGTGGGCGGCACCTCCACCACGGCCGCCGCCGCGCCCGCGTCCCCACGACGCCGCCGCGCCGCCGCTCCTCGGCAACCCCCGAGCCGCGCCGCCGCGGGGTGATCTGCCGGCCGGGGCCTCGAGGCCCCGGCCCGGGCTTTGCGAGCTCGCGCCCGCCGCCGTGCTTGTCCCCGGTCGCGACGCCCTTGACGAGCGCCGCCGGGTGGGGATCGATGCGTCCGTCCTCAGCACCTTGGCTGGTGCAAGGGGAGGAACGGTTGGCACCACCCTGCGCAGGCACGAACGGAGGGTTAAAACACCTAATCATCAACAAATCAAACCAAGCGCAAAAAGACGAGCTCCTTACCTCGAAGAAGAAAAGGCCCGTTTCCTTTTCCTCGAGGCCTCAGCAGACGAGGCCGGTGCAGTTGCCGCGCCTGCCGTGGCGCCTCCTGATGGCGCTGCCGCACGCGCAAGCGCGCCCGCCCCCGCGCGCGGGCGCGCCCCGACGCCGCACCTCCCGAAGGCGCCGCCGCGCGCGGGGGCACGCTCGCCCCCGCGTGAGGGCACGCCCGCCGCCGCGCCCCCGCCGACGGTGCCGCGCGTGCGGGCACGCTCACCCCACGCACGAGCACGGCCGGACGCGCGCACACGCGCGCGCGCGCCGCGCGCGCCTCGTGGCGCGCGCGCGGCACCTCCGCGCGCGCGCGCCGCCCCCGATGTCGATTGCCCCGGTGGCGGGCGCCTTTGCGCCCGCCCCAGGCGAAGCCGCCCTTGTCGCCGGCGCTGGTTCCGGTGACGGGGGCGCAGGCTACCACCTATCAGAGGGGCCCTCCCCCTCAGCCTCTTCCTCTTCGTCCTCCTCCGAGGACGAGTACTCCTCGGTCCCCAGGGAGGAGAGCCCCAGCTCTTCGCGCCGCCGGTACTCCGCGGCCCGCAGGTCGCGGCGCGCTTGATGTCGCCTCGCGCGCTCCCTCCTCCGCGCCGCCCGCTCCCCGCTCCCGCCGCCGCGCCGCCCGCCAAGCGCACGGGAGTCGGGGGGTGGGCGGGACGGACTTGGCAACGGTGAAGTTCACCACCGCACACGGGAGCATCAAAGACGCGTCGGGGAAACAAAAGCAAGACCAAGAACCAAAATAAAATCAAGAACCGAACTCACCCGGCGGGCCCGTGGGGGAGCATCTCAAGGTCCCATGGGGTCCGGCCCGCGAGCATCGGCGCCGGGTGTCGACGGCGCTCCGCGCCCGGGTGAGCGCATATGGCCGCTCGAGGGGCGTCGGGAGCATCCGCGACCTCGCCGTGTCGACGGGGGTTGGCCGCCTCTGTCATCTCGAAGATGCAGAGCGGCCTCTCCATCAAGGGCACGACCCGTCGGTGATGGAGGAAGGCGAGGACGCCCATCGCGTTCAGCCCGTGCGCCGCCAGTCGCTGCAGGGCGGCCAGGATCGACTCCTGCCGCCTCCGATGCTGGGCCGTGGACACTCCGTAGCACCAGGAGTCAGGCCTCTCCTTGAACACCCGACCGGTGTAGAGGGGAAGGCCGGGCTCGGCGTTGCGCAAGTAGAACCATCCCCGCTCCCAGCCGGCGTTGTTCGTCGTCATGGTGCAGGGGATGTAGACGTTCTTGAATTGCCCCCGCAGGGCAAGCGACATCTCGCCGGCGCGCACCGCGCGGCGGGTCCTTGGCTCCGTCGTGGGCTGCGTGAAGAGCTCCGCGCGGAAGAAGTGAACCCAGAGCTCCCAGTTGACTGGGATCCCCAAGTACCCCTCGCAGACGCCCACGAACGTGGCCGCCTGCGAAATCGCGTTGGGGGCGAAGTTGTGCAGCTCCACCCCGTAGTGGTAGCACATCGCCCGCATGAAGGTGCTCGCCGGCGCGTTGAAGCCCCGCTCGTGGTAGCGGATGAAGCTCACCACGTAACCCTCCGGAGGGTTGGGCTCGCGGTCCGCCGCCGGCGGCACTATCCACTCCGCCGGACGTCCGTCTTCATTGGCCGCCAGCTGGCCGGCGGCGACCAGCTCGCCAAGGGCCAGCCGGGTCACCGTCGACCTCTCCCAAGCGTACGGCTCCAAGATCGTGAGGGGAGGCTGAGGCGGCGCCATGAGAAGGAGGCAAAGGAAAGCGAGAGCGGAAGACAAGGAACGGAAGAAAAGCTCTAACAACGACACCGCACGGTGGCAAGGGCGAGAGGAAGACGAAGGGGCAGGGGACTGAAAATGGTGAGGCGTTAAGGTAAAAAACCGCCGTCTCCTCCCCCCCTCAGATTTATAAGCCGACGGGCGAGCTCTCCGGAGCGGACGCCCCGCTTGCATTAACTGCAGGGAATCTTTCCTTCACGTCGACGGGCGGGCCCCACCACGACTGCAGCGGCCACATCACTGCAGGCGGGCCATCATCACGACGAAGACCCGCAGAGGCCGAGGCAATCCATCACGTCCGCCTGCCACACCGCCCACTACGCGCGCGCGCGCGGCCGCAGCGCCTAAAAAGGCGCGCCCGCGCTGCAAAACCGCGGCCTCGACTGCGAGGCATTTAATAACCGGGTCCCTTGCCAAGCAAGGAGAACCCTCGAGCGGGGCGGACCCCTGGCTCGAAGCAAAAACGGCCCTCGATGGGATATCGACGTGAGAAGGCCGCCCGGGGCCTGCTTGATGTAAAGCAGGCACAACGAGTACCCATGCCACGTAAAACCCTCGAGCGGCGCGAGCCCCTGGCTCAAAACGAAAACGGCCCTCGATGGGATATCGACGTGAGAGGGCCGCCCGGGACCTGCTCGATGTAGAGCAGGCACCACGGGCACCCATGCCACGTAAAACCCACGAGCGGCGCGAGCCCCTGGCTCAAAACGAAAACGGCCCTCGATGGGATATCGACGTGAGAGGGCCGCCCGGGACCTGCTCGATGTAGAGCAGGCACCACGGGCACCCATGCCACGTAAAACCCTCGAGCGGCACGGGCCCTTGGCTCAGGATGGTGTCAACCCTCGATGGGATATCGACGTGAGAAGGTCGCCCGGGGCTCGCTTGATGTAAAGCGGGCACCACGGGGACCCATGCCACGTAAAACCCTCGAGCGGCGTGAGCCCCCGGCTCAAGACTATGTCAACCCTCTAAAGAAGGCACGCGCGTGAGAGGGTCGCCCAGGGCCTACTTGAAGTAAAGCGGGCACCGCAAGAACCCATGCCGCGCTGTGCTGCCAACCAGCGCCTCGAGGGCTGGCTCGCCCAGACCCCTCGACGGCCGCAAACGCAAAAAGACGGGGCCGTCCAGGCACGGCCCCGCACGGCCCTACTGATCAGAGGTTCGAAGCCTGACCCTCGACGGGTTCAAACAGGCGCCACAGATCGCAGAGTTAGGGACGACGAGGGCACGCGCATTCGAGCCGTTCCTCGAGCCCGTCGGCTCGAGGGTGCCCCACATGTCGGGTTCGAGAGCCAGCGAGGGCAGCTAGCAGGGGGATCCCACCGAGGGAGAGCTTCCGCGCCCTCGGTCCCCATCGAACGGGACCGAGCCCCACCTAGAAAACCCACGCAAGCGCTTCCATGGACGTGTCTCCGGACCGCGCAGCCTACCCTTATCGAACGGGGCATGCGCGTCCACTTGAACCACCCGCTAGCAGCTCGACGAGGAATCCGCAATCCGCGACCCGCTCGATGGGGGTTGCGGAAACCTCACCCTCCGTCCCGCGGAGGGACGGCGAGGGCGCGTAAGAAAACAAGTCATAAAGCTCGACCCGATCGCCTCGAATGGGCCAAGGCTCGGGGGCTTGACGCACGGCTACACCTCCTTGAAATTGCACCCACCGGAGACAGTGCCAGCAGCGCGTGCACCCCCGAAGCCGGCTGAGACACCGCCGATGCCGGTTGGAATATGTGCCACGCCCTCTGACCAATTCTTACGGTTAACCCCTGCAGGAGCATCCACGGGGGCTAGACCCGCGGGTCCGCTGACGCGGCCCCACGGAAAGCGTTCGCAAAACAAGGAGGGAAGAACGTCCCATCAGTAGGTTTCAGCATCTGCGGGAGCCTCAATGGCAAACCCACAGATGCTCGGGGGCTGCGTCGGGGGACACCCCTAGGGGTCCCCTTAAACAACGGGTAAACCCTCACTTAAAACCCGCAACGAAACCAAAGCCCGCTAAGCCTAACCATGCAGGTGCCTAACCATGCAGACACGGCCCACGCCGCGGGGACCCCGACGGCCCATCGAGGCGGCCCTCTTAGAAGTCCCCTCGAGCGGGGCTCCGCCTCGCTCGAGGACGCACTCCCCCTCGGGCGGGCTCCGCCCCGTTCGAGGGGCAACACTTCCCTCGAGCAGGCTCCGCCCCGCTCGAGGGCTCACTCTCCCTCGAGCGGGTTTCGCCTCGCTCGAGGGTACGTCCCGCCCTAGGCCGGGGTCCGCCACGCTCGAGGGCGCCCCCCACGCGTGCGCCGGCCCCCGTACACGGGCATTTAACGCCCTGACACAGGCGGGGCGGCGCCATCATGCGCTCGGGGCTCGCGCCCCGGTGCCGCCGCACCAACTCCCCAGGGAGGAGCCCATCCCCACCACTGTGGGGAGGGACTGTGCAGTACGGCCGGTGTCAGCCCCGTGACACCGCGCGCCCACTCTAGTACGGCTAACGCGCCAGACCCTCGAAGGGGGGCCGGGCGCACCCTCGATTCACTTTCTCGTGACCCTGCAGGGTTAGGTGGAGGCGCTAGGCCGGTGGATGGCCATCCCGGCCACTGTAACAGCATGGTCACCGCCCCCGCGCGTGCAGGCGCACGCCAGGCGCTGTAGCAACCACTCCAACACTGTGAAGCGCGTTGGGAAGGGACACCGTTCTACCTACTCCTGTGCCCCGTACAAGCCAGCGTCAGCACCTCCCTCGAAGCCTATCAGAGGACGCCACCACCATCTGCCGCCCTCGTACCCTCGAACCGCCACTGTTCGGGTACGAGGCAGGCCATCATGGCCAGATCGCTGCGGAGATCGTCCGGACGGCCGCCCACTCTACAGCGTAGCACGACGTGCTCCCCCACGTAGCTAGATAGCGCGGCGCGCATGTAACCCGCCGCCCCCTTGATCTATAAAAGGGGGGGGCGAACCCCCGGCGGGGGGACGAGAGGAACAAGGACTCGCATCACGCACAACTCCACACACCACGTACTCACTCTCCCACAATATCTTCAGCCACTCCTCCAGGGACTTGGAAGCCACGCTTCCTCTCCCGCCTCGCTTGTATCAGCCCCACTACAAGCACCCCCGGTGCTAAGTAATATAGTGCCCCGAGCACGCCTCTGCTGGACGTACGGCCCCCTCGGCCGAAACCAGGATAAAATCTCTGTGTCACTTGTTACTTAGCATCGACCATTGAGGGATAGACCACGGCACTATCTACTGGTTAGTGTCGGGACCATATTCCGCACCGACACTAGCGAACCACCCACTCGTGCTTCTATCGCCGCGCTGTAGTTTGCAAATCCACGCGCGCCTCCGCTGCTTGCCACCAGTGAAGCCCCCGAGCGAATGCGTGTGAAGACCCCATGCACTTGGAGGATGAAGCCTTCTCCGTCCAAGGGAGCAAAGGCGGAGGGATCTGCCCAGGGGTCAACTCCACCGACGTCTCCCCCACGCCCCAATCCGAACAAGGAGTGCAAGAAGTCCAAGACGAAGACTGAAGATCTGCTGACGCTGGTGAACAGCGGGTTCCTCCAGGAGAAGGAGATGGACATGTGGCGCGCTGCTGCGGGCGACCCGTACCCCATGGAGAAGAACCCCGACGAGGTCCCCACGTTCGCCCGATTCGTGGAGCGCGGACTAGCACTCCCGGCGAGTGATTTCTTCAAGGGTCTCCACAACTTGAACCCTAATGGCATTTTCACGTCTTCGTGTTTGTCCACTTCAGTGATGCCTTCGTGGGGATCAAACCCCACTGGATCTTGTTCCGGAAGTTTTTCCGTGTGAAGCCGCAGCCGAGCGCCAACAACCCGCAAGTAGTCGGAGGAGCCTGCATTCAGATGCGTGAAGATGCCGCCGACCAGTACTTGTCGTACAAGCTCATCGACTCGAACCAAGACTGGAAGGCCAAGTGGTTTTATATCATGAACCACCACCCGGAGCTGCCGAAGCCAAGCGGGAAGCAGCCGAAGCATCGGTCATGGTGGAACACAAAGCCGACGATGCAGGAGGGTATTCAACTACCCGAGTTGATGCTGAAGATCAAGGCTTTGAGGGAATCCGGGCTGAGGGCCGAACATGTGGCCTTCAACTTCATGAAGTGGAGGGTGCAGCCGTTGATGGCACGCGACACCCTCGGGTACCAGTACACAGGCGACAAGGATACGTCGAGGATTCCCGGCAACGAAGTCGACGATGAAGATATTGTCGAGAGGCTGGGCAGGATATCAAGGATATGACGCATACACACCTTGCCCAGTACCCGAGTACTCCGCGTCTCATCCGCCGAACAAGGTTAGTAGCTGATGAGCGCTGCCTCTGAGTACTGATTGAATTGGAGTAGTCACGCTCACCCCAGTCGCTTGTTGTAGACATTGCGAAGTTTGTCTCCGACTCAACTCCCCCGCCTCAACTTGTAGATATTTCGGAGGAAGGCAAGGGCAAGGAACGCCGTGAAATCGGCGAAGGTGACGACACTGTCACTATTGAAGATTCATCCGACGAGGAGGATGGGGAGACGCTTCAGAAGCGATTTCAGCTGCGGTCCAGGTTCAGCCGACCTGGGCTGCCCCATATCCCCCTCATTGAGGATCCACCGACTATCCTGGAGGCTAGTCTCCCTGCGACGCCGAGGAGGCCGTGCAATGTGGCGCGCAAACGTGTCGCCAAGAAGTTGAAGGTAACAGAGACTACGTCCCAAGAGGTGAGTTCCTCGAGTAGTGTAATCATGTACTTGTCTTGAAGTAATGTATGCTGACAATTGAATTCTGAGTTGTCGCAGGAAATTCCGTCATTCGACCCCATTGAACAAGGAGAGGTAGATGACTGGGACACGGTGGGCGAGCCGACTGAAAGAAGCCGCAATCCAGCCCCCACCATAGAAGAGCTTGTGTCACAGATGACACAACGGACAATTAGAGTTGCCGAGCCACAGGTGCCGGCAGAGGAGAGCAGGCCAGAGCCTAGCACGACTGCTGGGGCCGAAGAACCAGTAGCAGCCCAGGCTGAAGAAGAGGTGCCCGCGGAAGCCGGGCTCGTTGACATTGCCAGCATACTTGGCGCTCCGACCTTGACTGTTGTCTGGTCTAGCTTGTAAGTGAAAGCTATTCCTAAGTAGTACTTGTAACTTGGTGATCGTACTTGGTTGACCGCCTATTTTGTACTATGCAGGAAGTCGACCGGTCTGTCCTGGGAAGGAGAAAAACCCAGCACGGCGTCTAATGAGGACAATCCGTCGCCGGCTGTCGAGGAATTTGCTGCCCTTCCCCAGGGCGAGACCGTGGCACCAGGCGCAGAGGTTACGCCACCGGAGGCCACCATAGTAGAAGGTACGTAGACTGCAGTGAAGCCGCCTACCCTGAGTAGTAGTCGTAGCCCCCAGTACTGACGTCGTATGCTTTGTGTTGACAGAGACACAGGTCGAAGGGACCATGATCCCTGAAGCCATACCAGTTGAAGGCGTCGCGCCAGAAACCGCTGTGCTGGAGGGAGTGACTACTGACCCAGAGGTTCCAGTAGCCCCCGAGCCCACGGAAGAGGTGCACAACAACCCACTCCCGGAGACCAGCATGGATGTTGTCGTGAGGTCGCCGGAGATTCAAGACGTGGAGCCAATTCATTTGGCGCCGATGTCAGAGGGTGCGCCAACTAGTCGTGGCGGGCTGGAGCTTCTGTCAGATGACCTCGTCGACCCGGCGACGGTTGCCCGAAACTTGGAGACAATGCGCCAGACCGAGCTGTGGATGAAGGTACGTGACGGTACCCTTGAGTAGTCGGATTTCGCCGGTATTGAGTACCAGAGTAATGGTTGTTGTCTTCTGTAGGATGTCGTGGAGAGATCCCATCAGAAATCCGAATTACTCCAGGGGTATGGCGACACAGTGCTCCGGGCGGAGTTGTTGGAGAAGGAACTCAACAAGGCCAGGAAGCACTCCGCCATGTTGCGGTCAAAACTAGATGGAGCTTTCGCCCAGTACCATAACGAGGTACAAGAGATGCAGGCGAAGAGCGATGACTTGATTCGCAAGAACAAGTCGTTGCGCCAGAAGAACAAAGGTATGCCGCCGCTGACATGTTGAGTACTTACTGCGAGTACCCTGGCAATAGTCTGACATGAACTTCTGGATTTTTGCAGATCTCGAGGCCTGGGTAGACCAGCTGAATGCATTGGAGACCGATCTGAAGAACATCGTCTACCGAGAGAAGGATGCCCAAGAGGTACTTGAGTATGAATATAAGCAGCTGTCTTATGAGTGCGCCAAGCACATGGAGCTCCAAGAAGCCTCGGACCGTGACCTTGTCAACTGCTATAAATCTCTGCAGAAGCTCAACGAAGACTGCGAGAAGCTGCGGCGACAGCTCAAGGAACTTGAAGAAGCCGCACTTCCCATTGCAAGGCTGCTGGTGCCACACCCGGGCGGGCCGAAGATTGCTCTGTTGGTTGACCGGCTGAAGGAAGCTCCCGGACGTCTGGCAACTTATGTCAAGCATCTGGCGAAGTCCATCCCGAACCAAGTCTTGGCATACATGAAGTTGTACTTCTCCAAGGCTCCGGTCGATGTAGTCGCGGGAGGACTAGTCGCCAATTGTACAGATGAGCAGTATAAGGAGCTTCTAGAGCAGATGGCGCCAATCGCGGAACAAGTCATGGAGAAGCTGAACCTCCAGTAGTTGTCCTGTAGGGTTAGCTTACGGAGACATATGTAACAAAGTTATGATGAACTTGTTTGAGTTTTAATGAAAAGACTTCCATAAAATGAGTACTCGTTGTCGCCATGTATATGTGTGGAGTGCCCATCTGTGGAGTTATGAGCGAGTAGTAGTACTCGGCAGTAGACCCGTTCGAGGGAAGCACAGTAAATGAGTTGACTGAGAATCAAACTTTATTACTTGAGAAAATACACCTGGATGGCCAGGGCCGTTTACAAGTGTAGTCACTAGGACCCGGAGGCCACCTACGGCTGGAGTGGTGCTAGGGCGCGTGGCCGCTTACAGTTGTAGATCCGTTAGTAGCCCTATAGGCTGGATCTAGAAGTACATGGTCTTTTGATAGACTGCTACTAGAGTCCTTAACGCTCAGAGCAGCCCGAGATCCGTTAGTAGCCGTTAGCGCTGGATCTTGGAGTAGAGTAGTCCGGAGACTAGTGCCTGGACCCGGAGGCCGCTTACAGCGAAGGGCCCAGGAGTAGTCGTGTAGACTTGAGCCCCCAGAGTAGTCGAGAGACTATGCGTAGAATCGACAGAGCTGGTCGACGTTCCACGAGTTGCTGATGTCGTCGCCTTCAAGTGTCTGGAGGCGATACGAGCCTGGTCCGGTCACCCTTGCAACTGTGAAGGGGCCTTCCCATGGTGAGCTGAGCTTGTGTAGTCCTTCCATGCTCTGGATGCGATGGAGGACTAGATCACCAACGTTGAAGGAGCGTTACTTGACGTTGTGATCGTGGTAGCGTCGGATAACCTTGAGGTACCTTGCTGATTGGACGAGGGCGGCACAGCCAGCTTCTTGGAGTTCGTCGATGTCAACTCATCTGCTATCTTCAGATATGCCTTCGTCGTATTGCTCTACTGCCGGCGAGTCCCACATGACGTCGGCAGGTAGAATAGCTTCGGAGCCGTAGACTAGGAAATAGGGTGACTGTCCCGTTGGCTTGGTGGGTTGAGTACGCAGCCCCCAGAGTGCGTTGTGTAGTTCCTTAATCCACTTGCCCCTTTTGTGTTAGCAGCGTCATGTAGTCGCTTCTTGAGGGCGTCGAGTACTATCCCATTGGCATGCTCGACTTTTCTGTTGGCCCGTCGATGGGCGATGGAGACATACCAAACGTCAATCCTGTTGTTCTCGCAGTACTCCCAGAACTGGTGGTTGTTGAAGTTGGAACCCAGGTCTGTGATGATGCGATGGGGTAGCCCGTAGCGGTACACGAGTTCATCCAAGAAGTCGAGTACCCTGTCGGCATTGGGACAAGTGACCGGCTTGACTTCGATCCACTTGGTGAACTTGTCGATGGCCAACAGAACTCTGTTGAATCCTCCTGGCGCAGTCGGAAGAGGCCCAATCATGTCGAGCCCCCAGCAGGCGAAAGGCCAAGTTGGCGGTATAGTGACCAGCTTGTAGGCCGGGACATGATGTTGCTTGGCGAAGTACTGGCACCCTTGGCACCTTCTGACGAGTTCCTCGGCATCACCCAGAGCTGTGGGCCAATAGAAAGCTCGTCAGAAGGCCTTGCTGACCAGCGTGCATGAGGATGCGTGGTTGCCGCAGACGCCTTTGTGGATCTCCTCCAAGATGTCCTTGCCTACTTCTCGGGGAACGCACTTTATGAGTACTCCAGAAGTGGTGCCCCACCTGTAGAGCTTGTCCCCGACTAGAATGTAGGACTTGGCCCGGCGGATGAGTTGCTCGGCCAAGTTTTTGTCCATGGGAACCTTCTGCTCGCAGATGTAGTCGATGAAGGGTTGTCGCCAGTCCACGTCTATCATCATGACCTCCTGGCCAGCTGGGAGAGGCGCTGGGTCAGTAGTCATGGGCGCCGACTCCGGGATGGATGGCGCATGAAGCTCGTGGATGAAGACACCCGCTGGTACTTGAGCGCGAGTAGAACCAAGCTTCGACAGGACATCTGCTGCAACGTTGTTGTCGCGGACGACGTGATGGAACTCGAGACCATAGAATTTGTTCTCAAGCCTGTGGACTTCTAGGAAGTAGGCGTCCATTTTCTCTTTGTTGCGATCGCAAGACTTGTTGACTTGGTTGATGACCACTGCGAAGTCGTCATAGACTAGTAGTCGCTTGATGCCCAGAGATGCTGCGAGGCGGAGCCCATGTAGCAGGGCTTCATACTCAACTTCGTTGTTTGAGACCTTCCAGAAGATCTGTAGGACGTACTTGAGTTGTTCGCCCGTTGGATAAATCAGGAGTACCCCTGCACCCACGCCTTCGAGCTTGAGCGAGTCGTCGAAGTACATCACCCAATGCTCTGGTCGCTCAGTTGGAGTTGGTAGCTGATTTTCCCACCACTCTTCCATGAAGTCGACTAGTGCTTGCGACTTGATGGTTGTTCGTGGCTTGAAGTTGATGTTGAGGGTGCCGAGTTCGACTGCCCACTTGGAGATTCTTCCAGTTGCATCTTGGTTCTGCAGGATGTCACCGAGCGGGTAGTCAGTGACGACGGAGATCGAGTACTCCTGGAAGTAGTGTCGTAGCTTCCGCGAGGTGATGAGCACTGTATACAGTAGCTTCTGTACTGGTTGGTAGCGTGCCTTGGATTCCGACAAGACCTCGCTGACGAAGTAGACTGGTTGCTGGACTGGGTAGGTGTGGCCGTCTTCCTGCCGCTCGACAACGATGGCAGTACTGACCATGTGAGTAATCGCGGCGAGGTAGAGCAGTAGCTACTCTTTTTTGCGAGGAGCCGTGAGGACTGGTGGTTTGGATAGGAAGTCCTTGAGCTAAGCCAGAGCTTGATCCGCCTCTGGGGCCCACACGAACTTCTCTTGGTGCTTGAGTAGTGTGAAGAAGGGTAATCCCCGTTCTCCAAGCTTCGAGATGAATCTGTTCAAGGCCGCCATGCATCCAGTAAGCTTCTGCACGTCTTTGATGCAGGTGGGAGCTTTCATCTTGGTGATAGCAGAGATCTTCTCGGGGTTGGCTTTGAAGCCGCAATGGCTGATGATGAAGCTGAGTAGTTTTCCCGAAGGTACATCGAAGACGCACTTGTTCAGGTTGAGCTTCCAGTGGTACTCTCGCAGGGATGCGAAAGTCTTTTCAAGATCGATGATGAGCGTGTCAGAGTTTCTGTTCTTGACGACCACGTCATCCACGTAGGCTTCGAAGTTCTTGTTGAGTTGTCTCTTGAAACAGGCCTGGATAGCTCGCTGGTAGGTAGCACCGGTGTTCTTCAACCCGAACGACATGGTCGTGTAGCAGTAGGCGCCGAACGGGGTGATGAATGCGGTCTTCTCCCGGTCTTCTTCCTTGATAGCGATCTGGTGGTACCCAGAGTAGCAGTCGAGGAAGCAGAGCAGGTCACAGCCCGCCGTGGAGTCGATGACTTGATCTATCCGCGGCAACCAGAAAGAGTCCTTGGGGCAGTGCTTGTTGAGGTCGGTTTAGTCGACGCACATCCTCCACTCGTTCGTGTTTTTCTTGCGGACGAGGACGGGGTTGGCGAGCCACTCGGGATGGAAGACTTGATGAGGACATCACCATCTCGGATATGACCACAATAGCATGCTTTTATTATAAGGTGAACCAATTCCTTATCATCATTGTATCCAATACATTTGATGAATTATTGCTGCACTATGATGTTTGTTGGTTGTCATTTTCAGAAATACTTATGTGGATCAAAAAGGGTGCTCAACACACATGGAAGGCATGTAGGACCAAAGAAGTTGATTGGGGACCAAGTCCAAGTGTTCCACACGTCCTCCACCAGGCCACCACGTCACTTTTGGCCCAAAGATGGAAAGAGATCAAGGCCAACACGTTTTGAACGCTGGATTCGGACTGCACGACTAGGCAAAGTTGCAACGAATGCCACGACCTCATACGGAGTCCGTTTGGGACGTTCTTTATATGGTTGGAAAGATAATTTGATAGAGCTTCCAATGGCACCGGTCTCATGCCAAAATAATATCTGAGTTGACAGAAATCGTCGAAAGAAGTGGACGTCCAGAATCTGTCAAGGTGTTGTGTCGCCCGGTTTTGGCCTGTTGGCCCATGTATCATGTTGGAGCCCATAGGGGCGCGTCCTAGGGTTGGAGCACGACCCCCACCAGGTCTTGGTCATGCCCCTACCCTCTCATATACCCCCATAGCCGTCACAAACAGATTGGGTTTTGTTTAGATCAAGTTTAGCCATTGCTACTTGCTTGTGAGAGCGCCGGTCGCCTCCTTTTCTACGGAACCCCACCATTGTTGGATATTGAGTTTGAGAATTGAATCTTTCATTCCCATCTAGTAATTTCAGTACTTGTTTCATACTTGTTCTTGCTAGTTCTTCGATTGCTTGCAGGAATAGGTGCCCTAGTGGCCGGGTGACGCGCTCCACAAGATCGCGGCAGCCTTAGGAGGAGGTGTATCGGTTGCTAAGGCACATCCTTGGACAGGTTGTAGTCGGGCCGTGAACGTCGTCTCCTTCAATCGAGTTATCCCCACACCTCTCATCGAAAGATCGGGAACAAACCCTAGCGGGTTCATATCAGTTGGTAATCAGAGCGAGGTTCTTCAGTGAGAGTTTCAATCCTTTGCTGTTTTTAATTTCCTATAGTCCAGAAAAGCCCTGAAAAAAATAGTAGATTAGATTACCCATTGTCCCATAAACCCTTTGAGCCTTTACTAGCATTGCATGGTTAGGGCTTGTTGAGTTTTTGGTTGCATCGGTCGTGTCAAGTTGCTGGTCTTAGTGTCTATTCCTTTAGAGTTTTGAGTTCTATCACGTTTTAGTCATGAAATTCGCGTCACCATATACATCTCTGTTTCACTTTTGCCACCACGGATTCGTATGATCTCCGATTGAGGTGCTTAAATACAATCTGGAAAGCTTACATTGTCTTCTTTCCAACGGATCTAACCTTGCCTCGAAATTCCATTTGAGCAATCTGCAATTGTCCACGAGATCTGCGATCTGCAATCTGTGTACTTTTCCTTTTGTGCTGATTTGGCTTGATATTGAGCAATAGAGTTTAGTTGTGTGAAAAAAAAGTTGAAAGAAAAAGTGAGGAAGAAAAAAAATTAGAGAAGAAAAAAAGAGAGAGTAGAAAGAGAAGAACGAAAAAAAAGAAGAGAAAGAGAAGTAAGTTGAAACAGTTGTTTTACTTGTGCTGTGCTAGTTGTTCTTTTTCAGTGACTACCTTTGTGCCTAGGCTCACGTCTCTAGCATGGTTTAGCCTAGGACCAGCACAGTACCGCCGTTGAACGATTATTCAGCTTGCTTTTATAACTAACGTGGTGCTAGTCCATTCCTTGTTTCAGCCCACCTATAGCTCCACATATTCGACTACGGCTTGACGAGTCTTGTTGTTGCGGCACCGATACACTATCTTCGAGGTTGCTGTCTTGTTGGTTGCCGTCCCATCCTGTTTTGCATGGTAAGAACTTGTAAGAGCTTGTTTTGAACAAGTTGAGTTTGAGAGAATTACACCGACACATCCTAGTAGTTAATAGGAGATACATATTATTTTTGTATTTCTTGTTTTCTACTAATAATGGCGAGTGATATAAAGATTTTTGAGCGATTGAAGCTAGACTCTCATCTTCAAGATATCATTCAACAATTACCATTATATGCTGATATGTTTGATCCTCATGCTTACATTGAATGGGAGCTTAAGGTAGACGCAGAATTTGATAAGTATGACTTGTCTGAACATCAAATGATTTTTGTTGCTTCTAGTGCTTTAACAAATTATGCTTTGACTACATGGAAACATATTTGTAGGCACAACAAAGTTCCACAAACTTGGAAAGATTTTAAAATACGTTTTTGTAATGAATATGTTCCTGAATATTATGCTGATTGGTTGCTTGCAAAATTAGACAACTTGAAGAAAGGTAGTAGGACTGTCAAGGAATACTATCATACCTTTAAGATTTGTGTCATGTTTGGTGGATTAGATGAATGCATGGAGAAAGTTATGAGTAAGTTTAAGAAAGGGCTCAATTCTGAAATTCAAACCATGTTAGTTGGCAAATCATACAATAATATTGTTTCATTATTTTGGCTTGCTTTGTGAGTGCTTTGAAAAGGAAATTTTATTGTCTGTGAATACTTGCAAGAATGATGAGGCCCATAATGTTGAAAATTTGACCGCTATAAATGTTATACAAGAGCATGAAACTGTTGAATCTATTGCTGATTTTAGTTTGTCAGAAGATGAATTGCATGTTGTTCCTTGTGATAAAGAGAAGTTGTATGTTGATGCTTCGTTTATTCCTATGCCACAAGTTGTGAATAGGAGTGATACTTCTTCTCAGATTGTAGCACCTTTACTAGAGTTAGAGCACTCTCTTTTGCCCCTTGTTGTTCATAACATTTTGCAGGAGGAAAAGAAGAATATATTTGAGTGCATTCAGCAATGTGAGCAACAACATGCGCCGCAAAAGTGTGAAAAGAATGATTGTGCAGCACCTGCAATGTCAAAGGTGAGTCAGCAAAGCAACAAACTCAATGCTGAAATCAGTCCATATGAGTATGATCACGCTTCACTCGTATCTACAACACACCTAGTACATGGAGATGATGATTCTATTCTTGATTATACACATGCTGACACAAGGCGTGTTCATTGCATTACTAGTGAGAAAGAGGAGTTTGAAATTATATCTTCTTCAAATTGTTTAGGTTATATCGAATTTGATTTTCTTTGTGACCCGAAAAGTTTGGTGAATAAATTATTGGACAAATCTGATTTGCCAAGTTTTAATCATTGTTTACTTCATGCAATTGGTAAATATGATAGCGAAATACAATATTTGGTGCATAGAATTTATATTTGCTCGATTTGAAATCTCCATTTGGGTTACATGACCATAATAAAATAGGGGGCTGCACTAATGCTAACAATGTCTCGCAAAGTCCTTCTAGATTTTCTCTTAAGCAACGTGGTCACCCCAAAGAAGGGGAGCATTGCTTGGTTCTCGCTTTGCAAGCATACAAGTCGCTTTGTGTCCCAACATCGAGGCAAGCACTTTTAGATGCCACAGGAACAAGTCGAGGACGACTTGCAGCCAAAAAGGGGAGAATGATGAGGACATCACCATCTCGGATATGACCACAATAGCATGCTTTTATTATAAGGTGAACCAATTCCTTATCATCATTGTATCCAATACATTTGATGAATTATTGCTGCACTATGATGTTTGTTGGTTGTCATTTTCAGAAATACTTATGTGGATCAAAAAGGGTGCTCAACACACATGGAAGGCATGGAGGACCAAAGAAGTTGATTGGGGACCAAGTCCAAGTGTTCCACACGTCCTCCACCAGGCCACCACGTCACTTTTGGCCCAAAGATGGAAAGAGATCAAGGCCAACACGTTTTGAACGCTGGATTCGGACTGCACGACTAGGAAAAGTTGCAACGGATGCCACGACCTCATACGGAGTCCGTTTGGGACGTTCTTTATATGGTTGGAAAGATAATTTGATAGAGCTTCCAATGGCACCGGTCTCATGCCAAAATAATATCTGAGTTGATGGGAATCGTCGAAAAAAGTGGACGTCCAGAATCTGTCAAGGTGTTGCGTCGCCGGGTTTTGGCCTGTTGGCCCATGTATCATGTTGGAGCCCATAGGGGCGCGTCCTAGGGTTGGAGCACGACCCCCACCAGGTCTTGGTCATGCCCCTACCCTCTCATATACCCCCATAGCCGTCACAAACAGATTGGGTTTTGTTTAGATCAAGTTTAGCCATTGCTACTTGCTTGTGAGAGCGCCGGTCGCCTCCTTTTCTACGGAACCCCACCGTTGTTGGATATTGAGTTTGAGAATTGAATCTTTCATTCCCATCTAGTAATTTCAGTACTTGTTTCATACTTGTTCTTGCTAGTTCTTCGATTGCTTGCAGGAATAGGTGCCCTAGTGGCCGGGTGACGCGCTCCACAAGATCGCGGCAGCCTTAGGAGGAGGTGTATCGGTTGCTAAGGCACATCCTTGGACAGGTTGTAGTCGGGCCGTGAACGTCGTCTCCTTCAATCGAGTTATCCCCACACCTCTCATCGAAAGATCGGGAACAAACCCTAGCGGGTTCATATCAAGACTTCTCTGATGAAGCCGGCCGCGAGTAGTTTGGCGAGTTCCTTCTTGATGACATCCCGTCGGTCGTCGGCGAAACGGCAGAGGTGTTGTCGTTTCGGGGTAGCTTTGGGATCGACGTTAAGTGAATGCTCGATCAGATTCCTGGGCACCCCTGGCATGTCCATTGGTTTTCAAGTGAAGATGTCTCGGTTAGCCCGAAGGAAGCTGACGAGCACGTCTTCCTATTTCGGGTCGAGGCCTGCCCCGATCATGGTAGTCTTACTGCTGTCGCCTGTCCCATGATCGATCACCTTGACTTGCACTTCCTCAGATGGCTGAGGCTTGTTGGCTGTGTCCGACTTCTCTGGAATGTTCAGTTCACTTGGGGCAAGCTTCTTAGATGCAGCATAGATCTCCATCATGGCGTTGGGTACTTGATTGGTGGCAGCGAGTTCCACAGCTTCTGTGTCGCAGTCGAAGGATATCTTCAAGTCCCCTTGTAGCGAGAGTACACTGGCCGGGCTTGGCATTTTGAGTATCAAGTATGTGTAGTGGGGTACCACCACGAACTTGGAGATAGCTGGTCTGCCGAGAATGGTATGGTAGGAAGTCTCGAAGTCTGCGACTTCGAACTTGATGTACTCGGTACGGTAGTTCTCCCTGGTTTCCCCGAAGGTAACTGGCAGGACCACTGAGCCCAGTGGGATAGCCGCATTCCCGGGGACGATGCCATAGAAAGGCGATGTGCTCTTAGTGAGCATGTGAGTGATGTCGAGCATCATCTTCTTCAAGGTATTGGTGAAAAGGACATTGAGCCCGCTCCCACCATCGATGAGTACCTTGTTGAGTCTGGAGCCCGCGACTACTGGTTTCAAGACGAGTGGAAACCACCCTGGTTCTGAGAAGCTTGTCCATTGATCCGCGCGGGAGAAGGTTATGGGTACCTCTGACCATCTGAGAGGGGTCGGCACCGCTGGTTCAATGTTCAAAACTTCCCACCTGGTGGCCTTCTGAGACCGTCTGGTGGTAGTCCGCCGAAGAGGATGTTCACCGTCTTGTCAGGTTCTTGGAAGTCGTCGTTGCCTTCGTTAGTTTTTTCTTGCCCTTCTTGTCATGAGGAGGCCGTGGGTCTGGAGAGTCCTTGAGTGCTCGCCGGAGTTGGTAGCACTGCTAAGTGGTGTGGTTGCCCTCTAGGTGCCACGGGCACTTCTCCTTAAGCAAGTCTTTGAAGCCGCCATAGGTCTTCTTCGAGTTGTCTTTCGCAGGGCGCTGCATAGCGGCGACTGTGTTGTCTGGCTTGCGCTTGCGATTAGGACCCGAGTAGTTGTTGTTGCAACCCCCTTGATCCCTGTTGTTGTTGTTGCTGCTGCCGCCCGGGTTTTGCTTGCTCTTGCCACGGATGGCGTCGTACTTGGCGTTAGACTTGTCTTCTTCGTCGGCCCATGAAGTCATCATGTCCTTGAGCTTGGTTATAGAATTCGGGCGGCATCGACCGAAGTATTCGAAGGTGCGACGATGGTAGAGACCGTCTTGGAAGAGGTGGATGACCTCCTTGTCGGTGACGTCCACTACGGTAGCGCGTTTGTCGAAGAAACGCCGCATGTACTTGCGTAGGATCTCGCCCTGTTCCTGCTTCACCATTGCCAGGTCCATGCGAGTACCCGAGCGACCCATTGCGCCCGTGAAGTTGCTGGTGAACTGATCCTTGAGCTGGTCCTACTTGTCGATCGAGTACTTCTCGAGTGACTCGAGCCATGTAAGTGGAGCTTGGTTCAGGCAAGAGGGAAAGTAGAGGCACTTTGTATCATTGTTGCTGCTAGCATTTTCGATGGAGAGGGCATAGCATCTGAGTCACTGGACTAGATCTTGCTTCACATCGTACTTGGTTATCCCCAGAGGCTTGAATTTCTCTGGGAGAAGCAGATTGCGAAGTCGAGCAGAGAAGGCAGGGAAGCCGTCGTTGTCGCCTGCCGTGGAGGACTTCTTGCGTCGTATTTTTTCAATTGTGTGACGTGCGTTGTAGCCGCCGCGTGAGGCGCCGGAGATGTGGCTGTCTATGTGGCCTCGGCTTCCGCGATGGCCTCCGCCACCAGCTCTCCTGCCCAGCTCTGTGTGAGGAGCTCCCACCGCTGCTGCCTCCACCGCTAGCATCACCATGAGCAGCAGCGCTGCGACTACCACCGGCGCCGCCGGCACTGTTGCCGCCCTGAGAAGGTCCACCTGTTGATGCCCGAGTACGGTTGGGGTTCTGCGGTAGTTCTCCTCGAGTACGGTTGCGTCCATTGTCCGCTGGACTGCGGCTTGTGGCTCCATGGTCGGGTTCGCGAGTTCTGAGGGGAGGCACTTGAGCGACTCTATTGTCGACTCTCATGAAGTAGGCGTCCTCCGTGTGTCGGTGTTTTGGACCGGCAACCAACTACGGGGAGTACCCGAAGTAGATGAATGTGACTCGCCGAGATCGGTAACTCGAAGGAAGAGGCACGCGACACACAATTTAGACAGGTTCGGGCCGCGAGGTGCGTAATACCCTACGTCCTGTATGCTGCGTAGCTCTGGATTGATAGGGCACGATTACAGGATGGTGCAATAGTGCACCGTGAGTTGAGATTGGATGAGGTGATCCTGAGATCGGTCCCTGCCTCGCCTTATATAGTCCGGGAGGCAGGGTTACAAGTCGGAGTAGGGCGGGAGTACTAGTCGAGTACGTCTAGGAGACCTCTACACGGCGCGGAACGTGTACGAGTCCTAACCGAGTACTACTCCCGTGTTGTCCTTGTGCTCCACGCCTTCGTGTGCCGTGTAGCACAAGCCGGTAGTCCCGGGGGCCCACCGAGTAGTCGGTCCTGGTACCCACCGAGGTAGTGGGCCCAGGGAGGTCCATACGACAAGCCCCCGAGTACTTTGTAGTCGAGAAGGATAGCTTCCAGTAATCTTGACGGCCTTAACGAGTAGTCCTCAAGCGTCCCCGAGGGCTACAAGTCAAAAGTCCTCAAGAGTAGTCGGAGCATCCCGAGGCTGGGAATGTACTCCGACCGATGTTTGAGCAATCTTGAAGTCTTCTCGAGTAGTCCCAAGCGTCCTTGAAATGCGCCTTCGAAGGTCTTCAAGAAATGCCCGCCTTGTCTTGAAGCCGAAGCCGTCATGGAAACGCGATTTGCGTAACCGCAATCCACGTGGAGTAGCCCCCCGAGCCTCGAGCCGCGGGCTGCGGTCGAGGATCTATCCGAAGTCTTGGCGAGAAAATCCCGAAAAATCCAGAGAGAAAAAACCGAAGGACACGTGGCACGGAGCCCCCGAGCCTTGAGTCGAGTACTTCCTCTCGAATTGAAGGGTCTTCTTGGAGAATGTGTCCTGAGATGCTCTTGAAACTAGCCGCGTCCCAGGTAATCGAGTAGACGTAGCCGAGCCCCCGAAGTGAGGCGCGTCGACTAGTAGAATACGAAGAGTCACGCGCAGCCGCTGAGTCAGCCGCGCGTGGACTTATCCAGCCGCCCGTTGCGGAGGCGTTTTGGCTTATAAATACAAGCCGAAACCCTTAGGGTTTTTCACCCAAGTGAGCCGCAGTCATTCGCCACTTGAATCTTGAAGTAGATCCACTCCAGCGAGCACTGCCGCCGTAATAGATCCGAGCGCATCGCCACCCGAAAGCTGAAGGGTAGCCCCCGAGCGGATGCGAGTGAAGACTCCCTGTTCTTGGAGGATGAAGCCGTCCCCGTCGAAGGCCGGCGGGAAGAAGAGGAGCCATGCAGAGGCTGCCGCGGCCGGCACCGGAGCGGCGCCGCCCACATCTCCACCGCGCGCTGACCCGAGCCGCGAGTGGAAAAAATCGAAGGTGAAGACCGAAGACTTGCCGACTACGGTGAACAGCGGGTTCATCGGGGAGAAGGAGATCGACATGTGGAGATCCGCGCGGCAGAGATCCCTATCCGATGGAGAAGGCACAAGACGAGATCCCGATGTTCTCGCGCTTCGTGGAGCGCGGTCTTGCGCTCCCAGCGAGCGACTTCTTCCAGGGGCTTCTCAGGTACTATGGCATCGAGTACCTCAATTTGAACCCCAACGGTATCTTCCACACTTCCGTCTTCGTCCACTTCTGCGAAGCTTTCTTGGGAATCAAACCGCACTGGATTCTCTTCCGGAAGTTTTTCCGCGTGAAGCCGCAGCCCAGCGCCTCCAACCCCAGAGTAGTCGGAGGGGCCGGAATCCAGCTGAGGGAGGATGCCGCGGAGCAGTACCTGGCGTACAAGCTCGTGGACTCCAACACCGACTGGAAGACGAGGTGGTTCTACACCACGAACCACCATCCCGAGCTGCCGAAGCCGAGCGGACGGCAACCCAAGCACCAAGAGTGGTGGAACACGGAGCCCACCATGCAGGAAGGGATCCGGCCCCGGAGTTGCCGGCACGCATCAAGATCCCGCGGATGCGGGACCGAGGGCCGAACATGTGGCCTTCGGTTCATGAAGCGCCGGATCCGGCCACCGCCAGCGCGGGATACGATGGGCTTCGAGTACACCGGCGACGACGACACGTCGCGGATGCCGGGGGCGAACTTGAGGACAACGACATCATCGAGAGGTTGTCGAGGATCTTCAAGGACATGCCGGAGTATACGGCGTGCCCTGTCGAGGAGTACTCCGCCGCGCGCCCGCCCAACGAGGTGAGTAGCCGTACCCCCCCCCCCCGTCGAGTAGTAGGCGCTTGTAGCGAGGCCGCTGACGCCGTGTGTCTTTTGCGCAGGATGATGTGAAGCGGTTTGTCTCCGAGCCGCAGCCACCACCGAGCGGAATTGAGATCCCGACGGTGGAGAAGGTGAAGGAGCACCGAGTAGTCGGAGACGACGACGATCCCGTCATCGTGGAGGATACCTCCGATGACGAAGAAGACGAGGAGGCGCTGCAGGACCGCTTCCAGATGCGGTCTAGGTTTAGCCGCCCGGGCTTGCCTCATGTGCCTCTCATCCAGGACCCTCCGGCTAGCCTGGAGGCTAGCCTTACTGCGCCGCCGAGGAAGCCGCGCAACCCCGCCAAGAAGCGGGTAGCAAAGAAGATGAAGATCTCAGAGACCACGCCTCCAGAGGTAAGTCATCTTGAGCAGAGTGGTCGAGTACCCAATGATCGAGTACGGTGCTGACGAGTAGTCGTCCTTGTTTGCAGGAGAGGCCGCCAGCAGAGCCTGTGGAGGAAGGCGATGAGGGCATGTGGCCCACAGTGGGGGAACCGGCTGGAAGTCGAAGTCCAGCCCCCACCGTTGGAGAAATCTTGGCGCAGCTGGAGCGCCAGCCCCCTGCTCCAGGAGGGAGCAGGGTACCCGCGTCCGCCGCGGTTGAAGAGACGGAAGCCGCAAGGGCGCAGGAGACGTCTGCGCCGGCCGCCGCCACCGTGGAGGAGGCGGTAGTCGAAGAGGCGCAAGAAGAAACGCCCGCCGAGGGTGGACTGGTTGACATCGCCAGCATCCTCGGTGCTCCGGCCGTGACTATCGTCCGGTCGAACTTGTAAGTACCACGCCTTCATGAGTAGTACTCGTTGTAGTAGTCGATTTTGTCTGACGACCCTCTGTTGACACTTGTGCAGAAGATCCACGGACTTGAGCTGGGACGGAGAGGAGCCTACGGCAGCAGAAGCAGAAAAGGCCGCGCCGCTCGTCGAGGAGCCCGCTCCAGAAGCCCAAGTCGCGACCGAGCCCCCAGCTGCCGAAGCGCCGCTGCCAGAGGCGGTCGTAGTCGAAGGTGAGTACTCCTCCTGAGGCTGTAGAGCCCCAGAAAGAGTAGTCGTAGATACTGATGCGCGTGTTCCTTGGTGACAGGCGCCGAAGGAGGTGACATCCCTGCAGGGGCGCCCATGCAGGAGTTGACACCAGAAGCCCCAGAGGCTACGGCAGGAGCCCCCGAGCCCATGGGGGAAACCGTCGAGAAGTCCACCGAGGGGGAGGCGGCTACCACGTCGCCAGGGGTTGCCCTGGAGGTGGCGATCCGATCTCCCGAGATCCAAGACGCGGAGCCTATCCGCTCGGCGCCGATGACGGAGGCTACGTCGAGTAGCCGTGGCGGGATTGAGCTGCTTGCCGACGATCTCGTTGAGCCGGCGATGTTGGCGCAGCATCTGGAGGCGATGCGGCGAGCCGAACAGTGGATGAAGGTACGTGGCCGTTGCCTCCCTAGTAGTCAGCCCTTTGCATTGAGTACTCGGCTTGACTTGGACTTGTCTTGTGCAGGACGTCGCGGAGCGATCCCGCGAGAAGTCGAATCTGCTGCAAGGCTACGGCGACACGGTACTGCGAGCTGAAGCCCTGGAGGAGCAGCTCGTGAAGTCGAGGAAGCATGCGGCCGCCATGCAGTCGAAGCTTGACGCCGCCTTCGCTAAGTACCACAACGATGTGATGGACTTGCAGGCGAAGAGCGACGAGCTGGTGCGGAAGAACAAAGGCCTCCGCAACAAGAATAAAGGTATGTGTCTTGACTTGTCGGGTACTTGTTGGGAGTCATCAAGCTCTGACCCGTTGTTGTGTTCCGGTGTTGCAGAACTCGAAAGCCAGGTGGAGCGGCTGAAAGGCTCGGAGATCAGCATGAAGAATCTCTTCTACCGGGAGCAAGAAGCCCGCCAGGTACTTGAACTTGACTACAAGGAGCTGGCCTTCGAGTGCGAGAAGCACATGGAGTTGCGAATTGCATCCCGACGGGATCTCGTCAATGCTACAAATCCTTGCGAAGTTGAACGAAGACCGCGAGGCGCTCCGGCCCCGGCCTCCGAAGGACCTTGAAGAGGCCGCCCTCCCGATCGCGAGGCTCCCGGTGCCGCACCCGGCGGCCCCAAGATTGCTCCGTTGGCGGATCGACTTCGTGAGGCGCCAAGCCGGCCGGCCGCCTACGTGAAGCACATGGCCAAGTCAATCCCGAAGCAGTGTGCGGCCTTCATGAAGTCGTACTTCCCGAAGGCCCCGGTGGAGGTAGTCGCCGGCGGGGTAGCCGCCAACCGCTCGGATGAGCAAGACGCGAGTTCTTCGGGAGCGAGATGGCTCCCATCGCGGAGCAGGTAGCCGATAAGTTGAACCTCCAGTAGCCCTGCATAGATAGCTAGTAGCCGTAGTTGTATAGGAAACAGTTGTAATGAACTCTTTCATGTATCAATGAAATGTGATGTTCCATCAATGAGTACTCGTAGCCGCGATCTCAAGAGTGCGGAGCGCCCATCGTGGAGTAGGTGCGAGTAGTAGTACTCGGCTTAGTAGTCCCGTCGCAGGGAGTAGGCAGTAAAGAAGTTGATAAATGATCAAACTTTATTACTGAAGAAGTACACCTGGATGGCCAGGGCCGTAGTTACGAGTAGTCGCCTGGACCCGGAGGCCGCTTACAGCTAAGTGGAGCTGGAGCGGGTAGCCGCTTACAGCTGGTGATCCGTAGGTAGCCGTTGAGGCTGGATCGCAGATCCGTAGGTAGCCGTGCGGGCTGGATCTTGGAGTGTGGTCTCTTGGTAGACCGCTGCTAGAGTCCTTGATGCTCGTCGCAGCCCAGGGTCCGTAGGTAGCCGCACGGGCTGGACCTGGAGGAGAGTAGTCCGGAGACTTGAAGCCAGGACCCGGAGGGTCGCCTGCGGCAAGGGGGTGTTGATGTAGTCGCGTGGACTTGAACCCCGGAGTAGTCGCTTAGACTAGGCGTAGAATCGACAGAGTTGGTCGACGTTCCACGAGTTGTTGACTTCTTCGCCTTCAAGTGTTTGGAGGCGGTAGGAGCCTGGCCCGGTCACCTTAGCCACGGTGAAGGGGCCTTCCCAGGGGGAGCTGAGCTTGTGAACTCCTTCCGTGTTACGGGATACGGCGGAGGACAAGATCTCCAACGTTGAAGGAGCGTTCCTTGACGTTGCGATCGTGGTAGCGTCGGATACCCTCCAGGTACCTTGCGATTGGACGAGGGCGGCACGGCGAGCTTCTTCGAGGCCGTTGATATCAACTCGTCCGTCGTCTTCCGAGACGCCTTCGTCGTAGTGCTCCACCGCCGGCGAGTTCCATATGACGTCGGCGGGGAGGATGGCTTCGGAGCCGTAGACCAGAAGTAGGGGGATTGCCCCGTTGGCTTGGACGGTTGAGTCCGGGCAGCCCCCGAGTGCGTTGGGTAGTTCCTTGATCCACTTGCCCCCTTTTGAGTTAGCGCCGTCGTGTAGCCGCTTCTTGAGGGCGTCGAGCACCATCCCATTGGCGCGCTCGACTTGTCCGTTGGCCCGTGGATGGGCGACGGAGACGTATCCGACGTCGATCCCGTCGTTCTCGCGGTACTCCCGCAACCGGTGGTTGTTGAAGTTGGACTCCGGTGTCCGTGATGATGCGGTGGGGTAGCCCGTAGCGGTGCACGAGTTCATCCAGAAGTCGAGTACTCGGTCGGCCTTGGGGCACGTGACCGGCTTGACCTCGATCCACTTGGTGAACTTGTCGATGGCCACCAGACTCGTTGAATCCTCCCCGGCGCGGTTGGCGGTGGCCCAATCATGTCGAGCCCCCGGAGGGCAAAGGGCCGGGTTGGCGGTATGGTGACTAGCTTGTATGCAGGGACGTGTTGTCGCTGGGCGAAGAACCGACATCCTTGGCACCTTCGACGAGTTCTTCGGCATCGCCCGGAGCCGTGGGCCGCAGAAGGCTCGCCGGAAGGCCTTGCCGACCGCCGTACGTGAGGACGCGTGGTTACCGCAGACGCCCTTGTGGATCTCCTCCAAGATGTCCTTGCCTTCTTCACGAGGGACGCACTTCATGAGTACTCCGAGAAGATGCGCCTCGCTTATAAAGCTTGTCGCCGACGAGGACGTAAGACTTGGCACGGCGGACGAGTTGTTCGGCCGCGTTTTTGTCGGAGGGGACCTTCTGCTCGCTGAGGTAGTCGATGAAGGGTTGCCTCCGGTCCACGTCGATCATCATGACCTCCCGCCCGGACCGGTGGATGGGCCGGGGCAAGTGGTCGGTGGCGCCGGCTCCGGATGGATGGCGCGTGAAGCTCATGGACGAAGACGCCCGCGGGTACTTGGGCGCGGGTGGATCCGAGCTTCGAGAGGACGTCCGCCGCAACGTTGTTGTCGCGGACGATGTGATGGAACTCGAGACCGTAGAACTTGTTCTCGAGCTTGCGGACTTCTAGGCGCAGGCGTCCATGTTCTCCTTGTTGCGGTCCCGGGACTTGTTGACTTGGTTGATGACCACCGCGGAGTCGCCGTAGACTAGTAGCCGCTTGATGCCAAGTGAAGCCGCGAGGCGGAGCCCATGCGGGGAGGGCTTCGTACTCGGCTTCATTGTTCGAGACCTTCCGGAAGATCCGCGGGACGTACTTGAGTTGTTCGCCCGTTGGAGAGATCGGGGAGCACCCCCGCGCCGCGCCCTCGAGGTTGAGTGAGCCGTCAAAGTACATCACCCAATGCTCGGTCGCACGGTGGGAGTAGGTAGCCGGTTCTCCCGCCATTCCGCCATGAAGTCGACTAGAGCCCGCGACTTGATGGCGGTGCGTGGCTTGAAGTCGATGGTGAGGGCGCCGAGCTCGACAGCCCCACTTGGAGATTCTTCGGTGGCGTCGGGGTTCCTCGGGATGTCGCCGAGCGGGTAGTCGGTGACGACGGAAACCGAGTACTCCCGGAAGTAGTGTCGTAGCTTCCGCGAGGTGATGAGTAGAGCGTACGAAGCTTCGCACAGCCGGTAGCGAGCCTTGGACTCTGATAGAACCTCGCTGACGAAGTAGACCGGCGCCGGGACCGGGTAGGCGTGGCCGTCTTCCCGCCGCTCGACGACGATGGCGGTCTTGCCGACCACGTGAGCGATCGCAGCTAGGTAGAGTAGTAGCTGCTCGCCCTTGTAGGGAGCCGTGAGGACTGGCGGCTTTGACAGGAAGTCCTTGAGCTGGGCAAGGGCTTGATCCGCCTCCGGAGTCCACACGAACTTCTCGTGATGCTTGAGAAGTTTGAAGAAGGGGAGACCCCGTTCTCCTAGCCTCGAGATGAATCTGTTCAGCGCCGCCATGCACCCCGTCAGCTTCTGGACGTCCTTGATGCTCGTGGGAGCTTTCATGCTGGTGATGGCGGAGATCTTCTCGGGGTTGGCTTCAATACCGCGCTGGCTGATGATGAAGCCGAGTAGTTTACCCGAAGGTACGCCGAAGACGCACTTGTTCGGGTTGAGCTTCCAGCGGTACTCGCGCAGGGGATGCGAAGGTCTCTTCAAGGTCGTCGATGAGGGTACTGGAGTCCCTGGTTTTGACAACCACGTCGTCCACGTAGGCCTCGACGTTCTTGTTGAGTTGCCGCTTGAAGCAGGCCTGGATGGCCCGTTGGTAGGTGGCGCCGGCGTTCTTCAACCCGAATGACATAGTCGTGTAGCAGTACGCGCCAAACGGGGTGATGAACGCGGTCTTCTCCTGGTCTTCCTCCTTGATTGCGATCTGGTGGTACCCGGAGTAGCAGTCGAGGAAGCAGAGCGGTCGCGCCGCCGTGGAGTCGATGACTTGATCAATCCGCGGCAACCCGAAGGGGTCCTTGGGGCAGTGCTTGTTGAGGTCGGTGTAGTCGACGCACATCCTCCACTCGTTCGAGTTCTTCTTGCGGACGAGGACGGGGTTGGCGAGCCACTCAGGATGGAAGACTTCTCTGATGAAGCCGGCAGCGAGTAGCTTGGCGAGCTCCTTCTTGATGGCGTCCCGTCTGTCGTCGGCAAAGCGTCGGAGGTGTTGTCGCTTAGGGGTGGCCTTTGGGTCGACGTTGAGGCAGTGCTCGATCAGCTCCCTGGGCACTCCTGGCATGTCCGTTGGCTTCCACGCGAAGATGTCGCGGTTAGCCCGAAGGAAGCTGATGAGCGCGTCTTCCTATTTGGGGTCGAGGCCGGCCCCGATGGTGGTAGTCTTGCTGGGGTCGCCTGTTCCGAGGTCGACCGATTTGACGAGTGCCTCCTCAGGTGGCTCAGGCTTGTTGGCGCTGTCAGACTTCTCTGGGATGTCGAGTTCGCTCATAGCGAGCTTCTTCGACGCGGCGTAGACCTCCATCATCGGTGTGGGTACTTGGTTCGTTGAAGCGATCGCCACGGCCTCTGTATCACAGTCGTGGGAGATCTTCAAGTCCCCCTGGAGGGAGACTACGCCGGCTGGACTTGGCATCTTGAGTACCAAGTAGGTGTAGTGGGGCACCGCCATGAACTTGGCGATGGCCGGTCTGCCGAGGATGGCATGGTAGGAAGTCTCGAAATCCGCAACCTCGAACTTGATGTACTCGGTGCGGTAGTTATCCCGAGACGCCCCGAAGGTAATCGGCGCACCACCGAGCCCGGTGGGATAGCCGCGTTGCTCGGGACGATGCCGTAGAAAGGCATGTCGCCCTTGTTGAGCATGGGGGTGACGTCGAGTTTCATCTTCTTCAAGGTCTTGGTGAAAAGGACGTTGAGCCCGCTTCCACCGTCGATGAGCACCTTGTTGAGCTTGGAACCCGCCATCGTTGGTTTCGGGACGAGAGGGAACCGTCCTGGCTCGGAGAAGCTAGTCCACTGGTCCGCGCGGGAGAAGGTGATGGGTGTCTCTGACCACCTGAGAGGGGTCATAACCGCCGGTTCAATGGACATTACTTCACGGCGAGTAGCTTTTTCGCTCCCGCCCGCTCGGGTAGTCCGCCGAAGAGGACGTTGACGGTCTTCTCGGGTTCTTGGAAGTCGTTGTCGTCGCCGTCCTTCTTCTTGTTCTTTTGATCGTGAGGGTGCGGTGGCTCCGGCGTATCCTTGAGTGCATGCCTGAGCTGGTAGCACTGCTCTGTAGTGTGGTTGCCGTTCGGATGCCACGGGCACTTCTCCTTCAGCAGGTCTTTGAACCCGCCGGAGTTCTTCTTCGAGTTCCCTTTCGGAGGGCGCTGGATAGCCGCGACGGTGTTGTCTGGCTTGCGCTTGCGGTTGGAACCCGAGAGGTTGTTGTTGCTGTTATTGTTGTTGCGACCGCCTTGGTTTGTGTTGCTGCCGCTGCCGCCGCCCTGGTTCTGCTTGGACTTGGCGCGGATGGCGTCGTACTTGGCGTTGGCCTTGTCCTCTTCGTCCGCCCAGGACGTGATCATGTCCTTGAGGTGGGGAATGGACTTGGGGCGGCGACGACCGAAGTCCTCGAAGGTGCGGCGATGGTAGAGGCCGTCCCGGAAGAGGTCGATGACCTCCTTGTCGGTGGACGTCGACAACGGTAGCGCGCTTGTCGAAAAGCGGCGCATATACTTGCGGAGGGTCTCGCCTTGTTCCCCGCTTGATCATGGCGAGGTCCATGCGAGTACCCGAACGGCCCATGGCGCCCGCGAAGTTGCTTGTGAATTGCTCCTTCAGCTGGTCCCACTTGTCGATCGAGTGCTTGTCTAGCGACTCGAGCCATGTGAGCGGGGCTTGGTCCAGGCAGAAGGGGAAGTAGAGGCACTTGGTGTCGCTGTTGCCGCCAGCGTTCTCGATGGAGAGGGCGTAGCATCGGAGCCACTGGATGGGATCCTGCTTCGCGTCGTACTTGGTGATCCCCAAAGGCTTGAACTTGTCGGGGAGGAGCAAAGTTGCGGGCCGGGCGAGAAGGCGGGGAAGCCGTCGCCCTCGGCCGGTGGTCGACTTCTCCTCGCCGCAACTCCTCGATCCTCGGCGAGCGTCGTACCCGCCATGAGAGGCACGTGAGGCGTGGCTATGCGCGTGGCCGCGGCCGCCGCGGCCGCCACCGCCTCCGGCCTTTCTTGTTGGCCCCGTGGTTGGAGCCGCCGCCGTCACCGCCGCCGCCGTCGTGTCGTTGCCGCCGCCTCGGCCGGAGCACGGTGGGGGACGACTTCTCGGTTGCCTTGCTCTCGTGAAGGTCCGCCCGGCGGTGGAGCGTCGACGGTTTGGGTCGACCGGGATGTCGCCCCGGTACGGTTGGGACCGGGGTCGGCCGCTGCGACTAGTAGCTTCGTTGTCGCGAGGCTTAGCCGGGGAGAGGTTGGCTGACTCTCTTGTCGACCCGCATGAAGTAGGCTTCTTCAGCGAGCTTGGCGATGACCTCTCCCGCCGCGTATGCCCCGAGCCCGGCTTGCGATCGTCGTGATCGACATGAGGCATTGCTCGGGAGTAGTGTGGACTCGCTCTCGACCGCCTCGAGAGCTTCCGCAAGGTTGCGGATGGGAAGGTTGTCTCTGAGCCGCCGGCGTCGTTCGTTGCGCTTCCTGTTGCGCTCGCGTCGGACGTCCCTCGCCGGGCGTCGGTCTCGTCCGCGGGGGGCATCGCGGACGGCTCGTACGCGGAGATGTCCTCCAGGTACTTGTCTGCGGCCGTGCCTGAGGTTCCGGGGGTGTCGCCGGCAGCCATGAAGACTTGGCGATCAGGGGTGCCAAGGCTGGACTCGGAAGGTGCCACCTCAGTGGGTGTGTTGGAGTCGGCCTGGGCCAGTGGTGTTCCCTCCTGGAACGGTAGTGAGTCGATGTAGGCGACGTAGCGTGAGTCCTCCTTTGTCGGTTCGGCGAAAGCTTGCGGTCCGGCCGAAGAGACGTATCTTCCGCCGGCGTCGATCTTATAACCGGCCCCGCAGGCTGGCCCTGACAAGGGAAGCTCAGAGGGGTCGTCTTCGGACTCGGGCTCCTCAGGGTCCGACCCGAAGTCGAACTCGTAGTCCGGGTTCGAGTAGAACTCGGAGAGAGGGTTGAAGTCCGAGACGCGGTTGGGGACGGCGTCGGAGTCCGAGTTGTACTCGGTTACGGGCTCCTTGCCGGCCCGGCGTGGTGTAGAAGCCTCCGTGCGGGCCCGGCTCGGAACGCGAGGGCCACGCGCGGAGCGCTGGCATGGAGAGGGGACCGCCTGCGATGGCTGAGGAGCCGGCTCGCATGCGATGGCCCATGGCGACGTCGGGTTCGAGTTGGAGACGGACTCGAGCTCGAAGTCAGCGTGGAGGTTGGAAAGCGAAATTTCGCCGAACTTGCCGGCGAGCTTGCCCGTGACGACTTCGGGAAGCATCACAAGACCTGTCCTCGAGTCGGGTTGCATGATCAAGCGGCGCTGGAAGGAGCCCGTGCCATCAGCAGTGCAGACCCAGGCGCCGAAGACGAAGGTGTCGCCGCGGTTGAAGGCGACGGTTGGCTTGATGTGAACGGAAGCCGTCGAGTTCGCCATGTGATCTCGAGCGAGATCCCCTACCTGGCGCGCCAGCTGTCGGTGTTTTGGACCGGCAACCTACTACGGGGAGTACCCGAAGTAGATGAATGTGACTCGCCGAGATCGGTAACTCGAAGGAAGAGGCACGCGACACACAATTTAGACAAGTTCGGCCGCGAGGTGCGTAATACCCTACGTCCCGTATGCCGCGTAGCTCGGATTGATAGGGCACGATTACGGGGATGGTGCAATAGTGCGCCGTGAGTTGAGATTGGATGAGGTGATCCTGAGATCGGTCCCTGCCTCGCCTTATATAGTCCGGGAGGCAGGGTTACAAGTCGGAGTAGGGCAGGAGTACTAGTCGAGTACGTCTAGGAGACCTCTACATAGCGCGGAACGTGTACAGAGTCCTAACCGAGTACTACTCCTGTGTTGTCCTTGTGCTCCACGCCTTCAGGTGCCGTGTAGCGCAAGCCGGGTAGTCCCAGGGGCCCACCGAGTAGTCGGTCCTGGTACCCACCGAGGTAGTGGGCCCAGGGAGGTCCATACGACACCGTGAGCTTGGCGATGACTTCTCCCGTGCGCATCTCCTGAGCCTGATGTGCTATCGTGGTGATAGACATGAGGCACTGTTCTGGGGTTGTGTGCACCCGGCTTTCGACTTGGTCAAGTGCCTCTGTGAGATTTCGTATGGGAAGGTTCTCACGGAGACGTCTACGCCGTTCATTTCGCTTCCTGTTGCGCTCACATCGGGCGTTCTTGTCGTCGTTGGTTTCATCCACAGGTGCATTGGCAGACAACTCGTCTGCTGAGATATCTTCAAAGTAATGGTCAGGGCGGGTCACTGAGGGTCCTGGCGTCTCGCCGGCAGCCATGAAGACTTGGCTATCAGGAGTGTTAAGACCAGAGTCGGTGGTCGCCACCTCTGTTGGAGTTTGCTCCTCTGCTGGAGCTAGTGGTGTTCCCTCCTGGAAGGGAAGCAAGTCGAGGTAGGCGATGCAGCGTGAGTTCCCGTCTGTCAAGTCTGCAGGTTTGCGGTCTGGCCAGTAGACAAATATCCCGGTTGGTGTAGATGTTATAACCAGGCTGGTACCAGGTCCTGGCTGTGGTTGCTCGGTCGTGGAGTTCCCGGACTCAGGCTCGTCAGGGTCCGATCCGAAGTCGAACTCGTAGGAGGAGTCCGAGTAGTAGCCGGAGGCGGTGTTGGAGTCCGAGGTGTAGTCGGAGACGATCAACTTGCCAGCCCAGCCCGCAGTGAGAGCCTTCGCATGGGCCTTGCTAGCGTTGCAGAGGCTGTATGGGAAGTGCTCATGTAGTGGGAAGTCCGCACACGATGGCTCAGTAGCCGACTCGCATGCGATGGCCCACGGGGACGTCGAGTTCGAGTTGGAGGCGGATCCAAACTCGAAGTCGGCGTGTTGGTTGTAGTGCGAAATTTCACCGAATTTTTCGGCGAGGTCGCCCATGATCTCTTCGGGAAGCGACACAAGCCCAGTGCTCGGGTTGGGAGCCATGGTGAGGCGGCGTTGGAAAGATCCTGCGCCGTCAGCAGTGCAGACCCAGGACCCGAAAACGAAGGTGTCGCCACGGTTGAAGGCGATGGTTGGCTTGATGGAGATTGAAGCCGTCGAGTTCGTCATGAGATCTTCGGTGAGAGCCCCTACCTGGCGCGCCAGCTGTCGGTGTTTTAGACCGGCAACCTACCAAGGGGAGTACCCGAGGTAGATTAATGCGGCCTCGCCGAGATCGGTAACTCGAAGGGACACGTGGCACACAATTTAGACAGGTTCGGGCCGCGAGGTGCGTAATACCCTACGTCCTGTGTGCTGCGTGGCTCTGGATTGATTGGATGTGATTACAAGATGATGCGTCTATGAGAGATAGGGGTCTTTGCCTCGCCTTATATAGTCCGGGAGGCAGGGTTACAAGTCGGTTTGAGGAGAGAGTACAAGTCGGGTACGTCTAGGAGTTCTCTACACAGTTCAGGACATGTATAGCTTCCTATTTGAGTACTCCTCCACCGTAGTCCTTGCGCCCCACGCCATCAGGTGCCGTGTGGCACAAGCCGAGTAGTCCCAGGGGCCCACCGAGTAGTCGGTCCTGATACCCACCGAGGTAGTGGGCCCAGGGAGGTCCATACGACACGCTATTACTGTAATTATGTATTATACTGAAGAATAAATGTGAAAATATCATAAAGTGACTAGAAAAATCTAAAACATTACGTAGCCACATGATTTTGATGTTTGAGCGTCACATAAAAAATTCAAGTAATTTCAACAAAAAAGAGTTGTTGAATATCCTCACAAAGGCATATATGGCTCACATACTCCTATGTAGCTAAGTGAGATATGTTCCAAATTGTGAAAGACGTGTAATATCACTTTCTCGAAATTGTTTGAAACTTTTACGAGATGGTTATGGATCCAAAATATGTTGTTGTGTGAATCTGTGGAATTTTCTAATCAAATTTTGCTATTATTGTAATTCTGTATTGAATTACTAAGAACTAAATGTGAACATATCGTAAAGTGGCTAGAAAAATCTAAAAAGTTACATAGCCACAAAATTTTGGTCTATGAGCGTCATATAAAAATTCAAGTCATTTTGATAAAGAGTTGTTGAATATCCCTCACAAAGACATATATAGCTCACATAGTCCTATGTACAACAACAACTTAGCCTTTTGTCCCAAACAAGTTGGGGTAGGCTAGAGATGAAACCCACAAGAAACAAGGAAAGGAGAGCACAAAGCACAAGAACATAAAAGCACAAAAGAAAAAGGGAAGATCATGTCTCAGGCACATTGATTGCAATTCTCCAAGCACTTCTATCCATAACTAACTCCTTGGGGATGTCCCACTCCTTAAGGTCTCTCTTGACCACCTCCTCCCATGTTAGTTTAGGTTGACCTCTACCCCTCCTTACACTACCGACCCGGTCTAGCACCCCACTACGCACCGGTGCCTCGGGAAGCCTCCTCTGGACATGACCAAACCATCTCAACCGGTGTTGGACCAAATTTTCTTCAATTGGTGCCACTCCAACTCTATCCCGAATGTCTTCATTTTAGACTCTATCTCTTCTTGTATGCCCACAAATCCATCGCAACATACGCACCTCGGCAACACTCAGTTGCTGGACATGTCGTCTTTTGTAGGCCAACATTCAGCACCGTATAACATCGTCGGGCGAATCGCCATTCTATAGAACTCACTTTTTAGCTTTTGGGGCACCTTCTTGTCACAGAGGACGCCAGAAGCTTGGCGCCATTTCAGCCAACCGGCTGAAATCCTGTGCCTAACATCCTCATCAATGTCACCATCCTTCTGTAGCATCGATCCCAAATACCTAAAGGTCTCTTTCTTGTCTACCACTTGTCCGTCGAGGCTCACAACTCCATCTTCATGTCCATTCATGCTGAAATCACACATCATGTACTCGGTCTTGGTCCTACTGATTCTAAAACCTTTCGACTCTAAAGCGTCCTTCCACAACTCAAGCTTCCCATTAACCCCTGCCCTAGTCTCGTCAACTAGCACCACATCATCAGCAAAGAGCATACACCATGGGATACTACCTTGGATGTCCCTTGTGACCTCATCCATCACCAAAGCAAATAAATAAGGGCTCAAAGATGACCCCTGATGTAGTCCTATTTTAATTGGAAAGTCACTAGTGTTACCACCGCATGTACGCACACACGTCACCACATCTTTGTACATATCCTTGATAAGGGTAATATACTTAGTTGGGACTTTGTGTTTTTCCAAGGCCCACCACATGACATTTCTTGGTACTTTGTCATACGCCTTCTCAAGGTCAATAAAGACCATGTGCAAGTCCTTCTTCTGCTCCCTAAACCTCTCCATCAATTGTCGTAGCAAGAAAATCACCTCCATAGTCGACCTTCCAGGCATGAACCCAAACTGGTTTTGGGTCACGCTTGTCACTGTCCTAAGGCGATGTTGGATAACCCTCTCCCAGAGCTTCATCGTATGGCTCATCAGCTTAATCCCTCGGTAATTACTGCAACTTTGAACATCTCCCTTGTTCTTGAAGATCAGCACTAATACACTCCTCCTCCATTCCTCAGGCATCTTGTTTTCTCGGAAAATGAGGTTAAAAAGCTTTGCTAGCCAAACTATGGCTCTAGCACCCAAACATCTCCACACCTCAATGGGAATGCCATCGGGGCCCATCGCTTTACCTCTCTTCATCCTCTTCAAAGCCTCCTCAATCTCTACCTCCTGAATTCTCTTCACAAAACGTCTGCTGGTGTCATCAAAAGAGTCATCCAACTCAATAGTAGGATTCTCATCCTCCCCATTAAACAATCTATCAAAGTACTCCCGCCATCTGTCCTTGATCTCCCCATCCTTCACCAGCAGTTGGTCTGTCCCATCCTTGATGCATTTGATTTGGTTGATGTCTCTTGTCTTCCTCTCTCGGATCCTCTCCAACTAGAAAATGTCCTTCTCACCTTCCTTCGTGCCTAGCCGCTGATAATGGTCATCGTACGCCTGGCCCTTGGCTACATTCACAGCTCGCTTTGCAGCCCTCTTTGCTATTTTATAGTCCTATGTACCTAAGTGAAATATGTTCCTAGTTTTGAAAGATGTATAGTATCACTTTATTGAAAACATTTGAAACTTTTATAAAATGGTTATGGAGCCAAAATATGTCGGGGTGTGGATATATGGAATTTTATGATCAAGTTTTGCTATTATTGTAATTATTTATTGAATTACTAAGGAATAAATGTGAAAATATCATAAAGTGGGTAGAAAAATCTAAAAAGTGACATGGTCACATGATTTTGGTGTATGAGCATCACATAAAAAATTCAAGTGATTTCGTTAAAGAATTGCTGAATATCCCTCACAAAGACATATATAGCTCACATAGTCCTATGTAGCTAAGTGAGATATGTTCCTAGTTGTGAAAGATGTATAGTATCACTTTGATGAGATCATTTGAAACTTTTATGAGATGGTTATGGAGCCAAAATGTGTTGTGTAGCAACATATTGTTTCAAGTGTGTTTTAAAAAAATTATTAAAGTTCAATTAATAAAAAAATAAAACACCCTAATGCAACATAAACTAATTCTTATCCTAGTGGTTTGCACACGTCACTTTTGTTCCAAAGGTCTCAGGTTTAATCCCCAAGCAGACATTTTTTGCCAATTAAATTCTTGTTATTATGTCTATTGCAACCATTTTAGGCCTATTGTAACACTTTTCCAGTGTTGTATTAGAAAAAAACAAAATATATCCATCCAGGAACAATAGGTCATTTTATCACCTATTCAAACATCTTTTATCCAAATTTTAAAAATATATGTAAGTTTCAAATCATTTCTATTCAAACTTCTTTTATCCAAATTTTATTAATATATATAAGTTTCAAATCATTTCAGCTGCGGTCGGGGTGTGGCTGGGCACAGTTGGGGTGTTGAGGACCATGTGTGGTTCGAGGATCGGTGGATGGTCGCTTCCTGGTGTGATGAGTGATTGACAACGTTTTGTGGACTAGTTCTTGGCTAAGTATTGCAGGTGCAGGATGCGGCTTGACTGGTGTTGGTGCAGGTGCAGAACAAGTGTGAAAGGTCGTCGCCGGTGAGGCCTCCGGGTGTGGAGAAGACAAGTAGGCTTCGTTCGAGGGACCTGGTGGCCAGCGGAGTCAAGTGCAGGCCGCATGGTGGCATGAACAGCAAAATGAAGTCATAGACGGTTTCTTGGTTGAGCCTCAAAACCAAGGTCGAGCCGGGACTATGTGGGAGCCGAGTCATGAGTGGCGATTGGCGAAGGCTACACCGAGTTCGCGGGGTTTCCGGTGGTTCACCAAAAAACCACTGGGTTCCTTGGTTGATCCACAAAACCAAGACCGAAGAACCGAAGACGGACCTGCAGCAGCTCAAGACCGGTCTTACCGGTGGGTCTGACCGGTCTGACCGGTGTGAGACGACGCGGTCCAGAGACTTCAAAGCGGAGGACACGCGTCGGTATCGCAAGGCTTGCGTCGAGGCTAAGCAGGTTGCGGTCGCCGGGCATCCGTCCGATGGAGTGATGACAAAGATTTCCAAATTCGCCCTTGAGGGGCATGTATCCCTAATTAGCTAGTAACGGTATTTTAGACTTTTGGTTGCCTCTATATAACCCAAGAGGTGAGAGGATGGCAGCCATCTCTTGAAACCCTAGTTCATTTGCTTTGTTATTATTCCCTTCCTATTTTCTTAGGATTTCCATGGACTAGCTTGAGAGCTTCTTGGTGAGATCTTTTAAGAGGGTTGGATGATCGGGCGGCAAGCTAGACCTTGTATGAACCTCTTTGGTATGTATAGATGATTCGGCGTGGTTCCTCAAGGCTTGGTTGTGTTGTTCCTGTTTGTTCTTGGTGGTGATTTTCGGAGCCCTCTCTTGGTGGATTTCTTGGTGTGTTTGCGGGACCTTGCTCTTGGGGATTTGATGGGAGATGTATGTGTGAACCCTTCGTGGTTCTTTTCCCTTTTATTCCCCTCCCAAATCCGTGATTTAAGGGGCTCGATTTTGGGGTTTTCGATGCTCTAGGGTTAGAGGAGTTTGTCGGGGACAGCCCTAGGGGTCCCCTTAAACAATGGGGAAATCCTCACTTAAAACCCGCAACAAAACCAAAACACGCTAAGCCTAACCATGCAGGTGCCTAACCATGCAGGACACGGCCCACGCCGCAGGGACCCCGACGGCCCATCGAGGCGGCCCTCTTAGAGATCCCCTCGAGCGAGTGCTCCGCCTCGCTCGAGGATGCGCGCCCCTCGGGCGGGCTCCACCCCGTTCGAGGGGCGCACTTCCCTCGAGCGGGTTCAGCCTCGCTCGAGGGCTCGCTCCCCCTCGAGCGGGTTCCGCCTCGCTCGAGGGTACGTCCCGCCCTCGGTCGGGGTCCGCCACGCTCGAGGGCGCCCCTCACGCGTGCGCCGGCCCCCGTACACGGGCATTTAATGCCCCGACAGCGGCGGGACGGCGCCATCATGCGCCGGGGCTCGCGCCCCGTGCCGCCGCACCAACTCCCCAGAGAGGAGCCCATCCCCATCACTGTGGGGAGGGACTGTGCAGAGCGGCCGGTGTCAGTCCCATGACACCGCGCGCCTGCTCCAGTACGGCTAACGCGCCAGGCCCTCGAAGGGGGGCCAGGCGCACCCTCGATTCACTTTCTCGTGACCCTACAGGGTTAGGTGGAGGCGCTAGGCCGGTGGATCGCCATCCCTGCCACTGTAACAGCATGGCCGCCGTCCCCACGCGTGCAGGTGCACGCCGGACGCTGTAGCAACAACCCCAGCACTGTGGAGCGCGTTGGGAAGGGACGCCGTTTTACCTATTCCTGTGCCCCGTACGAGCCAACGTCAGCACCTCCCTCGAGCCTATCAGAGGACATCACCGCCATCCACTGCTCTCCTACCCTCGAACCGCCACTGTTCGGGTACAAGATAGGCCATGATGACCAGATCGCTGCAAGGATCGCCCGGACGGCCGCCCACTCTACAGCATAGCACGTCGTGCTTCCCACGTAGCTAGATAGCGCGGCGCGCATGTAATCCGCCTCCCCCTTGATCTATAAAAGGGGGGGCGGACCCCCAGCCGCGGGGGGGAGAGGGCCTCAGCAGCATACGAGACATCACACACCACGTACTCATTCCCCAATTCTCCCACAACATCTTCAGCCACTCCAGGGACTTGGAAGCCACGCTTCCTCTCCCGCCTTGCTTGTAGCGCCCCCCACCGAGGCACCCCGGTGCTAAGTAATATAGTGCCTTGAGCACGCCTCTGCTGGACGTACGGCCCCCTTGGCCGGAACCAGGATAAAATCTCTGTGTCACTTGTTACTTAGCATAGACCATTGAGGGATAGACCTCGGCGCTATCTACTGGTTAGTGTCGGGACCATATTCCGCACCAACAGTTGGCGCCCACCGTGGGGCAATCGAGCGCCTAAGGTCGTTCCGTCAACTCCCTCCATGGTGATCTGCACTGAGTACTGTGGTACACGCTACTGCATGGGTAGCTCGGACCCCCTCCCAGCCGGGTTCGAAATCCGCTTCGGGGACCTGAACTTTCACGCCACGGGGAACGGCTATCTCATGCGCCTCACCAACCGTGAGGAGCTCCGCGCGCAGCGCCGGCCGAGTCCGCCCCTGGTCCCCGGCGCGCGCGCCGCCACGGCGCGGACGCCGCGCGGGCACGGATGCCGCGGGTCCGTCGACGCCACGACGCCGCCGCCGCTGCGGGCTGCGTTCGCGCCGGGCGCGGTCGGAGTGACGGCGGCCGAGCGCGCGCCTCTCGGCACGGTGCGCCCACCGTCACGACGACCGCCACCGCCCCGGCGGGGCCGGGGCGCGCGGTCTCGACCACGCATCCCCATCGGCCGCGTGGCGCTACGTCGGCCTACAACGCCAACGTCAACACCACGATGCGCGAGGGTTCCGCCCGGCCGCCACGTCTTCGTCGCCAGAGACCCCGGCGCCTCAGCAGGGGACGAGTCGTCCCTGGGTTCCATCGACGCGTTGCCACCCGCCAACCGCCACGGGTACGCGGAGTGGGACTTCTCCGGCGTGCCGGACCCAGTCATGTTCAGGCGTTTCCTCGACGCTGCGGACTGCGGGTTCGGCCGCTCCCGACGACTCCGCACGGGAGCTACGACCCCGCGCGGGAGTGCCGCGCCGTCATCACCAATGACCCGGCCAACGCCGGCGGCGCGGCGGGCGCCGGGAGATGGGGAGATCACCCCCGCCCCGGGGATCGCCGCGCGCCGGCCGCGGGGCCAAGCGCTCTCGCCGGGGCCGACGTCGACGCGCGGCGGCCCAAGCCCGAGAGCTCGAGGCCAAGGCGGCGGAAGAACGGGACGGTGCGGGCGCTCGCGCGCCTCAATGGCGGGGGGAAGCCCCCGCGCGCGGCGAACACGCGCGGGAGGCCGGGCCGGCGGGTCCGCGACCGCATCAACACCGCCCCCAACGTCGACAACGCGGACGCGCCCCGCGGGCGAGCCAAAAACTCATCGCCGCCGCGACGCCGCGCCGCGGGCCATGCCGGCACCCTCGACCCCCGAGGCTCGAGACCCGCACCGCGAGGTGCAAACTCTCATCGAGCGGGCGGCGGCGTCCGGCCGGGCCGAAAGCTCGGCCTCGCGCATCCGCCAACAGGGAGATGCGTGGGGCGACGAAGCCGCACCGGGAGGCGAACCCTCGGTGCACGCAGGGGGACCGGCGGGGCAACCCGCCGACCAAGGATGCATGCCGGCCAAGGAACGGCTCCTTGATGCACGCAGGGCGCTGGATGACGACGCCCGCAACGTCATCAACGCCAGGCGCACGAGCAGGGCTGACGCACGAGCAGCAAGGGGCTACCACCCTCGACGGGGTGGACGCTATGACAGCAGCGAGGACCGCTCCCCGACGCCGGAGCCCCCAGGCACCCGTGTGTTCAGCCGGGAGATCCGCGCGGCGGCGTTCCCCCCAACGCTTCCGCCAACCCTCGACCATCGTCAAGTACAACGGGGAGACGGACCCCCGCGTGTGGCTTAACGACTACCGCTTGGCTTGTCGGTGGGCGGGGGGGCCACCGGCCGACGAGGTCATCATCCGCAACTTGCCCCGCATCTCGGCGACGCGGCCCGACATGGCTCGAGCACTTGCCCGCTAGCCAAATCCACAACCGGGACGATCCGGGTCCACACGTTTGTGGGCAACTTCCGGGGCACGTACGTGCGCCACGGGAACTCCTGGGACTCGCGCTCTCGCACGCGAAGCTCCGGCGAGTCGCTGCGGGACTTCATATGGCGCTTCTCCAAGCGCTGCACAGAGCTCCCCAGTGTGGCGCAGTCCGAGATCGTGCATGCCTTCCTCGAGGGCACCACGTGCCGGGACCTCGTGCGGGAGCTGGGACGCAGCTCGCCCGCGGACTCCAACGAGCTGTTCGACATCGCCACCAGCTTCGCCTCAGGAGAGGAGGATGTGGGGGCAATCTTCGACGGCAAGAAGGGTAAGCGCACGGAGGACGCGCCCGCGGAGGGCAGCAAGTCGAAGGAGCCCCACCGCAACGACAAGCGGGGCAAGAAGGGGAAGAAGCCGTGCCGCGAGGCGCGCGAGCAGGGGCGCGACGGCGGCAATGCCGAGGCCCTTGCTGTTGACCCGGCTCGACGGGGCCCTCGACCGGCCCTTCGAGGCCCAGGGGTGTTCGATGACATGCTGAAAAAGCCATGTCCCTACCACAAGACCCCAGTGCACCACACCCTTGAGCAGTGCGATATGCTCAAGAAATTCTATGGCCGTGCCGCCGCGAAGGAGGCAGAGGCCAAGAAAGACGGGGGCGATGGCGACGCGGGCGGCTTCCCCGCGGTTGAAAATGTGTTCCTCATCTTTGGGGGACCAACCGTCGACATGTCGACCCGCCAGCGCAAGAAGGAGCGGCACGAGGTCCTCGCCGCGGAGAGGGCGCCTCCGTCCTTCCTCAATTGGTCGGAGGACGCTATCACCTTCAGCCGGGAGGACCACCCGAACCGCGTCCCCAACCCGGGCCAGTACCCGCTGGTGGTTGACCCCATCATCGGGAACGCCCGGTTCTCGAAGGTCCTCATGGACGGAGGCAGCAGCCTCAACATCCTCTACGCGCATACGTTGCGCCTCATGGGGATCGGGTTGGACCAGCTGCGGCCCAGCACGAAGCCGTTCCATGGCATCGCGCCCGGCAAGCAGGTCCAGCCCCTTGGGCAGATCGACCTGCCAGTTTGGTTCGGCACCCCGAAGAATTTCCGCAAGGAGATCCTCACCTTCGAGGTGGTGGGGTTCAAGGGGGCCTACCACGCTATACTTGGGCGACCCTGTTACGCCAAATTCATGGCGGTCCCCAATTATACCTACTTGAAGATGAAGATGCCGGGACCGAACGGCGTCATCACCGTCGGCTCATCCATCGAGCACGCGTTCGAGCGCGACGTCGAGTGCGTGGAGCACGCGAGAGGCAACGGCGATGGATGAAGCGGCGGTGAACACGCCGGAGAAGATGGTCAACGAAGACCTCGACTCCGCCGCCAAGCACGCCGGCACCTTCGAGGGCCGCGGAGCGGCACCAAGGGGTCCCCCTCGACCCGTCAGCCCCCGAGGGCAAGGCGTTGAGGGTTAGCTCCACCCTCGACCCCAAATAGGAAGTGGTGCTCGTCGACTTCCTCCGCGCCAACGCCGACGTCTTCGCGTGGAGCCCCTCGGACATGCCAGGCATCCCGAGGGAAGTCGCCGAGCACTCCCTTGACATCCTGCCAAACGCCCGCGCCGTGCAGCAACGGCTGCGCCGCTTCGACGAGGAGCGGCGACGGGCAATCGGAGCGGAGCTGCGAAAGCTTCTCGAGGCCGGATTCATCAAAACCCCGTTCTTGTAAAGAAAAAGAATGGGAAGTGGCGGATGTGTATAGACTACACTAGTCTTAATAAAGCATGTCCTAAAGTTCCTTTTCCTTTGCCACACATTGATCAAATCATTGATTCAACGGCTGGGTGTGAATTGCTTTGCTTCCTTGATGCTTACTCCGGATACCACCAAATAAAAATGAAGGAGTCCGACCAGCTCGCGACTTCGTTCATCACGCCGTTTGGGACGTTCTGCTACGTCACGATGCCGTTTGGCCTCAGAAATGCGGGTGCAACATATCAGCGTTGCATGCAGCATGTTTTTGGGGATCACATCGGACGGACGGTCGAAGCATACGTGGACGACATCGTCATAAAGACCAGGAAGGCGGACGACCTGGTTGGCGACCTTGGCGTCGCGTTCAACTGCCTACGGGCCAATGGGGTCAAGCTAAACCCCGAAAAATGCGTCTTTGGAGTGCCGCGAGGCATGCTCCTGGGATACATTGTCTCCCAGCGGGGAATCGAGGCTAACCCTGAAAAGGTTGCGGCCCTCGAACGAATGGGCCCGATCCGGGACCTCAAAGGGGTGCAGAAGGTGCTGGGGTGCCTCGCCGCCTTGAGCCGCTTCATCTCGCGGCTCGGTGAGAAGGGCCTGCCCATCTACCGCCTGCTTAAGAAGCACGAGCGCTTCTCCTGGACCACCGAGGCCCAGGATGCGCTCGACAAGCTGAAGGCGTCTCTAACGCACGCCCTGATCCTCACGCCGCCGCAAGATGGCGAACCCCTGCAGCTCTACGTGGCCGCAACCACCTAGGTGGTCAGCGCCGTAATCGTCGTGGAGCGCATGGAGGAAGGGCACGCCTTGCCTGTACAGCGGCCGATCTACTACATCAGCGAGGTCCTGTCAGACACGAAGACGCGCTACCCCCAGGTCCAGAAGTTGCTGTACGCGGTAGTCCTTGCACGGCGCAAGCTCCGCCACTACTTCGAGGCCCACCCCATCACGGTGGTCTCCTCCTTTCCGCTAGGAGAGATCATCCGCAACCCCGACGCCGCAGGAAGGATCGCCAAGTGGTCCGTGGAGCTGATGGGCGAGACGCTCGCCTACGCCCCGCGCAAGGCCATCAAGTCACAAATCCTGGCGGATTTCGTCGCTGAGTGGACGGATACACAGCTACCGCCGCCGCAGATCCAAGCGGAGTGCTGGACTTTGTTCTTCGACGGCTCGGTAATGAAAACAGGGGCGGGCGCGGGCCTGCTCTTCGTGTCACCCCTTGGGGAGCACATGCGCTACGCGGTACGCCTTCACTTCCCCGCGTCCAACAATATGGCTGAATACGAGGCCCTTCTCTGCGGTCTCAAAATCGCCATTGAGTTGGGCGTCAAGCGCCTCGATGTGCGGGGGGACTTGCAGCTCGTAATCGATCAAGTTATGAAGAACGCGAGCTGCCTTGACAACAAGATGGAGGCCTACTGCAAGGCCGTGCGGGCCCTCGAGGACAAGTTCTACGGCATCGAGCTCAACCATGTGCCCCGCCGGTACAACGAGGAGGCAGATGAACTGGCCAAGATTGCGTCCGGGCGGATCACCGTTCCCCCGAACGTTTTCGCGCGCGACATCGCGCAACCCTCGGTCGTCTTCGAGCCCTACCCCTCGAGCCACGACGGACCCTCGGGGGCTCCCTCGAATCCAGCGGGTGCGGAACCCATGGATGAGGACCCCTCGAACGAGGCGTACGTGCTCTCCCTCCTCGAGGGGTACGACTCCCACGAGGCCGACGCGATGGACATCGAGCCGGCTCCTACCCAAGAGGACTGGCGCGAAAAATACATCGCCTGGATCGCTCGAGGGGAACTCCCCGCGGACCGGGCCGCGGCCAGGCGCGTCGCCAGGATGGCCAAATCTTTTGCCCTCGTCGACGGCGAGCTGTACAAGCGTGCTGCCTCCGGCATCCTACAGCGGTGCGTGCCCATTCCCGAGGGGCGCGAGCTCCTACGGAACATCCACGCAGGGGTCTGTGGCCACCACGCCGCGCCCCGCACCCTCGTCGGCAACGCGTTCCGCCAGGGCTTTTACTGGCCTACCGCGGTCACGGACGCCAGTGAGATCGTGCGCACCTGCGAAGGGTGCCAGTTCTACGCCCGCAAGTCCAACTTACCCGCCCATGCCCTGCAAACCATCCCCGTGACATGGCCATTCGCCGAATGGGGACTGGACATCGTCGGGCCCCTGCGGAAGGCGCCCAGGGGCTTCACCCACTTGCTGGTCGCGATCGACAAGTTCTCCAAGTGGGTGGAGGTGCGCCCCATCACGAATTTAAGGGCAGAACAGGCGGTAACATTCTTCACCGACATCGTCTACCGCTTTGGAGTGCCAAACTCCATCATCACAGACAATGGGTCCCAGTTCACGGGCCGGAAGTTCTTGGAGTTCTGCGACAAGTTCCACATCCGTGTGGATTGGGCGGCTGTGGCACACCCACAGACCAACGGCCAAGTAGAGCGTGCCAACGGCATGATCCTACAGGGCGTCAAGCCCAGAATTTTCGACCAGCTCAACAAATCTGGGCGAAAATGGCTCCAAGAACTACCCGCGGTTGTGTGGAGCCTAAGGACCACCCCGAGCAGAGCCACCGGGTTCACCCCGTTTTTCCTAGTTCATGGCGCGGAGGCCGTCCTCCCCACGGACTTAGAATACGGATCGCCCAAGATTCGAGGCTATGACGAGGACGTCAACCAGCGAGCCCGCGAGAACTCGCTGGATCAGCTGGACGAGGCACGCCTCGTAGCCTTGATGCATTCTGCAAGGTACCAACAGTCCTTAAGACGCTACCAAGCACGCAAGATACGTCGACGGGACTTCAGTGAAGGGGATTTGGTCCTAAGGCTGCGCCAAGATAACCGAGGGCGCCATAAACTATCGCCCCCATGGGAGGGACCCTACGTCGTGGTGAAGGTACTCAAGCCGGGCACGTACAAGCTGGCCAACGAGGACGGTGAAGAGCTCACCAACGCTTGGAACATCCAACAGCTACGTCGCTTCTACCCTTAGCTAGGATTTCCAAGTATTTTTGTTGTAAAAACCGTACGGCCAACGCCCCAGTTGGTAACAACTATGTAAATGCTTCAAGTCTAATAAAAGGGCAACTCGGCTTTCCCCTGAAACCCAAGTTACCCTCGGGGGCTACTGCGGGGGGCACCCCCCCCAAAAATGGTCCCATTTTTGCGCAAAAATAAAAACAACTCACACGCGCTAAGTTTGTTTTCTACTTCAACTACGAGCAACGATTTGAACAGGGCGCGGGCGGCCCAGCGGGAGGAGCGTGCGAGCCAGAGATAGCCTACGCCGCGTGGATATGGCCCTTCTCTCTCGCCTCCAACCCAGCGGACCCCCAGCGAAAATCGAACTCCCCTAAGTAAAATCTACTCAGGAAGAAGGAGAAACAAAAAGGCGCATTAAGCAAAAACTCCATTTCGTATCATCAAATGTTTACGATTGAGATAAATGTGCTTATTTACAAAGGCCCCATGGCCAGAATACTAATGCACGAACAAAAAACGGGCCTAGCGCCCAGCTGTTTCAGGCGGGAGGAGCAGCAGTGTCAGCGACGTCCGGGAAGAGGAACTCCTCGAAGGCCTCGGCGAGCGACCCGACGGCGTCGGCGGCGAGCGCATCCACACGCTCCATCGCCACCTCGTCCTCGACGCCCTCGGAAACGATGTAGCCCTCCGCCAGCGCCTCGAAGTTGACCTCGTAGTGGGACCGCACCACTCCGAGGGCCTTCTGGACGCCCAGTTGCAACGCCCGACGCATCCGCTCGGTGACGTGACCACCTAGGGCGCGCAGGCGGCTGGCCAGCGAGCTGCCGGCCTGAGCCTCGCCCTCCTCCACGGTACGGCAGGTCTCGAGGGCCGCATCACGCAATTCCTGCAGCTCCCGCTCGGAGGAGTTGTAAGAAGCCTGCAGCGCCTCGGCCCGCTCAGCCGCGTGCCCCAGAGCGGTGCGCAAGCCTGGAACCGCCAAGACAGGAAATAAATCAGAAAGGGGGAAGCGAGCCCTCTAACGAAAAACCAGCCAAATAAGTCAAGCGGCAGCTCACCTTCGACTTGCTTCCTCTCCGTCTCGAAGTCGCGGCGTACGGCCTCGACAGTCAGCTCGAGGCGCTTGACAGCCTCACCTTGCTCCTGGAGGGCCAGCTCCTGATTGGCGGTGGTGATGCTGAGCATAATCACCTCGCCTTCGGCCTTGGAGAGCTTGTCGTCCCGCTCCGCCAACGACTTCTGCGCCGCCTCACGCGCAACACGCTCCTGCTCCAGTGCCGCCCGGGCGTCGACGAGGGCGGCTCGCTCTCTCGCCGGAGCCGCCCCTCGGCTCCTTGGCGGGCGGTGTGCTCTGCCGAAGCCGCTCTTCGGCGATGGCGAGCGCCGCAACCTTGGCGTCGAGGGCAGCCTTCAAATCGTCGGCCTCCTTGGCCCGCCGCTCCCGGCCGCGCGCGCCCGCTCCTCGGCACGGCGGCTGCCGCGCTTGCGCCCCTCGAGCGACGAACGGAGCTCCCGGCACTCGCCGCGGACGTTGGCCACCTCCGCCTCCCGGTTTGCGGCCCGGCGTCCGCGTCTTCTCCAAGTCCGAGCGCGCCGCCACGCAGCCTCATCACGATCGATGAGGGCTCGCGCGGACCCGCTCGAGGCTCGAGCGGCGCGCGGGGGTCCGGCCTCGAGCTCTCGGGGAGCTCGTCGCGCCACGCCATGGCCCGGTACGCCAGCTAGCCGTCCGGCGTCCTGAGGGCGTCAGCAAGCGCGTCGAAAGCGCTGCACCACTCCCGGAGCTGGTGGACCTCGGCGTTCACCCGGTCGAAGGCGTCGTACTTGTCGTGGGCGCGGCGCTCGAGCTCCTAGCACCCACAAAATCAAAACCCATAAGCGTTGCGACACGGGGGCAGCATACAAAAACGAAAGAAAGAAGAGAACGAGCAACCACGGCTTACCTGGAAGACGAGCCATGCCGGGCCGCCATGGACCCGCAGCGCCTCGTTCAGCGCGCGGTTGAGCGTGGCGCCGTGGCTCCGGAGCTCGCCCCCGCAGCTCCCCGCTCCCCCGCGGGCGTCGGCAAACGCGGGGGGGATCGTCGGCAACCCCCCTCCACACGGGCGGAGCGGCCGACGCGGGAGGGACGAGGCCTCGGCGCCGTGTCCTCGGCCCCCCGCCACCATGTGACCCTCGTGCCGCCTCACGAGGGCCCCCTCCCGGGGCTCGGGGGGGAACGCGTGGGGGAAGCCGGCCCACCGATCCCACCCGGGCGGCGGGGGAGTCGTCCGAGACCTCCACCACCTCCCGCCGCGATCGCCGGCGGGCGCCACCGCTTGTGCCGCCTCCACCGGCGCTTCCACCCGCGCCTCCGCGGCCGCGGGCGCTGACACGACGCCGCGGCCACCACCTGCGGCCGTGCCGCCGCATCCACCGGCGCCGCCACAGGGTTGCGCCCGCGCCACCTCCTCTGGCGGCCCGGCGCCACGGGCCGCACCTCCGCGGCCCGGCGCCCTCCGCGGCCGCGCCTCCACCACGGCCGCCGCCGCGCCCGCGTCCCCACGACGGCCGGCGGCCGGCCGCTCCTCGGCGACCTCCGGCTGCGCCGCGGCGGCGGCTGATCTCCGGCCGGGGCCTCGAGGCCCTCGGCCGGGCCCCGCGAGCTCTCGCCCGCCGCCGTGCTCGTCCCCGACCGCGGCGCCCTCGACGAGCGCCGCCGGGTGGGGATGGACGCGTCCGTCCTCAGCACCTTGGCTGGTGCAAGGGGAGGCACGGTTGGCACCATCCTGCGCAGGAACAAACAGAGGGTTAGAACGCCTGATCATCAACAAATCAAACCAAGCCAAGGATCGAGCTCCTTACCTCGAAGAGGAGAAGGCACGCTTTCTTTTCCTCGAGGCCTCAGCGGATGAGGCCGGTGCAACTGGCGCGCCTGCCGTCGCGCCTCCCCGACGGCGCCGCCGCGCGCGCAGCGCGCCCGCCCGCGCGCGCGGGCGCGCCCGGACGCCGCACCTCCCGAAGGCGCCACCGTGCGCGCGGGCACGCTCGCCCGCGTGCGGGCACGCTTGCCGTAGCGCCTCCCCGACGACGGCGCCGCGCGCGCGAGGCACGCTCGCCCTGCGCGCGGGCGCGCTCGCCTCGCGCGCGAGGCACGCTTGATGCGCGCACGGTGCGCTCGTCGCGCGCGCCTCCGTGGCGCGCGCGGCACCTCCGCGCACGCGCCCGCCCCCGATGTCTATTGCCCGGCGGCGGGCGCCGTTGCGCCGCCCCCGGGCGATGCCGCCGCCCGTGCCGCCGGCGCCGGCTCCGGCGACGGGGGCGCGGCCGCCACCCATCGAGGGGCCCTCCCCCTCGGCCTCTTCCTCTTCGTCCTCCTCCGAGGGACGAGTACTCCTCGGTCCCCGGGGAAGAGAGCCCCGGCTCTTCGCACCGCCGGCTCCGCGCTCCGCGGGTCGCGCGCGCGCTTGATGTCGCCTCGCGCGCTCCCTCTGCGCGCCGCCCGCTCCTCGCTCCCGCCGCGCCGCGCCGCCCGCCAAGCGCGCGGGGAGTCGGGGGTGGGCGGAACGGACTTGGAGGCGGTAAAGCTCACCAGCTGCACACAGGAGCATCAAGGACGCGTCAGGAGGATGAAGCAACACCAAGAACTAAAACACAATCAAAAGTCACACTCACCAGCGGGCCGGTGGGGAGCATCTCGAGGTCCCATGGGGTCCGGTCCGCAGGCATCGGCGCCCGGGTGTCGACGGCGCTCCGCGCCCGGGTGAGCGCATATGGCCGCTCGAGGGGCGTCGGGAGCATCCGCGACCTCGCCGGATCGACGGGGTTGGCCGCCTCCGTCATCTCGAAGATGCGGAGCGGCCTCTCCATCAAGGGCACGACCCGCCGGTGATGGAGGAAGGCAAGGACGCCCATCGCGTTCGGGCCCCGCCGACGCCGAGGGCGGCGCGGGCGGCCGGGACCGAGTCCTCGCCGCCTCCGATGCTGGGGCGTGGACACCCCGTAGCCCCAGGAGTCAGGCTTCTCCTTGAACACCCGACCGGTGTAGGGGGGAGGCCAGGCTCGGTGTTGCGCAAGTAGAACCATCCCCGCTCCCAGCCGGCATTGTTCGTCATCATGGTGCAGGGGATGTAGACGTTCTTGAATTGCCCCCGCAGGGCAAGCGACATCCCGCCGGCGCGCACCGCGCGGCGGGTTCTCGGCTCCGTCGTGGGCTGCGTGAAGAGCTCCGCACGGAAAAGGTGTACCCAGAGCTCCCAGTTGACTGGGATCCCCAGGTACCCTTCGCAGACGCCCACGAACGTGGCCGCCTATGAAATCGCGTTGGGCGCGAAGTTGTGCAGCTCCACTTCGTAGTGGTGGCACAGCGCCCGCATGAAGCGGCTCGCCGGTGCGTTGAAGCCCCGCTCGTGGTAGCGGATGAAGCTCACCACGTAGCCCTCCGGCGGGTTGGGCGCGCGGTCCCCCGCCGGCGGCACTATCCACTCCGCCGGGCGCCCATCCTCGTTCGCCGCCAGCTGGCCGGCGGCGACCAGCTCGCCAAGGGCCAGCCGGGTCACTACGACCTCTCCCAAGCGTACGGCTCCAGGATCGTGAGGGGCTGCTGAGGCGGCGCCATGAAGAAGGGCGGAGGAAAGCGAGAGCGGAGGACGTAAAACGGAAGAAAAGCTCTAATGGCGACACCGCACGGTGGCAAAGGCGAGGCGAAGACGAAGGGGCAGGGGGCTGAAATGGCGAGGCGTTAAGGTAAGAAAGCGCCGTCTCCCCCTCCCCTCAGATTTATAAACCGACGGGCGAGCTCTCCGGAGCGGATGCCCCGCTCGCATTAACTGCAGGGAATCTTCCCTTCACACCGACGGACGGGCCCCACCACGACTGCAGCGGCCACATCACTGCAGGCGGGCCATCATCACGGCGAAGACCCGCGAGGGACCGAGGCGAGCCGTCACGTCCGCCCGCCATGCCGCCCACTACGCGCGCGCGCGGCGCGAGCCGCCTAAAAAGGCACGCCCGCGCTGCAAAACCGCAGCCTCGACTGCGAGGCATTTAATGACCGGGTCCCTTGCCAAGCAAGGAGAACCCTCGAGCGGGGCGAACCCCTGGCTCGAAACAAAGACGACCCTCAATGGGACATCGGCGTGAGAAGGCCGCCCAGGGCCTGCTCGATGTAGAGCAGGCACCGCGGGCGCCCATGTCACGCAAAACCCTCGAGCGGCACGAGCCCTTGGCTCCAGACGATAACAACCCTCGATGGGATATCGGCGTGAGAAGGCCGCCCGGGACCTGCTTGATGTAGAGCAGGCATCGCGGGCACCCATGCCACGCAAAACCCTCGAGTGGCACGAGCCCCTGGCTCGAGACGATAACAGCCCTCGAAGGGACATCGGCGTGAGAAGGCCGCCCAAGGCCTGCTCGATGTAGAGCAGGCACCACGGGCACCCATGCCACGCAAAACCCTCGAGCGGCACGAGCCCCCGGCTCGAGGCAAAAACAGCCCTCGAAGGGACATCGACGTGAGAAGGTCGCCCAGGGCCTGCTTGAAGTAAAGCAGGCACCGCGGGCACCCATGCCGCGTAAAACCCTCGAGCGGCACGAGCCCCTGGCTCAGAACGATGTCAGCCCTCGAAGGGACATCGACGTGAGAAGGTCGCTCGAGGCTCGCTTGATGTAAAGCGGGCACCGCGGGCACCCATGCCACGTAAAACCCTCGAGCGGCACGAGCCCCTGGCTCGAGATAATATCAACTCTCTAAAGAAGGCACGCGCGTGAGAAGGTCGCCTGGGGCCTGCTTGAAGTAAAGCGGGCACCGCAAGCACCCATGCCGCGCTGTGCTACCAACCAGCGCCTCGAGGGCTGGCTCGCCCAGACCCCTCGACGGCCGCAAACGCAAAAGACGGGGCTGTCCAGGCACGGCCCCGCACGGCCCTACTGATCAGAGGTTCGAAGTCTGACCCTCGACGGGTTCGAACAGGCGCCACGGATCGCGAGTCGGGGACGACGAGGGCACGCGCATTCGAGCCGTTCCTCGAGCCCGTTGGCTCGAGGGTGCCCCACATGTCGTGTTCGAGAGCCAGCGAGGGCAGCTAGCAGGGGGATCCCACCGAGGGAGAGCTTCCGCGCCCCTCGGCCCCTATCGAACGGGACCGAGCCCCACCTAGCAAACCCACGCAAGCGCTTCCATGGACGTGTCTCTGGACCACGCAGCCTACCCTTATCGAACGGGGCATGGACGTCCACTCGAACCACCCGCTAGCAGCTCGACGAGGAATCCGCAATCCGCGACCCGCTCGATGGGGGTTGCGGAAACCTCACCCTCCGTCCCGCGGAGGGACGGCGAGGGCGCGTAAGAAAACAAGTCGTAAAGCTCTACCCGATCGCCTTGAACGGGCCAAGGCTCGGGGGCTTGATGCGCGGCTACACCTCCTTGAAACTGCACCCGCCGGAGACAGCGCCAGCAGCGCGTGCGCCACCGAAGCCGGCTGAGACACCGCCGATGCCGGTTGGAACATGTGCCACGCCCTCTGACCAGCTCTCGCGGATTAACCCCCTGCGGGGAGCATCCACACTCTGCGCAGGCTTCGGGGGCTAGACTCGCGGGTCCGCTGATGCGGCCCCACGAAAAGCGTTCGCAAAACAAGGAGGGAAGAACGTCCTATCAGTAGGTTCTAGCATCTGCGGGAGCCTCAATGGCAAACCCAGAGATGCTCGGGGGCTACTGTCGGGGACAGCCCTAGGGGTCCCCTTAAACAATGGGGAAATCCTCACTTAAAACCCGCAACAAAACCAAAACACGCTAAGCCTAACCATGCAGGTGCCTAACCATGTAGGACACGGCCCACGCCGCAGGGACCCCGACGGCCCATCGAGGCGGCCCTCTTAGAGATCCCCTCGAGCAGGCTCCGCCTCGCTCGAGGATGCGCGCCCCCTCAGGCGGGCTCCGCCCCGTTCGAGGGGCAGCACTTCCCTCGAGCGGGTTCAGCCTCGCTCGAGGGCTCGCTCCCCCTCGAGCGGGTTCCGCCTCGCTCGAGGGTACGTCCCGCCCTCGGTCGGGGTCCGCCACGCTCGAGGGCGCCCTCACGCGTGCGCCGGCCCCGTACACGGGCATTTAATGCCCTGACACTGGCGGGACGGCGCCATCATGCGCCCGGGGCTCGCGCCCCGGTGCCGCCGCACCAACTCCCCAGGGAGGAGCCCATCCCCATTACTGTGGGAGGGACTGTGCAGAGCGGCCGGTGTCAGTCCCGTGACACCGCGCGCCTGCTCCAGTACGGCTAACGCGCCAGGCCCTCGAAGGGGGGCCGGGCGCACCCTCGATTCACTTTCTCGTGACCCTACAGGGTTAGGTGGAGGCGCTAGGCTGGTGGATCGCCATCCCTGCCACTGTAACAGCATGGCCGCCGTCCCCGCGCGTGCAGGCGCACGCCGGACGCTGTAGCAAGAACCCCAGCACTGTGGAGCGCGTTGGGAAGGGACGCCGTTTTACCTACTCCTGTGCCCCGTACGAGCCAACGTCAGCACCTTCCTCGAGCCTATCAGAGGACATCACCGCCATCCACTGCTCTCCTACCCTCGAACCGCCACTGTTCGGGTACAAGATAGGCCATGATGACCAGATCGCTGCAAGGATCGCCCGGACGGCCGCCCACTCTACAGCATAGCACGTCGTGCTTCCCACGTAGCTAGATAGCACGGCGCGCATGTAATCCGCCTCCCCCTTGATCTATAAAAGGGGGGGCGGGTGGACCCCCAGCCGCGGGGGGGAGAGGGCCTCAGCAGCATACGAGACATCACACACCACGTACTCATTCCTCAATTCTCCCACAACATCTTCAGCCACTCCAGGGACTTGGAAGCCACGCTTCCTCTCCCGCCTTGCTTGTAGCAGCCCCACTGCAGGCACCCCCGGTGCTAAGTAATATAGTGCCTTGAGCACGCCTCTGCTGGACGTACGGCCCCCTTGGCCGGAACCAGGATAAAATCTTTGTGTCACTTGTTACTTAGCATCGACCATTGAGGGATAGACCTCGGCGCTATCTACTGGTTAGTGTCGGGACCATATTCCGCACCGACAGAGTTCTTGGCAGGATTTCTTCGATTCCACTTGATTTGGCAAGTTTTGGTGGACATAATCTTGGCTATGGACTCCCCATGAGGTGTTCCTTCTATCCCTAAAGTCTTGCGCAAGTCCGTGGAGCGATTCGGGAGATCGGGGTTTGGATTTGGGGGTATTGACTCGTGGTTGTTGTTCATCCCGAGAAGCCCAGGCCACACCGGTCTGACCGGTGCCTCTCACCGGTCTGACCGGTGCCGACCCCTGTTGGGTTTTGCTCGGGTGAATGTTTGGGTGAGTTCTCTGTCGTCCCGTGTTGCTGCTGTTTCGAGTTTGGGTCAGTTTGGAGCTCGGTAGGCTTGTTTGGTGTTTTGGGACTTTCTAGCTGAGACCGGTCTGAAAGGTGTGTTGCATTGGTCTGACCGGTGTAGAGCTGTTCTGTCGAAGTCTCCAGGTTTCACCACCAGGGACCGGTCTGACCGGTGGTGCTCACCAGCCTGACCGGTGTAGGTCAGTAAGGCTCGAGTTTTGTGTTCCGCTGCGTTCTCAGGTCTGTGAGGTTGGAAGTTGGTTCCTAGGTTCAGTAGCACTCCAGTGGCTGCGTGGGCTTGGCCAACTTGGGTAGTAAGTCGGAGACGTGTGTCGGAAGCCATGTTCATCTTGTTGGAGCCTCCATCTCCTTCGACAAGAATTTTTATCGGCTCCCATTCACTCCCCCCTCTCTGGTTCGCCATATCGGTCCTTCAAGTGGTATCAGAGCCGATTACGGGTCTTGGTTGACTCTAACCAGTCTAAGATCCAAGGATAACGTATCAGGAACGGGGTTCGGGTCCTCCACATTTCGATGGCAAGAATTACCAGATGTGGAGTAAGCAGATGGCGGCGTTCCTCCACGGAAAGGGTCACATCCTTTGGGATGTCATGATGGACAATGGCTATGTCCAGTCGATGAACTTCCTTGCTCCAGGATCAAGGGACATGTTCGACGCCAACAAAAAGGTGGTCGGCTACTTGTTTCGTGCTTTGTGTCAGCATGAATTCGATCGGGTGCACACCGAGCACTTGGCTTGTAGAATCTGGTCGGTGATGAAGGAAACTCATGTTGGGAATGCCCAGGTTCAGGCTCGGATGTATACGACCTACCGGAGAGAGTACGAGAACTTCACTCATCTCCCCGACGAGTCCATCGATGCCTTGTTTCAGAGCTTCATGGTGGTTGTGAACAACATGAGGGCCAATGTGGATGTGCTCACGTACGATGATCATGATAGGGCGTCAAGCTCTTACACTCATTGGATCGTACGGTTTGGGGTGAAAAGTTCGAGGCCATTGTGGAGTTGGAGAAGTATGACACTCTGACAGTGAACGAGCTGTTCTCGAAGCTCAAGTCGACTGAGGTGGATAGGGGCATGACAGCCAAGATCGAGGGCCCGACTGACTCTCATAGTCTTGCCCTCTTCGGTGGTTCGAAAGGAAAGGCTAACGCTAACCCATGCACCAGGATGTTCTCTTTGTCCTCTTTGATGTCTATGCCAGATGAGGAGTTCGACGTGCTTGGAGAGGACGAGCTGGCGTTGTTGAGAGGAGGTTCGAGAGGCTTCACGAGAACCGGGTGAACATGAGGAGGAACACAAGGACATGCTTCCAGTGCGGCAAGCCGGGACACTTCGTTGCTGATAGCCTAAAGAAGGTTGAGAACAAGGACAGCTACAAGCACAAGTCAAGGACGGATGGCAAGTACCGGTCGAGGCGTGACCACAAGAGCAAGCACAAGGGCAAGCACAAGGACGAGAGACGATCGAGGAAGAAGGAGAGCCGAGGCAAGGCCCGAGCGATGGTTGGAGCGAGCGATGTCGACTCCAGTTCCGCGTAGTCCACCTCGAGCTCAAGCAGCAGTGAAGATGAAGGTGATCCTCGCAAGGGCAGGAAGTCATCCAAGAACCTGAGTGGGCTGAGCTGCTTTGTGAGAGATGGCTTCTGCACCATGGCACTGAGCTCCGGCAGCAAGAATAGCACACAGAGCGACTCGAACTCCGACTCCGACTCCGACGACGAGGTGCATGATGAACTTCCCTTCCTGCGTCAGGAGAATGAACGGCTTGGCTTGTTGCTTGATAATCGTGATGACATGCTTAGAGAGGCCAAGAAGATGAGGAAAGAGCTTAGGGCCTCACTTGAGGATGCTAGGACTAGAGTGGCTGAGCTAGAAACACAGAATTTGGATGATAAGCTTGAAATTGATTCTCTGAAAGCTTCACCTATTGTTTCCGATGAAGTTGAATGTACTGATTGTCCTATCTTTCTAGCTGATCTTTCCTTGTTTAAGGAAAAGCATGCCTCCAAGTGTGAGGAACTAGATCTGCTTAGGGTTTGTTGATGGTAAAAACTCGTTTAACGTTTCGATTGGACTCGCAAGAGTACAAGTCACCTATGCCCTTCTTCACCTACGGGATATACCAAGGTTTGTCAATCCACGGAGCAAGGGGATTGCTAGCACTTAACCAAGCACTGATCTAGTTGACTAGGGAAACCTTTAAAGACAGTATTAATCTAAAGGTAAAGAAAATCTAACCTAAGTTAATCTAAGTTGATCAAACAAATCTAGGGTTAAACTAGATGGTAATGGGTGGACACAAGAGAGTGATTAAGAAAGATCAGCGTTCCCTCCCTAGGATCTAGGATATCATGGATATGCATCTACTACACGAGAGTGGTAAACCAATCTATCGGGGGTTGTGACCACGGTTTTGCCATTTCCCTCCCCTTGTACTGTCACTACGCGAAGGTAATTATGACTAGACCTATGATGGACACGGTGTGTTGATGGAATCTATGGGAGCAGCGGATATCATACGCCCGAAAAACACGGTAGCTAACCTTAATCATCGAGCATCATCAACATGAAAGCAATAGATTGAAACCACAAATCAAGTAGCGATCACATAGCATGCATCCATCTAACCCTAGGGATGAACGGAGACATTACCCCATCATCTTACACGGATTGAAGCACATAGGGATGATGGAGACTCCGGAGAACGTCGTTGATGAAGATGGCAGTGATGAAGCTTGGAACATCCCTAGGCCAGCGGCTTGGAGTCCTCCTTTTGCTTCCTTCTCTCCACCGGCGTTGATCCTTGCGACGAGCTCATCTAAGTCTCTCCCTCATCTTGCGGCGGCTCTCCGATGAATGGATGTCAATAGAATGATTTGTTCGATGGGTAACCATCTTGGGGCGCCTAGGGGGTTGTATTTATGTCCTTGGAGTGCTTTGGGGCGTGCTCCACCTTGCCTTGCATGAGATCCTCCTTGGGAGAGAAGCAAACTTGGTTTCCATAAAATCAGTCAGATTTTCCTGATTCGCAGTCCTTCCTTTCCAGCGCCATATCTCCCATGTACGGACTCCAAATAATGCAAATTCGGTGTCCAGGTTGTGTGACATGAAATTATTTTCAACTTTGGTATTCATTTATTTCCTTAAAAACGAAGATAAGATCTCCAAATCGGCCTTGGAAGATAATCTGTTCTGATTTCGGACTGACTGCGCAGCAGGGATTTCGGGGGCTATATCTCCTAGCTCCCTTATCCGAATTGGGCCTTCCACATGTCCAAATCGAAGGTATCGTCGAGGCCACAACTTTGGTAGTCAAACTTTTGCCATTAAAGATCGTTTAAGTCTCTGAATCTGTACCGAAAGATCATGTTGTCCTGAGCTACGAGAATATCTCTCGGGCTGAGTTGATCTCGTTGGTAAACATCCAAGTCCCCGGAGTTTTGCGTGTTGATTCTTCGGTCCTTAGGTTGTTTGGAGTCTTGTTCACTTCGTGTCTTGACTTGTGATGGGCTTCATGATCTTCTCTTGAAGTGCTTGATGAACTTATCCCGAAAGTCTCCTCTTTAACGTTAATTTCCTGCGTAAACAACAAACTCCAAAATCGACATGCAAGTGTGAACTTGCTACATCATTAGTATGCCTAGTGGCGGGTTAGTTGCAAATCATAATCGAAACCAATGTATAACAAGTACTCTAGGTTGACGGAAAATCACCGTCAACAGGGTTGAAGTGGCTGAGCTTAAGTCTAGACCTGCTTTGCTAGGTGCTTGCACTTCTTGCCCTGTTTTGCATGGAAAAATTGATGAAATGCATGCTTACATTGTTTCTCTTGAGGCTAAATTGAAAGAACCAATTCCTACATCCTGCTCTACCTGTGAGTTGATCGTTTGCAGGATGAGAATGATGAGTTGAGAAAGTTGATGGGTTGGTTGTCTGGTCATGAGCCTCAGTTGAGGATAATGATCAAGACATACAAGAGGCAGGATGGTGAGGGACTTGGGGCAAACAAGGTTGGTGAGGGAAGTGGAGAGAATATCCCCGAGCCACCAAAAACTCACCACAAAAATGATTTCCCTCCTAAACCTAACCATCTTAGGAACCTACTAGACACAACCCCAGCTCCACCCATGTTTCCTCCACAAACAAATGATTTCCAAAACCCTATCAAGTTTGTGAGCACTTCGGGGAAGTCTTCTTTGGGAAAGAGAGTGAGAAGGCTAGTGAGGAGAAACCGGTTGAGAAGCCGAGTGGAGAGAAACCAAGTGAACAGCCCCAACCTAAGCCTAAGCCTAAGCTTGTGAAGTTCCATTGTGGTTATTGTGGGAGAGATGGCCATAAGGATGAGTTTTGCTTCAAGAGGAAGCGAGAGGAGAGAATGGTGAAGGAGTGGGCTAACAAGGACAAGTACCACCCTTCCAATGGTGTACTTGAGCCTCGTGTGCAGATGCCCAGGGCCAAGGCGAGTGTGAGGACAATTCCGGCTTGGGGAGAGTGAAAGGCTGCTGGAGGTACTGCTGGTCGGGCTACACCGGTCCGACCGGTGAGAGGCACCGATCAGACCGGTGCAGGCCTGGATAGGCAAAAGTTTGGGTTTCGAGCGCGTACAGGTGCGAGGTTTGGTTCTAGAGGTCGTGGTTCTGGTGGTTGGGTTGGAGAGTTTGCATGTGGTCAGTTTGCTAGGCGTTCTCCCCCTCGTGCAAACTACGGGGATGGGTGGAGTCATAGGTTTGAGTTGGAGAGGAGGGACGGTCCACTGTTTTCCTTTCGTGGTTTTGGTCCTCGTAGGAAAGATGGTTTGGATTGTGCTAACCCCACTTTTGAGAAAATGGCTCGGCACTGGTTTTACTCTTTTGGTACTAACCCCAGTTCTGAGTCGTTTGTTTGCTCACGTGCTCGTTTTTGAATTTCAGGTGGGAGACTTGATGAACATTTGGTTGATTGACTCCGGTTGCTCAAGGCATATGACCAGAAAGAAGGGGTGGTTCTCTAGTCTCATCCCAGTGGTGACAAGGAGGTACATCACTTTTGGGGACAATGGGCGAGGGCGTGTGCTATCAGAAGGTGAGATTAAGGTGAGTGACAAGATCACTCTCAGGCGTGTTGCTCTTGTTCAATCACTTGGATACAATTTTCTTTCTGTGTCCCAGCTTTTGGATGAGGGTTTTGAGGTGTTGTTTCGTCCTAGTGGTTCTCGGATTTTGGACACTCGAGGGGACCTTGTCTGTATGGTCGTTCCCGAGGGTTATGTGTTTTGAGCTGATTTTTCTCAGTCTTCTGGTGTTGAGCGTTGTTTCTTGGCTGGTTCTTCGAGTGAGTTGTGGAAGTGGCATAGTAAGTTGGGTCACTTGAGCTTTGACCTTTTGTCTCACTTGAGTAAACTCAATTTGGTCCGAGGATTTCCACGGTTGAAGCTTGAGAAAGAGATGGTTTGTGTGTCGTGTAGGCATGCCAAGATGGTAGCCTCTTCTCACCTGCCTCTCATCGATGTGATGACTGAGCGTCCATGCGAGCTGCTCCATATGGACCTCGTTGGCCCAGCTCGTGTGCGATCTGCGGGTGGGAAGTGGTACATCCTTGTTGTGGTGGACGACTATTCTCGGTATGCATGGGTGTTCTTTCTTGAGGATAAGGGGGAGACATTTGGTTTTGTTTGAGATCTTGTCCTGAGGTTGAGGAACGAGCGGCATGGAGATGCCATACGAGCAATTCGTAGTGACAACGGCTCAAAATTCAGAAACTCTCGTTTTGAAACCTTTTGCCATGACTTGGGTCTTGAACACCAGTTTTCGAGTCTGTATACGCCTCCCCAGAATGGTGCTGTGGAAAGGAAGAACAGAACCTTATGTGAGATGGCTCGGACGATGCTTGATGAGCATAGGACTCCGAGAAGGTTCTGGGCTGAGGCGGTGAATACCGCGTGCTATGTGTCAAACAAGATCTACCTCACAGTGCATAAGAAATAAACCTACTGTGAGTTGATGCACGGTCGCACACCCAAGGTGAGTCACTGCTATGTCTTTGGTTGCAAGTGCTTTATCCTTAAGAAAGGGAAGAAGTTGGACAAGTTTGAGGCTAGGTCAGTCGATGGTATTTTCTTTGGTTATGCATCTCATTCTAGAGCAGATCGTGTGCTCAATCTTGAAACAAACCAAATCGTGAAGACTTGCGAGGTAACCTTCGACGAGACACAACCATGTAGTCAGCTTGTCTTTGACTGTGCAGGTGATGATGAACTTGTCGAGGAGAACTTTCAAGAGGAGGAGCATGAACTTGGAGATGATGAAGATGGCGGTGTGATGCCCGCAGCTGAGCATGTACCTACAACTCCGACTACGATGGTGGACGGCCCCTCTCCCACACCTACAACGATAAACCAAGATCAAGGAGAAGCTGCTGTTGAGGGGGAGGTAGCATCAAGGCGAGAACCTCCCCGGCGAGTACAAGTGGATCACCCAGCTTCGAAGATCATCGGCGACATGAATGAATGTACTACGCGGTCGAGGGTTCGGAATAATTCTCATTTCGCTCATGCTGCATTTGTTGCCACCTTTGAGCCCAAAGAATTGGACATGCACTATCTTATCATAATTAGGTTAATTTGATGCATGAGGAGTTGGAGAACTTTGAAAGAAATCAGGTTTGGGAATTGGTTGACCCTCCCCCAAGGTGTAAGCTGATTGGGACAAAATGGGTGTGGAAGAACACTACAAGGTTTTCCCCCTATTGCAATAAATCCCTTAGGCAACACCACTATTTCGGTTGCAATAGGGGGGTACTATTGCACCGAAACAGTGATTTGGTTGCAATTTGTGTGTCTATTGCAACACAAAATTTGAGTTGCATTATCTATTTGTTCGGTTGCAACATGTTGACGCTAATGCGCCCTTTTTTAGGATTTCCGTTGCATTTGGTTGGAACTAATGCCACCCCAATTTTGTGTTGCATTAGCATTTCTTACGTTGCAACAGAAAGTTGCTATAGCCACCATACTAGGGATGGTTGCGTTTGAACAAGTATGTCGCAACGTAGAATTTTGGTTGCAAATATATCTTTGCGATGTTGCAACAAGTTGGCGCTAATGCACCCATTATTCAGAATTGTGTTGCATTTGGTGGGAAATATTGCTACCCTACTTCTGCGTTGCACTAGAAATTCAAGTGTTGCAATATAAACTTGCTATGGCTACCATACTAGGGTTGGTTGCGTTTGAACGGCCTTACGCAACGTCTTATTTGGGTTGCAAATATCTCTTTGCGTTGTTGCAATACAAGGAAGGCTACTGCTTCGTTTCTAGCCTCAAGGAGGAATATTGTATACGTATTGCCACAAAATTTGTTTAGATGAAAAAAATCTGCTATGGGGTTGTAGCGAAATTTAAAATGCGATTTAATAAATAAATTTTATTATGAAAAAAAGAGAGGAAAAAAATTGTGTTCTATGGGGATGTGGGCTAAGCCAGACCACAATAGGCTCAACCGGCGAGCGTAAAGCCCAGCGAGCGGGAGCCTGAGTGGACCAGCCAGCCCATTAAGCCCCAGAGCGCAAGTAGCAAGCATTAGTTGATGATGGTAATACGGAGTTCGAAAGCGCAGGCACGCCTCTTTTTTTAAGCCGGGATACCCCCTTCTCGTTTACGGGGTGGCACTAAAGGTACCGGAGACTAGGATGTGAAAATGTCAAATGGGCCGATGAGAGTAATAAAAACAAGGATATGCCGGCCCAAATCGTCTATAACTTACGGCCTCCCCCCACCCCCAATACACCGTTGCTCCCAACCATCCCCCTCGTCGGCTCCGACCGTCGCGTCCACATCGAGATGCCCCGCATCGCGCGGTCTCCCCGCGCAAGCGGCGGCCGGCGGCCGAGTGGCCGCATCGAGCCTTCCCGCACCGGGGGCGGGCGCGGACGAAGGGGCCGCAACGCCGTAACACGCCCGAGCGCCGCCACGGCAGCGGGGCCGCATCGAGGGGATCCCGGAGAGCGGCGGGCGGACGGCGGGGCCGCACCGAGGGTTTTCAGGCGAGCGGCGGCGGCGTACGGAGGTGCCACTACTCCACCACGTAGAAGCGCGATGCACGCAGGCGGTTCAAGTGTTCCACACCACCTACCTCGTCGTCCTCCGGTATGGTCGGGCGGCACCCCAACCCCCGTCGTCCTCTCGGGTACGGACGACACCGCCACCTCGTCGTCGTCGTCTGACGGCCCGCATCGCCAAGTCGATCCATCCGGTAAGGGTAAGCAGGCCCTAGTCGGATGCAAGCGTTCCCGAAGAGAAGTGAGGTACATCGCCCTACCCTCTTTGATTTTCCGAGGAATCGTGTGACTCCTTTTGCAATTAGAAAAATGTTAGTAGTTCATAGTAATCAAAATTTCATACTAGATAATGGTAATTGTGTTTTTTGTGTGCATCCATCTCACCCCATACTAGATAATGATAATGATAATTGGCTTGATTTCTTGCCATCTTTTGCCGTGAATCCGACCCGTGTACATTTGATCACAATCCCGAAAACAAAGCCACCCAAATGAACGCAGTCGTCCCATTTAGTAGGTTAGGCCTTTTTCGGCGGTAGTCGGGGGATCACGGGTAAATTGGTATACATTATGAGTCAAGAGATTGAATAGGCTGTTTAAAATCGAAAAAAACAAATTGTTTTGTTTGCTCGGCTATTGAACATCGCTAATCGGTGAGGATCATCATTCCGGACTCGGATGTCGAGCGAGACAATAGCAAGAAACCGTCTCCATCAAAAGCTTCGGGATCATCGAAAAGAAAGGTGCATTTTTTTGACTAATTTGCTGCATTGGCCACAGCCGTTGTAACACATTTCATGTTAGTAACTTGTGTTTGTTGTCCGCCATAGCAAATGCCCTTGCGCCAAATGGTTCAACGGTCGAAGGAGCGCTATGATGATTTGCGGGAGCAGATTGAGAACCTAAGCGTCGACATTGCTGGAACGCAGGAAGACATGGACATGACCCTGAAGGAATTCATGGAGACTGTTGCTGACAAGTTAGAAGTGATGGTGAAGAAGATCCGCAAGCTTCAGGATAAAGTCAATCGCAAGTAGTAGTAATCTAGCTTAGTACGTAACATAACCAGGTCCTAGGTGAATGTTATGCGATCTGTCGGTGAATGGTCTAAGAATGGATGTGTATGTGGCAACATCTAAGTAATAACTTTGAACATTTATACATGCATCTTCGTATGTCTATGTGTTTGGATCTGGATGAGCCCTTGCAAAATATTTGAACTCATGAGTGACACAAATTGAAATCTGTTGGGTCCTGTCATGCATATTTGGACTAACCATCTGTCTGTTTTCAGAATTGCGTCATGCTATTGTTTATGCTATTCATGTGAATGTTCATGTCGGTGCGGAATATGGTCCCGACACTAACCAGTAGATAGCGCCGTGGTCTATCCCTCAATGGTCGATGCTAAGTAACAAGTGACACAGAGGTTTATCCTGGTTCCGGCCGAGGGGGCCGTACGTCCAGCAGGGGCGTGCTCGGGGCACTATATTACTTAGCACCGGGGGTGCTTGTAGTGGGGCAAATACAAGCAAGGCGGGAGAGGAAGTGTAGCTTCCAAGTCCCTGGTGGAGTGGCTGAAGATATTGTGGGAGAATGAGAATGAGTTCGTGGTGTGAAGTGTTCCGCCGAATCCCTCCCCCCGCGGCTGGGGGCTCGCCTCCCCTTTTATAGGCCAAGGGGGCGGCGAGTTACATGCACGCCGTGCTATCCAGCTACGTGGGGGTGCACGTCGTGCTACGCTGTAGAATGGGCGGCCGTCCGGACGATCTCCGCAGCGATCTGGCCATGATGGCCTACTTCGTACCCGAACAGTGGCGGTTCGAGGGTAGGAAGGCGGCAGATGGTGGTGGCGTCCCCCGATAGCCTTCGAGGGAGGTGCTGATGATGGCTGGTACGGGGTACAGGAGCAGGCAGAACGGCGTTCCTTCCCAAGGCGCTTCCTGGTAGTGGAGTGGTTGCTACAGCGCCCGGCGTGCGCCTGCACGCGCGGGTACGGCGGCCACGCCGTTGCAGAGGCCGGGATGGCGGTCTACCGGCCTAGCGCCTCCACCTAGCCCTGTAGGGTCACGGGAAAGTGAAATCGAGGGTGCGCCCGGCCCCCCTTCGAGGGTCGTGCGCGTTAGCCGTACTGTAGTGGGCGCGCAGTGTCACGGGACTGACACCGGCCGTGCGCACGGTCCATCCCCACGCGGGTGGGGATGGGCTCCTCCCCCGGGGAGTTGGTGCGGCGGCACCGGGTGCGAGCCCCGGCGCATGATGGCGCCGTCCGCGCGCGTCGGGGTGTTAAATGCCCGTGTACGGGGCCGGCGCACGCGTGCGGGGCGCCCGTGAGCGTGGCGGGCCCCCGCCGAGGGCGGGACGGACCCTCGAGCGGGACGAGACCCGCTCGAGGGGGGAGTGAGCCCTCGAGCGGGGGCGGGACCACTCGAGGGAAGAGTTGCCCCTCGAACGGGGCAGCCCGCCCGAGGAGGGGAGTGCGCCCTCGAGCGAGGCGGAGCCGCTCGAGGGGTCTTCTAAGAGGGCCGTCTCGGTGGGCCGTCGGAGTCCCGCGGTGTGGGCCGTGTCCCGCATGGTTAGTCACCCGCATGGTTTAACGTGTTTCGGCACGGGATTTAAGTGAGGATTTCCCCGTTGTTTGAGGGGACCCCTAGGGTCGTCCCCGACGGGAGCCCCCGAGCATCCGCGGGTTTGCCATTGAGGCTCCCGCAGATGCTGGAACCTACTGATAGGACGTTCTTCCCTCCTTGTTTGCGAACGCTTTCCGTGGGGCCGCGTCAGCGGACCCGCGGGTCTAGCCCCCCGAAGCCCCGCAGAGTGTGGGTTCTCCTGCAGGGGTTAACCGCGAGAACTTTGGTCAGAAAGGCGTGGCACATATGCCAACCGGCATCGGCGGTATTTCAGCCGGCTTCGGGGGTGCACGCTCCCCTGACACTTTCTCCGGCGGGTGCAGTTTCAAGGAGGTGTAGCCGTGCGTCAAGCCCCCGAGCCTTGGCCCGTTCGAGGCGATCGGGTCGAGCCTGACGACTTGTTTTTCAACGCGCCCTCGCCGCCCCTCCGCGGGACGGAGGGTGAGGTTTCTGCAACTCCCATCGAGCGGGTCGCGAATTGCGGATTCCTCTTCGAGCTGGTAGCGGGTGGTTCAAGTGGACGCCCATGCCCCGTTCGATAAGGGTAGGCTGCGTGGTCCGGAGACACGTCCATGGAAGCGCTTGCGTGGGTTTGCTAGGTGGGGCTCGGTCCCGTTCGCTAGGGACCGAGGGCGCGGAAGCTCTCCCTCGGTGGGATCCCCCTGCTAGCTGCCCTCGCTGGCTCTCGAACACGACATGTGGGGCACCCTTGAGCCGACGGGCTCGAGGAACGGCTCGAATGCGTGTGCCCTCGTCGTCCCTAACTCTGTGATCTGAGGCGCCTGTTCGAACCCGTCGAGGGTCAGGCTTCGAACCTCCCGATCGTAAGGCCGTGCGGGGCCGTGCCCACGGGAAACGCCCCGTCTTTTCGCGCTTGCGCCCGTCGAGGGGTCTAGGGCGAGCCGGCCCTCGAGGCGCTTGTTGGCGCACGGCGCGGCATGAGTGCTTGCGGCGCCCGCTTTACTTCCGCGGTGCCCCGGGCAACCCTTCTCACGCGTGTGCCTTCTTTTAGAGGGTTGACATTGTCTCGAGCGGGGGCTCGCGCCGCTCGAGGGTTTTGCGTGGCATGGGTGCCGCGGGTGCCTCGCTCTACATCGAGCGAGGGTCCCGGCGACCTTCTCACGTCGATATCCCATCGAGGGTTGACGTCATTTTGAGCCGAGGGCTCGTGCCGCTCGAGGGTTTTACGTGGCATGGGTGCCCGCGGTGCCTCTGCTCTACATCGAGCAGGTCCCGGGCGACCTTCTCACGCTGATATCCCGTCGAGGGCTGTTTTTGTTTCGAGCCGGGGGTTCGCCCCGCTCGAGGGTTCTCCTTGCTTGGCAAGGGACCCGGGCATTTAAGTGCCTCGCGGTCGTGGCCGCGGTTTTGCAGCGCGGGTGCATCTTTTCGTGCGCGGCCGCGGCGCGCGCGCGCGCGTAGTGGGCGGCGTGGCAGGCGGACGTGACGGTTTCGCCTCGGTTGCTGCCGGTCTTTGCCGTAATGATGACCCGCCTGCAGTGTTGTAGCCGTTGCGGTCGTGGTGGGGCCCACCCGTCGACGCGATGGAAAGATTCCCTGCAGTTAATGCTAGCGGGGCGTCCGCTCCGGAGGGCTCGCCCGTCGGCCTATAAAACTGCGGGGAGGAGGGGACGGCGGTTTTTTACCTTAGTGTCTCACTGTTTTCAGCCCTCCGCCCCTTCGTCTTCGTCTCGCTCCTGCCACCGCGCGGTGTCGCCGTTAGAGCTTTTTCTTCCGTTTCCTTGTCCTCCGCCCTCGCATTCCTTTGTCCTTCCTCATGGCGCCGCCTCAGCTTCCCCTTAGGATCCTGGAGCCGTATGCCTGGGAGAAGTCGACGGTGACCCAGCTCGCCCTTGGCGAGCTGGTCGCCGCCGACCAGCTGGCGGCCAACGAAGACGGACGTCCGGCGGAGTGGATCGTGCCGCCGGCGGTGCACCACGAGCCCAACCCGCCGGAGGGCTACGTGGTGAGCTTCGTCCGCTACCACGAGCGCGGCTTCAACGCGCCGGCGAGCACCTTCATGCGGGCGATGTGCTACTACTACGGGGTGGAGCTGCACAACTTCGCTCCCAACGCGATCTCGCAGGCGGCCACATTCGTGGGCGTCTGCGAAGGGTACTCGGGGATCCCGATCCAACTGGGAGCTCTGGGTTCACCTTTTCCGCGGGGAGCTCATCACGCAGCCCACGTCGGAGCCGAGGACTCGCCGCGCGGTGCGCGCCGGCGGGATGTCACTTGCCCTGCGGGGGCAACTCAAGGATTTCTACATCCCCTGCACCATGACGACGAACAACGCCGGCTGGGAGCGGGGATGGTTCTACCTGCGCAATGCCGAGCCTGGCCTTCCTCCCTACACCGGCCGGGTATTCAAGAAGAGGCCGGACTCCTGGGGCTATGGAGTGTCCACGGCCCAGCATCGGGCGCGGCAGGAGTCCGTCCTCGCCGCCCTGCAGCGTCTGGCGGCGCACGGGCTGAACGCGATGGGCGTTCTCGCCTTCCTCCATCACCGGCGGATCGTGCCCCTGATGGAGAGGCCGCTCTGCATCTTCGAGATGACAGAGGCGGCCAACCCCGTCGACCTGGCGAGGTCGCGAATGCTTCCGACGCCCCTTGAGCGGCCGTACGCGCTCACCTGGGCGCGGAGCGCCGTCGACACCCGGGTGCCGCCACCTGCGGGTCGGACCCCATGGGACCTTGAGATGCTCCCCACGGGCCCGCTGGTGAGTTTGGTTCTTGATTTTGTTTTAGTTCTTGGTCTCGCTTTTGTTTCCTGACGCGCCATTGATGCTCCTGTGCGCAGCTGGTGAACTTCAACATCGCCAAGTCCGTTCCGCCCACCCCCGACTCCCGTGCGCTCGGCCGGGCGGCGCGGCGGCGAGCGGCAGAGCGGGCGGCACGCAAGAGGGAGCACGCGAGGCGACGCGTCAGCGCGCGCGGCCGCGGGCGGGCCGCGGAGTACCGGCGACGCGAGGAGTTGGGGCTCTCCTCCCCGGAGATCGAGGAGCCCTCGTCCTCGGAGGAGGACGAGGAAGAAGAGGCCGAGGGGGAGGGCCCCTCGACGATGGTGGCGACTGCGCCCCCGTCGCCGCAACCGCGCCGGCGGCGAGTGCGGTTTCGCCCCGGGGGGCGGGCGCACCGGCGCCGCCCGCCGCCGGGCAATCGACATCGGGGGCGGCACGCGCCGCGGAGGTGCCGGCGCGCGCCACGGAGGCACGCGCGGCGGACGCGCCCGTGCGCGCGCGCGTCGCGTGCTGCCGCGCGCGCGGGGAGCGTGCCCGCGCGCGCGGCGTCAACGTCGAGGGGCGCGACGGCGGGGGCGTGCCGCGCGCGCGGGGGCGAGCGTGCCCCCGCGCGCGGTGGCGCCTTCGGGAGGTGCGGCATCGGGCGCGCCCGCGCATGGGGCGGGCGTGCCCGTGCGCGCGGCGGCGCCGTCGGGAGGCGCTACGGCGGGCGCGGCCGCCGTGCCGGCCTCGTCCGAGAGGCCTCGAGGAAAAGGAAACGAGCCTTTTCCTCTTCGCGGTAAGGAGCCTGCCCCTTTTCGTCTGGTTTGATTCGTCGATGATTAAGTGCTCTAACCCTCCGTTCGTGCTCCGCGCGAGGGTGATGCCGACCGTTCCCCCTCTTGCACCAGCCAAGGTGCTGAGGACGGATGCGTCGATCCCCACCCGGCGGCGCTCGTCGAGGGGGTCGCGCCGGGGACAAGCACGGCGGCGGGCACGGGCTCGCAAAGCCGGGGCCGGGGCCTCGAGGCCCGGCCGGCGGATCCGCCCGCCGCGGCGCAGCCGCGAGGCCGCCGGGGGGGCGGCCGGCGCCGGTCGTCGCGGAGACACGGGCGCGGCGGCGGCCACGGTGGAGGTGCGGCCGCGGTGGCGGCCACCGGGGAGGAGGGTGGAGCGGGCGCAACCTGCGGGAGCGCCCGTGGATGCGGCGGTACGGCCGGGGGGGTGGCGGCCACGGCGCCACGACGCCACGATGGGCGCCCGTGGCCGAGGAGGCGCGGTGGAGGCGCCGGCGGAGGCGGCGCAAGCGGCTGCGCCCGCCGGCGATCTTCAGGCGGAGGTGGTGGAGCTCTCGGATGACTCCCCGCCGCCTGGGTGGAATCAGTGGGCCAGCTGGCCCACGAACTCCCCCGAGCCCCAGGAGGGGGCCCTCGTGAGGCGGCACGAGGGTCACATGGTGGTGGGGGGCCGAGGACATGGTGCCGAGGCCTCGTCCTCCCACGCCGGTGTTGACGGTTAATGTTTGTATCAAAGTTCGTTCGTGACTCGCAAGCGTACAAGTCTCCCGTCGTAGTCAAGGGACCCTTCTTCCCTCGAGTGGTGAACCCAAGGTATCGAATCCGTGGAACAAATGTGTGACGCAAGAATTAATCTATTAAAGCCAAGTAATCTTCAATAATCGATAAAAGACCTAATGCATCTAAGTAAAAGACACAAAACGAATCTAATCTACTAAAAACCGGAGAAAACAAAGTAAGATTGGGTAGATAAACCGATCTAGGGGGATCGGGGTAAGCCTTTCGTTGAAGTTCCAAGCAAAAGAAGAAGTAGCAAATCGAATCTTAATAAAAGCCTCTTTAAATCGTGGTTTCCCGTCCAAATCCGAAAACATCCGCCTTTCGAGACCCCCGTTCGTCACAACGTATCCCTATTCATGCGGGGAGCTTAGGGCGAGTCAAAAGACAAGTCGAGATTCTTTCGGAGGATCCGGCGTGTACCTCTAGCCACCGCGGCTACAAGAACACCCTATGTAATCTATCTCGAGAATAGAATTGGAATAAGCAAAGCCGATCGAAAAACGAAATCTTCGAGGAAACACTTGATCGGCGGGAAAAGATTCAACTTGATAATTCAACTATAACAATGATACATACACAAGATCACCACCGGGATCCTTCCTTGATCTTGCTTCTAGCTCGGGAACTCCGACGTGGTCTTCCTTGCAAGGTTCCCACGTCGGCTAGGGAAACCCTAGTCAACTAGCTCGACCCTCTCCTCTCCTAGATGGTGTCCCTCTCCTCTCTCGCTTCTCGGCGGCCGAAGACGAAATCTTCTCCCCGTGGCTCTCGGCGAGGGGACTATAAATAGCCCGATCGCAGCTAGGGCAAAGGACGTCGCATTTGGGCCCTAAATGGGCACGGGCCGACCGGATCGGGGCCGGCCGGCCGGGGCCCATTTAGGCCCGGCCCGCGGGCTCCTTTGCCCGAGGTCGGTTCCCTTGCTTCCTGGATGCTTCCCCCTTCGCATGTAGGTCCATGTCGTCGGTTTCTCTCCGAATTGGACTCAACTCCTTGTCTTGCAAGCTTCGAAGCACTTTTACGGTCGGGTCCCCGGAGTATGTCGTCTTCTCGGATCAAGTCCCGGCTTCTTGGAGTTAGTTTTGCTTCATTGCATGACTTGTTCGGGGCTTCAAGGTCTTGTCATGAGGTGCTTGATGAACTTATCCCGAAAGTCTTGCATTCAACACTAAATCCCCGCATAAACATTAAACTCCAAAAACGACATGCACACGTGAACTTGTTATACCACGGGGGTTAGTACCAATGGATAAAGTATAAAATTCATGCCAACACCGAAGGTAAACTCATGGCTAGGTTGACGGATTTTCACCGTCAACATCTCCCCCATGCTTAAACCTTGCTCGTCCTCGAGTAAGCCTTCGATGGATATCATCATTGCTAAACAATGTTTAAACCTTGCATTTGACCATACATGAGAAAACATAATGCTCTCAAAATATTAATTCATTAAAGTTCCATAATGTACTAGCCTTCATCTCCACGGAGGGTGGATTCTTATTAAGCTTATCCCACAAGTATTAACATGCTCACAAAGTTTTAAATGGATCTCAGAATTTTTGAAATGAAGATCGAGATAAAGAAAAGCTAAACCAAATTCACAAATTTAAATCATCTCATGTATTGCTCATAAACTCTCATCTCACTTGTCTCTCAAGCCTATATATTCTACTCCTTTCCCTCTCATATATATGTGGAAGGCTTTATATGGAGCTTTGGGAAAGTTTAGTCCTAACAAGAATTTATAAGTGAGGTGTTGTCACAACAAGACAAGCTTCTCATGGTCTTACCGAGACTCGTCAAAAAGGTCATTGGAAAATAATGTTAAATCAAGGAGGGGAAAGAGAAAAATACACACACTTTTAGATAGGTGGACATGTGCAAATGGGAGAGTGATCCCGAGGCACAAAGAAAGTCCTCGTTATCGGATTGCACATGGTTGGAAAATGAGAATGGATCTTTTTATCTTGAAGCCTTGAATGCACTCTTAGAGAACCGGGGAGTTCATTTTACGCACAAATATATTTTTTTCTTTTTCTTCTCTTTCTTATATTTCTCATTCTTTTCTTTCTTTCTTTCTTATATATATATATTTTTTCTTTCTTCACCTTGGAAGTCATGTACATCACCGAATTTTTTTCTTTCATCATTATATATATTTTTAAAATACTCCCTTTTGAACTCTAAGGCAGCACCGTACCTCCCTCCTCCCCCATGCTTAGACGTTGCTCGTCCTCGAGCAAAGAGGCGAAAAATAAGGTAGGTACCGGAGATATTTTCCTTGGAGAGATACTTGAAATCTTCAACGTTGGCACCGTCTTGCGATCTTCCTTGAATTGATGATCCATTCTCAATGATAGGTTGTGGTCAAGGAGGTAATCATAAAAAATGATATTTGGTTTAAGGGTGGATATCCGGCGAAGTTTGTGAGACCACCGATGTGGGGGTACACAATGCACGGATAAAAGGCTAGCAAAAAGATAGATACGCAAAAACGGAATGACCAGCTTTTTAGTCTCGGGCCAGAGAAATCATGGCCTGCAATAACTCACTCAAAAATAAATCTTGTACACTAAGGTTTATGCACTCAAATATATATAAGGCTTTGGATAGGTAGAGCAACACACAAGTGATATTTGTGACAAGGTTAGCAATATTTTTGAGCATAAAAGACATCTTCAATCCATTCATAACTTGAGAGCACATAAAACACTATGGGTCTTTGTTTTAATCATAACCTCCGCTGAAAATTAAGCTAGCATTTAAATAAATTCAGATCTGTATTTTTAAGAGAGCACTAGCTTAAACATGCATAAATCAACTACAAAGATGAACAAAGCTGCAATTTTAATCATATATCAACATGGCACAAATTTTGTAACTTTTCCAATGATAAAAATCAAGGTGGTGACTTTATTAAAGGTGATATCAAGCTGAAATACACACTGAAAATAAACATAACAAGCTTGCTGAAATTTAAATAAAAACAGAAAAATACTACGCGGACACATAAGAGCAAAAGCTGAAAATTACGGGGGGAAAAAGAAAAGAAGGGAAAACTAAAGTTCCTTAAGTCCTCTAATCCTCCGCCGGTGGTTGATGTTGATAGTCTTGATAATAATAGCCTTGCTCATAATATGAATGAACGCTTCCTCCGTCGAATTGATTTGGCTCTACAAGGTGAAGGCGACCAAGTTCAAAGGCAATATTTGCGTTGCCTTCACCGAGTTGAGCTGCGTTGGATTGGATGGCTGCGATATTTTGAGCATTTCTTGCAGCGTATCCTCCAATAATAGCCATGCTTTGTTGTGGTTGGGGATGATGAGCGTAGGCCTCCGCGAAGTTAACGTTGGGCACAACATAATTTTGAGGGGGTACCGGTGCACCACCCCCCCATGCTTGTTGTTGAGACCCTCCGTAATAACTAGGCGGAGGAGGAACCCCGCCGGATGGTTGCACATTGGGTTGTGCTCCACCCTCTTGTGCGGAGGATGTTCCCTCTTCTACGATCCTTCCTCTTTTGTTCTTCCTTGCGGGGACAAGTATTCCCTCTTCCAACCAATCTTCCCTTCCTTCGGTGAAAAGCCTAAGCCTCTCATCCGGAAGAGGGAGGTTCACAATGGCCAATCGGTAACCTCTTCTCTCATCTCCACTAATGTACTTGCCTTGCCGCAAGTACTCAAAACCGAGAGAGGTACCGCGCAAAAGGTGAGCGGGGTTTCTTGCGATCCCCGGTCGCAAGGAAAAGGCCAACATGGAGAGGTAACACCCCGAACCAATATCACTAGCCCCCGATGTTGCTTCACAACACCAACGGTTGATCATGAGGTAAGAGGGGTCGATTGGCTGCCCGGCAATCAAAGCCGAGTATAGCCAATTTAACTCCGTGTCGGTCACCTTTGTTTCCCTCATCCTCCCCAATACCCTCTTGCACATCCAAGAGTGAAATATCCGGATAATGGGGTTGCGGATGCTTTTGCGTTGTTGATGGGCATCTCCGGAGATCATGCCCCAAAATTCGCCAACATGCCGGGAGGCACGTCGACTTTCTCGGAGCGCCCTTGTGGAATCCAAGCAGCTCCCTTACGTGCTCGTAGGGAACCACTTGTTGGATTCCCTCCAAACGGAATGACAAGCATTGCACCCCATCATCATCAACGATGGGTGCCATAGTCATTAAAATTTCCAAGGTGTAACCCAAGTGGGTGTCCACCGAGATTCCGTTGGAGAACCGAATCCACCCGAGGTGCCCCAACATGTAGTTTATGTCGGTGCGAAAACCCAAGGTGTGGAGTGCTTGGTCGTCGATCTCGACGTTTGGCACAAGCCTCTTCTCAAGATTGGCGAGCCTATCCTCCTCCTCCGCCGACATGATGATGAAGCCGTACGAAGATTGTGTCGGGGTGTAAGGAGGTGGTGCGGTTGAGCGAGTCGATCGTCGTGGTGGCGCGGGTTGCTCCTCCGTGTGCCCACGAGGTTCGGTGAACCTCATGGAAGTGCTTCTCGCAGCCCTCATCCCACCAAGGAGGAGAGCGTCGTTCCTCCTCGGCGGTGCCGTGTCCGTCTCCATGCTCCGGGAGACTCGGAAACCGAGTGCCTCCTCGAAGACGTGGTTGATGACGGCTTGGACGACGACGAACTCTTCTTCTTAGAGAAGAGACTTGTGGTCTTCTTCCACATGCTTGCTGCACTCTCTCTTCAACTAAAAATCCGGGTTGCAACCGGTAAACTAGGCACTTAAACTCTTTGCTTCGGATGTGGACTTTGAGTGGATTAGGGAGGTGGATTTTTTCTTGAGCTCTCAAGCTTGGGTGGTTGGCTAAGTCTACGGAGGTTCTGAGCACACAAACTTGAACACACAAACAAGGGAAGGAGAGGGAAGCTTGCCACGAGAAGACGGGCGCCGGGGGCACCATTTATAGGGCGGGCCGGCCGGCCTAGGCCGGCCGGCCCAGGGGTCCTCCGGCTCCTCCTCGGCGCGTCTTTCTCCCGCCAAGACGATCATTTCGCCCGCAACTTTCCCTGCCCGCGTGCTCCACAAGTTGCACCGCCCAAACGCTCTCGTCCACTCCTTTTCTTGAATTATTGGTCCTCCCACTTGATGCTCCATGCTTTGGGTCATGTCCATGCTCCCTAGCTCCACTTGCTTCACATGCCACCATTGAAATCCTGCAAAGTTGATGCTTGCTGCCCACCATGCTTGTCCTTTGCATGTGGAGTGGGTGAAAGTTGATAAAAGGGAATCCAATGGTGCATGCATGATTAATTCAAACTTGATTGCCTCCATTTAGGTGTGTTTAAGGTTAAGCACTCCTCTAATTCGAATTTTAAAATATTTTTCAGAGCCATGCAAGAGCTTGAGCATAATTTTAGAGAAGTTTTTAAACCATTAAAAACAGATGTAAGTCGAAAATATTTTTCGACTACGTCGATTTTGGTCTTACCGGTAAAGTCCGCTTTCATCGGTTGAGAGCGAACGTTTTCCCGGTTTGATCATGGGGGCATAGGTTTAGGTTCTAATTTTGGCTAAATAAGAAAGATTTTGAATAGAACAAAATTAGAATGGGCTTAGAAAAATTCTAATCCTAGAGAAACCAAGGATAAAGATTTTTAAGATCAACCAAAAGCTTTGATTTCTAGGTTCACGCGAGTCCTACCACGTGCTGAATTTTTATACACTTGAATATAAATCGTGGCTCTACTCGTGTGGTTTTAGCATGAAAAATAAGCCAACCTCAGCACCATAATGAGGGTGAAAGGTTGAGCTAAGGTTCTGAAATTATTTGGTTGAGGGGTTTCTCGAAAAGAAAAGAATTAAACAAGCACATAGGAGGGTTCATGCAAAGGGTTTATGATAAAGCAAACATTCAATCAAGAATTATGTCTCTAATATTGTTCAACCACTTCTAAGTCTAATGTCTTTGCGTAGTAAAACTCAAAAACTAAATTATTAAAAATACTCGAAAAACCCGGAATCGGGTTGTCCTCCCGTAGCTTATTCTTGACTTGACTTGACGAAACGGGTTGCCTCCCGCCTAGCGCTTCGTTTATAGTCTATAGCTAGACTTCTTCACTTGATTACTCCGGATCAACGCTCTTTGCGGGCGTTGCAATCTTGGGTACCCACTTCCGCACCATCTTGGGCGCGGGCTTGTCTTTTGGCTTGGCCGGCTTAGTCATTTTTTTGGTCTTCACGAGCGGCTTCTCTTCCTTTGTCTTGACGGATGCAACACCTTCTTTAATTTTCGTTACGTTCACTTTTTTCGGCTCCTTCTTCTTTTTCAGCCCCTCCGTTTGTTTTGGTTCTATCTTCACTCCAATCATGTTGCATGCCTCAATCCTTGGACGGAACTTGAAGGAGCTCCTTTCTCCGTTGATATCGAACATGATCTCCCCCTTGCCAACATCAATAGTTGCTCCCACGGTCTTGAGGAACGGCCTCCCTAGGATGAGCGGCGGCTTCTCCCTCTCTCCCATCTCGAGCACAACGAAGTCGACGGGGATGAAGTGGTGTCCAATCTTCACGGGTACATCTTCGGCAATGCCCAAGGGATAGCGAATGGAGTTGTCACCCGGCTCCAAACATATTCCCGTAGGCTCCATCGGTATGCGTAGCTTCTCGAACACATCCCTCGGCATGACACTCACACTAGCTCCAAGGTCGCATAACGCCTTCTCGAAGTTGAAAGAACCAACCGAACATGGAATTGTAGGGCACCGGGGTCTTTTTGCTTCTCCGGCCCATAAGCAATAGCCGCACTACACTCCTCGGACATCTTGACATGATCTACCCCGAGTGTTGCTATCTCATATTTATTTGCAAGTATGTCTTTAAAGTAACGAGAATATGTAGGTACTTGTAGGGCATCTAGTAACGGCATGTTGATGCTAAGTCTACGCACAACTTCCACAAACTTCTCAAAGTGGTTGTCAAGTTTACCTCGGAAGTAGCGTGGCTTGAGTTGCGGTATCCTCGTGTCATCTTCCGGCATCTCAAATTCGGGTTCCTCGGTGACGATCCCCGTAACCTTCTCTTTAGCAGCTCCTTCCACCTCGGTGGACGGTTTCGGCTTTCTTGCTCCCGCGGTACATTCCGGATCTTCGGTCTCCTTCCCCGAACGTGTTTGAATGGCCTTCGCCGATTCGGGACATTTGGGTTGTCCCGGAAGCTTCCCTTCATCATTAGCGAGGGCGCCCCGCAAGTTGTCCAACTTGCGTCTCGAGCATCTTCATCATGTTGAGCACTTGATGATTGGAACTTCCGACCTCCGTCACTTTGCTATCGATGTTCTCCAACACCTTGTCTATGGTCTTGAACTTGGTGACGGTGTCCTTGTTGATCTTAGCTTGCTCATCCATGAACTCCTTCAATTGTATCCGAAGTGGAACCGCGTTAGGAATAGATGAGCTTGCATTAAATTGAGGCCTACCTTGCCCGTAGCGGAAGTTCGGCAATTCTCCCTTCCTCATGTAGTCGAGCACTTTGGCTTCCTCGGACAATCTTTGCGGACATGGCCATACTCTCCACATTCTTCGCATGTGGACCTTGCTTCGGCGGCCTTCAAGTCTTGAGCCTCTTTCTTTTCTATCTCCATCTTCTCCAACCTCCTCATGAGCGAGTCGATCTTGCCTTCGAGTATGTCTTCCTTCTCCACTTGCAAGACTCCTTTGACGTTACCCATAGGTTGAGCCGGGTGTAGGCGCCCGGATGACGCCCACGAGTCATTATCCGCGACCTTCTTGAATAGCGTGAAAGCTTCCGTCGGTGTAAGCTCGATGATAGATCCTCCCGCTGATGCATCGATGATCGTCCTTGACGCCATGGTGAGTCCTTGATAGAACTTTTGCACGAGGTCTTCTTTCGGGAACTTGTGATGTGGAACCGCCCGGTGTACTCGTTGAAGCGCTCGAATGCCTCCGAGATAGTTTCGTAGGATATTGAACAAAGGTGGCAATCTTATTACGCAAGCTTTGAGTTTTACCGGTGAGTAGTATTCCTTCATGAAAGCCTTCATCAACGTGTTCCAATTTTGCACCGTCTCCGCCGGTTGAGAGTGGAACCATTGCAACGCCTTCCCGAGTAGTGAAAACGGAAAAAGCCTTGCCCTCATTTGATCTTGAGTCACCCCATCCATATTGAAAGTCGACATAGTTGAATGAATGCTTGGAGGTGAAGGTTCGGATCCTCTTTGCCGGTGAAGGGTGAATGTTGCACCATGCGGATTGTTGAGGTCTTGATCTCGAACGGTCTTCCGATCTCGTCGAGGTTCAAGATTGGTAGGTCGATGATGTCCGGGGTGCATAGCTCCCCAATCTTGCGTTCTTCGGTGGTTGGTCACCCATTGGTGGAAGTCGATTCTCCCTCGGACTTTGAGGTGGTGAATTCTCCGGAGATTCTGCGATCCTTTGTCTTCCGACTCCGAATCTACAAAATCCAGCTTTTTAGCTTGATGTGCTTCGCGTCTCCTTAGCTCGTAAAGTTTTTTTTCGGATCATCCACAAAATTATTGGGTTTGTTGGAGAGGTAGCCGTCCATCTCTGTTAGGGTTAGCGATAAACAAAATATGCAAAAGAAACTAGAAAACAAAACAAATCTATAAAGACTAGAGTTAGACAAACTAGATTAGATGTATTTTGAGGATGATTGAAGCTTATTAGATGCAAAAATAAAACAAAATCAGTACTGAAAATTACAAAAAAAAGCAATAAAAAATCAAATCTTGATCACTTGTTCCCCGGCAACGGCGCCAGAAAAAGGGGCTTGTTGACGGTTAATGTTTGTATCAAAGTTCGTTCGTGACTCGCAAGCGTACAAGTCTCCCGTCGTAGTCAAGGGACCCTTCTTCCCTCGAGTGGTGAACCCAAGGTATCGAATCCGTGGAACAAATGTGTGACGCAAGAATTAATCTATTAAAGCCAAGTAATCTTCAATAATCGATAAAAGACCTAATGCATCTAAGTAAAAGACACAAAACGAATCTAATCTACTAAAAACCGGAGAAAACAAAGTAAGATTGGGTAGATAAACCGATCTAGGGGGATCGGGGTAAGCCTTTCGTTGAAGTTCCAAGCAAAAGAAGAAGTAGCAAATCGAATCTTAATAAAAGCCTCTTTAAATCGTGGTTTCCCGTCCAAATCCGAAAACATCCGCCTTTCGAGACCCCGTTCTGTCACAACGTATCCCTATTCATGCGGGGAGCTTAGGGCGAGTCAAAAGACAAGTCGAGATTCTTTCGGAGGATCCGGCGTGTACCTCTAGCCACCGCGGCTACAAGAACACCCTATGTAATCTATCTCGAGAATAGAATTGGAATAAGCAAAGCCGATCGAAAAACGAAATCTTCGAGGAAACACTTGATCGCTGGGAAAAGATTCAACTTGATAATTCAACTATAACAATGATACATACACAAGATCACCACCGGGATCCTTCCTTGATCTTGCTTCTAGCTCCGGGAACTCCGACGTGGTCTTCCTTGCAAGGTTCCCACGTCGGCTAGGGAAACCCTAGTCAACTAGCTCGACCCTCTCCTCTCCTAGATGGTGTCCCTCTCCTCTCTGCTTCTCGGCGGCCGAAGACGAAATCTTCTCCCCGTGGCTCTCGGCCAGGGGACTATAAATAGCCCGATCAGCAGCTAGGGCAAAGGACGTCGCATTTGGGCCCTAAATGGGCTCGGGCCGACCGGACCGGGCCGGCCGGCCCGGGCCCATTTAGGCCCGGCCCCGCGGGCTCCTTTGCCCGAGGTCGGTTCCCTTGCTTCCTGGATGCTTCCCCCTTCGCATGTAGGTCCATGTCGTCGGTTTCTCTCCGAATTGGACTCAACTCCTTGTCTTGCAAGCTTCAGCACTTTTCTGGTCAGGTCCCTGGAGTATGTCGTCTTCTCGGATCAAGTCCCCGGCTTCTTGGAGTTAGTTTTGCTTCATTGCATGACTTGTTCAGGGCTTCAAGGTCTTGTCATGAGGTGCTTGATGAACTTATCCCGAAAGTCTTGCATTCAACACTAAATCCCTGCATAAACATTAAACTCCAAAAACGACATGCACACGTGAACTTGTTATACCACGGGGGTTAGTACCAATGGATAAAGTATAAAATTCATGCCAACACCGAAGGTAAACTCATGGCTAGGTTGACGGATTTTCACCGTCAACAGCCGGCCGCCCCGCCCAAGTGGAGGGGGCCGTCGAGGATCCCCCTGCGTTCGCCGACGCCAGGGGGGAGCAAGAACTCTGGGGCGAGCTCCGGAGCCACGGCACCACGCTCAACCGCGCGCTGAACGAGGCGCTGCGGGTCCATGGCGGCCCGGCCTGGCTCGTCTTCCAGGTGAGCCGCAATTGCTCGTTCTTTTTTCTTTTTCGTTTGTGTATATTGCGCCCAAGCCTTGGTGCTTATGGGATTTGGTGTGTGGATGCCAGGAGCTCGAGCGCCGCGCCCACGATAAGTATGACGCGTTCGACTGGGTGAACGCCGAGGCCCACCAGCTCCGGGAGCAGTGCGGCGCTTTCGACGCGCTTGCAGATGCTCTTAGGACGCCGGACGGGCCGGGCGAACCGGCCCCCGGCACGGCTCGACGAGCTCCCCGAGAGCTCGAGGCAGGACACGGCACGTCGCTCGAGCCTCGAGCGAGTCCGCGCGCCTCTCTTCGATCGCGACGAGGCGCCGTGGAACGCGCGCGCGGACACGGAGAAGACGCGGACGCCGGGCCGCCAACCGGGAGGCGGAGGTGGCCACCGCTCGCGCCGAAACCCGGGAGCTCCGCACGTCGCTCGAGGGGGCGCGGCGGCGCGCCGCCGGCCGAGGAGCGGGCGCGCGGGTTGGAGCGGCCGCGCCAAGGAGGCCGACGACCGAGGGCCGCCCTCGTCTCCGCCGAGGAGCAGCTCCGAAGAAGAGCGCATCGCCCGCCGGGGGCCGAGGGGCGGCTCCGGCAGGAGCGAGGGCGCCTCGGCGACGCCGGACGGCGCCTGGAGCGGGAGCGCGTCGCTCGCGAGGTGGCGGAGAAGTCGCTGGAGGAGCGGAACGCCGCATTCTCCAAGGTTGAGGACGAGGCGCTCGCGCTCAGCATCGCGCAACGCCAACCAGAGGCCGGCCCTCCGCGAGCAAGGCGAAACCGTCCAGCGCCTCGAGTTGGAGATTGAGTCCGCGCGCCGCGACTTCGATTTGGAGAGGAAGCAAGTCGAGGGTGAGCCACCGTTTGACTCTCGCTTGTTGGTTTTTTGCTTTAGAGGGTTCGCTTCCCCCCTTCCCCGATTTCTTTTCGTCTTGTCGATTCCGGGCTTGCGCACCGCCCGGGGCACGCCGCCGGGCGGGCCGAGGCTCGCGAGGCTTCCTACAACTCCTCCGAGCGGGGGCTGCGGGAGGGGCGCGCGATGCGGCCCTCGAGACCGCCGCGTCGTCGAGGAGGGCGAGGCTCAAGCCGGCGGCTCGGCGGCCGGCCGCGCGCGCGCCCTCGGCGGCCACGTCACGGAGCGGATGCGCCGGGCGTTGCACCTAGGCGTCCGAAGGCCCTCGGAGTGGTGCGATCCCACTACGAGGTCAACTTCGAGGCGGCGGCGAAGGCTACATCGTTCCCGAGGGCGTCGAGGACGAGGTGGCCATGGAGCGTGTGGACGCGCTTGCCGCTGACGCCGCCGGGTCGCTCGCCGAGGCCTTCGAGGAGTTCCTCTTCCCCGACGTCGCGGATGCTGCTGCTCCTCCCGCCTGAAAGCAGTTTGGGCGCTAGGCCCATTTTTTTATGTGTATCAGTACTCCGGCCCCGTGGCCTTTTGTAAATAAACAAGCTGTTTCATGAACATGGGCATTTGCTGTAAATGAAATCGTTTGTTTATCACGTTTTTTGTTTCTCCTTCTTCCTGAGTAGATTCTAGTTAGGGGAGTTTGCTTTTCGCAGGGGGCCCGCTGGGTTGGAGGCGAGAGAGAAGGGCCATATCCACGCGGCGTAGGCTATCTCTGGCTCGCACGCTCCTTCCGCTGTGCCGCCTGCGCCCTGTTCGAATCGTGGCTCGAGGTTGAAGTAGGAAACAAACTTAGCGCGTGTTGTTGTGTTTTTTGCGCGAAAAAATGGGACCATTTTGGGGGGGGGGGGATGCCCCCCGTAGTAGCCCCCGAGGGTAACTTGGGTTTCAGGGGAAAGCCGAGTTGCCCTTTTATTAGACTTTGAGCATTTACATGGTTGAGACCAACTGGGGCGTTGGCCATGTGATTTTACAACAGAAAGTACTTGGAAAGATCCTAGCTAAGGGTAGAAGCGACGTAGCTGTTGGATGTTCCAAGCGTTGGTGAGCTCTTCACCGTCCTCGTTGGCCGCCTTGTATGTGCCGGCTTGAGTACCTTCACCACGACGTAGGGTCCCTCCCATGGGGGCGATAGCTTGTGGCGCCCTCGGCTATCTTGGCGCAGCCTTAAGACCAGATCCCCTTCGCTGAAATCCCTTCGACGTATCTTGCGTGCTTGGTAACGTCGTAGGGACTGTTGATATCTTGCGGAGTGCATCAACGCTACGAGGCGTACTTCGTCTAGCTGGTCCAGCGAGTCCTCGCGGGCTCGCTGGTTAGCATCCTCGTTGTAGCTTCGAACCCTGGGCGATACGTATTCTAAGTCCGTGGGGAGGACGGCCTCCGCGCCATGGACTAGGAAAAACGGGGTGAACCCGGTGGCTCTACTTGGGGTGGTCCTTAGGCTCCACACGACTGCTGGTAGTTCTTGGAGCCATTTTCGCCCAGATTTGTTGAGCTGGTCGAAAAGGTCCGGGCTTGAGGCCCTGTAGGATCATGCCGTTGGCGCGTTCCACTTGGCCGTTGGTCTGTGGGTGTGCCACAGCCGCCCAATCCACGCGGATGTGGAACTTATCACGAAATTCCAAGAACTTCCGGCCCGTGAATTGGGACCCATTGTACGTGATGATGGAGTTTGGCACTCCAAAGCGGTAGACGATGTCGGTGAAGAACGTGACCGCCCGCTCGGCCCTTAAATTCGTGATGGGGCGCACCTCCACCCACTTGGAGAATTTGTCGATCGCGACAAGCGGTGGGTGAAGCCCCCGGCGCCTTCCGCGGGGCCCGACGATGTCCAACCCCCACACGGCGAACGGCCATGTTACGGGGATCGTTTGCAGGGCGTGAGCGGGCAAGTTGGACTTGCGGGCGTAGAACTGGCACCCTTCGCAGGTGCGTACGATTTCGCTGGCGTCCGCGACCACGGTAGGCCAATAAAAGCCCTGGCGGAACGCGTTGCCGACGAGGGTGCGCGGCGCGACGTGGTGGCCACAGATTCCCGCGTGGATGTCCCGTAGGAGCTCGCGCCCCTCGGGAATGGGCACGCACCGCTGTAGGATGCCTGAGGCGGCGCGCTTGTACAGCTCGCCGTCGACGAGGGTGAAAGATTTGGCCATCCTGGCGATGCGCCTGGCTGCGGTCCGGTCCGCGGGGAGTTCCCCTCGAGCGATCCAGGCGATGTATTTTTCCCGCCAATCCGCTTGGACAGGAGCCGGCTCTATGTCCATCGCGTCGGCCCCGTGGGAGCCGTACCCCTCGAGGAGGGAGAGTACGTACGCCTCGTTCGAGGGGTCCTCGTCCATGGGTTCCGCACCCGTTGGGTTCGAGGGAGCCCCCGAGGGTCCGTCGTGGCTCGAGGGGTAGGGCTCGAAGGCGACCGAGGGCTGCGCGATGTCACGCGCGAAAACGTTCGGGGGAACGGTGATCCGCCCGGACGCGATCCTCGCCAGCTCGTCCGCTTCCTCATTATACCGGCGGGGTACATGATTAAACTCGATGCCGTAGAACTTGTCTTCGAGGGCCCGCACGGCTTTACAGTAGGCCTCCATCTTGTCGTCGTGGCAACTTGCGTTCTTCATGACTTGATCGATCACGAGCTGCGAGTCCCCTCGTACGTCGAGGCGCTTGACGCCCAACTCAATGGCGATTTTGAGGCCGCAGAGAAGGGCCTCGTATTCGCCATATTGTTGGACGCGGGGGAAGTGGAGGCGCACCTGCGTAGCGCATGTGCTCCCCGAGGGGTGACACGAAGAGCAGGCCCGCGCCCGCTCCGTCTTCATCACCGAGCCGTCGAAGAACGAGTCCAAGACTCTGCTTGGATTTGTGGGGGCGGCAACTGCGTGTCCGTCCACTCAGCGACGAAATCGGCTAGGATTCGCGATTTGATGGCCTTACGCGGGGCGTAGGCGAGCGTCTCGCCCATCAGCTCCACGGACCATTTGGCAATCCTGCCTGCCGCGTCAGGGTTGCGAATGATCTCTCCTAGCGGGAAGGAGGAGACCACCGTGACCGGGTGGGCCTCGAAGTAGTGGCGGAGCTTGTGCCGCGCGAGGACTACCGCGTACGGCGGCCTCTCGGACACCGGGGGTAGCGCGTCTTCGTGTCCGACAGGACTTCGCTGATGTAGTAGACCGGCCTCTGCACGGGCAAGGCATGCCCTTCCTCCGTTGCCGCTCGTGCGTCCGCCTTGCTGGTGCGTCTGGCGTTGATGACGTTGCGGGCGTCGCCATCCAACGCCCTGCGCGCGTCAAGGAGCCGCTCCTTGGCCGGCGTGCGTCCTTGGTCGGTGGGTTGACCCGCGTGCACCGAGGGTTCACCTCCCGGTGCCGCCTCATCGCCCCGCGCATCCCCTTGCTGGCGGATGCGTGAGGCCGAGCTTTCGGCTTGCTGGACGGCCGCTTGCTCGATGAGAGTCTGCACCTCGCGGTGCATGTCCCGAGCCTCGGGGGTCGAAGGTGCCGGCATAGCGCGCAGCAGCGTCGCGGCGGCGATGAGCTTTTGGCTTGCCCGCGGCGGAGCGTCCGCGTTGTCGACGTTGGGGACGTTGGGGACATTGTTGATGCGGTCACGGACCTGTCGGCCCGGCTCCCGCGCGCGTTCGCCACGCGCGGAGGCCTCCCCCCGCCATCGAGGCGCGGAGCGGCCGCACTATCCGTATTCCTCCGCGCTTGGCCTCAAGCTCGCGGGCTTGGGCCGGCGCGTGCGTCGACGTCGACCCCGGCGAGAGCGCTTGGCCCCGCGGCCGGGCGCGCGGCGATCCCGGGGGCGGCGTGGCTTCCCCGTCTCCGCACCCGCCGCACCGGCGGCATTGGCCGGGTCGTTGGTGATGACGGCGTAACACTCCCGCGCGGGGTCGTAGCTCCCGATCTTTCGGGAGTCGTCGGGCGGCCGAACCGGTGAGTCCGTGGCGTCGAGGAAACGCCCGAACGCGGCCCCGGATCCGGCACGCCGGAGAAGTCCCACTCCGCGTACCCGTGGCGGTTGGCGGGTGGCAACGCGCGTCAATGGAGCCTAGAGACGATTCGTCGGCCATTGAGGCACCGGAATCCCGGCGACGAAGACGTGGCGGCCGGCGGGACCGGCGCATCGTGGTGTTGACGTTGTTGTTGTTGTTGTAGGCCGTCGTGGCGCCACGCGGCCGATGGGGATGCGCGGTCCGGAGACCGCGCGCGGTCCCGGCCGGGGTGGTGGCGGCGGTCGTGACGGTGGGCGCGCCGCGCCGAGTGGCGGCACGCTCGGCTTGCCGCCGCTCGGACCGCGCGCGGCGCGAGCGCGGCCGGAGCGACGACGGCGTCGCGGCGTCGATGGACCCGCGGCATCCGTGCCCGCGGCGCGCCGCGCCGGTGTCGTGCGTGCGGCGGAGTCCGCAGCGGACCCGGCTCGGCGCCGCGCGCGAAGCTCCTCACGGTTGGTGAGGCGCATGAGATAGCCATTCCCCGTAGCCCGAAAGTTCGGTGTCCCCGAAGCGGATTTCGAACCGGCGGGGAGGGGGTCCGAGCAACCCATGCGAAGAGCGGGTACCACGGTACTCGGTGCGGATCACCATGGAGGGAGTTGGCGAAATGACCTTAGGCGCTCGCTTGCCCCACGGTGGGCGCCAAGCGTCGGTGCGGAATATGGTCCCGACACTAACCGGTAGATAGCGCCGTGGTCTATCCCTCAATGGTCGATGCTAAGTAACAAGTGACGAGAGAGGTTTATCCCGGTTCCGGCCGAGGGGGCCGTACGTCCGGCGAGGGGCGTGCTCGGGGCACTATATTACTTAGCACGGGGGTGCTTGTAGTGGGGCAAATACAAGCAAGGCGGGAGAGGAAGTGTAGCTTCCAAGTCCCTGGTGGAGTGGCTGAAGATATTGTGGGAGAATGAGAATGAGTTCGTGGTGTGAAGTGTTCCGCCGAATCCCTCCCCCCGCGGGCGGGGGGCTCGCCTCCCCCTTTTATAGGCCAAGGGGGGCGGCGAGTTACATGCACGCCGTGCTATCCAGCTACGTGGGGGTGCACGTCGTGCTACGCTGTAGAATGGGCGGCCGTCCGGACGATCTCCGCGCCGATGCGGCCATGATGGCCTACTTCGTACCCGAACAGTGGCGGTTCGAGGGTAGGAAGGCGGCGGATGGTGGTGGCGTCCCCCGATAGCCTTCGAGGGAGGTGCGATGATGGGCGGTACGGGGTACGGGGAGCGAGCGGAGACGGCGTTCCTTCCCAAGGCGCTTCCCCGGTAGTGGAGTGGTTGCTACGGCGCCGGCGTGCGCCCTCGCACGCGCGGGTACGGCGGCCACGCCGTTGCGAGAGGCCGGGATGGCGGTCTACCGGCCTAGCGCCTCCACCTAGCCCCCCGTAGGGTCACGGGAAAGTGAAATCGAGGGTGCGCCCGGCCCCCTTCGAGGGTCGGGGCGCGTTAGCCGTCTTTGTAGTGGGCGCGCGGTGTCACGGGACCGACACCGGCCGTAGCGCACGGTCCATCCCCACGGTGGTGGGGATGGGCTCCTCCCCGGGGAGTTGGTGCGGCGGCACGGGGTGCGAGCCCGGGCGCATGATGGCGCCGTCCTGCGGCGTCGGGCGTTAAATGCCCGTGTACGGGGCCGGCGCACGCGTGCGGGGCGCCGTGAGCGTGGCGGGCCCCGGCCGAGGGCGGGACGGACCCTAGAGCGGGACGAGACCCGCTCGAGGGGGGAGTGAGCCCTCGAGCGGGGCGGGACCACTCGAGGGAAGAGTTGCCCCTCGAACGGGGCAGAGCCCGCCCGAGGAGGAGTGCGCCCTCGAGCGAGGGCGGAGCCCGGCTCGAGGGGTCTTCTAAGAGGGCCGTCTCGGTGGGCCGTCGGAGTCCCGCGGTGTGGGCCGTGTCCTGCATGGTTAGTCACCTGCATGGTTTAACGTGTTTCGGTACCGGGATTTAAGTGAGGATTTCCCCGTTGTTTGAGGGGACCCCTAGGGCTGTCCCCGACAGTTCACAAAGCATTGTGATCAACAATTTGGAGACTCTTCACTAGAACTCCTGAATTTTGTGTATTATTGTTAGCCTCTATAGTAGCCGATCAGAAAAGAAAAATAATGAATTATGCATATGTTGAAAACCCTGAGAAAGGTCATACTACGTACAACCTCAGAAATATTGAAACCAGGTATTCCTTGGTTGTACTAAAATTATGTCTATCGTGTATGTATTGCCACGATCAGATAGGGGCTCTTCCGATCTGGACCATTCCAAAATTCCGTCTTCGACAACCTGGTTATTGTTGCGGAGATCTCCACGAGGGCCTCTAGGGGATCGATCTCCACGGCGATCTCCACGTGATTATTGTTGCGGAGATGCGAGCGGCGCTACGGCCACGGCGGTACGTACCGATGTCTTGATCTCGTATATATATCCAATCGTTCGCTGCATATATATGCATATTGGTATATATATCGTGATCAAGGTCGATTGAAATTAAACATGAACAATGCAGATTAACTAATGGCATCAGACGAAGATCGAAGTTGGATGCGCTTGCCTCGACACTCAGCGGATTGGCAGAACAATTTTCGAATTTTTTTGCAAAAATTTACGGCCTCATCAGCGCGAGGTGGGGCGGTTACCAAGGGTCAATGACGGGTCTACCCAGCCACTTGTTGGCCCACATATCAGTCTGTACGGAAATTTGACCCCATGCGTGGACGAGTTGCGGGACCCACTGTCGGTAGGATTGTTGCGCCAAGCGTCGGCTGAACCCGCGAGAGATTTCCCCATTGGACGAGTTGTGGGCCCCACTGTCGGCACCCATTGGGATGTGTTCTTGAGTTGTTCATGTTCATAATGAACTTGATCATTTGTATCGTTTAATCATAACTTCAAAGTTGTTTATATTTGTCAAATGACGTCGAAATCGGGAAATTTTTTTTCCTACATTCTTATGACAACATAATCTAGATCATGGTGTCCACTCCATATCGTGTCACAGCGTCTGAGCAATAATAATTTGAAAATAGAACATTTCATAACTAGATTCAAGATTTTCAATCAGTAGACGACGTCAATTTGAAATGAGATGAATACCAAAGTTTCATAGCTCGTCGAGATGAACAAACTTTATATTGGTTGGATTCTCATTTGAAGAAGGGGTACGATCACGTAGAACAAAAATGACATGTCTCCGACCAAGTTTCTTAAACAATGAGAGTGAACCTAGGATTAACTAACAATGTGTAGGACCACTTCTTCAAATGAGAATCCAACCAATATAAAGTTTGTTCATCTCGACGAGCTATGAAACTTTGGTATTCATCTCATTTCAAATTGACGTCGTCTCATCGATTGAAAATCTTGAATCTAGTTATGAAATGTTCTATTTTCAAATTATTATTGCTCAGACGCTGTGACACGATATGGAGTGGACACCATGATCTAGATTATGTTGTCATAAGAATGTAGGAAAAAAAATTTCCTGATTTGGACGTCATTTGACAAATATAAACAACTTTGAAGTTATGATTAAACGATACAAATGATCAAGTTCATTATGAACATGAACAACTCAAGAACACATCCCAATCTGGGTGCCGACAGTGGGGCCCACAACTCGTCCAATGGGGAAATCTCTCGCGGGTTCGGGGCCGACGCTTGGCGCAACAATCCTCTGTGTGGGTCCCGCAACTCCGTCCACAGATGGGGTCAAATTTCCGTACAGACTGATTTGTGGGCCAACTAGTGCTTGGGTACACCCGTCATTGACCCTGTGATTCCGTGTCCTCCCTATGAAAGCGCAGTTTCCTTAAAACCCAATGAACCCTGCGACCCCCCAAATTCAATCTACAACATGATCTGGAGGCGGCGGTTCTTTTCCATCTCCCCTCATCCTCGCCGGGGATAACAGCGTCGCACATCCAATTACCCACCGTGCGTGACGAACTGCAACCACTCCATGGAAAAGATCTCCGTGGCTCGCTACGAGGCGTCGTCGAGGCTGCTGGAACCGCCGACGGAGGCCGACGATTGACATCGTCTCCCGCGTCGGCCGCGCGTCGCGGAGGATGCCATTGTGGATCTCCGCAACCTCGCGCGCAACATGCAAGGCAATGTGCGTGGTGGGCGGCGCCACCACGGTCGGACGACGCCTAGCCCCGAAACGCGTCCCGGCGTCGATTCTACCTCGGCCACGAGTATCGCGCGGCGCTCGTCAACACACTGGCCAACGTCGGCAACCCGGAGGCCTTGTTCCGGAGCGGCTTGCGCCGCGCGCATCGGGGAACACACGTGGCGTCATCACGCCGTGCCTCGACCAGCTACGGCGCGCCGCGGAGGGCGGGTCACAAGGAATCGATGTACGCCCTCTCCCTCTTCCTCTACGGACCCAACGGCGGCGAGGCCGACGACGACGAGGCCGGGGGCGGCTCCTGCGCTTGGTCGAGGCACCCCAAGAGGGGGCGACGGTGCTTCCTTGGATAAATTTGACTTGCACAAAACGCCGCTCCAGGATCATTGCGTCAACGTGGCACTACCTGCTTACAGATGCGAATGCGATTGTCGTGTCGCCGGTGCCGGCGCCCGTACCTCGCCACGACGATTTGCAGTGTGCAGGTCGCGGGTGTGGCGACCACGCAGGATGGCATGCTTGGTACTCGTGGCGTAGGTTCTGCAGCGAGGAGTGTAGAATCCGAAACGAGTGTGATTGGTTCTTCTACACACTCAAGGAAGCGTTAATGATCTGAAGGAAGGTATAAAAGTTGTGATTGCTGATATTTCTTGATAAATTAGTTCCACACATGATGCACCCTAAAAGACATTCTGGATTTCAGTGTACATGTTTGCGTTCTTTCTTGTGTTTTACAAGTTCAGCTGATTGCTAAACATTGTTTTAGTGCACAAGATTTGAGTTATCATTTGTTCTGACAGTTCATTTAATGCTTTCTTCATGTTCAGGAAATTTATCTGCAAGTGACGAGGGACCTTGCAGAGAGGCTCTGGCGTCATTTCAGTCACATCTTTGAAGAAATCCAGCTAATAAACACAAAGCATGTCTCTCAAGTTGTGTCTTTCGACTATGTATGTGTCTTTACAATTTGTGTCCTTGTAGAGCATGTTTTTGATGATCCTTAGTTGGTGTGGTGTCAACGTGACTCGGGTAGCTAGCCTGTGAAAACTCAGTTGTCATAAATCTTACCGATTGCTACCCGATCTTTATGTTTGTTACACATATTTGTGTGATGCATTTTACTCTGGTACAAATCTGATAAAGGGTTTATGGTAGTCTGCTAAAGTTTATACAAATATGACATTCGTAAATTTACTCTGACCACATCAAAAAATGTGTAACCAATATACAATAACTTTGTGGTAAACAAGAAGTAAACTTTGTGGGACCCACCCGTCGGTACCGGCCACACCAAAATGCATCCCTCAAATACGCCAAACGTTCGTAAAAAATGGGTAGCCGGCGATTTGGAATGTGGCGCCGCTTTTTCCCATCCGAATTATTTAACTTTCGCCCAAACTACCGCGCAACCATGAGCGGGGCCACCACGCCAGGTTACAAGAGTAAAAAGTCGCGCGTCTTTACTTTCCCTCCTGAATCCCCTCGCAAAACAAATCTACAACTCGGTCGGTTAGGGGCGGGTAGACGATACGACTACCGCCGCCGCCGCCGCCAAGCTGCTTCTCGCCGCGCGTACACGAGGATGCCGTCGTCGAGGGAGCCGGCAAGGGTGACCCCTACGTCCTCTGAAGCGCAGCGCACACCGTCGTCGGCCATGCTACCTAGAATGTTCACAACCCCTGGTGCGGCGATTGGTGAACCTACCGCCACCATGGCCCCTAGGCCTAGGGCGACGGGGGGCTCTCTTTGGGTCATCATCACCTTCGGGCGACGATGAAGCACGCGTCGACGTGGACATAGGTGCAGACCCTGATGTTTTACCTTCATCTCAGGACGAGACGACCGAGGCCAGTACGCCGTATCGTGGTTCCATCTTTCCCCTCGTTCGTACCGCATCCAACATCTCATGCATCCGTGCACGCACCGGTACCCTAGATTTCATGCATTTGATCACGCGATTTGCACACCAAATTTCTTCACATGTTATTGATATGACATCGAAATGAATGCGCGGATCATTAGATGATCGGTCTTGGACCGTATATATGATTGAGAAGGGTATAGATGGGGAGCCGGATACAACACATACTTGTCACCCTCGTGGTTCACAAATCACCCTACAAACCATAAACAACCCGAAACAAAAAGCGGGGTACGGGATGAGGGACATTGTTTACTACAAGACTAGAATTCCCGACTCTCTCGCGGAAGCAACACTCACTGAGATCGACTACGACGTCGACATAGAAAGAATGAAACAGATTCACGAGGAGGAGATGGTGATCAGATTAGTTATCTCCAGAGAGCCAATACCTATAAACCATACCATGGCCATAACACCTTTGAAATCCAAAAGTGCTTACATAAATGCTGATGATGAAGAAGAAGTAGAAGAATGTGACTTAGATGAATACAAACTTTGGCTAGCTGATTTGCATCAAGAGAAGAAAGCCTTGGGTAAGATATGCTTCAACCAAATATTTGTGTACTTATACTCCGAGAATTTGCATGTTCGGTCACATGAATGAAATTAATTATGGATTATATTTCAGAATTAAAAGACATTTTCGGGGATGACACAATCGATACATACGAGAGAATACCCGAATGTTGCGGGACTCGCTTGAAGACATCGGTAATATCCCTCTCCTAATTTGCAAGCAAATTACCATTTTTTGTCATACTACAAAATATGATCGGTCATCATATGCCACTAAATTCTCTCAGAACGGTACGTGGACCCCACCTTCATTTTGCAACACGAGAATGAAATGAACCCAACACTGCGGTGCGGCCTCCATCTCATGCTCGGCGTTGGAAACAACGAGAGCAAGGATCCGGTAACATGTGTTCCATAGAAATTACCCGTCCGTGCATACGGTTATTTTGTGGGTATTATCACATGCATGTTGTTCGCATGGAATAGGCTCACAAAAAGTTAAGAAAAGAGGACGCGGTCCCGTAAGAGCATTGACGGTAATCGCCAAGAGAATCAAGGCGGGCAAAGCGACGATTAGACATTCAATTCTCTAAACATGGAGGACCGGTAGGTGATAACTATCGCTCATTCGTCGATGAAGTGGTCATGTATACAAGGAAAAGGGCTCCAATCATTAGAGTGAAATCATGGAAAAATGTCAGGGAAGAAGTCAAAAACGCAATAGCAAATGATGTATTGGTAATAATAGACTTTGCTTTTCAGTACAATTCAAATAAAAACTAAAATATCAACTTACACAATATTTGAATGCTATTGTGATTATATAACGAGCAAAGTGGGACATGGAGGATAATGTGAATCAAGGGAAAAGATATGGGCCATTGCTAGGGAGCGTTACAAAGGATGGCGTTCAACTTTCAAGGTGCTACGCCAAGACATACAACAACTACCACCGGAGAATGTTACATAAGCCTACAGGAATTAGATATTGTTGAATGGCACTATCCGTTGAAGTATTTCAAGATCTTGCTAAATTCAAGGTTTGTTCCACATTGTTAATTATGATTTCTGACCACTACATTTTTCATTCAAATGGCGATGTCTGAGTCTTTAAGATTTTTGTTCATAATTTTTCATTGTATAGGAAAGGAGCACACAAAATTCTGCGATTCGATGCCAACAAATGACAAGACATTTGTCGGGCGCTAAGCCTTATTCTCGGCGCGGCTATGAGAAGGTAATAATCGGACAAGCACATCTCCAATCTGTCTTGCGGGATGAAGAACATTAATTTGTTATTTTCTTGGCATAACGAGAGAGACCCGAAGCCGGTGAAGAGCCCAATGATATGGAACTTTGGTGGATAATTCACACTAACCGGGGGTCTTGGACGGACGAACAATCTAAAAATGTCTATGTGAGTTCTCAATGAATTAGTACATACATTACTATACATAGGCTTATGCAACTATAGAATGCAACCAATCTCTTGTTCAACTAACTCCTCCCCTCGTGCCTTGCAAATGTTAGGACACCGCAAGTAGCGTTATTCTTGAGGCGGAATCAAATGCGACAACAACTTTGTTTCCCAAAAGGAAAAAAACGAGATGTTCCAAAAAGCCTACAAAGAAGTCACGAAGTGCAAATCAACCAAGTTGCATGGAAACGGGTACCGGCAAAAAACCCAACTAGAAGGCGGCTCAATGCGGAGCGCGAGGAACAAATTCGTAGGGAAGAGCTACGGCATGAGGAACACGTCGAGCTCATGGACGCATTTGGGCAGCTACAAGAAAAAATGTCGGGATGGGAAGAAGAAAGGGAAGCGAAAGGAGAGAACATGCACGCCAACTTGAAGAAAGTGAAAAGAGAAGGCGAGGGCAAAACTACAACGGCTTAGGCAAGAGTTCCTATCAATGCGCAAGCATCAAATGGACAATCACAAGTTCCACAGTGCGGGTCAAGCTATTTGCATGAATGCGTTTCTTTCCTTGGGTTCTATATATGAATGTTTGTATCCTTTGGTAGGTTGACCGGCCAATATCGCGTACAACCATGCCCAAGCAACAATGTCACCGAACCGCCGACGTGGCGGCGGTTGCATCAATCACCCGACAAAACAACCTTGTCGCCGAATCCGCGGACAACGTGGCGGCGGAACCATAAATTCCTACATGCGGGAATGTACAACCGGACTCCGGGAATGTGCTCTCGTGTACTCGGGTTGTTCTCGAATTCACAACTTTTTACTAGTACGTATCATCAGTACTGATGAAATTACGCCTAATCTTGTCCTTCCAAATGATTGGTTCATAGGAGAAGGAATGCGAAGAAGCTCGAAAACAAGTATTTCGCAAAACCGGAAGCACTAAAGGTGGTGTTAACAATCCGAAACTCAATCCACCGTTAGACAAATTTCTTCTCAACGGCTACGGGTACAAGTTGCACAAAGGAGATGACAAAGCACCAAAAAGACATGAGGTGAAGCTTTTTTCAACAACTCTTCTGCTTGTGAATGTAATTCATGTTTCATTTGTCAAAGTGTGTTTATGGTTGTGGTAATTATTTGATGTCATTATGCTATTTTTATGAATCACAATCAATCTTTGGTTTGCTATATGTTGTTGTTTCACAAATTCCAATATTAGAGATTAATTGATGCTAGCTTAAAAATTTTGTTGATTCTTTACGGTGATGACACCTCCTTGCATTGAATCCCCCTTTCTTTGATCAAGTGTTGGGATCATCTCCAAGTAACAATTGGCAGACCAAGTTCTTCATGTCCTAGCAAATTTGTCTACTATGTGTTGAAACAATGTCCTGTGCCAAACTTTTCGGTATTTAAGTACTTCATGAGTCATGTAATTAACTCGGTGGATGGTTCAATGTTGGTTAATTAACTATAGATGCATTGTTATATTTATCTCGTCGATGTTAATTAATGCGCAATTACTGCTGCTACATAAATGAGCGTGGCAGAATACATCAGTGTTTTTCGTTGCCAAAAAGTAGCGTGGCAATAGTAAGGTGCACTTGTAGCACCCCTAATACGAACGTGGTAATAAGAAATTCAACTTGTAGCAACACAAAGGGAATGTGGCAATAGTATGGTGTACTTGAAGCAACCCTAAATAGGAACGTGGTAATAAGAAGTTCAACTTGTAGCAACACAAAATGAGCGTGGCAATAGATAGTGTACTTGTAGCAACCCTAATAGAAACGTTGTAATAAAGACTTTAACTTATGGCAACCAACCAAATTTCGAAGCAATAATAGAGGACCACATATTACAACCAATCAAATTACGTGGCAATAGAGGATACCACCTAAAGCAACGTAACCAATATCGTGGCATCAGACAATGCTACCTATCACATCGAAATCAACTTTTGTGGCAATAGAGGAGACCACCTATAGCAACTAACCAATTTCGTGGCATCATACAATACTACATATTCCAACCAAATTACTTTCGTGGTAATAGACGAGGTTCAACCAATAGCAACCAAAGTCAGTGCGTAGCAATACTATAACTTGCAACGAAACAGAAACGTTGCAATTGCACCTTTGGCAACACCGCAGATGTGTCGCAATAGTACACTTTGCAACCAAAACAAGTGTTGTAAAAAACCCTAATTGCAACGTTGCGGTACGTTGCAACAAAAAAACTTTGGCAACCACTAGATGGACAACGACGCAATACCCTAATGCAACGCGGCCTTTCGCATCCCATGGCCCACGGAACAATTTGGTTGCAATTGTGTCTATTGCAACCAAATATGGCATATTGCAACACATTTTGTGCGTTGCATTAGGGGGAAAATCTAGTAGTGGAACAAAGAGGGAGAGAAAGGTGAAGTGGTGAGAAACAAGTCAAGGCTTGTTGCTCAGGGGTTTAGTCAGAAGGAGGGGATTGACTACAAGGAGACCTCTGCTCCCGTAGCCCGTTTGGAGGCGATTAAGATTCTTCTAGCTTTTCTCGTGGCTAAAGGGTTCAAGTTGCACTAAATGGATGTGAAGAGTGCCTTCTTGAACGGTGTGTTAGAGAAAGAAGTGTATGTGAGGAAACCACCGGGGTTTGAGAGTGAGAAGTACCCCACCGGGTGTACAAGTTGAGGAAGGCACTGTATGGGTTGAAGTAGGCGCCTAGAGCTTGGTACGGTAGGTTGAGGGGGTTACTGTTTGAGAGAGGTTTCGAGATGGGGAAGGTCGATCAGACCTTGTTTCTACTCAGGCAGGGTAGAGATATCCTGATTGTGCAGGTGTACGTGGATGATATTGTCTTTGGTGGCTCATCTAACTCTCTTGTTGCAAGGTTTGCAGAGGATATGTGTAGGGAATTTGAGATGAGCATGATGGGTGAGTTGCAGTTCTTCCTTGGGCTACAAATCAAGCAATCAAAGGAAGGAACATTTGTGCACCAAGCTAAGTACACCAAGGACATTGTGAGGAAGTTCAAGATGGAGGATTCCAAGGCCATGGCGACACCTATGAGTACGACTACAGCTCTTGATGCTGATGTGGAAGGTTAACACATGGACCAGAAGGAGTACCAGAGCATGATCGGGTCACTCCCCTACTTGACGGCAACGAGGCCGGACATCTAGTTCTCGGTATGTCTGTGCACTCGTTTTCAAGCGTCTCCAAGGACTTCGCATCGGCAAGCGGTGAAGCGCATATTCAGGTACTTGCGTCACACTCCCGACTTCAGCCTTTGGTACTCCGCGTCCTCTTCTTTGGCGCTTCATGGTTTTTCGGATGTGGATTTTACCTAGTGTCGGTTGGATAGGAAGTCCACTTTAGGGACTTGCCAGTTTTTGGGATCTTCTTTGGTGTCTTGGTCGTTCCGCAAATAGTCGAGTGTTGCTCAATCCACTACCGAGGCAGAGTTTGTTGCCGCAGCTTGTTGTTGCTCTCAGCTCCTTTGGATCACATACGCCATGAGTGACTTTGGTGAGGAGTATACCCATGTCCCACTTCAATGTGACAGCACCAGTGCCATAAGTGTTGCAAAGAACCAAGTGCTCCATTCCAAAACCAAGCACATAGAAGTGAGGTATCATTTTCTGAGAGACAACATAGAGAAAGGGAAGATAACCTTGATCCATGTACCCACACATGACTAACTAGCCGATGTTTTCACCAAACCCCTAGATCAAGCAACTTTCACTCATTTGCGGGGGGGGCTTGGTGTGTGTTTGATTTCTTGAGTTGGGTGTGTGGGAGCTCCTTTGTAGCATATGTATAGTTTCCTTTATGCTTTTTTGCATTTGGCATGGCATTTGTAACATGATGTATATGCATCCTTGTATCCTAGATTGCATGCATTTTGTACCATATGCATTGGTTAGGAAAAGCTTCTACTATATACATTGTTCACCATGGAATGATATTTATGTCCTTGTGAGCTTGCTTGGTAAGCTATGGTTAGTTTGGCTTAGCTCTTGATAATCTTGATTTATATCCATGGTTGATGGCTATGTTTTTGAAAAATGTCATGTGTATGCTCTCTTGTGAGTAAATGCCTTTATATGATCTTGACATGTTTTAGTGGCTTGGTTATGCTTAATTTGTGGTTGGATAGCTTATTTTGATCATACGGGGCCAAAGGCTCATTTGCCATCATAAATGTTTAGCCCTCTTGCTTTATCTTGTGGAGGGGCATAAGTTCCTTTTTGTCGCAAAGACATTTCATGTACCAAATATGAATTTGAAAATGAAATGTAAAATGCTTGGAAAATGTGCTCCCATGTCATATGTGCTAAATTTAATTTGCTTTGGGTGCTAAAACGTTGCATCATGCCTACCAATGAGAAGTCTCATAAATAGAAGTAGGCACATGGCTCGGTGGCTTTGACATGACATGAGGTGCTTGTGGGTGTTTGTGATAGTCTTATCTTTAGAATGGTTGTCCTAGCATGAAGTTTGTGTGGCTTTGCCAATTTGACATGTTTTGCTCATGTTTAGGACTTTGCTCATGAGAGTGTAAATTTTCGCGAAATTGCTCAATTCCATCTTAGCTTCGTCCAATGGTTGTGAAACTTGGTGATCATGTAGTTGATGTCAATACGAAGCTATAGAGTATCTAACTTGCTCGTTTGGACATGTGTAGCATTCTATGTTAAAGTTTGTCTATTTGACAAGCTCTAGGTTGCATTTTTTGCATTTTTGGCTTGATTCATGCATTGTCAACAAGGGGGAGAAGTTTGAGCTTGAAATGGCTTGTTGCACGCATTTAGAAGGTTTCCAAGTGGTTTCGAGCTATTTTTGAGCTCTGGCAGTTTCCCAGGTGGCATCGTTCACCGGTCTGACCGGTGTATTTCCCAGGTGCTGGGCGATCTTGCCCACTAGTCTGACTGGTGAAGGTGACCGGTCTGACCGGTGAGAGCTGAGCTGATACAGCTACTCTGTTTTCTTCAAGTGGCTTGCATGCATTCGTCCAGGGGCAGTTGCATTGGTTCAGGGGAGCTTGCATGTGTGCAGGGGGACCTCTCTGTGGTTTTCGAGCTTTGGTTTGGTAGTTTGCGCTCTTTGCTTGAGCATAGTTTTGTCTCGAATGTGTCGAGCTGTTGCCCTTGCCTAATGGGTTCGAGACTTGTCTTCTTCAGGTGATCTTTCTCTTTGCCTTTGTTTGGTTTTCGATCGCTTGTTGGAGTTTCTTTTTATTCGTTTCTTTTCTTTTTCTTTTCTCTCTTGTTACTTTATGTGGGTGTTGTCAATGCACTCATCAAGGGGGAGATTGAGGACCATGTGTGGTTCGAGGACCGGTGGATGGTCGCTTCCTGGTGTGATGAGTGATTGACAACGTTGTGTGGAGTAATTCTTGGCTAAGTATTGCAGGTGCAGGTTGCGGCTTGACTGGTGTTGGTGCAGGTGAAGAACAAGCGCGAAAGGTCATCGCCAGTGAGGCCTCCAGGTGTGGAGAAGGCAAGTAGGCTTCGTTCGAGGGACCCGGTGGCCAGCGGAGTCAAGTGCGGGCCGCATGGTGGCATGAACAGCAAGATGAAGTCATGGACGGTTTCTTGGTTAAGCCTCAAAACCAAGGTCGAGCCAGGACTACATGGGAGTCGAGTCATGAGTGGCGATTGGCGGAGGCTACACCGAGTTCGCGAGGTTTCCGGTGGTTCACCAGAAAACCACTGGGTTCCTTGGTTGATCCACAAAACCAAGACCGAAGAACCGAAGACGGACCTGCAGCAGCTCCAGACCGGTCTGACCGGTGCCTCTCACCGGTCTGACCGGTGCCGACCCCTGTTGCGTTTTGCTTGGGTGAACATTTGGGTGAGTTCTCTGTCATCCCGTTTTGCTGTTGTTTCGAGTTTGGAGCTCGGTAGGCCTGTTTGGTGTTTTGGGGCTTTCTGGCTGAGACTAGTCTGACCGGTGTGCTACATCGGCCTGACCGGTGTAGACTGTTCTGTGGAAGTAGTCAGGTTTCACCAACAGGGACCGGTCTGACCGGTGGTGCTCACCGGCCTGACTGGTGTAGGTCAGTAAGGCTCGAGTTTTGTGTTCCGCTGGGTTCTTGGGTCTGTGAGGTTGGGAGTTGGTTCCTAGGTCCAATAGCACTCCAGTGGCTACGTGGGCTTGTCCAACTTGGGTAGTAAGTCGGAGACGTGTGTTGGAACCTGTGTTCATCTTGTTGGAGCCTCCATATCCTTCGAGAAGAATTTTTATCAGCTCAGATTCACTCCCCCCTTCTCTGCTTCGCCGTATCGGCCCTTCAAGTGTGGCTAGCCGTGGCCAGGGTGTGGTCGACCGTTGCCAGGGTGTGGCTAGCCGCGGCCAGGGTGCAACCGGCTGGGCGTAGCAGCAGTGTTGCTGGCCGTGGCCAGGGTGCAGCCGGTCGTTGCTAGGGTGTGGCTAGGGTGCGGTCGGTCGCGACCAGGGTGCAGCCGGCTGCACGCAGTGGGGGCGTGGCCGGTCGTGGCCAGGGTGCGGCCGACTAGGCGTGGTCGGTTGTGGCAATGCAAGACAGGCCAGCAGGTAGCGGAGGGTCTCTAGTTGCGATTATGCCGGCACGTCTCTTCTTTTTTGGATTTTTTGCATCCTCAAGGTGGGACCGCATCATCACGACCTCAAGGTGGGACCGAGTGAAATGGCAATTTAAAGTAATGTTGGTTTCCTAGAATTGTGTCTATTGTAACCATTTTGGGTCTATTGCAACACTTTTCCAGTGTTGCATAGGCAAAATAATAATAATAATAATAATAATTTAGAAAACTTTACTTTATTTTTGAAATAACTAACTAATAGAACCCTGTAAAGTAACTATTCTATTTTAATATTTATAAGATTACTATATGCTGACCACATAGAAACATGAAAAAGGCTTGAACGATGCTAGCTAACACAAACATTGTGATGGTGTAGTGGTAAGTTATATATACTAGTGTAGTATTGAGGTCCTTGGTTCAATTCCATATCACAGCGCTTTTTTATTTTTTTCTATTTGGTCACTAATGTCAGATTGTTTTCCTACCAATTCAAACTTCTTTCTTAAATTTAATAATTAGAATAAAATCTCAATTCAAAATTAGCCAAGTTCTATTTTTGACTATGAATTGTATTTTTTCATAGTATATCATACACACTACAGGGCCCAATCCTAACCTCTTAGTTGCAACACTCAAAGTATATATTGAATAATAAGCATAGCAACTTGAACACAATTTTCACTTTGAACCCAGAGATCTCGTTGCAAAAAAGATTAGCACTTGCAACATTAGCAACGTCTATTGCAACTACCAACAAAGGTTGCAATTGCAGCCCACTTTTGCTTCGCCTCCAAGAGTTCTCGTTGCATTAAACATCCGACATTTGCAACGTTTGTGAAATTTAATGCAACACAAAAAATATGTAGCAATAGTCAAAACAAAATGCAACAAACGTAAATGTGGTTGCAATACTACCACTCAATTGCAACCAAAATTAATTCTAATGCAACCATTTTGCACCATTGCTATATAGTCCACCAATCGCAACAGAGCTTTGCAACATCTTGAAAACCGTTGAATTAAAGACATGTGTCCCTACCATTTTTTAGAATGGTTTTAATGCATCCATCTATAGCAACCAAATTTTCTACGTTTCAATTCATCGGTGTTGCATTTGGCCCAAATCTTTGTAGTGTCCGACCCGTTAAGTTGTAGAAGTAGAAGTAGAGTTTTCTTGAGCAATCAAAGTTCTTGAAAAGTCAATGTTTGAGAGTTATCCATTGCTTATTTTCCCATGACCCGTGATCGTACCCTCCACATACCCGGAGTCGAGACAGAGACAAACCCATGATCGATAAAAGTTTCGCTCAATCCACCTAGGTTCAATCTCGAGCCTAGGGGATGAGTGCCGTGAGTTTTCCCTTGTGATTTCCACTGTCACGGAATACTCTAGAGTTCACTGCAGAGTTAAATATCCACTTCAGAGTGGTGAAATCCTACGTGTACTAACCAAATATGGGAAAGATTTTTTGTGTATGAGCCAAGATGTATGAAAATTGCGCTTATGACCACTGTGTTGTCCAGTTCCACAACACGTACCGTAAATGAGTTTTCGTCGTGCATGTTCTACTTGTTAAATTATGAGCAAGCTTACGAATGTGTGTTTAATAAACACTAAATTTTCAGATGGTCGGACCGACACACGGTACCCCCAATGGCTGTGGTGCTTCGAGAAGTGGTAACCTACCATCGCCACCACCCACGACACTGACAGAAGCACTCGTGGCAACGCAAACCGGAGTGTTGCGTCAGATACTACAGGCACAGTAGCAGATGGCCCAATAACTACAACAGGTGCAACCGATGCAATTGAAGCCTCAATCTTTCGAGCCTCATTCACCCGAAGTGCCTAACCGGATGGATACGAACACCATTGTCGGTGCGATTCATACGTTAGAAGGGCAAAATTTAGTGCTAAGTTAGATAGTGTACAACATCATCCAAGGTCGTTATGGAGGACGATCTCAAACCAGTTTGGTAGACAGTCTCTCTCAGTCATTATTTACATCCATGGTCGAGCAGGCCCGCTTGTTCAATCTATTGGTGAAGCATGTAAATCAAGATCATTCCAAGCCTCTGACTTGATATTACCACCCTCCAAACTATCGATGGACCTCAGCAACGAAGAGAGCAAAAGTCGGAGCGACAAGCGAGTATTATAGGAAATAGATGTAAATGAGTGGGAAATTGCCTATAAGGAAATTCGTCAACGCGAGAGCAAACGGAGTTGCAACACCGGCAATTCCGACCAGCTCATTGAGAATGAGACTCGCTCTCAAGCTGAGATATTAGAAGAACGAATGAGAAAGAGTCTTTGCTCGTATCATCAACGTTGTTTTAAATATGGAGACAGAAGTCATGCCCTTCAATCTTGCCCTTCAAGTGCTTGGAGTGACCCAAGGGACTGGAACATTTTGTCCTGTCAAGGAAAACGCATTGGGCTTACTAAGAACTTTCTAAAGCCTAGAGATTCACTTCAACAGTTGATGGATCAGCTTGCCCATGGTGGTCCTCAGGCCCAGAGGGAACCACAGGCACATCCACAAGTTTCGAAGTCCTAGAGACTTCTGCCCCACCTTTGCTACAACTGTAGACAACCAGGGCATTTCATACGTGATTGCCCGAACCCCCAGCAGCAGAATCAGAACCCCGGAGCAGCAAGAGGTGATCATGGCAAGAAGCCGGCTTTTCAAGTGAAGCAAGGCCAAATGGATTCCATGGGTAACATCTCTATCCGAGAACGTCTCCCTACTTCATCTTTTACTTACGAATCTCAAGACGAGATTCCTCTTAAGGGGGGGTAGGCTGTGACGCCCCTGGTTTTTAATTAGCGTCATTAACGCTAATGGCCGAATTGGCTAAGTCAAACCGGCCGACATTGGTCAAACCTAGGTCAACCTGGGTCATCACCTCGAAAACCTCTCCAACAAACCCTAATGACCCTCTTGATCAAGTCAACACACACTTGTGGTCAACCCTTGGTCAAAGGCACGGTCAAACCCCACCGAAACCCTAATGTCGTTGAACGTCCTCCGGAACTTTTGACGCGTTCTTCAAATTTCACATAAACACTTCAAAATCTCCCAATATGAAAGTTGTCTAGTTTTTCGAGGGACACAACTTTCATGTTGAATGGCATTTCAAATTTTGAGTGGAAAAGGATGAAAAACTTGGTCAACTGCCAGTTGCTCCTGTTCACCGTGATCTGGCGGCATTCAAAGTTGGCAAGCCATTCCTACAAAAGCCATTGAGAAAAACACTTGTGAGCCTTTGTAAAAGTTCTAGAGGGTAGTGAGATCTACAACATTGCTATTCACCACTTAGTGCACTTTAGTTTCAAAATCAGGAGAAAAACTCAGTCAAACTGGGTTAAACCGAAATGTTTCAGCGTTGACCTGCGCCGACGCCGCCGACGCGCGTGTCGCGGCCACGCGGCCGCTGCCCGCCTTGGCGTCCGAGCCCCACCGGCTGCGCCCCGGGCGTGCCGCGCCGCCCAAGGCCACGCCTCCCTAGGCTACGTGCCTCTCGGGGCGGCACGCACCCCGAGCATTGTGGGAATCCGCGCCCGCCGCGTGTCGCGCCCGCACGCGCGCACGCCGGGCCCTGCCAGCACTCTGACGCATCGTCCGTGTCCCTCTCACCCTTCCTTCTTGCTCCTGAGCAAGCTTGGAGTCCCCTCGCGCATATAAAAGGAGCGGTACCTTGGTCCCCGCGCGTGCGAGTCTCCCCGGCGTCTCCCGAGCCACGCCGTCGGCGCCATCACCGCCGCCTTGGACGAGCCGCCCCTCCACTCACTCCCAGAGCCGCCCAACCACTCTGGCACCTCCCCTAGCACCCACTCAACCCCCCTGCTCGCGCGTCATTCTAGCCGCGCCGCCTAACCACCGGAGCTCGAGGTCAAGCGGCTGCCGCCCGCAGGCGCTGTCGTGCGTGCTCACCGGGGCCGCCTAGACACCTTTTTCCGGCCACAAACCGAATCCAGTTGATCCCCTAGCCCTCCTCCGCACCTTCCCCGGCCAAGAGCGCCACTGGCTTGCCGGAATTCCAGCCGGTCGCGCATGCCTCGCCCCCAAGGACCTAATTGCAAACCTCTAGATCTTCCCAGGGTGTTTTGTGTGCGTCGAGAGTAAGGTTGTGAATAGCCAGAAAATTCCAAGGGCCTGTTGGTAAGATGGAATCTTCAATAGTAAAGCCTTTCAGCTGAATCTTGTAAAATGCATAGAAAATCGTAGAAAAATAATAAAAATGCAATCCCAGTTTTGTTGGATTCATAGTGAAAAACCCTACAACTTTTGTAAAGCTTTTCTATGCTTTTCCTGATAATTTGTGCATGAAAAATAGAAATGTGAAAACCCTAGATATGTTATCTCAAAATCTATAAGTCCTTTGTAGCTGAATTTTGGATATGTTGTGTGTTATGTTATGATTAGCTCCTGTACCAAAAATTTCACAAAGTTATGTCGTAAATATTTTTATATGAATTGTTTTCCATTTATGCAGAATCTGTCTAGATGATTTTTGTAGCTAAAAATACTTATGTTTTTGTGTCGAACATCTGCATGTGGTCTCTATATGACAAAATGTACCTCTGGTGAATTAATCACAATTTTATAATTAACAGAAGTATTTGTTCTTGAAATATGCTTCTTTTCTTTGTAATTGCATAGCTCAAGATCCATAATAGCTCTAAGTGTATATGTAGCATCCCTAGCTTAGTTTTGGACCAGTGATCTTGTGTGAGAAAGTGTGAATCATTTTGAGGTGTATTTATTTTTGTATGCATTTATCATGATGTGGTAGATAGATTTTGTCATTTTCAATATAATTAATTTCTTAGCTACCCTAAGGATGCATGTGTGTTCAGTGGCTTTGCATAAGTGTTTATTGTTTAATAAACCCTTCCACTGAATTTTATTAAATTGTTTTATGGATAAAAGCCTTAGGGGTAATGTAAGCTTATATTAAATTAAATGGGAAAATCACCACCTACACACCTAGTGACTTTAGGTTGTGTTGAAAATCATTCAAAAAGATAATGACCAACCCATTTATGTTTGTGGAATTTAAATTAAATTATTTACATATATATGTACACAGTCACTATCAAAAATAATAATTAATAATGAACCGCATATTGTTCCTTTTCGGAAGAGTATGCTGAATGTATTTCTTATCTAGGTGAATGTGGTCAACCATGCACCCCATGGTTGTCATTTTATTGCTTGTAATTAATTAAATTAAAAATCGTCAAATAAATCTTGCATTTGCATCCTCGTGTAGATCTTCCCGATGGTAGATATACGCTCGTGCCGGAAGGAGGAGACGAAGGTGCTAACAAAGAGCTGCAGCACGTGTTCGTTGCTCAAGACCTGGGCCAAAGTCTAGAAGGGCCCAAGGCCAACCTTGCCAGCGAAGGCAAGCCCCGGATGATTAACCCCGTCTTTTAAAATTATGCAATTGTTCCTTGCTATGATTGTACATTTACGTTTCAGGAGTTGAATTGAAACCCTAGATGCATGATCCCTAGGTACCTATGCTCTATCACTAGTATGCTAGGTCGATATATGCTATGCTATAGGACCGGTAGAAGTTGAGTAATGTCCGTCACTCGTTAGAATAGGTTCTTATGTTGGAATCGTACGATCTTTATAAATGGATTGCTCATGTGGTAAGAGCATGGATTTGGGCACCGGTCCAGTGGCTTTCGTAGGCTAAGTTTTTGAACGTACTAAGCACTTGTCGGGAATGGGACCAGTAAGCCTAGTACCTTAATGAGATGGTGCGGGAACTTTTCTTTACTAATCCTGAGTATTCACCTACCCGGCTAGCTACCGGGGAAGGGAGGGTACATGTGTGAGACTGGGTGCCTCGCGGGGTATGCCAGCTAACCTTGTACCCAAGACTGTAAGTTCTGATCCCAAACCGAGGATTTTTGGGAACCGCCTGGATGGTTGTCCTCGTGGGGGCATCCTACTGTGTGTTTAGGTTTACCTTGCAAGGTTTAAATCAATCGATTGTCGGCCTTTCACCGTTATCTGAGACTGCTTAATCAACTGGCCATGATATCCCGTAATGATGGAACTTGGTGAATATTGTTGTATGAATCAATTGCTTGTCCAATTCTTGATTAATTTAGTTGGCACACTTTGAAATGGTAAACAACTAGAACTTGTGCTAAAATAATGAAAGTAAGGACATACTCTTTGTTGCTTTTCAGCAAAAGAAACTCCACCTGCCAAAAGCCTCTCATGTCTAGAGTTTGGTGATGTAGTTATCACCTGACAATTAATTCTTGCTGAGTATTAGTATACTCAGCCTTGCTTTAAAACTGTTGTTGCAGGTGTTGTTGACCGAGTGGATGACGACAAGTGATGACATCCCGGATGGCCTCCTGTGATGTTTACCATGGCGCTAGTTTATTTTATTTTCGTTGTCTTCGAACTCTGAACCTTTATTTTTTGTATTGAACAAAGGTTTGTAATAATTCAACCCTCAGGGGTAATAATATGGATCTAATCCGTGTTGAACTCTGTACTCGCCTTCGCGTGAGTTTTAATGCATATGTCGATCCTCTGTTTTCCAAGTGATTTACCGGGCGTTAACCCGACAACTAACGACAAGATGATACTTTACTATTGCTTAATGACCAAAGTGGATTGGTTTTAGGCGATAGTACAGTATTTTCTTGGGCGGCTTGTCACAAAACGAGGCGGGGGGAAACTGGCCGGCAGCGGCGCAAGACGTGGAGCAGAGGAGGTGCTGGCATGCGAGGCCAGGCTGTCAGCCACTGGAGAGAGAAGGGAGGCAGAGTGGGCCACCGGGGGGGTGTTTGGTCCGGAAGAAGGGATGGGCCAGCTGGAGAGGAAGGGGAGGGTTGGGCTGCTAAGCTGTCTGGGCCGAAAGGAAAGGGGTAAGGGGTTTGGGGGTTTTGTTTTTTAAACCCTTTCTCAAAACCTTTTCAAACTTGAAAACTTTTCAAACCCTTTTCAAGTTTTCAAATTATTTTAAGGACTTTTAAAACATCACACCAACAAGTAAAAGCCATGCATTTCAAAATATGATGCACAAGCATTTATTGCTTCTAAAATTATTCAAAAGTGATATTTAAATATTTTAGAGCCAAATTTATTTGATAATTTATTATTCCTTAGTAAATAAAATCTAAACATCATGTTGCTTACATTATTTTAATGATGGAATTTTTGGGTGATACAATATCTCAACTATAAAAACGAAGGGATGGAGAAATTAGTCGACGTAAAAGGTCTCCAAGAAGGCTAGCATCACAACGAAGAGCGCAAAATCATCCAAAACTCATCGAGAAGACGGTGACTTACCAATTTTTCAGTCCCCTCGTGGGGAAGCATCGGAAGTAGTCGCGCTGACGGCCATGAGTAAGACGCCTTCCCGATCGCCTGCGCCACGCGACGCTGGATCTCGAGTGGAGACGGGAGGGTCGGAGCAGTCACGGTCCCCACCCAAGGGGCTCGGTCGGCCGTCATCTCGCAGAGACAAAGCAGCCGCCTCCAGAGCGGCACAACTCCTCGGGCATGGTACTGCCCGATGACGGTGGACAGGGTGACCCCGGCTCCTCGAAGATGCCCCAGCACCGCCCAGTGGTCCTTGAGGATCTTTTCTTGCTCCATCTTCGCGGGGCCGTCGGTCCAGTTCCTCCTCGACTGGCCGATGGAGTTCCCGGTGAACGACGGCAGTGCGAACTCGGGGTCGTTCCGCAAGTAGAACCACCCCTTGTGCCAGCCGTTGTTCGAGCTGCTCAGGGACGAAGGGACATAGTCGTCGCTCCGGCCCTGCTTCATCTGGAGATTGGTGCACCTGATCGTCGCCGCCCGGGAGCCGTCCTTCAAGCACGCGAACATGAAGAAGTGCCAAAAGTGGTTCCAATGGGCACAGATTCCCAGGTACCCCTCGCACATCGCCTCGAACGCCGCCATTAGTTGGATGTTGTTCAGGTTGAGGTGCTGCAGCTGGAGGCCTTACTCGAAGAGGACTCCACGGATGAATCGTTTGGCGGGGACGGAGAAGCCGCGCTCGTGGAAGGCCACGAACGAGACCACGAATCCCTTGTGAGGGCACGGCATGGACTCATCCCCGGGCACCTTCCAATCCACGGCGGTAGTGAGTGGAGGGAGTTGGCCCGCCTCGATGAGATGAAGCAGTTGCTCGCGGGACACGTTGGACCGCGTCTAGTTAGACATCACAACGGTGGAGTCTCGGGCGGTCTGGTGGTGCAAGAAGTGGTGGTGCTGTGGCTGCAGAAGAGCGCGGAGAGAGACTCGAGTGCAGAGGAAGAAAACGATGGGGAAGCAAAGTCCCGAACCCGTGCCCTACGCGCGGTTAAAAAGGGATGAGTGCGGCCGCTCGCCTTAAATGTCGGGCCCTCCGTGTCAACGAAACGTTAGCCCACGCACGCGTGTGCCCTGGTGAAACAGGAGCCCACTCGCACGACGCCTCGATCCCCGCAGACTACGGGAATTTGCAGCGCCCCCGCACGATCATTTCAAACGGTCATGCCCATCACGTCGGCTGAGATGCCCACACCCCCTACTTCACCTACATTTACCATGTCGCCCACGACGGCCGTTACAGTCACGATGACCACGACTACCCCAACAAAACATTCCCAGACTACAACGGCTATGATGAAGATTAAAATCCCGCGAGCGAGTCTTCAACCACCCACCGGCTCGGGGGCTACATCCGGCGGATGTGCTCGCGTGCACCCACTGAGAACACGGAGAACAACACCAACGCCGAGTCTACTCAACTGAGCTTGAGCGTGACTCCCTGACTCCCCCTCAGGCTCGAGGGCTACTGACAAGAGCCCGGATTAGGGCCCCCTTTGACGGTGAAAAGATCTCTCTTAAACACATGGTAATCCGACACCATTGACAACATGAAGGCCAAGATTGACAATGTCAAGGCCAAGATTCGAGATGAGGAGGACTGAGGACCCTGGGCAAGACCCTCACTGGCAAGACGCAATGCTCCTGACTAGTTGGTAGCATCTCCGACCAGTTGGCAGCATCTCCGACTAGTTCCCCACTAGAGGAACCCCCTCTAACAAGTCTCCGCCTCGCAGGAAAAGTCTCCGCCTTGCACGACCAATCTCTGCCTCGTGCGAGTTTCCCTCGACTTCGACTGGGGTGTGGGCCATGACACGTGGCGCGACCCCAGGCTACAGGCATCTCCGCCATGACGCGTGGGGGACCAGTACCCCACGCCATCCAAACACACCAGCTGGCGGCTCATGCAAGCAGCTGGCCCCGACAAGAGCCTTAATGCAGGTCTACTCTGCTGCACCTCCATCCCATCGCCATCATCTCCAACCTGCCACACGCAAGCTTCGCCCGAGGCACTCAAGCACCCCCTACAATAAGCTCTAGCCTAAGCTAAGGCCTTAGCGTGGTGGGCTAGTCAAGTGCTCGGGCAGACCAGGACAACAATGAACTACTCGGAGGAAGTGCCAAGCGTCTCGGGGTGAACAACCGCGCTCGGCCATGCGGCGGCTCCCACGACCAAGTAGCACAATGAGGACCATGTGTGGTTCGAGGACCGGTGGATGGTCGCTTCCTTGTGTGATGAGTGATTGACAACGTTGTGTGGGCCGGTTTTTTGTATGTGGATGGTGTGGGGGGGTGCGCTTCCTTGTGTGTTGTGTGTTTGTCAACGTTGTGTGGGGTGTTTTTTTTTTTTTTTTTGGGGGGGGGGTTGGGGTTTGACTCGTGTTGGTGCGGGTGAAGAACAAGCGCGAAAGGTCGTCGCCGGGTGAGGCCTCCGTGTGTGGAGAAGACAAGTAGGCTTCGTTCGAGGGACCCGGTGGCCGGCAGGGGGTCAAGTGCGGGTCGCATGGCGGCATGAACAACAAGATGAAGTCGTGGACGGTTTCTTGGTTGAGCCTCAAAACCAAGGTCGAGCCGGGACTACGTGGGAGCCGAGTCATGAGTGGAGATTGGCGGAGGCTACACCAAGTTCGGCGGGGTTTCCGTGGTTCACCGAAAACCACCGGGTTCCTTGGTTGATCCACAAAGCCAAGACCGGAGAACCGAAGACTCGTGCCACGCTCCCGGGCAAATTCGACCGGTGGGTGAGCCCGGTCGACCGGTGGAGTGCGGTCGGCCAGGTGAGGAGCACGGTCGACCGGTGTGCGGCCCCGACGCAGTCGGATCTTCGAGCGGAGGACACGCGTCGGGATCGCATGGCTTGCGTCGAGGCTACGCGAGGTGCGGTCGCCGGGCATCCGTCCGGAGTGGTGAAGACATCGAGAATTCCAAATACGCCCTTGAGGGGCTTGTATCCCTAGTTAGTAGAGAGGGGCATTTAGCTCTTTAGTTTTCCTATTTTCCACCTATTTTCTCTAGGTTTTCCTTAGGACTAGCAAGAGAGCTTCACGGAGAGATCTTGTAGAGAGGGATGGATGATCGGGCGGCTTGCTAGACCTTGTACGAACCTTTGTTTCATGTATAGATGATTCGGCGTGGTTCCTCAAGGTTTGGATGTGTTTTCCCGGTTGTTCTTGGTGGTGATTTTCGGAGCCCTCTCTTCGTGATTTCTTTCGGGTGTTTTCGGGGCTTTTCTCTTGGGGATTTGATGGGGGAAATTTGTGGGAACCCTTCGTGGTTCTTTGGGCTGTGATTCCCCTCCCAAATCCGTGAGAAAGAGTACTCGATTTTGGGGTTTCTTGAGTTCTTGGGTTGGAAGTGCTTTCGGCGGGATTTCTTCGATTCCTCCTTTTTGGACGAGATTTGGTGGGATTAAACTTGGCTATGGACTCCACATGAGGTGTTCCTGATATCCCCAAAGTCTTGTTCAAGTCCGTGGAGCGATTCGGGAGATCGAGTTTTGGATTTGGAGGAGTTGACCGCGGTCTTTGTTCATCCCGAGTCGCCGAGCCACACGGTCCGATGGGTGCTCGTGGCCGGTCCGACCGGTGCAAGCCCTTGTGGGATTTTGTTCGGGTGAACGTCTTGGTGAGTTCGTTCTTGTCCCGTGGTCTTTGCCGTTTCGAGTTTGGGTCCGTTTGGTGGTCGGTTGGCCCGTTTGGTGTCTTGGGGGCTTTCGGTGCCATCGGTCGGCCGGGTGTGTCTCACCGGTCCGGCCGTGTAGAGCCACTTAGTGGAAGTTGCTCGGGTTCACCGGCAGGGACCGGCTCGACCGGTGGTGCTCCCCGTCCGGCCGGTGTGGGTCTGTAGACTCGGGGTTTGTTGTTCCGCTGCGTTCTCGAGTCGGAAGGCTGTGGGTGTTGGTTCCTAGGTCCAGTGGCACTCCAGTGGCTACGTGGGCTTGACCAACCTTGGTAGTGAGTCGGAGACGTGTGTTGGAAGCCGCGTTCATCTTGTTGGAGTTTTCATCTCCTTCGAGAAGAATTTTTATCGGCTCCCATTCACTCCCCCCCTCTCTGGTTCGCCGTATCGGTCCTTCAAGTGGTATCAGAGCCGGTTCGGGTCTTTGTTGACTCTAACCAGTCTAAGATCCAAGGATGGCGTACCAGGAATGGGGTTCGGGTCCTCCACACTTCGATGGCAAGAACTACCAGATGTGGAGCAAGCGGATGGGTGCTTTTCTCCGCGGAAAGGGTCAGATCCTTTGGGATGTCACGGTGGACACAGGCTATGTCCCGGCCGGTTGATTTCCTCGCTCCCAGATCGAGGGACGGCTTTCGACGCCAACAATAAGGCGGTCGACTACTTGTTTCGTGCTTTGTGTCGGCCGAGTTCGATCGGGTGCACACCGAGCACTTGGCTTGTAGGATTTGGGCGGTGTTGAAGGAGGCTCATGTTGGGAACGCCCGAGTTCGAGCACGGTTGTATGCGACCTACGGAGAGAGTACGAGAACTTCACTCATCTCCCTGGGTGAGTCCATCGATGCCTTGTTTCGAGAGGTTCACGGTGGTGGTGAACAACATGAGGGCCAATGTGGACGTGCTCCCGTACGATGATCATGATAGAGCGGTCAAGCTCTTACACTCTTTGGATCGTACGATATGGAGCGGAAAGTTCGAGGCCATAGTCGAGTCGGAGCGGTATGATACTCGACGGTGAACGAGCCGTTCTCGAAGCTCAAGTCGGCCGAGGTGGATAGGGGCATGATCGCCAAGCTCGAGGGACCGGCCGATTCCCATAGTCTTGCCCTCGTTGGTGGTTCCAAAGGAAAGACTAACTCTAACCCATCCACCGAGATGTTCTCGTTTTCCTCTTTGATGTCTATGCCAGATGAGGAGTTTGATGACCTTGGAGAGGACGAGCTGGCGCTGTTGACGAGGCGGTTCGAGAGGCTGCACGAGAACCGCGTGAACATGAGGAGGAACACGAGGACTTGCTTCCAGTGCGGCAAGCGGGACACTTCGTCGCCGACTGCCCGGAGAAGACCGAGAACAAGGACGACTACAAGCACAAGCCGAGGAAGAACGACGACAAGTACCGTTCGAGGCGCGACCACAAGAGCAAGCACAAGAACAAGTACAAGGACGAGCGACGATCGAGGAGGAAGGAGGGGCGAGGCAAGGCCCGAGCGATGGTTGGAGCGAGCGACGTCGACTCCGGTTCCGCGTACTCCACCTCGAGCTCGAGCGGCGGCGACGATGAGGGAGATCGCCGCAAGAACAAGAGGTCGTCCAAGAACCCGAGCGGGGCCGAGGCGCCGCGAGAGACGGCTCCACGCACCATGGCGTTGAGCTCCGGCGGCAAGAAGAGCACACGGAGCGACTCGGACTGCGAGTCCGACGACGAGGTGCGTGATGAGCTTCCCTTCTTGCGCCGGGAGAATGAGAGGCTTGGCTCTTTGCTTGATAACCGCGATGACATGCTTAGAGAGGCCAAGAAAATGAGGAAAGAGCTTAGGGCTTCACTCGAGGATGCTAGGACTAGAGTGGCCGAGCTAGAGACACGGGTGCTTGATAGCAAGCTTGAGATTGATTCGCTTAAGGCTAGCCCCGTTGTTTCGATGAGAATGATTGTCTTGATTGCTCTATTTTCCTTGCTGATCTTGCTTTGTTCAAGGAGAAGCATGCCTCCAAGTGTGAGGAACTAGATGTGCTTAGGGTTGAAGTGGGTGAGCTTAAGTCTAGACTCGCTTTGCTAGGTGCTTGCACTTCTTGCCCCGTTTTGCATGCTAAGATTGATGAGATGCATGCTTACACTAGTTCGCTCGAGGCTAAATTGAAGGAACCCATGCCTACATCTTGCTCTACCTGTGAAATGCATGCATTGAAAAATTTGGAGCTTGCACATTATGTTGATCGTTTGCGGGATGAGAATGATGATTTGAGGAAGTTGATGGGTTGGTTGTCCGGTCCACGAGCCTCAGTTGAGGATGATGATCGAGGCCTTTAAGAGGCAAGATGGTGAGGGGCTTGGGGCAAACAAGGTTGGTGAGGGAAGTGGAGAGAATATCCGGGAGCCACCAAAAACCCACCACAAGAATGATTTCCCACCAAAACCTAACCATCTAAGGAACCGACTAGACACAACCCCGGCTCCACCCGTGTTTCCTACACCCACAAATGACCTACAAAAGCCTATCAAGTTTGTGAGCACTTCGGGGAAAGTGTTCTTTGGGAAGGAGAGTGAGAAGGCTAGTGGTGAGAAACCGGTGGAGGGTTTGAGTGGAGAGAAACCGAGTGAGCGGCCACATCCCAAGCCAAAGCCTAAGCTTGTGAGGTTCCATTGTGGCTATTGTGGGAGAGATGGCCATAAGGAGGAGTTTTGCTTCAAGAGGAAGCGAGAGGAGAGAATGGAGAAGGAGTGGGCTAACAAGGACAAGTACCACCCTTCCGATGGTGTACTTGAGCCTCGTATGCGGATGCCCGGAGGCAAGGCGATTGTGAGGACAGGTTCGGGCTTGGGGAGAGAAGAAGGCCGCAGGTGGTGCTGCTGGCCCGCACCACACCGGTCGGACCGGTGTGGAGCACGTCGAGCCGGTGCGGGCACAGGCGGACGGATGTTCGGGTTTCGTGCTCGTACGGGTGCGAGGGTTGTTTACGGTGGTCGTGGTTACGGTGGTTGGGGGTGGAAAGGGTGCGGTGGTCGGTTGCTAGGCGTTCTCCTCCTCGTGCTCAATACGGGGATTGGAGGAGTCGTGGTGGTGTGTTGGAGAGGAAGGACGTTCCACGGGCTTTCTTGCGTGGTTTTGGTCCTCCTCCGGGCGGAGAGGGGGTGGTTCCCTCGGGGGTGGTTACCGTGGTGGTGTTCGTGGAGGTAGCTTTGGTAGGAGAGATGCTTTGGTTGGTGCTAACCCCACTTTCGAGCAAATGGCTCGGCGACCGGTTTTCCTCCTTTGGTTCTAACCCCGATCTTTCGAGTCGTTTGTTCGCTCACGTGCCTATTTTTGATTTGCGGGTGGGAGACTTGAAGAACATTTGGTTGATTGACTCCGTTGCTCGAGGCATATGACCGGAGACAGGGGGTGGTTCTCAAGTCTTGTCCGGTGGTGACGAAGAGGTACATCACCTTTGGGGACAATGGGCGTGGGCGTGTGCTTTCGAAGGTGAGATAAAAGTGAGTGACAAGATCACTCGAGGCGTGTTGCTCTTGTTCAATCGCCGGGGTACAATTTGCTTTCGTGTCCCGGTTGTTGGATGAGGGCTTTGAGGTGTTGTTTCGGCCGGGTGGTTCTCGGATTGTGGACTCTCGAGGGGACCTTGTTTGTATGGTCGTTCCCGAGGGTCGGGTGTTTCGTGCCGATTTTTCTCGGTCTTCGGGTGTGGAGCGTTGTTTCTTGGCCGGTTCTTCGAGTGAGTTGTGGAAGTGGCATAGGAAGTTGGGTCACTTGAGCTTTGACCTTTTGTCTCGCTTGAGTAAACTCAATTTGGTCCGAGGATTGCCACGGTTGAGGCTTGAGAAAGAGTTGGTTTGTGCTCCGTGTAGGCATGCCAAGATGGTGGCCTCTTCTCACCCGCCTCTCACCGATGTGATGACTGAGCGTCCATGCGAGCTGCTCCATATGGACCTTGTTGGCCCAGCTCGTGTGCGATCTGCGGGTGGGAAATGGTATCTCCTTGTTGTGGTGGACGACTATTCTCGGTATGCGTGGGTGTTCTTTCTCGAGGAGAAGGGGGAGACGTTTGGTTTTGTTCGAGATCTAGTCTTGAGGTTGAGGAACGAGAGGCACGGAGATGCCATACGAGCTATCCGTAGTGATAATGGCTCGGAATTCAGGAACTCTCGTTTTGAAACCTTTTGTCATGACTTGGGTCTTGAGCACCAGTTTTCGAGTCCGTATACGCCTCCCCGAATGGTGTTGTGGAAAGGAAGAACGGGACCTTGTGCGAGATGGCTCGGACGATGCTTGATGAGCATAGGACTCGAGGTGGTATTGGGCCGAGGCGGTGAATACCGCATGCTATGTGTCGAACGGGGATATACCTCGGGGTGCACAAGAAGAAGACATGCTATGAGTTGATGCATGGCCGCACACCCAAGGTGAGTCACTTCCATGTCTTTGGTTGCAAGTGTTTCATTCTGAAGAAAGGCAGGAAGTTGGATAAGTTTGAGGCTAGGTCTGTCGATGGCATTTTCTTTGGTTATGCATCTCATTCTCGAGCATATCGTGTGCTCAATCTTGAAACTAACCAAATCGTGGAGACTTGCGAGGTAACCTTCGACGAGATAGAGCCACGTAGTCAGCTTGTCTTTGAGTGTGCAGGTGATGATGAGCTTGGCGAGGAGATCTTTCAGGAGGAGGAGCATGAACATGGTGATGATGAGGATGGTGGTGCGGTGCCCCCGGCTGAACATGTACCCACTACTTCGACGACGATGATGGATGGACCCTCTCGCTACACCTACGACGACAAATCAAGAACGAGGAGAAGGCGATGCCGAGGGGGAGGTAGCTTCGAGGCGAGAACCTCCCCGGCGAGTTCAAGTGGATCACCCGGCTTCGAGGATCATCGGCGACATGAATGAACGCACTACACGGTCGAGGGTTCGAAACAATTCCCATTTTGCTCATGCTGCGTTTGTTGCTTCTTTCGAGCCCAAAGACATTGGACACGCACTATCGATCACAATTGGGTTAACTCGATGCATGAGGAGTTGGAGAACTTTGAGAGGAATCAGGTGTGGGAGTTGGTTGACCCTCCCCCAGGGTGTAAGCCGATTGGTACCAAGTGGGTGTGGAAAAACAAAGAGGGAGAGAAGGGTGAGGTTGTGAGGAACAAGTCGAGACTTGTTGCCCAGGGGTTCAGTCAAAAGGAGGGGATCGACTACGAGGAGACCTTTGCTCCCGTAGCCCGTTTGGAGGCGATTAGGATCCTTCTAGCCTTTTCTGTGGCTAAAGGGTTCAAGTTGCACCAAATGGATGTGAAGAGTGCTTTTCGAATGGAGTGTTGGAGGAAGAAGTGTATGTGAGGCGACCTCCGGGGTTTGAGAGTGAGAAGTACCCCCACCGGGTGTACAAGTTGAGGAAGGCGCTCGTATGGGTTGAAGCGGGCGCTAGAGCTTGGTATGGCGGGTTGAGAGGGTTCTTGTTTGAGAGAGGTTTTGAGATGGGGAAGGTCGATCGGACCTTGTTTTTGCCGAGGGCGGGCAGAGATATCCCCGATTGTGCGGGTGTACGTGGATGATATTGTCTTTGGTGGCTCGTCTAACTCTCTTGTTGCGAGGTTTGCGGATGATATGAGCGAGGGAGTTTGAGATGAGCATGATGGGTGAGTTGCGGTTCTTCCTCGGGCTAGAAATCAAGCAATCAAAGGAAGGAACATTTGTGCACCGAGGCTAAGTACACCAAGGACATTGTGAGGAAGTTCAAGATGGAGGACTCCAAGGCTATGACGACGCCGATGAGTACGACTACGGCTCTTGATGCGGACGAGGAAGGTGAACACGTGGACCAGAAGGAGTACCGAAGCATGATCGGGTCACTCCTCTACTTGACGGCGACGAGGCCGGACATACGTTCTCGGTGTGTCTGTGCGCTCGTTTTCAAGCGTCTCCGAGGACTTCGCATCGGCAAGCAGTGAAGCGAATTTTCAGGTACTTGCGTCACACTCCCGACTTCGGCCTTTGGTACTCCGCGTCCTCTTCTTTGGCGCTTCATGGTTTTTCAGACGCGGATTTTGCCGGGTGTCGGTTGGATAGGAAGTCCACTTCTGGGACTTGCCAGTTTTTGGGCTCTTCGTTGGTGTCTTGGTCTTCCCGTAAGCAGTCGAGTGTTGCTCAATCCACGACCGAGGCCGAGTATGTTTGCCGTCGCTAGTTGTTGCTCTCGGCTCCTTTGGATCACCTACACCATGAGTGACTTTGGTGAGGAGTATACCCATGTCCCACTTCAATGTGATAGCACCGGTGCCATAAGCGTTGCAAAGAACCCAGTGCTCCATTCCAAAACCAAGCACATAGAAGTGAGGTATCATTTCCTGAGAGACAATGTTGAGAAAGGAAAGATAGCGTTGATCCATGTACCCACACATGACCAACTAGCCGATATTTTCACCAAACCCCTAGATCAAGCAACTTTCACTCGTTTGCGGGGGGAACTTGGTGTGTGTTTGATTTCCTGAGTTGGGTGTGTGGGAGCTCTCTTTTGCCGGTGGTGTCGAGCCCGTTTTGCCTCCCCTCGAGGAGCCGGTTTGTAGTATATGTATAGCTTTCCTTTGTGCATTTCTTGCATTTGGCATGGCATATGTAACATGATGTATAGGCATCCTTGTATCTTAGATTGCATGCATTTTGTATCATATGCATTGGTTAGGAAAAGCTTCTCTCATATACATTGTTCACCATGGAATGAGATATATATCTTTGTGAGCTTGTTTGGTATGCTACGGTTAGTTTGGCTTAGCTCTTGATGATCTTGTTGAATAATCCATGGTTGATAGCTATGCTTTTGAAAAATGTCACATGTATGCTCTCTCATGTGTAAATGCTTTTACATGCTCTTGACATGTTTTTATGGCTTTGCTATGCTTAATTTGTGGTTGGATAGCTAGTTTATTGATCATATGGGGCCAAAGGCTCATTTGCCATCATGAATGTTTAGCCCTCTTGACTTATCTTGTGGAGGAGCATAAGTTCCTTTTTGTCGCAAAGACATTTCATGTACCATTTACAAATCTGAAAATGAAATGAAAAATGCTTGGAAAATATGCTCCCATGTCATATGTGCTGAATTTATTTTGCTTTGGGTGCTAAACCGTTGCATGATGCCTACCAATGAGAAGTCTCATACATAGAAGTAGGCACATGGCTCGGTGGCTTTGACATGACATGAGGTGCTTGTGGGTGTTTGTGATGGTCTTATGGTTAGAATAGCTGTCCTAGCATGAAGTTTGTGTGGCTTTGCCATTTTGATATGCTTTGATCATGTTTAGGACTTTGCTCATGAGAGGCAAGTTTTTCGCAAAATTGCCAAAATCCATCTTAGCTTCGTCCAATGGTTGTGAAACTTGGTGATCATGTAGTTGAGATCGATACGAAGCCGTAGAGTACCTATCTTGCTCATTTGGACATGTGTAGCATCATATGTTGAATTTTGTATATTTGAGAAGCTCTAGGTTGAAAGTTTTGCATTTTTGGCTTGATTCATGCATTGCCAACAAGGGGGAGAAGTTTGAGCTTGAAATGGCTTGTTGGGCACGTTTAGAAGGTTTTCAGGTGGTTTCGAGCCATTTCTGGGCTCTGTTGTACACCGGTCTGACCGGTGATGAGCACCGGTCTGACCGGTGTGAGTGCTGGTCCTGTACATATGTTGGGCACCGGTCTGACCGGTGGTGATGACCGGTCTGACCGGTGTAAGCTGAAAGTGCTGCAGCTGTCCTGTTTCATGTGGTTTCTTGCATGCATTCGTCCAGGGGGAGTTGCATTGGTTCAGGGGGAGCTTGCATGTGTGCAGGGGGAGCTCTTTGTGAGTTTTTGAGCTGTGTTTCGGTGGTTTGTGCTCTTTGCTTGAGCTTTGCTTTGTCTCGGATGTGTCGAGCCGTTGCCCTTGCCTAAGGGGTCCGAGACTTGTTTCCTTCAAGTGATCTTGCTCTTTGCCTTTGTTTGGCTTTCGATCGCTTGTTGGAGTTTCTTTTTGTTCGTTTCTTTTCTTTTTCTTTTCTCTCTTGTTACCTTCGTGTGGGTGTTGTCAATGCACTCATCAAGGGGGAGATTGAGGACCATGTGTGGTTCGAGGACCGGTGGATGGTCGCTTCCTTGTGTGATGAGTGATTGACAACGTTGTGTGGACCGATTCTTGGCTAAGTATTGCGAGGTGCAGGTTGCGGCTTGACTCGTGTTGGTGCAGGTGAAGAACAAGCGCGAAAGGTCGTCGCCGGTGAGGCCTCCAGGTGTGGAGAAGACAAGTAGGCTTCGTTCGAGGGACCCGGTGGCCAGCGGGGTCAAGTGCGGGTCGCATGGCGGCATGAACAGCAAGATGAAGTCGTGGACGGTTTCTTGGTTGAGCCTCAAAACCAAGGTCGAGCCGGGACTACGTGGGAGCCGAGTCATGAGTGGAGATTGGCGGAGGCTACACCAAGTTCGCGGGGTTTCCGGTGGTTCACCAGAAAACCACTGGGTTCCTTGGTTGATCCACAAAGCCAAGACCGGAGAACCGAAGACGGTGCTGCAGTAGCTCCAGACCGGTCTGACCGGTGGGTCTGACCGGTCCCCGGCCGGGTGGGTCGGGTGCGGTCGACCGGTGAGGAGCACCGGTCGGCCGGTGTGCGACGACGCGGTCCGGAATCTTCGAAGCGGAGGACACGCGTCGGGATCGCATGGCTTGCGTCGAGGCTACGCGAGGGTGCGGTCGCGGGCATCCGTCCGATGGTGAAGACATCAAGAATTCCAAATCCGCCCTTGAGGGGCTTGTATCCCTAGTTAGTAGAGAGGGGCATTTTAGACATTCGGTTGCCGCCTATATAACCCAAGAGGTGAGAGGTTGGCAGCCAACTCTTGGAACCCTAGCTCTTTAGTTTTCCTATTTTCCACCTATTTTCTCTAGGTTTTCCTTAGGACTAGCAAGAGAGCTTCACGGAGAGATCTTGTAGAGAGGGATGGATGATCGGGTGGCTTGCTAGACCTTGTACGAACCTTTGTTTCATGTATAGATGATTCGGCGTGGTTCCTCAAGGTTTGGATGTGTTTTCCCCGGTTGTTCTTGGTGGTGATTTTCGGAGCCCTCTCTTCGTGATTTCTTTCGGGTGTTTTCGGGGCTTTTCTCTTGGGGATTTGATGGGGGAAATTTGTGGGAACCCTTCGTGGTTCTTTGGGCTGTGATTCCCCTCCCAAATCCGTGAGAAAGAGTACTCGATTTTGGGGTTTCTTGAGTTCTTGGGTTGGAAGTGCTTTCGGCGGGATTTCTTCGATTCCTCCTTTTTGGACGAGATTTGGTGGGATTAAACTTGGCTATGGACTCCACATGAGGTGTTCCTGATATCCCCAAAGTCTTGTTCAAGTCCGTGGAGCGATTCGGGAGATCGAGTTTTGGATTTGGAGGAGTTGACCCGCGGGTGCTGTTCATCCCGAGCTGCCCAGGCCACACCGGTCTGACCGGTGCTCGTGACCGGTCTGACCGGTGCAAGCCCTTGTGGGATTTTGTTCGGGTGAACGTCTTGGTGAGTTCGTTCTTGTCCCGTGGTGCTGCTGTTTCGAGTTTGGGTCCGTTTGGTGGTCGGTTGGCCCGTTTGGTGTCTTGGGGGCTTTCAGGCTGCCATCGGTCTGACCGGTGTGTCTCACCGGTCTGATCGGTGTAGAGCCACTTAGTGGAAGTTGCTCAGGTTCACCAGCAGGGACCGGTCTGACCGGTGGTGCTCACCGGTCTGACCGGTGTGGGTCTGTAGACTCGGGGTTTGTTGTTCCGCTGCGTTCTCGAGTCGGAAGGCTGTGGGTGTTGGTTCCTAGGTCCAGTGGCACTCCAGTGGCTACGTGGGCTTGACCAACCTTGGTAGTGAGTCGGAGACGTGTGTTGGAAGCCGCGTTCATCTTGTTGGAGTTTTCATCTCCTTCGAGAAGAATTTTTATCGGCTCCCATTCACTCCCCCCCTCTCTGGTTCGCCGTATCGGTCCTTCACACAACTACACTTTAATGCGCCCTGACAGACAACGACGTGTAATGGGACATCCCAGCGACCAAGCATTGTACTTATTTTACCTCCCCCTTGTGCCTCTCCCCTTGTTCCTGTAAAAGGGAGAGGAGAGCAACCATCACAAGGGTTAGACTTCCTACAGACCGAACGCCATCCAAAGGGACTTGGGTCCGACACCCTCTCCTGACCAGTTTGTAACCCCTACTACAAAACACCCCTAACTCGGGAACATGGCAGCTCGACACTAGACGTAGGGTATTACTCCTCAGAGGCCCAAACCAGTATAAACCTTGTTGTCTCCTGCGCTAACCATCCGAGCCCGACGCACGATCGACACAAATTTACTGTCCGGCGGTAGAGAACCCCGACTGATATCGAATCCAAGGAACGGTGTGTACTACCTTCTATACTAGAAGAATGGTCCAAGGACACCAAGCCCCTACTTGGGTAGAGAGATGATGGGGTGCTCGGTTCTAGGGGGTACAAGCTACAAAGGATGTCGCTTCGGACACTGGACACCGGACCCTCCTGGCTATAACAGTCGGTTCATGGCAAATGGTTGCCTACACCTGTATCCGAACACAGGGGATTCCATAAGGGTCCAATGGCTGTCACTACCGCGGCCTACCCCAAGACAAATCGTGGGATACAGGGTAACCAAAGGATAACCCTTAATCTAGACACCACGTCTACACCACTGATTACTACTATAATAAGACTACGTCTAGGCTCTCCTGTAGCATTCTATAGCACTCCGTATAAGTACGGAGCAACGAACCTGCAAGTACGGCTAGACCTTGCCCATCATTGAACCAAGGTGGAGCGAGGTCGAACGATTAAGCACCAATTAATGTATTCCAATATGATCTAATGAGATAACTCACACAAACAGAATGCAAAATTATTCATCTAATCAACAAGATCAAAGGATCGTGTCATGAAGAACACGAGCCTATAAATGATGAACAGACGAAGAACTTAAGAACATATCACCCATGCATTAATATCATTGTAGTCTAAAAGGGAAATACAGAAATACTCACTTTGCTCTAAATGAAGAACAAATGGAAGTCTCACCCACACCACCATCTACATAGCACCTACACCCAACTACACATGGAGAGATGAGTTCTCACCTCTACAAGTGAGGAAATGAGAGAGGGGAGAACTTGGGATGTGTCTCTAATGCTTACCCCCTCCCCTCATATTTATAGGCAAGGGAAGAGGGCCTCTCCTCTCCATTCATGCGCTCCCCACGCACCACCTGGCCCTGTAGTGTGCTTTGGAAGGTGCTTGAGGTGGTGGAGAAGAAAACAGGGCAAGAACAAGACCATAGGTGCCCGAACCAGAGCTGAACCGGTGACTTGGTGCTTAAACTCGTGCGAAAAAGGGAAAACCGGTCGAGCCAGTCGTGACCCATGCAACAGACGTCCAGCGGGCCACTCTCACGCTGCCACGCGTCCTGACCAAGGAGGCTCGTGCGTGCATCCCGCGCAGCGGAGGGAGGCCTGCCACGTCGCCCGGTCGGGGGCCGACCCGCGTGCGTCCGCGTGCTTACCCGGGCGGCCAACCGGCGCCCGCCGCGTGGCTTGGCAGGGCCGCCCACGCGCGCATGCGCTTCACCACGATGCTGGGTCGGGCCAGTGGCCGACTGCCACGTGGCGGTCCCAGGTTGGCTCACGCACGTATGGGTACGGCGGATCAGATGTGGGTCCCGCTGACGTCATCTATTTTGTCTTTTCCCTATTTTCTTCATCTAGACTCCTATGCATGCAAATAATATACCCATTTCGATTATCTCGATGAGCCCGTCGCAATGGTGGAGTCAAATTTGGCATTTGGCACTGTTTCCAATGGCACCCTTTTTAGGTCTTGACTCTCTTGCTTTATGAATATATCGTTTAACGCGTAATTCGGTACATGTCGGTGCGGAATATGGTCCCGACACTAACCAGTAGAAAGCGCCGTGGTCTATCCCTCAATGGTCGATGCTAAGTAATAAGTGACGCAGAGTTTTATCCTGGTTCCAGCCGAGGGGGCCGTACGTCCAGCAGTGGCGTGCTCGAGGCACTATATTACTTAGCACTGGGGGTGCCTGTAGTGGGGCGGCTACAAGCAAGGCGGGAGAGGAAGCGTGGCTTCCAAGTCCCTGTAGGAATGGCTGAAGATATTGTGGGAGAACTGGAGAATGAGTACGTGGTGTGTAGTGCGTTCCTGTCTCGTATGCTGCTGAGTCCCCCCGCGGCTGGGGGGTTCGCCCCCCCTTTTATAGATCAAGGGGGAGGCGGATTACATGCGCGTCGCGCTATCTAGCTACGTGGGGAAGCACGACGTGCTACGATGTAGAGTGGGCGGCCGTCCGGACGATCCTTGCAGCGATCCGGCCATGATGGCCTACCTTGTACCCGAACAGTGGCAGTTCGAGGGTAGAAGGGCAGCGGCTGGTGGTGATGTCCTCTGATAGGCTCAAGGGAGGTGCTGACGTTGGCCCGTACGGGGCACAGGAGTAGGTAAAATGGCGTCCCTTCCCAACGCGCTTCACAGTGCTGGGGTTGTTGCTACAGCGCCTGGCGTGCGCCTGCACGCGCGGGGACGGCGGCGATGCTGTTACAGTGGCAGGGATGGCGATCCACCGGCCTAGCGCCTCCACCTAACCCTGTAGGGTCACAAGAAAGTGAATCGAGGGTGTAGCCGGCCCCCCTTCGAGGGCTCGGCGCGTTAGCCGTATGGGAGCAGGCGCGCGGTGTCACGGGACTGACACCGGCCGCGCTGCACAGTCCCTCCCCACAGTGATGGGGATGGGCTCCTCCCTGGGGAGTTGGTGCGGCGCCCACCGGGCGCGAGCCCCGGCGCATGATGGCGCCGTCCCACCGGTGCCGTGGCGTTAAATGCCCGTGTACGGGGACCGGCGCACGCGTGAGGGGCGCCCTCGAGCGTGGCGGACCCCGGTCGAGGGCGGGACGTACCCTCGAGCGAGGCGGAACCCGCTCGAGGGGGAGTGAGCCCTCGACCGGGCGGAGCCCGCTCGAGGGGAAGGGCGGCCGCCCCTCGAACGGGCGGAGCCCGCCCCGAGGGGGCGCGCATCCTCGAGCGAGGCGGAGCCTGCTCGAGGGGATCTTCGAGAGGGTTGTCTTGGTGGGCCATTGAGGTCCATCGCAGCATGAGCCGTGCCCTGCATGGTTAGGCACCTGCATAGTTAGGCTAAACGTGTTTTGCTTTGTTGCGGGTTTTAAGTGGGGATTTCCCGGTGGTTTAAGGGGACCCCTAGGGCTGTCCCCGACAGTAGCCCCCGAGCATCTGTGGGTTTGCCATTGAGGCTCCCGCAGATGCTGGAACCTACTGATAGGACGTTCTTCCCTCCTTGTTTTGCGGACGCTTTCCGCGGGGCCGCGTCAGCGGACCCGCGGGTCTAGCCCCCGAAGCCCTGCAGGAGTGTGGGTGCTCCTGCAGGGGTTAACCGCGAGAAATGATCAGAGGGCGTGGCGCATGTTTCAACCGGCATCGGCGATATCTCAGCCGGCCTCGGTGGGGCATGCGCTGCTGGCACTGTCTCCGGCGGGTGCAATTTCAAGGAGGTGTAGCCGTGCGTCAAGCCCCCGAGCCTGGGCCCATTCGAGGCGATCGGGTAGAGCTTTACGACTTGTTTCTTACGCGCCCTCGCCGTCCCTCCGCGGGACGGAGGGTGAGGTTTCCGCAACCCCCATCGAGCGGGTCGCGGATTGCGGATTCCTCGTCGAGCTGCTAGCGGGTGGTTCGAGTGGACGCCCATGCCCCGTTCGATAAGGGTAGGCTGCGTGGTCCAGAGACACGTCCATGGAAGCGCTTGCGTGGGTTTGCTAGGTGGGGCTCGGTCCCGTTCGATAGGGACCGAGGGCGCGGAAGCTCTCCCTCGGTGGGATCCCCCGCTAGCCGCCCTCGCTGGCTCTCGAACACGACATGTGGGGCACCCTCGAGCCGACTGGCTCGAGGAACGGCTCGAATGCGCGTGCCCTCGTCGTCCCCGACTCGCGATGCGGGGTGCTCGCTCGAACCCGTCGAGGGTCAGGCTTCGAACCTCGATCGGCAGGGGCCGTGCGGGGCCGTGCCTGGACGGCCCCGTCTTTTGCGTTTGTGGCCGTCGAGGGGTCTGGGCGAGCCAGCCCTCGAGGCGCTGGTTGGTAGCACTACATGGCATGGGTGCCCGTGACGCCTGCCTTGTCCTAGGCGGGCCTCAGGGCGACCTTCTCACGCTTGTGCCCTTTTTAGAGAGTTGATATTGTCTCGGGCCAGGGGCTCGTGCCGCTCAAGGGTTTTACGTGGCATGGGTACCCGCGGTGCCCGCTTTACATCAAGTGAGCCCCGAGCGACCTTCTCACGTCGATGTCCCTTCGAGGGTTGACATCGTCTCGAGCCAGGGGCTCGTGCCGCTCGAGGGTTTTGCGTGGCATGGGTGCCCGCGGTGCCCGCTTTACATCAAGTGAGCCCCGAGCGACCTTCTCACGTCGATGTCCCTTCGAGGGTTGACATCGTCTCGAGCCAGGGGCTCATGCCGCTCGAGGGTTTTGTGTGGCATGGGTGCCCGCGGTGCCTGCTTTACATCAAGCAGGCCCCGGGCGGCCTTCTCACGCCGATGTCCCTTCGAGGGCTGCTTTCGCCTTGAGCCGGGGGCTCGTGTCGCTCGAGGGTTTTGCGTGGCATGGGGGCCCGCGGTGCCTGCTTTACATCAAGCAGGCCCCGGGCGGCCTTCTCACGTCAATGTCCCTTCGAGGGCTATCATCGTCTCGAGCCAGGGGCTCGTGCCGCTCGAGGGTTTTGCGTGGCATGGGTGCCCGCGGTGCCCGCTCATCAAGCGGGGCCCCAGGCGGCCTTCTCACGCCGATGTCCCTTCGAGGGCTGCTTTCGCCTTGAGCCGGGGGCTCGTGCCGCTCGAGGGTTTTGCGTGGCATGGGGGCCCGCGGTGCCTGCTTTACATCAAGCAGGCCCCGGGCGGCCTTCTCACGTCAATGTCCCTTCGAGGGCTATCATCGTCTCGAGCCAGGGGTACGCCCCGCTCGAGGGTTCTCCTTGCTTGGCAAGGGACCGGGTTATAAAATGCCTCGCAGTCGAGGCTGCGGTTTTTGCAGCGCGGGCGCGCCTTTTTAGGCTCTCGCGCGCGCGCGCGCGCGCGTAGTGGGCGGCGTGGCGGGCGGCGGCCGTGACGGCTCGTCTCGATCCCTGCAGGTCTTCGCCGTGATGATGGCCCTTCAGCGGTGATGTGGCCACTGCGGTCGTGGTGGGGCCCGTTCGTCGGCGTGAAGAGAAGATTCCCTGCAGTTAATGCGCGCGGGACATCCGCTCCGGAGAGCTCGCCCGCGGCTTATAAATCTGAGGGGAGGGGGAGACGGCGGTTTTTTACCTTAACGCCTCACCATTTCAGCCCCTTGCCCCTTCGTCTTCGCCTTGCCTTTGCCACCGTGCGGTGTCGCCATTAGAGCTCTCCCTCCGTTTCTCGTCATCCGCTCTCACCTTCCTTTGTCCTTCCTCATGGCGCCGCCTCAGCCTCTGTTGACGGTTAATGTTTGTATCAAAGTTCGTTCGTGACTCGCAAGCGTACAAGTCTCCCGTCGTAGTCAAGGGACCCTTCTTCCCTCGAGTGGTGAACCCAAGGTATCGAATCCGTGGAACAAATGTGTGACGCAAGACTTAATCTATTAAAGCCAAATAACTGCAATCTTCGATAAAGAACCTAATGCATCTAAGTAAAAGACACAAAACAGATCTAATCTACTAAAAACCGGAGAAAACAAAGTAAGATTGGGTAGATAAACCGATCTAGAGGGATCGGGGTAAGCCTTTTGTTGAAGTTCCAAGCAAAAGAAGAAGTAGCAAATCGAATCTTAATAAAAGCCTCTTTAAATCGTGGTTTCCCGTCCAAATCCGAAAACATCCGCCTTTCGAGACCCCCGTTCTGTCACAACGTATCCCTATTCATGCGGGGAGTTTAGGGCGAGTCAAAAGACAAGTCGAGATTCTTTCGGAGGATCCGGCGTGTACCTCTAGCCACCGCGGCTACAAGAACACCCTATGTAATCTATCTCGAGAATAGAATTGGAATAAGCAAAGCCGATCGAAAAACAAAATCTTCGAGGAAACACTTGATCGCTGGGAAAAGATTCAACTTGATAATTCAACTATAACAATGATACATACACAAGATCACCACCGGGATCCTTCCTTGATCTTGCTTCTAGCTCGGGAACTCCGACGTGGTCTTCCTTGCAAGGTTCCCACGTCGGCTAGGGAAACCCTAGTCAACTAGCTCGACCCTCTCCTCTCCTAGATGGTGTCCCTCTCTTCTCTGCTTCTCGGCGGCCGAAGACGAAATCTTCTCTCGCGTGGCTCTCGGTCGGGGGACTATAAATAGCCCGATTGGCGGCTAGGGCAAAGGGCGACGAGTTTGGGCCCTAAATGGGCTCGGGCCGACCGGCCCGGGCCGGCCGGCCCGGGCCCATTTAGGCCCGGCCCCGCGGCTCCTTTGCCCGAGGTCGGTTCCCTTGCTTCCCGGATGCTTCCCCCTTCGCATGTAGGTCCATGTCGTCGGTTTCTCTCCGAATTGGACTCAACTCCTTGTCTTGCAAGATTCAAGACTTTTCCGGTCAAGTCCCCGGAGTCCGTCGTCTTCTCGGATCAAGTCCCCGGCTTCTTGGAGTTAGTTTTGCTTCATTGCATGACTTGTTCGGGGCTTCAAGGTCTTGTCATGAGGTGCTTGATGAACTTATCCCGAAAGTCTTGCATTCAACACTAAATCCCTGCATAAACATTAAACTCCAAAAACGACATGCACACGTGAACTTGTTATACCACGGGGGTTAGTACCAATGGATAAGGTATAAAACTAATGCCAACACCGAAGGTAAACTCATGGCTAGGTTGACGGATTTTCACCGTCAACATCTCCCCCATGCTTAAACCTTGCTCGTCCTCGAGTAAGCCTTCGACGGATATCATCATTGCTAAACAATGTTTAAACTTTGCACTTGATTACACATGAGAAAACATAATGCTCTCAAAATTTTAATTCATTAAAGTTCCATAATGTACTAGCCTTCATCCCCACGGAGGGTAGATTCTTTTTAAGCTTATCCCACAAGTATTAACGTGCTCACAAAGTTTTAAATAGATCTCAGAATTTTTGAAATGAAGAACGAGATAAGAAAAACTAAACCAAATTCACAAATTTAAATCATCTCGTGTATTGCTCATAAACTCTCATCTCACTTGTCTCTCAAGCCTATATATTCTACTCCTTTCCCTCTCATATATATGTGGTAGGCTTTATATGGAGCTTTGGGAAAGTTTAGTCCTAACAAGATTTTATAAATGAGGTGTTGTCAAAACAAGACAAGCTTCTCATGGTCTTACCGAGACTCGTCAAAAAGGTCATTGGAAAATAATGTTAAATCAAGGAGGGGAAAGAGAAAAATACACACACTTTTAGATGAGTGGACATGTGCAAATGGCAAAGAGTGATCCCCGAGGCACAAAAGAAGTCCTCGTTATCGGATTGCACATGGTTGGAAAAAGAGAATGGATCTTTTTAACTTGAAGCCTTGAATGCACTCTTAGAGAACCGGGGAGTTCACTTTACGCACAAATATATATTTTTTCTTTTTCTCTTTCTCATATTTCTCATTTTTTTCTTTCTTTCATTCATTCATTTTTTTCTTTCCTCGTCATATATTCAGTCCATGACTTTCACAACGAAGTTTTGATTTTTTTATACCTTGAAAGTCATGAATACCGCTGGATTTTTTTTCTTTCATCATTATATATATATTTTTTTAAAATACTCCCTTTTGAACTCTAAAACTGCACCGTACCTACCTCCTCCCCCATGCTTAGACGTTGCTCGTCCTCGAGCAAAGAGGCGAAAAATAAGGTAGGTACCGGAGAATTTTTCCTTGGAGAGATACTTCAAATCTTCAACGTTGGCACCGTCTTGCGATCTTCCTTGAATTGATGATCCATTCTCAACGATAGGTTGTGGTCAAGGAGGTAATCACAAAAAGATGATATTTGGTTTAAGGGTGGATATCCGGCGAAGTTTGTGAAATCACCGATGCGGGGATACACAATGCACGGATAAAAGGCTAGCAAAAAGATAGATACGCAAAAACGGAATGACCAGCTTCTTAGTCTCGGGCCGAGAAATCATGGCCTGCAATAACGCACTCAAAAATAAATCTTGTACACTAAGGTTTATGCACTCAAATATATATAAGGCTTTGGATAGGTTGAGCAACACACAAGTGATATTTGTGACAAGGTTAGCGATATTTTTGAGCATAAAAGACATCTTTAATCTATTCATAACTTGAGAGCACATAAAACACTATGGGTCTTTATTTTAATCATAACCTCCGCTGAAAATTAAGCTAGTATTTAAATAAATTCAGATCTGTATTTTTAAGAGAGCACTAGCTTAAACATGCATAAATCAACTACAAAGATGAACAAAGCTGCAATTTTAATCATATATCATCATGGCACGAATTTTGTAACTTTTCCAATGATATAATCAAGGTCGTGACTTTATTAATGGTGATATCAAGTTGAAATACACACTGAAAATAAACATACATGCTTGCTGAAATTTAAATAAAAACAGAAAAATACTACGCAAACACACATAAGCAAAAGCTGAAAATTACGAGAGAAAAAGAAAAGAAAAGAAAACTAAAGTTCCTAAATCTTCTAGTCCTCCGTCGGTGGTTGATGTTGATAGTCTTGATAATAATACCCTTGCTCATAATATGGTTGGACGCTTCCTCCGTCGAATTGATTTGGCTCCACAAGGTGAAGGCGTCCAAGTTCAAAGGCAATATTTGCGTTGCCTTCACCGAGTTGAGCTGCGTTAGATTGGATGGCTGCGATGTTTTGAGCATTTCTTGCAGCATACCCTCCAATAATGGCCATGCTTTGTTGTGGTTGGGGGTGATGAGCGTAGGACTCCGCGAAGTTAGCGTTGGGCACAACATAATTTTGTGGGGGTACCGGTGCACCACCCCCCCATGCTTGTTGTTGAGACCCTCCGTAATAACTTGGCGGAGGAGGAACCCCGCCGAATGGTTGCACATTGGGTTGTGCTCCACTCGCTTGTGCGGAGGATGTTCCCTCCTCTACGATTCTTCCTCTTTTGTTCTTCCTTGCAGGGACAAGTAGTCCCTCTTCCAACCAATCTTCCCTTCCCTCGGTGAAAAGCCTAAGCCTCTCATTCGGAAGGGGGAGGTTCACTATGGCCAACCGATAACCTCCTCTCTCATCTCCACTAATGTACTTGCCTTGCCGCAAGTACTCAAAACCGAGAGAGGTACCACGCAAAAGGTGAGCGGGGTTTCTTGCGATCCCCGGCCGCAAGGAAAAGGCCAACATGGAGAGGTAACACCCCGAACCAATATTCCCAGCCCCCGATGTTGCTTCACAACACCAACGGTTGATCATGAGGTAAGAGGGGTCAATTGGCTGCCTGGCAATTAAAGCCGAGTATAGCCAATTCAACTCCGTGTCGGTCACCTTTGTTTCCCTCATCCTCCCCAATACCCTCTTGCACATCCAAGAGTGAAATATCCGGATAATGGGGTTGCGGATGCAATTGCGTTGTTGATGGGCATCTCCGGAGATCATGCCCCAAAATTCCGCCAACATGCCGGGTGGCACGTCAACTTTCTCCGGAGCTCCCTTGTGGAATCCAAGCAGCTCCCTTACGTGCTCGTAGGGAACCACTTGCTCGATTCCCTCCAAACGGAATGACAAGCTTTGCACCCCATCATCATCAACGATGGGTGCAATAGTCATTAATATTTCCAAGGCGTAACCCAAGTGGGTGTCCACCGATATTCCGTTGGAGAACTGAACCCACCCGAGGTGCCCCAACATGTAGTATATGTCGGTGCAAAAACCCAAGGTGTAGAGTGCTTGGTCGTCGAACTCGACGTTCGGCACAAGCCTCTTCTCAAGATTGGCGAGCCTATCCTCCTCCTCCGCCGACATGATGATGAAGCCGTACGAAGATTGTGTCGGGGGTGTAAGGAGGTGGTGCGGTTGAGCGAGTCGATCGTCGTGGTGGCGCGGGCTGCTCCTCCGTGTGCCCACGAGGTTCGGTGAACCTCATGGAAGTGCTTCTCGCAGCTCTCATACCACCAAGGAGGAGAGCGTCATTCCTCCTCGGTGGTGCCGTGTCCGTCTCCATGCTCCGGGGAGACTCGGAAACCGAGTGCCTCCTCGAAGACGTGGTTGATGACGGCTTGGACGACGACGAACTCTTCTTCTTAGAGAAGAGACTTGTGGTCTTCTTCCACATGGTTGCTGCACTCTTTCTTCAACTAAAATTCCGGGTTGCAACCGGTAAACTAGGCACTTAAACTCTTTGCTTCGGATGTGGACTTTGAGTGGGTTAAGGATGTGGATTTTTCTTTGAGCTTTCAAGCTTGGGATGGTTGGCTAAGTCTACGGAGATTCTGAGCACACAAACTTGAACACACAAACAAGGGAAGGAGAGGGAAGCTTGCCTGCAGAAGACGGGCGCCGGGGGGCTGCATTTATAGGGCGGGCCGGCCGGCCGGGCCGGCCGGCCCGGGGTCTTCCACCTCCTCCTCGGCGCGTCTTTCTCCCAGGCACGATCATTTCGCCTCGCAACTTTCCCCGCCCGCGTGCTCCACGAGTTGCACCGCCCAAACGCTCTCGTCCACTCCTTTTCTTGAATTATTGGTCCTCCCACTTGATGCTCCATGCTTTGGGTCATGTCCATGCTCCCTAGCTCCACTTGCTTCACATGCCACCATGAAAATCCTGCAAAGTTGATGCTTGCTGCCCACCATGCTTGTCCTTTGCATGTGGAATTGGTGAAAGTTGATAAAAGGGGATCCAATGGTGCATGCATGATTAATTCAAACTAGTTGCCTCCATTTAGGTGTGTTTAAGGTTAAGCACTCCTCTAATTCGAAATTTAAAATATTTTTCAGAGCCATGCAAGAGCTCAAGCATAATTTTAGAGAAGTTTTTAAACCATTAAAAACAAATGTAAGTCGAAAATATTTTTCGACTACGTCGATTTTGGTCACACCGGTAAAGTTTGCTTTCATCGGTTGAGAGCGAACGTTTTCCCGGCTTGATCATGGGGGCATAGGTTTAGGTTCTAATTTTGGCTAAATAAGAAAGATTTTGAATAAAACAAAATTAGAACAGGCTTAGAAAAATTCTAATCCTAGAGAAACCAAGGATAAAAATTTTTAAAACCAACCAAAAGCTGATTTCTAGGTTCACGCGAGTACTACCACGTGCTGAATTTTATTAACACTTAAACATAAATCGTGGCTCTACTCGTGTGGTTTTAGCATGAAAAATAAGTCAACCTCAGCACCATAATGAGGGTGAAAGGTTGAGTTAAGGTTCTGAAATTATTTGGTTGGGGGGTTTCTCGAAAAGAAAAGAATCAAACAAGCACATAGGAGGGTTCATGCAAAGGGTTTATGATAAAGCAATCATTCAATCAAGAATTATGTCTCTAATATTGTTCAACCACTTCTAAGTCTAATGTCTTTGCGTAGTAAAACTCAAAAACTAAATTATTAAAAATACTCGAAAAACCTGGAATCGGGTTGTCCTCCCGTAGCTTATTCTTGACTCGACGAAACGGGTTGCCTCCCGCCTAGCGCTTCGTTTATAGTCTATAGCTAGACTTCTTCACTTGATTACTCCGGATCAACGCTCTTTGCGGGCGTTGCAATCTTGGGTACCCACTTCCGCACCATCTTGGGCGCGGGCTTGTCTTTTGGCTTGGGCGGCTTAGTCATTTTTTTGGTCTTCACGGGCGGCTTCTCTTCCTTTGTCTTGACGGATGCAACACCTTCTTTAATTTTCGTTACGTTCACTTTTTTCGGCTCCTTCTTCTTTTTCAGCCCCTCCGTTTGTTTTGGTTCTCCCTTCACTCCAATCATGTTGCATGCCTCAATCCTTGGACGGAACTTGAAGGAACTCCTTTCTCCGTTGATATCGAACATGATCTCCCCCTTGCCAACATCAATAGTAGCTCCCACGGTCTTGAGGAACGGCCTCCCTAGGATGAGCGGCGGCTTCTCCCTCTCTCCCATCTCGAGCACAACGAAGTCGACGGGGATGAAGTGGTGTCCAATCTTCACGGGTACATCTTCGAAGCAATGCCCAAGGGATAGCGAATGGAGTTGTCACCCGAGCTCCAAACATATTCCCGTAGGCTCCATCGGTAGGCGTAACTTCTCGAACACATCCCTCGGCATGACACTCACACTAGCTCCAAGGTCGCATAACGCCTTCTCGAAGTTGAAAGAACCAACTAAACATGGAATTGTAGGGCACCCGGGGTCTTTTTGCTTCTCTAGCCCATAAGCAATAGCTGCACTACACTCCTCGGACATCTTGACATGATCTACCCCGAGTGTTGCTATCTCATATTTATTTGCAAGTATGTCTTTAAAGTAACGAGAATATGTAGGTACTTGTAGGGCATCTAGTAATGGCATGTTGATGCTAAGTCTACGCACAACTTCCACAAACTTCTCAAAGTGGTTGTCAAGTTTACCTCGGAAGTAGCGTGGCTTGAGTTGCGGTATCCTCGTGTCATCTTCCGGCATCTCGAATTCGGATTCCTCGGTGACGATCCCCGTAACCTTCTCTTTAGCAACTCCTTCCACCTCGGTGGACAGTTTCAGCTTCCTTGCTCCCGCGGAACGTTCCGGATCTTCGGTCTCCTTCCCCGAACGCGTTTGAATGGCCTTCGCCGATTCGGGACATTTGGGTTGTCCCGAAGCTTCCCTTCATCATTAGTGAGGCGCCCCGCAAGTTGTCCAACTTGCGTCTCGAGCATCTTCATCATGTTGAGCACTTGATGATTGGAACTTCCGACCTCCGTCACTTTGCTATCGATGTTCTCCAACACCTTGTCTATGGTCTTGAACTTGGTGACGGTGTCCTTGTTGATCTTAGCTTGCTCATCCATGAACTCCTTCAATTGTATCCGAAGTGGAACCGCGTTAGGAATAGATGAGCTTGCATTAAATTGAGGCCTACCTTGCCGTAGCGGAAGTTCGGCAATTCTCCCTTCCTCATGTAGTCGAGCACTTTGGCTTCCTCCGGACAATCTTTGCGGACATGGCCATACTCTCCACATTCTTCGCATGTGGACCTTGCTTCGGCGGCCTTCAAGTCTTGAGCCTCTTTCTTTTCTATCTCCATCTTCTCCAACCTCCTCATGAGCGAGTCGATCTTGCCTTCAAGTATGTCTTCCTTCTCCACTTGCAAGACTCCTTTGACGTTCCCCATGGGTTGAGCAGGGTGTAGGCGCCGGATGACGCCCACGTGTCATTATCCGCGACCTTCTTGAATAGCGTGAAAGCTTCCGTCGGTGTAAGCTCGATGATAGATCCTCCCGCCGATGCATCGATGATCGTCCTTGACGCCATGGTGAGTCCTTGATAGAACTTTTGCACGAGGTCTTCTTTCGGGAACTTGTGATGTGGAACCGCCCGGTGTACTCGTTGAAGCACTCGAATGCCTCCGAGATAGTTTCGTAGGATATTGAACAAAGGTGGCAATCTTATTACGCAAGCTTTGAGTTTTACCCGGTGAGTAGTATTCCTTCATGAAAGCCTTCATCAACGTGTTCCAATTTTGCACCGTCTCCGCCGGTTGAGAGTGGAACCATTGCAAAGCCTTCCCGAGTAGTGAAAACGGAAAAAGCCTTGCCCTCATTTGATCTTGAGTCACCCCATCCATGTTGAAAGTCTGACATAGTTGAATGAATGCTTGGAGGTGAAGGTTCGGATCCTCTTTGCCGGTGAAGGGTGAATGTTGCACCATGCGGATTGTTGAGGTCTTGATCTCGAACGGTCTTCCGATCTCCTCGAGGTTCAAGATTGGTAGGTCGATGATGTCTGGGGTGCATAGCTCCCCAATCTTGCGTTCTTCCGGTGGTTGGTCACCCATTGGTGGACGTCGGTTCTCCCGCGGACTTTGAGGTGGTGAATTCTTCGGAGATTCCCGCGATCCTTTGTCTTCCGACTCCGAATCTACAAAATCCAGCTTTTTAGCTTGATGTGCTTCGCGTCTCCTTAGCCTCGTAAAGTTTTTCTCGGATCATCCACAAAATTATTGGGTTTGTTGGAGAGGTAGCCGTCCATCTCCTGTTAGGGTTAGCAATAAACAAAGTATGCAGAAAAAACTAGAAAACAAAACAAATCTATAAAGACTAGAGTTAGACAAACTAGATTAGATGTATTTTGAGGATGATCGAAATTTAGTAGATGCAAAAATAAAACAAAATCAGTACTGAAAATTACAAAAAAAAGCGATAAAAAATCAAATCTTGATCACTTGTTCCCCGGCAACGGCGCCAGAAAAAGGGGCTTGTTGACGGTTAATGTTTGTATCAAAGTTCGTTCGTGACTCGCAAGCGTACAAGTCTCCCGTCGTAGTCAAGGGACCCTTCTTCCCTCGAGTGGTGAACCCAAGGTATCGAATCCGTGGAACAAATGTGTGACGCAAGACTTAATCTATTAAAGCCAAATAACTGCAATCTTCGATAAAGAACCTAATGCATCTAAGTAAAAGACACAAAACAGATCTAATCTACTAAAAACCGGAGAAAACAAAGTAAGATTGGGTAGATAAACCGATCTAGAGGGATCGGGGTAAGCCTTTTGTTGAAGTTCCAAGCAAAAGAAGAAGTAGCAAATCGAATCTTAATAAAAGCCTCTTTAAATCGTGGTTTCCCGTCCAAATCCGAAAACATCCGCCTTTCGAGACCCCCGTTCGTCACAACGTATCCCTATTCATGCGGGGAGTTTAGGGCGAGTCAAAAGACAAGTCGAGATTCTTTCGGAGGATCCGGCGTGTACCTCTAGCCACCGCGGCTACAAGAACACCCTATGTAATCTATCTCGAGAATAGAATTGGAATAAGCAAAGCCGATCGAAAAACAAAATCTTCGAGGAAACACTTGATCGCTGGGAAAAGATTCAACTTGATAATTCAACTATAACAATGATACATACACAAGATCACCACCGGGATCCTTCCTTGATCTTGCTTCTAGCTCGGGGAACTCCGACGTGGTCTTCCTTGCAAGGTTCCCACGTCGGCTAGGGAAACCCTAGTCAACTAGCTCGACCCTCTCCTCTCCTAGATGGTGTCCCTCTCTTCTCTCGCTTCTCGGCGGCCGAAGACGAAATCTTCTCTCGCGTGGCTCTCGGTCGGGGGACTATAAATAGCCCGATTGGCGGCTAGGGCAAAGGGCGACGAGTTTGGGCCCTAAATGGGCTCGGGGCCGACCGGACCGGGGCCGGCCGGCCCGGGCCCATTTAGGCCCGGCCCCGCGGGCTCCTTTGCCCGAGGTCGGTTCCCTTGCTTCCCGGATGCTTCCCCCTTCGCATGTAGGTCCATGTCGTCGGTTTCTCTCCGAATTGGACTCAACTCCTTGTCTTGCAAGATTCAAGACTTTTCCGGTCGTGTCCCCGGAGTCCGTCGTCTTCTCGGATCAAGTCCCCGCTTCTTGGAGTTAGTTTTGCTTCATTGCATGACTTGTTCGGGGCTTCAAGGTCTTGTCATGAGGTGCTTGATGAACTTATCCCGAAAGTCTTGCATTCAACACTAAATCCCTGCATAAACATTAAACTCCAAAAACGACATGCACACGTGAACTTGTTATACCACGGGGGTTAGTACCAATGGATAAGGTATAAAACTAATGCCAACACCGAAGGTAAACTCATGGCTAGGTTGACGGATTTTCACCGTCAACAGCCTCTCACGATCCTGGACCCATACGCCTGGGAGAGGTCGTCGGTGACCCGGCTGGCCCTTGGCGAGCTGGTCGCCGCCGGCCAGCTGGCGGCTAATGAAGATGGACGCCCGGCGGAGTGGATAGTGCCGCCGGCGGGGGACCGCGCGCCCAACCCGCCGGAAGGCTACGTGGTGAGCTTTATCCGCTACCACGAGCGGGGCTTCAACGCGCCGGCGAGCCGCTTCATGCGGGCGATGTGCCACTACTACAAAGTGGAGCTGCACAACTTCGCGCCCAACGCGATTTCGCAGGCGGCCACGTTCGTGGGCGTCTGTGAAGGGTACCTGGGGATCCCAGTCAACTGGGAGCTCTGGGTACACCTTTTCCGCGCGGAGCTCTTCACGCAGCCCACGACGGAGCCGAGGACCCGCCGCGCGGTGCGCGCCGGCGGGATGTCGCTTGCCCTACGGGGGCAATTCAAGAACGTCTACATCCCCTGCACCATGACGACGAACAACGCCGGCTGGGAGCGGGGATGGTTCTACTTGCGCAACGCCGAGCCCGGCCTCCCCCCTACACCGGTCGGGTGTTCAAGGAGAAGCCCAGCTCTTGGGGCTACGGGGTGTCCACGCCCCAGCATCGGAGGTGGCAGGAATCGGTCCTGGCCGCCCCCGCAGCCTCGGCGGCGCGAGGGCCGACCGCGATGGGCGTCCTCGCCTTCCTCCATCACCGGCGGGTCGTGCCCCTGATGGAGAGGCCACTCTGCATCTTCGAGATGACTGAGGCGGCCAACCCCATCGATCTGGCGAGGTCGCGGATGCTCCCGACGCCCCTCGAGCAGCCATATGCGCTCACCCGGGCGCGGAGCGCCGTCGACACCCGGATGCCAATGCATCCGGACCGGACCCCATGGGACCTCGATATGCTCCCCACCGGCCCGCTGGTGAGTTTGGTTCTTGATTGTGTTTTAATTCTTGGTGTTGCTTCTGCTTCCTGATGCGTCCTTGATGTTTCTGTATGCAGCTGGTGAGCTTTATCGCCTCAAAGTCTGTTCCGCCCACCCCCGACTCCCGCGCGCTTGGCCGGGCGGCGCAGTAGCGGGAGCAGGAGCGGGCGGCGCGCGAGAGGGAGCGCGCGAGGCGACATCAAGCGCGCCGCGACCGGCGGAACGCGGAGCACCGGCGCGCGAAGAGCCGGGGCTCTCCTCCCCGGGGACCGAGGGAGTACTCGTCCCTCGGAGGAGGACGAAGAGGAAGAGGCCGAGGGGGGAGGGCCCCTCCGACGTGGTGGCCGCGCGCCCCCGTCGCCGGAACCGCGCCGGCGGCAAGGACGCATCGGCCGGGGGGCGGGCGCACAGCGCCCGTCGCCGGCAATCGACATCGGGGGCCGCGCGCGCCGCGGAGGCGCCGCGCGCGCGCCACGGGGGCGCGCGCAACGAGCGCCCCCGTGCGTGCGTCAAGCGTGCCTCGCGCGCGAGGCGGCGTGCCCGCGCGCGTGCGCGCGTCGTCGGGGAGGTGCGACGGCGGGCGTGCCCGCACGCGGGGCGAGCGTGCCCGCGCGCGCGGTGGCGCCTTCGGAGAAACGCGCGGCGTCGGGCGTGCCCGCGCGCGAGGCGGGTGCGCTCGCGCGCGCGCGCGCGCGCCGCCGGGGGCGCGCGGCGGCGGGCGTGCCGCCCGCGCCCGCCCTCGTCCGCTGAGGCTTCGAGGAAAAGGAAGCGCACCTTTTCCTCCTCGAGGTAGGGGGTTCGACTCTTTGCTTGGTTTGATTTGATTTGTTGACGGTCGGGCGTTCTAACCCTCTGTTTGTGCCTGCGCAGGGTGGTGCCAACCGTACCTCCTCTCGCGCCGGCTAAGGTGCTGAGGACGGACGCGTCCATCCCCACCCGGCGGCGCTCGTCGAGGGCGTCGCGGGCGGGGGCAAGCACGGCGGCGGCGGGCGAGAGCTCGCAAGGCCCGGGCCGAGGCTTCGAGGCCCCGGCCGGCGCATCGACCCGCCGCGCGCGCGGCCCGGAGGTCGCCGAGGAGCGGCCGGCGCCGGCCGTCGTGGGGACGCAGGGCGCGGCGGCGGCCGTGGTGGAGGTGCGGCCCGCGGAGGTCGCCGGCCGTGGGGGCGCGGCCCGTGGCGCCGGCCGCGGAGGAGGCGGAGCGAGCGCAACTTGCGGCGGCGTCCGTGGGACACGGCGGCACGGCCGGAGGTGGTGGCCGCGGCGCCACGACCGGCGCTCGCGGCCACCGGAGGCGCAAGCGGAGGCGCCGGTGGAGGCGCGCGAGGGGCCGGTGCCCGCCGGCAGCTCCCGGTGGAGGTGGTGGAGGTCCCGGATGACGATTCCCCGCCGCCGGGTGGGATCGTGGGCTAGCCTCCCCACACGCTCCCTCGAGCCCCGGGGAGGGGGCCCTCGTGAGGCGCACGAGGGTCACATGGTGGCGGGGGGCCGAGGACACGGCGCCGAGGCCTCGTCCTCCCGTGCCGGCCATCCCGCCCCGGTGGAGGGGGCCGTTGACGATCCCCCTGCGTTTGCCGACGCCAGGGGGGAGCAGGAGCTCTGGGGCAAGCTCCGGAGCCACGGTGCCACGCTCAACCGCGCGCTGAACGAAGCGCTGCAGGTCCATGGCGGCCCTGCATGGCGCGTCTTCCAGGTAGGCCGTGCTTGCTCATTCTCTTCTTTCTTTCGTTTTTGTGTGCGGCTCCCGTGTCGCAGCGCTTACGGGTTTTGATTTTGTGGGTGCCAGGAGCTCGAGCGCCGCGCCCACGACAAGTACGACGCCTTCGACCAGGTGAACGCCGAGGTGCACCAGCTCCGGGAGTGGTGCAGCGCTTTCGACGCGCTTGCTGACGCCCTCAGGACGCCGGATGGCCGGGCCGGCGCACGGCCATGGCGTGGCGCGACGAGCTCCCCGAGAGCTCGAGGCAGGACCCAGCGCGCCGCTCGAGCCTCGAGCGGGTCTGCACAGCCCTCATCGATCGTGATGAGGCGCCGTGGCGGTGCGCGCTCGGACTTGGAGAAGACGCGGACGCTGGCCGCCAACTGGGAGACGGAGGTGGCAAACGTCCGCGGCGAGAACCGAGAGCTCCGCTCGTCGCTCGAGGGAGCGCAAGCGCAGCAGCCGCCAGGCCGAGGAGCGGGCGCGCGGGCCGGAGCGGCGGGCCAAGGAGGCCGACGACTTGAAGGCCGCCCACGACGCCAAGGCCGCGGCGCTCGTCGCCGCCGAGGAGCAGCCTCCCCGCGAGAGCGCTCCGCCCGCCAAGGGGCCGAGGGGCGGCTCCGGCAGAGCGAAAGCCGCCCTCGTCGACGCCCGACCGGCGCCGGGAGCAGAGCGCGTCGCTCGTGAGGCGGCGCGGGTCGTTGGCGGAGCGGGACGACAAGCTCTCCAAGGCCGAAGGCGAGGTGATTATGCTCAGCATCACCAGCGCCAATGAGGAGCTGGCCCTCCAGGAGCAAGGCGAGGCCGTCAAGCGCCTCGAGCTGACGGTCGAGGCCGTGCGTCGCGACTTCGAGACGGAGAGGAGGCAAGTCGAAGGTGAGCTGCTGCTTGACTTCTTATTTGGTTGGTTTTTCGTTAGAGGGCCCGCTTCCCCCTTTCTGATTTCTTTCCTGTCTTGGCGGTTCCAAGCTTGCGCACCGCTCTGGGGCACGCAGCTGAGCGGGCCGAGGCGCTGCAAGCTTCTTACAACTCCTCCGAGCGGGAGCTGCAGGAGTTGCGTGATGCGGCCCTCGAGACCCGCCGTGCCGTGGGAGGAGGGCGAGGCTCGTGCCGGCGCTCGCCGGCCGGCCGCCCGCGCGCCCTTGGTGGTCACGTCACCGAGCGGATGCGCCGGCGCCGCATCCGGGCGTCCCGTAAGGCCCCCTCGGAGTGGTGCGGTCCCACTATGAGGTCAACTTCGAGCCGCTGGCGGAGGGCTACATCGTTCCCGAGGGCGTCGAGGACGAGGTGGCGATGGAGCGTGTGGATGCGCTCGCCGCCGACGCCGCCGGGTCGCTCGCCGAGGCCTTCGAGGAGTTCCTCTTCCCGGACGCCGCTGACGCTGCCGCTCCTCCCGCCTGAAAGTCGTTGGGCGCTAGGCCCGTTTTTTGTTCGAGCATTAGTATTCTGGCCATGGGGCCTTTGTAAATAAACACATTATCTCAATCGTAAACATTTGATGAAGTGTTTTGCTTATTGCGCTTTTTTGTTTCTCCTTCTTCCTGAGTGGATTTTACTTAGGGGAGTTCGATTTTCGCTGGGGGGCCTGCTGGGTTGGAGGCGAGAGAGAAGGGCCATATCCACGCGGCGTAGGCTATCTCTGGCTCGCACGCTCCTCCCGCTGGACCGCCCGCGCCCTGTTCGAATCGCTGCTCGAGGTTGAAGTAGGAAACAGACTTAGCGCGTGTGAGTTGTTTTTATTTTTGCGCAAAAAATGGGACCATTTTTTTTTGGGGGGGTGCCCCCCGCAGTAGCCCCCGAGGGTAACTTGGGTTTCAGGGGAAAGCCGAGTTGCCCTTTTATTAGACTTGAAGCATTTACATAGTTGTTTACCAACTGGGGCGTTGGTCGTATGGTTTTCACAACAAAAATACTTGGAAATCCTAGCTAAGGGTAGAAGCGACGTAGCTGTTGGATGTTCCAAGCGTTGGTGAGTTCTTCACCGTCCTCGTTGGCTAGCTTGTAGGTGCCGGGCTTGAGTACCTTCACCATGACATAGGGTCCCTCCCATGGGGGCGATAGCTTATGGCGCCCTCGGTTGTCTTGGCGTAGCCTTAGGACCAAATCCCCTTCATTGAAGTCCCGTCGACGTACCTTGCGTGCTTGGTAGCGTCTTAGGGACTGTTGATACCTTGCGGAATGCATTAAGGCTACGAGGCGTGCCTCGTCCAGTTGGTCCAGCGAGTCCTCGCGGGCTCGCTGGTTAGCATCCTCGTCATAGCCTCGAACCCTGGGCGATCCGTATTCTAAATCCGTGGGGAGGACGGCCTCCGTGCCATGGACTAGGAAGAACGGGGTGAACCCGGTGGCTTTGCTCGGGGTGGTCCTTAGGCTCCACACAACCGCCGGTAGTTCTTGGAGCCATTTTCGCCCAGATTTGTTAAGCTGGTCGAAAATTCTGGGCTTAAGGCCCTGTAGGATCATGCCGTTTGCACGCTCTACTTGGCCGTTGGTCTGTGGGTGCGCCACAGCTGCCCAATCCACGCGGATGTGGAACTTGTCGCAGAACTCCAAGAACTTCTTGCCCGTGAACTGGGACCCATTGTCTGTGATGATGGAGTTCGGCACTCCAAAGCGGTAGACGATGTCGGTGAAGAATGTTACCGCCTGCTCTGCCCTTAGATTCGTGATGGGGCACACCTCCACCCACTTGGAGAACTTGTCGATCGCGACCAGCAAGTGGGTGAAGCCCCCGGGCGCCTTCCGCAGGGGCCCGACGATGTCCGGCCCCCCACACGGCGAATGGCCATGTCACGGGGATGGTTTGCGGTGGCATGGGCGGGCATTGGACTTGCGGGCGTAGAACCGGCACCCCTTCGGGGTGCGCACGATCTCGCCGGGCGTCCGCAACCGCGGTAGGCCGCAAAAGCCCCGGCGGAACGCGTTGCCGACGAGGGTGCGGGGCGCGGCGTGGTGGCCGCATCCCCGCGTGAATGTCCCGTAGGAGCTCGCGCCCCTCGGGAATGGGCACGCACCGCCGCGGGGATACCCGAGGCGGCGCGCTTGTGCGCGCCTCGCCGTCAATGATGGCAAAAGACTTGGCCATCCTGGCGATGCGCCTGGCCGCGGCCCGGTCCGCGGGGAGTTCCCCTCGAGCGATCCAGGCGATGTATTTTTCGCGCCAGTCCTCTCGGGCAGGAGCTGGCTCGATGTCCATCACGTCGGCCTCATGGGAGCCGTACCCCTCGAGGAGGGAGAGCACGTACGCCTCATTCGAGGGGTCCTCGTCCATGGGTTCCGCACCCGCTGGATTCGAAGGAGCCCCCAAGGGTCCGTCGTGACTCGAGGGGTAGGGCTCGAAGACGACCGAGGGTTGAGCGACATCGCGGGCAAAAACGTTCGGGGGAACGGTGATCCGCCCGGACGCAATCTTGGCCAGTTCATCTGCCTCCTCGTTGTACTGGCGCGGCACATGGTTGAGCTCGATGCCATAGAACTTGTCCTCGAGGGCCCGCACGGCCTTGCAGTAGGCCTCCATCTTGTCGTCATGGCAGCTCGCGTTCTTCATGACCTGATCGATTACGAGCTGCGAGTCCCCCCGTACGTCGAGGCGCTTGACGCCCAACTCAATGGTGATTTTGAGGCCGCAGAGTAGGGCCTCGTATTCAGCCATATTGTTAGACGCGGGGAAGTGGAGGCGCACCGCGTAGCGCATGTGCTCCCCAAGGGGTGACACAAAGAGCAGGCCCGCGCCTGCCCCTGTTTTCATCACTGAGCCATCGAAGAACAGAGTCCAGCACTCTGCTTGGATCTGCGGGGGCGGCAGCTGCGTATCCGTCCACTCAGCGACGAAATCCTCCAGGATTTGCGACTTGATGGCCTTGCGCGGGGCGTAGGCGAGCGTCTCGCCCATCAGCTCCACGGACCACTTGGCAATCCTGCCGCGGCGTCAGGGTTGCGGATGATCTCTCCTAGCGGAAAGGAGGAAACCACCATGACGGGGTGGGCCTCGAAGTAGTGGCGGAGCTTGCGCCGCGCAAGGACTACCGTGTACAGCAACTTCTGGACCTGTGGGTAGCGCGTCTTCGTGTCTGACAGGACCTCGCTGATGTAGTAGACCGGCCGCTGTACAGGCAAGGCATGCCCTTCCTCCGTGCGCTCCACGACGATCACGGCGCTGACCACCTGGGTGGTTGCGGCCACGTAGAGATGCAGGGGTTCGCCATCTTGCGGCGGCGTGAGGATCGGGGCGTGCGTTAGAGACGCCTTCGGCTTGTCGAGCGCATCCGGGCCTCGGTGGTCCGGGGAGAAGCGCTCGTGCTTCTTAAGTAGGCGGTAGAGGGGCGAGCCCTTCTCTCACCGAGCCGCGAGATGAAGCGGCTCAAGGCGCCGAGGCACCCCAGGACCTTCGTACCCCTTTGAGGTCCCGGATCGGACCCATTCGTTCGAGGGCCGCAACCTTTTCGGGGTTGGCCTCGATTCCCCGTCGGGAGACAATGTATCCCAGGAGCATGCCTCGCGGCACTCCAAAGACACATTTTTCGGGGTTTAACTTGACCCCATTGGCCGGTAGGCAGTTAAACGCGACGCCAAGGTCGCCAACCAGGTCGTCCGCCTTCCTGGTCTTTACGACGATGTCGTCCACGTATGCTTCGACCGTCCGCCCGATGTGATCCCCAAAAACGTGCTGCATGCAACACTGATATGTTGCACCCGCGTTTCTGAGGCCAAACGGCATCGTGACGTAGCAGAATGTCCCAAACGGCGTGATGAACGAAGTCGCGAGCTGGTCGGACTCCTTCATTTTTATTTGATGGTATCCGGAGTAAGCATCAAGGAAGCAAAGCAATTCACACCCACCCGTTGAATCAACGATCTGATCAATGTGTGGTAAAGGAAAAGGAACTTTAGGACATGCTTTATTAAGACTAGTGTAGTCTATACACATCCGCCACTTCCCATTCTTTTTCTTTACAAGCACGGGGTTTGCTAGCCACGTTGGGTGGAACACCTCCTTGATGAATCCGGCCTCGAGAAGCTTCCGCAGCTCCGCTCCGATTGCCCGTCGCCGCTCCTCGTCGAAGCGGCGCGGCCCGTTGCCGCACGGCGCGGGCGTTTGGCAGGATGTCAAGGGAGTGCTCGGCGACTTCCCTCGGGATGCCTGGCATATCCGAGGGGCTCCACGCGAAGATGTCGGCGTTGGCGCGGAGAAAGTCGACGAGCACCACTTCCTATTTGGGGTCGAGGGTGGAGCTGACCCTCAACGCCTTGCCCTCGGGGGCTGAAGGGTCGAGGGGGACCCCCTTGGTCTGCTCCGCGGCCTCGAAGGTGCCGGCGTGCTTGGCGGCGGAGTCGAGGTCTTCGTTGACCATCTTCTCCAACGTGTTCACCAGCGCTTCATCCAGCGCTAGTGCCTCTGCGTGCTCCACGCACTCGACGTCGCAGTCGAACGCGTGCTCGATGGATGAGCCGACGGTGATGACGCCGTTTGGTCCTGGCATCTTCATCTTTAGGTAAGTATAATTGGGGACCGCCATGAATTTGGCGTAACAGGGTCGCCCAAGTATAGCGTGATAGGCCCCCTTGAACCCCACCACCTCGAAGGTGAGAATCTCCTTGCGGAAATTCTTCGGGGTGCCAAACCAAACTGGCAGGTCGATCTGCCCAAGGGGCTGGACCTGCTTGCCGGGCGCGATGCCGTGGAACGGCTTCGTGCTGGGCCGCAGCTGGTCCGACCCGATCCCCATGAGGCGCAATGTATGCGCGTAGAGGATGTTGAGGCTGCTGCCTCCGTCCATGAGGACCTTCGAGAACCGGGCGTTCCCGATGATGGGGTCGACCACCAGCGGGTACTGGCCCGGGTTGGGGACACGGTTCGGGTGGTCCTCCCGGCTGAAGGTGATGGCGTCCTCCGACCAATTGAGGAAGGACGGAGGCGCCCTCTCCGCAGCGAGGACCTCGTGCCGCTCCTTCTTGCGCTGGCGGGTCGACATGTCGACGGTTGGCCCCCCAAAGATGAGGAAACATTTTCCACGGCGGGGAAGCCGCCCGCGTCGCCATCGCCTCCGTCTTTCTTGGCCTCTGCCTCCTTCGCGGCGGCACGGCCATAGAATTTCTTGAGCATATCACACTGCTCAAGGGTGTGGTTCACTGGGGTCTTGTGGTAGGGACATGGCCTTTTCAGCATGTCATCGAACACCCCCGGGCCTCGAGGGGCCGGTCGAGGGCCCCGTCGAGCCGGGTCAACAGCAAGGGCCTCGGCATTGCCGCCGTCGCACCCCTGCTCGCGCGCCGCGCGGCGCGGCTTCTTCCCCTTCTTGTCCCGCTTGTCGTTGCGGTGGGGCTCCTTGGCCTTGCTGCCCTCCGCGGCGCGTCCTCCGAGCGCTTGCCCTTCTTGCCGTCGAAGATCGCCCCCACGGCCTCTTCTCCGGAGGCGAAGCTGGTGGCGATGTCGAACAGCTCGATGGAGTCCGCGGGCGGGCTGCGTCCCAGCTCCCGCACGAGGTCCCGGCACGTGGTGCCCTCGAGAAAGGAATGCACGATCTCGGACTGCGCCACGCTGGGGAGCTCCATGCAGCGCTTGGAGAAGCGTCGTATGAAGTCCCGCAGCGACTCGCCGGGCTTCTGTGTGCAGGAGCGCAGGTCCCAGGAATTCCCAGGGCGCACGTACGTGCCCTGGAAGTTGCCCACGAACGTGTGGACCAGATCGTCCCAGTTGTGGATTTGGCTAGCGGGCAAGTGCTCGAGCCATGTCCGGCCGCGTCGCCGAGATGCGAGGGCAAGTTGCGGATGATGACCTCGTCGCCGGTGGCCCCCGCCCACCGACAAGCCAAGCGGTAGTCGTTAAGCCACACGCGGGGGTCCGTCTCCCCGTTGTACTTGACGATGGTCGAGGGTTGGCGAAAGCGCTGGGGGAACGCCGCCGCGCGGATTTCCCGGCTGAACACACGGGTGCTCGGGGGCTCCGGCGTCGGGGAGCGGTCCTCGCCGCCGTCGTAGCGTCCACCCCCGTCGAGGGTGGTAGCCCCTTGCCGCTCGTGCGTCCGCCCCCGCTCGTGCGCCCGGCGTTGATGACGTTGCGGGCGTCGCCATCCGGCCGCCTGCGTGCGTCAAGGAGCCGTTCCTTGGCCGGCGTGCGTCCTTGGTCGGCGGGTCGCCCCGCCGGTCCCCCCGCGTGCACCGAGGGTTCGCCTCTCCGGTGCGGCCTCGTCGTCCCGCGCATCTCCCTGTTGGCGGATGAGCGAGGCCGAGCTCTCGGCCCGCCGGACCGGCCGCTTGCTCGATGAGAGTTTGCACCTTGCGGTGCGGGTCTCGGGCCTCGGGGGTCGAGGGTGCCGGCATGGCCCGCGGCGGCGGCCGCGGCGGCGATGAGTTTTTGGCTCGCTCGCGGGGGTGCGTCCGCGTTGTCGACGTTGGGGATGGTGTTGATGCGGTCGCGGACTGTCGGCCCGGCCCCCCGCGCGCGTTCGGCCGCGCGTGGAGGCTTCCCCCGCCATTGAGGCGCGGAGCGCCCGCACCGTACGGTATTCCTCCGCCGGCTTGGCCTCGAGCTCGCGGGCTTGGGCCACCGCGCGTCGGCGTCGACCCCGGCGGGGAGCGCTTGGCCCCGCCGCCATGCGCGCGGTGATCCCCGAGGCGGGGGTGATCTCCCCGTCCCGGCGCCCACCGCGCCGGCAGCATTGGCCGGATCGTTGGTGATGACGCCAGTAGCACTCCCGCGCGGGATCGTAGCTCCCGGCCGGGAGTCGTCGGAGCGTACCGAACCGTGAGTCCGTAGAGTCGAGGAAACGCCTGAACATGACTGGGTCCGGCACGCCGGAGAAGTCCCACTCCGCGTACCCATGGCGGTTGGCGGGTGGCAACGCGTCGATGGAGCCCAGGGACGACTCGTCAGCCACCGAGGCGCTGGGGTCTCTGGCGACGAAGACGTGGCGGCCAGGCGGAACCCTGCGCATCGTGGTGTTGACGTTGGCGTTGTAGGCCGACGTAGCGCCACGCAGCCCGATGGGGATGCGTGGTCCGGAGACCGCGCGCTGCCCCGCTGGGGTGGTGGCTGTCGTAACGGCGGGCGCGCCGCGCCGAGTGGCGCGCGCGCTCGGCCGCCGCCGCTCGGACCGCGCGTGGCGCGAACGCCGCCCGGAGCGACGACGGCGTCGTGGCGTCGACGGGCCCGCGCATCCGTGTCCGCGGGCGCCGCGCCGTGGCGGCGTGTGTAGCGGGGACCGCAGCGGACTCGGCCCGGCGCCGCGCGCGGAGTTCCTCACGGTTGGTGAGGCGCATGAGATAGCCGTTCCCCGTGGCCCGAAAGTTCGGGTCCCCGAAGCGAACCTTCGAACCCGGCCGGGGAGGGGGTCCGAGCTACCCATGCAAGAGCGTGTACCACGGTACTCAGTGCGGATCACCATGGAGGGAGTTGACGGAATGACCTTAGGCGCTCGATCGCCCCACGGTGGGCGCCAACTGTCGGTGCGGAATATGGTCCCGACACTAACCAGTAGAAAGCGCCGTGGTCTATCCCTCAATGGTCGATGCTAAGTAACAAGTGACGCAGAGTTTTATCCTGGTTCCGGCCGAGGGGGCCGTACGTCCAGCAGTGGCGTGCTCGAGGCACTATATTACTTAGCACCGGGGGTGCCTGTAGTGGGGCGGCTACAAGCAAGGCGGGAGAGGAAGCGTGGCTTCCAAGTCCCTAGAGGAATGGCTGAAGATATTGTGGGAGAACTGGAGAATGAGTACGTGGTGTGTAGTGCGTTCCTGTCTCGTATGCTGCTGAGTCCCCCCGCGGCTGGGGGGCTCGCCCCCCCTTTTACAGATCAAGGGGGGCGGATTACATGCGCGCCGTGCTATCTAGCTACGTGGGGAAGCACGACGTGCTACGCTGTAGAGTGGGCGGCCGTCCGGACGATCCTTGCAGCGATCCGGCCATGATGGCCTACCTTGTACCCGAACAGTGGCGGTTCGAGGGTAGAAGGGCGGCGACTGGTGGTGATGTCCTCTGATAGGCTCGAGGGAGGTGCTGACGTTGGCCCGTACGGGGCACAAGAGTAGGTAAAACGGCGTCCCTTCCCAACACGCTTCACAGTGCTGGGGTTGTTGCTACAGCGCCTTGCGTGTGCCTGCACGCGCGGGGACGGCGGCCATACTGTTACAGTGGCAGGGATGGCGATCCACCGGCCTAGCACCTCCACCTAACCCTGTAGGGTCACAAGAAAGTGAATCGAGGGTGTAGCCGGCCCCCCTTCGAGGGCTCGGCGTGTTAGCCGTACGGGAGCAGGCGCGCGGTGTCATGGGACTGACACCGGCCGCGCTGCACAGTCCCTCCCCACAGTGATGGGGATGGGCTCCTCCCTGGGGAGTTGGTGCGGCGGCACCGGGGCGCGAGCCCCGGGCGCATGATGGCGCCGTCCCACCGGTGCCAGGGCGTTAAATGCCCGTGTACGGGGGCCGGCGCACGCGTGAGGGGCGCCCTCGAGCGTGGCGGACCCCGGTCGAGGGCGGGACGTACCCTCGAGCGAGGCGGAACCCGCTCGAGGGGGAGTGAGCCCTCGACCGGGGCGGAGCCCGCTCGAGGGAAGTGCCGCCCTCGAACAGGGTGGAGCCCGCCCGAGGGGGCGCGCATCCTCGAGCGAGGCGGAGCCTGCTCGAGGGGATCTTCGAGAGGGTTGTCTTGGTGGGCCATTGAGGTCCATCGCAGCGTGAGCCGTGCCCTGCATGGTTAGGCACCTGCATAGTTAGGCTAAACGTGTTTTGCTTTGTTGCGGGTTTTAAGTGGGGATTTCCCGGTGGTTTAAGGGGACCCCTAGGGCTGTCCCCGACAGTACATCCTGTAACAAAGGCTAGAAACACCAACACTTGTGGAAATTATCAGTATAAACACCTATTCTAGTGTCGATGATCATTTTCCAATTATTTTATGCAAGAATTAACAGCATAAAAGTGGTACTTAACAGATGTCAACACCTTCTTATTTATAACTGCGCGGCTAGCTTGGCTCAGCGCGGCTGACTCAGCATGGGCGGGCGGACCCTTCAACTTCTAGTACTCAAGGTTGCACATCTCGGGGGGATCGACTTCACTTATTGGATTTGGAGGATTTCAACACATCAAGGATCAACTACGGACACATTCTATAGTCGAGATGACCCTTCAATTCGAGAGAAGTACTCGACTCAAGGCTCGGGGGCTCCATGCCATGTGTCCTTTGGTTTTTTTGCCAGATTTTTAGGGATAAGATTAGCAAAACTTCAGGTTGACCCTCAGCTTGAATCTACAATTCGAACTAAGGCTCGGGGGCTACATTCCATATGGAATGCGATTTTTCAAATCACAATTTCCATATGGTTCTTCAACAAGACAACATGAGTACTATTGAAGACCTTCGAGAGAAGCACTCAGGAACGCTTGAGGACTACTAGAGAAGACTTCAATACTACTCAAAGATTAGCTGTAGTACCTTCCAACCTCTGGATGTGTTGACGGTGAATTTTCGTCAATCTAGAGTACTTGTTATACATTGGTTTCGATTATGATTTGCAACTAACCCGCCACTAGGCATACTAATGATGTAACACGTTCACACTTGCATGTCGATTTTGGAGTTTGTTGTTTACGCAGAAAATTAACATTAAAGAGGAGACTTTCAGGATAAGTTCACCAAGCACTTTGGAAGAAGATCATGAAGCCCGACAAGAGTCAACACACGCGATGAACATGACTTCAAATGACCCGAGGACCGAAGCATCAATGTGCAAGTCTTCAGGGACTCAACCAGAAAACAACGAAGCTTGCATAGCAAGGATTCAAGCCTTAACCGTGAAGGAAACGACGTCAAAGGCCCACATGCAAGTGCACACAAATAAGGGATCACGCGAGAAGCAACCGGAGAGGAAACCGGGGCTAAACCAGGACGAAATGGGCCGGGGGCGGCCGCCTGGGCCGGCCGGCCTGGGCCGACCGGCCCAGCCCACTCTGGGCTTGGTTCACGTCCCCCTTTTGCCCTAGGTGCTTGTCTATAAATTGTCTCTGCCCCCGCCGGCCGCCACATCCATCCATTCATCAGAGAGTCGCAGAGATGAAGGAGGAGCACCGGGAGGAAGCCGACGGCCGCCGCAAGTCCTCGAGTTGCCTAGGAGATGGCTTAGGCCATGCCCTAGCCACCATGGTTGGCCCTACGTGGTAAAGTCATGGTGGAGTTCCGGAGCCGCGACTTGAATTCGTCAAGTCGTTTGTACTTTCAACATTCGGTGATGTAACTATATCTTGTCATACTTTGATCTACTATGAGTTATACTTATTCATATGTGTAGCTACCATAAGCCTTTAGTAGGACTAGATAAAATCATGGTGATTAGTCTTGTCTTGCGGATACACCGTAGTAGTGCACGGACCGAGGTTTATCGCTCGGTGATGATTATCCTCGCGTAGTGATAGTACGAGAGGGGAGAAAGCGGCGAGTGAACGTGCATCGGACCACTCCATATCGGGTTACTCCATATCAAGTGTAATCCTTATCATAGTATAGGTTTAGATTGGTTTATCACATTGGCCGGAACGGCAACAAGAATACGATAGGCTAGGTTTACCTTTGGTTTGCTTACCTTTATGGCTAGGTGGATGTGATCCATACATCCCTTCGTGTTTGTATGTTACCTTTATGCAATCAATGCTTCACATAGGGTTAGACCGGTAGGTTAGATAGACAACCTTAGTGGTTTGCTTCCGATCCTTGGATTGACAAATCTAGGGAGGACCCTCCTTGGTAAAAAAGGCACCAAGTCACCCGTAGGCTTGCGGTGAACTTGAGCACGGTTTTGAACCGTCAACAAGCCCCTTTTTCTGGCGCCGTTGCCGGGGGTTGGCAACTCGAACTCTAGGGTGATCTATCTTTGTTTTAACTAACCCTAATTTTTATTATTGCATACATGCTTGCTTTCTTGTTTGTGTCCTTGAAAGTAGGTGAAAAAACTAGACACAAGACGTTCAAGAAATTCATAATCCACTCAGACAAGATGATGACTACATCAAGATTCACTCTTTAGTGGTAGGTGCTAACTTTTGTTAGTGTCCTATCATCCGCTATTGAGTGCACACCCTACACGAGTGATGTTGAACAGGGTATGTCAATGTGTCAATTAAAGTTTTAAGACTAATGTTTTGTGGAGGTTTGTTTGTCCAAGCAATAGGTGTTGGAAGCAATCACGTTGCGAGAGAAGCACCCGTCACTTTGGCTAAAGCAAAATCATGAAGAAGACACATCATTGCCGTCATGCTACTCGCTGGTCCAGCAATGGTGACGACTTAAAGCTAAAGGAGACGCGATGTAACGCCCCGAAGACCGCAAGATCAAGGTCGTCAACATATTTGGATCAATTCACAAGAAGTTTCTGTTCCCATCAATTTCTGCACAATCTCAAGGGAGAACAACAGGATATCTTTGGATGTTTAGAAGTCCCGTGAAGTTACACTTCCGACAAATGAATAATCAAGTCAATCGGAGGTTCCTACAAGCGGGTATGGCCGAATTACCGAAGGTTGCGCGTTCTGAAATTTTCTGAACAGCATGCAAGAGCGGAAACAAAACGGCCATAGCTCCCTTATTTGGGCTCCGATTAAGATGAATGAGTGCCCGTTGGAAAGGTAATTTTATAAAGTTTTCAATAGAACAATATTTTGGTATATGTTCTGTTATGTACATAGGGGAAAATCCATGAAAAAGAGGCAGCAGAAACATGATGAGAACAAGATAGTGGAGATGAGGACGACGACAACGAAGAGAAGCTTGGGCAACGCTTCCATTGGACCACACGACATGAAATTCAGAAGTTTGGAGCAAAACAAAGACTCCAAGAGCATTGGAAAAAGAAGGCACAAGTTGGCAACATCCGACGCTAGGAGATGTTAGAAGCAAATCACCATGGATTACACACAAATGATGGCATCCAATGGCGCGGATACTCTGGGGTCTCACACGAAGGGTCATGGAGTTACATGAAGATATTTGAGACACGTGTGAAGTCCCACAAATGAAAAAGAAGAGTGAGTCCACACAAGGCAACCTTGATGATGTGTGGCACGAACGAAGGAATTGCGAAAAGACGATACAAGCCGCCGATCATTGAAGATTGTTTGCTTTCAACTCCGAGAGACCACTCATGATGAAAAGCTCGAAGTCCAAGGTAAAAATTAACCTCTCAAGACACTTTTGGAGCTGATAATATTCCTTTGACATATCTATGATTCATATCCAATAGTGAGATTGATTCAATTCTATGCCTTGTTCTTATGATAATCATGATAGGCTAGAATTTCTTGAGAGTGATAAAGAGGCTTTGTTGTGCTTAAAATTTGTTACATGCCTAATGAACCTTTGCCTAATGAGAGCTTAGTGCTGAGCAAGAAACTTATGCTATAATTAATCACAACTTACTTTGTCATAAATTGTGGTTATGGAAGCGTTTGTTTGCAATATGATTTGTAAATCTTGGACTTGTTTTGTGCTCGGTCAAGCTAGTGACCTTAAAAGAGAAAATTGTGGGGGAAATCCCAAGTTTCACTAACCATGCAAGGCATTAAACATAAATTAAGAGGAGAGAATCATACCCAAAGGAATTGCAAACCCGTGCATCACCGTTACCGAACCTCAAAAACGGATGTCGCTTTTTTCATCAATTTTGAGGACCTGGTCAGACATGTTCAAGGAATAAAAAGGTGAAAATCAGAAGCTCCATCAAGTGCCGGTTCCAACGCCTCTAAGATCGATGAATTTGAAGACCCGTACAAGGAGATATGGCAAAAACATTGAGCGGTGCGCAGTCTGAAATCAGCTTTGGACAGATTGCAGCGCCAGAGTAGAACGGGCATAACTCACTCGATCAGAGTCCGTTGGGGTGAATAAATACTTGATGGAAAGATAATTTCATGCACCATGCATGGAAGCTATTGTTCTCTACATGGTCAGAACTGGACAGAGAGGAAAATTTGTGAAAAAAGAGGCAGCGATAAAGTGCGATGGAGAAGGTGATGATGATGATGCAATGAGATGATTGGGCAAGCTTCTCATCGAGCATAAGTGATCGTGTCAAGCATGGAGAGTGGATCAAGACTGCATGAACACCTTCAAATCTTGAATGAAGGATCATGGCTCCGCAACAATAAGAAGGTATGTGAGAATGTCGAGCTCTATGACTTTAAATGAAGCGCTTTGCGAGAGGCAACCCGGTTTTTATTTATATATATACATGACCGTCTACATTGTGCTCTTTAATCGAACCATCAAGTAACATTGTACCATTGCTCTCATGAAAAAACACAACACCATGTTGTATGATCTAATTGCTATTGAGGGAGCACTTTGTTATTTGATCTCAAAACCTTGTAGACCTTTTTTGTGTGCCTATTAGAGTTTAGAGTCTTTTTCTTTTGTTTCTTTTTAGAGAGATATATGAAGTTGGCACCATCCTTCGATTCTAAACTTGTGGCTAGTTAATTTAGGCTAACTTTTGTTTTAGACAACCTCCATATCATGTTGTTTTGTTCACCCATGTTATATTGCATTGCATGTTGTGTTGATCTAACTCTTTGCCATTCAACCTAAGCCTTCCCATAGCTCCCACCAAAAACCTTAGCCAATAGAGGTAGGATTGATTGTGTTGACCGGCTCTCACCCTCTGGGTTGAACAAGTCTTTCTCTTTATTCTCTTCTAACTAAAAACTTTGACTAGCCTCCCCATAAAATCCTTAGGAAAACCTTTCATACCTTTAGCCATCCTAAAACCATAGGTTTGTTTTTCATTAAAAGACTCGTAGTGCCACCTTAGTTAGAATTTCTATACTTGACTTTCTCTCTTCAAAATCCTCGTTTGAGCCAAAAATATAAGATACCCATAACCTACCCTTAAACCTTGTTAGTTTGGTTGATTGATTCTTTTCGATGGGTGACTTCCTTGTTGACGATGATTACTTTGTATTAAGTGTGAAATCAAGCTTTGTCCTTTGCTTATTATGGACCACATCGAAAGTGTTTTTCAAACCTTGCTAATGTTTGTTTGTGCTAACTTTTTGCATTTGTATTTTACATCCATCTCATTGTCATCATCCACTTTATGTTCGCTTGGGACCTTTTGTGAAACTTTATGATGAATGCTTTCATATCCATGTTAATGCTTGTCGGCATGCGTTACTACTTTTTGCAATCTTGTGTAAACATGGTGTTTAGACATGATTGGAGACCACCATCATTTAGTCTTATATCCTGAGCTATCATGTTGCATTAGTTGGTTTATAAACTTAGCAATGCACCATACTTTTCTTGCACTATAAAGAATTATTGATCTTGGGATGAACATGGTGTTTTGACCTTGGTTAATAAATCTCTATGGGAATAGAAAGTTTGGCAACCACTTTGTAAGCACGGAGCTTATTATTTGGTGTAAACATTATTTTGTTTTTATACCATCCTAACATTTTCATGCACGCTTGTACTCACGTGCACCCATTAGGATTTTCGCTAGATTAACTATGCCACGAGTGAAGATCGTAGGGATGTCATGGTTTGTTGGCATAGGGTGAGTATTCCCGACCATCACCTCGGGGGTACTTTGTGCATTATAGTTATTTTGCAGGCATGGTGAATCACTCCCATGAGTTCGTGATAAAAACTTAAATCAAGATCATCAACACCTCCAAAATCCCGAAAGGAACACTGCTGTTTTCATCAAGATTAAGCACATGTTCAGAGATGTACAAAAGGGAAAAATTTGGATATTCAAGTGCTCCATTAAGTCTAATTTCCAATGCATCAAGAATCAACATTTTAGGAGACCTGTGCAAGAAGTTACAACCAAATCTTTGGGCGTCACACATTCTGAAATCAGTCTGGGACAGCTTGCACCAACAAAGTAAAAAGGGCGTAACTCTCTTTTTCGGAGTCCGATCGGGAAGAATGACCACTTGTTGGAAAGATAATTTCAAGCACTCTGCAATGGAGCTATTATTCAGTACAAACTCAGTTTTGAAAGTAGAACAAAAACTCGTGGTAGATGAACCAGCAATAAAGGACAATATGGAAGGAGGAGAAGATTAGATGAGAAACATTTGGGAGCAAGGCTCGTGGCAAAGGGCGGACATTGAAGGACGAACAAAGGCAACAATGTGATGATGATCTCCACGCATGGAGGTGGGACTTCAAGAATTTTAAGATGGTTCATCATCTTCAGTGCCTAGCAACATGCTAAGCATGGGGGAAGACTTGGTGGACGAAAGAAGGCCGCATGGAGTTCAAGGATCACAGTTGCTACGGATGCCGATCTTTCTTCTTCCATGATAGGCACAATGCTTAAGCATGGGGGAGGGCGCGCTACATCACAAGCATCAAAGGACGGTAACAATTCCTCAACCCTCTATTTGTCCTTGTCTTTCTAAATGCTTGTATATAGGTATATGCCTTCAACAACCTTAGATGCAACTTTTGTATGTCTCTCTCGCTAAATAACATGGCTTCTAGGAGTACAACCTAGTTTTAGTTTTTGTTTATTGTCATCACCTTGTGCTCACCATGATGAAATAATTTTGGCTTGATCTTGCTCGTTGATATATGATGACCGTTGCCACTTTGTTTAAACTTTGTGCTTATTTATGCATGATTAAGCTATTGCTCTCTAATGAAAATCTTAAATTAATTAAATGCTAGCTTAATCTTTTGTGGAGGTCATGATAAAAGTAAAGATCCATGGTTTCTTTTATGCTCTCAACTTTGGATGGGTCGAAGAACATATTACTTTTTGCTTTAAAAAGTCATGCTAACCTTGTCATTAATACCTCTTGCATTTTGCTCTACCTATCCAAAGCCTTATATATTGAGTGCAACCATAGATTACAAACGTTATTGTTGGGTGAATTGATTCAAGGCTCGATTCTTTGGCTCGTGACTAAGAAGCTGGTCATTCCGTGTTTTGCGTAACTTATCTTTTGCTAGCCTCTTCTATCCGTGCATTGTGAGCTCCCACATCGGAAGCTTTGCAAATCTCACCGGATATCCACCCCTTAAACCAACATCATCTTTTGTGGTAACCTTCTTGACCTACCTACCTATCACTTGAGTATGGAGACGACACGTCACAAGAAGGTGCTTCAAAGAGAAGATTCAAGTTCCCTCTCATCAAGACATCCAGTACCTACCTTAACACCACTTCCTCTTTGCTCGGGGACGAGCAAACGTCTAAGCATGGGGGAGGAGGTAGGTACTATGCAAATTAGAGTTCTAGGGGAGATAAAAAATGAATAAGATAAGAGGACAAAATAAAAAAATCCAAAGTACCTCACATGTCAAAAAGAAAAAAAGAAAAAAAGGAAGAAAACAAGAAAAAGAAAAAATATAGAGTAATAATAATCTCCCTCGGTTCTCTAGTTGCTTAAGGATTTTCTAAGGACTTCAAGATCAAGACCCATACTCATTTTTCCAACCATGTGCAATCCGATAACAAGGACTTCGTTGGGGCCTCAGGATCATTCTTTGCCATTTGCACATGTCCACCTATCTAAAAGTGTGAGTTCTTTCTCTTCCCCCTTCTTGTGAACATTATTTTTCCAATGACCTTTTTGACGAGTCATGATAAGTCCATAAGAAGCTTGCCTTGTTTTGGTAATAGTCTCAACTTTAGCATCTTGGTAGGGTAAAAACTTTCCTATGAGCTCCAAATAAAACCCTTCCACCTACAAACATGAGAGGGAAAGGATATAGATCAAGCAGGCTTGAGAGTGTTGTGAGATGAGAGAGTTCATGAGCAAGATGCAAGAAGGTTTAAATTTTTGTACTTAGTTTAGCTCTTTTGTTCACCTCGTTCTTCACTTCAAAAGTTTCTAAGACCTATTCGAATTTTGTGGAGCATGATTGATTACTTGTGGAAAGAGCTTGAATTATATCTACCCTCCATAATGATGAATGCTAGTTACATTATGGAATTAAACTTGGAGAGCATTATGCTTTCTCATGTGTGATCAAGTGCTGGGTATGAACAATGAAAGGCAATGCTGATATCCATTGAAAACTTACTCGAGGACGAGCAAGGTTTAAGCATGGGGGAGATGTTGACGGTGAATTTCCGTCAACCTAGAGTACTTGTTATACATTGGTTTCGATTATGATTTGCAACTAACCCGCCACTAGGCATACTAATGATGTAACAAGTTCACACTTGCATGTCGATTTTGGAGTTTGTTGTTTACGCAGGAAATTAACATTAAAGAGGAGACTTTCGGGATAAGTTCACCAAGCACTTTGGAAGAAGATCATGAAGCTCGACAAGAGTCAAGACACACGATGAACATGACTCCAAATGACCCGAGGACCGAAGCATCAACGTGCAAGTCTTCAGGGACTCAACCAGAAAACAACGAAGCTTGCATAGCAAGGATTTCAAGCCTTAACCGTGAAGGAAATGACGTCAAAGGCCCACATGCAAGTGCACACAAATAAGGGATCACGCGAGAAGCAACCGGAGAGGAAACCGGGGCCGAACCGGGCCGAAATGGGCTTGGGTCGGCCAGCCTGGGCCGATCGGCCCAGCCCACTCTAGGCTCGGTTCGCGTCCCCCTTTTGCCCTAGGTGCTTGTCTATAAATTGTCTCTACCCCCGCCGGCCGCCACATCCATCCATTCATCAGAGAGCCGCCGAGACGAAGGAGGAGCACCGGGAGGAAGCCGACGGCCGCCGCAAGTCCTCGAGTTGCCTAGGAGATGGCTTAGGCCATGCCCTAGCCACCATGGTTGGCCCTGCGTGGTAAATCCATGGTAAAGTTCCGGAGCCGCGACTTGAATTCGTCAAGTCGTTTGTACCTTCAACATTCGGTGATGTAACTATATCTTGTCATACTTTGATCTACTATGAGTTATACTTATTCATATGTGTAGCTACCATATGCCTTTATTAGGACTAGATCGAATCATGGTGATTAGTCTTGTCTTGCGGATACACCGTAGTAGTGCACGGACCGAGGTTTATCGCTCGGTGATGATTATCCTCGCGTAGTGACAGTACGAGAGGGGAGAAAGCGGCGAGTGAACGTGCATCGGACCACTCCATATCGGGTTACTCCATATCGAGTGTAATCCTTATCATAGTATAGGTTTAGATTGGTTTATCACATTGGCCAGAACGGCAACAAGAAGACGATAGGCTAGGTTTACCTTTGGTTTGCTTACCTTTATGGCTAGGTGGATGTGATCCATACAACCCTTCGTGTTTGTATGCTACCTTTATGCTATCAATGCTTCACATAGGGTTAGACCGGTAGGTTAGATAGAGAACCTTAGTGGTTTGCTTCCGATCCTTAGATTGACAAATCTAGGGAGGACCCTCCTTGGTGAAAAAGGCACCAAGTCACCCGTAGGCTTGCGGTGAACTTGAGCACGGTTTTGAACCGTCAACGGGATGATTCAAGCGTTCTTGAGGACTTTCGTCTTGTAGAACTCAGGGACGCTCAAAGACTACTCGCCAAGGCCATCAAGACTACTCAAAGACATCTCGCTAGACTACAAAGTACTCGGGGGCTTGTCGTATGGACATTCAAGGCCCACTACCCAGGCGGGTACTATAACCGACTACTAGGTGGGCCCTTGGGACTACTTGATTTGTGCGCCATGGTATAAGATGGCGTGGAGAGCAAGGCAGTAGAGGACCAGTACTCGGATAGGAAGGCTAGGCATGTCCAAATCCATGTAAAGTACTCCTACCCGTGTATGGCTAGTATTCCTTCCCTAAACCGACTTGTATCCCTGCCTCTTGGACTATATAAGGCAGGGCAAGGACCCCTCTACTTATCTGCATCATCTTGTAAACAACACGCCATCAATCAAGAGCTACGCATCATACATAACGTAGGGTATTACGCACATTGCGGCCCGAACCTATCTAAATTGTGTGCCACATGTCTCTCCTTCGAGTTTCCGATCTTGGCGAGGCCACAAACATCTACCTCAGTACCCCCTAGTAGGTTGCCAGTCTAAAACACCGACACTCGCCTCTGTGTCGGCTTCCACGTCGGCCTCTGTGTCTGCTCGGCTTCCACGCTGGCCCCTGCGCCAGGTGGTGCAGAGGAGACAGAGGGAGGTGAGTGGAGGGCGCGGGCACGATGGAGGGAGGTGAGAGACGATTGCTGTTGAAATGAGGTGAAGAGAGAAATCTTGAGAATGGGGTATGTGAGGGTAGCAACCACATTTTGTAGATGGGTTTGAGGGTGCTGCTAGACACACTATAGTGCCACATTGCTTCCTTATTTTGCGGTTGAGGGAGAGGATGAGGGCACTGTTGGAGTCACTCCGACGCTTGGTTCCCCTCCTGATGACAACGCATTTGCACACTTTGCTTCATGCACATGTTTCTCGTTCTTGCCTTGTTCGTCTGGTTTACCAGCCAACAGTACTTTTCTCTCAGAATAAACCAACAATCAACCCCTATGTAGTAGTACTTTTTTCTCAGAATAAATCAGCACGCAACCAGCCACCAGCCAAACGGCTGGGGTAAATGGCATCCCCATGTCACCCCTCACCTCTGTAACTCTCGTTCCCAATCTCAAGAAATGCGACCACGAGGACATGCGTGGATAATCTTCAGAATATCCACATTTGTTACAGATTTCTGTTTATTGGTCATGGCAATACAAAATTTGTTTGGCTCCGCCTTTAGTTTTGCTAGCAAATGAGGGTGCATACTTCGGAGATGAAGCATTAAAGTGCCCTATTAATTTTCAAATACTTTCTCTCTCTTCCCAAAGAGTGTCCTTTTAGTTTTTAAATTTTGTCCCACAAAGAGTATCCTCTTACATCATTAAACATTTTATCTAGTTGAAACCACAATCGTACCAATAAAAAAGAGTGTATGAAGGAGTGTGTAGAGCCCATCAAATACTATCTCTGATTTTTTTTATTTGGCGTTTCAGACGATAACTTTAGTATGCAAGTAGTTATCGTCTGAAACGTCAAATAAAACAGACCGGAGGTAGTAATCAATGATGTTATTTGTCTAATTTCAATGCATAGTTAGGATTCAGAAAACTAGTCAAACATCACGATTTCAATCACATTTAGCATTAGTTATTAGGGCTAATACAAACATTTCTCATCACTATTATTGTGTCTAAAAATTCTCCAAAGGAACACTCTTTATGAGACAAAGTTAGTAGAAACTCATAGCTTCTAGTTAAAAAAAATATTTGCCCTATTGTTTGGTGAAATTCTCAATAAGTTGTCAAAAGGACATTGCTTAATTTTCTCTACTCCTAAAAAGAATGAAAGTAAGACTAAAACTTCGTCCACTTTTTTTCTCCGCTCCAGTAGGTCAGCCTTTCGCGGGTCAGCCCTCTGCTCAGCCGCGCGCCCCACCACTTTTTTCCCAGACGCTCGCCCCCGCACTCCCAAACCCTACCTCCAACCTTCCTCTCACGTGGTAGCGGCGGCGGCGGCTCTGCTTCCCTCCGCACGGTCCACGCCCTGCCCACCGTCATCGATCTGAAGCTCCGCGTTGTTGTCGTCGTCGATCTGAGGTGTCGCACCGTCATCATTGTTGTGCTCTGTGTCGTCGTCCTCGACGTGCTGTCGATCTGAGGGGTCGCGCCCTCGCTGTCCCCATCGAGCCAAGGTGACCCGCCGTCACGTCGTCATCGTTGTCGTTGACCTAAGGCGTCCTAGAGCCAAGGCGCCACACCGTCGCCGCCTCAAGATCGACCTCGCCGCCGCCATCCAGGATCGCCATCTTCTCCGTCGGCACCGTCCGGAAACGTTGTCTTCCGCCGCCTGTCCCTCCTGGAGCTTCCAGCGGTGGTGGTGCCAGTGGCCTTCTCCCTCCACGTCCAGACCTTCTCCGGGCGATGTTCGGGGTGAAGGCGAGGCGCTTCTCCGCGCTCACTCTCCGCTGGCGCCCCTAAGTCGATTCGACGGCGGCACGCGCTCCTGCTCCCCCACGCCGGCCGATTTGACTCCAGACGGACGGCGTCGGGCTCCCCCTCCCATCAGGCGGCACCTCCCTCTCCTCTAGCCCGGAATGCTTCCTCACCATCTCCTCAGTTCGAGCGCACCACCACTCAACGTCCACGGTTGCAGCAGTGATGGCCAACATGTGTCTGCATGTAATCGCGCTATCAGCCTTAACATCGGCCTTGGAGTTCTGCTGTGCTGAGTTCATGACCACCGACGACGCGATGGATGCCCGCACTGTCAGGTATGCCATTACATTCCATCCCCATCCCTTCTAACTATCAAAATCGAGCTTCCTAAAAGAAAGGCAAATTTATTTGGAACTGGCCCAGTCGAACGAATTACTCTATTCCATCTCCTTCCCTTCCGGCTTTGGACTAAAAACTCCAAGCATTACGTGGACTCCATTTTGTGTACAATTGGATCGACAGTTGCATGTCTCCACCTTGATGCCCAACAATCTACACACAAGTTTGTTAACATCTCAAGCCGTCCTCTGCCAATTCATCATCCTGGTTTTTACATTATTGTTCTCCGCCATTTCAATCCAGCTCTGGAGTTGATCTTTTGGTTTTGGCTATGGAGAAAAAGAAGCAAAATTTGTGTAACATGAATGTTCTACAAGCCTTCCAGACCTGAAATCCCCTATTCCCATGTTGACATAATCTCGTGGTGTTCTTGTGCTTGAAAACCTGAGAAAAAAATCAAGCCTGAAACAAGCATTGCAAGGCACACAACACAGATCTGTGAAGTGGAAACTCATACAGACATTGCCAGCTTCTATATCATTTTTCTTTTGAATTTTTGCTCTGACTAGGGGAATGCAAACTTGTGGTTAACTTATTCATCTCTTCAGGAATAAAGGGTCAAGCAAAGCTATGGCCAACAATGAATAAGGTATGATGAAAGACAATTATGCTAGGTGTTGTTCAATATCAACAAATGCTTTAGTTGCATGCCTGGTTAACTGCCTAACGTGTGTCTATAACTTATTGTTGTGCAAGTATATAAGTTCATCTTCCCTGATTTATGTTTACAGTTTGATAATTTCATAGCATGCTTTGACAGTGTCCCAAACTGCATCATCTAGGTTCTTTTATTTGCAGGTCACTCATTGACAATCATTTGGCTGTACAACTACCCCAAATCTTTCAGAAATCATTGGGCTTGCATATTTGTAAGAGCACTTTGACTTGGCTAAATAGTTCTATCATATACATTAACTGATAATTTTAGGCTTCTTAGCAAGGACAATTACTTCAGGTTTGAAATTCTTTGCATCTTTTTTGTCAAGATCTCACCAATTGTTATCTCTTAGGTATAATGCAGAGAATATCAGATCGCCATAATTCTAATTCCGTTTTTACATTTGTTTGACATCCTTCGTGGATGCTCATTAGGATTTTAGTTGTTCCATGACCAAACATGAGTGCTTGAGTATACAATGAATTTTCACCATCTATTTTTGCATTAATTGTTGTGCTACTGGTTTCATGGTTTCACAGTTTACAAAGGAGGCAGGGAATAAAATGGAAAGAGGTCAAATTGCAAGTCACTTATAGCTCGTCCACAGCCACGCTCTCATGCTCTAGAGGAACCTGAAGAAGGTTCTCTGGCTAAGGTTTCTGAATCATAAAATGAAAATGGCCCTGTTGGGGGATTCACCAGAGTGAGTTACTTGACTCAAAACTTACTTGGTTTTCATTTTTTCAGTGGTTCTCTATAGATGTGTTGTAGGCTTCTAAATTTTGTTGACGCTCATGTTAATCTGCAACATGGTGGTGTTGGTTAGAATTCCAGTCACAATTTCATTTAACATTATTTTGAAAAATTCTTAGTAATATCTCTCATCTTAGATGACTGTCATTAACGTGTTACCGTCTGCTCATTTTCACATTTGCATATCGATCTGTATGTATTTTCCAGAACTAATGAAGGGGTAATGGCATTTTTCATTTATAGAGTATCTTTTTTTCTACTTTTTGATTGGGAGCAGCTTCATCTCTTTTGCCATGCACATTACAACAATAATGCTAGCTATCGTAATAATCTACATTTGTTTTATCACTAGAGGCTAGAGGGTTACTAATGTAACTCCCCTGCTTTTATATTTTAAGCTAAATCTGTGTCCACCCTACTGGTTTGTCATGTTTGATAATGCTACATTTCATCTTTTATCATTCATATCATGAGCATGGGCTTTATTTGTCTCATCTATTGTTTATTACAAGTTTTATGGATCTGAAGTTGGGGTAGCAGTATTTAGATGACCATTGACCAGCAGACAGTAGCTCTGTATTTCTTTACGAAATGTCCCTTCTAGCAGCAGATTAGTACGATAATGACCGGAATTGACATTCTTGTATAACTGGGAGTGGTAGATGTTTGCAGAGTCACTTATCATCTTTTGATATTATTATTAAGGACAAATTAAGAGGCTTGAAATTTGAATTGCACGAGAAACTGAAAACTTTAGACATGCATGATCAAAACTGCATGCGTTAGTTACTGTTTAATCTTGCAGATTGGATTAGATTCTTGGCATGTTTACTTCTTTTTCTCTGATAGTTGTACCTGATGCTAAGCTTTGTTGGCAAACCTATCTTGGTTCGTTTATACTGCTTCACAGTTTAAATCAAAATTCTCCAACAAAAAACCCATGTTGGTTTTTTTGCTGATTTGTGCCATCGTGCGCTTGTACTACACATTTGTTGTCCGTGCAGTTGATGACGCTGTATGATCTGAGAGTAAGGGTATTATTGTCTAGATCCATGTGTTTTATGACATGTTTGAGTTGGAAACACTATAACATTAACATAAGCCATGATGTATTGCAGCAAATGACCACAGAAATTGTAATGGTTCCGGGCAAACATGATTTTTCAGTGGCTTGTGGCAAAGGGTAGGTTTTAGCCGTGTCGATCAGCGGACAGCGGTGATTGGGACGGGATGGATGGAGCAAAGACAGCGTCGACGGCAGGTGTGAAGCAGGGGCTTGAAGAGGCGTTGCTCCAAATCGTACAAAAGCACCACCACCAATCCCTCTGCCAACGCCAACAAACTGGTGCGTCGTCGATTCCTCCTCTCTAAATTTTTATATCTACAACGACATGCATCGTTGCCCTGCACCATTTCATTGAACCCAGGCAATAATCATCATGTTTTGGCACGTTGTAGGCTAGATTTAAATTTAGACCGGTGTGCAAGGCACATCTTGCAGTTGCACACTCAAAAAACAATTGTTGCATAGATTCATGCTCTGAGCAAAATTGACAGGTTTCATCATGCCTTTCTTCCGGAGATTCCTGATAATCATATGTTTGTTTTGGGATAAAGGCCACAGGAAGACTTGCACTCTTCAAGGTCAAATTACTATTTTTTCTACTCAAGTGAACGAACAAAATAATACAACACACTCTTCCTCACACATGTGCAGAGAAAACCAAGAACGATACCTTGAGAACCGCGGTGCGCATGGCTGACCTCCTTGTGGACTCGTCGATGGAGGGGTGCAGGAGGGTGCAGGAGCTGTTTGTCAACGAGAAACACATCAAGTTTGAGGCATGTGCACTGCTCAACACTATCACGCGCCACAGGAAGCAGATGGACCAGTGGCTGGCTGCCACCAATGACATCAATTCGATCTTGAAGGTGAGTTGCAATGATACTATTCTCGTGCACACAAATTCTCAATTTGACATGTGTACTACTAAATGGAGCATATGTATAGAATACTGCCCAAGTGAAATTGTGATCAGTAAAGCTAGAAAGTTGACACTTGATAAACAATTAATTACACTACCATTCCTTTAGGTTTGTTTTATTTTCCATAAATAAATCAATGCATAACACTAAATACACGACCCAATACTATGTGATTTTATTGTTGCTGAAGCATCTTTTTTTACCTCTAAGAAATGGGTGATTTTGAGAACTAGATGAAGATCATGGACTTTGACTGTAAAAGTATCAATTCAGCGATACACAATATTCATCGGTCATGACTCTGGCTGCAATCACAACTTTAGGAAGTATTCTCTTTTTTTAAGAGAAATATAGGAAATAGACGTGTCATTAGCTACATTCATTCCAATTGCAGTTTAGTGCAGCACATATTTTTTACTTATAGAGTATCCTTTTTTCTACTTTTTGATTGGGAGCAGCTTCATCTATTTTGCCATGCACATTACAACAATAATGCTAGCTATCGTAATAACTACATTTGTTTTATCATTGATTACTTTGGGCTAAAGGTGGATTTAGAAGTAAAGTACCTACAATCTCACATACTCTGCCATCTACTCGCCTAATTTTTTTAGCATGCTACCAATGGATTGTGAGTGACAATAGTTCTAATTGTTCTTTTTCTACATTTCCTTTTGTACACTCCATTGTAACATGAGACTAAATTATGTATAGGTACCAAACCAATTATGTTGTGGTTTTAGAGTGTACTAAATTTATTTCAAGAACAAATGCTATGTTAACATTTTGGATTCAAAAAATATATGGATATGGATTACTAAAAGCTGAAGTGAGGTTTTGGAATTGAAATAGTAGAGGCACTTGTTATTTCATTTAGAAAGTGAAAGCCTATATGGATGTGCACATCATCTGAAATAGCGGGACATTCAGTGACAGCAGGATCTACAGAGGTTCATCGCCATCGCTCTTCTTTTGATGTGTGAGATCATGCCAATTGCATCCTCTCCATGCAAGCTCTACTTCGAGGAAATACGAATGCATTCTCACAAATTTTTCATAAGAACATCATAATCTTGACATGCTGAACTTGAGTTGCTCATGATGCACAGTGCATGATGAATGTCCTTATTGTTATTTTTTTGCCTGCACGTATGCAATCCAATTCCACTTGCAACTCCATTTACTGATGCAGTACTCCCTTTACGAGCCAATATAAAAGGTGCTAAGTTGATGGGAGAATGGTGCTTAGAACTATATAGTTCTGGTTCTGCAAAGTTCTAGGAATACGACTCAAATTTTCAAGTATTTTGCATTCTTCAGCATGATATTTTTAGTGTGCTAATCATCGGGGGTCAAGCTTGGCCCAAAAAGAGCTATGTTCAGATTTTTATAATGCCAACACTGATACACTTTATATTTCTAATGGATAGAATTCTCATTTATTTTTATATATAGGTTGATGAAACTTTCAAAGTTGTTGTGTTGTGCACCAGAAACTTGATTTTTAAGGTATACCTCTGAATTCATTTCATGAGAGTTGGGTAGCAGTAACACAAAGTGTTAACAATTTCTAATGATACTATCTTTTGAAAAAAAAGAAATTAAATTCATCCATAAAAAATCATACACGTGTGCTAAAACACTTGTTGCTCATCATGGTGGTTGCGAAAATATTGAGTGCTAATAGAATAGACATGAAACAACTTGATATGTGATAGGAGGAGGAAACCAGTGATAGTGGCATCAACCATCATAGAGTGAGCGACTCTACCTCCCCAACGGGACGACAAGGCGATGTCATGTTGTGTCATTCAATCCCGTTGCATACTTTGGAATATGTACACCAAAGTATTAATATTTTAAATGATATATTGTATGCATATATTTTTTATGTCATTACATATATTTCATACGTGAAAATTGATGCTCATAAAAAAATATGTTATGCTCGTAGTAACGCACGGGCACGCTCCTAGTCTTCTAATAAAACCAAAACATCGCCAGATTTTAGAAGGAAAGTGAAGGAGCCCAAAAATCAAATGCGCCACTGGGAAATCAAATCAAACCAAAGATGATGAGGATGAGACACAAGACCACAACGTACCGGCACCGTACCCTGCCTGCAACTAGGCCCGCCCGTGGAACTGAAACAGGTACTCCCTCCGTATTGGTATTAGAAGATGTTTAGGACAAGTTTGAAGTCAAACATTGGGATTATAAATAATGAATAGTTTTTAAGTTATTGAATTTGAAAATGTAAAATCATATCAATAGATTTGTCTCAAAAAATGTTTTCATAAAAGTATAAATATATCATTTTTGAATCAATATCTTTTTTATAAAAAACAAGTTAAAGTTGTGTTCTGAAGACCTTGTCAGAGTCAAAAACGTCTTCGAATACCAGTATGGCCTTCTAATACCAATATGGAGGGAGTAGGGCCCCACGCAAGACCGACAACCAACTGGCCGGCAAGGCAGGCGCGATTTTGCACAAACCCTTCCGGACACCCGCGAAATCGCACGCCCGGGCTCCGCGGAAGCGCCTAGGGGCATAAGCAGAAGCTTCTCTGCCTGCAAAATGCCCCGCCGGCGTCGCAACGCAACGATCACAGAAGCGCCCCCGCGTATAATTACTTAACTAGGGGATACCCCGCACGTTGTTGCGGAAATTTTTAAAACAAAATTTTAAGGTGAAATGAGGAAGTCGAAACACAAAAGTGATTACATGGAAACATTCGTTGAGAGCGAATCATTTTAAAATGATTGATCCTAATGTATTTTAGCTGTGGGAATTTTGTGTTGTGCTACGTATAAATACATGCTATTAGCCACAGAAAATCAGTTGAAAACATAAATAGATGGTTGGTGGATAATGACATGGCATGTAGTGGACGGTGACATGGCATCTAGTGGGTCATGATGTGGAATGCTTGCATGTTGAGAGAAATGATGCTATGATTTTTAGTGGGTCTCACTTATATAGGTTTTATAGATTAGCAGGGGCAGCGCGACGGGGCAACAGCCGACGACGCCGAGGAATAGACAAGCGGACACCCTGTCCTCTTCCTCGCTGCCGCTCTTCTCGCCTTCCATTGCAGTCGCCCATCGGCGTCGTCGCCATATAGGCGTTGCGTGGCGTGTTCGCTCGCGCCCGCCCTGGGATTTTGGCCGGAGGCGCCCGGCGAGGAGGATCTGAGGGCGGTCGCCGGCGGCCCAGGAAGGAGTCGGCGGGTTCGGCCTCGCCCCGGCCGGCGCGGAACTCGGTCGCGGAGGAGGTGAGCTTTTCTTCTCCTGCTCTGTCGCTTCCCCTGTTCGTCGTTCTGGCGCTGGCCTCAGTCATCGTTTTGCTTTTCTTTTTTTTTCTTAAGAACTGGGATGGGAGTCGTCCCATTCGTTGGCCCTTTCGACGGAGAATCACCTCGGGTTGGTGCTGGATTTGGCCTGGAGCACGCGGCGTGCCTCCTTTTCGGCTCCCCTTTCTCATCGGCGCTTGTTTTGCCTCCACTCCTTCTGGATGATGCAGTAATCCAGCTGGAGCGTAGGGAGCTCCTCTGTTTCGCGATTTCATGGTGTCCGGTGTCCCGTCCCGTCGGCTGCTGTCCTGCTGAAACAAAAGCGCGTCTGGAAATAGTCAATCTTAATCCTGGCGATTGCTGCGGGATACGGTCCCAGCCATACCAAATTGGACGCAACGCCTGCTTGCCATCACTTCGCCTTCTTGCCATAGCCGAATTCTTGTTTGCTCTCACGGTCAATACTGAAATTTTTCTCGACCTTTCTGAGGGTTTGATAAGGGGAAGATTTTGACTTCAGAATTCACGCTTGTCTGACATCCATGCAAATTCCACAATTTTTTTTTGTTTGCTAAATTTGTATGCTGAAGTGTCCGGAAATGCATAATTGGTGCTACATGTTGCTGATCACATTACCCCAGAACATAGTCCTCTTGGCACGCCACAAAAACAGGAGCCCTTTTGGTAAAGCAAGAACTAATTCATTCCGGTAGTGGCGTGGTGCCATACCAATATGTCCTGAAAACGAGTGGTTGACCTGTACCCACTATCGGCACCAGTGCAAGTCATCTTCGTTGAAATTCAGTCCGTATTTCTAGCTCTTCAGCAATCAGCTTCAGGAATGGCGTCCAGACTCCAGCGTGCATCACTCGTCAGTTATCAGCAGCATTGACATGGTTTAATCATTAATGACGTCTGAGCAATTGCTGGCTCATTAACTCTGACCTGGTCAAAGGCCGGCTGTAGACCACGCTCCTTTTTCTGCAACTGCAATCCTGGATTCCTGGCAGGCTGAACACCACAGCTTGAACACAGTTGCTTATGTTTTGGTTGTGCAAGAACCAATGTGTTTTCACGTTCACGCGTGCTGTATGATTGCTGTCTTGGAAATTAACCACCACTAATGGTTACCGAAAGTCTTAAGGGCATGTACAACGGTGGTCTTTTTGCTGTCTTTATGTCGCAAGTTTTACAGAAAACCCCCTGTTCGAGTCAAGAGACGAAGCCGCAGTCGTCTCACAATAGGACGACGGGGGCTTGTGCTCCTAGGTCATATCGGCGGCACCCAACACCGTTGTACCCGCGGCTCTTGTTCTTGAGGACGAAAATCGATCTCCTGAGCCTTGCGGCGGCAAGATTTGGCATGACCACACGCCACCTTCAATCCGCGGAGCACCTGCGAAGCTTGGTGCCACTGCGCCTGCGAAGCTCCTCCTTGTTCGGCCAGCTCGCTGCTACACCGCCTCGCGCGAAGCTTGCGGCCACCGTTCAACTTGGCCGTTTGCTATTGCAGCTCAGCAGGAAGCTGGCTATTGTCGATTGTCGTGGTGCCCAGGAAGCTCACCGTCGCCGCCCGTCCGCTCGCTGTGCATGATTAGCAGTCCTGATGATTAGATGCCCGGCTAGGAGAGAGAAAGAGTAGAGAAACGGGTCACGGAGGACCCCCACGGCTCTTGCCATCGGATAAGATATGGATGCATCTTCGATTTGAGTCCACATCTAAGAGGAAGAAGGCATATGAAATTGCACGTGGTCGTTCAAGTTACTATCTTCAAATGCTTATAAAATTAACCGAAGTTCTCATGAAAATAACAAACTAATTGAAATATGTGATTAGATTCAAAACTCATTTGAGTTTTTTAGACAAACTAGAAGTGTATGATCTGAAATAAAAAATTACATTTCAATTATTTAGATAAGTTTGCAATTTGCATTTTCTCAAATGGTGTATGTCATGCATTCTCATGCATTATATCTCCATTGAGCACTAAAATGACTACAAAGATCAAATGCGCACATGATTGCCATGATTTATGTGTCAAAAGATGAATTAAATATCTTGGAGACAGACAAATAGACGACTCATTGTATAAGCTGTCTTTGTGTGTCAAACAGACAACAGTCGTCTACACTGTTGTATTTGCCCTAAGGGCATGTACAACGGCGGTCTTTTTGCTGTCTTTATGTTGCAAGTTTTACAGAAAACCCCCTGTTCGAGTCAAGAGACGAAGCCGTCGTCGTCTCACAAAAGGACGACGGGGGCTCGTGCTCCCAGGTCGTATCGGTGGCACCCAGCACCGTTGTACCCGCGGCTCTTGTTCTTGAGGACGAAAATCGATCTCCTGCGCCTTGCGGCGGCAAGATTTGGCATGACCACACGCCACCTTCAATCCGCAGAGCACCTGCGAAGCTTGGTGCCACCGCGCCCGCGAATCTCCTCCCTGTCCGGCCAGCTCGCTGCTACACTGCCCCGTGCGAAGCTTGCGGCCACCGTTCAACTTGGCCGTTTGCTGTTGCAGCTCAGCAGGAAGATGGCTATTGTCGACTGTCTTGGTGCCCAGGAAGCTCGCCGTCACCGCCCGTCCGCTCGCCGCGCATGATTAGCAGGCCTGATAATTAGATGCTCGGCCGGGAGAGAGAAAGAGTAGAGAAACGGGTCACGGAGGACCCCCACGGCTCTTGCCATCGGATGAGATATGGCTGCATCTTCGATTTGAGTCCACATCTAAGAGGAAGAAGGCATATGAAATTGCACGTGGTCGTTCAAGTTACTATCTTCAAATGCTTATAAAATTAACCGAAGTTCTCATGAAAATAACAAACTAATTGAAATATGTGATTAGATTCAAAACTCATTTGAGTTTTTTAGACAAACTAGAAGCGTATGATCTGAAATAAAAAATTACATTTCAATTATTTAAATAAGTTTGCAATTTGCATTTTCTCAAATGGTGTATGTCATGCATTCTCATGCATTATATCTCCACTGAGCACTAAAATGACTACAAAGATCAAATGCGCACATGATCACCATGATTTATGTGTCAAAAGATGAATTAAATATCTTGGAGATAGACAAACAGACGACTCATTGTATAAGCTGTCTATTTAGTTGTCTTTGTGTGTCAAATAGACAACAGTCGTCTACACTGTTGTACTTGCCCTAACAAGACATGTTTTATTGTTTCTTGGAATAAAATTCTCATAACATATTTATTTCCAGCTTTTCTTGCATTCTCACTCACAGACAGCTCGTCAAAATTAGTTTGCTGACCCTCCTTTTTTTTTGCATCCCGGAGGCTGATACAGTACAGGAGTTGTCTGCACTTTTGCTGAGCACGTATTTTTATGGCTCTTTAATATGTAGTTGCTCAGCTGATGGTTATCAAACCAAGGGATGTGATACAGTGTGTTTTAGTACTATTCTTTGTTTTAACGGGGAAATCCCTCTTGTCTGTCTGTAACCCACTGGTAACTGCAAACCTAATTCAGCGCCTTTAAATTTTTCCTTCTTGTTTTGTAGTCTGAATTCTGGCTGTCATATTCCCATGATACTTTGCTCAATCTGTACTCCATTCCAGGTCTATCTGTGGGATCTCTTTACAGAACTATAGAATCTGTAGACTCTCAGTCATCTGCTTCCTACAAAATGTCAGGTACATATGCATACTTTTTTCTTAGTTATAGAATTGTTCATTCATATCATTAACTTACATCCTCTTTCTCTTTCTGTAGTGCGGCGACGCTCAACAAGCATGGAAGGGCTGTTCACGCTTGATGACAGGAAAGAACGGAGATCAGATGTGGAGAACTCAGAAGATGAGAGAAGGCGGCTATCCATTGGGTCACTGAAGAAAAAGGCATTGAATGCATCAAACAAGCTCACACACTCACTTAAGAAGAGGGGAAAAAGAAAGGTAGAGCATCGGGCCTCGTCCTTCACAATAGAAGATGTCAGGGACGAGCAAGAGGAGCGTGCTGTCTTTACCTTCCAGCAAGAACTTTTGAATAGGAACTTGCTGACTGACAAGCAGAATGATTATCACTTGCTGCTGAGGTTGGTGCGCTATGAATACACTACACACTGAAAGCTAAAAAAAATCATGGATAACTCCTTATCAGCATAAAATTGACAGTTGCAATTCCGCATTCGTGTTGTCTCTGCAGGTTTTTGAAGGCTAGAAAATTTGACATAGAGAAGGCAATCCAAATGTGGTCTGAGATGCTCCAGTGGAGGAAAGAGTTTGGAGCAGATACAATACTAGAGGTGAGGTTAATGTTTCTTGGGTAGTTGATAAAGTAACATTATGACCATATAACTCTGGCTGCAATTTTCTGCTGGTTCAGAAGGTTACACAGTATTAGTGTAGGAAATACCTCTCACCATCTTAAATTTATTTTTAACATACAAGAGATAAAGTATTATCGTGTCTTTATTTGCAGAGTTGCATCTCTGATCTCAGATCTTTTTTTATTCTTCATATAACCATGAAAAGTTGTAATTCATTTCTATCAATTGCAATTAAATCTTGCAGGACTTCAATTTTGAAGAGCTAGATGAGGTGCTATGCTATTATCCTCAGGGATACCATGGAGTTGACAGGCAGGGAAGACCAGTATACATTGAAAGATTAGGGAAAGTGGAACCAAACAAACTGATGCACATTACTACGGTTGACCGTTACATGAAGTATCATGTGCAGGAATTTGAGAGAGCCTTCAGGGACAGGTTTCCTGCATGCTCTATTGCGGCGAAAAGGCATATTGATTCAACAACCACTATACTAGATGTTGATGGTGTGGTATGATGATTCTTCTCATATTGAAATGATTTCTCTCTTTGTAAAAGATTAGTTTGCAACCAAACATTATGTCAGTAACAACTAGTTTGCTGTCATATTCCCGCTACTGAGAGTGAATCATGTGGCAGGGTCTCAAGAACTTCAGCAAAACAGCAAGAGATATGTTAAGTAGAATGCAGAAGATTGACAGTGACTATTATCCTGAGGTATGTGTAAGTTTGTTACTCTTTTTGGCCAATACTTGGTGCCATATCAGGTAACACTTTATTCGTATGCTCAGACACTGCACCAGATGTTTGTTGTGAATGCTGGTAGTGGTTTCAAGCTACTATGGAACTCCGTAAAAGGCTTTCTTGACCCCAAAACTGCTTCAAAGATACATGTGAGCATAAATGAACCCCTGAGCTAGTTTATTCTCTGATTTTGTCCAGATAAATGGTATAGATATTCACAGAGCTTTGGTTGTAGGTTTTGGGAACAAAGTTTCAGAACAGACTTCTTGAAGTAATAGATGCAAGGTATGATTTCTACAATCTGTTTATATTTCTTAATCATAATGATTATATCCAGTTAGCTTGAATTAAGTGTGCTTTCTTTTGCTTTTATAGCCAACTTCCTGAATGTTTGGGTGGCACATGCACCTGTGCTGCAGAGGGAGGATGTCTCAGGTCTAACAAAGGTCCATGGAATGATCCAAATATTATGAAGGTAAATTGCATTAACTTAGTTCATAACCATATACCCATGTGGCCACATATGCGCTTCTTATTAGGACTGCTTTGTGAGTTTCTGTTTATATAATGAGTTATAGTTTAAGATAATTTTTAGATGGATAACAAATAGTATGTATGTACTAAATTGCATGCATCCTGTGCAGGTTGTAGTTAAAAATTGGATGCCCCATGAAACTAGTTTAGATGGAATTAATATCTTAGCACATTTAGTTTCCGATGCTGGTCAAGCATACATACCTTTCTTCAGATTATATATGAACATAACTTTTGTGCAAAATGCGTGCTGTGACTCTTAGATGACATACCAATTAGGCCAAATATCCTCAATCTAGTTTAATCAAGGTCTTTGCAAAGATGGTGGGCATTTTTATTCCCACCTTCGGTAGAATATTATCGCTGTATTTTTGATACATGTTGTGATAACCTTGTTTTGTCCAAACACTGTCTGACAACTGTAGTACTTCGCGTGTTTGCTTGTAGCTTGCACATAACAAGGAAACCAAATTTACAAGACATACCAGGCGTTTATCCGAGATTGAGAAAAGGAGGAGTTCGCTTGCTAGGCTGCATCTTTTGAAGGTGAACCCTACACTCTCAACCACATACTGAATCATGCTATATTCTTTATTATCTACTATGAAGCCATTTAGTCCATTAGTCACATTTATTTGGGTAACTAATTACAACCATTTTTCCTTTTCTTCTTTTGTATGACAGTGTAGAAACAGTGACACATCAACTGTGGAGTCAGGATCTGACATTGATGATCTAGGTTCTCCGATGATGAGAAGCACAGAAGAAAGAAACACAGTGGGGTGTAGTCGATTGGCTCCAGTCCGTGAAGAGGTGAGGTTTGAAGTTGCAGCAGTCCAGCTTGTCATTGTCGGCTTGTAGCCAAAAAAAAGTGTGCTGAAACTTATGTTTTACATAGATGCAAATGAGAGCACGAGACTCTGCAGCTTATTATAGTTGTGACGATCACTTTGTTGTGGTGGACAAAACGGTTGACTATGGTCGAGGAGGACCCATGTCAGATAAAAGCAGCGCTTCAGAATCAAGAGCTAAAGTTCGGCCAGTGGATAGCAGCACAGCAACACACATGGCAGGTATGTGCTTGTTTATTTCTTCTGAAATATGAATTTCTGTAATGTATTGAAGCTGCAATTATTTTTTCCCTGGACATCTGCATTCAGTTTCCTAAATTTAAAACATAACGTTACCATGGACTGATACGGTGAACTAGGCAGGTCCTAACAATGAGCACATGTAAAATGCTAACTTTACGTTTCAAGCATGCCTTTAGCTATCTGTAGAACTATAAAGAGACCTCAGCACCAAGCTCAACAGTAATGTTGGGTTAGAGACATCAGCAACAACATTGCTGATGTTTTTGTTACCCAGGATAGCATGCTGCTCAAGTGTTTACCCCTATGGAACAAGCTAATGCATTTTTTCTTTTGAGTTCGACCACTGATTCTTATATCTTTGCTCTCTATAGGTCCCTCAACTAATAGACGAGGTACTGTAGTACCTAAAGATGTTTTGGATGAAGGAACATTCCATCGCTTCATCAAACTACTTTTGGCTTTGATTGTCAAAGTCTTTGCCTTCTTTCACATAGCATATGGTCAGCACGAGATGAGGGTCAACAACCCACTACCTCCAGCCGAACCAGAACCTGTGTCTGACGATTATCCGGCAGTAGAAACTTTCAGTGTAGACCACATCAGTCCTATCATAGAACGCCTTCAGAGGCTCGAAGGGAAGGTTGATGAACTTGGCAGCAAGCCCCCAGAGATTCCCCTGGAGAAAGAGCGATCCCTGTTGGAGTCATGGGATAGAATAAAATGCATCGAGTCTGATCTGGAGCGAACAAAAAAGGTAAATCTCCATTTACTTTTCTAGATACAATCCGTTTTTGTTAGAATGTATTGCGTACAGCCTGTACTGCCCATATTGGGCCTGCGGCCCATTGGCCTTGTATATTGTAACCCTAGCCTTCTAGGCTATATAATGAAGGTCACCCCCTGATTAGGGTGTGCGGTGTTTCTCTACATGGTATCACGAGTCTAGGGAATCAATCTTGGGTTTCCTCCTTCTCCTTCTGCTGCCCACCCGCACCAGGCCGCCGCCGAGCGCCCTAGCGCTCCCGCCGCCGCCGCCGCCGCCGCCAACCACGCGCGTTCCCTCACGGGTCGCGCACGGGCCGCCGTCGCCGCGTCTTCTTCAAGTCGCCGCCGCCGCCGCCTCCTTTCCCTCGTCGCGCGGCCGCCCGCGAGCCTCGCCGCAACCCTCGCCGTGCGCTCCGGGCCGCCGCCGCTCGACAACCTCCCCTGCGGGCCGCGCGCCGCGCATCCTCGCGCCACCGTCTTCCTGCGCCATGACCTCCTCGTCGACTTCCTCCGCCACCAGCGGCGCCCTCACCTCCTAGTCGTCCGGCGCCATGGGGGACGCCGTCGCTGCTCCGTTCTTCGCCGCCTACGCCGCCGTGAACGTCAAGCAGCACGTTCCCATCGTCCACGACCTCGAGCGCCCCAACTACTCGAAGTGGAAGGCGTTCTTCACCGCCCTCTATGCCAAGTACGGCCTGTTAGGGCACATCGACGGCACGGAGGCCGCGCGCCCGACCGATCCCACCTGGTCCTAGCCTGACGCCTGCATCCGTGGCTGGATGTACGGTTCCATCCATGACGTCGTCCTCGACCTCGCCATGGAGCCCAACCAGGACGCCCGTGCGCTGTACGTCTCCGTCGAGGTGCTGTTCCAGGCCCCGCGCCATCGTGCTCGGGGAGGAGTTCCACACCATGTCCCAGGGCGACCTCTTCGTCGACGCCTTCGCCCAGCAGATGAAATAGACTGCTGACGCTCTCTGGGAGGTCGGCCACACGATCCCTCCTGCCCAGCTGGTGCTCAACCTGCTGCGTGGCATCAACCCTCGCTTCGCCATGACCGCCGACATCATCGCCAACACCACGCTGCTGCCCGACTTCAAGTCCGCCACCAACATGCTCCGCGTCAAGGAACTTCGCCTTGGCACTGAGCGCAAGGAGGCCTCCGCATCAGCCCTCGCCGCCTCCACCACCCCATCCTGCACCTCGTCCTCCTGCCGTTCCACCCCTCCTACATCCTCACGTGGGGGCGGTGGCAAGGGCAAAGGGGCCAAGAGCAAGGGTGGTCGCGGCGGCAACGGTTCCAGCAGCACTGGCGGTGGACGTTCCCAGCAGCAGTCAGCACCACCAGGTGGTTTCGGCGGGCGCCAAGGTCCTCAGCCGGTTGGTCCTTGGGTTTGCTATAACCCCTGGGCCGCCCCGTGGCCCAACCAGCAGCAGTCGTGGGCACCGTCGCGGCGGCGGTCATGGGCGCGCGCCGCCGCCGACTCCGCGGCGCACACGCCGCCCGCGCCGCCCGGTTCTCCGCGGCCTCTCCTCCGCCATACGGCCCTTCAGGTGGCTGGGATCAAGCCAACCTGATCGCCGCCCTCAACCAGATGGCGCTTCAGGGACAATCTCCCTGGGTTATGGACAGCGGAGCGACATCCCACATGTCCTCCAACGACGGTATCCTTCTTTCCCGGTCTCCGTCACCACCATCTTCCATTATGGTTGGAAACGGTCACTTCATTCCTGTTTCTAGTCGTGGCACATCCTCTTTACACCTGGCTGATTGCACTTTTCATCTTCATAATGTTCTTGTCGCTCCACAACTTGCTCGTAATTTATTATCTTTTCGTCAGTTTACTCATGACAATAACTGTTCCATCGAGTTTGACGCTTCTGGTTTCTCTGTTAAGGATCTCCGAACCAAGACGGTTCTCCTTCGGTGCAATAGCTACGGGGACCTCTATACCATCCCACATCACATGCCTCCTCGCTGCCATGTCGCTGTCGTCTCCCCGGAGCTATGGCACTCCCGTCTTGGTCATCCAGCACCAGCAGTCGTCACCACTTTACATAAGCTTTCAGCCATACAGTGTAATAAAGCAGCCCGCCGTCTTTGTCACGCCTGCCAGCTTGGCAAACACGCTAGGCTGCCCTTTGCTAGTTGGGTTTCCAGCACCTTAGCACCTTTTGAACTCGTTCATTGTGATGTTTCGACCTCTTCGGTTCCGAGTATTTCTGGTTTTAAATTTTATCTTGTGCTAGTTGATGATTATACTCATCACTATTGGACGTACCCGCTTCGTCATAAGTCTGAAGTGCATGATCATCTTGTCCAGTTTGTTGCTTATGCTCATACACAGTTCAGTTGTCCTGTACGCTGTTTTCAGGCAGATAATGGCACCGAGTTCATCAACAATGCCACCGCTACCTTCCTAGCTAGTTGTGGCATCATGTTGCGCACTTCGTGTCCATACACGTCCGCCCAGAACGGCAAGGCTGAACGGATGCTTCGCACCCTAAACAATGTTGTTTGCACACTTCTGATTCATGCCGCCATGCCTGCTTCCTACTGGGTTGAGGCTCTTTCCACCGCTGTGTTCCTGATCAACCGGCGGCCCTCCTCGACCATACATAACGGTATTCCCTATCATCTACTTTACCGCAAGATGCCAGATTACTCCACCCTTCGGGTCTTTGGTTGCTTGTGCTACCCAAACCTCAGTGCCACGACTCCCCACAAATTGTCTCCTCGCTCCACCGCGTGTGTCCTTCTCGGCTACCCCCCTTCTCAGAAGGGTTATCGGTGCCTTGATCTCTCCACCCGCAAGATCATCACCTCTCACCACGTTGTGTTCGATGAGACTCACTTCCCGTTTGCGACTTCCAAGCCATGACCGGAATCGCTTGATTTTCTGTTACAGGACATTCTTCCGGCACCTACTCCAGACGCTCCGACAACGAATGACCCTGTTGCGCCTGCCTCGCATGCGTCTGACGACGACGCCGGCGATCCCGTCGGGGTGGACCCTGCCATCCTGTGGCACGGTGCCGCCTACAGGCTGCCCCAGGCACCACGGCAGCCTACACCAGCTCCCGCCGCTGCTCCCGTCAGCCGAGCGACAGTGGTTCGGCCTCCACTACAGTCGTCGACCACCTCCGGCACCAACTCCCCTGCCGCCGACGCCGACACCACTAGCTCCGGCCGCGGCCCCGGCACCGCGGCCGGTATCTCCCGCCGCCGAGCCTCCCGCGCGGGTGACACGTTCAACCACGAGCTCTCTTCCACCACCCATGCGGCGGTATGGCTTGTCGACGACAACATCCGGCTCGGCCTCTCCGCTTCCGAGGCACCACTCGTGCCGCACTTGCCGATGTCCATTGGCGCACAACTATGGCGGACGAGTACAAGGCCCCGATTGACAACGGTACTTGGCGCCTCGTTCCTCGACCGCCCCGTGCTAATGTCATCTCCGCAAGTGGGTTTTCAAGCACAAGTATCATGCTGATGGTACCCTGGCTCGTCACAAAGCCAGGTGGGCCGTTCGTGGCTTCTCCCAGTGGTACGGCATCGACTACGACGAGACGTTCAACCCGGTTGTCAAACCGGCCACCATCCGGGTCGTCCTCAGCATCGCTACTTCTCGCTCCCTGGCCGATACATCAGCTGGATGTGAAGAATGCCTTCCTTCACGGCCACCTGACCGAGACGGTCTACTGCGAGCAGCCGCCCGGCTTCGTCGACCCGGCCGCTCCCGATCACGTCTATCTCCTGCAAAAGTCCTTGTACGGACTGAAGCAGGCACCCCGGGCGTGGCACCAGCGGTTCTCCAGCTTCGTCCACCGGTCCGACTTCACTGTCTCGACCTCCGACATCGCATACTTGCTGCTCTACGTCGACGACATCATTCTGACAGCTTCGTCAACCGCACTCCTTCGGCGTCTCACTCAGCTCCTCCACTCCGAGTTTGCCATGACAGATCTTGGGGATCTCCATCACTTCCTTGGGATTTCTGTCACACGTTCTGCTGATGGCCTCTTCCTTTCACAGCGCCAGTATGCTGTGGACCTGTTACAGCGCGCCGGCATGGCCGAGTGTCACCCCACAGCGACTCCTGTGGATACTCATGCCAAGCTTTCTGCTACGGCTGGCGCTCCAGTGACATATGCTATTCGATGCGCGATCTCGGCCGGCGCTCTACAGTACCTCACGCTGACTCGTCCGGACCTCGCCTATGCAGTTCAGCAGGTCTGCCTCTTCATGCACGACCCGCGCGAGCCTCACCTTGCGATGCTCAAGCGTGTCCTGCGGTATGTCAAAGGCACCCTATCCACTGGACTTCACATTGGCACCGGCAGTATCACCGGGATGACAGCTTACTCCAATGCTGATTGGGCGGGTTGTCCTTACTCTCGGCGCTCCACGTCTGGTTACTGTGTCTTTCTCGGCGACAACTTGGTCTCCTGGTCCTCTAAACGCCAGACTACGGTCTCTCGTTCGAGTGCGGAGGCTGAGTATCGTGCTGTTGCGCACGCTGTGGCTGAGACCTGTTGGCTTCGTCAGTTGCTTCAGGAGCTTCATGCACCCATCTCTTCGGCAACGATCGTCTACTGTGACAACGTCAGTGCCGTCTACATGACTGCAAATCCAGTTCATCATCGTCGCACGAAACATATTGAGATAGATATTCACTTTGTCTGTGAGAAGGTTGTTTTGGGACAGGTCCGGGTGCTCCATGTTCCATCGTCTCATCAGTTCGCGGACATTATGACCAAAGGGTTACCTGTACAAGCCATGACCGGAATCGCTTGATTTTCTGTTACAGGACATTCTTCCGGCACCTACTCCAGACGCTCCGACAACGAATGACCCTGTTGCGCCTGCCTCGCATGCGTCTGACGACGACGCCGGCGATCCCGTCGGGGTGGACCCTGCCATCCTGTGGCACGGTGCCGCCTACAGGCTGCCCCAGGCACCACGGCAGCCTACACCAGCTCCCCGCCGCGCTCCCGTCGCCCGAGCGACAGTGGTTCGGCCTCCACTACAGTCGTCGACCACCTCCGGCACCAGCTCCCCTGCCGCCGACGCCGACACCACTGGCTCCAGCGCCGGCCCCAGCACCGCGGCCAGTATCTCCGGCCGCCGAGCCTCCCGCGCGGGTGACACGTTCAACCACAGGCTCTCTTCCACCACCCATGCAGCGGTATGGCTTGTCGACGACAACATCCAGCCTGGCCTCTCCGCTTCCAGGCACCACTCGTGCTGCACTTGCCGATGTCCATTGGCGCACAACTATGGCAGACGAGTACAAGGCCCTGATTGACAACGGTACTTGGCGCCTCGTTCCTCGACCGCCCCGTGCTAATGTCATCTCCGGCAAGTGGGTTTTCAAGCACAAGTATCATGCTGATGGTACCCTGGCTCGTCACAAAGCCAGGTGGGCCGTTCGTGGCTTCTCCCAGTGGTACGGCATCGACTACGACGAGACGTTCAACCCGGTTGTCAAACCGGCCACCATCCGGTCGTCCTCGCATCGCTACTTCTCGCTCCGGCCGATACATCACCGGATGTGAAGAATGCCTTCCTTCACGGCCACCCGACCGAGACGGTCTCTACCGCGAGCGCCCGCCCGCTTCGTCGACCGGCCGCTCCCGATCACGTCTATCTCTCGCAAAAGTCCTTGTACGGACCGGCGGAGCACCCCGGCGTGGCACCGGCGGTTCTCCGGCTTCGTCCCCCGTCCGACTTCACCGTCTCGACCTCCGACATCGCATACTTGCCGCTCTACGTCGACGACATCATTCGACGCCTTCGTCAACCGCACTCCTTCGGCGTCTCACTCGCCCTCCTCCACTCCGAGTTTGCCATGACAGATCTTGGGGATCTCCATCACTTCCTTGGGATTTCTGTCACGTTCTGCTGATGGCCTCTTCCTTTCACGAGCGCCGCCGCATGCCGTGGACTGTTACGCCGCGCCGCATGGCCGAGTGTCACCCCACAGCGACTCCTGTGGATACTCATGCCAAGCTTTCTGCTACGGCTGGCGCTCCAGTGACATATGCTATTCAGTACCGCAGTCTCGCTGGCGCTCTACAGTACCTCACGCTGACTCGTCCGGACCTCGCCTATGCGGTTCGCGCAGTCCGCCTCTTCATGCACGACCCGCGCGAGCCTCACCTTGCGATGCTCAAGCGTGTCCTGCGGTATGTCAAAGGCACCCTATCCACTGGACTTCACATTGGCACCGGCAGTATCACCGGGATGACAGCTTACTCCAATGCTGATTGGGCGGGTTGTCCTTACTCTCGGCGCTCCACGTCTGGTTACTGTGTCTTTCTCGGCGACAACTTGGTCTCCTGGTCCTCTAAACGCCAGACTACGGTCTCTCGTTCGAGTGCGGAGGCTGAGTATCGTGCTGTTGCGCACGATGTGGCCGAGACCCGTTGGCTTCGTCGTTGCTTCGGAGCTTCATGCACCCATCTCTTCGGCAACGATCGTCTCCGTGACAACGTCGATGCCGTCTACATGACTGCAAATCCAGTTCATCATCGTCGCACGAAACATATTGAGATAGATATTCACTTTGTCTGTGAGAAGGTTGTTTTGGGACAGGTCCGGGTGCTCCATGTTCCATCGTCTCATCAGTTCGCGGACATTATGACCAAAGGGTTACCTGTACAAGCCATGACCGGAATCGCTTGATTTTCTGTTACAGGACATTCTTCCGGCACCTACTCCAGACGCTCCGACAACGAATGACCCTGTTGCGCCTGCCTCGCATGCGTCTGACGACGACGCCGGCGATCCCGTCGGGGTGGACCCTGCCATCCTGTGGCACGGTGCCGCCTACAGGCTGCCCCAGGCACCACGGCGGCCTACACCGGCTCCGCCGCCGTGCTCCCGTCGGCCCGAGCGGCGGTGGTTCGGCCTCCACTACGGTCGTCGACCACCTCGGCACCAACTCCCCCGCCGCCGACGCCGACACCACCGGCTCCCGGCGCGGCCCCCGGCACCGCGGCCGGTATCTCCCGGCCGCCGAGCCTCCCGCGCGGGTGACACGTTCAACCACAGGCTCTCTTCCACCACCCATGCAGCGGTATGGCTTGTCGACGACAACATCCCGGCCCTGGCCTCTCCGCTTCCGAGGCACCACTCGTGCTGCACTTGCCGATGTCCATTGGCGCACAACTATGGCAGACGAGTACAAGGCCCTGATTGACAACGGTACTTGGCGCCTCGTTCCTCGACCGCCCCGTGCTAATGTCATCTCCGGCAAGTGGGTTTTCAAGCACTAGTATCATGCTGATGGTACCCTGGCTCGTCACAAAGCCAGGTGGGCCGTTCGTGGCTTCTCCCAGTGGTACGGCATCGACTACGACGAGACGTTCAACCCGGTTGTCAAACCGGCCACCATCCGGGTCGTCCTCAGCATCGCTACTTCTCGCTCCTGGCCGATACATCAGCTGGATGTGAAGAATGCCTTCCTTCACGGCCACCTGACCGAGACGGTCTACTGCGAGCAGCCGCCCGGCTTCGTCGACCCGGCCGCTCCCGATCACGTCTATCTCCTGCAAAAGTCCTTGTACGGACTGAAGCAGGCACCCCGGGCGTGGCACCAGCGGTTCTCCAGCTTCGTCCACCGGTCCGACTTCACTGTCTCGACCTCCGACATCGCATACTTGCTGCTCTACGTCGACGACATCATTCTGACAGCTTCGTCAACCGCACTCCTTCGGCGTCTCACTCAGCTCCTCCACTCCGAGTTTGCCATGACAGATCTTGGGGATCTCCATCACTTCCTTGGGATTTCTGTCACACGTTCTGCTGATGGCCTCTTCCTTTCACAGCGCCAGTATGCTGTGGACCTGTTACAGCGCGCCGGCATGGCCGAGTGTCACCCCACGGCGACTCTGTGGATACTCATGCCAAGCTTTGCGCTACGGCCGGGCGCTCCGGTGACATATGCTATTCGATCCGCGGTCTCGCCGGCGCTCTACGATACCTCACGGCCGACTCGTCGGACCTCGCCTATGCGGTTCGGCGAGTACCGCCTCTTCATGCACGACCCGCGCGAGCCTCACCTTGCGATGCTCAAGCGTGTCTGCGGTATGTCAAAGGCACCCTATCCACTTTGGACTTCACATTGGCACCGGCGGTATCACGGGATGACGACTTACTCCAATGCTGATTGGGCGGGTTGTCCTGACTCTCGGTGCTCCACGTCCGGTTCTTGTGTCTTTCTCGGCGACAACTTGGTCTCTCGGTCCTCTAAACGCCGGACTACGGTCTCTCGTTCGAGTGCGGAGGCTGAGTATCGTGCTGTTGCGCACGCCGTGGCCGAGACACCGTTGGCTTCGTCGGTTGCTTCGGGGAGCTTCATGCACCCATCTCTTCGGCAACGATCGTCTCATCGTGACAACGTCGTGCGTCGTCTACATGACCGCAAATCCGAGTTCATCATCGTCGCACGAAACATATTGAGATAGATATTCACTTTGTACGTGAGAAGGTTGTTTTGGGACGGTCGGGTGCTCCATGTTCCATCGTCTCATCGGTTCGCGGACATTATGACCAAAGGGTTACTCGTACAAGCCATGCCCAGGAATCGCTTGATTTTCTGTTACGGGACATTCTTCCGCACCTACTCCCGGACGCTCCGACAACGAATGACCCTGTTGCGCCGCCTCGCATGCGTGCGACGACGACGCCGGCGATCCCGTCGGGGTGGACCACTGCCATCTCGTGGCACGGTGCCGCCTACGAGGCGCCCCCGAGCACCACGGCGGCCTACACCGGCTCCGCCGTGCTCCCGTCGGCCCGAGCGACGCGTGGTTCGGCCTCCACTACGGTCGTCGACCACCTCCGGCACCAACTCCCCTGCCGCCGACGCCGACACCACCGGCTCCGGCGCGGGCCCCGGCACCGCGGCCGGTATCTCCGCCGCCGAGCCTCCGCGCGGGTGACACGTTCAACCACAGGCTCTCTTCCACCACCCATGCAGCGGTATGGCTTGTCGACGACAACATCCAGCCTGGCCTCTCCGCTTCCAGGCACCACTCGTGCTGCACTTGCCGATGTCCATTGGCGCACAACTATGGCAGACGAGTACAAGGCCCTGATTGACAACGGTACTTGGCGCCTCGTTCCTCGACCGCCCCGTGCTAATGTCATCTCCGGCAAGTGGGTTTTCAAGCACAAGTATCATGCTGATGGTACCCTGGCTCGTCACAAAGCCAGGTGGGCCGTTCGTGGCTTCTCCCAGTGGTACGGCATCGACTACGACGAGACGTTCAACCCGGTTGTCAAACCGGCCACCATCCGGGTCGTCCTCAGCATCGCTACTTCTCGCTCCTGGCCGATACATCAGCTGGATGTGAAGAATGCCTTCCTTCACGGCCACCTGACCGAGACGGTCTACTGCGAGCAGCCGCCCGGCTTCGTCGACCCGGCCGCTCCCGATCACGTCTATCTCCTGCAAAAGTCCTTGTACGGACGGGCGCGAGCACCCCGGCGTGGCACCGGCGGTTCTCCGGCTTCGTCCCGCCGTCCGACTTCACTGTCTCGACCTCCGACATCGCATACTTGCTGCTCTACGTCGACGACATCATTCTGACAGCTTCGTCAACCGCACTCCTTCGGCGTCTCACTCAGCTCCTCCACTCCGAGTTTGCCATGACAGATCTTGGGGATCTCCATCACTTCCTTGGGATTTCTGTCACACGTTCTGCTGATGGCCTCTTCCTTTCACAGCGCCAGTATGCTGTGGACCTGTTACAGCGCGCCGGCATGGCCGAGTGTCACCCCACAGCGACTCCTGTGGATACTCATGCCAAGCTTTCTGCTACGGCTGGCGCTCCAGTGACATATGCTATTCAGTACCGCAGTCTCGCTGGCGCTCTACAGTACCTCACGCTGACTCGTCCGGACCTCGCCTATGCAGTTCAGCAGGTCTGCCTCTTCATGCACGACCCGCGCGAGCCTCACCTTGCGATGCTCAAGCGTGTCCTGCGGTATGTCAAAGGCACCCTATCCACTGGACTTCACATTGGCACCGGCAGTATCACCGGGATGACAGCTTACTCCAATGCTGATTGGGCGGGTTGTCCTGACTCTCGGTGCTCCACGTCTGGTTACTGTGTCTTTCTCGGCGACAACTTGGTCTCCTGGTCCTCTAAACGCCAGACTACGGTCTCTCGTTCGAGTGCGGAGGCTGAGTATCGTGCTGTTGCGCACGATGTGGCTGAGACCTGTTGGCTTCGTCAGTTGCTTCAGGAGCTTCATGCACCCATCTCTTCGGCAACGATCGTCTACTGTGACAACGTCAGTGCCGTCTACATGACTGCAAATCCAGTTCATCATCGTCGCACGAAACATATTGAGATAGATATTCACTTTGTCTGTGAGAAGGTTGTTTTGGGACAGGTCCGGGTGCTCCATGTTCCATCGTCTCATCAGTTCGCGGACATTATGACCAAAGGGTTACCTGTACAGCTGTTCACTGACCTTAGGTCCAGTCTTTGTGTTCGTGACACTCCCGCTTAGACTGAGGGAGGGTGTTAGAATGTATTGCGTACATCCTGTACTGTCCATATTGGGCCTGCGGCCCGTTGGCCTTGTATATTGTAACCCTAGCCTTCTAGGCTATATAATGAAGGTCACCCCGCTGTCAGGGTGTGCGGTGTTTCTCTACAGTTTTGACTTTCTAGATACATAGCTTGTGCTATGCACCTCAACATATATTATGTCTAGATATACTTTGGGATGAAAGGGAGTACTTATGAATACAAGGCAACTAAATATTCCTGTATTTAATAAAAGATAAAATCGAAGCGCGGGAATAGGAATAGCATTATCATACATCCTTGATGATTTAAAACTGTCCAAGGAAATTAGTATATAAATGTTGCTTCCAAAATTAAGAGACTCCCTCTTTTGCTGGTCAGGTGTTGCAAGCTACGGTGATGAAGCAACTGGAAATTGCGGAATCACTAGAGGAAGTGATTAGATCAAATCTAAGGGTAAGATGAACTGCTCCTGTTTTCAATTTTGTCGTTCCAGTTAGATTACCTTGTCATTGCAATGTTAGCCTCACTATTTTACTTGTTTGTGCAGAGGCGGAGATTCTGTGCATAATAAGCAATCATGGCTTCTGAATTAACGACATACTTGATCAAGGGAAGGAAGTGTACATGTCGCGAAGGAAGTGTACGAGAATTGGATCGGTGAGGTGAAGGTGCATTATTGGCACAAAAGATGATGACTGCAAATAGTAATCAAGAGGCCTGTCCATTTATCATACTAAAAGAGAAGATGCAACGTTTAGAAAGGTGGAAATGTGGAAATAGGTGTGGTACAGATATGAGGCAGTGTGCCTGAATAAAGAGTTAAATACACCGTGGGTACATGAACTTGCAGCACTGTGTCAAATAGGTCCATGAACTTCAAAATCAGACATCCAACCCCTCAAACTTGCAGACCTGTTCACCCCAGGTCCAACCTGGTTTTGCATGGCGGTTTTGAATGGGCACTGTAGCGTTGCCGATGTCAGTGATGACATCAGCACTCCTATTTAAATTGTGAAATTAATATCTTTTTATTCTGAGCTCCAGATATACCAAATAATATATCAATTTCGATCGTCTCGACGAGCTCTTTGCAATGGTGTAATTTGTTTTGTTATTTGAGTTAAATTTATTTCGTGTAAAAATTAATATTTCTATAAAACGAGTGATATTTTATTCTCACTTGAAATCAAATATATATGTGGTCATGATTAAATTTTGGATATATATTGCCGGTTTTATTGTCATGATTTAGAAAAAAAGAAAGGTACAACTGAAATTGATTAAGATTTAAGACCTGTACGGGCGTAAAGCTAGGGTTTTACCAACCAACCCCTCACCAATTTCTTGGCCAACATCGTCGGAGAAGAAGGGATCGATCGATTTAGTGTACGTCTCTCTACTGCATTGCACATGTGCAAAAGTATATGTCCTCCGGTCCTCATGGAGGTTTGGGCGACGACACACCACATGTCGATCGCCAAGAATAGAACTGATGCAGCCAGCTATTTCTGTTTCGCGTTGTTTCTTTATTTCCAGGATGGTGATTTGGGATGAAAACACGGTCGGGTTGGTTGGTATAAAACTCTAGCTTTAGGTGCATCCAGGTCTTAAATCTTAATCAATTTTGGTTACACCTTTCTTTTTTTATTTCTGAATAATGACAATAAAAATGGACACATCCAGGTCTTAAATCTTAATCAATTTCAGTCCAGGACTTAATCATGACCACATATATATCTAGTTGGAAGTGAGAATAAAATATCACTCGTTTTATAAAAATATTTAATTTTGCACAAAATAAAGTTATCTCAAATAACGAAATGAAGTACACCATTGCAAAGAGCTCATTGAGACGATCGAAATCGATATATTATTTGCTATATTTGGAGCTCGGAATAAAAAGATATCAATTTCACAAATTAAATAGGAGTGCTGATGTCACTGCTGACATCAGCAATGCTGCAGTACCCATGCAAAACCACTATGGAAAACCGGGTTGGACCTGAGGTGAACGGATTTGCAAGTTCGAGAGGCTAGATGTCTAGTTTTTAAGTTTATGGACCTATTTGACACAGCGCTGCAAGTTCATGGACCCATGGCGTATTTAACTCCTGAATAAATGTGCTAACGTGTCACATGCACGTTTGTGTTCTAAAGAATGGTGCAGTGTTATAAACTTGTAGAAATTAAAGAAAATGACCTTCCATCAGAGATTCAGAAGGAGCTAACTGCAGCTATCACATTGCTCTCTTTTGAGTGCATTAGTTGCTACTTAACCTTACCGAGTCTGGCTGCTGCAATGCACTGTGTTCAGCAGATTACGTAGATGGATCGAAGTTAAAGGAACGAACTGTCTTATTCAGTACCAAACAAAGGGGGTCTAGCCTAACTTAAATCAAATATACCAAACAAACAATCACTTTCGCTAAGGCTCCTTTTGGTAGGGCTCGGGCTTCTTTAAAAAAGAGTCGAAGGAGTCTTTTTTTTCTGACTTGGTCTTCTACATATGAAATGATTCCGGCTCCTCTAGTGTTTCAAAGATGGAGCCACTTTTGAGCAGTGTTGGGTAGGACTTTACCTGAAACGGCAGGAGGAGACGGGCGACCTGTTCATTTGGCTGATGGCTGGTGCTGGTTTGTACCGATGGCTGGTTACTGATGGCTGGTTTGTTCTGAGAGAAAAGTATTGCTGGCTGGAATTAATGGTATAAATAATCTAATATTTTTAAATTACTTCCAGGTGGATCTCGTCAGGCCCGACTGTATCCCATGGAGCCCATACCCAGCCCATTTCCAACCAATCTCATCCTTTGTTTTCTGCTTGATGCAACGAGCGAACGCAGCGGCGCTCCACATGCATGCTCTCCACCGTTGGCTCTTAGGCGTAGAGGAGCTCTGGAGATGAATAAGTGTTGATGGAGGCAGAATGATTTCTTTGTAAACTGCTTTTTATTGACCAAATTGAATTCAAGTTTCTCAAGTTCCAGCGACCCTCCTATCATTCCAACGATCTTTTGTTGAAATAACCTGAACTAACATACATTCGGTATATTATTTGGATCCGGCACCTGCGTGCGCAAAGAAGCCAAATGAGGGGTCAGCTGGCGAAATGGCGGAACGATGTGGCTGGCGGCGCGGGCAGGTTAAATGTCTGTGTCACAGACAGCACCACCAGAGCAACCGCTACCCTGAAGCTGCAGAAGAAAGGAGTCATTGCTGAAGATGAGGAGGAGAAGCAGGAAGGTGGAGTATTGAGGAGGCCAATTCGCAACAGGAAGCCCAATAGCATGCTTAGCGGGCCCGAATGGGTGAAGATGTAAACTTGGCCCATGTAACGAGTACCTGTCGAACAGCTTGTAACGCTTTAAAGAGAGATACGTGTGGAGAAGGGGAATTTGATTTGGATCTTGCCGTCGGCGGCGGAGACGAGCTCTTGCTTGTAGATCTCTCCGGTGAGATCCTTTCCTTGTATCGTGATACACTAAAACTATCTAGAGATGTGTGTGAAAACTACCCCCTACTTGAGTGTTACATTGGTATCAGAGCCTGGTTCCGCCTTATGGAGGTGGTGCCGGGGTCACCACCTTATGGGGGGTGGGATGTCAGGGCACCTACCTTATGGGGGGTGGGCCACTCAAGTTTAGTACCACCTTGCCTAGGGAAGGGAGCCATGACCACCTTATAAGGGCGAGCATCCCTCTCCCACCAGTTCAGGCTTTTGGGAGGTAATGGGCCTCTTGCCTTATAAGTGGGCCGTGATGCGCATGAACGTCCGAACCTATGGTAGAGAGTTGGGCTAAATTGAGTGGATGCTAACATCTGGTATTCAGAGCAATCGATTCTGGATCCCACACATTCGCATCTCACTCGGTTTCAAGTCAAGACCGGAGTGATGACACCACTAGCGGATCGAATGGTGACGGAGATGGATGCCATGTGGAGAATTGGCCTGTACCCACCTCAGTTAAGGAAGTAAGGGGTTTCCTTAGTTTAGCTGGTTATTACAGGAGGTTTGTCAAGAATTTTGGCATCATAGCCAAACCCTTGACTGAGTTGTTGAAGAAGGGTCAAATCTTTGTGTGGACAGAAACATCTGAGCAAGCTTTTCAGGCTCTGAAGTCTGCTCTAATCTCAGCCCCTGTATTAGCACTACCTGATTTTAACAAAACTTTTATCGTGGAGTCAGGATCTGACATTGATGATCTAGGTTCTCCGATGATGAGAAGCACAGAAGAAAGAAACACAGTGGGGTGTAGTCGATTGGCTCCAGTCCGTGAAGAGGTGAGGTTTGAAGTTGCAGCAGTCCAGCTTGTCATTGTCGGCTTGTAGCCAAAAAAACGTGTGCTGAAACTTATGTTTTACATAGATGCAAATGAGAGCACGAGACTCTGCAGCTTATTATAGTTGTGACGATCACTTTGTTGTGGTGGACAAAACGGTTGACTATGGTCGAGGAGGACCCATGTCAGATAAAAGCAGCGCTTCAGAAGCAAGAGCTAAAGTTCGGCCAGTGGATAGCAGCACAGCAACACACATGGCAGGTATGTGCTTGTTGATTTCTTCTGAAATATGAATTTCTGTAATGTATTGAAGCTGCAATTATTTTTTCCCTGGACATCTGCATTCAGTTTCCTAAATTTAAAACATAACGTTACCATGGACTGATACGGTGAACTAGGCAGGTCCTAACAATGAGCACATGTAAAATGCTAACTTTACGTTTCAAGCATGCCTTTAGCTATCTGTAGAACTATAAAGAGACCTCAGCACCAAGCTCAACAGTAATGTTGGGTTAGAGACATCAGCAACAACATTGCTGATGTTCTTGTTACCCAGGATAGCATGCTGCTCAAGTGTTTACCCCTATGGAACAAGCTAATGCATTTTTTCTTTTGAGTTCGACCACTGATTCTTATATCTTTGCTCTCTATAGGTCCCTCAACTAATAGACGAGGTACTGTAGTACCTAAAGATGTTTTGGATGAAGGAACATTCCATCGCTTCATCAAACTACTTTTGGCTTTGATTGTCAAAGTCTTTGCCTTCTTTCACATAGCATATGGTCAGCACGAGATGAGGGTCAACAACCCACTACCTCCAGCCGAACCAGAACCTGTGTCTGACGATTATCCGGCAGTAGATACTTTCAGTGTAGACCACATCAGTCCTATCATAGAACGCCTTCAGAGGCTCGAAGGGAAGGTTGATGAACTTGGCAGCAAGCCCCCAGAGATTCCCCTGGAGAAAGAGCGATCCCTGTTGGAGTCGTGGGATAGAATAAAATGCATCGAGTCTGATCTGGAGCGAACAAAAAAGGTAAATCTCCATTAACTTTTCTAGATACAATCCGTTTTTGTTAGAATGTATTGCGTACCGCCTGTACTGCCCATATTGGGCCTGCGGCCCATTGGCCTTGTATATTGTAACCCTAGCCTTCTAGGCTATATAATGAAGGTCACCCCCTGATTAGGGTGTGCGGTGTTTCTCTACATGGTATCACGAGTCTAGGGAATCAATCTTGGGTTTCCTCCTTCTCCTTCCGCTGCCCACCCGCACCAGGCCGCCGCCGAGCGCCCTAGCGCTACCGCCGCCGCCGCCAACCACGCGCGTTCCCTCACGGGTCGCGCACATGCCGCCGTCACCGCGTCTTCTTCAAGTCGCCTCCGCCGCCGCCTCCTTTCCCTCGTCGCGCGGGCGCTGCGAGCCTGCCGCAACCCTCGCCGTGCGCTCCGGGCCGCCGCCGCTCGATAACCTCCCCTGTAGGGCCGCGCGCCTGCGCATCCTCGCGCCACCGTCTTCCTGCGCCATGACCTCCTCGTCGACTTCCTCCGCCACCAGCGGCGCCCTCACCTCCGAGTCGTCCGGCGCCATGGGGGACGCCGTCGCTGCTCCGTTCTTCGCCGCCTACGCCGCCGTGAACGTCAAGCAGCACGTTCCCATTGTCCACGACCTCGAGCGCCCCAACTACTCGAAGTGGAAGGCGTTCTTCACCGCCCTCTGTGCCAAGTACGGCCTGTTAGGGCACATCGACGGCACGGAGGCCGCGCGCCCGGCCGATCCCACCTGGTCCCAGCCTGACGCCTGCATCCGTGGCTGGATGTACGTTCCATCAATGACGTCGTCCTCGACCTCGCCATGGAGCCCAACCAGGACACCCGTGCGCTGTACGTCTCCGTCGAGGCGTTGTTCTAGGCGAACAAGGAGCCCTGCGCCATCGTGCTCGGGGAGGAGTTCCACACCATGTCCCAGGGCGACCTCTCCGTCGACGCCTTCGCCCAGCAGACTAAACAGACTGCTGACGCTATCCGGGAGGTCGGCCACACGATCCCTCCTGCCCAGCTGGTGCTCAACCTGCTGCGTGGCATCAACCCTCGCTTCGCCACGACCGCCGACATCATCGCCAACACCACGCCGCTGCCCGACTTCAAGTCCGCCACCAACATGCTCCGCGTCAAGGAACTTCGCCTTGGCACTGAGCGCAAGGAGGCCTCCGCATCAGCCCTCGCCACCTCCACCACCCCATCCTGCACCTCGTCCTCCTGCCGTTCCACCCTTCCTACATCCTCACGTTGGGGCGGTGGCAAGGGCAAAGGGGACAAGAGCAAGGGTGGTCGCGGCGGCAACGGTTCCAGCAGCACTGGCGGAGGACGTTCCCAGCAGCAGTCAGCACCACCAGGTGGTTTCGGCGGGCGCCAAGGTCCTCAGCCGGCTGGTCCATGGGTTTGCTATAACCCCTGGGCCGCCCCGTGGCCCAGCCAGCAGCAGTCGTGGGTGTCGCCGCGGCCGGTCATGGGCGCCGCCGCCGCGGACTCGCGCGGCGCACACTGCCTTCGCGCCGGCCCAGTTCTCCGCGGCCTCTCCTCCGCCATACGGCCCTTCAGGTGACTGGGATCAAGCCAACCTGATCGCCGCCCTCAACCAGATGGCGCTTCAGGGACAATCTCCCTGGGTTATGGACAGCGGAGCGACATCCCACATGTCCTCCAACGACGGTATCCTTCTTTCCCGGTCTCCGTCACCACCATCTTCCATTATAGTTGGAAATGGTCACTCCATTCCTGTTTCTAGTCGTGGCACATCCTCTTTACACCTGGCTGATCACACCTTTCATCTTCATAATGTTCTTGTCGCTCCACAACTTGCTCGTAATTTATTATCTGTTCGACAGTTTACTCGTGACAATAACTGTTCCATCGAGTTTGACGCTTCTGGTTTCTCTGTTAAGGATCTCCGAACCAAGACGGTTCTCCTTCGGTGCAATAGCTACGGGGAACTCTACACCATCCCGCATCACATGCCTCCTCACTGCCATGTCATTGTCGTCTCCCCGGAGTTGTGGCACTCCCGCCTTGGTCATCCAGCACCAGCAGTCGTCACCACTTTACATAAGCTTTCAGCCATACAGTGTAATAAAGCAGCCTGCCGTCTTTGTCACGCCTGCCAGCTTGGCAAACACGCTAGGCTGCCCTTTGCTAGTTCGGTTTCCAGCACCTTAGCACCTTTTGAACTCGTTCATTGTGATGTGTGGACCTCTCCGATTCCGAGTATTTCTGGTTTTAAATTTTATCTTGTGCTAGTTGATGATTATACTCATTACTGTTGGACGTACCCGCTTCGTCATAAGTCTGAAGTGCATGATCATCTTGTCCAGTTTGTTTCTTATGCTCACACACAGTTCAGTTGTCCTGTACGCTGTTTTCCGGCAGATAATGGCACCGAGTTCATCAACAATGCCACCGCTACCTTCCTCGCTAGCCGTGGCATCATGCTGCGCACTTCGTGTCCATACACGTCCGCCCAGAACGGCAAGGCTGAACGGATGCTTCGCACCCTGAACAATGCTGTTTGCACACTTCTGATTCATGCCGTCATGCCTGCTTCCTACTGGGTTGAGGCTCTTTCCACCGTTGTGTTCCTGATCAACCGGCGGCCCTCCTCGGCCATACATAACGGTATTCCCTATCATCTGCTTTACCGCAAGATGCCAAATTACTCCACCCTTCGGGTCTTTGGTTGCTTGTGCTACCCAAACCTCAGTGCCACGACTCCCCACAAATTGTCTCCTCGCTCCACCGCGTGTGTCCTTCTCGGCTACCCCCCTTCTCAAAAGGGTTATCGGTGCCTTGATCTCTCCACCCGCAAGATCATCACCTCTCGCCACGTTGTGCTCGATGAGACTCACTTCCCGTTTGCGGCTTCCAAGCCACGACCGGAATCGCTTGATTTTCTGTTACAGGACATTCTTCCGGCACCTACTCCAGAAGCTCCGAAAACGCATGACCCTGTTGCGCCTGCCTCGCATGCGTCTGACGACGACGCCGGCGATCCCGTCGGGGTGGACCCTGCCATCCTGTGGCACGGTGCCGCCTACAGGCTGCCCCAGGCACCACGGCAGCCTACACCAGCTCCTACCGCTGCTCACGTCGCAGCCGAGCGACAGTGGTTCGGCCTCCACTACAGTCGTCGACCACCTCCGGCACCAGCTCCCCCGCCGCCGACGCCAACACCACCGGCTCCGGCGCCGGCCCCCAGCACCGCGGCCGGCATCTCCGGCCGCCGAGCCTCCCGCGCGGGTGACACGTTCAACCACAGGCTCTCTTCCACCACCCATGCAGCGGTATGGCTTGTCGACGACAACATCTAGCCTGGCCTCTCCGCTTCCAGGCACCACTCGTGCTGCACTTGCCGATGTCCATTGGCGCACAACTATGGCAGACGAGTACAAGGCCCTGGTTGACAACGGTACCTGGCGCCTCGTTCCTCGACCGCCCCGTGCTAATGTCATCTCCGGCAAGTGGGTTTTCAAGCACAAGTATCATGCTGATGGTACCCTGGCTCGTCACAAAGCCAGGTGGGTCGTTCGTGGCTTCTCCCAGCGGTACGACATCGACTACGACGAGACGTTCAACCCGGTAGTTAAACCGGCCACCATCCGGGTCATCCTCAACATCGCTACTTCTCGTTCCTGTCGGCTGGATGTGAAGAATGCCTTCCTTCACGGCCACCTGACCGAGACGGTCTACTGCGAGCAGCCGCCCGGCTTCGTCGACTCGGCCGCTCCCGATCACGTCTGTCTCTTGCAAAAGTCCTTGTACGGACTGAAGCAGGCACCCCGGGCGTGGCACCAGCGGTTCTCCAGCTTCGTCCAGCGGTCCGGCTTCACTGTCTCGACCTCCGACCCGTCCCTCTTTATTTATAAAGAGGGCACCGACATCGCATACTTGCTGCTCTACGTCGACGACATCATTCTGACAGCTTCGTCGACCGCACTCCTTCGGCGTCTCACGCAGATCCTCCACTCCGAGTTTGCCATGACAGATCTTGGGGATCTCCATCACTTCCTTGGTATTTCTGTCACACGTTCTGCTGACGGCCTCTTCCTTTCACAGCGCCAGTATGCTGTGAGCCTGTTACAGCGCGCCGGCATGGCCGAGTGTCACCCCACAGCGACTCCTGTGGATACTCATGCCAAGCTTTCTGCTACGGCTGGCGCTCCAGTGACATATGCTATTCAGTACCGCAGTCTCGCTGGCGCTCTACAGTACCTCACGCTGACTCGTCCGGACCTCGCCTATGCAGTTCAGCAGGTCTGCCTCTTCATGCACGACCCGCGCGAGCCTCACCTTGCGATGCTCAAGCGTGTCCTGCGGTATGTCAAAGGCACCCTATCCACTGGACTTCACATTGGCACCGGCAGTATCACCGGGATGACAGCTTACTCCAATGCTGATTGGGCGGGTTGTCCTGACTCTCGGCGCTCCACGTCTGGTTACTGTGTCTTTCTCGGCGACAACTTGGTCTCCTGGTCCTCTAAACGACAGACTACGGTCTCTCGTTCGAGTGCGGAGGCTGAGTATCGTGCTGTTGCGCACGCTGTGGCTGAGACCTGTTGGCTTCGTCAGTTGCTTCAGGAGCTTCATGCACCCATCTCTTCGGCAACGATTTTCTACTGTGACAACGTCAGTGCCGTCTACATGACTGCAAATCCAGTTCATCATCGTCGCACGAAACATATTGAGATAGATATTCACTTTGTCTGTGAGAAGGTTGTTTTGGGACAGGTCCGGGTGCTCCATGTTCCATCGTCTCATCAGTTCGCGGACATTATGACCAAAGGGTTACATGTACAACTGTTCACTGACTTTAGGTCCAGTCTTTGTGTTCGTGACACTCCCGCTTAGACTGAGGGAGGGTGTTAGAATGTATTGCGTACAGCCTGTACTGCCCATATTGGGCCTGCGGCCCATTGTCCTTGTATATTGTAACCCTAGCCTTCTAGGCTATATAATGAAGGTCACCCCGCTATTAGGGTGTGCGGTGTTTCTCTACAGTTTTGACTTTCTAGATACATAGCTTGTGCTATGCACCTCAACATATATTATGTCTAGATATACTTTGGGATGAAAGGGAGTACTTATGAATACAAGGCAACTAAATATTCCTGTATTTAATAAAAGATAAAATCGAAGCGCGGGAATAGGAATAGCATTATCATACATCCTTGATGATTTAAAACTGTCCAAAGAAATTAGTATATAAATGTTGCTTCCAAAATTAAGAGACTCCCTCTTTTGCTGGTCAGGTGTTGCAAGCTACGGTGATGAAGCAACTGGAAATTGCGGAATCACTAGAGGAAGTGATTAGATCAAATCTAAGGGTAAGATGAACTGCTCCTGTTTTCAATTTTGTCGTTCCAGTTAGATTACCTTGTCATTGCAATGTTAGCCTCACTATTTTACTTGTTTGTGCAGAGGCGGAGATTCTGTGCATAATAAGCAATCATGGCTTCTGAATTAACGACATACTTGATCAAGGGAAGGAAGTGTACATGTCGCGAAGGAAGTGTACGAGAATTGGATCGGTGAGGTGAAGGTGCATTATTGGCACAAAAGATGATGACTGCAAATAGTAATCAAAAGAGGCCTGTCCATTTATCATACTAAAAGAGAAGATGCAACGTTTAGAAAGGTGGAAATGTGGAAATAGGTGTGGTACAGATATGAGGCAGTGTGCTTGAATAAATGTGCTAACGTGTCACATGCACGTTTGTGTTCTAAAGAATGGTGCAGTGTTATAAACTTGTAGAAATTAAAGAAAATGACCTTCCATCAGAGATTCAGAAGGAGCTAACTGCAGCTATCACATTGCTCTCTTTTGAGTGCATTAGTTGCTACTTAACCTTACCGAGTCTGGCTGCTGCAATGCACTGTGTTCAGCAGATTACGTAGATGGATCAGAAGTTAAAGGAACGAACTGTCTTATTCAGTACCAAACAAAGGGGGTCTAGCCTAACTTAAATCAAATATACCAAACAAACAATCACTTTCGCTAAGGCTCCTTTTGGTAGGGCTCGAGCTTCTTTAAAAAAGAGTCGAAGGAGTCTTTTTTTTCTGACTTCGTCTTCTACATATGAAATGATTCCGGCTCCTCTAGTGTTTCAAAGATGGAGCCACTTTTGAGCAGTGTTGGGTAGGACTTTACCTGAAACGGCAGGAGGAGACGGGCGACCTGTTCGTTTGGCTGATGGCTGGTGCTGGTTTGTACTGATGGCTGGTTACTGGTGGCTGGTTTGTTCTGAGAGAAAAGTATTGCTGGCTGGTGGCTGATAAGCCAAGCGAACAGGGTGCCAGGAGGCCTCAGGAATTGAAAATGGAGAACAAACCAGTTTTGGAAACGTACACGCATCTTAAATTAATGGTATAAATAATCTAATATTTTTAAATTACTTCCACGTGGATCTCGTCAGGCCCGACTGTATCCCATGGAGCCCATACCCAGCCTATTTCCAACCAATCTCATCCTTTGTTTTCTACTTGATGCAACGAGCGAACGCAGCGGCGCTCCACATGCATGCTCTCCACCGTTGGCTCTTAGGCGTAGAGGAGCTCTGGAGATGAGTAAGTGTTGATGGAGGCAGAATGATTTCTTTGTAAACTGCTTTTTATTGACCCAATTGAATTCAAGTTTCTCAAGTTCCAGCGACCCTCCTATCATTCCAACGATCTTTTGTTGAAATAACCTGAACTAACATACATTCGGTATATTATTTGGATCCGGCACCTGTGTGCGCAAAGAAGCTAGATGAGGGGTCAGCTGGCGAAATGACGGAACGATGTGGTGGCGGCGCGGGTAGGTTAAATGTCTGTGTCACAGACAGCACCACCAGAGCAACCGCTACCCTGAAGCTGCAGAAGAAAGGAGTCATTGCTGAAGATGAGGAGGAGAAGCAGGAAGGTGGAGTATTGAGGAGGCCAATTCGCAACAGGAAGCCGAATAGCATGCTTAGCGGGCCCGAATGGGTGAAGATGTAAACTTGGCCCATGTAACGGGTAGCTGTCGAACAGCTTGTAACGCTTTAAAGAGAGAGACGTGTGGAGAAGGGGAATTTGATTTGGATCTTGCCGTCGGCGGCGGAGACGAGCTCTTGCTTGTAGATCTCTCCGGCGAGATCCTTTCCTTGTATCGTGATACACTAAAACTATCTAGAGATGTGTGTGAAAACTACCCCCCTACTTGAGTGTTACATTGGTATCAGAGCCTGGTTCCGCCTTATGGAGGTGGTGCCGGGGTCACCACCTTAGGGGGGTGGGATGTCAGGGCTCCTACCTTATGGGGGGTGGGCCACTCAAGTTTAGTACCACCTTGCCTAGGGAAGGGAGCCATGACCACCTTATAAGGGCGAGCATCCCTCTCCCACCAGTTCAGGCTTTTGGGAGGTAATGGGCCTCTTGCCTTATAAGTGGGCCGTGATGCACATGAACGTCCGAACCTATGGTAGAGAGTTGGGCTAAATTGAGTGGATGCTAACATCTGGTATTCAGAGCAATCGATTCTGGATCCCACACATTCGCATCTCACTCGGTTTCAAGTCAAGACCGGAGTGATGGCACCACCAGCGGATCGAATGGTGACGGTGTTGGCGAAGCTGGAGGAGATGAGCAAGAAGATGGATGCCATGTGGAGCATTGGCCTGTACCCACCTCAGTTAAGGAAGTAAGGGGTTTCCTTAGTTTAGCTGGTTATTACAGGAGGTTTGTCAAGAATTTTGGCATCATAGCCAAACCATTGACTGAGTTGTTGAAGAAGGGTCAAATCTTTGTGTGGATAGAAACACCTAAGCTTTTCAGGCTCTGAAGTCTGCTCTAATCTCAGTCCCTGTATTAGCACTACCTGATTTTAACAAAACTTTTATCGTGGAGACAGATGCATCAGATAAAGGCATCGGAGCTATACTGCAACAAGAAGGCCATCCAATTGCTTATTTTAGCAGGTCATTGGGTCCAAAGAACCAAGGACTTTCCACTTATGAGAAGGAAAGTTTAGCAATCTTGATGGCTGTTGATCATTGGAGAACTTATCTGCAACCTGCAGAGTTTATTATTCAGACAGATCAGAAAAGTCTGATTCACTTAGATGATCAGAAATTAAATTCTTATTGGCAGCAGAAGGCTCTCACCAAACTGCTTGGTTTACAATATAGAATCTGTTATAAAAAGGGTACTACCAACAAAGCTGTTGATGCTTTATCTAGGAGAGTACAAGATGAAACTTCTGAAACCTTGCTATATCCACTGCTAGTCCTGTGTGGCTGGATGAGTTACAGAACAGTTATTCTAACAATGAACAAGCTCAGAAGTTACTTACACAACTCATCTTGAACCCTGAACAAGGAAAGTTTTAAGTTAGTGCAAGGTGTTATAAGATACAAAGGGAGGATTTGGCTGGGTCATAATAGCTAGATGCAACAACAAGTGATGCAAGCTTTGCATGATAGTACAGTGGGTGGTCATTCAGAAGTTGTGGTCACTTACATAAGAATCAAAAGATTTTTCTATTGGCCCCAGATGAAAGACAATATCCATAACTGGGTTTCTTCTTGCTCTGTCTGTCAACAGGCAAAGGCTGCAGGGTTCCTTATCCTGGTCTACTATAACCACTTAGGTACCTGAGCAATCTTGGCAATTTGTCACAATGGATTTTGTGGAAGGGCTGCCTAGCTCCTCTAATTATAACTGCATACTTGTGGTGGTAGACAAATTTACAAAGTACTCACATTTTATGAAATTGAGGCATCCTTTCACTGCATTACAAGTGGCTAAACTTTACATGAGTGAAGTGTATAAACTCCATGGTATGCCCAAAATTATAGTCTCTGACAGGGACAAAATCTTTACCAACCAGTTATGGAAGGAGTTGTTTAAATTGTCAGGCACAGATCTTAGAATGAGCTCTGCTTATCATCCTCAGAGTGATGGACAAACTGAGAGAGTCAACCAAAGTGTTGAAGCTTATCTTCGTTGCTTTACTCAATCCTGCCCTCATCAGTGGTCTTAGTGGCTTTCTCTAGCTGAGTTTTGGTATAACACAAATTTCCATTCAGCCTTGGGTAAATCTCCTTTTGAAGTGTTGTATGGACATGCTCCTAATCATTTTGGAATAGAACGTGTTGAACATTGTGCTATCCCTGGCCTGGACCTTTGGTTGAAGGAGAGACAAACCATGACTGAACTACTAAGGCAGTAGTTGTTAAGGGTACAACAAAGAATGAAGGCACAGGCTGACAAACACAGAACAGAGCGATCATTTTCTATTGGAGACATGGCATGGCTCAAGCTGCAGCCATATGTTCAATCTTCAGTGGCCTCTAGAGCCAATCATAAGCTCTCATTCAAGTATTTCGGTCCTTATCAGATTATTGATAAGATTGGATTGGTGGCTTATAAACTAGCTCTGCCCTCTTGCAGTAAAATCCATCCAGTGTTTCATGTTTCACTTCTCAAACCAGTGAAAGGTAATCACACTCCTCTAAGCTCACCATTACCACCAAATAATGTACAGATGCAGGAACCAGAGATGGTGCTGGACAGACGTCTCAAGAACATTGGCAAGAGGACAATCTGGCAGGTGCTGGTGAAATGGAAGGGGTAGCCAGCTAAACTAGCTACCTGGGAAGAGGAAGATGTTATGTTACCAAGACTGGAAGCTGCAACGGCTTGTGGACAAGCCGTTATTCAAGAACAGGGGGATGTCACGGACAGCACCACCAAAGCAACCGCTACCCTGAAGCTGCAGAATAAAGGAGTCATTGCTAAAGATGAGGAGGAGAAGCAGGAAGGTGGAGTATTGAGGAGGCCAATTCGCAACAGGAAGCCCAATAGCATGCTTAGCGGGCCCGAATGGGTGAAGATGTAAACTTGGCCCATGTAATGGGCAGCTGTCCAACAGCTTGTAACGCTTTAAAGAGAGAGACGTGTGGAGAAGGGGGATTTGATTTGGATCTTGCCGGCAGCGGCGGCGGCAGAGATGAGCTCTTGCTCGTAGATCTCTCTGACGATATCCTTTCCTTGCATCGTGATACACTAAAACTATCTAGAGACGTGTGTGAAAACTACGCCCCTACTTGAGTGTTACAGTCTGCAGTGCAGCAATGATATGCACGTTGCCACCGGTTAGGAGAAGGAGATGGACGGGGCCATGGCCCTCACATAGAGATGCAACAGGAGCGAAAAGAAATAGGAATGGAACCAAGAGGGAGATGATACTGAGTGCGGGCTGGGCACGGGTAGGCAGGATTGGATCTAGACGGGGCCCCTACGAAATGTTATTAATAAAACACTTGAGGACCGCAGCGTCCGGGGACTGGTGGATGGTCGCTCCCTGGTGTGATGAGTGATTGACAACGTGGTGTGGACTGACTCTTGACCGAGAAGAGGGAGCTTAGGTCTTTGCTTGAAGAGGCTAAGGACGGCAACGGGGAACAGCTTCCCATCCCCGCCCCCGTTAGTTGAAAATTTCCCTGCCCCCGTCCACGTGAACACTGTAGGGGAGAAGTTTTGTCCCGCCCCAGTCCCCGCGCGGGGAAAAATCCCCACGGGGAACCCGTCCCCATTTCAATACAGATTGATTTCTTTCGTCATTCAATTTCAGTCCACAAAGAAAGCTTTCAATAAATGAGAACGAAAAAGGTAACAAAACCAGACCAATCACATCCGTATATCTCTGTACAAATTTACAAGATTTCTCACTGAGCAAACAAAAATGGAACAATACGAAACAAATTTATTTGCTGCCTCTTGGCTTCCTGCTCTTGCTCCTCTCGCTAGCAATCAGCAGTTCAGCACCCAACTCCCATCTGCAAGAAGTCCTGGGGGATGCCCCGCGTGGTCGCCTGGCACAGGAGCGTGGGGTGCTGGCTCGAGACGCATTGTTGACTCGTCGTCGCTCCTGTCCTTATGTAGGACGTCCCCTTGTGCAGCTGGCGGCGGCAGGGCAGCAGCCGGGAGGGAGAAAAGTGAGGAGAATGAACAGATGGGATGTGATTACTAGGGTTAGCTAGCCGGTTAGGCAGCTCCTTATATATGTACTTTTGTCGTTGGGTTGTGTTGTTTCATGGGCTGCTGGGCCGGACCTTGTGACGAATTAGTGCTCGCAGCTGGTTTTTAATCGGGGACGCGGGTATACGGGGATGGGGAGCCGCCGACCGTCCCTGCCCCCGCCACCCCCTACGGGGATAACATTTTGCCGGTTTAGATCCCCGCGGAGATCAAAATACTACCATCCCCGTCCCCTAATGGATGAATTCCCCGCGGGGAATCGGGGAACAGGGCCCTGTTCCATCCCTAAGAGAGGCTAAGGAGAAGGTTGTTGAACTAGAGTCATTGTTTGGTGATGCTAGGGCTCAAATAGAATCTCTGAAGTCTGCTCCTATTGTGACCGATGAACCTAAATGCACTAATTGTTCTACTTTCCTTGGTGATTTGACTGTGCTTAAGGAAAAGTATGCCTCCAAGGTTGAGAAACTAGATCTGCTAGGGGTTGAGCTAGATGAGATGAAATCTAGGCCCTCCTTGCTTGGTGCTTGCACTTCTTGTCCTATTTCGCATGAGAAGTTAGATGAATCGCTTGCTTATGCTAGATCACTAGAGGCCAAGCTAGCTCCTATTCTTACTTCATGCTCTACTTGTGAAATAAATGTTGTGAAGAATTTGGAGCTTGCACACTATGTTGATCGCTTGCAGGATGAGAATGATGAGTTGAGGAAAATGATGGGTTGGTTGTCGGGTCATGAGCCTCAGCTCAGGATGATGACTGAGGCATACAAGCGCTATGATGGGCAAGTGCTTTGGTCATATAAGATTGGGGAGTGCAGTGGTGAGAAGGAGGAGAATATAGGTGATATCGTAGCTCCATCAAAAACCTTCCACAAGAATGCCTATGCTCCTAAGCCAAATTCACTTAGGAACCAACTAGACACAACCCCAGATCCCCCCGTGTTTCCTCCACAAACCAACAACTTCTAGAAACTCATCAAGTTCAAGAGTGACTTTGGGAACGAGTTCTTTGGGAAGAAGGGAGAGAAACCGAGTGAGGAGAAGCCTCAACTAAGAGAGAACTCAAAGCCTCAACCAAAGCCAAAGTCAATCCCATTCCATTGTGATCATTGTGGAAGGGATGGTCACCTAGGTAAGTTTTTCTTCAGGAGGAAGCATGAGGAGAGGTTTGCTAGAGAGATAGCAAATAAGGACAGGTACCACCCTTCTCGTGGTGTGTCTAAGTCTCGTGTGGTGCCTAGGGGTGAGGGTGTGATGATGCGTACCATTTACCCTCGAGAGATGTGTGTGTTTCCTACACGGGGTGTGCCTCCTTAGATAGATATAGGTAGGCGTGCTGGGTTCGGGCGTGGTGAGTTTGCTGGACGCTCCTTCACTCGTGACCAATACAAGTATGAGGGGAACGATCGCAACTTTAGGTCTCAGAGGAGCTATGGGCCATGGTTTCCACTTCGTGGTACGCATAGTCCTCTAAGAACATGTGTGGGTGTTCCACCTAGGAGTGATAGTATGGATTTTGCTAACCCCACTTTTGGCAAATGGCACGACACTGGTTTGATTCATTTTGTACTAACCCAGTGCTGAGTTGTTTGCTCGCTCTCGCTGTCATTTTTTATTTTCAAGTGGGAGGCATGGAGGGCTTTTGGTTGATCGACTCCGGTTGCTCTCGACATATGACCGGAGATCGAATGTGGTTCTCCAGCCTCACCCCGATGGTGACCAAAGAGTACATCACTTTTGGGGACAATAGGAAAGGTAGAGTGCTTTCAGTGGGCATGGTGAAGGTGAGAGAGTCTGTGACTCTTAGACGTGTTGCTCTTGTCAAGTCTTTAGGGTTCAGTCTTCTTTCGGTGTCCCAACTTATTGAAGAGGGTTTTGAGGTCCGTTTCAAAATGGGTGCTTCTCGTGTTTTGTATTTCGAGGTGATCTTGTGTGCACGATCATCCCCGAGGGTCAAATTTTCAGAGCCGGTTTTTCTCAGTGTGTCGGCTCTTCTCGTTGTTTGGTTGCTGGTGTTTCGGCAGAGCTTTGGAAATGGCATAGGAGGCTAGGTCACTTGAGTTTTTACTTGTTGTCACACTTGAGTGGGCTTGGTTTGGTCCTAGGAATGCCTAAGTTGAAATACCAAAAGGACTTGGTATGTGCTCTGTGTAGGCATGGAAAGATGGTCGCCGCCTCTCACCTGCCTCTGACATCCATTATGACAGAGAGGCCATGCGAGCTGTTCCATATGGACTTGGTTGGTCCAGCTTGTGTGTGCTCGGCAAGTGGGAAATGGTACGTTCTGATGATAGTGGACGACTATTCTCTCTATGCTTGGGTCTTCTTTTCGGCTAACAAGGAGGAGACATTTGGTTCTGTCCGAGATCTAATCTTGAGGTTGAAGAATGAGAGGAATGGAGATGCCGTTCGAGCTATTCATAGCGACAATGACACTAAATTTAAAAACTCTCAATTCAAAACCTCTTGTCGTGATTTGGGTCTCGAACATCAGTTTCCCTCTCCCTATGTCGCTTGTCAGAATGGTGTGGTAGAGGGGAAAAATCATTCCCTTTGTGAGATGGCTCGGACGATGCTCGATGAGCAGAGGACTCTGAGGAATGTTGGGCTGAGACGGTGAATACCGCGTGCCATGTTGGGAACCGGATTTTATCGGGCTTTCTTGAACAAGACATGCTATGAGCTCATGCACGGGCGAGAACCTGGAGTGAGCCATTTCTGGGCTTTTGGTTGTCAGTTTTTTATCCTCAAGAAGGGTAGGCTTGATAAGTTTGAGTCGAGGTCCTCCGATGGCATCTTTTTGGGTTATGCTAGTCATTCTTGAGCATTTCGTGTGCTCAACCTTGATACTAACCTAGTCATGGAAACTTGCGAGGTTACCTTCGACGAGACCCAGCCATGCAGTTCATCTGTTTTTGAGTGTGTAGGTGATGACGAAATTGTCAAGGACATCTTTGAGGACGAGCATGATGATACTGGATAGGATGATAATGGTGAGGCTCCAGCCACACATGTACCCTCTAGTTCCACTACGATGACTACAGTGCAAGATGGTCCATCCCCTACACTGACTACGATCCAACAAGATCAAGTGAAAGTTGTTGATGAGGGGGAGGTCGTCTCCAGGAGAGAGGCGCCGAGGCGGATTCAAGTCGATCATCCTCCCCTAAGAATCATCGGTGACATCAATGAACGTACGACATGATCAAGGTCCAGGAATGTTTCTCACTTTGCTCATTCGGCTTTTGTTGCTATCTTTGAGCTGAAAGACATTGGACACACACTCTATGATCCTAATTGGGTGAACATAATGCTTGAGGAGTTAGAGAACTAATAGAGGGGGAGTGCCCGATCTTTCGGTGAGTGGAGATAAATTCGATTTTGGCGAGAGATGACCCTCACAATCTGACTAAAACGAGCAAGCCCGAAGTGCCAATGCAATCGCTGAACCAGCTCCCTGTGGTTACCGACCTTGTTGGAGCAAGATCGGCCTGATCACGAAGATCAATTCCTGTGCGCAATCGACGAACGAACAAGAATTTGAAGCGAGCAATCTTAATATCACTCGAAGGTGGAGTTCTGAATCACAGAGATCAGCACGTATTTGTGCGTGGTCTAGTGTAGCTAAAGCTAGATGCAAAACAAAACTCAAGTTTCTAAGGCGGCGGATAATGAGTATAAAAGGAGGGAGGGTTGGGGGCGTCCTAGGATGGGGCGCCCACAACTTGGGCCTAAGGCCCATCAAACTGGCGACATAGCACCTTGGCAGATTCTGGATGTCAACTTGTTTTGACGATTCCCAATGACTCAGGACGAATTTTGGCATGAGACCGGTGCCATTTGAGGCTCTATGAAATTGTGCTTCTAACCATATATAGAACGTCCAAAAACGACTCCGTATGCGACCTGGGCGTCCGTTTTATTGCACACTGCTCCTGGACTCCAAACTGGGCTCGAACTTGAATTGCTTTAGGCCTCCAACCGGATTAGCCTCGTGCCTCCTCCTCAACTGAACACCCTTGTTGGACTTATTCTACTCCATTCCATGCACCAACCATGGTTGTATGCACGGTTGTCATGTCCTCATCAAGAACTTTGAGAGCAACCAAGTTTGGGAACATTGAACGCAATACACGTGGCGGGATCGTCGGGCTTGCGTCAGGAGGACGCGGACTACGGCAAAGGTGTGGCCGCCCGATGAAGAGTGCTACTCGACCATATTGCCCCTAAGGGGTGTGTATCTCATTTTAAGTTCTAGGTTTGCACCCTTCTCAAGCTTCTTCACCATGGGATCACAATTATCTTAAGAAGGTTGGACGTTGTTCTTCATGTCTTGAGAGATGTCCACTTGTTCCTCGTTGTTCTTCCCCTTGCCCATCAAGCTTGCCAACCTCTCTCGGAGCCATTTCACTTCTTGCTTAAGCTCATCATTCTTATTGCCTATGAGGGAATCACATGTTTCTACAACAACATTCTCATTCCAAGATGGTGAACAAGATTCATCAATTAAATCAATGCAAAAAGTTGAAGCATCTACCTTGGAGATAGGAATTGGACAAGGATAGATGACCGCCCGCGAATTCGCCCCAAACTTTCGATCGATGGATCTCCCAAACCACTTGGAGCCTTGAGACAAAACTTTGGGGAGATGATGAACACCCCAAGGGGAGGATATGCTCCAAAAATTTCGGTCTCTAACTCCCTACAACTCCCAAAATCATGAATTCTTATCAAGAACACTATGAACTAGGGTTCATCCGAAAATCAACGAATAGAAGGCCAAATCTAGCATTTGAGGGGTCAAGATCGTCCACAAAGAGGCACAAGGCACTCACCCATGATCCTCTCAAAGAAATCCGAAGAGAAACACCCTCAAATTGACGAATCGAGCGACGAACGAAATTCCTACGAAAATAGCTCAAAAAAGATACGAAAATCACACGAGCTAAGAGAAGGAAATCGACGCAACTATGAATGCTTCCACACAACCAGAGGTCAGATTCTCTACAAAATCATGAAGAAAATCTAGCCTAAAAGAGCAGGGAAATGAGGAAGCACTCCGGATGGATGAGTTGCCCTGAAACCCTAGAGCTATATATATGAAGTCTCTCCGGGTTGGGCAATGACCAGACTACCCCTAACTTGCTACAAGTGTCATGGAGAAGGGCATAAGCTCTACAAATGCCCTCAATTTGTCAAGAAGATGGACAAGGGCGAAAAGAAGAAGTTGAACCCCACCATCAAGAGCTCCCTCATCTACACCAAGCCCAACCGCAAGAATAAGACCAAGAGCAACACCTACGTCATCAAGAAGAAGGCTAATGGCAAGGTGGTTGCACATAAGGTTGGGAAGATGAAGGAGGAGCGGGGTTGGAACCAACCCATTTGGGTGCCCAAGGAAGTCATCACTAACATGAAGGGCCCTCAAATGGTGTGGGTTCCTAAGGCCACTTGAAGGCCATGAGATCGGGTACTTAGGAGGCTTGGCAAAAAAAAGAAGTTGAGAAGATTCAAGCCTAGAAGCCAAGCTTGCAAGTTGGACATGTGTTACCCAAGTTCCCCGGTTGAGGTAAAGGAATCTAGAAACTATCTCATGTATCTTTGTAGCACCATTACCTTGTCTAGGTTTGCATTTGTTGCTTTGCCTAGTTGTTTACATATGGTAGGTTGCTTGTGTATTGTGCTAACCCATGAGCAAGCTACATGGTTTGATTAGTGTGTAGGAATGCTACACTTGTTCTTTCATGGTGCATGTTTTCATATATATCTCTTTGCATCACGAGCAAGCTATAGGGTTAGCTTCCCTTTTGTTGTCATAAATAATGTGCATACATTTGGTTGGTGATTTAAACACTAAATGCACACATTTAGGGGAAGCTTATCTTATGGTTTGGTTATGGGACTAACATTGTTTCAAGCTTATCTTGTGTAGTCCCTTGGCGACGCGTTCCGGTGTGGTACTTTATTCTAAGAAAATGCTATTTCACTCTCAATGTGATCTAACATCTCTAAAAGAGTGAATATAGCAATATGAGCTTCATGCTATTGAGTCATGTCCTTGCGAGCTTATGTCTCTATATAAGTTCAAAGGCAATGTACTCATACATTCCTAATTCTTGTGGTACCCCAAGTGTCTTCTATGCGAGATTCTTTCAAGTGGTGTCATCTAGTGATATCATTTCCAAGTGGCTCATCTCAATGTGGTGCCAACAAGGTAGAGAGGAACAATCCCCCGGAGGTATGCAATGATCAACTAACTACAAGTGATATCTACAAGGGGTAATGTAACAAGAACTCATTTGTCTTACCTCTTGTCATTTAAGCTACCTCCTTGCATGATATGCTCTAAGCTTCCTTGCCTTACAAGTTTGTAATTGTGCACTTGATTTTCACACTATCATTTTGTGCACACACTTAGGGGGAGCTTAGTTTGTATCATGCTAGTCTCATGATCTTGTGATCCACCTTAGGTACTCGCTCATGTGGTATCTTCATTGATATCATACATATGGATCATGGTTCATGCGGCTTTCTCCCTTGTATTTAACATTTCTCTTCGAGCTATGTTTGCTAGGACTTGGTAGTTTCCTTGGAGATATTTTGTTTTGGGATCTTTCTGGAGATTTTATTCCAAAGGGGGAGAATGTGGGACCAAAGCAAGCTAGTGTTTCCAAAGTGGAAGAAGCAAGCCATGTGTGAACATAGGAAGAGAAGATCAAAAAGGGGGAAGTTTGATCTCTGGGGAGTTTGGATGATGGTAAGCATCCAACCAAGTGTAAATGGTTCTAATTTCGTCAATTTTTGCAAATTTATGCTTGCTTTGCTTGTGCTGTCATAAATCATCAAAAAGGGGGGAGATTGTAGCGAACATAGCCCCATTTGCTATTTGTTCGAGTTTTTTTTGGGAATGCTATTTGTTCGGGTTGATTTTGGTGATTCATGCTAACACAAGCAATGGGACTAACCACATTGTCTAGCATGTCTTTATAGGCATTTCTAGGTCCCCTGGATGTTACCACATGTAAACATACTATGCACAAGTTAACATACCATACCCAAGTTAACATGTCATATCACATGTTAACATACCATGGACATGTTAGGTTACTTATAGCAAAAATGATGACTTAGTATATATTTTTGAGGCTTTAAGTGATGGCATGTTAAATATGTTAAGTTGAATTAAAGATCCAAGTTGAAGATGCGAAGAAGAGGAAGGAAAAAGACACCATCGGATGAACCGACGGTACCATTGGTGCATAACGTCGGAGCACTTGGTACACTGCGCAACGGCTGGAATTAACTTCATACCGTCGGATGAACCGACGGTCCCTTACCTAATTGCATCGGGTGAACTGGAGAAGAGAAGCCGCGAAGACAGCTGCGTCGGATGAACCGACGGTCCATTGGAGGGAACCGTCGGTCTATCCGGTGGTCGAGTTTGAACAAGATAAAGACACGCCAAGACGAAACCTTAAGCACCGGATGAACCGATGGCTGTGCAGTGGTTCATCCGACGGTCGCATGGAGCTCTGCCGCCGTGCGCGCCGTGCCTCCATGCTCTTGGTCGTCTCTAGGGTGGGGCGCGACAAGGTGCTCCCCTGGGCCGTCTCGGCCGCCGGCGATGTCCGGTGCACTGACACCGTGTCGCTCAGCCAGCTGCTTTCACTGCACCGCCACACACTGCGCCCTGTCACGCCCGGCTTCCTCATGTGGGAGGACAACAGCGCCGGCTCCAGCAGGCCATCAGCAGCGGTGGCGGTCGTGCTGCCGAGGCGCAGGCTGTGGATGGTGAGGCGTCCTCCGGCAAGATCACGTTCGACGGCGACGGTCCTGAGATTGTGCTCAGCAAGGACTCGGATGACTGCTCATTCAGGTTCCAGCACATCGGCCTCCCGGACAGCTGGTTGTGAGCGCGTGATCTGCAACCGGTTGCTCGCCCCCAGGGTTCTCTGTCCGAACGCTAATTTCAACTCTTCGAGTAATATATTGATACCACTCGGATGATTCTGTATCTTTTTGAAAGGGAGTGTCTATAGCTCACCCACGCAATTCTGAGCCTCTCCTCACACGAATTTTTGCAATTTTTTACACACTGGATCTATTATTTTTCCTCCTACCCTCCCCAAATTTATCCCTTACCCATCCATCTCTTTCTCTCTCCTCCCTATCCTCTCCCACATGCCAGCGCCACCCCGACCCCGTCTTCTTCCTTGCGCCGCCGCCCCCCTCCGCCCGGCCGGAGCTCCGGCGGACCCTAGTCCGCCCGCCGCCGCCGCCCCCGCCTCCAACCACCACCGCCGCCGTGCTCCCCCGCCCGACCCCCGGCCCCAACCGCCGGCCTCCTCCGCCCGGCCGGCGGCGCCCGCCGCCCGCCTCACCGCCCCGCCCACCGCCGGCCGGCCCGCCGCCGCCGCCCTCCCTCTAGGTTCGGCGGGGACGACAGCCCCCACCCCCGGAAACCCCGAACCCTAACCCCGAAACCCTAACCCGAACCCTAAACTCGCCGGAGTAGCTCACCGGAGTTGGAGAAGAAGGTGAGATTGGGGAAGAAAAAATTCGTGTAAGGAGTTGCTCCAAATCACACATGTAGAAGGTGAGATTGGGGAAGAAAAAATTCGTGTAAGGAGTTGCTCCAAATCACACATGTAACAGATAGCTTTACCTTTTTGAAAATCAGTATAACATCAACATTTTGATTAGGCAAACGGACACTATGTGTTAAGACAATAGTACTACATCTGGTTGAACACTTCCCTCGCATATTACACCATTATATATCCTGCCCTAAACCTGTATAAAATGTACCACACTACCAGCAATCTTCTGAAAATACACATTCTGGTTCATGATCTCAACTCTGCAATACAATACATATCCAGAGCCATATCTGCTTGTGTTTTCTTAAACTCACTTTCAAATAAAGCTAGTTCGTTATCCCCCTGCAAATACCTCAAGAAACGCTCAAAATTTCAGCTGCCTCAACACTTGTTGGTGCTTCCATGACGTCCATTCAAAATGCAAATGATCATATTATTGATTGGTTAGATGCCTATTATGCTGCCATGATGTCCTACCCTCCGGAAACTTTTGGGAGTTCAATAGTTGCGACCATCACATTACTAGGTTAGTTAACAATCTATATGTACAAAATTACGATATGCCTTGAGTGCAAGAGGCCGACATCATAATAGGCTTTGGCAGAAAACCCATATCTTTCCCCCACTCTGTCGAGCTCATTTGCGTCTTTTCATCACACTTCCACCAAACATATTCCCTCATCTGACAAAAGTCGTCCAAGTACTGTTTCAACTGGCAGAAAGGGGGCCATTTCTTAGCTGTTGTAGGGACACTTGTAGTTGCTTATGGATCATCTCAACCACCAGGCGCAGTCTCCCCTGGCCTATCTCTCCAGTGGCAAGGGACCCATTTGCAGACTCCACTGCCCTGGCAACCACTAGTTTGCATCTTTCCCAGTCTTCATATTGCAACCAGCAAGCTTTGCCACCATGGCTCCCCTCCATTGCAAGGAATATGATATGTCCATTGTCCCCAAAATTGTACCTCAGACTCACAGACACACAATACGGCAACCAAGTAGCTCCACCAATGTTCGTATGATGTTTAACAGCATGGTCAAGTACAAATGTTAGGCCAAAATCCACCGAACAGTTGGCTCGGTCATGCTTAATGTTGCTCTTTGATGAAGATGAACTCTCAATGTGGTCATTTGAGTCGGATCCATGCTTCTCCAAACAGAGTTCGATCCGAACCCTGTCTGCACTGGCAATTTCCCCATGTGCCTTCTTCCATGCAATTAGACTTATGAAGTCTCGCAGAACTGAAATGGGCAATGTAAGCAAAGTGATAAAAGAAGCAACCCTAGAAGCATCATATGGTTCACAGGCGACACGCCTGCTGAAATAGTCACATATTTCAGTTATCTCAGATGTTGCTAGTTCTTCCTGAGCAGGGCTCTGAGTTTGCTGCTTCTGTTTCTGTTGCTGGTGGTGAAATCGTTTTACATTAAGAACTTGAAGAAGCAGTTGAGCTCGTTGAACACTAACTGCAAAGACATAACCACTGCAAGACATGAACAGGAAAAAGCATGATCAGATGCAATACAATGTTCGCTTAGAAATATATGGGTTTTTCTTTAAAAAAGGAATATAAGACATATCTTCAGCTGTGAGTACACAAATGCATATTTCAATACCAGGATCTTGCTGGAAGTTCAATCAGGAAGCTGGAACTGCTTTCAGATTTGTGAGAAATTAAATTTAGTTCAATCTACAATGGTCACCGGAAACAAAAAATAATAATAACAAAAAATACATATATTCAGTAAATAAATAAGATGTGGTTTCAGAATCTGTTGTCAAACCTCCAAAACTGACCGCTAATAAACACAAAACTGTTTGACTAGACAAATGAAAATGGTATCAGGGGAATAGTCATGAAAAGATATTTAAATTTATTATGCTTTCACCATTTTTTTCTAAGAAAATAATTATATAAAATGATGTCCCAACATAAAACATTATTGTAAACGACAAATAGAAAGGAATGTTTGGCATGCGCTAAAAATGAGCATCACCTGCATTCTTAAAATACAGAAAAGTATGGTCAAACATGCACCAAAGTAATGACATTATCACACAAAACCAAAGACGAAAACAATACCAAAAGCTAACTGTATACAACAATGACTTTAAAATATGCTCAGCCAAAGGGAGTTCAAATATGCTGTGTTATCCCTTATTGGGTGCACATCTAAACATGTGTAAAACCCAATCTAAACATGTGTAAATCCCTATTGCATTTATATTAACATATTCAAAAGGATGGGTATTTTGGCTTTATTTAGTACGATTCTGAAGGTAAAACCACCATATGTTATAAATAAATCGCTTCTTACCCCACAAAAAAACGCAGTGCTGGCTGCTCCTGATCCAAATTTAAAAGTGCTCCTTCATTCTCATTCAAAACTGATCCTAGTATCTCTTTCAGAAGTTCAGGAAACTGTGAGAACAACCATAGAACTCCAAGGTATTTAAGGATAACTCGCAACACCTTCTTAAGAGCAGCAAGAGGAACCCAAGCACCACCATAGCCACCATCATCCCCAAGACCAGTAAAAGCTGAGCTCAACTCACCCTTCAAATGAACAGGAAGGTTTGATCTAGGAGAAAGATGTGCAAGTGCTCCAGCAATTCCTGAAGCAAACTTTGAAGAAGCCATAATGGCACTGCCTGTCCGAGTGAAACTAGGTGCCACCTGGTTACCAATATTTGTAGTTGGCCTAGAAATAGCTACACCATGAGCAGCATGAAAGCGGTTCAGAGCAGGAGCTGATTGCTGACTTCCAGAAGCCGTGTTGACATTGGCTCTTAATTGTGCACCACTATGCCTAGCACTCATATAACTGGATTCAAAAGCATTTAGACCCTGAGCAACATGCTCCATTATGAAAGGTCGAAATTGTGGGCAAGGTAAAGATCCACCAACTGAAGGTCCACCCTTTGGAGGGGTTGCTGGCTGCAGCCAAACCTGATCCCCACTAAAGCAGCGTATGTCCACAGAGAAAATCTTGCGATAAATAATGCGTATCCAATAAGGACCACGTAGCACAACAGTAACATCAAAAGGTAATGATGGGCTGGGAACTAATCCAGGCCCAGCCCGCCCTGTAGACGAAAGCACGGAACTCGGCAGATTATGATTGTTAGAATGGGCTGCTGAAGGGCTCAGTGGGGCAGACACATTTTGCATAGTATGGGCAGCTGAAGGGCCCGCAGACACATTTTGCATAGTAGCTGATGATGAGTCATTTTCTGGTGCCCCCTGTGCCCGGAAGATATTTTGCTTTGGTACAGAACTGTAACTTGTAGTTGTCACAGGCATTTTTGCAGGGCGAATTGCAATACTAAGGGCAAGCAAAGGTCCAGCTGTAAGCCTGATGCTGTCCAAGAATGATGCTACCTCACCCACATTCACGAAATCCTCCAAAAACTGCATCATGTAAACGCAATTGAAGATTAATTCCTAGGCAGTAGCATAAGAAGTTGTGACATGTTGATAAACTTGAAATGCTCAAGTAGAATCTGATTTTGAAATATAGAATGCTAACTAGCAACCAATTTTGCCCATTTGCTAACCAACTTTTGCTCGTGAAACCAGATTTTCTGCAGTCAACATTTTGGCCAACAGATGGCTTGTGAGCATTAAACTGATGCATCACAATCCTGCTTGTGTACCAAATGCTAGCCAAATACAAGGCAATCAAATGTTGACCAACACCACACTGCACTTAAAACACAGAAAATATGAAATCTAACATAATTTCCATGCTAATGAAACATCAGTTAACCTAAAAATGATTCATTTTTTTAGGGCACCTAAAATGATTCAGCTATTCATGTACTTAAACCCTGATTTGCAGCTCTTGTTGGTTTCAACTCTAGCCTACCCCAATTTGCTTGGGACTGAAAAGGCTATGTTGTTGTTGTTGTTGTTGCGGGCACCTAAAAATGATTAAGTTATGTTAGAGTATAAGTGAATTTCCCACCTTTCCCTATAAGGTTAAGCTTTTGGGTTGAGGTCTCGAGTTCGAATCCTGGCGGGCGCGTTAATTAAAATAATTACAGCCCCACTCCAATATCCACGTATGCGGTCTGGGGGAGCCTGCATGTGAGGGGGAGCGTTAGAGTATAAGTGAATTGCCCACCTTTCCCTATCAACTTAAGCTTTTGGGTTGAATTGGTTGGTGCATGCAACTCAATAAGTTAGGAATTCAATCAAGCATTAATTTACTACGATTCGGATGAAAAGCTTTTGTCCAGTAAGAGCCTATAAAAAGCTGCACATTTGCCAAATGCTCACCTGATATGGTTAGTTTATTGCCTAGGAACACAATGAGCAGATTGATAAACAACCTGCTTGCCCTCCCTAGGAGGCTCTGAGCTTAGAGGTTTATCTTCTGCTTAACCCTAGATGAATCCCGTGTCCTAGTACATATAGTGTTCTAAGCTCCCTAACAACCCTTTGAGGTTCAGCTTAACTAATCCTGATCAACAGCTAACAAATTGAAACTAGAACCAAATCTGAAACGAAGTAAATCTCCTTTTTTTTTGAGTAAAAGCAAACCTCCTAATCGTTGGAAAGAGCTCCAGACGTCAATTAGGAGGTTTGCTTTTAGTAAAAAAAAAAGGAGTAACGTGCTGCCTATTCACTTTTCAGAAGAGGACATGGGTCTCATCCATAGCATGGCCGTGTGAGATATTGGACTTCCCGTGCAAGTATCTTGGGCTGCCACTCTCTATTCGAAAACTTACAAAGGAGCAGCTCCAACCCATTATTGACAGGATTGCAGATCAACTGTCAGGATGGAAAGCTGAGCTGATGACACGTGCAGGAAGGGTGGTCCAGGTTCAATGTCTTAACGGCAATGTTAGTCTATCTGGCCATGGCTACAGATTTACCAATATGGGCTATCAAAGCTATATTGACAAGATTGGAAGAGGATTAATTTGGAGAGGAAGGAAGGAATCTAATGGAGGACACTGTCTTATTGCTTGGCCCAAAGTTTGCTGATCTCAGGACCTTGGCAGGCTGGGAATTTCAGACCTAAAATCCCTTGGTCTGGCCCTGAGAATAAAGGAAAAAGTCCATTTTTGACCATCCAATTATAGGCTAAGTTTGGTTTTGGCCATGGAACTTCAAAACCGGACATTCTTGACCATCCAACTGTCAAAACCGTTCAAATTTGGCCATCGGGTGGTTTTGATAGGCTGTTTTGAATTTTTTTATCTACAATTTAGTCCTTAAATCTTAAAATGATTATTACTTTTTGCTCATACTTCCGATTTCGGTGATTCTTGCGGTCACACGTTCATAATGGTGAGCTTTGTCTTTTCGGATGTTATTTATACTATTTGATCACTATTTATTATATTATTCTTATGTTGTGGTGTAGGAACAACAATATACGAAAAGTAAAATAAACGGGTACAAAATAATATGAACAACATTTCAAAATATAAAGCTCATCGTTAAGAACGCATGACCACAAGAATCATTTAAATCAGAGATACAAGTACAAAATAGTAATCATTATAAGTTAGGAGGACTAAACTGTAAATATAATGATTAAAATAGTTCTTGGATCTTAAAATGATTACTATTTTTTCCTCATATCTTCGATTTAAGTAATTCTTGTGGGTATGCATTCCTAACGATGAGCTTTATATTTTAAAATGTTATTCATATTATTTTGTACCAGTTTATTTTACTTTTCATATATTGTTGTTTCTAAATCACAACATAATAATAATATAACAAATTGTGATAAAATAGTATAAATAACATTTGAAAAGAAAAGGCTCACCATTACGAATGCATGACCGCAAGAATCACCGAAATCGGAAGTATGAGAAAAAAGTAATAATCATTTTAAGATCTAAGGACTAAATTGTAAATAAAAAAATTGAAAACCGCCCATCAAAACCGCCCGATGGCTAAATTTGAACGGTTTTGACAGTTGGATGGTCAAAGATGTCCGGTTTTGAAGTTCGATGGCCAAAACCAAACTTAGCCTATAGTTGGATGGTCAAAAATGGACTTTTTCCGAGAATAAACCGTGGGCTAATTTACCTCTTCATACTACCAGGGAAATGGATTGGCTCCTCTCTATGGCTGTGGTTACTGAAATTGGTGATGGAGCCAATACCTACTTTTGGAAGGATAGATGGCTGCTGGGAAGAATGTCCAGGAAATTGTGCCATGTGTATACGCTTTGGTCTCGAAGAGAACAGCTGCGAAGCGTACAGTTCTAGAAGCTCTTATCAATGACAAATGGGTTGAAGACATTCAAGACTCAATTTCCTTGGAAGCTCTGATGAAATATTTGACATTATGGGACATGATCTCTGAGGTAGATTTGCAAGTGGGGGTGCAAGACAAACATATCTGGCGCCTACTCCCTCTATACCCATAAATCAAGTCGTTTCAGACAAGATTTCAGTCAAACATTGGGAATATAAATCATGAAAAACTTTTAAGTTGTTGATTTTGAAAATGTGAAAACTACATGAATAGATTTGTCTTGCAAGATACTTTCATAAAAGTATATGTATGTCAGTTTTTAATAAATATTTTTATAAAAATAAGTAGTCAAGTTATGCTTTGGAGACTGTCCCTGTCCTAAACGACTTGTTTTATGATTATGGAGGGAGTATCTAATTCTGGACAGTACACAGCAAAATCAGCTTATGACGCCTTATTTCAGGGGGCTGTCTACTTTAGACCTTTTGAGAGAATTTGGAAATCTTGGGCTCCACTTCAATGTCACTTCTTTATGTGGTTAGTTGCGCATAATAGATGTTGGACGGCTGATTGGCTGGAAAGACGTGGCCTCCCACATCCAGATAAGTGCCCCTTGTGTGACCAAGAGGAAGAAACCATTCGACATCTGTTGATTGGGTGTGTGGTGGCTAGACAGTTCTGATACTCCCTCTTTAATCAAGTGAGATTCTCTCGACTCGCCCCGGCAGCCGCTGAACTTTCTTTTGATGATTGGTGGGAGTGTGGATGCTAGAGTTTCGGTGGAGGAGCGCAAAGGAATTAACCCCTTAATCATTCTAGGAGCTTGGAGCATCTGGAAGCACCGCAATAGTTGTGTCTTCAATGGCGTTTCCCCTAGCGCTGCTGCTGTTTTGAACCTGGCCAGAGATGAAGCTCATTTGTGGAGTTTAGCTGGGGCCAAAGGTCTTGCCTTTCTCTCCATTAGAGAGGCTGGTTAGGTGGTTGTGGTTCAGGTCTATGGTCTTGGGTCGTCCTAATTTGTAACTGGTGATTTATCCTTCTCTTAATATGGGGTGTGAGTGTGTGAGCTGGGACCAGTGTGTGCTCCCTTGTGGAGTCCTGCGTATTCGAGAAAAAAAAAATATTTGACGTCTGGGCCTTCTTGCAGTGGAACTTCTAACGACTGTAGTGGAAGACGGAATTTGAAGAAGGCGCCATCGACGTGTCACCAGTGTGGTGTGCGTGAACGGGAGTCCGTGTGGGTGTGTATGAACAAGACCAAAAGCTCCCACTACTCAGCTTAAAAAGGAAAGACAACTCAGAGATTTCTGTAGAGCCAATGGGTTATGCTACTATTGCAGAGAGCCCTATGATGCTCCCCACTCAAGTAAATGCGGATTTAGGGAAAACACCTCACACCCTAATGATGGAGGTCAAGCGTCGAGAGTCCTCCAAGCGCCAAATCATGGTGTCCAGGTCTAGCGCTGAGGCGAGTATCGAGCTATTGCTCACGCTGTTGCCGAGAGCTGCTGGATCCGCCAGCTGCTGCAGGAACTCCACGTTCCCCTCACCTCGGCCACGGTTGTCTTTTGTGACAACGTGAGTGCCATCTGCATGACGGCAAATCCAGTTCACCATCAGTGCACGAAGCATATCGAGATCGACATTCACTTTGTCCGTGAGAAGGTGGCAATGGGACAGTTTCGGGTTCTTCATGTCCCGTCCTCTCACCAGTTCGCGGACATCATGACAAGAGACTTCCGGTTCAGCTCTTCACTGAATTTCGGTCCAGTCTTTGCGTCCGCTCCCCTCCTGCAGCGACTGCGGGCGGGTATTGGAGATATTGTAGATATCCTAGCAGTGTTGTTTATAGCTTACCTTGTATAGCTGATAGACTTGCCTTGTACACTTGATTGTATAATTGTATCCTTGCATTGCAAGCCTTCTAGTCTATATAATGAAGGTCACCCCCTCATTAGAGTGAGGGGTGTTTTCCTAAATCCTGTCCGCATTTGATGGATAAGTCTCTGTGATCTTTGTGGGGCTGCAGCACATGGTCCTTGTGGCCCTGCTGCATGGTGGTCTTGCTGCTCCCCGTGGGACAGCACGTTGGATTAGGACAGCAGTTAGGCAGCATCTTGACTGCTGCAGTTAGGCAGCATCTTAGACTGCATCTTGGACTTGGCTGGCTAGCAGCCTCCTATAAATATGTATCCCCAACCCAACTAGTGGGCATAGCATTGTACTATGTTTGAGAAAGAAACCAGAAAATTCCCAACTTCTCAGTGTCATCCTCACTCTCAATGAGTGAGAAAATTCCCAACCTCTCATTGTCATCCTCACTCTCAATGAGAGTGAAAATTCAGCTACTAACATCTGGTATCAGAGCCGTACTATCCTGTAGCCTAAACATCTCCTGCTCCCTTCCCTCCACAGCCTCACAGCAGCCCCAGCCAGCAGCAGCAGAGCAGCACCGGCTTCCCCTGCTCACCCTTCTCCCTCCATACAGACAAGCAGCAGCTCGTCTGATGGAGGAACCTCCCCACGCAGCTGCAGCAGACCCCAGCAGCGAGCCATGTCCGCAGGGCACTCTCGGCACTCGGTCGCCTCGAGCGTGCGGCGCCGACAGTTGGTGCAGTTCGGCGACGGCACCTACGACGAGGATAGAGCCATAGAGAAGCTTTTCCGTTGTGTCCCTGAGAAGTACAAGCAAATGGCTCGCGGGGTCGAGTCCTTGATTGGCCTCTCCATAATGACGATTGAGGAGGCAATCAGTCGCCTCAAGGTTGTCGACGCTAACGAGCCACAACCTTCGTGGGGACCTGTCACCATTGGCGAAAGGCTCCACTTCGCTGGGAAGCAGTGGGAGGTCTACCGAGGTGACGGGGAGAAGGGGGAGCCTTCTTCCGCGACAAAAGGCCACAATCGCGGCAAACCGCGCAAAGCTGGGAAGCAAGCTGTTGGCAAGCCAAAGCCGACACCAGACAACGCCTGCCGCAACTGTGGCAAGCTTGGCCACTGGGCCAAGGAGTGTCGACAACCACGACGCGGCCAGGCCCACGTCGCCCAGGCAGACGAGGACGAGCCAGCTCTACTCCTGGCACACGCAAGCATCGAGCTACCTCCGGAGGCGTCAGCCGTAGCGGCACTTCTCCACCTCGACGAGCCGAAGGCACACACCCCCCTCGGCGATGGCTTCGGCGACGACAAGACTGACGGGTGGTGCCTCGACACCGGTGCCACCCATCACATGACCGGTCGACGAGAGTTCTTCACCGAGCTTGACTCCAGCATTCAAGGCTCCATCAAGTTTGGAGATGCCTCCGGCGTGGAGATCAAGGGCATCGGCTCCGTGATCTGTCCGCCAAGTCCGGTGAGCAGAGGCTACTTACTGGAGTCTACTACATCCCGACGTTGAGGAACTCCATCATCAGCGTGGGCCAGTTGGACGAGAATGGCTCACGTGTGATGGTCGAGCACGGAGTCATGAGGATATGGGATCGCCTGCATCGCCTTATCGCCAAGGTAACCAGGGGTGGAAATCGGCTCTACGTTCTCCATGTGAAGGTGGCACAACCCTTCTGCCTCACTGCTCACCGGGACGACGAGGCGTGGCAGTGGCACGAGCGCTTCAGGCACCTCAACTTTGAGGCCCTGAAGCGGCTCAGTGCCAAGGAGATGGTGCGAGACCCGCCATGCCTCGACCATGTGGAGCAGTTCTGTGACGTCTGCGTGCTAACAAAGCAGAGGCGGCTCCCCTTTCCCCACGAGGCGAGCTTCCGAGCCATGGAGCGGCTCGAGCTCGTACACGAGGACTTGTGTGGCCCAGTGACACCGGCCACACCAGGAGGACGACGCTACTTCTTGCTGCTCGCCGACGACCACTCCCGCTACATGTGGGTGTTGGTTCTCGACAGCAAGGGAGAGGCTGCGGACGCCATCAGGCGTACGCAGGCTGCTGCGGAGGCGGAGTGCGGCCACAAGCTGCACGTGCTGCGCACCGACAACGACAGTGAATTCACAACGACTGAGTTCGCATCGTACTGCGCTGATGAGGGCATTCAGTGCCACTACTCCGCACCCTACAACCCGCAGCAAAACGACGTCGTCGAGCGGCGCAACCAGACGGTTGTGGGGATGGCCCGAGCCCTCTGTTAACACCAAAATCTGGTAAGGAGTCTGACTTGTGGGTCCAGCTCAATGAGGAGTCCGTCTGGCGGAAGGAAGGTTTCCTCAGATGCATTCGGCAGAAGGATCTGCGGTCGGCTATCTGCTTCCGTTCGGCAAGGAAACAGTTGAGCTGATTTTGCGGGATTGAACGGTGACGTGGCTCAAGCAGGAAGGACGAATGGATGGATAAACGATCAAGCTTAGAGATAAAATAGGCATCAAATCCATTCGAGGTTGTACCTGGCAGGGTATAAATATGAGCCCTGAATGTATGTAACAGATATACAATCATTCTCAATACAAACCGGCCTTACGCCAAACCCTAGAGTCCATTTGTCGTGTCGTCGAGTTCTTCGAGAGGGTTCATCGATCCGTCGACCTCCGTGAGTACCGGCAACCTTGTATCATATCTAGTATCATGCGGTGGATTTAGGTCTGATGCAAGTAGTCTTGTTACCATGCTTCGTGTCATGCGGTAGATTCAAGCTTGGTTCAAGAAAGTTTCTTGTTAGGTCATGAGCCATGCGGTAGGCTAAGATCTAGCTTGAGGCTAGTTACCGGCTCTATTGGATTTTGGCAAGATCCAATAGATTCATTAAGTTACCCCGTGTTGCTTTGAGTTTTTACTTTATGTTTAAATTCATGTAACACCTTTTGCCCAATCTAGATGGGTTTGGATCGGCTTTATCCTTTTTGTGATCCTTATGCGAGTCGAATTCGTGCCTTGGGCAAATCTAACACGTGGATCACGTGCTTTTCGATAGCCGAAACCGAATCGATCTAGGTTGTTACGTGTTACGGGTTCAAGCTTGCCAACGTTGGTATAAATCTTGAAAGAACTGAGTATCACGCGGTAGATGTAGGTTTTTGGGTTGCTTTGGAGCTAGTCATCCGGTGGACTAGATTTCAAACCAATCTGATAGATTTATTTCGCTTGGTAATGTTCGTTCCTTCTTCATGGACCCCGAATTGGCTGTTCGGCCGTATTCGGTTATGTTTCTTCACGAGTAGAACACGTGCATAAATCATGCTTTAAATAATGTATGCTTTTAGCTTTCCATATTTAGATTGTATCATGCGGTGGATAGATCCATTTGTGGAAAGTGGTATGGTACCCATGCAAGTTGTATCATGCGGTGGATAGATTTGTTTGGCATCGTACCCGACGGGTTTTAAAGTACCTAGACATGCGGTAGACTAGTGCTTTGGACCTATGCATGCTTGTTTATTACATGTTTATGCTCGCGCTTTACTTTATTTATTTATTTAATGTTAATCATCATGGGGATCGGTCATGGCTTTGCGCATGTGCATCTTTGCTCAAAACAAAGATCGATCGTCGTCATGCTTACGTCACTCATTCGGCTATGTTACTTTTCCTTTTATAAGCTCCCGAATGGTCTCAGTTTATTGGCAGATAGCTTTCTATAGCTATGTGTCATCCCGTTTGGCTTTGTAGCCGTAAATATGGAACTGTCTGGTACCACCCGGCAAGTTCCAAGCTTTGGTATCTAACTACTTTGTCTTTTGTTAATTTTCAGGAAAAAATTGACTGGCACGTCTTGTGATTCTTTGCACGTGTGAAGCCAGCTTGTTCGGCTTGCTGTGTGCTTGGCGCTAGGTGCACATTTTGCGTCAATACCCTCCTCAAGCAGAGGGGGATGCCGGTTGTCTTCTGGGGAGAGGCCGTGGTGACGGCCGTCTACATCCTCAACCGCTCGCCTACCAAGGCGCTCGAGGGCAGGACACTGTACGAGGCTTGGCATGGGCGCAAGCCGGCGGTCTCCCACCTGCGGGTCTTTGGCTGCCTCGCTTTTGCCAAGGAGCTTGGCCACGTCAGCAAGCTCGACGACAGGAGCACTCCGGGAGTGTTCATTGGCTACGCGGAAGGCTCGAAGGCCTATCGCATCCTCGACCCGAAGACACAGCGTGTGCGCATGGCGCGCGACGTTGTGTTCAACGAAGGGCGAGGATGGGCGTGGAACAAGGCGGTGGACGACGACTCTACTCCGACTCACGACGACTTCACTGTCGAGTACGTCCACTTCGAGGAAGCTGGGGGAGTGGGTAGCTCTTCACCAAGCGTGTCTACCCCAGTCCTCGAGCCTCCACCGACTCCGACGTCCACTACGCTGGCAGCACCACGTTCTCGAGCCACGGCTCGAGCTGCGGCGCCTGCTACTCCAGCGACTCCACGCTCTCCAGCCACGACTTCAACTGCGACGAGCTCTCCGCAGACTCCACCACAGCCGGCGACACCACGTAATGCGGCACCGACAGCCACCCCCCGGGCACGTCTGCTTCAGCACCAACTCATGTTGAGCCCAGCCCAGTGGCGCTCGCCACCCGCTCTCCCACGATGAGGAGCGCATTGACACGTGCTACAACGGCGAGCCATTGCGGTACCGTACGATGGAGGACCTTCTTGGCGACCAGCCAGTACCGGGACTCTGCCTCACGACCTGGTGGCGCAGCTGCACCTTGACTGGACAACGGCGAGCCTCGGTCATTCGCAGAGGCCGAGCGAGACGCGGCATGGCATGCCGCGATGAAGACGGAGATGAACGCGGTTAAGAAGAACCGCACCTAGGAGCTTGCTGATCTCCCTCGTGGTCACCGCGCGATCACCCTTAAGTGGGTGTTCAAACTGAAGAGGGATGAAGTCGGCGTCGTCATCAAGCACAAGGCTCGCCTAGTGGCACGAGGTTTCGTGCAGCAGGAGGGGGTTGACTTCGACGATGCTTTCGCCCATGTAGCACAGATGGAGTTTGTGCGGCTCCTTGCGCTGGCTGCCCAGGAGGGCTGGCGTGTCCACCACATGGACGTAAAGTCAGTGTTTCTTAACAGCGACTTGAAGGAGGTCTACGTGCACCAGCCGCCGGGTTTTGCAATCCCCGGCAAGGAGGGCAAGGTGTTGCGCCTGCGCAAGGCCCTCTACGGTTTGCGGCAGGCACTCAAGAGGATGGGCTTCGAGCAAAGCCCGCACGAGGCGGCCGTCTACCGGCAGGGTAGTGGAGGAAACACCCTACTGGTGGGCGTCTACTGCGTCTACGTCGACGACTTGGTGATCACCGGCACCAAGGAAGAGGAAGTGGCAACGTTCAAGGAAGAAATGAAGGCCACTTTCCAAATGAGCGACTTGGGGCCTCTCTCTCCTTCTACCTAGGAATTGAGGTGCACAAAGACGACTCCGGGATCACGCTTCGACAGACTGCCTACGCCAAGCGCATCGTTGAGCTAGCTGGGCTCACTGACTACAACCCAGCTCTCACTCCGATGGAGGAGAGGCTAAAGCTGAGCCGTGATAGCACAGCAGAGGAGGTTGATGTTACACAGTACCGGCGTCTTGTGGGGAGCCTTCGCTACCTTGCCCACACACGGCCGGACTTGGCGTTCTCTGTCGGCTACGTTAGTCGGTTCATGCAGCGACCGACGACGGAGCACCAGCAGGCTGTGAAGAGGATCTTTCGCTGTCACAGGGACCCTCGACCACGGCCTCTTCTACCCGAGGTGCCCCGGGGCGGCACACTTCGTCGGGTATAGCGACAGCGACCATGCCGGCGACATCGACACCAGCAAGAGCACCAACGGGATCTTCTTCCTTGGCAAGTGTCTTGTCATCTGGCAGTCGGTCAAACAGCAGGTGGTGGCCCTATCCAGCTGCGAGGCCGAGTACATCGCGGCCTCCACCGCTTCGACTCAGGCGATCTGGCTCGCTCGACTGCTCAGTGGTCTCCTTGGCAGAGACACTACAACGGTGGAGCTCCAAGTGGACAGCAAGTCCGCTCTGTCCCTGGCGAAGAACCTCGTTTTTCATGAAAGCAGCAAGCACATCCGGGTGAGGTATCACTTCATCCGAGGCTGTTTGGAGGAAGGGAGCATCAAGGCAGGCTACATCAACACCAAGGATCAACTTGCAGATCTGCTCACCAAGTCTCTTGGGAGGATCAGGCTTCTGGAGCTTTGCTCCAAGACCGGGATGGTTCAGATTTCTTAGAAGACAGCGCACAGGACTGCAGATAGGCAGCATGTTGACTGCTGCAGTTAGGCAGCATCTTAGACTGCATCTGGCTGCCAACTAGTGGGCATGCCATTGTAGTATGTTTGAGAAAGAAACCAGAAAATTCCCAACCTCTCAGTGTCATCCTCACTCTCAATGAGAGTGAAAATTCAGCTACTAACAACATTTACTTGAGTGGGCAGCACCATAGGGCTCTCTGCAATAACAGCATCATATGGGGGGTGGGATGTTAGGGCACCTACCTTATGGGGGGTAGGCCACTCAAGTTTAGTACCACCTTGCCTAGGCAAGGGGGCCAGAGAGCATCCTTCTCCCACCACGCAAGGCTTTTGGGAGGTAATAGGGGTGTGTTTGATTTGGGCCAAAAGCAGCGAACCGAGCTCCCCGCGTGCAGGCCCCCGTGTTTGATTTTGTGAGCCCACTCGCGAGCCAGGCCGGTGGGATGCAAAAAATACTCTCTCTCTCTCTCTCTCTCTCTCTCTCTCTCTCTCTCTCTCTCTCTCTCTCTCTCTCTCTCTCTCTCTCTCTTGGCTCCCGTCCAACGCTCTGGAGTTTCATTTTTTCAGAGCCAGCTCCGTTGCGTGCTCATGCGAGCCGAATAGAGGATGGCGCTACCGCGACACCGCCGCTCACCACCACAGCTGCGCGCGCCGGCGACGACGCCTCACTACTTGCACCTCCAGCTCCGCAGCGGTGACCAGGGGCGGGGCTCCCTCGCGCCCGCGCACGGCGGCGATGGCCGGAGTGAGCTCCCCCGAGCTCGCGCTCGCGGCGGCGGCGGCCGGGCCGGGGGCGGAGCTCCAAATCGAGCGCCGCGGCGGTGGCCGGGGGGTGGAGCTCCCACCCGCGCGCGGCGGCGGTGGCCGGGGCGAGCTCCCCGAGCCCGCGCTCACGGCGGCGCGGCCGAGGGCGGAGCTCCCTCGCGCCCGCGCTCACGGCGGCGGCGGCGGGGACGGAGCTCCCTCGTGCATGTGCTACGCTCGCGGCGACCGGAGAGGGAGAGGCGCGAGGAGGAGGAGCAGCCGCCATGGCGAGGAGGAGGAGCAGCAGCAGCCATGGCGCAAGGAGGAGGAGCAGCCATGGCGCGACGACGCCAGCAAATTGTTTGATGAAATGCCAAAGAGAAAGGAGAGGTGGTAAGGTCACCATAATCCAGAAGCACGGTCATCCTATTCAAATCTGGCTCAAATCAAACACAATCCCCATCTAACCTGACTCGTTAGATACATGTGAATCAAACAAGAGATGTTGCCTAGGAGAACCTGGCCATGGCTGGCCACAGCCAGGCCCGTCGGCTGAGCCGCCCAGGGGCAAGAAATCAAACACGCCCTAGGCCTCTTTCCTTATAAGTGGGTCGTGATGCGCATGAACGTCCGAACCTATGGTAGAGTTGGGCTGAATTGACTGGATGCTAACAGCGACTATGTAAAGAAGCATACTGAATAACTATAGCCAAACATCAGAAACGCCTAACTATATGCGCGTCTATAGCATTAAACGGATATAAAAAACCAGAAATGATATCATAAATATTGAGCATAGAGCCATAGACAAACCTTTGTGTGTGGCCAAAGTTGATCTGGATAAACATGAATTGTGCAACCATCATTAAAAGACTCCCACTCAACAACAAAGTGAACCATAGGCGCAGCAACGTAACTGAACCACAAGCTCATCAAACCAACAGCTTCAATCCTGAAAATTTTCCTAATCTGTTCAGATAGCCTGTGTTTGCTACCTTTTCTTGCGGGGTGTATGTTCGTGCCTGCCGAAGTAACTTTTTCATTTCGTTTGTCATCAACTTTTACACCGATCAATCTTCGCATTCTACAAGAAAATGCACGGGCATTTGACAGCCGTTGTAAATCTGAGACAAGCCTGTGCACACTAGCAGCATCGACAGTGTGATAAGTCAAAACAAACCCATCATCATCAAAAGTGATATGTGAATCTATTTCAGAAGTGTTCACTACACGAACACCAATACCCCATTCAGTAGTAGTGCTGCCTCCATGGACTTTACAGAGTGAGCCATAATATGGATCGTTGATCCTAACATCCCAAGACATACGTTCAGTTTTACCTAGGCGTAAGCATACATGTTTCCATGAATCCTCTTTAAGAAAGGGTAACCGCAACCAGAGATTAGAGGATGGTATCCCCAGCTCTGCTTCTTCTGCATATGGGATTCCAAGACAATCCATTTGGGTAGTTAGTTGAGCATACTTGATACAAACTGAACAGTGCTTTATGACATGGCGAAGTACGGAAGCATAAATAGCTGATGTAACACTATGATTTTCTTCTGTAAATATATCTCCATATGTTACAGATTTTCCAGGTGAATATTTCTTAAAAAGAACATCGTCCTTCATAAGCTCAGATGCTTTTCTTTGTTTTCTTGGTCCATTGCTCATTCTAGATTGTTGTAATGATGGAATATTCAATAAAACATCCGAAATAGATCGTTTTCTAGATGGTCCTCCAAGTTTTATAGTGGAGATATTTCCCAAAACTGCAGTGTCAAAAAGTGTCACAAAAAGGGTGATAACTTGATAAAAATCAACATAGACAGCCAGTTGGATATCAAAGCATAAAAATCTCAAGCTACTTAAGAAGAAAATGGTAAAAGTACCTTCTTGGCCATCTGAAGAAACAAGTTGAACAAATTTACTTCCATGCACAATATCATGGCCTCCTAAAGATCTCAAGGAGCTGAGGCCATGACCAGACTTTGAGTCTGATGACATGGATGAAATTCTGGTAGGGCCTGAACTGTTACTCAGCAGATCACTGTTCAATCTTACATCAGGCGTTACTTCAGAAGTATTATTGTCAGAACGAATAAAGTTTCCATCCAGCTCAGGCAGGTAACTACCACTGAGTCCCTCAGAATCAACTTGAAAAGAACTTATATGAGTAGAGGGTGGCAAAAGTTGATTTTCTATGGTTGACGCACTTGCATTATGCTCAAATACTTCATCAACAAGAGAAGAAAAAGACGGCGACAATGACGGTGTCAAGGGTAGAAGCTTTCCATTTCCTCTTGGCCAGAGTGACCTACCTTCAATATCTTGTAGCACCTTTCCAGTATCAAAGAAGTTCACACTATATTCATCTTCGCCTATTTGCATACGGCTAATATCAATCCTATTAAACCTTATGACCTGGTTGGCATCAGCATTAGAGTTGTTACTTTCATCAGTCTGTGTCTCAAGCAAATGAAAAACAGGCCTGAGGTAATTATCAAGCTGAATCAAGAGATAATAGGCATTTGCAGACTGAGGAAACCCGATGGCCACAAAATCTGAACCATGCAACACTGACTTTGGAATCTTTAGAGTAAGCTGGGACTGAGAGAACACCTGATACCAGGGATATTAAGAATTTAGCATGTAGATTTAGATTAACATATAAAAAAATCTGAAATGTTTTAACAAGATGGTTAATTGTTCATCAAAGAAACAATTGAATGAGCTTGCAAGGTTCCAATTATTGGAGGCATCTACCTGATAAACATAGTGCTTAAACTGTTTTCAAGCAGGTAAGATAAGAAAAATGGTGGTACTAAAATTACTCTGTACGTACATGAGGTATTTAGCAGTAAAGCATCAAAGTTTTACACAGAATGTTTCAGACAGAAGGTAAGTCTCTTCCTTAATTAATGTTTAAGGTAGTTTATCATTTAAGTGCCCATTTACAAACATGCCCAACAAGGACCACTGCTATATAGGGATGAAATTGATATCGGATTGGTCACAATAGGTTCATGTATGGTGATTACATGTCAATGTAATAAGACATATCAATGCTACATACTGTTATGAACTTATGAAATATTATTTTACTTTCATCATGTACACGTATTGAATTAATATACCATAAGAAACTTCAATGTTTTCCATTCCAAAGATCATAGGCTACAAAGTTTCTAAAAAATCATGTAATTAGTCAAGCATGGGATTCCAAAACAAGTATGGCTTTGCTTTAGCAGGGAGTTTACTGGAAAAGATAAAATTTCCATTTGTCTCAAGATAATTCAGATGAGGATTACAAAATCATGTTTCACATGATTTCCTAGAAGAGAATCATTGCAAAAAATAAGCTGAGAGCTAATAACTATATTTAGAATGAATATATATAGAAAGAAAATATACATGCAGTATATTACAATGACAACCTTAAGACCCAGAAACCTTCCAGTTGCAGCAAATAAGTGGAGGATGCTCTTGGTCCTTAAGCTCACAAAAACCTCATTTGCTGTTGAACTCCCTTTGTTTAGGGCTTCTTCAGATTCTACCAACGCAGAAGGTAGCAATATATTTTTCGATGATTGAAGGAGGAGGCGACCACTCCTATGGTGGAGAAAAAAATAGTAAGTAAAGGGATCGACTGGGAAAGAATACAGAAATAGCCAAATAGGTGGTGAATTTGTCTTTGCTATTTTAGTATGTTCATATACGAGGCTTAGATTCTTATGCACACATATAAAGAAGCTATTAAAAGAGGGTGGAGAATCATTTTCAGGCTTCCCTAAGATTCCAGGTATATGTATCCATCATTACAGCAGTATAGCACAAATTGTTATGATATAGGTATACCAGATAGTAGCATGCTAAAAGCTAAGAATATGTAGAACTCTATCCAGTAGGACATAGAAACCAAATCATAACACTAAGAAGCATAACAACAATTGGACATGAGGTGAATCTTACACTAGTGGATTATTTGGTTTGTGTGTTATGGTGATCGATCATCTCAGCCCTAATCCTGATGTCTTGTTTGAGGAATTGGATGAGTTGATCCAACACATCATTATTCCTTGCAAGCACATCATAGTGTAAACATGAGGAATGGGGTCACGCAACAATATCCATGGGATGGTCTCATGATGGACAACTCCATCAAGACATCAAGGATAGATTCACTCCTATAACCAAGTGCCCCAAAATGTTCTTATAGATTCATTTAACCATTGACCTACGATTTAGGAAAATAGTTATATATACAAAGTTGTGGGCACATATGCTGTGGTGAAGATCTCCACATAACTATTCATTTCGGGCAAATTTGATCACATGGTTAGTGACTACCAGACTTTTTCGTGCAGAACATACAGTCATTCATCACTTAAAGCAAACTAGACAACTAGCCTTGTTGTCATTTTCTAGAACTATTGCAAATGTGGAATCAGATTATGCTTATCCTTGCCTACAAAAGAGAAGTGAATAACAAACCAAAGCCATAATTGTCTACATGTAGGCGGCCATCATTGTCCTTGGTCAAACAAGTTGAATCTGACAACTACCATACAGAAATGTTGATTGATCATATGGAAAAGCTATAATTAGACTTTTTCAGTGAAAATTATGTTTCCACAATACTTTAAGGGTTTGATACACCATACCGAGGCATTTTGTTTCCTTCCCACATCCAAATTTTGTCTAGGCCTCAGATCAAGATACAAGCGTCACAAGATCGTCTTCTTCCTCCAGCTACTACTCCTGAGCTGCTCACCAACGAGCATGTTCTCCACACTTCCTGTCTCTGGTGGGTCCCCGCCACCAGACCCGCCGCTGCCTTCCACCACTACACTAGTGGAGCTTCGCTACGATGTCACCTTAATACCCCCTCCCTCCTACCCACCGGCCATCCTCAACCCTAGCTGGCGGCTCCCTCTCCGCCTTATCACCCCACCCGCAATCCTCCACCGCTGGTCTGGCCTTCTTCCCCTGCCTTCCTTCTAAGCCCAGGGATGCAGGAAGCCTCGTCAGAGTCTCACCCCCTGCCCCAAAAGAAAAAAAACTACCAAACCCTAACCCTAGCAACCTGAAGGAGAAGCTTCCTCTCACCGGAGACGGGGGAAGAGGAAAAAGAATACTTTTCAAAAATAAAGGTTTAATAGATAAAACAAGTGTGCGGAGAGGATAAAATATCCAATGGACATATAGCAAACCTGTATTTTAATTCCTTGTATTAAAAAACATATCTGCGAGCAAGAATATGGCTCGGGAAAATGTACATTGATTACAGGAGTGCAAAGCACATTCTGAGTTAAAAATGATAATTATTACATACTGGGAGCTACAGCTGTACAATTAATTTTATTGTACAAAATCAACACATGGAAATTTAAGGTAAGTAAACTAACAATGCAGCAAATAAATAACAGACCTGATATTTATCCCAAGATGTATATATGATTGTCCATATGCCCTAATCTGAAGAACTTGATTTGTACAAGAATTTTCAAAGTTCTTTCCATCCACTTTCTGCATGATTTATGGGCATCATTAAGGCAATGAAAATTACAATGAAATCAAGCATTACGCAAAAGAAAAATGAACCAACCAACCAATCTAGAAGTCCAGCTCAAAAATGCAAGATAAAGACTAATGATTATAAACAGAAGGTACTTGCACTAAAATACCCATACCTTGCCTAAGTCCTCTACATAAACACCTCTTTTCAGGACAACATCAGTAGGTGATTGCGAAATTTGAATATTTTTGCTCAATTCCCTTTGAATGTCCAGAAGACGAGTGTGTCTATTGCAAGCAATTGCTTTCAAAATAAGCGCTTCAACATCAATGCATCTTAGATCCATAGAAAGATCAGCCTCTTTGTCAGTAAGCGGATCCAGTATAAATGAGCTGTGCAGACAATTTATCAGCATATCTTTTCCTGTCTCAACACTGATAAATGGAGATAAATCAGGTTGCGGTGAGCCACTACTGTTTTCATCTAGCCAGTAATGCACCTTCAAACCAGGAATCCTGAAACCACTGAGATCAAGTTCCCCATCTTGCCCAAGCTGCACTGGAGCATTCCCACCTTGTGCTGCACTACTATCTGAGATAAGTTGAGATTTTATGGCATCTTTCCATCTACCCTGCCGTAGAACATTAGCCTGCCTAATTACAGTATCCATAACAAGAGAGATGCATAATTCATGCAGTACAGTATACAAAATCATGAAAGGATTGTCAGTGTTAGCCATTCTCCGTTCAATATCATCGCCCAAAGCATATCTTCTTGTCTCTTCAAGCTTAATAGGTCCAGTCTTCTCACCAACAAGTAACTCCATGTGCAATAACCTCCAAAGTGAGAAATGCCCACAGTAACCCAATGTAAGAAGAACTTTAAACTCTCCATCTACACGAAGATTGGCTATCCCATCAGTCACTGAAACCTCAGATATTTCTTTAGGAAGTGGCATTTCGAGTAATTTTGCCCGTACGAGGGTGTTTAATTTCTTCAAAGTAGGTGTTCGTTCATCTTGAAAAAGCATATTCTGGGTACCTATTTCCTCTATGCATTTTGGTAACCTCCTGTAACTGCCTGTACGTATGACTTCTGTAGCAAATGGAACATCATAAATGGGAGCACGGGCCTGCTGCAGTCCATCATGCATAAAGAACAGTGAATCTGCTGTTTGGGTGAAGCAAGTTTCATGGACAGAGAGTGTTGACGCGAGTTGCCGGCAGTAATTAACCAGAGGAACCTGAAAAGATCAGATCAAATACCTCAATTACGGGAAGAAAGTGCAATATCCTCTCTGGCAGAAGAACAAACGAGAGAAGTCCTGAATAACTAGACAAAGTTTCTTAGTAGTCCCTATGTATTCTCAAATGGTGCAAGGGGAAAAGGAACATGACCAAACTAATGATGAAAACAGTTCTCTAAAAAAAGGATGTAGTAGTTTTAATAAAACTGAATAGTTGACTTTCAGCAAAAACCAGTTTAAGTAATTCAGCTTGTCTTATCTAGCTATTAGCTAGCCCGTTATCTTGTTTAACTGAATTTGATTTTATTAAAAACATGAGAAGCAAAGAACCCCGTCCTCTCGCCTGTAGCTGTGGTTGGTTCGTGCCCTCCTACATTGGGTAGTTGCAGTGGTTGCCATCCTAGTGATAGTCTCACAATGGCTTATGGCGCCGCCCCGATGTAAGGGCGAGGCAGAGGTTCAGGGGTTTTCTCAACCTGCATGAGAAGGTCCTTCTCTTAGCAAAAACCCAGGGGCTGTTTTACCCTTAGCAGCCGGGAACATGGAACATGGGTTCCTCATCCTGGGGACATCGTCCCAGGAATGTTTAAACGTTTATGTTCCGGGAACGGGAACAATTAGCGTAAAAACCTTTCATACGTGGTGTATCCGTTCCTCATCGTTCCGGGAACATGGCTGCTAAGGTCTTACCCACCTCCCCACCCCACCCACCCACAGGACAGATACCACATCTTGCTACTCTGACGGTACCATGCACATCCAACAATCAACTGAACCTTTTAGGCAACCAAAGGTAACCCTGTTCATTTCAGGCTTGGGGTCGTGGATTTTAGCTATTACGATCACAAGCTGAAACAAATATGCAGCTTCTTACTCTGGAATCTGGATTGTAACATCCTGACATGTGTATTGTTACCATCCAAGAATCCACTCCCCACCAGCAAGCGGATTGTTATTGTCCGCAAGTTGCTTCTCACAATTTACAAGCTGAAATAAGCAGGACCTAAGCCAGCTTTTCAATATGCAAGGAAACATTTAATATGCAAGTCTACCAGCAAAACAAAAAATTCAAGTCCAAATATTTGCCATCAAAGTCCCATTACATTAAAAAAGATCTACAGAAAAGCTCAATCAACTAGAAAATGATTCATGAAAGGGAAAATTGAAAGCGTACCACTAAAAGATGTCAACTTTAGATATATATCACTGAAAGATTTCTCCTTTGCTATATACCATCGAAAGTTCACAACAGGTTATTGATCTGTATCATTTCCATCAGGTTCTGTCACTTCTATTCCTTTCACAGTACTTTTTCCATCCCATGGCTGGGCTCTGCGTCTTGAACCTCTCGCAGCACATGTTCGCACAGGTAGCCTCTTCCCGGTGCTTCTCTATCGAAGCTTCTTCCAGTGTGAGCGGTGGCCTGCGAGTTCCCTAGAGGCCGCGGGGATGAACCAAATCCTGTCTGTCTCGCTGCGGGGTGGGGCGGACACAAACGCAGCAGCGGCGGTCCCGACCTTGTGGGCCCTAGCGCTCTGCATTATCCGGTTCGGCCTGGAGCACGGTCAGCTGGTGGAGGCATGCTTCCCGCCCGACGCGCTGGTCGTGGCCTCGTCGCCTTCTCCACCGGTTGGACTCCATGTCCCACCACCTCCCGCGCCACCACTCCTCCATCCACGACTCGCTCTTCTCCTTCTGCGTCCCGGACCCATCGTCCCCGCGCCGCACCTTCCTCTAAGGCTTCGTCTTCAACCGCCAACGCCAAGATGAGCACCTCACCCGTGGCAGCGACCAGCGAGCAGAAGTCCATCGTCATCCTCTCCGATGCCCCTACTCGTCGCTATTCCGCCTACTACTGCGGATCCTCGGCCCGCTCTGCCTCAATGTCGGCGCCAGCGCGCTGGCCATGGTGGCATCGCACGTCACCGCGTGGCTCGCGACAGTGTCAGGGAGGCCCATTGAGATCTCAATCGGCAGTGCCACGCTGCGCGTGCACGGTGCAGTTACCGCCTGTGGCTAAAGACCCTGGTGCGCTGTCCACGCTACTGCCCGCCAACCCCTGGCTCTTTCATGATGCCGACCTGTTTGTCGCGGTCCATGTCGAACCGGATGCCGCAAAAGGGCCGGGAAGAGGCCGGTGCAAACAGGTGCTGCGAGATGTTGAACACGCATTGGTAGCTTGAGATGCTAGTGCCCAGCCATGAGATGGAAAAAGTACTTCGAGAGGAATAGAAGTGACGTAAGCTAACGGAAATGATACATACCTTTCGATGGTATATACCAAAGGAGAAACCTTTCAGTGGTATATATTAAAAGTTGTCATCTTTTAGTGGTATGCTTCCAATTTTCCCTTCATGAAAAGCTACATGATATGGCAACAACCAGTACTAACTGTGAACAAAATCATGCATGACCCCAAAATTCTGATTCTAAAAGGATCTTGATAAAATTGCACACCATCCACAGCCTAAACAAAACAGGGTTTCACCATTTCAGCATAGGTAAATCACTTGCAACAAAAGATTCAGTGATAATATCAATTATGTCCATAGAATATTATGATGACAGATTTTAATGTGAATTGCTAAAGTACAACAAAATGAATGTGGACCATCCATTTCATTAGATATTACTCCTAGGAGGTAAGTATATCAATATATAACTATTATATCCATTTATATTGTTATCTCCCAAAAATAGAATAAAGAGAAAAGTTCTACTAGCTAGATCTAACTAACAGGATCTAACTATCTAATCTGTATCGTGTGTTAGCATGACAAAAAAAATTACGTAACATGTCACTTTTTCATGAAAGTAAAAATAATGTGATTTGAACTTTCTCAAATTAAACAATGACATGTATGCATTTTTTTTAATACGTGTGACCCACTGCTGAATTGCACCATGGTGAACCATATAACACGTATGCTTTCATACTTTCACCAGACCGCTTAATCTGTGATGCACTCGGAGCATTCACACACAAATATATATATAATATTTGGGCTCGTGCAACACTTCAGATGAAAATCAAATATAATTCCTAGTTACTGTAAGATGATATGCTGCAGCTCCTTCTCTTTCCCTCTCCCTGAATTCCTGGGCATGCTGAAGTTTTGAGTCATGGCTGATGTATGTAGTATTAGGCAAATAGTGCCATGTAGTAGGTGTAGTACATACACTCATTTAGGTGTATGAATGGTGGAGGTACTAGTGTACCATAGGAGTAGGGAATTGGTAGACCATTGTGTATATGTATCTCAGCTCTTTGCATTTGCCACATTTCAGAGTGCCTGCAGCAGCTCCAGGCGTGTGTGTGTGTGCGCGCGCTCGTGCGTGCGTGCGTGTTCTAGGTGTTCTTCGTTAGCCAATTTCAGTTGTGCTCTAGGTGTTCTAGGTGCTTACCTTGTGATTGCAGGGGTGTTGGTGCCAAGAATTGGTATCAAGAGCTGAGTTGTTCAGGGCTTGATGGCGGGAGGAGAGCTGGATCCTGAGGCGGCCGCCAAGGCGGCGGCGGCCAAGAAGGAGAAGCTGCTCAAAGCAGCGGCTGGCGGCTCCACCACCATCGTGGTGAAGCAGATCAAGGACGTCCGCTCCGCCCAGTTACCCATGTTGACACGCACCAACTACGCTGAGTGGTCGACGATCATGAAGGTCCACGACCGGGGCCTATGGGCGATGGTCACCACCGGGCCGATGGACGAGCAGGAAGACCTCTTGGCGATGGAGGCGATCTTCAAGGCTGTCCCGCCGGAGCTAGTGATGTCGCTGGGCTCGTCGGATGACGCCACGGCGAAGAAGGCTTAGGAGAAGTTGAAGACAATGCAGCTCGGCGATGAGCGCATCCGGGAGGCCCGGGCGCAGCTACTGCGTCAGGACTACGAAGCCATCACATTCCACGACAGCGAGACCGTGGAGTTCGTGTTGCGACTCTAGGCGATGGTGAGTCAACTGGCGGTAGGGGTGGTAACGGGCCTTCCAATTTGACTTAGCAAATTTAAGGATCAGGCCATGTAAGGGTTGGGCCATAATTCTATACAATTTTTAAACCAAAAAGTAGTAGGGCTTAGTTGGATTGTGAAGCATACATGGCCATGGCCCATTACCACCCCTAGCTGGCGATGTTGGGCGACACCGTCGACGAGAAGGAGGTCGTGAATAACTACCTGCGCGTCGTGCCGGAGAAGTACGAGCAGGTGGCGGTCGTGATTGAGACCATGCTCGACCTCAAGACCATCTCCATTGAGGTCACCGGGAGGCTGACGGCGGCGGAGGATCACGCTCCTAGGAGAGTCGCGGCTAGGGTTGTGCGCACGACCGCCATCAGCGCCCTGCTCTTCACGCACGACGAGTGGATCGCGCGCACAATCCGCATGACGGGGAGCGATCCTCCGGCCAGGGCGCAGCAAGGTGTTGAAGGGCTCCAAGTCGCCACTGGGCAAAGATCAGTGCCGACGGTGCGGCATGACATGGCACTGGGCAAGGGAGTGCTCGATCCCGCACAAGATGCCCAAGGCCTAGGCGAATTTAGCGGCGGCAGATGACGGCGAAGCGACGCTACAGATGGCGACATTATGTGCGCTGCACGACGTCAAGCCCGAAGCAAAGGAGGCGGCGGGAACAGAGGAGGTGCCAGGAGAATGCATCTTCCTCGACGAGCCACGCGCGTAGGTTCACCTCGAAACAGAGGGTGGCGCGACGGAACAGAGGTGGCACCTGCACTCCGACGCTAGCAACAACATGACCGGCGTTCGGGCGGCGTTCTCCGAGCTCGACACCAACATCATGAGCCCGGTGAAGTTCGGTGACGGCTCAAGGGTGGAGATTCACGGCCACGGCACCGTCATGTTCTGGTGCCTGAACAGGGAGCACCGGGCACTGACAGACGTCTACTACATCCCGTGGTTGCGCTCCAGCATCGTCAGCCTTGGGCAGTTGGACGAGCACCGCTACAAGATCAAGATCGAGAATGGCGTCCTCTACATCCATGACCCAGAGTGTCGCCAGCTCTCCAAGATGTGGCGCACACAGAACCGGCTATACCTACTCGACCTGAAGATCGAGCAGCCGGTGTGACTCGCGGCGCAACGCATGGAGAAGTCGTGGTTGTGGCATGTTAGGTTTGGCCACCTGGGCTCCGCTGTGCTAGGGCAGCTAGGGAAGATGGTGTGCGGGTTGCCGCGTATTGATCACATCGGGGAGCTTTGCGACAGCTGCCTGGCAGGGAAGCACATGTGGCTGACATTCCCCAAGGCGACGAGGTACAGGGCGGCAGACGCCCTCGAGCTCTTCCACGGCAACCTCTGTTGTCCAATCACGTCGGTGATGCACGGCGAGCGGCGCTACATCCTCCTCGTCGACGACAGCAGCCGGCACATGTGGTTGCGGCTCATGCCACCAAGGACGAGGCAGCGGCGGCGGTAATCAGGCAGTTCCAGGCGCGCGTTGAGGCGAAGTTCGGAAGAAACTGCGGGTGTTGCGGACGAATTGCGATGGCGAGTTCACCTCGGTGGAGTTTGCCACGTACTGCGCAGACCAGTGCGTGGAGCGCCGCAACAACCGTCAGCATGGCACGAAGCATGCTAAAGGGAAAGAGGTTGCCGACAGCTTTCCGGGGCGAGGCGATGAGCATGGCGGTGTTCATCGTCAACCGCTCGCCCACGAAGGCGCTGAAGGACAAGACGGTGTTCGAAGCGTGGTACGGGTGGCAACGGACGTCTCCTTTCTCCGAACGTTCGAGTGCATTGGCCACGTGAAGAACACGACGCTGTTCATCAGCAAGCTGGAGGACAGGAGCACGCCCATGGTGCTCCTAGGCTACGAGGAGGGAAGCAAGGCATGCAAGATGTACGATCCTTGTGCATGAAGGGTGATGGTGTCGCGCGACGTCATCTTGTCATAGTCGTCCCCGACAAGTGGGTCTGGCCCACCAGAAGACCCACCGACCTGTCAGTAGGCCTACCCAACATGACATGTGGGCCTGAAGACCAGACGTCAGTTGTGTCGCCAGATAGTCCGAAGATCACGGGATTATGTTGTAATCTACTAGAGATAGGTTTCCCTATTGTAACCGACCTGGACTCTAGGTCCACCGACCTTGTCTGTCAGCCAATATAAAGGCGGGCAAGGACGCCCTCTAGGGACAAGTCACAAGTCAAGTCGCATCCATCCAAAGCAATAGACCTCATCTAGGTCAAGGCCAACATGGTAGAGACATTGCCAAATTCCAATATTGAGTGCGCAGCAAAGCCCATGCAAGCACACAGCAAGCAGAGTCACTCTACATAGATTTCTCAGAGCACCATAGTAAGCAACAGAAGCTAAAAATTGAACACAGCAACCATTTGAAAATAATGCTTCATGTAAGATGAAAACAAAATCTACAGCAGCCACATTATAATTGAGAAGAGTATGGACATACATAAGGGGGGGGGCAGAAATGGGATGTGCAAGCTGGGAAACACATCAATCTCTTTTTTTTAATATTTCAAAAAGTTTCCATGGGTTTTTCTAGGCCCACCCTACATACATCGGATAGGAACCACCAAACTATCTACCGCATTTGGTAAACAGGATCCTGCTAGATACTAGAAAGCCCCGCGGCGGCGTTGCCGCGCATGGCCAGTGGGTGGGACATTTTTTTGTGAGTATATTTACATTGTTGTTTGTTTGCATTTTTTTTAAGATTAATTTCTTATTTTGACCCATGATGTCTCCCCTTGTGGCACATTTTCGCTTTGTCTCTTGCCCATTATGTGTAGGGTGCTACGGTAGTAGTTGTTTCTATTTTGATACCATCTGATATAATGAGTGATATATATGTGGTTGCATCTCCGATGGAGATGTTATTAAGGACTTGAGCAAGGAGCATGATGGTTATGAATTTGGTCTCAGATATGAAATGATGTGTTGAATGCATGGTTGAGAAAAAAGCAAAGCTGATATATTGATATATATAGTTTGAGTCCTTAAATGCCATGATTTAGGGAGGACACAATAGATAGCGTGACAATTGGACAAAGTATACTTTGCTTTAGCTTAAAAAGCTTCTTGAGTGGTAACAAACACTGTTGCGTTTATGATTGTCAAGTCTCTAAAATTTTCAGTCATTCTCATGTTCTTGGTCATATTTTAGGCTTGTAAAATGAGAGCAGTATGCTTGTGAGAGTAATAACCGAACTGATTTTTTGTCCAATTATCATTATTTTTTTGAGTGTATCTCCAATTTTATTGATCATCTGTTATTTTTTTAGTGCATCTTGTCCCTCGGTTAACCAGTATGCATTGTGACCCAACAGCAGATGATTTCAGCCCAGCCCAAACAACCAATCTAACCCTACCTATATAACCTTGTGCTCCCAACTCCCTTCTCAGTCCCACTCTTCCACCCGACCGCCGCCGACCGCTTTCCTCATTCATGGTTGTTGCCGGCGCTGCCTGCTGTGTGGCATCGTGCCGGCCGGTGGCGCATTTGGCACCCGCGCAGCAAGCAATCCCGTCCTTCAATCGCAGTGGTTGCATCCGGCGAAGCAGGCTGGGTAGCGCGGGGGGGCCATCTACCGCCACAGGCGGTGAAGTACCTTCACCACGGGGACACAGCCACACAGGGACTCAGGGAGCGGGACGCCATTTGCATGGGCTGCTGACCTGCTGTGCATGGAGTACGGCCGCAGCGGCAAAACAAGCTCCTGCTCTGGCACCTTTGTCTTATTTGTTCTATATCTATCCATTACGAAGCAGGCATCTTTTATTTGCTTCAGAGAATTGATCTGTACTATTCGTTGCTTTCATTTCCTGGCAATCCTCGCTTCGATTTGATGGATTTTTTGTATGTATTGGAAATCTCTTTACTCACTGGGACGCCATGCTTTTTTGTGTTTTTTATCAATTCAATTTTGATCATGATCTTTGCGAAGAAAATCATAGACGGTGAAACATTTTGTACTTACTCTGCGTCTACCATTGTTTCTTTAACTGACCATCTAGATCCAGTGCTCTGATTTGTCAATTGTGTTAATTTGAAATTTTGGATCTGTGTATTGATATTTTGATGTTCTCTGGTTTCGCTTTCGCTCCCTCCCTCTGCCGGCCCCGTTCCTCTTCCTTGGGCCCTGTTTCTCTTCCACGGTCGTCGCGGCGACAGCCGGCCCCCATTCCTCTTCCAGCTATCAGTGCAGGTCTGCGTGTGGTCAGCACGGCGAGGGCTGGCCCTATTATTGAACTGCGGGTTGATTCTGAGATAGATGAGGGGGTTTTGTGCAAAATGGCTGCTACTGGCTCGATCCAACCCGCTTGAACGCTCGATCCAACGGCCGGGAAAAGCTGGCGACGTGGCCAGCCTCCCCGGCCTTGGTATTAGCCAAGTTTCATAGGTAAAAGATAGCCCCTGTGGATATATCCGCCACCACCCCAGTTTCCAAGTGAGGCATTGGTATTTTACAGGGAACCTTCCGGATCTGAAATTGACCATTAGTTAAATTTTAAATAATAATGTTCACAACTAGCAATGAAGTGATTATATATATATATATAGGGCGATACTAAAATGTACCCAGGTGCATTCTGTATAGCAAATGCACAGACCCTGCGGTTGCAACTTCGCAGCTGAACCAATTGCAACTTGACAGACCAATTGCAACTCGACGCGAACCAATTGCAACTCAACGCGAACCAATTGCAACTAAACCCAGCCGAGCTGCAACTAGGCGCGAACCAATTGCAACAAAGAGACTAACCGATTGCAACTGTGACACTATACTAATTGCAACTTGACGGAACTAATTACAACGAATCTGACTCTGTTGCAATTGGACACGAACCAATTGCAACTAGACTCCTAATTGCAACCCGACGTGAATAAATTGTAACCAGAATGAGCCCCAGTTGCAACTGGACAAGACCTAGTTGCAACAAGGGTGGGTGCATTCTCTCTCTCTCTCTCTCTCTCTCTCTCTCTCTCTCTCTCTCTCTCTCTCTCTATATATATATATATATATATATATATATATATATAATTATTGAAGGGGTTGCTGTTAAAATGTATGTCAAAAGAAACGTGTTCGGAGTCTCACATTTGAAGGAAGGGAACACTTTAAGGAAGATGTGGTTCAGTATGTTGCGTGACGCCTGATGTTGCAAACACTTTTATGTTGATCCAAGTACATCCTAGAGCCATGCCGCCTTCACTCTACTAATGCATGCAACAGACTGGAAGGCCAGAAGGCCTAAGCAAGCCTAATGAACAGTTTTTTTTTTTTGCTAGGATGCCTAATGAACAGTTATATTGCGCTAATGAACAAGAAGATTACCGGTCGGCAAAATTGCATCTCTGATTGAACAGTAAGGCTTGCAAGTTGCAATTAACTTGCAGGGAGATGAGATAATCGACTGGGACTGACCTGCTGACACCACTTGGCGAGGACATGGAGCCGTAGCATGCGCTGCCGCGTGCGGTCCACGAACTTGAGCAGGTCGATCTTCTTCTCGGTGTCCGACCTTAGCCGCACGCCCTCCTTCCCCTGGGTCTCCGCCTCCACCTCGGCCCGCGACCTCTCCACGAGCTCCCGCAGCGCCAGGTATGACTCCTCCGCAGCGACCCGCACCATCAAGCCCAGCTCCACCGTCTGCTGCCCCAGCTCCCCCGCCATCGGTGGCTCCTCTCAGCTGAAGCTCCCTGCGCAATTAGCACGCCAGCACGAGGCCAGCTAGACGGATTGGTGCGTCCCCGGAGCTGAAGATTCGGCTTCTGAGGGCCGAAGGGAGCGGCCCATCCAGGCAGGCTAGGGCTACCTCACTGACGAGAAGAGAGATGAATCGGTCGAAGTTCGGATGGATCTCCGCTCCCCGGCGGTGAACGATTGAGCGGAGGACGACGGGTACGGAGAGACAACGAGGGGAGGTGGAACGGCGGCTGAAGGATTGGTGACCGATCTGGAGGCGGCGTCCCGCGTCCGGCGAGTTTGGGGAGGAGTATGGCAGCGTGTTTCGGCGGCTCGGCAGTCGCGAGGCACGAGTGCACCGAGAGCATCGGATACTCCTGTCGAAGGCCAAAGTTTTATTTGTCTCGTTATATTTTGTCTTTCAAGACAGGATTAATTTTTTCGCCAACACGTTTGGGTCTCGGAATTAAATTCCATTCAAAGAGAAATTTGCTATTATAGCACTCTAAACGTTGCGTTTTGTTATTATAGGATTCGTAACGTCGACTTTGCTATAATAGGATTCCAAACGTTGAGACATTGCTATTATAGGATTTTTTGTCCTTTTAATTCCTTTTAACAACTAAATACTTGTATTTTGACTTGATTGGACCCTTTTGCCCCTGTGTCTTTTCACGTACGTGGCCTGGCAGCACGCTTGCGTCGATTCGTTACTAAAAAAGAAATTGTGTTGTTTCGTTTCGTCGTCAAACGCGAAACACCGCAGCCGCCGTGGCCCCCGATGCGCCCGATGCGGATGTCCCGCCTGCCAAAATGCACCAGCCATGCAATGCACCGGCCATGCTGATGTATCCAGCAATAAGGCTAATTCATAGCATTAACCATGGCCCTAAACCTCATGACGTCTGCATTGACGAGATCAAATTGTTACACTTAGCTGCTCCGTCAAGGTGATCTCTTACATTCAGTTTGTCTCGCGTTTGGATGATCCCATGGCCATGCATGCTCTCGATTAGCTAATGTGATCCAGGAGCTTTCTTCATTGATCTGTATTTTAACCTGCTTCGATGTGACGTCTGCTTGCTCGGTGTTGCCACGCTTCCTGCTCTCCCGGGAGTTGTCACCAAATCCTCCATCTTCGGCGTCAGGTATGCCCTCGGCAGCTTGCCCCCACACGACGTCGCTTGCCCCCAGACGACGTCGCCGTGGTCCGCAGCTCCACCCCCGATGATCGCTGCTGCGCGTGCGAGCTCATTCCGGCCAAGAGGCATGCGCGCCCCGACCGCTGATACTCCCGCGGGTCGCCGACGCGGGCGCCCGGGTCGCGCGGCTCCTCCTTGAGCGCCTCGCACGTCGGGTCGTCGCCGGCGACTCCGGCGCCGACCGCTCCACCGCCCTCGGTCCGGACTCCGGGATCCGCGCGGCGTCGGCGTGCTCCCCCACCCTCGGCCTTCACCCGCGCCGCCGCAATGTCCTCGGCCGCCGAGACGCGGACGCGCTCCCGCTTGACGTCCATGGATCGGGGCCGCATCGGGGGCCACGGCGGTTGCGGTGTTTACGCGTTTGACGACGAAACGAAACGACGCAATTTCTTTTTTTTTTAAGTAACGAATCGACGCGGTAGGAAGCGTGCTACCAGGCCACGTACCTGAAAAGACACAGGAGCAAACGGGTCCAATCAAGTCAAAATACGAGTATTTAGTTGTTAAAAGGAATTAAAATTTACAAAAAATCCTATAATAGCAATATCTCAACGTTTGGAATCCTATTGTAGCAAAGTCGACGTTAGGAATCCTATAATAACAAAGCGCAACGTTTAGAGTCCTATAATAGCAAATTTCTCCCATTCAAATAATAAAAATTTAAACACTTGTACATTATTAGTAAGTCATATGGGAGATATTTTTATTTGCTAGGGAAGCAAAGTAGAAAAGCATACTATAAGGGCTCATTTGGATGGTGAGGCAAATTAGCCTTGGGAAGAAAAACCTCTCGGATTTTCTGTGACTTTCCTATCCCCTTCACCGGATGGCTTTGTTGCCCCGCTCTCCCCTGTGGTCGTTTGGAAGCTCAGCCCCACCCTCCCTCCGCCCACTGCAGCCGCTACTTCCCCACCCATTGTCACTACTACTTCTCTGTTGTCGTCGTTTATAAAATACAAACCGTGAAAAAAACATTTGAAAAATATCAATGATTCACGTGTGCTCAGTGATCAAGTTTAATATCGCGTAGCTAGAAATATGCATCCACCTTGACTTACACCCCATCACACAAATTGGAATTCCTTGGTCCATGCATCCACATATATTACAATTCATACCAACTAAGATCTAGCAATATTTGCTATATAATAAATTATAGCATCTCATCACACTTTCTGGAACGACCTCATTATCCATGAGATTAAGACAACAGAACCACCATCTTCCGGTCTACATTCACTGATTATGAAACATAGACAACAAAACAATAGTTAGGATCATTTTTCATTATCTACTTTCATTTGAATGAATTTCAAATAGCTAACTGTCAGATGGTGAGATCTAGACAGCCCACAGGGGTGTTAATCCCTGTGGTTTAGTTGTTCGGCGATGTGGAATCTAAGGTTAAGAAGTCGAATGTTGCGCACGAGCACACGGAACACAGAGAACACAACGAGTTTATACTGGTTCGGGCCCCCGGAGAGTAAAACTCTACGTCCAGTTGTTGGTGTAGATTGCTTGAGGATTGCGTGATTGTACATGGGTTGCCTCGCCCGCCTTATATTGACCAGTGGATGAGGTCGGTTCCCAGACTCATGGTCGATTACGATCTGGAGACCTAAATTTATATTACAACGCTTGCCATATCTGTCTATCTTCTTAGTTGGAATCCACCGATGTCTTGTCTTGTATGCCAAGTCTTGAGGGCGTTTTGAATAAGGTCGTCTGGGGAATCTTCTGGGAGGTCTTTAGGAGGTCGTCTGGGTCACCAACTAGGTCGGTTGGGCCCACTGACAGGTCGGCGGGTCTTCTGATAGGTCGGACCCACTTGTCGAGGACGGCCGTGAGCCTGGTCGGTGGGGCCCCAAGGGTACCCATGTCTCACAAGCCCCCGAGCGAGGTGTAGGCTCAGTGACCTTAGAAAGGTCATGACGAAGTCGTAGAGCTATCGACAGGTCGAATAGCATGCACGTCGGTCCAAAAGAAAAAAGAACAAGTTAGCTTAGCAGCCGACCTGTTTGTGGTCTTGTTGAATGAAGAGAGGTCGAGTGACGAACTACTGGAAGCAGACTTCCAATAGATCGAAACGACGATGAAAAAATTTCAGAGGGCATCAAAGATGCACTGATAGAGTAGTATCCGAGCATCGTGGCGGGCAGGATGGCTGGTATGATGATCAAAAAAAGAAAGAAGAGAAAGTAGGTCGAGTAACGACGTGATGAGAAACGGGTTTCCCAACAGGTCGGTACGACAAGGAAAACAAGAGGGCGCCGAAGACGCACTCGTAGAGTAGTCCCCGAGCATTGAAGCAGCCAACATGGCTGGTTTGATGCTCAAAAAAGAGAAGAAAACTGAGTCATGGTCTTGATCGAATGAAGTGTAGAGACACCTAGATCTCCTAACATAGATGCAAGGAGTCTGGCAGGACCGACCTCAAGGAGGCCTTGTAGGCATGCCGACCTTGAAGAGGCCTCAAATCAATGATGTCCAGTATCCGAGGATACCCAGCAGGATCTTGAAAAGGTGCGTCGCATGAAGAGGTTGTCAACGATGAAACTGACGAAGAAATGGTTGAAATGATCAACGATGAAGCTGTAGGAAAATATTGATCTCAAACAGATGGAGTGTAGAGACACCCAGATATCCTGAATAGCTGCAAAGAGTGTGGCGGAGCTACCCTAGGCATGCCGACCTCAAGAAGGTCTCAAATCAAAAGCGCCCAAGCACCCCGAAATACTTGGCAGGGCCATTAGGCGCGCACCCCCTAGGGAGGCCTTCATTCCTGACGTAAAATCTTGGGTGTCCAGAGCAGGCTGGCAGATCTATAAAAGCACACCGACCTCGGAAGATCACGCACCTAGGGAGCCCAACTAGGTTGGCAGAGCCGTAGACATACCGAGGTATTGCAAGACCTAAGTTTGTAAGGCACGCCGACCTCAAGGGGGTCATTTTTGGTGTCTAGACAACCAGCATAGCTGCCAGTCATCCAGCAGAGCCAAGTTGCTGAGGTTTAATCGGCCTCAGCGATAGGCAAACTGACCACGGGGGGGAGGGGGTGCGACGAAATCATAGACCTCCATGATTTTTCTGATCTCCAGGCGCCCAAACGGATCTGGCAGAGCAGCGAGGCACACCTACCTTGGAAGGTCTTCAATCGAACCTACGACCATTCTGCTCAGGAAACAGAAATATAGGCTGATTGGAATAGGTCTGTTTACGTGCAAAGCCATAGCAGGTGCACCAGGGCGTAGAGCCTAGCGGGTGCAAATAAAAGACATCAGGTCGTAGAGGAAGGTCATGGAGTCATCGTCGTATGGGGCTTAGTTAGGCGCTGGGCCCTCTGACACAGGGTCAGGTTTTGTTGTGATTCGTAGACTGCAGGGTCACGGGTCAACAGTGGTCAGAGATTCTCAACCCAGAAAACGACAAACTGCCCACGAATCAAGGGGGTACTATAACCATGTGACTCTGCGGTGGGCTCAGGCATCATTGATGCGCAAGCGACAAAATACGTTGTGAGACAGGGATAAAGTCATCGCCTTTAATCATACACATGTCTGCATGCCCTCTGGACCACGTGGTGATAGTGTCATCACTCAGCCACCTACCCGAGGTCTGGCTTTGACTATAAATAGCACCGAGAAACTGAAGGAGGCAAGCACCGAGCATTGTTGAGCTATGAGGCCGCAGGGTAGTTTTGAGGCCATGCCATGGTCATGTGTCCATCCACTAGATTGTAGATTGTTGTGCTTGTAGAAGCTTGGAGCTAGGAGAACTCTCGCGAAATGTAGACAGCACACCCATTCTTTGTATCGTGACTCTGCATGGTACCAGGTAGAATTTGGAGGTGATGTTGTACCAGCTCAAGGTGCAGCTAGGTGTCACTGGTGAGCATCAGGTGCTCGTCAGATGCTGGCGCCTCACGTCTGTCAGATGGTGAGATCTAGACAGCCCACATGGGTGCTAATCCCAGTGGTTTAGTTCTTCGGCGGGGTGGAATCTAAGGCTAAGAACTCGAAGGTCGCACACGAGTACGCGGAACACAGAGAACACAGCGAGTTTATACTGGCTCGGGCCTCCGGAGAGTAAAACCCTACATCCAGTTCTTCGGTTTGTATTGCTTGGAGATTGCGTATTAGTACAAGGGTCACCTCGCCCGCTGTTGACGGTGTATTTTGGTACATAAAACATGTTTGTTACACTTTGGTTTGGATTTTATTATGGAACTGATCCGCCACTAGGCACACTAATCATATAACAAGTTCATCTTTGTGCATGCATTTGGAAGTGTTGTGTTTATGTAGGAAAACATGGACATAAAATGACGGATTCACAAGTTCAAAGGAGCAATTACGAAGTCTTGTTCGTGTTCATGAGCTTGATGAAATCACTTCTAATGGTGGCAAGGACCGAAGTGTTACAAAGGAACATCCCCGAGGATTGAAGCGTAAACGATCGGACTTCATGCAAAGAGAACCTCCATCTTGGACGCGAGGATGACATCGTCAAAAATATGCAAATGGAGGGGGCAAAGTGCATAATCACATGAGGACCCACGAGGGCGAAGGGGCGACCGAGCCGGGCGGGGATGGGCCTGGGTCGGTCGGCCCAAACCGGCCGTCCTGGCCCAGTCCCAGGGTCGGTTCGGCCCCCCTTTCCTTGCACCCGAAGAATCTTCAACCCTAAGTCCCTGGAGGTGCCGTCATTTGCAAGAGGGAGAGCCATTCGCACCGAGAGGCCATCCACAAGCTAGAGAGAGAGGAGGGAGATCTCCGGAGGAGGATCGCCCAACTCGAAAGAAGAACCCACAAGTGGAGAAGAAGGAAGACATCGTCGGAAGCGTCACCATGAGGAGTTGAGATGAGTTGAGAGCTTTGAAAAGAGTGATAAAGATGTCAAGAGAGGGAAAAGTAAAGAGAAAAATATGTGTATGGAAAAGAAAGAAAGAAAAAACTAGAAAAGTAAAGAGAAAAATATGTGTGTGAGAGAATGAAAGAGAGTGATTGAAAAAGAAAAAGAGAGAAAAAGAAAGAAAGAGGAACGACAAGAAAGATATGAGAGGGATGAATCAAGTGAAAGAAAAATAAAGTGCAAGGAAGGATGTCACGTTGTTGAGAGACGAAACTTCCACTCTTTTTCCAACCATGTGCAATCCGACAACGAGGACATCTTCGGTGCCTCGTAGTCATATTTTCTTTTGCCCTTGCACATGTCCACCATTTTATATCTTCTCATCCTTGATATCCCCACGTATGGTTTATTCTCATGATCATTGGCCTTGAAAGGTAAACAACCATTAGATGAAGTTCTTAGCTTGACAATACTTGTGTTGATTGTGCTAGCCATACCTATAGCTCCACTTTACATGTTATATGAGAGACTTATGGGAGGTGAGAGTTTTATAAAAATTGTTTAATATAGCCACTTTATATGAGTGACGTGAGAGAGCTTGGAGAAAGGTTTTTGTCTAACACTTGTTGTAGGAATTTTATTTTTGAAAAATCATAAAAACCCTCCAATAGAAGCAAAGAAGTAAGCATGTCTAAAATTGAAGACCTCGAGTGAAGAGGTTGAGTTGTGGGGTAAATCTTGACGAGGTAAAAATTCTAAACGCCCATGTTTATGTATGATGATCATTACTTTATGTTTATGTATTATTGATAAAAGATTGACTAACTTGTGAAGAAAGAATTAGCGGAGCACGAGTACTTGCTCGAGGACGAGCAAGAGCTAAGCGTGGGGGAGATGTTGACGGTGTATTTTGGTACACCAAACATGTTCGTTACACTTTGGTTTGAATTTGATTATGGAACCAATCCGCCACTAGGCACACTAATCATATAACAAGTTCATCTTTGTGCATGCATTTGGAAGTGTTGTGTTTATGTAGGAAAACATGTACATAAAGGACGGATTCACAACAAGTTCAAAGGAACAATTACAGAGTCTTGTTCATGTTCATGAGCTTGATGAAATCACTTCTAATGGTGGCAAGGACCGAAGTGTTACAAAGGAACATCCCTGAGGATTGAAGTGTAAAAGATCGGACTTCATGCAATGAGAACCTCCATCTTGGACGCGAGGATGACATCGTCAAAATGATGCAAATGGAGGGGGCAAAGTGCATAATCACATGAGGACCCACTAGAGCGAAGTGGCGACCGAGCCGGGCCGGGATGGGCCTGGGCCGGTCGGCCGAAGCCGGCCAGCCTGGCCCAGTCCTAGGGTCGGTTCGCCCCCCCTTTCCTTGCACCCGAAGGATCTTCAACCCTAAGTCCCTGGAGGCGCCGCCATTCGCAAGAGGGAGAGCCATTCGCACCGAGAGGCCATCCACAAGCTAGAGAGAGAGAGGAGGGAGATCTCCGGAGGAGGATCGCCCAACTCGACGGAAGCACCCACAAGTGGAGAAGACGGAAGACACCGTCAGAAGCGTTACCATGATCAACGGTGCTATGTCTAGCACCTTGATGGGATAATCTTCTCATTTGTCGATGGGTTGTAATTGATCTTGAGATGTAATCGCTACTTTGTTGGAACATCTATCTATCATCTTGTGTTGAATATGCTTTGACGCTTAAGGTTAGCTACCATGCCGTAAAGGAAGTAAGGGCCCCAATGCTCCCTTGGATCCATTCAATACTGTTAACACCAAAATTTGGTAAGGAGTATGACATGTGGGCCCGATTCGGAAAAAAGTCCGTCTGGTGGAAGGAAAGATATTTTCAGAGATTTTCGGCAGAAGGATCCGCGGTCGGCTATCCGCTCCGGTTCGGCAAAGGAACAAGAGAGCCGATTTTGCGGGATTGGACGGTGACGTGGCTCAATCAGAGGGAGCGAATGGATGGATAGGCGATCGAGTTTAGTTAGGCAATGAATCCATTCGCGGTTGTAATCGCCAGGTATAAATACGATCCCTGGATGTATGTAACAGACACGTTCATTCCTCAATACACACCGGCCTTACGCCAAACCCTAGAGTCCTTGTCGTGTCGTCGAGTTCTTCGAGAGGACCAATCGATCCGTCGACCTCCGTGAGTACCGGCAACCTTGTATCATGTCTAGTATCATGCGGTAGATTTAGATCTGATGCAAGTAGTCTTGTTACCATGCTTCGTGTCACGCGGTAGATTCAAGCTTGGTTCAAGAGGGTTTCTGGTTAGATCATGAGCCATGCGGTAGGCTAAGATTTAGCTCGAAGCTAGTTATCGGCTCTATCGGATTTTGGCAAGATCCAATAGATTCATTAAGTTACCCCGTGTTATCATGAGTTTTACTTTGTGTTTTAATTCATGTAATACACTCTTGCCCAATCTAGATGGGTTTGGATCGGCTTTTTTTTTTAAGATCCGTGCATGGGCGGGTTTCGCGATTTTGACGCGTGGATCTTGTGCTCTCCGATAGCCGAAACTGAATCGATCTAGGTTGTTACGTGTTGCGGGTTCAAGCTTGCTTTGTTAGTATAAATCTTGAAAGAGCCGGGTATCATGCGGTAGATGCGAGGTTTTGGGTTGCTTTGGAGCTAGTCATCGGTGGATTAGATTTCCAATTCAGCTTGATAGATTTATTCACGTGGTAATGTTTGTTCCTTCTTCGTGGACCCCGGATCGGTTGTTCAGCCGTGTTCGGTTATATCTTCACGAGTAGATCACGTGCGTTATTTATGTTTTAAAAGACGTGTGCTTCTAGCTTTCCATATTTAGGTTATATCATGCGGTGGATAGATCTATTTGTGGAAAGTGGTGCGTTTTTTCATGCAAGTTGTATCATGCGGTGGATAGATTTGCTTGATATCGTGCCCGACGGATCTTAAAGTAATTAGACATGCGGTAGACTAATGCTTTGGATCTATGCATGCTTATTTTAATACATGATCATGTTCGTGCTTTACTTCATTTAATGTTAATCTTCATGAAGATCGGTCATAGCTTTGCACATGCATCCATGTTTATTCAAAGATCGATCGTTGTCATGCTTACGTCACCCGTTCGGCAATGTTCTTTTTCCCTTTGCGATTACCCGAATGGTCGTGGTTCTTTGACAGGTAGCTTCGTATAGCTACATGTCGTCTTGTTTGGCTTCTTAGCCGTAAATATGGAACTGCCTGGTACCACCCGGTAAGTTCCAAGCTTTGGTATTTAACTGTCTTATCTTTTGTTAATTTTCAGGAAAAATTGACTGGCACGTCACTCTCTCTCTGCGCGTGCGAAGCCAGCTTTTCGGCTTGCTGTGTGATTGGCGCTGAGTGCACATTTTGCGTCAACACACTTTTTGGCACGCCCAGTGGGACAAACAGCCGAATTGGTTCAGGATGCCGAGATCACTGACCTCCTGGATGTCAACATCGAAGAGCTTTCTCCAGAGCAGCATCAGCAGCTCCTAGACGCCGTGAATCAGTTTCAACAAAAGTGTCTCATGTCATTCAAGAAGAATCGAAGTGGTGTACCATATCTGAAGAGTGGCCCGCCGCAGTGTCTTGTTGCGGGAGAGACCGACGCCACAACCCAACAAGAAAAAGAGGAATGCGCGCGGATCTTCTAGGAGTCGGTAGACAACATGCTCACCAAGCACAACCAAGCTTTCCTCGGGTCGCTCCGGCGGATGATGGTGGCCCTCTTTGGCCGGCGCGCGGGGCAAGCGTTTGGAAAGGCGTACGCGGAAAGAGCACCGTGGAGCCGGGTGAATCAAGCTCTCGCCCGCCGCTACGAAGCCGGTGCGGCGGCCCTCCCCCTCGGAGCTCCGGAGCGAGACATTCCAACCTCCTCCGCAGGCGCCGGGGGGGCGGCCGGTTCGGCCCTCCGCCGCAAGCTCCGGGAAGTCAACCAATCCCGCCCCCACCACGGAGCAAGACGGGTCGGCCCGTGCAACGGCCGATCCGTACCGGCCTACGTACGGAGACCTAGCGTTCGGCTCATCGGGGGCCCCACTCGACCCCAGTCGAAGAATAGCTCCGTCGACCAACTGGCTCCAGAGGAATTTGTACGGCGGAGGTTATCATGAAGTGGGAAATTACGGAGCGTTCGATGCCTTCCCGCACCCAGGGTACGCGCGGGCCGGCAGCGCTCGGGGAGGAAGATGCCCTAGCACGCAAGATGGCCGAATTGATGCAGAATCAGTTCGGCCTCAAGCCAAGGATGCAGGGCCCCACCTACAGGCCGCCGTTCCCAGAGTGGTACTATAACGTGCTCCTACCACCAAGGGTGAAACCGCCGACGGAATTCACAAAGTTCTCGCGGGCAGACGAGACAAGCACGGTCGAGCATATCGCTCGTTACCTCATGCAGCTTGGGGAATGTTCGGCCGAAGAGACGTTCAGGGTTCGCTACTTCCCCGCCTCGCTGACGGGTCCAGCTTTTCAGTGGTTCTCGTCCTTGCCGCCTGAATCAGTGGCCAGGTGGAAAGATTTGGAGCGTAAATTCCACGCTCATTACTTCAGCGGCAGTTCTGAAAAGAAGCTGATTGATCTCGCCACCCTGAAACAAAGGCACAGCGAAACACCACTGGAGTTTCTCAGAAGGTTCAGAGAGGTCAAAGGCATGTGCTTCTCGCTGAACTTGCCAGACGATCAGCTAGCTGATATGGCCGTCGCTGGGATGTTGCCAGCTGTGCGCGAGAAGCTATTTGGGATGGAGTTCGAGAACCCGGGCCGTACTGTCGCAAAAGTTATCCCTGATGAGCAATCAGGCATATGGCCTCAAGAAGGACCCCAAGTTTGGTAAGCAGCATGACATCGCTGACATCTACAATCAATTCTTGGACAAAGCTGATGTGCTCGAGGATTCTGACGACGAATTGGAGATAGCTGCGGCAGAAATCATGTGGGGTAAAGAGCCTCTAACAATGAATCAGCGGTGGGTCAGGCAGACCAAAGGAACCTACGACTTCGACATCACAAAGGCTGATAAGTTGTTTGAGCTCTTGGTAAAGGAAGGCCGAATCAAGCTGCCTGAAGGGCACTCTATGCTTCGGCCGATGGAGTCAAAGCGAAACGTTATCGCGGCTTCCATGACGGGGACTCGCACTCCATCAACGATTGCGGGGTCTTCGGGATGAGGATCCGAAGGCTATCCGAGAAGGGCACCTCAAGTTCGATAACAAGATGAAGCTGGATGGCCACCCCTTCCCGCAGAACATGCTCGGCTTTTATATCAATGCGATAACGGCCGAAGAGAAGGGGAAAGTCAAGGTCCTGACCTCAGCCAGATCCAAGCAAGATGGATCAGTTGACCCGGAGCGCCAGGTGACCCTAGGGCAAGTGCAGGGCGACGCCCCCCGCGTTCTCAAGAGCCACATCGAGATTGGGGAATCGTCCAAGCCTAAACCCAAGGTGACGTCACGCATTCTCCTCAACAAATGGCAGCGCCAGATGGAAAAGGAGCGCTACCAAAAGCGTCGTCACGAAGAGGAGCGGCGCGGGCCGAAGAGGAGGCGCGCAGATGGAATCAAGAACAAAGACACGCGCGAGCAGGAGCGCGCCCCCCGGGGGTGCGCCTTCTTCGGGCACCGCCGGAATGAGGGCCTAAAGCCGCCCACATTAAGGAACCGTCCCGAATGCGGCGACGGATATGTTGAGTACAGGCGAGGAAGCGCAATCGCCGATCCGTCCATGAAAGACTTGGAAGGATCCACCCGAATGGGGATCGGCGGCAAAAAATTGAAATCATTGATCATCCCAGGAAGCGCCAAGCCGATCTCAGGTGGGCTGATCAGGAGGAGGACGAAGATGTCTACGTCTGGCAGAAGGGGCAATGGTGCCCACCCGGTCTACGCAAGAGCCAGAAGAGGCGGGTCCAACGCTTGAGGAACCGCGAGATGAAACAAGCCGGGATCCAGACGAGGCAGAAGTGGCGCCCCAAGGATCAGCCAGAAGGATCGAAGCGTTCGGCCCCTACATGCATGGTATACTTCCTACCGAACGAGTTCATGGCTCCCTGCTAACCGGGTCATGCGGAGAGGAAGTTTCCTTCGACGACGAGCACGTCGAGGAGATGATGGCGCAACTAGTGCTCGCCAAGCGGGGCCGTCTTCGACAAGCCGGCCAAGAATCGCCACATGAGGCCACCGTACTTGAGGGGGGTACGTCAATGGCAAGCCATTGACCAAGATGTTCGTCGACGGTGGAGCGGCGGTCAACGTGATGCCGTACACCACCTTCGGGGAAGCTTGGCATGACCCCGAGCGATCTGACACCAACAAGCATCAACCTGAACGACTTCGCCGGGAACCCCTCAGACACCAAAGGATGCGCTCACGTGGACTTGATGATCGGGTCCAAGATGCTGCTCACCACCTTCTTCGTCATCGAAGGGAAGGGAGCCTACAGCCTGCTGCTTGGGCGGGGCCCGGATCCACGCCAACCGCCGCGTCCCATCCACTATACATCAACGCGATCCGGTGGGTGGACGATGAAATCGAGGTCGTCCGGGCGGATGACTCCGTAAGCGTGGCTAACATGGAACCGGCCTTACGGGAGTACCAAGGCATCGATTGCTTCTCGGGGAAGGAGCGGGGAGAAGGTCCGTTGAACCTGTCGGCGGTGACCAACAGCCGATTCAAGCAGTCGGCTCTTATAGTAATTTTTAATGGAGAACCCCGTGGATGGCACTGATGGCAAGTTAGGACGAGGATTTATGTCGGCCGATAAGCTGGAAGAAGTTGACATTGGGAACGGTGATAAACCAAGGCCGACGTTCATCAGTGCAAATTTGCAACCAGACTTCAGGGGAAACTTAATTGAGCTTCTTAGAGAATTTAAAGACTGCTTCGCCTGGGATTATTCGGAGATGCCTGGATTGGATCGATCCATCGTCGAGCACCGGTTGCCAATCAAGCCTGGTTTCAAACCATATAAGCAACCGCCCCGGAAAATCTACAAGGATGAGGTATTGGCCGATGTGAAGAAGGAGATCGAAAGATTACTTGACGCAAATTTCGTTCGGCCTCTGAGATATGCGGAGTGGATTTCTAACATCGTCCCCGTGTATAAGAAAAATGGAAAAATGAGAGTTTGCATAGACTTCGGGGACCTAAACGGAAGCTACTCCCATGGATGGATACCCGATGCCTATTGCCGATTTGTTGATTGACGCCGCTGCTGGGCACAAAGTGATTAGCTTCATGGATGGCAACGCGGGATACAATCAGATCTTCATGGCAATAGAAGACATATCAAAGACGGCCTTCAGGTGCCCTGGTCATATAGGCCTATTTGAATGGATAGTCATGACGTTTGGGTTGAAAAATGCCGGTGCAACCTATCAGCGGGCCATGAATTACATTTTTCATGAGTTGATCGGCAAGACCGTGGAAATCTACATTGATGACGTAGTGATCAAGTCCTTAAGTCATGACACCCATCTGGAAGATGTGAAGAAGACCTTGGAATGCACCCGGAAGCATGGCCTAAAGATGAATCCAAACAAGTGTGCATTCGGGGTGTCAGCTGGAGAGTTCTTGGGGTTTTTGGTCCACGAAGGGGGAATCGAAGTTGGCAAAAAGAGCATGAAAGCCATTGATGAAGTCGTTCCTCCAACCAACCTCAAGGAGTTGCAATCACTGCTCGGCAAGATCAACTTCGTGAGAAGGTTCATCTCAAATTTATCACAGAAGGTGTTGCCGTTCTCTCCGTTGCTGAAGCTAAAGAAGGATCAGAAATTCACATGGGGCGACGAACAACAAAAGGCTTTCGATGAAATCAAGCAATACATGAAGGAGCCGCCGGTGCTGGTTCCCCCTCAGCTAAACAAGCCTTTCAAGTTGTACGTGGCGGCCGATACCCAAACTATTGGATCGGCCCTTATCCAAGAATTCGAAGGAAAGGAGCGGGTAGTAGCTTACCTTAGCCGAAAATTACTTGATCCTGAAACCAGGTATTCGGCTATGGAGAGACTGTGTCTTTGCGTATACTACTCATGTACAAAGTTTCGGCACTACTTGTTGAATGCCGAATGCACTGTATACTCGAAGTTTGATGTGATAAAACATATGTTATCTATGCCAATTTTGAATGGACGGATTGGCAAATGGATTTTAGCTTTATCAGAATTCGAGTTGAAGTTCGAATCGGCAAAAGCCATCAAAGGTCGGTCATTGCCGATTTTATTACCGAGCATCGTGACCCTTCGGTTGATCCGCTTGAAATTACCCCTTGGGCTTTATTTTTTGATGGGTCATCATGTGGCAAAGGTGGGGGAGTAGGGATCCTACTAATTTCTCCCCGAGAGGTGAGATGTTTGAATTCGCCATTCCTATACAACCCATTGTCACAAATAACCGTGCTGAGTACGAGGCATTGCTTCGAGGGCTTCAATATTTGAGAGAAGCGGGGGCCGTTTCGGTTGAAATTTATGGAGATTCGAGAGTTGGTCATCAAGCAATTGAACGGCCGGTACGAGTGCGGGAGCAAGGGCGCGAGGAGTTACTACGAGGAATGCGGGGGAAATCTTGAAAGGCTTTCCACTTTCGGTAACCCTACAAGACATTCCTAGAGAGCATAACGAGGAAGCAAACGAAGCTGGCTCGAGCGCCTCTGGTTATAAAGAGAGTCAAGAAGCATTTGCTCGAGAGGTGAGTGCACTAGGGACGGATCTTGCGGAAGATGATTGGAGGAAAGAGATCGTTGATTATTTGAGAGATCCATCCGGAAAGTCTCTAGGAAGCTCAGGTACAAGGCAATCAAGTTCGTTCTTCTGGATGATAATTTATTCTATAAATCATTAGATGGAGTATTGCTACGATGCCTGGGTCCAGAAGAAGCCAAGAACATGATGAGCGAGGTGCACGATGGGATATGTGGAGCACACCAATCGGCCTATCGGATGAAATGGGTTATTAGGCAAGCTGGATGCTTTTGGCCGACGATATTAGAGGACTGCTTTGAGTATTACAAGGGGTGTCAAGATTGCCAGAGGTTCGGGAATATTCAAAGAGTCCCTGCATCAGCATTGAATCCCATCATCAAGCCATGGCCATTCAGGGGCTGGGGTATAGACTTGATTGGCCAAATTAATCCACCATCTAGCAAGGGGCATAAGTTCGTGCTTTTGGCTACAGATTACTTCACCAAATGGGTCGAGGCAATCCCACTCAAGAAGGTGACGTCAGAAAACATGATCGAATTCGTCAAGGAACACATCATCTATCGATTTGGGATTCCTCAGACGATTACCACTGACCAAGGGGCACAATTCGTGTCATTGGAATTCAGAGATTTTGCCGAAAGCATGGGAATCAAATTATTTAATTCCTCACCATATTACGCCCAAGCTAATGGTCAAGCAGAGGCTTCTAACAAGATCATGATCAAGCTGATACAGAAGAAGATCGACCAGAAGCCAAGAAGGTGGCATTCGGTACTCAGTGAAGCGCTGTGGGCTTACCGAATGGCCCCCCATGGAGCTACAAAGACCTCTCCTTACGAATTGGTTTACGGGCACCATGCAATCCTACCCCGGGAGATGCGATCGGAATCAAGGAGAGTTGTCTTTCGCAAAACGAGTTGAGCTCCAAGGATTGCAGCGGCCTAATGATGGATGAGTTGGAAGATTTGCACATGATCCGTCTCAGAGCCCTGGAGAACATAGAGAAAAACAAGCTGCGGGTCGCTAAATATTATAACAAGAAAGTAAAAGTAAGGCAATTTGCGGAAGGCGACCTGGTGTGGAAAGCGCTATTGCCGATTGGAACTAAATACAGCGAATTCGGCAAATGGTCCCCTAACTGGGAGGGGCCTTTTCGTGTGGTCAGATGCGTTCCTGGTAATGCATACATATTGAAAACTTTGCTAGGAGAGGAATTTTCCGCCGCAATAAATGGAAGATATCTGAAGAAGTATTATCCTAGCATTGAAATCGATCGATGATTATACACATCTGACACAGAAACAGTCGGCGCTCAAGGATGAGGCCGCCTTTAGAACAAAATCCATGAACAAGAGAAAATGGCCAGTGCCTGATGCATTGCCCTTAGCTCAATACTACATTACAACTGTTTCTTACAGGATTACATATAGCAGCCCTGATGGTCAGGTCCCCTAAAGGGTGGGAAGCAGAAGGCGTGGAGAAAGAAGCGAAAGTATGATTCAATCTTTTCTTTGCTTCTTCGGTGCGTCGCTCCCTCTTCGGTTGTTCCGGGACCACCGTGACGGCGACTTGGAACGCACGAGGATGACCATGATTGGCGGCCTCTACCGGGCTATCCCGAGGCCGCCTTCGGGTTCTTTGTACTCGTCGAGACATCCGGAGCAAAAGAATCAAGTTAGGGGCAAGAAATCCGGATGCAAACATGAAGGGGTCGAAGCGTTTACCCCCTACTAGTGCTTCCGGCGCCATGCGACGCTCGCGCTCGGCTTGGCAAGCGGACGGACATGTCCCCGAGGCCACGCTCCGGTGCGGGCACGGCGGCGCAGCTGATGAATGGCCCTTTGCTCAGGCGTGGCATCCTCCGCCTCAGGAGAAGAATCGGAGGAGATGTACTCAGGAACATCTTCGGTTCCGATGACCTCTTCAGGAAGCAAATCAAGGCTGAAAGAGGCAGAGGGAAAACATGAAGCGCAAGATCAAGCAGGAGGACAAGGAGCAGATCAAGAAAGAACTCACTTCCGAATCGTACGCTTCCTTGATGAGCCGCTCCCCTGAGGTTGTTTGCCCTTGTCCATGGCGTTGGGGTTTTTTCCTCTAGTAGCAGGGGAAGAGGCGAGAAATGATGGAGGAGTGTGCGAGTGGATTTGCAGAGCACCCCACGGGCTATTTTATTGACCAAGGAGGCGCATTGGGAGTGATGATCTGGCCAGTACACACTGTTGGAATACCAAGCGGCAGGGGTTTCCACCGAGTGCGAAGGGTTTTCTTTTGAACAGTGTTTACGGATTGCCGAATTGGGATCCTTTGTGGATCTTGCGCCGAGGGGCAGTTGTTTGCGAGCGTTCGGCTAAAGACAGTTCCCAGATGCATTCAAAGAAGACAAAATTCACAGATGCAAATGCGAAGGGAGATATCACGGAACAAACGCAGAATTCAAAAGTTCATCATATATTGCCGACATTTACACATCTCTAGTACAATCTAGTCAAAGAGTCTGTTCAACACGGAGGCGGGGATGGGTAATTTCGGCAATGGCGTCGCCGTGGCCGTCGAGGCGCTCCAGGATGAGCTCGATCTCGTCGATATCCTCCCGGCGCGCCGCCACGGAAGCCACGCGGCCGGTGGAGTAGTCGACGTCCGTATGCGTCGCCATCGCGGCCGGTGCCCAAGGTGGTGCCCGGGCGAACGCCATGAACGGCCACCTCGTCGACGCGACGCTCCACTGCGGCCAGGCGCTCCGCCGGCGTGTCGCCGTGGGCATTCACCTTCTCGGCCAATTGCTCTACCGGCGTCTTTGGCCGGTCGAGCTCGGCGTCGCGGCCGCAAAAGACAAGCGAAGGGATTAGCATCGAAGGCCGAGCTGGACCAAGAATCAATCTCAGGGCCATACCGTCAATGGCCTCCAGCAGTTGTTTGCGCTGGTCCTCCCATTCCAACTCGGCCACGCCCGCTTTCTTGGAGACATCCTCCAGTTCGCGACGGGACGCCTCTAACTCCTCCTTGTAGCGGATGGCGTCTGCTTCCCCGTACGGTACCGGGGAGTGGCCATCGGACTCCGAAGAGTCATCTGGGAGGGGTTGATTGGTCGGCGCGCGAGGCGGAATCCACTGAATCAACCTGCAAAAGGGAGGTGATTGTCAAGGCAAAAGAAGATCAAGAGAAGGATCGAAGAGGAGAAGTTGACGGTCATCACCGCCTGCGCGCGTTAGCGCTGCTCCCCTCAGCCTCGTCGGAGGCACGGCGGCGGTTGAGGCGACGCACCATTGCGGTTTGGGGATGTGCACTGTTTGCAAGGAGGCCAGAGATTGGCAAAGATTCGAAAGCTAGAAGGCCTGATGGAGAGCTAGGGGCACCTATGGCAACATTTATAGGCCTGGCAGGGTAAATCGTGGCTTCGAGTCGTGGCTGTGGATCGTGGCGCACGTCCCAATAAAATCGGAAGGCGGAGAGATTTCCTTGACCGGCCGCCGGCGGGTCGTTTGGAGTTCTAAGCTGGGCCGTGCGCAAGTCGATTGGTTCGGCTAAAGGAACTCAAGGTATCGTTCGGGAGTTAGCGTTTCACTACCGAATGGGTCGTTCAACATCACATCTCAAAGTACGCAAAGGAAAGGAAACAAATCGCAAAGGAAATATTACAAGAACGACCAGTCCAGGTATACATCAATGAGGGCATTCAAGCATTAAGGAGTTTTGCGAGTGCGTGACGAACATTGGATACTATCAAGTGTAATTATCCAAGATCTCCTGGTAGTCCTTTTGGGCATCGGATAAGTCGGTGAGCTCGCATCGCATTGCTTTACTGCGGTGACGACCGATTCTACCTCCGCTTGGGTCTTTGCTATCAATCCAGGAAGATCGGCTATTTTCTTCGGTCAATCTCCATCTCGCGCGATAGGCTTCTCAATTCCGCCTCTAGAGCAGCCTTCCTGGCGACTTTCAAATCGTAAGAAGCTTGCAGGTCAGCCAAGGCATCTTTATGGCTTTCTGCTTGGGATTGTGCCCCGTTCATGGCATGTTCAGCGTCAGTTTTCTCCTTTTCGATGGCCGGACGGGAGCGCAATTTCCTCCAAGTGCGCCTCAAGGGAACATAAAAGGGCTCTAAGTCGTAGACGGATGATAGGAAAGCTCTGATGTCATCAGGGAGTCTTTGACTAATGGGTTCAAACATCTCTTCAAAATGGCGAAGATCATTGAGCTGATCCTGAACATCTTTTTCTAGCCAGGCTGCAATTTCTTTGAGTTTGGGCAACACTTCATCCGCGGCAGGGCCGGTTTATTTCTCTCATCACCTCGGCAGTTGATGGGCCCTCTGATGGCAAGCTCGATGATGACGGGGCGTGACCCTGGAAACAACATTGCCGAGGTGAGAATGCTAGCATCAAGGAATCGAAATTAAGAGCGGAATTGGGCACCTCATGAGTGGTTTCTTGAGCGGGGGCAACCGCAGACGGAAGAGGCGTCCCGAGTAGGGCCGAAACTTCCAAGTCAGGAGATGCTGATGCAGCCATCAGCGACTCGTGAGTTTCTGGCTGGTGAGGAATTGGATCTTCCTCGGTTGGGTTGGTCACTGCTACTTGACTAATAGGCGATGGCATCCTGGGGGAATTTGGCGGCCCCAGTTGAGTTGGGAGATTCATATCTGGAGAATGTACTGCTTCTGCAGAAGGTGATGAAGATGAGATCTCTACTGGGATGGGCAATTCAACCCTGGAAGGGCTCGCCTGTTGAACCACTGGAACATCTATAAGTGGTTCTCGCACAGTTTCTTCTGCAAATGTCCAATTGAAGGGATAAGTGCCAGTGCTCATCCTTGAGAAAGAACAGCAAAAGTCATACCAGTGGATGGAGCATCGGCAGGTACTGGCTCTGAAGGTTGCTGGGCTCTGGTCTGAAAATACACAATGATATGATCCATCAAGAACAGAGTGACCCAGTGATCAAGAAGGAAAAGGAGTTTACCTCGACCAGTACTTTCTTGATAGTTCTCCTCCTTTTAGCACTTGGAGGAGGGATCAGATGCAGACCTTGCCTCCTGTCTGCAGCAAGGCTAGAAAGGCTGGGATCTGTAGTAGCATACCTGGCCATTAATTGATGCAGGGTTGTGGATTTAAACCCCGATCTTTGAAATCGGGCCTTCGGCATTATAAGTGATTACCCGGCTCGAGGGGCGGGCAATCGTGTTTCGTGGACAAAAGATGAAGGTCAAAACCATGAGTAAAGAAGAAGTGTTTGATCCAAGGGCTCATTGTGTTACCTCTGAAGTCGGCAGGAAATCAGGCACCAATTCTGCATAGAACACATGAACGGGTTCACTGAAGATGTGGTCATGGAATTCTTGCCACCATGAGTTGAAGGTGGGGTGAGCTATGGTTGCAGGCACAAAAGGACATGTGTAGACAGTGGGACCGCACACATAGTTGAAAACTTCGCCGCTTCGCATCGATTCTTTGATTTCCTCCCTGGGCTTGAGGAATTCGTGCAGAAACAATCTTGGGGGCATCTGGCCACATCCAAGTTGCCTGGCCATTACATTAGGCTGGTAGTACTCATAAGTACTGATATTCTGCCTCCCTCCATTGAACTCGGCCGGTAATATGCATGGGCGGATTATGATGTTAAAGATTTCCAAGAATCCCCTATCTTGATGGCCGGACTCAAAAGAGAATTCGACAGGAAATGGCAAAGTGTCATTGCCTAGATAAGGAAGCCACAGAGGATTGGAGAAACCTTTGAAGAACAACTCGAAGAGCTGGATGATGTCCTGCTGAACGATAACAGTTGAAGCTGCTTCTCCATAGCTTTGGCATCCTCTGGTAACTTGAGGCTCTCCTTCGGGGGGATTGGACCAGGGGAAGAACCTGGAGTTCAAGTCGACGCCTACAATCTGATGCATGTGAAGTTGCAACCAAATTTGAACAAACCACCAAGGGCCATTGACGCATGCTATCCTCTGGCTGGTGTACATTTGGGTAACGGTCTGATGAAGCATATGGTATACACTGCCCAAGAGGAATTTTCCCAGAGGAAGGCGATTGCCACTAGCCAGATGGATCGCCATTGCGATGTGATTCAAAGTGGGTTCGTTGGCCTTGCCACAGAAGACAAATCTGCATAACCACATGTTCAAAAAGGCTCTGTATTCAACTTCGCCAAGGGGATTATCTCTCATGTGCTTCAAGATATAATTCTTGTAGCCATTCCCTGGCTTTACCCCTGTCTGGCGTGAGGAATTTTTGAAATTCCAAGGCTGGACAGACCCAGTGATGTCAAGGCCGGTGATCATGTACACATCGGCCAAGGTTGGAGACATTGGGCCATGCCCAAAAAGGAAGGCGTTGACGCCATTTGACCAGAAGTGGCATGCGGCTATCAGAAGATCTTCATTCTTGGGTGTCTCAGCTACGGATAACTCCAGACATTGAGCAATGCGGAGAGCATCCAGATTGGTCAATCCAGTCTTATCCGCAAGAATCCTCCGATACCAAGTCTTCCAGCCTGCAATTGGGGGCAAAGGCCAGTTCTTGAACGCATCTTGCCACTGGGGAGGTGGAGATAAAGCTACCTTGAAAGGGATTCTCTGAGATTCAGCGGCAATAAAATCTCGGGGGTCAGGATTCCCTTCGGGACCAAGATAATAAGACTGCGAATTGACCTCAATAGGAATCAGAAGGGCAGTAGAAGGTTCCTGGAGGAGAGCGGAAGAGGAAAATCTCAGGTAAAATTGAAAACCTAATGCCGAACAAAGGTTTGGAGGGGTGAATTTACCTGAGCAGCTTGGTTCTGAGTTGCCATTGGAGATTCGAGCTCGGAACGAAGGGGATCTAGGGTTGGATGCGAACGAAGAATCCGGCGGATTGCGAAGAACGGTGTTGACAGGTTTGGCTCAAGGATTCGTGGCTAGAGTCAATTGTGGAACAAAATTACTTTTATCCCACAATTGAAGGGGCATGTGTTAACACCAAAATTTGGTAAGGAGTATGACATGTGGGTCCGATTCGGAAAAGAGTCCGTCTGGTGGAAGGAAAGATATTTTCAGAGATTTTCGGCAGAAGGATCCGCGGTCGGCTATCTGCTCCAGTTCGGCAAAGGAACAGTAGAGCTGATTTTGCGGGATTGGACGGTGACGTGGCTCAATCAGAGGGAGCGAATGGATGGATAGGCGATCGAGTTTAGTTAGGCAATGAATCCATTCGCAGTTGTAATCAGCAGGGTATAAATACGATCCCTGGATGTATGTAACAGACACGTTCATTCCTCAATACACACCGGCCTTACGCCAAACCCTAGAGTCCTTGTCGTGTCGTCGAGTTCTTCGAGAGGACCAATCGATCCGTCGACCTCCGTGAGTACGGCAACCTTGTATCATGTCTAGTATCATGCGGTAGATTTAGATCTGATGCAAGTAGTCTTGTTACCATGCTTCGTGTCACGCGGTAGATTCAAGCTTGGTTCAAGAGGGTTTCTGGTTAGATCATGAGCCATGCGGTAGGCTAAGATTTAGCTCGAAGCTAGTTATCGGCTCTATCGGATTTTGGCAAGATCCAATAGATTCATTAAGTTACCCCGTGTTATCATGAGTTTTACTTTATGTTTTAATTCATGTAACACACTCTTGCCCAATCTAGATGGGTTTGGATCGGCTTTTTTCCTTTTAAGATCCGTGCATGGGCAGGTTTCGTGTTTTTGACGCGTGGATCTTGTGCTCTCCGATAGCCGAAACCGAATCGATCTAGGTTGTTACGTGTTGCGGGTTCAAGCTTGCTTTGTTAGTATAAATCTTGAAAGAACCGGGTATCATGCGGTAGATGCAGGTTTTTGGGTTGCTTTGGAGCTAGTCATCCGGTGGATTAGATTTCCAATTCAGCTTGATAGATTTATTCACGTGGTAATGTTTGTTCCTTCTTCATGGACCCCGGATCGGTTGTTCAGCCGTGTTCGGTTATATCTTCACGAGTAGATCACGTGCGTTATTTATGTTTTAAAAGACGTGTGCTTCTAGCTTTCCATATTTAGGTTATATCATGCGGTGGATAGATCTATTTGTGGAAAGTGGTGCGTTTTTTCATGCAAGTTGTATCATGCGGTGGATAGATTTGCTTGATATCGTGCCCGACGGATCTTAAAGTAATTAGACATGCGGTAGACTAATGCTTTGGATCTATGCATGCTTATTTTAATACATGATCATGTTCGTGCTTTACTTCATTTAATGTTAATCTTCATGAAGATCGGTCATAGCTTTGCACATGCATCCATGTTTATTCAAAGATCGATCGTTGTCATGCTTACGTCACCCGTTCGGCAATGTTCTTTTTCCCTTTGCGATTACCCGAATGGTCGTGGTTCTTTGACAGGTAGCTTCGTATAGCTACATGTCGTCTTGTTTGGCTTCTTAGCCGTAAATATGGAACTGCCTGGTACCACCCGGTAAGTTCCAAGCTTTGGTATTTAACTGTCTTATCTTTTGTTAATTTTCAGGAAAAATTGACTGGCACGTCACTCTCTCTCTGCGCGTGCGAAGCCAGCTTTTCGGCTTGCTGTGTGATTGGCGCTGAGTGCACATTTTGCGTCAACACACTTTTTGGCACGCCCAGTGGGACAAACAGCCGAATTGGTTCAGGATGCCTGAGATCACTGACCTCCTGGATGTCAACATCGAAGAGCTTTCTCCAGAGCAGCATCAGCAGCTCCTAGACGCCGTGAATCAGTTTCAACAAAAGTGTCTCATGTCATTCAAGAAGAATCGAAGTGGTGTACCATATCTGAAGAGTGGCCTGCCCAGAGTGCTGTTGCCGGGAGAGACCGACGCCACAACCCAACAAGAAAAAGAGGAATGCGCGCGGATCTTCTAGGAGTCGGTAGACAACATGCTCACCAAGCACAACCAAGCTTTCCTCGGGTCGCTCCAGCAGATGATGGTGGCCCTCTTTGGCCCGGGCGCGGGGCAAGCGTTTGGAAAGGCGTACGCCGGAAAGAGCACCGTGGAGCTGGGTGAATCAAGCTCTCAGCCGCCGCTACGAAGCCAGGTGCAGCAGCCTCCCCCTCAGAGCTCCGGGAGCGAGACATTCCAACCTCCTCCGCAGGGCGCCGGGGGGCAGCCGGTTCGGCCTCCGCCGCAAGCTCCGGGAAGTCAACCAATCCCCGCCCCCACCACGTAGCAAAGACGGGTCGGCCCCGTGCAACGGCCGAATCCGTACCAGCCTACGTACGGAGACCTAGCGTTCGGCTCATGCGGGGCCCCACTCGACCCCAGTCGAAGAATAGCTCCGTCGACCAAGCGGCTCCCGAGAGGAATTTGTACGGCGGAGGTTATCATGAAGTGGGAAATTACGGAGCGTTCGATGCCTTCCCGCACCCAGGGTACGCGCCGGCTGCAGGCGCTCAGGAGGAAGATGCCCTAGCACGCAAGATGGCCGAATTGATGCAGAATCGGTTCGGCCTCAAGCCAAGGATGCGGGGCCCCACCTACGGCCGCCGTTCCCAGAGTGGTACTATAACGTGCTCCCGCCACCAAGGGTGAAACCGCCGACGGAATTCACAAAGTTCTGCGGGCGAGGACGAGACAAGCACGGTCGAGCATATCGCTCGTTACCTCATGCGGCTTGGGGAATGTTCGGCCGAAGAGACGTTCAGGGTTCGCTACTTCCCCGCCTCGCTGACGGGTCCAGCTTTTCAGTGGTTCTCGTCCTTGCCGCCTGAATCAGTGGCCAGGTGGAAAGATTTGGAGCGTAAATTCCACGCTCATTACTTCAGCGGCAGTTCTGAAAAGAAGCTGATTGATCTCGCCACCCTGAAACAAAGGCACAGCGAAACACCACTGGAGTTTCTCAGAAGGTTCAGAGAGGTCAAAGGCATGTGCTTCTCGCTGAACTTGCCAGACGATCAGCTAGCTGATATGGCCGTCGCTGGGATGTTGCCAGCTGTGCGCGAGAAGCTATTTGGGATGGAGTTCGAGAACCTGGGCCAGCTGTCGCAAAAGTTATCCCTGATGAGCAATCAGGCATATGGCCTCAAGAAGGACCCCAAGTTTGGTAAGCAGCATGACATCGCTGACATCTACAAACAATTCTTGGACAAAGCTGATGTGCTCGAGGATTCTGACGACGAATTGGAGATAGCTGCGGCGGAAATCATGTGGGGTAAAGAGCCTCTAACAATGAATCAGCGGTGGGTCAGGCAGACCAAAGGAACCTACGACTTCGACATCACAAAGGCTGATAAGTTGTTTGAGCTCTTGGTAAAGGAAGGCCGAATCAAGCTGCCTGAAGGGCACTCTATGCTTCGGCCCGATGGAGTCAAAGCGAAACGTTACCGCGGCTTCCATGACGGGGACTCGCACTCCATCAACGATTGCGGGGTCTTCGGGATGAGGATCCGGAAGGCTATCCGGGAAGGGCACCTCAAGTTCGATAACAAGATGAAGCCGGATGGCCACCCCTTCCCGAGAACATGCTCGGCTTTTCTATCAATGCGATAACGGCGAAGAGAAGGGGAAAGTCAAGGTCCCGACCTCGACCGGGTCCAAGCAAGATGGATCGGTTGACCGGAGCGCCGGGTGACCCTAGAGCAAGTGCGGGGCGACGCCCCCACGTTCTCAAGAGCCACATCGAGATTGGGGAATCGTCCAGGCCTAAACCCAAGGTGACGTCACGCATTCTCCTCAACAAATGGCAGCGCCAGATGGAAAAGGAGCGCTACCAAAAGCGTCGTCACGAGGAGGAGCAGCGCAGGGCTGAAGAGGAGGCGCGCAGATGGAATCAAGAACAGCACACGCGCGAGCAGGAGCGCGCCCACTGGGGGTGCGCCTTCTTCAGGCACTGCTGGAATGAGGGCCTAAAGCTGCCCACATTAAGGAACTGTCCTGAATGCAGCGACAGATATGTTGAGTACGGGGGCGAGGAAGCGCCAATCGCCGATCCGTCCATGAAAGACTTGGAAGGATCCACCCGAATGGGGATCGGCGGCAAAAAATTGAAATCATTGATCATCCCGGGGAAGCGCCAAGCCGATCTCGGGTGGGGCGATCGGGAGGAGGACGAAGATGTCTACGTGCGGCGAGAAGGGGCAATGGTGCCCACCGGTCTACGCAAGAGCCGAAGAGGCGGGTCCAACGCTTGAGGAACCGCGAGATGAAACAAGCCGGGATCCAGACGAGGCAGAAGTGGCGCCCCAAGGATCAGCCAGAAGGATCGAAGCGTTCGGCCCCTACATGCATGGTATACTTCCTACCGAACGAGTTCATGGCTCCTGCTAACCAGGTCATGCAGGAGGAAGTTTCCTTCGACGACGAGCACGCCGAGGAGATGATGGCGCAACTAGTGCTCGCCAAGCAGGCCGTCTTCGACAAGCCGGCCAAGAATCGCCACATGAGGCCACTGTACTTGAGGGGGTACGTCAATGGCAAGCCATTGACCAAGATGTTCGTCGACGGTGGAGCGGCGGTCAACGTGATGCCGTACACCACCTTCAGGAAGCTTGGCATGACCCCGAGCGATCTGACACCAACAAGCATCATCCTGAACGACTTCGCCGGGAACCCCTCAGACACCAAAGGATGCGCTCACGTGGACTTGATGATCGGGTCCAAGACGCTGCTCACCACCTTCTTCGTCATCGAAGGGAAGGGAGCCTACAGCCTGCTGCTTGGGCGGGACTGGATCCACGCCAACTGCTGCGTCCCATCCACTATACATCAACAGCTGATCCAGTGGGTGGACGATGAAATCGAGATCCAATAGATTCATTAAGTTACCCCGTGTTATCATGAGTTTTACTTTATGTTTTAATTCATGTAACACACTCTTGCCCAATCTAGATGGGTTTGGATCGGCTTTTTTCCTTTTAAGATCCGTGCATGGGCAGGTTTCGTGTTTTTGACGCGTGGATCTTGTGCTCTCCGATAGCCGAAACCGAATCGATCTAGGTTGTTACGTGTTGCGGGTTCAAGCTTGCTTTGTTAGTATAAATCTTGAAAGAACCGGGTATCATGCGGTAGATGCAGGTTTTTGGGTTGCTTTGGAGCTAGTCATCCGGTGGATTAGATTTCCAATTCAGCCTGATAGATTTATTCACGTGGTAATGTTTGTTCCTTCTTCATGGACCCCGGATCGGTTGTTCAGCCGTATTCGGTTATATCTTCACGAGTAGATCACGTGCGTTATTTATGTTTTAAAAGATGTGTGCTTCTAGCTTTCCATATTTAGGTTATATCATGCGGTGGATAGATCTATTTGTGGAAGGTGGTGCGTTTTTTCATGCAAGTTGTATCATGCGGTGGATAGATTTGCTTGATATCGTGCCCGACGGATCTTAAAGTAATTAGACATGCGGTAGACTAATGCTTTGGATCTATGCATGCTTATTTTAATACATGATCATGTTCGTGCTTTACTTCATTTAATGTTAATCTTCATGAAGATCGGTCATAGCTTTGCACATGCATCCATGTTTATTCAAAGATCGATCGTTGTCATGCTTACGTCACCCGTTCGGCAATGTTCTTTTTCCCTTTGCGATTACCCGAATGGTCGTGGTTCTTTGACGGAGTAGCTTCGTATAGCTACATGTCGTCTTGTTTGGCTTCTTAGCCGTAAATATGGAACCGCCCGGTACCACGGTAAGTTCCAAGCTTTGGTATTTAACTGTCTTATCTTTTGTTAATTTTCAGGAAAAATTGACTGGCACGTCACTCTCTCTCTGCGCGTGCGAAGCCAGCTTTTCGGCTTGCTGTGTGATTGGCGCTGAGTGCACATTTTGCGTCAACAAATACGCCGTGTCCATCATAGGTCTAGTCACGAATACCTCCGCGTAGTGACAGTACGGGGGAGGGAAAGGGCGAAACCGTGGTCACAACCCCCGATAGATTAGATTGGTTTTTCATGCTTGAAGCGGTTGCATGTTCATGTATCATAGACCCATGGGCAAGTGTCTCTTTCATATCTCGTCGGCTTAATCGTTCCCTCTAGTGTAGTGTAGTCGTTTTCTAGTTCAATCATAGATAGGGTTTAGGTAGTTAGTCTGTAAAGGTAGATCAAACGCTTGTAATCCCCTTGCTCCGTGGATTGACAAGAACATAGGGAATTCCGTTGTGAAAAAGGTGTAGGTCTGTATGCTTGCGGATCGTAGGTGGATATGTCTTTTATCCTCCAACACCGCCTTATATTTGACCAGTGGATGAGGTCAGTTCCCAGACTCGACCTAAGTCCATGTTACACATCTTGCCATATCCTGTCGATCTGCTTTAGTCGAAATCCACCGATGTCTTTGTCTTGTACACCAAGTCTTGAGGTCATGCTGAACTAGGTCGTCTGGGGAATCTTCTAGAAGGTCTTTAGGAGGTCGTGTGGGCTGCCAAGTAGGTCGGTTGGGCCCACTGACAGGTCGGCGGGTCTTCTGGTAGGCCGGACCCACTTGTCAGGGACGACCGTGAGCCTGGCCGGTGGGGACCCAGGGGTACCCATGTCTCACAAGCCCCCGAGCGAGGTGTAGGCGCAGAGACCTTAGAAAGGTCATGACGAAGTCGTAGAGCTATCGACAGGTCGAATAGCATGCACGTCGGTCCAAAAGAAAAAGGAACAAATCAACTTGGTAGCCGACCCGTTTGTAGTCTTGCCGAATGAAGAGAGGTCGAGTGACGACCTATAGGAAGCAGACTTCCAATAGATCGAAGCGACGATGAAAAAATTCCGAGGGCATCGAAGATGCACTCATAGAGTAGTATCTGAGCATCGTGGCGGGCAGGATGGCCGGTATGATGATCCAAAGAAGAAGAAGAAAACGTAGGTCGAGTAACGACGTGATGAGAAACATGTTTCCCAACAGGTCGGTACGACGAAGAAATCAAGAGGGCGTCAAAGACGCACTCGTAGAGTAGTCCCCGAGCATTGAAGCAGGTAGCATGGCTGGTTTGATGCTCAAAGAAGAGAAGAAAACTAAGTTATGGTTTTAATCGAACGAAGTGTAGAGACACCCAGATCTCCAAGCATGGCTGCAAGGAGTCTGGCAGGGCTGACCTCAAGGAGGCCTTGTAGGCGTGCCGACCTCGAAGAGGCCTTAAATCAACGATGTCCAGTATCCGAGGATACCCACCAGAATCTTGAAAGGCGTATTGCATGGAAAGGTCGTCGATGATGTCATAGCTGAAGCTGCAATGTCCGAGGTCGGTCGATGATGAAACCAAAAATCTGTTGATCTTGAACGTGTGGAGTGTGGAGACATCCAGATATCCTGCATGGCTGCAAAAGAGTCTGGCAGAGCCACCCGAGGCATGCCGACCTTAGTAAGGTCTCAAATTAAAAGCACTTAAGTGCTCGGAAGCACTTGGCAGGGCCATAGGCGCGCACCCCACGAGGAGGTCTTCATTCCTGATGTAAAATCCTAGGTGTCCAGAGCAGGCTGGCAGGGCTACAAGAGCACACCAACCTCAGAAGGTCACGCATCCGGGGCGCCCAACTAGGTTGGCAGGGCCGTAGACATGCCGAGGTATTGTAAGACCTAGGTACTAAGGCACGCCGACCTTAGGGAGGTCATGTTGGTGCCCAGACGACCAACATAGATGCTAGCCATCCAGTAGAGCCATGTTGCTAAAGTATTGACGACCTCAGCAATAGGCACACCGACCACGGGGGCCCGACGAAAATTGTAGATCTCCGTGATGCTTCTGATCTCCATGGTACTTTTAGATCTCTAGGCGCCCAGACAGATCTGGCAGAGCAGTGAGGCACAGCTACCTCGGAAGGTCTTCAATCGAACCTACGACCATTCTGCCTAGGAAACAAAAATATAGGATGATTGGAATAGGCCCGTTTACGTGCAGGCCATAGCAGGTGCACCACGACGCAAATAAGGGTCATCAAGTCATGGAGGAAGGTCGTGGAATCATCGTCAAAAAGGGGCTAAGTTAGGCGTTGGGCCTTCTGACACGGTTCAGGTTTTGTCATGTAGCGTAGACTGCAGGGTCATGGGTCAACAGCGATCGGAGATCCTCTTGTCATTCAGAAAATGACAATCTGCCCATGAATCAAGGAGGTCACTGTAGCCATGTGACTCTACGGCGGGGCTCAGGCATCATTGATGCACTAGCGACAAAGACGTCACGAGACAGGGTAATAAAAATCGTCACCTTTAATCGTGCACATGTCTGCAGGTCCCAGGACCACGTGGTGATAGTGTCATCACTTCGCCAACTACCCGAGGCTTGGCTCCGGCTATAAATAGCACAGTGAAGCTGAAGAAGGCAAGCACCGAGCATTGTTGAGCTATGAAGCTGCAGAGTAGTACTCCCACTATGCCATGGGCATGTGTTCGTCCACCAGATTGTAGAGTGTTGTGTTTGTAGAAGCTTGGAGCTAGGAGAACTCTCGCGAAATGTAGGCAACACCCCCACTCTTTGTACTTAGCCTCTGCGTGGTACTAGGTAGAGTTTGGAGGTGCAGCAGGATGTCGCTGGTGAGCATCGGGTGCTCAGTAAGGGTCGGAATCCCGTGCCGGAGAGCAAGCTCGTACCTACATTCCAATAGTCTGGGCTGAGCATGCCTTAGGTTGCGCGCCGTCCGACAGCTGTCTCCTGCATGGCCGCCATCAAGGTCCTGGTGCTAGGAGAAATCTCGCGACGTGCTCTGCTTCGGTAAAGTAGGTCACAAGGATTCCTCTGGATGGCTCAAGCCTTATAGTATGTTTATCTCTTGTGTCAGGTTCTGGATCCAATGAGGTCGCAGGCGACTTGTGTACCTTCGGATGGTCCATGTAATGTCCGCTCTCTTCTATCATGTACTTGGTCGTTTTGACAAATTGATTTGTCAAAAACCTAAATTAATGTGACGTGGGGGCTTGTCAATCTTGTTTGTCATCAGAGTGACCTGATGATGTTTTGTTTGCAGTTGACGACTTAAACTCAGAGTTTAGGTCGTGGCTTAGTCTGTTGACGACAAATCCGACACAATCTTCTCGCGAAATTACCAGGATAGAGCCGTTGAGGCACGTTGTACGACGGAAGGAACCACAACAGGCAGATCCAGTGGACCCCCTATAAATAGAGCGGCTCGAGTCGGGGTTGACCCCATTCGCCCTTCTTCCTCGCGTTGCTTTCATTCTCGCCGTCGTAGCTCCTTTCATCCTTGCAGCCACTTCCCTTGCGCGCGCTTCCATCCAGTCGCCAGCTCCAGCCATCCGCGCGCTAGCACCATCGCTCTGTGCCGCGCGCCACCGCGCATGCGCGTCAAAACCTTGTGCACCATTAGATCCAATCCAAACCCTAGCAGTGAAATGGAGGCAGAGGCGGCTTCCATCCCGGACCCACGCGCTGTGTGGGTCCGGTTGACGATGATGGAGACCAAGATCCAAGCCTTGGTGGACCGCGGGCTGCTACAACCGAAGGCGGAGGTAGAGTGGAAGGCGGCAGCTGGGGAAGAGTTCCCGACCGAGGACGTGAAGGAGCAGGTCATCTTTGCATCGTTCTTCGAGCGCAGCTTCAACCTCCCCGTGGGGGATTTCTTCCGCGGTCTGCTCTACTACTACAAGCTAGAGTTGGTACACCTTGTCCCTAACTCCATTACTGTAGTCTCGGCCTTCATTCATTTTTGTGAGGCATATCTGGGGATATCGCCTCACTTCTTGTTGTGGAGGTATCTGGTCTGTGTGAAAAGCACTAGCAAGAGGTCGGGGCCAGTGGGGACTGTAATGTCTGCTTGAGGTCGGGCCTCAAGACAGAGTGCATAGATAGTGACCTCCCCGACAACAACTCTGGGTGGAGGTCGGAGTGGTTTTATATTGTAGATCAGCTACCAGGGCTTCCACGTCGTTTTGGCCATAAGCCGGTGAAGATATCTGAGTGGGACTTAGGTTTGTTGTCCCGTGATACCGAGGACCTCAAGGAGATCCTGGAGCTGGTCAAGGACCTGAAGAAATGGGGGGTGACGTGAGCTTCAGTCGCCAGGTCGTTTTGCCAACGGCTGATTCAACTGATCAAGGACCGGGTTCACCTCGCGTACGAGTACTAGGGGCAGTCAGACTCGACGCGTGAAGTCAACCGCAAGGACTCCAAGGAGGAGATGGCGGTCAGGGTGTCCCAGATTTATTCTGGGAGAGTGAAGATAAAGAGGTGTAACACCCAAAATTCCATCACTTAAAAAAAATGCTAGCAACAATTAGAATTTTTATTTTCTAAGGATTAATGAATTTGAATAATTAAATTTGCCTTTAAATATATGCAATAATAATTAATTAATTTAGAATTTACCAAGTGATTGTGCATCATGTTGAATGCATGGGCTTTTGATTGATTGTGTGGTTTAAAAGTTGGTTTAAAAATTTTTTTGAAAAGTCTTTGAGTAAAAGTTTGAAAAGAAATGAGAGAAAGGAATTGAAAAAAAAAAGAAAAAAAAAAGGAAAAACCAAACAAAACACCCAAACCGACCCAACCCACCTACCCTTTTAACCCGCGCGGCCCAAAACCAGCCGGCCCATCTAAATCCCGCCAGCCCACCATCCCTCTTCTCTCTCTCGCACCACTGACGGGCGGGGCCCACTTGTCAGGGTTATCTTCAACCCCAGGCGCGCCCGCCCTTTCCCCTACCCCCCGCCGCCGCCGCCCCGCCGGCGCCCCCTCGCCTCCCCGCGCCGCTTCCCCTTCCCTCCGTGCTCCAAGCATTCAACCGCGCCGCCCTAAGCCGACCCCCGCCCCTTCCTCTCCCCCGAAACGGCCGCCGCCCACCGAGCCGCTCGCCATCAATGGCGGCCGCCGCCATGCCCGCCGTCCACCGCCTCACCCGCGGCTCCTCCGCTCCCCTCGCCACCTATATAAGGTCGCCCTCGAGCTCCTCTCCACCCCGCACCACTCAATCGAGCTTCTCTCCCTCTCTACGCCGCCGCCCCCAAGGACACCCGAACCGAGCTCCGCGCGCGCCGCCGATCCGCTCCGCCGCCGCCCCTTCTTCCTCTTCGAGTCGCGCGGGGGTTTCTTCTTCTTCCCCTCTTCATTTTGGTGCATTTCCTTTGCTGTTTAGTGCACCGTAGCAGCTTTTTGGCCGCCTCCGGCGAGCCGGCCGGCGAGCGCCGCCGCCGCTCACCGCGCCGCCGCCGCTACAGTCCGAGCCGCCGCCACCCTTTTGCTGCAGTGAACCGCAGCCGCCCGATCAAGTCCAACGGCCCAGATTAAAACAAGCCGCCCAGTCAAACCGGCCACGCAGTCAAACCTAGGGTTGCGCCGGCAATTTTATTAAAGAATCCCTGACCTTTTTGCTATTTGCAAGCCGGTCCTTCCACCATACAAAATCCACGCAGTTTAGCCCCTGGTTTTTATAGTTTAGCCCCTAGCCCTTTCAAAATTGTTCAACCACAGTCCAAAAAGCCTCCTTTGCACCTAGGACCTCTAGATTATATTTGTAATTATGTTTTAGCCCCTGAATTTTTATAGAAAACCCCTAAGGATTATTTACTTTTACGAAACGAGTCCTTGAAATTTGTTTTAATCATAACTTTTCCGTCTTAGCTCCGATTTAGGCGATTTTGGTGTCCACGCGATCGTCTCAACAAGCACATTAGTTTTAGAAGCTTGTATTAGACTTTTAGTAATGTTTGATGTACTGTTTTATTTATTGTTTGTTTTCTTGTGTGATCGTAGAGGACGTGCCGTTCGAGTTTGAGCGGGGAGCAATCTTTTGAAGAAACCGAGCCCCAATTTTTAGGAGAAGAAGGCAAGTGGATTTTCCCCCCCCGCATACTCTTTTTGGTCCTAATAACTTGCATATTATCACACTTTAAATTTAAATTGTTATGCATAAATTTGATGGGAAATGCCTATTAAGGAAATGACTAGATTTTAATCCTTATACCTTGCCTACCTTGTTTTAAATAAATGTTTGGGTAGATAAATGCTTAGATGCTATACTTTGGGAATGGAAGTTATCTTTCAAAATGTTGAATTTAAATGGAATTTGTGTTTATGGAATTTCAAGAACATATAACTTAAAACATGGAGAACCACCCAGGAAAACAGTGCAACCACAGTCCACATGGCTCTGGCTTAGCCAAATAATTAGGAGTGTAAAATATCTAATAGCCCTTGTCCGGAAGAAACACAGGGGGCTCCGGGTTGCAGGGGTATAGCCCGGTCCTTTTGGGGTAGTAGCCTTTGCTAAGGTGCTGACCACTAGGGAGGGTTATGGTCCGCCCTGAGCTGTAACTGTCGTGGGATATTAGTGTCTTACACACCTTTGTAAAGGCTTCGTAGTGAACCCCTTGCCACTCACCTCGGAAGTGTTTAAGGGCTTTGCAAACCCGGGCAAGATGGGGAACACGAACTGTGGGTAAAGTGTACAACCTCTGCAGAGTGAAAACTGATCGATCAGCCGTGCTCACGGTCAAGAGCGGCTTGGACCCTCACATGATAGTTTACTAGAAATGGATTCCCAATTTGTGGTTTACTTATGATTTGGAGGAATATTCTTGAAAAGCTAAGTTTTGGGGTGGTATACACTTACACTTAGTAAATAGGTGCTTGCTAATAAAATTTGACCAACTTAAAATGCTTACCGCTGAAAACCCTAGCCTACCCTTGATAGCTTTGCATTTTCCCCCACGGCCGAGTACCAACCATAAGTGTACTCACCCTTGCCATATGTGTTCGAGAGGAGGATGCCGGAGCGAGTTCTTCGACGAGTTCGATGGATTCTGAGGCTCGCGTTGCCCCCAGTCAGGAGCTTGTGAAGTTGGAGACGGTGTTCCATCGTCTAGCTATCGATGTTCGTGTTTAGACCTTCGTGTCTATCGATGAGTGTAATAAATTAATAAACCTCTCTATGTACGTTTTGAGCATTGTACTATGATATTACACTCATTTGTCTATCATATGTGTGAAAATTGTGGTTATGGCACACGTATGAGATGCATCCGGTTTTCTTCGGAAAACGGGTGTGACAGAGTGGTATCAGAGCAATGCTGACTGTAGGACGCAGCCTTAGATAGAAATGGTCGAAATAAGGACATTATCTAGAAAGACATTTCAGCTCTCTCATTCAAAAAAAAAAAATCCCCTAAATACACCTAAAAATCTATCTTATTTGCTTTTGTTAAAACCTTGTCCCCTTTATTATTTTATTCTGCTCTGAGTTCAGTTTTCTTTTTCATAGATGGCCAGGACACGACCATTCGGAGCACAGCTGCTTCCTCCTGTCCAGCCTGAGGAGGAACCGGAGGACCCCTACTTCTTCGTAGAAGCTGAGGATGGAGCCATACTGGAGGTGTACTCTGATGGAGAGCTAGGATCTCCGCGACCTCTGCCTTCCCCGCCACCACCGCACCTGCCTCACCGGCGGCTCCCGTCGCCCCCGAAGATCCCCGCACCGATTCTTTGCGGAAGGAGATCCACACGACTCGGCGATGACACCGAGGACGGTGAGGCTACGGAGGACGACAACGAGGAGAGGGACGATGCTTACTACGAGGGACCTCGCGAGGGAGACCCGTATCGCATCATGCACTCGTCCGAGGTGGCACTTGGCTACTTCCCTTGGCTCGCCGAGGAACACTTTACCGGAGCCGGGGAACACCGTGTACCCCATGTACGTCACTCACACCGGAACGAACCTCCACTGGGCACCTACTACCTGACCAGAGTCCACATCAGGGTGCGCAACCATGCCGCAGGAGGGTATATCTCGCGCACAACTCATGATTCTACTACACCTCACTCTACCTACCAGGCATCGGTCAGCAACGCCGCCAGGAGGGCCTTGTTCTCTCTTCGTTTCAGGCATGACCAGGAGTTGAGCCTCAGCGACTACCGCCACATCCCTCGTCGTACCAGTGGCACTGAGCAGACGGTGGTACCGTTGACCGGCTCCGAGGACCCACGCCTCCACACCCTTGCCCAGGTCACGGCAGCACTCAACACCGACCTGGAGGGTACTACGGCCGAGCTGGAGCAGACCCATGGTGAGCTGAAGGACGCCTACGCCCGGATTGCACAGCTGGAGGCCGAGCGTGACGGTAGGGAGCCACCCGTCGAGCCTGACGAGACCCCTTTCCCTGCGGAGTCACCACCCCGCAAGAGGCTTCGTTACGGCTCCTCGTCTGCCACCACAGGTCTTCTAGGCTAGGATGCCCCGTGAGATGAGATCGTTAGACCCGTCCCTGCGAGGACGTAATCGATGTAATAATGGTTGTTGGTTGCAAACATGTTTGATTTGGGTTTTTGTTTGATCGGAATGCCTTGTGGTGTGATGGCCGCATGAGCATTAATAAAATAATTAAGTTTAAATTTAATCTTAGCCCCCTTTCTCTTACTCATGATTATCGATATCGCTTTTATCCGAAATGACTTTCTCTAACAATCGGATGGTAAACACCGAGTCCGGAGGTGGACGGGACGTACCGCCCGTGATACGTGCCCACATCGCTAATCGGCGAGAATCCCGCCCCACCTCCACCTCGGGGATTAGCAATGGATCCAACCATGCGGCAGTTCTTTACGGCTCAAATGCGGTTGATTCGAATCTTACCGCAACGGTCCGGAACTTGCGAGGCACGGCAGAACAACCCGCCACCACAAGGACCTCCACCACCTCCACCGGTCAGACGGACAGAGAGTTTATGAGCCACCATCCACCCACCTACTCCCACTCGGTGGATCCTCTTGATGCCGATGATTGGCTCAAGACTATTAATAAGAAGCTGAACATCACACAGTGCAATGACAGAGAGAAAGTTACGTATGCCTCGGGACGCTTAGAAGGTGCTTGCGGCCGATTGGTGGGATGCCTACACCGTAGCACATGCCGCGCGGACACTATCACCCGGCGGGGAGTTCCAGGACGCTTTCCGTACTCACCACATCCCGACGGGAATAATAAAGCTGAAGCAGAAGGAGTTTCTCGCTCTGAAGCAAGGCAGCATGTCCGTCAGTGAGTATCGGGACAAGTTCACCCAACTGTCTCGATATGCTCCAGATGAAGTGGATACTGACCCGAAGAGGCAGGAACGATTTCTTGATGGTCTCATAGGGCCACTGAACTATCAGCTCCAGAGCCACACTTTCCCCAACTTCCAAACCCTATTAGACAAAGCTATCGGTCTTGAAAGCAAGCGCAGAGAACTTGGAGATCAGAAACGCAAGTTCCAGAACCAAGGGCAATCTAGCAGCAACACACGTCCCCGCTATAGTGCACCACAGAATCCTCAGTTTCGCTCAGGAGGATATAGTGGGAATTTTCAGCAGAACCAGTCATTCCAGCGCTCAGCTCAGCAGCCCCAGCGCTTTCATCAGCAGACTCCACGAACCCCAATTCAGCAGCAGAGTCGCCCAAACAATACCCCAGGTGCTCCAGTGAGAAATACCGCACCAGTTCAGCCAAATGGATGCTTCAAGTGCGGAGAGATAGGGCATTATGCCAATAACTGTCCCAAACGTGGAATGCAAACTCCACAGAAGGGCAATGGTCAGAAGCCTGGGCAGCCATCCTCTCAGATTCGCACTGGGAATTCTACTCCTCGGGGCAACAAGGGCTCAACAGAACTTTGTGCGTGGGAAAGTAAACCACGTGACTATTGAGCAGGCTCAGGAAGCTCCCGAAGTCGTGCTTGGTACGTTCCTTGTCAATTCTGAACCTGCATCCGTTTTATTCGATTCTGGAGCATCACATTCATTTGTTACCCATCAATTTGTGGAAAAGTATAGCTTGCCCATGAGTCTTATGAAGACACCATTACTAGTTAGCTCCCCGGGCGGAGAAATGAAAGCCAGACACATATGTCCACGGGTGAACCTTAAACTTAATAAGATAGAATTTCTAGCCGACCTAGTAGTTTTAAAATCTTGGGGAATAGATGTCATACTTGGAATGGATTGGTTGCGCAAGCATGATGGGGTGATTCAGTGTCGCAAGAGATCAGTGGTTTTGACTAGCCCACAAGGAGACAGAATTGAGTTCAGAGTGGATAACTCATCCGAAGAACAAGGAACAAGTGAATTCAAGCAAAGGGCAAATCCTTAGAGGAGATCAAAGTTGTGAACGAGTATCCCGATGTATTTCCGGATGAGTTACCGGGTATGCCGCCCGACCGCGACATTGAATTCAGCATTGAACTTTTACACGGTATCGCTCCTATTTATAAAAGACCATATGGAATGAATGTTAAGGATTTGGCCGAATTAAAGAAACAAATAGATGAGTTGCTTAGTAAAGGTTACATCCGACCTAGTTCGTCACCTTGGGGGTCTCCCATTCTCTTTGTTGATAAGAAAGATGGAACTAGAAGAATGTGCATAGATTATCGTCCCCTTAATGATGTTACCATCAAGAATAAGTACCCTTTACCCAGGATTGGAGATTTGTTCGATCAGATGAAAGGTGCTAAAATATTCTCCAAGATCGATCTACGATCCGGTACCATCAAGCGAAAATCCGACTAGAGGACATTCCCAAAACTGCTTTCACATCTAGATATGGCTTATACGAGTTCACAGTTATGCCCTTTGGATTGACAAATGCACCAGCATACTTCATGTATCTGATGAATAAAGTATTCATGGAGTACCTTGATAGGTTCGTGGTAGTTTTCATCGATGACATCCTGGTGTTCTCCCCAAATGAAGAAGAGCATGAGGGACACCGAGACTCGTCTTTGCGAAACTACGAGAACATCAGTTATATGCCAAATTCAGCAAATGTGATTTTTGGCTAAAGGAAGTTTCCTTCCTTGGGCATATTATCACAGAGGGTGGAATAGCAGTAGACCCGAGTAAGGTGAAGGCTGTATTGGACTGGAATCCGCCTAAGAATGTGGCTGAGATCAGAAGTTTCCTTGGATTGGCAGGTTATTACCGTCGATTCATCGAAGGATTCTCGAAGATTGTAAAACCTCTCACCTCATTGTTAGAGAAGGGAAAGGAATTTAAATGGGATGCCAAGTGCGAGGATAGTTTTGAGGAACTAAAGAAGAGATTAACCACAGCTCCTGTGTTAATAATGCCAGATATTCACAAGAGCTTTGATGTGTATTGTGACGCTTCACTTCAGGGACTTGGGCGTGTATGCGATGCAAGAGGGAAAAGTGATTGCTTATGCTTCTAGGCAATTGAGAAAACATGAGCAAAATTACCCCACTCACGATTTGGAGTTGGTCGCCATTGTGCACGCTCTAAAAATTTGGAGGCAATATATGATCGGAAATAGGTGTCGCATCTTCACTGACCATAAGAGCTTGAAGTACATCTTCACCCAGAAGGATCTAAATCTTAGACAGCGTAGATGGTTGGAGTTAATCAAAGACTATGATCTGGACATCCAGTATCATCCCGGCAAGGCAAATGTAGTAGCAGATGCCTTGAGTCGGAAAAGTCAGGCAAACGCATTGATAGCTCATGTGATGCCTCAAGAGTTGTGTTGGGAGATGGCACGTCTTAATCTGGGAATCGTCACCCAGAGTGAAGCTATGACGTTGGAAGTAGAATCTACACTTGAACAAGAAATCAGGAAGGGTCAAATGACAGATGATAAGATTAAGGAGTATGGACGATTGATTGATGCTGGCAAGGTTCCAGATTTCAAGAGAGATGACCAAGGAACTATTTGGTTCAGGAATAGGATCTGTGTGCCCGAAATTGATCATCTCCGAGAGACTATACTTAAGGAGGCACATGACTCTCGCCTATTCGATCCATCCGGAAGCACCAAGATGTACCAAGATTTGAAGCGAAATACCGGTGGTATGGAATGAAAAAGGATGTTGCCGCTTATGTAGCTCTATGTGACATATGCCAGAAGGTAAAAGCAGAATATCAGAGACCGGCAGGTTTGCTTCAACCACTGAAAGTACCCGAGTGGAAATGGGAGGAAATAGGCATGGATTTTATTGTGGGATTGCCACGTACTCGTGATGGATATGACTCCATATGGGTCATTGTGGATAGGTTAACCAAGGTTGCTCACTTTATACCTGTCAAAACTACCTACACCGGAGCCAAACTTGCAGAACTGTATATGTCCAGAATTGTATGCCTACATGGAGTTCCAAAGAGGATAGTATCTGACCGTGGGACACAGTTTACATCACGTTTCTGGGGAAAGCTACATGAATCAATGGATACAAAGCTTAACTTCGGTTCGCGTATCATCCACAAACGAGATGGTCGACCGAAAGGACAAATCAAATCCTAGAGGATATGCTTAGGGCATGTGCTTTAAAGCATGGAGGTAGCTGGGATAAAAGTTTGCCATATGCGAGTTTGCCTACAATAACGGCTACCAAACCGACCTTAAGATGGCCCCTTTTGAAGCCTTATACGGGAGAAAGTGCGAACACCATTGTACCGGGATCAAACGGGGGAGAGTCAACTTTTTGGACCAGACATTATAAAAGAAGCTGAAAGACAAGTTGAGATAATACGGGAAAATCTCAAGACTGCTCAGTCACGACAAAAGAGTTACGCTGATCCCAAAAGAAGAGAAGTTGTGTTTGAAGTAGGAGATTATGTGTATCTCAGAGTATCACCCATTAGAGGTTTACGAAGATTCAAGATTAGAGGGAAGTTGTCACCACAATTCATTGGACCTTTCAAGATCTTAGAAAGAAAGGGAGAAGTTGCCTATCAATTAGAACTCCCAGCTCGATTGTCAGATGTACATGATGTGTTTCATGTATCTCAGCTCAAGAAGTGTTCAAGTGAGACTAAAGTGGACCACCTACCTTTGGAAGATCTTGATGTGAAGGATGATCTAACCTATAAGGAACACCCTATCAAAATTCTAGACACATCACAAAGAATTACCCGAAGCAAAGTCATTAAAATGTGCAAAGTCCAATGGAGTCACCACTCAGAGGAAGAAGCTACTTGGGAAAGAGAAGATGAGCTTATGGCAGAATTTCCTCAGCTGTTTCCCAATCTTCCTGAATCTCGAGGACGAGATTCTCTTTAAGGGGGTAGGATTTGTAACACCCAAAATTCCATCACTTAAAAAAAAATGCTAGCAACAATTAGAATTTTTATTTTCTAAGGATTAATGAATTTGAATAATTAAATTTGCCTTTAAATATATGCAATAATAATTAATTAATTTAGAATTTACCAAGTGATTGTGCATCATGTTGAATGCATGGGCTTTTGATTGATTGTGTGGTTTAAAAGTTGGTTTAAAAATTTTTTTGAAAAGTCTTTGAGTAAAAGTTTGAAAAGAAATGAGAGAAAGGAATTGAAAAAAAAAAGAAAAAAAAAAGGAAAAACCAAACAAAACACCCAAACCGACCCAACCCACCTACCCTTTTAACCCGCGCGGCCCAAAACCAGCCGGCCCATCTAAATCCCGCCAGCCCACCATCCCTCTTCTCTCTCTCGCACCACTGACGGGCGGGGCCCACTTGTCAGGGTTGTCTTCAACCCCAGGCGCGCCCGCCCTTTCCCCTACCCCGCCGGCCGCCGCCCTGCCCGGCGCCCCCTCGCCTCCCCGCGCCGCTTCCCCTTCCCTCCGGTGCTCCAAGCATTCAACCGCGCCGCCCCTAAGCCGACCCCCGCCCCTTCCTCTCCCCGGAAACGGCCGCCCACCGAGCCGCTCGCCATCAATGGCGGCCGCCGCCATGCCCGCCGTCCACCGCCTCACCCGCGGCTCCTCCGCTCCCCTCGCCACCTATATAAGATCGCCCTCGAGCTCCTCTCCACCCCGCACCACTCAATCGAGCTTCTCTCCCTCTCTACGCCGCCGCCCCCAAGGACACCCGAACCGGAGCTCCGCGCCGCCGCCGATCCGCTCCGCCGCCGCCCCTTCTTCCTCTTCGAGTCGCGCAGTGGTTTCCTCTTCTTCCCCTCTTCATTTTGGTGCATTTCCTTTGCTGTTTAGTGCACCGTAGCAGTTTTTGGCCGCCTCCGGCGAGCCGGCCGGCGAGCGCCGCCGCCGCTCGGCGCGCGCCGCCGCTACGGTCCGAGCCGCCGCCACCCTTTTCTTTGCGGTGAACCGCGCCGCCCGATCAAGTCCAACGGCCCCGTATTAAAACAAGCCGCCCAGTCAAACCGGCCACGCAGTCAAACCTAGGGTTGCGCCGGCAATTTTATTAAAGAATCCCTGACCTTTTTGCTATTTGCAAGCCGGTCCTTCCACCATACAAAATCCACGCAGTTTAGCCCCTGGTTTTTATAGTTTAGCCCCTAGCCCTTTCAAAATTGTTCAACCACAGTCCAAAAAGCCTCCTTTGCACCTAGGACCTCTAGATTATATTTGTAATTATGTTTTAGCCCCTGAATTTTTATAGAAAACCCCTAAGGATTATTTACTTTTACGAAACAGTCCCTGAAATTTGTTTTAATCATAACTTTTCCGTCTTAGCTCCGATTTAGGCGATTTTGGTGTCCACGCGATCGTCTCAACAAGCACATTAGTTTTAGAAGCTTGTATTAGACTTTTAGTAATGTTTGATGTACTGTTTTATTTATTGTTTGTTTTCTTGTGTGATCGTAGAGGACGTGCCGTTCGAGTTTGAGCAGGAGCAATCTTTTGAAGAAACTGAGCCCCAATTTTTAGGAGAAGAAGGCAAGTGGATTTTCCCCCCCTGCATACTCTTTTTGGTCCTAATAACTTGCATATTATCACACTTTAAATTTAAATTGTTATGCATAAATTTGATGGGAAATGCCTATTAAGGAAATGACTAGATTTTAATCCTTATACCTTGCCTACCTTGTTTTAAATAAATGTTTGGGTAGATAAATGCTTAGATGCTATACTTTGGGAATGGAAGTTATCTTTCAAAATGTTGAATTTAAATGGAATTTGTGTTTATGGAATTTCAAGAACATATAACTTAAAACATGGAGAACCACCCAGGAAAACAGTGCAACCACAGTCCACATGGCTCTGGCTTAGCCAAATAATTAGGAGTGTAAAATATCTAATAGCCCTTGTCGGAAGAAACACGGGGGCTCGGGTTGCGGGGGTATAGCCCGGTCCTTTTGGGGTAGTAGCCTTTGCTAAGGTGCTGACCACTAGGGAGGGTTATGGTCCGCCCTGAGCTGTAACTGTCGTGGGATATTAGTGTCTTACACACCTTTGTAAAGGCTTCGTAGTGAACCCCTTGCCACTCACCTCGGAAGTGTTTAAGGGCTTTGCAAACCCGGGCAAGATGGGGAACACGAACTGTGGGTAAAGTGTACAACCTCCGCGAGTGAAAGCCGATCGATCAGCCGTGCTCACGGTCAAGAGCGGCTTGGACCCTCACATGATAGTTTACTAGAAATGGATTCCCAATTTGTGGTTTACTTATGATTTGGAGGAATATTCTTGAAAAGCTAAGTTTTGGGGTGGTATACACTTACACTTAGTAAATAGGTGCTTGCTAATAAAATTTGACCAACTTAAAATGCTTACCGCTGAAAACCCTAGCCTACCCTTGATAGCTTTGCATTTTCCCCCACGGGCTGAGTACCAACCATAAGTGTACTCACCCTTGCCATATGTGTTCAGAGGAGGATGCCGGAGCAGAGTTCTTCGACGAGTTCGATGGATTCCGAGGCTCGCGTTGCCCCCGATCGGGAGCTTGTGAAGTTGGAGACGGTGTTCCATCGTCCAGCTATCGATGTTCGTGTTTAGACCTTCGTGTCTATCGATGAGTGTAATAAATTAATAAACCTCTCTATGTACGTTTTGAGCATTGTACTATGATATTACACTCATTTGTCTATCATATGTGTGAAAATTGTGGTTATGGCACACGTATGAGATGCATCCGGTTTTCTTCGGAAAACGGGTGTGACAAGAGGTGCCCTAAGGCACACTCATTGAAGAGGCCGGCTGACCCGGTAAGATCCTGAGACCTACCTTTAGGTCATTTTACTCCATTTGCCATTATTACATCTTGTAACTTTCTTGGTCGTTGGTTGATTGCAGAAATGTGAATGTCAGTTCTGGTGCCTAGCGCCTCTTCGTGAAGGCGAGCTGCACCGGCGGAAACTTAGGTTGGACAAGTACCAGCCTCCCAGCAGCTCGGTTGCTGGAGTTTTATGAGTCTGACTCGTCGGTGGAAGCCGATGAAGATACCGATGTGGAGGTCAGTGGCAATGCCGGGACGGGCTCGGATGCTAGTGGTGCCGCGAAGCCACGATGCAAGACTAGGTCGACAGTGGTGAAGCAGTTGGCTACAATAGCTGCTGCTGTTGCTGCAGTCTTTGCGGTTAAGGCCGCGGAGAAGAAGAAGAAAAGGAAGAGGAAGGCTAGTTCTCCTCCGGCAGTTGTAACGCCGGCAATTCCGACGCCTCACTCAAGAGAGGTCGAGTCCGAAGTAGAAGACGAAGCCACCGAGGAGTCACCAGTCATGGAAGATCGGCCGGTGAGGAGGTCGGAGACTCCAGCTACCAAGAGGCAGCGGGAGTTGGTGGAAAAGACAATGGAGGATGCTCTCCGTCAAGGTTTGGAGGCGCAGCGAACCGCTGCCGCAGTGCAGGCAAAGATGCTTGCGAAAATTAGGCCTCAGTTCTTTATGCCGAAGCCTCGCGTCCTGGCTGTCACGAGGTGAAGCCTTAAACACTCGATCTCTTTTACTTATTGTTGCCGTGCTGTGAATGTATGTCTTGACATGGTGTTGTTGTGCAGATCGGTAGCAGAGCCGCAATGTGACCTGGGCGCTCAGGCTTCGCTCTCCCGCATGAGGTCACCCGACCCTAAGGTCTTTGTGGAGTCGTTGACCGACGACACGCGGACGACCACCCCGCCGCTAGGAGCGGCTGAAAAGAGGGCAACTTCACCGCCGGTGGTGAATTCGAGAGTGGCGATTCTCCCGCATGCTGGTAACGCAGGAGTGGTGCTGTTGGGGACGTCGGGACGACGGCTTCCCGGAGAATTATTAATGTGGACCCCATCAGCTCAATTCCTGCTGGGGTTGATGATGACCTGGTCAAGGACCTAGCTCAAATTGACCAGGCGCCGAGAGGTCCGGGGACATCTGGCGCACATGTACCTGATTCTTCTTCGATGAGCCCAAGGTTGCCGCGACAAGAAATTTATTGGAATAACGAGGATATGCAGGCCTTGCAGACCAGCATTGTGACCATCAACCACGCGCTGACGGTAGGTTTACTTGCGATGTACTTTCTGATGATGTATTTGTTGAAGTGTTGCTAATTAATGAACTTGTTGTGTTGTGGTAGTCTTTGGCAAACCGGGCCAAGAGCCAGGCTGACCTGCTGAATAATGTGGTAGTGAAAGAGCAGTGGATCATTGATCTTGAGCAGGAACTCAAGCAGGTCCGGGAGGCGGCGGCTGCCGAAAAGAAGAGGCTCAAGGACGAGCTCACCGAGGAGAAGCGCAAGGCCAAGGAGGCCACTGCACAATTCAATATTGTATCCAATTGTAGGTCGAAGCTTCGTGTTGATGGTCTTATTCCAACAGCATAGAGGTCTTTTTGTGGGAAGCTAATTGTGATGTCTCGTAGGCTTCTGTAATCGTGAAGGAGAGCTCAACAACGACCTGGAAAACACCAAGGAGAAGGTTCGAAACTTGGAGGTGTCGCTTCGGGAGGTCGAGGCTGGGGGCCAAGAGCTCAAGCGGGTGATGAAAGAAGCTACTGATAGTGAGTATGCCGTAACTCAAAAGCTGGCTTGTGAGAAAGGAGCTCGTCGGGACCTTGAGGTCGAGTTCTAGGTTGCTTTGAAGTCGTTGCAGAATGACCAAGTGAACATTGCAGGGTATGAGGTGGAGCAGAACAACCTGAAGGGTGCTGCCAACTATGCAATGGATTGTATAGCAATGCCGACTGAAGGGGAGGAGGCGAAATCCATTGTTGATCATCTCGTAGGCACCCCTAACAGGCTCTTGACGCTACTGAAAGCGACGAGCTTGGCGGCTGCTACTGATGCACTGGTGAGGGTGAAGTCACATTACCCTGACCTCGACATGGCCAAGGTCAGGGCTGACGCTGATGCTTAGAAGGACCTCACAGCCCTGGAGCTGGAGGTTCGAGATGCCGCCATTGAGGTCATGGACACTCTGGATTATGAAGGCAATGACAGCGAAGAGTAGTCTTGGACTAGGAGTTGTACCTTCCCCCCTTCTCAGTCATGTAAACAGGTCTTTGCAGATGAATATTTTGTTGAACCTAAAAGAAGTACTTGCCTTGTGCCTGCACGAGCTTGGTAGTCTTTGTAGATGACGACGTCTTGCTTCTTGTCTTGCTAACTACTACTCACAAAGAGGCTGGCTTACCGACCTCCACAGCTCAGCGTGGAGGCTTACGTGAGGTCGACGCACGAGGAAGGAGCCTAGGGCTCGGGTCTAGCGACCCTTTTCCGACCAAGCATGCTCGCAGCGACAGGAGGCTTCGTACTCATTAGGGATGATGTCCTCAGGTTGAAGAACCTTTAGGTTGGCTTTGAGCCAAGCCCCCGAGCGTGTCGAGGGGGAGGAATAGGTGAAAATTTGTAATCCTCAGGTTTTGCAACCATGTATTGACTTTAGCCAAGCCCCCGAGCATGTTGAGGGGGAGGGTTTGTGACATGAGAGAGGAGAGGATAGGGCTCGACACATAGAAGATGACTGCTTGAACTAATATTTGTTTAATCTGAAAAAAAGTATAAGGAAAGGAAATACATAGCTAAGATTAAAAACTATTCTACGGATAGAATCGTCGTAGGTGCTCCACGTTCCAAGGGTTTGGCACTCCTTGTCCGTCACCCATTGGAGGCGATAAGTGGATGGGATGATGACTTCGGTGACAATGAAGGGTCCTTCCCAAGGGGCAGAGAGATTATGCATGCCGTTAGTCTTCTGGATGCGCCTGAGGACGACGTCGCCAACATTGAAGGAGGTTTCCTTAACGTCGCGATCGTGATAGCACCGAAGTTGTTGGTTGTGATGAGCTTGTCTCATGACAGCAACAAGCCTCTGCTCTTCAAGGCTGTCGAGGTCAATGTGACGTGTTTGCTCGGCTTCTCCTTCCTTGTAGAACTGTATACGTGGACATCCAAAGGCGACGTAGGTGGTGAGGACCAGGAGCGTCCCGGTGGTCGGTGGATGACCGCTCCTTAGTGATAAGTGATTGACAACGGGTGTTGGACTGACTCTTGGCTTAGTGTGCAGGTGTAGGCTGCGGCCTAGTTCATGTTGTTGCAGGTGAAGAACGGGCGCGAAAGGTCTTCAGCCTTGAGGGGCCTCCGGGAGATGGAGAGACAAGTAGGCTCGGTTCGAGGGACCGGTGGACGGCGGGGATCGGGTGCGGGCCACATGGTGGCGACACGAGCAAGACGAAGTCATGGACAATCGAGCCGGTGCACGGTGGCGGTCGAGTCAAGTGGTTTGGCGGGAGGTCGGACCGAGCACGCGGGGTTTGGTGGTTTGCCCACAAAACCATCAGAGGACGGTTTCTTGGTTTGGGCCTCAAAACCAAGTCCGAGGGCCCAACACGACGGAGACGGGAACCAGGCGTGTCGGGAAGCTTCGAAGCGGAGGACACGCGGTGGGATCGCATGGCTTGCGTCGGAAGGACGCGGGGTGCGGCAAAGGCGTGGCCGTCCGATGGCAAGACCCACAAACATTACCTAAATGCCCCTGCATGGGTTGTATCGCCAGTAGTTAAGTTAGGGGTAGTCGAGTCATTTAGCACTCCGGCGGGACCCGATATATAAGCCATGAGGGTGTGTGAATGACTCTCTCTCTCCGCGACTTAGGGTTTCATTTTCCCCCTCCCATTTCTCATTTTCGTAGCTATTTTCTTCTCCATTTTCTCTAGGCTAGCATGAGAGCTTCATGAGAGATTTGTTGAGAGGGATGGATGCTAGGGCGGCATGCTAGACCTTGTGAATCTTTCCTGGTTTGTATAGAAGATTCGGAGTTGTGTTTTTCGTGGTCTTTTTGTGCTTGTTTTCGTGCCTTTGTTCTCGGTGTGATTCCGCGGATTTGAGTGGGTTTCTCCCCGGATTTCTTTGAGGGAAACATGGATGGATGTCTCGTGCATCTTTGTGATTGATATTGTGCCCTCAAACGCCGGGTAACCACTTCGATTCGAGGATTTTCGTTCGGTGCTCTAGCTTTTGGTGGTGCTCAAAGGATTCGCGATTCCCGCTGTTTTAGGGAGTTAGGAGGCAAGATTTTTGGGCTATAGCATCCTTGTGTGACGCTTTTCAAGTCCCCAAACCCTTGTCTCCACAGCTTCTACCGTTTGGGAAATCTGATGATGATTTGGGGGAGTTGACCTTCGAGGTCGGGCGTTTTTCTGTTCTGTCCGCGAGGGGCGGACGGTCCGCGTGGTGTCGGCGGACAGTCCGCGCGGGTGCTGTTCATTGAGTGTTCTTCGTGTTCTTGCTCGCCTTTCGTTTCGATCCGTCGTGGCTTTGAGTTTTGGTTGGACGAAGTTTCGGACGGTCCGCGTGTACCGGGCGGACGGTCCGCGGGTGCCTGGCGGACAGTCCGCGTGCTCCCCGCGGACGGTCCGTTTTTCGAGGTTCGCTACTGGAGGTTCTGTTCGCTTTAACGGACGGTCCGCGGCTCAGGCCGGACAGTCCGCGGCAAGGGTGCGGACAGTCCGTGGTACCCTGTCGGACAGTCCGCACGGCCCATTGCGGACGGTCCGCCCTGTCTGGCCGGACGGTCCGCCAGAGGCTGTGTGCTTTGCTTCTTGGTTCAATTCCTCCCTTCCTTCTTTCGTGCTTCCGCGTGTGCTTCAAGGAATCGTTCCTCAAGCTAGAGGTTGATCCATAACCTCGTTGTCTTGGCGATTGGTGTGTGATTCGATCCATCGCTTGTGTGTGACCGGGATTTGACTAGGGTATAGGCCGGGTTCTTTGAGAAGAATTTTTACCGGCTCCTATTCACTCCCCCCCTCTCTAGTTGCCATCAGATCCTTCAATTGGTATCAGAGCTTGGTGCCGGATTCTTTGCGACTTTCACAAGTCTCAAATCCTAAGATGGCGTACGTTGAGCGAGGCAGTCCGCCGCACTTCGATGGTAAGGGTTACCACAAGTGGGCGGCTCGAATGATGATCTTTCTTCGTGGGAAGCTGTTGGATTTCATTGTGCTTGACAAGACCTATGCTATTCCGGCCAACATCCATACTCTTATGGTGACCGATGCTGGTGCTAAGGCCAAGTATGAGGCTAATGCAAAAGCCGTTGATCACTTGGTCCGGAGCTTGTGTGATCCTGAGTTTGAGCGTGTTCGCCATTTGAATCTTGCTTGGCAAATTTGGGAGAAGTTGTTGGTGGCTCACGGTGGTGATAACCATGTGAAGGCTCGCCTCTTTGTCTCTTACCGGATGCAATATGAGAACTTCACTCAACTTCCTGGTGAGGACATTGATGCGATGTTTCAGAGGTTCACCGCCATCGTGAACAACATGAAGGCTAATGTTGAGGACTTTCCTTACACCGAGCATGATCAGGATTTGAAGCTCTTGCATGTCTTGGACCCAAATGTTTGGGGTGCTAAGGTTGAGGCCATCAAGGAGTCTGGGCAATATTTGACTATTGAGTTGGATGACCTCTTTTCTAAGCTCAAGTCGGCTGAGGTTGACAGGAAGTTGCAATCCAAGCATGAGGGCTCGACTGACCATAGTCTTGCTCTTGTGGGCGGATCAAAGGGCAGAGCTAACCCTTCCTGTCGATAGTTTTCCTTGCTTCTCTTATGTCTATTCCAGATGAGGAGTTTGATGTGCTGGGCGAGGAGGAGCTGGCCTTGCTCTCAAGAAGGTTTGATCGACTACACGAGAGTCGGAGGAATGCAAGGCGGAGCTCAGGGACGTGCTACAAGTGTGGCAAGCGTGGCCACTTCATCGCCGAGTGCCCAGAAGCGGAGGAGAACAAGTACAAGATGAGCGAGTACAAGGCGCACCCGAGGCATGAAGACAAGTACTCCTCCAAGGGCAAGCACTTCAGCAAGTCCAAGAGCAAGGACAAGGAGAAGCAGCGACCGAGCAAGGGCGGCTACAAGAAGGACAAGGCAAGAGCCATGGTGGCTGGCGCAAGCGACGTCGACTCAAGCTCAAGCGACGCGCAGTCAAGCTCAAGCAGTGAAGATGAAGATGCCGGGAGGCACAAGGGAAAGAAGAGTGCAAGCCGGAACCTCAGTGGATTGAGCTGTGTGGCACTTGAAGGATTTTGTGGCATGGCCCATAGCTCGAGCAGCAAGAAGAGTGACAAGGAAGACAGCGACTCCAACTCGGAGGATGAGGTAAATCGTGACCCCGACTCTTTGCTTGCTGAGATCACTAGGTTGAATGGCTTGATTGACAACCGTGATAGTGTGTTGAGAGATGCTAAGAAGATGAGGAAAGATCTTGGGGCTCAACTTGAGAATGCTAGTGAGAAAATAGGAGAGTTAGAGTCCAAATTGCTTGAATTAAAACTTGACAATGACTCTTTGAAACTTGCTCCTACTACTCCTGATGATGTTGAGTGTCTTGAGTGTGATGCATGGTTGAATGAGATCAAGTTGCTTAATGAGAAGAATGCTTCCACTTTGGCTAAACTAGATGCTCTTAGGACTGAGTATGATGAGCTTAAGGCTAGACCTACTTTGCTTGGTGCTTGTAAATCATGTCCTACTATGCATGCTAAGCTTGTTGATGCTCGTTCTACTGTTAACACTTTGGAAGCTACTTTGAAATCTCATGTTGTCAATGCATGCACTAGCTGTGATGAAGTTACTTTGCGCAATCTTGAACTTACTTCCCGTTTGGATGTCATCTATGAGGAGAATGACTATTTGAGGAAGGTGTTGGGTTGGTTGTACGGGGCGGGAACCTCAATTGAAAATCATGATTGAGGAGTTCAAGAGAGCTGATGGTCGTGGTTTGGGTTTTGAGAAGTTGGGTGAGAAAGTGGGAGAGAACAGTGGGGAGAGTGTGTATGAGAAGTGTGTTGAGTCTAACCCCGAGTTTGTGGTGATCGGAGACATCCAAGTCCCACTTCCAAAAGCACCCAAGAACTATTTCACACCAAAGCCCAACCACCTTTGCAACAAGCTTGACACAACCCAAGATCCACCCAAATTCCCACCGAAGACAAATGACTTCAAGAAACCGGTGAGGTTTGTGAGTGAGAAGGGTGTGAAGCCTAGTGAGAATCTAGAGTCAAAACCAAAACCCATCCCCTTCAGATGTGAGTATTGTGGCAAGGAGAGACACCTAGCAGAGTTTTGCTACAAGAGGAAGAGGGATGAGAGGCTTGCTAGGGAGCAAGCAAACCAGGACAGGTATCGCCAGTCTCATGGTATTCCTGAGCCTAGAGTGCCACTTCCACGGGGTGTGGGAAGTGTGAGGAGTGTTGGCAGGTTCCCACAGAGAGGTGGTGGTGCAAGGTTTGAGAGGAGAGATGATGGTGTGCGTGCTGGTGAGAGGTTTGGTCGGGCTCGTGGTGGCTTTGCTGGACATCCCCCTACTCGTCCTCAATACGGGTTTAGGGGAGATGATCGCAGCTTTGGGTTCCAGAGGAACTACGGACCATGTTTTCCCCCTCGTGGTGCTCGTACTCCTTCCATGGGACATGGGAAGCTTGGTGGCAAGGGAATGATGTTTGCTAACCCCTCTTTTGAGCAGATGGCTCGACACTGGTTCAACTTTCTTTGTGCTAACCCCAGTGTCGAGTCGTTAGCTCATTCTCGTTCTTGTTTCTGACTACATGCAGGAGGCTTGGAGGACATTTGGTTGATCGACTCCGGGTGTTCTCGACACATGACCGGAGATAAGAAGTGGTTCTCCAGCCTCACCCCAGTGAAGGAAAAGATGTACATCACATTTGGGGACAATGGACGAGGAAGGGTGATTTCTGAGGGTGTTGTGCATGTGATTGACAAGGTAACGTTGAAGAGAGTGGCTCTTGTGAAGTCTTTGGGTTTCAATTTGCTTTCGGTTTCTCAGTTGCTTGATGAGGGTTTTGAGGTGCGTTTCAAGTCTGGCGAGTCTCGTTTGCTGGATTCTCGAGGTGATCTTGTCTGTATGATCATCCCCGAGGGTCAGATTTTCTGGGCTGATTTCTCTCGTTCTTTGGGTCCTGCTCGGTGTTTGATGGCTGGTCCTTCTTATGATTTGTGGAAATGGCATAGGCGGTTGGGACACTTGAGCTTTGATTTGGTTTCCCGCTTGAGTGGTCTTGACCTTGTCTGAGGACTGCCGAGGTTGAAGCTTGAGAAGGATTTGGTTTGTGCTCCGTGTAGGCATGGCAACATGGTAGCCACTCCCCATCCACCCCTGACCGATGTCATGACCGAGCGTCCGACAGAGCTGTTGCACATGGACCTTGTTGGGCCAGCTCGAGTTCGCTCGGTGGGTGGAAAGTGGTATGTCCTTGTTGTGGTGGACGATTACTCTCGCTATGCCTGGGTGTTTTTCTTGGAGGATAAGAGTGAGACATTTGGTTTTGTTCGAGATCTGATCGTGAGGTTGAAAAACGAGAGGCATGGGAATGCTATTCGAGCTATCCGCGGTGATAATGGCCCAGAGTTCAAGAACTCTCGTTTTGATGCTTTTTGTCGTGATCTAGGTCTTGAACATCAGTATTCGACCCCTTTTGTGCCTCCTCAAAATGGAGTCGTGGAAAGGAAAAATCGAACTCTTTGTGAGATGGCTAGGACGATGCTCGATGAGCACAGGACTCCTAGGAGGTATTGGGCTGAGGCGGTCAATACGGCTTGTCATGTCTCTAACAGGATTTTATTGCGAGCTTTCAAGAAGGAGACATGTTATGAGCTGATGCATGGTCGGGCACCCAAGGTGAGTCATTTCCGAGTCTTTGGCTGCAAGTGCTTTATTCTTAAGAAGGGAAAGCTCGACAAGTTTGAGGCTAGGTCTAGTGATGGTATTTTCTTTGGATATGCTAACCACTCTAGAGCCTATAGGGTGCTTAACCTTGAGACTAACAAAATCATGGAGACTTGTGAGGTAACCTTCGACGAGACAATGCCATGTACCTCTCTTGGCTTTGAATGTGCAGGTGAAGAGGAGATGGCCGAGGGCCTCTTTGAAGAGGAGAAGGATGAAGCTGGAGATGATGATGGGGAGAACCATGCGCCTGAAGCTAAGTGTGTACCCACTACTTCCCCTACGACCATTACGGAGCGTGGACCGTCTACTTCATGGACAACGACGGTGCGACAAGAGGACCAGGCGAGAGTAGCTGAAGTTGAGGGGGAGGTAGTCTCGAGGCGTGAGGCTCCCCGGCGGATTCAAGAAGTGCATCCCCTGTCGAAGATCATTGGGGACATCGACGAACGTACTACACGGTCAATGTCCAGGAATTCCTCTCATTTCGCTCATGCTGCATTTGTTGCCACCTTTGAGCCCAAGGACATTGGACACGCTTTATCTGATGCAAACTGGGTCAATTCTATGCATGAGGAGTTGGAAAACTTTGAGAGGAACCAGGTGTGGGAGTTAGTTGAACCACCTCCGAATTGCCATCCTATAGGAACCAAGTGGGTTTGGAAGAACAAAGAGGGTGAGAATGAGATGGTTGTGAGGAACAAGTCCAGACTTGTTGCTCAGGGGTTTAGTCAGAAAGAGGGGATCGACTATGAGGAGGCCTTTGCTCCTGTGGCCCGTCTTGAAGCAATTCGGATCCTTCTAGCCTTTGCCGTGGCTAAAGGGTTCAAGTTGTTTCAGATGGATGTGAAGAGTGCTTTTCTGAATGGGGTCATAGAGGAGGAGGTGTATGTGAAGCGACCACACGGGTTTGAGAGCGAGTTGTACCCACACGGGGTATACGGGTTGAAAAGGGCTCGTATGGGTTGAAACAGCGCCCGTGCTTGGTATGGGAGATTGAGAGGTTTTCTGTTGAGCAGAGGGTTTGTGATGGGTACCGTGGATAGGACCCTATTTCTCCTCAAGCATGGAAATGACTTGTTGATTGTTCAGATATACGTGGATGATATTGTCTTTGGTGGCTCGTCAAATAACCTTGTTGCAAAGTTTGCAGATGAGATGAGCAGGGAGTTCGAGATGAGCATGATGGGCGAGTTGCAGTACTTTCTCGGGCTGCAGATCAAGCAAGTGAAGGATGGAACATTCGTGCACCAGATCAAGTATACGAAAGACATGCTGAGGAAGTTCCAGATGCAAGATGTGAAGCCGATGTCGATTCCCATGGGGAGTACGACCACTTTGGATGCGGATGAGGACGGAGAACCAGTGGACCAGTGAGAGTACCGGAGCATGATCGGCTCCCTCCTCTACTTGACGGCGACGAGGCCAGACATACAGTTCAGCGTGTGTTTGTGCGCTCGTTTTCAGGCTTCACCGAGGACATCACATCGACAGGCCGTCAAGAGGATCTTCAGGTACCTACAGTCTGCCCCTGGTCTTGGCCTTTGGTATTCTTCCTCCTCGACTCTCTCTCTTCATGGTTTTTTCCGATGCGAATTTTGCTGGTTGTCGAGTCGAGAGGAAGTCTACTTCTGGTACTTGCCAGTTTCTTGGGTCTTCGTTGGTTTCATGGTCTTCCCGCATGCAGTCTAGTGTAGCTCAGTCTACCACCGAGGAGGAGTATGTTGCAGCCGCGAGTTGTTGTTCCCAGCTGTTGTGGATTTCATACACTTTGAGAGACTTCGGTGAGGAGTGCACCCAGATCCCACTTCTTTGTGATAGCACCAGTGCCATAAGCGTAGACAAAAACCCAGTGTTTCACTCCAGAACCAAACACATAGAAGTGAGGTATCATTTCTTGAGGGACAATGTGGAAAAAGGAACCATTGTGTTGAGCCATGTCCCTACCCAAGATCAGCTTGCAGACATTTTCACAAAGCCTCTCGACCAAGCTACATTCGTGTGCTTGCGGGGGGGACTTGGGGTGTGTTGCCCTTTCTAGTTGATTCTTGGGGGATCCTCTTTTGTATCATATGTATCATACCATATTTTACTTTGATGTATATACATGTTTTGCTTGATGTACAAACCATGGTAGGATAGCCATCTTGTCATATATCATGTTGCATTTGTGTCATATTGCATTTTAGGATGATGAGCTTCTTTCATATGCCTTATTTGAGTCTCTTTGGCTATTTGGGAGATATTGGTCATATGTGTGGAGAAATGGTGATGTGAGGCTATGCTCTTGGAATATGATAGCCCTTTTTGAAATAAATGCTAATCTTGACTAATTTTTGGTGAAATGTGCTTCACTCATGTGTAGTAGTGTATCCATGTCACGTTTCGGTCTAAATGTGCTTTCTATGCTTAGGTTGTGCTTGGATGCCTTTTTCTTGCATTTGGGCCAAAGGCCGATATCATTGTAAATGTTTAGCCTATGTTGCATTCATGGAGGAGCATAAGCTTCTTTTCGCCGCAAAGGCACTTCATGTACCATGAAATGATTTAATCTTGACAAGAAGTGTGTAATGCTTGAAAAATGCTCCATCCATCATGTCTATGCTTAAAATGTCCTATCTTTCACATATGGGTGCAAAACATGTTGCATGATGTTCACCAGTGGAGAAGTCTCCCAGAAGTGGACACATGGCTCATGAGCTTTGACATGACATGCTTTGCTTTATAGGTGTTTACCATGATCTTTTGTTGAGAATTTGATATCCTTGTATGATCTCTGAATGGTATGCATGTTTGTGGCTCAAGTGTGACATGGATAGCTTTTACATGTGAAGCGAGCCTTCTTTTGGTAAAATTGCTTAAAACTAAAATTTTTGCTTTGTCACATGTTTGTATTTTCATATATTACTTTCGGCAATGCTTTGACTATGCTATGATTCATATGTGTGATTTTTGTCTCATTTTTTAGCCTTTGCACTAGATTTGGCTTATTTGAGAAGCTCATGTAGATGTTTATATGCTTTGTTTTGCATTTTTGCATTTTCACCTTGATTCATACATTGTCAACAAGGGGGAGAAGAGGTGAGCTTAATGAAAATTCAGAAGAGGTGAGCTAAAATTTGAAAGTTTGCATCCACATGTTCAGGGGGAGCTTGCATTTGTTCAGGGGGGAGCTTTCTTGCTTGTTTTCGGTGTGGAGTTTGTGCTTTGCTTGGCTTGTGACCTTTCTTTGCCTTTCTTTGGTTTTGGTCATGAGTTGAGCTTCTTTGTTTTTCTTTCTTCTTCCTTTCTTTCTTTCTCTGAATTTCATTTCGCGTTGTGTGTTGTCAATGCACTCATCAAGGGGGAGATTGAGGACCAGGAGCGTCCCGGTGGTCGGTGGATGACCACTCCTTAGTGATGAGTGATTGACAACGGGTGTTGGTCTGACTCTTGGCTTAGTGTGCAGGTGTAGGCTGCGGCCTAGTTCGTGTTGTTGCAGGTGAAGAACGGGCGCGAAAGGTCTTCAGCCTTGAGGGGCCTCCGGGAGATGGAGAGACAAGTAGGCTCGGTTCGAGGGACCCGGTGGACAACGGGACTGGGTGCGGGCCACATGGTGGCGACACGAGCAAGACGAAGTCATGGACAATCGAGCCGGTGCACGGTGGCGGTCGAGTCAAGTGGTTTGGCGGGAGGTCGGACCGAGCACGCGGGGTTTGGTGGTTTGCCCACAAAACCATCGGAGGACGGTTTCTTGGTTTGGGCCTCAAAAACCAAGTCTGAGGGCCCAACACGACGGAGACGGGATTCGGGCGTGTCGGGAAGCTTCGAAGCGGAGGACACGCGGTGGGATCGCATGGCTTGCGTCGGGAGGACGCGGGGTGCGGCAAAGGCGTGGCCGTCCGATGGCAAGACCCACAAACATTACCTAAATGCCCCTGCGTGGGTTGTATCGCCAGTAGTTAAGTTAGGGGTAGTCGAGTCATTTACCACTCCGGCGGGACCCGATATATAAGCCATGAGGGTGTGTGAATGGCTCTCTCTCTCCGCGACTTAGGGTTTCATTTTCCCCCTCCCATTTCTCATTTTCGTAGCTATTTTCTTCTCCATTTTCTCTAGGCTAGCATGAGAGCTTCATGAGAGATTTGTTGAGAGGGATGGATGCTAGGGCGGCATGCTAGACCTTGTGAATCTTTCCTGGTTTGTATAGAAGATCCGGAGTTGTGTTTTTCGTGGTCTTTTTGTGCTTGTTTTCGTGCCTTTGTTCTCGGTGTGATTCCGCGGATTTGAGTGGGTTTCTCCCCGGATTTCTTTGAGGGAAACATGGATGGATGTCTCGTGCATCTTTGTGATTGATATTGTGCCCTCAAACGCCGGGTAACCACTTCGATTCGAGGATTTTCGTTCGGTGCTCTAGCTTTTGGTGGTGCTCAAAGGATTCGCGATTCTCGGTGTTTTAGGGAGTTAGGAGGCAAGATTTTTGGGCTATAGCATCCTTGTGTGACGCTTTTCAAGTCCCCAAACCCTTGTCTCCACAGCTTCTACCGTTTGGGAAATCCGATGATGATTTGGGGGAGTTGACCTTCGAGGTCGGGCGTTTTCGTTGCGTCCGCGAGGGGCGGACGGTCCGCGTGGTGTCGGCGGACGACCGCGCGGTGTCTTGTTCATCGGGTGTTCTTCGTGTTCTTGCTCGCCTTTCGTTTCGATCCGTCGTGGCTTCGAGTTTTGGTTGGACGAAGTTTCGGACGGTCCGCGTGTGCCGGCGGACGGTCGCGCGGTGCTTCGGGCGGACGGTCCGCGTGCTCCCCGCGGACGGTCCGTTTTTCGAGGTGCGCACTCGGAGGTTCGTTCGCTTTAACGGACGGTCCGCGACAAGGGTGCGGACGGTCCGCGGTACCCTGCCGGACGGTCCGCGCGGCCCATTGCGGACGGTCCGCCCCCGTCCGGCCGGACGGTCCGCCAGAGGCTGTGTGCTTTGCTTCTTGGTTCGATTCCTCCCTTCCTTCTTTCGTGCTTCCGCGTGTGCTTCAAGGAATCGTTCCTAAGGCTAGAGGTTGATCCATAACCTCGTTGTCTTGGCGATTGGTGTGTGATTCGATCCATCGCTTGTGTGTGACCGGGATTTGACTAGGGTATAGGCCGGGTTCTTTGAGAAGAATTTTTACCGGCTCCTATTCACTCCCCCCCTCTCTAGTCGCCATCTGATCCTTCAGGTGGGTAGTATGGCTTCTGATTCGTAGACCAGAAAAAAGGGCAAAAAGCCTATGGCGGAGCTGACTTGAGTCCTTAGACCTTAGATCATGTGTGGTAGCTCAGCTAACCACCGGGTGGCGTAGTTTGAAGCGTCATCAAAGATGTGATGATTGAGAGCCTGAAGGACCATGCCACTGGCACGCTCGACCTGGCCGTTGCACCGAGGGTGGGCGACCGAGGAGTAATAGACGTCGATGGTGTTGTCTTGGTAGAAATCCCATAAGGCGGAGCCAGTGAAGGCTTTGCCCAGGTCGGTAATGATCCTGTTGGGAACACCGAAGCGATGTGTAATGTCTCCGATGAACTTTGTCGCTTCTTCCGGTGTTACTTTCGCAACAGGTCGGACTTCAATCCACTTGGTGAATTTATCAACGGCTACTAGTATGTGTTTGTAGCCGCCTGGGGCGGTACGAAACGGTCCCACGGAGTCGAGACCCCACATGGCGAAGGGCCATGATGGAGGGATTATGCGCAGGGCCTGAGCTGGCAGGTGCTGCTGTTTGGCAAAGAATTGGCATCCTTTGCACCTCTTTATGAGGTCTTTAGCGTTGGTGATGGCTGTGGGCCAGTAGAATCCAGATCGGTATGCCTTGCCGTCTAAATTAGTGAATGCTGCGTGACAGCCACACTCACCGCTGTGAATCTCAGCTAGGAGCTGTAGACCTTCTGATCGTAAAATGCACTTCATCAAGACGCCGGTGGAGGTGGCTTTCCTGTATAGATCGGTACCAATCACGACGTAGTTGGCACTTCGTCGTGTGATACACTTGCGTTCGGTTTTGTCATCTGGGACGAGTTGGTCGAGTATGAAGTCTATTAAGGGCTTGCGCCAACCATCTTATTTTTTCTGACATTAGCACAACTCGGGGAGGTGCTGAGGTTTGATCGTGTTGAGGTAGTTCTGGATTGTCTGGGTCCAGAAGCTTGATTGAAGGTTTGCATAGGTCTTGGACGAACACGCTTGTTGGGACTAGGGCTCGTCGAGAGTCTAGTTTGGAGAGTACGTCGGCGGCCATGTTGTTGTTGCGTGGGACGTGCTGAAACTCAATCCCCTCGAAGTGGCCTTCAAGTTTACGGATCTCAGCACAATAGGCATCCATCGTGTCTTTAACACAGTCCCACTCCTTGTTGACTTGCTCCATGACGACCTTGGAATCGCCAAAAGCCAGTAGTCGCTTGATGCCAAGGGACACTGCTATACGGAGTCCGTGAATTAGGGCTTCGTACTCTGCTCCATTGTTGGAGGCCTTGTAGTGTATCTGCAGGACGTACTTGAGCTGTTCTCTCTGGGAGAGATGAGTAATACGCCTACGCCTGCGCCTTTGAGGTTGAGGGCACCGTCGAAGTACATTATCCAGTGTTCAGGCCGCTCCTTGGGAGGGAGCATTTGGATTTCTGTCCACGCAGACACGAAGTCTGCGAGGATCTCCGACGTGATTGCTTGTCAGGACAAAACTCGATGTCAAACTTTCCGAGCTCTACCAACCACTTGACGATGCGGCCGTTGGCGTCGCGGTTGCGGATGATTTATCCTAGTGGGAACGATGATGGAACCACGATCTTGTGAGCTTGGAAGTAGTGATGAAGCTTTCTCGATGTGATCAGGAGCACATAGAGCAGCTTCTGAGGTTGTGTATAATGTGTCTTAGCGTCGGCCAGGACCTCGCTTATGTAATACACATGTCGTTGAACAGGATAGGCCTGCCCTTCTTCTTCTCGTTTGGTGACGAGGACTGTACTGACCACATTGGTGGTGGAAGAGATGTAGAGGAGCATTTCTTTCGGAACTGATGGGGTCATGATTGGTGGCGTCGTCAAGGACTCTTTAAGAGATTCGAATGCTTTTTGGGCCTCGTCATCCCACACAAACTTGTCCGCCTTCTTCAATAGCTTGAAGAAGGGTAAGCCTTTCTCACCGAGCTTGCTAATGAAACGACCTAGGGCTGCCATCATTCCTGTCAGCTTCATGACGTCTTTCTTGTTGGATGCCTTGGCCATGTTGCATATAGCGTTGACCTTCGCAGGGTTAGCTTCAATGCCTCGGTGCCCGACCATGAAGCCCAGGAGCAACCCAGAAGGCACACCGAAGACACACTTGGTTGGGTTGAGCTTCCATTGAAACTCCCGCAGGTTGGCAAAGGTTTCGGTGAGGTCGGCGATGAGCTTATCTTCCTCAGTGGTCTTGACGACACATCGTCTACGTAGGCTTCGACGTTCTTCCCGATCTGCGACTTTAGGCACTTCTGAATTGCCTTCTGATATGTTGCTCTAGCATTTTTGAAACCAAAGGTCATGACCTTGTAGCAGTAGATGTCGTGAGGCATCATGAACGCCGTTTTATCCTCGTCGTCGGGATGCAAGGCTATCAGGTGATACTGTGAATAGCAGTTGAGGAAGTAGAGTAGAACGCTACTAGCTGTGGAACCCACGACCTGGTCGATACGAGGAAGAGGGAAGGGATCCATCGGGCAGTGCTTGTTGAGATCTGTGTAATTAATAGACATCCTCAATCCACTAGTTTTCTTTGGTACAAGGACGGGGTTTGCGAGCCAAACCGGGTGTTTACATTCTCTGATAAATCCTGCAGCTAAGAGCTTACAGACTTCTACTTCTATGGCTTGTTTTCTATCTTTTGCAAATCACCAGAGCTTTTGCTTGATAGGTCATGCAGTCTTGTTGACTTCAAGTGCGTGCTCAACCAGCTCCCTGGGGACACCGGGCATGTCAGACGGGCTCCATGCGAAGATGTCAGCATTGTCCCTGAGGAAACTGGTGGCGCGAGTTCCTATTTGGGGTCGAGGTTGGCCCTGATGACGACTTCCTTGGATGCGTCGGGCATGCCGAGGCAAACCTTGTTGATAGCTGGACTTGGGTCCAAAGCTGTGCTTCTACACTTCTACTCTGGCACCTCTAGAGTGGTTTGGACGATCTTGGCTATTTGGGCGACCATTACTGTTGCTGCAGCTTTGACCGCGGAGTCTTTAGAGAGCTCAACAGGTGGCGCTTTCGCTGTTGTAGGAGACCATGATGTCCACGAGGATGGAGAGGATTCCATTTGGCGCCGGCATCTTCATGATGAGTAGGTGTGATGGGGTATGGCCATGAACTTGGCGAGCATAGGTCGCCTGAGGATGGCGTGGTAAGAGGAGCGGAAGTCCGCGACCTCAAATGTTAAATACTCCGTACGGAAGTTCTCCTTTGTGCCAAAGGTGACCGGCATGCATACACGACCTATGGGGCATGCAGCCTTGCTGGGCACGACCCCATAGAAGGGTTCATCACAGCGTCTCCGTGAAGATGATGTTCAAGCTGTTGCCTCTGTCAATGAGGGTATTAAGCAAGAAGGCCCCGTCGACTATGGGATTGACGACCAACGGGTAGGTCCCGGGGTCAGGGATGTGGACCCAATGATCTTTCCTTTTTTGAAGAGAACAACAGGGGAGGCCCCTACTAGAACTTTTCATTTTCTCAAAATAGAATATGTACAAGTTACACGGCCTTTGGCCCAAAAGGAAAAAATAGTAGGAATATTAATTGAAATTACAAAGACAGGTGTCTAACTCCACCCCTAGAGTCGGTTTGGCTCTGTGCAACAGCAACCTAAATTCCTCCTTAAAGATGATCTTCCATCTGTCCAAAGAAACATGAACATTGTCAAAGATGACCTCATTGCGATGTATCCAAATAGCCCAGCAACAAATAATGAAGATTTCCCTGAAGATGCGAGATTCAAAATTTCTACGACCATCCACTATTCTGTCGAGGTACAAGTCAAGATGAGCCCAAGAAATATTCAGGAACCGCCAGCACCACTTACTGAATGAATAGTCAAAGAATAAATGTGATAGTGTTTCATCTTGATTGGCTGAACATAAGACACATGTAAAAACATCTAGGGCCCTTCTCTTTCTTCTAAGAACATCCCTCATGTTCAATCTGTCACAGAAGAGCAACCAACAGAAGAATTTATGCTTGCCTCTACAACAAGTTTTCCATAACCATTTGAAAAGAGGATGAGCATGCCCTGAGCCCTGGAGCTGCTTGTATGCTGATTTGGGGGTGAAAACTGGAGAGCCCCAAATATATGACTGTCAGATGGTGAGATCTGGATAGCCCATGGGGGTGTTAATCCCTGTGGTTTATTTGTTCCGCGGGGAGGAGTCTAAGGCTAAGAACTCAAAGGTCGCACACGAGTACGCGGAACATAGAGAACACGGCGAGTTTATACTGGTTCGGGCCTCCAGAGAGTAATACCCTACGTCCAGTTGTCAGTGTAGATTGCTTGAGGATTGGTCGAGGTTAAGTTACAGGGGGATCACCTCGTCCGCCTTATATTGGCCAGCGAATGAGGTCGGTTCCCAGACTCCTGGTCGGTTACGGCAAGAAGACCTAAGTCTACGTTACACATCTTGCCATATCCCGTCGATATGCTTTAGGCGAAGTCCACCGAGGTCTTGTCTTGTCTTGTACGCCAAGTCTTGAGGTCGTGTTGGATTAGGTCGTCTGGGGGAATCTTCTGGAATGTCTTCAGGAGGTCGTGTGGGCTGCCAACTAGGTCGGTTGAGCCCACTAACAGGTCGGCGGGTCTTCTAGTAGGCCGGACCCACTTGTCGAGGACGGTCGTGAGCCTGGTCGGTGGGGACCCAGGGGTACCCATGTCTCACAAGCCCCCGAGCGAGGTGTAGGCGCAGCGACCTTAGAAAGGTCATGACGAAGTCATAGAGCTATCGACAGGTCGAATAGCATGCACGTCGGTCCAAAAAAGGAACAAATCAGCTTAGGAGCCGACCTGTTTGCAGTCTTGCCGAACGAAGAGAGGTCGAGTGACGACCTATGGGAAGTAGACTTCCAGTAGATCGAAACAACGATGAAAAAATTCAAAGGGCATCGGAGATGCACTCATGAGTAGTATCCGAGCATCATGGCGGGCAGGATGGCTGGTATGATGGTCCAAAAAAGAAGAAGAGAGAAAAAAGTAGGCCGAGTAGCGACGTGATGAGAAACGGATTTCCCAACAGGTCGATACGACGAGGAAAACAAGAGGGCGCCAAAGACGCACTTGTAGAGTAGTCCCTGAGCATTGAAGCAGACAACATGGCTGGTTTGATGCTCCAAAAAGAGAATAAAAACTAAGTCATGGTCTTGGATTGAATGAAGAGTAGAGATACCCAGATCTCCTAGCGTGTCTGCAAGGAGTCTGGCAGGGCCGACCTTGTGGAGGCCTTGTAGGCGTGCCGACCTCAAAGAGACCTCAAATCAACAATGCCCAGTATCCGAGGATACCCAGCAAGGTCTTGAAAGGTACGTCGAATGAAGAAGTCGTTGATTACGTCATAGCTGGGGTTGCAATGTTGGTAGTCGGTTGAGGATGAGGCTGGCGAAACAATATCGATCTTGATCATATGGAGTGTAGAGACACCCAGATATCCTATATGGCTGCAAGGAGTCTGGCAGAGCCACTTGAGGCATGCCGACCTTAGGAGGTCTCAAAACATAAGCGCCCAAGCATCCGGAGATACTTGGCAGGGCCATCAGGCGCGCACCCCACAGGGAGGCCTTCATTCCAACGTAAAATCCATGGTGTCCAGAGCAGGCTAGCAGGGCTACGATAGCACACCGACCTCGAAAGGTCACGCATCCAGGGCGCCCAACTAGGTTGGCAGGGCCGTAGTCATACACAGGTTTTGCAAGACCTAGATATTAAGGCACGCCGACCTCGAGGAGGTCGTTTTGGTGTCCAGATGACCAACATAGCTGCTGGCCACCCGGCGGAGCCGTGATACTAAGGTACTGTCGACCTTAGCAACAACAAGCACACCAACCACGGAGGCCCGACTAAAAGTTGTAGATCTCCTTTAATGCTTCTGATCTCCATGGTGTTGTTGATCTTTAGGCGCCCAGAAAGATCTGGTAGAGCAGTGAGGCACGCCTACCTCGGAAGGTCTTCAATCAAACCTACGACCATTCTGCTCAGGAAACAGAAATATAGGCTAATTGGAATAGGTCCGTTTACGTGCAGAGCCATAGCGGGTGCACCAGGATGCAGAGCCTAGCGGGTGCAAATAATAGTCATCAGGTCGCAGAAGAAAGGTCGTGAAGTCGTCGTCGAAGGGGGCTAGGTTAGGTGCAGAGCCACCCGACACAGGGTCAGGTTTTGTCTTGTAGTGTAGACTGCAGGTCACGGGTCAACAGTGGTCGGAGATGCTCTTGCCACCCAGAAAACGACAAGCTGCCCACTGATCGAGGAGTTACTGTAGCCATGTGACCTCTGCGGTGGGGCTCAGGCATCATTGATGCACAAACGACAAAGACACCGTGAGTCAGGAAAAGTAATGTCGTCGCCTTTAATGATGCACAGACTACAGGTCTCCTCATCACGTGGTGACAGTGTCATCACTTCGCCAGCCGCCCAAGGCGCGGTGTCGGCTATAAATAGCACCGTGAGGTTGGAGTAGGCAAGAGCCGAGCATTGTTGAGCTATGAAGCCTCAGGGTAGTTGTGAGGCCATGCCATGGGCATGCGACCGTCCACCAGAATGTAGAGTTGTGTTCTTGTAGATACTTGAAGCTAGGAGAATTCTCGCGAAGAGCAGGCAACATCTCCATCTGCTGGGCCCAGCCTCTGCGTGGTACTAGGCAGAGTTTGGAGGTGCTTCCTGGTCGAGCTGGAGGTATAGCAGGACATCTCTGGTGAGCACCGGGAGCTCACCGGAGCTTGGCGTTCCGCACCGAAGAGCAAGCTCGTGTCTCCATTCCAATAGTTGGAGCCGAGCATGCCTTAGATTGCGTGCTGTCCTGAAGTAGTCTCCCGCAAGGCCGCCATCAAGGTCCTGATGCTAGGAGAAGTCTCGCGACATGCCCTGCTTTGGTAGAGTAGGTCATGGTGACCGCTTTGAGTAGCTCAGGCCTTGTAGTACGTTTATCTTGTGTGCCGGGTTCTGGACCCAATGAGGTCACAGGCGACTTGTGTACCTTCAGATTCTGGATCCAGTAAGGTCGTAGGTGGCTTGTACCCTCGGGTTCTGGATCCGATAAGGTTGTAGGCGGATATACACCTTTGGATTCTGGATCTAGGGAGGTCGTAAGAGATTTGTAACTTTGGGTGGTCTATGTAATGTTTGCTATCTTCTGTCATGTAATTGGTCGATTTGGCAAAATGATTCGCCAAAGACCTGACTTTATATGATGTGGGGGCTTGCAAATTGTGTTTGCCATCAGGATGACCTGACATTATCTTCTTATTTGACTGACGACCTAAATTCAGATTTAGGTCGTAGCACTTGGTCTGTTAGCGAAAGATCCGCCTTAATCTTCTCGCGAACTTTTCGGGATAGAGCCATTGGGGCGCGTTGTATGGAGCAAGGAGCCGCAACAGATAGATTCGGTGGACCCCTGTATAAATAGAGTGAGCCGGGGCGGGGCTGACCCCATTCCCCTTATCTTCTTCCTCTCTCTCCCATCGCTTTCTCTTTCCTTTTGTGCTACAGCGATCTTGTGATCGCCGTGCTCTCGCGCCTACGCGCCCATCTTCCACCTCCGGCTAGACTCGCGCTAGCACCGCCGCTCCACGCCATGTTCCTCCAGCATATGCGCGTCAAGACCCTTTGCCACATTAGATCCAGCTCAAACCTTAGCGGTGAGATGGCAGCGGAGGCGGCTTGCATCCCGGACCTGCAGGCAGCGTGGGTCCGGTCGATGATGACTGAGGCCAAGATCCAGGCACTGGTGGACCGGGAGCTGCTCTAGCCGAAGACGGAGGTGGAGTGGAGGGCGGCCGCCGGGGAAGACTTCCCGAGCGAGGACATCAAGGAGCAGGTCGTCTTCGGTTCCTTCTTCGAGCGCGGCTTCAACCTCCCGGCGGGAGACTTCTTCCGCGGCTTTCTGTACTACTACAGGCTGGAGTTGGTACACCTTGTTCCTAACTCCATCACTGTAGTGGCAACTTTCATTCATTTTTGTGAGGCGTATCTGGGGATACCGCCTCACTTTGCATTGTGGAGGCATTTCTTCTGCGTCAAGAGCACTGGCAAGAGGTCGGGGCCAGTGGGGGCTGTGATGTTCAACTTGAGGTCAGGCCTCAAGGTAGAATGGATAGACACCGACCTCCCCAACAACACCGCTGGGTGGAGGTCAGAGTGGTTCTATATTGCAGATCAGTTTCCAGGTCTTCCACGGCGAACTGGCCATAAGCCAGTGAAAATTAGCGAGTGGGATCTAGGGCTCTCCACCCGCGAACTCGAGGACCTGAAGGGGGTCCTGGAGCTAGTCAGCGACATGAAGAATCAAGGAGTGACAGGAGCGGCGGTGGCGAGGTTGTTCTGCCGGCAGATGATCCAGCCGATCAAAGATCGGGTCCACCCGGCGTATGAGTACTGTGGGCAATCAGATCCCACACGCGAGGTGAACCGCAAGGTCCCCAAGGAGGAGATGACAGCTAGAGTTTCCCAGATATATTCTGGGAAGGTCAAGGTGAAGAAGTGCCCGAGGGCACACTCGTTGAAGAGACCGGCTGATCCGGTAAGATCCTGAGATCTGTCTTTAGGTCGTTGTGCTTTGCTTTCTTGATTCACTTAGGTCGTATAGCATTTATGTCATCTGTTTCGTAGATACGTGAGCTCCAGATGTGATGCCCGGCACCTCTCCCTGAGGGGGAGATACAACGGAGGAAGCTGAGGTTGGACAAGTACAAGCCTCCAGCAGGTCGTCTGCTAGAGAATTATGAGTCTGACTCGTCGGTGGAGGCCGACAAAGACACTGACACGGAGTCTGGGGCAGATCCAGTTGTCGGCGCCGCAAAATCCCGGCGCAGGACCAGGTCGACGGTGGCGAAGAAGTCTCCTTCGGCCGTTGCCACTGCTATCTTTGCGGTGAAGGCCGCAGAGCAGAAGAAAAAGTGGAAGAGGAGGGCTACATCCCCTCCGACCGTCGCTACTCCAACGATTCCGACGCCTCGTTCGCAGGAGGTTGGGTCGGAGGATGAGGAGGAGGAGAAGGAGAAGGAGAAGGAGAAGGATGAGGCCGTCGAAGAGCTGTCGGTCCCCGAAGATCAGGCAGCGGAGAGGCCAGAGAGTTCTGCTGCCAAGAGGCAGTGAGAGCTGGTGCAAAAGACGTCGGAGGAAGCTCTCTGATGTGGTTTGGAGGCGCAGCATAGTGCTGCTACGGCGCGGGCGAAGATACCTGCGGCTATTAAGCCTCGGGTGTTTTGGCCGAAGACTCGGCTTCCGGCTGTGCCGAGGTATGGACTTAAGAGCTGACGCTATCTTTATGCTTTTTATCTAAACTCAATCTTGACGTGGTATTTTTCCGTGCAGGCCGGCGGCAAAACCACAAGGGGTGCCGGTTGCCCCATCATCTCCCTCCCGCACGAGGTCGCTTGAGCCACAGGTCGCGGGGGAGGCGCTTGTAGATTATGTTCGTACCGCTACCCTGACACGAGGACTGGCGGAGGGGATGACGACTTCACCGCTCGTGACTGACACGAGGGCGGGTTCTTCCCTACACACCGCTGAGGGTGTTGAGGCCTCAGTTGGGGAGGTCGAGGCGACGACATCTCCAACAGTCGTAGACGTTGACCCTATCAGGGCTGTATCTGATGGGGTGAAGGACGTGGCTGAGGACTAGCCTCTGATCGACCTGGCGCCGGGAGGTCCAGAAGCGTCCGACGCACAAGTACCTCTATCTTCAACTTCGAGCCTGAGGTTGCCACGTCGATCAATTAATTGGAATCACACCCCTTGGCAGGATGATTGGTTCGAGGACAATGAGGACATGCGGGCTTTGGAGACCAACATCGTCACCATCAACCACACACTCATTGTGAGTTGCCTGTGATGTTTTATCACTGCTTGATTATTTTGCTTTTGAAGCATTGCTGATGACCTTGTGATTTTGTAATAGTCGCTAGTAGAGAGGGCCAAGGGCCGGGCCGACCAGCTGCGGTGTGCCAAGGAGAAGGAACAACGTATTACCGACCTTGAGCGGGAGCTCAGGGAGGTTCGTGAGGTGGCAGCCACCAACAAGAAGAGGCTCAAGGATGAGCTTGCTAAGGAAAGGCGCAAGGCCGTAGAGGCCACTGCGCAGTTTAACGCTGCAGCTACTGGTGAGTTTTAGTCTTCGTCCCTTTTTGAACAGAAGGTCATTAGCTGTCAGCTAACTGTTGTGTGTGCAGATTTCCGTAACTGCGAAGAAGAGCTGAAGAATGCTCTGGCGACCTCGAGGAGCAAGATTCATAACCTGGAGGGCAAGGTCTGGGAGATCGAGGCTGGAGGCCTTGAACTCAAACAGGCGATGAAGGAGGCCACCGAGAGTGAGTACGCCGTAAGAGTCAAGTCCCACTATCCCGAGGTCGACATGACCAAGATCAAGGGCGGTGCTGATACCACGGAGGACCATCACGCCCTGGAGCTTGAAGTTGATGAAGCCGCCACCGAGGTGGCAGAGAGCATCGACTTTGAAGGCGATGACGGAGCCGGTGGTGAAGGTGGCGAAGGCGACAACCAGTAGTAGCAAGGAGTTGTACCTCCCCCTCCTCTCATGACTTGTAAAAACTTTGAAGAAATCTGTAATGAAGTACTTGCCTTTTGCCTGCACATGTTCTAGTTGATCTTGTAGATGATGACATTTTGTATTCTTTACTCGCTAACCATTACTCACAGAGAGGCTAGCTTGCCGACCTCGACAGCTCAGCGTGGAGGCTTACGAGAGATCGGCGCGCGAGGGAGGAGCCCGGGGCTCAGGTCTGGCGACCTTTCTGATCAAGCATACTTGTGACGGCAGGGGGCTTCGTACTCATTCGCGATGATGTCCTTAGGTTGTCATGACCCTTAGGTTGGCTTGAAGCCAAGCCCCCGAGCATGTCGAGGGGAAGGAACAAGACAGATTCGGACCCCCAGGTTGTGTGACCCATATGTTGGCTTTAGCCAAGCCCCCGAGCATGTCAAGGGTGGGGGGGGGGTTTATGGTATGACGAAAGAGGAGGTAGTGCTCGACTCATAGCAGAGGATTGCTTGAAATACTTTTTATTTAATCTGAAAAAGAGGAATACAAAAGGTGAAAATACATATCTTGAAAAGAAACTAATCTACGGATATAATCGTTGTAGATGCTCCACGTTCCAAGGGTTGGGTACTCCTTGCCAGTCACCCCACTAAAGTCTATATGTTGATGGGCTGATTACTTCCGTGACGATGAAGGGTCCCTCCCAAGGGGAGAGAGCTTGTGCATGCCGTTAGTCTTTTGGATGCGTCTAAGGACGAGGTCGCCAACGTTGAAGGAAGTTTCATTAACATTGCGATTGTGGTAGTGACGTAGCTGCTGGTCATGACGGGCTTGTCTCATGACAGCGGTGAGTCTTTGCGATGTGTTTGCTCGGCCTCTCCTTCCTCGTAGAACTTAATTCGCAGAGCTCCAATAGTGACGTCGGTAGGAAGTATGGCTTCTGATCCGTAGACCAGAAAGAAGGGCGAAAAGCCTGTCGCAGAGCTGACTTGAGTCCTGAGACCCCAGATTACATGAGATAGCTCAGCTAGCCATCTAGTGGCGTAGTTGGAAGCGTCGTCGTAGATACGGTCCTTGAGTGCTTGGAGCACCATGTCGTTGGCTCTTTCGACCTAGCCGTTACACCGTGGGTGGGCGGCCGAAGAATAGTAGACGTCAATGAGGTTATCTTGGCAAAAGTCCCAGAAGACCGAGCTGGTGAAAGCTTTGCGTAGGTCGGTGATGATCCTGTTGGGCACACCGAAGCGGTGTTTGATGTCTCCGATGAATTTAACTGCTTTTTCCGATGTGTCACACCTGTTTTTCCAATGAAAACCAAGTGCATACCTATATGCATGCCAGGATCAAGTTTCATGCATATAGTGACATATAAGTGAATACAGAAACAGTATCACGAACGAGAAAGGAAGATTATCAGAGTTTACGCTTAATCCTGGGAACGAAGGCTCCAAACTTCACAGGCAGTCGACTCGGGGTTGCGTACGCATAGCTCCAGCAACATCTTCATAGCAGCTTCCTCCTTCTGAGCAACATTGTTTATAGCAAGGGTGAGCACTTGTCGTACTCAGCAAGTGTGGGGAAAAAGATTGAATGCAAAGGCTTTATAGTGGACTGGGCTATAAGCATTTAAGAAATTTTAGTTGGTCAAGTTTTATTAGCACCTGATTACTAATAAAGTATAAGTATATACCAACCCACAATTAAGCATAAGATAGGAGGTACGCCAAAAGCACATGGCAAGCATAACCAGAAAGAGCGATTTAAGTCCATCTTCAAGTTCAGTTATCATGTGAGGGTCCAGGCCGCTCTTGACCGTGAGCACGGCTAATCAATTAGTTTTACACTCTGCAGAGGTTGTACATCTTTACCCACAAGTCGCGTAAAAGTCCCGAAGAACTTTAGACCCAACCATGCGATGCCGGCCAAGCATCATACCACACTACCGAGGTGTGATTGCAAAGGGACGCTACGAGGCCTTTACAAAGAGTCCTCCCGTGCGTATTAGTCCATAGTAGTATGTCATAGAGGCTATCTTTTGTACCACACTTCTATTACGGACGGTCAGCCATAGAGTACTTCCGTTCCAAGACCACTCCGGAATAGAAGTAGCCATAAAAGCATTCCTCCGTCCCCAACCTACTATGCGAGTAATAACCACACAAAGACTTCCCTAATTACTCGGCCAAGACAAGAGCCATATAGTCCTTGTGCTTGCACTGTTGTCCTGGGTGGTCGCTCCATGTTCCGATTAAACATATGGTCTTTTATTAAACATCCAAATATATAACATAAAGGTATAACATGATTCATCATTGTCAGTCATTAAAACCACCATAACCCAAGTATGGCAACTAAGCATAGCTACCCAACATAAATGTAAACCCAGGTTAACAAGGAAGGATCATAAAACTAGGAAATCCTTAATAGGAACCCATCAAAATTAATGCAAGCAATGCAATGAGTGATTAAATATAGTTCTTAGGACAAATGATCAAGGACACACTTGCCTTTAACCAGAGAGTAGTTGCTCAGAATCTTCAACTTCAAGCTCTTCCAAACTTCTCAGACAACGTTCACTCTAAGCGCATCAATCATCGGGCACAAGCATGCAAAGCAAACACACAAGCATATACTAAGTTAAAAGAACGCGCTAAAGGATAGGATCAATTAGATGGACCACTAAAGCACACAAACCGTGCTTAGAGGAAGAAAGGCTTGGTTTGCTTTAAAGAGATGGTTGCGGAAGATTAAGCAAGGACCGGAAAGATCACACTTAGATTAAGCTGAGAAAAGAACGTCTAACGAACGTTTTGCATATACGATAGAACAAGGCTATGAGCTAGGTTCATTTTAATTAACAAAACAAATATAAAGGATATTTCAGAAATAAAATACCCTATGTTGACATTAATGTAATACTAAATTTTATTTACGAAACCGGTGTAAAGAACGAGTCAAGTTTTGTTAATAAAGATTCATATATTGATTAAACCAATTAAACATTTAATTTAGAAAAACTAAACTATATGAACAATCTAAACGTAACTTTGTAATTCGAGTAGATCATATTATTATTAAAAACATTATGGAACTGACATTAATCAAATTAACATTTATTGTAAAAGCCGATGTAAAAGCCTAATCAAATTTTAATTAGAAAAGATTAATAAACCATTAAACAAATTAACATTTGGTTTACGAAAACCGAGATAAAGATCTAATTAACTCTTATGCACAAAAACATGTGATAGAAACATTATTCAAATTAAATTTACTTATGAAAAACGATGTATAGATCTATTTTCCTTTTATTTATAAAGGGCAGGTATAATAGACCTTAATCAAAATTAATATTAATTTTATTTTCAGAAAACAAGACATGATGAAAACTCACCACTAACGCGTGCTTTACATCATTATGAACGTAATGCAACTTGAACGGATTAAAACGGAGCTAAAACATAAAAGATATGGGGAAAACAAGATGAAAAGGACCAGTTCGCGATTAACTATAGATTTCAGGGAGTAGCTGAAAAGATTCCCGAGACACAGTAAACAGTGCTTGTGAAACTGATAAAACTTAGGGTTAGATCTGAAAAAGTGCTTGGTTGGATTTATGTGCGAAAGGTGGGATCTTCCTAGGGGGTTCTCTAGAAAAGGAGAAAGACACAAGATTGGATCTAAGAGTTATGGAATTCTTTAGGGGTTTTTTCGCAAATCCGTCATCTTCTTCCCTGGATTCGAAACAGAACAGGGAAGGCCTTCCGCCGGCGGCCCTGGTGGCCAATGGCGTCGGCGCTCCGGGCGACGAGAAGCTCAACTAAGCGCGGGAACAGGGAGAGGAGGTCGAGGGGAGTTTGTGGACGTGCTCACCGGGGTTGGAGGTCGACGGAGCCGGCCGGAATCTGCAGGTCAACGCGGAACTCGCGGCTCGGGCCGAGCTCCGGCAGGCGCGCGCGAGGCGACAGCGCGAGGCGGTGGCGCGGGCCGGCTTTCGGCGGGCGGGTCTAGGGGCGCGGCGCGAGGCTCCCGCCTCCCCCCCTTTTATAGGGGCGCGGGGCTCGAGACCCCGGCGCGCACGCCCGGTGCCGTGGACCGGCGGCGGCGGCCATGGCTCGCCTCGGCCGATGGGCCTTAGCGGGCATGGCGGCCGGCCGGCGCGGGCGGGCCGGAGCGGGTCGGGCCTTCGGGCTCGGCCCGTTCCAGTAGAATAGATTTTTCTTTTTTTTTCGAATTTATTTTTAATGCGAAAATAATTCCAGAAAAACCTAGAAATTGTTTAAAGGCACGAAAAATACTCCGAAAATCACAAAAATTCCAGGAAAATTCCTAGAGATTATGACATGAACAATCCAAATAAAACATTTGGAGCTCATGAAAAATATTTTAGAGCGTTCTAATAAATAGAAATAGCTTAAGGAAAATGAGAATAAATCCCAGAAAAATCCGGAAAATTCTCGGAAGGTTTTGGACAGCTCCTAAACACATTTTTGAAACCTTTTTGCACTCAAGAACCACTAGATGCATCAGCATGAATGCAACACACATAACTTTTTATTTAATTTAGAAAATCAAACAAAGGATTTTTCCTATACTATATTCCCTGTAAAGAAAAATAAATGTTGGAAAAATTTTAAAATTATGAGAAAATTGTTATTTAATTATTCTTTCTATTTGCATCCTGAAATTGGAAATTTCAGGGTGTGACATGATGTTACTTTCGCAATAGGTCGGACCTCAATCCACTTAGTGAATTTGTCTACAGCGACTAGGATAAGCTTGTAGCCGCTTGGAGCGGTACGAAACGGTCCTACCACGTCGAGAACCCACATAGCGCAGGGCCAAGATGGAGGGATAGTGCGCAGAGCCTGAGCTGGCAGGTGCTGCTGTTTGGCAAAGAACTAGCATCCTTTGCACCTCTTGACGAGGTCTTTAGCGTCAGTTACGGCCGTGGGCCAATAGAATCCAGATCGGTATGCTTTACCGACCAAGTTCGTGGATGCCGCGTGGCAGCCACACTCACCACTGTGTATCTCGGCTAAGAGTTGTAGACCCTCTGATCGTAGGATGCACTTCATCAAGATGCCCGTGGAGGCAGCTTTCCTGTATAGGTCGGAACCAATCACGACGTAGTTAGCGCTTCGCCGCGTGATACGTTCTCGCTCCACTTTGTCATCGGGGACAAGCTGGTTGAGTATGAAGTCTATGAAGGGCTTGCGCCAATCATCCTCTTTTTCAGTCATGAGCACGTCACGGGGAGGTGCAGGATTTTGGTTGTTTGAAGGTGACTCTGGATTGTTAGAATCCAAGAGCTTGATTGAAGGCTTGCATAGGTCTTGGACGAATATGCCTGCTGGGACTAGAGCTCGACGAGAGCCTAGTTTGGAAAGCATGTCGGCGGCGATGTTGTTTTTGCGTGGGACGTGCTGGAATTCGATCCCCTCAAAGTGGCCTTCGAGTTTACGAATCTCAGTGTAGTAAGCATCCATTATATCCTTGACGCAATCCCACTCTTTGTTGACTTGCTCGATGACGACCTTGGAATCGCCGAAAGCTAGTAGTCGCTTGATGCCAAGGGACACTGCTATATGGAGGCCGTGGATTAGGGCTTCATATTCTGCTCCGTTGTTAGAGGCCTTGTAATGAATCTGCAGGACGTACTTGAGCTGCTCTCCCTGGGGAGAGATGAGTAACACGCCTGCGCCTACTCCTTCGAGGCTGAGGGCGCCGTCGAAGTACATGATCCAGTGTTCAGGCCGCTCTTTGGGAGGGGGCATCTGGATCTCTGTCCATTCAGACACAAAGTCTGCGAGGATCTGTGACTTGATCTCTTATCTGGGGCAAAAATTGATCTCAAACTCTCCAAGCTCGACTGACCACTTGACGATGCGACTGTTGGCATCGCGGTTGCGGATGATCTCTCCCAAGGGGAACGAAGACGGGACCACGATCTTGTGAGCTTGGAAGTAGTGTCGAAGCTTTCTCGACATGATCAGGAGCGCATAGAGCAGCTTCTGAGGTTGTGTGTAATGTGTTTTAGCGTCGGCCAGAACCTCGCTCATGTAATATACAGGTCGTTGAACATGATAGGCCTGCCCTTCCTCTTCTCGTTCGGCGATGAGAACCGTGCTGACCACATTAGTGGTGGCAGAGATCTAGAGTAAGAGTGTTTCCTTCGGTATTGGAGGTGTCATAGCTGGTGGTGTTGTCAAGGACTCTTTGAGAGCCTCGAACGCTTTTTGGGCTTCGTCGTCGCATATAGACTTGTCAGCCTTCTTTAGTAGCTTGAAGAAAGGAAGTCCTTTTTCGCCGAGCTTGCTGATGAAACGACCTAGAGCCGCCATCATTCCGGTGAGCTTCATGACGTCTTTCTTGTTGGATGGCTTGGCCATCTTACGTATAGCGTCGATCTTCGCTAGGTTGGCCTCGATGCCTCGATGCCCGACCATGAAGCCCAGGAGCAATCCAGAACGGACACCAAAGACACATTTTGTTGGATTGAGATTCCATTGGAACTCTCGTAAATTGGCAAGGGTTTCTGTTAGGTCGGCGATGATCTTGTCTTCCTCTGTAGTCTTGATGACCACATCATCCACATAGGCTTCGACGTTCTTCCCAATTTGGGTCTTGAAGCACTTTTGGATTGCCTTTTGGTAGGTTGCTCCGACGTTTTTCAGGCCAAAGGTCATGACCTTATAGCAGTAGATGCTGTGGGGCGTTATGAACGCTGTCTTGTCTTCGTCGTCGGGATGTAGGGCTATCTGATGATACCCTGAGTAGTGGTCGAGGAAACAGAGTAGGACGCTGCCGGCCGTGGAGTCCACGACCTGGTCGATACGAGGGAGAGGGAACGGATCCTTTGGGCAGTGCTTGTTAAGATCGGTGTAATCAATACACATCCTTAATCCACTAGTTTTCTTTGGTACAAGGACCAGGTTTGTGAGCCAAACCAGGTGTTGACATTCTCTAATAAAACCTGCAGCTAAGAGCTTACAGACTTCTACTTCTATAGCTTGTTTTCTATCTTTTGCAAATCGTCGGAGCTTTTGCTTGATAGGTCGAGCGGTCTTGTTGACTTCGAGTCTGTGCTCAGCCAGCTCCCTAGGGACTCCAGGCATGTCGGACGGACTCCATGCGAAGATGTCGGCGTTGTCCTTGAGGAAGCTGGTGAGCGCGAGTTCCTATTTGGGGTCGAGGTCGGCCCCGATGACGACTTCCTTGGATGCGTCGGGCAGGCCGAGGCAAACCTTCTTGATGGCTGGACTTGGGTCCAAAGCTGTGCTTGTACACTTCTGCTCCGGTACTTGAAGAGTAGTTTGGTCGATCTTGGTTGCCTGAGCGACCATGACCGTTGCTGCGGCTTTGATTGCTGAATCTTTGGAGAGCTCGACGGTAGCGCTTTCGCAATTGTAGGAGACCATGATGTCCCCGAGGATGGAAAGGATTCCGTTTGGCGCCGGCATCTTCATGATGAGGTAAGTGTGATGTGGTATAGCCATGAACTTGGCGAGCATAGGTCGTCTGAAGATGGCGTGGTATGAAGAGCGGAAGTCCGCGACTTCGAACGTCAGGTACTCCATTCTGAAGTTCTCCTCCGTGCTGAAGGTGACTGGCAGGCACATGCGACCTATGGGGTATGCAGCTTTGCCGGGCACGACCCCGTAGAAGGGTTCATCACAAGCGGTCATTTTGGAGAAGTCGAACTCCATCTTGCGTAGCGTCTCTTTGAAAATGATGTTTAGGCTGCTGCCTCCATCGATGAGGGTCTTAGGCAACCATGCCCCGTTAACTATGGGGTTGACGACCAGCGGATAGGTTCCGGGGTCAGGAATTTGAACCCAATGATCTTTCCTAGAGAAGGTGATTGGGAATACAGACCACCGTAGAGGTTGTGGATTTTCAGTGTTGACGTGCCCGATCTCTGGCGTTCGATCGAGTTTGCCGGTTGGTTTTGATCGCTTGGCGACCACCAACGATGAAGTTGATCTCACGGTTGGCCTTCTGGAATGCACCATTGGGGTTGCCCCCTTTGGGTGGTGGCGGAGGTGTCCGCTCTTTCCGGTTGTTGTGTTGGCGGTTGTGGTCGTCCTGATGACGTCGATCGTCGCGCCAGTCATTGTGACGATCGTCGTGGTGATCATCACGATGATCACTTTTATCGCGCATATTAGTGTGGTCGTCACGATGGTAGTCGTCGCGTCTGTCATCACGGCGGTAATCGCGGTAATAATCACGTTGATCCCTATCGTCATTGCGAGGATAGGGTCTGTGGTCACGGTAATCTCGTCGATCAGGTCGACGGTTGCGATTCTCGAAGCGTTGACCACCATTGCGGTCGTCATTGCTGTTGCTCCTGGTCTTCTTGGAGGTAGATGGTACCCCAAGGGCACGCTTTAGCTGCTCGCACTCTCTCATGGTATGCTTGGTGTCGCGATGGAACTGGCACTGGTCGCCCATGACCATATTGAAGTCACCTTCAAGGAAAGTGGAAGGTCTTGGCGGATCTGGTACATAGGCTTCACCGGATCGCTTGCGCGACCTGGTGCCTCCGTCGATGTGATCTTCTCCGTTGAAGTCATGCATTACCGCGTCTTGAGTGTCAACCAGTTTGTCGACATAGGCCATGAGGTCACCAATGGTATTGGCATCAGCTTCGTGGATCTTCTCGAACAACTTGATATTAGTGATTCCCATTTTGTAGTATGCAATGACGTCGTCGTTGTCGGGGACAGCCCTGAGGGTCCCCTAAGAAACTGGGGGAATCCTGTTTAAAACCTGCAAAAACAAAGCAAAACACACCTCTTACCTAAACATGCACACACGGCACAGCCCACGCTGCGGTGGCCCCTGCGGCCCACCAGAGTGGCCCAATCAAAGGCCCCCTCGAGCAGGTTCCTCCACGCTCGAGGGCGCACGCCCCCTCGAGCGGGCTCCGCCTCGCTCGAGGGCTAACATCCCCTCGAGCGGGCTCCGCCTCGCTTGAGGGCTCACGCCCCCTCGAGCGGGTTCCGCCTCGCTCGAGGGCTAACACCCCCTCGAGCGAGTTCCGCCTCGCTCGAGGGCGTGCGCCCCCTCGAGCGGGCTCCGACTCGCTCGAGGGTCCCCTCCTCCCTCGAGCGGGTTTCTGCCTCGCTCGGGGCTCCCTCACAAGCGCACCTACTCCCGCACGCGGGTACGAGCATTTAATGCTCTGACACAGCAGAGCCGCGCCATCACGCGCCTGGGAATCACGCCCCGGCGCTGTTCCGCCAACTCCCTAGGGGAAACCCATCCCCACCACTGCAGGGAACTGTGCAACATGGCCAGTGTCAGCTCTGTGACACTGTGCCGCCCACTCCCGTACGGCTAGCGCGCCGCGCCCTCGAAGGGGGGCCGGCTGCACCCTCGAACCCTTCTCTCGTGACTTTGCAGGGTCAAACCGTGATGTCAGGCCGGCGGGAGCGCCATCTCCGTCACTCTCAGTCCTGTGCGGCCATCCCCGTCCTTGCAGCGCCACGTCGGGCACTGCTACGACTACTCCGGCGCTGTTGGGCACGCGGGGACGGGACGCCGCCACGCCTGCCACTGTACCCCGTACGGATCACCGTCAACGGCTTCCTCGAGCCCGCCTGAAGACGCCCCGGCCAACCACCACGCCTTCACCCTCGAAGCCGCCCCTGTTCAAGTACAGGGCAAGCCACGATGTCGTGACTGGAGCAAGGCTCGCTAGGACGACCACCAACTCCGCGGCACTGTATGCCATACCTTCACACGTAGCTAAACAGTGCGGCATGCCTGTAAATCACCCTCTCCTTGGTCTATAAAAGGAAGGTGATCCCCCTCGCCGCGGGAGGAGGACATCACACACGGGACCGCGGGTTGTGATCGGTCACACGCTTTCTGTCTTTCCCACGATATTGGCACTCGCCTCAATCACTCCACTTGGGACTTGGAGGCCATGCCTCCTCTCCCGACCCGCTTGTAGCCGCCCCACTACAGGCACCCCGGTGCAAAGCAATACAGTGCCTCGAGCACAACCCTGCTGGACGTACGGCTTCGGCCGGAACCAGGATAAACCAAGTGTCTTTAGTTGCTTAGCACCGACCATCGAGAGAGAGATCTCAGCACTTACTACTAGTTAGTGTCGGGACTACATTCCGCACCGACAGTTGGCGCCCACCGTGGGGCACGACGCGCTAAAGATCACCCGTCGTCAGCTCTCTCGATGGTGATTCGCACCGAGTACCGCGGTCAGCGTTACTCCATGGGCAGCTCGGACCCCCTCCCCGCCAGATTCGAAATCCGGTTCGGGGGCCTGAACTTTCAGGCCACGGGGAACGGCTACCTGATGCGCCTCACCAACCGTGAGGAACTCCGCGCGCGGCACCAAGCTGGGTCCGTCCCGGTTGCCGCTGCGCGCGTTGCCACGACACCAACACCCGTCAGCATGGACGCTGCGGGTCCATCGGCGCCACGGCGCCGCCGCCGCTCCGGCCGGCGCTCGCGTCGGGGCGCGGTCGGAGTGCCGGCATGCTACGCGCGTCGCCTCACGGCGTGATGCGCCCACCGGCGTGACGGTTGCCGCCCGGCGGGGAGCGCACGCGTCTCCGACCGCGCTTCCCCGTCGGTCTGCGCGGCGCCACGGCGGCCTACGTCGCCAACACCAACGCCAGCACCACAATGCGCAGGGTTCCCTCTGGCCGCCACATCTTGGTTGCTAGGGACCCTAGCGCCTCCGCCGGCGACGAGTCATCCCTAGGCTCCATCGACGCGCTGCCACCCGCCACTTTGCATGGATACGCGGAGTGGGACTTTTCCGGCGTACCGGACCCAGTGATGTTCAGGTGGTTCCTCGACGCCACGGACTACTGGTTCGGCTGCTCCGACGACTCCAGCGCCGGGAGCTACGACCCCTCACGGGAGTGCTGCGTCGTCATCGCCAACGACCCAGCAAACGCCGCCGACGTGGCGGGTGCCGGCGACGGAGAGACTCCTCCTGCCCTAGGGACTGGATCGCGCCTGGCTGAGGGGCCAAGCGCCCCTCCCCCCTTGCCGCCGAGGGGGGCCGACATCAACACGCAGCTAGCCCAAGCACGCGAGCTCAAAGCCAAGCTGGCAGAAGAGTACCGCACGGTGCGGTTGCTTCACGCCTCTATCGCGGGGGAAGCCTCTGCACGCGGCGAACGCGCGCTTGAGCTGGGCCGGCAAGCCCGCGATCGCATCAACGCCGACTTCAACGTCGACAATCCGGAAACGCCCCCGCGAGCGAGCCAAAAGCTCATCGCCGCCGCAACACTACTGCGGGCCATGCCCGCCCCTTCGACACCCGAGGCGCGGAACCTGCACCACGAGGCGCAGGCGCTCATCAAGCAAGCGGCCGTCCAGCAGTCCGAAAGTTTGGCATCCCGCATCCGCCAATAGGGGAGCGCGCGGGACGATGGGGGCGCGCAAGGCCCCGAACCCCTCGGTACACGCGGGCGGCGCGGCGGAGCGCCCCGCCAATCCGGGGCGCACGCCGACCAAAGTGCGGCTCCTCGACACGCACGGGCAAGCCCGAGATGGCGATGCCCGCAACGTCATCAATGCCGGACGAACGAACAAAGTGGAGGCGCGGGCGGCAGCGGGCTACCACCCTCGACGGAGTGGATGCTACGATAGCGATGAGGACCGCTCGCTGACGCCGGAGCCCCCGGGAACCCACGTGTTCAGCTGGGAGATCCGCATGGCGACCTTCCCCCAGCGCTTCCGCCAGCCCACGACGATTGTGAAGTACAACGGGGAAACGGACCCCCGTGTGTGGCTCAACGACTACCGCCTTGCGTGTCAGCTGGGTGGAGCCACCAACGACGAAGCTATCATCCGCAACCTCCCCCTGCAACTCGCCGACTCGGTGCGGACGTGGCTCGAGCACCTGCCGGCCAGCCAGATCCACAACTGGGACGACCTAGTCCACATGTTCCTGGGAAATTTCCAGGGCACGAACGTGCGCCCTGGGAACTCCTGGGACCTGCGCTCTTGCACCTAGAAGCCCGGCGAATCGCTCCGGGACTTCATACGGCGTTTCTTCAAGCGCTGCACGGAACTCCCGAGCGTGGCGTAGTCCGAAATCGTGCACGCTTTCCTCGAAGGCACCACATGCCAGGATCTCGTGCGCGATCTTGGGTGCAGCCTGCCGGTCGACTCGAACGAGCTGTTCGACATCGCCACCAGCTTTGCCTCGGGCGAAAAGAAGCGGTGGGTGCGATCTTCGACGGCAAGAAGGGCAAGCGCATGGACGACACACCCGCGGAGGGAAGCAAGTCCAAGGAGCTCCGCCAGAGGAACAAGTGGGGCAAGAAGGGAAAGAAGCCGCGCCACAAGGCGCGCGAGCAGGGGCGCGACGACGACGACGGCGAAGCTCTTGCTGTTGACCCGGCTCGACGGGGCCCTCGACCAGCCCCTCGAGGCCCGGGGGTTTTTGACGACATGCTGAAGAAGCCAAGTCCCTACCACAAGACACCGGTCAACCACACCCTCGAGCAGTGCGACATGCTCAAGCGGTTCTACGTCCGCACCGCTACGAAGGACGACGAGGCCAAGAAGGATGGGGGTGATGGCGACGCTGGCGGCTTCCCCACCGTGGAGAACGTCTTCCTCATCTTCGGGGGGCCGACCATCAACATGTCCAGCCGCCAGCGCAAGCGAGAGCGGCATGAGGTTCTCGCCGCGGAGAAGGCGCCTCCTTCCTTCTTCGACTGGTCCGAGGACGCCATCACGTTCAGCCACGAGGATCACCCGAACCGCATCCCCAACCCAGGTCAGTACCCACTGGTGGTCGATCCAGTCACCGGGAACGCGCGGTTCTTGAAGGTCCTGATGGACGGAGGCAGCAGCCTCAACATCCTCTATGCGCACACACTACGCCTGCTGGGAATCGGGTTGGACCAACTGCGGCCCAGCACGACGCTGTTCCATGGCGTCGCGCCGGGCAAGCGTGTCCAGCCCCTCGGGCAGATCGACCTGCCTGTCTGGTTTGGCACGCCGGACAACTACCACAAGGAGACGCTCACCTTTGAGGTGGTGGGGTTCAGGGGCGCGTACCACGCCATTCTTGGGCGGCCCTACTACGCCAAGTTCATGGCGGTCCCCAACTACACCTACCTCAAGATGAAGATGCCGGGGCCCAACGGCGTCATCACAGTGGGCTCATCCATCCAGCACGCCTTCGACTGCGATGTCGAGTGCGTGGAACATGCCGAGGCCCTAGCGCTAGACGAAGCGCTGGTGGCCAACATGGAGAAGATGGTCAACGAGGACCTCAACTCCACCGCCAAGCATGCCGGCAACTTCGAGGCTGCCGAGCAGACCAAGGGGGTGCCGCTCGACCCTGCTGCCCCCGAGGGAAAGGCGTTGAGGATCAGTTCTACCCTCGACCCGAAATAGGAAGTGGTGCTCGTCGACTTCCTCCGCGCCAACGCCGACATCTTCGCGTGGAGCCCCTCGGACATGCCAGGCATCCCGAGGGAGGTCGCCGAGCACTCCCTTGACATCCTACCTCACTCCCGCGCCGTGCAGCAACGGCTGTGCCGCTTTGACGAGGAGCGGCGCCGGGCAATCGGAGTGGAGCTGCGGAACCTCCTCGAGGCTGGGTTCATGAAGGAAGTGTTCCACCCTACTTGGCTAGCTAATCCTGTATTAGTGAAAAAGAAGAATGGGAAGTGGCGGATGTGTGTGGACTACACCAGTCTTAATAAAGCATGTCCTAAAGTTCCTTTTCCTTTGCCTCGTATCGATCAGATTGTTGATTCGACTGCTGGGTGCGAACTGCTCTGCTTTCTTGATGCCTATTCTGGGTACCACCAAATAAAAATGAAGGAGTTCGACCAGCTCGCGACTTCATTCATCACGCCGTTCGGGATGTACTGCTATTCCACGATGCCGTTCGGCCTCCGAAACGCGGGCGCGACGTACCAACGGTGTATGCAGCACATCTTCGGAGACCGCATCGGGCGAACCGTTGAGGCATACGTCGATGATATAATCGTAAAAACCAGGAAGGCGGACGACCTGGTTAACGACCTCACCATCGCGTTCGGCTGCCTCCGGGCCAGTGGGGTTAAGTTAAACCCAGAAAAATGTGTCTTTGGCGTGCCGCGGGGCATGCTTTTAGGATACATTGTCTCCCAGCGAGGCATCGAGGCCAACCCCGGAAAGGTTGCAGCCCTCGAGCGGATGGGTCCGATCCGGGACCTCAAGGGGGTCCAAAGGGTGCTGGGGTGCCTTGCCGCCCTGAGCCGCTTCGTCTCGCGGCTCGGCGAGAAGGGCTTGCCCCTCTACCGGCTCCTCAAAAAGCACGAGCGTTCCTCCTAGACCGCTGAGGCCCAGGAGGCGCTTGATAAGCTAAAGGCGTCCCTTACCCACGCCCCGATCCTTACACCGCCGCAAGACGGCGAGCCTCTGTACATCTACGTGGCCGTGACCACCCAGGTGGTCAGTGCCGTGATCGTGGTAGAGTGCATGGAGGAAGGACACACCTTGCTGGTTCAGCGGCCGGTGTACTACATCAGCGAAGTCTTGTCCGACACCAAGACGCGCTACCCGCAAGTCCAGAAGCTGCTCTACGCAGTGGTTCTCGCACGGCGCAAACTCCGCCACTATTTCAAGGCCCATCCTGTCATGGTGGTTTCCTCCTTTCCATTAGGAGAAATCATCCGCAACCCGGATGCGGCGGGCAGGATTGCCAAGTGGTCGGTGGAGCTGATGGGTGAAACGCTCGCCTACGCCCCGCGCAAGGCCATCAAGTCCCAAATCTTGGCGGATTTCGTCGCCGAGTGGACGGATACACAATTGCCGCCGCCACAGATCCAGGCGGAGTGCTGGACTCTGTACTTCGACGGCTCGGTGATGAAAACAGGGGCGGGCGCGGGCCTGCTCTTCGTCTCACCCCTCGGGAAGCACATCCGGTACACTGTGCGCCTTCATTTCCCCGCATCGAACAACATGTCCGAGTACGCGGCCCTGCTTTGCGGCCTCAAGATCGCCATCGAGATAGGCGTCAAACACCTCGACGTGCGGGGGGATTCACAACTCGTGATCGACCAAGTCATGAAAAACGCGAGCTGCCACGACGACAAGATGGAGGCGTATTGCAAGGTCGTGCGGGCCCTCGAGGACAAGTTCTACGGCATTGAGCTCAATCACGTGCCCCGCGGGTACAACGAGGAGTCGGATGAGCTCGCCAAGATCGCATCGGGATGGATCACCATCCCCACGAACGTTTTCGCTCGGGATGTCGCCCAACCGTCCGTCACCCTCGAGCCGCACCCCCTCGACCCGTGCACGAACCCTCGGGGGCTCCCTCGAATCCAGCGGGCGTAGAGCCCATGGACGAGGACCCCTCGAATGAGGCGTTCGTGCTCTCCCTCCTCGAGGGGTACGGCACCGACGAGGTCGAAGCCATGGACGTCGAGCCAGCCCCCAGCGAGGTGGACTGGCGCGACAAATATATCGCTTGGATCGACCGAGGGGAACTCCCCTCGGACCGATCCGAGGCCAGGCGCATCGCCAGGATGGCCAAATCCTTCACCCTCGTCGACGGCGAGCTGTACAAGCGCGCCCGCGCCGGCATCCTGCGGGCCGCGTGCCCATCCCCCAGGGGCGCGAGCTCCTCCGGGACATACACGCGGGCGTGTGCGGCCATCATGCCACACCCCGCACCCTCGTGGGCAACGCGTTCCGCCAGGGCTTCTACTGGCCCACCGCGGTCGCTGATGCCAGCGAGGTTGTGCGCACCTGGGAAGGGTGCCAGTTTTACGCTCGCAAGTCCAATCTCCCCGCGCACGTCCTGCAGACCATCCCCATCACGTGGCCTTTCGCCGTGTGGGGACTGGACATTGTCGGGCCCCTGCGGAAGGCGCCTGGGGGCTACACCCACCTGTTGGTCGCAATCAACAAATTCTCCAAGTGGGTGGAGGTGCGCCCCATTACAAATCTCAGGGCGGAGCAAGCGGTGACGTTCTTCACCGACATCATTTATCAGTTTGTAGTGCCGAACTCCATCATCGCCGACAATGGGTCCCAATTCACGGGCAGAAAATTCCTGGAGTTTTGCGATAAGTTCCACATCCGCGTGGATTGGGCTGCCGTGGCACACCCACAAACCAATGGCCAAGTGGAGCGTGCCAACGGCATGATTCTACAAGGCCTCAAGCCCAGAATCTTCGACCAGCTGAACAAGTCTGGTCGGAAATGGCTCCAGGAGCTGCCGACAGTCGTATGGAGCCTCAGAACCACCCCAAGTAGGGCCACCGGGTTCACCCCATTTTTTCTGGTCCATGGCGCGGAGGCCGTCCTCCCCACGGACCTGGAATATGGGTCGCCCAGAGTGCGGAGCTACGGCGAAGATGCCAACCAGTGAGCCCGCGAGGACTCACTGGACCAGTTGGATGAAGCACGCCTCGTGGCCCTGATGCACTCCGCAAGGTACCAGCAGTCCCCAAGGTGCTAGCAAGCTCGAAAGGTGCGCCGGCGGGACTTCAGCGAAGGGGAGTTGGTCCTAAGGCTACGCCAAGACAACCGAGGACGCCACAAGTTATCACCCCCATGGGAGGGACCCTACGTCGTCGTGAAGGTGCTCAAGCCTGGCACATACAAGCTAGCCAACGAGGACGGCGAGGAACTCACCAACACTTGGAACATCCAGCAGCTACGTCGCTTCTACCCTTAGCTAGGATTTCCAAGTCTTTTGTTGTAAATTACATGCCCGACACCCCAGTTGGCAGCACAATGTAAATAACAGCAAGTCAATAAAGTTAAAGGGCAACTCGGCTTTCCCCAGAAAACCAAGTCACCCTCGGGGGCTACTGCGGGAGGGCATCCCCCCCAAAAAATGGTCCCATTTTTTCGCAAAAATCTAACTTGCAAGCGCGCTAAGTATGATTCGACTGAGGCCTCGAGCGAATCAAGGCAGGGCGTGGATGGTCATGCGGGAAGGACGCGCGAGTCAGAGATAGCCTACGCCTCCGCGAGGATACGACCCTTCTCTCTTGCCTCCGGCCCAGCGGACTGCTCACGAAATCGAAGTCCCCTAACCCGAATTCGCCCGAGCAAAGGGAAAAAATAGAACAACGCGACAAATAAAAGACAACACTTAAATTTAGAAGTGCTTAAACATTCCACAAGTTCCACTTGTTTATTTACATGGCCATATGGCCCAGATACTAACATCTAAACAAAAATGGGCCTAGTGCCCAGCGGTCTTCAGGCCTGAGGCTCATCAGCGTCAGCAGCGTCCAGGAACAGGAACTCCGTGAAGGCCTCGGTGAGTGCCTCGGCAGCATCAGCTGCAAGTGCGTCAGCTTGCTCCATCGCCGCCTCATCCTCGACGCCCTCCAGGACGACGTAGCCCGACGCCACGGCCTCGAAGTTCACCTCGTAGTGGGATCGCACCACGCCGAGGGCCTTCTGGACGCCTAGGTGGAGCGCGCGACGCATGCGCCTGGAGACGTGCCCGCCAAGGGCGCGCAGACGGCTGGCCAGCGAGCTTCCGGCTTGCGCCTCGCCCTCTTCGACCGCCTGGCAGGCCTCGAGGGTCGCAGTGCGCAGCTCCACCAACTCCTGCTCGGAGGAGTTGTAGGCGGCCTGCAGCGTCTCGGCCCGATTGGTCGCATGCCCCAGCGCGGTGCGCAGGCCTGGATGACGCGAGCAAAAGAAATCAAAAGGAGAACGGACCCTCGAAGGGAAGATCAACAAAACGAGAAACGAAGTGACAACTTACCTTCAACCTGCTTCTTTTCTACCTCGAGAGCCCGGCGCTCGGCCTCGACCGCTGTGACGCCCCAGGTTTCTAATTAACGTCATTAGCGCTAACAACCGGTTCAGCCGAGTCAAACCCGTTGGCAATGGTCAAACCTAGGTCAACCTGGGTCATCACCCCGAAAACCTCGCCATTGAACCCTATTGAACCCCTTGACCAAGCCTACACACATCCGTGGTAAACCTGTGGTCAAAGGCACGGTCAAAACCGGCTTAACCGTTGATGTCAGCGAATGTCGTCCGGAACTTTTGCCGCGTTCTCCAAAATTCACCTAAACACTTCAAAATCTACCTTTATGAAAGTTGTCCATCTCATTGAGGGACACAACTTTCATGTAGATTGGCATTTCAAATTTTGAGTGGAAATTGGTGAAAAACTTGGTCAACCGCCAGTACCTCCTGTTTTTTAGAACAGGCCGACATTCAATGTTGGCACGACGTTCCTGCAAAATCCGTTGAGAAAATCACTAGACGACCTTTACGAAAGTTGTAGAGGGTAGTTAGATCTACAACTTTCCTGTTGACCACAGCGTGCACTTTTATTCAAAATTTTTGGGCAACACGCAGTTGAACACGGCTCCACCGACACATTTTGACAGCCTCGCGCGCTCCCGCGCGCCGGCCGCGCCGCATCGTGCCCCCCGCGCGCGCGCGCCCGTGCCGGCCGCGCCGCCGGCCGCGGGCCCACGCCCCGAGGGCCGCCCCCGTCCCGAGGCCGCAAGGCCCGAGGTCCCCGCGCCCCAAGCTGCCTAGGAGTCCGTGCCGCGGCGTGTTTTTCCTGTGACGTCGTACCACGGTCGACACGTCCCAATGACCGGCGGTCCGACCACTGCGGTACGACGCGCTCAAGCTCGCGTATAAGAGCCGGCCTCCTTGTTCTCGCGCGTGCACCCCCGCTCTCCTTCCTTGCCGCGCCCCCTGCCCGCTCCGGCGCAGCCCGGCCGAGCTCGGCACAGCCGCGGCGGCCGCCACCGCCGGCCACCGCGCACCCCCGCCACTCGAGCCGCCTCCACCCCGTCCAAGCACCCAAATCGCTCCCCCTTAGCCCAAGGACCCTCCCCCGCCCCTTCCCCGGCCGCGAGCGCCGGCGAGCTCGCCCAATTCCGGCGAACAGTACGCTGCCCGCGCCCCAGGGGCGACATTGCAAAAGTAAAAATCTTCCCAGGGTCTTTCTTGCAAAAGTGCAACTCCAATAGTGTAGTGATTTTGCTGTTTCTTGTAAATTGCGTAGAAAATCACAGAAAAATAAGAAAAATGCAAAACCAATTTTGTTGGATTCGTGGTGAATAATTCTATAACTTCTGTTATTCTGGCTTGAGCTAATTCTTTTTAGTTTTTGCATGAAAAATACAAATGTGAAAACCCTAGATCTGCAATAACTCAAAAACTATAAATCCTCTGTAGCTAATTTTTGGACATGTTGTGTGTTAGGTCATTACTAGCTCCTATGCAAAAACTTGCACAAAGTTATAATGTAAATCATTTTATAAAAATGTTTTTCTATTTCTGGCAGATCTGCATAAATGATTTTTCTTGTTAAAATATGTTTATGCTTTTGACCCCAACTTGTGCACAATGTCTTTTAATGCCAAAATACACATCTTGTGAATTAATCATGATTTTTGGATTAACAGAAATAATTATTCTTGATTTATGCATGTTTTCCTTTGTAAATTAATAAACCAAGTTCAGTAGAGATTCCATGTGAACATGCTGGTTCTTTAGGCTCGTTTAGGACCAGAGAGCATGCGCAAGAAAGTTTGGATCATTTTGAGGCTTATTTATTTTTATATGCATTTAAATTGAATCACTAGCTAGTCTTTGTTATTTTCAATAATATTTAATTTCCTAGCATCCAACACTTACATGTGGGTCCAATGGACCAGGATAGGTGCTAGGAGGCTTAGGAAACCCTTCTTTAATTTTTGGTAATTTAATTGCTTAATAAAAAGCTTGAAAGCCCTTTTTAATATTAAAGGGAAATTAAATAAAGAAAAATCCCTAATTAATTCTTTTTCCTTTTTGAAAAGTATTATTTAATAAAATTAAAAGATAATTAATTATCATCACTAATAAGAAATTAATTCATAAATAAAAATATTAGTTACACCTTTATTGGAGAAGATAAAAGGAAATGAAGCTTTCACATGAAATGATAAGTATAATAAGAACCTTTATTCAAATGTTTAATAAAGAATATTTAATAAAGAATTGCATATTGTTCCTTTTTGGAAGAGTATGCTAAATGTATTCTTATCTAGGTGAATGTGTCCAACAAATACACCCCTGGTTGTCATATGTTGTTTGTAATCAATTAAATTAAAAATCGTCAATTAAATCTTGCATTTGCATCCTCGTGTAGATCTCCCGAGCGGTAGGCCGTACGCGTGTGCGGACGGAGGGAGACAAGAGGAGGCCGACGGAGACGTGCACCACGTCGTTTAGAGCAAGACCTGGACCAAGTCCAGAAGGGCCCAAGGCCAACCTTGCCATCGAAGGCAAGCCCCGGATCATTAACCCCGTCTTTTAAAATTATGCAATTATGTCTGCTACGATTGTGCATTTACGTTCCAGGAGTTGAATTGAAACCCTAGATGCATGACCCCTAGGTACCTATGCTCTATCACTAGTATGCTAGGTCGATAGCTGCTATGCTATAGGACCGCTAGAAGTCGAGTGATGTTCGTCACTCGCGAGAATAGGTTCTTATGTTGGAATCATAAGATCGTTAAAAATGGATTGCTCATGTGGTAAGAGCATGGGATTTGGGCTCCGGTCCAGTGGCTTTCGTGGGCTAAGCTTTTGAACGTACTAAACATATGCCGGGTATGGGACCGGTAAGCCTAGTACCCGATTGACGCGGTAAGGGAACCTTTCCCTACTAAATCTGGGGCACTTGTGTCCCCCTGCTTGCAACATTGTGGTACCCGAGTGAGTCTGGACGTTCGTGTGGGAGCGATCCAGTAAACCTTGTACCAAGGAATGTAGGTTCCGCTCCCGAGCCAAAGATCGACGAGAACGGCCTGGGAAAGTTGTCCTTGCGGGGGCAGCCTACCGTGTGTTTGGGTCTACCTTGCAAGGTTTAAATCAATCGATTATCGGCCTCTCACCATTATCCGAGACTGCTTAATCAACTGGCCATGATATCCCATAATGATGGAACTCGAGGAATATGGTTGGATAAATTAATTGCTTGTCCAATTCTTGATTGAATTAGATGGCACATTTAGAAATGGTAATCAACCAGAACTTGTGCTAAAAGATTGAAAGTAAGGATCTACTTTTAGTAGCTGTTCAGCAAAAGAAACTCCACCGGCCAAAAGCCTTTCATGTCTAGAGTTTGGTGATGTAGTTGTCACCCGGCGGTTAAGTCTTGCTGAGTATTAGTGTACTCAGCCTTGCTTTAAAAATTGTTGTTGCAGGTGTGATTGACCGGATGGGTGACGACAAGTAAGGACATCACGGAGGGCCTCCTGTGATGTTCACCGTTGCGCTGGTTTAAATTATTTCCGCTGTATTTTCGAACTCTGAACCTTTACTCCATGTCATGAACAATGGTTTGTAATAAATTATGCTAACTCGTGTGGTACTCTGGACTCGCCTTTGCGTGAGTTTTAATGCATATGTCGATCCTCTGTTTGAATTCCAAGTGATTTACCGGGCGTTAACCCGGCAACTAACGACAGGACGATACTTTACTATTGCTTAACAACCAAAGTGGATCGGTCTTAGGCGATAGTACGGTATTTTCCTGGGCGGGTTGTCACAGCTGGTATCAGAGCGACTACATGCACCAGAGTTTAATTAACAACTCTAATCACATGAATTTCAAATAAAACTTGCCAAGATTGGTTGTGTTTACAAAATGCGTTGGTCCGTTAAGGATGAAATAGACCGAGAGGCCCTAGAGGGAATTTTTGGGTTCTTCCAGGTGGCTTATTAATCTATGGTTTATTTTGCTAACTCCCAGCACATTACTTTATGTCAGACTTACCTTCTCGCACAACCATACTAGTTCATCACGTTTTGCCATACGTGGTGGTACCACAGGGAAGTCCTGTGAGGGACTAGTGGGACCTATTCCAATGGGTGCCACATCGCGTCTGAGTCTCGTCACGTTTTGCCATACGTGATGGTACCACGGGAAAGTCCGTGAGGGATGCGTGAGGCCTATTCCAGTGGGCACTCACGTCGCGTCGGAGTCTTAAATAGGACGCTGTCCATGCAGAGGCTTAACACATGGATGCCGTTTCTATAGTGAACGGTAATGTATGTGGACGCTTTCATGAGTGCTGCCATGAAAGGTTCGTGGTGTTCTATGATCTTCTGCAGGTACACTAACCACGTTCGTAAGTCGCTAAGCAAGTACCGATAGTCTCGACTAGTTATTATAGGGAGAGATGTAATTGTTGCCTTGCCACCGGCACTGACTCCGATTTTTGGTTTAAGTGCTTGGTGAGGACGAATAGGTCGTTCTTGCATCATGATAAAACATGTTGAATAATAAACGGATCACAAGTGTTGTTTTCCTTAAGTAATATTCTAATAACAAAAAAAACAACCTTTAAACCGAATTAAATGTGTTGTTGAACCGTTTAGTCGACCCTGTTGTCGTAACCTCTTCTCAGACCTTTCTGCAGAGTTTCTGTAATAGTGATCTACACCCAAGTGCTCCCAATCTATCCAATTCTTTGTCGAGAAGTATTTGCACGATCATAGGTTTTCAAATCTCAAGCTATGCTCAAATAGTAAACATAGGTTTTGCCGTCTTTACGGAACACGTCACTCCGAATCTTGCACCTTTGCACCTTGTTCCTGACTCGTCTAGCTTCACCCTTGACTACCAAGTTTGGTCTTATGCACCTACCGAGTTGCCGGAAAAATTTGAGCATTTCGGAAACTTTGGTTTCGGAATGTTGGAAATTGTCAATTCGATGCAGTGCAACCGTCTCGAGTCTAGCTATTTGGTCAATTTGAGTTTTCGTCGTACATGTTCTACTTGTTGAACAAGCTTACGAATGTGTAACTTATGAAAACTCGAATTTTTCAGATGGTGGGCTCGACACGCAGCACTCCGAATGGTTTCGGTGATCCTAGTGGCCGCAACCGACCGCCACCATCGCCAGACCCGACAATAGTGGCTACTCAAACCGAGATGATGCGCCAAATTCTCCTATACTGCAAAGAAGCAATCCCAGCAGCAGCAGCCCCATGGGAATCAGATTAATGCCCAAGGTCAAGTAACCGAGTACAAGCACTTTCTGGATATGAATCCTCCGCAGTTCAATGGGACAGAAGAACCCTTGGATGCTGATGCCTGGATTCGGGCCATTGAAGCTATGTTTGCGGTGTTTACCTTGCCATGTTCATAAGGACGCAAGGCTAAATTCGTAGCATTGCAGCTTCGTGGTTCTGCTTTAATGTGGTGGGAACACTACAAATCCATGCAACAGCCTGAGTATGAAATCACTTGGGAAGAATTCAAAAAGGCTTTCAGAGATCATCACCTTCCTAAAGCACTTACCGATAGGAAAATGAGAGAGTTATTGGCTCTCAAACAAGGATCAGACACGGAGTACCAATACGCGCAGAAGTTTAATAACCTCTGCCAGTATGGAGGGTATCATGTGGATACCGACATGAAGAAGATGGAGCTTTTTCGTGAAGGTCTGAATAGTAAATTGGCTGAATGGCTGAACCTGGTAAAGTTTGACAGCTACCCCATGCTAGTGAATAAGGCTATCTCCCAAGAAGATGCCATGAAGAGAGCCCAAGCCGAGAAGAAAAGAAAGGCTGACTCCATGCCCAGTAATGCACAGCATTGCAAGATACGCATTATGCGGAAGACCTTCCCAGACTCCCAGCAGGCTTCACAATCGGAAAAGTTAGTGGCTAAGTTGTCCCAGGATCGGACTCAAGAAAATCTTCACCTTCCCAACACTCAACAGTCGACTCACAAGCCTATTGTACCTAGTCCTAATGGCAACAATGAGCGTTGTTGTTTCAAGTGTGGTGAACCAGGACACTTCGCTAGGACATGCCTGCAACCGTGCCAGACCAACAGGCGGCACCGGCTAACTCAGCCTAACCAGAGACAAGTTTCCAAACCCATCAAGAGGGGCAAGAAGAAGATTGCTCAAGTCAGGGAGGGCAGACTCAGCTTCACTTCTGTGGGGGATATTCCAGAAGGAGCACCAGTAATGATGGGAACATTCTCTATTCGAGGCAAACCCATCCGTGTGTTGTTTGATTCTGGCGCTACCCATAGTTTCATGAATGCAAAGACGCTGAGCAAAGTAGGACTCAACTCCTGCAACACCAAAGACTCTTTTACAATCAAAACAGCAGGAGGGAACATATCTTCCGAGTTGGTGACCAGGGGAGTACTCTTGGAATTAGGAAGCAGAACAATTGACACGGACCTTATCATTTTGGCATTAGAAGGTATTGATGTCATTCTAGGAATGGACTGGATGAACCGACATAAGGTAGTACTGGATATTTCAGAGAGAGTGGTAGAGATCAACTCACCAATTGTTGGAGCCACGACTCTATACCTACCTTTCAAAGTTGATGTGAATCCTCGTTCTTATGTGGCAATCACTTCTCAGCTGGAAGAAATTCCAGTGGTTCGAGAGTTTGCGGATGTTTTTCCCGATGAATTGCCGGGTATGCCACCCGACCGAGAGGTTGAGTTTGTCATCGAACTTCAACCGGGGACAGCCCCCATCTTCAAGAGACCTTACCGTATGCCACCCAAGGAATTAGCAGAATTGAAGACCCAACTTCAAGAGTTGCTAGATAAGGGTTATATTCGCCCAAGTTCTTCACCTTGGGGTTGCCCAGCCTTATTTGTGAAGAAGAAAGATGGTAGCTTGAGGTTATGTGTGGACTACCGACCTCTCAATGCGGTAACAATCAAGAACAAGTACCCACTACCCCGCATCGATGTTCTGTTTGATTAGTTGGCTGGAGCCAGGGTTTTCTCCAAGATTGATCTTCGGTCAGGGTACCATCAAATAAAGATCAGACCATGTGATATTCCCAAGACAGCTTTCTCCACCCGATATGGTCTTTATGAGTATTTGGTAATGTCCTTTGGTCTTACCAATGCACCTGCTTATTTCATGTATCTCATGAATTCTGTATTCATGACAGAGCTGGACAAGTTTGTGGTGGTATTCATTGATGATATCTTAATATATTCCAAGAATGAAGAAGAACATGCAGAACATCTCCGAATTGTTTTGCAACGGTTGCGAGATCACAAGCTTTATGCAAAGTTCTCCAAATGTGAATTTTGGTTAGATAGTGTGAAATTTTTGGGGCACACTATTTCCAAGGAAGGCATATCTGTGGATCCTAGCAAAGTACAAGAGGTTATGGATTGGAAACCACCCAAGACCGTACATCAAATCCGAAGTTTTCTTGGTTTAGCAGGCTATTATCGTCGTTTCATTCCGGATTTCTGCAGGATAGCTAAACCGATGACTGAACTATTAAAAAAGGGAGTTAAGTTTGTGTGGAGCAAAGATTGTGAAAAGGCTTTCCACACATTGAGGCAACATCTGACTACAGCCCCAGTGCTAGTGCAGCCGGATAATTCTAAACCGTTTGAAGTCTTTGTGATGCTTCGGGCACTGGTCTCGGTTGTGTTCTTATGCAAGAAAATCGAGTCATTGCCTATGCCTCACGATCGCTTCGACCCCATGAAGTGGATTACCCGACCCATGATCTTGAGTTAGCAGCAGTTGTTCATGCTCTCAAGATTTGGAGGCATTATCTTATGGGAAACCGTTGTAATATCTTCACCGATCACAAGAGTCTTAAGTATATCTTCACCCAATCGAATTGAACATGAGGCAGAGAAGATGGTTGGAATTGATAAAGGACTATGATCTAGAAGTACACTATCATCCCGGAAAAGCCAATGTTGTTGCAGATGCGCTTAGCCGAAAGGTTCACTGCAACTGCTTAACCGTGGAGTCGTATAGTGAGACTTTGTGTGAAGACTTGCGGAAGCTCCGATTGGAAATTGTGGAGCAAGGAAATCTGAATGCTATCTCTGCTGAGTCTAATCTATATGACAGAATTGTTTTGGCTCAACTCAATGATGAAGGCGTCCGGTTAATAAAACAGAAATTAGCGGAAGGAGACCCCAAATATAGTTGTTTCCACAAGGATGCAAAAGATGTGGTGTGGTTTGAGCAATGTCTCGTAGTTCCTGTTGATCCGGAACTCCGAAAGGAAATTTTCGACGAAGCTCATCTTTCCAAATTCTCTATTCACCCCGGAAGCACCAAAATGTATCAAGATTTGAAGAAAAACTTTTGGTGGTCAAACATGAAGGTAGACATAGCCAAATATGTGGCAGAGTGTGATACTTTTCATCGAGTCAAAGCAAGCCATTTGAAATCGGCGGTGTACTTCAACCGTTGACCATACCTTTGTGGAAGTGGGATGACATCGGTATGGATTTCATTGTGGGTTTACCCCCGATCGCCGTAAAGAAGGATTCCATCCGGGTTATAGTGGACCGATTGACCAAGCTCGCTCATTTCATCGTAGTGCACACCACTTACTCCGTCCAAGATTATGCGAACTCTATATCGATCAAATTGTGCGCCTGCACGGGATTCCCAAGACCATTGTTTCGTATCGAGGTACTCAATTTGTGGCTCGTTTTTGGGAACAATTGCATGAATCTTTGGGAACCAAATTGATTCGTAGTTCAAGTTATCATCCTCAGACCGATGGTCAGACCGAGCGAGTCAATCAAATTGTGGAAGACATGCTGAGAGCGAGCATCATGCATTTTGATAAGAGTTGGGACAAGTGCCTATCTTTGGCAGAATTCTCTTATAACAATAGTTATCAAGCTAGTTTGAAGATGGCACCATTGGAATTGAGGACCAGGAGCGTCCCAGTGGTCGATGGATGACCGCTCCTCAGTGATGAGTGATTGACAACGGGTGTTGGACTGACTCTTGGCTTAGTGCGCAGGTGTAGGCTGCGGCCTAGTTCGTGTTGTTGCAGGTGAAGAACGGGCGCGAAAGGTCTTCAGCCTTGAGGGGCCTCCGGGAGATGGAGAGACAAGTAGGCTCGGTTCGAGGGACCGGTGGACGACGGGACCGGGTGCGGGTCACATGGTGGCGACACAAGCAAGACGAAGTCATGGACAAGTGAGCGGTGCACGGTGGCGGTCAAGTCAAGTGGTTTGGCGGGAGGCCGGACCGAGCACGCGGGGTTTGGTGGTTTCCCCACAAAACCATCGGCGGACGGTTTCTTGGTTTGGGCCTCAAAACCAAGTCCGAGGGCCCAACACGACGGAGACGGGATCCGGGCGTGTCGGGAAGCTTCGAAGCGGAGGACACGCGGCGGGATCGCATGGCTTGCGTCGGGAGGACGCGGGGTGCGGCGAAGGCGTGGCCGTCCGATGGCAAGACCCACAAACATTATCAAAATGCCCCTACGTGGGTTGTATCGCCAGTAGTGTAGTTAGGGGTAGTCGAGTCATTTACCACTCCGGCGGGACCTGATATATAAGCCTGGAGTGTGTGTTGATGGCTCCCACTCTCCGCGACTTAGGGTTTCATTTGCTCCCTCCTCTTTCTCATTTTCGTAGCTATTTTCCTTCCTATTTTCTCTAGGCTAGCATGAGAGCTTCATGAGAGATTTGTTGAGAGGGATGGATGCTAGGGCGGCATGCTAGACCTTGTGAATCTTTCCTGGTTTGTATAGAAGATTCGGGGTTGTTTTTCGTGGCTTTTTGTGCTTATTTTCGTGCCTTTGTTCCCGGTGTGATTCCGCGGATTTGAGTGAGTTTCTTCCCGGATTTCTTTGAGGGAAACATGGATAGATGTCTTGTGCATCTTTGTGCTTGATCTTGTGCCCTCAAACGCCGGGAAACTACTCCGATTCGTGAGTTTTCGTTCGGTGCTCTAGCTTTTGGTGGTGCTCGAAAGGATTCGCGATTCCCGGTGATTTAGGGAGTTAGGAGGCAAGATTTTTGGGCTATAGCATCCTTGTGTGACGCTTTTCAAGTACCCAAACCCTTGTCTCCACAGCTTCAACCGTTTGGGAAATCCGATGATGATTTGGGGGAGTTGACTTTCGAGGTCGGGCGTTTTTCTGCTCTGTCCGAGCCTCACGGACGGTCCGCGCCCTCCTGGCGGACGGTCCGCGCCGCTCGAGTTCGTCCCGAGTTCTTCGTGTTCTTGCTCGTCCTTTGTTTCGATCCGTCGTGTTTCTGGTTTTTGGTTGGACGGAGTTTCGGACGGTCCGCGGTGTCGGGCGGACGGTCCGCGGGTGCTTGGCGGACGGTCCGCGTGCTCCCCGCGGACGGTCCGTGGCACGGGGGTGTCTTTGGGTCGTTCGTGTAAATTAACGGACGGTCCGCGGCTAAGGCCGGACGGTCGCGGCTCGGGTGCGGACGGTCCGCGATACCCGGCCGGACGGTCCGCGCGGCTCTTGCGGACGGTCCGCCCCTCTCGCGCGGACGGTCCGCCAGAGCCTGTGTGCTTTGCTTCTTGGTTCGATTCCCTCCTCCCTTTCTAGTGCTTCCGCGTGTGCTTTGAGGAATCATTCCTAAGGCTAGAGGTTGATCCATAACCTCGTGGTCTTGGCGATTGGTGCATGATTCGATCCATCGCTTGTGTGTGACCGGGATTTGAGTAGGACATAGGCCGGGTTCTTTGGGAAGAATTTTTACCGGCTCCTATTCACTCCCCCCCTCTCTAGTCGCCATCTGATCCTTCAATTGGTATCAGAGCTTGGTGCCGGATTCTTTGCGACTTTGACAAGTCCCGAATCCTAAGATGGCGTACGTCGAGCGGGGCGGTCCGCCGCACTTTGATGGCAAGGGTTACCACAAGTGGGCGGCTCGTATGATGATCTTTCTTCGAGGAAAGCTGTTGGATTTTATTGTGCTTGACAAGACCTATGCTATTCCGGTCAACATCCATACTCTTATGGTGACCGATGCCGATGCCAAGGCCAAGTATGAGGCTAATGCAAAAGCCGTTGATCACTTGTGTCGGAGCTTGTGTGATCCAGAGTTTGAGCGTGTTCGCCATTTGATTCTTGCTTGGCAAATTTGGGATAAGTTGGAGGTTGCTCACGGTGGTGATAACCATGTGAAGGCTCGCCTCTTTGTCTCTTACCGGATGCAATATGAGAATTTCACTCCACTTCCCGGTGAGGACATTGATGCGATGTTTCAGAGGTTCACCGCCATCGTGAACAACATGAAGGCAAATGTTGAGGATTTTCCGTATTCCGAGCATGATCAGGCTTTGAAGCTCTTGCATGTCTTGGATCCAAATGTTTGGGGTGCTAAGGTTGAGGCCATCAAGGAGTCCGGGGAATTATTTGACTATTGAGTTGGATGACCTCTTTTCTAAGCTCAAGTCGGCTGAGGTTGACGGGGAAGTTGCTATCCAAGCATGAGGGCTCGACCGACCATAGTCTTGCTCTTGTGGGAGGATCAAAGGGCAAATCTAACCCTTCCTGTCGACAGTTTTCTTTGTCCTCTCTTATGTCCATTCCAGATGAGGAGTTTGATGTGCTGGGCGAGGAGGAGCTGGCTTTGCTCTCAAGAAGGTTTGAACGACTACACGAGAGTCGGAGGAATGCAAGGCGGAGCTCAGGGGCGTGCTACAAGTGTGGCAAGCGTGGCCACTTCATCGCCGAGTGCCCAGAAGCGGAGGAGAACAAGTACAAGGTGAATGAGTACAAGGTGCACCCGAGGCGTGAAGACAAGTACTCCTCCAAGGGCAAGCACTTCAACAAGTCCAAGAGCAAGGACAAGGACAAGCGGCGACCGAGCAAGAGTACCCACAAGAAGAACAAGGCAAGAGCGATGGTGGCCGGTGCGAGCGACGTCGACTCAAGCTCAAGCGAGGAGCAGTCAAGCTCAAGCAGTGAAGATGAAGACGCCGGGAGGCGCAGTGGCAAGAAGAGTGCAAGCCGGAACCTCAGCGGGCTGAGCTGTGTGGCGCTCGAGGGCTTTTGTGGCATGGCCCATAGCTCAAGCAGCAAGAAGAGTGTGAAGGAAGACAGCGACTCCGACTCGGAGGATGAGGCAGGAGGCTTGGAGAACATTTGGTTGATCGACTCCGGGTGTTCTCGACACATGACCGGAGATAAGAAGTGGTTCTCCAGCCTCACCCCAGTGAAGGAAAAGATGTACATTACATTTGGGGACAATGGACGAGGTAGGGTCGTTGTCCGAGGGTGTTGTGCATGTGAGTGACAAGGTAATCTTTCGAAGAGAGTGGCTCTTGTGAAGTCTTTGGGTTTCAATTTGCTTTCGGTTTCTCGGTTGCTTGATGAGGGTTTTGAGGTGCGTTTCAAGTCGGCGAGTCTCGTTTGCTTGATTCTCGAGGTGATCTTGTTTGTATGATCATCCCCGAGGGTCGATTTTCGTGGCTGATTTCTCTCGTTCTTTGGGTCCTCGCTTCGTTTGTTTGATGGCCGGTCCTTCTTCGATTTGTGGAAATGGCATAGGCGGTTGGGACACTTGAGCTTTGATTTGGTTTCCCGCTTGAGTGGTCTTGACCTTGTCCGAGGATTGCCGAAGTTGAAGCTTGAGAAGGATTTGGTTTGTGCTCCGTGTAGGCATGGTAAGATGGTAGCCACTCCCCATCCACCCCTGACCGATGTCATGACCGAGCGTCCGACGGAGCCGTTGCATATGGACCTTGTTGGGCCGGCTCGAGTTCGCTCGGTGGGTGGGAAGTGGTATGTCCTTGTTGTGGTGGACGATTACTCTCGCTATGCCTGGGTGTTCTTCTTGGAGGATAAGAGTGAGACTTTTGGTTTTGTTCGAGATCTGATCGTGAGGTTGAAGAACGAGAGGCATGGGAATGCTATTCGAGCTATTCGCAAGTGATAATGGCTGCGAGTTCAAGAACTCTCGTTTTGATGCCTTTTGTCGTGATCTAGGTCTTGAACATCGGTATTCGACCCCTTATGTGCCCCCTCAAAATGGAGTCGTGGAAAGGAAAAATCGGACTCTTTGTGAGATGGCTAGGACGATGCTCGATGAGCACAGGACTCCTAGGAGGTTTTGGGCTGAGGCGGTCAATACAGCTTGTCATGTTTCCAACCGGATTTTATTGAGAGCTTTCAAGAAGAAGACCTGTTATGAGCTTATGCATGGTCGGGCACCCAAGGTGAGTCACTTCCGAGTTTTTGGCTGCAAATGTTTTATTTTGAAGAAGGGAAAACTCGACAAGTTTGAGGCTAGGTCTAGTGATGGTATTTTCTTTGGATATGCTAACCATTCTAGAGCCTATAGGGTGCTTAACCTTGAGACTAACAAAATCATGGAGACTTGCGAGGTGACCTTCGACGAGACAATGCCATGTACCTCTCTTGGTTTTGAATGTGCAGGTGATGAAGAGATGGCCGAGGACCTCTTTGAAGAGGAGAAAGATGAAGCCGGAGATGATGATGGGGAGAACCATGCGCCGAAGCCGAGCATGTACCCACTACTTCCCCTACGACCACTTTGGAGCATGGACCGTCTACTTCATGGACAACGACGGTGCAACAAGAGGACTAGGCGAGAGAAGGCGAAGTTGAGGGGGGAGGTAGTCTCGAGGCGTGAGGCTCCCCGGCGGATTCAAGAAGTGCATCCCCCGTCGAAGATCATTGGAAACATCGATGAACGCACTACACGGTCGAGGTCCGGGAATTCCTCTCATTTTGCTCATGCGTTGCTTTTGTTGCTACTTTTGAGCCCAAGGACATTGGACATGCTTTATCCGATGCAAACCGGGTCAATTCTATGCATGAGGAGTTGGAAAATTTTGAGAGGAACCGGGTGTGGGAGTTAGTTGAACCACCTCCAAATTGCCATCCCATAGGAACCAAGTGGGTTTGGAAGAACAAAGAGGGAGAGAATGGGATGGTTGTGAGGAACAAGTCCGGACTTGTTGCTCGGGGGTTTAGTCAGAAGGAGGGGATCGACTATGAGGAGACCTTTGCTCCTGTGGCCCGTCTTGAGGCAATTCGGATCCTTCTAGCCTTTGCCGTGGCTAAAGGCTTCAAATTGTTTCAGATGGACGTGAAGAGTGCTTTTCTGAATGGGGTCATAGAGGAGGAGGTGTATGTGAAGCGACCACCTGGGTTTGAGAGTGAGTTGTACCCACACGGGGTATACGAGGTTGAAAAGGGCTCGTATGGGTTGAAACGGGCGCCCCGTGCTTGGTATGGGAGATTGAGAGGTTTTCTTTTGAGCGAGAGGGTTTGTGATGGGTACCGTGGATAGAACCTTGTTTCTCCTCAAGCATGGAAATGACTTGTCGATTGTTCGGATATACGTGGATGATATTGTCTTTGGTGGCTCGTCACATAACCTTGTTGCCAAGTTTGCGGATGAGATGAGCAGGGAGTTCGAGATGAGCATGATGGGCGAGTTGCGGTATTTTCTCGGCCGCGGATCAAGCAAGTGAAGGACGGTACATTTGTGCACCAAACCAAGTACACGAAAGACATGCCGAGGAAGTTCCGGATGCAAGATGTGAAGCCGATGTCGACTCCCATGGAGAGTACGGCCACTTTGGATGCGGATGAGGACGGAGAACCGGTGGACCGGCGGGAGTACGGGGAGCATGATCGGCTCCCTCCTCTACTTGACGGCGACGAGGCCGGACATACGGTTCGGCCGTGTGTCCGTGCGCTCGTTTTCGGGGCCTCGCCGAGGGACATCACATCGACGGGCCGTCAAGAGGATCTTCGGGTACCTACGATCCGCTCCTCGGTCTTGGCCTTTGGTATTCTTCCTCCTCGACTCGTCTCTTCATGGTTTTTCCGATGCGGATTTTGCTGGTTGTCAAGTCGAGAGGAAGTCTACTTCGGTACTTGTCGGTTTCTTGGTTCTTCGTTGGTCTCATGGTCTTCCCGCAAGCGATCTAGTGTAGCTCGGTCTACCACGGAGGCGGAGTATGTTGCCGCCGCGAGTTGTTGTTCCCACCGCTCGTGGATTTCATACACTTTGAGAGACTTTGGTGAGGAGTGCACCCAGATCCCACTTCTTTGTGATAGCACTAGTGCCATAAGCGTAGCCAAAAACCCAGTGCTTCACTCCAGAACCAAACACATAGAGGTGAGGTATCATTTCCTGAGGGACAATGTGGAGAAAGGAACCATTGTTTTGAGCCATGTCCCTACCCAAGATCAGCTAGCCGACATTTTTACAAAGCCTCTTGACCAAGCTACTTTTGTGCGCTTGCGGGGGGAACTTGGGGTTTGTTGCCCTTTCTAGTTGATTCTTGGGGGATTTCCTTTTGTACCATATGTATCATACCATGTTTTACTTTGATGTATATACATGCAAACCATGGTAGGATAGCCATCTTGTCATATATCATGTTGTATTTGTATCATATTGCATTTTAGGACAATGAGCTTCTTTCATATGCCATATTTGAGTCTCTTTGGCTATTTGTGAGATATTGGTTATATGTGTGGAGAAATGGTGATGTGAGGCTATGCTCTTGGAATATTTGAGATATATGTGTGGTGAGATAGCTCCTTTTGAAATAAATGCTAATCTTGACTAATTTTTGATGAAATATGCTCCACTCGTGTGTAGTTGTGTATCCATGTCACAGTTTGGTCTAAATGTGCTTTTCATGCTTAGATTGTGCTTGGATGCCTTGTTCTTGCATTTAGGCCAAAGGCCGAATATCATTGTGAATGTTTAGCCTATGTTGCATTCATGGGGGAGCATAAGCTTCTTTTTGCCGCAAAGGCACTTCATGTACCATAAAATGAATTAATCTTGAAAAGAAGTGTGTATGCTTGAAAAATGCTCCATCCATCATGTCTATGCTTAAAATGTTTTATCTTTCACATATGGGTGCAAAACATGTTGCATGATGTTCACCAGTGGAGAAGTCTCCCCGAAGTGGACACATGGCTCATGAGCTTTGACATGACATGCTTTGCTTTATGGGTGTTTGCCATGATCTTTTGCTGAGAATTTGATATCCTTGTATGATCTTTGAATGGTATGCACGTTTGTGGCTCAAGTGTGACATGGATAGGCTTTTACATATGAAGCGAGCCTTCTTTTGATAAAACTACTTAAATCTGAAAATTTTGCTCTGTCACATGCTTGTATTTTCATCTATTACTTGTGGCAATGCTTTGACTATGCTATGATTCATATATGTGATCTTTGTCTCATTTTTAGCCTTTGACACTAGATTTGGCCTATTTGAGAAGCTCATGTAGTTGTTTATATGCTTTGCTTTTGCATCTCTGCATTTTCACCTTGATTCATACATTGTCAACAAGGGGGAGAAAAGGTAAGCTTAATGAAAATTCGGAAGAGGTGAGCTGAAATTTGGAAGTGTGCATCCACATGTTCGGGGGGAGCTTGCATTTGTTCGGGGGGGAGCTTTCTTGCCGTTTTCGGTGTGGATTTTGTGCTTTGCTTGGCTTGTGACCTTTCTTCGCCTTTCTTCGGTTTTGGTCATGAGTTGAGCTTATTTGTTTTTCTTTCTTCTTCTTTTCTCTTTTACTGCGAATTTCATTTCGCGTTGTGTGTTGTCAATGCACTCATCAAGGGGGAGATTGAGGACCGGGAGCGTCCCGGTGGTCGATGGATGACCGCTCCTCGGTGATGAGTGATTGACAACGGGTGTTGGACTGACTCTTGGCTTAGTGCGCAGGTGTAGGCTGCGGCCTAGTTCGTGTTGTTGCAGGTAAAGAACGGGCGCGAAAGGTCTTCAGCCTTGAGGGGCCACCGGGAGATGGAGAGACAAGTAGGCTCGGTTCGAGGGACCCGGTGGACAGCGGGACTGGGTGCGGGTCACATGGTGGCGACACAAGCAAGACGAAGTCATGGACAAGTGAGCCGGTGCACGGTGGCGGTCAAGTCAAGTGATTTGGCGGGAGGCCGGACCGAGCACGCGGGGTTTGGTGGTTTCCCCACAAAACCATCGGCGGACGGTTTCTTGGTTTGGGCCTCAAAACCAAGTCCGAGGGCCCAACACGACGGAGACGGGATCCGGCGTGTCGGGAAGCTTCGAAGCGGAGGACACGCGGCGGGATCGCATGGCTTGCGTCGGGAGGACGCGGGGTGCGGCGAAGGCGTGGCCGTCCGATGGCAAGACCCACAAACATTATCAAAATGCCCCTACGTGGGTTGTATCGCCAGTAGTGTAGTTAGGGGTAGTCGAGTCATTTACCACTCCGGCGGGACCTGATATATAAGCCTGGAGTGTGTGTTGATGGCTCCCACTCTCCGCGACTTAGGGTTTCATTTGCTCCCTCCTCTTTCTCATTTTCGTAGCTATTTTCCTTCCTATTTTCTCTAGGCTAGCATGAGAGCTTCATGAGAGATTTGTTGAGAGGGATGGATGCTAGGGCGGCATGCTAGACCTTGTGAATCTTTCCTGGTTTGTATAGAAGATTCGGGGTTGTTTTTTGTGGCTTTTTGTGCTTATTTTCGTGCCTTTGTTCCGGTGTGATTCCGCGGATTTGAGTGAGTTTCTTCCGGATTTCTTTGAGGGAAACATGGATAGATGTCTTGTGCATCTTTGTGCTTGATCTTGTGCCCTCAAACGCCGGGAAACTACTCCGATTCGTGAGTTTTCGTTCCGTGCTCTAGCTTTTGGTGGTGCTCAAAGGATTCGCGATTCCCGGTGATTTAGGGAGTTAGGAGGCAAGATTTTTGGGCTATAGCATCCTTGTGTGACGCTTTTCAAGTACCCAAACCCTTGTCTCCACAGCTTCAACCGTTTGGGAAATCCGATGATGATTTGGGGGAGTTGACTTTCGAGATCGGGCGTTTTTCTGCTCTGTCCGAGCCTCGCGGACGGTCCGCGCCCTCCTGGCGGACGGTCCGCGCCGCTCGAGTTCGTCCCGAGTTCTTCGTGTTCTTGCTCGTCCTTTGTTTCGATCCGTCGTGTTTTTGGTTTTTGGTTGGACGGAGTTTCGGACGGTCCGCGGTGTCGGGCGGACGGTCCGCGGGTGCTTGGCGGACGGTCCGCGTGCTCCCCGCGGACGGTCCGTGGCACGGGGGTGTCTTTGGGTCGTTCGTGTAAATTAACGGACGGTCCGCGGCTAAGGCCGGACGGTCCGCGGCTCGGGTGCGGACGGTCCGCGATACCCGGCCGGACGGTCCGCGCGGCTCTTGCGGACGGTCCGCCCCTCCTGCGCGGACGGTCCGCCAGAGCCTGTGTGCTTTGCTTCTTGGTTCGATTCCCTCCTCCCTTTCTAGTGCTTCCGCGTGTGCTTTGAGGAATCGTTCCTAAGGCTAGAGGTTGATCCATAACCTCGTGGTCTTGGCGATTGGTGCGTGATTCGATCCATCGCTTGTGTGTGACCGGGATTTGAGTGGGACATAGGCCGGGTTCTTTGGGAAGAATTTTTACCGGCTCCTATTCACTCCCCCCCCCTCTCTAGTCGCCATCTGATCCTTAAGGAAGCTCTTTATGGACGAAGATGTCGAACTCCTTTGAATTGGTCAGGAGCCGGAGAGCGAACACTCTTTGGCCCGGATTTAGTTAAAGACGCAGAAGAGAAGGTGGAAGTGATCAGAGAAAACTTAAAGTTGGCTCAAATGAGACAAAAGAGTTACCATGACAAAGGGACAGCACCCCGACACTATGCAGTGGGAGATTACGTATACCTCAAGGTTTCCCCGACCAAGGGTGTACAGAGATTTGGCGTCAAAGGGAAGTTAGCCCCACGCTATATCGGCCCATACGAGATCATTGAGATATGTGGACCAGTCGCTTATCGTATCCGACTTCCGGATCGATTCTCGGCTGTGCACAATGTGTTTCATGTGACACAATTGAAGAAAGGTGTGAAAGTACCCGAGACAGAAGTGATCACGGAAGCGAACGCTTGGATCGAGCCAGATCTTTCAGTGGTCGAGCATCCGCTGAGAGTGCTAGATCAAAAAGAAAGACAAACTAGGAGACATACCGTGAAGATGTACAAGATACAGTGGAGTCACCATACTGAAGAAGAAGCTACATGGGAGACCGAGCACTTCCTCAACACCAAGTATCCAGGTTTTCTTCAATCACGGAATGGTAAGAACCTTACCCCTACCTTTGTCTTTAAGTTTCGAATCTCGGGTCGAGATTCTTTTTAAGGGGGGTAGGCTGTGACGCCCCAGGTTTCTAATTAACGTCATTAGCACTAACAACTGGTTCAGCCGAGTCAAACCACTGGCAATGGTCAAACCTAGGTCAACCTGGGTCATCACCCCAAAAACCTCGCCATTGAACCCTATTGAACCCCTTGACCAAGCCTACACACATCCGTGGTAAACCCGTGGTCAAAGGCATGGTCAAAACCGGCTTAACCGTTGACGTCAGCGAATGTCGTCCGGAACTTTTGCCACGTTCTCCAAAATTCACCTAAACACTTCAAAATCTACCTTTATGAAAGTTGTCCATCTCATTGAGGGACACAACTTTCATGTAGATTGGCATTTCAAATTTTGAGTGGAAATTGGTGAAAAACTTGGTCAACCGCCAGTACCTCCTGTTTTTCAGAACAGGCCGCCCCAAGCCGCCCAAGGTCCTGCGACGTCGTACCACGGTCGACACGTCCCGATGACCGGCGGTCCGACCGCTGCGGTACGGCGCGCGCAAGCTCGCGTATAAGAGCCGGCCTCCTCGTTCTCGCGCGTGCACCCTCGCTCTCCTTCCTTGCCGCGCCCCCTGCCCGCTCCGGTGCAGCCCGGTCGAGCTGCAAGGCACGGGCCGCGGCGGCCGCCACCGCCGGCCACCGCGCACCCCGCCACTCGAGCCGCCTCCACCCCGTCCAAGCTCCCAAATCGCTCCCCCGTAGCCCTAGGACCCTCCCCCGCCCCTTCCCCGGCCGCGAGCGCCGGCGAGCTCGCCCAATTCCGGCGAACAGTACGCTGCCCGCGCCCCAGGGGCGACATTGCAAAAGTAAAAATCTTCCCAGGGTCTTTCTTGCAAAAGTGCAACTCCAATAGTGTAGTGATTTTGCTGTTTCTTGTAAATGGCGTAGAAAATCACAGAAAAATCAGAAAAATGCAAAACCAACTTTTTTAGATTCGTGGTGAATTATTCTACAACTTTTGTTATTCTATCCTGAGCTAATTCCTTTTAGTTTTTGCATGAAAAATACAAATGTGAAAACCCTAGATCTGCAATAACTCAAAAACTATAAATCCTCTGTAGCTAATTTTTGGACATGTTGTGTGTTAGGTCATTACTAGCTCCTATGCCAAAAATTGCACAAAGTTATGATGTAAATCTTTTTATAAAATTGTTTTTCTATTTCTGGCAGATCTGCATAAATGATTTTTCTTGTTAAAATATATTTAAGTTTTTGACCCCAACTTGTGCACACTGTCTTGTAATGCCAAAATACACATCTTGTGAATTAATCATGATTTTTGGATTAACAGAAATAATTATTCTTGATTTATGCATGTTTTCCTTTGTAAATTAATAAACCAAGTTCAGTAGAGATTCCATGTGAACATGCTGGTTCTTTAGGCTTGTTTAGGACCAGAGAGCATGCACAAGAAAGTTTGGATCATTTTGAGGCTTATTTATTTTTATATCCATTTAAATTGAATCACTAGCTAGTCTTTGTTATTTTCAAGAATATTTAATTTCCTAGCATCCAACACTTACATGTGGGTCCAATGGACCAGGATAGGTGCTAGGAGGCTTAGGAAACCCTTCTCTAATTTTTGGTAATTTAATTGCTTAATAAAAAGCTTGAAAGCCCTTTTTAATATTAAAGGGAAATTAAATAAAGAAAAATCCCTAATTAATTCTTTTTCCTTTTTGAAAAGTATTATTTAATAAAATTAAAAGATAATTAATTATCATCACTAATAAGAAATTAATTCATAAATAAAAATATTAATTACACCTTTATTGGAGAAGATAAAAGGAAATGAAGCTTTCACATGAAATGATAAGTATAATAAGAACCTTTATTCAAATGTTTAATAAAGAATATTTAATAAAGAATTGCATATTGTTCCTTTTTGGAAGAGTATGCTAAATGTATTCTTATCTAGGTGAATGTGTCCAACAAATACACCCCTGGTTGTCATATGTTGTTTGTAATCAATTAAATTAAAAATCGTCAATTAAATCTTGCATTTGCATCCTCGTGTAGATCTCCCGAGCGGTAGCTGTACGCGTGTGCCGGACGGAGCAGACAGAGGAGCTGACGGAGGCGTGCACCACGTCGCTGTAGAGCAAGACCTGGACCAAGTCCAGAAGGGCCCAAGGCTAACCTTGCCATCGAAGGCAAGCCCCGGATCATTAACCCCGCCTTTTAAAATTATGCAATTATGTTTGCTACGATTGTGCATTTACGTTCCAGGAGTTGAATTGAAACCCTAGATGCATGACCCCTAGGTACCTATGCTCTATCACTAGTATGCTAGGTCGATAGCTGCTATGCTATAGGACCGCTAGGAGTCGAGTGATGTTCGTCACTCGCGAGAATAGGTTCTTATGTTGGAATCATAAGATCGTTATAAATAGATTGCTCATGTGGTAAGAGCATGGGATTTGGGCTCCGGTCCAGTGGCTTTCGTGGGCTAAGCTTTTGAACGTACTAAACATATGCCGGGTATGGGACCGGTAAGCCTAGTACCCGATCGACGCGGTAAGGGAACCTTTCCCTACTAAACCTGGGGCACTTGTGTCCCCCTGCTTGCAACAGTGTGGTACCCGGGTGAGTCTGGACGTTCGTGTGGGAGCGATCCAGTAAACCTTGTACCAAGGAATGTAGGTTCCCCTCCCGAGCCAAAGATCGATGGGAACGGCCTGGGAAAGTTGTCCTTGCGGGGCCAGCCTACCGTGTCTTTGGGTCTACCTTGCAAGGTTTAAATCAATCGATTGTCGGCCTCTCACCGTTATCCGAGACTGCTTAGTCAACTGGCAATGATATCCCATAATGATGGAACTCGAGGAATATGGTTGGATAAATTAATTGCTTGTCCAATTCTTGATTGAATTAGATGGCACATTTAGAAATGGTAATCAACCAGAACTTGTGCTAAAAGATTGAAAGTAAGGATCTACTTTTAGTAGCTGTTCAGCAAAAGAAACTCCACCGGCCAAAAGCCTTTCATGTCTAGAGTTTGGTGATGTAGTTGTCACCCGGCGGTTAAGTCTTGCTGAGTATTAGTGTACTCAGCCTTGCTTTGAAAATTGTTGTTGCAGGTGTGATTGACCGGATGGGTGACGACAAGTAAGGACATCACGGAGGGCCTCCTGTGATGTTCACTATTGCGCTAGTTTAAATTATTTTCGCTGTATTTTCAAACTCTGAACCTTTACTCCATGTCATGAACAATGGTTTGTAATAAATTATGCTAACTCGTGTTGTACTCTGGACTCGCCTTCGCGTGAGTTTTAATGCATATGTCGATCCTCTGTTTGAATTCCATGTGATTTACCGGGCGTTAACCCGGCAACTAACGACAGGAGATACTTTACTATTGCTTAACGACCAAAGTGGATCGGTCTTAGGCGATAGTACGGTATTTTCCTGGGTGGGTTGTCACAACCGCCTGCTGCAAGCTGACGACCGTGGCACTCTACTCCTCGAGGGACTGTTGCTGGTCCGCGTTCGAGATGCTGAGGGCGATCAGCTCCCCGTCGAGCTTCGAGACGTCGGCCTCCCGCTCCTTCAGCGACGTCTGCGCCTCCTCGAGAGCAGCATGCTCCCGCTCAAGCGCCGACCAGGCATCAGCGAGAGCGGCCCGCTCCTACTGGAGTTGACCCTCGGCCTCCTGGCGGGCAGCACGCTCCTGCCGGAGCTGCTCCTCCGCCTCGGCAACCGCGGCGACCTTAGCGGCGAGGGCGGCCTTCAATTCTTCGGCCTCCTTAGCCCTCTGCTCGGCCTCCCGCGCCCTCTCCTCAGCCCGGCTCGCCGAGACCGCACCTCCGGGGAGCGCCGCGCGGGCCTGCCGGTTCTGGGTCCGGATGGAGACCACCTCTGCCTCCCAGTCCGTCGCCACGGTGCGCGCCCTCTCCAGGTCCCCTCTCATCCCGGTCGATGAGGGCCGTGCGGACTCGCTCGATGGCGGAGGGGCACGCCGTGGGCTGCCCCTCCAGCTCCAAGAGTTGGTCGCGCAAGGCCTCCGCCCGGTACGCCAACCAGCCGTCCCGGGTCCTCAGAGCCTCCGCGAGGGCGTCGAGAGCGTCGCGCTGCTCCCGGAGCTGGCGGAGCTCGGCGCTCATCTGGTCGAGGGTGCCGTACCTGTCGCGGGCGTGGTGCTCCAGCTCCTGCCGTCAGCAGATGAAATCCATGAGTGCCGCACCGCGAAGACAAACACGAAAACAACAAGATCAAAGAAGAAGGCAACGACATCATACCTGGAAAACACGCCACGCCGGGCTGCTGTGAATCCGCAGCTCCTCGTTCAGCACCCGATTGAGCGAGGCGCCGTGATCACGGAGCTCCTCCCACAGCTGCTCCTCCTCCTGGGCGTCGGCGGGGGGTGGGGGGGGGGGGCGGCGCGTCGACGCGCTCCTCGCATGAGGAAGGGGGCCGACGCGGGACGAAGAGGCTTCGGCACCGTGCCTCCGGCCCCCAGCCACCATGTGGCCCTCCCATCTTCTCGCAAGAGCCCCCGCCTAGGGCTCGGGGGTTGGCATAGGCAGCCTTGCCCACTGGTCCCACCCAGGCGGCGGGACGTCATCGTCAGGGATCTCCACCGCCGTGGCCTGGGAGCTGTCGGCGAGGGCGGGCTCCGGCTGCACCGCCTCTGAGAGCGCCTCTGTGGTTGCGGACTCCTGCTGCGGTGCTGTGACCGCCGCCTCCGGCCCGCGCCTCGGCCGCCGCGGCGCCGGATGCGCCTCCGCGGCCGACGTAGCCGGCAGCCGCCACTACGACCGGCGCCGTCGCTGTACCTCCACCACCGTCCACACCTCCACCGCGGCCGTCGCCCGCAACGTTTCCATCACCGGCCGGCGCCCGCCGTGCCTCTCGCGACCGCCGGCCGCGGCCCGGTGGGCGACGCCACCGCCCCGGCCTCGAGGCCTCGGCCGCGCCTTGCGAGCCCCCGCTCGCCGCCGCCGTGCTTGCGCCCGCCCGCAGCGCCCTCGACGAGCACCGCCTGGTTGGGATGGACGCATCCGCCCTCAGCACCTTGGCCTGTGCGAGGGGGGCACGGTTGGCGCCACCCTGCGGACACGAAAACGAATCGTCAGACCCCCGCCCAACGGGCGCGCGACCCCTCGAAAGGTTACTCCTTACCTCAACGAGGAGAAGGCCCGCTTCCTCTTCCTCGAGGCCCCCGCCGACGTCGTGGGCGCGGCCGCCGCCACGCCTCCAACCACCTCCACCGCGCGCGCGGGCTCCGCCACGCGCGCGGGCTCCGACGCGCGCACGGGCGCCTCGCGCCGCGTGCGCCGGCGCCTCCGTGGCGCACGCTGGCACCTCCGCGGCTCGTGCCGCCTCCGTCGTAGACTGCCTGGTGGCAGACGCCTCTGCGTCCACCCCAGGCGATGGTTCTCCTGTCACCGGAGCCGGCTCCGTTGACAGGGGTGTAGGCTCCCACCTATCGGGGAGAACCTGCTCCTTGACTTCTTCCTCCTCTTCCTCCTCTTCCTCGTCCGATGACGAGTACTCCTCCATCCCTGGCGAAGAGAGTCCCTGCTGGTCGCGCAGCCGGAACTCCTCGCTCCTCCGCTCCCGGCGTTCCTGTCGCCGCGTGTCGCGCTCCCTCCTGCGATCCACCCGCTCCCGCTCTCGCCGTTGCACCGCGCGCGCAAGCGCGCGGGCCCGAGGCGTGGGTGGATCGGACTTCGCGGCGTTCACACGCACCGCTTGCAGGGGTCAGGTGAAGCATTAAAACACGCCGCAACCCGAAAAGCCGGCAAAACAAGAAGGAAGGTCGAGAAATCCACTCACCAATTGGCCGACGGGGAGCATCTCGAGCGCTCACAGGGACGTGTCATCACAATGCCCTGACCTGAGGTCGATGGCGCGCCGCGCCCGGGTGGCCGCGTACGACCGTGGGAAGGGTTCCCGCAGCAGCCGTGACTCGGCCAGCGCGATGGGGTCCGCGTCCTCGCTCATCTCGAAGACGTGGAGCCGCCTCTCCATCAAAGGGACGACCCACCGGTGGTGGAGGTTGGCGAGGACGCACCCCACGATCAGCCCGCTGTCCGCCAGCTCCTTCAGCGCGGCCACGAGCGAGTCCAGCCGCGCCTGGTGCGAGGGCGGGGACACCCCGTGGTACCAGGAGGCGGCCCTCTCCCAGAGCACCTTGCCGGTGTAGGGGGGGAGGCCGGGGGCAGCGTTGCGGAGGTAGAACCACCCCTGCTTTCAGTCGGCGTTGTTGGAGGTCACCGTGCAGGGGATGTAGTTCTCCCTGCGCGAGCTCCGCACCGCGAGCGCCAAGCTGCCGGCGCGCACCGCGCGGCGAGTCCTCGGCTCCGACGTCGGCAACGTGTGCAGCTCCGCGCGGAAGAGGTGGACCCAGAGGTCCCAATTCACTGGGATCCCCAGGAAACCTTCGCAGACACTGACGAACGTTGCCGCCCGCGAGATCGCGTTCGGCGTGAAGTTTTGCAGCTCCACGCCGTAGTGGTAGCACAGGCCCCGCAGAAAGCGGCTCGCCGGCGCCGTGAAGCCACGCTCGTGGAAGCGCATGAAGCTGACGATGTAGCCGTACGGAGGGTTGGGAACTCGCTCCCTCTCCGACGACACGATCCACTCTACCAGCTGCCTATCCACATTCGCCGCCAGCTGACCGCTGGCCACCAGCTGATTCAGGGCCAGCGTCGTCGCCGTCGAGCGCTCCCACACCGGCGGGTCGATGATGAAGATGGGCTGCTGCGGAGCCATGCGAACGGGCGGGGAGCAGGGAACTGGAAGCAAGAGCGGCTCTAAGAGCAGAGGCACAAGGGCAAGAACGGCTCGGGGGCTGGAGTGCAAGAGGCAGGTGTCGAGGACAGCCCTAGGGGTCCCCTTAAACAACTGGGGAATCCCCACTTAAAACCCGCAACAAGCCAAAGCCAAACGCGCGTCGCTTAAAGCACACATAGCATGGCCCACGCCACAGTGGCCCTGACGGCCCACCAAGGCGGCCCACTCAAAGATCCCCTCGAGCAGGCTCCGCCCCGCTCGAGGGCACATGCCTCCCTCGGGCGGGCTCCGCCCCGTTCGAGGGGGCGCGCCTCCCTCGAGCAGGCCCCGCCTCGCTCGAGGGTCCGCGCCGCCCTCGAGCGGGCTCCGCCTCGCTCGAGGGCACTCCGCACGCGCACGCCCGTCCCCGTACGCGAACATTTAATGTTCTGACAACGGCGGGGCGACGCCATCATGCTGTAACACCCGAAAATTCCATCACAATAAAATATTGTTAGCAACATGGTTTAGTTTTATTTTCTAAGGATTTAATAAATTTGAATAAATAAATTTGCCTTTAATTAAATTAAACATCATTTAATAATTAGAATCAAACAAGTATTTGTGCATCATGTTGAAATGCATGAGTTTTGTTTGTGGTGTGATTCTAAAAGTCTTAAAAAAATTTTTGTGAAAAGCCTTTAAAATAGTTGGAGAAATTTGTGTTAAAATTTGAGTTTGAAAACATGTAAATGATTTGAATTTAAAAAGGTTTGAAATTGGTTTGAAAAAGGATTTGAAAAAAAAGGAAAAAAAAGAGAAGAAAAAAAAAACAAAACAACCCAACCCAACCCCGCGGCCCAGCTCCGCTTCCGGCCCACACGGCCCGCCTCCCTCCTCTCTCTCTCATAGCCGCCGATAGGTGGGGCCCACCTGTCGGGGACCGTCTCCTACCTCCAGCGCCGCCCCATTCCCCCGCGCCGGCCGCCCGCCTCCCGCGCCGCCGCCGCATCCGACCGCCCTGCGCCCCCTTCGCTCCTTCATCGAGCAATTAAACACCACTCCACTCACCCACCGCCGTCCCCGCCCCTTCCTCTCTCTGTAACGGCCGCACCGAGCCGCCCGCCGCCGCCATTAATGGCCGGCCGGCGAGCTCCCACTCCACCGCCTTCACGGCCTTCCCCCTCCCCGCTTATACCTATAAAAGGTGCCCCAGGGCCTCCTCTTCACCCCGCGCCATTCCTCCTACCTTCCCCGCACGCGCAGCGCCGCCACCCCAAAGGAGCCGTCGGAGCTCCGCCGCGCCGCCCCGATCTCCTTCACCGGCGCCTCTTCCTCAGTTCCGAGCCCCTTGGTGAGTTCCTTGCACCCTCCTCTTCGTTTTGGTGCAACCCCCATCGAGTTTGGTGCACGGGAGCCCATTTTCACCCTTCTCCGGCGAACTCCGCCGCCGGCGCCGCCGCGAGCCGCCGCCGCCGGCCGGCCGTCCGCCGCCGCCCGCCGCTCGAGACGCGACCCGGCCGTCCGATCGGCACGGACGGCCCGGATCGAAAGGGGGCATACCCCCCGATCGGTCCACGATGGACCGTGGACCGGTCCACCGCGCCGGTCCACGGGCCTTGCGTCAGCGCCTGCGTCATCGCTTGCGTCAGCGCCAGCCAACCGCAAGCCGCCGCGTGGCGCCACCACAGTTCCCCCGCAGGCCGCCCAGGCATTTTTGCCAAAAGAACCCTGCATTCTCCATAATTAAAAATATATCCTTCCACCTATAGAAACCCCTTCAAGCAGGTCCTTGTTTTTATGTTTTGAACCCTGAGCTTCATAGTTTTCATGTTCAGTAGTCCATCCTTAACCTTTTACATGTTAGACCTCCTAGTTTCACACATAATTATGTTTAGGTCCCTGAAATCTTGCAGAAAACCCCCCAAAACTTTCAGATATTTACAATTTATTCCCTAAATCTTGTTTCAGCCATATCTTTTCCATCCTAGCTCCGTTTTACGCGTTCTTGGTGTCCACGCGATCGTCTCTCCGAGCCCGTCATTTCTAAAAGCTTGTTTTAGCCTTTTCGTAATGTTTGATGTAATGTTTTATCTATTGCATGTTCTCTTGCATGATCGTAGCCAACACGCCGTTCAAGGAAGAACAAGTGCAGAGCTTTGCAGTAAAGGAGAGTAGCTTATCGTTGGAGAAAGGCAAGTGACCCTAACCATCCTTCTACCTATGCTTTAATCCAGAACACTATAAATTAATTGGAACATGGAGGACCACCCAGGAAAACAGTGCAACCACAGTCCATATGGCTCTGGCTTAGCCAATTAATTAGGTGTGTGATTGTATTGACGACCCTATCCGAAAGGAACACAGGGGGCTCCGGGTTGCAGGGGTATAGCCCGGTTCTTTTGGGGTAGCAGCCTTTGCTAAGGTGCTGACCACTAGGGAGGGTTATGGTCCGCCCCGAGTCAGAACTGTCGTGGGTTGTCGGTGCTTTTGCATATCTTTGTAAAGGCTTCGTAGCGTCCCTATGCAATCACACCTCGGAAGTGTGGTATTGTGCACGATCGGCACATGCGTGGTTGGGTTCAAAGTTCTTTGGAACTTTTACGCGAACCGTGGGAAAAGTGTGCAACCTGCGCAGAGTGTAAAAGCGATCGATCAGCCGTGCTCACGGTCAAGAGCGGCCTGGACCCTCACATGATTAATTGAACTTAAAGATGGATTAATACTTCTTTCCGGTTATTCCTGTGGCCTTGCTGAGTACCAACCATAAGTGTACTCATCCTTGCTTACGCTGTTCAGAGAAGAATCTCGGAGTGGAGTACTTCACCGACTACGAGTAGTTCCGAGGATGCGATCAACCAGTCAGAAGCCTGTGGAAGATGAAGATGGAGTCACGTCTTCATAGTTATCGTTGTTCGTGTAAAGACCTTCGTGTCTACCATCGTGAGTGTAATAAAAGTTAATAAATCTTTTCTGTACGTGTCGGGGACAGCCCTAGAGGTCCCCTTAAACAACGGGGAAATCCTCACTTAAAACCCGCAACAAAGCCAAAACGCAATTTGCCTAACCCTGCAGGAAATAGGCCCACGCCGCGGGGACCCCGACGGCCCACCAAGGCGGCCCTCTTAGAGATCCCCTCGAGCAGGCTCCGCCTCGCTCGAGGACGCGCGCCCCCTCGGGCGGGCTCCGCCCCGTTCGAGGGGCAGCACTTCCCGCGAGCGGGCTCCGCCTCGCTCGAGGGCTCGCACCCCCTCGAGAAGGTTCCGCCTCGCTCGAGGGTACATCCCACCCTCGACCGGGGTCCGCCACGCTCGAGGGCGCCCCTCACGTGTGCGCTGGCCCCCGTACACGGGCATTTAACGCCCTGACACCGGTGGGACGGCGCCATCATGCGCCGGGGTTCGCGCCCGGTGCCGCCGCACCAACTCCCCGGGGAGGAGCCCATCCCCATCACCGTGGGGAGGGACCGTGCGCCGCGGCGGTGTCGTCCCGTGACGCCGTGCGCCGCTCCCGCACGACCGACGCGCCGAGCCCTCGAAGGGGGGGGCCGGTTGCACCCTCGATTCACTTTCTTGTGACCCTACGGGGGTTAGGTGGAGGCGCTAGGCCGGTGGATCACCATCCCCGCCACCGTAACGCGCATGGCCGCCGTCCCCGCGCGTGCGGGGCGCACGCCGTGCGCCGTAGCAACAACCCCAGACCGTGAAGCGCGTCGGGGAAGGGACGCCGTTTTACCTACTCCTGTGCCCCGTACAGGCCAACGTCAGCACCTCCCTCGAGCCTATCAGAGGACATCGCCACCGTCCGCCGCCCTTCTACCCTCGAACCGCCACTGTTCGGGTACAAGGTAGGCCATCATGGCCAGATCGCTGCAAGGATCGTCCGGACGGCCGCCCACTCTACAGCATAGCACGTCGTGTTATCCCACGTAGCTAGATAGCACGGCGCGCATGTAATCCGCCTCCCCCTTGATCTATAAAAGGGGGGGGGGCGAACCCCCAGCCGCGGGGGACGTACCCAAGAACATACGAGACAGAGACAGACAGGAGCACACCGCACACCGCGCACCACGTACTCATTCTGTAATTCTCCCACAATATCTTCAGCTACTCCTCCAGGGACTTGGAAGCCACGCTTCCTCTCCCGCCTTGCTTGTAGCAGCCCGGTAAGACAGCACCCCCGGTGCTAAGTAATATAGTGCCTCGAGCACGCCACCGTCGGGACGTACGGCCCCCTCGGCGGGAACCGGGGATAAAAACTCGTGTCACTTGTTACTTAGCATCGACCATTGAGGGATAGACCACGGCGCTTTCTCTCGGTTAGTGTCGGGACCATATTCCGCACCGACGGTTGGCGCCCACCGTGGGGCAATCGAGCGCCTAAGGTCATTCCGTCAACTCCCTCCATGGTGATCCGCACCGAGTACCGTGGTACACGCTATCGCATGGGTAGCTCGGACCCCCTCCCGGCCGGGGTTCGAAATTCGCTTCGGGGACACGAACTTTCGGGCCACGGGGGAATGGCTATCTCATGCGCCTCACCAACCGTGAGGAGCTCCGCGCGCGGCGCTAGGCCGGTCGGCCCGGCCCCCGCCGCACGCACCACCACGGCGCGGGCGCCCGCGGGCACGGATGCCGCGGGCCGTCGACGCCACGACGCCGTCGTCGCTGCGGGACAGCCGCTCGCGCCGGGCGCGGTCGGAGCGACGGCAGCCGAGCGCGCCGCCTCTCGGCACGGCGCGCCCACCATCACGACGACCGCCACCGCCCCAGCGGGACAGCGCGCGGTCTCCGGCCCGCGCATTCCCATCGGGTTGCGTGGCGCCACGTCGGCCTACAACAACAACGTCAGCACCACGATGCGCAGGGTCCCACCTGGCCGCCACATCCTTGTCGCCAGGGATCCCGGCGCCTCAGTGGCTGACGAGTCGTCCCTGGGCTCCCTCGATGCGCTGCCGCCCGCCAACCGCCACGGCTACGCGGGGACGGGGACTTCTCCGGCGTGCCGGACCCAGTCATGTTCCGGCGTTTTCTCGACGCTACGGATTACTGGTTCGGCTGCTCCGACGACTCCCAAAGACACGGGAGTTACGACCCCGCGCGGGAGTGCTACGCCGTCATCACCAACGACCCGGCCAATGCCGCCGCGCGGTGGGCGCCGGGAGACGGGGGAAGTCACGCCCGCCCCGGGGGGTCGCCACGCGCGCGGCCGCGGGGCCAAGCGCTCCGCGGGGCCGACGCCGACGCGCAGCCGGCCCAAGCCCGCGAGCTCGAGGCCAAGCCGCGCAGGAATACGGACGGTGCGGGCGCTCCGCGCCTCAATGGCGGGGGAAGCCTCCGCGCGCGGCGAACGCGCACGGGAGCCGGGCCGACGGAGTCCGCGACCGCATCAACACCACCCCCAACATCGACAACGCGGACGCGCCCCGCGGGCGAGCCAAAAACTCATCGCCGCCGCGACGCCGCTGCGGGCCATGCCGGCACCCTCGACCCCCGAGGCTCGAGACCTGCACCGCGAGGTGCAAACTCTCATCGAGCAAGCAGCCGTCCAGCAGGCCGAGAGCTCGGCCTCGCGCATCCGCCAACAGGGGGATGCGCGGGACGATGAAGCTACACCGGGAGGCGAACCCTCGGTGCATGCAGGGGGGGGGCGGGGCGACCCGCCGACCAAGGACGCACGCCGGCCAAGGAGTGGCTCCTTGACGCACGCAGGGCGCTGGATGGCGACGCCCGTAACGTCATCAACGCCAGGCGCACGAGCAGGGCGGACGCACGAGCAGCAAGGGGCTACCACCCTCGACGGGGTGGGCGTTACGACAGCGGTGAAGACCGCTCCCCGACGCCGGAGCCTCCAGGCACCCGTGTGTTCAGCCGGGAGATCCGCGCGGCGGCGTTCCCCCAACGCTTCCGCCAACCCTCGACCATCGTGAAGTACAACGGGGAGACGGACCCCCGCGTGTGGCTTAACGACTACCGCTTGGCTTGTCGGACCGGGCGGGGCCACCGGCCGACGAGGTCATCATCCGCAACCCGCCCCCGCATCTCGGCGACGCGGCCCGGACATGGCTCGAGCACTTGCCCGCTAGCCAAATCCACAACTGGGACGATCTGGTCCGCACGTTTGTGGGCAACTTCCAGGGCACGTACGTGCGCCCCGGAAATTCGTGGGACCTGCGCTCCTGCACACAGAAGCCCGGCGAGTCGCTGCGGGACTTCATACGGCGCTTCTCCAAGCGCTGCACGGAGCTCCCCAGCGTGGCGCAGTCCGAGATCGTGCATGCCTTCCTCGAGGGCACCACGTGCCGGGACCTCGTGCGGGAGCTGGGACGCAGCCCGCCCGCGGACTCCAACGAGCTGTTCGACATCGCCACCAGCTTCGCCTCCGGAGAAGAGGCCGTGGGGGCGATCTTCGACGGCAAGAAGGGCAAGCGCGAGGAGGACGCACCCGCGGAGGGCAGCAAGTCCAAGGAGCCCCACCGCAACGACAAGCGGGGCAAGAAGGGGAAAAAGCCGCGCCGCGAGGCGCACGAGCAGGGGCGCGACGGCGGCAATGCCGAGGCCCTTGCTGTTGACCCGGCTCGACGGGGCCCTCGACCGGTCCCTCGAGGCCCGGGGGTGTTCGACGACATGCTGAAAAAGCCATGTCCTTACCACAAGACCCCAGTGAACCACACCCTTGAGCAGTGCGATATGCTCAAGAAATTCTATGGCCGTGCCGCCGCGAAGGAGGCAGAGGCCAAGAAAGACGGAGGCGATGGCGATGTAGGCGGCTTCCCCGCCGTTGAAAATGTGTTCCTCATCTTTGGGGGGGCCAACCGTCAACATGTCGACCCGCCAGCGCAAGAAGGAGCGGCACGAGGTCCTCGCCGCGGAGAGGGCGCCTCCGTCCTTCCTCAATTGGTCGGAGGACGCCATCACCTTCAGCCGGGAGGACCACCCGAACCGCGTCCCCAACCGGGCCAGTACCCGCTGGTGGTCGACCCCATCATCGGGAACGCCCGGTTCTCGAAGGTCCTCATGGACGGAGGCAGCAGCCTCAACATCCTCTACGCGCATACGTTGCGCCTCATGGGGATCGGGCTGGACCAGCTGCGGCCCAGCACGAAGCCGTTCCACGGCATCGCGCCCGGCAAGCAGGTCCAGCCCCTTGGGCTGATCGACCTGCCAGTTTGGTTTGGCACCCAAAAGAACTTCCGCAAGGAGATCCTCACCTTCGAGGTGGTGGGGTTCAAGGGGGCCTACCACGCTATACTTGGGCGACCCTGTTACGCCAAATTCATGGCGGTCCCCAATTATACTTACTTGAAGATGAAGATGCCGGGACCAAACGGCGTCATCACCGTCGGCTCATCCATCGAGCACGCGTTCGACTGCGACGTCGAGTGCATGGAGCACGCAGACGCACTGGCGCTGGATGAAGCGCTGGTGAACACGTTGGAGAAGATGGTCAACGAGGACCTCGACTCCGCCGCCAAGCATGCCGGCACCTTCGAAGCCGCGGAGCAGACCAAGGGGGTCCCCCTCGACCCTTCAGCCCCCGAGGGCAAGGCGTTGAGGGTCAGCTCCACCCTCGACCCCAAATAGGAAGTGGTGCTCGTCGACTTCCTCTGCGCCAACGCCGACATCTTCGCGTGGAGCCCCTCGGATATGCCAGGCATCCCGAGGGAAGTCGCCGAGCACTCCCTTGACATCCTGCCAAACGCTCGCGCCGTGCAGCAACGGCTGTGCCTCTTCGACGAGGAGCGGCGACGGGCAATCGGAGCGGAGCTGCGGAAGCTTCTCGAGGCCGAATTCATCAAGGAGGTGTTCCACCCAACGTGGCTAGCAAACCCCGTGCTTGTAAAGAAAAAGAATGGGAAGTGGCGGATGTGTATAGACTACACTAGTCTTAATAAAGCATGTCCTAAAGTTCCTTTTCCTTTGCCACGCATTGATCAAATCGTCGATTCAACGGCTGGGTGTGAATTGCTTTGCTTCCTCGATGCTTACTCCGGATACCACCAAATAAAGATGAAGGAGTCCGACCAGCTCGCGACTTCGTTCATCACACCATTCGGGACGTTCTGCTACGTCACGATTCCGTTTGGCCTCAGAAACGCGGGTGCAACATACCAGCGTTGCATGCAACACGTTTTTGGGGATCACATCGGGCGGACGGTCGAAGCGTACGTGGACGACATCGTCGTAAAGACCAGGAAGGCGAACGACCTGGTTGGCGACCTTGGCGTCGCGTTCAACTGCCTACGGGCCAATGGGGTCAAGTTAAACCCGAAAAGTGTGTCTTTGGAGTGCCGCGAGGCATGCTCCTGGGATACATTGTCTCCCAGCGGGGAATCGAGGCCAACCCTGAAAAGGTTGCGGCCCTCGAACGAATGGGTCCGATCCAGGGACCTCAAAGGGGGTGCGAGAAGGTGCCGGGGTGCCTCGCCGCCTTGAGCCGCTTCATCTCGCGGCTCGGTGAGAAGGGCCTCGCCCCTCTACCGCACGCTAAGAAGCACGAGCGCTTCTCCGGACCACCGAGGCCCGGGATGCGCTCGACAAGCCGAAGGCGTCTCTAACGCACGCCCCGATCCTCACGCCGCCACAAGATGGCGAACCCCCGCAGCTCTACGTGGCCGCAACCACCCGGGTGGTCGGCCGCCGTGATCGTCGTGGAGCGCACGGAGGGAAGGGCATGCCTTGCACCGTACGGCGGCCGGTCTACTACATCGGCGAGGTCTGTCGGACACAAAGACGCGCTACCCCCGGGTCCGAGAAGTTCTGTACGCGGTAGTCCTTGCGTGGCGCAAGCTCCGCCACTACTTCGAGGCCCACCCCGTCATGGTGGTTTCCTCCTTTCCGCTAGGAGAGATCATCCGCAACCCTGACGCCGCAGGCAGGATTGCCAAGTGGTCCGTGGAGCTGATGGGCGAGACGCTCGCCTACACCCCACGCAAGGCCATCAAGTCGCAAATCCTGGCGGATTTCGTCGCTGAGTGGACGGATACGCGAGTGCCGCCCCCACGGATCCAGCGGAACGTCGGACTGCGTTCTTCGATGGCTCAATGATGAAAACAGGGGCAGGCGCGGGCCTGCTCTTCGTGTCACCCCTCGGGGAACACATGCGGTACGCGGTGCGCCTTCACTTCCCCGCGTCAAACAATATGGCTGAATACGAGGCCCTCCTCAGCAGCCTCAAAATAGCCGTTGAGTTAGGCGTCAAGCGCCTCGACGTGCGGGGGGACTCGCAACTCGTGATCGATCAGGTCATGAAGAAGGCAAGCTGCCACGACGACAAGATGGAGGCCTACTGCAAAGCCGTGCGAGCCCTCGAGGACAAGTTCTACGGCATCGAGCTCAACCATGTGCCCCGCCGGTACAACGAGGAGGCAGATGAACTGGCCAAGATTGCGTCCGGGCGGATCACCGTCCCCCCGAACGTTTTCGCCCGCGACATCGCTCAACCCTCGGTCGTCTTCGAGCCCTACCCCTCGAGTCATGACGAGCCCTCGGGGGCTCCCTCGAATCCAGCGGGTGCGGAACCCATGGACGAGGACCCCTCGAACGAGGCGTACGTGCTCTCCCTCCTCGAGGGGTACGGCTCCCACGAGGCCGACGTGATGGACATCGAGCCGCCCCTGCCCAAGAGGACTGGCGCGAAAAATACATCGCCCGGATCGCTCGAGGGGAACTCCCCGCGGACCAGGCCGCGGCCAGGCACATCGCCAGGATGGCCAAATCTTTTGCCCTCATCGACGGCGAGCTGTACAAGCGCGCCGCCTCCGGCATCCTACAGCGGTGCGTGCCCATTCCCGAGGGGCGCGAGGTCCTACGGGACATTCACGAGGGGATCTGCGGCCACCACGCCGCGCCCCGCACCCTCGTCGGCAACTCGTTCCGCCAGGGCTTTTACTGGCCTACCGCGGTTGCAGACGCCAGCGAAATCGTACGCACCTGCGAAGGGTGCCAGTTCTACGCCCGCAAGTCCAACTTGCCCGCCCATGCCCTGCAAACCATCCCCGTGACATGGCCATTCGCCGTGTGGGGGGCCGGACATCGTCGGGCCCCGCGGAAGGCGCCCGGGGGCTTCACCCACTTGTTGGTCGCGATCGACAAGTTCTCCAAGTGGGTCGAGGTGCGCCCCATCACGAACCTCAGGGCAGAGCAGGCGGTAACATTCTTCACCGACATCGTCTACCGCTTCGGAGTGCCAAACTCCATCATCACAGACAATGGGTCCCAGTTCACGGGCAGGAAGTTTTTGGAGTTCTGCGACAAATTCCACATCCGCGTGGATTGGGCGGCTGTGGCACACCCACAGACCAACGGCCAAGTAGAGCGTGCCAACGGCATGATCCTACAGGGCCTTAAGGCCAGAATTTTCGACCAGCTCAACAAATGCGGGCGAAAATGGCTCCAAGAACTACCGGTGGTTGTGTGGAGCCTAAGGACCACCCCGAGCGAGCCACCGGGTTCACCCCGTTTTTCTAGTCCATGGCGCGGAGGCCGTCCTCCCCACGGACTTAGAATACGGATCGCCCAGGGTTCGAGGCTATGACGAGGATGCTAACCAGTGAGCCCGCGAGGACTCGCTGGACCAGCTGGACGAGGCACGCCTCGTAGCCTTAATGCATTCCGCAAGGTATCAACAGTCCCTAAGACGCTACCAAGCACACAAGATACGTCGACGGGACTTCAGTGAAGGGGATTTGGTCTTAAGGCTGCGCCAAGACAACCGAGGGCGCCATAAGCTATCGCCCCCATGGGAGGGACCCTACGTCGTGGTGAAGGTACTCAAGCCCGGCACATACAAGCTGGCCAACGAGGACGGCGAAGAGCTCACCAACGCTTGGAACATCCAGCAGCTACGTCGCTTCTACCCTTAGCTAGGATTTCCAAGTATTTTTGTTGTAAAAACCGTACGACCAATGCCCCAGTTGGTAAACAACTATGTAAATGCTTCAGGTCTGATAAAAAGGGCAACTCGGCTTTCCCCTGAAATCCAAGTTACCCTTGGGGGCTACTGCGGGGGGCACCCCCCCAAAGTGGTCCCATTTTTTCGCGCAAAAAACGAAACAACTCACGCACGCTAAGTTTGCTTTCTACTTCGACCCCGAGCAACGATTCGAACAGGGCGCAGGCGGCCCAGCGGAAGGAGCGTGCGAGTCAGAGATAGCCTACGCCGCGTGGATATGGCCCTTCTCTCTCGCCTCCAACCCAGCAGGCCCCCTGCGAAAACCGAACTCCCCTAACTAGAATCTACTCAGGAAGAAGGAGAAACAAAAAGCGTGACAAACAAATGACTTCATTACAGCAAATGTTTATGTCGAAAGACAACTTGTTCATTTACAAAAGGCCACGAGGCCAGAGTACTGATACACATAAAACGGGCCTAGCGCCCAACTGTTTTCAGGCGGGACGAGCGACAGCGTCAGCGGCGTCCGGGAAGAGGAACTCCTCGAAGGCCTCGGCGAGCGACCCGGCGGCGTCGGCGGCGAGCGCATCCACACGCTCCATCGCCACCTCGTCCTCGACGCCCTCGGGAACGATGTAGCCCTCCGCCAGCGCCTCGAAGTTGACCTCGTAGTGGGACCGCACCACTTCGAGGGCCTTCTGGGCGCCCAAGTGCAACGCCCGGCGCATCCGCTCGGTGACGTGACCGCCAAGGGCGCGCGGGCGGCGGCCGGCCGAGCCGCCGCCCGTGCTTCGCCCTCCTCCACGGCACGGCAGGTCTCGAGGGCCGCACCACGAAGCTCCCGCAACTCCTGCTCGGAGGAGTTGTAGGAAGCCTGTAGCGCCTCGGCCCGCTCGGCTGCGTGCCCCAGAGCGGTATGCAAGCCTGGAAGTGCCAAGACAAGAAAGAAATCAGAAAGGGGGAAGCGAGCCCTCTAACAGAAAAACCAACAAGGCAAGAGTCAAGCAGCAGCTCACCTTCGACTTGCTTCCTCTCCGTCTCGAAGTCGCGGCGCACGGCCTCGACCGTCAGCTCGAGGCGCTTGACGGTCTCACCTTGCTCCTGGAGGGCCAGCTCCTGATTGGCGTTGGTAATGCTGAGCATAATCACCTCGCCCTCGGCCTTGGAGAGCTTGTCGTCCCGCTCCGCCAACGACTTCTGCGCCGCCTCGCGAGCGACGCGCTCCTGCTCCAGCGCCGTCCGGGCGTCGACGAGGGCGGCTTTGCTCCGCCGGAGCCGCCCCTCGGCCCCTTGGCGGGCGGTGCGCTCTTGCGAGAGCCGGCGCTCCTCGGCGGCGACGAGCGCCGCGGCCTTGGCGTCGTGGGCGGCCTTCAAGTCGTCGGCCTCCGTGGCCCCTTGCTCCGGCCGCCGCGCGCCCGCTCCTCGGCCCCCGACGGCCGCCGCGCTGCGCGCCCCTCGAGCGACGAACGGAGCTTTCGGTTCTCGCCACGGACGTTGGCCACCTCCGCCTCCCAGTTGGTGGCCAGCGTCCGCGTCTTCTCCAAGTCTGAGCGCGCCTGCCACAGAGCCTCATCACGATCGATGAGGGCTGTGCAGACCCGTTCGAGGCTCAAGCGGCGCGCTGGGTCCTGCCTCGAGCTCTCGGGGAGCTCGTCGCGCCACGCCATGGCCGTGCACGCCCGGCCCGGTGTCCGGCGTCCTGAGGGCGTCAGCAAGCGCGTCGAAAGCACTGCACCGCTCCCGGAGCTGGTGGACCTCGGCGTTCACCCGGTCGAAGGCATCGTACTTGTCGTGGGCGCGGCGCTCGAGCTCCTGGCACCCACAAATCAAAACCCATAAGCGCTACGGCACAGAGGCAGCACACAAAAACGAAAGGAAGAAGAGAACGAGCAACCACGACCCACCTGGAAGACGCGCCATGCAGGGCCGCCATGGACCTGCAGCGCTTCGTTCAGCGCGCGGTTGAGTGCGGCGCCGTGGCTCCGGAGCTCTCCCCAGAGCTCCTGCTCCCCCCTGGCGTCGGCAAACGCAGGGGATCGTCGACGGCCCCCTCCACCGGGCGGGGGCGGCCGGCGCGGGAGGACGAGGCCTCGGCGCCGGTGTCCTCGGCCCCTCGCCACCATGTGACCCTCGTGCCGCCTCACGAGGGGCCCCCTCCCGGGGCTCGGGGGGAGCGTGTGGGGAAACTAGCCCACCGATCCCACCGGGGCGGTGGGGAGTCGTCATGCGGGACCTCCACCACCTCCGCCGGGGACCGCCGGCGGGCGCCGGCGCTTGCGCCGCCTCCACCGGCGCCTCCACTTGCGCCTCGTGGCCGCGGGCGCCGATACGACACCGCGGCCACCACCTCGGCCGCGCCTCGCGACCACGGGCGCCACCATGGGTTGCACCCGCTCCGCCTCCTCCGCCGGCGGCGCCACGGACGAGCGCCTCCGTAGCGCCGGCCTCCACGGGCTGCGCCTCCGCCACGGCCGGCCGCCGCCGCGGCGCGCGCCTCCACAACGGCCGCGCGGCCGCTCCTCGGCGACCGCCGGCCGCGCGCGGCCGGCGAGCCGATCCGCCGGCCGAGGCCTCGAAGCCTCGGCCGGGCCTTGCGAGCTCTCGCCCACCGCCGTGCTTGCCCCCCGCCCGCGACGCCCTCGACGAGCGCCGCCGGGTGGGGATGGACGCGTCCGTCCTCAGCACCTTGGCCGGTGCGAGGGGGGGCACGGTTGGCACCACCCTGCGCAGGCACAAACAGAGGGTTAGAACGCCTGATCATCAACAAATCAAACCAAGCAAAGGATCGAACCCCTTACCTTGAGGAGAAAAAGGCGCGCTTCTTTTCCTCGAAGCCTCAGCGGACGAGGCCGGCGCGCCCGCCGCCGCGCCTCCCGACGGCGCCACCCACGCGCGCGGGCCCCGCGCCGCGCGCGGCGTGCTCGCCGCACGCACGGGCGCGCTCGCCGCGCGCGCCCCCGTGGCGCGCGCGGCGCCTCCGCGCGCGCGCGCGCGCCACGATGTCGATGGCCGGCGGCGGGCGCCGTTGCGCCCGCCCGTGCAATGCCGCCGTTGCCGCCGGCGCCGGTTCCGGCGACGGGGGCGCAGGCTGCCACCTATCAGAGGGGGCCTCCCCCTCAGCCTCTTCCTCTTCGTCCTCCTCCGAGGACGAGTACTCCTCGGTCCCCGGGGAGGAGAGCCCCAGCTCTTCGCGCCGCCGGTACTCCGCGTTCCGCCGATCGCGGCGCTCTTGATGTCGCCTCGCGTGCTCCCTTCTGCGCGCCGCCCGCTCCTGCTCCCGCTGCTACGCCGCCCGGCCGAGCGCGCGGGAGTCGGGGGTGGGCGGAACAGACTTTGAGGCAGTAAAGCTCACCAGCTGCATACAGGAACATCAAGGACGCGTCAGGAGGCAGAAGCAACACCAAGAACCAAAACAAAATCAAGAGTCACACTCACCAGTGGGCCGGTGGGAAGCATCTCGAGGTCCCATGGGGTCCGATCCGGATGCATCGGCATCCGGGTGTCGACGGCGCTCCGCGCCCGGGTAAGCGCATACGCCCGCCCGAGGGGGGTCGGGAGCATCCGCGACCTCGCCAGATCGACAGGGTTGGCCGCCTCTGTCATCTCGTAGATGCAGAGCGGCCTCTCCATCAGAGGCACGATCCGCCGGTGATGGAGGAAGGCGAGGACGCCCAACGCGGTCAGCCCCTGCGCCGCCAGGCTCTTCAGGGCGGCTAGGACCGAGTCCTGCCGCCTCCGTCTTTGGGCGTGGACACCCCGTAGCCCCAAGAGCTGGGCTTCTCCTTGAACACCCGACCGGTGTAGGGGGGAGGCCGGGCCCGGCGTTGCGCAAGTAGAACCATCCCCGCTCCCAGCCGGCGTTGTTCGTCGTCATGGTGCAGGGGATGTAGACGTCCTTGAATTGCCCCCGCAGGGCAAGCGACATCCGGCCGGCGCGCACCGCGCGCGGGTCCCTCGGCTCCGTCGTGGGGCTGCGTGAAGAGCTCCGCGCGGAAAAGGTGTACCCAGAGCTCCCAGTTGACTGGGATCCCCAGGTACCCTTCACAGACGCCCACGAACGTGGCCGCCTGCGAAATCGCGTTGGGCGCGAAGTTGTGCAACTCCACTTCGTAGTAGTGGCACGGCGCCCGCATGAAGCGGCTCGCCGGCGCGTTGAAGCCTCGCTCGTGGTAGCGGATAAAGCTCACCACGTAGCCTTCCGGCGGGTTGGGCGCGCGGTCCCCCACCGGCGGCACTATCCACTCCGCCGGGCGGCCATCCTCGTTCGCCGCCGGCCGGCCGGCGGTGACCAGCTCGCCAAGGGCCGGCCGGGTCACCGACGACCTCTCCCGAGCGTACGGGTCCGGGATCGTGAGGTGGCCGAGGCGGCGCCATGAGAAGAAGGCAAAGGAAAGCGAGAGCAGAGGACGAGAAACGGAAGAAGAGCTCTAATGGCGACACCGCACGGTGGCAAAGGCGAGGCGAAGACGAAGGCGCAGGGGGCTGAAATGGTGAGACGTTAAGGTAAAAAACCGCCGTCTCCCCCTCCCCTCAGATTTATAAGCCGCGGGCGAGCTCTCCGGGGCGGATGTCCCGCGCGCATTAACTGCAGGGAATCTTCTCCTCACACCGCCGAACGGGCCCCACCACGACCGCAGCGGTCACATCACCGCGGACGGGCCATCATCACGGCGAAGACCTGCAGGGACCGAGGCGAGCGGTCACGTCCGCCTGCCACGCCGCCTACTACGCGCGCGCGCGCGGCCACAACGCCTAAAAAGGCGCGCCCGCGTTGCAAAACCGCAGCCTCGACTGTGAGGCATTTAATGACCCGGTCCCTTGCCAAGCAAGGAGAACCCTCGAGCGGGGCGAACCCCTGGCTCGAGACGATGTCAGCCCTCGAAGGGACATCGGCGTGAGAAGGTCGCCCAGGGCCTGCTTGAAGTAAAGCAGGCACCGCGGGCACCCATGCCACGCAAAACCCTCGAGCAGCACGAGCTCCTGGCTCAAGACGACAACAGCCCTCGAAGGGACATCGACGTGAGAAGGTCGCCCGGGGCCTGCTTGAAGTAAAGCAGGCACCGCGGGAACCCATGCCACGCAAAACCCTCGAGCAGCACGAGCTCCTGGCTCAAGACGACAACAGCCCTCGAAGGGACATCGACGTGAGAAGGTCGCCCGGGGCCTGCTTGAAGTAAAGCAGGCACCGCGGGCACCCATGCCACGCAAAACCCTCGAGCGGCACGAGCCCTTGGCTCAAGACGATGTCAGCCCTCGAAGGGACATCGACGTGAGAAGGTCGCTCGGGGCTCGCTTGATGTAAAGCGGGCACCGCGGGTACCCATGCCACGCAAAACCCTCGAGCGGCACGAGCCCCTGGCTCGAGACAATATCAACTCTCTAAAAAGGGCACATGCGTGAGAAGGTCGCCCGGGGCCTGCTTGAAGTAAAGCAGACACCGCAAGCACCCATGCCGCGCTGTGGTACCAACCAGCGCCTCGAGGGCTGGCTCGCCCAGACCCCTCGACGGCCGCAAACGCAAAAGATGGGGCCGTCCAGGCGCGGCCCCGCACGGCCCTACTGATCAGAGGTTCGAAGCCTGACCCTCGACGGGTTCGAACAGGCGCCTCAGATCGCAGAGTCAGGGACGACGAAGGCACGCGCATTCGAGCCGTTCCTCGAGCCCGTCGCCTCGAGGGTGCCCCACATGTCGTGTTCGAGAGCCAGCGAGGGCAGCTAGCCGGGGGATCCCACCGAGGGAGAGCTTCCGCGCCCTCGGTCCCTATCGAACGGGACCGAGCCCCACCTAGCAAACCCATGCAAGCGCTTCCATGGATGTGTCTCTGGACCACGCAGCCTACCCTTATCGAACGGGGCATGGGCGTCCACTCGAACCACCCGCTAGCTGCTCGACGAGGAATCCGCAATTCGCGACCCGCTCGATGGGGGTTGCGGAAACCTCACCCTCCGTTCCGCGGAGGGACGGCGAGGGCGCGTAAGAAAACAAGTCGTAAAGCTCTACCCGATCGTCTCGAACGGGCCCAGGCTCGGGGGCTTGACGCACAGCTACACCTCCTTGAAATTGCACCCGCCGGAGACAGTGCCAGCAGCGCGTGCGCCACCGAGGCCGGCTGAGATATCGCCGATGCCGGTTGAAACATGCGCCACACACTCTGATCAGTTCTCGCGGTTAACCCCTGCAGGAGCACCCACACTCCTGCAGGGCTTCGGGGGCTAGACCCGCGGGCCCCGGCGGCGCGGCCCCACGGAAAGCGTTCGCAAGATAAGGAGGGAAGAACGTCCTATCAGTAGGTTCCAGCATCTATGGGAGCCTCAATGGCAAACCCACAGATGCTCGGGGGCTACTGTCGGGGACAGCCCTAGAGGTCCCCTTAAACAACGGGGAAATCCTCACTTAAAACCCGCAACAAAGCCAAAACGCAATTTGCCTAACCCTGCAGGAAACAGGCCCACGCCGAGGGGACCCCGACGGCCCACCAAGGCGGCCCTCTTAGAGATCCCCTCGAGCAAGCTCCGCCTCGCTCGAGGACGCGCGCCCCCTCGGGCGGGCTCCGCCCCGTTCGAGGGGCAGCACTTCCCGCGAGCGGGCTCCGCCTCGCTCGAGGGCTCGCACCCCCTCGAGCGGGTTCCGCCTCGCTCGAGGGTACGTCCCCACCCTCGACCGGGGTCCGCCACGCTCGAGGGCGCCCCTCACGCGTGCGCCGGCCCCCGTACACGGGCATTTAACGCCACGACACCCATGGGACGGCGCCATCATGCGCCGGGGCTCGCGCCCGTGCCGCCGCACCAACTCCCCGGGGAGGAGCCCATCCCCATCCCCGTGGGGAGGGAGCGTGCGCGCGGCGGTGTCGATCCCCGTGACGCCGTGCGCCGCTCCGAAGACGGGCGACGCGCCGAGCCCTCGAAGGGGGGCCGGTTGCACCCTCGATTCACTTTCTTGTGACCCTACAGGGTTAGGTGGAGGCGCTAGGCCGGTGGATCACCATCCACGCCCGCTATGCTAAGGCATGGCCGCCGTCCCCGCGCGTGCAGGCGCACGCCAGGCGCTGTAGCAACAACCCCAGCACTGTGAAGCGCGTCGGGAAGGGACGCCGTTTTACCTACTCCTGTGCCCCGTACAGGCCAACGTCAGCACCTCCCTCGAGCCTATCAGAGGACATCGCCACCATCCGCCGCCCTTCTACCCTCGAACCGCCACTGTTCGGGTACAAGGTAGGCCATCATGGCCAGATCGCTGCAAGGATCGTCCGGACGGCCGCCCACTCTACAGCATAGCAGGTCGTGTTATCCCACGTAGCTAGATAGCGCGGCGCGCATGTAATCAGCCTCCCCCTAGATCTATAAAAGGGGGGGGGGGCGAACCCCCAGCCGCGAGGGACGGACCCAAGAACATACGAGACAGAGACAGACAGGAGCACACCGCGCACCACGTACTCATTCTCCAATTCTCCCACAATATCTTCAGCTACTTCTCCAGGGACTTGGAAGCCACGCTTCCTCTCCCGCCTTGCTTGTAGCAGCCCCACTACAGGCACCCCCGGTGCTAAGTAATATAGTGCCTCGAGCACGCCACTGCTGGACGTACGGCCCCCTCGGCCGGAACCAGGATAAAAACTCTGTGTCACTTGTTACTTAGCATCGACCATTGAGGGATAGACCACGACGCTTTCTACTGGTTAGTGTCGGGACCATATTCTGCGCCGACAGTACGTTTTGAGCAATGTCTTGTGATATTACACTCATGAGTCTATCATATGTGTGAAATTATGATCCTGGCACACATATGAGATGCATTCGGTTTTCTACGGAAAATCGGGTGTGACAGAGTGGTATCATAGCAATGCTGGCTGTAGGACGCAACCTCAGATAGAAATGGTCGATATTAAGGACTCTTTATCTAGAAAGCCTTTCCAGCATTCAAAATATCTTATTTACGCTTAAAAAATATTTTATTCTTTATTTTTTATCAAAATCATATCTTTTGTTTTCTTCTACACCGAGTCTGATTCTTGATCTTCCACCTTGAACTACCACACGTGTTTTATAGGATAGTTTCTTAGGTTGCCTGCCCTTTTATCAGTTTCGTTTCGATAGAGCCGTTCTTGTGAGGACGTGCGATGTAAATGCTTGTTGATTGTAAACATGCATGATTTGGATCTTTGACTTGATTGGAATGTTTTTGTGGAGTGATGGCCACAAATACATCAATAAAATAATTAAAGTCAAAATTTGAATCTTAGCCCCTTTCTCTTCAACTTTATCAATTCAACTTCTTATCGGAAATTTCTTTCCCTAACAATCAAATGGTAAACACCAGGTCAGGAGCTGGACAGGTTATTCCGTTCGTGCTCACATCGCCAATCAGCTGATTCAAGTCCCTCCTCCACCACAAGAATTAGCAATGGATCCCACGATGCAGCAGTTCTTTACGGAAGAAATGCAGTTAATTCAGAACCTCACCGCCACTGTCCAGAATCTACAGGCACAGCAGAACCAGCCACCACCACAAGGACCCCCACCACCTCCACCACCAGTGAACAAGCATAGATAATTCATGAGCCACAACCCGCCCACTTACTCTCATTCAGTGGATCCCCTCGATGCCGATGATTGGCTCAAGACCATCAACAAGATGCTGAATATCACCCAATGTAATGATCTTGAGAAGGTTTTGTATGCCTCAGGACGTCTGGAAGGTGCAGCCTCTGATTGGTGGAATGCTTACACCGTCGCACATGCTGTTGCTTACACCATTACCTGGCAGGAGTTCCAGGAGAGTTTTCGTACACATCATATCCCAGCTGGTGTGAAGAAGCTGAAGAAGAAGGAATTTCTAGCTCTAAAGCAAGGAAACATGACAGTTAGTGAGTATCTGGATCAGTTTACTCATTTGTGCCGCTATGCACCAGATGATGTCAACACGGATGCCAAGAGACAAGAACGCTTTCTCGATGGTTTGATAGGGCCACTTAACTATCAGTTGCAAAGCCACACATTTCTTAACTTTCAGATGTTACTCAATAAGGCTATAGGCTTGGAGAATAAACGCAAGGAACTTCGTGAACAGAAGCGCATGTTTCAACCTCAAGGTCAGTCTAGCAGTAACACCCGCCCTCGTTACAACTCATCGCAAGACTCTCAGTTTCGTTCTAGCACACAAGGCAGAAATCATGGACAGAGTCAGCAGTATCGTTCGTTTGAGGAACCCGAAGAATCCAACCCAATGACACCACGAGCTCCAAATCCTCATCGAACCGCTCGGGTGCACCGAAGGGAACACTACTCCAGTTCACCCCGGTGGATGCTTCAAGCGCGGAGAATTGGGACACTATGCCGATATTTGCCCTCGGGCGTAATATGCGACACCCCGAGAGAGATAACGAGAGGTCAACGGAACAATATGCATGGTAGGGTGAACCATGTGACGAGTGAAGAAGCTCAAGAGGCCAAGGATGTTGTGCTTGGTACGTTCCTTATCAACTCTTGTACCGCAATAGTTTTATTTGATTCGGGGCATCGCATTCATTTATTCTTGAACGATTCGTGACAAAGCATGATGTACCCAAGAGTTCCATGAAGACACATTTGTTAATTAGTTCCCCAAACGGTGAAATGAAATCCACCTATGTATGCCCACGAGTCAATCTTAAGATCGGAGAGATAGATTTTGAAGCGGACTTAGTGATTCTAACATCCGGTGGAATAGATGTGATCCTTGGTATGGATTGGTTAAGCAAGCATGATGGAATCATTTTGTGTGCCAAGAAGTCGGTGCTCTTAACTACACCGCAAGGAGATAGGATTGAGTTTGCCGCTACAAGCCCGAAGAAGAAAGAGAAGTGAATAAGCTCTGTGGTAGTAAACCATCATCTTTCAAGATCGTCCTGTATCCCCTCCTCTTGTTTCCCGATCCCTCCGAATCTCGGGACGAGATTCTTTTTATGGGGGTAGGATTTGTAACACCCAAAAATTCCATCACAATAAAATATTGTTAGCAACATGGTTTATTTTTATTTTCTAAGGATTTAATAAATTTGAATAAATAAATTTGCCTTTAATTAAATTAAACATCATTTAATAATTAGAATCAAACAAGTGTTTGTGCATAATGTTGAAATGCATGAGTTTTGTTTGTGGTGTGATTCTAAAAGTCTTAAAAAAATTTTGTGAAAAGACTTTAAAATAGTTGGAGAAATTTGTGTTAAAATTTGAGTTTGAAAACATGTAAAAGATTTGAATTTAAAAAGGTTTGAAATTGGTTTGAAAAAAAGGAAAAAAAAGAGAAGAAAAAAAACAAAACAACCCAACCCAACCCCGCGGCCCAGCTCCGCTTCCGGCCCACACGGCCCGCCTCCCTCCTCTCTCTCTCACGGCCCGCCCGGACGGGGTGGGGCCCACCTGTCGGGGACCGCCTCCTACCTCCAGCGCCGCCCCCTTCCCCCGCGCCGGCCGTCGCCCTCCCGCGTCGCCGCCGCATCCGACCGCCCCGCGCCCCCTCCGCTCCTTCATCGAGCAATTAAACACCACTCCACTCACCCACCGCCGTCCCCGCCCCTTCCTCTCCCTGTAACGGCCGCACCGAGCCGCCCGTCGCCGCCATTAATGGCCGGCCGGCGAGCTCCCACTCCACCGCCTTCCCGGCCTTCCCCCTCCCCGCTTATACCTATAAAAGGTGCCCCAGGGCCTCCTCTTCACCCCGCGCCATTCCTCCTACCTCCCCCCACGCGCAGCGCCGCCCCCCCAAAGGAGCCGTCGGAGCTCCGCCGCGCCGCCCCGATCTCCTTCACCGGCGCCTCTTCCTCGGTTCCGAGCCCCTTGGTGAGTTCCTTGCGCCCTCCTCTTCGTTTTGGTGCAACCCCCATCGAGTTTGGTGCACGGGAGCCCATTTTCACCCTTCTCCGGCGAACTCCGCCGCCAGCGCCGTCGCGAGCCGCCGCCGGCCGGCCGTCCGCCGCCGCCGCGGCTCAGACGCGACCCGGGCCGTCTGATCGGCACGGACGGCCCAGATCAAAAAGGGGGCATACCCCCTTGATCGGTCCACGATGGACCGGTGGACCGGGTCCACCGCGCCGGTCCACGGGCCTTGCGTCAGCGCCTGCGTCATCGCTTGCGTCAGCGCCAGCCAACCGCAAGGCGCCACGTGGCGCCACCACAGTTCCCCGCAGGCCGCCCAGGCATTTTTGCAAAAAGAACCCTGCATTTTCCATAATTAAAATATATCCTTCCACCTATAGAAACCCCTTCAAGCAGGTCCTTGTTTTTATGTTTTGAACCCTGAGCTCCATAGTTTTCATGTTCAGTAGTCCATCCTTAACCTTTTACATGTTAGACCTCCTAGTTTCACACATAATTATGTTTAGGTCCCTGAAATCTTGCAGAAAACCCCCTAAAACTTTCAGATATTCACAATTTATTCCCTAAATCTTGTTTCAGCCATATCTTTTCCATCCTAGCTCCGTTTTACGCGTTCTTGGTGTCCACGCGATCGTCTCTCCGAGCCCGTTATTTCTAAAAGCTTGTTTTAGCCTTTTGGTAATGTTTGATGTAATGTTTTATTTATTGCATGTTTTCTTGCATGATCGTAGCCAACACGCCGTTCAAGGAAGAACAAGTGCAGAGCTTTGCAGTAAAGGAGAGTAGCTTATCGTTGGAGAAAGGCAAGTGACCCTATCCATCCTTCTACCTATGCTTTAATCCAGAACACTATAAATTAATTGGAACATGGAGAACCACCCAGGAAAATAGTGCAACCACAGTCCATATAGCTCTGGCTTAGCCAATTAATTAGGTGTGTGATTGTATTGACGACCCTATCCGAAAGGAACACAGGGGGCTCCGGGTTGCAGGGGTATAGCCCGGTTCTTTTGGGGTAGCGACCTTTGCTAAGGTGCGACCACTAGGGAGGGTTATGGTCTGCTACTGAGTAGAATCGTCGTGGGTTGTCGGTGCTTTTGCATATCTTTGTAAAGGCTTCGTAGCGTCCCTATGCAATCACACCTCGGAAGTGTGGTATTGTGCCTGATCAGCACATGCGTGGTTGGGTTCAAAGTTCTTTGGAACTTTTACGCGAATTGTGGGAATAGTGTGCAACCTCTGCAGAGTGTAAAACTGATCGATCAGCCGTGCTCACGGTCAAGAGCGGCCTGGACCCTCACATGATTAATTGAACTTAAAGATGGATTAATACTGCTTTCCGGTTATTCCGTGGCCTTCTTCGAGTACCAACCATAAGTGTACTCATCCTTGCTTATCTTTGTTCGAGAGAAGAATCTCGAGTGGAGTACTTCACCGACTACGAGGAGTTCTGAGGATGCGATCAACCAGTCAGAAGCCTGTGGAAGATGAAGATGGAGTCGCGTCTTCATAGTTATCGTTGTTCGTGTAAAGACCTTTGTGTCTACCATCGTGAGTGTAATAAAAGTTAATAAATCTTTTCTGTACGTTTTGAGCAATGTCTTGTGATATTACACTCATGAGTCTATCATATGTGTGAAATTATGATCCTGGCACACATATGAGATGCATTCGGTTTTCTACGGAAAATCGGGTGTGACAGAGTGGTATCAGAGCAATGCTGACTGTAGGACGCAACCTCAGATAGATATGGTCGATATTAAGGACTCTTTATCTAGAAAGCCTTTCCAGCATTCAAAATATCTTATTTACGCTTAAAAAATATTTTATTCTTTATTTTTTATCAAAATCATATCTTTTGTTTTCTTCTACACTGAGTCTGATTCTTGATCTTCCACCTTGAACTACCACACGTGTTTTATAGGATAGTTTCTTAGGTTGCCTGCCCTTTTATCAGTTTCGTTTCGATAGAGCCGTTCTTGTGAGGACGTGCGATGTAAATGCTTGTTGATTGTAAACATGCATGATTTGGATCTTTGACTTGATTGGAATGTTTTTGTGGAGTGATGTCCACAAATACATCAATAAAATAATTAAAGTCAAAATTTGAATCTTAGCCCCTTTCTCTTCAACTTTATCAATTCAACTTCTTATCGGAAATTTCTTTCCCTAATAATCAAATGGTAAACACCAGGTCAGGAGCTGGACAGGTTATTCCGTTCGTGCTCACATCGCCAATCAGCTGATTCAAGTCCCTCCTCCACCACAAGAATTAGCAATGGATCCCACGATGTAGCAGTTCTTTACGGAACAAATGCAGTTAATTCAGAACCTCACCGCCACTGTCCAGAATCTACGGCCACGACGAGAACCGCCACCACCACAAGGACCCCCACCACCTCCACCACCGGTGAACAAGCATAGAGAATTCATGAGCCACAACCCGCCCACTTACTCTCATTCGGTGGATCCCCTCGATGCCGATGATTGGCTCAAGACCATCAACAAGATCTTTGAATATCACCCAATGTAATGATCTTGAGAAGGTTTTGTATGCCTCGGGACGTCCGGAAGGTGCGGCCTACGATTGGTGGGATGCTTACACCGTCGCACATGCCGTTGCTGACACCATTACGGCGGGGAGTTCCGGGAGAGTTTTCGTACACATCATATCCCGTTTCCGGTGTGAAGAAGTGAAGAAGAAGGAATTTCTAGCTCTAAAGCAAGGCAACATGACAGTTAGTGAGTATCTGGATCAGTTTACTCATTTGTCCCGCTATGCACCAGATGAAGTCAACACGGATGCCAAGAGACAAGAACGCTTTCTCGATGGTTTGATAGGGCCACTTAACTATCAGTTGCAGAGCCACACATTTCTTAACTTTCAGATGTTACTCAATAAGTCTATAGGCTTGGAGAATAAACGCAAGGAACTTCGTGAACAGAAGCGCATGTTTCAACCTCAAGGTCAGTCTAGCAGTAACACCCACCCTCGTTACAACTCATCGCAAGACTCTCAGTTTCGTTCTAGCACACAAGGCAGAAATCATGGACAGAGTCAGCAGTATCGTTCGTTTGAGGAACCCGAAGAATCCAACCCAATGACACCACAGGCTCCAAATCCTGATCAGAACCGCTCAGGTGCACCAGTAAGGAACACTACTCCAGTTCACCCCAGTGGATGCTTCAACTGCGGAGAATTGGGACACTATGCCAGTATTTGCCCTCAGCGTAATATGCAGACACCCCAGAGAGATAAAATAGGTCAACAGAACAATATGCATGGTAGGGTGAACCATGTGACAGCTGAAGAAGCTCAAGAGGCCAAGGATGTTGTGCTTGGTACGTTCCTTATCAACTCTGTACCTGCAACAGTTTTATTTGATTCCGGGGCATCGCATTCATTTATTACTGAACGATTCGTGACAAAGCATGATGTACCCAAGAGTTCCATGAAGACACATTTGTTAATTAGTTCCCCAAACGGTGAAATGAAATCCACCTATGTATGCCCACAGGTCAATCTTAAGATCGGAGAGATAGATTTTGAAGCAGACTTAGTGATTCTAACATCCAGTGGAATAGATGTGATCCTTGGTATGGATTGGTTAAGCAAGCATGATGGAATCATTTTGTGTGCCATGAAGTCGGTGCTCTTAACTACACCGCAAGGAGATAGGATTGAGTTTGCCGCTACAAGCCTGAAGAAGAAAGAGAAGTGAATAAGCTCTGTGGTAGTAAACCATCATCTTTCAAGATCGTCCTGTATCCTCTCCTCTTGTTTCCCGATCCCTCCGAATCTCGGGACGAGATTCTTTTTAAGGGGGTAGGATTTGTAACACCCAAATATTCCATCACAATAAAATGTTGTTAGCAACATGGTTTATTTTTATTTTCTAAGGATTTAATAAATTTGAATAGATAAATTTGCCTTTAATTAAATTAAACATCAGTTAATAATTAGAATCAAACAAGTGTTTGTGCATCATGTTGAAATGCATGAGTTTTGTTTGTGGTGTGATTCTAAAAGTCTTAAAAAAAATTTTGTGAAAAGCCTTTAAAATAGTTGGAGAAATTTGTGTTAAAATTTGAGTTTGAAAACATGTAAAAGATATGAATTTAAAAAGGTTTGAAATTGGTTTGAAAAAAAAAGGAAAAAAAAGGGAAGAAAAAAAAACAAAACAACCCAACCCAACCCCGCGGCCCAGCTCCGCTTCCGGCCCACACGGCCCGCCTCCCTCCTCTCTCTCTCACAGCCGTCGACAGGTGGGGCCCACCTGTCGGGGACCGTCTCCTACCTCCAGCGCCGCCCCCTTCCCCCGCGCCGGGGCCGTCCGCCTCCCCGCGCCGCCGCCGCATCCGACCGACCCGCGCCCCTCCGCTCCTTCATCGAGCAATTAAACACCACTCCACTCACCCACCGCCGTCCCCGCCCTTCCTCTCCCTGTAACGGCCGCACCGAGCCGCCCGCCGCCGCCATTAATGGCCGGCCGGCGAGCTCCCACTCCACCGCCTTCCCGGCCTTCCCCCTTCCCGCTTATACCTATAAAAGGTGCCCCAGGGCCTCCTCTTCACCCCGCGCCATTCCTCCTACCTTCCCCGCACGCGCAGCGCCGCCGCCCCAAAGGAGCCGTCGGAGCTCCGCCGCGCCGCCCCGATCTCCTTCACCGGCGCCTCTTCCTCGGTTCCGAGCCCCTTGGTGAGTTCCTTGCACCCTCCTCTTCGTTTTGGTGCAACCCCCATCGAGTTTGGTGCACGGGAGCCCATTTTCACCCTTCTCCGGCGAACTCCGCCGCCGGCGCCGCCCGCGAGCCGCCGCCGGCCGGCCGTCCGCCGCCGCCCGCCGCTCGGAGCCGCGGCCGGGCCGTCGATCGGCACGGACGGCCCGGTATCAAAAGGGGGCATACCCCCTTGATCGGTCCACGATGGGCCGGGTGGGCCCGGGTCCACGCGCGCCGGTCCAGGGGCCTTGCGTCAGCGCCTGCGTCATCGCTTGCGTCAGCGCCAGCCAACCGCAAGGCGCCACGTGGCGCCACCACAGTTCCCCCGCAGGCCGCCCAGGCATTTTTGCAAAAAGAACCCTGCATTTTCCATAATTAGAAATATATCCTTCCACCTATAGAAACCCTTTCAAGCAGGTCCTTGTTTTTATGTTTTGAACCCTGAGCTCCATAGTTTTCATGTTCAGTAGTCCATCCTTAACCTTTTACATGTTAGACCTCCTAGTTTCACACATAATTATGTTTAGGTCCCTAAAATCTTGCAGAAAACCCCCTAAAACTTTCAAATATTCACAATTTAGTCCCTAAATCTTGTTTCAGCCATATCTTTTCCATCCTAGCTCCGTTTTACGCGTTCTTGGTGTCCACGCGATCGTCTCTCCGAGCCCGTCATTTCTAAAAGCTTGTTTTAGCCTTTTGGTAATGTTTGATGTAATTTTTTATTTATTGCATGTTTTCTTGCATGATCGTAGCCAACGCGCCGTTCGAGGAAGAACAAGTGCAGAGCTTTGCAGTAAAGGAGAGTAGCTTATCGTTGGAGAAAGGAAAGTGACCCTAACCATCCTTCTACCTATGCTTTAATCCAGAACACTATAAATTAATTGGAACATGGAGAACCACCCAGGAAAACAGTGCAACCACAGTCCATATGGCTCTGGCTTAGCCAATTAATTAGGTGTGTGATTGTATTGACGACCCTATCACGAAAGGAACACGGGGGGCTCCGGGTTGCGGGGGTATAGCCCGCTTCTTTTGGGGTAGCGGCCTTTGCTAAGGTGCTGACCACTAGGGAGGGTTATGGTCCGCCCGAGTCATGTGCGTCGTGGGTTGTCGGTGCTTTTGCATATCTTTGTAAAGGCTTCGTAGCGTCCCTATGCAATCACACCTCGGAAGTGTGGTATTGTGCACGATCGGCACATGCGTGGTTGGGTTCAAAGTTCTTTGGGACTTTTACGTGAAGTCGTGGGAAAAGTGTGCAACCTCTCGCAGAGTGTAAAGCGATCGATCGGCCGTGCTCACGGTCAAGAGCGTCCCCGGACCCTCACATGATTAATTGAACTTACGGATGGATTAATACTACTTTCCGGTTATTCCGTGGCCTTGCTTTGAGTACCAACCATAAGTGTACTCATCCTTGCTTACGACTTGTTTAGAGAAGAATCTCGGAGTGGAGTACTTCACCGACTACGAGGAGTTCGAGGATGCGATCAACCGATCGAAGCTTTGTGGAAGATGAAGATGGAGTCGCGTCTTCATAGTTATCGTTGTTCGTGTAAAGACCTTCGTGTCTACCATCGTGAGTGTAATAAAAGTTAATAAATCTTTTCTGTACGTTTTGAGCAATGTCTTGTGATATTACACTCATGACTCCATCATATGTGTGAAATTATGATCCTAGCACACATATGAGATGCATTCGGTTTTCTACGGAAAATCGGGTGTGACACATGCGCCTGGGGCACGCGCCCCGGTTCTGTTGCACCAACTCCCTAGGAGGGAACCCATCCCCGCCACTATGGGGGACTGTGCGACGTGGCCGGTGCCAGTCCCATGACGCTGCACCGCCTACTCTGGTACGGCTAACTCGCCGAGCCCTCGAAGGGGGGCCGGCCGCACCCTCGGTTTACTTTCTCGTGACTTTGCAGGGTTAGGTCAGGGCGTTAGGCCGGCGGGGCACCATCCCTGCCACTGTTAACGGCATGGCGGCAGCCCCCGCGCGTACAAACTCACGCCGGGCGGGCGCGCGCGGCTTCGACGCGCGTGGAGCGTGCAGGAACGGGACGCCGCCTTAGCTTCCACTGTGCCCCGTACGGACCGACGTCAGCAACTCCCTCGAGCCCGTCTAAAGACATCACGATCGTCCGCTGCACTCCTACCCTCGAAGCTACCACTGGTCGGGTACAAGATACGCCATGATGGCCGGATCGCGGCAAGGACCGTCAAGGCGGCCGCCTACTCTACGGCACGACGCACCACGCTTCCCCATGTAGCTAAGTAGTGTGGCATACATGTGATTCGCTCTCTCCTTGGCCTATAAAAGGAAGACGAACTCCCCCGCCGCAGGGGACGACAACAGAAGACAGGACACAACACAAGGCAGAACAACGCTTGACACCACGCACTTGTTCTCCAATTCTCCCATAATATCTTCAGCCACTTCACCAGGGACTTGGGGGCCACGCTTCCTCTCCCGCATTGCTTGTAGCAGCCCCACTACAGGCACACCCGGTGCCGAGCAATATAGTGCCTCGAGCACACCCCTGCTAGACGTACGACCCCTCGGCCGGAACCAGGATATAACTCTGTGTCTCTGATTGCTTAGCATCGACCATAGAGGGATAGACCTTGGCGCTTATCACTGGTTAGTGTCGGGACCACATTCCGCACCGACAGTTGGCGCCCACCGTGGGGCAATCGAGCGCCTAAGGTCAATCCACCATCAACTCCCTCCATGGTGATTCGCACTGCGTACCGCGGCACGCGTTACTCCATGGGAAGCTCGGACCCCCTCCCCGCCGGGTTTGAAATCCGGTTCGGGGGCCTAAACTTTCAGGCCACGGGGAACGACTACCTGATGCGCCTCACCAACCGTGAGGAGCTCCGTGTGCGGCGCCAGGCCGGTTCCGCCCCGGTCCCCACTGCGCGCACCGCCACGACGCGAGACGCCCGCCGCACGTATGCGCGGGCCCGTCAATGCCACGACGTCGCCGCCGCCGGCCGGCGTTCACTACGGGCGCGGTCCGAGCGACGGCGAGCCGAGCGCGCCGCCTCTCAATGCGGCGCACCCGTCGGCCACCGCCGACAACCACCGCCCCGGTGGGGCAGCGCACGGTCTCCGGACCGCGCTTCCCCATCGGACTACGCGGTGCCACGACGGCCTACAACGCCAACGTCAACACCGCGATGCGCAGGGTTTTCCCTGGCCGTCACGTTTTCGTCGCCAGGGATCCCGGCGCCTCCGCGGGCGACGAGTCGTCCCTGGGTTCCCTCGACGCGTTGCCACCCGCCAACCTCCATGGGTACGCGGAATGGGACTTCTCCGGCGTGCCGGACCCAGTCATGTTTAGACGTTTCTTTGACGCCACGGACTACTGGTTCGGCTGCTCCGACGACTCCAGCACCGGGAGCTACGACCCTGCGCGGGAATGTTGCGTCGTCATCGCCAACGACCCAGCAAACGCCACCGGCGCAGTGGGTGCTGGTGACGGGGAGGTCACGCCCGCCCCGTGCACGCATCGCCCCGCGCCCAGGCCGCAGGGCCGAGCACCCCTGCTGGGGCCGACGTCGACGCGCAGTTAGCCCAAGCTCGTGAGCTCGAGGCCAAGCTGGCGGAGGAGTATCGAACGGTGCGGTTGCTCCGCGCCTCAATGGCTGGGGAAGCCTCCGCGCGCGGCGAACGCGCGCGGGAGCTGGGCAAACAGGCCCGCGATCGCATCAACGCCGACTTCAACGTCGATAACCCGGACACGCCTCCGCGGGCGAGCCAGAAGCTTATCGCCGCCGCAACGCTGCTGCGGGCCATGCCGGCCCCCTCGACGCCTGAGGCGCGAAACCTGCACCGCGAGGTGCAGGCACTCATCGAGCGAGCGGCGGGCCGTCCGGCGGACCGAGAGCTCGGCATCACGCATTCGCCAACGGGGGGGACGCGCGAGGGCGATGGGGCCGCGCGGGGGGGCGAACCCTCGGTCCACGCGGGTGAGCGGCGGGGGCGACCCGCCAACCCGGGACGCACACCGGCCAAGGAACGGCTCCTCGACACGCGCAGGGCGCTGGACGGCGACGCCCGCAACGTCATCAACGCTCGGTGTACGAGCAAGGCGGATGCGCGAGCGGCGGCAGGCTACCACCCTCGACTGGGTGGGCGCTACGACAGCGATGAGGACCACTCTCCGACACCGGAGCCCCCGGGGACCCGTGTGTTCAGCCGGGAGATCCGTGCGGCGGCCTTCCCCTAGCGCTTCCGCCAGTCCACGACCATCGTCAAGTACAACGGGGAGACGGACCCCCGTGTATGGCTCAACGATTATCGCCTGGCATGCCAGCTGGGCGGGGCCACCAGCGACGAGGTCATCATCCGCAACCTGTGATTCAGCCCGGACGTGGCTCGAGCACCTGCCCGCCAGCCAGATCCACAACTAGGATGATCTGGTCCGCACGTTCGTGGGCAACTTCCAGGGCACGTACGTACGCCCTGGAAATTCCTGGGACCTGCGCTCCTGCACCCAGAAGCCCGGCGAGTCGCTGCGGGACTTCATACGGCGCTTCTCCAAGCGCTGCACGGAGCTCCCAAGCGTGGCGCAATCCGAGATTGTGCACGCCTTCCTCGAGGGCACCACGTGCCGGGACCTCGTGCGAGAGCTCGGGCGCAGCTCGCCTGCAGACTCCAACGAGCTGTTTGACATCGCCACCAGCTTCGCCTCAGGAGAAGAGGCTGTGGGGGCGATCTTCGACGGCAAGAAGGGCAAGCGCTCGAACGACGCGCCCTCGGAGGGCAGCAAGTCCAGGGAGCCCCACCGGAAGGATAAGCGGGGCAAGAAAGGGAAGAAGCCGCGCCGCGAGGCGCGCGAGCAGGGGCGCGACGGTGATGATGCCGAGGCCCTTGCTGTTGACCCAGCTCGACGAGGCCCTCGACCGGCCCCTCGAGGTCCGGGGGTGTTTGACGACATGCTGAAAAAGCCATGTCCATACCACAAGACCCCAGTAAACCACACCCTTGAGCAATGCGACATGCTCAAGAAGTTCTACGGTCGCGCTGCCGCCAAGGACGCGGAGCCAAGAAGGACGGAGGAGATGGTGACGCCGGCGGCTTCCCCGCCGTAGAGAATGTGTTCCTCATCTTCGGGGGGCCAACCGTCGACATGTCGAGCCGCCAGCGCAAGCGGGAGTGGCACGAGGTCCTCGCCGCAGAGAGGGCACCCCTCCTTCCTCGACTGGTCGGAGGACGCCATCACCTTCAGCCGTGAAGACCATCCGAACCGCATCCCCAACCCGGGCCAGTACCCACTAGTGGTCGACCCGATCATTGGGAACGCGCGGTTCTCAAAAGTCCTGATGGATGGGGGCAGCAGCCTCAACATCCTCTACGCGCACACGCTGCGCCTGTTGGGGATCAGGCTGGACCAGCTGCGGCCCAGCACGACGCCGTTCCATGGCGTCGCACCCGGCAAGCGCGTCCAGTCCCTCGGGCAGATCGACCTGCTGGTTTGGTTCGGCACTTCGAAGAATTTCCGCAAGGAAACACTCACCTTCGAGGTGGTGGGGTTCCGGGGCGCCTATCACGCCATACTTGGGCGGCCCTACTACGCCAAGTTCATGGCAGTCCCCAACTACACGTACCTCAAGATGAAAATGCCGGGACCGAACGACGTCATCACCGTAGGCTCGTCCATCGAGCACGCGTTCGACTGCGACGTCGAGTGCGTAGAGCACGCAGAAGCACTGGCGCTGGATGAAGCGCTGGTGACCACCTTGGAGAAGATGGTCAACGAGGACCTCGACTCCACCACCAAGCACACCGGCAACTTCGAGGCCGCAGAGCAGACAAAGGAGGTGCGCCTCGACCCTGCTGCCCCCGAGGGCAAGGCGTTGAGGGTCAGCTCCACCCTCGATCCAAAATAGGAAGTGGTGCTCGTCGACTTCCTCCGCGCCAACGTCGACATCTTCGCGTGGAGCCCCTCAGATATGCCAGGCATCCCGAGGGAGGTCGCCGAGCACTCCCTTGACATCCTGCCTCATTCCCGCGCCGTGCAGCAACGGCTCCGCCGCTTTGACGAGGAGCGGCGGCGGGCGATCGGAGCGGAGCTGCGGAAGCTCCTCGAGGCCGGGTTCATCAAGGAAGTGTTCCACCCTACGTGGCTAGCAAACCCTGTACTTGTAAAGAAAAAGAACGGGAAATGGCGGATGTGTATAGACTACACCAGTCTTAATAAAGCATGTCCTAAAGTTCCTTTTCCTTTGCCACGCATTGATCAAATTGTTGATTCAACGGCTGGGTGCGAGCTGCTTTGCTTCGTTGATGCCTACTCCGGTTATCACCAGATAAAGATGAAGGAGTCCGACCAGCTCGCGACTTCGTTCATCACGCCGTTCGGGATGTTCTGTTACGTCACAATGCCGTTCAGCCTCCGAAACGCAGGTGCAATGTATCAACGCTGCATGCAACACGTTTTCAGAGATCACATCGGGCGAACGGTTGAGGCGCACGTAGACGACATCGTCGTAAAGACCAGGAAGGCGGACGACCTGGTTGGCGATCTTAACATCGCGTTCGGCTGCCTACGGGCCAATGGGGTCAAACTCAACCCTGAAAAATGTGTCTTTGGAGTGCCGCGAGGCATGCTCCTAGGATACATCATCTCCCAACGGGCATCGAGGCCAACCCCGAAAAGGTTGCGGCCCTCGAGCGAATGGGTCCAATTCGGGACCTCAAAGGGGTGCAAAAGGTGCTGGGGTGCCTTGCCGCCTTGAGCCGCTTCATCTCGCGGCTCGGCGAGAAAGGCCTGCCCCTCTATCGCCTCCTCAAGAAGCACGAGCGCTTCTCCTGGACCGCCGAGGCCCAAGACGCGCTCGATAAGCTGAAGGCATCCTTGACCCACGCCCCGATCCTCACGCCGCCCGGGACGGCGAACCCCTGCAGCTCTACGTGGCCGCGACCACCCAGGTGGTCAGCGCCGTAATCGTGGTGGAGCGCACGGAGGAAGGGCACGCCCTGCCGGTCCAGCGGACGGTCTATTACATCAGCGAAGTCTTGTCCGACACCAAGACGCGCTACCCTCAAGTCCAAAAGCTGCTGTATGCGGTGGTCCTCGCGTAGCGCAAGCTCCGCCACTACTTCGAGGCCCACCCCGTCACGGTGGTCTCCTCCTTCCCACTAGGGGAGATCATCCGCAATCCAGACGCGGCGGGCAGGATCGCCAAGTGGTCAGTGGAGCTGATGGGCGAGACGCTCGCCTACGCCCCGCGCAAGGCCATCATGTCCCAGATCCTGGCGGATTTCATCGCCGAGTGGACAGACACGCAGCTACCACCGTCGCAGATCCAAGCAAAGTGCTGGACTCTGTATTTCGACGGCTCGGTGATGAAAACAGGGGCGGGCGCGGGCCTGCTCTTCGTGTCACCCCTCGGGGAGCACATGAGGTACGTGGTGCGCCTCCACTTCCCCGCATCAAACAACATGGCCGAGTACAAGGCCCTCCTTTGCGGCCTCAAGATCGCCATCGAGATAGGCGTTAAGCGCCTCGACGTGCGGGGGGATTCGCAGCTCGTGATTGACCAAGTCATGAAGAATGCGAGCTGCCACGACGACAAGATGGAAGCGTCTTGCGCAAGGCCGTGCGAGCCCTCGAGGACAAGTTCTACGGCATCGAGCTCAATCACGTGCCCCGCCGGTACAACGAGGAGGCGGACGAGCTGGCCAAGATCGCATCCGGGCGGATTACCGTCCCCTCGAACGTTTTTGCCCGTGACATCGCCCAGCCCTCCGTCACCTTCGAGCCTCACCCCTCGAGCCACGTGGAACCCTCGGGGGCTCCCTCGAATCCAGCAGGCGCGGAGCCCATGGACGAGGACCCCTCGAACGAGGCGTACGTGCTCTCCCTCCTCGAGGGGTATGGCGCCTACGAGGCGGATGTGATGGATGTCGAGCCAGCCCCCGTCAAGGCTGATTGGCGCAATAAGTACGTCGCCTGGATGGCTCGAGGGGAACTCCCCTCGGACCGGGCCGAGGCCAGGCGCATCGCCAGGATGGCCAAGTCTTTCGCCCTCGTCGACGGCGAGCTGTACAAGCGCGCCACCTCCGGCATCCTGCAGCGATGCATGCCCATCCCCGAGGGGCGCGAGCTCCTGCGGGACATCCACGCGGGGATCTGTGGCCATCACGCCGCGCCCCGCACCCTCGTTGGCAACGCATTCCGTCAAGGCTTTTACTGGCCTACCGCGGTCGCGGATGCCAGCGGATCGTCACCTCGCGAAGGGTGCCAATTCTACGCCCGCAAGTCCAACCTTCCCGCTCATGTCCTGCAGACCATCCCCATAACATGGCCGTTTGCCGTGTGGGGGCTGGACATCGTCGGGCCCCTGCGGAAGGCGCCCGGGGGCTTCACTCACCTGCTGGTCGCATCGACAAATTTTCCAAGTGGGTAGAAGTGCGCCCCATTACGAACCTCAGGGCAGAGCAAGTGGTGACGTTCTTCACCGATATCGTCCATCGTTTCGGAGTACCAAACTCCATCATCACCGACAACGGGTCCCAGTTCACGGGCAGGAAATTCCTGGAGTTCTGCGACAAATTCCACATCCGTGTGGATTGGGTGGCCGTGGCACATCCACAGACTAACGGCCAAGTAGAGCGTGCCAACGGCATGATCCTACAAGGCCTCAAGCCCAGAATCTTTGACCAGCTGAATAAGTCTAGTCGGAAATGGCTCCAGGAGTTACCAGCGGTCGTGTGGAGCCTAAGGACCACCCCAAGTAGAGCCACCGGGTTCACCCCGTTTTTTCTAGTCCATGGTGTAGAGGCCGTCCTCCCCACGGACGTAGAGTACGGGTCACCCAGGGTTCAAGGCTACGACAAGGACGCCAACCAGTGAGCCCGCGAGGACTCACTGGACCAGCTGGACGAAGCACACCTCGTGGCCTTGATGCACTCCGCAAGATATCAACAATCCCTCAAGCGCTACCAGGCACGGAAAATACGCCGGTGGGACTTCAGCGAAGGGGATTTGGTCCTAAGGCCGCGCCAAGACAACCGAGGACGCCACAAGCTATCGCCTCCGTGGGAGGGACCCTACGTCGTGGTGAAAGTGCTCAAGCCCGGCACGTACAAGCTGGCCAACGAGGACGGCGAAGAACTCACCAACGCACGGAACATCCAACGAGCCTACGTCGCTTCTATCCCTAGCTAGGATTTCCAAGTATCTTGTTGTAAAATAACATAACCAGCACCCCAGCTGGTGACAACCATGTAAACATCATCATTCTAATAAAAAGGGCAACTCGGCTTTCCCCTGAAACCCAAGTTACCCTCGGGGGCTACTACGGGGGGCACCCCCCCAAAATGGTCCCATTTTTCGCAAAAAAGAAACAACTCATACGCGCTAAGTATGTTTTTACTTCCTCCCCGAGCAAAGATTCGAACAGGGCGCAGGCAGCCTAGCGGAAGGGACGCGCGAGCCAGAGATAGCCTACGCCTCTGCGAGGATACGACCCTTCCCTCTTGCCTCCAACCCAGCAGGCCACCCGCGAAAATCGAACTCCCCTAACTAGAATTTACTCAGGAAGAAGGAGAAACAAAAAAGCGCAACGAGCAAAAGACATCATTTCACTTTGACAAATGTTCATAGCAAAGTAACCTATTTATTTACAAGGCCACACGGCCAACATACTAATACATGAACAAAAAGGGCCTAGCGCCCGGCTGTCTTCAGGCTGGAGGAGCGGCGGCATCAGCGGCATCTGGGAAGAGGAACTCCTCGAAGGCCTCGGCAAGCGCCCCGGCGGCGTCGGCGGCTAACGCATCCACGCACTCCATCGCCACCTCGTCCTCGACACCCTCGGGGACGACGTAGACCTCCGCCAGCGCCTCGAAGTTGACCTCGTAGTGAGATCGCACCACCCCGAGGGCCTTCTGGACGCCGAGATGCAGCGCACGGGCGCACGCGCCGGTGACGTGGCCGCCAAGGGCGTGCAGATGGCAAGCCAGCGAGCTCCCGGCCTGCGCCTCGCCCTCCTCCACGACCCGGCAGGTCTCGAGGGTTGCAGTGCGCAACTCCAGCAGCTCCTGCTCGGAGGAGTTGTAGGAGGTCTGCAGCGCTTCGGCCCGCTCAGCCGCGTGCCCCAGCGCGGTGCGCAAGCCTGAAGTTGCCAGGAAGAAGTAAGAAAAGGGTGCGAACCCTCTAAGAGAAAACCAGCAAAACAGGAGTCAAACAGCGACTTATTTCGACTTGCTTCCTCTCCACCTCGAAGGCGCGGCGCGCGGCCTCGACCGCCTGCTCAAGGCCCTTGAGGGTCTCGCCTTGCTCCTGGAGGGCCAGCTCCTGGCTCGCGCTCGTGATACGAGCACCATCGGCTCGCCCTCGAGCTTGGAGAACTCGGTGTTCTGTCCTCCGGCGACACGCGCCGCCTCGCGAGCGACGGCGCTCCGCTCCCGGGGGCCGGCGGGCGTCGGCAAGGGCGGCCTCGCTCCTCGGAGGCAGCCCCTCGGCCCCCCGGTGGGCGGTACGCTCTGCGGGAGCCGGTCCTCCGCGACGGCGAGCGCCGCGACCTTGGCGTCGAGGGGCGGCCTTCGGATCGTCGGCCTCCTTGGCCTTCGCTCGAGCGCGCGCGCCGTTCCTCGGCCCGGCTCGCCGGGCTCCGCGCCCTTTGGAGCGACGAGCGGAGCTCTCGGTTGTCGCTGCGGATGCGGCCACCTCCGCCTCCCGGTTGGCCACCGGGGTGCGCGCGTCTTCTCCCGAGTCCGCCGCGCCGCGCGGCCGCCTCATCCCGGTCGATGAGGGCGTGCGGACCCGCTCAAGGGTGGAGGGGTGCGCGGGTCCTCGCCTTGCGCTCTCGTGGAGTTGATCACGCGGGGCCATGGCCGTACGGCCAGCCCTCCGCCCGCGCCTCGCCCGCCCGCGGCTCCGCCGCGGCGTCGCGGCCACCGCCCGCCGCCGCGCCCGCGACCACGGGCGCCCGACCACCCTCATCGGCCGCCGCCGCTTGTTGCGCCTCCCCGCGGCCGCCGCCGCGGACCGAGCCTCGCCACGGCCGGCACGCGGGGAGCGCACCTCCACCATGGCCGCCGCCGCGCGGCTGCGCCTCCGCCACGGCCGGGCGCCGCCGCAGGCGCCGCCTCCATCACGGCCGCCGCCGCGGCCGCGCCTCGCCACGACCGGCGCCCGCCGCCTCCTCGACGACCGCCGGCCGCGCCACGGCCGGGCGGACCGCCGGCCGTGGCCTCGGGCCTCGGCCGCGCGCCTGCGAGCTCTCGCCGCCGCGGCCGCCGCGCTCGCCCCCGCCCGCGGCGCCCTTGACGAGCACCGCCGGGTGGGAACGGACACGTCTGCCCTCAACACCTTGGCTGGTGCGAGGGGAGGCACGGTCGGCACCACCATGCATAAACACAAACAAATAATCAGAATTCTTGGTTGTCAAAAACCCAACCCCGCAAAGGAGCAAGCCTGTTACCTCGAAGAGGAGAAGGCGCGCTTCCTCTTCCTCGAGGCCCCGGCGGATGACGATGGCGCAGCCGGCGCGGGCGCCGCCGCGCCTCCCCGCCGTCTCCCACCCCGCGCGCGGGCCCCGCCCGCGCGCGGCCGCGCTTGCCGCGCGCGCCCCTCCGCGGCGCACGCCGGCGCCTCCGCGGCCGCGCGGCCTCCCGTTGTCGATTGCTTGGCGGAGGTGATGCTGCTCTTGCCGCCAGAGCTGGCTCCGGCGGTGAGGGCGCAGGCTCCCACCTATCGGGGAGGCCCCCGCCCCGGCTTCTTCCTCCTCATCCTCCTCGGGGACGAGTACTCCTCGGTCCCGGGAGAGGAGAGCCCCTGCGCTCACGCGGCGCGTACTCCTCGTTCCGCCGCTCACGACGCTCGCGGTGCCGCCTCGCGCGCTCCTTCTTGCGCGCCGCCCGCTCCCGCTCCCGTTGCTGCGACGCCCGACCGAGCACGCGGGAGTCAGGAGTGGGCGGGTCGGATTTCGCGGCGCTCAGGCTCACCATCTGCGAGCGAAAACGTCAAAGGTGTGTCAGAAACCTGGAGCATCATCAAGATCAAAAACGGGGCCAAGAATTCTACTTACCAGCGGGCTGGTGGGGAGCATCTCGAGGTCCCACGGGGACCGGTCGCTGCGTAGCAACCGGGTGTCGACGGTGCTCCGTGCCCGTGTGAGCGCATACTCCCGCTGGAGGAGGCTCGGAAGCATCCGCGACCTCGCCAGCGCGACGGGGTTCGCCGCCTCCGTCATCTCAAAGATGCGGCGGCCTCTCCATCAGGGGCACGATCCGCCGGTGGTGGAGGAAGGTGAGAACGGTTGCCGCGGTCAGCCCGCGCGCCGCCAGGCTTTTCAGCGCGGCCAGGAGCGAGTCCAGTCGCCTCTGATGCTGGACCGTGGACACCCCGTGGCTCCAGGAGTCGGGCTTCTCCCGGAGCACCAGACCGGTGTAGGGGGGAGACCGGGCTCGTCGTTACGAAGATAGAACCACCCCCGCTCCCAACCGGCGTTGTTGGTCGTCATGGTACAAGGGATGTAGTCGTCCTTGTACTGCGCCCGCAAGGCGAGCGACATGCCGCCGGCGCGCACCGCGCGGCGGGTCCTCTGCTCCGTCGTCGGCTGCGTGAATAGCTCCGCGCGGAAGAGGTGTATCCAGAGATCCCAATTCACTGGGATCCCTAGATACCCTTCGCAGACGCCCACGAACGTAGCCGCCTGCGAAATCGCGTTCGGCGCGAAGTTGTGCAACTCCACGCCATAGCGGTGGCAGAGCGCCCGCATGAAGCGGCTCGCCGGCGCTGTGAAGCCGCGCTCGTGGAAGCGGGTGAAGCTCACCACGTAGCCATCCGGCGGGTTGGGCGCGTGGTCCCCTGCCGGCGGCACGATCCATTCCGCCGGCCGGCCCTCCTCATTCGCCGCCAGCTGGCCGGCGGACACTAGGTCGCCTAAGGCCAGTCGGGTCACCGACAAGCGCTCCCACGCGTACGGGTCGACGATCGTGAGGGGTGGAAGAGGCGCCATGAGGAAGGGCAAGGGGGCTGAGAACGAAGGACGAGAAGAAGAAGAGCTCCAACGGCGAATGGGCGCGGTGGCGAGAACGAGACAGAGGCAGGAGCGTGGGGGGGCAAGAATGGCGAAACGCTAAGGTAAAAACCGCCGTTTTCCCCTCCTCAGATTTATAAGCCGCGGGCGTGCTCTCCGGAGCGCACGTCCCGCGCACATTAACTGCAGGAGAATCTCTTCTCGCTGATGGGCGGGCCCCACCACGACCGCGGCGGCCACGCCACCGCAGACGGGCAATCATCATGGCGTAGAACCGGGAGGGCCGTGACAGGCGGTCACGTCCGCCAGCCCACGCCGCCCACTACGTGCGCGGCCGCGACGCCTAAAAAAGCGCGCCCGCGACGCGAAACCGCGGCCTCGGCTGCAAAGCATTAAATGGCCCGGCCCCTTACCAAGTAAGGAGGGCCCTCGAGCGGCACGAGCCCCTGGCTCAGGAAAATTCAACCCTCGAAAGGGTACGGGTGTGGGACAGTCATCTCGGGGCCCGTTTGAGACAAAACAGGCACCACATGCACCAATGCCGCACCGTTTTACTGATCAGCGCCTCGAGGGCTGGCTCGCCCAGGCCCCTCGAGGGTTCGCAGATGCCAAGACGGGAGCGCTTACGCGCCGCCCCGCACCACTTTACTGATCAGCGCCTCGAGGGCTGGCTCGACCAGGCCCCTCGAGGATTCGCAGATGCCAGGACGGGAGCGCTTGGCCGCCACCCCGCACCACTTTACTGATCAGCGCCTCGAGGGCTGGCTTGACCAGGCCCCTCAAGGATTCGCAGATGCCAGGACGGGAGCGCTTGGCCGCCACCCCGCACCACTTTACTGATCAGCGCCTCGAGGGCTGGCTCGACTAGGCCCCTCGAGGATTCGCAGATGCAAAGACGGGGCCGCCTAGGCGCCACCCCGCACGGCCCTACTGATCAGGGGTTCGAAACCTGACTCTCGACGAGTTCGAACAGGCGCCCCAGATCACCAGAGTCAGGGACGACGAGGGCACGCACATTCGAGCCTCTCATCGAGCCTGCCGGCTCGAGGGCGCCCCATATGTCGTGTTCGAGAGCCAGCGAGGGCAGCTAGCCGGGGGGATCCCACCGAGGGAGAGCTTCCGCGCCCTCGGTCCCTAGCGAATGGGACCAAGCCCCACCTAGCAAGCCCACGCAAGCGCTTTAATGGACGAGTCTCCGGACCACGAGCCTACCCTTATCGAACGGGGCATGGGCGTCCACTCGAACCACCCGATAGCAGCTCAACATGGAATCCGCAATCCGCGACCCGATCGATGGGGGTTGCGGAAACCTCACCCTCCATCCCGCGGAGGGATGGCGAGGGCGTGTTAAAAACAAGATGAAGAGTTCGCCCCGATCGCCTCGAATGGGCCCAGGCTCGGGGGCTCGACGCGTGGCTACACCTCCTGGGATGCACCGGACGCGAACGGCGCCAGTCGCTCGTGTGTCACCGAAGCCGGCTGAGACATTGCCGATGCCGGTTGAAACACGTACCACGCCCACTGGTGAGATTCTGCGGTAAAACCCTTGCAGGAGCACCCACGCTCCTGCAGGGCTTCGGAGGATAGACCCGCGGGTCCGCTGACGCGGCCCCACGGAAGGCATTTGCAACCAGGGGGGAAGAATGTCCTGTCAGTAGGCTTCAGCATCTGCGGGAGCCTGGCCGGCACACCCACAGATGCTCGGGGGCTACTGTCGGGGACAACCCTGAGGGTCCCCTAAGAAACCGGGGGAATCCTGCTTAAAACCTGCAAAAAACAAAGCAAAATGCACCTCTTACCTAAACACGCACACACGGCACGGCCCACGCTGCGGTGGCCCCCGCGGCCCGCCAGAGTGGCCCAATCAAAGGCCCCTTGAGCGAGGGTTCCGCCTCGCTCGAGGGCGCACGCCCCTCGAGCGGGCTCCGCCTCGCTCGAGGGCTAACACCCCCTCGAGCGGGCTCCGCCTCGCTCGAGGGCTCATGCCCCCTCGAGCGGGTTCCACCTCGCTCGAGGGCTAACACCCCCTCGAGCGGGTTCCGCCTCGCTTGAGGGCGTGCCCCCCCTCGAGCGGGCTCCGACTCGCTCGAGGGTCCCCTCCTCCCTCGAGCGGGTTTCCGCCTCGCTCGGGGCTCCCTCACAAGCGCACCTGCTCCCGCACGCAGGTACGGGCATTCAATGCTCTGACACAGCAGAGCCGCGCCATCACGCACCTGCAAATCACGCCCCGGCGCTGTTCCACCAACTCCCTAGGGGAAACCCATCCCTGCCACTGCAGGGAACTGTGCAACATGGCCAGTGTCAGCTCCGTGACACTGTGCCGCCCACTCTCGTACGGCTAATGCGCCGCGCCCTCGAAGGGGGGCCGGCTGCACCCTCGAACCCTTCTCTCGTGACTTTGCAGGGTCAAATCGTGACGTCATGCCGGCGGGACCGCCATCCCCGTCACTGTCAGTCCTGTGCGGCCATCCCCGCCCCTGCAGCGCCACGCCGGGCACTGCTACAACAACTCCGGCGCTGTTGGGCATGCGGGGACGGGACGCCGCCACGCCTTCCACTGTACCCCGTACGGATCACCGTCAACGGCTTCCTCGAGCCCGCCTGAAGATGCCCCGGCCAACCACGCCTTCACCCTCGAAGCCACCCCTGTTCAAGTACAGGGCAAGCCACGACGCCGTGACTGGAGCAAGGCTCGCTAGGACGACCACCAACTCCCCGGCACTGTATGCCATACCTTCACACGTAGCTAAACAGTGCGGCATGCCTGTAAATCACCCTCTCCTTGGTCTATAAAAGGAAGGTGATCCCCCTCGCCGCGGGAGGAGGACATCACACACGGGACCGCGGGCTGTGATCGTTCACACGCTTTCCGTCTTTCCCACGATATTGGCACTCACCTCAATCACTCCACTTGGGACTTGGAGGCCACGCCTCCTCTCCCGACCCGCTTGTAGCCGCCCCACTACAGGCACCCCGGTGCAAAGCAATACAGTGCCTCGAGCACACCCCTGCTGGACGTACGGCTCCGGCCGGAACCAGGATAAACCAAGTGTCTTTAGTTGCTTAGCACCGACCATCGAGAGACAGATCTCAGCGCTTACTACTAGTTAGTGTCGGGACTACATTCTGCACCGACAGTTGTCTTTGACACCTGCGAGGGTGTTGCGGTTCTCGATGTAGCGGTTGGTGTACTCACGGAGAGTTTCGTCTCTTCTCATTCGTACTCTAGCGAGGTGGTGAGTATTGCCAGGACGATTGTAGGTCACCTGGTAGTTGGTTGTGAATAGGCGGGACAAAGTCACCCAGAAGGTGATGCATTCTGCCGGGAGATTGTCGAGCCACAGAAGTGGCGCCTTGCCCATCACGAGAGGAAAGTATCCGGCCATGTGGTCTTCATTGCCTCCCGAGGCACGTGCGGCTATACTATACATCTTGAGCCATATAATCGGGTCGTAGCGATCGTCGTACTTCTTAATTAAAGTCTTGAAGTATTTAGGGTATCTGATCGTCCGGAGACGTCATGAGAAAGCTGGGAAATTGTTGACCGCCCCTGGACTTGCTGATGGAGCATGATCAGCATTGGATAATGTAGAGGTTGTCAGGAGGGCCTTGTCTTGGTCGTACTAGGCACGTCGCAGGAGTTCCTAGTCGTGCATGATCCGAAGATCTGTAGCTTGGATAGGGTTGTTAGCGTCGAGGGCGTCAGGGACCCCATGCTCGCGGTCGTAGTTTGCACACCGAGCTATCTCGACTTCATCTCTTATGTGGTGATGCCGACTTCCTTCTGCATGATCGGCCTGGACCAGAGGAGGCTGAGCTCCTGCATTGCGTCTTGGATTTGGGGCGGGGTTCCCCTGGATGTTGGTAGTGTTGGCTGCATTGTTGGCGACATTGCCAGCGGCATTAGCCGGGGCATTTGATGGAGCATTAGCCGCTGGGTTGGCTAGAGCATTGGCTGCAGCGTTGGCAGCGGGATTAGCCGGCTGCATTACTTCGTTTTCGCCTCTTCGTTCTTCAGCCACCGGGTCGACGGGACCCTGGCTACGACGTCGCTGGCGAGGACACTCCGATCTGCTTCTGGAATAGGAACTTGCCGCAGATCTACTGTATCCGGGGCCTCTTTCCTCGATCTGAGCAGCTACAACACGGACATTGGCTTGGAGGCGCCGGATAGCCGGAAAGTCTTCAAGGTGATTTAGGACGGCGAGAGCAGCTCCCAGATTGGTCTGCGGTGAGTTGTAAACGTCAAGTCTATCGCGCTCGAAGTCCCTGAGGAGATCTCATGCACGTAGTCTGTTGGCACGAGGTGGATTGTCGTGGCGTCGCTGCTGTGGGGCCGCTGGTGCCACAAGTGCTTGTTGCGCGAGATTGGCGTTGACCTGTCCGACATTGGCCAGTTGGAGGTTTGCACCTAGGGCAGCGATCTCTTGTTGTCGTCGGACAGCTCGGGTGGCGTTGGCGTTTTAACGCTCTTGACGTTGCGCGTCTGTTTCTCAGTCTTGCAGTCGAACATCTACAGAGACGACCAAGATTTGGCGATCTAGGGTCTCGAATTCTTCTCCCGAATAGTTCGGGGAGATCGTTGTGTGGGCGACCTGGAATGCAAGGCAGTCTGGAGACGACTCTTGGTTCGACTGGCGGAGGTGAGCCGTGGTAAGAGGTCTGTGAAACTTTTTGAGGACACGGCACTGGTGTGCGGGGTGCTTCGAGTTCTTGTGGATAGGGCAGAGCTCATTGACGTGATTCCCGCAGCTTCTACGATCTTGATGGTAGAGTCCAGATTCGATCTGGATCTTGCGCTTCATGTAGCGTGATGCTACGCGAGCGGCATTGCGCAAGCCAAGAGGCATGCTGGAGGTCGAAGGAGTCGTGCGAGGACGCCTGACGCGCTCACAGACTTTGATTGTGTCGGAGAGCATACTCTCGACACGATTGATCCCAGCGATCCGTTCGCTAGGAGTGGGTGGGTGGGTTTTCTTCGACAGATCCGTTCCGATCTGTTGGTTGGTGGTGACCGCGTTTCTTTCGATGACGAGGCAGGTGGCTGGAGCGGTGGATGTCGCCGGCATCGAGCCAAAGCAGATGTCGATGGGGTGGGCGAGGATGTCCGCCATGCTCTCCGGGAAGATGACGCCGTTGGTCGAAGCCATCGAGTTGGACGAAGAACCTTGACTCTGCCCCTACCTGGCGCGCCAACTGTCAGATGGTGAGATCTGAACAGCCCACGGGGGTGTTAATCCCTATGGTTTATTTGTTCGGCGGGGAAGAGTCTAAGGCTAAGAACTCGAAGGTCGCACATGAGTACGCGGAACACAGATAACACGACGAGTTTATACTGGTTCGGACCTCCGGAGAGTAATACCCTACGTCCAGTTGTCGGTGTAGATTGCTTAAGGATTGGTTGAGGTTAAGTTACAAGGGGGATTGCCTCATCCGCCTTATATTGGCCAGCGGATGAGGTCGGTTCCCAGACTCCTGGTTGGTTACGGCCAGGAGACATAAGTCTACGTTACACATCTTGCCATATCCCGTCGATGTGCTTTAGGCGAAGTCCACCGAGGTATTGTCTTGTCTTGTACGACAAGTCTTGAGGTCGTGTTGGATTAGGTCGTCTGGGGGAATCTTCTGGAAGATCTTCAGGAGGTCGTGTGGGCTGCCAACTAGGTCGGTTGAGCCCACTAACAGGTCGGCAGGTCTTCTAGTAGGACGTACCCACTTGTCGGGGACGGCCGTGAGCCTGGTCGGTGGGGACCCAGGGGTACCCATGTCTCATTATGACCAATGTTCATCCCCATTAGTGGTGCTTTTCATATTGTGTAACATGGCAGATAATTGTATCCATTGCTCTACAGCTTCCACTGTCAGGGGTGCAGAGAAATTGGCATAGACATCCTGGGAGAGAATTTTTTCCACTGAAATGTTTTGGTTCTTAGCAAATGAAAATAGATGGGGGAATTTCCACTTAAGAACACCCAAGTTCCATGTGTGTGACCAAAAACAAACGGAATTGCCTCTGCCAACATTGCAGGTTGCAATCATGAGAAAATTTTTGGAATGGGACATCACATCTCTCCACCAAAATGAACCAATAGGTCTTTTGATCTGGGGTACAACAGAGTTTGAGTAAAGGCATTGCCAGGTGAGTTTTACCCAAGGAAGGTCTTCATGATTGTAGAATTTATGTAAATGCTTCAACAAGAGTGCTGAGTTTGTAATCTAAGATTTATGATGCCAAGTCCTCCCTGGTCCTTTGGCAAACAAGCCTTCTTCTATGCCACAAGGCATCCACCTTTCCTGTTAATATCTCCCCTATTTCAAAGACAGTTTTTTCGATATTTATCAATTTGATGCAAGATAGAAACTGACACTTTGAGAGTCCACAAATAAAATGTTGTCAAAGCTGAGAGAACCGAGTTAGCCATAATGAGTCTGCCAACATAGGTGAGTACGCTAATGATACCCATCATCCTCTTTTCAATCCTGTTCAGGAGAGGCATATATTCATCCACAGATGGTCTAGTGGTCCCCAGTGGCAAACCTAGATAAGTAAATGGCATGGCACCCACTTGACAATTAATCTTTCCTTGAGAAAGTGATTGGGAACTCTGACTAACGCAGAGGTTGCGGAGTTTCGGTGTTGACATGCCTGATCTCCCTTGCGTTTGATCGAAGCTATCTGTTGCATTTGGTCGCTTGGCGACCACCGATGATGAAGTTGATCTCTCGGTTAGCTAACTGAAACGCACCATTGGGGTTGCCCCCTTTAGGTGGTGGTGGTGGAGACCGCTCCTTGTGGTTGTTGTTGTGGCGGTTGTGGTCGTCCTAGCAACGTCGATCATCGCGCCGATCATCTCGGCAGTCGCTGCGCTTGTCGTCACAGCGATCACCCTTGCGGTCATCACGCCGGTCATTGCAGTCGTTGCGACGATAGTCAATGCGTCTATCATCACGGCGGTAGTCGCGACGATAATCACGTCGTTCCCTGTCATCATTGTGACGATAGGGCCTGCAGTCATGGTAATCACGTCGATCAGGTCGATGGTTATGGTTTTCGAAGCGCTGGTCACCGTTTCGGTCATCGTTGTTGTTGCTCTTGGTCTTTTTGCTCGGAGGGTACTCAGAGGGCACGCTTCAGTTGCTCACACTCCCTCATGGTATGTTTGGCGTCGCGGTGGAACTGGCATTCGTCGTCCATGACCACGTTGAAGTCACCTTCGAGGAAGGTGGAAGGTCTTGGTGGATCTGCCACGTAGGCTTCACTAGATCGCTTGCGCGACCTGTTTCCTCCGTCGTCGTGATCTTCACCGTTTAAGTAGTGCATTACCGCGTCTTGAGTGTCGACTAACTTGTCGACGTAGGCCATGAGGTTGGCGTGGTATGTGTGTCAGCTTCAGGGATCTTCTCAAAGAGCTTGATGTTGGTGACGCCTTTCTTGTAATAAGCGATGACGTCTTCGTCCTTGACACCCGCGAGGGTGTTGCGGTTTTCGAAGTAGCGGTTGGTATACTCTCAAAGTGTCTCATCGCGTCTCATCCGTACTCTGGCGAGGTGGTGAGTGTTGCCATGGCGATTATAGGTCGCCTGGTAGTTGGTCATGAAAAGGCGAGACAGTGTTGCCCATAAGGTGATGCATTCTGCTGGGAGATTGTCGAGCCACATGAGTGGTGCCTTGCCCATCACAAGGGGGAAGTATCCCGCCATGTGGTCTTCGTTGCCTCCAGAGGCACGTGCTGCGATGCTGTACATCTTGAGCCATATACTTGGGTCGGAGCGACCATCTTACTTCTCAATGGCTGGCTTGAAATCCTTGGGGTATCTGATCGTCCGAAGACGTCGTGAGAACACAGGGAAGTTGTTGACCGCTCCCAGGCTTTCTGACGGGGCATAAGTTGTCGAGATGATGTAGAGGTCGTCGGGAGGGCCGTTGTCTTGGTCGTACTGGGCACGCCGTAGGAGTTCTTGATCGTGCATGTGCTGCAGCTCTGTTGCTTGGATGGGGTTGTTGGCGTCAAGGGCGTTAGGGATCCCATGGTCACGGTCGTAGTTAGCACGCCATGCTATCTCGACTTCATCTCTTATGCGCTGATGCTGACTGCCTTCTGCGCGATTAGCCTACACTGGCGGAGGTTGAGCTCCTGCGTTTTGGCTTGGGTTTGGAGTGGTGTTCCCCTGGATGTTGGCAGCATTAGCTGCATTGTTGGCGACGTTGGCGGCGGTGTTGGCTGGAGCATTTGCCGGAGCGTTAGCTGCAACATTTGCCGGAGCGTTAGCTGCAGCATTGGCTAGAGTGTTAGCTGCAGCGTCGACAACGGGATTGATCGGCTGCATCACTTTGTGTTCACCTCGTCCTTCTTCAGCCACTGGCTCGAGAGGACCATGGCTATGACATCGTTGGCGAGGATGTTCTGATATGCTCCTGGAGTAGGAGCTTGCAGCTGACCTACTATATCCAGGACCTCTTTCTTCAATCCGGGCGGCGGCGACATGGATGTTAGCTTGAAGACATCATAGCACAGGAGAATCTTCGAGGTGGTTTAGGGCGGCAAGAGAGGCTCCTAAGTTGGTTTGTGGAGAGTTGTAGACTTCAAGACCATCTCGCTCAAAGTCCCTCAAGAGGTCTCTGGCGCACAGGCGATTTGCACGAGGTTGATTGTCTTGCTGTCGTTGTTGAGGGGCAGCTGGTGCCGCCGGTGCTTATTGCCCAATTTTGTCGTTGAGTTGCCCGGCGTTGAGTGGTTGTTGACCTGGTTGTTGACCTGCACCTGGGACAACAGCAGCGAGTTCTTGTTGCTGATGAACAGCTCGGGCAGCGTTGGCGTTCTCTCGCTCATGGCGTTGTTCGTCTGTTTCTCCGTCTTGAGGTGTTACGTCCACAGGGACGACCAAGATCTCGCGATCTAGGGTCTCAAGCTCTTCTCCCGGATAGTTCGGGGAGATAGTTGTGCGGGCGATCTGAAATGCAAGGCGGTCTGGAGACGACTCTCGGTTCAGCTGGCGGCGATGGGCCGTAGTGAGAGGTCGACGAAACTTCTTGAGGACACGACACTGGCGAGCCGTGTGTTTGGGATTCTCGTGGATAGGGCAGGGTTCATCGAGGTGATTCTTGCAGCTTCCACAATCTTTGGTCTTGGGTCCAGATTCGATCTGGATCTCGCGCTTCATGTAGCGTGATGCTACATGAGCTGCGTTGCACAAGCCAAGAGGCATGCTGGAGGGTGATAAGGTCCTGCAAGGGCGTCTGATGTGTTCGCAGACTTTAATTGTGTCGGAGAGCATGCCCTCGACACGTTCGATCCCAGCGATCAGGTCACTAGGAGTGGGTGGGTGGGTTTCTGTCAACAGATCTGTCCCGATCTATTGGTCGGTGGTGACCGCGTTGCCCTCGATTACGAGGCAGGCGGCTGGAGTATTGGATTTCGCTGGCATCGAGCAGAAGCAGATGTCGACGGGGTTGGAGAGGATGTCCGCCATGCTCTCCGGGAACATGACACCGTTGGTCGAAGGCATCGAGTTGCACGAAGAACCTTGATTCCCCCACCTAGCGCGCCAACTGTTAGATTGTGAGATCTAGACAGCCCACATGGGTGCTAATCCCAGCGGTTTAGCTGTTTGGTGGAGTGGAATCTATGGCTAAGAAATCGAAGGTCGCACACAAGTACGCAGAACACAGAGAACACGACGAGTTTATACTGGTTCGGGCCTCCGAAGAGTAAAACCCTCCGTCCAATTCTTTGGTTTGTATTGCTTGGGGATTACGTATTGGTACAAGAGTCACCTCGCCCGCTGAGAGACATGGGTACCCCTGGGTCCCCACCGACCAGGCTCACGGCCATCCCCGACAAGTGGGTCCGGCCTACTAGAAGACCCGCCGACCTCTTAGTAGGCCCAACTGACCTAGTTGGCAGCCCACACGACTTCCTGAAGACCTTCTAGAAGACTCCCTAGACGACCTAATCCACTACGACCTCAGGACTTGGCGTACAAGACAAAGACCTTGGTAGACTTCGCCTAAAAGCAGATCGACAGGATATGGCAAGATGTGTAACGTAGATTTAGGTCTCCTGGTCGTAACCAACCAGGAGTTTGGGAACCGACCTCATCCGCTGGCCAATATAAGGTGGATGAGGCGACCCTTGTACATCCAATCCAATCCTCAAGCAATCTACACCGACAACTGGACGTAGGGTATTACTCTCCGGAGGCCCGAACTAGTATAAACTCGTTGTGTTCTCTGTGTTCCGCGTACTCGTGTGCGACGTTCAAGTTCTTAGCCTTAGACTCCTCCTTGCCGAACAAATAAACCACAGGGATTAACACCACCGTGGGCTGTCCAGATCTCACCATCTGACAGTTGGCGCGCCAGGTAGGGGCAGAGTCAAGGTTCTTCATGCAACTCGATGGCTTTGACCAACGGTGTTATCTTCCCGGAGAGCATGGCGGACTTCCTCGCCAACCCCGTCGACATCTGCTTTGGCTTGATGCCGGCGACATCCACCGCTCCAGCCGCCTGCCTCGTCATCGAAGGCAACGCAGTCACCACCAACCAACAGATCGAACAAGATCTATCGAAGAGGACCCACCCACCCAATCCTAACGACCTGGTCACCGAGATCGATCATGTCGAGGGCATGCTCTTTGACACAATGAAAGTCTGAGCGCATCAAACACCCTCACACGACTCCTTCAACCTCTAGCATGCCTCTTGGCTTGAGCAACACCGCTCATGTAGCATCACGCTACATGAAACAGATCGAATCTGGACTCTACTCTCAAGATCGTGGAAGCCGCGGGAATCACCTCGACGAGCCTTGCCCTATCCACGAGAACACCAAACACACCGCACACTAGTGTCGTGTCCTTAAGAAGTTTCGCTGACCTCTTACTGCGGCCCACCGCCTCTGGTTGAACCAAGAGTCGGCTCCGGACCGCCTTGCCTTGCAGGTCAACCACACAACGATCTCCCCGAACTATCCGGGAGAAGAGTTCGAAACCACAGATCGCCAGATCTTGGCCGTCTCTGCGGATGTACCACCACAAGATGGAGAAACAGACGAGCAACGCAAATAATGTGAGAACGCTAATGGTGCCAGAGCTGTTCGATGACAATAAGAGCTTGCTGCCGCTGCCCTAGCTGCAGGCCAACAACTGGCTATTGCCGGTCAAGTCAACGCCAACATCAGTCAACAAGCGCTTGTGGCACCAGCTGCCCCACAGCAGCGACGCCGTGATGATCCACCTCGTGCCAGCAGACTGCGTGCGCTCGATCTCCTCAGGGACTTCGAGTGCGATGGACTCGAAGTTTACAACTCGCCGCAAACCAATCTGGGAGCCGCTCTTGCCGCTCTAAATCACCTCGAAGATTCCCCAATGGTCCGACGCCTCCAAGCCAACGTCCACGTCGCAGCTGCTCAGATCGAAGAAAGAGGTCCTGGATATAGTAGATCTGCAGCAAGTTCCTACTCCAGAAGCAAATCGGAGCACCTGCGTCAGCGACATCGTAGCAAGGGTCCCCTCGACCTGGTGGCTGAAGAAGGACGAGGCGAAAACGAAGTAGCGCAGCCGGTCAATCCTGTTGCCAATGCTGCAGCCAACCCTGCGGCTAATGCCCCAACAAACAACCCGGCCAATGCCGCTAGTAATGTCATTAACAACGCAGCCAATGCTGCCAATATTCAGGCAAAAGTCGCTCCGAACCCAAGACACAACGCAGGAGCTCAGCCTCCTCTTGTCTAGGCCAATCGTGCAGAAGGAAGCCAGCGTCATCACATAAGAGATGAAGTCGAGATAGCTCGACGTGCTAACTACGATCGCGAGCACGGGTCCCTGACGCCCTCGACGCCAACAACCCCATCCAAGCTAGAGAACTCCGGATCATGCACGACCAGGAACTCTTGCGACATGCTCAGTACGACCAAGACACCAGCCCTCCTGACGACCTCTATGTCATCCCTGCGGCTCATGCCCCATCTGCAAGCCCAGGAGCGGTCAACAATTTCCCAGCTTTCTCATGACGTCTCCGGACGATCAGATACCCAAAAGACTTCAAGCCAGCTATCGAGAAGTACGACGGTCGCTCCGACCCGAGTATATGGCTCAAGATGTACAGCATAGCAGCACGTGCCTCTGGAGGCAATGAAGACCACATGGCGGGATACTTCCTCCTCGTGATGGGCAAGGCGCTACTCCCGTGGCTCGACAACCTCCCAGCAGAGTGCATCACCTCCTGGGTGACTCTGTCTCGCCTCTTCACGACCAACTACCAGGCGATCGACAATTGTCCTGGCAATACTCACCACCTCGCCAGAGTACGGATGAGGAGTGATGAAACTCTCCGTGAGTACACTAACCGCTACTTTGAGAACCGCGACACCCTTGCTAGTGTCAAAGACGACGATGTCATTGCCTACTACAAAAAGGCAATCACCAACATCAAGCTATTTGAGAAGATCCACGAAGCCGATGCAAAAACCATTGGCGACCTCATGGCCTACGTTGACAAACTGGTTGACACGCAAGACGCGGTAATGCACGACTTCAACGGAGAAGACCACGATGATAGAGTCACCAGGTCGTGCAAGCGATCCGACAAAGCCTATGTAGCAGATCCACCAAGACCTTCCACTTTCCTTGAGGGTGACTTCAATATTGTCATGGACGACCAGTGCCAGTTCCACCGCGACGCCAAGCACGCCATGAGGGAGTGTGAGCAGCTACAGCGTGCCCTTGGAGCACCATCTACCTCCAAGAAGGCCAAGAGCAATAGCAACGACGACCGCAATGGTGGTCAACGCTTCGACAATCGTAACCGTCGACCCGATCGACGAGATTACCGTGACCGTAGGCCCTATCCTCGCAACGACGATAGGGATCAACGTGATTATCGCCGCGACTACCGCCGCGATGACAGACGTGATGACTACCGTCACGATGATCGCCATGATAATCATCACGACGACGTGATGACCGACGTCGGCAGGACAGCCACAATGGCCAGGACAGCAACCGAAAGGAGCGGACACTGCCGCCACCGCCCAAAGGGGGCAACCCCAATGGTGCATTCCATAAGGCTAATCGCGAGATCAACTTCATTGTCGGAGGTCGCCAAGCGATCAAAAGCAACCGACAGACTCTATCAAACGCCAGGGAGATCGGGCACGTCAACACTGTAAACCCGCGACCTCTGCGGTGGTTTGAATTCCCAATCATTTTCTTCAGGAAAAATCATTGGGTTCACATCCCTGACCCCGGAACCTATCTGCTGGTCGTCAACCCCATAGTCAATGGGGCCTAGCTGCCTAAGACCCTCATCGACGGAGGTAGTAGGCTAAACATCATCTTCACAGAGAAGGTGCGCAAGATGGAGTTCGACTTCAGCAAGATGACCGCTTGTGATGAACCCTTCTACGGGGTCGTGCTCGGAAAGGCTGCGTACCCCATAGGTCGTGTATGCCTTCCAATCACCTTTGGCACAGAGGAGAACTTCCGAACGGAGTACCTGACATTTGAGGTTGCGAACTTCCGCTCATCATACCACGCCATCATCGGACGACCTATGCTCGCCAAATTCATGGCTATACCACATCACACCTACCTCATCATGAAGATGCCAGCGCCAAACAGAATCCTTTCCGTCCTCGGGAACATCATGGTCTCCTACAATTGTGAAAGCGCCGCCATCGAGCTCTCCAAAGATTCAGCGATCAAAGCCGCAACAACGGTCATGGTCGCCCAGGCAGCTAAGATCGACCAAACTACCTTGCAGGTACCAGAGCAGAAGCATACAAGCACGGCCCTGGACCCAAGTCTAGCTGTCAAGAAGGTTTGCCTCGGGCTGCCCGATGCATCCAAGGAAGTCATCATCGGGGTCGACCCCAACCCCAAATAGGAACTCGCGCTCACCAGCTTCCTCAGCGAGAACGCTGACATCTTCGCATGGAGCCCATCCGACATGCTTGGTGTCCCAGGGAGCTGGCTGAGCACAGACTTGAAGTCAACAAGACCGCTCAACCTATCAAGCAAAAGCTCTGGCGATTTGCGAAAGATAGAAAACTAGAAGTCTGTAAGCTCTTAGCTGCAGGTTTTATTAGAGAATGTCAACACCCGGTTTGGCTCGCAAACCCGGTTCTTGTACCAAAGAAAACTGGTGGATTAGAGATGTGTATCGATTACACCGACCTTAACAAGCACTGCTCGAAGGATCCGTTCCCTCTTCCTCATATTGATCAGGTCGTGGACTCCATATAGCGTCCTACTTTGCTTCCTCGACTGCTACTCAGGGTATCATCAGATAGCCCTACGTCCTGACGACGAAGACAAAACAACGTTCATAACGGATGAGGTCAGTTCCCAGACTCCTGGTTGGTTACAACCAAGAGACCTAAGTCTATGTTACATATCTTGCCATATCCTGTCGATCTGCTTTAGTCGAAATCCACCGATATCTTTGTCTTGTATGCCAAGTCTTGAGGTCGTGCTGAACTAGGTCGTCTGGGGAATCTTCTGGAAGGTCTTTAGGAGGTCGTGTGGGTTGCCAAGTAGGTCGGTTGGGCCCACTGATAGGTCGGCGGGTCTTCTGGTAGGCCGGACCCACTTGTCGGAGACGGCCGTGAGCCTGGTCGGTGGGGACCCAGGGGTACCCATGACTCACAATGTCAAAGAGAAAGCTCGTGTCTCCATTCCAAAGTCCGGGAGAGAGCGTGCCCTGCTACGTGCGGCATCGTACAGATGTCTCCTGCATAGATGACATCAAGGTCCTGGCGCTAGGAGAAATCTTGCGACGTGCTTTGCTATAGCAAAGTAGGTTGCATAGATGCTCTAAGTAGACCAGGTCTTCTAATATGTTTGTGTTTTTGTGTCGGGTTCTGGATCCAATAAGGTCGCAGGTGACTTGTGTACCTTCGGATGACCCGTGTAATGTTCACTCTCTTTTGTCATGTATGTGGTCGTTTTGACAAAATTATTTCTCAAAGACCTAAATTGATGTGATTGTGGGCTTGTCAACCTTGTGAAGATCAAAATGTTGATATTAGGATGACCTGGTAACTTTGTTGTGCCTTACAATCTAAACCCAGAGATCACGTCGCTGCTCTTTATTTGCTGGCAAAAATTCCGGCGTAATTATCTCGCGAAATTATCGGCATAGAGACGTTGTAGTGAGCTCCGTACTGCAGAAGGAGCCGCAACGGGCAGACCCCGTGGGACCCCGTATAAATAGAATGGCAAGGGTCATGGTTGACCAGATTCGTCTTCTTCCTTCTCCTGTCACCACCACCACACCTTAGCCACCGCGGTCTCTCACCCGCTCTCCTCGAGCGCTTCTCTAATCTACCATCGGTTCTAGCCATCCGCATGCTAGCGCCGCCATCTGCGCCTTGCGCCACTACGCATGCGCATCAAAACCCTAGTCCCTTTTAGATCCAGATCCAACCCTAGTAGAGGAATGGCGGCAGAAGCTCTTCCGATCCCAGACCTGCAGACGGTGTGGGTGCTGTCGACGATGACGGAGGACAAGATTCAATCTTTGGTGGACCGCGGGCTGCTGAGGCCAAAGGCGGAGGTGGAGTGGAAAGCGGCGGTGGGGAGGAGTTCCCGACCGAAGATGTGAAGAAGCAGGTCGTCTTCGCGTCTTTCTTCGAGCGTGGCTTCAACATCCCAGCCGGGGATTTCTTCCAGGGTCTCCTCTTCTACTACAAGCTGGAGTTGATACATCTCGTCCCCAACTCCATCACTGAGGTGTATCTGGGGACATCGCTGTTAACACCAAAAATTGGTACAAGAAAGAGACTGACTTGTGGGCCGAGTTTGGTAAGAAAAACACCATTCAGCAAGAAATTTTCCTCAAGGTATTCGGTAAAGATGCTTGCGGTCGGGAGCACGCCATCATTCGGCAGAAGGGCTGTTTCGCGCTTGAAAGAGGAAGCATTCGGGAATACGTGACGACGTGACCTGAATGTAGAGAAGGGACGAATTGATGACGGGTGCGAGACGGACATTGGCGTCTAGGCCTTAATTTAGGCAGTAAATGTTGTAATCGTGGTCGACTAGGAGTCGTGTTAGGACAAGGGTATAAATATAAACCCTTAATGTTTGTAATAGGGATTGAACAATTTCACAACAAACCGGCCCCGTGCCAACCTTCAAGTCCTTTAGTCGAGTCGTCGAGTTCTTCGAGAGGAGCTATCGATCCTTCGACCTCCGTAAGTACCGGCAACCTTGTATCATGTCTAGTATCATGCAATGGATTTAGACCGTGATGCAAGTAGTCTTGTTACCATGCTTAGTATCATGCGGTGGATTTAAGCTTGGTTCAAGAGGGCTTTCTTGTTAGATCATGAGCCATGCAGTAGGCTAAGATCTAGCTTGGGGCTAGTTATTGGCTCTATTAGATTTGGCAAGATCTAGTAGATTCATTAAGTTACCATGTGTTGCTTTGAATTTTGCTTTATGTTTAATTCATGTAACACTCTTATTGCCCAATTTAGATCGACTAGATTCGGCTTTATCTTATTTGCGACCCATATGATGTATGTTCAAATCCTCAATTCAATGTGGCGCATGGATCACGTGCTCTTTAATAGCCGAACTCGAATCAATCTAGATTGCCACGTGTTGCGGGTTCAAGTGTGTTAATTTAGCATAGTTTGTTACTTCTCCACGGAACCCGAATCGGCTGTACAGTTGTTTTCGGCAACTCTCCCACGAGTGAAACATGTTCATAAGCTTGTTTTAAATAATGTATGCTTTTAGCCTTGCATGTTTAGATTGTATCATGCGGTGGATTGATCTACTATTGGTTGGTGGTGTTGTTTCAAACAAGTCGTATCATGCGGTGGATTAACTTGTTTGGTGTCACGCTCGACGGGTTTGAAAGTACATAGACATGCGGTAGACTAGTGCTTTTGGCCTATGCATGCATGTTTACTGCAAATTTATAATCATGCTTCGCATATATTTATTTTATTGTGATTTATCCTTGATAATCGGTCATGGTTATGTGTTGCAATGTTGTTTAGATAAAGACCGATCTATCATCATGCTTACGTCATGCATTCGGCTTTATCTTGTTTACATGCTTTAAAGCTCCCGAATGATATTCAGATTGCCGAAAGATAGCTTGCTATAGCTATATGTCGTTTTGATTGGCTTTGAAGCCGTAAATACAGAACTGTCTGGTACCACCCGGCAAGTTCCAGGTTTTATCTAATTGTTTTCATCCTTTGTCAGTTTCAAGGAAAATTGACTGGCACGCTTCAGATTCGGCAACGTGTGTTAAGCCAGCTTGTTCGGCTTGCTGTGTGCTTGGCGTGAAGTGCTAATTTTACGTCAACACACTTATTGGCACGCCTAGTGGGACCATCTAGTTGATCAAGATGCCTGATATCCAAGATGTCATGGATGTCACCTTCGAGGAGCTGTCTACAGAACAGCAATTGCAATTGAAGGAAGCTATTGAACAATTCCCGCAGAAGTGTCTGATGTCGTTTTCCAAAACCAGAAGTGGTGTGCCATTCCTCAAATCTGACATGCCAAGAGTTCTACTGCCAGGAGAATGTTGACGGTGAAAATCCGTCAACCTAGCCATGAGTTTACCTTCGGTGTTGGCATAACTTTTGTATCTTATTCATTGGTACTAACCCCCGTGGTATAACGAGTTCACTTGTGCATGTCGGTTTTGCAGTTATGTGTTTACGCAGGGTTTTAACGTTGAAAGCAAGACTTCCGGGATAAGTTCATTGAGCACCTCATGACAAGACCTTGAAGCCCGATACAAGTCAAGCAATGAAGTGAACATGACTCCAAGAGCCCAAGGACCAAGCCCGAGAAGATGATAAACTCCGAGGACTGAACCAGAAAAGTGCTAAATCTTGCAAGACAAGGAGTTGAGTCCAATTCGGAGAGAAACCGACGTCAAGGGCCCACATGCAAAAGGGGAGAACATCTAGAAGACGTGGGAAGCAACACCGGCGAAGCGAGGCCGCGGGATGGGCCGGGTGGGCCCCGGGCCGGCCGGCCCAGGCCGGCCGGCCCGGCCCCCACCGGGGCCCAATCGGCCTCTCCTTTGACCTAATTGCTTCTCAGGCTATAAATAGCCCCCTGACCGAGAGCCACGCAGAACAAAAAGTCGTAATCCGCCGCCGAGGAGCAGAGAAGCTTGAGGGACACCAACTTGGAGATGAGGGTCATGCTAGTTGTCTAGGGTTTCCCTGGCCGACGTTGGAACCTTGCATGGAAGACCACGTCGGAGCTCCGGAGCGAGGATCAAGATCGAGGGAGGGCCCCGGTGGTGATCTTGTTCATGTAATCATTCATGGTGAAGTTTGTAAGTGAATCCGATTTCTAGCGATTAAGTGCCTTCTCGATGATTTTGATTTCTTCTTGGTTTTGCTTCTTCTACGATCTAGTCTATAGCTAGATTACATAGGGTGCTCTTGTAGCCGCGGTGGCTAGAGGTGCATACGGACCGGCCAAGTGATTTCAACTTGTTCTATCGAACTCGCCCTAAGCTCCCCGCATGAATAGGGATACGTTGTGACAGAACGGGGGTCTCGAAAGGCGGATGTTTTCGGAGTCGGATGGGAAGGCCACGATTTAAAGATGCTTTTAATGAGATTCGCTTTTCTATCTTCATCTATCTTGTTTGGAGCTACAACGTAAGCATGATCTAGACTCTCTAGATTGGTTATCTCTTGCTTTCTCTCGTTACCTCTTTAGTAGATTAGATTAGATTCGTTTTCTTTATGAGTTAGTAGATTAGATGCAACTTATCTTCATTAGATAGCTTTACCTTGCTTTACTAGATTGAATCCTTGCGTTGCACATTGTTCCACGGATTCGATACCTTGGGTTCACCACTCGAGGGAAGAAGGGTCCCTTGACTACGACGGGAGACTTGTCCGCTTGCAAGTCACAAACGAACTTTGATACAACTATTAACCGTCAACAAGCCCCTTTTTCTAGCGCCGTTGCCGGGGAGCAAGCAATCAAGATCCGATCTAGTATCGCTTATTTTTCAGTTTTTCTTTTGATTTTCTTTTGCATCTCTTATGTTTGATCATCCCCAAAAAGAAAAAAAAAGTCAATCTAATCTAGTTTTGATTAACCCTAATTTTTCTCTTTTTAGATTTTTGTTTTATTGCTAACCCTAACCGGAGATGGTTGGCTACCTCTCCAAGAAACCCAAACCTTTTTGTGGATGATCCAGGAAAACTTTACAGGCAAAGGTGACGTGCAACACATGCTAAAGGGTTGGAAACCCTAGATTCAAAAGTCAAAGTCGAAGGACCGTCAAAATCTCCAAGGGAGTCACCACCTCCAAGTCAAGACGCCGGAAGGCCGTTCAAGATCAACGAGGATGGAGAAGATGGAGATGGAGAAAGAAGCTCAACACCTAAAGGCCGCTGAAGCAAGATCCACATGCAAGGAGTGTGAAGTGTTCATCGTGATGAAGATGCTAGACGCAAGTGGGACAACTTGCCGGGCGCCCGATGGGTAACAAAGAAGAATATCCGAGACAACTCCAAGGTCCCAAGACGGCGAAGGCTACTCAAGCTCGCTTGGGAGAGATGAAGGATCACCATGAAGATCACAACCGAAGACCGGAGTTCGAGATGCCGAGCCACAAGGAAGATGTTGCATCCGTCAAGACCAAAGGACAAAGCCAGCCTGTGAAGACCAAAAAAAATTGACTAAGCCAAAGTGGGTACCCAAGATTGCAACGCCCACAAAGAGCGTTGATCCGGAGTAATCAAGTGAAGAAGTCTAGCCATGGACTATAAACGAAGCGCTAGGCGGGAGGCAACCCGTTTCGTCGAGTCAAGAATAAGCTACGGGAGGACAACCCGATTCCGGGTTTTTCAAGTCTTTTTAAATTTAATTCAGTTTTGAATTTTACTACGAAAACATTAGACTTAGAATGGTTGAACAATATTAGAGACATAATTCTTGGTTGAATATTTTGCTTGATCATAAACTCTTTACATGAACCATCCTATGTGATTGTTTGCTTCTTTTTCGAGAAACCACAACCAAAAAAAATTTTTAGAACCTAACTCAACCCTTCACCCTCATTATGGTGCTGTGGTTGACTTGTTTTTCATGCTAAAAACACTCGAGTAGAGCCACGACTTGTATCTAGATGTTATTTAAATTTCAGCATGTGGTAGGACTCGCGTGAACCTAGAAACTTGATTTTTGGTTGGTTTAAAAATCCATATCCTCGGTTTATCTAAGATTAGAATTTTTCTAAGCCTCACTTATTTTTATTTCATTCAAAATCTCTCTCATCTAATCAAAATTAGGACCTAAACCTATGCCCCCATGATCAAGCCGGGAAAAGCTTGCTCTCAACTAATGAAGGCAAACTATACCGGTGAGACCGAAATCGACGTAATAAAAAAATATTTTCGACTTGCATTTGTTTTTAATGGTTTAAAAACTTCTCTAAAATTATGTTCGAGCTCTTGCATGGCTCTGAAAAATATTTTTAAATTTCGAAATTAGAGGAGTGCTTAGCCTTAAACACACTTAAAGGGAGGCAATCTAGTCAACCTAACCATGCATGCACCATGGTACATCACGGGATGCCCCTCCAACATATTTAAACCACATGCAAAGTACAAGCATGGGGGGGGCAGCCAAGGCTTTGTTTTGTAGGAATATCATGGATGCATGTGAGGCAAGGGAGTATGGAAGTGAATCAAGCGAAAACATCAAGTGGAAGGAGCAATAAGGCAAGCGAAGGAGTGGAAGGAACGTTTGGAAGGTGTACGCGATCACGAAGCAACATGCATGCACTAGAGAAGAACCGAGCCAAGAGGAGGAGAGAGGTAAGTCTTTCATCCAACTCTTTGTTCATGTGCTCTAGTTTGTAGGCCGGAATCACCTTAGACTTAGCCATCCACCGCGTTTGTTTCGTGCAACAAATCACATCCTTAATCCACTCAAAGTCCAGACTCCAAAATAATATTTGTGTACCTTGTTACCGGGTGAAAACCCCGGATATTTATTTGTGAGGGAGAGCGCTGCAATCATGGAAGAAAACTACAAGTCTTTTCACCGAAGAAGAAGGGATCATCGTCGTCTAAGCCATCATCGACAACCTCTTCGAGGAGGCACTCGGTTTCCAAGTTTCCTCGGAGTATGGAGGAGGACACGGCACCGCCGAGGAGGAACCACTCTTCTCCTTGGTGGCATGAGGGCCACACGAAGCTCGTCTACGAGGTTTACCAAACTTCAAGGACATATGGAGGAGCCGCCTGTCCAACCTCGCCACTTGACACGATCATCCGCTCCACCTCCATACGCTCCGCGGTATTCCGAGGGGTATGTCATCATGACGGAGGAGGAGGAGAAGAAGCTTGCTCACCATAAGTAGAGGCTTGTAGCAAACGTCGACATCGACGACCAAGCTCTCCACATATTGGGTTCCACACGGGACACCGGTGCAATTCTCTAACGGAGTGTCGGCAAACACCCACAAGGAATTCGCCTAGGAAATTTTCATGACCATGGCGCATACCCTTGATGAAGGAGTGCTGAGTTTCTCATTCCGTTGGAGGGAGCCCACGAGTGGAGAAGAAGGAAGACACCGTCGGAAGGGTAACCTTGATCAACGATGCTATTTCTAGCACTTTGATGGGGTAATCTCCTTTCATCCATGGGTTGTAATCGATCTTGAGATGTAATCACACTTTGTTGGATTATCTATCTATCATCTTGTGTTGAAAATACTTTAATGCTTAAGGCTAGCAACCGTGCCGTAAAGGGAGTATAGGCCTCAATGCTTCCTTGGATCCATTCAACACAATCCCCGATAGATTAGATTGGTTTTCATGTTCGAAATGATTGCATGTTCTAGTATCGTAGACCCATGGGCGAGTGTCTCCTATTTTCAAAAGGGAGCTCCGGAACAAGTGGATGTGCATGAAGGCACATGGGAAGGGTTTTGGAGTATGATCACGGGAAGAGACCATCAACGAAGAAATACTATCCGGAACCCATTATCCAAGTGTGTCACTTTTGTGCAAGTGGATTTTTGGGAGAACAAGAGAGACAAAGATAACCAACACGGAGTTGAATTGGCTTTACTCGACTTTGATTGCCAAGTGGCCAATAGACCCCACTCACCTATGATCAATCGGTGGTGTTGTTAAGCAACATCGAATTCGGAAGATATTGGTTCGGGGTGTTGCCTCTCCATATTGGCTATCTCTTTAAAACCGGGTATTACAAGGAACCCAAATCATCTCCTACCCGGGACTTCCCTAGGAATATATGAAGAAAGGAAAATATAAGAGTGAAGATGAGAGAGGAGGCTTCCAAGTGGCCTAGGTGAATTTGCCCCTTCCGGATTGAAGATTAAGACTTTTCTTGAGGGGAAGATCGGTTAGAGGAAGGACTTCTTGTGCCGGCGAAGAGAAAAAAAAATAATAAAAGAAAAGAATTATAGGAGAAGGATCTTCTATGGCCCAAGAAGGAGGTGCACAACAAAATTATGTCCCACCATTCGGAGAAATTCCGGCATCGCCGAATTACTACGGTGGTGTACCAATGCAAGCATGGGGGAGTGGTGCAGCCATACCCCCACCATTTTTGCGGTGCCCAACGTAGCCTTTGCGGAGCCGTTTGCACACCTTCCTCAACCACAACAAAATGGAGCCACCATTGGAGGATACGCTGCAAGGAACATGCAAATTATTGCAGCCATCCAAACCAATGCCAACCAAATGGGTGAAGGAAATGCAAACGTCGCTTATATGCTTGGACACCTTCACCTAGCACCGTCGGACAATTCATAGGAGGAGTGGTGCATTCCTATTACAAGTAAGGGTACAACAACCAAGACTATCAATATCAACCGCCGGCGGAAGATTAGAGAGAGGAGGAGCTCTAGTTATCTTTCCTTTACCCCCTTTTCTTTAATTTTCAGCTTGTTTGCGCCTATGTATGCGTAGTGTTTTCAGTTTTTTATTTAAAATTCAGCAAGTGTGTTAGTTTAATTTTTCAGCGTGTATCTTAGTGTTTATTTTCATCATGAATAATGTCACCACCAAGTTTTTACCTTTGGTAAAGTTACAAAGTTTGTGCCATGATGATATATGATTATAACTCGCCGCTTTGTTTATCTTTGTAATTGATTTATGCATGTTTGAACTAGTGCTCTCTTAAAAATACAAATCTGAAATTATCTAAATGCTAGCTTAATCTTCAGCGGAGGTTATGATTAAAATAAAGACCCATAGTGTTTTATGTGCTCTCAAGTTATGAATAGATTAAAGATGTCTTTTATGCTCAAAAATATTGCTAACCTTGTCACAAATATATCTTGTGTGTTGCTCAACCTATCCAGAGCCTTATATATATTTGAGTGCATAAACTTTAGTGTACAAGATTTATTTTTGAGTGAGTTATTGCAGGCCATGATTTCTCTGGCCCGAGACTAAGAAAATTTGGTCATTCCGTTTTTGCGTATCTATCTTTTTGCTAGCCTTTTATCCGTGAATTGTGTATCCCCACATCGGAGATTTCACAAACCTCGCCGGATATCCACCCTTAAACCAAATATCATCTTTTGTGATTACCTCCTTGACCACAACCTATTGTTGAGAATGGATCATCAATTCAAGGAAGATCGCAAGACGGTGCCAACATTGAAGATTTCAAGTATCTCTCCAAGGAAAAATACTCCGGTACCTACCTTATTTTTCGCCTCTTTGCTCGAGGACGAGCAACGTCTAAGCATGGGGGAGGAGGTAGGTACGGTGCAGTTTTAGAGTTAAAAGGGCAATATTTTAAAAAAATGATGATGAAAGAAAAAAAATCCAGCGATATTCATGACTTTCAAGGTAAAAAAAAATATATATATATAATGAATGAAAGAAAGAAAGAAAGAAAAGAATGAGAAATATGAGAAAGAAAAAAAAAATATGTGCGTAAAGTGAACTCCCCGGTTCTCTAAAAGTGCATTCAAGGCTTCAAGTTTAAAAGATCCATTCTCATTTTCCAACCATGTGCAATCCGATAACGAGGACTTCCTTTGTGCCTCGGGATCACTCTTTGCCATTTGCACATGTCCACTCATCTAAAAGTGTGTGTATTTTTCTCTTTCCCCTCCTTGATTTAACATTATTTTCCAATGACCTTTTTGACGAGTCTCGGTAAGACCATGAGAAACTTGTCTTGTTTTGACAACACCTCATTTATAAAATCTTGTTAGGACTAAACTTTCCCAAAGCTCCATATAGAGCCTACCACACATATATGTTATGAGAGGGAAAGGAGTAGAATGTATAGTCTTGAGAGACAAGTGAGATGAGAGTTCATGAGCAACATGCAAGGTGATTTAAATTTGTGAATTTGGTTTAGCTCTTTTCTTTATCTTGTTCTTGATTTCAAAAATTCTGAGATCTATTTAAACTTTGTGAGCATGTTAATACTTGTGGGATAAGCTTAATAAGAATCTACCCTCCGTAGAGGTGAAGGCTAGTACATTATGGAACTTTAACGAATTAAACTTTTGAGAGCATTATGTTTTTTTTTCATGTATGATCAAGTGCAAGGTTTAAACATTGTTTGGCAACGATGATATCCATCGAAGGCTTACTCGAGGACGAGCAAGGTTTAAGCATGGGGGAGATGTTGACGGTGAAAATCCGTCAACCTAGCCATGAGTTTACCTTCGGTGTTGGCATAACTTTTGTATCTTATTCATTGGTACTAACCCCCGTGGTATAACAAGTTCACTTGTGCATGTCGGTTTTGGAGTTATGTGTTTACGCGGGGGTTTTAACGTTGAAAGCAAGACTTCCGGGATAAGTTCATTGAGCACCTCATGACAAGACCTTGAAGCCCGATACAAGTCAAGCAATGAAGTGAACATGACTCCAAGAGCCCAAGGACCAAGCCCGAGAAGATGATAAACTCCGAGGACCGAACCGGAAAAGTCTTGCCGAATCTTGCAAGACAAGGAGTTGAGTCCAATTCGGAGAGAAACCGATGTCAAGGGCCCACATGCAAAAGGGGAGAACATCTAGAAGACGTGGGAAGCAACACGGGCGAAGCGGAGCCGCGGGATGGGCCGGGTGGGCCCCGGCCGGCCGGCCCAGGCCGGCCGACCCAGCCCAATTCGGGGCCCAATCGGCCTCTCCTTTGACCTAATTGCTTCTCAGGCTATAAATAGCCCCCTGACCGAGAGCCACGCAGAACAAAAAGTCGTAATCCGCCGCCGAGGAGCAGAGAAGCTTGAGGGACACCAACTTGGAGATGAGGGTCGTGCTAGTTGTCCAGGGTTTCCCTGGCCGACGTTGGAACCTTGCATGGAAGACCACGTCGGAGCTCCGGAGCGAGGATCAAGATCGAGGGAGGGCCCCGGTGGTGATCTTGTTCATGTAATCATTCATGGTGAAGTTTGTAAGTGAATCCGATTTCTAGCGATTAAGTGCCTTCTCGATGATTTTTATTTCTTCTTGGTTTTGCTTCTTCTACGATCTAGTCTATAGCTAGATTACATAGGGTGCTCTTGTAGCCGCGGTGGCTAGAGGTGCATACGGACCGGCCAAGTGATTTCAACTTGTTCTATCGAACTCGCCCTAAGCTCCCCGCATGAATAGGGATACGTTGTGACGAACGGGGGGTCTCGAAAGGCGGATGTTTTCGGAGTCGGATGGGAAGGCCACGATTTAAAGATGCTTTTAATGAGATTCGCTTTTCTATCTTCATCTATCTTGTTTGGAGCTACAACATAAGCATGATCTAGACTCTCTAGATTGGTTATCTCTTGCTTTCTCTTGTTACCTCTTTAGTAGATTAGATTAGATTCGTTTTCTTTATGAGTTAGTAGATTAGATGCAACTTATCTTCATTAGATAGCTTTACCTTGCTTTACTAGATTGAATCCTTGCGTTGCACATTGTTCCACGGATTCGATACCTTGGGTTCACCACTCGAGGGAAGAAGGGTTCCTTGACTACGACGGGAGACTTGTCCGCTTGCAAGTCACAAACGAACTTTGATACAACTATTAACCGTCAACAGAGAACCTGATACCACATCTGCTGAAGAGAAACAAAAAGTTTTTGGCATGGTACAGAAAGCTTTGGAAGACATAATGGCTAGGCACAATACTGCATTTCTGAATGGCTTTCGACAGATGATGGTTGGTGTCTTCGGTCCATGTGTGGACAGACATTTTGAAGGTGAATCAAGTGCTGCTGTTACCGGCTAACCAATTCGTCAAGATGCTGGTATTCAACCACCTCCACAGAGCATGAGTGGTCAGCCAACTCAACACGTGGATAGCCAACCAGTTCGGCCAAATCCTCGTCATGCAATACCTAATCCACGTACGTATGGAGAGATGGCGTTTGGCACTCCTGGAGTTCAACCTGATCTACTTACAGGATAGCCCCAGCAAATAACAGGTTGTAGAAGAACATGCACGACACCGGGTATTCGGAGTTCATGGATTACAGTGCTGTTGATGCTCTCCCGAATCCTGGATATGGTGGTGCTAGAGGGATGCCTGTTGGAGGACCAGGGAATCAAGACGTCAATATTGATCTCCTGATGCAGAGAATGACCGATGTGCTTCATAATCAATTCGGTCTAAAGCCTAAAAACCAAGGGCACGTGTATACACCTCCTTTCCCAGAATGGTATAACAGGGTGGCCTTACCGAACAGGGTGAAAGTTCCTGCAGATCTCACAAAGTTTTCTAGCAAGATGATACAAGTACTATGGAACACATAGCCCGATACTTGATGCAGCTTGGGGAAGCCTCTTCTAATGAGGCATTCAGGATCAGATATTTCCCTTTATCACTGACAGGCCTGACCTTTATATGGTTCACTTCTTTGCCTGCTCACTCAATCTGCTCCTGGAAGGATTTGGAACAGAAGTTTCATGCTCATTATTTCATTAGCAGTAATGACAAAAAGCTAATTGATCTAACTACCCTGAGGCAGAGGAACAATGAAACATCAATGGAGTTCCTCAGGAGGTTCAGAGAGACCAAAAGCATGTGTTTCTCTTTGAACCTACCAGATGATCGATTGGCTGGTATGGCTGTAGCAGGAATGTTGCCAGCTATTCGGGAAAAGCTATTCGGCATGGAGTTCGATAATCTTGGCCAATTGTCGCACAGACTGTCATTGATGAGCAACCAAGCTTATGGCTTCAAGAAAGACTCCAGGTTCGCCAAACATAGTGATGTAGCTGACATCTATAATCAATTCCTCGAAAGGGCTGATCAGGGAGAGGAATATGATGATGAAGAGGAAATAGCTGCAGCTGAAATAGTGTGGGTCAAAGAGCCATTAACAGTGAACCAGAGGTGGATTAAGCAAGCCAAAGGCACCTATGATTTTGATGTGACCAGGGCTGATAAGCTCTTTGAGTTCCTCGTGAAGGAAGGCCGAATCAAGTTGCCAGATGGGCATTCTATGCTTTGGCCTGATGGAGTGAAAGAAATAAGATACTGTGGGTTTCATGATAGGAATTCTCACTCCATCAATGAATGCAGGGTCTTTATGATGAGAATTCAAAAGGCTATACAAGAAGGTCATCTAAAATTTGATAATAAGATGAAATTAGATGGCAATCCTTTTCCTCAAAACATGATTGGGTTTTCAGTAAACATGGTTAGTGCTAAAGAGAAAGGAAAAGTGAGGGTTTTGACTTCAGCAAAGGCAAAGCAGGATGGCTCGGTTGACCCTGCTCGACAAGTGACAGTTGAACAAATCCACAAGGGTGAGCCTCGCATCCTGAAAAGTCAAATTGAAGTGGGGGAATCCTCTAAACCTAGGGTGACTTTGCATATTCTCCTCAACAAATGGTAGCGTCAGCAAGAAAAAGAGTGTTATCAGAAACAAAAGTACGAGGAGGAGAAGCGAAGATATGAAGAAGTGCACAGGAAAGAACAAGAAGAATATGCGCGAGAACAAGAGCGTGCGCATTAGGGATGTTCTTTCTTCAGGCACTGCTGGAACGAAGGGTTAAAGCTTCCCATGCTAAACAATTGTCCCGAATGCAGTGACAAGTATACAGAATATAGGCAGGATACTGTCAATCACCGATCCGTCCATGAAAGAATTGGAAGGATGCATCCTAGTGATGGTCGGCGCAAAAAAAATAAATGAAGTTAATGATCAGCCAAGGAAAAGATATGCTGATCACAGATGGGTTGATCATGAAGAAGAAGAAGATCATGAGTATGTCTGGCAGAAAGGACAGTGGTGCCCGCCTGGTTTGAGGAGAAGCCAAAAGAGAAGAGTTCAGCGCTTGAGGAATCAAGAGCTGAAACAGGCAGGAATCAAGAGGAAACAGGTATGGCGTCCAAAAGACAAGCCTGATGGAGCTGGTCGTTCGGCTCCTACGTGCATGGTATGCTTCTTGCTGAATGAATTCATGGATCCAGCTAATCAGATTGTGCAGGAAGAAGTGTCGCCAGATATAGATGAGTCCGAGCAATTTGGGCTGATGGCACAGTTAGTATTGGCCAAGCAAGCTACTTTTGACAAGCCGGCCAAGAATCGACACATGAGACCGCTATACTTGAGAGGATATGTCAACGGGAAGCCATTGACCAAGATGTTTGTTGATGGTGGAGCTACTATTAATGTGATGCCGTACACTACATTCAGGAAGCCTGACATGGGCCCTGGAGATTTGACGCCAACAAGCATAGTTCTGAATGATTTTGCTGGAAATCCTTCAGACAGCAAGGGCTGTCTACATGTGAATCTAATGATCGGGTCTAAGACTTTGCTTACAACCTTCTTTGTCATTGAGGGCAAAGGGGCATACAACTTGTTGCTTGGAAGGGACTGGATCCATGCAAACTGTTGCATTTCATCTACTATGCATCAACAACTTGTTCAATGGCTGGATGATGATGTGGAAGTTGTCCAAGCAGATGACTCAGTAAGCATGGCTAACGTGGAACCACCCTTCTGGGAGTATCAAGGTATAGATTGTTTCTCAGGAAGGACTGGGGTGAAGGTCCTGTTGAACCAGTCAGCAGTGATCAACAGCCGATTCAAGTAGTCGACTCTTATAGCAATTTTTAATGGAGAATCCTATTGATGGAACTGATGGGAAGTTAGGACATGGATTTATGTCGGCTGACAGACTGGAAGAAATAGACATTGGAGATGGTGACAAGCCAAGGACGACATTTATCAGTGCTAACTTGGATTCAATTTTCAGAGAAAAGTTGATCAAGCTACTGAAAGAATACAAAGATTGCTTCACTTGGGATTATTCGGAGATGCCTGGTTTGGATCGTTCCATTGTTGAGCATCAGTTGCCAATCAAGCCTGGTTTTAGACCTTATAAGCAACCTCCCTGAAAAATCTACAAGGATGAAGTATTAGCCGACGTGAAAAAAGAAGTTGAGAGGTTAATAGAAGCAAATTTCATTCGACCATATAGATATGCTGAGTGGATCTCTAATATTGTTCTTGTTTACAAGAAGAACGGGAAAATGAGGGTTTGCATAGACTTTAGAGATCTAAACAGAGCTACACCCATGGATGGATACCCAATGCCTGTTGCTGACTTGTTGGTTGATGCCGCTGCTGGACATAAGGTTATTAGATTCATGGATGGCAATGCAGGGTACAATCAAATCTTTATGGCAATAGAAGATATATCAAAGACAGCCTTCAGATGTCCTGGACATATAGGCCTGTTCGAGTGGATTGTCATGACATTTGGGTTGAAAAATGCCGGTGCAACTTATCAAAGAGCCATGAATTATATTTTTCATGAGTTGATCGGCAAAATTGTGGAGATATATAAATTGATGATGTCGTGAACAAGTCTTTGGATCATGAATCACATTTGGATGATGTGAGGAAAACTCTAAAGTGCACCCGAAAACATGGGCTTAAGATGAATCCGAATAAGTGTGCCTTTGGGGTTTCAGCTGGAGAGTTCCTGGGATTTTTGGTACATGAAGGAGGAATAGAAGTTGGCAAGAAAAGCATGAAAGCTATTGATGAAGTTATTCCTCCAACCAATCTCAGGGAGTTGCAGTCATTGCTTGGTAAGATCAAATTTGTGAGAAGATTCATATCCAATTTATCCCAAAAGGTGTTGCCTTTCTCTCCACTGTTAAGAATCAAGAAGGATCAGAAGTTCGTATGGGGTGACGAACAACAAAAGGCTTTCGATGAGATCAAGGAGTACATGAAGGAACCACTAGTGTTGGTGCCTCCACAATTGAACGAGCCTTTTAAGTTGTACGTGGCGGCCGATACCTAAACCATTGGATCGGCCCTCATACAAGAATTTGAGGGAAAGGAAAGAGTAGTCGCATACCTTAGCCGAAAATTGCTTGATCCCGAACAAGATATTCGGCTGCGGAGAAGCTTTGCTTATGTGTTTATTACTCATGTACAAAGTTTCGGCACTATTTGTTGAATGCCGAATGCGTTGTATATTCGAAATTTGATGTAATTAAACACATGTTGTCTATGCCAATTTCGAATGGAAGGATTGGCAAGTGGATTTTAGCTTTGTCTGAGTTTGAGTTGAAGTTCGAATCGGCAAAAGCTGTTAAAGGACAGATTATTACTGATTTCATTACTGAACATCGCGATCCGTCAATTAATTTACTTGAGATTACTCCTTGGGCTTTGTTCTTTGATGGATCTTCATGCGGCAAAGGTGGTGGAGTAGGAATTTTATTAATTTCACCCAGAGGAGAGATGTTCGAATTTGCTATTCCTATCCAACCCACTGTCACAAATAATCAAGCTGAATATGAAGCATTGCTTAGAGGGCTTCAATATTTGAAAGAAGCAAAGGCTATTTCGGTTGAAATTTATGGAGATTCAGAGTTAGTTATAAAACAATTGAATGGCCATTATGAATGTGGAAATGATATCCTGAGGATTTACTACGAGGAGTGCAAGGAAATCTTGAAAAGTTTTCAGTTAGTGATTCTACAACATATTCCTAGGGAACACAATGAAGAAGCAAACATGTTGGCTCAAAGTGCTTCGGGTTATAGAGAAAATCAAGAAGTGTTTGCCAATGATATATATTCTTTCGGGGGTGATTTAGCAGAAGATGATTGGAGAAAAGAAATTGTTGATTATCTGGAAAATCCATCTCGAAAGTTATCTAGGAAGCTCAGGTATAAAGCTATAAAGTTTGTTCTTCTTGATGGATGTTTGTATTACAAATCATTGGATGGGGTGTTGCTACAATGCCTCGGTCAAGAAGAAGCAAAGAAAATGATGAGTGAAGTGCATGATGGGCTGTGTGGAGCACATCAATTGACTTATCGAATGAAGTGGGTTATCAGGTAAACTGGATGTTATTGGCCGACGATGTTGGAAGATTGCTTTGAGTATTACAAGGGGTGTCAAGATTGTCAAAAGTTTGGAAATATCCAGAGAGTTCCAGCATCAGCTTTGAATCCTATTATCAAGCCATGGCCATTCATAGGATGGGGTATAGATTTGATTGGCCAAATAAATCCTCCATCTAGCAAGGGGCATAAGTTTGTGCTTTTGGCAACATATTATTTCACTAAATGGGTTGAGACAATTCCATTGAAGAAAGTAACATCAGAAAATATGGTTGAGCTTGTCAAAGAGCATATCATTTACAGATTTGGGATTCCTCAAATAATTACAACCGATCAAGGGACTCAGTTTACATCTTCAGAGTTCAGAGAATTTGCTGAAAGTATGGGGATCAAATTGTTAAATTCTTCTCCTTATTATGCCCAAGCTAATGGTCAGGCAGAGGCTTCTAACAAGATCATGATCAAGATTATACAAAAGAAGATTGATTAGAAGCCAAAAAGGTGGCATTCGGTACTCAATGAAGCCTTGTGGGCTTACCGAATGGCTCCTCATGGAGCTACAAAAACATCTCCTTATGAGTTGGTTTACGGGCATCATGCTGTTTTGCCATGGGAGATGAAATCAGATACAAGGAGAGTAGTTTTGCAAAAGGATTTAAGTTCCAAGGATTACAGTGACTTAATGATGGACGAATTAGAAGATTTGCATATGATTCGTCTTAGGGCCTTGGAAAATATTGAGAAAAACAAGATGCGAGTTGCTAAGTACTATAACAAGAAGGAAAAAGTCAAGCAATTTGTAGAATGAGATTTGGTTTGGAAAGCGTTATTGCCGATTGGAGCTAAGTACAGTACATTCGGCAAATGGTCCCCGAATTGGGAAGGTCCCTTTCGGGTGGTTAGATGCACGCCTAGAAATGCATACATTTTGAAAACTTTACTAGGAGAAGAGTTCACTGCTGCTATAAACGGGAGATACTTGAAGAAATATTATCATAGTATTGAAATTGATCGTTGATCTCAAGCATCAGGATTACAAGCATCAAGAACATGGAAACAGCCGACATTCGGGAAAGAAGCCGCCTTAAGAACAAGAAATCCTGACAAAAGGAAAATGGCCAATACTAAAGTGTATTGCCCTTAGCACGAAATTATTTTGCATTACAGATGTCCTTACAGGTTTCTTCACTGACAACACAGATGCCTAAGATTACAAAGAGAAGCCTGCAGGGAGCAGGGTGCCTGGAGGAAGAAGCGAAAGTATGCTTCATTTCTTTGGTTCTGCATTTTTCCTCTCCAGTTCTCCCCTCTTCAGCTGCTCCAGGACCACCGTGACGGCAACGTAGAAGCTTTGGGGGTTGCCGTGTTCTGCAGCTTCCATCAAGCTGTCCCAGGAGGCCTTCAGGTTGTTGTACCTGTCAGACACATCTAAAAAAGGGGAACATATTCTCGTTGAACATGGGATCTGAAACTTAAGCATGAGAATCAAATAAGGATGAGGATCTTACCCCCTACCAACGCCTCCAAGCTCATGCGGCATTCGCGTTCGGCACTGCAATGGGCAGTGATGTCCCGTAGGTCATGTTCTAGATGCCGGATGCGACGACGCAGTTGGTGGTTGGTCCTTTGTTCCGGCGTGGCGTCTTCTTCTTCAGCAGAGGAGTCGGAAAGGATGTACTTAGGAACTTCTTCAGTACCAAAGATTTCCTCTGGTAGCAAGTCGAGGCTGAAATCAAAGGAAGGTGAATCATGAGATTGCAATCAAGAACAAGAAAAAAGGGTGAGAAGAAAAGATTACTCTTGAATGGTTCGCTTCTTTAGTGGGAAGCTGTTTTCCTCGACTGGCTGTTTCCCCTTGTCCGCCATGTCCTTGGGGGTTTTTCTTTGGAGGAGGAGGACGAGAGGACGTGAAATGATGGAAGTGTATGAGAATGGATTTGCAGAGCACCAAGGGGGCTATTTTATTAGCCGTGAGAGCGCATCGGGAGTGATGACTAGCTGCCTGCATCAATGGGAATACCAAACGGCGGGAGTTTCTCCCTGAATGCGAAGGGTTTTTCCATTGAACAGTGTTCATGACTCCCGAATAAGGATTTTCTACAGATTCTACGCCAAGGGGCAAGAGTTTGTGCGTATTCGGCTAGAGTAAAAGTTCCCGGATGCGTTCAAAACAGTGAAGATTAGCATGCACAAATCAAAGGAAATCATCACGAGACAAATACAAAAGATAAAATTTCATATTTATTGCCGAAATTCCAACATCCCTAGTACAAACTAGTCAAACAGCCTGTTCAGCACAGACTGGGGATGAATGGAATCGGCAATGGCATCGCCATGGCCGTCGAGGTGCTCCAGGGTGACCTCGATGTCGTCGACGTCCTCCGGCGTGCCACCATAGAAGCCGCACGGCCGCGTGGAGTAGTCGACGCCGGTGTGCGTTGCCATGGTGGCCAGGCCCAGCGTGGTGCCCAGGCGGACGCCGTGGAGGGTCACTTCGTCGACGCGGTCTTCCACTGCGCCAAGGTGAGCTTCCGGCATGTCTCCGGGAGCGTTCACCTTGTCCACCAGTTTCTCCACCAGCGCCTTTAGCCAATTGAGCTCGGCGTCACGATCTGCAGAAATTACAGAGCAGTGACGGTCAGTTCAAGATTAAGTTGAGATTGAGCGGGTTACAAAATTCACCATCAATGGCCTCTAGCAGCTGCTTGCGCTGGTGCTCCCACTCGAGCTCAGCGATCCCGGCCTTTTTGGAGATGATCTCCAACTCGTGCCGGGTTTCATCGCATTCTGCCTTTAACCTGCGGGTGGCACGATCATCGTAGCGCGAGCTGGAGGAGTGGGAACAGCCAGACGATCCCGAGTAATCGCCCACCATGGCCGGAGTTGTGGCTGGTGCAGGGGTAGGATTCCACTAGATGAGCCTGAAAGCATAAACAGGATCGTCAGAAACAAAAAGGGATCTAAAGAGAGTTGTGAAGAAACCAACGATCACCACCTTCGGTGAGCGCCAGTGCGGCTCCCTTCGGCCTCGTCGCTGGCCCAGTGTCTGTTGCTGCTGCCTGCCATGGAGCTTTTGGGAGTACTAGTACTGGAGAGAAAGAGCTTAGATTGGCAAAGGCTTGGGAAGCAGACGACTTGATGAAAGGCTAGGGGCACCCGAGGTTCTTATTTATGAGACTGGCAAAGAGATCGTGGCCGGAGATCGTGGCGCATATCCCAAGAAATTTGGGAATTGGAGAGACTCCCTTAACCGAACCGTCGTTGGGTCGTTTGGGATTCAATCTGAGTCATATTCGGTTTGACTGGTTGAAATCCGGATGTGTTGCGGTCGGGTTGCTTTTTGGGACTAACACTGTTTGGCCAGAGTTGCCAAATGGATCATCCAGAAATTGCTCATCAAAATAAGGCAAGACAAATATTGGAAAGTAAGGACTGATGGTGAGCAAAATTACAGGGATGGTGAAGCATTCGGCTACAAATTGTTTGTTACAATCATATACCCAAGTATTTTGATATTACATTGGAGGCATCTGATATCATCTTATTAATGTTCTCCAACAATCTTTGGTCAGCTTCTTGGGTCTTAGACAAAGTCGAGAGCTTTGTCTTGAGCTGCTTTCCTGCAGTCATGGTTGTTGTGGCTTCTTTTCATATCTTCTCCATTGTTTTGGGAAGTTCAGCTATCTTCTTTTCATCAGCCTCGATCTCAACTGTCAGGGTTCTCAGTTCAGCTTCCAATTCAGCTTTTCTGGCTTTCTTCAGCTCAAGTTCAGGCTGCAATTTGGTTAGCAGTTCCTTATGATTTAGCATTTGGACATGCAAATATTTCATGGATTGCTTGTTTGCAACTTGCTGTTGTTCCAGAGCTGGTTGAGAGGATAAGTTCTTCAAGGCTTGCTTTACTGCTACAAAGTGATCATCCGGCTTGGAAACAGGTTCTAAGGAAGCCTTGATGTCGGCTGGGAGATCTTTATCAATGAGTGCAAGTGTTTCTCTTAGAAGATCAGCATCCTTGACTTCATCTTGAACATCCCTTTGCAGCAGGGAAAGGATTTCCTTCAACTTTGCCTGATTGTCCTCTGATAAAGATTGGCTGGAAGATGCTTCATCCCCCTTTTTGGCAATCAAGTCATCCACAGCAAAGGAGTAAATTGGTGATGATACAGTTTCCTCCTGAAAAAGGTTTTCTTGCTGAATTAATGGTGATTTATTGAATGAAAAAATAGAAAGGTGGGTGTTCATGCTTACATCATTCCTGGCTTCCTGAGTCGGGGAAGGAAGTTTTTCAGGCTCAAGGAGGGGCTCTTGGATGTTCAGTTGAGGAGAAGCTTCAGAAGTCCTTGGTAAAGCTGAAGCTTCTAGCTGAGGAGAAGCTGGTGGAGTCCTTGGTAAGGTAGAAGCTTCTGGCTGAGGAGAAGATGGATCCATGCTTGGTGAGGCTGGAGCTTCTGCTTGAAAAGAGGATGGCTGGATCCTTGGTGAGGTTGGATTTAAAACATGTTGAGGAGAAGAACTCCCCACAGTTCGGCTCACCAGAGTTTCCTCTGCAACTGATAAGTAAAGGATAAGTGCTAATGAAGAGAATGATTAGAAAAATAAGACGATGAAAATTTTACCAGTAGATGGAGCATTGGCAGACTTTGTAATGACCAATGGTTGCTGAGTTCTGGTCTGAAATTACACCAGATAAAAGATGATCAGGATAAAGAATGGCTTTATGTTCAGGAAGGGAAGGATTCTAACCCGAATAGGAAGTTTTTTTGATGTTCTTTTCTTCTTGGAAGCTGAAGGAGCAACCAGGGATGGAGCTTTCCTTTTGTCAGAGGCTGAATTGATGAGAGTTGGATCCAGTGTGGCATATCTGGACATTAGTTGAGCCAAAGTAGGGGATTGATATCCCAAGGCAGAGATTGGCCCTGCGATATTGTAGGAGATTGTCCTGGCAAGAGGGGCAGGTGTTGTATCCTGCAGAAAATGGCAAAAATCCTGATCAGTAAAGAGGGGCATGATTGAAAAAGAGGGAAAAATAAGTTTATTACCTCTGAAGTTGAATGAAAGTCAGGCATTAGTTCAAGACAAAGAGGATGTACTAGCACATTAAAGATGTGATCATGAAGTTCTTTCCACCAAGAAGTGAAAGAGGGATGGGTTGCTGTTATTGGCACAAAAGGCCTGGGTGCATAAACAGTTGAGCTGCACTTGTACTCGAAGACCCTTTTTGCTTGTATGGATTCCTTGATATTTTCTCTGGGCTTCAGGAATTTGTGAAGGAATAGTCTTGGGGGCACTTGGCCGCATCCTAGTTGTCTAGCCATCATGTTTGGCTGGTAGTATTCAAAGGTGCTTTGATTTTGCCTTCCTCCACAAAATTCTGCTGGCAGGATGCATGGATGAATGAAGATATTGAAAATTGCTATAGATTGTACATCATTACATCCAGCTTCAAAACTAAACTCACAAGGAAGAGTCAAGTTATCATTATTCAGATATGGGAGCCAAAGAGGATTGGCAAAACCTCTGAAGAAGAGCTCAAAAAGTTGGCCAATGTTTTGGTTGATAGGCGCGGTTGAGGCAGTTTCTCCATAAGTTTGGCAACCTTTTGTACTTTGGGTTTCCCCTTCCTTGTAGTTGGCTGAAGGGAAGCGCCAGTTGTTGAGGTCAATACCAACAATCTGGTGCATATATAGCTGCAGCCACATTTGAACAAACCACCAAGGGCCATAAAAACAGGAGATCTTTTGGCTGGTATGCATCAGGTGGGTGGTCTGATGAAGCATATGTATACACTTCCTAGGAGGTACTTTCCAAGAGGAATAGAGTTACCAGCAGCCAGGTCCTCAGCCATTCCAATGTGGTTCAGGGTTGGCTCATTGGCTTTGCCACAAAAAATTAATCTGCATAGCCACATGTTCAGGAAAGCTCTGTACTCAACCTCAGACTAAGGGCCATCAGACATATAGTTTTGGATATATTTCTTATATCTAACCCCTGTTCTCACTCCTGTTTGCCTGGAGGAGCCTTTGTACTTGTGTGGGTATACGGTTCCTGTGACTTCAAGGCCGGTTATCATGTATACATCAGCCAAAGTGGGGGACATTAGCCCATGGCCAAAAAGAAAGGCATTGGCACCATTCGACCAAAAATGGCAGGCTGCAATCAGAAGATTATCATTTTTAGGTGTTTCAGCCAAAGATAATTCCAAACAATGAGCAATGCGAAGGCTGTTCCAATTGCTTGTCTTGAAGCTGTCATCATCAAGCATCCTCTTGTACCAGTTTCTCCAGCCTGCAATTGGGGGCAGGGGCCAGTTCTTGAAAGCATCTTGCCATTCATGGGGTTTTGACAGTGCTGCCTTGAAAGGGATCCTCTGGGATTCGGCTGCAATAAACTCCGAAGGGTCGGAGATTCCCACAGGCCCGAGGAAATAAGATGGTGATTGGTCCTCGACGGGAATCAAGATTTCGGCGGCTAGAGCCTATCAAGAAGAAGAGAGGGCAGAAGGAAAAATTTGAGATGAAATTCGAGAAAAGTAATACCGAATGGGCCTTAGGAGGATTAGATTTACCTGAAGAGCCTGGTCTTGGTTCGCCATTTGAAGATTTGAGCTTGAGAGATTGATGAACTAGGGTTTGGATCTGGGCAAAAACTCCAACGGTTTGAAGGAGGAAAGAACGAGTGTTGAACGGATTCGGCCTGGAGACGTTGAGCATTTATGGTCAATTCCGGAATAAAATCACCTTTTATCCCGTAATTGAAGGGGCATATGTTAACACCAAAAATTGGTACAGGAAGAGACTGACTTGTGGGCCGAGTTTGGTAAGAAAAACACCATTCGACAGGAAATTTTCCTCAAGATATTCGGTAAAGATGCTTGCAGTCGGGAGCACGCCATCATTCGACAGAAGGGCTGTTTCGCGCTTGAAAGAGGAAGCATTCGGGAATACGTGACGACGTGACCTGAATGTAGAGAAGGGACGAATTGATGACGGGTGCGACATGGACATTGGCGCCGGGGCATTAATTCAGGCAGTAAATGTTGTAATCGTGGTCGACTAGGAGTCGTGTGAGGACAAGGGTATAAATATAAACCCTTGATGTTTGTAATAGGGATCAAAAAATTTCACAAAAAACCGGCCCCGTGCCAACCTCTGAGTCCTTTAGTCGAGTCGTCGAGTTCTTCGAGAGGAGCCATCGATCCGTCGACCTCTGTAAGTACTGGCAACCTTGTATCATGTCTAGTATCATGTGGTGGATTTAGACCGTGATGCAAATAGTCTTGTTACCCTGCTTAGTATCATGCGGTGGATTTAAGCTTGGTCCAAAAGGGCTTTCTTGTTAGATCATGAGCCATGCGATAGGCTAAGATCTAGCTTGGGGCTAGTTATTGGCTCTATTCGATTTGGCAAGATCAAGTAGATTCATTAAGTTACCATGTGTTGCTTTGAATTTTGCTTTATGTTTAGTTCATGTAACACTCTTATTGCCCAATTTAGATCGACTAGATTCGGCTTTATCCTATTTGCGACCCATATGATGTATGTTCAAATCCTCAATTCAATGTGGCGCATGGATCACGTGCTCTTTAATTGCCGAACTTGAATCAATCTAGATTGCCACGTGTTGCGGGTTCAAGTGTGTTAATTTAGCATAGTTTGTTCCTTCTCCACGGAACCCGAATCGGCTGTACAGCTGTTTTCGGCAACTCTGCCACGAGTGAAACATGTTCATAAGCTTGTTTTAAATAATGTATGCTTTTAGCCTTGCATGTTTAGATTGTATCATGCGGTGGATTGATCTACTCTTTGTTGGTGGTGTGGTTTCAAACAAGTCGTATCATGCGGTGGATTAACTTGTTTGGTGTCATGCTCGACGGGTTTGAAAGTACCTAGACATGCGGTAGACTAGTGCTTTTTGCCTATGCATGCATGTTTACCACAAATTTATAATCATGCTTCGCCTATATTTATTTTATTGTGATTTATCCTTGATAATCGGTCATGGTTATGTGTTGCAATGTTGTTTAGATAAAGACCGATTTATCATCATGCTTACGTCATGCATTCGGCTATATCTTGTTTACATGCTTTAAAGCTCCCGAATGATATTCAGATTGCCGACAGATAGCTTGCTATAGCTATATGTCGTTTTGATTGGCTTTGAAGCCGTAAATACGTAACTGTCTGGTACCACCCGGCAAGTTCCAGGTTCTATCTAATTGTTTTTATCCTTTGTCAGTTTCAGGGAAAATTGACTGGCACGCTTCGGATTCGGCAGCATGTGTTAAGCCAGCTTGTTCGGCTTGCTGTGTGTTTGGCGTGAAGTGCTGATTTTACGTCAACAATCGCCTCACTTTCTGCTGTGGAGGCATTTGTTCTGTGTGAAGAGCACTGGCAAGTGTGCTGGTCCGGTGGGGGCTGTGATGTTCTGCTTGAGGTCGGGTCTCAAGTTAGCATGGATTAACAATGATTTGCTCGACAACACTGGGTGGAGGTCGGAGTGGTTTTATATCGCCGACTAGCTGTCGGTGCTTCTGAGGCGTACTGGCCACAAGCCTGTGAAGATTCCGGAGTGGGATCTGGGGCTTTCTTCGCGTGAGGCCGATGACATCAAGGAGGTCTTGGCGCTGGTCGAGGACCTGAAGAAGAGGGGCGTGACAAGAGGTTCAGTCGCCAGGTCGTTTTGCCGGCGGCTGATCCAACCGATCAAGGACCGGGTGCACCCCGCGTATGAGTACTGGGGGCAGTCAGACCCCACTGACGAGGTGAACCTCAAGGTCTCCAGGGAGGATATGTCGACGAGGGTGTCGCAGATCTACGCTGGAAAGGCGCGAATCATGAAGTGCCCGAAGGCATACTCGCTGAAGCCACCAGCTGACCCGGTGAGTCCTAGGATTGACTAGGATGTTTTGCTTTGTTTGTTGGTTTACGTCGTTTGACTCTTTTTGGTCTTTGTCTGCTGCAGGACCATGAAAGGCAGTTTTGGTGCCCAGCACCTCTTCGGGAAGGCGAACAACATCGGCGAAAGTTGAGGTCGGACAAGTACCAGCCGCCAGCAGCTCATCTGCTGGAGAACTATGAGTCCGATTCGTCAGTGGAGGCGGATGAGGACAGCAACACTGAGGTCGGTGACGACGCTGGGATGCATCCAGAGGCAAGTGGCACCATGAAGCCTAGGCGCAAGACTAGGTCGGTTGCGGCGAAGCAGTCAGTTTCAACAGCTGCTGCGAAGTTCGTGGCAGTGTTGACGGTCCTTACAACAAAGATTCGACCGTCAAAACCTCGTGTTCGAGAGAAGTATACAACAAGTTACATGCACATTTTTGATACTAATAAAGTTCCACGAGTTGTGTTGCAATTTTTATGGACAGGTACACATTTAGGGGGAAAAGATACCAACGAGCCACATGAGCTAGGTACGGCCGCACCACAAGGCACGATCGGCCATGCACGTGCGGCCGCACCTGCGGCCGGCCGCACCTGCCCCATGCCACGTCTCCAGTACGTATCATGTCCTTCCCTGCGTGCACAACTTGGATGAACAATATTGATCAAGGAAATGTTGGTTTGATCGAATGGATGAAGTTGTGATCACTTGGATCACTGGGTCCACCTCTCCAGCCGATCAACCGCCACAACTGTCATTCCAAGGCCATCCTGAGCGTCCCTGAGCGAAGGCGGTTCATCCCACGACATAGAATTGGGTTGGCCCCACCTATAGGGCCGGCCACACCTCCTAACCTCCGTGCTGACCAAAACTGACTCAAGTTACCGTCTTGGTTAGCATAGCACTCTTGAGCCCTATAGTGTTGTGGTCGTTCTTCGCTTGATCTCCAGTGTTTCATGGGAGAGAGAGACCTTCCTTTGTGATATCCGGGGAAAGGTTCTTTGGTTCATTGTGAGTGCGGTGCTCAGAACTTACCTTAGTCTTAGAGTGGTGTCCCGCGCAACGGAATAGTTGTGGTACCCTAAGGAGGTGACAGCTCCGGATGGGCTTTGTAGTCCACCATGTTAGTTCGGGCTGGTAGGATTCAGCGCGTCGTAGTCCTCCCTTCTCATCCCAGTCTGAGGGCACAACTTGGCATGCCCCTACAGCACTAGAAGAGCTTGTCGAGTTAGCTTGCCTTGGTTATCCTTTGCTTTGTCCTTTGCATAGAGTTGACAAGAATAGATAGATTGTGTTAGGATCCTTTCTCATCTCGTTGTCCTCCCATCTCACTATCCTCTCCAGTCTTTATCTAGATCTCCTAGCGTGTGTCAATTTATCCCTGAATATCTTTATTCGTTATCCCCCGCATTAGCTCTTTACCAAGTTTGGTTATTCTCCATCGTTTACTCGATCTTCTTTACCGTAGTGCGTCCCACGGAAAAATATAAATACGATAACCCGAATACCACCAACTGAAGTGCTACAATGGTAATCCGTGCGCTTGCGGACCTTTTTGTGATCGTGTGTTTTACCCCCGACGTTCCTTAGCTCTATTACTAGGGTACCAACTAAGTGGTGAGGCTAAGGAGCATCAACAAGCATTTCTAGCGCCATTGTCGGGGAGGCAATAAGCATAGGATATCTTTTAAACGCTGTGGTGGAATTATCAAGGTTCGGTAAACCGCTATTTAAATGGGTTTACCCTTGCTCTACTCTCGTGTACGTAGAGTAGCGCATGACCAGTTTCGACCTACTGTCCAACTTTAACGACAATCTGGAGTCACTTGTGAGGAGAGTGCGACCTTGTGTCATCATCCCTCAGAAGTTTCTCTCGACTCAAGAGACGAACACCGTCGACCGCATAGGCAGCACCTCATCAGCACCAATGGCCGAGAGGATGATCCACGAGTTTTCCGCTCCCTCCAACACCAATGTCCCTACCGAACCAACCACAACGGTGGGAGATGGGAACTTTGAACTCAAGCTGACATTGATCAACATGGTGCAAGGAAATCCGTTCTCCGGCAAGCCGAATGAAGATGCCAATGCACATCTCTAGCATTTTGTGGAGGTGTGTAGGACTTTCACTATCCGTGGAGTGACGGATGATGCAATCCGTCTTCGCCTATTCCCATTCTCATTGCTCGGGAAGGCGAAGCAATGGTTTTATGTGGAGCGAGATGCCATAAACACATGGGATAAGTGCTCAAAGGCATTTCTCACAAAGTTCTTCTCGGTGGTCAAAACCAATGTCCTCTGCGCAAGAATTTCGGGTTTCCAGCAGTAGAATGATGAGAGTATCCCGGAAGCATGGGAACGCTTCTAGGAGTACATCACCGTGTGCCTGCACCATGGCATGCACGGGTGGTTCTTAATTCAAACCTTCTATCACGGGCTCAAGCGTACTTCCCGTGAGCACCTAGATGCAGCTGCTGGAGGAGCCTTCTTCTCGCTACAAGTAACAACCGCTAAGGAATTAATCGAGAAGATGGTGGCAAATCAAGGTTGGGATGGAGACCGTCTCCAACCCCATACCCGCGGTGTACACCAAGTCAATGGAATCGACATGATCGCCGCTAAGATGGACCTCCTCATGAAGAAATTGGAGGCATCGAGCAACATGGAAACCGCTAAGATTATAGACACGCACATGACGTGTGAGGTTTGCGGTAATGTTGGTCATTCGGGCAATGATTGCCTCGAAATAAGGGAAGAAGATAGCTTCATCAACAATGGAAACAACAACGGGTTCCTGAGGACCATGTGTGGTTCGAGGACCGGTGGATGGTGGCTTCCTTGTGTGATGAGTGATTGACAACGTTGTGTGGACTGATTCTTGGCTAAGTATTGCAGGTGCAGGTTGCGGCTTGACTCGTGTTGGTGCAGGTGAAGAACAAGCGCGAAAGGTCGTTGCGGTGAGGCCTCCGGGTGTGGAGAAGACAAGTAGGCTTCGTTCGAGGGACCCGGTGACCGGCGGGGGTCAAGTGCGGGCCGCATGGTGGCATGAACAAGCAAGATGAAGTCGTGGACGGTTTCTTGGTTGAGCCTCAAAACCAAGGTCGAGCCGAGACTACATGGGAGCCAAGTCATGAGTGGAGATTGGCGGAGGCTACACCGAGTTCGCGGGGTTTCGGTGGTTCACCGAAAACCACCGGGTTCCTTGGTTGATCCACAAAGCCAAGAGGCGGAGAACCGAAGACGGAGCCGCAAGCTAGCCGCCGCACCGGTCTCACCGGTGGGACCGGCTCCGACCGGTGAGGAGCACCGGTCGACCGTGTGCCACGACGCGGTCCGGAATCTTCGAAGCGGAGGACACGCGTCGGGATCGCATAGCTTGCGTCGAGGCTACGCAGGGTGGGGTCGCGGGCATCCGTCCGATGGTGAAGACATCAAGAATTCCAAATCGCCCTTGAGGGGCTTGTATCCCTAGTTAGTAGAGAAGGGCATTTTAGACATTCGGTTGCCTCCATATAACCCAAGAGGTGAGAGGATGGCAGCCAACTCTTGGAACCCTAGCTCATTAGTTTTCCTATTTTCCACCTATTTTTCTTAGGTTTTCTCTAGGACTAGCAAGAGAGCTTCACAGGGAGATCTTGTAGAGAGGGATGGATGATCGGGTGGCTTGCTAGACCTTGTACGAACCTTTGTGTCATGTATAGATGATTCGGCGTGGTTCCTCAAGGTTTGGATGTGTTTTCCCCGGTTGTTCTTGGTGGTGATTTTCAGAGCCCTCTCTCGGTGATTTCTTTGGGTTGTTTTCGGGACTTTTCTCTTGGGGATTTGATGGGGGAAATTTGTGGGAACCCTTCGTGGTTCTTTGGGCTGTGATTCCCCTCCCAAATCCGTGAGTAAAAGTGCTCGATTTTGGGGTTTCTTGAGTTCTTGGGTTGGAAGTGCTTTCGGCGGGATTTGTTCAATTCCTCCTTTTTGGACTAGTTTTTGTGGGATTAAACTTGGCTATGGACTCCTCATGAGGTGTTCCTGATATCCCCAAAGTCTTGTTCAAGTCCGTGGAGTGATTCGGGAGATCGAGATTTGGTTTCGGGGGTGTTGACCCGCGGGTGCTGTTCATCCCGAGCTGTCCAGGCTACACCGGTCTGACCGGTGCTCTTGACCGGTCTGACCGGTGCGAGCCCTTGTGGGTTTTTGCTCGGGTGAACGTCTTGGTGTGTTCGTTGTCGCCCTGTGTTGCTGCTGTTTCGAGTTTGGGTCCGTTTGGTGGTCGGTTGACCTGTTTGGTGCCTTGGGGGCTTTCAGGCTGCCATCGGTCTGACCGGTGTGTCTCACCGGTCCGACCGTGTAGAGCCACTTAGTGGAAGTTGCTCGGTTCACCCGGCGGGGACCGGCTCGACCGGTGGTGCTCACCGGTCCGACCGGTGTGGTTCCGTAGGCTCGAGGTTTGGTTTTTCTCGCTCGCGTTTCTCGGGTCGGAAGGTGGTGTGTTGGTTCCTAGGTCCAGTGGCACTCCAGTGGCTAGGTGGGCTTGACCAACCTTGGTAGTGAGTCGGAGACGTGTGTTGGAAGCCGTGTTCATCTTGTTGGAGTTTCCATCTCCTTCGAGAAGAATTTTTATCGGCTCCCATTCACTCCCCCCCTCTCTGGTTCGCCGTATTGGTCCTTCAGTTCCGCAACAACAACTTCAACAATCAAGGGTGGAGCTCGAGGCCCAACTTCCCGTTCAACAATCAAAATGGAGGTAACTATTTTAACTCTTTCAATAATCAGCCTTCCATTAAAGATCTTGTCTTTGGCCAAGCTAGAATAAATGAAAGTTTAAACAAGAAGCTAGCCGCCAATGAGAAAGTTCTTGAAAATCTTAACTCCACCATAAAATCCTTCACCTCTGCCATGAAGAATCAGCTAAGCTTTAATAAAATGATAGAAACTCAACTTGCTCAGCTTGGTGCTTCTTTACCTTCTTCTGAGTCGGGTGGAATCCCGGGGCAACCCGAACCTACCCGAGAGCATATTAGGGCCATATCCACCAGATGGGGTAAGCCATCTAGGGGGGATGTATGCACCTAACCATGTAGGGAAGCCTATACATCAAATCCAAGACCCATGGGATGAATCAGCAGTCTTGCACAAGAAAGACAATGGATATCTAGGCATCACATGCACAATCTACTACCAAAAGAACAAGAATGCTCTTTGTGACCTTGGAGCGAGTGTCAACCTCATGCTCAAATCCATGTTTGAGGAGTTGGGATATCTGGCTATCTCTCCAACAACGATGACAGTCCAACTCTCGTCGATCAAATATCCAAAGGGCATAGTAGAAAATCTATTGGTGAAAGTCTGTTGACGGTGAAATTTCGTCAACCTAGCCATGAGTTTACCTTCGGTGTTGGCATGACTTTTGTATCTTATCCATTGGTACTAACCCCCGTGGTATAACAAGTTCACTTGTGCATGTCGGTTTTGGAGTTTAGTGTTTATGCAGGGTTTTAGCATTGAAAGCAAGACTTCCGGGATAAGTTCATTAAGAACCTCATGACAAGACCTTGAAGCCCGTTACAAGTCAAGAAACGAAGTGAACACGACTCCAAGAAGACCAAGGACCCAACCCGAGAAGATGGAAAACTCCGAGGACATAGCCAGAAAAGTGCTAAATCTTGCAAGACAAGGAGCTTCGTCCAATTCAGAGAGAAACTGATGACAAGGACCCATATGCAAAAGGGGAGAGGATCTAGAAGACTCGGGAAGCAACACCGGGCGAAGGAGGCCACGGGCTGGGCCGAGATGGGCCCAGGCCGGTCGGCCCAGGCCGGCCGACCCAGCCTGTTTCGGGGACCAGTTGTCACACCTGTTTTTCCAAAGAAAACCAAGTGCAAACCTATATGCATGCCAGGATCAAGTTTCATGCATATAGCTGACATAAGTGAATAACAGAAACAATATCACGTAAGAAAAAGGGAGATTATCGAGTATTACGCTATATCCCGGAAACGAAGACACCAAACTCCACAAGCGATCCCGGGGGTTGCGTACGCCTAGAACCGCAACATCTTCACAAGACTTCAGAGTAACTTCCTCCTTCTGAGCAACATTGTTTATAGCAAGGGTGAGCACTTGTCGTACTCAGCAAGTGTGGGGAAAGTATGAATGCAAAGGCTTTATAGTGGACTGGCTCAAAGCATTTAGCATTTTAGTTGGTCAAATTTTATTAGCACCTATTTACTAGCAAGTATAAGTATATACCAACCCACAATTAAGCATAAAGATAAGAGATACGCCATAAGCACATGGCAAACATAACCATAACACATATCACAATTTAAGTCTATCTTCAAGTTCAGTTATCATGTGAGGGTCCAGGCCGCTCTTGACCGTGAGCACGGCTAATCGATTAGTTTTACACTCTGCAGAGGTTGTACATCTTTACCCACAAGCAGCGTAAAAGCTCCGAAGAACTTTGAACCCAACCATGCGATGCCGGCCAAGCACCATACCACACTACCGAGGTGTGGTTGCATAGGGACGCTACATGGCCTTTACAAAGGTTCTCCAACAAGTTGTGACCCACAAGGTCCGGATCAGTTAGCAAGGTATAAAGTCCCCTAGCAGGTCGATACCCCACCATAGAAGAATAACTCACCCAACCCCCTGCTAGAGCGAGTCCATACCCCGCAGTACCGCCGATCCCTTGTCCTTATCAGGTAAGATCACCACAAGCTAAAGTTCCTAATTATTCAGCCAAGACCATTGCCCATTAGTTCTTGTGGTTGTACTGTTTTCCTGGGTGGTTCTCCATGTTCCGATTAATGCACAGTGGTCTTATAAATTAAACATCACATATCACACTGGAACATAGAGCATACAATGATAACCATGTTGATTAACACCAACCCAGTTGAGCAAACTAAGCAACATCTACCATCAATATTAATTAAGAACTAGGTTCAAGATAACAGTCAAAAGAGGCTAGTCATCCTTAATAGGAACCCATCAAAGTTAATACAAAGCAATGCAAAGTGATTAATAAAGTTATTAGGACAAAAGATCAAGGACACACTTGCCTTTAACCAAAGAGTAGTTGCTCAGAACCTTCACCTTCACACTCTTCCAAGCTCTTGAACCACGAACAACGTTCACTCTAATCACATCAACCATCAAGCACACAACATGCAAAACACACGAGTACAACTAAAAACAAAGCACCAATCAAAAGGAAACTTTAAAAGAACGCACTAAGGACAAGGTCGATTGGATGGATCACTAAAGAACACAAAGTGTGCTTGGAAGGGAAAGGCTTGGTTAACTTTGAAGAGATGATCGCGGAAGGTTGAGCAAGGACCGGAAAGATCACATTGAAATAGAGCTCAATTCTATTGGTTACGCAAGAAACGAGGGAACCACTGAGAACGAAACTAAGCTCAAAACTATCATGAGATCATTATCAAACAACAAGAGACTACGCTTAGCATATTTTAATTAAGAAATCATGTGAAAGAATATTTCAGAGAAATACTCTATGTTACCATTAAACAAGTTACATTTAATTAAAGAAATCACGATAAACCTAATCATATTTTATTTATAACATTCGAGTAGAAGTTATGTCAAATTAAAAATTACTTTAGAAAGATAAGAAAGTATAAGATATCTAAATGAATAACTTTATGTCACGCGTTCAACTAAACAAATTTTAATATTGAAAAGGCATTTATGCTGTCATTAGGCATATTACTTTATTAAGAAAACCGATGTTTATCTCTAACTTCTTTTATTTAGAAAAACTAGTTATGAATAGGGATTAACCAATTACATCATGATTAAAGAAAACCGGATTATAACCTAATCACTTTTTATTTATAAAAGCATTGGAATAAGAATTAGTCAAGATTAACATGCATCTTTAGTATTAAAACAAGTAACAGGTGATAGACATGCTAACGTACAAGTTAAGGTGAAACGAACGAGAACGGTAGCAACGAACTGAACAAAAGGTAAGCTAGACTAGTTGGTAAAAGAACCGATAACAAGATTAGCTCTAAAGAAAGGTATAGCTGCAAAGGATTGGGCATAAGAACATAGCCGATTCATGAAGAGACACCCTAACTGAGATAAGATAGGCATGAACTAGATATTGATGAACGAGATTCTAAGAGGAACACGAAATAATCATGATGAGATTACTTGATAAAGAAAGGCAGAACAGAAACTCTAAGATATCTACTAGGGTCACCAAAGCACACAAACCGTGCTTAGGAGGGAAGGATCTGAATAGCTGGACATGGTTTAAGCTTGAGCTAATCACTAGAAAGATTTAAAGCTTCTGATAAACTTGATCAAAAGAGATAGAGCTGACACTGAACGTCTAACGAATTATTTGCATATGAGAGATCAAACTATGAGCTTGATTTATTTTAATTAACAAAATATATGTAAGGATATTTCATAAATAAAATACCCCATGTTGGAATTAAAGTAAATTAAACTTTATTTGCAAAATCGGTGTAAAGAACTAGTCGAGTTTTATTTATAAAGATTCATATAAGATTTATTCCAATTAAACATTTAATTTAGAAAAACTAACTATATGAACAATCTAAACGATACTGTGTACTGCGAGTAGATCATATTATTATTATTATTAAAAACAGAATTTACGTTGGTATTAATCTAAATTAACATTTACTTATAAAGCCGGAGTAAAAGCCTAATCAACTTTTAATTATAAAAGATTAATTAACTATTTAAACAAATTAATCATTTAGTTTACGAAAACCGAAATAAAGATCTAATTAAATTTTATTTGCAAAAGCATGTAAAGGAATCATTAATCAAATTAAATTTGAATATGAAAAACGGGTATAGATCTATTTTACTTTTATTTATAAAAGACGTGTATAATTAGTCATTAATCAAAATTAATATTAAATTTATTTTCAGAAAACAAAACATGATGAAAACACTCCGCTAACGCGTGCTTTACATCATTAGGGTCCTGACGCAATTTGAACGGTTGAAATCGGAGTTAAAACGTGAAAGATATGGCTCTTTAAAGATCTGAGGACCTAGATGTGAAGATTGGAAACTTCCAGGGACTTTTCTGCGAAAACTCAGGGGCATATACATAATTATGTATACAAACTCGAGGGTTGACTTGCAAGAGGTCCAGGATGGATTTATGAGTGAAAGGGGAATCCTTTTAGGGGGTTTTAAGGAAGATTGCCAAGACACACAAATAGATCTAGAGATTTCAGAGATCCATAAGGGTTTAAACGCAAAACAACCAAGAGCTTCTTCAAGCTCTGGCCAGATGCGCGGGCGGCGCGGGTGGCTCCCTTCGCCGGCGATTCGAGCGCCTAGGGCTCGATTGAGTTGGGGGGGAAGGAAAAGGAGGCCTAGGGAACCCCACGGGCGGGCTCACCGACGGCTTTGACAAGGAGGGCGGCGGGTCGAGAGGGGCGGCGGGGTGTGAGCGGCCGGCGACGGTCTTCATGCCGATGGCGGCGATACGGGGACCTAGAGGCTCAAGGGGCTCAGCGATCTGGGGAGAAGAGGGAGGGGACCGAGGGGAACCCAAGGGGTTGCTTACCTTGGATGGGGAGGGGGTGGCGGACGGCCGACGACCGCGCCGCCATGGCGGCCGGCTCGGTCCGCAAGGGGCGGCGATGCCCCGGCGTTGAGGAGGTGACGGTGAGGGGTCGTGGAGATGCGGCGCGACGCGACGGAGCTCTTGGACTCGTCGGCTTCGACTATGGCGGTTCGAGCGGCGGAATCGTGTGGCGGCGGCGTTACGGCTATGGCGGCGGCGCGGTGCGGGCGGCGACGGCGCGAGGGCGGCGCGGTTAGGGCTCGGTTGCGGCCTAGGGGTGCGGGCGGCGGCTTAAATAGGACCGGGCTCCTCTTGGCATGCGGGCCACGCCTAGGGAGGCGTGTTCAAGGCGGAGACGGCGGCGGCGCGATGGAGTCCGGGTTGGGCACGCCGGAGGTAGGGGATGACAACGTGGGACCCGCTGTCAGTGACCGTGAGAGGAGGGGGGCGGTCGGGCTGTATTGGGCCGCAAGTGAATCTGGGCCGCGGCCTACTGCGGTGGATGGCGAGGAGCTAAGGGGGCACGGGAGGACTTCCGCGGTCGGGCTTGGCCCAATAGGAACAAAGGTTTATTTATTTTCCAAATTTAATTTTCAGTGCGAAAACAATTCCAGGAAAACCTAGAAATTGTTTAAAGGCACGAAAAATACTCCGAAAATCACAAAAATTCTAGGAAATTTCCCAGAGCTAGATTAAGACATGAACAATACAAATAAAGTATTTGGTGCTCATGAAAAAGATTTTGGAGCCTTCTAATAAATAGAAATAGCTCAAGAAAAATGAGAATAAATTCCAGAAAAATCCGGAAAATTCTCGGGAGGGTTTGGACAGCTCCTAAACGCATTTTTGCAACCTTTAGCACTCAAGAAGCACCAAGATGCAACGGCATGAGTGCAACACATATAACTTTTATTTAATTTAGAAAATCAATCAAATGATTTTTCCTATACTATATTCCCTGTAAAGAAAAATAAATGTTGGAAAAATTTTAAAATCATGAGAAAATTGTTATTTAATTATTCTGTTTATTCACATCCTGAAATTGGAAATTTCAGGGTGTGACACCAGTCGGCCTCCCCTTTGACCTAGATGCATCTCGGCTATTTATAGCCCCCTGACCGAGAGCCACGCAGGAATCAATTCGTCATCCGCCGCTGAGGGGCAGAGAAGCTTGAGGGACACCATCTCGGAGATGAGGGTCGTGCTAGTTATCTAGGGTCTCCCTAGCCGACGTGGGAACCTTGCATGGAAGACCACGTCGGAGCTCTGTAGCAAGGATCAAGATCGAGGTAGGATCCCGGTGGTGATCTTGTTCATGTAATAATTCATGGTGAAGTCTTTAAGTGAATCCAATTTCTAGCGATCAAGTGCCTTCTCGATGATTTTGTTTTCTTCTTGGTTATGCTTGTTCCCCAATCTAGTCTATAGCTAGATTACATAGGGTGTTCTTGTAGTCGCGGTGGCTAGAGGTGCATACTGGACCGACCAAGTGATTTCAACTTGTTCTTATCGAACTCGCCCTAGACTACCCGCATGAATAGGGATACGTTGTGACAGAACGGGGGTTCCGAAAGGCGGGCGTTTTCGGAGTCGGACCGGAGGCCACGATTTAAAGATGCTTTTAATGAGATTCGCTTTTCTATCTTCGTCTATCTTGTTTGGAGCTACAACATAAGCATGATCTAGATTCTCTAGATCGGTTATCTCTTGCTTTCTCTTGTTACCTCTTTAGTAGATTAGATTAGATTCGTTTCTTGATGATATCGTAGATTAGATGCAACTTAGTTCTTCATAAGATAGCTTTCCTTGTTTTACTAGATTGAATCCTTGCGTTGCACATTGTTCCACGGATTCGATACCTTGGGTTCACCACTCGAGGGAAGAAGGGTCCCTTGACTACGACGGGAGACTTGTCCGCTTGCAAGTCTAAACGAACTTTGATACAACTATTAACCGTCAACAAGCCCCTTTTTCTGGCGCCGTTGCCGGGGAACAAGCAATCAAGATCCAATCTAGTATCGCTTATTTTTCAGTTTTTCTTTTGATTTTCTTTTGCATCTCTCAACTTTGATCATCCCCAAAAAGAAAAAAAATCAATCTAATCTAGTTTAGATTAACCCTAATTTTTCTTTTTTTAGATTTTTGTTTTTGCTAACCCTAACCGGAGATGGTTGGCTACCTCTCCAAGAAACCCAAACTTTCTTTTGTGGATGATCCAGGAAAACTTTACAGGCAAAGGAGACGTGCAACACAAGCTAAAGGGTTGGAAACCCTAGATTCAAAAGCCGAAGTTGAAGGACCATCGAAATCTCCAAGGGAATCACCACCTCCAAGTCCAAAGGAAGATCAACCTAAACCAACATCATTGATCTACCTATCATAAACTTTCAAGACGCCGGAAGGCCGTTCAAGATCAAGGTCTCAACTATCCGCATGACGATTGCGAGAGCTTTTGAGCGTTTCAATGAATACATACGAGCCGAATTCCTTGAGTGGCATATCGGTTTACTTAAGAGGAGGATGGAGAAGATGGAGATAGAGAAAGAAGCTCAACACCTAAAGGCTGCCGAAGCAAGATCCACATGCAAGGAGTGTGAGGAGTATGACCATGTCCAAGGTAAACCCCGATTTAATGCAAGTTCGTCCATTCAAGATTTGGTTCCTCTTTGTGCACAATTCAAGGACTTGATGGACGAGGAAGCTGAGATCAACAAGGACGTCGTCACTAAGTTCGAGGCTATGAAGAAAGTATTAGAGAATCTAGATGGCAAGGTGACGGAGATCGGAAGCTCCATACATGAAGTGTTCATCGTGATGAAGTGTGAGAGATGAAAGTGGGACAACTTGCCGGACAACCGATGGGTGACAAAGAAGAATTTCCGGGACAACCCCAAGGTCCCAAGATGGCGAAGGCTACTCAAACTCATTCAGGAGAGATGGAGGATCACACTAAGGAGACCATGAGGATCACGACCGAAGGACTGGAGTTTGAGATGCCGAGCCACTACATGAAGAAAGTTGTTGCATCCATCAAGACCAAAGGACAAAGCCAGCCTGTGAAGACCAAAAATATGATTAAGCCAAAGAATAAGCCCGTGCCCAAGATGGTGCCGAAGTGGGTACCCAAGATTGCAACGCCCGCAAAGAGAATTGATCCGAAGTAATCAAGTGAAGAAGTCTAGCCATGGATTATAAACGAAGCGCTAAGCGGGAGGCAACCCGTTTCGTTGAGTCAAGAATAAGCTACCGGGAGGACAACCCGATTCCAGGTTTTTCGAGTCTTTTTAATAATTCAGTTTTTAATTTTACTACGCAAAACATTAGACTTAGAATGGTTGAACAATATTAGAGACATAATTCTTGGTTTAATATTTTGCTTGATCATAAACCCTTGACATAACCATCCTATGTGTTTGTTTGTTTCTTTTCGAGAAACCACAACCAAAAAAATTCAAAACCTAACTCAACCATTCATCCTCTTTATGATGTTGTGGTTGACTTGTTTTTCATGCTAAAACACACGAGTAGAGCCACGACTTGTATCTAGATGTTATTTAAATTTCAACACGTGGTAGGACTCACGTGAACCTAGAAACTTGACTTTTGGTTGATTTAAAAATCCATATTCTTGGTTTCTCTAAGATTAGAATTTTTCTAAGTCTCATTTAATTTTATTTCATTCAAAATCTCTTTCATCTAATTAAAAATAGAACCTAAACCTATGCCCCCATAATCAAGTCGGGAAAAGTTTGCTCTCAACAATGAATGCAAACAATACTGGTGAGACCAACATAAAAGTAGTCGAAAATATTTTTCGACTTACATTTGTTTTTAATGCTTTAAAAACTCCTATAAATTTATATTTTAACTCATTAATATCTCTGATTTTATTTTTTTATTTTCGAAATTAGAGAAGTACTTAGCATTAAAACATGCTTAGAAGGAGGCAATCTAGTTCACCTAACCATACATGCACCATGATGCATCATGGGATGCCCCTCCAACATCTTTTATCAAACCACATGCAAAGTACAAGCATGGGGGGGCAGCCAAGGATTTGTTTTGTAGGAATATCATGGAGGCATGTGAGGCAAGGGAGTATGGAAGTGAGTCAAAGTGAAAACATCAAGTGGAAGGAGAATAATGCAAGCGAAGGAGTGGACGAGAACGTTTGGAAGGTGCACGCGGTCACGAAGCAACAAGTGCGCTAGAGAAGAACCGATCCAAGAGGAGGAGAGAGGTAAGTCTCCCATCCACTTCTTTGTTCGTGTGCTCTAGTTTGTAGTCTGGAGCCACCATAGACTTAGCCATCCACCCCGCTTGTTTCGTGCAACAAATCACATCCTTAATCCACTCAAAGTCCAGACTCCAAAATAATATTTGTGTACCTTGTTACCGGTTGAAAACCCCAGATATTTATTTGTGAGGGAGAGAGTGCTGCAACCATGGAAGAAACTTATAAGTCTTTTGAAGGACCGATACGGCGAACCAGAGAGGGGGGGAGTGAATGGGAGCCGATAAAAATTCTTCTCGAAGGAGATGGAAACTCCAACAAAACGAACACGGCTTCCAACACACGTTTCCGACTCACTACCAAGGTTGGTCAAGCCCACGTAGCCACTGGAGTGCCACTGGACCTAGGAACCAACACACCACCTTCCGACCCAAGAAACGCAGCGGAAAAACCAATCCTCGAGTCTACAGACCCACACCGGTCAAACCGGTGAGCACCACCGGTCAGACCGGTCCCTGCTAGAGAAACTGAGCAACTTCCACTAAGTGGCTCTACACTGGTCAGACCGGTGAGACACACCGGTCAGACCGATGGCAGCCTGAAAGCCCCCAAGGCACCAAACAGGCCAACCGACCACCAAACTGACCCAAACTAGAAACAACAGCAACACGGGACAACAACGAACACACCAAGACGTTCACCCGAGCAAAAACCCACAATGGCTCGCACCGGTCAGACCGGTCAAGAGCACCGGTCAGACCGGTGTAGCCTGGGCAGCTCGGGATGAACAGCATCCGCGGGTCAACTCCCCCAAATCCAAATCTCGATCTCCCGAATCACTCCACGGACTTGAACAAGACTTTGGGGATATCAGGAACACCTCATGAGGAGTCCATAGCCAAGTTTAATCCCACCAAAACTCGTCCAAAAAGGAGGAATCGAAGAAATCCCACCGAAAGCGCTTCCAACCCAAGAACTCAAGAAACCCCAAAATCGAGCACTTTTACTCACGGATTTGGGAGGGGAATCATAGCCCAAAGAACCACGAAGGGTTCCCACGAATTTCCCCCATCAAATCCCCAAGAGAAAAGTCCCGAAAACAACCCAAAGAAATCACCGAGAGAGGGCTCTGAAAATCACCACCAAGAACAACCGGGGAAAACACATCCAAACCTTGAGGAACCACGCCGAATCATCTATACATGAAACAAAGGTTCGTAAATGGTCTAGCAAGCCGCCCGATCATCCATCCCTCTCAACAAGATCTCTCCGTGAAGCTCTCTTGCTAGTCCTAAAGAAAACCTAAGGAAATTAGGTGGAAAATAGGAAAACTAATGAGCTAGGGTTCCAAGAGTTGGCTGCCATCCTCTCACCTCTTGGGTTATATGGAGGCAACCGAATGTCTGAAATGCCCTTCTCTAACAACTAGGGATACAAGCCCCTCAAGGGCGGATTTGGAATTCTTGATGTCTTCACCATCGGACGGATGCCCGGCGACCACACCCTGCGTAGCCTCGACGCAAGCCATGCGATCCCGACGCGTGTCCTCCGCTTCGAAGATTCCGGACTGCGTCGTCGCACACCGGTCAGACCGGTGCTCCTCACCGGTCAGACCGGTCTGGTGCTGCTGCACCTCCATCTTCGGTTCTCCGATCTTGGCTTTGTGGATCAACCAAGGAACCCAGTGGTTTTCTGGTGAACCACCGGAAACCCCGCGAACTCGGTGTAGCCTCCGCCAGTCTCCACTCATGACTTGGCTCCCACGTAGTCCCGGTCGACCTTGGTTTTGAGGCTCAACCAAGAAACCGTCCATGACTTCATCTTGCTGTTCATGCCACCATGCGGCCCGCACTTGACCCCACTGGCCACCGGGTCCCTCGAACGAAGCCTACTTGTCTTCTCCACACCTGGAGGCCTCACAAGCAACGACCTTTCGCACTTGTTCTTCACCTGCACCAACACGAGTCAAGCCGCAACCTGCACCTGCAATACTTAGCTAAGAATCAGTCCACACAACGTTGTCAATCACTCATCACACAAGGAAGCGACCATCCACCGGTCCTCGAACCACACATGGTCCTCAATCTCCCCCTTGATGAGTGCATTGACAACACCCACATGAAAGGAACAAGAAAGAAAAGAAAAGAAAAAGAAACGAACAAAAAGAAACTCCAACAAGCGATCGAAAGCCAAACAAAGGCAAAGAGCAAGATCACTTGAAGGAAACAAGTCTCAGACCCCTTAGGCAAGGGCAACGGCTCGACACATCCGAGACAAATCAAAGCTCAAGCAAAGAGCGCGAACCACCAAAACAAAGCTCGAACAACCACAAAGAGCTCCCCCTGCACACATGCAAGCTCCCCCTGAACCAATGCAACTCCCCCTGGACGAATGCATGCGAAACAACGAAAACGGGGCGGGCCGCAAAGCAATTTCAGCTCACACCGGTCAGACCGGTCATCACCACCGGTCAGACCGGTGCCTAACAAGTGTACAAGACCAGCACTCACACCGGTCAGACCGGTGCTCCTCACCGGTCAGACCGGTGTACAACAGAGCCCAGAAATGGCTCGAAACCACCTGAAAACCTTCTAAATGCGTCCATTAAGCCATTTCAAGCTCAAACTTCTCCCCCTTGTTGGCAATGCATGAATCAAGCCAAAAATGCAAAACTTTCAACCTAGAGCTTCTCAAATATACAAAATTCAACATAGGATGCTACACATGTCCAAATGAGCAAGTTAGATACTCTACGGCTTCGTATCGATCTCAACTACATGATCACCAAGTTTCACAACCATTGGACGAAGCTAAGATGGATTTGGGTAATTTTGCGAAAAACTTGCCTCTCATGAGCAAAGTCCTAAACATGATCAAAGCATATCAAAATGGCAAAGCCACACAAACTTCATGCTAGGACAGCCATTCTAATCATAAGACCATCACAAACACCCACAAGCACCTCATGTAATGTCAAAGCCACCAAGCCATGTGCCTACTTCTATGTATGAGACTTCTCATTGGTAGGCATCATGCAACGGTTTAGCACCCAAAGCAAATTAAATTCAGCACATATGACATGGGAGCACATTTCCAAACATTTTTCATTTCATTTTCAGATTTGTAAATGGTACATGAAATGTCTTTGCGACAAAAAGGAACTTATGCCCCTCCACAAGATAGAACAAGAGGGCTAAACATTCATGATGGCAAATGAGCCTTTGGCGCCATATGATCAATAAACTAGCTATCCAACCACAAATTAAGCATAGCAAAGCCACAAAAACATGTCAAGAGCATGTAAAGGCATTTACACATGAGAGAGCATACATGTGACATTTTTCAAAAGCATAGCTATCAACCATGGATTATTCATCAAGATCATCAAGAGCTAAGCCAAACTAACCATAGCATACCAAACAAGCTCACAAAGACATATATTTCATTCCATGGTGAACAATGTATATGAGAGAAGCTTTTCCTATACAATGCATATGATACAAAATGCATGCAATCTAAGATACAAGGATGCCTATACATCATGTTACATATGTCATGCCAAATGCAAGAATTGCACAAAGAAGAGCTATACATATGCTACCACCGGCTCCTCGAGGGGAGGCAAAACGGGCTCGACACCACCGGCAAAAGAGAGCTCCCACACACCCAACTCAAGAAATCAAACACACACCAAGTTCCCCCCGCAAACGAGTGAAAGTTGCCTGATCTAGGGGTTTGGTGAAAATATCAGCTAGTTGGTCATGTGTGGGTACATGGATCAAAGCTATCTTTCCTTTCTCGACATTGTCTCTCAGAAAATGATACCTCACTTCTATGTGCTTGGTTTTGGAATGGAGCACTGGGTTCTTTGCAACGCTTATGGCACTCGGTGCTATCACATTGAAGTGGGACATGGGTATACTCCTCACCAAAGTCACTCATGGTGTAGGTGATCCAAAGGAGCTGAGAGCAACAACTAGCAGCGGCAACATACTCGGCCTCGGTCGTGGATTGAGCAACATTCGACTGCTTGCGGGAAGACCAAGACACCAACGAAGAACCCAAAAACTGGCAAGTCCCAGAAGTGGACTTCCTATCCAACCGACACCCGGCAAAATCCGCGTCTGAAAAGCCATGAAGCGCCAAAGAAGAGGACGCGGAGTACCAAAGGCCGAAGTTGGGAGTGTGACACAAGTACCTGAAAATTCTCTTCACCGCTTGCCGATGCGAAGTCCTCGGAGACGCTTGAAAACGAGCGCACAGACACACTGAGAACTGTATGTCTGGCCTCATCGCCGTCAAGTAGAGGAGTGACCCGATCATGCTTCGGTACTCCTTCTGGTCCACGTGTTCACCTTCCTCGTCCGCATCAAGAGCTGTAGTCGTACTCATCGGCGTCGTCATAGCCTTGGAGTCCTCCATCTTGAACTTCCGCACAATGTCCTTGGTGTACTTAGCCTGGTGCACAAATGTTCCTTCCTTTAATTGCTTGATTTGTAGCCCGAGGAAGAACTGCAACTCGCCCATCATGCTCATCTCCAATTCCCTACTCATATCATCTGCAAACCTTGCAACAAGAGAGTTAGACGAGCCACCAAAGACAATATCATCCACGTACACCTGCACAATCGGGATATCTCTCGCCCCGCCTCAAGCAAAAACAAGGTCCGATCGACCTTCCCCATCTCAAAACCTCTCTCAAACAAGAACCCCCTCAACCTCGCCATACCAAGCTCTAGGCGCCCGCTTCAACCCATACGGCGCCTTCCTCAACTTGTACACCCGGTGGGGGTACTTCTCACTCTCAAACCCCGGAGGCTGCCTCACATACACTTCTTCCTCCAACACACCATTCAGGAAAGCACTCTTCACATCCATTTGGTGCAACTTGAACCCTTTAGCCACAGAAAATGCTAGAAGGATCCTAATCGCCTCCAAACAAGCTACGGGAGCAAAGGTCTCCTCGTAGTCGATCCCCTCCTTCTGACTGAACCCTTGAGCAACAAGTCTCGACTTGTTCCTCACAACCTCACCCTTCTCTCCCTCTTTGTTTTTCCACACCCACTTGGTACCAATCGGCTTACACCCCGGGGGAGGGTCAACCAACTCCCACACCTGATTACTCTCAAAGTTCTCCAACTCCTCATGCATCGAGTTAACCCAATTGTGATCAGATAGTGCGTGTCCAATGTCTTTGGGCTCAAAAGAAGCAACAAACGTAGCATGAGCAAAATGGGAATTGTTTCGAACCCTCGACCGTGTAGTGCGTTCATTCATGTCGCCGATGATTCTCGAAGCTGGGTGATCCACTTGAACTCGCCGGGGAGGTTCTCGCCTCGAAGCTACCTCCCCCTCAACATCACCTTCTCCTCGTTCTTGATTTGTCGTCGTAGGTGTAGCGAGAGGGTCCATCCATCATCGTAGTCGAAGTAGTGGGTACATGTTCGGCGGGGGCACCACACCGCCATCTTCATCATCACCATGTTCATGCTCCTCCCTCCCGAAAAATCTCCTCGCCAAGCTCATCATCACCCGCACAATCAAAGACAAGCCGACTACGTGGCTCGTCTCGTCGAAGGTTACCTCGCAAGTCTCCACGATTTGGTTAGTTTCAAGATTGAGCACACGATATGCTCTAGAATGAGATGCATAACCAAAGAAAATGCCATCGACGGACCTAGCCTCAAACTTATCCAACTTCCCGCCTTTCTTCGAATGAAACACTTGCAACCAAAGACATGGAAGTGACTCACCTTGGGTGTGCGACCATGCATCAACTCATAGCATGTCTTCTTCTTGTGTACTCGAGGTATATCCTGTTCGACACATAGCATGCGGTATTCACCGCCTCAGCCCAATACCTCCTCGGAGTCCTATGCTCATCAAGCATCGTCCGAGCCATCTCGCACAAGGTCCTGTTCTTCCTTTCCACAACACCATTCTGAGGAGGCGTATACGGACTTGAAAACTGGTGCTCAAGACCCAAGTCATGGCAAAAGGTTTCAAAACGAGAGTTCTTGAATTCTGAGCCATTATCACTGCGGATAGCTCGTATGGCATCTTCGTGCCTCTCGTTCCTCAACCTCAAGACTAGATCTCGAACAAAACCAAACGTCTCCCCCTTCTCCTCAAGAAAGAACACCCACGCATACCGAGAATAGTCATCCACCACAACAAGGACATACCACTTCCCACCCGCAGATCGCACACGAGCTGGGCCAACAAGGTCCATATGGAGCAGCTCGCATGGACGCTCAGTCATCACATCGGTGAGAGGCGGGTGAGAAGAGGCCACCATCTTGGCATGCCTACACGGAGCACAAACCAACTCTTTCTCAAGCCTCAATCGTGGCAATCCTCGGACCAAATTGAGTTTACTCAAGCGAGACAAAAGGTCAAAGCTCAAGTGACACAACTTCCTATGCCACTTCCACAACTCACTCGAAGAACCAGCCAAGAAACAACGCTCCACACCCGAAGACTGAGAAAAATCAGCACGAAACACCTGACCCTCGGGAACGGCCATACAGACAAGGTCCCCTCGAGAGTCAACAATCCGAGAACCACCTGGCCGAAACAACACCTCAAAGCCCTCATCCAACAACTGGGACACGTAAAGCAAATTGTACCCCGCCGATTGAACAAGAGCAACACGCCTCAGAGTGATCTTGTCACTCACTTTGATCTCACCTTCTGAAAGCACACGCCCACGCCCATTGTCCCCAAAGGTTATGTACCTCTTTGTCACCACCGGGACGAGACTTGAGAACCACCCCCTGTCTCCGGTCATATGCCTCGAACAACCGGAGTCAATCAACCAAATGTTCTTCAAGTCTCCCACCTGAAATTCAAAAATAGGCACGTGAGCGAACAAACGACTCAAAGATCGGGGTTAGTACCAAAGGAGCAAAACCAGTGCCGAGCCATTTGCTCGAAAGTGGGGTTAGCACCAACCAAAGCATCTCTCCTACCAAAACTACCTCCACGAACACCACCATGGTAACCACCCTGAGGGAACCACCCCTCTCTGCCTGGAGGAGGACCAAATCCACGCAAGAAAGCCCGTGGAACGTCCTTTCTCTCCAACTCAAAGCCACGACTCCGTAGTGAACTCGAGGAGGAGAATGCCTAGCAAACTGACCACCTGCATTCTTTCCAGCCCAACCACCAGAACCACGACCACCATAAACAACCCTCGCACCTGTACGTGCTCGAAACCCAAACAGCTGTCCGTCCGTGCTCGCACCGGTCTGACCGGTGCCCCACACCGGTCTGACCGGTGTGACCTGGACAGCAGCACCACCTGAAGCCTTCTTCTCTCCCCAAGCACGAACTGTCCTCACACTCGCCTTGCCCCTGGGCATCTGCATACGAGGCTCAAGTACACCATCGGAAGGGTGGTACTGTCCTTGTTAGCCCACTCCTTTGCCATTCTCTCTTCTCGCTTCCTCTTGAAACAAAACTCCTCCTTATGGCCATCTCTCCCACAATAGCCACAATGGAACCTCACAAGCTTAGGCTTAGGCTTGGGATGTAGCTGCTCACTTGGCTTCTCTCCACTCAAACCCTCCACCGGTTTCTCACCACTAGCCTTCTCACTCTCCTTCCCAAAGAACACTTTCCCCGAAGTGCTCACAAACTTGATAGGCTTTTGTAGGTCATTTGTGGGTGTAGGAAACACGGGTGGAGCTGGGGTTGTGTCTAGTCGGTTCCTTAGATGGTTAGGTTTTGGAGGGAAATCATTTTTGTGGTGGGTTTTTGGTGGCTCCGGATATTCTCTCCACTTCCTTCACCAACCTTGTTTGCCCCAAGCCCCTCACCATCTTGCCTCTTAAAGGCCTCGATCATCATCCTCAACTGAGGCTCATGACCGGACAACCAACCCATCAACTTCCTCAAGTCATCATTCTCATCCTGCAAACGATCAACATAATGTGCAAGCTCCAAATTTTTCAATGCATGCATTTCACAGGTAGAGCAAGATGTAGGCATGGGTTCCTTCAATTTAGCCTCGAGCGAACTAGTGTAAGCATGCATCTCATCAATCTTAGCATGCAAAACAGGGCATGAAGTGCAAGCACCTAGCAAAGGAGGTCTAGACTTAAGCTCAGCCACTTCAACCCTAAGCACATCTAGTTCCTCACACTTGGAGGCATGCTTCTCCTTAAACAAAGCAAGATTAGCAAGGAATATGGAGCAATCAGCACAATCATTCTCATCAGAAACAATAGGGCTAACCTTAAGCGAATCAATCTCAAGCTTGCTATCAAGCACCTGTGTCTCTAGCTCAGCCACTCTAGTCCTAGCATCCTCGAGTGAAGCCCTAAGCTCTTTCCTCATTTTCTTTGCCTCTCTAAGCATGTCATCACGGTTATCAAGCAAAGAGCCAAGCCTCTCATTCTCCTGGCGCAAGAAGGGAAGTTCATCACGCACCTCGTCGTCGAACTCGCAGTCCGAGTCGCTCCGTGTGCTCTTCTTACCGCCGGAGCTCGCCGCCATGGTGCGAAGCCATCTCTCGCGAAGCGGCTCACCCCCGCTCGGGTTCTTGGACGACTTCTTGTTCTTGCGACGGTCTCCCTCGTCTTCACTGCTGCTCGAGCTCGAGGTGGAGTACGCGGAACTGGAGTCGACATCGCTCGCTCCAACCATCGCTCGGGCCTTGCCTCGGCCCTCCTTCTTCCTCGATCGTCGCTCGTCCTTGTACTTGTTCTTGTGCTTGCTCTTGTGGTCGCACCTCGAACGGTACTTTCCATCATTCATCCTCGGCTTGTGCTTGTAGCTGTCCTTGTTCTCGGCCTTCTCCGGGCAGTTGGCGACGAAGTGTCCCGACTTGCCGCACTGGAAGCAAGTCCTCGTGTTCCTCCTCATGTTCACGCGGTTCTCGTGCAGCCTCTCGAACCGCCTCGTCACCGCCGCCGGCTCGTCCTCTCCAAGGTCATCAAACTCCTCATCCGGCATAGACATCAAAGAGGAAAACGAGAACATCCCGGTCGATGGGTTAGAGTTAGTCTTTCCTTTGGAACCACCAACGAGGGCAACACTATGGGAATCCGCCGGTCCCTCGAGCTTGGCGCTCATGCCCCTATCCACCTCGGCCCGACTTGAGCTTCGAGAACAGGCTCGTTCACCGTCGAGTATCATACCTCTCCGACTCGACTATGGCCTCGAACTTTCCGCCCCATATCGTACGATCCAAAGAGTGTAAGAGCTTGACCGCTCTATCATGATCATCGTATGGGAGCACGTCCACATTGGCCCTCATGTTGTTCACCACCACCGTGAACCTCTGAAACAAGGCATCGATGGACTCACCGGGGAGATGAGTGAAGTTCTCGTACTCTCTCCGGTAGGTCGCATACATCTGTGCCTGAACCTGGGCGTTCCCAACATGAGCCTCCTTCAACACCGCCCAAATCCTACAAGCCAAGTGCTCGGTGTGCACCCGATCGAACTCAGACTAACACAAAGCACGAAACAAGTAGTCGACCGCCTTATTGTTGGCGTCGAATTTGTCCCTTGACCCTGGAGCAAGGACATCCATCGGCTGGACATAGCCTGTGTCCACCGTGACATCCCAAAGAAGCTGACCCTTTCCGCGGAGGAACGCACCCATCCGCTTGCTCCACATGTGGTAGTTCTTGCCATCGAAGTGTGGAGGACCCGAACCCCGTTCCTGGTACGCCATCCTTGGATCTTAGACTGGTTAGAGTCAACAAAGACCCGAACCGGCTCTGATACCACTTGAAGGACCGATACGGCGAACCAGAGAGGGGGGAGTGAATGGGAGCTGATAAAAATTCTTCTCGAAGGAGATGGAAACTCCAACAAGACGAACACGGCTTCCAACACACGTCTCCGACTCACTACCAAGGTTGGTAAAGCCCACGTAGCCACTGGAGTGCCACTGGACCTAGGAACCAACACACCACCCTCCGACCCGAGAAACGCAGCGGAAAAACCAATCCTCGAGTCTACAGACCCACACCGGTCAGACCGTGAGCACCACCGGTCAGACCGGTCCCTCTGGTGAAACTGAGCAACTTCCACTAAGTGGCTCTACACCGGTCAGACCGGTGAGACACACCGGTCAGACCGATGGCAGCCTGAAATCCCCCAAGGCACCAAACAGGCCAACCGACCACCAAACTAACCCAAACTCGAAACAGCAGCAACACGGGACAACAACGAACACACCAAGACGTTCACCCAAGAAAAAACCCACAATGGCTCGCACCGGTCAGACCGGTCAAGAGCACCTGGTCGACCGGTGTGTAGCACAGGCGCTCGGGATGAACAGCACCTACGGGTCAACTCCCCCAAATCCAAATCTCGATCTCCCGAATCACTCCACGGACTTGAACAAGACTTTGGGGATATCAGGAACACCTCATGAGGAGTCCATAGCCAAGTTTAATCCCACCAAAACTCGTCCAAAAAGGAGGAATCGAAGAAATCCCGCCGAAAGCTGTAAGGAATCGGATGCTCGTTAGCCTAAGAGGGGGAGGGGGTGAATTAGGCAACTTAAAACCTTAACCTATGGCTTCACTAATTTTGCGCAAAGGTAAACTAGAACATACTATCTATATGTGTAACTACGGTTGTTCTAGTGTGAAACTCCCATCCCAAAAGAAGGTTTGCAACCTATAGCCAATCCTAGCATGATACTACTCTAGGAATGTAGAGACAAGCAAAGATTGCAATAGAGTAAATGCGGAAACGTAAAGGGGATGAGAGGAAGCAAACTCTTGACACGCGATTTATCCCGTGGTATCGGTAGGCACTAAGCCACCCCTAGTCCACGTTGTTGAAGCACTCACACAAGAGTATTGCTTCCCGGCCACCAAGTCTCTCCCAAGAGCACCAACTTGACTTGCCACAAAGACTAGCCACTTAGGCACTTGTCAAGCTCCCTTGGTCACCTTGATGCCGCCTCCACTAAGGAGCTTCTCCACCAAGGAAGGGGGTCTCCACGTCCCCCGCACAAAGTGTCCTCGCCGCTCCACACCAAGCCGGAGGGTCGATGACGATTGCCGGTGAGCCACTTAGGCCCCAAGGCTTCCGGCGAACCTTGTACAACTGGATTCACTCAAGAATCACCTCACAAGGTTGGCACAACCTTGCACTCACTCAGCTCTAAGCTAAGCCTAGCACTAAGCACACACACAAAGCATGCACTAGTCTAAGGATGAGCAATTAAGCACTTGGATGGATTGGATATGATCTTGAATGTGTCTTGAACTCCTCTGCACTTCCACACAATCCAGCAACCTCAAATGGGTGAGTGGAGGGGGTATAAATAGCCCAAGGCATCAAACTAGCCGTTGGCTAACGTCTACTGAAAAAGGTACCGTCGGATGATCCGACGCTATGCTTTTCCAGGGCGTCGGTTCATCCGGTGCCCCTCCCACGTCACGTAGCCGTTGAGGCTCTCTGACACAACTGCTCCGACGCTATGCTCCGACGCTACGTCGGATCATCCGGTGCTGAAGGCCTCGCGTCCAGGTCGGTACTGTTAGCTTCTAACAGACCGTCGGATAGACCGACGCTGTGCCTTGACCAAGGCGTCGGATCATCCGGTGCTGAAGGCTTCGTCTTGGCGCGTCTCTGTCTTGATTCAACCGAGCGTCGGATAGACCGACGGGGTCCTCACTCGACCGTCGGATCATCCGGTGCTACCGCCTTCCTTGCTCTTCCTCCGCAACTCGTCCGACGCATGTAGAAAATGGACCGTCGGTTCATCCGACGGTACCTAGGGTTTCACCCCGTGTACCAACTCGTCCGACGATTGCACCGACGCTTGTATTTGAGGGACCGTCGGCTCATCCGACGGTGTCTTGTCTTTTCCTTTTCTTGCTCGGTTTTGACCCTTTGTTTTGGCATTTTTGCATGGGGTTTTCTTGCATCCTTGGGACCTAGAAGTGTCTACAAAGACATGCTCAAACAATATGGTTAGTCCCAATGATCATGTTGTCATGAATCACCAAAATCAAACTCCGAACAAATGGCATATGAGACCATGTTCGCTACAATCTCCCCCTTTTTGGTGATTTATGACAACACAACCAAAGCAAGCATAAATTTGCTAGAATTGACAGAATTAGAACCACTTACACTTGCTTTGATGCTTACCATCATCCAAACTCCCCCTAGATCAAACTTCCCCCTTTTTGCTCTTATGTTCACATTCTCCCCCTTTGGTCTCGAATCCTTGAAATCACTTGTAAGCATCCTTGAGCCCACTTGTAAGCTTACGCCACACGCTTGCTTTGGTCTCACATTCTCCCCCTTTGGAATAAAATCTCCAAAAAGTCCAAAGCAAACGGGTCCAAGGAAACTAGCAAGATCTAGCAACCATAGCTCAAAGGAGAGATGTTAAATGCAAGGGAGAAAGCCGCATGAACCATGATCCATATGTATGATATCGATGAAGATACCATATGTGAGAATAACTAAGGTGGATCACATGCTCATGAGACTTAGCATGATACAAACTAAGCTCCCCCTAAGTGTGTGCATAAAAAGAATACCACTTGCAAGACAAGGGTAGTGAGAAACAAGTGCACAACTACAAACTTGAAAGACAAGGAAGCTTAGAGCATATCGTGCAAGTAGGTAGCTTAAGGGACAAGAGATAAGACAAATGGGTTCTTGTTACATTACCACTTGTAGATATCACTTGTAGTCTTTTGATCATTGCATCCCTCCGGGGGATTGATCCTCACTACCTTGTTGGCACCACATTGAGATGAGCCACTTGGAAATTATATCACTAGGTGACACCACTTGAAAGAAGCTTGTATAAGAAGATACTTGGGGTACCACAAGGATTAGGAATGTATGAGTACATTGCCTTTGAACTTATATAGAGACATAAGCTCGCAAGGTCATGACTCAATAGCATGAAGCTCATATTGCTATATTCACTCTTTTAGAGATGTTAGATCACATTGAGAGTGAAATAGCATTCTCTTAGAATGAAACACCGCACCGGAACGCGTCGCTAAGGAACTACATAAGATAAGCTTGAAACAATGTTAGTCCCATAACCAAACCATAGGATGAGCTCCCCCTAAATGTGTGCATTTAGTGTTTGAATCACCAACCAATTGTATGCACATTGTTTATGATAACAAAAGGGAAGCTAACCCTATAGCTTGCTCATGATGCAAAGAGATATATATGAAAACATGCACCATGAAAGAACAAGTGTAGCTTTCCTACACACTAATCAAACCATGTAGATTGCTCATGGGTTAGCACATGACACAAGCAACCTACCATATGTAAACATTGCAACAAATGCAACCTAAACAAGGCAATGGAGCTACAATGATACAAGAGATGGGTTCTAGTTTCCATTACCTCAATCGGGGAACTTGGGCAACACATGTCCAATTTGCAAGCTTGGCTTGTAGGCATGAATTTCCGCAACTTCTTTGTGCCAAGCCTCCCAAGTCCCCGCTCTTAAGGCCTTCAAGTGGCCTTTGGAACCCAAACCATTTGAGGCCCCTTAATGTTGGTGATGACTTCCTTGGGCACCCAAATAGGTTGGTTCCAACCCCGCTCTTCCTTCATCTTCCCAACCTTGTGTGCAACCACCTTGCCATTTGCCTTCTTCTTGATGACGTAGGTGTTGCTCTTGGTCTTGTTCTTGCGGTTGGGCTTGGTGTAGATGAGGGAGCTCTTGATGATGGGCTTCAATTTCTTCTTTGCGCCCTTGTCCATCTTCTTGACAAATTGGGGGCATTTGTAGAACTTGTGCCCTTCCTCATGACACTTGTAGCAAGTCACGGTTGCACCCTTCTCAAGCTTCTTCACCATGTGATCACGGTTATCTTGAGAAGGTTGGACTTGGCTCTTCATGTCTTGAGAGATGTCCACTTGTTCTTCATCATTCTTGCCCTTGCCCATCAAGTTTGCCAATCTCTCTCGGAGCCTTTTCACTTCTTGCTTGAGCTCATCATTTTCCTTGCCTATGAGATAATCACATGATTCTACAACAACATTCTCATTGCAAGATGGTGAGCAAGATTCATCAATTAAATCAATGCAAGAAGTTGAAGCATCTACCTTGGAGATAGGAATTGCACAAGGGATAGATGTTTCATTAAGCTCAAAGGAATTACTTGTTTTAGTCTCATTGCTCTCAAGCTTAGATTTTAGCTCCTCACACTCCTTGCTAAGCAATTTGAATTTGCATAACAAATGTTCATAATTTGTAGCAAGGGTGTCACTAAGATCATTGAGAGCATTGAGTTCTTTAATTTCATTAGCTTGTTGTTCAAGCATTCCTTTTTGCTCATGGATTAGCTCAACAAGATCATTGAGAGAAGTGGTGTCGGATTCGTCATCACTTACATTGCTTTCCATACCTTTGGCCATGAGGCACATGTGTGATGATGAAGGTCCTTGCATGAAGCGGGTGGTGAAGTTCTTTCTTGATTCATCGCTTGAGCTAGAAGAACTTGATCCACCACTTGTCCACTCGCGGACGGCGAAGGTTGCTTCTTGCCTTGGTCTTCTCTCCTTGACCACCTTCCTTTTGGGCTTGTGCTCAATCTTGGTGAATTTGATGTGTTGATGATGGCGCCCTTCTCTCAAGTGGATGTTGTAGCCGTACATGTTGACTTTCTTCACATACTTGAAGATCTTCTTCACGTACTCGGCCACCATAGATTCAACCTCTTCATCACTTGAGGAATCTTCATTATCACAATCATCACCATCATCTTTGCTTGAGCTTCCACGAGTAGCCATCCTACTCAACATTTTCTCTTGTCGGCTTGAGAGAGCATGGCTTGTGGTTGGAGAAGATGGTTCTTGGGGCTTTTCTTGGGGCGCCTTCTTTGACTTGGGCATTAGTTGAAGCTCATGTGCCATGATCTTGCTCAAGATATGCGATGGCTTCAAATCTTCGAGCTTCTTCTCGTAGATGATTGCTTTCACCAAGTCATAGTCGGGCTTTCGGAGACTTTGTAGGATCTTGCGGTTGATGTTCAAGTCCGTGATGTCCTTCACACCTAAGGCATTAATCTCATTGACAAGCACATTTAGGCGTGAGTACATAGATTCGGCATTTTCATTAGCAAGTTGCTTAAAGCTATTGAATTCCTCAAGGAGACAACCGTAGCGTTCATTAGCAACTTCTTTTGAACCCTCATTTTGCTCCTTGATGGTTTTCCATAGCTCATGAGCATTTTCACAAGTAAAAACTCTATTGAAAACGCCTACATCTAGTGAGGACAAAATGATACTCTTAGCAATCACATCAAATTGCTTTTCCTTCTTAGTACCATTTTTCATGCCCTCATCGGTGACTCTCCAAACATCAAGGTCCCTAGCTTGGAGATAGGCCTCCATGAGAACCTTCCACCGAGGATAGCCCGTGCCATCGAAGTGTGGAGCCAAACCTAAGGTATCCACCCCTTTCATCCCTCTATAGAGCAACTCACTAGGCGGTGAAACCTAACCGTTCCAATGAGCCGGTTTTCACAATTTACCAATCGAATTGGTGTATCCTTGTGAAGGAAGTGAGTCCCGGCTCTGATACCACTTGTAAGGAATCGGATGCTCGTTAGCCTAAGAGGGGGAGGGGGTGAATTAGGCAACTTAAAACCTTAACCTATGGCTTCACTAATTTTGCGCAAAGGTAAACTAGAACATACTATCTATATGTGTAACTACGGTTGTTCTAGTGTGAAACTCCCATCCCAAAAGAAGGTTTGCAACCTATAGCCAATCCTAGCATGATACTACTCTAGGAATGTAGAGACAAGCAAAGATTGCAATAGAGTAAATGCGGAAACGTAAAGGGGATGAGAGGAAGCAAACTCTTGACACGCGATTTATCCCGTGGTATCGGTAGGCACTAAGCCACCCCTAGTCCACGTTGTTGAAGCACTCACACAAGAGTATTGCTTCCCGGTCACCAAGTCTCTCCCAAGAGCACCAACTTGACTTGCCACAAAGACTAGCCACTTAGGCACTTGTCAAGCTCCCTTGGTCACCTTGATGCCGCCTCCACTAAGGAGCTTCTCCACCAAGGAAGGGGGTCTCCACGTCCCCCGCACAAAGTGTCCTCGCCGCTCCACACCAAGCCGGAGGGTCGATGACGATTGCCGGTGAGCCACTTAGGCCCCAAGGCTTCCGGCGAACCTTGTACAACTGGATTCACTCAAGAATCACCTCACAAGGTTGGCACAACCTTGCACTCACTCAGCTCTAAGCTAAGCCTAGCACTAAGCACACACACAAAGCATGCACTAGTCTAAGGATGAGCAATTAAGCACTTGGATGGATTGGATATGATCTTGAATGTGTCTTGAACTCCTCTGCACTTCCACACAATCCAGCAACCTCAAATGGGTGAGTGGAGGGGGTATAAATAGCCCAAGGCATCAAACTAGCCGTTGGCTAACGTCTACTGAAAAAGGTACCGTCGGATGATCCGACGCTATGCTTTTCCAGGGCGTCGGTTCATCCGGTGCCCCTCCCACGTCACGTAGCCGTTGAGGCTCTCTCGACACAACCGGCTCCGACGCTATGCTCCGACGCTACGTCGGATCATCCGTGCCGAAGGCCTCGCGTCCGGGTCGGCATGCGTTAGCTTCTAACGGACCGTCGGATAGACCGACGCCGTGCCTTGACCAAGGCGTCGGATCATCCGGTCTCGAAGGCTTCGTCTTGGCGCGTCTCTCGTCTTGATTCAACCGAGCGTCGGATAGACCGACGGGGTCCTCACTCGGACCGTCGGATCATCCGGTGCTACCGCCTTCCTTGCTCTTCCTCTCGCAACTCGTCCGACGCATGTAGAAAATGGACCGTCGGTTCATCCGACGGTACCTAGGGTTTCACCCTGTGTACCAACTCGTCCGACGATTGCACCGACGCTTGTATTTGAGGGACCGTCGGTTCATCCGACGGTGTCTTGTCTTTTCCTTTTCTTGCTCGGTTTTGACCCTTTGTTTTGGCATTTTTGCATGGGGTTTTCTTGCATCCTTGGGACCTAGAAGTGTCTACAAAGACATGCTCAAACAATATGGTTAGTCCCAATGATCATGTTGTCATGAATCACCAAAATCAAACTCCGAACAAATGGCATATGAGACCATGTTCGCTACAAAAGCGCTTCCAACCCAAGAACTCAAGAAACCCCAAAATCGAGCACTTTTACTCACGGATTTGGAGGGGAATCACAGCCCAAAGAACCACGAAGGGTTCCCACAAATTTCCACCATCAAATCCCCAAGAGAAAAGTCCCGAAAACAACCCAAAGAAATCACCGAGAGAGGGCTCCGAAAATCACCACCAAGAACAACCGGGGAAAACACATCCAAACCTTGAGGAACCACGCCGAATCATCTATACATGAAACAAAGGTTCGTACAAGGTCTAGCAAGCCGCCCGATCATCCATCCCTCTCAACAAGATCTCTCCGTGAAGCTCTCTTGCTAGTCCTAAAGAAAACCTAAGGAAAATAGGTGGAAAATAGGAAAACTAATGAGCTAGGGTTCCAAGAGTTGGCTGCCATCCTCTCACCTCTTGGGTTATATGGAGGCAACCGAATGTCTGAAATGCCCTTCTCTAACAACTAGGGATACAAGCCCCTCAAGGGCGGATTTGGAATTCTTGATGTCTTCACCATCGGACGGATGCCCGGCGACCGCACCCTGCGTAGCCTCGACGCAAGCCATGCGATCCCGACGCGTGTCCTCCGCTTCAAAGATTCCGGACTGCGTCGTCGCACACCGGTCAGACCGGTGCTCCTCACCGGTCAGACCGGTCCCCACCGGTCAGACCGGTCTGGTGCTGCTGCACCTCCATCTTCGGTTCTCCGGTCTTGGCTTTGTGGATCAACCAAGGAACCCAGTGGTTTTCTGGTGAACCACCGGAAACCCCGCGAACTCGGTGTAGCCTCCGCCAATCTCCACTCATGACTTGGCTCCCACGTAGTCCCGGCTCGACCTTGGTTTTGAGGCTCAACCAAGAAACCGTCCATGACTTCATCTTGCTGTTCATGCCACCATGCGGCCCGCACTTGACCCCACTGGCCACCGGGTCCCTCGAACGAAGCCTACTTGTCTTCTCCACACCTGGAGGCCTCACAAGCAACGACCTTTCGCGCTTGTTCTTCACCTGCACCAACACGAGTCAAGCCGCAACCTGCACCTGCAATACTTAGCCAAGAATCAGTCCACACAACGTTGTCAATCACTCATGACACAAGGAAGCGACCATCCACCGGTCCTCGAACCACAAATGGTCCTCATCTTTTTCACCAAGAAGAAGGGATCATCGTCGTCTAAGCCATCATCGACAACCTCTTCGAGGAGGTGCTCGGTTTCCGAGTATCCTCGGAGTATTGAGGAGGACACAGCACCGCCGAGGAGGAACCACACTCTTCTCCTCGGTGGCATGAGGGCCACATGAAACTCGTTTATGAGGTTCATCAGACCTCAAGGACATATGGAGGAGTTGCCCGTCCGACCTCGCCACTCGACACGATCATCCGCTCCACCTCCATACACTCCGCGGTATTCCGAGGGGTTTGTCATCATGACAGAGGAGGAGGAGAAGCTCGCTCGCCTTGAGTAGAGGCTTGTAGCGAACGTCGACTTCGACGACCAAGCTCTCCACATATTGGGTTTTCATACGGGACACCGAGGTGGGTGCAATTCTCTAACGGAGTGTCGGCAAACACCCACAAGGAATTTGCCTAGGAAATCTTATGACCATGGCGCATATCCTTGATGAAGGAGTGTCGAGTCTCTCATTCCATTTGGAGAGAGCCATTCACACCAGGAGGCCATCCACAAACTAGAGAAAGAGGAGAGAGATCTCCGGTGGGAAATCAACCACCTCGAAGGAAGCACCCATAAGTGGAGAAGAAGGAAGACACCGTCGGAAGGGTAACCGTGATCAACGGTGCTATGTCTAGCACCTTGATGGGTTAATCTTTTTCACCCATGGGTTGTAATCAATCTTGAGATGTAATCGTACTTTGTTGGATTATCTATCTATCATCTTGTGTTGAATATACTTTATTGCTTAAGGTTAGCTACCATGCCATAAAGGGAGTAGAGCTCCAATGCTTCCTTGGATCCATTCAATACGCCGTGTCCATCATAGGTCTAGTCATGAATACCTTCGCGTAGTGAGTACGAGAGAAGGGAAATGGCGAAACCGTGGTCACAACCCCCGATAGATTAGATTGGTTTTCATGTTCAAAACGATTGCATGTTCTAGTATCGTAGACCCATGGGCGAGTGTCTCCTATCTTGATTGAACAAGTGGTTCCCTGTGTATTAGGGAATTGCTTGGTTTTCAAAAGGGAGCCCCGGAACAAGTGGATGTGCATGAAGGCACATGGAAGGTTTTTGGAGTATGATCGCGGGATAAGACCATCAACGAAGAAATACTATCCAGAACCCCATCATCTAAGTGTTTCACTCATGGATGTGCAAAAGGATTTTGGGGAGAAGGAGAGAAACAAAGGTAACCGACACGGAGTTGAGTTGGCTTTACTCGGCTTTGATTGCCAGGCAGCCAATCTACCCCACTCACCTATGATCAACCAGTGGTGTTGTTAAGCAACATCGAGTTCGGGAGATATTGGTTCGGGGTGTTACCTCTCTATGTTGGCTATCTCTTTGAGACCAGCTATTACAAGGAACCCGAATCATCTCCTACCCGGGACTTCCCTAGGATTATATGAAGAAAGGAAAATATATAAGTGAAGATGAGAGAGGAGGCTTCAAAGTGGACAAGGTGAATCTGCCCCTATCGGATGGAAGATTAAGACTTTTTCTTGAGGGGAAAGAAAGATTGGTTAGAGGAAGGACTTCTTGTGCTCGTGAAGAAAAAAATAAAAGAGGAAGAATTATATGAGAAGGTTCTTCCACATCTCAAGAAGGAGGTGCGCAACAAAATTATGTGCCACCAATTGTAGAAATTCCGGCGCCACCGAGTTGTTACGGTTGTGTACCAATGCAAGCATGGGGGAGTGGTGCAGCCATGCCCCCACCAAATTTTGCGGTGCCCAACGTAGCCTTTGCGGAGCCATATGCACATCTTCCTCAACCACAACAAAGTGACCACAATTGAAGGATACGCTGCAATAAACATGCAAATTATTGCAGCCATCCAAACCAATGCAAACCAAATGGGTGAAGGAAATGCAAACATCGCTTATGAGCTTTGACACCTTCACCTAGCACCGTCGGACAATTCATAGGAGGAGTGGTGCAATCCTATTATGAGTAAGGGTACAACAACCAAGACTATCAATATCAACCACCGGCGGAAGATTAGAGAGAGGAGGAGCTTTAATCTTTTCTTTTCCCTTTTCTTTAATTTTCAGCTTGTACGCACCTATGTATGCGTAGTGTTTTCAGTTTTTATTTAAATTTCAGCATGCGTGAGCATGTGTGTTAGTGTTTATTTTCATCACGAATAAAGTCACCACCTAAGTTTTTACCATTAGTAAAGTTACAAGGTTTATGCCATGATGATATATGATTATAATTGCCACTTTGTTTATCTTTTAATTGTTTTATGCATGTTTAAGCTAGTGCTCTCTTAAAATACAAATCTAAAATTATCTAAATGCTAGCTTAATCTTTAGCGGAGGTTATGATAAAAATAAAGACCCATAGTGTTTTATCCGCTCTCAAGTTTTAGATGGATTAAAGAAGATTTATTTTTGTTCTTAAAAGTAATGCTAACCTTGTCATAAATACCACTTGCGTGTTGCTCTACCTATCCAAAGCCATATAAATATTTGAGTGCAAAACCTTAGTATACAAGGTTTATTTTTGGGTGAGTTATTTCAGGCCTTGATTTCTCTAGCCCGAGACTAAGAAGCTGGTCATTCCGTTTTTGCGTATCTATCTTATTGCTAGCCTCTTATCCGTGCATTGTGTATCCCCACATCGGAGATCTCACAAACCTCGCCGGATATCCATCCTTAAAATCAAATATCATCTTTTGTGTTTACCTCCTTGACCACAACCTATCGTTGAGTATGGATCATCAATTCAAAGAAGATAGCAAGACGATGCCAACATTGAAGATTTCAAGTATCTTTCCGAAGGAAAAGTATTTCCGGTACCTACCTTATCTCTATCACCTCTTTGCCTGAGGACGAGCAAACGTTTAAGCAAGGGGGAGGAGGTAGGTACAATGCAATTTTACAGTTCAAAGGGGAGCAAATAAAAAAAAATTGATGAGAAAGAAAAAAATGAGAAAGAGAAAGAAAGAAAAAATAAAGAAAGAAAAAGAAAAAAGTGAGTATAAAGAAAAAAATGACGAGAAAAGAAAAAAATATGAGTATGTATGATATAAATAAATAATGTGAACTCCCCGGTTCTCTAAAGTGCATTAGGAATTTCAAGGCTTCAAGATTAAAGGATCCAAACTCATTTTCCAACCATGTGCAATCCGATAACGAGGACTTCCTTATGCCTCGGGATCACTCATTGCCATTTGCACATGTCTACCTATCTCAAGTGTGTGTATTTTTCTCTTCCCCTCCTTGACATAACATTATTTTCCAATGACCTTTTTGACGAGTCTCGGTAAGACCATGAGAAGCTTGTCTTGTTTTGACAACATCTCATTTATAATATCTTGGTAGGACTAAACTTTCCCAATAAGCTCCATATAAAGCCTACCACATAAATGAATGTTATGAGAGGCAAGATGAGATGAGAGTTCATGAGCAAGATGCAAGGCGGTTTAAATTTGTGAACTTGGTTTAGCTCTTTTTCATCTCGTTCTTTATTTCAAAATTTCTGAGATTCATTTGAATTTTGGGAGCATGTTAATACTTGTGCGATAAGCTTAATTATTAATCTACCCTACGTAGGGATGGAGGCTAGTACATTATGGAACTTTAATGAACTAAACTTTTGAGAGCATTATGTTTTCTCATGTATGATCAAGTGCAAGGTTTAAACAATGAAGGGCAATGATGATATCCATCGAAGGCTTACTCGAGGACGAGCAAGGTTTAAGCATGGGGGAGCTGTTGACGGTAAAATTCTGTGAACCTAGCCATGAGTTTACCTTCGGTGTTGGCATGACTTTTGTATCTTATCCATTGGTACTAACCCCCGTGGTATAACAAGTTCACTTGTGCATGTCGGTTTTGGAGTTTAGTGTTTATGCGGGGTTTTAGCGTTGAAAGCAAGACTTCCGGGATAAGTTCATTAAGCACCTCATGACAAGACCTTGAAGCCCATTACAAGTCAAGCAATGAAGTAAACACGACTCCAAGAAGCCCAAGGACCCAACCCGAGAAGATGGAAAACTCCGAGGGCCTAGCCAGAAAAGTGTTGAATCTTGCAAGACAAGGAGCTTCGTCCAATTCGGAGAGAAACTGACGACAAGGGCCCACATGCAAAAGGGGAGAGGATCTAGAAGACTCAGGAAGAAACACCGGGCGAAGGAGGCCAAGGACTGGGCCGAGATGGGCCCAGGCCGGCCGGCCCAGCCTGTTTCGGGGCCCAGTCGGCCTCCTCTTCGACCTAGATGCATCTCGGGCTATTTATAGCCCCCTGACCGAGAGCCACGCAAGAATCAATTCGTCATCCGCCGCTGAGGAGCAGAGAAGCTTGAGGGACACCATCTCGGAGATGAGGGTTGTGCTAGTTGTCTAGGGTCTCCCTAGCCGACGTGGGAACCTTGCATGAAAGACCACGTCGGAGCTCCGGAGCAAGGATCAAGATCGAGGTAGGATCCCGGTGGTGATCTTGTTCATGTAATCATTGATGGTGAAGTCTTTAAGTGAATCCGATTTATAGCGATCAAGTGCCTTCTCGATGATTTTGTTTTCTTCTTGGTTATGCTGCTTCCCCAATCTAGTCTATAGCTAGATTACATAGGGTGCTCTTGTAGCCGCGGTGGCTAGAGGTGCATACCGGACCAACCAAGTGATTTCAACTTGTTCTTATCGAACTCGCCCTAGACTACCCGCATGAATAGGGATACATTGTGACAGAACGGGGGTTCCGAAAGGCGGGCGTTTTCGGAGTCGGACTAGAGGCCACAATTTAAAGATGCTTTTAATGAGATTTGCTTTTCTATCTTCATCTATCTTGTTTGGAGCTACAACATAAGCATGATCTAGATTCTCTAGATCGGTTATCTCTTGCTTTCTCTTGTTACCTCTTTAGTATATTAGATTAGATTCGTTTCTTGATGATATCTTAGATTAGATGCAACTTAGTTCTTCATAAGATAGCTTTCCTTGTTTTACTAGATTGAATCCTTGCGTTGCACATTGTTCCACGGATTCGATACCTTGGGTTCACCACTCGAGGGAAGAAGGGTCCCTTGACTATGACGGGAGACTTGTCCGCTTGCAAGTCTAAACGAACTTTGATACAACAATTAACCGTCAACAAAGTCAGAGGCTCGTATGTCTTTGCGGATTTCGTGGTCTCGACACACAAGAAGAAATTCCGCTTATTCTCGGGTGACCATTCTTAAGAGATGTCAATGCAAGGATTAATGTCGGAGCCAGGAAGATCCAGATCTGCATAGGGTGAAGGAACATGACATTCAAATTCCAAGTGAATGAAGGGCAATGTTACCTAGTGCAAGATAAGGAAGCTAGAGGGTGGAGGAAGCCACGACCCCAATACAAGAAAGAAAAGGTAGCCCCAACCAAGCCCAAGGTGGACAACCTCATTACAACAATGAGGAAGCATTGGGAGCAAGACAAAGAATTCAAAGGGTGCCACCAACCCAAGAAGTCAAAGGCAATCAACAATGCTAAGGGGGAAAAGATGGAAATCAAGAACACCCCCACCAAAGCCTCACCGACTTCATCGCCACCGACGAAAACAAAGAAGGTGTGGCGTGTGAAGAGAGCATCGTCCGAGTCTTCCACTCCGGGACCGGACGAGCCCAAGATTAATTGAGCAAACGGAGGAGTTCCACTCACAGACTCTAAACTACGAGCCATCACCGAGAGAAAAACCGATATTTATCTCATATTTCCCTTTCAACCTTTTATTTCGTGCATCAATCATGTTTAGACTTCAAAATTTGTTTTCATCATTGCATTTAGTAAGTAAACAAGGCTTAGAAAAGCAGTTTTGGAGATTTTTGGTGATAGAGCCGAACCTAGAGGTACGGCTGTACCTCCCCTCGACAAAATTTTTGTGCAGGACGTTTTCAGGATGGGACATGAGTGCTTGGTGAAAATTTGGTATAGGGCCGGCCGTACCAAGGGATACGACCGTACCTATTATTTTTCAAAAATCCATCAAGACAACCACTACAAGTGTCCAGGTGCTCAACCCATCACCAAAATGAAAACAGGCCAACCAGGGAGCCAAAAGTTAGCTTGGGGCAGACCCCATTTTCAATCAAGCAAGGTATGTCCATCCAAACTACTTTTTAACATCATGTTTATCTCTTTTGAATAAGAAATTTTTTTGCTTCAACCATGTGCTTGAAATCTTGTCTATACCCTCAATTTGGAAATGATGAATGGTTGCTAAGTTAAAACATTGCAAGAACCTAGTGCATACCTTTGTGCTCTATGCCTTTTTGAATTTGTTGGTATATTGTGAGACAAGAGCCTGAAATAAAACTTTGTGGGAAGCAAATGCTTATGACCAAATCTAGGTTGTTGACTAGAATGATATGGTGCGACAATGTTGATCCGCTCTATCTCAAAGTATGGTGAAATCTCAGACAATTCCTTTTTGAAAATAAAACAAGGCAAGATCCTCAATGGTCATACTACCTACCAAAGCCATATGTCAATATCAATGCTCAAACCTTCTACATATGCTTGCTTGTGACCCACTGAGTTTTGACAAATTGTTGTGACCCTTGGTAGAATCTTTTCATGCTTCCATGATCGAGATCACGTACACCCACATATACATGCTAACTCCTACACCGGGAGTTACGCAAAACATGCCATCCATCCACCAAAAATAAAAACTCTAAAGTCCAAAGAGATTTTTCTTCTTGTGATCTTGCAAAAACGAGAGAGGGGTCAAAAAAATAAGAAGAAGTATATGCTCAAGAAGCATAGAAAAAAATATGCTCCAATCAAAGAGCATAGAAAAAAGAGAGTGAAGCATGACCCCTTCAAAATAAAAGCAAGAGGATAATCTCAAAGCAAGGAGTGTTTAGAAAAGCAAACAAATATATTCCACACACTTGCACATCTCGATCAAGTTGCATGACTAGTTTCTTATTGGATCCGGTCTTTGGCTCAACAATATCATGTGGCACAAGTGAGTTATACACGAAAAGTTTTCTCTTAACCGTTCTCCCCGGCAACGGCGCCAGAAATGCTTGTTGGTATTTGTTAAGCCTACAAAAGTATTATGATGGATAATCCGCAAGTGCACAGATACTGGTGAGCATTCCACTCGAGAGAGGGTTTTAAATATCGAATCCACAAGGAGAATGGTAAAGAGAGTATCTAAGGTATATAACTAATCACTGAGAAGTTATCAACACTACAAAAAATCTTGTGGTCTATGACGGTCGATTTTCATCACGGATCATCAAAATTTTGTCATAAAACGACATCTATAATGAAATTTCAGAACGTCATGTATTGAGCGTCACGGATCCCTTCTCGTGACATCCTTAAGTTTTCGTCATAGATTAGCGTGATCCATGACGTTCTCACACCGTAATAGATTGGTGTAAAGCCCATTGAACCCAGCCCGAAGCCCAAAATCTATGACGAAAGTGGTCGTCATGGATTAACTTGCCACATCACTTATAGAGATGAGTTGGGAGATGATGTGGCAGCCGCGTGGCAGATGATGTGGCAGCCGCGTGGTGATAATGTGGCATCCACGTGGAAATGATGTGGCATCTGCATGGAGCTGACGTGGCATCCGCGTGGCGTTGACGTGGACAAATTCAGTACAGACTGTAATTCCACATACTAGAATACAACAATAAAATCACACAATTCAATAATAATTCTTAAATTAATAAATCTCCAGTACATTCACACCATCTCAATGGCAAACAAAATATAATTTCTGGCAACAAAGCTCAACAGGCCCAATTTTCAAACCTAGTCATTCAACAATATATACACAATCCATATAAAGTTTAACTCAACAAGCCTAGAAGTCACAAAACAACAGATCAAATATGTCCTTGTAACATCACTAGCAGTCCAGCCCTTGTAGCATCACTAGCAGTCCAGCATATCAGGTCCATTGCTTACTGATAACTTGTAAACAACCTGAAAGAGGAACATTACCAAACACTTGTCAGTGGGCAGAATCAAATGATTCCGAATCTAGTTAGCAAATTACATGACTAATATAGCTTTTGAAGCACATACAATTTAATAGGTTAAGTGAAAAAATACAAGTTCTGTTTTACAACAAAGGATGTAAAACTAACTACAGTATACCAATTCAATAGTAGGGAACAAGGCATACATTGATTTATCTATTGATCCATACATTATCACGAAGCACTAATGCTAATGAACAAAAGGCAAGCCACAATTTTCAAGAGGGATCAATTTCTTTTATCCAAGAGCTAGCAAATGATTGATAAAGAGGAAACGCAGAGCAAGGCGCACCAAGCAATGGAGGAATGGCCTGGAATGACCACCGCAAGCATAGTAGAGGAGGAAGAAAGACTTGACACTGCATATGAAAATGACCAATCATAATACATGTGATTAGCCAACAAAACACAGCCAAGTATTGCATAATTAAATTTGCAATGACTTCATACTAAGTGAAATACCTTCATGTCTCACACACCAAAGGTACCTTCACTAGTTAGCTTAAAGCGATGCAACTCAGACACCCTGCAAGCTCACAAAAAATATCCTGTTAGCTTAAATCAGTAACATGCTGCATATAGAGGCCATTTCTAGTTAGAGACTTGCTGCTTGCATGGAAGCATACTGCAGACCGTGCAATATTCATTTTGTCATATACAATACTGATGATAAATGTATCATTGAATGATGAAAAAACATGACCTACTCCAAAGACATGCTCCCCCTTCACAGACAGCGGGTCCAAGAGTGACAGTATCCTCCTTGGGTTCCAGGTCTTCCTCTTCGATTGACATGGCAAATCACATCGCAGTTAGCTGAGAATGAACTTGGTAAATACTAGTAGTGCTACATTTCAATACTATGCATATGCTAGCTCAATTTCAGGAACACTACCACTCCCTATGTCACACTAAACTAATGGGACAAAATGCGGGAGCTTCATCAACGGAGGCAAACACTGTAGGATTAATCTGACATCTAGGTATTTACCGTGATAGTCAGCAAATTCCACAAGCCATCTAGGTATTTTTATGCAAATGCACACAAGCAGCCTTAAGAAGAAAGGCACATTTAACTACACAAGGTGATCTCAGTGTTTTTTTGGCAAATGCGCACAAGCAGCTTGAAGAAGAAAGGCAACATCTCAGGACAAAAACTCAATCCATGATGCACATAATGAGCATACAAAATTGAATTAGCAAATCGGTTGTACTATCTTTATACGAAAGTTAAATCGTGCAAAGATCTCACATACACATAGAAGAAGACTCGATATGTCTAACCCCAAAACCAAGATGGCTAACATTTCAACTCCCAAGTGTAGACCGCTAAAAGTTGAGACATTGGGATAAGTGGGAAATGGGCAGGGTTCCCAATTATTGGACCCCCAATATACTGATGCCCAAATATCTAATTGCTTCTGGGCAAGGTCACTGCTCAAGTTTTGTTTTCCGATTACATACTAGGTAGTAGGTAGTCAACTCCACTGTTAATGGGATGGTGAAATGAGAACTAAGCAAAATTGCCTATCACCAGCAGCTCCATGGTAAAAGGAGAACAAAGGAAACCTACAAGGTCACCCTCCAGCTCCATGGAGGCAAAGGTTGCATTGTGGTTCCACTCACCATGAACATACACCTCAAAATTTCCCTAATACCCGAAGAGCGCACTAACAACTATTCCATTTCTAAACATTAACTGCGACGGGATCCAGAGCTACCGAACCTAACCAACAGGTAAAATCAAGACCGCGTGACCATTCGCTAGCGTCAAGCATTTGGCACTCAAGCGAAATCAACAGAGGAGATCGCCTCCATAGGTCTCACCAGAAAAGGGGAACGAAAAGGAATGAGGAGGAGGAGGAGGGATGGTACCGGAGACGAAAAGGTTGGGGGAGGGGTCGGCCTGGGGTCGCGGGACGGATGGGCTCGGCGGCTTGAAGTCCGATACGGAGGACATGCGCCGAAAGCCGGACCTCACACAGTCGCCGCCATCACCACAGCCTCTGCAGCGAGCAGTGGGCGCAGCTAACAGTGGAGGCGAGGAAGGCGAGGAGGAGGGTGGAGGGAAGGCATGAGGGAGCCACTGTCGGTGGGGGAGCTCGTGCGGCGTCGTCGTGGTAGGAACGCGGGCCGCAGCGGTGGGGATTGGAAGGGGAGGGGGAAGTGGATCTGTAAAAGAGGAAAGGGAAGGGCGTCAGGTGGGAGAGAGGCAGGGGCGGCGAGAGGAGGCCAAGGGGAGGGGGAGGCAGTGGAATAGGGTTTGGGATCCTTTTATACAAAGCAAACACAATTTCATCCATCCATTCGCTGATGAACGGTCTAAAAGGATTGGGCTGTTTGGGTCTAAATGGGACAGTTACATTTCTCCCTTGCTCAACTTTTTCCTTTTTCCTTTTTCATTTCTTTGCAATAAGAAAATAATTACAATTTGAAATATGTGTACCTCCAATAGGACTGGAAATTTTTTTAAAAAATCATATTTAGGCTTCTATGTTCCATTCCAGGCCACATTTAGGATATTGACCAAAAAATCAATTGACTTGTAGGGAAAACCCGAACTTCTACTAGTCACCTTGTTGTAAAATTATGTTAATAGTACATAATTCTGTTCAAAACATTCTACAAATTGACATGGAACCATATTTTAAGCATATTATGCTCCTATAAAAAATTTAGATGGTTTTAATAAAGTGAGATTATAGATGTTCACAAATAGTAACATCTCTCACATAGTTTCTTTTAACTATACTCAAAACTTTGAAGTCTAAACACCTCATAACATTGTTGAAGAAGTATGTAGCTAAAATTTTGTCACAATCTTACTTTAGTCTTAGTATAATGAAATATGAAGTTACACTACCACTTGTTGTGCAAAAATGTTTCTGTCTATTTTTTAAACACTTAAATAACACACCTTTAAAATAACTCAAACTTCAGTTGTCTTAATTATCACCAATCCATTTTCCACATGTAGCATACAACAAATAAGTTGTAATCTAGGAGTTTTAGAAAATTTTAAATAGATTTGCTATTTTCTACTATTTAATTGAATTTCTTTGTGCTTACCAAAAGTAATTCCAAGTTGACCTATGTGTACCTCCAATAAGACTGGAAAATTCTACAAACCAACATAACATCATGTTTTTGGTCCTCAATCTTGCCATAAAAAATTAAGTAGTTTTAAGAAAGTAGGACCATACATTGTTCACAAAATGATACATCCCTCTTATAGTTTTCTGAAACTCAAATTCAAACTTTGAGATTTGAGTACCTCATTATAAGTTTGAACTTGTATTCACTTCAAACTTGGAGACAACCTTACGTTGAGCATAATATGATCAAATATGAAGTTACATTAACAATTCTCTTACAAATATATGGTTTTCTATATATAAACTCGGTAGAAAATAAGTCATATTAAATGCTCAACAAATTGCAATTAACAATGGAACAATAATCATTAAATGAAAGGTTGTGATTTTAGGAAAATTCAGAAAAAAATCCCATCAAATTTGAAGCTATTATGAGTGAGAAATACAAATTACAAATTTTAACTTGAGATCAAAAGAAAAAAGCCGAATCATACAACTATTCTTCGTTATGATAAGGTCAAATGACGTGGTTGTCTTTGTATTATGGTTATATAGCATTTAATTTCCCTTCTAGTCACAAACATTTGTGTAGAGTAGTGGTAAGGCATAACAGCTATGTCTGTGAAATCCGGGTTCGAAACCCACCCTTGCCATCTTTTTTGAACAATTTTCGGTGGAGCGCTTTGGCTTGGTGATGTGGCGCGCGGCCGGGAGGTGTTGACCTGGAGCGGCGGGTGGCCCGGGTGACGTCGTGCTGTTGCCCAAGGTTGCCACGTGAGCAAATGCGGTTAGTATTAGTAAAAATAAGCCAAATGCGGTTAGTATTATATGCTTTAGACAAAAAATTAAATTTAGAGTTTTAAATTATTGACTATGATTATCTCTAATTCTTTTCACACATTATATGATTTTTTAATTTATTGATCATGAGGAAATGTTGAGATGCAATGTGGGTCGAATTATGACGAAATTGGCGCAACGTCATAGTGTTTGGACTTCATATCGGACTTCATATCCAACACTGCTGATCTATGACGAAATCTGACTATTGTCATGGATGCAGTGTGATCTGTGACGAAATCTTTGACGAAATTGGCACAACGTCACAATGTTTGGACTCCATATCGGGCTTCATATCCAGCGCTGCGAATCTATGACGAAATATGTCTGTTTGTCATGGATGTAGTGTGATCTGTGACGAAATCAGAAAACATCATGGGAATTTCATCATGGATCAAAGGATTTCTTGTAGTGCAAGGACTTGACAGAAAGATAGATAAGGAAAACTTAAGGATGTCTAGTTCTTATTCTCACAAGCTAGTGATTGTCTAAAGGCACACTTAGGAAACGGAACCTCCCGAGAATCTATGGGGGGAGTCCTATGGTTTCTATAGACAGGAGGTGGACTGCAAAGGACAGTCGAGAACAAGGTCACTTACCACTTCTACCACACGATCCGGAATATAGAAGGCATTCTTAAGCTAGCTAGTCTAAGCACCACACTTACACTAAACATGCAACTTTAACTCAAGAGCGTCAGGAATTAAAGTACTCAAAGAGTTATGAACCGTAAGAACAATAAAAACAATGTTGCTCACTTGAATAATAATTCGATCTTTCCACAAGGTCTCAGCATTAGGCTCCAATGGAGTTGATCCCAGAGGTAGAAGATGAAGAGGAGACACCGACAAGTTCGGGCCTTCCTTCAGCTTCACCTCTACCGCTCTCTAATCCTCTCGAACAAGATTAGCTAGATCTAAATAGATTGTGGCTCTAATCTCTCAACTTGATACTAACTCTCCAACTCTAATTCTAATCTAGAGCTCTAATCTCAGATAGGCATGGAGGATTTGATAGAATGAATTGTTGTCTGCCCTAGGGTAAGGGGGTCTACTTATATAGCCCAGAGGAGATGACGTGCACCGTACGATCAAACCGACCTCAACTTGTGGTTTAGATTGATCCTCATAGGTGGTGGAAGAACATTCCGGAAGCTGGGCCCATTTGGCGCAGGGGGGGTGGGGAGGGGGGCGACCGGCCCCACCACCAGGCCGCTCGGTCTGGGGTGGGCCCCCCTCGGGGTCCACTTCACGAGGTGGGTCCTTGATTGTGACGCCCAGGTTTTTAATTACCGTCATTAACGCTAATGACCGGATCAGCCGGGTCAAACCAGTCAAACCCCGGTCAAACCTAGGTCAACCTGGGTCATCACCGAAAACCTCGTCAACGAACCCCGATGAACCCCTTGACCAAGCCCACAAACACCCGTAGTCAACCCTTGGTCAAAGACACGATCAAACCCCGCTTGACCGTTGACGTCAGCGGATGTCGTCCGGAACTTTTGCCGCGTTCCCCAAAATTCACCTAAACACTTCAAAATCTACCTTTATGAAAGTTGTAGATCTTGTTGAGGGACACAACTTTCATGTAGATTGGCATTTCAAATTTGGAGAGGAAAATTGTGAAAAACCCCTTGCAAGACAGATTTTCCTGTTTTCCAGAACGTGTCGACATTCAAAGTTGGCACGACGTTCCTGCAAAATCCGTTGAGAAAAACACTATATGGCCTTTTTGGAAGTTGTAGAGGGTAGCTAGATCTACAACTTTCCTGTTCATTGTTTGGTGCACTTTTATTCAAATTTTGGGAGAAAATGGTGGTTGAACAAGGTCAGTCCGTGTGTTTTTCGGCGCTCTCGCGCGACGTCGCGCCGCGTGCGCGCCGGCCGCCCCGCGCCCGCCGCCGCCGCGCCCCCGGCGCCGCCCCTGCGTTCCCCCTCCGCCGTGCCTCGATCCACGCGCCGTCCGCGCCTTCCCCGAGGCCATTGCTCGCTCCCGAGGTGGCGCGCATGCCAAGGAGCCGTGGAACCCCGCGCCGCCGTACATCCCCTGCAGACCCCCGCGGTCCTTGCGCGGCCACCGGGCGCGCACGTTCCCGAGGTGCTCACGCACTCGTCGGTCCGCTGGTCCGAGGAACGTGCCTCCGCGTGGTACTTAAAGGCCGCCGCACGCGCCGCGGTCCCGTGTGCGCGCGCCCCCGCCCGACCAAGCCGCCGCCGGCGCGCGAGCCACGCCGCCGCGGTGGGCTTCCTATTCCGGCCGAATGCGCGTGTTTCCAACACCTCCTCCACCTTTCCCCCCTAGCCGTAGCTCACCGGCCGGCCTAACCAAGCCGAGCGCGCCCGGCACGCCGGGAACGGCGGCCGCGGCGGCCGCTTCCTCCGGCCGCCGCGCGCGCCGCTCGCCGGAGCCGCCACCGGCCCGGTCAAGCTCCCAAATCGACCCCCCTAGTCCCCTGATCATCCTCCGCCCCTTCCCCGGACCGGAGCGCCGTCGGCCTCGCCGGATTTCGGCAAGCCGCGCCGGCCGGCCAGCCCGAGGACTACATTGCAAACGTATAAATCTTTCCAGGGGCTGATTCGCAAAAGGTAACTCCAATAGTGACACAGATTTGCTGAATCTTGTAAATTGTGTAGAAAATCACAAAAAATTCAGAAAAATGTGAAACCAATTTTGTTGGATCCATTGTGAATTATTCTACAACTTTTGTTATTCTAGCCTGAGCTAATTCCTTTTAGTTTTTGCATGAAAAATACAAATGTGAAAGCCCTAGATCTGCAATATCTCAAAAACCATGGAACCTCTGTAGCTAATTTTTGGATATGTTGTGTGTTCGGTCATGACCAGCTCCTATGCCAAAAAGGCATAAAGTTATCATGTAAATCTTTTTATAAAAATGTTTTTCTATCTCTGGCAGAACTGCATAAATGATTTTTCGTGTTAAATATATTTATGTTTTTAACCCCAACTTGTGCACACTGTCTTGTAATACCAAAATACACATCTTGTGAATTAATCATGAATTTTGGATTAACAGAAATAATTATTCCTGAATTATGCATGTTCTCGTTGGTAAATTAATAAAACAAGTTCAGTAGAGATTCCATGTGAACATGTTGGTTTTCTTAGCTTGTTTAGGACCAGGGAGCATCCACAAGAAATTCTAGGTCATTTGGATGCTTAATTATTTTTATATGCATTTAAATGGAATCACTAGATAACCTTTGTTATTTCCCATAATAATTAATTTCCTAGCCTCCAACACTTGCATGGGGGTCCAATGGACCAGTATAGATGCTAGTAGGCTTAAGAAACACTCATGTAATTTTTGGTAATTTAATTGGTTAATAAATGACTTAAATGCCCGTTTAATATTAAAGGGAAAATTGAATAAAAGGAAATCCTTAATTAAATCCTTTTTCTTTTTGGAAATACTACTTAATATAAATAAAAGAAATTTTATTAACATTACTGATAAGAAATTAATTCATGAATAAGAATAGTAATTACACCTTTGATTGGTGAAGATAAAATGATTAAAAGCTTTTCACATGAAATGACAAGTATAAAGAAAACTTTTATTCAAATGTGCAATAAAGAGAAATCACCTAACCACCCATGTAACTTGAGTGTGGTTGCAAATCATGTTAAAAAGGTTAAATGGACCTACTCACTACTTTGGTGTACTTGAATTAAATTATTAACATATATATGTACACAGTCACCATCAAAAAGAATAATTAATAAAGAGTTGCATATTGTTCTTTTATGGAAGAATATGCTGAATGTGTTCTTATCTAGGTGAATGTGCCCAACAAATACACCCCTTGATTGCCAAAAGGGTTCGTAGTTGATTAAAGTATAAACCGTCAAATAAATCTTGCATTTGCATTTTCGTGTAGATCTTTCCGCCGATAGACGTACGCTCGTACCGGAAGGAGGAGACGAAGGTGCCGACAAAGAGCTGCCGTGCGTAAACGTAGCTCAAGACCTGGACCCAAGTCCAGAAGGGCCCAAGGCCAACCTTACCAGCGAAGGCAAGCCCCGGATCATTAACCCCGCCTTTTAAAATTTATGCAATTATGTTTGCTATGATTGTGCATTTACGTTTCAGGAATTGATTTGAAACCCTAGATGCATGATCCCTAGGTACCTATGCTCTATCACTAGTATGCTAGGTCGATAGCTGCCATGTTATAGGACCGATAGAAGTCGAGTGATGTTCGTCACTCGCGAGAATAGGTTCCTAGATAGGAATCATAAGATATCCTTAAATGGATCGCTCAAGTGGTAAGAGCATGGGATTTGGGCTCCGGTCCAGTGGGCATGTGGGCTAAGCTTTTGAACGTACCAAGCATATGCCGGTTATGGGGCCGGTAAGCCTAGTACCTTAATGAGGCGGCGCGGGATCCTACCGTTACTACTCTCGAGTAATCTCCTTACCGGCTAGCTACCAGGAAGGGTGGTGTATGGTGACTCCGGGTATCTCGCGGGGTATGCCGGATAGCCTGCACCAGGGACTGTAAGATTCGATCCCAACCCGAAGATTTATGGGGACGGCCTGGGGAGTTGTCCTCGCGGGGACAGCCGACCGTGTGTTTGGGTCTACCTTGCAAGGTTTAAATCAATCGATTGTCGGCCTCTCACCGTTATCCGAGACTGCTTATTCTACTGGCCATGATATCCCATAATGATGGAACCCGAGAAATATGGTTGGATGAACTAATTGCTTGTCCAATTCTTGATTGAATTAGATGGCACATTTAGAAATGGTAATCAACTAGAACTTGTGCTAAAAGATTGAAAGTAAGGATCCACTCTTAGTGGCTTTCCAGCAAAAGAAACTCCACCGGCCAAAAGCCTTTCATGTCTAGAGGTTGGTGATGTAGTTATCACCCGACGGTTAAGTCTTGCTGAGTATTAGTATACTCAGCCTTGCTTTAAAAATGTTGTTGCAGGTGTGCTTGATCAGAAGGGTGACGACAAGTGATGACATCACGGACGGCCTCCTGTGATGTTCACCGTTCCGCTAGTTTAAATTATTCCGCTGTATTTTCGAACTCTGAATCTTTATCTTATGCCAGGAACAATGGTTTGTAGTCAAATGTTTAATCCATGTTGTACTCTGGACTCGCCTTCGCGTGAGTTTTAATGCATGTATCGATCCTCTGTTCGATGTTCAAGTGATTTACCAGGCGTTAACCCGGCAACTAACGACAGGATGATACTTTACTATTGCTTAACGACCAAAGTGGATCGGTCTTAGGCGATAGTACGGTATTTTTCCGGGCGGGTTGTCACAGCTGGTATCAGAGCGACTGCATGCACCAGAGTTTAATTAACAACTCTAATCACATGATTTTCGAATAAAATTTGCCAAGATTGTTTGAATTGCAAAATACGTTGGTCCGTTAAGGATAAACTAGACCGAGAGGCCCTAGAGGGAATTTTTGGTTTCCTTCAGGTGGCTTATTAATCTATGGTTTATTTTGCTAACTCCCAGCACATTACTTTATGTCAGACTTACTTTCTCGCACAACCAAACTAGGAGCCACGTGTTTTATACGTGTGCTGTTCCGCATCACGGGAATTGCGAGGGTTGATGGAGTGATCCATTCCACGGATCCCATCTTCGCGTCGGGTTATGAATTGTGTCTTGCCACGCGTTTCATACGTGAGCTTTCCGCATGTCGCTCGTGCGAGGCAAGGATATGCTCCATTCAAACGGAGAATGTCCGAGGTTGGACGCTGCCCATGCAGCGGCGTAACGCATGGATGTCGTTCCTATAGTGAACGGTAATGAATGTGGACGCTTTCATGAGTGCTGGCATGAAAGGTTCGTTGTGTTCTGTGATCTTCTGCAGGTACGCTAACCTCGTTCGTAAGTCGCTAAGTCCGCATCGACTAGATCTCGACTAGTTATTATAGGGAGATACGTGTATGTGCCATGCCACCGGCGCTAACTCCGAATTTTGGCTTGATTGCCTAGTAAGGACGAATAGGACGTCTTGCATCATGTTAAAAATCGAGAAAAAACTTAAATTGAACTCATGTCTGTTTTCGTGCTCTCTGAAGTAAACAGTTATAGCGTGTTTTGTTCTGTTTAGCTTCTTTAGGTGTAGAAGTGCTGTCGAGCTTAAATCTAATAAAAGTGTTGCTTAGATGGCTGTTCTTGTTCCCGAATCTGTCGTCTAGGTGATTCTAACCTAGGTTGCTTCAATCTAATCCCGATCTGCTAGTCCCAAGTTCGTGATCATACCTGGGTCTACCACAGGTTATGCCTGGAGGTCAACCTTGTTTGCCATTCCCCCTAGAACCTGTGAACCTTGCTTGGTTCAGCACCTTTCTAGTTCCTTAGCTCAACCTTTAGTCCCCAACCTAAGTTTCATAACCTTGCTAAGTTGCTGCGCCAATTGGAGAAGTGTTGAACTCTGGTTTGAGTAGGATGTTCGGTCTCCGATTACCAGACCTTGTGTCATTGGTACGCCTGCTCGTTCGAGCTCAGCATACAATGGTATTTAAGTATGCATAGTTACCCCATACCTTGACCCTTACCCAGTTCGTGGATCGAGTTACTTTTGTACACTCGCACCCGCCTGATTCTCACTTTTGTCATTATGTCCAGATGGACAACGTGGGCTCTACATCGACTGATGTGGAATCATGGACTCTCGTGGACTACCTCGAAGAGGGTGGTTTTCCTGCACTTTTGTGGGACACCCTAAGGAGTTTTGGGTACACTACTTATCCAGAGTACTCGACACGTGAGATTATGACCACCGGTCAACTCCTTCGTTGTGAAGTGAAGGTGAAGATTTCAACGTGCCCGACCAAACCTTCTTGGAATGAGTGGGAGTGTACGGCACACGGAAGAAACTTGTCCGACACAGTGCAGAAGGCTGCTCTCGAAGCACTCACCACTTTTTGTGGAAAGCACCCGACCGAGATAGCCAACTCTGCAGCTAAAGTCATTCCGGTACCCGAGCGACATATTGCACCGGGTGGTGAACGAGAAACTATCCTTCCAGCCCAGAGCAACTCTCACTATAGTCCTGATCTTGTCACCTTAGTCCGCTTCTCAGAAGCCATGTACGACACCTATCTGCGAATGGTGGGAGAAAACGTATTCTATAGACACCAAATCTATAGATACAAAGTTAAGGAAATAGAGTGTTCAGCTCAAGCGTTGAAGGAAGCCCGAGCAATGATCACTACTCTCAGGAAAGAAACACGCAAGGACAAGGCAAAGATACAAGAGTTAACCGAGATCATCCATGACCAGTATTTCTTGTTGCAGCATAACGATCAGTATATGCTTGAACTAGAAAATCAATTGGAAGCTCTAGCCGTTCCACCCCCAGAACCTGTCATTCCGGGACCAGCACAAGAAGAAGAAGTTGAAGATATCCAGGGCGAATCTAGAATCGAGTCTGGACCTGAGTCACCGTAGACTTTCAGAGTGGAAGATCCCACCCTCGGAAGTTGGTTCATTTGGAATAAAAGTTCTGAGTCGTCAGAATCCAGTGTTGTGAGGAATCCTAGTGTACCATGACCACTTTGGTCAGCTATCGCTGTCAGTTGAACTAGAAACCTTGTCATCGCAGCTAGTCTGCCTTGTAATCCTAAATGTTGTTGGTAATTCTGAAAACTCTCAATCGATGTAATGCCTTGATTAAACATCCCTTTCAGCAATAATGTTCGTAAGGCAATAGTTATGCTAAGTTGTGATCAATCAAGTTCTGTGCTCCACCAATTTCGTGTCAATCACATATCTAATCAATTCCTCAATCCTGAACTTGTTCTTTTCGGTCTTGCTCAAACCTTGTGATTTGAATTAAAATGTGGCTTTTGAGCATGCGTTGCGTAGCATGTGCATTTGGGAAGCATGGGTATACTAACGTGCATCCGCATGAGACTCCATACTCTTACCCTACCTCTCTTGTATGGTGATGTCGTTACCTCATAGTCAAAGGTGCCGCGACGGAACCTAGGGTATCGTGTGTGCTGCAGCCACCCGACTGCCACTAGGAGCGCGCTAGGTATCTTGGTTGTGAGATAGCAACTCGTCATACAGATCCTCCCCCTACTATTGATTGCATTTCCAATCATCAATGCATATGAGTAACCGAGTCATTCTAACGTGCATCATGAGCACATACTGCACCAGCATTTGCATCGCGTCAAATTTGAAAAGTGTTACGCTTTCAAAATAATGAGTGGTCAAAACCTCAAAAATTTGCGAAATAAGTAAAGGTGTGAGCAAGATTATTCCTTAAAGTTCCCACTTGATGTCACCTTTCGTACAGGAGCTTGTGGAACTCTGTTGTTAGCCTTCCTTTCCTGGTAAATGGCCTATTGGGAATCCTTGACCAATTGGTCCCTTGCCATGAATCTCGACGATCTTGCAGCATCGATTCCCTTTTTCCGCCAGCCAAGTGGAAAACAGCAGAAGTAGAAACTTTTCTCTTGAGCAGTCAAGGTTCTCGAATAGTCAACTTGGAGGAGTCATCCATCGTGGATTCGTTCTTGGCCCGTGCTCTTAACCTTCGAATTCTCAAATCAAGCAAGGAAGCACGCCCAGGATCGATCGAAACTTTTTGCTACGCTCCTCAGTGTTGCTATCACAAGCGTGAAGCATAGTACACCGAGATTTTCTCATTTTGCTTCCCCTCACGGTCGATTATTTAGACCGTTGAGCGCCATCGTCATCAGTGTCTCGACCATACGACGCCATGACATCGCTTTACCATCGATTTCCGCAACCGTATTCACGACGCCGTGATCGCGTGAGCTGACCTTGTTGAGCTCCGTGTGGAATACACCAGATAACCAACTGGGTCAACTGACCGTTACAGCCCCGCATCGGCTATAAAATGGAACCTTTTACCCGGAACAACCGATACGAAAGCTCCATTTCCATCAAAGCTCGGCAGTATCACTGTTCTTGATCTTCTTCTAGCTAGCCTGGCCACTTGCCACTAGAGTACCTCTCCCAGCTACTTCAATCTTCCCGAGCAAATTGTTCTCCATCTTCATTTCCGACGTCAAGAAGAAGTTCGGATTAGACAGAAAGCAGAAATCAATCCAAGCTGCCACCCATGACTCCGTCTTCGGAAGAGCTCGAGTCGTTTCGCTGGACATTGTTAGGAATGTACCTCTGTATAGTAGGAGGATTGTGTCTACTATTAGCTGTGCATGTGCACATTCATCGTCCGCTTCCTCATGAACGGCGATGAGGTAGAAAGAGGACACACCTTGTACTTTTTGTTCCATCTGCATTCCCAATCATGGGATGTGTGTAGACCAAGCTTTATCAGTTGATATTTTGGATGTCCGGTTTGCATTGCTTACCGTGAACGAGTCTTGTACAATATGTCCAAATTATAAGTTTGGGTGAGATTCCGATCATGCGCTAATTAGGGACTCAAATTTCAGATATTCCGACCAGCGTGGAATAATCCCAATGATTTTGAAGCATTGGGTAGTGGCGATCGTACGCAACCGCCGCCCACAATGTTGACCGAAGCTTTCGTAGCAGCACATACCGAAGTGTTGTGTCAACTCCTGCAGACCCAACAGCAAATGGCTCAACAGCTGCAACAAATGCCACCGATGCAATCGAAGTTTCAACCTTCCAAACCCTATTCACCAGAAGTACCCACCCGGAGGGACATAAACGCCATTATCGGCATAACTCAACTATTAGAAGGGCAAAATTCAGTACTGAACCAGATAGTGTACGATATCATCCAAGGACGTTATGGGAAACCATATCAGAATAGTTTGGCAGACAGACTCTCTCAGTCCTTATCTTCTTCTATGGTCGAACAAGCCCGTTTGTTCAATTTGTTGGAGGAGTATGTTAATCAAGACCAACCCCAAGCCTCCGACTCAATATTACCACCTTCTCGACCACCAATGGATCTTAGAGCAGAAGAGGATGCAATCCGAGCCAACAAGCGAGTATTACCTGAGATAGATGTAAGCGAGTGGGAAATTACCTGTACGGAGACTTGTTTGCGTAAGGGCAAGCGAAGTTGTAACCTTAGCAAGACCACTCAACTCCCTGCTAATGAAACACTTTCGCGAATCTCGAAGAAGGCAAAGAAAAAGGAGAGAAGGAGGCTCCGCCTTATCCAAGAAGCCCAGCAACCGATCCCCACACCCAAAGATCTTCCTCCCCGGTTGTGCTACAATTGTAGATAGCCCGGGCATTTCGCCAATAAGTGCCCGAACCCCAGACAGCAGAAGCCCCAGCAGCAGAAGCAGAACCCCGGATCTGCTATCAACAACAACAAACCAAGCCCGCAAGTGGAGCAGAGCCAACTGAATTTCGTAGGTAACACCTCTATCCCAGAATCATCCTTCACCTCCCCTTGTAATTTCGAATCTCGGGACGAGATTCTTCTTAAGGGGGGTAGACTGTGACGCCCCAGGTTTTTAATTACCGTCATTAACGCTAATGACCGGATCAGCCGGGTCAAACCAGTCAAACCCCGGTCAAACCTAGGTCGACCTGGGTCATCACCGAAAACCTCGTCAACGAACCCCGATGAACCCCTTGACCAAGCCCACAAACACCCGTAGTCAACCCTTGGTCAAAGACACGATCAAACCCCGCTTGACCGTTGACGTCAGCGGATGTCGTCCGGAACTTTTGCCGCGTTCCCCAAAATTCACCTAAACACTTCAAAATCTACCTTTATGAAAGTTGTAGATCTTGTTGAGGGACACAACTTTCATGTAGATTGGCATTTCAAATTTGGAGAGGAAAATTGTGAAAAACCCCTTGCAAGACAGATTTTCCTGTTTTCCGGAACGTGTCGACATTCAAAGTTGGTACGACGTTCCTGCAAAATCCGTTGAGAAAAACACTATATGGCCTTTTGGAAGTTGTAGAGGGTAGCTAGATCTACAACTTTCCTGTTCATTGCTTGGTGCACTTTTATTCAAATTTTGGGAGAAAATGGTGGTTGAACAAGGTCAGTCCGTGTGTTTTTCGGCGCTCTCGCGCGATGTCGCGCTGCGTGCGTGCCGGCCGCCCCGCGCCCGCCGCCACCGCGCCCCCGGCGCCGCCCCTGCGTTCCCCCTCCGCCGTGCCTCGATCCACGCGCCGTTCTCGCCTTCCCGAGGCCATTGCTCGCTCCCGAGGTGGCGCGCATGCCAAGGAGCCGTGGAACCCCGCGCCGCCGTACATCCACCCGCGAGACCCCGCGGTCCTTGCGCGGCCCACCGGCGCGCACGTTCCCGAGGTGCTCACGCACTCGTCGGTCCGCCGGTCCGAGGAACGTGCCTCCGCGTGGTACTTAAAGGCCGCCGCACGCGCCGCGGTCCCCGTGCGCGCGCCCCCGCCCGACCGAGCCGCCACCGGCGCGCGGACCACGCCGCCGCGGTGGGCTTCCTATTCCGCCGAATGCGCGTGTTTCCAACGCCTCCTCCACCTTCCCACCCCCCTAGCCGTAGCTCACCAGCCGGCCTAACCAAGCCGAGCGCGCCCGGCACGCCGAGAACGGCAGCCGCGGCGGCCGCTTCCTCTCGGCCGCGCGCGCGCGCGCTCGCCGGAGCCGCCACCGGCCCGGTCAAGCTCCCAAACCGACCCCCCTAGTCCCCTGATCATCCTCCACCCCTTCCCCGGACCGGAGCGCCGCCGGCCTCGCAGGATTTCGGCAAGCCGCGCCGACTGGCCAGCCCGAGGACTACATTGCAAACGTATAAATCTTTCCAGGGGCTGATTCGCAAAAGGTAACTCCAATAGTGACACGGATTTGCTGAATCTTGTAAATTGTGTAGAAAATCACAAAAAATTCGGAAAAATGTGAAACCAATTTTGTTGGATCCACTGTGAATTCTTCGACAACTTTTGTTATTCTAGCCTGACCTAATTCCTTTTAGTTTTTGCATGAAAAATACAAATGTGAAAACACTAGATATGCAATATCTCAAAAACCATGGAACCTCTGTAGCTAATTTTTGGATATGTTGTGTGTTCGGTCATGGCCAGCTCTTATGCCAAAAATTGCATAAAGTTATCATGTAAATCTTTTTATAAAAATGTTTATCTATCTCTGGCAGAACTGCATAAATGATTTTTCGTGTTAAATATATTTATGTTTTTGACCCCAACTTGTGCACACTGTCTTGTAATACCAAAATACACATCTTGTGAATCAATCATGAATTTTGGATTAACAGAAATAATTATTCCTGAATTATGCATGTTCTCATTGGTAAATTAATAAAACAAGTTCAGTAGAGATTCCATGTGAACATGTTGGTTTTCTTAGCTTGTTTAGGACCAGAGAGCATCCACAAAAAATTCTAGGTCATTTGGATGCTTAATTATTTTTATATGCATTTAAATGGAATCACTAGATAACCTTTGTTATTTCCCATAATAATTAATTTCCTAGCCTCCAACACTTGCATGGGGGTCCAATGGACCAGTATAGATGCTAGTAGGCTTAAGAAACACTCATGTAATTTTTGGTAATTTAATTGGTTAATAAATGACTTAAATGCCCGTTTAATATTAAAGGGAAAATTGAATAAAAGGAAATCCTTAATTAAATCCTTTTTCTTTTTGGAAATACTACTTAATATAAATAAAAGAAATTTTATTAACATTACTGATAAGAAATTAATTCATGAATAAGAATAGTAATTACACCTTTGATTGGTGAAGATAAAATGATTAAAAGCTTTTCACATGAAATGACAAGTATAAAGAAAACTTTTATTCAAATGTGCAATAAAGAGAAATCACCTAACCACCCATGTAACTTGAGTGTGGTTGCAAATCATGTTAAAAAGGTTAAATGGACCTACTCACTACTTTGGTGTACTTGAATTAAATTATTAACATATATATGTACACAGTCACCATCAAAAAGAATAATTAATAAAGAGTTGCATATTGTTCTTTTATGGAAGAGTATGCTGAATGTGTTCTTATCTAGGTGAATGTGCCCAACAAATACACCCCTTGATTGCCAAAAGGGTTCGTAGTTGATTAAAGTATAAACCGTCAAATAAATCTTGCATTTGCATCTTCGTGTAGATCTTTCCGCCGATAGACGTACGCTGGTACCGGAAGGAGGAGACGAAGGTGCCGACAAAGAGCTGCCGTGCGTGAACGTAGCTCAAGACCTAGACCCAAGTCCAGAAGGGCCCAAGGCCAACCTTGCCAGCGAAGGCAAGTCCCGGATCATTAACCCCGCCTTTTAAAATTTATGCAATTATGTTTGCTATGATTGTGCATTTACGTTTCAGGAATTGATTTGAAACCCTAGATGCATGATCCCTAGGTACCTATGCTCTATCACTAGTATGCTAGGTCGATAGCTGCCATGCTATAGGACCGATAGAAGTCGAGTGATGTTCGTCACTCGCGAGAATAGGTTCCTAGATAGGAATCATAAGATATCCTTAAATGGATCGCTCAAGTGGTAAGAGCATGGGATTTGGGCTCCGGTCCAGTGGGCATGTGGGCTAAGCTTTTGAACGTACCAAGCATATGCCGGTTATGGGGCCGGTAAGCCTAGTACCTTAATGAGGCGGCGCGGGATCCTACCGTTACTACTCTCGAGTAATCTCCTTACCGGCTAGCTACGGGAAGGGTGGTGTATGGTGACTCCGGTATCTCGCGGGGTATGCGGATAGCCTGCACCGGGGACCGTAAGATTCGATCCCAACCCGAAGATTTATGGGGACGGCCTGGGGAGTTGTCCTCGCGGGGACAGCCGACCGTGTGTTTGGGTCTACCTTGCAAGGTTTAAATCAATCGATTGTCGGCCTCTCACCGTTATCCGAGACTGCTTATTCTACTGGCCATGATATCCCATAATGATGGAACCCGAGAAATATGGTTGGATGAACTAATTGCTTGTCCAATTCTTGATTGAATTAGATGGCACATTTAGAAATGGTAATCAACTAGAACTTGTGCTAAAAGATTGAAAGTAATGATCCACTCTTAGTGGCTTTCCAGCAAAAGAAACTCCACCGGCCAAAAGCCTTTCATGTCTAGAGGTTGGTGATGTAGTTATCACCCGACGGTTAAGTCTTGCTGAGTATTAGTATACTCAGCCTTGCTATAAAAATGTTGTTGCAGGTGTGCTTGATCAGAAGGGTGACGACAAGTGATGACATCACGGACGGCCTCCTGTGATGTTCACCGTTCCGCTAGTTTAAATTATTCCGCTGTATTTTCGAACTCTGAATCTTTATCTTATGCCATAAACAATGGTTTGTAGTCAAATGTTTAATCCATGTTGTACTCTGGACTCGCCTTCGCGTGAGTTTTAATGCATGTATCGATCCTCTGTTCGATCTACAAGTGATTTACCGGGCGTTAACCCGGCAACCAACGACAGGATGATACTTTACTATTGCTTAACGACCAAAGTGGACCGGTCTTAGGCGATAGTACGATATTTTCCTGGGCGGGTTGTCACATTGATCCTTCTAGATGCTTTTTCCTTAGGTGCTAAGTCATATTGAGTTCCGGAGCCTTCTGGAGTCTTGTAGACTGGTTTCTTTGCATATTTTCCAAATAGTCCCTATAAATTCATAGATTCACCAAAACTCATGGAAATTGTGAATATAAACCCTAATAAGGTGATCTAATCATAGTTTAGTCCTTTTTCCAGTAAATGTGAGGGGAAATATTTATAGATAAAATGTGCCAACAAACCCCCCCACACTTAGGCTTTTACTCGTCCTCGATAAGGATGGTTTACAACCGCAGAGACAAGAATCAACATAATTATACTCCTTAGTCATATATGTACTTAGGGAATATCTGAGCATAGTTAGAAACAGATCACCTTTATTTCTCAAATTAAGTCAATGGGGACATTTTGAATAAGTTTTGAAAAGAAAATGCAGCCTTGCTTACTCCTTTGTGATACTCTCAAATATATGTCAAGTTTTTAGAATGTAAAGATGTAGCAGACTTACCTTGCATATATTGCTAGGTCAAAATCTATATCCATGAAGAGGCCTGTCATAGGTCGTAGATCAAGATATGTGCGTGTGTCAAATTTTAAAATCCACTGCTCTGACTTTAGAATCTTCTATCTTTTCCCATTTTTTAGAACAAGGTATTTAGCTATTTTGTGGAGAGTTGGGTTCTACCCACCCTCGGACACGCGTCCATTATTACTCTCTCACTTATTATTTTAGAGAAGTGGGCCCTACTCACCCTCGGACACATGTCCATTATTCTTCTCTTTTTATGCCTTTTTTCTGAGAGGGGGGTTCTTCTGACCCGTAGAACACTTGTCCATTTTCTCCTCTCTCTCACTTTTCTCTCCACTCATAATTTTTTCTTTGTTGTACCTTTTTTCATGATATGGGAGACAAATATAAAAAATCTTAGAGCATAAATACTTTAGTGAAAGCAGTGTACGTGATCTTGATCATAGACTTAGACAAAACTTCAACATAGCTCTTAGATTTGATAAAGCTCAATACAAGTAAGCAACATTTAATCAAATTTATTTTCAATGAAAGCTATGTTGGGATATATTATTGATCACAAAGGAGAAACTTGGCTAATGATTTTTAAAGAACTCTCCATAGACAAGATAAAAGAAAGATGGTTCTCATTATTCTAACCTTATTCTGATCATCCCAAAAGGAATAAATATTTCTAAGAGCATAAACATGTGAAACTTTATCCTTTAGGTTATTTTAGCAGGGCATCTTTATTTAAATTTGAAACGGAAAGCAAATTACAAAAATTTAAAAAGTGCAGGAAGCAAACTGAGTGGTGGATGAGACGTGGCCGAACTAGGTTCTGTCGTGGTTTGTCGTGCGAGTCGTTTGTTCTGTGCTTTTCCTGTTTTTCTTGGTTTTGGTCGTGGAAGATGCCATTTGGTCGTCTGTTCTTCTCTCTCACACTTGTTTTCTATTATCTTACACGCATAGTATGGTGGAGACAAAAACATATCCAAAAAATATATATATATACATATATATAGGCAAAAATAGCTCAACTTGTGGAATACTTCTTTATTAAAGGAGAGAGCACTTTATTAAACAACTCTAACAACTAAAGCAAACTAACTAACTCGAACTAACTATTACTAATGTGCTCTCTAACTAAGGTGTTTACAAAGGGCACTTTCCCTTCTTAAGGTCGCGGCTATGGTCTTCCTCATCGTCCCTACGTTTCTTTGATTCTAACAGCTTGAGGACAGTCTTGGTGAGGGAAGTGTTGACGCGGTGGATCTCTTTGCAAGTTTCTGCCAGGCTTGCTACTCCCCGCGCTAGCTCAGCTACAGTCTTCCGGGTCTTCTGTTTCTGCGGCATCCTCTGGCTGGCTTCGATGACCAGAATTCTCTTGATCTGAGGTTCTTTGGCACGAACTCCGTCAATGGTGACGCGTCTTGAGGAGGTGGTGTACTTATGCACCCTTGTGTTGCCATGCTTGTCCATGCGCACACCAACGAGTCTCTCTCCATCCCTTGGTTTTTTCAAATCCATGTACCTAGGAACACGGATCAACTTCTTTTGAGCTGCTTCACGACGGTGATCGTACGGCTGAGCGTACATCACCTGCTTGCTTTCTTTAGGTGGTGGCGGCGAACATGGACGACTAGGCATGAACAACAAGAGAGTGATAGGGACCGTAGCAAGAAAGGTCCTAGGGATGGCCCGATCTTCACGACAGTAGGTTTCGTAACAAGATAAATTGCTTCAAGTAGCAGGTAAATGCTTTATACCTGACAAAGGTTGGATGCGACCAAGTGTCGGGGAGAAATCACCAAAACCGCGAAGACTTCGACTCGATCTCCAAACGACTGCAAAACCACAAGCCAGAACTAATCCACACGAAACGGTGCAGCAAAGCTGGAATCCGTAGAGCACGAAGTAGCGGAACCTGAGGGATCTCTTCACAAGTCCAAGAAGAACAAGGAAGAACAAGGGTGTGCAAGGCACTCAGCAGCTCGGCTGCAAGAAAACCATATATGGTTGTCTATTCTCAATAATCAAAACTTTGTTTTTAGTAGTACATAGGGGTGTATTTATACTAGGAACAACCCTCCTAGTTGGGTGTGAATTCGAGATGGAAATCTAGAGGCTAAGCATGTGAAAAGGCTCCCCATAAATCAACTCCCGAGGTGGACTCGCGTGGCTGCTAACGTTCTGTGCAGCCTCCACTAAATCTGTCATAACTTTTTAGTGGGAAGTCCAATGGACATGTGGTTTCTAGAATTGGAAATTTGACTTCAAGACGGTTTCATGAAGTGCTCATGCAGCTCCAGAGATATCGGGATTTAAGAGTTATGATCAAATCATTATGCAGGTCCGAACATGTCCGAACTGATCTCTCCAAACTTGTCCGAACTGATTGTCCGAACTGATCCGTCCGAACTTGTCCGAACTGAACTTGCTGGTTTATCCTTGGTTCGAACTGATCCACTTGGTTCTTCTTCTTTGCTTCCTTTCCATGTATAGCTGCACCATCCCTCTCACATATATACCTAAGTACAACCAATGTAGAACATTTAGGTAGTACAATATTCTCAGATATGTTAAAGTTAATTTCAGTTAGGATTGAGTTCACCTTTTGTTGGATTTCTTAGCATGGATATGTGTAATAGGTTCTTGAAGTACACTAGCTTGTGTATCTGATGCTTGGTCTTGTGTAACTCGTGGGATGTCCACATCATCCTCCTCCTCTTGAAAAGTAGTCGTCCTCAACTCTGTTATGTATGTGTGGCTTGGCATGTGCACATCATCCTCCTCCTCTTGAAAAGTAGTCGTCCTCGACTCTATCATGCAAGTGAGGTTTGGAATGTGCACATCATCCTCCTCCTCTTGATAAGGAGTCGTCCTCGACTCTATTGACCCAATAATAATGGAGCTAGGTCGCCATCGTTGAGGAATGTTGCTGCATTGTACTTCCTTTGCATATGAATCTTCTTTTTCTTTCTAGGACACTCAACGACCCCTTCATGGTTGAAATGATTCAAATTAAGATTTGTTGGTGTTGTGGCATTTATTTCCTCCAATATTCAAAGGTGTTTCGATCTGTAATCATACAATCCAAATAGTAGCTTTGCCATAGGAAAATAAGAAAGATGGAATTTTAATTTAGCTTTCACCTTGAATTGACAATGATGGCTTCCAATGTACATATGTAATACTGATCTTTCTCCCCCTCTTGAGGAGAAGCTACTCCAAGCTTTTCATAACCTAAAAAATTATTTCATAAAAGGGCCAAAGTATATGCATGATATATGAATATGTCATTTGTTTTGTCATTATCTTTGTTGCACAAAACACCATTCTCAAGAAAGGAAAAACTACATGGAGTTGGTCCATATGTCACAATCATCATGATGTTCGCATCATTCTCCCTCCCATGGAAAAAAGTCGACCTCGACTTTTGGTTATACACAAATGATTGTTAGCTTGAAACATTGTATTAGCAACTTTCATCTTACCATGATGACAAATCATGATTGACTTTTGTGTACCTGTAAATAATTTATAGGATGGGAGAACAAAAATTTCATGTAAATAACACAATTGATTTTAAATATCCAATTTCACCATTCCAGGATCAAATTGTTGAAAATGGTGATGAAACATTCATAAAAATCCCAAAGTTTGTGTTGCTCAAATTATGGACAAGTTTAGATGTATACCCTTCAATTGAATGCTCATGGATGTGGATAGTTGCTATTCATGTGCACAGATTGCACTTATTTTCCCATGAGTGTTTTCTTTCATTGGATTAGATGAACAAGGCAATGAAATGGAAGGTTCTGAATTATTAGGACTAAGTAATTGATTCATCTTATTAGAGAAATACAAATCACAAGAATTATCACACACCATGTTTGACTTCAAATCAGTAAGCTTGTCATCGGTTATGCAAATGGCATGAACATAAAAATTATGTACAACATGTTCTCCAATGAAAATAAATGTCAACTTGCAGCTATGAACTGTGTTCAAAGATCTTGAAGATGTTATCACAGAAATATTCTCAACTATTTTGTTGACATCAATAGGTGTATCAAGCATGGTGTAAAACAAGCAGTTGTTAGGAGATAGCTTGGCAAAGAATTCACCACCACTAATCAACTGAAATTGGTGGCTTTTATTAGCATATAAAATATTGCAAGGATCAATCGAAGCACAAATATTATTATCATCACAAATTTTATGATCAAATTTATCAACATGTTGTTCAATCAAATCAGCACAAAGGTTTGGATTATGTTCTATTGCTGAAATAATAATATCATGAGTATTCTTTTCCACATCACCAAACTTTTTTATATGCATAGTACTTGATATATGAGTGCAAAGTATCATGTAAATTAACCATATCCAAGCATAGAAAAGATCATATATGACTGAACAAGGGTTATTAAATTGTAAATGTTCATTAAAGTTATGATCATGTGACACTACCAAATCAGCACAAACAGTATGATTAAGTCTATTTAAAACATGTGCTTTATCACAATCACTCACCACAATATTTTGCATATTCAAATCTGAATCATTTTTAGTACATGTTAGAAGTTGTGGTAGTGCTTTGGATGATGTTTCTGAAATCTCACCAATTGCCTCATCAAGTTTAATGTTTTGGGCTGCATACAATTGGTTCGGTTGATTGGCTACCTTCTCATCTCTCTCAACAAGTATGGTGACATCATGAACAACCATATCTCCCTCATTTTTATTGCAAACCTGCACACTTGGAAATAAAACACTAGAAGTAGAGATGAGAGTGTCAATTTCAAAAATATCCTCACATGATTTGCATTCAAACTCTCTGTTGGTCCGTGGTGTATCCCTCACATTTTCATTATTTGCACTCTCAAGGTCATATTGGGTGGAATCACACAACTCACTTTTAGTCTCACTCACTCTCAATTTGGCTATGTGGCCCTCATTCTCACATAGATCTTGATGCACAATCACTTCAACATCTTGGGATGCAACATATGCATACTTATCATACTTCACCATGTTTTGTGAAGGCAATGGAGCAGCAGTTGTTGCAAAAGAACCCAAAATTAAATCTTCCTCAAATGCTACTGAACATGCATCAGTTGAATGAAAAGTATTTGCATTATTATTGCCTTCAATCTGATCCTTATGTTGCAAATACAATGAAATTTCAGCATCTTTGTTCATTAGCTTTACCTGATCTTCTTCATCGAAAACACTGCATTTTCTTTATGAACCTGCATCACATCAAAAGAGGAACTAGAAGAAATTGTCATGTTAGAAAGAGATGTTTCCTCACATGACCTATCTTGTACTTCGCACAATTTTTGTATATCTTTCTCATACAGATTTTTGTGGCTCTCCTCACATATTGTGGGATCTCTCAACTTTTTCTTTTTAACTCTCACACTCAATTTTGGCTGGTGGAACTCTTTCTCACATATGGTGGAGTCTCTCTTCTTCTCATTTTTAACATTTGCACGCAATTTAGGTTGGTGGCACTCCTTCTCACATGGGTGTTGCTGATCATGGGTTCTTCTCGGTGTCTATTGCTGAATTTTTCTTTTTGCGAATACACAATAATCTTCAGCACCAATCAGCACATGAGGACGAGAACTATGCCCTCGAGCACTTTTCTCATGTTGTCCTCTATGGTAAAAATGATGTAGCAGATGATAAAGGGTGGGATGGTGGGTAATAACCAAAAAACTACCGTGACAACGATAGCTCTGATTACCACATGATAGGGACCGTAGCAAGAAAGGTCATAGGGATGTCCCGATCTTCACGACAGTAGGTTTCGTAACAAGATAAATTGCTGCAAGCAGCGGGTAAATGCTTTATACCTGACAAAGGTTGGATGCGACCAAGCGTCGAGGAGAAGTCACCGAAACCGCGAAGACTTCGACTCGATCTCCAAACGACCACAAAACCACAAGCTGGAACTAATCCACACAATATGGTGCAACAAAGCTAGAATCCGTAGAGCACGAAGTAGCAGAACCCAGAGGGTTCTCTTCACAAGTCCAAGAAGAACAAGGAAGATCAAGGGTGTGCAAGGCACTCAACAGCTCGGCTCCAAGAAAACCATATGTGGTTGTCTATTCTCAATAATCAAAACTTTGTTTTTTAGTAGTACATAGGGGGTATTTATACTAGGAACAACCCTCCTAGTTGGGTGTGAATTCGAGATGGAAATGAAGAGGCTATGCATGTGAAAAGGCTCCCCAGAAATCAACTCCCGAGGTGGACTCTCGTGGCTGTTAACCTTCTGTGGAGCCTCCACTAAATCTCTCATAACTTTTTATTGGTAAGTCCAATGGACATGCGGTTTCTTGCATTGGAAAGTTGAATTCAAGACGGTTCCATGAAGTACTCATGCAGCTCCAGAGCTATCGGGATTTAAGAGTTATGATCAAATTATTATGCAGGTCCGAACATGTCTGAACTCATCTCTCCAAACTTGTCTGAACTAATTGTCCTAACTGATCCGTCCGAACTTGTCCGAACCGAACTTGCTGGTTCACCCTTGGTTCGAACTGATCCACTTGGTTCTTCTTCTTTGCTTCCTCTCCATGTATAGCTGCACCACCCCTCTCACATAAATACCTAAGTACAACCAATGTAGAACATTTAGGTAGTATAACATTCTCAGATATGTTAAAGTTAATTTCAGCTAGGATTGAGTTCACCTTTTGTTGGAGTTTTTTAGCATGGATATGTGTAATAGGTCCTTGAAGTACAGTAGCTTGTGTATCTGATTCTTGGTCTTCTGTAACTCGTGGGATGTCCACAACAGAGAGGGCTGAGATCATGAGGCAAGGAGGCTAGCGGCTTTGCTTCCTTCTCGAAAGGAACAACCGCCTTGGCTTGAAAGCTAAAGGAAACAAGCTGCTTGTCGACCATTGCTGCTACTTGGAGGCTTTGGGATGAGAAAAAGGTGGGGGTCTGCCCCTGCTTATATATCGGTCACGGACTTGCAGAGGGGGTTACTCTAGGTTGGAAAGGTTGCGGAATATCTCGTAAAAGATCCCCAAACAAGTTTTCCAAACCTAAACTCCTTAGAGATAGCGTGGGCGAAAGATGGCGGCGCGAAACGGCGGGTGTGACAACCCGCCCAGGAAAATACCTTACTATCGCCTAAACCAATCAACATTGGTCATTAAGCAATAATAAAGTATCATCCTATCGTTAGTTGTCGGGTTAACGCCCGGTAAATCACTTATACAGCAACAAGGATCGTCATATATGCACTAAAACTCACGCGAAGGCGAGTCCAGAGATAAAACATAATTAACATCCGAGATTTACCTCGAAGGGTTTAATTATTACAAACCGATGTCTTTGGCATGACAACGCAGTTCAAAGTTTTTAAAACAACAGAATTAAACTAAACGGGAAGTGAGAACGCCATGGGAGGCCAGCCATGATGCCTTCATTCATCGTCCTCCACCCACTCCAGCTCCCAGCCGGGCAGGATATCTCCGGGCCACACATCACCAAAGGCATTACCTAGAACAACAGATTATAGCAAGGCCGAGTATACTAATACTCAGCAAGACTTACCCGTCGGTGATACTACTTCATCAACTCTAGACATGATAGGCTTTTTGGCCACTGGGTTTCTTTTGCTGAAAAGCAACGAAGAATTTGTTCTTACTTTCAAGATTTTAGCACAAGTTCTAGTTGGTTATTCTTTTCTAAGTTAGCAAGCTATTGCAAGCATAAGTTGTACAATACAATTAATCAAGAATAATATTCATCAACTTCCATCGTTAGGGATCTCATGGCCAGTGGAGTAAGTAGTCCCAGATAACGGTGAGAGGCCGACAATCGATTGGTTTATGAACCTTGCAAGGTAGACCTAAACACACGGTGGGATGCCCCCGCGAGGACAACCACCAAGCGGTTCCCAAAAATCCTCGGGTCGGGATAAAAGGCCACAGCCTTTGGTACCGGTTATCTGGTATACCCCCCGAGGCAACCAGACTCACACGTGCACCACCGATAGCTAGCCGTGAGACGCATCCCAGGAGTAGTGACAGTGAAATCCCTCACCACCTCACTAAGGTACTAGGCTTACCGGTCCCATTCTCGACAAGTGCTTAGTACGTTCAAACACTTATCCCACGAAAGCCATTGGACCGGAGCCCACATCCCATGCTCTTGCCACATGAGCAATCCATTTAAGGAGAAATTATGATTCTGACATAAGAACCTATTCTCGCGAGTGACATCATCACCCGACTTGTAACGGTCCTATAGCATAGCAGCTATCGACCTATCATACTAGTAAAGGACAAAGGTAGGTACCTAGGGGTCAATCATCTAGGGTTTCATATCAACTCCTGAACGTAAATGCACAATCATCCATAGATAGTTGCATAATAATTTTAAACACTGGGTTAATTGCACCGGGGCTTGCCTTTGTCAGCAGGGTTAGCCTGAGTACCCTCGGTGTCTTCGATCACTTCCACATACTACAGCTCCGCTTCAGCTCCTCCTTCCTCGGCTTCCGGCACGAGCGAGTAGTTACCGTCAGGGAGTTCTACACGGAATGCAATGTAGGGTTCAGGTGATGTGATAGATTAATCATTTTACCCAACTCTTGTTGGCCATATTCACCTTATCAAACAATTAATTATTAATTCTTTTTCATTAAGGTTATTATAGGCACGAGTTTATTCTTTTAATAAACACTTAATGAATGTTTTCTTTTATGATTGCTATTTCATGTGAGGATTTATTATTCCACTTTTTCAATAGCAAAGGGATGCACATAAACGTAATTAATTCCATTTAAATTCTTAAACAACAAGGGGGTGTATTTTTAGATCTTAAATAAGCCATGCAACTGTTTAAAAAGGGGTCACAAGTACAAAGGCACATTTTCCTAATTAATCTTATCATTACACCTTTAGTTGCCTTCAAAGCTTTTATTCAAACAATAAGTTAATAAAATTTAGTGGAAGGGTTTCTTAAGCACCAAACTACGCCACTGAACACACATGCATGCTTGGAATAGCTAGAAAATTAATTATACCGAAAATAACAAAAGCTAGTCACTTAAGCAAGATAAATGCATACAAAAATAAATAATCATCCAATTGATCCAAACTTTCTCACACATGCTCTCTGGTCTAAAACTAACCTAGGAATGCATCACAAACATCTAGAACTACCACTGAACTGGAGTTATTAGTTTACAAAGAAAACCATGCATAAATTAAGAATAAATGCTTCTGTTAAATATAAAATTGTTATTAATTTACCAGAGGTGTATTGTATCATAAAGAGACCACATGCAGAAGTTGGGCACAAAAACATAATTATTTTTAGCTACAAAAATCATCTAGACATATTCTTCATAAATGGAAAACAATTCATATAAAAATATTTACAACATAACTTTGTGCATTTTTTGGTACAGAAGCTAGCCATAACATGACACACAACATATCCAAAAATTAGCTATAGAGAACTAATGGATTTTGAGATACAACAGATCTAGGTTTTTCACAATTTTATTTTTCATGCAAAAATTATCAGGAAACAGCCTAGACAAGCTTAACAAAAGTTGTAGTGCTCTTCACCAGGAATCTAGCAAAATTGTATTTGCAATTTTCCGAATTTTTACGATTTTCTAGGAATTTTCTAAGAATCAGCAAAAGTCTTTCACTATTGGAGATTCATTTTACACCAAGGTCCCTAGAACTTTTCAAAGGGTTACAAGTATACCCTTGCTGCGCAGATGGATCCATGGAAAGAATTGGGAACTCGCAATGGAGTGCTTGGGCGCCGGTCGGCGCCGGTCCCGCCAAAATCCGGCGAACCGGCGGCCGTGTCCCGGCCGGGCGCGGGCGGGGGACGGCCGCGGGTCCTTGGGCGCTCGGTTGCATCGCGCTCGTTGGGGCGGGGGGGAACCACCGGAGGGCGCGGCCGGCGAAGCGGGGCGGTGGTCGTCGCGGGAGCTAGTGCTCCGGCGAAGCTGCGTCTCCGGCGGGGCAACAGATGGTTCGGGAGGTAGGGGTGGAGCGCCACGGTGGTGGTGATGTGCTCAAATTGGTCGGTGCTGGCTCAAGACCGGGAGTTCCCCGTGGAGGCAGCCATGTCGGCTCGGCGGACGGCCAGGCGCACGCGAGGAGGAGCGGCGAGCAGGCTTTATAAGCGGCGAGTGGGAGAGGGAAGTCGTGCCTTCGTTGCTAAGGGTCCTCCGACATTAATGCGCGTGTACGACGTCCTGGCCTCGGTAGGCGCAAACGGCTAGGCGGTTAATGCTTAGGCTGCTTCACACACGATTTTCTCCCGAAATTTGAACTGAAGTGCACTGGGCGGTGAATATCAAAGTTGTAGATCTCACTACCCTCTACAACTTTTACAAAGGCTCGTAGGTGTTTTTTCACTGGTTTTTGCAGGAGCGGCTTGCCAACTTTGAATGCCGCCAGAACCTGGTGAACAGGAGCTGCTGGCAGTTGACCAAGTTTTTCACCATTTTCCACTCAAAATTTGAAATGCCATCCAACATGAAAGTTGTGTCCCTCGAAAAACTCGACAACTTTTATATTTGGAGATTATGGAGTGTTTAGGTGAAATTTGGAGAACGCGGCAAAAGTTCCGGAGGACGTTCCAAGACATCAGGGTTTTAAGTGGGGTTTGACCGTACCTTTGACCAAGGGTTGACCAAAGTGTGTCTTGACTTGATCAAAAGGGTCATTAGGGTTTGTTGGCAAGGTTTTCATGGTGATGACCTAGATTGACCTAGGTTTGACCAACGCAGCAAGTTTCACTCGGCTGATTCAGTCATTAGCGTTAATGACGCTGATTAAAAACCTGGGGCGTCACAGTGGGTAGGGCCCGATCGACCTAGTGAGGGGGCCGGTGGGTCCCCCACCTCGCCGTCTCGCGACGATCTTCGGCGTGGGTGCTCTAACCGTGTGCTAATCCTTAAAAACCCTAAGATGGCCCATTACTGCCTAAAATTAATATTCGTGGGAAAACAAAAGAACTCTATTTCATCTAAATCCTTAGACTCTTTATTGGGCTCTAAAAATATTTTAAGACGTTGACCATTTACCTTGAATAGCGTACCCTCATCATCTTGAAGAGTGATGCTCCGTGTGACGATGGATTCACCAACTTGTATGGTCCGTCCCACTTGCTTCGTAGCTTCCCGTGCCCAAAGAGTCGTACCCTAGAGTTAAAAAGTAATACATGATCGCCTGGTTTGATTTCTTTCTATATGATTCTCTTGTCGTGCCATCTCTTGGTGTTGACGCAAAATGTGCACCTAGCGCCAAGCACACAACAAGCCGAACAAGCTGGCTTCACACATGCAGAGAATCACAAGACGTGCCAGTCAATTTTCCCTGAAAATTAACAAAAAAACAAAGTAGTTAAATACCAAAGCTTGGAACTTGCCGGGTGGTACCAGACAGTTCCATATTTACGGCCATAAAGCCAAATGGGATGACATATAGCTATAGAAAGCTATCTGCCAGCAAACTGAAACCATTCGGGAGCTTTAAAAAGGAAAAGGTAACATAGCCGAATGGGTGACGCAAGCATGATGGCGATCGGTCTTTGTTTGGACAAAGATGCACGTGCGCAAGATCGCGACCGATCCCCATGGTGATCAACGTTAAATAAATAAATGAAGTAAAGCGCAAGCATAAATATGTGATAAACAAGCATGCATAGGCCCAAAGCACTAGTCTACCGCATGTCTAGATACTTTAAAACCCGTCGGGTACGACACCAAACAAATCTATCCACCGCATGATACAACTTGCGTGGGAATCGTACCACTTTCCACAAATAGATCTATCCACCGCATGATACGATCTAAATATAGAAAGCTAAAAGCATACATTATTTAAAGCATAAGTTACGCACGTGTTTTACTCATGAGAAACATAACTGAATACGGCTGAACAGCCGAATCGGGGTCCATGAAGAAGGAACGAACATTACCAAGCAAGACAAATCTATCAGACTGATTTGAAATCTAATCCACCGGATGACTAGCTCCTAAACAACCCCAAAACCTGTATCTACCGTGTGATACCCAGTTCTTTCAAGATTTATACAAACATTGGCAAGCTTGAACCCGCAACACGTAACAACCTAGATCGATTCGGTTTCGGCTATCAGAGAGCACGTGATCCACGTGTTAAAATAGCCAAAGGCACGAACTTGACTCGCATAAGGATCATCAAAAGATATAAAACCGATCCAAACCCATCTAGATTGGGCAAAAAGGTGTTACATGAATTTAAACATAGAGCAAAACTCAAAGCAACACAGGGTAACTTAATTAATCTGTTGAATCTTGCCAAAATCCAATAGAGCCAATAACTAGCTTCAAGCTAGATCTTAGCCTACCGCATGGCTCATGACCTAACAAGAAACCCTCTTGAACGAAGCTTGAATCTACCGCATGACACTAAGCATGGTAGCAAGACTACTTGCATCAGATCTAAATCCACCGCATGATACTAGATATGATACAAGGTTGCCGGTACTCACGGAGGTCGACGGATCGATGAACCCTCTCGAAGAACTCGACGACACGACAAATGGACTCTAGGGTTTGGCGTAAAGCCGGTTTGTATTGAGAATGATTACGTATATCTGTTACATACATTCAGGGTTCATATTTATACCCTGCCAAGCACAACCTCGAATGGATTTGATACCTAATTTATCTCTAAGCTTGATCGCTTATCCATCCATTCATCCTTCCTGCTTGAGCCACGTCACCGTACAATCCCGCAAAATCAGCTCAACAGTTCCCTTGCCGAACGGAAGCAGATAGCCGACCGCGGATTTTTCTGCCGAATGCATCTGAAGAAACCTTCCTTCCGCCGAACGGATTTCTCACCGAGCTGGACCCACAAGTCAGACTCCTTACCAAATTTTGGTGTTAACACATGCCCCTTCAATTACAGGATAAAAGTGATTTTATTCCGGAATTGACTCCAGCCACTAACGTCTTCAAATCGAATCTGTTCAACACCTGTTCTCTCTCTTCGCAATCCGCCGGAGTCTTCGTCTAGATCCAAACCCTAGATCCCCTTGTTCTGAGCTCGAATCCCCAATGGGGGCTCAAAATCAAGCTGCTCAGGTAAATCCCTCTACCATAAGCTCCATTCGACATTTAGGTTTTCAATTTTTACCTGAGATTTCTTTTCCGCTTTCCTTCAGGAGCTTTCCACCGAGCTTTTGATTCGTACCGAGGCCAATTCAAGATCCTACTACCTTGGTCCTGTGGGGGTTTCTGATCCACGAGAATTTATCACAGCTGAATCCCGAAGGATCCCCTTCAAAGCGGCTCTGACCACACCTCCTCAGTGGCAGGATGCTTTCAAGAACTGGCCCTTGCCCCCAATCGCAGGCTGGAAAAATTGGTACCAGAGGATCCTTGCAGATAAGAGTGCTAGGACCCAGAACTGGGATACCCTCCGCATTGCTCAATGCTTGGAATTGTTTTTGGCCGAGACCCCAAAAAACGAAGACCTCTTGATAGCGGCTTGCCACTTCTGGTCGGATGGCGTTAATGCCTTCCTTTTTGGTCATGGCCCAATGTCCCCAACTCTGGCCGATGTGTACATGATTACCGGCCTTGACATCACAGGCTCTGTTCGTCCCTGGGATTTCAAAGGTTCCACCAGACAAACAGGGGTGAAACCAGGGAGCGGATACAAGAATTATATCCTGAATCACATGAAGGACGGCCCCCTTGGTGAAGTTGAATACGGGGCGTTTCGAACATGTGGCTATGCGGGTTCATCTTCCGTGGTAAAGCCAATGAGCCTACCCCCGAATCATATTGCAATGGCTTCACACCTAGCCAATGGCAATCGCTTCCCTCTTGGGAAATACCTCCTGGGAAGTGTGTACCACATGCTTCATCAAACCGTCACCCAAATGTACACCAGCCAGAGGATAGCATGTGTCAACGGTCCCTGGTGGTTTGTCCAAATGTGGCTGCAACTGCACATGCATCAGATTGTTGGTGTTGATTTGAACACCCGGCTCTTCCCTTCATCCAATTATCATGAAGGGGAACCCCAAGCCACCAGAGGATGCCACACATATGGAGAAGCTGCTTCAACTGTTCTCATCAAGCAGAATGTCAGCTAGCTCTTCGAACTCTTCTTCAAAGGTTTCCAAAATCCTCTCTGGCTCCCTTATTTGGATAATGACAATTTAACTCTCCCTTGTGAGTTCTCCTTCGAAACTGAACGCCAAGATGGAAGATTTCTGGAGATCCTCAATATCATCATCCGCCCATGCATTCTGGCGGCTGAATTCAGTGGAGGAAGGCTGAACCACAGCACTTATGAATATTATCAGCCCAACATGATGGCTCGGAAACTTGGATGTGACCAGATGCCCCCGAGACTGTTTCTGCATGAATTCCTCAAGCCCAGAGAGGAAATCAAAGAACTTACTCAAACTAGCAGAGTTTTTCAGTATGTGTGCAGTCCTTCTGTTTACACCTGGCCTTTCATACCCACAACAGTAGCTCACCCCACCTTCAACTCCTGGTGGCAAGAATTCCATGATCATATCTTCAGTGAGCCTGTACACTTGTTCTGTACAGAGTTGATGCCTGATTTCCAGCCAACTTCAGAGGTAATATGATTAATCCTTAAATCAGACATTTCCTCTTCCAATCATGATTCTGATCTTATTTCTTTTGCCCACAGAACACAATGCCTGCCCCTTTGGCCAGGGAGATCGCTTACAATGCAGTAGGCCCAATCTCAGCATTGGGATTCAGATCACCAACCCTGGCTCAGTTAATGGCTAGGTATGCCACAACAGATCCAACTCTGTCCAGCATTACTGCTGACAGGAGGCAAGGCTTGTCTCTGATTGCTCCTCCAAATGCCAAGAGGAGAAGAACCATCAAGAAAGTCCTTGTTGAGGTAAAATTTCTTCCTTTCTTGATCACAGGATTACTCTTTTTCTGATAAATCATATCTTATGCATTTTCAGACTAGAACTCAGCAATCCTCAGCTTCAGAACCTGCCAATGCTCCATCCACTAGTATGACCTTTACTGTCTTTTCTTGAGGATGAACACTGGCATTCATTCTTAATTTGGCATTTGCAGAGGAAACGGTGGAGGATCAACTTGTGGACGTCCCAGTGTCTCAACAAGCAAGTCCACCCAGGGTTGAGCCACCTGTCCAAGTGGAAATCTCATCTTCATCAGGGACCCAATCACCTCCTGCTCAGACATAAATACCCAACTCGCCAGAGATGAACTCCCCCTTTCAACCGGATCCTCCAAGCCCTCTAAGGGCTCAATCACCTACTGACCAGGCAGAAACATCAACCCCAGCGGAGGCGAATCCAACCTCTCTCCAGCCAGAAGCTTCAGGGTTACCAGAGACTGCACCAGCACCCTCTCGCACAGAAGCTTCAGCTTTGCCTGGAATATCTTCTTCATCAATAATTCCAAAGGTCGCCCCTGAACAAAATCTTGCTCTAGCTCAGGAAGTCAGGCATGAGGTAAACATTTGCACCTAATCTTGTTATCCTTCACTTCCAATACTCTTGACTCGGCAATATTGCTCTCTTAGGATCAGGCCCCATCATCATCAAGTCCATCAATGGGGAACAATCCAGTTGCCGAGGCAAGAGAAGGAGTGCCTCAAACTTTGTCAGAGGAAGTGCGAGAAAAGCTCAAGGAGATTTTTGCCTGGTTGCAAAAAGATGCACGAGATCAGTTCAAAGATCTCGATCACTTTGAAGAAATGCTTGAACCCATCAGCCAAGAACTCCCTGAGGGCATCAATGCCTCACTTGCATCCATCTCTGGTCTAGAAATTCATTACGTGCCCATAAGACAAGCTCTGAGAAAGGTGTCCTCCTGCCCAGCTGTTGAACAGAAGAGGGCCCGAGCTGAACAAGCCGTGAAGGGGGCACAATCTCAGACCGAGAATCACAAAGATACATTGTCCAATCTGCAAACTTCTCGTGAATTGAAGATCGCCAGAAAAGCCACTTTGGAGGCAGAACTGAGAAGTTTGTCAGCTGAAATAGAGACCGATGACAAGAAAATAGCCGAGCTCCCTGGATTGATAGAAAAGACCCAAGAGGCAGCAGTATCGGCCATAGCTGCGGTGAATCAATGTGATGCAGAACTTACCACCCTGTTCAACACCTAGAGAGATTATCAAGAGCGGATGGAGAACTTTCGCCAAGCAACATCGAATGTCTGCAATGTAATTGTGAAATATTTGAACATCTAGATGTTTCAATCGATGTGTAGCCGAACTGGTCGCTCTTGTAACATTTTTTCTTGCACTTTTATTTCTCTTTTCCTCTGCACACCCTTAAATGCAATGCTGAACGACCCATTCGGTAAAGAAATGCCAATACCCGAACGACACTTTGACTCCTTTCAGCCGAGCCAGTCAACCGAACATGACTCAGCTTAGAACACCAAACGACCCGTCGGCGGACTGGTCAAGGAAACCTCTCCACCTTCCGATTTTCTTGGGATATGCGCCACGATCCAGAGCCACGACCTGAGGCCACGATCTGCCTTGCCAGGCCTATAAATGAAAACCGTAGGTGCCCCTAGCTCTCCACCAAGCCTTTAGCTCTCAAATCTTTGCCAATCTCAAGTCTTCTTCTTTTTCTCCAACCAGCGCAAATCCCAGAAGCATGGCGCGCAGCCTCAACGGGCGCCGCGCCTCTGATGAGGCGGAGGGGAGCCGCGCCAGTGCGCGCCGGAGGCAATGATTGTCAATTCCTCTTTTCTGATTCATCTTTGATCCCTTCTTGTTTTTGACGATCATTCTTGTTTCAGGTTGATTCAATGGAATCCATCTCCCGCGTCGGCCGGTCAGCCCCTACCGGACGACTCCTCGGAGTCCGGCCATCACTCCCCCGTGCCCTACGGGGAACTTGACGCTCTCCGTTTCAAGCGGAGCTGGAGGTGGCCCAGTGCGAGCTGGAGGATGTCTCCAAAAAGGCTGGCATAGCCGAATTGGAGTGGGAAGACCAGTGCAAGCAGCTGCTGGAGACCATCGACGGTACGGCTCCGAAACCATTCTTTGATCCAATCCGGCCTTTGATGTTAATCACCCCTTTTTCTTGCACTTTGCAGCCCGTGATGCCGAGCTCAACCAGCTAAAGATGCTGGTGGAGCAGTTGGCCGACAAGGTGAACGCCCGCGGAGATACGCCGGCGGAGCGCCTTGCTGCGGTGGAGCACCGCATGGATGAAGTGGCCACCCATGGCGTCCGCTTGGGCACCACTTTGGGCCTGGCCGCCATGGCGACGCACACCGACGTCGACTACTCCACCAGGCCGCGCGGCTTCCGGGGCGACGCGCCAGAAGACATCGAGGAAATCGAGATCATCTTGGAGCGCCTCGATGGCCACGACGACGCCATTGCTGAACTCACTCATCCCCAATCTGTGTTGAACAGGCTCTTTGACTAGATTGTATTAGGGATGTTTGATATCGGCAATAAATAAAGAACTTTTGATTTCTGTGCTTGTACTGCGACGATTTCCTTTATTTTTGCATCCGTGAATCTTGTTTTTTCTTAAACGTATTCGGGAACTTGCTTGAGCCGAACACGCGAAAACAGATGCCCCTTGGTGCAAAATCCGCAGAAGATCCCTGAATCGGCAATCCGTAAGCACTGTTCAAGCGAAAACCCTTCGCATTCGGGAAGAAAACTCTGCCGCTTGGTATTCCAATAGTGCACGCTGGCCAGTCATCACTCCCAATGCACCCCTTCGGTCAATAAAATAGCCGGCTGAGATGCCCTGCAAATCCACCCGCACACTCATCCATCACTTCTCATTTCCTCCCCTGTCCTCAGAGGAAAAAACCCCAAGGCCATGGACAAAGGCAAGCAACCCCAGGAGAGCAGTACTCCGAAGAAACGCACGTTTCGAGGGTGAGTTTTCCCTTGATTTACTCCTTGTTTCCCCATATGATCTTGCGCTTTACCTCCTCTCTACCTTTCCTCTTTCAGCCTTGATTTGCTTCCTGAAGAAATCATCGGGACCGAAGACATGCCTGAGTACATCTCCTCTAATTCCTCCCTCGAAGCAGAGGACGCCACGCCTGAACAGAGAACCAGCCATCAATTGCGCCGCCACGTTCGGCACCTAGAGCATGACCTCAGGGACATCACCGCTCGTTGCCAGGCCGAGCGTGAGCGTCGCATGGCCTTGGAGGCATTAGTGGGAGGTTACTCCTTCTTGACTTTGCGTTCACATCTGAATTTTTTGCCCCTAATAACCGCTCCTCTGTTTCAGATGTCTCTGATAGGTACAACAACCTGAAAGCGGCTTGGGACAGCCTGGTGGAGGCAGCAAATCATGGTCACCCCCATGCATTCCAAGTTGCCGTCACTGTGGTCCTGGAGCAACTGAAGAGGGAGCAGCCGAAGAAGCAAAGAAAAGATTGAATCATACTTTCGCTTCTTCCTCCAGGCCTTCTGCTTCCCACCTCCTCGAAGTCCTGATCACCAGGGTTGTTGGATGTAAACCTGCAAGAGGCAGTTGTAATGTAGTTTTGTGCTAAGGGCAACGCGTCTAGGCACTGGCCGCTCCTTCTGTTTGTGAATTTTTTGTTCTAAAGGCGGCCTCGTTCTTGAGCGCCGGCTATTCCTGTGTCAGATGCATGTAATCCCACTGCTGGTGATCACCGATCGATTTCAATACTAGGATAATATTTGTTCAAATATCTCCCATTTATTGCAGCGGAAAATTCTTCTCCTAGTAAAGTTTTCAAGATGTATGCATTACCAGGGACGCATCTGACCACGCGAAAGGGTCCTTCCCAGTTAGGGGACCATTTGCCGAATTCGCTGTATTTGGTCCCAATCGGCAATAGCGCCTTCCAAACCAAATCCCCATCTGCAAATTGCCTGACTTTTACTTTCTTGTTATAATACCTGGCAACCCGCAGCTTGTTCTTCTCGATGTTTTCCAGGGCCCTAAGACGGATCATGTGCAAATCTTCTAGCTCATCCATCATTAAGCCACTGTAATCCTTAGAGCTTAAATCTTTCTGTAACACAACTCTCCTGGAATCTGATTGTATCTCCCAAGGCAGAACCGCATGGTGTCCATAAACCAATTCATATGGAGAGGTCTTTGTGGCTCCGTGGGGGGCCATTCGGTAAGCCCATAATGCTTCACTGAGTACCGAATGCCACCTCCTCGACTTCTGGTCGATCTTCTTTTGTATAAGCTTGATCATGATCTTATTAGAAGCCTCTGCCTGACCATTAGCTTGGGCATAATAGGGAGAAGAATTAAACAGTTTGATTCCCATGCTTTCGGCAAATTCTCTAAACTCCAGGGACACGAATTGGGCCCCTTGATCAGTTGTGATTGTCTGAGGGATTCCAAACCGATAGATGATGTGCTCCTTGACAAATTCAACCATGTTTTCCGACGTCACCTTCTTCAGTGGGATTGCCTCGACCCATTTGATAAAATAATCTGTAGCCAAAAGCACAAACTTATGCCCCTTGCTAGATGGTGGATTAATCTGGCCAATCAAGTCTATACCTCAGCCCCTGAATGGCCATGGCTTGATAATGGGATTTAATGCTGACGCGGGGACCCTTTGAATATTTCCAAACCTCTGGCAGTCTTGACATCCCTTGTAATACTCAAAGCAATCCTCTAATATCGTCGGCCAAAAGCACCCAGCTTGCCTGATAACCCATTTCATGCGGTAGGCCGATTGGTGTGCTCCACATATCCCATCATGCACTTCACTCATCATCTTTTTGGCTTCTTCTGGACCTAGGCATCGTAACAACACCCCATCTAGTGATTTGTAAAACAAATTGTCATCCAGAAGAATGAATTTTATGGCCTTGTACCTGAGCTTCCTAGAGACCTTTCGGGATGGATCCTTCAAGTAGTCAACGATCTCTTTTCTCCAATCATCCTCCGCAAGATCCGTTCCCAGTGCACATATGTCTGCAGCAAACGCCTCTTGACTCTCTTTGTAACCAGAAGCGCTCTGAGCCAACCTGTTTGCTTCTTCGTTATGTTCCCTAGGAATATGCTGTAGAGTTACCAATGGAAAGCTCTTCAAGATCTCCCTGCATTCTTCGTAGTAACTCCTCAGTGCTTCACTTTTGCATTCGTATTGTCCGTTCAATTGCTTGATTACCAACTCTGAATCTCCATAAACCTCAACCGAAACGGCCCCGGCTTCTCTCAAATATTAAAGCCCTCGAAGCAATGCCTCGTATTCAGCCTGATTGTTCGTAACAGTGGGCTGTATAGGGATGGCAAATTCAAACATCTCACCTCTGGGCGAAATTAGTAGGATCCCTACTCCCCCACCTTTACCACATGATGATCCATCAAAAAATAAATCCCACGGAGTAATTTCAAGCAAATCAATTGACGGATCACGATGCTCAGTTATAAAATCGGTAATGATCTGACCTTTAATAGCTTTTGCCGATTCGAACTTTAACTCAAAACTCTGATAAAGCCAAGATCCATTTGCCAATCCTGCCATTCAAAATTGGCATAGATAACATATGTTTTATTACATCAAACTTGGAGTATACAACGCATTCGGCATTCAACAAGTAGTGCCGAAACTTTGTACACGAGTAGTACACGCACAGGCACAGCTTCTCCGCAACCGAATACCTGGTCTCGGGATCAAGCAACTTTCGGCTAAGATATGCTACTACTCGTTCCTTTCCTTCGAATTCTTGAATAAGGGCCGATCCAATGGTTTGGGTATCGGCCGCCACGTACAACTTGAAAGGCTTATCCAACTGAGGAGGGACCAGCACTGGTGGCTCCTTCATGTATTGCTTGATCTCGTCAAAAGCCTTTTGTTGTTCGTCGCCCCATGTGAACTTCGATCTTTCTTTAGTTTCAAGAATGGAGAAAACGGCAAAACCTTCGTGACAGATTTGAAATGAATCTCCTTACGAAATTAATTTTGCCGAGCAGTGATTGCAACTCCTTGAGATTAGTTGGAGGGACAACTTCATCAATGGCCTTCATGCTCTTCTTGCCAACTTCAATCCCCCCTTCGTGGACTAAAAATCCCAAGAACTCTCCAGCTGATACCCCAAAAGCACACTTGTTTGGATTCATCTTCAGACCATGCTTTCGGGTGCACTCCAAGGTTCTTTTCACATCCTCCAAATGTGTGTCATGACTTAGGGACTTGATCACGACATCATCAATGTAAATTTCAACGACTTTGCTGATCAACTCGTGAAAGATGTAGTTCATGGCTCGCTGATAAGTTGCACCGGCATTTTTCAACCCAAAAGTCATGACTATCCATTCAAACAAACCTATATGACCAGGACATCTGAAGGCCGTCTTTGATATATCTTCTATTGCCATAAAAATTTGGTTGTATCCCGCATTGCCATCCATGAAACTGATAACTTTGTGTCCAGCAGCGGCGTCAACCAGCAAATCGGCAACAGGCATGGGGTAACCATCCATCGGACTAGCTCTGTTCAAATCCCTGAAATTTATGCAAACCCTCATCTTTCCATTCTTCTTGTAGACAGGGACAATATTAGAGATCCACTCCGCGTATCTGCATGGCCGAACGAAGTTTGCATCAAGCAATCTTTCAACTTCTTTCTTCACATCGGCCAATACTTCATCCTTGTAGATTTTTCGGGGTGGTTGCTTGTATGGTTTAAAACCAGATTTGATTGGCAACCGATGCTCAATGATGGAACGATCCAGTCCAGGCATCTCAGAATAATCCCAAGCGAAGCAATCTTTATATTCCTTGAGTAGCTTGATTAATTCCTCCCTGAAGTCTGATTGCAAGTTTGCGCTGATGAATGTCGGCCTCGGTTTGTCACCGCTTCCAATGTCAACTTCTTCCAATTTATCGGCCGACATGAATCCTCGCCCCAATTTGCCATCAGTACCATCGACGGGGTTATCCATTAAAAATTTCTATAAGAGCCGACTGCTTGAATCGGCTGTTGATCGCTGCTGACAGGTTCAACAGGACCTTCTCCCCAGTCTTTCCTTGAGAAACAGTCAATGCCTTGATACTCCCAGAAAGCTGGTTCCACATTTGCAATGCTCACAGAGTCATCTGCTTGGACCACCTCAATATCATCATCTACCCACTGGATGAGCTGCTGATGCATGGTAGATGGGACGCAGCAGTTGGCGTGAATCCAGTCCCGTCCAAGCAGTAGGCTGTAGGCTCCTTTACCTTCGATAACAAAGAAGGTTGTGAGCAGTGTCTTGGACCCGATCATCAAGTCCACGTGGGCGCACCCCTTGGTGTCTGACGGATTCCCGGCGAAATCATTCAGTATTATGCTTGTAGGTGTCAGATAGCCAGGGCCCATGCCAAGTTTTCTGAAAGTGGTGTACGGCATTACATTGACCGCCGCTCCACCATCGACAAACATCTTGGTCAATGGCTTGCCATTGACATATCCCTTCAGGTATAGCGGCCCCATGTGTTGATTCTTGGCCGGTTTGTCGAAGACGGCTTGCTTGGCTAGCACCAACTGCGCCATCAGTCCCTCAATCTGCTCATCGTCCAAGGACGCCTCTTCCTGCACAACCTGATTAGAAGGAGCCATAAACTCATTTGGCAGAAAATATACCATGCATGCTGGAGCCGAACGGTTTGACCCTTCAGGTTTATCCTTTGGACGCCACACCTGTCTTGTTTGGATCCCTGCCTGCCTCAGTTCGCAGTTCCTCAAGCGTTGAACCCTCCTTTTCTGACTTTTTCTCAAGCCGGGCAGGCACCATTGCCCCTTTTGCCAGATGTAGTCGTCCTCGTCTTCGTCTTGATCAGCCCACCTCAAATCAGCTTGCCTTTTCCTGGGATGATCAATGATCTCAATTTTTTGGCGCCGATCCTCGCTAGGATGTATCCTTCCAATTCTTTCATGGACGGATCGGCGATTGGCAGTTTCCTGCCTGTACTCAAAATACCTATCACTGCACTCAGGGCAGTTTCTCAGCGTGGGCAGCTTCAACCCTTCGTTCCAGCAGTGCCTGAAGAACGCACAACACCAGTGCACGCATTCCTGCTCGCACGTATATTGCTCCAGATCTCTTCTGCGCGCTTCCTCTTCAGCCCTGTGCCTCTCCTCCTCATACTTCCGTTTCTGGTAGCGCTCTTTTTCCAGCTGGCGCTGCCACTTATTGAGGAGGATGCGCGTGGTCACCATGGGTTTGGCTCTGGACGATTCCCCGATCTCGACATGACTCTTGAGAACGCGAGGGGCTTCACCATGCACTTGTTCCAAGGTGAGTTGATGTTCCGGGTCTACTGCTCCATCCTGCCTTGCCCTGGCTGAGGTCAAGACTTTGACCTTGCCCTTCTCCTCAGCTGTCACCATGTTGATGGAAAAGCCTACCATGTTCTGAGGAAAAGGGTGGCCATCCAGTTTCATCTTGTTATCAAACTTGAGGTGCCCCTCCTGGATGGCTCTCTGGATCCTCATCCTGAAGACCCTGCAGTCGTTGATGGAGTGCGAGTTCCTGTCATGGAAGCCACAGTAACGTTTCTCCTTTACTCCATCGGGCCGAAGCATGGAATGCCCTTCAGGCAATCTGATTCGGCCTTCCTTCACCAGGAGCTCAAACAGCTTGTCGGCTTTAGTGATGTCGAAATCATAGGTGCCTTTGGTCTGTTTGACCCACAGCTGATTCATAGTCAATGGCTCTTTTCCCCACATGATTTCGGCCGCAGCCACGTCCTGGTCATCATCAGAATCCTCCGTTAGGTCGGCTTTGTCCAGGAACTGATTGTGGATATCCGCCACGTCGTGCTGTTTGCCGAACCTGGCATCTTTCTTGAAACCGTAGGCTTGGTTGCTCATTAATGACAGCTTTTGGGACAGTTGGCCCAGGTTATCGAACTCCATGCCAAACAGCTTCTCGCGCACGGCCGGCAGCATCCCGGCAACGGCCATGTCGGCCAACTGGTCATCCGGCAGATTGAGCGAAAAACACATGCCCTTAACTTCCCTGAACCTCCTGAGGAACTCTAAGGGCGTCTCATTGTGTCTCTGCTTCAGGGTAGCCAGGTCGATCAGCTTCTTTTTCGATAGCTTGGCTCCCAGCGCTCTGCGGAGGAGGCTGGGCTGGCTGGCCCTGTAATGGCGGTTGAGAACTGGACTCGCCCATCTCTACGGTGCCTCCTTGAATGGGTGTCTTGTTGAACGCCTGCTCCATGCCTGGACCGAAGATAGCCACCATCATTTGTTTGAACGCACCCAAGAAAGCTCTATGGTGCCTGCTCAAGACGTGGTCCGCAGTATCGCGGAACGCTTGCATGCATTCCTCCCTCTCCTGCTGGGTTGTGGCGTCGCTCTCCCCTGGCAACAATACCCTGGGCATCTCATTTTTCAAGTATGGGACGCCACTCCTGTTCTTCTTGAATGATAGCAAGCACTTTTGTTGGAATTGGTCCACGGCATCTTGCAGCTGTTGCCGTTGCTCAGGAGAGAGGTCTTCGATGTTGACATCCATGATATCCCCGATGTCAGGCATCCTGATTTTCGGCTGTGGTCCCACTGGGCGTGCCAAAAAGTGTGTTGACGCAAAATGTGCACCTAGCGCCAAGCACACAGCAAGCCAAACAAGCTGGCTTGACACGTGTAGAGAATCACAAGACGTGCCAGTCAATTTTCCCTGAAAATTAACAAAAAAACAAAGTAGTTAAATACCAAAGCTTGGAACTTGCCGGGTGGTACCAAACAGTTCCATATTTACGGCCATAAAGCCAAATGGGATGACATATAGCAATAGAAAGCTATCTACCAGCAAACTGAAACCATTCGGGAGCTTTAAAAAGGAAAAGGTAACATAGCCGAATGGGTGACGCAAGCATGATGGCGATCGGTCTTTGTTTGGACAAAGATGCACGTGTGCAAGATCGCGACCGATCCCCATGGTGATCCACGTTAAATAAATAAATGAAGTAAAGTGCAAGCATAAATATGTGATAAACAAGCATGCATAGGCCCAAAGCACTAGTCTATCGCATGTCTAGATACTTTAAACCCCGTCGGGTACGACACCAAACAAATCTATCCACCGCATGATACAACTTGCGTGGGAATCGTACCACTTTCCACAAATAGATCTATCCACCGCATGATACGATCTAAATATAGAAAGCTAAAAGCATACATTATTTAAAGCATAAGTTACGCACGTGTTTTACTCATGAGAAACATAACCGAATACGGCTGAACAGCCGAATCGGGGTCCATGAAGAAGGAACGAACATTACCAAGCAAGACAAATCTATCAGATTGATTTGAAATCTAATCCACCGGATGACTAGCTCCTAAACAACCCCAAAACCTGTATCTACCGTGTGATACCCAGTTCTTTCAAGATTTATACAAACATTGGCAAGCTTGAACCCGCAACACGTAACAACCTAGATCGATTCGGTTTCGGCTATCAGAGAGCACGTGATCCACGTGTTAAAATAGCCAAAGGCACGAACTTGACTCGCATAAGGATCATCAAAAGATATAAAACCGATCCAAACCCATCTAGATTGGGCAAAAAGGTGTTACATGAATTTAAACATAGAGCAAAACTCAAAGCAACACAGGGTAACTTAATGAATCTATTGAATCTTGCCAAAATCCAATAGAGCCAATAACTAGCTTCAAGCTAGATCTTAGCCTACCGCATGGCTCATGACCTAACAAGAAACCCTCTTGAACCAAGCTTGAATCTACCGCATGACACTAAGCATGGTAGCAAGACTACTTGCATCAGATCTAAATCCACCGCATGATACTAGATATGATACAAGGTTGCCGGTACTCACGGAGGTCGACGGATAGATGAACCCTCTCAAAGAACTCGACGACACGACAAATGGACTCTAGGGTTTGGCGTAAAGCCGGTTTGTATTGAGAATGATTACGTATATCTGTTACATACATTCAGGGTTCATATTTATACCCTGCCAAGCACAACCTCGAATGGATTTGATACCTAATTTATCTCTAAGCTTGATCGCTTATCCATCCATTTGTCCTTCCTGCTTGACCACGTCACCGTACAATCCCGCAAAATCAGCTCAACAGTTCCCTTGCCGAACGGAAGCAGATAGCCGACCGCGGATTTTTCTGCCGAATGCATCTGAAGAAACCTTCCTTCCGCCGGACGGATTTCTCACCGAGCTGGACCCACAAGTCAGACTCCTTACCAAATTTTGGTGTTAACACTTGGTTCTTGTAGATCTTGGCACTGTGATACGCCTTCTCTCTCCATTCTTCTAGCTTGAACAATTGCATTTTTCGTTTTGTTCCGGCTGCTTCAAAGTCCATGTTCCATCTCTTTATTGCCCAATGAGCCATGAGTTCTAGCTCAACCGGCAAGTGATATGTCTTCCCGTAGACCAGTTGGTAGGGATACATTCCAATGGGGGTTTTATAAGCTGTCTGATAAGCCCAAAGTGCTTTGGGTAGCTTATCTTTCCATTTTATCCCCATTTGGTCCACCATCTTCTGTAAAATGTTATTGATCAGCTTATTAGACGTCTCTGCGTGACCACTTGTTTGCGGGTGGTAAGGAGTAGCGACATTGTGCTAGATCCCATGGTTCATGAGGTATTTCTCGAAGCACTTGTCGATGAAATGGGATCCTCCATCACTTATCACTAACCTTGGCGTACCAAATCTCGGAAATATTGTCTCTTCAAACATTCTTATTCAGCTTTTGTGGTCAGCAGATCTGCATGGCAACGTTTCAACACATTTGGAGACATAGTCAACTACCACTAAGATGTACTCAGATTTTCCGGATTTTAGGAATGGTCCCATGTAGTCAATTCCCCAGACATCAAAGAGCTCGATCTGAAGGTTGGTTGTCAGTGGCATGGCATTTCTGGAATTGATGTTTCCGTGCCTCTGACAGGAGTTTCACATTCGTACGAAATCTTTTGTGTCTTGATACATGGTTGGCCAGAAAAATCCGCTTTGCCAGATCTTTGGATGTGTGCGGAAAGATCCATAGTGACCTCCATATGGTGATGAGTAGCACTTCTCAATGATCTTCATTCCTTCTTCTGCCGGTACACACCTCCTGAGTAACCCATCAGAGCATACTCAAAAAATGTATGGTTCATCCCACAGGTGATGGCGACTCTCATAAATAAGCTTTTTCTTGTCGACTCCTGGTCGTACATTCCCTGCAACCATAAAATTAACAATATCTGCATACCAGGGGTCTGACCGGGCGATCCGATAGAGCATGTCGTCCCTCATTGTGTCATTGATGGGTAGTTTCTTTGGTTTCTCAAAATACATTGTAGACAAATAATCGGCAACAAAATTTTCTACTCCCTTCTTATCTTTTATTTCTAAGTCAAATTCTTGGAGAAGCAGAATCCATCTTATTAATCTAGGTTTAGCATCTTTCTTAGTGAGCGAATATTTTAAAGCAGCATGATCAGTGTAAAAAATAACTTTTTCTCCTACTAAGTAAGATCTAAACTTGTCAATGGCATAAACAACAGCTAGCAGTTCTTTTTCAGCTGTGGCATAATTGAGTTGAGGTCCTGTCAAAGTTTTACTAGCATAAGCAATGGCATGATGTTTCTTGTCCTTTGTTTGCCCCAAAACATCCCCCACAATGTAATCACTTGCATCACACATAATTTCAAAAGGTAAAGACCAATCGGGGGGTTGTATAATGGGTGCAGAAATAAGAGCATTTTTTAGAGTTTCAAAATATTTAAGACAAGCATCATCAAAGTCAAAAGGAACATTTTTGGCAAGGAAGTTTGTAAGAGGTCTAGCAATATGAGAAAAATCTTTTATAAACCTTCTATAGAAACCAGCATGGCCAAGAAAACTTCTGATTCCCTTGACATTAACAGGTGGAGGTAGTTGTTCAATTACTTCTATTTTAGCTCTATCTACCTCAATTCCTCTTTCAGAAATTAGATGGCCTAGCACTATTCTTTCTCTAACCATGAAATGAAATTTTTCCCAATTAAGGACTAAGTGCTTTTCTTCACATCTTTGCAAAACCTTATCCAAGTTTTCTAGACAATCATCAAAAGCTTTTCCATAAACAGAAAAATCATCCATGAAAACTTCCATGATCTCTTCAATCATATCAGAGAATATAGACATCATACATCTTTGAAAAAAGCTGGAGCATTACATAGCCCAAAAGACATTCTACGATAAGCATAAGTTCCATAAGGACATGTAAAAGTGGTTTTGCTCTGGTCACTGGGATGGATTGGGATTGTGTGATATCCAGAATATCCATCAAGAAAGCAAAAAAAAAGAGTGTTTTGCCAACCGCTCCAACATTTCATCAATGAAGGGTAGTGGAAAGTGATCTTTCCTTGTGGCTTTGTTGAGTTTTCTATAATCTATGCACATACGCCAACCAGTGATGGTTCTCTGAGGAATTAATTCATTCCTCTCATTTTCACAACTATCATACCTCCCTTTTTAGGCACAACTTTCATGGGGCTCACCCACTCACTATGTGGCACATGATATATAATCCTAACGTGTATGAGTTTCAGAACTTCTTTCTTCGCTACCTCTCTCATCACATTGTTGAGTCTTCGTTGTGGCTCTCTGTATGGTAGAACATCAGGTCTGTAGGAATGCGATGAGTGCAAAGGGCAAGACTGATGCCCTTAAGGTCTTGGAGCGAGTAGCCAACGGCTGAGCGATATTGTTCTAAGATGGTTATCAGCCTATGAGTCTCTTCCTGAGTGAGTTGGTCATTAATGATCACAGGAGACTCAGAATCATTGTGAAAAAAGGCATATCTAAGACCAGGTGGTAAAGGTTTAAGCTTAATGGGAGGTCTTGAGGGTTCCTCGGTTTCATCGAGGGGCTCAGATTCTATAGGATTTTCTTCTTGCTCCTCGATGAAGAATTCAGTGACATCTTCTTGATTGGATTCTATGAAATGTTCTATAGATGCTTCATTCACCTCTTCCATTGGGTCAGGTTCAGGACTGGGTTCGGTCTAGTATGGATCGAATGTGAGAAGTGTAAGGGAACTGTAAAAGGATTAGCCTACGCAAACATCAAGTTTCACATCAAGTTTCCCTGTGTGTCCTTCTTTAAGGAGTTTTTCTAAAGGATAACCTATTAAAAGATCGAACTCCTTAATATCACAAATGTGAAAGCTCAGGTGAATTGACATGTCGTAAACTGAAACAGGTAAGACATAGAAAATTCCCGAACTGTGAATAATTTTTCTTGAGGAGCACTTTAATAATTTCGTTGTGGGATATAATGGCTTGTTTTTAATAAACTGATGGAAAAAGGATAAGGCCATTATATTGGTTCCCACAACTGGATTATAAAGGGCATGAAGGGGGGTTTCATTGATTGTACATTGAATTGATATAGAAGGTGAATCCAAATGGACTGCATCAGAGGAAAGCTCTGAGTCTTCCAACCATTCCCCACTCATGATGGATGCAAGCTCGACAGTGTGTTCTCTTAAGAAGTTTTGCTCAAAAGGGTCTATCTTCTCATGTGAAGAAGATGTGTGCTTTCGAGGCCTCTTCTCTTTATGATATTTCGAGGTGTTTCCATAATCAAAAAATAGATCATCCTCGATATCATTTATAAAATCAGGTAGAGGAATTTCTTCCTGTGGTGATTCTATATGTTTGATAGCTATAGGTTGAGATGTTTCTAGCATAGGTTCTGGTGTAGCTCTCTCTGGAATCTCTTCTTCTAAAGTTTTTTCTTCTAAAGGACCATCATTAGTGCTAGCAAGAATGTTGTCTAGGACGGTTCTAGCTTCACTAGATGTAAGGTGTATGAATGATCCAAGAGAGGAGGTATTCAAATCGGCTCTAGATTCCTTATTAAGACTAATATAAAAATGTTGAAGGAGAATATGGTCTTCAAGGCTTAGATCTAGTTCGTATTTGCAAATGAGTTCAAAACATTCCCAGGATGAACTCATAGACTCATTATCCCCCTTTTTGAAGGATATGATCTCGATTCTGAGATCGACTACTTTAGATAAGGGATAAAATTCCATGCAAAAATCTACACGAAGAGTCCCCCAATAGCCTTTCATCTTCTCTTTGGTCCAGTCGTACCATTGACGAGCTTTTCCTTTCAGAGTGAATGGAAAAAGCTTCTAACGGATAGTCCCGTTTGACATACCCTCAATGTGTAGGTAGTCACAAGTTTGCTCAAACTGTTGGAGATGATGATAAGGGTCTTCATCTTCTATTCCTAAGAAAGTGTTGGTTTGGACCATCTCTATTAACCATGGGCGCAGCTCATAGGCATCAGATAGTATTAGTTTCGATGATGGCATAGGCCTAAGGCTGAGCTCTGAGGGTGCCAAAAAGTCTTTAATGAGGGTAGTGTCCATAAGGACAGTAGGTAATATAAAACTAAAAAGAAAAAAGAAAGATACAAGATTAGTTATACTTGAAAAGTTTTCTCTTAACCGTTCTGTCCGGCAACGGCGTCGGAAATGCTTGTTTGGTATTCGTTAAGCCTATATAAATATTATGGTGGATAATCCGCAAGCGCATGGATACCGGTGAGCATTCCACTAGGGAGAGGCTTTTAAATATCGAATCCACAAGGAGAATGGTAAAGAGACTATCTGAGGTATATAACTAATCACTGAGTAGTTATCAAGGACTTGACAGAAAGAGAGATAAGGAAAACTTAAGGATGTCTGGTTCTTATTCTCACAAGCTATGTCTATATTGTTCTTATGGGGTGATTATCTAAAGGCACACTTAGGAAAGGGAACCTCCCGAGAATCTATGGGCGGAGTCCAGTTTCTATATATGGGAGGTGGACTACAAAAGACAGACGGGAACAAGGTCACTTCCCGCTTCTACCACACGATCCAGAATATAGAAGGCATTCATAAGCTAGCTAGTCTAAGCACCACGCTTACACTAAACATGCAACTTTAACTCAAGAGCGACAGGAATTAAAGTACTCAAAGAGTTATGAATCGTAAGAACAATAAAAACAAAGTTGCTCACTTGAATAAGAAGTCGATCTTTCCGTAAGGTCTCAGGATCACGCTCCAATGGAGTTGATCCCAGAGGTAGAAGATGAAGAGGAGACACCGATAAGTCTGGGCCTTCCTTCAGCTTCGCCTCTACCGCTCTCTAATCCTCTCGAACAAGATTAGCTTGATCTAAATAAATTGTGGCTCTAATCTCTCAACTTGAAACTAACTCTCCAACTCTAATTTGAATCTAAAGCTCTAATCTCAAATAGGCATGGAGGATCTGATAGAATGAATTGTTGTATGCCCTGGGTCAGGGGGTCTGCTTATATAGCCTAGAGGAGATGACGTGCACCGTACAATCAAACCGACCTTAACTTGTGGTTTATATTAATCCTCATAGGTGGTGGAAGAACATTCCGGAAGCTGGGCCCATTTGGCGCAGGGGGGGTGGGGAGGGGGGCAACCGGCCCCACCACCAGGCCGCTCGGTCTGGGGTGGGCCCCCTCGGGGTCCACTTCAGCCAGGTCAGTCCTTGATCCTTCTAGATGCTTTTTCCTTAGGTGCTAAGGCACGTTGAGTTCCAGAGCCTTCTGGAGTCTTCTAGAGTGGTTTCTTTGCATATATTCTGAATAGTCCATGTAAATTCATAGATTCACCAAAACGTGTGGAAATTGTCAATATAAACCCTAATAAGGTGATCTAATCATACTCTAGTCCTTTTTCCAGTAAATGTGAGGGGAAATATTTATAGATAAAATGTGCCAACAGTAAGCCATCTAGGGGGATGTATGCACCTAACCATGTAGGGAAGCCTATACATTAAATCCAAGACCCATGGGATGAATCAGCAATCTTGCACAAGAAAGACAATGGATATCCGGGCATCACATGCACAATCTACTACAAAAAGATCAAGAATGCTCTTTGTGACCTTGGAGCGAGTGTCAACCTCATGCCCGAAGCCTTTGTGAGAGGATGGCAGCCAACTCTTGGAACCCTAGCTCATTTGGTTTTCCTATTTTCCCTTCCTATTTTCCCTAGGATTTCTATAGGACTAGCTTGAGAGCTTCATGGTGAGATCTTGTGAAAGGGAAGGATGATCGGGCGGCAAGCTAGACCTTGTATGAACCTCTTTGTGATGTATAGATGATTCGGCATGGTTCCTCAAGGCTTGTTTGAGTCCTTCCCGGTTTTCGTTTTTGGTGATTTTCGGAGCTCTTTTTGTGCTATTTTCGTTCTTCGTTCGATTCGTCGATTTGAAGGCGTTTCTCTCCGGATTTCTTTGAGGGGATCATGGGTGAGTGCCTTGTGCCTCTTTGTGGATGATCTTGACCCCTCAAACACTGGATTTGGCCTTCGATTTGTTGATTTTCGGATGAACCCTAATTCATAGTGTTCTTGGCCAAGATTTGCGATTCTGGGAGTTGTAGGGAGTTTGAGGCCGTAATTTTTGGGGCATAACCTCTCCTTGGAGTGTTCATCATCTCCCCAAAGTTTCGTCTCAAAGCTCTAAGTGGTTTGGGAGATCCTTCGATCGAAAGTTTGGAGTGGTCTCGAGAGAGGTTTGTGTGTGACCCTCGGAGTTGCAATTGGGATATAGGCCGAGTTCTTTTGAGAAAGAATTTTTATCGGCTCCCATTCACTCCCTCCTCTCTGGTCGCCAATCCGGTCCTTCAAGTGGTATCAGAGCCGAATCGGGTCTTTATTGACTCTAACTAGTCTAAGATCTAAGGATGGCATACCAGTAACGGGGTTCAGGTCCTCCACACTTCGATGGAAAGAACTACCATTGTGGAGTAAACGGATGGTGGCGTTCCACCGCGGAAAGGGTCAGATCCTTTGGGATGTCACGGTGGACAATGGCTATGTCCAGCCGATGAACTTCCTCGCTCCAGGATCGAGAGACATGTTCAACGCCAACAATAAGGCGGACGGCTACTTGTTTCCTGCTTTGTGTCAGCCTGAGTTTGATCGGGTGCACACCGAGCACTTGGCTTGTAGAATCTGGTCGGTGTTGAAGGAAGCTCATGTTGGGAATGCCCAGGTTCAGGCTCGGATGTATGCGACCTACCGGAGAGAGTACGAGAACTTCACTCATCTCCCCGGTGAGTCCATCGATGCCTTGTTTCAGAGGTTCACAGTGGTTGTGAACAACATGAGGGCCAATGTGGACATGCTCCCATACGATGATCATGATAGAGCTGTCAAGCTCTTACACTCTTTGGATCGTACGGTTTGGGGCGGAAAGTTCGAGGCCATTGTGGAGTCGGAGAAGTATGACACTCAGACGGTGAACGAGCTGTTCTCGAAGATCAAGTCGGCTGAGGTGGATAGGGGCATGACAGCCAAGATCGAGGGCCCGACTGACTCTCATAGTCTCGCCCTCGTCGGTGGTTCGAAAGGAAAGGCTAACACTAACCCATCCTCCAGGATGTTCTCTTTGTCCTCTTTGATGTCTATGCCAGATGAGGAGTTCGATGTGCTTGGAGAGGACGAGCTGGCGTTGTTGACGAGGAGGTCCGAGAGGCTGCACGAGAACCGGGTGAACATGAGGAGGAACACGAGGACATGCTTCCAGTGCGGCAAGCCAGGTCACTTCGTCACTGACTGCCCGGAGAAGGTCGAGAACAAGGATGGCTACAAGCACAAGTCAAGGACGGATGGCCAGTACCGGTCGAGGCGTGACCACAAGAGCAAGCACAAAAACAAGCACAAGGACGAGCGACGATCAAGGAAGAAGGAGAGCCAAGCCAAGGCCTGAGCGATGGTTGGAGCGAGCGACGTCGACTCTAGTTCCGCTTACTCCACCACGAGCTCAAGCAGCAGTGAAGATGAAGGTGATCGTCGCAAGGGCAGGAAGTCGTCCAAGAACCTGAGCGGGCTAAGCTGCTTCGCTAGAGATGGCTTTTGCACCATGGCGCTGAGCTCCGGTAGCAAGAAGAGCACACAGAGCGACTCGGACTCCGATTCCGACGACGAGGTGCGTGATGAACTCCCCTTCTTGCATCAAGAGAATGAACGGCTTGGCTTGTTGCTTTATAATCGTGATGATATGCTTAGAAAAGCTAAGAAAATGAGGAAAGAGCTAAGGGCCTCACTCGAGGATGCTAGGACGAGAGTGGCTGAGCTAGAAACACAAAATTTGGATGCTAAGCTGGAAATTGATTTTCTGAAAGCTTCACCTATTGTTTCTGATGAAGTTGAATGTGCTGATTGTCTTATTTTCCTTGATGATCTTGCCTTGTTTAGGGAAAAGCATGCCTCCATGTGTGAGGAACTAGATGTGCTTAGGGTTGAAGTGGCTGAGCTCAAGTCTAGACCTGCTTTGCTAGGTGCTTGCACTTCTTTCCCTGTCTTGCATGGTAAAATTGATGAGATGCATGCTTACACTGTTTCTCTTGAGGCTAAGTTGAAAGAACCAATTCCTACATCTTGCTCTACCTGTGAAATACATGCTTTGAAGAATTTGGAACTTGCACATTATGTTGATCGTTTGCAGGATGAGAATGATGACCTGAGGAAGTTGATGGGTTGGTTGTCTGGTCATGAGCCTCAGTTGAGGATAATGATTGAGACATACAAGAGGCAGGATGGTGAGGGACTTGGGGCAAACAAGGTTGGTGAGGGAAGTGGAGAAAACATTCCAGAGCCACCAAAAACCCACCACAAAATTGATTTCCCTCCTAAACCCAACCATCTCAGGAACCGACTAGACACACCCCCAACTCCACCCGTGTTTCCTCCACAAACAAATGATTTCCCAAAGCCTATCATGTTTGTGAGCACTTCCGGGAAAGTGTTCTTTGGGAAAAATGTGAGAAGGCAAATGTGTGAGAAGCCTAGTGGAGAGAAACCAAGTGAGCATCCCCAAATCAAGCCTAAACCTAGGCCCATGAGGTTTCATTGTGGTTATTGTGGGAGAAATGGCCACAAGGATGAGTTTTGCTTCAAAAGGAAGCGAGAGGAGAGAATGGCGAAGGAGTGGGCTAACAAGGACAAGTACCACCCCTCCAGTGGTGTAATTGAGCCTCGTGTGCAGATGCCCAGAGCTAAGGCGAGTGTGAGAACAGTTCCGGCTTGGGGAGAGCGAAATGCTGCAGGAAGTGCTGCTGGAGGTGTGAAACCGGTCAGACCGGTTTTGAAACCAGTCAGACCGGTTTTGAGTCTGCAGGGGGGCAAGTTTGGTTTTCATGCTTGTGAGGAGTCTCGGTTTGTCTCAGGTGGTCGTGGTTCTGGTGGTTGGTCTGGAGAGTGTGCATGTGGTCCGTTTGCTAGGCGTTCTCCCTTTCGTGCTCAATACGGGGATGAGACGAGTCGTAGCTTTGAGATGGAGAGGAGAGACGATCCACGGTTCTCCTTTCGTGGCTTGGGTCCTCCTCCAAGCAGAGAGGGTTGGTTTCCTCGGAGTGGTTACCGGGGTGGTTTTCGTGGAGCTAGCTTTGATAGGAGAGATGCTTTGGAGTGTGCTAACCCCACTTTCGAGCAAATGGCTCGGCACTGGTTTTACTCTTTTGGTACTAACCCCAGTGCTAAGTCATTTGTTCGCTCACATGCTCGCTTTTGAATTTCGAGTGGGAGACTTGAAGAACATTTGGTTGATTGACTCCGGTTGCTCGAAGCATATGACCGGGGACAAGGGGTGGTTTTCAAGTCTCGTCCCGGTGGTGACAAAGAGGTACATCACTTTTGGGGACGATGGGCGTGGGCGTGTGCTTTCAGAAGGTGAGATTAAGGTGACTAACAAGATCACTCTCAAGCGTGTTGCTCTTGTTCAATCGCTTGGATACAATTTGCTTTCGGTGTCCCAGCTGTTGGATGAGGGTTTTGAGGTGTTGTTTCGGCCTGGTGGTTCTCGGATTTTGGACTCTCGAGGGGATCTTGTCTGTATGGTTGTTCCCGAGGGTCAGGTGTTTTGAGCTGATTTTTCTCAGTCTTCTGGTGTTGAGCGTTGTTTCTTGGCTGGTTCTTCGAGTGAGTTGTGGAAGTGGCATAGGAAGTTGGGTCACTTGAGCTTTAACCTTTTGTCTCACTTGAGCTTTGACCTTTTGTCTCACTTGAGTAAACTCAATTTGGTCCGAGGATTGCCACGGTTGAGGCTTGAGAAAGAGTTGGTTTGTGCGCCGTGTAGGCATGCCAAGATGGTAGCCTCTTCTCATCCGCCTCTCACCGATGTGATGACTGAGCGTCCATGCGAGCTGCTCCATATGGACCTTGTTGGCCCAGCTCGTGTGCGATCCGCGGGTGGGAAGTGGTATGTCCTTGTTGTGGTGGACGATTACTCTCGGTATGCGTGGGTGTTTTTTCTTGAGGATAAGGGGGAGACGTTTCGTTTTGTTCGAGATCTTGTCTTAAGGTTGAGGAACGAGAGGCACGAAGATGCCATACGAGCAATCCATAGTGATAATGGCTCAGAATTCAGAAACTCTCGTTTTGAAACCTTTTGCCATGACTTGGGTCTTGAACACCAGTTTTCGAGTCCGTATACGCCTCCCCAGAATGGTGTTGTGGAAAGGAAAAACAAGACCTTGTGTGAGATGGCTCGGACGATGCTTGATGAGCATAGGACTCTGAGGAGGTTCTGGGCTGAGGAGGTGAATACCGCGTGCTATGTGTCAAACAGGATCTACCTCAGAGTACATAAGAAGAAAACCTGCTACGACTTGATGCACGGTCGCACACCCAAGGTGAGTCACTTCCATGTCTTTGGTTGCAAGTGCTTTATTCTGAAGAAAGGGAAGAAGTTGGATAAGTTTGAGGCTAGGTCGGTCAATGGTATTTTCTTTGGTTATGCATCTCACTCTAGAGCATATCGTGTGCTCAATCTTGAAACTAACCAAATCGTGGAGACTTGCGAGGTAACCTTCGACGAGACACAGCCACGTAGTCAGCTTGTCTTTGAGTGTGCAGGTGATGATGAACTTGGCGAGGAGATCTTTCAGGAGGAGGAGCATGAACTTGGAGATGATGAAGATGGCGGTGTGGTGCCCCCGGCTGAACATGTACCTACTACTTCGACTACAGTGGTGGACGGCCCCTCTCCTACACCTACGACGACAAATCAAGATCGAGGAGAAGCTACAGTTGAGGGGGAGGTAGCATCAAGGAGAGAACCTCCTCGGCAAGTACAAGTGGTTCACCCAGCTTCAAGGATCATCGGCAACATGAATGAACGTACTACACGGTCGAGGGTACGAAACAATTCTCATTTCGCTCATGCTGCATTTGTTGCTACTTTGGAGCCCAAAGACATTGGACACACACTATCTGATCATAATTGGGTTAATTCGATGCATGAGGAGTTGGAGAACTTTGAGAAGAATCAGGTTTGGGAATTGGTTGACCCTCCCCCAGGGTGTAAGCCGATTGGGACAAAGTGGGTGTGGAAGAACAAAGAGGGAGAGAAAGGTGAAGTGGTGAGGAACAAGTCATGGCTTGTTTTTCAGGGGTTCAGTCAGAAGGAGGCGATCGACTACAAGGAGACCTTTGCTCCTGTTGCCCGTTTGGAGGCGATAAGGATCCTTCTAGCCTTTTCCGTGGCTAAAGGGTTCAAGTTGCTCCAAAATGGATGTGAAGAGTGCTTTCCTGAATGGTGTGTTGGAGGAAGAAGTGTAGGTGAGACAACCATCGGGGTTTGAGAGTGAGAAGTACCCCCATCAGGTGTACAAGTTGAGGAAGGTGTTGTATGGATTGAAGCAGGCGCCTAGAGCTTGGTATGGTAGGTTGAGGGGTTGTTGTTTGAGATAGGTTTTGAGATGGGGAAGGTTGATCAGACCTTGTTTCTACTTAGGCAGGGCAGAGATATCCTGATTGTGCAGGTGTACGTGGATGATATTGTCTTTGGTGGCTCGTTTAACTCTCTTTTTGCAAGTTTTGCAGAGGACATGAGCAGGGAATTTGAGATGAGCATGATGGGCGAGTTGCAGTTCTTCCTCGGGCTACAAATCAAGCAATCAAAAGAAGGAACATTTGTACACCAAGCTAAGTACACCAAGGACATTGTGCGGAAGTTCAAGATGGAGGACTCCAAGGCTATGGCGACGCCGATGAGTATGACTACAGCTCTTGATGCGGATGAGGAAGGTGAACACGTGGACCAGAAGGTGTACCGAAGCATGATCGAGTCACTCCTCTAGTTGACGGCGACGAGGCCGGACATCCAATTCTCGGTATGTCTGTGAGCTCGTTTTCAAGCGTCTCCGAGGATCTCACATCGGCAAGCGGTGAAGCGAATTTTCAGGTACTTGCGTCACACTCCCGACTTCGGCCTTTAGTACTCCGCATCCTCTTCTTTGGCTCTTCATGGTTTTTCGGATGCGGATTTTGCCGGGTGTCGGTTGGATAGGAAATTCACTTCTGGGACTTGCCAGTTTGTGGGATCTTCTTTGGTGTCTTGGTCTTCTCGCAAACAGTCGAGTGTTGCTCAATCCACTACCGAGGTAGAGTACGTTGCCACTGCTAGTTGTTGCTCTCAGCTCCTTTGCATCACATACACCATGAGTGACTTTGGAGAGGAGTATACTCATGTCCCACTTCAATGTGACAGCACCAGTGCCATAAGCGTTGCAAAGAACCCAGTGCTTCATTCCAAAACAAAACACATAGAAGTGAGCTATCATTTTCTGAGAGACAATGTAGAGAAAGGGAAGATAACCTTGATCCATGTACCCACACATGACCAACTAGCTGATATTTTCACCAAACCCCTAGATCAAGCAACTTTCACTCGTTTGCGGGGGGAGCTTGGTGTGTGTTTGATTTCTTGAGTTGGGTGTGTGGGAGCTCCTTTGTAGCATATGTATAGCTTTCTTTTATGCATTTCTTGCATTTGGCATGGCATATGTAACATGATGTACAGGCATCCTTGTATCTTAGATTGCATGCAGTTTGTAGGAAAAGCTTCTCTCATATACATTGTTCACCATGATGTGCTATATATGATCGTGTGAGCTAGTTTGGTATGCTATGGCTAGTTTGGCTTAGCTCTTGATGATCTTGATTTATATCCATGGTTGATGGCTATGCTTTTAAAAAATGTCACATATATGCTCTCTCATGTGTAAATTCCTTTATATGATCTTGATATGTTTTAGTGACTTGGTTATGCTTAATTCGTGGTTGGATAACTAGTTTATTGATCATATGGGGCCAAAGGCTCATTTGCCATCATGAATGTTTAGCCCTCTTGCTTTATCTTGTGGAGGGGCATAAGTTCCTTTTTGTCGCAAAGACATTTCATGTACCAAATTTGAATCTGAAAATGAAATGTAAAATGCTTGGAAAATGTGCTCCCATGTCATATGTGCTAAATTTAATTGACTTTGGGTGCTAAACCGTTGCATGATGCCTACCAATGAGAAGTCTCATACATAGAAGTAGGCACATGGCTCGGTGGCTTTGACATGACATGAGGTGCTTGTGGGTGTTTGTGATGGTCTTATGATTAGAATGGTTGTCCTAGCATGAAGTTTGTGTGGCTTTGCCATTTTGACTTGTTTTGCTCATTTTTAGGTTTTTGCTCATGAGAGGGTACATTTTCACAAAATTGCTCAAATCCTTCTTAGCTTCGTCCAATGGTTGTGAAACTTGGTAGTCATGAAGTTGATGTCATTACGAAGCTGTAGAGTATCTCACTTGCTCATTTGGGCATGTGTATCATCTTGTGATGAATTTTGTATACTTCAGAAGCTCTAGGTTGCATGTTTTCAAACTTGAGCCTTGATTCATGCATTGGCAACAAGGGGGAGAAAGAAAGGTGCAGAAAAGTTGCATTGCATCCGTAGAACCTGTCCCAAGAGTCAAGGGGGAGCTTGTGCATTTCTTTTGCATTTTTGACTATTGGGGGTGTGGTCTACTGTACGAAATCAGTCTGACCGGTTTTGGGAACCGACCTGACCGGTTTGTGCCCAGAGTTGGCACTTGTTCAGGGGGAGTTTGCATATGTGCAGGGGGAGCTCTTGTATGCTTTGGTGGTTTGTGCTCTTTGCTAGAGCATGGTTTTGTCTCGGATGTGTCGAGTCGTTGCCCTTGCCTAAGGGGTTCGAGACTTGTCTTCTTCAAGTGATCTTGCTCTTTGCCTTTTCTCGGCTTTCGATCACTTGTTGGAGATTCTTTTTGTTTGTTTCTTTTATTTTTTCCTTTTCTCTGATTACCAAATGTGTGTGTTGTCAATGCACTCACCAAGGGGGAGATTGAGGACCATGTGTGGTTCAAGGACCGGTGGATGGTCGCTTCCTAGTGTGACGAGTGATTGACAATGTTGTGTGAACTAATTCTTGGCTATGTATTGCAGGTGCAGGTTGCGGCTTGACTCGTGTTGGTGCAGGTGAAGAACAAGCGCAAAAGGTCGTTGCCGGTGAGGCCTCTAGGTGTGGAGAAGACAAGTAGGCTTGGTTCGAAGGACCCGATGGCCAGTGGGGTCAAGTGCGGGCCGCATGGTGGCAAGAACAGCAAGATGAAGTCGGTGGACGGTTTCTTGGTTGAGCTACAAAAGGAAAAAGTCTATATCACCCCCTCACCTATGGGGGGTGGATTACATAACCCCCCAACCTATGAAACGGTCTATATCACCCCCTGAACTTTGCAAAACGGGTCAAGTTACCCCCTATAACAGTTTTGAAAAATCATAGTAAATCACAGAAAAATCATAAAATGGAAAATCAAATTGCGTTAGATTTCAAATGAGTAGATCTACCCAATGAACATATAATATGGAATGCTTTGGTACACTTTTTTGTGTGTAGCTTTAGATCCATGCTTTTCTTCGTAGCTGTATAAAAATATACTAAAGCATACAATATTATATGTTCACTGTGTAGATCTACTCATTTTTAGTCTAACACAATTGGATTTTTCATTTTATGATTTTTCTGTGATTTACTATGATTTTTCAAAACTGTTATAGGGGGTAATTTGACCCGTTTCGCAAAGTTCAGGGGTGATATAGACTGTTTCATAGGTTGGGGGTTATGTAATCCAACCCCCATAGGTGAGGGGGTGATATAGACTTTTCCAGCTACAAAACCAAGGTCGAGCCGGGACTTCGTGGCAGCCAAGTCATGAGTGGTGATTGGCGGAGGCAACATCATGTTCGCGGGGTTTGCGGTTGTTCACCAGAAAATCACCAGGTTCCTCGACTGAGCCACGAAGCCGAGGCCGAAGACCGGGCGTGGCTGTTTGGCCAAAACCGGCCTGACCGGTTTGGAGAACCGGTCTGACCAGTTTGGGGTCGCAGGGCGCCGGAAGCTTCGAAGCGGAGGACACGCGTTGGGATCGCAAGGCTTGCGTCGAGGCTACGCGGAGTGCGGTCGCCGGGCATCCGTTCGATGGTGCTACGAAGAAAAATTCCCAAAGTGCCCTTGGTGGGTGTGTATCTTAGTTTAGGCCTTAGGGCCTCCACATAACCCAAGAGGTGAGAAGATGGCAGCCAACTCTTGGAACCCTAGCTCATTTGGTTTTCCTATTTTCCCTAGGATTTCTATAGGACTAGCTTGAGAGCTTCATGGTGGGATCTTGTGAGAGGGAAAAATGATCGGGCGGCAAGCTAGACCTTGTATGAACCTCTTTATGATGTATAGATGCTTCGGCGTGGTTCCTCAAGGCTTGTTTGAGTCCTTCCCGGTTTTCCTTTTTGGTGATTTTCGGAGCTCTTTTTGTGATATTTTCGTTCTTCGTTCGATTCGTTGATTTGAGGGCGTTTCTTTTTGGATTTCTTTGAGGGGATCATGGGTGAGTTCCTTGTGCCTCTTTGTGGATGATCTTGACCCCTCAAACACTGGATTTGGCCTTTGATTCATTGATTCTCGGATGAACCCTAGTTCATAGTGTTTTTGGCCAAGATTTGCGATTCCGGGAGTTGTAGGGAGTTTGAGGCCGTATTTTTTGGGGCATAACCTATGCTTGGGGTGTTCATCATCTCTCCAAAGTTTCGTCTCAAAGCTCCAAGTGGTTTGGGAGATCCTTCGATCGAAAGGTTGGAGTGGTCCCGCGGGCGTTTTTCTCTGAGCTGTCAAGGAAGTTCCGACCCTGAGGCTGTATGTTCCGGTAGGGGGCTGAAAGTTCCGACAATATCTTCCGTTGAGTCTCGGGCTTGGTCCGGAAGTTCCGACCTATTGGTCATATGTTCCAGTAGGTTGCTGTTTTGCCGAAAGTTCCGACAATATCTTCTGGTGGGGCTCGGGCTTGGTCCGGAAGTTCCTACCTCTTGGTCGTATATTCCGGTTGGTTGCTGTAGTGCTCGATTTTGCTCCGCTTTGTCCGTGGTTGTTTCCATCTCGCTTCCGCTTTGCTTCCTAGCTTTTCAAGCTTTATTCATAAGGTCTCGATAGTGGTTTGTGTGTGATTCCGTTTGTTCGTGTGTGACCCTCGGAGTTGCGATTGGGATATAGGTTGAGTTCTTTTGAGAAAGAATTTTTATCGGCTCCCATTCACTCCCCCCCTCTCTGGTCACCAATCCAGTCCTTCAAAAGTCCAAAGATATTTGTCTTCTTGTGATCTTGCAAAACGAAGAGAGGGGTCATCGAAAAAAAAGAAGAAGTATATGCTCAAGAACCATAGAAAAATATGCTCCAATCAAAGAGCATAGAAAAAAAGAGAGTGAAGCATGCCCCCTCCAAAATAAAAGCAAGAGGAGAATCTCAAAGCAAGGAGTGTTTAGAAAAGCAAACAAATATATTCTACACACTTGCACATCTCAATCAAGTTTAATGACTAGTTTCTTCTTGGATCCGGTCTTTGGCTCAACAATATCATGTGACACAAGTGAGTCTCTCTTATCCTACCCAAAGCTCCACATACAAGCCATAGAGGTAGGAAGTTGAGGCTCACTTAAAGCCTTTGGTGAGGTAACAAATACCACTTGAGTGATCAAGGGAACCATTCAAGGAACCTTGTCTTTCTTTGCAAAATTTTCAAAAACACCGAGATAGGATCCAGAAAAGAAGAAGAGTGAGAGATGCAAAGTCAAAATCCATTCTACTTTTCAACTTCTGAAGGCAAGGTGGAAAGCAAAAAGCCCCACGGGTAAAGTAAAGCTAAGCTTCTCCCATACCATCCTTTTCAAATTTGCAAGAAGAGCATGTAGTTTGCGCGCAGGTACTTGCCGAGTGATAACACCATGCAATCCCTGATCCACCGAGGCCAAGTATAGGCTTTGCTCAAGGACGAGCAAACGTTTAGCTTGGGGAGTTTGTTGATGGTCCTTACAACAAAGATTCAATCGTCAAAACCTCGGGTTTGAGAGGAATATACAACAAGTTTCATGCGCATTTTTGATACTAATAAAGTTCCACGAGTTGTGTTGCAATTTTTATGGACAGGTACACATTTAGGGGGAAAAGGAACCAACGTGCCACACGAGCTAGGCACGACCGCACCACCAGGCACGACCAGCCTGGCAGGTGCAGCCGGCCCTGCAGGTACGGCCGGCCCTACCAGGTGCGGCCGTACCTGCCCCATGCCACGTCTCCGGTCCGAGTCACGTCCTTCCCCGCGTGCACAACTTAGATGAACAAGATTGATCAAGGAAATGTCGGTGTGATCGAATGGATGAAGTTGTGATCACTTGAATCAATGGGTCCACCTCTCCGGCCGATTAACCACCACAACTGTCATTCCAAGGCCAACCTGAGCGTCCCTGAGCGAAGGTGGTTCATCCCATGGCATAGAGGTGGGCTGGCCGCACCTAGAGGGCCAGCCGCACCTCCCAACCTCATTGTCAACCAAAACCGACTCAAGTTACCGACCTTCAACCTCCTTAGGAGCAAGGATCAGAGTGTCCAAGTCAAGAGGTGGTGGATCACAGGGCCAACCGCACCTCCTCATCCGACCGCACCTATGAAAATGGGCCCATGCGCTTAACCGACCTCACTTACCTATAAAAGGAGCCTGACACCCACTGGAACGGACACACAACACTGGAGCATCTCATTTCCACTCTTTTGTTCACTTAGAGTAGGATTAGTGTAGCTTGGGAGTTAGAGTTGAGTCGAGCTAGTCTCGGGGTTCCAGAGGAGTCTTTTTCAGAGTTCCGGTACTACTCTTGTATCCTTTCTTTGTTTAGACTCAAGTACAATTAAAGTTATCTTTCTATCTTACTTTTCAGGTAAATTACATTTAGCTTTTACTTTGCTCTACAAGCTTTATTCTTGGTTTAGACTAAAGTTAGTTAAGTCTTGGTTAGCATAGCTCTCTTAAACCCAATAGTGTTGTGGTCGTTCTTCGTTTGATCTCGAGTGTTTCACGGGAGAGAGAGAGACCTTCCTTCGTGATATCCGGGGAAAGGTTCTTTGGCTCAGATCTTATCTTAGTCACAGATTGGTGTCCCGCGCAACGGAATAGTTGTGGTAGCCTAAGGAGGTGATAGCTTGTTGACGGTGTATTTTGGTACACCAAACATGTTCATTACACTTTGGTTTGGATTTGATTATGGAACTAACCCGCCACTAGGCACACTAATCATATAACAAGTTCATCTATGTGCATGCATTTGGAAGTGTTATGTTTATGTAGGAAAACATGGACATAAAGGACGGATTCACAACAAGTTGAAAGAAGCATTTACGGAGTCTTGTTCGTGTTCATGAGCTTGATGAAATCACTTCCAATGGTGGCAAGGACCGAAGTGCTACGAGGAACACCCCCGGGGATTGAAGCGTAAAAGACCGAACTTCATGCACGGAGAACCTCCATCTTGGACGCGAGGATGACATCGTCAAAATCATGCAAGTGGAGGGCGCAAAGTGCATAATAACCTGAGGACCCACGAGAGCGAAGGGGCGACCGAACCGGGCCGAGATGGGCCTGCGCCGCTCGGCCCAGACCGGCCGGCCCAGCCCACTCCGGTGGTCGGTTCGGCCCCCCTTTCCTTGCACCCGAAGGATCTTCAACCCTAAAACCCTGGAGGCGCCGCCATTCGAGGGGGGGGGAGAGCCATTTGCACCATGAGGCCATCCACAAGCTAGAGACAGAGGAGGGAGATCTCCAGAGGGAGATCGTCCACCTCGAAGGAAGCACCCACAAGTGGAGAAGAAGGAAGACGCCGTCGGAAGGGAAACCATTATCAACGGTGCTATGTCCAGCACCTTGATGGGGTAATCTCCTTATTCGTCCATGGGTTGTAACCGATCTTGAGATGTAATCGTACTTTGTCGGATTATCTATCTATCATCTTGTGTTGAATGTACTTTAATGCTTAAGGTTAGCTACCATGCCATAAAGGGAGTAGAGCTCCAATGCTTCCTTTGATCCATTCAATACGCCATGTCCATCATAGGTCTAGTCATGAAAACCTTCGCGTTGTGAAAGTACGAGAGGAGGGATAGGGAGAAACCATGGTCACAACCCCGATAGATTAGATTGGTTTTCATGTCTTTAAGCGATTGCATGTTCTAGTATCGTAGACCCATGGGTGAGTGTCTTTTATCTTGATAGCTTGATCATTCTCTCTAGTGTAGTTTAGTTGTTTTATAGTTTAATCGTAGTTAGAGTTTGAGTCGTTAGAGTGTGAAGGTAGATCGAACGCTTGTAATCCCCTTGCTCCGCGGATTGACAAGAACCTTAGGAATCCCATGTTGAAAAGGTTAGGGGTCCGTACGCTTGCGGATCGTAGAGGGATACGTCTTTTATCCGTCAACACAGCTCCGGACGGGCTTTGTAGTCTATCACGTTAGTTCAGGCTGGTAGGATTCAGCGAGTCGTAGTCCTCCCTTCTCATCCCAGTCAGAGGGCACAACTTTGCATGCCCCTGCAGCACTAGAAGAGCTTGTCGAGTTAGTTTGCCTTGGTTATCCTTTGCTTTGGTCCTTTGCCTAGAGTTGACAAGAATAAATAGATTGTGTTAGGATCCTTTCTCGTCTCGTTGTCCTCCCAGCTCGCTATCCTCTTTAGTATTTATCTAGATCTCCTAGCATGTGTCAATTTATCCCCGAATATCTTTATTCATTAACCCCTGCTTTAGCTCTTTACCAAGTCTTGGTTATTCTCCACCGTTTACTCGATCATCTTTGTCATAGTGCCTCCCACGGGAAAATATAAATACGATAACCCGAATACCACCGGGTGAAGTTCTACAACGGTAATCCATGCGCTTGCGAACCTTTTTGTGATCGTGTGTTTTACCTTGACGTTCCTTAGCTTCATTACTAGGTACTAACTTGGTGGTGAGGCTAAGGAGGGTCAACAGGCAGTGAAGACAACCAAGCTTGAGGCAGAGAAGAAGAAGAAGAGGAAGAGGAAGACAAGTCCTCCACCGGTGGTTGAGACGCCGGTCATTCCCACGCCGTCAACCAGGGATGTCGAATCTGATGATGATGATGAAGAAGAAAAAGAAGAAGAAGAAGAAGAAGAAGAAGAAGAAGAAGAAGAAGAAGAAGAAGAAGAAGAAGAAGAAGAAGAAGAAGAAGAAGAAGAAGAAGAAGAAGAAGAAGAAGACGAAGGCACCGATGTTCCATCGGTTGTTGAAGAATGGACGGTGAGGAGGTCATTGAGCCCCGCAGCGAAGAGGCAGCGGGAGTTGCAGCAAAAGACGACGGAGGATGACCTCCGTCAAGGGCTAGAGGCACAACGAGCTGTTGCTGCGCAGGCAAAGATGCCTGTGCTGATTAAGGCGCGGACCTTTAGGCCGAAGCCTCGTGTCCCGACTACTACGAGGTAAAGTCGTGAACACTCAATGTCTTTGACTATTGTTGCAGGGTTTTTATGCTGTGTTGGATGATGAACTCTGTAGGTTGGTTGTGGAGCCCTAACGTGACCTGAGCACTCAAGCCTCGCCTTCGCGTACGAGGTCGCCTGATCATGGGGTTGCGGCGCAGACAGTGGCTGACAACGCAAGGACGGCGACTCCGCCGCCCGCTGCTGATGCAAGGATGGTGACTCCACCGCCCGCTGCTGATGCAAGGGCAGCGACTCCACCGCCCAGTGCTGATGCTGGAGCACAGGGCACTATTGGTGACATCAGAGCGTCGACCTCTTCTCCGGTCATCGATGTGGATCCCATCAGTGTGATGCCTAGAGGGACGGATGAAGACCTGGTCAGGGACCGGGCCCAAATTGAGTAGGCGCCGAAGGATCCGGGGTCGTCCGGCACACACGTACCTGATTCATCATCATCGAGCCCCAAGTTGACGCGATGGGTGATTGACAAGAATGGTACTCCTTGGCAGGAGGATATCTTCGATGACAATGAAGATATGCGGACCGTGCGGAACACCATTGTGACCCTCAACATTGCGTTGACGGTGAGTTTTCTTCCTGTGTTATTTCGGATGACGTACTTTGTTGACGGATAAAAGACGTATCCACCTACAATCCGCAAGCGTACGGAACTACACCTTTTTCACCACGGGATTCCCAAGGTTCTTGTCAATCCGCGGAGCAAGAGGATTACAAGCATTTGATCTACCTCTACTCACTAACTACTCAAACCCTAACTATGATTAGACTAGAAAATGACTACACTACAATAGAGAGAACGATTAAGCTAACAAGATAAAAGACACTCGCCCATGGGTCTACGATACTTGAACATGCAACCGCTTTAAACATGAAAACCAATCTAATCTATCCGGGGTTGTGGCCACGGTTTCGCCCTTTCCCTCCCCCCGTACTGTCACTACGCGGAGGTATTCGTGACTAGACCTATGATGGACACGGCATATTGAATGGATCCAAGGGAGCATTGGAGCTCTACTTCCCTTTACGGCATGGTAGCTAACCTTAAGCATTAAAGTACATTCAACACAAGATGATAGATAGATAATCCGAAAAAGTACGATTACATCTCAAGATCGATTACAACCCATGGACGAATAAGGAGATTACCTCATCAAGGTGCTGGACATAGCACCGTTGATCATGGTGACGCTTCCGACGGTGTCTTCCTTCTTCTCCACTTGTGGGTGCTTCCTTCGAGATGGTTGTTGGTGTTTTAGACCGGAAACCTACCAAGAGGAGTACCCGAGGTAGATGAATGTGGCCTCGTCGAGATCGGTAACTCGAAGGAAGAGACACGTGGCACACAATTTAGATAGGTTCGGGTCGTGAGGTGCATAATACCCTACGTCCTGTATGCTGCGTAGCTCTGGATTGATTGGGTGTGTTTACAAGATGATGCGTATGAGAGAGAAGGGTCCCTCCCTCGCCTTATATAGCCCGGGAGGCAGGTTTACAAGTCGGTTTGAGGAGAGAGTACCAGTCGGGTACGGCTAGGAGTTCTCTACATAGTACAGGACATATATAACTTCCTATCCGAGTACTTCTCCATCGTAGTCCTTGCGCCTCACGCCATCAGGTGCCGTGTGGCACAAGCCGAGTAGTCCCAGGGGCCCATCGAGTAGTCGGTCCTGGTACCCACCGAGGCATTGGGCCTAGGGAGGTCCGTACGACAAGCCCCCGAGTACTTTGTAGTCGAGTAGGATAGTTTCAAGTAGACTTGATGGCCTCGACGAGTAGTCCTCAGGCGTCCTCGAGTACTACAGGCCAAAAGTCCTCAAGAGTACTTGAAGCATCCCGAGGCTGGATGGTACTCCAGCTGATCCTTGAGTAGTCTTGAAGTCTTCTCGAGTAGTTCACAAGCGTCCTCGAGTTCTTCTCTTGAAGGTCTTCAATAATACTCGCTTTGTCTTGAAAAGGAACCGTATGGAAAATGCGATTCGAAGAATATCATTCCATATGGAATGTAGCCCCCGAGCCTTAGGTCGAATCGTAGATTCAAGCTGAGGATCAATCTGAAGTTCTGCCAAGATTATCCAGCAAAATTCGCAGAAAAAATCGAAGGACACGTGGCACGGAGCCCCCGATCCTTGAGTCGAGTACTTCCTCTCGAATTGAAGGGTCATCTTGATTGTAGAATATGTCCTGAGTTGCTCTGGAATCTTGTCATCACATAGGGAATTGAGTAGACGTAGCCAAGCCCCCGAGATGGAGTGCGTCGACTACTGGAAGATGAAGGGTTAGGCGGCCGCCGCTGAGTCAGCTGCTGATACTTATCCATCTGGCCGTTGCAGCACTGCCGGTTGGGTTATAAATAGAGGCCGAAACCCTTAGGGTTTTCCACCCCCCCCCCACATTCATAGCCATTTGAAACAAATCTAGCCAAGAGTCGGCCACTCGTGCCACTGCCGCCACGCCTAAGTCTGTAGATCCACGCGCGCCGCCACTACCATCCACCAGTGAAGCCCCGAGCGAATGCGAGTGAAGACCCATTGCACTTGGAGGATGAAGTCTTCCCCGTCCAAGAGCATGAAGGTACGAAACAGTACCTTTGAGTAATCGGAATCTGCCGGACTTGAGTAGCTGAATAATAATTATTGTCTTCTGCAGGATGTCGTGGAGAGATCCCGACAGAAGTCTGATATGCTCCAGGGGTATGGTGATACAGTGCTCCGGGACGAGACATTGGAGAAAGAACTCAATAAGTCCAGGAAGCACTTCGCCATGCTCCAATCCAAGCTTGATGGCGCCTTCGCCCAATACCACAATGAAGTACAAGACATGTAGGCGAAGAGCGATGAGTTGGTCTGCAAGAACAAGTCGCTGCTCCAGAAAAACAGAGGTATGTCGATGTCATCCTGTCGAGTACTTATTGTGGGTACCCTATAGTATTCTAACATCTCCCTTTGAGTTGTTTGCAGATCTTGAGGCCCAAGTGGAACAGCTAAAGGCATCAAAAGTCGATATGAAGAATCTCTTCTACCGAGAGAAGGATGCCCGCGAGGTACTTGAGTACGATTATAAGCAGCTGGCCCATGAGTGTAATGTGCACATGGAGCTTCGGATCGCCTCGGATCGTGACCTTGTCAAGTGCTATAAATCTCTGCAGAAGCTGAATGAAGACTGCGAGAGGTTGCGCGGGCAGCTCAAGGAACTCAAGGAACTCAAAGAAGCCGCGCTCCCCATCGCGAGGCTACTGGTGCCACATCCCGGTGGGCCAAATATAGCTCCTCTTGTTGACCGGCTGAATGAAGCCCCCGGACGCCTGGCTACTTATGTCAGGCATTTGGCGAAGTCCATCCCGAACCTGGTCTTGGCGTTCATGAAGTCGTACTTCCCCAAGGCTCTGGTGGATGTAGTCGCGGGTGGACTAGCCGCCAATTGCACAGATCAGCAGTACACGGAGCTTCTGGAGCAGATGGCACCGGTCGCAGAGAAAGTCGCCGAGAAGTTGAACCTCTAGTAGTTATCCTGTAGGGTTGAAGGACCGAAACAGCGAACCAAAGAGGGGGGGAGTGAATGGGAGCCGACAAAAATTCTATTCAAGAATTCGGCCTATGAACCCGATTTCACTCGTGCACCTCCACAAGCTTCTCTTGCCAAGTTCACGTAGCCATTGAAGTGCTACTGAACCTAGGAGCAAGAACCAACCAACAGCCACAGCAGACACGCAGCGGAAACACACACGACAAGGCTGTTGGCAGACCAAACCGGTCAGGCCGGTTCCTGAAACCGGTCAGACCACTTCTGTTGGACTTAGCCTCACGCAGGCAGGGGAAACCAGTCACACCGGCTTGGCAAACCGGTCAGACCGATATTGTCCAGAAACTCCCCCAAAGACCCAAAACACCTCAAGAGCCTTTCCACATCCGAACAAAAGAAGCCATGGCACAACAGAGACTTCCTTGCTCAAAAACACTTCTCAACAGCCCACAGGGCGAAACCGGTCAGACCGGTTTGGGAAACCGGTCAGGCCGGTTTTTGCCTAGACAGTCGGGAAGAACACAGCCCGCGGGAAAAACTCAACACACCCTTCAATCGATCTCCCGATTGGTTCCACGGATCAAAGTGAGACTTTGGGGATAGATGGGGTACCTCGTGGGCTAACGTTGGCTAGAAGCTCGGTCCCCAAAACCCACTCAATCAAGAGGAATCGAAAGTCAACCCTCAAGAGCACCTCCAACCCTAGAACTCCGAAACCACCAAAATCGAGCCCCTTAACTCACAGATTTGGGAGGGGAATCACAGCCCAAAGAACCACGAAGGGTTCCCACAAATTTCCCCGTCAAATCCTGTTGACGGTTAATAGTTGTATCAAAGTTCGTTTGTGACTTGCAAGCGGACAAGTCTCCCGTCGTAGTCAAGGGACCCTTCTTCCCTCGAGTGGTGAACCCAAGGTATCGAATCCGTGGAACAATGTGCAACGCAAGGATTCAATCTAGTAAAGCAAGGTAAAGCTATCTATTGAAGAACAAAGATGCATCTAATCTAAGATATGATCAAGTAAACGAATCTAATCTAATCTACTAAAGAGGTAACAAGAGAAAGCAAGAGATAACCAATCTAGAGAATCTAGATCATGCTTATGTTGTAGCTCCAAACAAGATAGATGAAGATAGAAAAGCGAATCTCATTAAAAGCATCTTTAAATCGTGGCCTTCCCATCCGACTCCGAAAACATCCGCCTTTCGAGACCCCCGTTCTGTCACAACGTATCCCTATTCATGCGGGGAGCTTAGGGCGAGTTCGATAGAACAAGTTGAAATCACTTGGCCGGTCCGTATGCACCTCTAGCCACCGCGGCTACAAGAGCACCCTATGTAATCTAGCTATAGACTAGATCGTAAAAGAAGCAAAACCAAGAAGAAATCAAAATCATCGAGACGGCACTTAATCGCTAGAAATCGGATTCACTTACAAACTTCACCATGAATGATTACATGAACAAGATCACCACCGGGCCCTCCCTCGATCTTGATCCTCGCTCCGAGCTCCGACGTGGTCTTCCATGCAAGGTTCCCACGTCGGCTAGGGAAACCCTAGGCAACTAGCACGACCCTCATCTCCGAGATGGTGTCCCTCAAGCTTCTCTGCTCCTTGGCGGCGGAATACGACTTCCGTTCTGCGTGGCTCTCGGTCAGGGGGCTATTTATAGCCTGAGAAGCAATTAGGTCAAAGGAGAGGCCGATTGGGCCCCGAATTGGGCTGGGCCGGCCGGCCTGGGCTGGCCGGCCTGGGCCCAATTCAGCCCATCTCGCGGCTCGCTTCGCCGGTGTTGCTTCCCACGTCTTCTAGATGTTCTCCCCTTTTGCATGTGGGCCCTTGACGTCGGTTTCTCTCCGAATTGGACTCAACTCCTTGTCTTGCAAGATTCGAAGACTTTTCTCGGTTCGGTCCTCGGAGTTTATCATCTTCTCGGGCTTGGTCCTTGGGCTCTTGGAGTCATGTTCACTTCATTGCTTGACTTGTATTGGGCTTCAAGGTCTTGTCATGAGGTGCTTAATGAACTTATCCCGGAAGTCTTGCTTTCAACGTTAAAACCCTGTGTAAACACTTAACTCCAAAACCAACATGCACAAGTGAACTTGTTATACCACGGGGGTTAGTACCAATGAATAAGATACAAAAGTCATGCCAACACCGAAGGTAAACTCATGGCTAGGTTGACGGATTTTCACCGTCAACATCTCCCCCATGCTTAAACCTTGCTCGTCCTCGAGTAAGCCTTCGATGGATATCATCGTTGCCAAACAATGTTTAAACCTTGCACTTGATCATACATGAAAAAAACATAATGCTCTCAAAAGTTTAATTCGTTAAAGTTTCATAATGTACTAGCCTTCACCTCTACGGAGGGTAGATTCTTATTAAGCTTATCCCACAAGTATTAACATGCTCACAAAGTTTAAATAGACCTTAGAATTTTTGAAATAAAGAACGAGATAAAGAAAAGCTAAACCAAGTTCACAAATTTAAATCATCTTGTAAATTGCTCATGAACTCTCATCTCACTTGTCTCTCAAGCCTATATATTCTACTCCTTTCCCTCTCATAACATATATGTGTGGTAGGCTTTATATGGAGCTTTGGGAAAGTTTAGTCCTAACAAGATTTTATAAATGAGGTGTTGTCAAAACAAGACAAGCTTCTCATGGTCTTACCGAGACTCGTCAAAAAGGTCATTGGAAAATAATGTTAAATCAAGGAGGGGAAAGAGAAAAATACACACACTTTTAGATGAGTGGACATGTGCAAATGGCAAAGAGTGATCCCGAGGCATAAAGGAAGTCCTCGTTATCGGATTGCACATGGTTGGAAAATGAGAATGGATCTTTTTAACTTGAAGCATTGAATGCACTCTTAGAGAACCAGGGAGTTCACTTTACGCACATATTTTTTCTCTTTCTCATATTTCTCATTTTTTTTCTTTATTTCTTTCTTCCCTTCATTTTATATATTTTTTTCTTTCTGCACCTTGAAAGTCACGCATATCGCCGAATTTTTTTTTCATCATTATTTCATTATATATTTTTTTTAAAATACTCCCTTTTTGAACTCTAAAACTGCACCGTACCTACCTCCTCCCCCATGCTTAGACGTTGCTCGTCCTCGAGCAAAGAGGCGAAAAATAAGGTAGGTACCGGGATATTTTTCCTTGGAGAGATACTTGAAATCTTCAATGTTGGCACCGTCTTGCGATCTTCCTTGAATTGATGATCCATTCTCAACGATAGGTTGTGGTCAAGGAGGTAATCACAAAAGATGATATTTGGTTTAAGGGTGGATATCCGGCGAGGTTTGTGAAATCTCCGATGTGGGGATACACAATGTACGGATAAAAGGCTAGCAAAAAGATAGATACGCAAAAACGGAATGACCAGCTTCTTAGTCTCGGGCCAGAGAAATCATGCCCTGCAATAACTCACTCAAAAATAAATCTTGTACACTAAGGTTTATGCACTCAAATATATATAAGGCTCTGGATAGGTTGAGCAACACACAAGTGATGTTTGTGACAAGGTTAGCAGTATTTTTGAGCATAAAAGACATCTTTAATCTATTCATAACTTGAGAGCACATAAAACACTATGGGTCTTTATTTTAATCATAACCTTCGCTGAAGATTGAGCTAGCATTTAGATAATTTCAGATTTGTATTTTTTAAGAGAGCACTAGGTTAAACATGCATAAATCAATTACAAAGATAAACAAAGCGGCAATTATAATCATATATCATCATGGCACAAACTTTGTAACTTTACCAAAGGTAAAAACTTGGTGGTGACGTTATTCATGATGAAAATAAAAACTAAGACACACACTGAAAATTAAACTAAAAACTGAAAACTAAAGCAAAACTGAAAATACTACGCAAACATAGGCACATCCAAGCTGAAAATTAAAGAAAAGGGGGTAAAGGAAAGATAACTAAAGCTTCTCCTCTCTCTAATATTCTGCCGGTGGTTGATATTGATAGTCTTGGTTGTTGTACCCTTACTTGTAATAGGAATGCACCACTACTCCTATGAATTGTCTGACGGTGCTAGGTGAAGGTGTCCAAGCACATAAGCGACGTTTGCATTTCCTTCACCCATTTGATTTGCATTGGTTAGGATGGCTGCAATAAATTGCATGTTCCTTGCAGCGTATCCTCCAATGGTGGCCACATTTTGTTGTGGTTGAGGAAGGTGTGCATATGGCTCCGCAAAGGCTACGTTGGGCACCGCAAAAATGGTGGGCGTATGGCTGCACCACTCCCCCATGCTTGCATTGGTACATCACCGTAGTAACTTGGCGGCGCCGGGGGTTCCTCCCAATGGTGGGACATAATTTTGTTGTGCACCTCCTTCTTGGGTCGTGGAAGATCCTTCTCCTATAATTCTTCTCCTTTTATTATTTTTTTTCTTCGCCGGCACAAGAAGTCCTTCCTCTAACCAATCTTCTTCCCCTCAAGAAAAGTCTTAATCTTCAATCTGGAAGGGGCAAATTCACCTAGGCCACTTGGAAGCCTCCTCTCTCATCTTCACTCTTATATTTTCCTTTCTTCATATATTCCTAGAGAAGTCCTGGGTAGGAGATGATTCGGGTTCCTTGTAGTATCCGGTTTTAAAGAGATAGTCAACATGGAGAGGTAACACCCCGAACCAATATCTTCCGAACTCGATGTTGCAACAACACCACCGGTTGATCATAGGTGAGTGGGGTCTATTGGCCACTTGGCAATCAAAGCCGAGTAAAGCCAATTCAACTCCGTGTTGGTTATCTTTGTCTCGTTCTACCAAAAATCCACTTGCACAAAAGTGACACACTTGGATAATGGGTTCCGGATAGTATTTTTTTTCGTTGATGGTCTCTTCCCATGATCATACTCCAAAAGCCTTCCCATGTGCCTTCATGCACATACTTGTTCCGGAGCTCCCTTTTGAAAGTAGGAGACACTCGCCCATGGGTCTACGATACTAGACATGCAATCGTTTCGAACATGAAAACCAATCTGATCTATCGGGGATTGTGTTGAATGGATCCAAGGAAGCATTGGAGCCCTACTCCCTTTATGGCATGGTTGCTAGCCTTAAGCATTAAAGTATTTTCAACACAAGATGATAGATAGATAATCCAACAAAGTTCGATTACATCTCAAGACCGATTGCAACCCATGGATGAAACGAGATTACCCCATCAAGGTGCTAGAAATAGCATCACTGATCAAGGTTACCCTTCCGACGGTGTCTTCCTTCTTCTCCTCTTGTGGGCTCCCTCCAACGGAATGAGAGACTCAGCACTCCTTCATCAAGGGTATACGCCATGGTCATGAAAATTTCCTAGGCGAATTTCTTGTGGGTGTTTGCCGACACTCCGCTAGAGAATTGCACCGGTGTCCCGTGTGAAACCCAATATGTGGAGAGCTTGGTCGTCGATGTCGACGTTCGCTACAAGCCTCTACTTAAGGCGAGCGAGCTTCTTCTCCTCCTCCGTCATGATGACATACCCCTCGAAATACCGCGGAGCGTATGGAGGTGGAGCGGATGATCGTGTCAAGTGGCGAGGTTGGACAGGCGGCTCCTCCATATGTTATTGAAGTTTGGTAAACCTAATAAACGAGTTTCGTGTGGCCCTCATGCCACCAAGGAGAAGAGTGGTTCCTCCTCGCAGTGCCGTGTCCTCCTCCATACTCCAAGGAGACTCGGAAACCGAGCGCCTCCTCGAAGAGGTTGTCGATGATGGCTTAGACGACGATGATCCCTTCTTCTTCGGTGAAAAGGCTTGTAGTTTTCTTCCATGATTGCAGCACTCTCCCTCACAAATAAATATCCGGGGTTTTCACCGGTAACAAGGTACACAAATATTATTTTGGAGTCCGGACTTTGAGTGGATTAAGGATGTGATTTGTTGCACGAAACAAACGCGGTGGATGGCTAAGTCTAAGGTGATTCCGGCCTACAAACTAGAGCACACGAACAAAGAGTTGGATGAAAGACCTACCTCTCTCCTCCTCTTGGCTCGGTTCTTCTCTAGTGCATTCATGTTGCTTCGTGATCGCGTACACCTTCCAAACGTTCCCGTCCACTCCTTCGCTTGCATTATTGCTCCTTCCACTTGATGTTTTCGCTTTGACTCACTTCCATACTCCATTGCCTAACATGCATCGATGATATTCCTACAAAACAAAGCCTTGGCTGCCCCCCATGCTTGTACTTTGCATGTGGTTTAAATATGTTGGAGGGGCATCCCGTGATGTATCATGGTGCATGCATGGTTAGGTTAACTAGATTGCCTCCCTTTAATTGTGTTTAAGGCTAAGCACTCCTCTAATTTCGAAATTTAAAAATATTTTTCAGAGCCATGCAAGAGCTCAAGCATAAATTTAGAGAAGTTTTAAACCATTAAAAACAAATGTAAGTCGAAAATGTTTTTCGACTACGTCGATTTCGGTCTCACCGATATAGTTTGCCTTCATTGGTTGAGAGCAAGCTTTTCCCGGCTTGATCATGGGGGCATAGGTTTAGGTCCTAATTTTTATTAGATGAGAGAGATTTTGAATGAAATAAAATAAAGTGAGGCATAGAAAAATTCTAATCTTAGAGAAACCAAGGGTATGGATTTTTAAACCAACCAAAAATCAAGTTTCTAGGTTCACGCGAGTCCTACCACGTGCTGAAATTTAAATAACATCTAGATACAAGTCGTGGCTCTACTCGTGTGTTTTTTAGCATGAAAAACAAGTTAACCACAGCACCATAATGAGGGTGAAGGGTTGAGTTAGGTTCTGAAATTTTTTTTTCGGTTGTGGTTTCTCGAAAAAGAAGCAAACAATCACATAGGATGGTTCATGTAAAGGGTTTATGATCAAGCAAAATATTCAACCAAGAATTATGTCTCTAATATTGTTCAACCATTCTAAGTCTAATGTTTTGCGTAGTAAAATTCAAAACTGAATTAAAAAGACTCGAAAAACCTGGAATCGGGTTGTCCTCCCGTAGCTTATTCTTGACTCGACGAAACGGGTTGCCTCCCGCCTAGCGCTTCGTTTATAGTCCATGGCTAGACTTCTTCACTTGATTACTCCGGATCAACGCTCTTTGCGGGCGTTGCAATCTTGGGTACCCACTTTGGCTTAGTCAATTTTTTTTGGTCTTCACAGTGGCTTTGTCCTTTGGTCTTGACGGATGCAACAACTTCCTTGTGGCTCGGCATCTCGAACTCCGGTCCTTCGGTCGTGATCTTCATGGTCTCTAGTGTGATCCTTCATCTCTCCCGAATGAGTTTGAGTAGCCTTCGCCGTCTTGGGACCTTGGAGTTGTCTCGGATATTCTTCTTTGTTATCCATCGGGCACCCGGCAAGTTGTCCCACTTGCGTCTAGCATCTTTATCACGATGAACACTTCACGCTCCTTGCATGTGGATCTTGCCTTGGCAGCCTTTAGGTGTTGAGCTTCTTTCTCCACTTCCATCTTCTCCATCCTCGTTGATCTTGAACGGCCTTCCGGCGTCTTGACTTGGAGGCGGTGATTCCCTTGGAGATTTCGACGGTCCTTCGACTTCAACTTTTGAATCTAGGGTTTCCAACCCTTTAGCTTGTGTTGCACGTCACCTTTGCCTGTAAAGTTTTCCTGGATCATCCACAAAAAAGTTTTGGGTTTCTTGGAGAGGTAGCCAACCATCTCCGGTTAGGGTTAGCAATAAAACAAAAATCTAACAAAAGAGAAATTAGGGTTAATAAAAACTAGATTAGATTGACTCTTTTTTTTTCTTTTTTGGGGATGATCAAACATAAGAGATGCAAAAGAAAATCAAAAGAAAAACTGAAAAAAATAAGCGATACTAGATTGGATCTTGATTGCTTGTTCCCCGGCAACGGCGCCAGAAAAAGGGGCTTGTTGACGGTTAATAGTTGTATCAAAGTTCGTTTGTGACTTGCAAGCGGACAAGTCTCCCGTCGTAGTCAAGGGACCCTTCTTCCCTCGAGTGGTGAACCCAAGGTATCGAATCCGTGGAACAATGTGCAACGCAAGGATTCAATCTAGTAAAGCAAGGTAAAGCTATCTATTGAAGAACAAAGATGCATCTAATCTAAGATATGATCAAGTAAACGAATCTAATCTAATCTACTAAAGAGGTAACAAGAGAAAGCAAGAGATAACCAATCTAGAGAATCTAGATCATGCTTATGTTGTAGCTCCAAACAAGATAGATGAAGATAGAAAAGCGAATCTCATTAAAAGCATCTTTAAATCGTGGCCTTCCCATCCGACTCCGAAAACATCCGCCTTTCGAGACCCCCGTTCTGTCACAACGTATCCCTATTCATGCGGGGAGCTTAGGGCGAGTTCGATAGAACAAGTTGAAATCACTTGGCCGGTCCGGTATGCACCTCTAGCCACCGCGGCTACAAGAGCACCCTATGTAATCTAGCTATAGACTAGATCGTAAAAGAAGCAAAACCAAGAAGAAATCAAAATCAATAGAAGGCACTTAATCGCTAGAAATCGGATTCACTTACAAACTTCACCATGAATGATTACATGAACAAGATCACCACCGGGGCCCTCCCTCGATCTTGATCCTCGCTCCGGAGCTCCGACGTGGTCTTCCATGCAAGGTTCCCACGTCGGCTAGGGAAACCCTAGGCAACTAGCACGACCCTCATCTCCGAGATGGTGTCCCTCAAGCTTCTCTGCTCCTTGGCGGCGGAATACGACTTCCGTTCTGCGTGGCTCTCGGTCAGGGGGCTATTTATAGCATGAGAAGCAATTAGGTCAAAGGAGAGGCCGATTGGGCCCCGAATTGGGCTGGGCCGGCCGGCCTGGGCTGGCCGGCCTGGGCCCAATTCAGCCCATCTCGCGGCCTGCTTCGCCCGGTGTTGCTTCCCACGTCTTCTAGATGTTCTCCCCTTTTGCATGTGGGCCCTTGACGTCGGTTTCTCTCCGAATTGGACTCAACTCCTTGTCTTGCAAGATTCAGCACTTTTTTGGTTCAGTCCTCGGAGTTTATCATCTTCTCGGGCTTGGTCCTTGGGCTCTTGGAGTCATGTTCACTTCATTGCTTGACTTGTATTGGGCTTCAAGGTCTTGTCATGAGGTGCTTAATGAACTTATCCCGGAAGTCTTGCTTTCAACGTTAAAACCCTGTGTAAACACTTAACTCCAAAACCAACATGCACAAGTGAACTTGTTATACCACGGGGGTTAGTACCAATGACTAAGATACAAAAGTCATGCCAACACCGAAGGTAAACTCATGGCTAGGTTGACGGATTTTCACCGTCAACAAATCCCAAAGAGCAAAGTCCCGAAAACACCCTGAGAAAATCACCAAGAGAGAGCACCAAAAATCACCACCAAGAACAACCAGGAACAACACATCCAAACCTTGGGGAACCACGCCGAATCATCTATACATGCCCCAAATGCTCATACAATGTCTAGCTTGCCGCCCGATCATCCAACCCTGTCAACAAGATCTCAACATGAAGCTCTCAAGCTAGTCCTATGGAAATCCTAAGAAAATAGGAAGGGAAAATAGGAAAGCAAATGAAATAGGGTTCCAAGAGTTGGCTGCCATCCTCTCACCTCTTGGGTTATATGGAGGCAACCGAAAGTCTAAAATACCCCTAAGGCCCAAACTAAGATACACGCCCACCAAGGGCACTTTGGGAATTTGTCTTCATAGCACCATCGGACGGATGCTCGGCGACCGCACTTCGCGTAGCCTCGACGCAAGCCTTGCGATCCCGACGCGTGTCCTCCGCCTCGAAGCTTCTGGTGCCCTGCGACCTCAAACCGGTCAGATCGGTTCTCCAAACCGGTCAGACCGGTTTTGGCCAGATAGCCACACCCGGTCTTCGGCCTCGGCTTTGTGGCTCAGCCGAGTAACCCGGTGATTTTTTGGTGAACCACCGCAAACCCCGCGAACTTGATGTAGCCTCCGCCAATCACCACTCATGACTGGGCTCCCACGAAGTCCCGGCTCGACGTTGGTTTTGTGGCTCAACCAAGAAACCGTCCACCGACTTCATCTTGCTGTTCTTGCCACCATGCGGCCCGCACTTGTCCCCGCTGGCCATCGGGTACCTCGAACGAAGCCTACTGTCTTCTCCACACCTGGAGGCCTCACCGGCAACAACTTTTCACGCTTGTTCTTCACCTGCACCAACACGAGTCAAGCCGCAACCTGCACCTGCATTACTTAGCCAAGAATCAGTCCACACAACGTTGTCAATCACTCATCACATAAGGAAGCGACCATCCACCGGTCCTTGAACCACACATGGTCCTCAAGGGTTAGCTTGTAGCAGCAATTGTATATAAACAAAGTTGTGATGAACTTGTTTAAGTATTAATGAAAAGACTTCCATCGAATGAGTACTTGTTGTCGCGATGTTGTATGCGGGGTGCCCATCTGTGGAGTGGTCGCGAGTAATAGTACTCGGTAATAGACCCGTTGAGGCAGACATAGTAAATAAGTTGATCAAGAGTTGAACTTTATTACTGAAAAAATACACCTGGATGGCCAGGGCCGTTTACAAGTGTAGTGGCCAGGACCCAGAGGCCGCCTACAGCTAGAGTAGTGCTAGGGCGCATGGCCACTTACAGAAGTAGATCCGTTAGTAGCCTTATAGACTGGATCTAGAAGTACATGGTCTCTTGATAGACCACTGCTAGAGTCCTTGACGCTCTGAGCAGCCCGAGTTTCATTAGTAGCCGTTAGCACTGTAGTTCGGAGACTAGTGCTTGGACCCGGAGGCCGCTTACAGCGAAGGGCTTGGGAGTAGTCGTGTAGACTTGAGCCCCTAGAGTAGTCGAGAGACTATGCATAGAATCAACAAAGTTGGTCGACGTTCTACGAGTTGCTGATGTCTTCGCCTTCAAGTGTCTGGAGGCGATACGAGCCTGGTCCGGTCACCTTTGCGACTGTGAAGGGACCTTCCCATGGCGAGCTGAGCTCGTGTAATCCTCCCGTGTTTTGGATGCGGCGGAGGATTAGATCACCAATGTTGATGGAGCGTTCCTTGACATTGCGATCGTGGTAGCGTCGGATACCCTCTAGGTACCTTGCTGATTGGACGAGGGCAGCACAGCGAGCTTCTTCGAGTCCATCATTATCAACTCGTCTGCTATCTTCGGATATGCCTTCATCGTACTGCTCTACTGCCGGTGACTCCCACATGACGTCGGTGGGTAGAATAGCTTCGGAGCTGTAAACCAAGAAATAGGGTGACTGTCCCGTTGGCTTGTTGGGTTGAGTATGCAGCCCCAGAGAGCATTGGGCAGTTCCTTGATCCACTTGCCTCCTTTCGTGTTAGCAACATCGTGTAGTCGCTTCTTGAGAGCGTCGAGTACCATCCCGTTGGCGTGCTCGACTTGTCCGTTGGCCCGTGGATGGGCGACTGAGACATACCAGACGTCGATCCCGCTGTTCTCACAGTACTCCCAGAACTGGTGATTGATGAAGTTGGAGCCCAGGTCTGTGATGATGCGATGGGGTAGTCCGTAGCGGTGCACGAGTTCATCCAAGAAGTCGAGTACCCTGTCGGCCTTGGGACAGGTGACCGGCTTGACTTCGATCCACTTGGTGAACTTGTCGATGGCCACCAGAACTCTGTTGAATCCTCCTTGCACAGTTGTAACAGACCTAATCATGTCGAGCCCCCAGCAGGCGAAAGGCCAGGTTGGTGGTATGGTGACTAGCTTGTAGTACAGGACGTGTTGTTGCTTGGCAAAGTACTGGCACCCTTGGCACTTTCTGACGAGTACCTCGGCATCGCCCAGGGCTGTGGGCCAGTAGAAAGCTCGTCGGAAGGCCTTGCAGACCAACGTATGTGAAGATGTGTGGTTGCCGCAGACGCCTTTATGGATCTCCTCCAAGATGTCCTTGCCTTCTTCTCTGGGAACACACTTCACGAGTACTCCAGAAGTGGCGCCTCGCCTGTAGAGCTTGACCCCGACTAGGACATAAGACTTGGCCCGGCGGATGAGCTGCTCAGCCAAGTTTTTGTCTGAGGGGACCTTCTGCTCGCGAATGTAGTCGATGAAGGGTTGTCGCCAGTCCACGTCGATCATCATGACCTCCTGGCCAGCTGGCGGATGCGCTGGGCCAGTGGTCGTGGGCGTCGGCTTTGGGATGGATGGCGCGTGAAGCTCATGGACGAAGACACCCACTGATACTTGAGCGCGAGTAGAACCGAGCTTCGACAGGATGTCCGCGGCAACGTTGTTGTCTCGGACAACGTGGTGGAACTCGAGACCGTAGAACTTGTTCTCGAGCTTGCGGACTTCTAGGTAGTAGGCGTCCTTGTTCTCCTTGTTGTGGTCCCAAGACTTGTTGACTTGGTTGATGACCACTGCAGAGTCGCTGTAGACTAGTAGTCGCTTGATGCCCAGAGAAGCTGCGAGACGGAGCCCGTGTGGTAGATCTTCGTACTCGGCTTCGTTGTTTGAGACTTTCCAGAAGATCTACAGGACGTACTTGAGTTGTTCGCCTGTTAGAGAAATCAGGAGTACCCCTGCACCCGCACCTTCGAGCTTGAGCGAGCCGTCGAAGTACATCACCCAATTTCTGGCCGCTCGGCTGGAGTTGGTAGCTGATTCTCCCGCCATTTGCCATGAAGTCGACTAGTGCTTGCGACTTTATGGCCGTTCGTGTCTTGAAATCGATGTTCAGGGCGCCGAGTTCGACTACCCACTTAGAGATTCTTCCAGTAGCATCTTGGTTCCATAGGATGTCACCGAGCGGGTAGTCAGTGACGATGGAGATCGAGTACTCCTGGAAGTAGTGTCGTAGCTTCCGCGAGGTGATGAGCACTGCATAAAATAGCTTCTGTACTGGTTGGTGGAGTGATTTAGATTCCGATAGGACCTCACTGATGAAGTACACTGGTCGCTGAACTGGGTAGGCGTGGCCGTCTTCCTGCCGCTCGACAACGATGGCAGATCTGACCACGTGAGTAGTCACAGCGAGATAGAGTAGTAGCTACTCTTTTTTGCGAGGAGCCGTGAGGACTGGTGTCTTGGATAGGAAATCCTTCAGCTGAACGAGAGCTTGATCTGCCTCTGGAGTCCACACGAACTTCTCTTGATGCTTGAGTAGTTTGAAGAAGGGTAGCCCCCGTTCTCCAAGCTTCGAGATAAATCTGTTCAAGGCCGCCATGCACCCGGTAAGCTTCTGCACATCTTTGATGTAGGTGGGGACTTTCATATTGGTGATAGTGGAGATTTTCTCAGGGTTGGCTTCGATGCCACGATGTCTGATGATGAAGCCAAGTAGTTTTCCCGAGGTACGCCAAAGACGCACTTGTTCGGGTTGAGCTTCCAGCGGTACTCTCACAAGAATGTGAAAGTCTCTTCAAGATCGGCGATGAGTGTGTCGGAGTTTCTGGTCTTGACGACCACGTCATCAATGTAAGCCTCGACATTCTTGTTGAGCTGTCTCTTGAAGCAGGCCTGGATAGCTCGCTGGTAGGTAGTGCCGGCGTTCTTCAACCCGAACAACATGGTCGTGTAGTAGTAGGCGCCAAACGGGGTGATGAACGCGGTCTTCTCCTGGTCTTCTTCCTTGATAGCAATCTGGTGGTACCCGGAGTAGCAGTCGAGGAAGCAGAGTAGGTCACAGCCCGCCGTGGAGTCGATGACTTGATCTATCCGCGGCAACCCGAAGGGGTCCTTGGGGCAGTGTTTGTTGAGGTTGGTGTAGTCGACGCACATCCTCCACTCGTTGGTGTTCTTCTTGTGGACGAGGATGGGGTTGGCGAGCCACTCAAGATGGAAGACTTCTCTGATGAAGCTAGCCGCGAGTAGTTTGACAAGTTCCTTCTTGATGGCATCCCATCGGACATCGGCGAAACGGCGGAGATGTTGTCGTTTTAGGGTAGCTTTAGGGTCGATGTTGAGTGAGTGCTCGATCAGATTCCTAGGCACCCCTGGCATGTCCGCTGGTTTCCAAGAGAAGATGTCTTGGTTAGCCTGGAGGAAACTGACAAGCGTGTCTTCCTATTTCGGGTCAAGGCCCGCCCCGATCATGGTAGTCTTGCTTGCTGTTGTCGCCTGTCCCAAGATCGATTGCCTTGACTTGCACTTCCTCGGATGGCTGAGGCTTGTTGGCTTTGTCCGACTTTTCTGGGATGTCGAGTTCACTTGGGGCAAGCTTCTTTGATGCAACATAGATCTCCATCATGGCGTTGGGTACTAGGTTGGTGGCTGCGAGTTCCACAACTTCTGTGTCACAGTCTAAGGATATCTTCAAGTCCCCTTGTAGCGAGAGTACACCGGCCGGACTTGGCATCTTGACTACCAAGTACGTGTAGTGGGGTACCGCCATGAACTCGGCGATAGCTGGTCTGCCAAGGATGGCATGATAGGAAGTCTCGAAGTCCGCGACTTCGAACTTGATGTACTCGGTGCGGTAGTTTTCTCTGGTTTCCCCGAAGGTAACTGGCAGGACCACTGAGCCGAGTGGGATAGCCGCGTTCCCGGGGAAGATGCCGTAGAAAGGCGATGTGCTCTTGGTGAGCATGTGAGTGATGTCGAGCTTCATCTTCTTCAAGGTCTTGGTGAAAAGGATGTTGATCCCGCTTCCACCGTCGATGAGTACCTTGTTGAGTCTGGAGCCCACGACTACCGGCTTCAGGACGAGAGGAAACTGCCCTGGTTCAGAGAAGCTTGTCCATTGATCCGCGCAGGAGAAGGTGATGGGTGCTTCCAACCACCTGAAAGGGGTCGGAACCACTGGTTCAATGTTCAAGACTTCCCGTCGAGTGTCCTTCTGAGACCGTTTGGTGGGTAGTCCGCTGAAGAGGACGTTCACCGTCTTGTCGGGTTCTTGGAAGTTGTCGTTGCCTTCGTCGGCTTTTTTCTTGCCTTTCTTGTCGTGAGGAGGTCATGGGTCTGGAGAGTCCTTGAGTGCTCGCCGGAGTTGGTAGCACTGCTCGGTAGTGTGGTTGCCCTCCAGATGCCACGGACACTTCTCTTTCAGCAAGTCCTTGAAGCCATCGGAGGTCTTCTTCGAGTTGTCTTTCGTAGGGCACTGGATAGCCGCAACTGTGTTGTCTGACTTGCGCTTGCGATTAGAACCTGAGTAGTTGTTGTTGCGACCGCCTTGATCCTGGTTGTTGTTGTTGCTGCCGCCCGTGTTTTGCTTGCTCTTTTCGCGATAGCGTCATACTTAGCGTTCGCCTTGTCTTCTTCGTCGGCCCATGAAGTGATCATGTCTTTGAGCTTGGTGATGGAGCTCGGGCGGCGGCGACCGAAGTCTTCGAAGGTGCGACAGTGGTAGAGACCGTCTTGGAAAAGGTCGATGACCTCCTTGTCGGTGACATCGACTACAGTGGTGCGCTTGTCGAAGAAATGCCACATGTACTTGCGTAGGGTCTCGCCCTGTTCCTGCTTCACCATAGCTAGGTCCATGCGAGTACCCGAACGTCCCATGGCACCCGCGAAGTTGTTGGTGAACTGTTCCTTGAGCTGGTCCCACTTGTCGATCGAGTACTTTTCGAGTGACTCGAGCCATGTAAGTGGAGCTTGGTCCAGGCAGAAAGGGAAGTAGAGGCACTTCGTGTTGTTGTTGCCACCAGCATTCTCGATGTAGAGGGCGTAGCATCTGAGCCATTGTACTGGATCTTGCTTCGCATCGTACTTGGTGATCCCCAGAGGCTTGAATTTTTCTGGGAGAAGCATATTGCGAAGTCGAGCAGAGAAGGTGGGGAAGCTGTCGTTCTCACCTGCCGTGGAGGATTTCTTGCACCGAATTTCTTCGAATCTGCGGTGGGTGTCGTAGCTGCCGCGTGAGACACCGGTGACGTGGCTGTCTGCATGGCCTCGGCCTCCGCGATCGCCTCCGGCACCGGCTCTCCTTCCAGCCCCGTGCGAGGAGCTCCCGCCGCCACTGCCTCCGCCGCCAGCGTCACCATGAGCCACCACGGTGTGACTGCTGCTAGCGCCACCAGCGCTATGACCGCCCTGAGAAGGTCCACCAGCTGATGCCCTAGTGGGGTTGAGGTTCAATGGTAGTTCTCCTCGAGTACGGTTGCGTCCGTTGTCAGCTGGACTGCAACTTGTGGCTTCAAGTTCGGCTTCGCGAGTTCTGAGGGAAGGCACTTGAGTGACTCTGTTGTCGACTCTCATGAAGTAGGTGTCCTCCGCGAGCTTGGCGATGACTTCTCCCGCGCGCATCCCCTGAGCCTGACGTGCTATCGTGGTGATAGACATGAGGCCCTGTTCAGGTGTAGTATGCACCCGGCTTTCGACTTGGTTAAGTGCCTCTGTGAGGTTCCGTATGGGGAGGCTCTCACGGAGACGTCGACGCCATTCGTTACTCTTCCTGTTGCGTTCATGTCGGGCGTTCTTGTCGTCGCTAGTTTCGTCTGCGGGTGCATTGGCAGACAACTCGTCTGCTGAGATATCTTCGAGGTAGCGGTCAAGCTGTGTCCCTGAAGGTCCCGGCGTCTCGTTGGTGGTCATGAAGACTTGACGATCAGGAGAGCCGAGACTAGAGTCAGTAGTCGCCACCTCTGTTGGAGTGTGCTCCTCTGCTGGAGCTAGTGGTGTTCCCTCCAGGAAGGGAAGCGAGTCGAGGTAGGCGACGCAGCGTGAGTTCCCGTCTGTCAGGTCTGCAGGCTTGCGGTCTGGCTAGTGGACGAATCTCTCGGCGGGCGTAGATATTATAACCAGGCCGGTGACTAGTCCTGACAGAGATTGCTCATTCGTGGAGATCTCGGACTCGGGCTCGTCTGGGTAGTAGCCTGAGACGGGGTTGGAGTCCGAGGTCTAGTCGGAGACGATCTCCTTGCCGGCCCGACGCGCAGTGAGAGCCTTCGCGTGGGCCTTGCTAGCGTTGCAGAGGCCGTATGGGAAGTCTCATGGAGTGGGGAGTCCGCACACGATTGCTCGATAGCCAGCTCACATGCGATGGCCCATGGGGATGTCGAGTTCGAGTTGGAGGTGGATCCTAGCTCGAAGTCGGCGTGTTGGTTGAAGAGCGAAATTTCGTAGAATTTTCTGGCGAGTTCGCCCGTGACTACTTCAGGAAGCATCACGAGCCCAGTGCTCGGGTTGGGAGTCATGGTGAGGCAACGTTTGAAGGATCCGACACCGTCAGCAATGCACACCTAGGACCCGAAGACGAAGGTGTCGCCGTGGTTGAAAGCGACAATTGCCTTGATGAAGATTGAAGCCGTCGAGTTTGTCATGAGATCTTCGGCGAGATCCGCTACCTGGCGCGCCAACTGTCGGTGTTTTAGACTGGCAACCTACCAAGGGGAGTACCCGAGGTAGATGAATGTGGCCTCGCCGAGATCGGTAACTCGAAGGAAGAGACACGTGGCACACAATTTAGACAATTTCGGGCTGCGAGGTAGCATAATACCCTACATCCTGTATATTGCGTAGTTCTGAATTGATTGGGTGTGTTTACAAGATGATGCGTATGAGAGAGAAGGGTCCCTGCCTCACTTTATATAGCCCGGGAGGCAGGGTTACAAGTCGGTTTGAGGAGAGAGTACCAGTTGGGTATGGCTAGGAGTTCTCTACATAGTATAGGACTTGTATAGCTTCCTATCCGAGTACTTCTCCACCGTAGTCCATGCGCCTCACGCCATCAGGTGCCATGTGGCACAAGCCGAGTAGTCGGTTCTGGTACCCACCGAGGCATTGGGCCCAGGGAGGTCCATACGACAGTGGTCGATCCTCCTCCGGAGATCTCCCTCCTCTCTCTCTAGCTTGTGGATGGCCTCCTGGTGTGAATGGCTCTCTCTCTCTACGAATGGCGGCACCTCCAGGACTTTAGGGTTGAAGATCCTTCGGGTGCAAGGAAAGGAGCGCCGAACCGACCCCCGGAGTGGGCCAGCCCGGCCGGCCTAGGCCGACCGGCCCAGGTCCATCCCGGCCCGGTTCGGTCACCCCTTCGCTTCCGTGGGTCCTCAGGTGATTATGCATTTTGCACCCTCCACTTGCACTATTTTGACGATGTCATCCTCGCATCCAAGATGGAGGTTCTCTTTGCATGAAGTTCGGTCTTTTACGCTTCAATCCTCGGGGGTATCCTTTGTAGCACTTCGGTCCTTGTTATCGTTGGAAGTGATTTCATCAAGCTCATGAACACGAACAAGACTCTGTAAATACTCCTTTGAACTTGTTGTGAATCCGTCCTTTATGTCCATTTTTTCCTACATAAACACAACACTTCCAAATGCATGCACATATATGAACTTGTTATATGATTAGTGTTCCTAGTGGCGGGTTAGTTCCATAATCAAATCCAAACCAAAGTTTAATGAACATGTTTGGTGTACAAAAATACACCGTCAACATCTACCCCACGCTTAGATCTTGCTCGTCCTCGAGCAAGTACTCATAAAAGAACTTTGTCCAAGGCGTTGTAATCATGTTCCGCTAAATCTTTCTTCACAAGTTAGTCAATCTTTTATATTTAATACGTAAACATAAAGTAGTGATCATCATACATAAACATGGGTGTTCAAAATCTTTACCACGTCAAGATTTACCCCCACAACTCAAACTCTTCACTCGAAGTCTTCAATTTCAGCCATGCTTACTTCTTTGCTTCCATTGGAGGGTTTTTATGGTTTTCAAAAAAAAAATTCCTGCAACAAGTGTTAGACAAAAACCTTTTTCCAAGCTCTCTCAAGTCACTCATAAGAGGTGGATATCCTAAACATGTTTTATAAAACTCTCACCTCCCATAAATCTCTCATATAACATGTAAAGTGGAGCTATAGGTATGGCTAGCACAATCAACATAAGTATTGTCAAACTAAGAACTTCCTCTAATGGTTGTTTACCTTTCAAAGCCAATGATCATGAGAATTAATCCATATGTGGGGATATCAAGGATGAGAAGATATAGAATGGTGGACATGTGCAAGGGCAAAAGAAAATATGACTACGAGGCATCGATGACGTCCTCGTTGTGGGATTGCACATGGTTGGAAAAAGAGTGAAAGTTTCATCTCTCAACAATGTGACATCCTTCCTTGCACTTTATGTTTTCTTTTACTTGATTCACCCCTCTCATATCTTTCTTGCCATTCCTCTTTTCTCTTTATCTTTTTTTTCTTTTTTCAATCACTCTCTTTTATTCTCTCATACACATATTTTTCTTTACTTTTCTATTTTTCTTCCTTTCTTTTCCATACACATATTTTTCTCTTTACTTTTCCTTCTCTTGACATCTTTATCTCTCTTCTCAAAGCTCTCAACTCCTCTCTTTCTTGCATAAACACAATCTGAAATTTAAAATAAAACCATGCTAGAGACAAGACGAAACTTTGAGAGTAGGTTGTGTTCAAGGAATGCGATGTACAAAAGAGATGTATAGGGTTGGATATGGAATTCGGCGATGTACGGAACTTCCTATTGAAAGTCACATTACTGAATGCATGATGAGGCTAGCAACAAAAGATAAACACAAGGACATGATCATTGCTCAAAATTAAAACTCCCAAGAGAGAAGGATCCTAGCCCAACTCATTGTGCTAATCGCACTTATGGTGGAGAAAAAAGTTTGGCATTGTATAGGATTTTTTCCTTACTCTCAACTTGGAAAAAATGGATTTGCTAACCTTTATTACAAGGGGTTTTAGATAATTTTCAGATTTTAATTCCTCCAACTTTTAGCATCGAACATAGCACAACCAAAGTGTAAAGCTCAAGATCTAAGTGTGGTATGGGAACTTTTAGAGGTAGCAATTCCACTAAGTACCACGATAAACGTTTTTCAAACCACACACTTATGTTCAAATATCAAAAACTAAAGTTGAACGAACAAGTAAATCAAGATAAACATCACACAAGACACAAAACTTAAAGGACTCTTTTTATTTAATTTTCTTTGATGCAAACACTAAATTAAGACACTTGCAAAAATTTAAAAGCACACTCAAAATCTAAAGACTCTTAAACTCTAAAACTCTCTCAAAAACTAAACTCTCTCGAAGACTAGACCGAACCAATCTGAACTTGAAGCTAAAGGCTAGCTAGCTAGCTCTCCCCTACGCTAAAATCATACGACGTCCTCGTCGTATCTTACAAAAATCCTAAGGGGGGAAACCAAACCTAGTGGTACTTCCCGCAACTATTGCACTACTTGCCCTTCATGTTCCCGATCATGCCAAAAAGTTTCCGCATGTTGCGATTTAGGAACTTGTAGTCATCTTCGACCACGCGCTCCAAATCCTCCATGCGTTGCCTCATCGCCTCCATGGCCTAGAAACATTCGTCGACCGATGCGTAGAGCTTCGAGATGGAGTGACGGCAAGCCACACAACACATCGGATGCATGCCGAAAGGGTCATCATCCCGAGGGTCTCCACTGTCGTTGCCGCCGTCGTCGCCATCATCATCGTTGCCGTCGTCGATGCCATTGCCGCCGCCGTTGGCCTTCGGGGGTCCTCTCCTTGGGCACCTCTTCCTAAATGTACAAATCATTATCATCTCTTCCGGCTGCCGCCCACGAGCTCTGGCTGCGATCGTCAGAGTAGTCGCTATCCCCATAGTCTTTAGGTTCGGGCGACACCTCCTTGTAATCCTTCCGTTTCATGCCTCGAATGCGAGCCAACCTTCGAACGGGAGTAGGGACCTTCTCCTCTTTTACGGGGTTGTGAGATGCGATAGCTTTGGTCAGGACACGCCCTCCGCAACGGATGCGGGAGGTCCTCTTGTTCTCGACGGGTAGCTTGAGCTCGCATTGCTTCGCCTCCTCCATCGATGGCTCCTTGGCACCTTGATTCAACTCTACGCTCCTTGGGGACACCATGGCTGCTGCGTGGGTGCAAAAGATTGCTACATGGGATGGATTCCCGAGCTCCCAACTCAGCCAAATAAATAGTCCGAAAATGAATACCCTAGAAACCGCATTTTCCTTATTCAAACTTCCCTTAAAATTTTTTGACCAAAGAAGGAAGTCGAAAAGGAGCATTCCAGGGAAAAACTGGGGCGAACCGCCGCCAGGGCCCCACGGGCCGGTCGGACCGGGCCGGCTGGCCCACCCTGTTCTGGGGGCGGTCTGGTCCGGTTTCCCGTGTACCGCCCTTTTTTCGCATTCTTAGCCCATGAGAAAAAGTTGGCCCAATAAATCTTCCTGAGAAACTCCAGAAAAATAAAAGAAAAAGTATTTACAAAAATCCATACCTTGTTTTACGTTCTAGGCTGGACGTTCGGGCTCTTCTTCCATGGTGAAGACATTAATATGGTGAAGGGGCACAACATCGGGTCCGTAGTAAACCTTAAGCCATTGACCATTCACCATGGATTGATCACCTTTCACATCCATAATGGTTACCGCTCCGTTGGAGAGCACCGAATGAACAACATAAGGTCCGTCCCACTTGCTTTGCAATTTCCCCTTTTCAAAGGTTTTAAACCTTGAATTGTAGAGGAGGACCTTATCTCCTTCTTTAAACTCTTTCTCCGTCAACCTTTTGTCATACCACCTTTTAATCCTCTCCTTGTATATGCTTGCATTCTCATATGCTTTCAACCTCATCTCCTCTAGCTCGCTTATTTGAATTCTTCACTTTACCACCACGGCATCGAGATCAAGGTTCATCTCTTTAATCGCCCGATAGGCTTTGTGTTCCAACTCAACCGGAAGGTGACAAGCTTTTCCGTAGACGAATTGATAAGGGGTCATACCTATTGGTGTCTTGAACTCCGTTCAATATGCCCACAAAGTTCCGTGTAATTTCTTTTACCAATCTTTGCCTCCCTTCTCTATGGTTTTGTTTAGGATGCTTTTTAATTGCCTATTCGACGTTTCCACTTTTCCATTGGTTTGTGGGTGATAAGCCGTAGAGACACTATGTTCAATTCCCAACATGGACAAGCACTTTTTGAAATTCTTCCCGGTGAAGTGAGTTCCTCCATCACTTATCAAGATTCTCGGTGTACCAAAAACGAGGAAAAATCATGCTCTTGATCATGGCAATGGACTCCTCCGTGGAAGCTTTACGACATGGCATAGCCTCTACCCACTTGGATACATAATCAACCATGACTAGGATATGCTCAAATCCATATGAGTTTTTGAAAGGCCCCATGAAGTCTATTCCCCACACATCGAATAAGTCGATTTGTAGATTATATCTTAAGGGCATAGAATTTCTTTGAGAGATGTTTCCAGTTCTTTGCCATTCGGGGCATGATGCAACATATCTTTTAGTATCTTCGTGCATCTCTGGCCAATAGAATCCACTAGACCACACTTTTGCTTGGGTCCGAAAATGGCTATAGTGTCCACCGTACTCCGCCGAGTGGAACTTTCTCAAGATTTCTAGCCTCTCTTCTCTTGACACACATCTTCGCATGACTCCATCATTGCCAAGTTTGAAGACGTACGGTGCATCCCAAAAGTATTTTCGACTTTTGGAGATTATCCTCCTTTGAGAGTTTCTATCTAGATGGTCAAGAGGCATCTTCCGAATTGCTCGAATGATATCGATCATCCAAGTGTCTTTATCGAGCACTCAATAGAGGTGGTCATCTCTAATCTTGTCTTCTATGGGCTCTTTATCATCTTGTCCACGATTCATCCTAGACAAGTGATCGGCCACAACATTCTCCACCCCCTTCTTATCACAAATCTCAACATCGAACTCTTGGAGAAGGATCCAACGGATCAATCGTGGTTTAGCATCCTTCTTAGCCAAGAGATACTTGATGGCCGCGTGATAGGTGTAAACAATGACCTTCGAGTTCACGTTGTAAGATCTGAATTTTTCTAAGGCGAATACCACTGCTAGCAACTCTTTCTCCATAGTGGCATAATTCAATTGTGCCTCATTAAGAGTTTTGCTAGCATAGTAAACGGCGTGAACTCGGCCTTCCTTTCTTGGACCCAAAACTGCTCCTACAGTGTAGTCACTTGCATCACACATGATCTTGAAAGGTTGTCTCCAATTCAGATGTTGAATATGGGTGCACTCACCAAATCGCTTTTCAAGGTCCGTAATGCCGCTAGGCACTTCTCATCGAAGTCAAAAGACACATCTTTTTGAAGGTGATGCGTTAAAGGCTTAATGATCTTCGAGAAGTCCTTAATAAATCTTCCATAAAATCCAGCATGGCCTAGAAAGCTCCTCAAGGACTTAACATCCGTCGGAAGTGGGAGTTGCTCAACCATCTCTACCTTAGCCTTGTCCACTTCAATGCCTCTCTCAAATATAATGTGTCCGAGCACTATGCCTTGCTTAACCATGAAGTGGCATTTTTCCTAATTTAACACCAAGTCTATCTCCGCACACCTCATGAGGACCTTATCCAAGTTTGCCAAGCAATCCATGAACATCTTCCCATAAACGAAAAAAATCATCCATGAACACCTCAACAATTTCTTCGATGAATTCCGAGAATACGGCCATCATGCAACGTTGAAAAGAGGCCGGAGAGTTGCATAGACCGAAGGGCATCCTTCTATATGCAAACGTTCCATAAGGGCATGCGAACGTTGTTTTGTGTTGATCATATGGATGAATGGGAATTTGCATGAACCCTGAGTACCCATTGAGAAAGCAAAATAAACGTGGTTTGCGAATCTCTCGAGCATCTCGTCAATGAACAGTAGGGGGAAGTGATCTTTCTTTGTTGCTTTGTTTAGCTTTCGATAATCGATACACATCCGCCACTCGGTCACGGTTCTTTGCGGTATCAACTCATTCTTCTCATTCTTCACCACGGTTAAACCTCCTTTTTTTGGTACACAATGTACCGGGCTCACCCATTCGTTATGCGGAACCCGGTAGATGATTCTGGCATCAAGTAACTTGATGACCTCCTTCTTCACTACCTCTCGCATCGCATGAGTTAGCCTCATTTGGTGTTCCACTACGGGCTTACATTGGTCTTCCATTGTTATACGATGAGTGCAAAAGGCTGGGCTAAGACCTTTGAGATCATTGATCGAATATCCAACCACCTTCCTATGTTTTTTAATAAAATCAGCAACTTCTCATTTTCTTGGGGACTAAACTCGTCGCTCATGATGACTAGATAAGTCTTGTCTGGGCCCAAAAATTCATATTTTAATCCTTTGGGCAAAGGTTTAAGGTCTACCTCAGGCACTTGTGGCTCCTCAGGTTTAATTTCTCCTATGTCCTCGAAGTTAACTTCCTCCACGTTTCCATCTTGTAGTTCTAATCCTTTCGTTGCTTCTTCTAGTTCTTCATCTTGTTGATCACTAACTTGATTTTCCATCGCCATTTGCAGTAGGTCCCTAAAAGTTTCAACAAAACAAAGACTATCTACCTCCTCTACTTCGTCTTCGGGAGGAAAAGGTGAAGGGTGTTTAGAAACGCGAAAAAAGTTATATGTGTACTTCTTTCCATTAAGGTTCATTGTTACTTTGCCTTTTCTGGCATCCAACACGGCATCAACCAACTTAAGAAAGGGCCTACCTAGGATTATGTGATCAAGATAACTATGGTAAGCATCAATAACAAAGAAATCAGTTGGTATACATTTTCCAGAGATTTTTACATTCGTGTTGCAAGCAATACCTAGAGGTCTAATAGTTCTACCATCTCCCATGATTAATTTCGTTGATGTTGGAGCTAAGTCTAGGTTGTTGTCTTGATCTTTATCGTAAATTTTAGAAGATAGGACACTTACTTGAGCTCCAATGTCACATAAAGATTTGCATTGAACTCCGTTGATCTCGCAACTCAAGTGTGGTGCCGTCTTCTCTTCTTCTTTGGATCCTATCGTGTAAACTTCGGCGAGGCGAGCATATGGTGATGCTTCGGGCTAGATCCCCATGATTCCTTTCACCTCGGCTATGTGTTTCGAATCCACTTCATCATCTCCAAAGAGCTTTTGAAATATCTCACCGGTGGTTTCAAGGTCGTATGAATCTTCCGCTTTCTTCTCCGGTGGGAAATCCACTTCTAATGCCCTTGCCATCCCCTTTTGGTTAGGGAATGGTCTTATCTTATCGAATACTTCTCCGTAATCGATTGGAACACAATCCATGTGCTCGAACTCCCTTAATGGCTTCGTGTTTGACATACTTCTCTTGTGTGTTTCATTTGATATGGCGAAGTCAACGCTCGGGGTAGTTCTTTACTTGATGTGCACTTCTTCAAGCTTTTCTGGGATTGGCTCCTCTTTTCTGACTTCCGGGGTTGCCTCTTTACAAAATTCAGCACACTTCTTCATCCTTGAATCGTGTTCCGTGTCTCCCGCAAGTCTTGTTTCCCAATCTCTTCGCATGGCAGCCACTTTACTAATTTTTTGTAGAAGTTGAGCGGCTTCCGTGAGTGTTTTCTCCATGAGATCCCCACCTGCACACATTTGGACGTGTTGCATGCAACTAGGGGTTAGGGAAAAGAAAAATGTATGCAAGAGTACGTCACCGGAGAAGCTGAGTCTTGGTCCTTGTTCGATCAACTCATTAAACCTATTCCGAGCTTGGTCTATCCCTTCCTCTTCTCTTTGCATGAAAGTGATCACTTGCCTCCTTAGATGTTGAACCTTGCTAATTGGAAAGAACTTCTCACAAAACTTTTTTGTCAACTTGTTCCAATTGCCTTCAACTTCAAAGGATGCAAACGAGTACCATGTCTTTGCTTCACCGGCAAGTGATAGGGAAAGAGATTCCTTTTGGACCATTCATCGGGAACTCTTTCTTGACACACCATGTTGCATAGCGTCGTGAAATGCCACGGGTTTGCTGCCACCATCTCGATGATCTTGGATTTGATCTCATACTTGGTCGCTACGAGCTTCGAAACCGACTCTTGTACTCTTATGTCTTCACATCGAGAACTAGCATAATCCCTTAGTGATTTCTCCGGTTCTTCCATGGGTTGATTGACGAACGCCATCTAGACAACAAGATAAAAACAAAAACAAAAACAAAACAAAGTGGTTTTCTAGGTAATATGTCTTAGATGTTAGCTAAAAGATAAACTAAATATAAAACAAAGTTAGATGCAAACCAAACGATGTAAACTAGCTTGCTCCCCGACAACGGTGCCAGAAAAAGGGGCTTGTTGATGGAATAAAGACGTATCCACCTACGATCCACAAGCATACGAACCTACACCTTTTTCACCACTGGATTCCCAAGGTTCTTGTCAATCCACGGAGCAAGGGGATTACAAGCGTTTGATCTACCTCTACTCACTAACTACTCAAACCCTAACTATGATTAGACTAGAAAATGACTACACCACACTAGAGAGAACGATTAAGCTAACAAGATAAAAGACACTTGCCCATGGGTCTACGATACTTGAACATGCAACCGCTTTAAACATGAAAACCGATCTAATCTATACGGGGTGGTGACCATGGTTTTGCCCTTTCCCTCACCCCGTACTATCACTACGCGGAGGTATTCGTGACTAGACCTATGATAGACACGGTATATTGAATGGATCCAAGGGAGCATTGGAGCTCTACTTCCCTTTACGGTATGGTAGCTAACCTTAAGCATTAAAGTGTATTCAACACATGATGATAGATAGATGTTCCAACAAAGTAGCGATTACATCTCAAGATCGATTACAACCCATGGACAAATGAGAAGATTACCCCATCAAGGTGCTAGACATAGCACCGTTGATCATGGTGACGCTTCCGAGAGTGTGTTCCTTCTTCTCCACTTGTGGGTTCTTCCTTCGAGATGGTCGATCCTCCTCCGGAGATCTCCCTCCTCCCTCTCTAGCTTGTGGATGACCTCCTGGTGCGAATGGCTCTCTCTACGAATGGAGGCACCTCCAAGACTTTAGGGTTGAAGATCCTTCGAGTGCAAGGAAAGGGGCGTTGAACCGACCCCTGGAGTGGGCCAGGCCGGCCGGCCTGGGCTGACTGGCCCAGGTCCATCCCGGCCCGGTTCGGTCGCCCCTTCGCTCCCGTGGATCATCAGGTGATTATGCATTTTTCCCCCTCCACTTGCACTATTTTGACGATGTCGTCCTCGCGTCCAAGATGGAGGTTCTTTTTGCATGAAGTCCGGTCTTTTACGCTTCAATCCTCGGGGATATTCCTTCGTAGAACTTCAGTCCTTGCCACCATTGAAAGTGATTTCATCAAGCTCATGAACACGAACAAGACTCCATAAATACTCCTTTGAACTTGTTGTGAATCAGTCCTTTATGTCAATGTTTTCCTACATAAACACAACACTTCCAAATGCATGCACATAGATGAGCTTTTTATATGATTAGTATGCCTAGTTGCGGGTTAGTTCCATAATCAAATCCAAACCAAAGTGTAATGAACATGTTTGGTGTAGCACCGTCAACATACTTCTGAGTTGTAACTGACGAGCTTGTTGTGGTTGAGCAATCGCTGGCGGATCGCGATAAGGGTCGAATCGACCTATTGAAGAACAGGATGGCCATGTAGCTGCGGGTTGCTGAGCTTGAGCAGGAGCTCAAACAGGTCTGCGAGGTGGCGGTTGAGGAGAAGAAGAAGCTCGAAGATGTGCTGGTGAAGAAAAGCGCAAGACTCAGGAGGCGAATGCGCAATTTAATGCTGTAAACATTGGTAAGGTCGAAGCTTTGTGTTGGTAACCCTCTCGTAGGGCTGAGGTCTTTACATTAAGTATCAATTGCTTGTGTGTTGTAGAGTTCCACAGGTGTGAGAAAAACCTCAAAAACGACCTGAAGAACACCAAGGAAAAGGTTCCGTCCTTGGAGGTGACGCTTCGGGAGGTTGAGGCTGGGGGCCAGGAGCTCAAGTGGGTGATGAAGGAGATTGTTGATAGTGAGTACGCCATATCGCAAAAGCTGGCTTATGAGAAACAAGCTCGACAAGACCTTGAGGTCAATCTCGAGGTGGCTTTGAAGTCATTGTGGAATGACCAAGTGACCATTGCAGGACACGAGGTGGAGTTGAGGGACCTGAAGAACACCGTCCATTATGCTATAGATTGCATAGCGGTGCAGGTCGAGGGGGAGGAGCCGAAGTCTGTTCTTGATTGTGTCATAGAGACTCATGACAGGCTCCTCACATTACTGAAGGCGACGAACTTGGCAGTAGCAACAAATGCGCTGGTGAGGGTGAAGTCGCACTACCCCGACGTTGACATGGTCAAGGTCAAGGGAGGTGCGGATGCTAAAAAAGACCTCAAGGCCCTGGAGCTTGAAGTTTGAGATGCCGCCATGGAGGTGATGGACGCCCTTGACTATGAAGGCGATGACGGCGAATAGTAGCCTTGGGCTAGGAGCTGTACCTCCTCCTCTCAGTCATGTAAATAGTACCAATTGATGAATATTGTGTTAATGCCTAGATAAAGTACTTGCCTTGTGCCTGCGTGAGCTCGGTAGTCTTTTTAAGTGACGATGTGTTGTATCTTGCCCCGCTAACCACTACTCACAAAGAGGCTGGCTTACCGACCTCCACGGCTCAGCGTGGAGTCTTATGTGAGGTCAGCACGGGAAGGAGTATAGGACTCAGGCTTAGGAGCCTTAACGACAAAGCAGGCTTGCAGTGACAACGGGCAAATGCTCATTAGGGAGAATGTCCTCAGGTCGAATGACCCCTAGGTTGGCTTTGTGCCAAGCCCCCGAGCATGTCGAGGGGGAGGAGTAGAAAAATTTTAACCCTCAGGTCTTACGACCCATGTATTGGCTTTAGCCAAGTCCCCGAGCATGTCGAGGGGGAGGGTTGATGACATGAGAAAGGAAAAGGTAGGGCTCAACACATGGCAGATGACTGCTTGAACTAATGCTTATTAATCTAAAAAAGTACAAGGATGGGAAATACATAGCTGTAATAAAAACTATTCTATGGGTAGAATAATCGTCGTAGATGCTTGTTGGGGGGTCAGAAAAACGGATGGAGTCCCAAACACAAGAATCACGAACAAAAGCACGCGAGTCACAAAGGAGGAGGAGACAAAGAATCTCCAAAAGCCTGTCCTCGTCTCAAAAGTTGTGAATCCCTTTACACGTGCCCTTGCGCCCCCTTTTATAGGAAGACGAAGGGACTTTTACATTCTGAGAATACCCTTGAATCTAGAGAATATTCCTAGTGTGAACACGTACATGACTGTCTTTTACATCCCGTGATTAGCGGGGGCTGATTTCATACATTTACAACCCTGCCACTAGTTCACACTTCCAACCCGGACTTTTGAAGTGACGTCTTTGACTTGGCCTCTTCCTAGATTCTCGAAGATTTTTCCCGAAGATCATCACCCACCGAGATTCCCGAACTAAGGTTCCCTCTGATTCTTGAATTTCGCAAGTTCCTGATGTCCTGAATGTCACCAAATTCCAATTGTCCTGAAACATACAGTAAACTCGCGAACCGAAGCCAATTCGGCTATTATTTTCGCGTATCATTGGAAGGTCACCGAAATGTGTGATATTCATCTGGATGTCTTCATGAATGTTTCCCTTTCCACGAAACAACATTTTTCGTGTCGAGGATAATTCACTACATTTCTCACGAATTAGTCAAATCCAACGTTTCAAGGGTGAAAGGTTTTTGCCCAATTCCCCAACACTAGCCCCTCGGGGAAGCAGGTTGACTCCTACGATCCGATTCCACTAATAAAATCACGAATTCTGGTAAAAACTGTCACCCTCGAAACGTCGGAGTAGACACGCGTCCCCTGGAAAAGTCGCATTGGTCATATCGAGGCAGTTTCTTGAAACTACCCCCTTACCCCTATAAACAGAGAGCCTGCGCCGTAAGTTTTTTTCACCGCTTCTGTCGCTTTCTTTGAAAACTTTCGAGCATTTTCGCTGAAGAGCTCCCTTCCTGAGAACATCCGAAGTTCGACGCTTTATTTCACTTTCTAAGGTACTGTCTTCTTCTTCTTGAGTTTTCATTTATTCAATTTCGTAGATTTTGTCATTTTATAGTTTATCTTACATTTTTTATTACTCTTAAGCAGGTGGCTCGTACTAAGAGTACTACTAGACCGATGACTTTGGAGGAGCTGGCTGCTGCTGGTCTTTTGCCGAACAAAGAAAAATTTCATGATTCTAGCAATCGTGAAGACGGGGAAATTAAATTTAAAGATAAGTCTAGTGCCAAAGAAGATCTTGGTGACGTTGACGCTGATCCTAGTGATCTTGTAACTATCAAGAATATGAGACCGTATCCTCCGGCATTCGTGTTTCGCGAGTCGAAGGTCACAGCTGAGCTTATCAAGGAATATGAGGCAGCTGGATTTTTTCCTTTAGGTGACGCACGTGCCCCTGCTAATGAGCAAGTCCCTACACCCGAAGCTGATGAAGTCGTCTTGTTTCGCGACTTCATTACTTGCAGACTTAGATTCCCCTGCGATCCTGTTCTGCCTGCGATTCTGGACAAATTTTCTGTGAAGATTCACCAGTTATCGCCGAATTCATTTGTGGAACTCTCGAAGTTCTTTTGGATCATGAAGACCTTCAGATGCACTTTCGGCGCTGACATATTCGCCCGCTTGTTTGAACTTGTTATTGAAAAGGACATTCTCAAGCTTGATGATGGTCAGTACTACGAGGCGCACTACGCATGCTGCACTTTCAACATGTGCAGGAAAAATTCACAAAAAGGTCTGATTCGAATTCAGCTTGCTCCCTGCTGCAAAACTAACTTCCCCGATGACTGGAGCTCGTATTGGTTTTATGTGAAAGTGGACATGTCGAAAATTCCTGGCTATACTGGGCCTACTTATCCTCTGTACTCACCTATTGAGGTTGTGAGTTCTACCTGTACCGCTTCATACAACCATCGAGCTATTGGTTTCAAGACTTGCGAAAAGCTTTCTTTCTGGCAAGCACAATTCTTGGTGGTCGTGATGTTATTGAAGAATTTGTCGCTGCAGAAATTTGACCGATTTCTCATGGCTGGCTCCTACAGAGATTGTTAATTTCAACGTGAACTGGGCAACACAACAAGTGCCCTTTCCCTGATTTGGTCTTCGACTAAAAGAGGGTCAGACTTTTGAGGAATTCTTTGAGGAGGTGGATAGGAGGGTGGATTCTATGATTAGCGAAACCACTATGAATGAATACAAGGCCTACAAGAATCTGGTGAAACATAAGAAGAGAATCAATCTTGTGTTTTCATAACTTAGCACCGAAACTTCCTTCCGCTCTCGCCCTCCAGGCGTTGATAAGAAAACTCCAGCTGTTGCTGTGGCTAGTTGTTCGACCGCGCCTCCCAAAGCTCCCCGAAGAAGATCCTCGAAAAAAGGGAAAAGCAGTACTGACGACACTTCCTCTTCTTCTGTTCATCCTGAAAAGCCTAAGTCTTTGGAATTTAGCAAGAGAAAGCGCAAGACATCCAAAAATGTTTCAGATACCGAAATTCATGTAGCTTCAAGTCTTGCTCAGCTAGGCCAGAAGAAAATCAAGGCAGTTGTTAAGAAGATTGTTACTGCTGAAGTTCGGCGTGTCCCCTCCGCCTTTCATGATGACATGATTGCTGAACCTCATCCTAAAGGTTTCTCTTCCTGCCTGTGGTGTGACTTGAGATTCCGTATTCGCCGTAGTTACTCTCTAGGGTCCGAAAATGAACTTGTCGATATTGAATCCTTTTTAGATGGTGTCACCGGGGCTGAACAAAGTACCACCGACTCGGTTGTTATCACTGATGCTGGAGGTGCTGCTCCTCGTCCTTCTTCTCCTCAAGATGAAGCTTCTCCCCAATTTACCTGGGATTTGGAGAGAACTGTTCAGAGAAACGAAGATCCTATCGAAAACCTTACCATGATCGAGACGCGTGAAGAACATCTCGAAGGCCAAGATCCCTCGACCTCGATCGCTGCCTTCAACGAGAGCTTTGGTACATCCTACAGGGGAGAACTGCTAAGTGTTGGCCGTGAAACGGCTGCTACAGGGGGTGGTGCATTGTTGACGGTGTATTTTGGTACACCAAACATGTTCGTTACACTTTGGTTTGGATTTGATTATGGAACTAACCCGCCACTAGGAACAATAATCATATAACAAGTTCATCTTTGTGTGTGCATTTGCAAGTGTTATGTTTATGTAGGAAAACATGGATGTTGACGGTGAAAATCCGTCAACCTAGCCATGAGTTTACCTTCGGTGTTGACATGAGTTTTATACTTTATCCATTGGTACTAACCCCCTTGGTATAACAAGTTCATTCATGCATGTCGGTTTTGGAGTTTAGTGTTTATGCAGGGTTTTGACGTAGAAAGCAAGACTTTCAGGATAAGTTCATCAAGCACCTTGTGAAAAGGCCTTGAAGCCCCGTACAAGTCATGCAATGAAGCAAACTCGACTCCAGGAAGCCCAGGGACCAAACCCGAGAAGATGACAAACTCCGAGGACCTATCTAGAAAAGTGCCGAATCTTGCAGGACAAGGAGCTACGTCCAACTCGGAGAGAAACTGACACAAGGGCCCACATGCAGAAGGGGGGAGGATCTAGAAGACTCGGGAACCGACGCCACGCGAAGGAGGCAGGCAACTGGGTCTGGATGGGGCCAGGCCGGCCGGCCCAGCCCAGTCCAGGGCCCATTTGCCTCCCCCTTTGACCTAGCCGCCAATCGGGCAATTTATAGCCCCGGGGTCAAGAGCCATGCATCGATCAATTCGTCATTGACCGCCGAGGAGCAGAGAAGAGAGGGACACCATCCTGGAGAGGAGAGGGTCGAGCTAGTTTACTAGGGTCTCCATAGCCGACGTGGGAACCTTGCAAGGAAGACCACGTCGGAGTTCCCGAAGCTAGAAGCAAGACCATGGTAGGATCCCTGTGGTGGTCTTGTTCATATATCATTGTACTAGTTGATGTATCAAGTTGAATCCGATTCTTAGCGACTAAGTGTTTCTCCGAAGTCTTCGTTTTCAATCAGCTTTGCTTATTTTAGATCTATTCTCGAGATAGATCACATAGGGTGTTCTTGTAGCCGCGGTGGCTAGAGGTGCACGCCTGATCTTCCGAAAGAACTCGACTTGTCCTTGGACTCGCCCTTGACTACCCGCATGAATAGGAGTACGTTTTGACAGAACGGGGGCTCTGAAAGGCGGGCGTTTTCGGAGTCGGATGGGAAACAACGGTTTAAAGAGGCTTCTAATGAGATTTGATTTGCTACTTTTTCTTTCGCTTGGAGCTTCAACAAAAGACTCAACCCGGTCTCTCTATACCAGTTTATCTACCCCCTCTATCTTTGTTACCCCCGGTCTTTAGTAGATTAGATTTGTTCTTGTGTCGATTCTTATGATTAGATGCATTAGGGTTTTATCTATTGAAGATTGAAGTTATTTGGCATTACTAGATCATCTTTTGCGTCACACATTTCTTTCACAGATTCGATACCTTGGGTTCACCACTCGAGGGAAGAAGGGTCCCTTGACTACGACGGGAGATTTGTCCGCTTGCAACTCTAAACGAACTTTGATACAACTATTAACCATCAACAAGCCCCTTTTTCTGGCGCCGTTGCCCGGGAACAAGTGATCAAGATTTGTTCTTGTATTGCCTTTTTGTGATTTTCAGCTTTCTTTTAGTTTTTCTTTTTGCATCTACTAACTTTTGATCATCCTCAAAATCAATCTAATCTAGTTTGTCTAACCCTAGTTTTCTTATATTTGTTTTTACTTTTGTTTTTGCATATTTTGTTTATCGCTAACCCTAACAGGAGATGGACGGCTACCTCTCCAACAAACCCGATTATTTTTTGGATGATCCAGAAAAACTTTATAGGCTAAAGAGACGTGAAGCACATCAAGCTAAAAAGCTAGATTTTGTAGATTCGAAGTCGGAAGACAAAGGATCGAAGGAATCTCCTAAGAATCCACCACCTCAAAGACCTCGGGAGAATCGACTTCCACCGATGGGAGACCAACCACAAGAACGCAAGATCGGGGAGCTATGCACCCCGGACATCATCGACCTACCAATCTTGAACCTTGAAGAGATTGGAAGGCCGTTCGAGATCAAGACCTCAACAATCCGCATGGTGCAACATTCACCCTTCACCGGTAAAGAGGACACGAACGTTCACCTCCAAGCGTTCATTCAACTATGTCAGACTTTCAACATGGATGGGGTGACTCAAGACCAAATGAGGGCAAGGCATTTTCCGTTCTCCCTACTTGGGAAGGCTTTGCCATGGTTCCACTCTCAACCGGCGGAGATGGTGCAAAATTGGAACGCGTTGATGAAGGCTTTCATGAAGGAATACTACTCGTTGGGTAAAACTCAAAGCTTGCGTGATAAGATTGCCACTTTTGCTCAATACCCTACGGATACAATCTCGGAGGCATTCGAGCGTTTCAATGAGTACACTCGGGCGGTTCCACATCACAAGTTCCCGAAGGAAGACCTCGTGCAAAAGTTCTATCAAGGACTCACCATGGCGTCAAGGACGATCATTGATGCATCGACGGGAGGATCTATCATCGAGCTTACGCCGACCGAAGCTTTCACTCTATTCAAGAAGGTCGCGAATAATGACACATGGGCGTCATCCGGACGCCTACTTCTGATTCAACCCACGGGGAACGTCAAAGGAATCTTGCAAGTGGAGAAGGAGAACATACTTGAAGGTAAGATCGATTCACTCATGAGGAGGTTGGAGAAGATGGAGATAGAAAAGAAAGAGGCTCAAGATTTGAAGGCTACCGAAGCAAGATCCACATGCGAAGAATGCAGAGAGTATGACCATGTCCACAAAGATTGTCCGGAGGAAGCCAAGGTGCTCGACTACATGAGGAAGGGAGAATTGTTGAACTTCCGCTACGGGCAAGGTAGACCTCAATTTAGTGCAACCTCAGCCATTCCAAATTCGGTTCCGCTTCGTATACAATTGAAGGACTTCATAGACGAGCAAGCTAAGATCAACAAGGACACCGTCACCAAGTTCGAAGCCATAGATAAGGTGTTGGAGAACATCGATAGTAAAGTGACGGAGGTCGGAAGCTCCAACCATCAAGTACTCAACATGATGAAGATGCTCGAGACGCAAGTTGGACAACTCGTGGGGCGCCTCACTAATGATGAAGGGAAGCTTCTAGGACAACCTAAAGGTCCCGAATCGGCAAAGACTATTCAAACACGTTTGGGAAAGGAGACCAAAGATCCAAAACGTTCCGCGGGAGCAAGGAAGCTTAAACCATTTATTGGGGTGAAGGAATTTGCTAAGGAGGAAGTTACGGAGATCGTCACCGAAGAGCCCGAGTTTGAGATGCCGAGAGAAGACGCGAAGATACCACAACTCAAGCCACGCTACTTCCGAGGTAAACTTGATAATCACTTTGAGAAGTTTGTGGAGGTTGTGCGTAGACTTAGCATGAACATGCCATTATTGGATGCCCTTCAAGTACCTACATATTCTCGTTACTTTAAAGACATACTTTCAAATAAATATGAGATAGCAACACTCGGGGTAGATCATGTCAAGATGTCCGAGGAATGTAGTGCCACTATTGCTAATGGGCTAGAGAAGCAAAAGGACCCCGGATGCCCGCCGTTGGTTCATTCAAGTTCGAGAAGGCATTATGTGACCTTGGAGCAAGTGTGAGCGTCATGCCAAGAGATGTGTTCGAGAATCTACGCCTATCGTTGGAGCTTACCGGTATGTGCTTGAAGTTGGGTGACAACTCCATTCGCTATCCCTTGGGCATCGCCGAAGATGTGTCCGTGAAGGTCGGACACCACTTCATCCCCATCGACTTCGTGGTGCTCGAGATGGGAGAGAGGGAGAAGCGGACACTCATCCTTGGGAGGCCTTTCCTCAAGACCATGGGAGCTACTATCGATATTGGCAAGGGGGAGATCATGTTCGACATTAATGGAGAAAGGAGTTCCTTCAAGTTTCAACCACGCCTCGAGGTATGCAATATGATTGAAGTTAAAAATGTTCCACTTCATTGTCGCGTTGTTAAGGAAGAACCAAGGAAGAAGGAAGGGCTGAAGTAGAAGAAAGAGCCGAAGAAGAAGGACGTGAAGAAAGTCAAGGAAGATGTTGCATCCGTCAAGACAAAGGAAGAAAAGCCGCTTGTGAAGACCAAAAAAATGACTAAGCCGGAAGACAAGCCCGTGCCCAATATGGTGCGGAAGTGGGTACCCAAGATTGCAACGCCCACAAAGAGCGTTGATCCGAAGTAATCAAGTGAAGAAGTCTAGCCATGGACTATAAACGAAGCGCTAGGCGGGAGGCAACCCCTTTCGTCAAGTCAAAAATAAGGTACCGGGAGGACAACCCGATTCCAGGTTTTGCGAGTCTTTTTAATAATTTAGTTTTGAATTTTACTACGCAAAGACATTAGACTTAGAAGTGGTTTAACAATATTAGAGACATAATTCTTGGTTGAATATTTTGTTTGATCATAAACCCTTTACATGAACCCTCCTTTGTGTTTGTTTGTTTCTTTTCGAGAAACCACAACCAAATAAATTTAGAACCTAACTCAACCATTCATCTTCATTATGATGTTGTGGTTGACTTGATTTTCATGCTAAAAACACACGAGTAGAGACATGACTTGTACCTAGGTGATAATTAAATTTCAGCACGTGGTAGGACTCGCGTGAACCTAGAAACTAAACTTTTGGTTGGTTTAAAAATTTATATCCTTGGTTTCTCTAGGATTAGAATTTTTCTATGCCGCATTAAATTTTATTACATTCAAAATCTCTCTCATTTAGCCAAAATTAGAACCTAAACCTATGCCCCCATGATCAAGCCGGGAGAAGTTTGCTCTCAACCAATGAAGGCAAACTATACTGGTGAGACTGATATCAACGTAGTCGGAAAATATTTTCGACTTACATTTATTTTTAATGTTTTAAAACTTCTCTAAATTTATGCTTGAGCTTTACCATAGCTCTGGAAATATTTTTAAAATTAGAGGAGTGCTTAGCCTTAAACATACTTAAAGGGAGGCAATCTAGTTAGAATTAATCATGCATGCACCATTGGATGCCCTTTCAACAACTTCCATCAAGAGCACATGCAAAGGACAAGCATGGGTGGGCAGCAAGCATATCTTGGCAGGAAATTTATGGTGACATGTGAGGCAAGTGGGGCAAGGGAGCATGGACATGACTCAAAGCATGAAGCATCAAGTGGGAGGACCAATAATGCAAGAAAAGGAGTGGACGAGAGCGTTTGGGTGGTGCAACTCGTGGAGCACGCGGGCAAGGGAGTCATGGAGGAGAAATGATCATGCTGGAAGAAAGCCGAGGCAGGGAGGAGCACGCAGCACCCCAGGCCGGTCGGCCCAGGCCGGCCGGCCTCCCCTATAAAAGGAGCCCCCCGACTCCCGTTTTCTGCAGGCAAGCATCCCTCTCATTCCTCTATTTGTGTGCTCAAGTTTTCGTGCCCAAAACCACTGTAGATATAGCCAACCTCCCCAAGCTTGATAGCTCAAACTATTCACACCCTTAATCCACTCGAAGTCCACATTTCGAAGTAAGTTTTTAAGTGCCTAGTTACCGGTTGCAACTCGGAATTTTAGTGGAGAGAAGAGTGCTGCAATCATGTGGAAGAAAACCACAAGTCTCTTCTCCAAGAAGAAGGGGTCATCGTCGTCCAAGCCATCTTCGACGACATCTTTGAAAAGGCACTCGGTTTCCAAGTCTCCTCGGAGCATGGAGGAGGACACGACACCGCCAAGAAGGAATGACACTCTCCTCCTCGGTGGCATGAGAGCAACGAGGAGCACGTCCATGAGGTTTACCGAACCTCAAGGGCGTACAGAGGAGCCGTCCGTCCCACCGCGACGATTGACCTGTTCATCCGTGCCACCTCCATACACTCTGCGGTACTCCACATATGGCTTCATCATATTGTCAGAGGAGGAGAAGAAACGATCTCGCCTTGAGAAGAGGCTTGTGGCAAATGTCGATTTCGACGATCAAGCTCTCAATGCATTGGGTTTTGGTGCAGACATATATTATATGTTGGGGCACCTTGGATGGGTGCAATTCTCCACCGGGGTGTCGGCAAACACCCATAAGGAGTTTGCCTTGGAAATCTTGATGACTATGGCGCCTATCCTTGATGAGGGGGTGCAAAGTTTATCATTCCGTTTCGAGGGAATCCAACAAGTGGTTCCCTACGAGTATATTAGGGAGCTACTTGGATTCCAAAGGGAGCTCCGGAGAATGTTGACGTGCCGGATGGCATGTTGGACGGGTTTTGGAATTTAATCTCCGAAGAAGCCCACCAACAACGCAATTCCATATGCAACCCCATTATCCAAGTATTCCACTATTGGATGTGCAAGAGGATTATGGGGAGGATGAGGGAGACGAAGGTGACTGACACGGAGTTGAATTGGCTCTACTCGGCTTTAATTGCCAAGCAACCAATAGACCCTCATACCTTATGATCAATCGATGGTGTTGCGAGGAAACATCGGGATCGGGAGATATTGGTTCGGGGTGCTACCTTCTATGTTGGCCATCTCCTTAAGGTCGGGGATTACAAGGAATCCCGAACATCTTTTACGTGGGACTCCTCTCGGATTTGAGAATTTGAAGCAGGGAAAATATATTAGTGGAGATGAGAGAGGAGGCTTTCATGTGGCCAAGGTGAACCTACCCCTTCCGGATCCAAGACTTAGACTTTTCATTCAAGGGAGGGAATATTGGTTGGAGGAGGGACTCCTTGTCCCGGCAAAGAAAAATAAAAGAGGAATAATTGTGGAGGAGGGATCTTCCTCTGCACAAGCGGGTGGTGCACAACCAAACTATGTGCCACCATTCGGAGGAATCCCTACTCCGCCATATTATTACGGAGGGCCAACAATGTAAGCATGGGGGAGTGGTCCAACCATGCCCCCACAAAATTATGTGGTGCCCAACGTAACCTTTGTGGAGCCCTACGCACAATACCCCAACAACAACAAAGCATGGCCATAATTGGAGGGTATGCTGCGAGAAACATGCAAAACATCGCAGCCATCCAAACCAACGCGGCTCAACTTGGTGAAGGCAATGCAAATATTGCTTATGAGCTTGGGCGTCTTCACCTAGTACCGCCAGAACAATTCATTGGAGGGGATGTCCAAACCTACTATGAGCAAGGGTACAACTACCAAGATCATCAATACCAACCACCAGCGAAGGATTAAGAAGGAGGAACTTTAGTTTTCTTTTCTTTTACCTTTTTCTGTAATTTTCAGCTTATGATTGCTTGTGTTTGAGCAGTATTTTTCAGTTTTTATTTAAATTTCAGCAAGTGTGTTAGTTTATTTTTAGCATGTACTTCAAATAATTTTCATCATTAATAAAGACACAAACTTTTTTATACCTTTGGAAAAGTTATGAAATTTGTGTCATGATGATATGTGATTATAATTGCCACTTTGTTTATCTTTGTAATTGATTTATGCATGTTAAAGCTAGTGCTCTCTTAAGATACAAATCTGAATTTATCTAAATGCTAGCTTAATCTTTAGTAGGAGGTTATGATTTAAATAAAGACCCATAGTGTTTTATGTGCTCTCAAGTTTTAGATAGATTAAAGAAGGTTTTTATTCTTAAAAGTAATGCTAACCTTGTCATGAATATGACTTGTGTATTGCTCGACCTATCCAAAGCCTTATATATATTTGAGTGCATAAACCTTAGTGTACAAGATTTATTTTTGAGTGAGTTATTTCAGGCCATGATTTCTCTGGCCCGAGACTAAGAAGCTGGTCATTCCGTTTTTGCGTATCTATCTTATTGCTAGCCTCTTATCCGTGCATTATGTATCCCCACATTGGAGATCTCACAAACCTCGCCTGATATCCACCCTTAAAACCATATATCATCTTTTGTGATTACCTCCTTGACCACAACCTATCGTTGAGGATGGATCATCAATTCAAGAAAGATTGCAAGACGGTGCCAACATTGAAGACTTCAAGTTTCTCTCCAAAGGAAAAGTATTCCCGGTACCTACCTTATTTTTATCACCTCTTTGCCTGAGGACGGGCAAACGTCTAAGCATGGGGGAGGAGGTAGGTACGCAATTTTAGAGTTCAATGGGAGCAAATAAAAAAAATTTAATAAAAAAAAGAAGAAAAAAATGAGAAAGAGAAAGAAAGAAAAAGAAGAAAAATATATATATATATATGTGAGAAAAAGATAAAAATATGAGTTGTGTAAAAATAAGATAAAGTGAACTCCCCGGTTCTCTAAAGTGCATTAGGAATTTCAAGGCTTCAAGATTAAACATCCATACTCATTTTCCAACCATGTGCAATCCGATAACGAGGACTTCCTTTGTGCCTTGGGATCACTATTGCCATTTGCACATGTCCACCTATCTCAAGTGTGTGTATTTTTCTCTTTCCCCTTCTTGACTTAACGTTATTTTCCAATGACCTTTTTGACGAGTCTAGGTAAGACCATGAGAAGATTGTCTTGTTTTGACAACATCTCATTTATAATATCTCGGTAGGACTAAATTTTCCCAAAGCTCCATATAAAGCCTACCACATATATATGTTATGAGAGGGAAAGGAGTAGAATAAATAGGCTTGAGAGACAAAGTAAGATGAGAGTTCATGAGCAATATGCAAGATGATTTCAATTTGTGAACTTGGTTTAGCTCTTTTTCATCTCGTTCTTTATTTCAAAATTTTTGAGATCTATTTAAACTTTGGAGCATGTTAATACTTGTGGGATAAGCTTAATTAGAATCTACCCTCCGTAGAGATGAAGGCTAGTACATTATGGAACTTTGAACGAATTAAAATTTTGAGAGCATAATGTTTTTTCATGTATGATCAAGTGCAAGGTTTAAACAATGAAGGGCAATGATGATATCCATCGAAGGCTTACCCGAGGAGGAGCAAGGTTTAAGTATGGGGGAGCTGTTGACGGTGAAAATCCGTCAACCTAGCCACGAGTTTACCTTCGGTGTTGACATGAGTTTTATACTTTATCCATTGGTACTAACCCTTTAGGTATAACAAGTTCATTAGTGCATGTCGATTTTGGAGTTTAGTGTTTATGCAGGGTTTTGACGTAGAAAGCAAGACTTCCGGGATAAGTTCATCAAGCACCTTGTGACAAGACCTTGAAGCCCTGTACAAGTCATGCAATGAAGCATACTCGACTCCAAGAAGCCCAGGGACCAAACCCGAGAAGATGACAAACTCTGAGGACCTATCCAGAAAAGTGCCGAATCTTGCGGGACAAGGAGCTACGTCCAACTCGGAGAGAAACTGACGACAAGGGCCCACATGCAGAGGGGGGAACCGACACCACACGAAGGAGGCAGGCAACTGGGCCTGGTTGGGCCCAGGCCGGTCGGCCCAGGCCGGCCGGCCCAGCCCAGTCCAGGGCCCATTTGCCTCCCCCTTTGACCTAGCCGCCAATCAGACTATTTATAGCCCTGGGGTCAAGAGCCACGCGTCGATCAATTCGTCATCGGCCGCCGAGGAGCAGAGAAGCGAGGGACACCATCCCAGAGAGGAGAGGGTCGAGCTAGTTGACTAGGGTCTACCTAGCCGACGTGCGAACCTTGCAAGGAAGACCATGTCGGAGTTCCCGGAGCTAGAAGCAAGATCAAGGTAGGATCCCAGTGGTGATCTTGTTCACATATCATTGTACTAGTTGATGTATCAAGTTGAATCCGCTTCTTAGCGACTAAGTGTTTCTCCGAAGTCTTCGTTTTCAATCGGCTTTGCTTATTTTTGATATATTCTCGAGATAGATCACATAGGGTGTTATTGTAGCCGCGGTGGCTTGAGGTGCATGCCTGATCTTTCGAAAGAACTCGACTTGTCCTCGGACTCACCCTAGACTACCCGCATGAATAGGAGTACGTTGTGACAAAACAGGGGCTCTAAAAGGCGGGGGTTTTCAGAGTCGAACGGGAAACCACGGTTTAAAAAGGCTTCTAATGAGATATGATTTGCTACTTCTTCTTTCTCTTGGAACTTTAACAAAAGGCTCAACCCGGTCTCTAGACCGGTTTATCTACCCCCTCTATCTTTGTTACCCCAGTCTTTAGTAGATTAGATTTGTTCTTGTGTCGATTCTTATGATTAGATGCATTAGGGTTTTATCTATCAAAGATTGAAGTTACTTGGCATTACTAGATCATCTTTTGCGTCACACATTTCTTCCACGGATTCAATACCTTGGGTTCACCACTCGAGGGAAGAAGGGTCCCTTGACTACGACGGGAGATTTGTCCGCTTGCAAGTCTAAACGAACTTTGATACAACTATTAACCGTCAATAATGAACATAAAGGACGGATTCACAACAAGTTAAAAGGAGCAATTAAGGAGTCTTGTTCGTGTTTATGAGCTTGATGAAATCACTTCCAATGGTGGCAAGGACCGAAGTGTTACAAAGGAACATCACCGATGATTGAAGCGTAAAAGACCGAACTTCATGCAAGGAGAACCTCCATCTTGGACGCGAGGATGATATCGTCAAAATAGTGCTAGTGGAGGGGGCAAAGTGCATAAATACATGAGGACCCACGGGAGTGAAGGGGCGACCGAACCGGGCTGGGATGGGCCTGGGCCAGTCGACCCAAGCCGGTCGGCCTGGCCCACTCTGGTGCTCGGTTCGGCTCCCCTTTTTTCTTGTACCCGAAGGAGCTTCAACCCTAAGTTCGTGGAGGCGCCGCCATTCGCAAGACAGAGAGCCATTCACACCGAGAGGCGATCCACAAGCTAGAGAGAGAGGAGGGAGATCTTCGAAGAAGGATCGCTCAACTCGAAGAAAGCACAAGTAGATAAGAAAGAAGACACCACCGGAGGTGTCACCATGATCAACAGTGCCATGTCTAGCACCTTGATGGGGTAATCTTCTCATTTGTCCATGGGTTGTAATCGATCTTGAGATGTAATCGCTACTGTGTTTGAATATCTATCTATCATCTAGTGTTGAAGATGCTTTAATGTTTAAGGTTGGCTACCATGCCATAAAGGGAGTAAGGCCCCAATGCTTCCTTGGATCCATTCAATACTCCGTGTCCATCATAGGTCTAGTCACGAATACCTTCGCGTAGTGACAGTACGGGGGGAGGGAAAGGGCAAAACCGTGGTCACAACCCCGATATATTAGATCAGTTTTCATGTCTTAAGCGGTTGCATGTTCAAGTATCGTAGACCCATGTGCAAGTGTCTCTTTTATATCTCGTCGGCTTAATCGTTCTCTCTAGTATAGTGTAGTTGTTTTCTAGTTTAACCATAGATTAGGGTTTGGGTAAGTTAGTGAGTGGAGGTAGATCAAACGCTTGTAATCCCCTTGCTCCGCAGATTGACAAGAACCTAGGGAATCCCGTGGTGAAAAAGGTGTAGGTCCGTACGCTTGCGGATCGTAGGTTCATACGTCTTTTATCCGTCAACATGTATCTAAGCTTTTGTTGCTGTGGAACTCGTCTAAATTTGTGGATGAAACAGGAGAAGATGCTCCAACATAGACACTTCAATTGCCCAGCAAGACCATCCGCGATTCGGAGAAGCAACCTTCATCTTCTTGGAAGAAAGATTCCACAATTTCTGAGCGTGCTTCCGCAATTCCTATCGAGACTCTTAGCATGAAAGGTTTGAGTACTTTTCTTCTCACTTGGTTCCTGTTTTGACCTTTTTTGTTATTTTACATTTTTCTTACCTCTTTAGCATGACTTACTGTTGCAAACTTCTCAGATTTTGAGGCAACCCTTCGTAAGTTTTCACCTTCTGAGCTTGAAAGTAATCGCAAGACCTATGCTTTGAAGACTTCGATTCTTGGGAAAGTTACTACTGAGCGGTTACAAGAGAGAGAAGAAATCGTGAAAAAGATGTCTAGTGAATCGAAAAAGTTGAAGCGCGAATTCAATCTGGCTCAGCTTGCAAATATAGACATGGAGAAGAAAGTCGTCGATCTTGCTGATGCCTTGAAGAAATGCCAAGATGAGAAAAAGATTGTCAAGGATGCCCACAAAAATTAAAAGAAAGATGTTGAGAAACTATAGAAAACTCATGATAAGGACTTAAAATTGATTGAAAATCTTCGCAAGGATCATGACAAGTCTTGTAAAGCTGCTGAAGATCTTCATGTTAACAATGCCGTTCTTGTGAAGACTCTGAGTAGCAAAGAGCAAAGAATTCAAAATCTTGAGAAGGCTTTAGCTGAGCGAAATGAACCTTCAAGTCAAGAGGTTGCAGAGATTATGAACAAGCTGAAGCTCTTGTTCGAGGAGTATTGAAAGGCTCTAAGAGACTTTGGCGTTCACCCTGCTGCCTTTCCTGTCAGTGAAGAAATCTCCGATTCCATGGGCTGGATCGATACTAAATTTAAGGAACTTCCTTGGGTTATATGAGGTGAAAGTGATTTTGCCGCTGCTTTCTCAGTGGAGAGCATTATGAAACTTCTTCACGACTTTGACTGTGCTGACCTTGCGAAGTTTCGTGAGAAACTTACGCACTTTCCCGATGCCTCTAGCACTTCGATCATCTGTGCCAATGAAGATGTGTTGGCTATCAAAATCAAGTTCGCGCGGGAATTTTGGTTTTCCAGTGGGAAAGAGGTTGCGAAGAAGATTGCACGTGCTAAGTTGGACCAGGTTAGTTTCTTGAAGACGTCGTTGGTTGTTTTGGAATTTCGTGAATCTTTCTTCTTTGGTTTTCTTAAGTTTTTTGTTTCCTTTGGTGTTTCTTTAGATGATTCAAGAAGAAATGCATGGCAAGGATGTTGAAGTTCCAGAGTCTTCTTCTGAAACTGAGGAGAACAATGAAGCTGACAATGAAGAGGAGGATTCAAGCAAAGAAGGCGGTGATGGAGGTAGCGGTTGTGATAATGATGACGATGGTGGAGCTGAAGCTAGTTCTAAACATGATGATACTTCCCCGGAGGTTGACATCACCAGCTGAAATGCTCGAACACTTATTTTTGAAGTTGTTGTAAAAAACTTGTAAGTTCATGGGTTATGATCCCTTCTCTGAATGGTTATTTTGTAAACTTTAACCTGCGTAGGTCCTGCAAGGTGCTGCGCAGGATGTGATACCTTTATGAATGCATTGTGGAAATCAACTAGTTAGTGGTGAAGCTTGGCGGTTATTCAAGGAAGCTTATCCTGAGTGTGACTTTTCCGATTTCTAGCTTGAAGCTTATCTGGATTTCTCGATATGTAGTTTTGATCTGTCCTGGTTCTTTCTTCAACGTGACAGCTATGTTCCCGCTACTGAAGCTTCGAGCTCTCAAACTTTTGTGAAGACAGAGCCCCTTAGCCCTAAGACTAGCGATTACGATTTCGCTTATGCTAGTGATATTGCTGAAAATAGTGGTCATGACCCAAGCATATTGTTGAACTTTCGTATTGAATTCTGGGCTCCTTCATGATATGTAATGAACTTTCTACAAAATTTTGTATGTAACTAAGGCAATAAAGACGTTTTTCTTGAGAAAAAACGTCACCCACCCCCACCTTGCCGTTTTGCATGCGAAATTTCGTGGCAGTCTGAAAATCAAAAGCTCTCATCTATTGTTTTTGTTTCACGAACTCTCTGTAGATTGTTTTGTGAATTTTGAAATCACAAGGATTCTAGTGTAAGTCGACAAAATTTGTTTCATGAATTTTATGGACTTTGCTCGCTTGGCACACTTGCCCGGGTTGATATCGCAACCTTTAGTTGCTTCAACCATCCTATCTTACAAATGTTAGCTTTCGGGGGGGGGACTCCCTTGGCCTCTTGAAGGAGAATTTTTGTGATGGTGTTGGAATGAATCATCGTAAGTGTGATTCATAACTTTTACTTCACATCTTTTCACGCATAAAATTTCTTAGCCAAAAACATATATAGTTCGCCAGTCAGAATCCTCAATTGTTTTCGAATTTGGTAGGACATCCCTTCACGATGGGATCTAGGCCACAACTTGTTGTTGTCTCAGGCCTTTCAGTGGGAATCCCTTTGACAATGGGATTTAGGCCACAACTTGTTGTTGTCTCAGGCCTTTCGGTGGGAATCCCTTTGGCGGTGGGATTTAGGCTGCAACTTGTTGTTGTCTCAGGCCTTTGAGTGGGAATCCCTTTGACGATGGGATTTTAGGCTTTCACGAAGCCTTCGGCTATCAAAGAGACCCTTCACAAACTTTCCTTTCACATAATGGAATTTCGTCTATCAAGGATCCTCTTCAGAAACTTTCCTTTTTCATAATGGGATTTCGGCTATCATGGAGCCCTCTCACAAACTTTTCTTTCAGGTGATGGAATTTCGACTATCATGGAGCCTTCTCACGAACTTTTCTTTCATACGATGGAATTTTGGCTATCACGGATCCTTCTCACGAACTTTTCTTTCATACGATGGAATTTCAGCTATCACAGAGCCTTTTTATGGAATCTAGGCTATCATGGAGCCTTTCTCAAACTTTCATGAATTCTTTCTTATGGTGGAACTCACGCTATCACGAAGCCTTTTTCTTTCACACGATGGAATTTTGCAAGAGATGCAATTGGGGGAAGACTCTTTTCATGCATATTACAAAGAGTATTTACATAGGATCCGCCTCGTTAAAAATCTTGCCTCTTGATTTAGAGCCTCCTTTGTCAGGAAAAGAGTACGGTCCTCCTTATTCTAAGTTAAGTGCGAAATTCAAATGTTTTTGTTCCCAAAACCACTTATAGATCCACGGTTCGATTTTTTTACATTTTCACAAAATTAAAACTTGCGAAAGAAAATGCTGAAAATAAATCTAACTACTTTCGAGATTCTCAAGGATAGTACCACTTTACGCTGTCAGCATTCCATGAATGTGGCAGCTCTTCGCCAGTTTGGTCTAGCAGGCAGAAAGCCCCTGGCATGTTTTCTTCCTTAGCTATGTATGGCCCTTCCCATGGTTCTTCAAGTTTTCTGTGGTTTTCCCAATTCTTCTTTATTTTCAGGACTGAGTCACAAGTCTTGATGTCTTTTCTGACCACTTTTCTATCCTTCCATGCCTTAGTTTCTTTCTGGTATTTCTCGATGTTTTCAGCAGCTTCGAGGATCGTTAACTCGATCATATCTTTCTCTACTTTCATGTCAACTTCTTCGATTTCTTTTGCCTTCTGCACTCTCATGCTTTCATTCTTAATTTCTTCTAGTGTCATTGCTTCGGTACCAAAGAGTAAGTGAAAAGGTGTGAAACCCGTTGCTCTTGATACTGTGGTGTTATGAGACTAAATTACTTTCGACAATTCATCTGTCCACTTGCCCTTCTTTTGGTCAAACAAGCACTTCTTGATTCTTGAAAATATCAGCCCATTTGCTCTTTCAACAACTCCATTAGACTTCGGGTGATATACCGACGAAAACTTTGCGTGAGTGCCCAAAGTTTTGCAGTATTCTTTGAAGGAGTAACAGTCGAATTGCTTCCCATTATCTACAGCCAGCTCTCGTGGTACCCCAAATCTGCAGATTATGTTTTGCCAGAAGAATTTCTGAATTGTTGGTTCTGTTATATTCGCCAATGCTTTCTCTTTCACCCATTTGGTGAAGTAATCCATGGCCACAGCTGCGAATTTGCAATTTCCTTGAGCTGTTGGCAGCGGTCCAAGTAGATCCATTCCAACTTTTGCAAAGGCCATGACGGAGGAATTAGGTGGACTAGCATAGATGGCAAGTTTTGCTGATTCGCTGTTTTTGACATGCTTCACATTCCCGAACTAGTTTCTTCGCATCAATGTTTATGGTAGGCCAGTAGAATCCTTGCTTTATTGCTTTGCCTGCTAGAGACCTTGTGCCTATATGCGCACCGTAGAATCCGCTGTGAATCTCCTTGAGAAGTTCAACACCTTTTTCGGAGGTAATGCACCATAGCCATGGTTCAGTAACTCTTGATTTGTATAGTTCTCCGTTTACCACCACGTAGCCCCTTGCCCTTTGCTTCAATCTTTTTTCCTCCAATTCATCTTGTGGTTCGTAGTGACCCCTCAAGTATGCCATGATCTCAGCTCTCCAATCGCGAATTTCCACAACATTCATGATTTTTGGCTTTGAATCTTTGATAGAAGGTTCTTTGATGATTTCGAAGAACACATCAGGCGACATTTCTTGATTTCTGGCTGCTGCTTTGGCCAACTTGTCTGCCTCGTTGTTGTCATCTCTTGGTTGTGTTGAACTAAATAACCCTTGAAATGCCTTTCCATCTCTCTAACCTTCTCAAGGTACTTCATCAAAATAGGATTTCTTGCTTTGCTCTCTTTCTCAATATGTTCCTGAATAACTTTGGAGTCTGTCTTGATGATGAAGGTTTGCTGGCCCAGAGCTTTCATTTTTCTTAAGGCTGAAAGTAAAGCTTCATATTCGGTAGTGTTGTTTGTAGAATGCTCATCATTCGCGAAGATAAGTCGAGCAGCATATCTTATCACGATTCGTGTCGGAGATGTTACAACTGCTGATATTCCAACCCCTTTGTGGCACCACGCTCCATCACACTACACCACCTAAGGTATGAGCATGTCTTCACCAGGATTATGAGTTGGCGAAGTCCAGTCTACAACGAAATCTGCCAAGACTTGCGATTTGATTGCACTTCTTCTGTCGAAGTCATTAGTGCATTCTGATAATTTAGCACCCTACTTGATGATTCAGGTAGATGCTTCTCTATTCGCGAACAAGTCATTCAGCGGTTGATTCGTGATAACCCTTATCATGTGACCCTCGAAATAATGCCTTAGTTTTCTCGTAGCCATCACAACTGCATATGCTATCTTCTCAAACTCGGAATAGAAGAGTTTTGATCCTGAGAGAGCTTCTGAAGTGAAGTATACCAGGATTTGCTTGAGTTTTCCTTCTTCTTCTTTCTCTTGTACTAGCACAACACTTACAACTTAATTTGAAGCAGACAAATATAACAGAAGTGGCGATTTTGGTTTTGGAGGGCACAGCTTGGTCATGTTTGACAGATAGTCTTTGAGTTCTTGGAAAGCTTGTTTCTGAGCTTCGGACCACTAACAGTTCTTGGAACTTCGGAATGAACCTATTAAGAGTAGCAACTCTTCCTGTCAATTTTTGCACATCTTTCACTGAAACTGGGTCTTACATTTCAATTAGCGCCTTGATTTTGTCAGGATTTGCTTCTATGCCTTTTGTCGAAACTAGACATCCAAGAACTTTTCCTTTGTGAATGCCGAAGACGCATTTCTGATGATTTAGTTTGAGATTTGCTGCTCTGAGGTTCGCAAAAGTTTCTGTCAAATCACTGATGTGGTCTTTCCTTTGAATGCTCTTGACGACTATATCGTCGACATATGCTAAAATGTTTCTCCGAAGCTGAGGATGGAGGACTATTGCTATCATTCTTGAGAAAGTGTACCCTGCATTTTTCAGTCCTTCTGGCATCCTGATGAAACAAAATGTCCGAAAGGAGTGATGAAACTTATTTTCTCCTCGTTTTCTCTTCGCACTCTTAGTTGATGATATCCTGAAAACATATCCAGGAGTGAGAGCATCTCAGTTGGCTGCATCATCGATGATCTTGTCTACCCTTTCCAAAGGAAAATCGTCCTTCTCGCATGCCTTGTTCAGATCTGTGAAGTCAACACACATTCTCCACTTCCCGTTTTTCTTCTTTACTACTACATTGTTGGCCAGCCAGAGAGGATACAAAACTTCTCTGATCACTTTCGCATCTTGAAGCCTTTGTACCTCAGCTTCTACTGCCTTTACTTTTTCTTCGGACATTTTCATGAGTGTTTGCTATTTGGGGGGTATTTTTTCATCTGTTTCCAGAGTATGTTCGATGATGCCTTTGTCGACACCTTGCAGGTCTTTAGCTGACCAGGCGAAGACATCTTTGTTTTTGTTCAAGAATCGCACGTGCTCGTTTTCTTCTTCGGGGCTAAGATGAGCCCCTATCGTGACTGCTCCATTGGGCATGTCATCCAGGTATACTTTCTTGGTCTCACCATCAGCGGCTATCTCGATCTTTGCTTTGTCTCGCTTGGCCTCAATGTAAGGTTCCTTCTTTTCTTCGACAGAATTCAGCTGATGCACATTGGTTTGCCCCGGGGTATGACTCTTTTCTATGTTTCGAGCCTCTTGTTGATCGCCGAATACAGTGATAACTCCTTTGGGAACTGGCATCTTCATGCACAAGAACTGCTGCCTTATGACTAAATGGAATTTGTTCTTGAGACCTCTGCCGAAAATCGCAAGGTATGGATGGTACATATCAACCACATCAAAAGTGAGAGTTTCTGTTCTAGCATAGTCAAGATTTTTGAAAAATACAGGAAGAGATATTTGTCCTACCGTCTTGATTAGTTTCCCTCCAAAGCCCAGTAGTGGGTATTCTGGTGGATGCAACATGTGCTAACTCAAATTCATCTTCTCGAAAGTTTTCAAGAATAAGATGTCTGCCGAACTTCCATTATCGACCAGAATTTTCCCGATGACCCATCCAGCTATGTTCACTTCAATCACCATGGCATCGTTGTGATTCGTGGACTTCAGTCTGAAATCTTCTTCAGTGAATGTGATGGGCAGTTTTCCCACTCTGGTCGTGCGGCCGAGCCATCATTGATGATGGTGTTCACAGATCTGAAGTAATTGTTTCTCTGCCTTTTTGTTTCGAACTTCATAGCTGATCCTCCTGTGATGGGCATGGTGGTGCCAAAAGAGGGCAAAGCTTTTCAGGTGGTGGCGGCAATATTTCTTGAATTGGCTGCGGTTGCTGAATTGATTGAATTGCCTGAGACTAAGGATAGAACTGCTGAGAAGGTTGCCAAGATGGTTGTGGCTGCTGAAACCATTGCATTGTGACTGGATTTGGTTGAGAATTCATGAACTGCGGTTGTCAGAAGTTTGGGAGAAGTTGGTTTGGCATTGCGGAGGCAATGTTCATCATGGCTTTCTCTGGATGAATTCTAGCGATGTTCATCTTGGTTTCTGGGCACCCTTCAGTGCTATGACCTCTTCCGTGATATTGGCAGTAGAAGTATGGATCTCTTGGGTTATGGTTTTTGAGTTTCAGGTGTCGGTGCAGATAGTAGTCCCGACACTAACTAGTACGAGTTTTGAGATCTATCTCTCGATGGCCGGCGCTAAGCAACTAGGTGACACGAGGTTTATCCTGGTTCCGACCAGGGCCGCACGTCCAGCAGGGGTGTGCTCGGGGCACTATATTGCGTTGCACCGTGGTGCTTGCTGAGGGGCGCTACAAGCAAGAAGGGAGAGGAGGAGGAGCCTCCAGGTCCCTAAGGTTTGATTGAGGCTAAGTGCCAATATCGTGGTGAAGGCGGAAAGCGTGCAGGTGAGAGCTATCCGTTGTCCCCCTGCGGCCGGGGGACTGCCCCTCCTTTTATAGGCCAAGGGGAGGCAGTTTACAAGCGTGCCGCACTGTTCTAACTACGTGTGGTGGTACGGCGTACAGTGCCGCGGAGTTGATGGTCGTCCTGGTGAATCTCGCTTCCGTCGGGCGTCATGGCGTGCCCTATATTCGTCTAGGAGCAGCTTTGAGGGTGGCGGTGTAGGAGCTTCCCGTTTGGTCGTCGTCCATATGCTGACTCAAGCGTGCAGCTGTCGGGAGGTCGTAAGGTGCATAGCAGCAGGCGTGGTGGCGTCTTGTCGCCCCGTACTCCCACAGCGTCAGGGATGGTGCTGCAGTGCCCGGGATGGCGTCGTGGTGGCGGGGATGGCCGCACAGGGCTGATGGTGACGAAGGAAATGCGCCTCACTAGTCCGACGTCATGGCGTTGTTCTGGGCGAGCGCGGAACAGGCATCCGTCCCCTTTTCGAGGGTTCCGCCGTCCTCCTTCGATGGTGCGGCGTGTCGGCTGTACGAAAGTGGGTAGCACAGTGTCACGGAGCTGACACTAGCCTTACCGCACAGTGTCGTACAGTGGCGGGGATGGCCTGACCGGGAGGGTTGGCGGAACAGCGCCGGGATACGATTCCCAAGCATGTCAGAGGGACGACATGGCATGGATTCATCTTTGACTTGGGCGCATGTATGTGTCAGAAAATTAAATGCTCCGGTCGGGGGAGCAGGTACAGGGGCGGCGAGCCCGTGAGAGCCTCGAGTGAGGCGGAGACTCGCTCGAGGGGTGTCCAGCCCTCGAGCGATGCGGAGCCTCACCCGAGGGGGTGTCTAGCCCTCGAGCGATGCGGAGCCTCACCCGAGGGGGCGTCTAGCCCACGAGCGAGGCGGAACCTCACCCGAGGGGGCGTCCAGCCCTCGAGCGAGGCGGAGTCTTGATAGTGCGGTGACGTGCCCCTCGAGCGAAGCGGAGTTTCGCCCCAGGGTGGCTGGGGCTGACTTTTCTGTTGGGCCGCTAAGGCCGCCAGGACCGTGGGCCCCTACTACTGAGCCGTAATTGTCTTGGGTGTGTTTTACGTTTGTGGGTTCGTTTGTGTTTTGTTTTTTGCGAAAGAAAATGGGTTTCGCTTGCTTTTTTAGGGGACCCTTATGGTTGTCCCTGACAGTAGCCCCCGAGCATCTGCGATGGTATCCGTTAGGACCCCGCAGAGGCTGATGCTTGTTGATGGGACATTCTTCCCTCCTAGATGCTGTGCTGTTCCGTGGGGGCGCGCTAGCGCACCCGCGGGTGTAGTCCCCGAAGCCTTGCAGGAGCGTGGGTGCTCCTGCAAGGTTTTTTCACAGAGTCCGCCGGTGTGCGAGGTGTTAGTTTCAGCCGGCGTCGACAATGTTTCAACTGGCCTCGGCGGTGCCATGCACACGTATTTGGCATACATCTGTGTCCAGTGCATTTTCAAGAGGTGTAGCCATGCGTCGAGCCCCCGAGCCTGGGCCTAGTTGAGGCGATTGAGGCGTGCTCTCCGTCTTGTTTACACGCCCCTTCGTCGTCCCTTCACAGGACAGAGGGGTGAGGTGTCCACAACTCCCATCGAGCAAGTCGCGAATTGCGGGTTCCTCATCGAGCTGTTATCGGGTGATTGAAGTGGACACCCATGCCCCATTCGATAAGGGTTGGCTCGTGGTCCGGAGACACGTCCATGAAAGCGCTTACGTGGGAGTGCTAGGCAGGGCTCGGTCCCGTTCGCTAGGGGCCGAGGGTGCGAAAGCTCTCCCTCGATGGGATCCCTCGACTAGCTTCCTCATTGGCTCTTCAATACGACACGCGGGGCACCCTCGAGCTTGTGAGCTCGAGGATAGGCTCGAATGCACGTGCCCTCGTCGTCCCTGACTCTGTTGATCTGGGGCGCCTGTTGGAATGCTTCGAGGGTCACGCTTCGAACCCTTGATTAGTAGGGCCATTGCGGGGTAGCAGCTAGGTGCCTCCGTCTTGTTTCCATCTACAGAGTTTGTGGGTTCACGACTGAGCCGGCCCTCGAGCTGCTGATCAGTAATCCTCCGGATTCGAGGGCACCTGTGACTCCTGCTCTCACCGAACAGGTCTCGAGGCCACTGGTCAGTAATCGCACCCTTTGAAGGTCTGGTTGCTTGAGCCCTTGGCTCAGGCCGCGTGGCAGTTACACTTACTCGGTAAGGAACCGGGTCATTTAATGACCGCAGTCGTGGCCGTGGTCGTGAGCTGTGGGCGCGCCTTTTCAGGCGGCGCAACCGCGCGCATAGTGGGCGACGTGGGGGCGGACGTGACAGGCCACCGCGGCCCTTCGGTTGCCGAGTTGTAATGATCGCGCACGCGTGCGCGTCTTGCTGTTTCGGCGTGGTGGGGTCCGCCTGTCAGAGGCAGATGCATCCGCCTGCAAATAATGCACGCGTCGCGCGCGGTTCGGGGAGCGCGACTCTCCCGGGTCTATAAATTGCAAGAGAGGGAGGGGAAGTCCCTTACCTCGTCACTTAGCACCACTGCCCTTGCTTCTTGCCTTCGCTTCCCGGCTGCGCGCCCATTCGCTTTCGCCCGCCGCTCACTTCGTCTTCGCGTGCCGCCGCCAACCATAATGGCTCCCACCAGCCAATCGTGGTGCTGGATCTGCTGTCGTGGAACTGTTCGACGGTGACGGAGTTCGCCTTGAACAATCTCGTGAACGGTGGTCAGCTGGCGCCGAACATGGAGGGGTCACCCCCGACGTGGATCGTTCCACCGGCGACAGATCGGGAGCCCAACCAGCCGTACGACTACGTCGTCAGCTTCATCCGGCACCACGAGCGCGGCTTCGCCATGCCGGCGAGCCGCTTCATGCACGGACTGTGTCATCACTATGGGGTGGAGCTTCACAACTTCGCCCCCAACGCGATTTCGCAGGCGGCCACCTTCGTCGGCGTCTGCGAGGGGTTCCTGGCGATCCTCGTAAACTGGGATGTCTGGGTCCATCTGTTCCGCGTGGAGCTGTACACGCTCACCACGGCCGAGGCACGGGTGTGCCGGGCGGTGCGCGCCGGCGGCCTGTCGATCTCGCTGCGGGACTCGCGCAGGGAGTTCTACATCCTCTGCACGATGACATCCAACAATACGGAGTGGGAGAGGGGGTGGTTCTACCTCCGCAACGACGGGGCCGGCCTCCCCCCTACACCGGCAAGGTGCTGAAGGAGAAGGCCGACTCCTGGCACCACGGCGTGTCTCCCTCTTCGCGCCAGGAGCAGCTGGAGTCACTACTAAACGCGTTGAATGGCCTGGCGGACGCCGGGTTGGGCGCGGCTTCGGTCCTCGCCAACCTCCACCACAGGCGGATCGTCCCCCTCATGGAGAGGGAGCTCCGCATCCACAAGATGAGCAAAGCAGCCAACCCTACGATGTTGGCGCATTCGCGGTTGCTGCACGACAGCTTCCCTCGGGAATACGCGGCCACGAGGGCGAGGCCCGCCATCAGCCTCAAGGCCGGGCGGCACAGCAACGATGACCTCTGGTCGTTCATTATGCTCCACGACGCCCCGACGGTGAGTAGGCCATCCTCCTTTCCTAGTTCCCTTGCGACGTACCGACGCGATCTTGGCAGTTGTCTTTTAGCAGAGGGTGACCACGGATGCCGCACGGTCTGACCCGCCCACGCCCCGAGCCCGAGCGGTCGCGCATGCCACGCAGCGACAGGAGCAGGAGCGGGCTGCGTGCAGGAAGGAGAAGAGGATCCGGCTGCGGGAGCACCGGGAGCAAGAGAGCGAGGAGTACCTGCTGCGCAAGCAGCATGGGCTCTCTCCCCCGACGTCCCCGGTAAATTCGTCGTCAGAGGAGGAGGAAGAGAAGAGCGACAGGGGGCGCCCCCCGAGAGGTGGAATCCCCCACCCACGTCACCGAGGGCCGCAGAGGCTACAGAGGAGCAGGCGCCCGCGGTGGGTGTGGAGGCGCCCGACGTCGAGCGGTCAGTAGAGGAGGCTGCGCGCACCACAGAGGCACCGGCGAGCGCCACGGGGGCGCCGGCGAGCGCCGCGGCGGCGGTGACAGGTGTCGCGGCAACGCCTCCCGAAACCTCGAGGAAGAGGAAGCGGGGCTTCTCCAGTTTGAGGTAGGTGGCATTCTCCCGAGGCGCCCCCGATTTCGAGGGGCTAGAGCTTAGTCTTGTGTCTCCGTTGGCAGGGTGGCGCCGACCGTCCCCACCCTCGTTCCTGCTAAGGCGCTCAGGTCGGACGCATCCGTGCCCACGAGGCGGCGCTCGCCGAGAGAGCCACAGGCAGAAGGGAGCGCGGCGGCGACGACTGAGCCACCACACGGCACGGACATGTCCGCGGGGTCGCGACATGGTGCTGCGGTCAAAACTGCGGCAACCGCCACGTCAACGGTTCCACCAGCGCCTGCCCCCACCGTTGGCGATTGGGTGGCCGTGGTGGAAATCCCCGACAATGACGCCCCGCCGTCCGGATGGGGCCAATGGGAGAACTGGCCTACGCCAGCCACCGAGCCTGCGTTCTCGAGTCCGTGAAGGTGGTTGCTGGTTCCTAGTTCCAGCTGCACTCCAGTGGCTGCATGGTCATGGCCAACTTGGGTAGTTGAGTCGGAGAAGTGATTTGGAAGCCGTGTTCGTCTTGTTGGAGTTCTCATCTCCTTTGAGAAGAATTTGTATCGACTCCCATTCACTCCCTCCTCTCTAGTTCGCCTAATCGGTCCTTCACTTGGCACAGTCTCGCAGCGGCTTACCAACAGCAGGGCTTCACTCTCTTCCAGACTCAGTAGGAGAACGACTGGCTTCGTACCAGGATGTTCCAGTTGGAGCTGGAGCGAGGCGACCACATGCAGAGGATCCTTGACCAGGAGGCGCAGACCACTACCCTCTAGGGAGATGTGGACGCCGGAGACATCGAGAGGTTGACACTGTTGCAGAACATCGCCGAGATGCAGCAACATGTTGAGGAGTTTGAGATATAGGTAGCAGCTCTACTGGCCATCGTAGCTCTGCAGCTACCACCCCAGGTGGAGGCACCTCCGGAGGAGTAGCAGGGTCAGTCTGGGCTCAACCAGGAGAGTCAGGCTGAACCCCCACCACTAACCCCACCTGCTTCACCTGCCGTGAGTGACGCTTCAGTCGGCAACTAGGTTGCCGTAGTGTTGTGGTAGGGTGACTTATACTCTAGTGTGTAGCCGTTGGTTGGTTTCTGTGGTAGGCTAACCTGGGAGTATTCTTTTGTGCAACACGACTGCATTGTAACCCGTGATGTATTTTGGTAATCCCAAAAACTTGGAATCCGTGTAATTCTTGGTTGAACACCGTTCCTGCAGTGTTTGTTGTGAAGAAAATGTTTCAACTATTTGTGGTCAGATTCGAGTCTTGTGTTGAATACCAAACTTGTTTGGGATTTCATGACGATTGCGCTCGCAAAATTTCAGCATTTGTGTACTTTTCCACTGAGAATTATGCAATTTTTAATCCAGTTCTGGCTGCTGTCCAAACAGGTAGATAGAGCATTGGAAATGTAATTTTTCGAGCAATTGAACGTCGAGATCTTTTTGTCGGTGCGAAATGTGGTCCCGACACTAACCAGTAGTAAGCGCCAAGGTCTATCCCTCAATGGTCGATGCTAAGCAACTGAAGACACAAGGTTTATCCTGGTTCCGGTCGGGGGCCGTACGTCCAGTAGTGGTGTGCTCGGGGCACTATATTGCTCAGCACCGGAGTGCCTGTAGTGGGGCAGCTACAAGCAAGGCGGGAGAGAAGGCGTGGCCTCCAAGTCCCTGGTGAAGTGGCTGAAGATGTTGTGGGAGAATTGAAGAGTGTGTGTGTAGTGTCGTGTGGTGTTTGTTGTTCTGATCCCCCCTTGCGGCGGAGGGAGTTCACCTTCCTTTTGTAGGCCAAGGAGAGGGTGAATTACAAGTATGTCGCACTGTTTAGCTACATGGGGGAGTATGGTGTGCAACGCCGTAGAGTAGGCGGCCGCCTTGTCGGTCCTTGCTGTGATCTGGCCATCATGGCGTATTTTGTACCCAAACAGTGGTAGCTTCGAGGGTAGGGGCGCAGTGGTCGGCCGTGATGTCCCCAGGCGGGCTCGAGGAGGTTGCTGATGACGATCCGTACGGGGTACAGTGGTAGGCGTGGCGTCGTCCCGTTCCTGCATGCTTCACAGCGCCGGGGCTGTTACCACAGTGCCCGGCGTGGCGTTGTACGCACGGGGGCGGCCGCCTGCATTTAACGGTGGCAGGGATGGCGCCCCGCCGGACTAGCGTCACGACCTGTCCCTGCGAGGTCACGAGAAAGCATTTCGAGGGCTCGGCACGTTAGCCGTACGGGAGTAGGCGGCGCGGCGTCACGGGGCTGACACCGGCCATGCTGCACAGTCCCCCAAAGTGGCAGGGATGGGTTCCCCCTAGGGAGTTGGCGCAACAGGGCCGGGGCGTGAGTCCCAGGCGCTTGATGGCGCCGCCCCGCCGTCGTCAGAGCATTAAATGCCCGTACCCGCGTGCGGGGACGGGCGTGCGCGTGCGGAGGAGCCTCGAGCGAGACGGAGCCTGCTCGAGGGAGGCGTGTACCCTCGAGCGAGGCGGAGCCCGCTCGAGGGAGGCATGTACCCTCGAGCGAGGCGGAGCCCGCTCGAGTGGACCGTTGAGTGGGCCGCCTTGGTGGGCTGTGGGGGCCACCGCAGCGTGGGTCGTGCCCCGTGTGTGCGCTTAAGCGAGATGTGTTTAGCTTTGGTTTTTTGTAGGTTTTAAGCAGGATTCCCCTGGTTGTTTTAGGGGACCCTCAGGGCTGTCCCTGACAGTAGCCCCCGAGCATCTGCGGGCGTGCCGGCCAGGCTCCCGCAGATGCTGGAGCCTACTGATAGGACATCCTTCCCTCCTGGCTGCTAAAGCTTTCCGTGGGGCCGCGTCAGCGGACCCGCGCGGTCTAGCCCTCGAAGCCCTACGGGGAGCGTGGGTGCTCTGCGGGGGGTTTTTCCGTGGAATCTGGCCAGTGGGCGTGGTGCATGTTTCAACCGGCATCGGCGATGTTTCAGCCGGCTTCGGTGACGCACGCTCGACTAGCACTGTCCGCGGCCGGTGCGAACGAGGAGGTGTAGCCGTGCGTCGAGCCCCCGAGCCTGGGCCCGTTCGAGGCGATCGGGGTGAGCTCTCCGACTTGTTTTTAACGCGCCCTCGCCATCCCTCCGCGGGACGGAGGGTGAGGTTTCCACAACCCCCATCGATCGGGTCGCGGATTCCTCATGGAGCTGTTAGTAGGTGGTTTGAGTGGACGCCCATGCCCCGTTCGATAAGGGTAGGCTGCACGGTCCGGAGACACGTCCATTAAAGCGCTTGCGTGGGTTTGCTAGGTGGGGCTCGGTCCCATTCGCTAGGGACCAAGGGCGCGGAAGCTCTCCCTCGGTGGGATCCCCCCGGCTAGCTGCCCTCGCTAGCTCTCGAACACGACATGTGGGGCACCCTCGAGCCGGCGGGCTTGAGGAATGGCTCGAATGCGCGTGGCCTCGTCGTCCCTGACTCTGGTGATCTGGGGCGCCTGTTCGAACCCGTCGAGGGTCAGGCTTCGAACCTCTGATCAGTAGGGCCGTGCGGGGTGGCAACTAGGCGCTCCCGTTTTTGCATCTGCGGGTTTCGAGGGTCTCTGACCGTGTCAGCCCTCGAAACACTGATCAGTAGAGTAGTGCGGGGTGGCAACTAGGCGCTCCCGTTTTTGCATCTGCGGGTTTCGAGGGTCTATGACCGTGTCAGCCCTCGAGAGCTGATCAGTAGAGTTACGCATCGAGGGTACCTACGGTGCCTGTTTACTTCAAACGGGCTCTGAGGTCTCCGGCCGATGTTTGCACCCTTTGAGGGTCGAATTTTTCTGAGCCAGGGGCTCGCGCCGCTCGAGGGTCTTCCTTACTTAGTAAGGGACCGGGCCATTTAATGTTTGCGCCGCAGGTGCGCCTTTTTAGGCGCTATGGTCGCGCGCGTAGTGGGCGGCGTGGGCAGGCGGATGTGACCGCCTGCCACGGCCCTCCCGTTTCTACGCCGTGATGATGGCCCGCGAGCGGTTGCGTGGCCGCTGCGGTCGTGGCGGGGCCCGTCCATCAGCGAGGGAATATTCCACCTGCAGTTAATGCGCGCGGGGCGCACGCTCCGGAGAGCACGCTTGTGGCCTTTAAATCTGATGAGGGGTGGCAACGGCGGTTTTTACCTTAACATTCACCATTCTTGCTCCTCGCGCTCCAGCCCCCGAGTCATTTTTGCCATCGCATCCTTCTCCTTTCGGAGCTCTTCTTGTTCTTTGTGCTTCGCTCCCTCGCCCGCTCGCATGGCGCCCCAGCAGCCTCTCACCATCATCGATCTGTTGCCGTGGGAGCGCTCGTCGGCGACGCGGCTGGCCCTGGGCCAGCTGGTAACCGCCGGTCAGCTGGCGGCAAACGAGGATGGTCGGCCGGCCGAGTGGATCATGCCGCCGGGAAGGGACCACGCGCCAACCCTCCGAACGGCTACGTGGTCAGCTTCATCCGCTTCCACGAGCGGGGCTTCACGGCGCCAACGAGCCGTTTCATGCGGGCTCTCTGCCTCCACTACGGCGTGGAGCTCCACAACTTCGCACCCAACGCGATCTCGCAGGCGGCCACGTTCGTCGGTGTCTGCGAGGGCTTTCTGGGGATCCCAGTGAACTGGGATCTCTGGGTCCACCTCTTCCGCGGGGAGCTATTCACGCAGTCGACGTCGGAGCCGAGGACCCGCCGCGCGGTGTGCGCCGGCGGCATGTCGCTCGCCTTGCGGGTCCAGCGCAAGGACGACTACATCCCCTGCACGATGACGACCAACAATGCAAGCTGGGAGCGGGGGTGGTTCTACCCCCGCAACGACGAACCCGGCCTCCCTCCTTACACTGGCCTGGTGCTCCGGGAGAGGCCCGTCTCCTGGCATCACGGCGTGTCTCCGCCCCAACACTAGAGGCGGTTGGACTCGCTCCTGGCCGCACTGAGGGATTTGGTGGGCCGCGGGCTGACCGCGGAAGCCGTCCTCGCCCTGCTCCACCATCGACGGATCGTCCCGTTGATGGAGAGGCCGCTTCGCATCTTCGAGATGACCGAGACGGCGGACCCCATCGCATTGGCGAGGTCGCGGACGCTGCAGAGTCCCCTCCTGCGGGATTACGCGGCTACCCGGGCGCGGAGCGCCGTCGACCCCAAGTCCGTGCGCACCGACGGGTCCTTGTGGGATCTTGAGATGTTTCCCACCAGCCAGCTGGTGAGTGGGGTTCTTGATTTCGTTTCGATTTTGTCAGTTCCCCGGGTTGCTGACGCATTTCAATGTCTCGTCTGCAGCTGGTGAGCGTGAGCGCAGCGAAGTCCGTGCCGCCCACTCCCCGCTCTTGCGCACTCGCGCGCGCAGCGCAGCGGCGCGAGCGGGAGCGAGTGGCTCGCAGGGGAGGGAGCGCACGACGCGGCACAGGGAGCACCGCGAGCGGAGGAGCGAGGAGTACCGGCTGCGCGAGCAGCAAGGGCTCTCCTCGCCGGGGACCGAGGAGTACTCGTCATCGGACGAGGAGGAGGAAGAGGAGAGGGGGCAGGGCCTCCCGATAGGTGGGAGCTTGCACCCCTGTCATCGGAGCCGGCTCCGGTGGACGGGGGGCGACATCCGCACGGGGCGGGCGCGGAAGCGCCCGCCACCGGGCAATCGACGAGCGGGGAGCGGCGCGGGCCGCGGGGGCGCCGGCGCGCGCCCGGAGGTGCGCACGGCGGACGCGCCCACGCGCGAGTGAGGCCCGCGCGCGCGCGGTGGAGGCGGGCCGGAGGTGCGGCGGCGACCGTGCCTGCCGCGCCCGCATCGTCGGCCGGGGCCTCGAGGAAGAGGAAGCGCGCCTTCTCCTTTTCGAGGTGAGGGATTTGTCCTCTTGAGAAGTTGCGTGCCTAATAGGCAGGGATTTGACGGTTTTCTCGTGTTTGCGCAGGGTGGTGCCAACTGTGCCTCCCCTTGCGTCGGCCAAGGTGTTGAGGACGGACGCGTTCATCCCCACCCGGCGGCGCTCGTCAAGGGCGCCACGAGCGGGAGCGAGCACGGCGGCGGCGGTGGGCGAGAGCTCGCGGAGTGCGGGCGAGGCCTCGAGGCCACGGCCCGGCGATTTCGCCCTGTGGCACCGCGGCCGGCCGACCGTCGAGCGGCCGGCGGGCGCCGGTCGTGGTGGAGGCGCGGCGGGCGGCGGCGTGGAGGCGGCGTGGCCGGAGGTGGGGGTGCAACCGACGGCGCGGTTGCGGCGGTGTTCGCCGGCGGCGTCGCGGTGGAGCGCCATCGGCGCCCCGCGGCCGGCTGCGACGCATCCGGAGGCGGCGGCCGTGGCAGCGCGCGGCGGGGAGCCCGCGGCGACGGGGGGCACGGACGGAGGCGACGGTGGGGGCGCGCCCTGAGCCCGTTCTCGCTGGTATGAGCGTTGCCACAAGTATGGCGCCTTGGACGAGATGAGCGCCGAGCTCGCCGTCTCCGGGGAGCGAGGGGTGACACCTTCGTCGCGCTCGCGGAGGCCCACGAGGACGCCGGACGGGCGGGCGCGTCGTGCGGGCGGAGGCTCTGCGCGACCAGCTCCAGGAGTGCGAAAGGGAGGCCCCGGCGCGCCCCTCCACCCTCGAGCGGATTTGCACGGCCCTCATCGAGCGGGATGAGGCGCTACAGCAAGCGCGGGGGGACCTGGAGAGGATGCGCACCCTGGCGACCAACAGGGAGGCGGAGGTGGCCGCCGTCCGCAGCGACAACCTGGAGCTCCATTTGTTGTTCTGGGGGGCGCAGGCCCAGCAGAGTCAGGCTGAGGAGCGGGCGCGTGCGGCCGAGTAGAAGGCCAAGGAGGCCAATGAGCTGAAGGCCACCCTCGACGCCAAAGCCGCTGCGCTCGCCACCGCGGAGGACCAGCTCCTGCAAGAGCGTACCGCCCGCCAAGGGGCTGAGGGGCAGCTCTAGCAGGAGCGGGCTGCTCTTGTCGACGCCCGGTCGGCGTTCGAGCGGGAGCGTACCGCTCGCGAGGCGGCGCAGAAGTCGCTGGATGAGCGGAACGTCAAGTTCTTAAAGCTCGAGGGCGAACTGTGGTTCTCAGTATCACAAGCGCTAGCCAGGAGCAGTCCCTCAAGGAGCAGAGCGACACCGTCATCGGCCTGCAGCAGGCGATCGAGGCCGAGCGTCGCGCCCTCCAGGTGGAGAGGAAGCAGGTTGAAGGTAGGTCTCTGTTTTGTCTCTTGTCTTGTTGATCTTCCCTTAAAGGGTTCGATCCCCCTTCTGATCTCTTTCTTGCTGGTAACGTTCAGGCCTGCACACCGTGCTGGGGCACGCGACCGATCGGGCCGAGGCGGCCGCGGGCCTCCCTACAACTCCTCCGAGCGGGAGGCTGGCCGGAGCTGCGTTCCGCGGCCCTCGAGACCTGCCAGGCCGTGGAGGAGAGCGAGGCGTAGGCTGGAAGCTCGCTGGCTAGCCGCATGCGCGCCCTCGGCGGGCACGTCTCCGGGCGCATGCGTCGGGCTCTGCATCTTGGCGTCCAGAAGGCTCTCGGAGTGGTGCGATCTCATTACGAGATCAACTTCGAAGCCGTGGCGGAGGGCTACATTGTCCCCGAGGGCGTCGAGGATGAGGTGGCGATGGAGCGCGCAGATGCATTAGTTGCCGATGCGGCCGAGGCGCTTGGCGAAGCCTTCGAGGAGTTCCTGTTCCCGGACGCCGTCGATGCTGATGCTCCTCAGGCCTGAAGACTGCTGGGCGCCAGGCCCTTTTTTGTTTGTATGTTAGTGTATGGGCCGCGTGGCCTTGTAAATGAACAATCGTTTCATTTCAAACATTTGATGAAGCAAATGATGTCTGTTACTATTTTTTATGGCGCTGTTTTGTTTCTTCTTCTTCCTGAGTAAATTCGAGTTAGGGAAGTTCGGTTTTCGCGAGCAGCCTACTGGGCCGGAGGCAAGAGAGAAGGGCCGTATCCTCGTGGAGGCGTAGGCTATCTCTGACTCGCGCGTCCTTTCCGCTAGGCCGTCTGCGCCCTGTTCGAATTTTGCTCAAGGCCAAAGTCGAGCCATACTTAGCGCGCGTGGGTTTTTTGCGAAAAAATGGGACCATTTTTAGGGGGGGGATGCCCCCCGTAGTAGCCCCCGAGGGTAACTTGGGTTTCGGGGGAAAGCCGAGTTGCCCTTTTTATTGAATTGCTGCTATTTACATTTGAGCTGCCAACTGGGGTGTTGGGCTTTGTGATTTACAACAGAAAAGACTTGGAAATCCTAGCTAAGGTTAAAAGCGACGTAGTTGCTGGATGATCCAAGCGTTGGTGAGCTCTTCTCCGTCCTCGTTGGCCAGTTTGTACGTGCCGGGCTTGAGCACCTTCACCACGATGTAGGGTCTCTCCCACGGAGGTGATAGCTTGTGGCGTCCTCGGTTGTCTTGGCGTAGATCCCCCTCGCTGAAGTCCCGCCGGCGCACCTTTCATGCTTGGTGACGCCTTAGGGACTGCTGGTATCTTGCAGAGTGCATTAAGGCCACGAGGCGCGCTTCGTCCAGCTGGTCCAGAGAGTCCTCGCAGGCCCGCTGGTTGACGTCCTCGTCGTAGCCTCGCACCCTGGGCGGCCCATATTCTAAGTCCGTGGGGAGGACGGCCTCTGCGCCGTGGACTAGAAAGAACGTGGTGAACCCAGTGGCTCTGCTTGGGGTGGTCCTTAGGCTCCACACGACCGCAGGCAATTCCTGGAGCCATTTCCGGCCAGACTTGTTCAGCTGGTCGAAAATTCTAGGCTTGAGGCCCTGTAGGATCATGCCGTTGGCACGCTCTACTTGATTGTTTGTCTGTGGGTGCGCCACAGCCGCCCAATCCACACAGATGTGGAATTTGTCGCAAAATTCCAGGAATTTCCTGCCCGTGAACTGGGACCCGTTGTCGGTGATGATGGAGTTCGGCACTCCAAAATGGTGGACGATGTCGGTGAAGAACGTCACCGCTTGCTCTGCCCTGAGATTCGTAATGGGGCGCACCTCTACCCACTTCGAAAATTTGTCAATTGCGACCAACAGGTGGGTGAAGCCCCCAGGCGCCTTACGCAAGGGCCCGACGATGTCCAGCCCCACACGGAGAAAGGCCATGTAATGGGGATGGTCTGTAGGACGTGAGCAGGGAGGTTGGACTTGCGGGCGTAGAATTGGCACCCCTCGCAGGTGCGTACAATCTCGCTGGCATCCGCGACCGCGGTGGTCCAGTAAAAGCCTTGGCGGAACGCGTTGCCTACGAGGGCGCGGGGCGCGGCGTGGTGGCCGTAGATCCCCGCATGAATGTCCCGGAGGAGCTCGCGCCCCTCAGGGATGGGCACGCATCGCTGTAGGATGCCGGAAGCGGCGCGCTTGTACAGCTCGCCGTCGACGAGGGCGAAAGACTTGGCCATCCTGGCGATGCGCCTGGCCTTGGACCGATCCGAAGGGAGCTCCCCTCGGTCCATCCAGGCGATGTACTTGTCGCGCCAATCCGCCCTGACGGGGGCTGGCTCGACGTCCATCACTTCGGCCTCGCTGACGCCGTACCCCTCGAGGAGGGAGAGCACATACGCCTCGTTCGAGGGGTCCTCATCCATGGGCTCCGCGCCTGCCGGATTCGAGGGCACCCCCGAGGGTTTCGCGTGGCTCGAGGGGTGCGGCTCGAGGGTGACAGAGGGCTGGGCGATATCTCGGGCAAAAACGTTCCGGGGGACAGTGATCCGCCCGGACGCGATCTTGGCCAGCTCGTACGCCTCCTCGTTGTGCCGGCGGGGCACGTGGTTGAGCTCGATGCCGTAGAACTTGTCCTTGAGGGCTCGCACAGCCTTGCAGTAGGCCTCCATCTTCTCGTCATGGCAACTCGCGTTCTTCATGACTTGGTCGATCACGAGCTGCGAATCCCCCCGCACGTCGAGGCGTTTGACGCCTATCTCGATGGCGATCTTGAGGCCACAGAGTAGGGCCTCTTACTCAGCCATGTTGTTTCACGCGGGGAAATGCAGTCGCACCGCGTACCGCATGTGCTCCCCGAGGGGTGACACGAAGAGCAGGCCTGCGCCCGCTCCGGTCTTCATCACCGAGCCGTCGAAATACAAGGTCCAACACTCTGCCTGGATCTGCGGCGGCGGCAGCTGCGTGTCAGTCCACTCAGCGACGAAATCCGCCAAGATCTGGGACTTGATGGCTTTGCGCGGGGCGTAGGCGAGTGTTACTCCCATTAGCTCCACCGACCACTTGGCGATCCTGCCCGCCACATCCGGGTTGCGGATAATCTCCCCCAACGGGAAGGAGGAGACCACCGTGACAGGGTGGGCCTCGATGTAGTGGCGAAGCTTGCGCCGTGCAAGGACCACCGTGTACTGCAGCTTCTGGACTTGAGGGTAGCGTGTCTTGGTGTCTGACAAGACTTCGCTAATGTAGTACACCGGCAGCTGGACTGGCAAGGCGTGTCTCTCCTCCGCGTGCTCTACCACGATCACGAAGCTGACCACCTGGGTGGTTGCAGCCATGTAGAGTTGCAGAGGTTCGCCGTCTTGTGGTGGTGTGAGGATCGGGGCATGGGCCAAGGACACCTTCAGCTTGTCAAACGCCTCTTGGACCTCGGTGGTCCAGGAGAAGCGCTCGTGCTTCTTGAGGAGGCGGTAGAGGGGCAAGCCCTTCTCGCCGAGCCGCGAGATGAAGCGGCTCAAGGCGGCAAGGCACCCCAGCACCTTTTGTACCTCCTTGAGGTCCCGAATTGGACCCATTCGCTCGAGAGCCGCAACCTTTTCGGGGTTGGCCTCGACGCCTCGCTGGGAGACTATGTATCCTAGAAGCATGCCCCGCGGCACGCCAAAGACACATTTCTCGGGGTTTAACTTTACCCCATTGGCCCGTAGGTAGCCGAACGCGATGCTGAGGTCGCCAACCAGGTCGTCCGCCTTCCTGGTTTTCACGACGATGTCGTCCACGTACGCCTCGACGGTTCGCCCAATGTCGTCTCCGAAAACGTGCTGCATACATCGCTGGTATGTTGCACCCGCGTTCCGGAGACCGAACGGCATCGTGACGTAACAGAACATCCGGAACGGCGTGATGAATGAAGTCGCGAGTTGGTCGGACTCCTTCATTTTGATCTGGTGCTACCCGGAATAGGCATCAAGGAAACAAAGTAGTTCACACCCGGCGGTTGAATCGATAATTTGATCGATACATGGCAAAGGAAAAGGAACTTTAGGACATGCTTTATTAAGACTAGTGTAGTCTACACACATCCGCCACTTCCCGTTCTTTTTCTTCACTAATACAGGATTAGCTAGCCAAGTGGGGTGGAACACTTCCTTGATGAACCCGGCCTCGAGGAGCTTCCGCAGCTCCGCTCCGATCGCCCGCCGCCGCTCCTCGTCGAAGCGGCGGAGCCGTTGCTGGACGGCGTGGGAGTGAGGTAGGATGTCAAGGGAGTGCTCGGCGACCTCCCTCGGGATGCCTGGCATATTCGAGGGGCTCCACATGAAAATGTCGGCGTTGGCGTGGAGGAAGTCGACGAGCACCACTTCCTATTGCGGGTCGAGGGTGGAGCTGACCCTCAACGCCTTGCTCTTGGGGTAAGCAGGGTCGAGGGGCACTTCCTTGGTCTGCTCCGCGGCCTCGAAGTTGCCGGCGTGCTTGGTGGTGGAGTCAAGGTCCTCGCTGACCATCTTCTCCAAGGTAGTCACCAGCGCTTCATCCAGCGCCAGTGCTTCTGCTTGCTCCACGCATTCGACGTCGCAGTCGAAAGCGTGCTCGATGGACGAGCCCACGGTGATGACGCCGTTCGGTCCCGACATCTTCATTTTGAGGTAGGTGTAGTTGGGGACAGTCATAAACTTGGCGTAGCAGGGCCGCCCAAGTATGGCGTGATAGGTGCCCCGGAACCCCACCACCTTGAAGGTGACCATCTCCTTGTGGTAATTGCTTGGAGTGCCGAACCACACAGGCAGATCGATTTGCCCGAGGGGCTGGACGCGCTTGCCCGGCGCGACGCCATGGAACGGCGTCGTGCTGGGCCGCAGCTAGTCCAACCCAATCCCCAGCTGGCGCAGCTTGTGCGCGTAGAGGATGTTGAGGCTGCTGCCTCCGTCCATCAGGACCTTTGAGAACCGCGCGTTCCCAATGACCGGGTCGACCACCAGTGGGTACTGGCCCGGGTTAGGGATGCGGTTCGGATGATCTTCACGGCTGAAGGTGATGGCATCCTCCGACCAGTCAAGGAAGAAGGGAGGCGCCTTCTCCGCGGCGAGGACCTCGTGCCGCTCCCTCTTGCGCTGGCGGCTCGACATGTCGACGGTCGGCCATCCGAAGATGAGGAAGACGTTCTCCACCGCGGGGAAGCCGCCGGCATCGCCGTCACCCCCATCCTTCTTGGCCTCGACGTCCTTCGTGGCGGCGCAGCCGTAAAACTTTTTGAGCATATCGCACTGCTCGAGGGTGTGGTTCACCGGTGTCTTGTGATATGGACATGGCTTTTTCAGCATGTCGTCGAACACCCCCGGACCTCGAGGGGCCGGTTGAGGGCCCCGCCGAGCCGGTCAACAGCGAGGGCCTCGGCGTCGTCGCCGTTGCGTCCCTGCTCGCGCGCCTCGCAGCGCGGTTTCTTCCCTTTCTTGCTCCGCTTGTCCTTCCGGTGGAGCTCCTTGGACTTGCTGCCCTCAGCGGGCGCATCGTTCGCGCGCTTGCCATTCTTGCCGTCGAAGATCGCCCCCACGGCCTCTTCGCCTGAGGCAAAGCTGGTAGCGATGTCGAACAGCTCGTTCGAGTCCGCCGGCGGGCTGCGCCCCAACTGGCGCACGAGGTCCTTGCACGTGGTGCCCTCGAGGAAGGCGTGCACGATCTCGGATTGCGCCACGCTTGGGAGCTCCGTGCAGCGCTTGGAGAAGCGCCGTATGAAGTCCCGAAGGGACTCGCCGGGCCTCTGGGTGCAGGAGCGCAGGTCCCAAGAGTTCCCAGGGCGCACATATGTGCTCTGGAAGTTGCCAACGAACGTGCGGACCAGATCGTCCCAGTTGTGGATCTGGCTGGCCGGCAGGTGCTCGAGCCATGTCCGCGCTGAGTCAGCGAGGTGTAGGGGGAGGTTGCGGATGATGACCTCGTCGCTGGTGGCCCCGCCCAGCTGGCACGCCAGGCGGTAGTCGTTGAGCCACACGCGGGGATCCGTTTCCCCATTGTATTTGACGATGGTCGTGGGCTGGCGGAAGCGCTGGCGGAAGCGCTGGGGGAAGGTCGCAGCGCGGATCCCCCGGCTGAACACGCGGGTCCCCGGGGGCTCCGGTGTCGGCGAGCGGTCCTCATCGCTGTCGTAGCGGCCACCCCATCGCGTGTGGTATCTCCCCGCCGCCGCCGGCATCCGCTTTGCTCGTTCGCCGAGCGTCGATGACGTTGCGGGCGTCACCGTCCCGCGCCTGACCACGCGTGTCGAGGAGCCGCTCCTTGGCCGGCGTGCGCCCGGGTTGGCGGGGCGCTCTGTGGCTCTTCCCGCATGCACTGAGGGTTCGGGCCCCTGTACACCTCCATCGCCCTGCGTGTCACCCTGCTGCCGGATGCGGGACGCCGAGCTCTCGGCCTGCTGGACGGCCGCTTGCTCGATGAGCGCTTGCGCCTCGCGGTGCAGGTTTCGCGCTTCGGGCGTTCAAGGAGCAGGCATGGCCCAAAGCAGCATCGCGGCAGCGATGAGTTTTTGGCTCGCTCGCAGAGGCGTCTCAGGGTTGTCGACGTTGAAGTCGGATTTAATGCGGTCGCGGGCTTGTATACCCAGCTCGCGCGCGTGTTCGCCACGCGCGGAGGCTTCTCCTGCCATGGAGGCGCGGAGCAACCGTACCGTCCGGTACTCTTTTGCTAGCTTGGCCTCGAGCTCGCGCGCTTGAGCCAGCTGCGCGTCGATATCTGCCCCCGTTGGGGGTGAAGGAGCAGGGGCGCTTGGCCCTGCAGCCAGACGCGAAGTGGTTCCCAGAGCGGTCGGAAGTTCCCCATCGCCGGCGCCCGTCACACCGGTGGCGTTTGCCGGGTCGTTGGCGATGACCACGCAGCACTCCCGCGCCGGGTCATAACTCCCGGTGCTGGAGTCGTCAGAGCAGCCGAACCAGTAGTCTATGGCGTCGAGGAACCGCCTGAACATGACCGGGTCCGGCACGCCGGAGAAGTCCCATTCCGCATACCCATGCAGGGTAGCGGGTGGCAACGCGTCGAGGGAGCCTAGGGATGACTGGTCGCCGGCGGAGGCGCTGGGGTCCCTGGTGACGAAAACGTGGCGGCCAGGGGGAACCCTGCGCATCGTGGAGCCGGCATTGGCGTTGACGTTGGCGGCGTAGGCCGTCGTGGCGCCACGTAGACCGATGGGGAAGCGTGGTCCGGAGACCGTGCGCTCCCCCGCCGGGCGGCCGTCGTCGTGCCGACGGGCGCGCCGCGTTGAGCGGCGACGCGTTCGGCGTGCCGTCGCTCCGACCGTGCCTAGCACGAGCGTTGGCCGGAGCGGCGGCGCGCGCCGTGGCGCCGATGGGCCCGTCCGTGCCGGCGGGCGCCTGCGCGCCGCGGCGACACGTGCGGCAGTGACCGGGGCGGACCCGGCTTGGCGCTGCGCACGGATTTCCTCACGGTTGGTGAGGCGCATAAGGTAGCCGTTCCCCGTGGCCTGAAAGTTTAGGTCCCCGAAACGGATTTCGAACCCGGCGGGGAGGGGGTCCGAGCTGCCCATGGAGTAGCGCGTACCGCGGTACTCGGTGCGAGTCACCATGGGAGGAGTTGACGGTGGATTTGACCCTTTAGCGCTCGCGTGCCCCACGGTGGGCGCCAACTGTCGGTGCGGAATGTGGTCCCGACACTAACCAGTAGTAAGCGCCAAGGTCTATCCCTCAATGGTCGATGCTAAGCAACTGAAGACACAAGGTTTATCCTGGTTCCGGCCGGGGGCCGTACGTCCAGCAGTGGTGTGCTCGGGGCACTATATTGCTCAGCACCGGAGTGCCTGTAGTGGGGCAGCTACAAGCAAGGAGGGAGGGAAGGTGTGGCCTCCAAGTCCCTGGTGAAGTGGCTGAAGATGTTGTGGGAGAATTGAAGAGTGTGTGTGTGTGTAGTGTCGTGTGGTGTTTGTTATTCTGATCCCCCCTTGCGGCGGAGGGAGTTCACCTTCCTTTTATAGGCCAAGGAGAGGGTGAATTACAAGTATGCCGCACTGTTTAGCTACATGGGGGAGTATGGTGTGCAACACCGTAGAGTAGGCGGCCGCCTTGTCGGTCCTTGTTGCGATCTGGCCATCATGGCGTATCTTGTACCCGAACAGTGGTAGCTTCGAGGGTAGGGGCGCAGTGGTCGGCCCTGATGTCCCCAGGTGGGCTCGAGGAGGTTGCTGATGACGATCCGTACGGGGTACAGTGGTAGGCGTGGCGTCGTCCCGTTCCCGCATGCTTCACAGCGCCGGGGCTGTTACCACAGTGCCTGGCGTGGCGTTGTACGCACGGGGGCGGCCGCCTGCATTTAACGGTGGCAGGGATGGCGCCCCGCCGGCCTAGCGTCACGACCTGTCCCTGCGAGGTCACGAGAAAGCATTTCGAGGGCGTGGCCGGCCCCCTTCGAGGGCTCGGCACGTTAGCCGTACGGGAGTAGGCGGCGCGGCGTCACGGGGCTGACACCGGCCATGCTGCACAGTCCCCCACAGTGGCAGGGATGGGTTCCCCCTAGGGAGTTGGCGCAACAGGGTCGGGGCGTGAGTCCTAGGCGCATGATGGCGCCGCCCTGCCGTCGTCAGAGCATTAAATGCCCGTACCCGCGTGCGGGGACGGGCGTGCGCGTGCGGAGGAGCCTCGAGCGAGACGGAGCCTACTCAAGGGAGGCGTGTACCCTCGAGCGAGGCGGAGCTCGCTCGAGGGAGGCATGTACCCTCGAGCGAGGCAGAGCCCGCTCGAGGGAGGCGTGTACCCTCGACCGAAGCGGAGCCCGCTCGAGTGGACCTTTGAGTGGGCCGCCTTGGTGGGCTGCGGGGGCCACCGCAGCGTGGGCCGTGCCCCGTGTGTGCTCTTAAGCGAGATGTGTTTAGCTTTGGTTTTTTTAGGTTTTAAGCAGGATTCCCCTGGTTGTTTTAGGGGACCCTCAAGGCTGTCCCCGACACTTTTCGTGCATTGAATACCAAAGTTGTGCGAAATATTGTGATGGCCTAGCTCACCAAAATTCAGCATGTTTGCGAGTTACAGAAATTGTGTTGAGTGTCAGCCTGCTGCCAGGACAGCTAGGCAGATTTTCGCAATTCGAAGTCTTTGGGCATGCGAACTTGGAAATTCACAGCGGAGTTGACAACCAATGTTGAAATGCATGAAATCCTACACCTACTGACTAGAAAGTGAAAACTTCTTGTGACTGAGCTGTGGTTGCGAAATTTTTTTTATGACTGTGTTGCTGCAAACTTCGAGAAACTTGCACGAATGAGCTTTTGTCATGCATCTTTTACACTTCTCATTTCTTTCTAAGCAAGATTATGGCTATGTGTCTAATAAAGGCTCACATTTTCATATGGTGGGACCAACGCACAGATTTCCTAACAGCTTTGGAGCGTCGGGCAGTGGTTACCTACCACCGTCCACCGCCACCGCCCATGACACCGTCGGAGGCATTCATGGCCACCCAGACCGAGGTGTTGCGCTAGATCCTGCAGACGCAGCAACAGATCGGCCAGCAGCTGAACCAGAGGCCACCTCATGGTGCTAATGATGAGGTGTCGAATCATCTCACAACCTACGCTCAGTTCATTGGGATGAAGCCCCTACCTTCTCTAAGGCGGAAGACCCCCTTGAAACTGAGGCATGGATCAAGACCATTGAGACCAAGTTCTCTGCCTTTGTGCTGCCATGCTCAAAGGAAAACAAGGACAACTTTGCAGTACTGCAACTATGGGGCGAAGCCTTGATGTGGTGGGATCATTTCAAGACCATGCAGCAGGCCTGGCATGCTTCCACTTGGAATGAATTCAAGCAAGCCTTCAAAAGCCACCACATTCCTAACGGTCTTATGGATAGCAAGACGAGGGAACTGCTGGCCCTCAGGTAGGGAACCGACACTTTGTATCACTTTGCACAGAAGTTTAGTAGCCTTTGCCAGTACGATGGGCATCACGTGGATATCGATGCAAAGAAGGTGGAGAGGTTTTGTGATGGCCTGGATGGTGAGTTGTATGAACAGCTGAACTTGATCGAGCCCAACAACTTCCATAAGTTGGTGAACAAGGCTATATCCCAAGAGGATGCTATGAAAAAGGCCCCAAGAGACAAGAAGAGGCAGACTGGTTTTGCTTCGGGCAGTGAGACTAACAAAAAGTTTTGCTTTGTGAAGAAGAATGATCCTAACTCGTCCCAGCAATCTTCAACTCGACGTTGCACGATGAAGCCATCATAGAGCAAGCCTTCAGGGAACTTCTAGTTCCACAACACTCAGCAGCAGGCTTCCAAGCCCAGCGCACCCCCATGCAACATAGGTGAACGCCATTGTTACAATTGTTGACAGCCAGGGCACTATATAAGTGACTGCCCAAAGCCCAAGCAGAACAAGCCCAACCAGCAGAATCAAGGTGCAGGGACCAACCCGGCCAACCCGACCAAGAAACTGATGGTGCAAGTCCGTCAGGGTAAATTGAACTTCACCACCATGATTGACATTCCGGAAGGAGCTTCAGTGCTTATGAGTAAATTCTCTATCAATAACACCACCATTAAGATATTGTTCGATTCTAGAGCCACTCATAGATTTATTAGTGGAAGCTTGGTAGAAAAATTGTGTTTAAGTGGTTCACATGTTAAGGAGGCTTTTACAATTGTCACTCCGGGTGGAAAATCTCTGCTCACACCACAGCTTTCGGAGTGCCATTGAAATTGGGAAGTAAGACTATTCAATCAAACCTCATTATCATAGGCTTAGAGGGTATGTGATGAGGACATCACCATCTCGGATATGACCACAATAGCATGCTTTTATTATAAGGTGAACCAATTCCTTGTCATCATTGTATCCAATACATTTGATGAATTATTGCTGCACTATGATGTTTGTTGGTTGTCATTTTCAGAAATACTTATGTGGATCAAAAAGGGTGCTCAACACACATGGAAGGCATGGAGGACTAAAGAAGTTGATTGGGGACCAAGTCCAAGTGTTCCACACGTCCTCCACCAGGCCACCACGTCACTTTTGGCCCAAAGATGGAAAGAGATCAAGGCCAACACGTTTTGAACGCTAGATTCGGACTGCACGACTAGGCAAAGTTGCAACGGATGCCACGACCTCATACGGAGTCCGTTTGGGACGTTCTTTATATGGTTGGAAAGATAATTTGATAGAGCTTCCAATGGCACCGGTCTCATGCCAAAATAATATCTGAGGTGACGGGAATCGTCGAAAGAAGTGGACGTCCAGAATCTGTCAAGGTGTTGCGTCGCCCGGTTTTGGCCTGTTGGCCCATGTATCATGTTGGAGCCCATAGGGGCGCGTCCTAGGGTTGGAGCACGACCCCCACCAGGTCTTGGTCGTGCCCCTACCCTCTCATATACCCCCATAGCCGTCACAAACAGATTGGGTTTTGTTTAGATCAAGTTTAGCCATTGCTACTTGCTTGTGAGAGCGCCGGTCGCCTCCTTTTCTATGGAACCCCACCGTTGTTGGATATTGAGTTTGAGAATTGAATCTTTCATTCCCATCTAGTAATTTCAGTACTTGTTTCATACTTGTTCTTGCTAGTTCTTCGATTGCTTGCAGGAATAGGTGCCCTAGTGGCCGGGTGACGCGCTCCACAAGATCGTGGCAGCCTTAGGAGGAGGTGTATCGGTTGCTAAGGCACATCCTTGGACAGGTTGTAGTCGGGCCGTGAACGTCGTCTCCTTCAATCGAGTTATCCCCACACCTCTCATCGAAAGATCGGGAACAAACCCTAGCGGGTTCATATCAGTATGGATGCTATCTTAGGTATGGATTGGATGACCTGACATAAGGTGGTTCTAGATATCTCGGGTAGAGTTGTAGCGATCAATTCACCTACCATCAGACACACCACCTTGTACCTACCTTTTAAGGATGGTGCAGACCCTTGTGGCTATGTGACCATTACTTCTCACCTTGAAGAAATTCCAGTAGTTTGTGAGTATTCTGATGTTTTTCCTGATGAATTGCTTGGCATGCCACCAAACCGGGATGTCAAGTTTGTGATTGAACTCCAACTGGGCACTGCATCCATTTCAAAACGACCTTACCGTATGCCTCCCAAAGAGCTAGCTGAACTGAAAAATCAACTTCAAGAATTGTTGGATAAGGGCTATATTCGCCCAAGTTCTTCTCCTTGGGGTTGTCCCGCACTCTTTGTTAAGAAGAAAGAGGGTAGTTTGAGGTTATGTGTTGACTACAGACCTCTCAAGGTGGTGACCATCAAAAACAAATATCCTCTTCCCCGTATTGATGTTCTTTTTGATCAGTTGGCTAGATCCAAAGTTTTCTCCAAGATCGACCTTCGTTCTGGTTATCATCAAATCAAAATTCGACCTTATGACATTCCCAAAACTGCCTTCTCCACCCGATATGGTCTCTACGAGAATCTAGTGATGTCCTTTGGTCTCACAAACGCCTAGCATATTTCATGTATCTCATGAACTTTGTATTCATGATGGAGCTTGACAAATATGTAGTGGTCTTTATCGATGATATTCTGATCTTTTTCCAAAAATGAGACGGCACATGACGAACAACTTCGAATTGTTCTACAACGTTTGAGAGATCACAAACTCTATGCTAAGTTCTCCAAATGCGAATTCGGGTTGGATAGTGTGAAACTCTTGGGCACACTATTTCGAATGATGGCATAACTGTAGATCCTAGCAAGGTACAAGAGGTGATGGATTGGAAACCGCCCAAGTCCGTACACCAAATTCCGGACTACTATCGCTGCTTCATTTCGGACTTCTCTAGGATCGGCAAACCTATGACACAACTGCTCAAGAAAGGGGTAAAGATTGTGTAGAGTGAAGCATGTGAGAAAGCTTTCCACACATTGAGACAACACTTAACTTCCACCTCAGTGTTAGTACAACCGGATATATCCAAACCTTTTGAAGTTTTCTGTGATGCGTCGGTCACTGGCCTCGGTTGTGTTCTTATGCAAGAGGGCCCAATCATTGCCTATGCCTCACAGGCACTTCGACCCCATGAGATAAATTATCCCACTCTTGATCTAGAGCTAGCAGCAGTTGTTCACGCTGTCAAGATTTGGAGACACTATCTAATGGGCAATCGTTGCAATATCTTCACTGATCACATAAGTCTCAAATATATCTTCACTCAATCATACCTAAATATGAGGTAAAGAAGATGGCTCGAGTTGATTAAAGATTATGATCTAGAAGTGAGAAAAGCCAATGTTGTTGTGGATAATCTTAGACGCAAGGTTCACTGCAACCATTTAGAGGTGGAGCCGTATAGTGACACTTTATGTGAAGACATGAGGAAGCTTCATTTGGAAGTTGTAGATCAAGGAAATCTATATGCTATAGTTGCTGAGTCTAATCTCTATGGCAGGATTGTCACTTCTCAATGCAACAATGAGGGCATTGCAAGAATTGTAGGTGGTTAGCTCCTCTACAACTTTGGTACCTACACTTTTTGAAGTTGAAATTCCAAATTTGGAGAAATTTGTGTTTGAACATCGACTGTTTGAAATGAAAGGGCTGTTATGGGCGCTCTTCCTTGTGCGCACGCCAGCGTGTCGCGCCCGTGCTGCCACATGGCGCATCGGCGTCCGGGCCCCCCTTGCCCCGTCAGTCGGCCACATGCCCGAGGCCGGCACCATCATCACGCATCCGCGGCCCGAGCAAGCTTGGGGACGTCCTCCACGCGTCCGCACCGTGGCCGGATCCCCCCCCCCCGCCCTCGCCCCCCGCCATGCCGCCCGCCGGCGAAGCGCTGTGCACCTCGCACGCCACGTGCCACCCCTTAACTCGTCCCCTTGCATCGAGGTGGAGTTTGCACACCCCCACACATTCTCACCTACCAATTTAAATGGCTCCCCTCCTCCCCTCGTGCGCGCACGAACTCCACCGTCCGCCATTGCCGCCGCCGCAATTAGGTCGCCCCTCCGCCTTCTCCCGCCGCTGACCAAGCTGTCCCACACTTTCACTAGGACCTAGCAATGCTCACATGACCACGTGTTGCTCCGCATTGCACCGGTGTTCGCCAGAATTCGAGCCGAGGCGGCCGCACATCCGCGGTCTTGCCTCCGCTGCTCGCCGGAGCCACCGCAGTCCGAGCCAACGCCACCAATCGATCCCCGATAAGCTCAATCGAGCACCTGCGCCGCTTGTTGCCCTCCTTCGACGCCATTCACCACCTTCGAGATCACCGCCGCTGGCAAGGGCACGGTTGTAAATCCCTGAGGGACCTGGTTGTAAGGATCTTTAATTTAGTTTTCTAGCAACATAGACCGGCACCATAGAAAAATTATGGAAAATACTAGAAAAAAAAGAAAAATACAATCCCAATTTTGTTGGTTTCAGTGAGACTAGATCTAAAACTTCAACAAAGCATGATCATACTTTGGACTTATAGATGTTGAATAAAATTTCAAATTCAGTTTGACACACTTTTGGTGTAGTTCAAAATCTAGAAAAGTTATGGAGCTGAACTTTGGATATGCTGCTAGTTATATCATTTGTAAGCTCTAGACAAAAATTTGCACAAAGTTACTAAACTGATCTTTTTATATGATTTACTTTGCATTTATGTTATTTCTGGCTCAATGATTTTTGTAGTAAGATGTAAGTAGATTTTTGTGCTCAACTTGTGGCTATGCTCATGTTATGCTTAGATTCAACTTTCTTGTCTTTATCATGATTTTATCTCCGCTAGATATAATTAATTTTGTTTTATGCTTAGATTTACATTTAAATGAATAATTCAATTTTCAAATGTGATCTTGATGTGCATGCTGGTTTCCTAGGCTTGTTTTAGGTCAGAGATGTAGGAATGAGTAAGGCTGCAGAAGTGCTTTATTTATTTATTTATTTATTTATTTATTTATTTATTTATTTATTTATTTATTTATGCAGTTCTCATAATTTTAGTAGCTAGGAAATGTCATTTTTGATATAATGGTTTTATGGCTCTTTTAAAAATAAATCTTGCCCAGTAGCATGTTTGGGGTCATTAGGGTTAGCAATGTACCTTTGTCCCTGTTTTTATAATTTTATTTTGTTACTAAAAGCTTGAATCCATATAAGCTTCCTATTAATTTTAATTAGGAAAAATCATCCTTGCTTCTTTTTTGACCTTTTTATACTGTTGTTTAGCTTAACTAGGGGCTGTAGATCCACCCTTGCTGTTTTGTGTGATTAAATAGTGTTATTTGCTTAAATATGTACACAGTCACTATTAAAAGATTAAATTAATAAACCTTCACCTATCATAACCTTAATGAAAAGAAATACTAAATAAATGTTTGTCAAGGTGAATATGGACAACAAGAGTTGGATGTGATGGTTGAACTCTCACTCCACTCAATAATCCTGCACTGCATTCCGTGTAGAACTTCTTGACGGTAACTACGCACTCATGCTGGAAGCTGAGGAAGGCAGAGCTGACGCGGAGTTGCAGTACATGGGAGTGAGCAAGAACACCGAGGACCCCCAGGCTAACTATGCTGACGAAGGCAAGCCCCGGTGGATCGACCTATTTGTTTTTTTTGGAATTTTACATAACTATCTATGGATGTTTGTGCATTTGCGTTCAGGAGTTGAGATGGAACCCTAGATGCATGATCCTCAGGTACCTATATCTTTACTAGTATGCTAGGTCGGCAGCTGCTATGTTATAGGACCGTTACAAGTCGAGTGATGCTTGTCACTCGTGAGAATATGTTCTTATGTTGGAATCATAAGATCTTTTTAAATGGATTACTCATGTGGTAAGAGCATGAGATGTGGTCTCCAGTCCAATGGCTTTTGTGGGTTAAGTGTTTGAAAGTACTAAGAACTTGTCGGTAATGGGACTGGTAAGCCTAGTACTGACGCTGTGAGGGATCTTACTATTACTCGTCTTGGGATGCGTCTCACGGCTAGCTACCGGTGGTGCATGGTGATTCTAGGTGCCTTGCGAGGTCTGCCAGATAGCTTGTACCAAAGACTGTAAGATTAGATCCAGAGCCGAATATTTTTGGGAACCGGCTAGTCGTTTTCAACAGTGTGGGCACCCTACCATGTGTTTAGGTCTACCTTGCAAGGTTTAAATCAACTGGTTGTCGGCCTCTCACCGTTATCTGAGACTACTTATCCAACTGGCCATGATATCCCTAATGATGGAACTTTGTGAATATTTATGCTTGATTAATTGTATTGCACAACTTATGCTTGTAATAGCTTGCTCATTTAGAAAAGAGTAATAAACTAGAATTTGTGCTAAAATCTTGATAGTAAGGACATTCTCTTTGTTGGTTTTAAGCAAAAGAACCCCCACTGGCCAAAAAAGCCTTTGATGTCTAGAGTTGGTGATGTAGCTATCACTGACGGGTAAGTCTTGCTGAGTATTAGTATACTCAGCCTTACTGTAATTTGTTGATTCCAAGTAATGCTTTTGGTGAGGTGTGGCCTGGAGAGATCCCACCTAGCTGGGAGCTGGATGTGACAACCCACCCAGGAAAATATTGTACTATCGCCTAAAACCAATCCACTTTGGTCATTAAGCAATAGTAAAGTATCATCCTGTCGTTAGTTGCTGGGTTAACGCCCGGTAAATCACTTGGAACCATTACAGAGGATCGACATATGCATTAAACTCACCCGAAGGAAAGTCCAGAGTACAACACAAATTAAATCCAATTTATTACAAACCCTAGTACAAGGCATGAAGTAAAGGTTCAGAGTTCGAAAACAGCGGAAATAAAATAAACTAGCGCAACGGTAAACATCACAGGAGGCCATCCGTGATGTCATCACTTGGCGTCGTCCACCTGGTCAACAACACCTGCACAACATAATACTCAGCAGGACTTAACCGTTGGGTGATAACTACATCACCAAGACTCTAGACATGAAAGGCTTTTGGCTGGTGGAGTTTCTTTTGCTGAAACGCAACAAGAGTATGTCCTTACTTTTAATATTTTAGCACAAGTTTTAGTTGATTACCATTTCTAGGTGTGCCATCTAATTCAATCAAGGATTGTACAAGCAATTAATTTATACAACAATATTCACCAAGTTCCGTCATTACGGGATATCATGGCCAGTTGATTAAGCAGTCTCGGATAACGGTGAGAGGCCAACAATCGATTGATTTGAACCTTGCAAGGTAAACCTAAGCACACGGTAGGGTGCCCCAGCGAGGACAACCATCCAGGCAGTTCCCAAAAATCCTCGGATTGGGATCAAATCTTACAGTCCTGGGTACAAGGTTAGCTGGCACACCCCGCGAGGTATCCAGTCTCGGACATGCACCCCCTTCCCGATAGCTAGCCGGGTAGGTGATTCCTCAAGAGTAGTAATAGTAAGTTCCCGCACCGTCTCATTAAGGTACTAGGCTTACCGGTCCCATTCCCGACAAGTGCTTAGTACGTTCAAAAGCTTAGCCCACGAAAGCCACTGGACCGCAGCCCAAATCCCATGCTCTTACCACATGAGCAACCCATTTATAAAGATCTTATGATTCCAACATAAAAACCTATCCTCGCGAGTGACAAGCATCACTCGACTTGTAACGGTCCTATAGCATAGCAGCTATTGACCTAGCATACTAGTGATAGAGCATAGGTACCTAGGGATCATGCATCTATGGTTTCAATTCAACTCCTGAAACGTAAATGCACAAACATAGCAAAAATAACTATATAATTTTTAAAAGACGGGATTAATGATCTGGTGCCACTACGTGAAAACCTCAAATAGGTCACGAAGCATTTGTAACGGGCCCTTAATGCCTGTTACATCCACCCACATCTGTAACGGTTGTTGTTTGGCGCCCGTTGCCTATAAGCGCGCCAGGACGACCCCGGGGTTGGCCTCCACAATGGCCGTTACCAATGTGGACTTCTGGTAATAGGCTTCTTAAACGCCCGTTACATAAATAGTTTGTAATGGATGTTAAAAGAGCCCGTTACAAATGTTAAACCTATCGGTAACGGGCTTGTAAAGTCCGTTACCGATCAATGTCGTATCAGTAACGGGCTGCTTAAGTCCGTTACTAATCGCTGTCGTATTGGTAACGTGCTATAAAGTCTGTTACCGATGAGCATTTGACGCCCGTTACTAGTTTGAGAGCCCAATAATATATTGAAGTCTGAGAGCACTCAACTGCAGTGAAGCGGGAGCGCGGCGTCAGTGAACAAATGAGACGAAGGTTTGTTAATCATCGTCTCCTTTGAGTTTGTCCTCATTGACAGGTCAACTCGATCCATCTCTCATTGAATCCATTTCGACATACAGGCACAATCAACACACATATCTTTTGAGGCAAAATAGATATCATAAGAGAGATAACTTGTCCACAAAGATAAAGATAATTTGTCCACAGGAATAAAGATAATTATTACAAAAGGTTAACTTGTCCATATAACAGGCTAGGACTTAACTAGTCCATCACATTAATTACACTATGGTCATGCTATCTGACCATACACATCAACAAAGGCATGCCCCTTGAACATCCACAAAAGTATGGCTACTCACCCTGCACATCAACAAGCTTGAACTAGATCATGCCCCATCAGGATTATTGGCTCTTTTTGTAGCCTCTTCGTAAGCAACCAAGGATTCTTGAAGCCCTTCTAGCGGACCTTCAATGGGCTCTAGATTTTGTTCAGTAGTATAATTGTACCTCCTTATGTGCTTAGCCTTTTTGATGAGGATGCTCACTTCTTTTTGTGATTTTTCCAAACTCAGGTTTCACATAATCCCAGACATTAAGGTTAAGAAGTAACTCAAGCTCTGCTCGTGACTCAAAGAGTTTTGCCTGAAACAGGGTTAAACATGGTATAAGACCTTGGAGCAGGGTGTGACAAGTAAAAGCAGAACTTAGTTCAGAACTGATTTACCTCACAACTTGGTATAATTAAGATCATGACAAGCATGGAAGACATCATCATAGGCACTAATTAACTTTATGAAGCTCAAGCTCAAGCTACCTTAAGCTCTATCTATAGAACAAGTAAAAAGGCGGTGAGATTCAAAGAAACTTGCCTCGCCGTCGACGTAGTCGTTGCCAGAGTCAGAGATGAGGTCCTCTACACCTTCTTCGCCGCTCCCTCGACACCTCTTCGTAGTTTCCAGACACTTGTGCTCGCAAACGTGAGGCAGGCCACTCGCCCACTTCGCTGCCCCCTCGCCGGCACGCTCCTCCTTACCGCTACTTGGCCCCTCGTCGGAATCCGAGAGGATCCAGTCGAGGACCCTCGTCTCCGGCATTGGGTTCACTCCACCACTGCTTGGCCCCTCTCCCGCACTCATTGTCGTCTCCCTCTTTGCTGCCATCTCACCGGCACGCGCGCGAATCCAGTTGCGACACCGCTTTGCATTCCGGTTCTTCTCGATCCCGGTAGCACGGGGTCGTCTGCTGCTTGGCCCCTCGCCAGCGCTCATCGTCGTCTCTGTCTCCACGCCTCCTCTGCGCTTTTTCTCAAGGAAACAGCTGCGCTTATCCATTCGGAAAGAAGAATTAAAGGGGCAATATTTGGGATGGAGGGGGTAGCAGTCAATGCCGACGGGGGTTAGCAAACTTGGGTCACTTTGTAGTTTGTATGAAGAAAGAATTGGTGTAATGAAGAGAAAAGGAGATAGAGTTAATAACCCTTAGTTTGATGAGAGATGTTGTGTGTAGCTTGCATGAAGAGAGAAATGAAGTTAATGATAGTTAGTGGGTACCAATTATATAAGTTATATAGATATAGATTAATAAAAATACAAACAATTCATAGTTTTTTAAGAATCGAACAACTCATAGGAGTAGTTGGGCATTTGGTATTTTGAATAAAATATGAAAAGTCACACGTCTCCTTGTGACCACATGATTTTTGTGGCCAAGAAGCAAGAGCTCTCCTGAGCGGACACGGGTTCTGAGGCGTGTGACCGACTGCCTGACGGTTCACCGTCTTGTCAATATAAATCCTTGCCGGCCAAGAACTTCGTCAACTGCAGCACCAAGAAAACACCAGCACCACCGTCTCCGGTCACCAAGAAGTGAATCCAAGAGCTTCTCCTTCCTAAGCAAGTGCATGGCGTCAAGTGATCCATCAAGGAAGCGGGGGAGAGAGGAGGTGCCGCCGCCCCCGCCCGCCGAGCCCGAGGAGGTGCCGCCACCCCTGCCCGCCGAGCCCGAGGAGGTGTCGCCGCCCTCGCCCCAGGAGGTGAAGCGGCTGAAGCCACCTCGGCGCAAGGTGCCGCTGCCCATGCGTGCTCCGTCCGTAAATGTTGAGGATGCCTATTTTTCAGTGAAGATGATCTACCAGGCTTGGCAGAGTCTTAAAAAGATGGCTATTCATCTCGGGGTCCAACGGCCTCCTGAGCCGCTGCAGACAACCGTGATGGATTACGCCTTCAAGGTCAATGTCTTGGCTGGGCATCTGGAGAGAGAAGTGCCCCCCTGCCGACGACGACGACGATGGCGGCCTCGACGTCTCCAGCTCCGGCTCCGACTCTGACTCCGACTCCAACGGTGGGGCTCCTCCGGCGGCGACTACCTCTGCTTAATTAATTTGTTCTTCTGTTAACATGTTCTTCCAGTGTGCTTGTTGAACTTGTGATGGACTAGCTAGTAGATCTGTGTATGTTGAACTTGTGATGAACTAGTAGATCTAAGATGCGCGGTAGATCAATCCATGTCTCCTATTTTGGAAGGCATTGCAATGTCTATGGTAGCAGCTTACAATGAATTACAATGTGTATGCCAGAAGTTTGATACTCTGTGTCATTATATGGCAGCAGTTCACAGTGAATTGCAATGTGTATATATCCCAGAGTTATGCCAGAAGTTTGTTACTCTGTTTGTCATAATAATCCGCATTTCCTTTGCCTCGTGCTGCAATGAAATGTCAGCACAGTTGAATTGATGAATTGTCATTCCATTCATTCTTCATTCATACATTGAAGTTTGTCATATGTGAAAAATTTTTCATTCTTCATCCACACAGATGAAGCAAAACACCACTTTTAACATCAGAATTACTTCTTTGCAGTATACATCCCTAGTAAACATCCAAATACTACACAAACAACAGCCACAATAATCAAGTTCATCTTCCAGATCACATTTTCCATCTTCTCCTCCAGTGCTTTCTTCCTCTGCTTGTCCTCCAGTGCTTGCCTATGCTCACCGCTCCTAATCTGACATTCCACTGAATCAACTACTTCATCGACCACGTCTGCTCAGTTCGACGGTCGAAAAACAATAACGCCAGCATCCTTCAACATTTGGAGATACTCCTTATGGAAACGATAAAATCCATAACACTTGGGGTACTGCAGAATCAAAAGCACATAAGAACCCTAACTCATATTTGGGAGACACAGCAGACTACTCACCGAGTTCCTTGCACACTTGAAATAAAGACAACCGTGGTTTTCACCTTCCTTCTGCGTCCGCCCCTGCACCACCCGAGCCATACCACAGTCCGGGCAAGGGACCAGTGGAAAGCCGCTTAGCTCACCGACTGGATCCAAGCCGATGGAGTAACTGCGGCTGCTCCGACAACCTTGGACCCTGCTCCTCGCACGTGCACCTCCAGACAAATCAGCGTAGTGCAACATGTGTGCGACGGTGGGGAAGGACGGGCGGGCGGCGGTGGTGGAGCTCAGATTGGGGAAGAAGAAGGGGGCAGGGGTCGGGGCGCCGGGGCTGATGCATATTCATTCGGCAACGGGCATTTCTGACGATGGAGCACTTGTTGGCGACGATGGTTAGTCTACCCGGATCGCCTTTGTCGGTCAGGCAGGCTACGGTTATCTTTTTTATATAGGCTTCAGACGCTGACGTGTGGGCCCGACACTATTTTTTCTGAATTGAAACTTGCTTCCCTCAAATAGTATACCCCATAAACAGCACCAAAAAATTCGTAAAAAATACAAATAATTCATAGTTGGTAATTTAGTATTTGAATAAAATATCAACAACCACACTTGTCTAACCAAATTTCTTAAAATTAGAATTTTTATCTCTTGTTTACGATATAATAAATATAATAACGTCTTAGTGTGTTCTAAGAATTCTACAAATTGTCTTGGCAACATAATTTAAGTCCATGAGCTTATCTAGAGAAATTCAAATGGTTTCGAAAACAAAAGACTATACTTGTGTACAAATGTCTACATCTTTCACCTAGTTTATTAGAATGTTACTTCAACATTGAAGTTTTCCACATTTTAAAACATGTTCAAACTCATATGCATTTGAAATTTTAACATAACCTTAATTTCACCATAAGATTACAAAATTCAAAGTTTAATTAGTAATGGTTGTGTAAAAAGATATTATTTATATGTTGTACTTATAAGGAACAATATAAGGTGTATAAACAACATCCAAGAAATGGAATTACATACAAAAAATGTCATAAATGAATAGATGTTGATTTTAGAAAAATTCAGAAACAAATATCATCAAATTTGGATTACGGTTGACGGAGGAAAAACGTGATACAAAATTTGATTGCAGATTAAAAGGGGAAAAGCAAACTGTTCTTCATTCCAACAGACCTGGCCCCGCCCCTTCATTGGCGACGATGGTTAGTCTACCCGGATCGCCTTTGTCGGTCGGGCAGGCTACGTTTATCTTTTTTTATTTAGGCTTCTGACGCTGACGCGTGGGCCCGACACTATTTTTTCTGAATTGAAACTTGCTTCCCTCAAATAGTATACCCCATAATCAGCACCACAGAAGTCGTAAAAATACGAATAATTCATAGTTGGTAATTTAGTATTTGAATAAAATATTAACAGCCACACTTGTCTAACCAAATTTCTTAAAATTAGAATATTTATCTCTTGTTTACGATATAATAATTATAATAACATCTTAGTGTGTTCTAACATTCTACAAATTGACTTGGCAACATAATTTAAGTCCCTAAGCTTGTCTACAAAAATTCAAATGGTTTCGAAAACAAAAGATTATACTTGTGTACAAATGTCTACATCTCTCACCTAGTTTATTAGAATGTTACTTCAACATTGAAGTTTTCCACACTTTAAAACATGTTTGAACTCATATGCATTTGAAATTTTAACATAACCTTATGTTCACCATAAGATTACAAAATTCAAAGTTTAATTAGTAATGGTTGTGTAAAAAAAATATTATTTATATGTTGTACTTATAAGGAACAATATAAGGTGTATAAACAACATCCAAGAAATGGAATTACATAGGAAAAAATATCATAAATGAATAGATGTTGATTTTAGAAAAATTCAAAAACAAATATCATCAAATTCGGATTACGGATGACGGAGAAAAACGTGATACAAAGTTTTATTGCAGATTAAAAGGGGAAAAGCAAAATGTTCTTCATTTGAACAGACCTGGCCCCGCCCCTTCATTGGCGACGATGGTTAATCTACCCGGATCGCCTTTGTCGGTCGGGCAGGCTACGGTTATCTTTTTTTATATAGGCTTCTGACACTGACGCGTGGGCCCGACACTATTCTTTTGAATTGAAACTTGCTTCCCTCAAATAGTATACCCCATAAATAGCACCGAAAAATTTGTAAAAAATACGAATAATTCATAGTTGGTAATTTAGTATTTGAATAAAATATCAACAGCCACACTTGTCTAACCAAATTTCTTAAAATTAGAATTTTTATCTCTTGTTTACGATATAATAATTATAATAATGTCTTAGTGTGTTCTAAAAATTCCACAAATTGACTTGGCAACATAATTTAAGTCCCTAAGCTTGTTTACAAAAATTCAAATGGTTTCGAAAATGGAAGATTATACTTGTGTACAAATGTCTACATCTCTCACCTAGTTTATTAGAATGTTACTTCAACATTGATGTTTTCCACACTTTAAAACATGTTCGAACTCATATGCATTTGAAATTTTAACATAACCTTATGTCCACCATAAGATTACGAAATTCAAAGTTTAATTAGTAATGGTTGTGTAAAAAAATATTATTTACATGTTGTACTTATAAGGAACAATATAAGGTGTATAAACAACATCCAAGAAATGGAATGTCATGGCCCACACAAGCCCACTCGTGCTAGGTTAGTACTTAGTAGGGAAGGGCGCCTCCCTCACGCAGTCTCCTCCCACTCTCCCCTCGCTCTGTCGCCGCCACTTTCTCCCCCTCGCCTTCGCCCCCTCACCTCCCCCACACCGGGACCCACTCTACACCCCTTCGCTGAGACGCGTGCCACACTACGCTCGGCACGACACGCACCACACCTCTGACAGCGATATCTAGAGGAGGAGGGACCCAACTGCGGCGGCGGCGACGACGACGATGACTAGAGAAGGGATCCAACGACGACGACGACGGCGGCGACTAGAAGGAGGAGGGATCCAGCCACGAGGTCGACGTGAGGACGAGGACGTGGCGGCAGGCAGGCATCGACGAGGAGTAGAGATCCCTCCGCTCCGGCAGTGCGAAGGTCAGTGGCGAATCTAGGATTTGAGTTCATGGTATGCCGCTCTAAAAATGTCTTATACAATTCGGTAAATGCATTCTACCAACTCGGTAGTAATTTTAAAATTAACAACAATTCAGTAATAAGGTAATTTGGTATATTTGCTCGAGTTTATGGAATTAGGCCAAGCGCGCTTTTGCAACACACATGCGTTCAGGTAATCAAGTGTAGAACATATGTGTGTGTATGGTTTTCTTTTTATACTTGTACTTGTAGGAATTGCAAGGTATGCCATGGCTCCTTTGTATAAATACATGTGGACATACTTAGCTGTCGATCGTATACATACTTAGCATATTCTTTTAGATTGACTCTTACATTTGGTTTTGCTCTTGTTCCTATGCACATCTGCACATTCTCTCCAAGTTGAATAAGTACCTCATCAGCAACCGAGGCAGCCTGCATCTTGCTCTTTAAAATGGTATGGTCGCTTTTCCTGCACTAATTTATGTTAATGGTTTACCAAGAACCAATGATATTACAGTGGGCTAAAGTAGTTACTGTAATTCCCTTGACTATTAATTCACAGGATAATTCTGACGAAGACTATAGACCTGGGGCACAACATGAACAAGAGGGTTATGGCACTGCTAGTGCACAACAAGACCAGATGGGTGGGGCTCAACGCCAAGGAAGAGTGCCAAGGACATCCACAAAGTGGCCAAGTGACACAATGATAGTCACTGAGGTCGACATAGTGGGGATGCCTGTACCATTGACTCAAAAGCGCAGGTTCAGGGCGCTTGCGGGGCTCGTTGCTAGACAAAAGATACCTTTGAACTTGCCGGAAATCAAAGAACTAAGCAATGAAGAAAAGTGGGACTTGTTTGATAAGCATGTGCAGAAACACTTGAAGTTCCAAGAAGATGCAAAACTACAGGCATTCAAGCTTTTCTGGAAGACGGAAGCCAAGGCATGGAGACAATTTAGATTTAAGCTTAGGTGAGATTTTATCAGAAAAAGACTTGAGACATTTACAAGGCACCCGTTTATTGTCCCGGAACAGTGGAAGGAGTTCATGAAACATGCAGAAACCGAGCAAGCCTCATTTGCTAGTGTCAAGTTCAAAGAACTCCGAAGCCGGCACACAAGCCAGCACAACATGGGTCCAGGTGGTTATGCTGTGAAACTAGAACAATGGGAGGAAGAGGACAGACAATTAGCTGCAGCTGGTATCCCCAACCCATATGACGCCTACCCTGACGATCGTTCCAAGAATTGGATACGAGCAAGGAGTAAGCTAGTGATTAAAGACCGTGTTGCCGTGATAGTGTTCAACAACAAAGAGGCAGAAAAATTGGCTGCGGACATCAAGGAGAAGATTGCATGTGCAGAATCTTCAGGAATGGCAGGGCAGAGGGAGTATGATGTGCTAAGTCAGTGCTTGGGCCGCCCTGAACAACACGGTCGTGTGCATGGTGTCTCCAGCTACCAGGGCTGGAAGTATGCATGGCCTCAGCACATCGAGATGTACAGGAAGAAGAAGAGGACGAACACTGACACATTAGTTAATACGGAAAAGATAAAGGAACAAATCAAGCAAGAACTGGTGGCTGAGATGCGGATGCAGAACATGCAAATGCAGAGGTGGTGTTGTCACCAGATGGTGTTGTCACCAATGTCCAATCGCGCAAGCCCTTCACCCGCCACACTGAAGAGCAGCTGTGCGTCCACAGATGTAGGTTTGATCGATGGCACTGCAGAGTTGGTGACGGAGGTGCACTGTGACGATCGTACACACGAAGACCTTATAGGCATGTTGACTGAACCCACACATTGTGGCCTATGGATCACGTGGAGGGGGATTCAATGTGAGGCTGCACTTGGTCTTGTTCATCCAGAGGAGACTACGCTACAAATAGTCTCGATTCATGAAGACTGTGTTGTGGTTGAAGTGATCACTGTATATACTATCTTTGCAGATGAACTATTGGAATACCCTCCTAATGACGAGGTGATGAAACACAGACAAGCTCAAGGACAGAGGTTACAGTGGAGAAGGTGTCGGATTGACATGAAAGGAGCACCAACATGTATATCTTGTTCACAGGCTATTGTACAGATTCCTTGTAGTTCACACAGTACGGTACAGGTTCCTTCCTCGGATGGTTCCCCTCCTCCTCCTCCTCCTCCTCCTCAATCCCCACACATCCCCACATCCGGAAGGTACACAAAATATTCCATCCCCACCTACTCCTAGTCCTAAAAAATAGAAAAACTTGCATCCCCACATCTGCAAGGGACACCAAATATTCCATCCCCACCACCACGCCCACCACCTCCTCCTTCTCCTCCTCATGAAACAACAAAACCTACACCCCCAAACGGAAGTGCTCAAAACAATCATGCCAAAGTAGGTACATCTGGGCCTAATACCTCTGTAATAGGTCCTGGTGAGACACCACTAGGCAAGAAAGCCCTTGAGAAACCTTCAGCCATTTCAAAGCTGCAAGAAGAGAAACTTGCCAAAAATAACAGCTCTACAGCACCTACAGCAGGCAAGCAAGCCCTTAAGAAACCTTCTTCAACCAACTCAAAGTAGTAGGAAAAGGAAATTGCTGTAAATAAAACCTCTAAGAGGCCTACAAGAAAGCGATCTAAAAGAAACACCAAGGAGAATTGTCGGTATATGACTAACCCAAAGCAATCTGAGAGTGACACTGAGAAGAATCCTTGGGCTATGGCTAACCCAAATTATAAATTCGAAAAGAACCTTCTCAGTGATGGTGATCTCAAAAAGGCTGCTCCTTTTACCAGAAAGCTCCACACATTCTACATGCAACGTGGTGCATCAGATGATGCTTCTGACATTATGGTCGCACTTGGGCCCAAGACCAATGCATGGCTGAAGAGAAATGAATCGTCAAACGCACTCCAGAAGATGCCTGTGCAACTCAGTGATTTGTACGATCTCTTCAACTTGGATGCTTTGGATGTGACACTTGTCCGTTGCTTCATCCTGTAAGTTGCTTGAAAATTTAATCTGCTTCTCACTAATCACATCCTCTATCGAGCTGTGCTTTTTGCCTCACATCATCTTTATTACCATGTATTTTCCTCCTTAAACTTTGTTTTTTCTAACTAATAGGAATATGACTGTAGAAGTTGACAACAAGGGCCCTGCAGTTGGCTACCTTGATCTTGAATGCCTTTGCTCGACAACGTTGAACTGAGGACCATGTGTGGTTCGAGGACCGGTGGATGGTCGCTTCCTTGTGTGATGAGTGATTGACAACGTTGTGTGGACTGATTCTTGGCTAAGTATTGCAGGTGCAGGTTGCGGCTTGACTCGTGTTGGTGCAGGTGAAGAACAAGCGCGAAAGGTCGTCGCCGGTGAGGCCTCCAGGTGTGGAGAAGACAAGTAGGCTTCGTTCGAGGGACCGGTGGCCGGCGGGGGTCAAGTGCGGTCCGCATGGTGGCATGAACAAGCAAGATGAAGTCGTGGACGGTTTCTTGGTTGAGCCTCAAAACCAAGGTCGAGCCGGGACTACGTGGGAGCCAAGTCATGAGTGGAGATTGGCGGAGGCTACACCGAGTTCGCGGGGTTTACGGTGGTTCACCGGGAAAACCACCGGGTTCCTTGGTTGATCCACAAAGCCAAGACCGGAGAACCGAAGACGGAGGTGCAGGCGGCACCGCACCGGCCGGTCGACCGGTGGGTCCGACCGGCCCGACCGGGTGAGGAGCACCGGTCGACCGGTGTGCGACGACGCAGTCCGGAATCTTCGAAGCGGAGGACACGCGTCGGGATCACATGGCTTGCGTCGAGGCTACGCAGGGTGCGGTCGCCGGGCATCCGTCCGATGGTGAAGACATCAAGAATTCCAAATCAACCCTTGAGGGGCTTGTATCCCTAGTTAGTAGAGAAGGGCATTTTAGACATTCGGTTGCCTCCATATAACCCAAGAGGTGAGAGGATGGCAGCCAACTCTTGGAACCCTAGCTCATTAGTTTTCCTATTTTCCACCTATTTTCCCTAGGATTTCCTTAGGACTAGCAAGAGAGCTTCACGGAGAGATCTTGTAGAGAGGGATGGAGGATCGGGCGGCTTGCTAGACCTTGTATGAACCTTTGTCTCATGTATAGATGATTCGATGTGGTTCCTCAAGGTTTGGATGTGTTTTCCCCGGTTGTTCTTGGTGGTGATTTTCGGAGCCCTTTCTCGGTGATTTCTTTGGGTTGTTTTCGGGGCTTTTCTCTTGGGGATTTGATGGGGGAAATTTGTGGGAACCCTTCGTGGTTCTTTGAGCTGTGATTCCCCTCCCAAATCCGTGAGAAAAGGTGCTCGATTTTGGGGTCTCTCGAGTTCTTGGGTTGGAAGTGCTTTCGGCGGGATTTCTTCGATTCCTCCTTTTTGGACGAGATTTGGTGGGATTAAACTTGGCTATGGACTCCTCATTAGGTGTTCCTGATATCCCCAAAGTCTTGTTCAAGTCCGTGGAGTGATTCGGGAGATCGAGATTTGGATTTGGGGGAGTTGACCCCGGGTGCGTTGTTCATCCCGAGTCCCCAAGGCCACACCGGTCTGACCGGTGCTCTTGACCGGTCTGACCGGTGCGAGCCCTTGTGGGTTTTTGCTCGGGTGAACATCTTGGTGAGTTCGTTGTTGTCCCGTGTTGCTGCTGTTTCGAGTTTGGGTCTGTTTGGTGGTCGGTTGGCCTGTTTGGTGCCTTGGGGGCTGTTCGGGTCTTTGTTGACTCTAACCAGTCTAAGATCCAAGGATGGCATACCAGGAACGGGGTTCGGGTCCTCCACACTTCGATGGCAAGAACTACCAGATGTGGAGCAAGCGGATGGGTGCGTTCCTCCGCGGAAAGGGTCAGGTTCTTTGGGATGTCACGATGGACACAGGCTATGTCCAGCCGATGGATTTCCTTGCTCCAGGGTCGAGGGACAGATTCGACGCCAACAATAAGGCGGTCGACTACTTGTTTCGTGCTTTGTGTCGACCGAGTTCGATCGGGTGCACACCGAGCACTTGGCTTGTAGGATTTGGGCGGTGTTGAAGGAGGCTCATGTTGGGAACGCCCTGAGTTCGAGCACGGTTGTATGCGACCTACCGGAGAGAGTACGAGAACTTCACTCATCTCCCCGGTGAGTCCATCGATGCCTTGTTTCAGAGGTTCACGGTGGTGGTGAACAACATGAGGGCCAATGTGGACGTGCTCCCGTACGATGATCATGATAGAGCGGTCAAGCTCTCACACTCTTTGGATCGTACGATATGGGGGCGGAAAGTTCGAGGCCATAGTCGAGTCGGAGAGGTATGATACTGCGACGGTGAACGAGCCGTTCTCGAAGCTCAAGTCGGCCGAGGTGGATAGGGGCATGATCGCCAAGCTCGAGGGACCGATCGATTCCCATAGTCTTGCCCTCGTTGGTGGTTCCAAAGGAAAGACTAACTCTAACCCATCCACCAGGATGTTCTCGTTTTCCTCTTTGATGTCTATGCCGGATGAGGAGTTTGATGACCTTGGAGAGGACGAGCTGGCGCTGTTGACGAGGCGGTTCGAGAGGCTGCACGAGAACCGCGTGAACATGAGGAGGAACACGAGGACTCGCTTCCGGTGCGGCAAGCCGGGACACTTCGTCGCCGACCGCCCGGGAGAAGGCCGAGAACAAGGACAGCCTACAAGCACAAGCCGAGGATGAACGATGGCAAGTACCGTTCGAGGCGCGACCACAAGAGCAAGCACAAGAACAAGTACAAGGACGAGCGACGATCGAGGACGAAGGAGGGCCGAGGCAAGGCCCGAGCGATGGTTGGAGCGAGCGACGTCGACTCCTGGATTCCGCGTACTCCACCTCGAGCTCGAGCGGCGGTGAAGACAAGGGAGATCGCCGCAAGAACAAGAAGTCGTCCAAGAACCCGAGCGGGCCGAGGCCGCCTCGCGAGAGATGGCTTCTCGCACCACGGCGCGAGTTCCGGCAAAGCAAGAAGAGCACACGGAGCGACTCGGACTGCGAGTCCGACGACGAGGTGCGTGATGAACTTCCCTTCTTGCGCCAGGAGAATGAGAGTCTTGGCTCTTTGCCGATAACCGTGATGACATGCTTAGAGAGGCCAAGAAAATGAGGAAAGAGCTTAGGGCTTCACTCGAGGATGCTAGGACTAGAGTGGGTGAGCTAGAGACACGGGTGCTTGATAGCAAGCTTGAGATTGATTCGCTTAAGGCTAGCCCCGTTGTTTCGATGAGAATGATTGTGCTGATTGCTCCATATTCCTTGCTGATCTTGCTTTGTATAAGGAGAAGCATGCCTCCAAGTGTGAGGAACTAGATGTGCTTAGGGTTGAAGTGGCTGAGCTTAAGTCTAGACCTGCTTTGCTAGGTGCTTTCACTTCTTGCCCTGTTTTGCATGTTAAAATTGATGAGATGCATGCTTACACTAGTTCGCTCGAGGCTAAATTGAAGGAACCCATGCCTACATCTTGCTCTACCTGTGAAATGCATGCATTGAAAAATTTGGAGCTTGCACATTATGTTGATCGTTTGCAGGATGAGAATGATGATTTGAGGAAGTTGATGGGTTGGTTGTCCGGTCATGAGCCTCGGTTGAGGATGATGATCGAGGCCTTTAAGAGGCAAGATGGTGAGGGGCTTGGGGCAAACAAGGTTGGTGAAGGAAGTGGAGAGAATATCCGGAGCCACCAAAAACCCACCACAAAAATGATTTCCCACCAAAACCTAACCATCTAAGGAACCGACTAGACACAACCCCAGCTCCACCCGTGTTTCCTACACCCACAAATGACCTACAAAAGCCTATCAAGTTTGTGAGCACTTCGGGGAAAGTGTTCTTTGGGAAGGAGAGTGAGAAGGCAAGTGGTGAGAAACCGGTGGAGGGTTCGAGTGGAGAGAAACCGAGTGAGCAGCCACATCCCAAGCCAAAGCCTAAGCTTGTGAGGTTCCATTGTGGCTATTGTGGGAGAGATGGCCATAAGGAGGAGTTTTGCTTCAAGAAGAAGCGAGAGGAGAGAATGAAGAAGGAGTGGGCTAACAAGGACAAGTACCACACTTCCGATGGTGTACTTGAGCCTCGTAAGCAGATGCCCAGGGGCAAGGCGATTGTGAGGATAGTTCGGGCTTGGGGAGAGAAAAAGGCTGCAGGTGGTGCTGCTGTCCAGGTCACACCGGTCAGACCGGTGTGGGGAACCGGTCAGACCGGTGCAGGTCTGGACAGACAGCTGTTCGGGTTTCGAGCTCGTACAGGTCTGAGGATTGTGTCAGGTGGTCGTGGTTCTGGTGGTTGGGCTGGAAAGGGTGCAGGCGGTCAGTTTGCTAGGCGTTCTCCTCCTCGTGCTCAATACGGGGATTGGAGGAGTCGTGGTTTTGAGTTGGAGAGGAAGGACGTTCCACGGGCTTTCTTGCGTGGATTTGGTCCTCCTCTAGGCAGAGAGGGGTGGTTCCCTCAGGGTGGTTACCGTGGTGGTGTTCGTGGAGGTAGCTTTGGTAGGAGCGATGCTTTGGTTGGTGCTAATCCCACTTTCGAGCAAATGGCTCGGCACTGGTTTTCCTCCTTTGGTACTGTCACACCCGGTTTTAAAGGCAAAACCAGATGCATTGATCACGTGTGCGCCAGGATCAAGTTACACACACGCTTAGACATTATGAATACCAAAATCAGTGCCACACGAATAAAGAGTTATTACAAACCATAGTCTTAATCGAAACTTAAACAAACGAATTCTCGCAGCGGACAAAAATGCCTCCACGAGAAGTACCGATCGAAGACTACGCACACCTAGAACTCCTGGATATCTTCTGGATTATCTTCAAAGTTCTCCCGGCCTCCGAGCAAAGCAATTCCGGGTATTGTAGATGCAAGAGAATAAACAAGCGTGAGCACATATCGTACTCAGCAAGGGGAAAACAACATAACATGCGGGGCCATATGGTGGATGGCTAAGGTTCAAGCACTTTAGCATTTTAGTTGGTCAAGTTTTATTAGCAACCTCGATTACTAGAGGTGTAAGTTCATACCAACCCAATTAATAAGATATAAGCATCATAAATAAAGGGAATAAACCACAATTTAAACATTAAAGTTCCATAACTTAATCATGTGAGTGTCCAGGCCGCTCTTGACCGTGAGCACGGCTAATCGATTAGTTTAACACTGCGAGAGGTTGTACATCTTTACCCACAAGCGAGCGTAAAAGCTCCGAAGAACTTTGGACCCAACCATGCGGTGTTTGCAAGACACCATACCACACTTCCGAGGTGTGATTGCATAGGGACGCTACATGGCCTTTACAAAGGTTCCCTAGCAAGTTATGACCCACAAGGTCCGGATCGATTAGCAAGGTATAAAGTCCCCTAGCGGTCAATACCCCACCATAAAAGAATAACTCACCCAACTCCCCGCTAGAGCGAGTCCATACCCCACGGTACCGCCGATCCCTTGTCCTTATCGGGTAAGACCATCCCCTCGCTAAAGTTCCTAATTAATCACCCAAGACCATTGCCCATTAGTTCTTGTGGTTGTACTTGTTTTCCTGGGTGGTTCTCCATGTTCCGATTACACATTAGAGTGGTCTTGTAAAGATAAAAGATCATAAACGGAACATGAAATCAAAAAGGTAACCAAGTAGATTAATACCAATACCCGAGTTGAGCATGCTAAGCAATAACTACCACAAGATTAATTTAATTCCCGGCATCAAGGTAAAGGTAGTCAAAAGCTAGGCATGATCCTTAATAGGTTCCCATCAAGTTAATGCAAGCGAAAAGTAAAAACGGTGAATTTAAATGCATGTTATGTAGGACAAGCGGGCATGCATCAAGGAATACTTGCCTTCAACAAAGCCTTGCTGCTCAAACTCTTGCACGACCGGATCTTCAAATCCCTCGAACGAATCGCTCTCTACGATCCACAATCATCACATACAAGCATACAATAGAAATAAATAAGAAACAGTCACCAAACAGATCAAACAGATCTAAACAGTAGCACGAAACTAATCTACGCTTCGAGACGAACGCGTGGACATAAAGAACGCTAAAATCGGAGCTAAAACGACCAAGTTATGGGCTCGGGAAGTTCCAGGGACTAATGCGAAGATTTAAAAAGGTTTCGGGCTAAAATAAAGAAAAAGGACTAAACCGTAAGGAATCTTATACGGTGGAAGGATATTTTTGTAAATACCAAAAAGCTCAGGGGTTTTCTTGCAAAAATCACGGGAACACACCGGGTTGACCGGTATTGACTCGGCCGGCTCGATCTAGATCCATTGGATCTAGATCCAAAGGCTGTGGTCGCGCGCGGGTTAAGAGGGGGCGGCGGGCTGACCAGATGCGTCAGATCTCGATCCGACGGTCACGGACGCGTGCAAGCGGGCCGGGCGGCGGCGGGCGACGGCCGACGGCGGCGGCCGGTGGAGAGCGGCGGCGGGACTCGCCGGCGACCCCAATCCGGGGCTCCGTGCCCGATTCAACGCGCGAGAGACCTCTATGCAACGCGCGCGGGCGGCGGATCGATCTAGGGCGGCGACTCGGGCGGAGGTGCGGCGGCGCGGGCGCTCGGCGCGGCGGTGCGGAGCTCGGACTCCGGCGACGGGCCTAGGGCGGCGGGGTGCACGGGGGATGTCAACAAGCGGCGCCGGGGAGCTCCTCACCTTCCCGCGAAGCTCCCGGGCGATCCCACGGCGACGAAGCGGCGGCGGAGGCCGGGGAAACGGCGGCGGCGGCGCTCTAGGGTTCCGGCGGCTTGCGGCTAGGGCAAGAGGCGCAAGGCGGCGGCTCGGGTGGGGGCGTCCGGGGGGCGGCGGCGGCTTATAAAGGCGTCCGAGGGCCCGGCCTTGGCGTGCGCGCGCTACGCGCGGCGTCGTGCGCGGTCGGACTCGGCGGCGGCGCGAGGCGAGGCCGAGTCCGCGCGGGGACCGGCGAGCCGGCGGGGATGACAAGGGGGGCCCCACCCGTCGGCGGCACGGGGCGCGGCGGCCGCGGCGCGGGTGGGCCGGCGGTGCTGGGCCGCGCGGCTAGCTGGGCCGCAAGGCGCGAGCGGGCTGGCTAAAAAAAAAGAGAAAAAGAAATGGGCTGCTGCTGTAGCCGCTGGGCTGGGCTAGATGGGGAAGGGGAAAAGGAGAAAAGGTTTGGGGTTTTAGGGATTTAGGAAAAGGCACCAAACAAAATGGAAATTCAAATTTTGAATTTGAATTCCAGGCAACCAAAACAATGCTCCAGCATGTATGCCACAAATAAATCCTATATTTCATTAAAGTTATTTTAGAAAAGTGTTAAATGCCTAAAATTAAATAAAACAACCTTATACTCCTTAAGCAATTAAATGGTTGCTAGCAAATTTTAATAAAGCCAAGTTTTTAATAGAATTAGGGTGTTACAGGTACTAACCCCAGTGCTGACTCGTTTGTTCTCTCACGTGCCTATTTTTGAATTTCAGGTGGGAGACTTGAAGAACATTTGGTTGATTGACTCCGGTTGTTCGAGGCATATGACCGGAGACAGGGGGTGGTTCTCAAGTCTCGTCCCAGTGGTGACGAAGAGGTACATCACCTTTGGGGACAATGGGCGTGGGCGTGTGCTTTCAGAAGGTGAGATAAAAGTGAGTGACAAGATCACTGCGAGGCGTGTTGCTCTTGTTCAATCGCTGGGGTACAATTTGCTTTCTGTGTCCCAGTTGTTGGATGAGGGCTTTGAGGTGTTGTTTCGGCCTGGTGGTTCTCGGATTATGGACTCTCGGGGGACCTTGTCTGTATGGTCGTTCCCGAGGGTCAGGTGTTTCGTGCTGATTTTTCTCAGTCTTCGGGTGTGGAGCGTTGTTTTTTGGCTGGTTCTTCGAGTGAGTTGTGGAAGTGGCATAGGAAGTTGGGTCACTTGAGCTTTGACTTTTTGTCTCGCTTGAGTAAACTCAATTTGGTCCGAGGATTGCCACGGTTGAGGCTTGAGAAAGAGTTGGTTTGTGCTCCGTGTAGGCATGCCAAGATGGTAGCCTCTTCTCACCCGCCTCTCACCGATGTGATGAGCGAGCGTCCATGCGAGCTGCTCCATATGGACCTTGTTGGCCCAGCTCGTGTGCGATCTGCGGGTGGGAAGTGGTATGTCCTTGTTGTGGTGGACGACTATTCTCGGTATACGTGGGTGTTCTTTCTCGAGGATAAGGGGGAGACGTTTGGTTTTGTTCGAGATCTAGTCTTGAGGTTGAGGAACGAGAGGCACGGAGATGCCGTACGAGCTATCCATAGTGATAATGGCTCGGAATTCAGGAACTCTCGTTTTGAAACCTTTTGTCATGACTTGGGTCTTGAGCACCAGTTTTCGAGTCCGTATACGCCTCCCCAGAATGGTGTTGTGGAAAGGAAGAACAGGACCTTGTGCGAGATGGCTCGGACGATGCTTGATGAGCATAGGACTCTGAGGAGGTATTGGGGAGAGGCGGTGAACACCTCATGCTATGTGTCGAACAGGATATACCTCAGAGTGCACAAGAAGAAGACATGCTATGAGTTGATGCATGGTCGCACACCCAAGGTGAGTCACTTCCATGTTTTTGGTTGCAAGTGTTTCATTCTGAAGAAAGGCAGGAAGTTGGATAAGTTTGAGGCTAGGTCTGTCGATGGCATTTTCTTTGGTTATGCATCTCATTCTAGAACATATCGTGTGCTCAATCTTGAAACTAACCAAATCGTGGAGACTTGCGAGGTAACCTTCGACGAGACAGAGCCACGTAGTCAGCTTGTCTTTGAGTGTGCAGGTGATGATGAGCTTGGCGAGGAGATCTTTCAGGAGGAGGAGCATGAACATGGTGATGATGAAGATGGCGGTGTGGTGCCCCCGGCTGAACATGTACCCACTACTTCGACTACGATGATGGATGGACCCTCTGCTACACCTACGACGACGAATCAAGAATGAAGAGAAGCTGATGTTGAGGGGGAGGTAGCTTCGAGGCGAGAACCTCCCCGGCGAGTTCAGGTGGATCACCCAGCTTCGAGGATCATCGGCGACATGAATGAACGCACTACACGGTCGAAGGTTCGAAACAATTCCCACTTTGCTCATGCTGCGTTTGTTGCTTCTTTTGAGCCCAAAGACATTGGACACGCACTATCTGATCACAATTGGGTTAACTCAATGCATGAGGAGTTGGAGAACTTTGAGAGGAATCAGGTGTGGGAGTTGGTTGACCCTCCCCCAGGGTGTAAGCCGATTGGTACAAAGTGGGTGTGGAAAAACAAAGAGGGAGAGAAGGGTGAGGTTGTGAGGAACAAGCCGAGACTTGTTGCTCAAGGGTTCAGTCAGAAGGAGGGGATCGACTACGAGGAGACCTTTGCTCCCGTAGCCCGTTTGGAGGCGATTAGGATCCTTCTAGCCTTTTCTGTGGCTAAAGGGTTCAAGTTGCACCAAATGGATGTGAAGAGTGCTTTTTCGAATGGTGTGCTTGGAGGAAGAAGTGTATGTGAGACGAACCTCCGGGGTTTGAGAGTGAGAGGTACCCCCACCGGGTGTACAAGTTGAGGAAGGCGCTGTATGGGTTGAAGCAGGCGCCTAGAGCTTGGTATGGCAGGTTGAGGGGGTTCTTGTTTGAGAGAGGCTTTGAGATGGGGAAGGTCGATCAGACCTTGTTTTTGCTGAGGCAGGGCAGAGATATCCTGATTGTGCAGGTGTACGTGGATGATATTGTCTTTGGTGGCTCGTCTAACTCTCTTGTTGCAAGGTTTGCAGATGATATGAGCAGGGAGTTCGAGATGAGCATGATGGGTGAGTTGCAGTTCTTCCTCGGGCTACAAATCAAGCAATCAAAGGAAGGAACATTTGTACACCAGGCTAAGTACACCAAGGACATTGTGAGGAAGTTCAAGATGGAGGACTCCAAGGCTATGACGACGCCGATGAGTATGACTACAGCTCTTGTTGTGGACGAGGAAGGTGAACAAGTGGACCAGAAGGAGTACCGGAGCATGATCGGGTCACTCCTCTACTTGACGGCGACGAGTCCGGACATACAGTTCTCAGTGTGTCTGTGCGCTCGTTTTCAAGCGTCTCCGAAGAGAATTTTTAGGTACTTGCGTCACACTCCCAACTTCGGCCTTTGGTACTCCGCGTCCTCTTCTTTGGCGCTTCATGGATTTTCAGACGCGGATTTTGCCGGGTGTCGGTTGGATAGGAAGTCCACTTCTGGGACTTTCCAGTTTTTGGGTTCTTCTTTGATGTCTTGGTCTTCTCGCAAGCAGTCGAGTGTTGCTCAATCCACGACCGAAGCCGAGTATGTTGCCGCTGCTAGTTGTTGCTCTCAGCTCCTTTGGATCACCTACACCATGAGCGACTTTGGTGAGGAGTATACCCATGTCCCACTTCAATGTGATAGCACCAGTGCCATATGCGTTGCAAAGAACCCTGTGCTCCATTCCAAAACCAAGCACATAGAAGTGAGGTATCATTTTCTGAGAGACAACGTTGAGAAAGGAAAGATAGCTTTGATTCATGTACCCACACATGACCAACTAGCCGATATTTTCACCAAACCCCTAGATCAAGCAACTTTCACTCGTTTGCGGGGGGAACTTGGTGTGTGTTTGATTTCTTGAGTTGGGTGTGTGGGAGCTCTCTTTTGCCGGTGGTGTCGAGCCCGTTTTGCCTCCCCTCGAGGAGCCGGTGGTAGCATATGTATAGCTTTTCTTTGTGCATTTCTTGCATTTGTCATGGCATATGTAACATGATGTATAGGCATCCTTGTATCTTAGATTGCATGCATTTTGTATCATATGCATTGGTTAGGAAAGCTTCTCTCATATACATTGTTCACCATAGAATGAGATATATGTCTTTATGAGCTTGTTTGGTATGATATGGTTAGTTTGGCTTAGCTCTTGATGATCTTGATGAATAATCCATGGTTGATAGCTATGCTTTTGAAAAATGTCACATGTATGCTCATCATGTGTAAATGACTTTACATGCTCTTGACATGTTTTTGTGGCCTTGCTACGCTTAATTTGTGGTTGGATAGCTAGTTTATTGATCATATGGGGCCAAAAGCTAGCCGTGAGAGCGAATCCCATGAGTAGTAATAGTAGGATCCCTCACCGCCTCATTAAGGTACTAGGCTTACCAGTCCCATACCTAACATGTGCTTAGTACGTTCAAACACTTAACCCACATAACCACTGGACCGAAGCCCAAATCCCATGCTCTTACCACATGAGCAGTCCAATTAAGGATATATTGTGATTCCTATCTAGGAACCTATTCTCGCGAGTGAGGTCATCACCCGACTTGTAACGGTCCTATATCTTAGCATCTATCGACCTATCATACTAGTAAGGACAAGGTACCTAGGGATCATGCATCTAGGGTTCCATTCAACTCCTGAACTTAAATGCACAATCATCCATAGATAATTGAATAAAGAGTTTGAAAGCTAGGTTAGATGCACCGGAGCTTGCCTTCGTCAGCTAGGTTAGCCTGGGCACCCTCGGTGTCATTGAGCACTTCCACGTACTGCTGTCGGTGCGGAATATGGTCCCGACACTAACCAGTAGAAAGCGCCGTGGTCTATCCCTCAATGGTCGATGCTAAGTAACAAGTGACACAGAGTATTTATCCTGGTTCCGGCCGAGGGGGCCGTACGTCCAGCAGTGGCGTGCTCGAGGCACTATATTACTTAGCACCGGGGGTGCCTGTAGTGGGGCTGCTACAAGCAAGGCGGGAGAGGAAGCGTGGCTTCCAAGTCCCTGGAGGAGTGGCTGAAGATATTGTTGGAGAATTGGAAAATGAGTACGTGGTGTGCGATGTGTTCCTGTCTCGGATGCTGTTGAGTCCCTTCCCGCGGCTGGGGGGTTCGCCCCCCCTTCAATAGATCAAGGGGGAGGAGGATTACATGCGAGCCGCGCTACCTAGCTACGTGGGGAAGCACGACGTGCTATGCCGTAGAGTGGGCGGCCGTCCAGACGATCCTCGCAGCGATCTGGCCATGATGGCCTACCTTGTACCCGAACAGTGGCGGTTCGAGCGTAGAAGGGCGGCAGATGGTGGCGACGTCCTCTGATAGGCTCGAGGGAGGTGCTGACGTTGGCCGGTGCTGGGCACAGGAGTAGGTAAAACAGTGTCCCTTCCCGACGCGCTTCACAGTGCTGGGGTTGTTGCTACAGCGCCTGGCGTGCGCCTGCGCGCACGGGGACGGCGGCCATGCTGGTACAGTGGCCAGGATGGCGATCCACCGGCGTAGCACCTCCACCTAACCCTGTAGGGTCACAAGAAAGTGAATCGAGGGTGCAACCGGCCCCCTTTCGAGGGCTCGGCGCGTTAGCCGTACTGGAGCAGGTGCGCGGTGTCACGGGACTGACACCGCCGCGCCGCACGCTCCCTCCCCACGGTGATGGGGATGGGCTCCTCCCCCGGGGAGTTGGTGCGGTGGCACGGGGCGCGAGCCCCCGGCGCATGATGGCGCCGTCCCGCCGGTGTCAGGGCGTTAAATGCCCGTGTACGGGGGGCCGGCGCACGCGTGAGGGGCGCCCTCGAGCGAAGCGGACTCCGATCGAGGGCGAGGCGGACCCTCGAGCGAGGCGGAGTCTGCTCGAGGGGGAGCGGACCCTCGATCGGGCGCAGCCCGCTCGAGGGGGAGTGCACCCCCCTCGAACGGGACGGAGCCCGCCCGAGGGAGGCATGCATCCTCGAGCGGGGCGAGGCCTGCTCGAGGGGATCTTCGGGAGGGTTGTCTTGGTAGGCCATTGAGGTCCTTCGCAGCGTGGGCTGTACCTTGCATGGTTAGGCACCTGCATGGTTAGGCTAAGCGTGTTTTGCTTTGTTGCGGGTTTTAAGTGGGGATTTCCCGGTGGTTTAAGGGGACCCCTAGGGCTGGCCCCGACAGTAGCCCCCGAGCATCTCTGGGTTTGCCATTGAGGCTCCCGCAGATGCTGGAACCTACTGATAGGACGTTCTTCCCTCCTTGTTTTGCGAACGCTTTCCGTGGGGCCGCGTCAGCGGACCCGCGGGTCTAGCCCCCGAAGCCCTGCAGGAGTGTGGGTGCTCCTGCAGGGGTTAACCGCGAGAACTGATCAGAGGGCGTGGCGCATGTTTCAACAGGCATCGGCGATATCTCAGCCGGCCTCGGTGGCGCACGCGCTGCTGGCACTGTCTCCGGTGGGTGCAATTTCAAGGAGGTGTAGCCGTGCGTCAAGCCCCCGAGCCTGGGCCCGTTCGAGGCGATCGGGTAGAGCTTTATGACTTGTTTTCTTACGCGCCCTCGCCGTCCCTCCGCGGGACGGAGGGTGAGGTTTCCGTAACCCCCATCGAGCGGGTCGCGAATTGCGGATTCCTCGTCGAGCTGCTAGCGGATGGTTCGAGTGGACGCCCATGCCCCGTTCGATAAGGGTAGGCTGCGTGGTCCAGAGACACGTCCATGGAAGCGCTTGCGTGGGTTTGCTAGGTGGGGCTCGGTCCCGTTCGATAGGGACCGAGGGCGCGGAAGCTCTCCCTCGGTGGGATCCCCCGGCTAACTGCCCTCGCTGGCTCTCGAACACGACATGTGGGGCACCCTCGAGCCGACGGGCTCGAGGAACGGCTCGAATGCGCGTGCCCTCGTCGTCCCTGACTCTGCGATCTGTGGCGCCTGTTCGAACCCGTCGAGGGTCAGGCTTCGAACCTCTGATCAGTAGGGTCGTGCGGGGCCGCGCCTAGACGGCCCCGTCTTTTGCGTTTGCGGCCGTCGAGGGGTCTGGGCGAGCCAACCCTCGAGGCGCTGGTTGGTAGCACTACGTGGCATGGGTGCCCGTGACGCCTGCCTTGTCCTAGGCGGGCCTCGGGGCGACCTTCTCACGCTTGTGCCCTTTTCAGAGAGTTGTTATTGTCTCGAGCCAGGGGCTCGTGCCGCTCGAGGGTTTTGCGTGGCATGGGTGCCCGCGGTGCCTGCTTTACCTCAAGCAGGCCCCGGGCGGCCTTCTCACGCCGATGTCCCTTTGAGGGCTGTTTTTGTTTCGAGCCAGGGGCCCGTGCCGCTCGAGGGTTTTGGGTGGCATGGGTGCCCGCGGTGCCTGCTTTACTTCAAGCAGGCCCCGGGCGACCTTCTCACGCCGATGTCCCTTCGAGGGTTGTCTTTGTTTCGAGCCAGGGGCTCGCCCCGCTCGAGGGTTCTCCTTGCTTGGCAAGGGACCCGGTCATTAAATGCCTCGCAGTCGAGGTCTGCGGTTTTTGCGGCGCGCGGCGCGCCTTTTTAGGCGCTCGCGCGCGCGCGCGCGCGTAGTGGGCGGCGTGGCGGCGGACGTGACGTCTCGCCTTGGTCCCTGCAGGTCTTCGCTGTGATGATGGCCCGTCTGCGGTGATGTGGCCGCCGCGGTCGTGGTGGGGCCCGTTCGTCGGCGTGAAGAGAAGATTCCCTGCAGTTAATGCGCGCGGGGCATCTGCCCCGGAGAGCTCACTCGCGGCTTATAAATCTGAGGGGGGGGAGACGGCTGTTTTTTACCTTAACGCCTCACCGTTTCAGCCCCCTGCCCCTTCGTCTTCGCCTTGCCTTTGCCACCGTGCGGTGTCGCCATTAGAGCTCTTCTTCTGTTTCTCGTCCTCCGCTCCCGCTTTCCTTGGTCCTTCCTCATGGTGCCGCCTCAGCCCCTCACGATCTTGGACCCGTACGCCTGGGAGAGGTCGTCGGTGACCCGGCTGGCCCTTGGCGAGCTGGTCGCCGCCGGCCAGCTGGCGGCCAATGAAGATGGACGCCGGCGGAGTGGATAGTGCCGCCGGCCGGGGGACCGCGCGCCCAACTCCGCTGGGAGGGCTACGTGGTGAGCTTTATCCGCTACCACGAGCGGGGCTTCAACGCGCCGGCGAGCCGCTTCATGCGGGCGATGTGCCACTACTACGAAGTGGAGCTGCACAACTTCGTGCCCAACGCGATTTCGCAGGCGGCCACGTTCGTGGGCGTCTGCGAAGGGTACCCGGGGATCCCGGACGAACCGGGAGCTGCGGGTACACCTTTTCCGCGCGGAGCTCTTCACGCAGCCCACGACGGAGCCGGGGACCCGCCGCGCGCGGTGCGCGCCGGCGGGATGTCGCTTGCCCCGCGGGGGCAATTCAAGAACGTCTACATCCCCCGCACCATGACGACGAACAACGCCGGCCGGGAGCGGGGATGGTTCTACTTGCGCAACACCGAGCCCGGCCTCTCCCCCTACACCGGTCGGGTGTTCAAGGAGAAGCCCGGCTCTTGGGGCTACGGGGTGTCCACGCCCCGGCCATCGGAGGCGGCGAGGAATCGGTCCGGCCGCCCTGCGCGTAGCCCGGCGGCGCGAGGGGCCGACCGCGATGGGCGTCCTCGCCTTCCTCCATCATCGGCGGGTCGTGCCCCTGATGGAGAGGCCGCTCTGCATCTTCGAGATGACAGAGGCGGCCAACCCCGTCGATCTGGCGAGGTCGCGGATGCTCCCGACGCCCCTCGAGCGGCCATATGCGCTCACCCGGGCGCGGAGCGCCGTCGACACCCGGATGCCAATGCATCCGGATCGGACCCCATGGAACCTCGAGGTGCTCCCCACCGGCCCGCTGGTGAGTTTGATTCTTGATCTTGTTTTAGTTCTTGGTGTTGCTTCTTCCTCTTGACGCGTCCTTGATGTTCCCGTATGCAGCTGGTGAGCTTCACCGCCTCAAAGTCCGTTCCGCCCACCCCCGACTCCCGCGCGCTCGGCCGGGCGGTGCAACAGCGGGAGCAGGAGCGGGCGCGCGCGCAGAGGGAGCGCGCGAGGCGACATCAAGCGCGCCGCGACCGGCGGAACGCGAGCACGCGGCGGCGCGAAGAACCGGGGCTCTCCTCCCCGGGGACCGAGGAGTACTCATCCTCGGAGGAGGACGAAGAGGAAGAGGCCGAGGGGGAGGGCCCCTCTCGATAGGTGGCGACTGCGCCCCCGTCGCCGGAACCGGCGCGGCGGCAAGGGCGGCATCGCCGGGGCGGGCGCGGCGGCGCCCGCCGCCAGGCAATCGACAACAAGGGCGGCACGCCGCGCGGGAGACGCCGGCGCGCGCCACGGAGGCGCGCGCGCGGCGGCGCGCCCGTGCGCGCGTCCAGCGTGCCCGCGCGCGGGGGCGAGCGTGCCTGCGCACGTGGCAGCGCCGTTAGGAGGCGCGACGGCTGGCGCGCCAGCTGCACCGGCCTCATCCGCTGAGGCCTCGAGGAAAAGGAAACGTGCCTTCTCCTCTTCGAGGTAAGGAGCTCGATCCTTTGCTTGGTTTGATTTGTTGATGATCAGGCGTCCTAACCCTCTGTTTGTGCCTGCGCAGGTGGTGCCGACCGTGCCTCCTCTCGCACCGGCCAAGGTGCCGAGGACCCGGACGCGTCCATCCCCACCCGGCGGCGCTCGTCGAGGGCGTCGCGGGCGGGGGCAAGCACCGCGGCGGCGGCGAGAGCTCGCAAAGCCCGGTCGAGGCTTCGAGGCCCCGGCCGGCGGATCGGACTACCGCTGCGCGGCCGGCGGTCGGCCGAGGAGCGGCCGGGCGCCGGCCGTCGTGGGAACGCAGGCCGCCGCGGCGGCGGTCGTGGCGAGGCACGGCCCGCGGAGGGCGTCGCTACGGAGGCGCCGTCCGTGGCGCCACCGCGGAGGAGGCGAGCGGGTGCAACCTATGGCGGCGCCCGTGGTCGCAGGGGCGCGGCCGGAGGTGGGCCGCGGCGCCGCGCGCGGCGCCCGCGGCCACGGAGGCGCAAGTGGAGGCGCCGGTGGAGGCGGCACAAGCGCGCGGCGCCCGCCGGCGATCTCGGCGGGCGGAGGTGGTGGAGGTCTCGGACGACTCCCCGCCGCCGGTGGGATCGGTGGGCTAGTTTCCCCACGCAATCCCCCCGAGCCCCGGGGAGGGGGGGCCCTTGTGAGGCGCACGAGGGTCACCTCGGTGGCGGGGGGCCGAGGGCACGGTGCCGAGGCCTCGTCCTCCCCGCGGCCGGCCGCCCCGCCCGGTGGAGGGGGCCGTCGACGATCCCCCCGCGTTTGCCGACGCCGGGGGGAGCAGAGCTGCGGGGCGAGCTCCGAGCCACGGCGCCACGCTCGACCGCGCGCCGAACGAGGCGCCGGCGGTCCATGGCGGCCCGCATGGCGCGTCTTCCGGGTAGGCCGTGGTTGCTCGTTCTCTTCTTCCTTTCGTTTCGTGTGCCGCCCCGTGTCGCAGCCGCTTATGGGTTTTGATTTTGTGGGTGCCGAGAGCTCGAGCGCCGCGCCCACGACAAGTACGACGCCTTTGACCGGTGAACGCCGAGGTCCACCGGCCTCCGGGAGCGGTGCGGCGCTTTCGACGCGCTTGCCGATGCCCCTCGGGACGCCGGACACCCGGCCGGCGTGCCGGCCATGGCGTGGTGCGACGAGCTCCCCGAGAGCTCGAGGCAAGACCCGCCGCGCCGCTCGAGCCTCGAAGCGGTCCGCACGCCCTCATCGATCGTGATGAGGCTCGCGCGGAGCGCGCTCGGACTTGGAGAAGACGCGGACGCCGGCCACCAAGCGGGAGGCGGAGGTGGCCAACGTCCGCGGCGAGAACCGGGGAGCTCCGCTCATCGCTCGAGGGGGCGCGGCGCGCGGCGGCGCCGTGCCGAGGGAGCGGGTGCGCGGGGCCGGGAGCGGCCGGCCAAGGAGGCCGACGACTTGAAGGCCGCCCACGACACCAAGGCCGCGGCGCTCGTCGCCGCCGAGGAGCGGCCTCCCGCAAGAGCGCACCGCCCGCCAAGGGGCCGAGGGGCGGCTCCGGCGGGGAGCGAGCCGCCCTCGTCGACGCCCGACGGCGCCGGCGAGTGAGCGCGTCGCCCGCGAGGCGGCGCAGAAGTCATTGGCGGAGCGGGACGACAAGCTCTCCAAGGCCGAGGGCGAGGTGATTATGCTCAGCATCACCAACGCCAATCAGGAGCTGGCCCTCCAGGAGCAAGGTGAGGCCGTCAAGCGCCTCGAGCTGACGGTCGAGGCCGTGCGCCGCGACTTCGAGACGGAGAGGAAGCAAGTCGAGGGTGAGCTGTTGCTAGACTTCTTATTTGGTTGGTTTTTCGTTAGAGGGCTCGCTTCCCTCTTTCTGATTTCTTTCCTGTCTTGGCGATTCCAGGCTTGCGCACCGCTCTGGGGCACGCAGCTGAGCGGGCCGAGGCGCTGTAGGCTTCTTACAACTCCTCCGAGCTGGACCTGCAGGAGTTGCGCGATGCGGCCCTCGAGACCTGCCGTGCCGTGGAGGAGGGCGAGGCTCAGGCTGGCAGCTCGTTGGCCAGCCGCCTGCGCGTACTTGGCGGGCACGTCACTGAGCGGATGCGCCGGGCGTTGCATCTGGGCGTCCAGAAGGCCCTCGGAGTGGTGCGGTCCCACTACGAGGTCAACTTCGAGGCGCTGGCGGAAGGCTACATCGTTCCCGAGGGCGTCGAGGACGAGGTGGCGATGGAGCGTGTGGACGCGCTCGCTGCTGACGCCGCCGGGTCGCTCGCCGAGGCCTTCGAGGAGTTCCTCTTCCCGGACGCTGCTGATGCTGCTGCTCCTCCCGCCTGAAAACAGCTGGGCGCTAGGCCCGTTTTTTGTGTATCAGTATTCTGGCCATGGGGCCTTTGTAAATATGCACATTATCTCAATCGTAAACATTTGATGATATGAAATGAAGTGTTTTGCTTATTGCGCTTTTTTGTTTCTCCTTCTTCCTGAGTAGATTTTACTTAGGGGAGTTCGATTTTCGCTGGGGGCCTGCTGGGTTGGAGGCGAGAGAGAAGGGCCGTATCCTCGCGGCGTAGGCTATCTCTGACTCGCGCGTTCCTTCCGCTGGGCCGCCTGCGCCCTGTTCAAATCGTTGCTCGAGGTTGAAGTAGGAAACGAACTTAGCGCGTGTGAGTTGTTTTTTATTTTCGCGCGAAAATGGGACCATTTTTGGGGGGGGTGCCCCCCCCCCCCCCCGCAGTAGCCCCTGAGGGTAACTTGGGTTTCAGGGGAAAGCCGAGTTGCCCTTTTATTAGACTTGAAGCATTTACATAGTTGTTTGCCAACTGGGGCGTTGGTCGTACGGTTTTTACAACAAAAATACTTGGAAATCCTAGCTAAGGGTAGAAGCGACGTAGCTGTTGGATGTTCCAAGCGTTGGTGAGCTCTTCACCGTCCTCGTTGGCCAGCTTGTATGTGCCGGGCTTGAGTACCTTCACCACGACGTAGGGTCCCTCCCATGGAGGTGATAGCTTATGGCGCCCTCGGTTGTCTTGGCGCAGCCTTAGGACCAAATCCCCTTCACTGAAGTCCCGTCGACGTATCTTGCATGCTTGGTAGCGTCTTAGGGACTGTTGATACCTTGCGGAATGCATTAAGGCTACGAGGCGTGCCTCGTCCAGCGGTCCGGCGAGTCCTCACGGGCTCGGCTGGTTAGCATCCTCGTCATAGCCTCGAATCCTGGGCGATCCGTATTCTAAGTCCGTGGGGAGGACGGCCTCCGCGCCGTGGACTAGGAAAAACGGGGTGAACCCGGTGGCTCTGCTCGGGGTGGTCCTTAGGCTCCACACAACCGCTGGTAGTTCTTGGAGCCATTTTCGCCTAGATTTGTTGAGCTGGTCGAAAATTCTGGGCTTAAGGCCCTGTAGGATCATGCCGTTGGCACGCTCTACTTGGCCGTTGGTCTATGGGTGCGCCACAGCCGCCCAATCCACGCGAATGTGGAACTTGTCGCAGAACTCCAAGAACTTCCTGCCCGTGAACTGGGACCCATTGTCTGTGATGATGGAGTTTGGCACTCCAAAGAGGTAGACGATGTCGGTGAAGAATGTTACCGCCTGCTCTGCCCTTAGATTCGTGATGGGGTGCACCTCCACCCACTTGGAGAACTTGTCGATCGCGACCAGCAAGTGGGTGAAGCCCCCGGGCGCCTTCCGCAGGGGGCCGACGATGTCCAGCCCCCACACCGTGAATGGCCATGTCACGGGGATGGTTTGCAGGGCATGGGCGGGCAGATTGGACTTGCGGGCGTAGAACTGGCACCCTTCGCAGGTGCGCACGATCTCGCTGGCGTCTGCAACCGCGATAGGCCAGTAAAAGCCCTGGCGGAACACGTTGCCGACGAGGGTGCGGGGCGCGGCGTGGTGGCCGCAAATCCCCGCGTGAATGTCCCGTAGGAGCTCGCGCCCCTCGGGAATGGGCACGCACCGCTGCAGGATACCCGAGGCGGCGCGCTTGTACAGCTCGCCGTCAACGATGGCAAAAGACTTGGCCATCCTGGCGATGCGCCTGGCCGCGGTCCGGTCCGCGGGGAGTTCCCCCTCGAGCGATCCGGGCGATGTATTTTTCGCGCCAGTCCTCTTGGGCAGGAGCTGGCTCGATATCCATCGCCTCGGCCTCGTGGGAGCCGTACCCCTCGAGGAGGGAGAGCACGTACGCCTCGTTCGAGGGGTCCTCGTCCATGGGTTCCGCACCCGCTGGATTCGGGGGAGCCCCCGAGGGTCCGTCGTGACTCGAGGGGTAGGGCTCGAAGACGACCGAGGGTTGAGCGACATCGCGGGCGAAAACGTTCGGGGGAACGATGATCTGCCCGGACGCAATCTTGGCCAGTTCATCTGCCTCCTCGTTGTACCGGCGGGGCACATGGTTGAGCTCGATGCCATAGAACTTGTCCCCAAGGGCCCGCACGGCCTTGCAGTAGGCCTCCATCTTGTCGTCATGGCAGCTCGCGTTCTTCATGACCTGATCGATCACGAGCTGCGAGTCCCCCCGCACGTCAAGGCGCTTGACGCCTAATTCAATGGCGATTTTGAGGCCGCTGAGGAGGGCCTCGTATTCAGCCATATTGTTAGACGCGGGGAAGTGGAGGCGCACCGCGTAGCGCATGTGCTCCCCAAGGGGTGACACGAAGAGCAGGCCCGCGCCTGCCCCTGTTTTCATCACTGAGTCATTGAAGAACAGAGTCCAGCACTCTGCTTGGATCTGTGGGGGCGGCAGCTGCGTATCCGTCCACTCAGCGACGAAATCCGCCAGGATTTGCGACTTGATGGCCTTGCGTGGGGCGTAGGCGAGCGTCTCGCCCATCAGCTCCACGGACCACTTGGCAATCCTGCCTGCAGCGTCAGGGTTGCGGATGATCTCTCCTAGCGGAAAGGAGGAAACCACCGTGACGGGGTGGGCCTCGAAGTAGTGGCGGAGCTTGCGTCGCGCAAGGACTACCGCGTACAGCAACTGCACGGACACGGGGGTAGCGCGTCTTCGTGTCGACGGGGACCTCGGCCGATGTAGTAGACCGCCGCCGTACAAACGGGCGGGGGCGTGTCCTTCCTCCGCGCGCTCTACGACGATCACGCGGCCTGACCACCTGGGTGGTTGCGGCCACGTAGAGCTGCAGGGGTTCGCCATCTTGCGGCGGCGTGAGGATCGGGGCGTGCGTCAGAGACGCCTTCAACTTGTCGAGCGCATCCTCGGGCCTCGGTGGTCCGAGAGAAGCGCTCGTGCTTCTTAAGTAGACGGTAGAGGGGGAGGCCCTTCTCCACCGAGCCGCGAGATGAAGCGGCTCAAGGCGGTGAGGCACCCCAGCACCTTCTGCACCCCTTTGAGGTCCCGGACCGGACCCATTCGTTCGAGGGCCGCGACCTTTTCAGGGTGGGCCTCGATTCCCCGCTGGGAGACAATGTATCCTAGGAGCATGCCTCGCAGCACTCCAAAGACACATTTTTCGGGGTTTAACTTGACCCCATTGGCCCGTAGGCAGTTGAACGCGACGCCAAGGTCGCCAACCAGGTCGTCCGCCTTCCTGGTTTTTACGACGATGTCGTCCACGTATGCTTCGATTGTCCGTCCGATGTGATCCCCAAAAACGTGCTGCATGCAACGCTGATATGTTGCACCCGCATTTCTGAGGCCAAACGGCATCGTGACGTAGCAGAACGTCCCGAACGGTGTGATGAACGAAGTCGCGAGCTGGTCGGACTCCTTCATTTTTATTTGGTGGTATCCGGAGTAAGCATCAAGGAAGCAAAGCAATTCACACCCAGCCGTTGAATCAACGATCTGATCAATGCGTGGCAAAGGAAAAGGAACTTTAGGACATGCTTTATTAAGACTAGTGTAGTCTATACACATCCGCCACTTCCCATTCTTTTTCTTTACAAGCACGGGGTTTGCTAGCCACGTAGGGTGGAACACCTCCTCGATGAATCCGGCCTCGAGAAGCTTCCGCAGCTCCGCTCTGATTGCCCGTCGCCGTTCCTCGTCGAAGCGGCGCAGCCGTTGCTGCACGGCGCGGGCGTTTGGCAGGATGCCAAGGGAGTGCTCGGCGACTTCCCTCGGGATGCCTGGCATGTCCGAGGGGCTCCACGCGAAGACGTCGGCGTTGGCGCGGAGGAAGTCGACGAGCAACACTTCCTATTTGGGGTCGAGGGTGGAGCTTACCCTCAACGCCTTGCCCCCGGGGGCTGAAGGGTCGAGGGGGACCCCCTTGGTCTGCTCCGCGGCCTCGAAGGTGCCGGCGTGCTTGGCGGCGGAGTCGAGGTCTTCGTTGACCATCTTCTCCAACGTGTTCACCAGCGCTTCATCCAGCGCCAGTGCCTCTGCGTGCTCCACGCACTCGACGTCGCAGTCGAACGCGTGCTCGATGGATGAGCCGACGGTGATGACGCCGTTTGGTCCCGGCATCTTCATCTTCAAGTAAGTATAATTGGGGACCGCCATGAATTTGGCGTAACAGGGTCGCCCAAGTATAGCGTGGTAGGCCCCCTTGAACCCCACCACCTCGAAGGTGAGGATCTCCTTGCGGAAATTCTTCGGGGTGCCAAACCAAACTGGCAGGTCGATCTGCCCGAGGGGCTGGACCTGCTTGCCGGGCGCGATGCCGTGGAACGGCTTCGTGCTGGGCCGCAGCTGGTCCAACCCGATCCCCATGAGGCGCAACGTATGCGCATAGAGGATGTTGAGGCTGCTGCCTCCGTCCATGAGGACCTTTGAGAACCGGGTGTTCCCGATGATGGGGTCAACCACCAGCGGGTACTGGCCCGGGTTGGGGACGCGGTTCGGGTGGTCCTCCCGGCTGAAGGTGATGGCGTCCTCCGACCAATTGAGGAAGGACGAAGGCGCCCTCTCCGCGGCGAGGACCTCGTGCCGCTCCTTCTTGCGCTGGCGGGTCGACATATCGACGGTTGGCCCCCCAAAGATGAGGAACACATTTTCCACGGCGGGGAAGCCGCCCGCGTCGCCGTCGCCTCCGTCTTTCTTGGCCTCTGCCTCCTTCGCGGCGGCACGGCCATAGAATTTCTTGAGCATATCGCCTTGCTCAAGGGTGTGGTTCATCGGGGTCTTGTGGTAAGGACATGGCTTTTTCGGCATGTCGTCGAACACCCCGGGCCTCGAAGGGCCGGTCGAGGGCCCCGTCGAGCCGGGTCAACAAGCAAGGGCCTCGGCATTGCCGCCGTCGCGCCCCCTTGCTCGCGCGCCTCGCGGCGGGGCTTCTTCCCCTTCTTGCCCCGCTTATCGTTGCGGTGGGGCTCCTTGGACTTGCTACCCTCCGCGGGCGCGTCCTCCGAGTGCTTGCCCTTCTTGCCGTCGAAGATCGCCCCCACGGCCTCTTCTCCAGAGGCGAAGCTGGTGGCGATGTCAAACAGCTCGTTGGAGTCCGCGGGCGGGCTGCGTCCCAGCTCCCGCACGAGGTCCCGGCACGTGGTGCCCTCGAGGAAGGCATGCACGATCTCGGACTGCGCGACGCTGGGGAGCTGCGTGCAGCGCTTGGAGAAGCGCCGTATGAAGTCCGCGGCGACTCGCGGGCTTCTGCGTGCAGGAGCGCAGGTCCCAGGAATTCCCAGGGCGCACGTACGTGCCCTGGAAGTTGCCCACGAACGTGTGACCAGATCGTCCCAGTTGTGGATTAGGCTAGCGGGCAAGTGCTCGAGCCATGTCCGGGCCGCGTCGCCGAGATGCAAGGGCAAGTTGCGGATGATGACCTCGTCGCTGGTGGCCCCGCCCAGCTGACAAGCCAAGCGGTAGTCATTAAGCCACACACGGGGGTCCGTCTCTCCGTTGTACTTGACGATGGTCGAGGGTTGGCGAAAGCGCTGGGGGAACGCCGCCGCGCGGATTTCCCGGCTGAACACACGGGTGCCTGGGGGCTCTGGCGTCGGGGAGCGGTCCTCGCCACTGTCGTAGCGTCCACCTCGTCGAGGGTGGTAGCCCCTTGCTGCTCGTGCGTCCGCCCTGCTTGTGCGCCTGGCGTTGATGACGTTGCGGGCGTCGCCATCCAGCGCCCTGCGTGCGTCAAGGAGCCGCTCCTTGGCCGGCGTGCGTCCTTGGTCGGCGGGTTGCCCCGCGGTCCCCCACGCATGCACCGAGGGTTCGCCTCCTGGTGCGGCTTCGTCGTCCCGCGCATCCCCCTGTTGGCGGATGCGCGAGGCCGAGCTCTCGGCCTGCTGGACGGCCGCTTGCTCGATGAGAGTTTGCACCTCGCGGTGCAGGTCTCGAGCCTCGGGGGTCGAGGGTGCCGGCATGGCCCGCAGCAGCGTCGTGGCGGCGATGAGTTTTTGGCTCGCCCGCGGGGGTGCGTCCACGTTGTCGATGTTGGGGATGGTGTTGATGCGGTCGCGGACTGTCGGCCCGGCTCCCGCGCGCGTTCGCCGCGCGCGGGAGGCTTCCCCCGCCATTGAGGCGCGGGAGCGCCCGCACCGTACGTATTCCTCCGCCGGCCTTGGCCTCGAGCTCGCGGGCTTGGGCCGGTTGCGCGTCGGCGTCGGCCCCGGCGGGGAGCGCTTGGCCCCCGCGGCCATGCGCGCGGCGATCCCCGGGGCGGGGGTGACCTCCCCGTCTCCGGCGCCCACCGCGCCGGCGGCCGCATTGGGCCGGGTCGTTGGTGATGACGGCGTAGCACTCCCGCGCGGGGTCGTAGCTCCCGTGCCGGGAGTCGTCGGAGCGATCGAACCGGTAGTCCGTAGCGTCGAGGAAACGCCCGAACATGACCGGGTCCGCACGCCGGGGAGAAGTCCCCGTGCGCATAGCCGTGGCGGTTGGCGGGCGGCAACGCGTCGAGGGGGCCTAGAGACGACTCGTCAGCCACTGAGGCGCTGGGATCCCTGGCGACGAGGACGTGGCGGCCAGGCGGGACCCTGCGCATCGCGGTGTTGACGTTGGCGTTGTAGGCCGACGTGGCTCCACGCAACCCAATGGGGATGCGCGGGCCGGAGACCGCGCGTTGTCCCGCCGGGGTGGTGGCGGTCGTCGTGGCGGTGGGCGCGCCGTGTTGAAAGGCGCGCGCTCGGCCGCCGTCGCTCTCCGACCGCGCCGGCGCAAACGTAGCCCGGAGCGGCGGCGGCGTCGCGGCGTCGACGGACCCGCGGTATCCGCGCCTACGGGCGTCCCGCGCCGTGGCGGCACGTGCGGCGGGGACCGGAGCGGACTCGGCCCCGGCGCCGCGCGCGGGCTCCTCACGGGTGGTGAGGCGCATGAGATAGCCGTTCCCCGTGGCCCGAAAGTTCGGTCCCCGAAGCGAATTTCGAACCCGGCTGGGAGGGGGTCCGAGCTACCCATGCAGTAGCGTGTACCACGGTACTCAGTGCGGATCACCATGGAGGGAGTTGACGGAATGACCTTAGGCGCTCAGATTGCCCCACGGTGGGTGCCAACTGTCGGTGCGGAATATGGTCCCGACACTAACCAGTAGAAAGTGCCGTGGTCTATCCCTCAATGGTCGATGCTAAGTAACAAGTGACACAGAGTATTTATCCTGGTTCCGGCCGAGGGGGCCGTACGTCCAGCAGTGGCGTGCTCGAGGCACTATATTACTTAGCACCGGGGGTGCCTGTAGTGGAGCTGCTACAAGCAAGGCGGGAGAGGTAGCGTGGCTTCCAAGTCCCTGGAGGAGTGGCTGAAGATATTGTGGGAGAATTGGAAAATGAGTACGTGGTGTGCGATGTGTTCCTGTCTCGGATGTTGTTGAGTCCCTTCCCGCGGCTGGGGGTTCGCCCCCCCTTTTATAGATCAAGGGGGAGGCGGATTACATGCGCGCCGTGCTACCTAGCTACGTGGGGAAGCACGACGTGCTATGCCGTAGAGTGGGCGGCCGTCCGGACGATCCTCGCAGCGATCTGGCCATGATGGCCTACCTTGTACCCGAACAGTGGCGGTTCGAGGATAGAAGGGCGGCAGATGGTGGCGACGTCCTCTGATAGGCTCGAGGGAGGTGCTGACGTTGGCCGGTGCGGGGCACAGGAGTAGGTAAAACGGTGTCCCTTCCCGACGCGCTTCACAGTGCTGGGGTTGTTGCTACAGCGCCTGGCGTGCGCCTGTGCGCACGGGGACGGCGGCCATGCTGTTACAGTGGCCGGGATGGCGATCCACCGGCCTAGCACCTCCACCTAACCCTGTAGGGTCACAAGAAAGTGAATCGAGGGTGCAACCGGCCCCCTTTCGAGGGCTCGGCGCGTTAGCCGTACTGGAGCAGGTGCGCGGTGTCACGGGACCGACACCGGCCGCGCTGCACAGTCCCTCCCCACAGTGATGGGGATGGGCTCCTCCCCGGGGAGTTGGTGCGGCGGCACGGGGCGCGAGCCCCGGCGCATGATGGCGTCGTCCCGCCGGTGTCAGGGCGTTAAATGCCCGTGTACGGGGGGCCGGCGCACGCGTGAGGGGCGCCCTCGAGCGAAGGGGACTCCGATCGAGGGCGAGGCGGACCCTCGAGCGAGGCGGAGTCTGCTCGAGGGGGAGCGGACCCTCGATCGGGGCAGAGCCCGCTCGAGGGGAGTGCACCCCCTCGAACGGGACGGAGCCCGCCCGAGGGAGGCATGCATCCTCGAGCGGGGCGAGGCCTGCTCGAGGGGATCTTCGGGAGGGTTGTCTTGGTAGGCCATTGAGGTCCTTCGCAGCGTGGGCCGTACCTTGCATGGTTAGGTACCTGCATGGTTAGGCTAAGCGTGTTTTGCTTTGTTGCGGGTTTTAAGTGGGGATTTCCCGGTGGTTTAAGGAAACCCCTAGGGCTGTCCCCGACAACTGCAGCAAAGCTTCAGCTCCTCCTTCCTCGTTCTCCGAGACAAGCGAGTAATCACCGTCCGGAAGATCTACACGGAATGCAATGCAAGGTTTAGGTGATGTGATAGTTTGTTATCCTATCCAACTCTGGTTGGTCATATTCACCATAACAAGCATCTAAATAGTACATCTCTTTTAGGAAGGTTATTGGTTATATGTGATTCATTCTTTTATTGCACATTTGAATAAAGGTTTCTCTTGTACTTGTTATTTTATGTGAAGGCTTTAATCTTTTCCTTCCCACTAGCAATGGTATGAACAATATTTTTATTCATGAATTAATTTCTTATCAGCAGTGATATTTAATTAACTTTTAATTAATTTAGGTAATACTTTCCAAAAGGAAAAAGAATTAAATAGGGGGCTTCCCTTTATTTAATTTCTCTTTAATATTAAAAGGGCTTTTAAGCTTTTTATTAAGCAATTAAATTACCAAAAATTAAAGAAGTGTTTCTTAAGCATATTAGCACCTATCCTGGTCCACTGGACCCACATGTAAGTGTTGGATGCTAGGAATTTCAATACTATTGAAAATAACAAAGGCTGGCTAGTGATTCAAATTAAATGCATACAAAAAAAATAATAAATAAGCCTCAAAATGATCCAGACTTTCTCATGCATGCCCTCTGGTCCTAAACAAGCCTAAAGAACCAGCATATTCACCTAGAAACCCTACTGATCTTAGTTCATAAATTTGCAAAGGAAAATCATGCACAAATTGAGAATAAATATTTCTGTTACACCAAAAATCATGATTAATTCACAAGAGGTGTATTTTGACATAACAAGACAGTGTGCACAAGTTGGGCGCAAGAACATAAATATATTTAGCTAGAAAAATCATCTAGGCAGTTTCTGCAGAATTGGACAACAATTTATTTAGCAAGATTAACTTCATAACTTTGTGCAATGTTTGGCATAGGAGCTAGTCCTAACAAGATACACAACATATCCAAAATTTAGATACATAGGAGTTGTAGATTTAAAGTTATGACAGATCTAGGTTTTTCACATTTGTATTTTTCATGTTAAAAATATTTAGAATCAAGCCATGTGAGAATAACAAAAGTTGTGGGATTTCTCTCCCTGAACCCAACAAACTTGGTTTGGCGTTTTTCTTTATTTTCTAAAATTTTCTAGGAATTTTCCAAGGCTCTGGACCGACTTCTAAGAAAACTTAGATAGGTTTCCAAGCAACCAGGTCCTAATTCTTACACAAAACACCCTACATAGATTGAAATCGATGCAATCCGACCCTTGGCATGGGAGGGCAGCGCGGCAACGGCCAACTCCGGCGAGCGGCGGCGGCGCCGGCCGGGCAAGCGGCGGGCTCGACTAGAGGCTCACCTAGGAGCGGTGGGTAGCCGGTGTTGGGGGCGGAGGGGCGGCCGGCGGCGGGTTCGACGGCGGCCGGCGGCGGTGGCCGCGGCGGCTCGGGGAAAGGCGGTGAGGAAGCGAAATGCCGGGCAACAAGCGACTTGGGGAGGTCTACGGGTGCCTAAGGAAGCGATCGGGGCGGTTGGTCGACGGCGGGCGCGAGCGGGGAGGCGAGCTCCGGGCGGCGGCGGCAATGGCGGCGGTGCGGCTCGGGGGTGGCGCGGCCGCGGAGTGAGGAGGGGCTTTTATAGGAGGCTCGGGGTGGCGCGGCGGTGACGGCGGGTGACGGTGAAGATGCCCCGTTGTGCTACGGCGCTTGGGCGGCGCGCGTACGGCGGCGAGCGCGCCGACGGACCGGCGGTCCGTAGCGCGTGCGCGCGTACGGCGGAGCGCGGGCGCGGATTCTATGCGCCTTGGGGGCGGGGGGGAGCGCGTCGGGGCGCGCACGACCTCGGGCGGTGCACGCCTCGGGCGGTGCTCGGCCTCGGGCGGCGTGGGCACGGACGCGGGACCGGCGGCGCGCGGCCGGCGAGCGGTGGCGCTCTGCCCTAATTTGTTTTGCTGGTGCTGCCTTTGACACGCTGTTTCTCCAAATTTTTTGTATAGAAGTTGACCAAGTGATGAATACCAAAGTTGTAGATCTAGCTACCCTTAACAACTTCTATAAAGGCTATATAGGGTTTTTCCTCACAGAATTTGAATTACAAGAGTGCCAACTTTGAATGTCAGCCTGTTTTGCAAACAGTGAATTCTGTCTTGCAACTAAATTTCCAAGCTTTTCCACTCAAAAATTGAAATTCCAATCTACATGAAAGTTGTGTCCCTCATCAAGATGGACAACTTTCATAAGGGTAGAATTTTAAGTGTTTAGGTGAATTTTGGAGAACACGGCAAAAGTTCCGGCAGACACTTATGGACACTAGGGTGGCAAGGGGTTTGACCAAGCCTTTGACCATGGGTTGGCCCCGCAAGTGTGTTTACTAGTCAAAAGGGGTCACTAGGGTAGGTTAGTGAGTTTTTCGAGGTGAGGGCCCAGGTTGACCGCGATTTGACCACTGTTGACTACTTTGACCGGCTATTAGGGTTAATTAAAAACCTGGGGCGTCACATGCCTGTGCCTGAGACTGAGGTGATCACAGAAGCAATTGTTTGGATTGAGCCATATTATTCGCTCATCGAGCATCCTATGAGGGTGTTAGACCAAAAGGAGAGGAAGACCCGAAGGCACATCGTAAAGATGTACAAGATACAATGGAGCCATCATACGGAAGAAGATGCAACTTGGGAGACGGAGGATTATCTCAACACCAAGTACCCGGGTTTTCTGCAAGCTCGAAACCATGAGTTTCTTTCTACCTACCTTGTTCTTTAGAATCGAATCTCGGGACGAGATTCCGTTTAAGGGGGGGTAGGCTGTGACGTCCCAGGTTTTTAATTAACCCTAACTGCCGGTCAAACTTGCCGACTATGGTCAAATCATGGTCAACCTGGGCCATCACCTTGAAAACCTCACTAACATTCACCCATGAACACCTTAGACAAGTCAATACTAGCTACCTTGGTCAATCCCTAGCTAAAGTGGTCAAAGCCCTTCATGTCAATACCATACCCTAGAACTTTGGCCACGTTCTCTCATTTTTGTCTAAACACTCAAAATTCTGCCAAGATAAAAGTTGTGTAGAATTTAGAGGGACACATTTCATCTTCAGGTTGGCATTTCAAATTTGGAGGGGAAAAGGTTCAAATTTGCAAGTCAAACCTGTTTTACTATTCCATAGAGTCGAGTTTATCTCCATGTTGGCATTCAATTTTCTCCCTCAATTTGCATCCAACTCGTGCTCTGTTGGGGTCTATTGTGCAGAGGAATGATCAATCTACAAAATTCCTATCTATAGGTTTTCGAGTTTGTGAAAGGACCTTGATGCCGCCTAGAGGGAGGATGAATAGGCGGGACGACCAAATAAAACTTTCCCTGGAAACTTGAGCTTCAGTGGCACAGGCGGTTAGACTGCACCTACCAGGCGGTTAGACCGCCCCTGAGGTGCTGAACCACAGGGGGCGGTTAGACCGGGTCCTGGGGCGGTTAGACCGCCCTACCCAGTAAACCTGCAAAACAACTCAAGTCTTCTCGTGACTTCTAGCATGAACTTAAGTTCTTGAGTAGCTCCTGTAGATGATCACAAGCAGGGTAATGATCCCTGCACTCAAAGACAAGCACACCCAAGTAGATCGAGCAGAAGCAAAGTAAATGTGCAAGAGATCAAAACAAGTGAGGAAAACCACAAAGGAGAGACGAGGATTTGTTTCCTGAAGTTCACCGCCCACAAAGGAACGCCTACGTCTCCGTTGAGGTGCTTGTAAGGGAATTCTCTCACAACAAGACGGGTCTCTTTCAACCGCTTTCCTCATTTCCACTAAGGTGATCTTTTCCACGAAGAGGCAAGATCACAGCCCTTACAAACTTGCCGCTCCTCACACAACCTTTGGAGCTATCCAGCGACACCTAGCTGTCTAGGAGGCGAACCTCCAAGAGTAACAAATGCTTCAAAGGCTTTCCAACGCAAAACACAAGTGCTCAAGCTATGGAATGATCTTGCTCAACTCACACAAGCTGACAAAGGCTTAAACTCTCAACCCAACACAAGGATATGGCTTGAATAGCAAATCTCACAAAGAGAGAGTTGGGGAGTGTTTCTTTGGCTTTGGCTTAAGAAAAATAGCAGGGGAAGCACCTCAGCAACCCTAGAATCAGCAGCTCCAACAAGTGGAGCTCGTGGGGTACTTATACCTCTCACAAGGAAAACTAGCCGTTAGTTCTCTGAAAAAGGCAGTTAGACCGCCTGGTCAGGGCGGTTAGACCGCCCCCAACGGTCAGTTTGAAAAACTAGTTGTTGGGCTGCCAGGGGCGGTTAGACCGCCCCCCCTTGGGCGGTCAGATCGCCCTAGGCAGAGAGAGCCTTGGGCGGTCAGGCTCGGTTAGAGGTTTGTTAGACTGCTCAGGAACTCTCTCAAGGCTAGTTCTCACTTAGGTCAACTAATGAGCACTTTTGATCTTTTGTCTTAGAGCTAATGTTGCATCCCTCTTGATAGTACGACACAACTAAAACTCAAGAATAAATATAAAACCGGTTGATCACTTGAGCTTGTAGATCTTCAATCATGTCGTACTTTTGTAATTCCAATATGAGGGCTTTTAACATAGCCGATGTCTTGAACAAATCCATACTTGAGCTAGTGACTTAGGATTTTCCCTTTTTGCATGAGAGAGAACACTTTAATCCTTAAGTCACTCCATATTGCCAATCATACCATTTTGATGTGTTGCATTGCTTCCCTCGGTTAAGGCTTGGATATGATACTTGAAGACCCCACGGATGCTAGAATTTCGCCTTAGCAAAACACTAATGGTGGCCGGGCCAAGACCCCAAAGATTGCTTAGTCCCTCACCCTAGACACCTCGATTGATCTTTTCATCACTTACCCAATCCACTTTGAGTTCCACTTTGCTTCATATGTTTGTTCTTGATTGACAATGAATATGCAAGCTTCCTTTTAAGAACCATTAATTTACACTCATCCTTATGTCCTTTTTCAATTTCCACATGAAGCCTTGCACTTTAGCTTGATAGAATTACCAAATTTTTTTGAATGATTCCCTTTTTATTTTAGTCAAGCCACCACTCTCTTTGGAGACATGTATTTCATCTTCACAAAATATCCCCAAAATATAAGTCCATTTATTGCTTGACATTAACCAATGTGCATAAGGAATCATCCATGTATTTGTCTTTTCCAATGTGAGACATATAATATTTATTCACAAATAAATACTCCCATAATTGCTTATGAATTTCAAGATAAACCTGCTCACAATCTTAGACAAATACATTAGTCCTTTAATCGTTTTGTCATTCAATTCACCAAAACACTCTTGGGAGCCTAGATGCACTTTCAATCTCCCCCTTTTTGGTGATTGATGACAACTCGATTAAAGCTTTACAAAATATATCGATTAAGTGCAATTTTAATTCTTAGATATAGTTAAAGCTCCCCCTCAATGTGTGCTTTGAATGAAATATCAAAAATTGGCCTCAAATGCCAAAAGCACATATTACAACGACAACAATAGAGATCCCCTTATATCTTAGAATTAGTGGAGTGCAAAAATATGTGTGTGACAAAATAAAACCGTGATGCATATGGCATGACAAGCACTCAACAAGGAGAGGTGTGGGCTGAATGGGCAGGGGCGGTTAGACCGGGGTTGCAGGACGGTTAGACCGCCTCCCCCATTCAGCCTACAAAAACAATCATCAAACAAACTATGCATCACAAACTATCACAAATGTCACTTAAGATACATAAATAAGTTCTACACACCCAGTAGTACTCATACAAATACTCAAGTCCACAAGATAAAGTAGAGATCCATTTATTACAAACCGAGTCTCACTCTCAACTCACAGGGTAGGGCGGTTAGACCGCCTGACAGGGGCGGTTAGACCGCCCCCTACAGAACAGCTACAAACACAAAGCTTTAATCCATCTCTTCTCCCCCTTTGTCATCAAACATCCATAAAGGGCCTGGAGAAGGAAATGTTGCTGCCAGATCACTGTCGCTGCCACTGATCCCAAGTGTCACCTCTGGTGCTCGGATTTGCAACATAGGAAGTGGTAGGCTGATCAAAGAATTCATGTGAGACACGTGTTGCCCACTCATCAGTCGATGGAGGAGGAACCCATGGAGGCGGGTCAGTAGTGCCACCTTCAAACATAGAATCAAAACCAGTAGGGGGTGGTGGAGGAGGAGCCGAGGAGGAATATGCACCAATGTCTGATCCAAAGTTGCTCCCATACTGATTATAAAGATCGAAGTTGAGAAAGGCATTCACCCTATCATCCACATAGGCTATCTCAACCTCTGGAGGGGAAGGTAAGATGGGAGACCTAGGAGGTTGACAACCGGCCTGATTGTGAAAAGCCTTCATTGTATCCCTCATCTTCTTATTCTTCTTCCTTTTATCTTGCTGAACAACTTCAATGTCTCTCTGTGTTTTGCACATAGCAAGGAAGATACTGATCAGTTTGCGAAGAGGTGACGTGTGTTTTTTCTCTTCCTGCCAGGGGCGGTCAGACCGCCCCTGGGGGGCGGTTGAACCGCCCCCAGGCTGATAAGCCTCCCAGCTGCGCGGCTCCTCCCTTTCTTCATAAATTTCTTGCTCCTCTTGTCGATCGTCCTGTGGAGAGGGCACCCTCACTGTCCTACTGGGTTTGGGTTGCAAAGGGCGATGCTTCGTGTCATTTGGATAAGCCCTTTGTGTCACTTTCTTGATGATGTAGCTAATGTAGGGACCATAGCTACACAACCTTTGTGGATTTTCAGAGGAGTTCTTTATATCTTGCCACAAAAAGTCTCCAACAAGAAATGCCGGCTCACTAGGCTTCATAGCCACCATCAAGTTCCTCTGAAAAGCGGTGATATCTGAGGTGTTGCCATCCCTAGGAGTGAGGGTCTTTCTGAATAGACGGTTGAGGATAGAATAGTATGTATATAGGCCCTTGACATGTCCCCAACTGTCCCTTGCATTTCTGGGATACATAAAATCCATCCTTTTTGCCTCAAGCGGACCCTCATCATGGAGAAACCTAGCAAACCCATCATCAGGTAACCTAAATAGAGTGAGAAAGCTGGAGAAAGAGAGGTGGTGACTCTCACCCTCTGTCATCCAAAACATGGCTTATCACTCCGCCCATCCTCTTTTAGAACATAGCCAAAATACACTGTCGCATAAAACTGGGCAATGAGTTCTTTGTTCCAATGCTACTTGAACCCCATGAAGGCCTTAATCCCTTTAGCCTCACAAACCTGAATCACCTCATCAAAGACAGATTATTCTTCCTCTCCATAAACTCCCAATCCACATACTGAGCATCATTAGTGATTTTTGACTTTCTACCAGTAATGATGGTTGTGGTGTAATAGTCCTGCTGAAAGATGGTATGAAACCTATAATCTGTAGCCGTCCTCTCCTCACTAGCTGGATTAGTTTTTCTGAAGGTCACTACAGTGTCTGCCATCCCTGCCTGATAATAATCAATAGGCCCTCTATAGGAAGGATAGTTAGGCTCCTTGATGTATGGCCTACCAAGCTGCTGCTGACCACCTTGCTGCTCTTCTTCCTCATCTCTTCCTTAGCACTGTCATCATCACTATCATTGCCTCCACCTGCAACTCCCCGGTTACGCCAGCTGAGCCCAAAGTTGAGAGAGGGATCCTCAACATCATCATCACTACTCTCCACCCTGTCACTCATCTCAATGTCATCCCCATAGTAGACAGGAGGTGGTGGCGGTCCTCTTGGCCTCAAATTGACACTAGGACCGAAGGATGTTCTGGCATCGCCACTGCCTCTTTTTTCCTTTTCTAAGAACCTGCACTCTTCGGCATTGTTGTTGTCCCTGGATCACAAGATGTGAAATAGAAGTGTGTGAGACACTAGGAACAAGATTGGCTAGAATGAGCATCGAGGCTCGGTAATCCAAGGCAATTGGCACCAAACTGGCCAGGGCGGTTAGACCGCCCCCGGGGTCAGTTAGACCGCCCCTGCTAGTTTTGAGCCAATGGCTTCTTTCGGCCAAACACAGCAACACGGATTTTTGAATATGAAATTACTGTTCGTGAGACGACCCTAGAGTGATTGAGATTCAAGTACATGCAAAAACCAACAATTGGCCCAACAATGCGCAGGGCAGTTAGACCGCCCTGCAGGAGCGGTTAGACCGCCCCCTGCAGTCAGCCCAAAACTTGAGTTCATGACAATGTACTAAAGGAAATGGAACCAAACTCTAGGGATGTCATCTAGGGGTTGCTAGGATATGTTCTACCAAAGGATATTCAAAACTACTCATGGAGTTGATAGATCGGGCAAAAACAAGATTTGAATACCTTTGGAGAGATGAAACCGAGATGAAATCCAAAGAACCGGGTGGGGGACCGGTTCAGCCGCCTTAGGGGAGTGCTTTCCTCAGATTGGATTTGATTTCTAGGGGTGGAAACTTGAAATCGCCATGGGAGGGTGTGAGAGCTTGAGGAGGAAGAAGGGGTTGGAGTTCTGGTAAAAAATGGCCTATTCCCGATCATTAGAGAGAGATGGGAGTGAGTGGATAGGGATAAGGGGGTGTAGAGTCACGGGTTGGGTAAAAACAGAAAATCTGTGGTACCCGGTCTAACCGGGATGGGGACCGGTTAGACCCCCCCCCCCCCCCACCCCCCGCGCTGACTCAGCAGATCGAGTTAAAGATTTAGGGTTTGATTCCTCTTTTCCACATAGGCCCCTGGGATACCTGAAATTTCACATAGAGAGGAATAGGAGGGTAGGAGCGAAAACTTGGAGGGGCGGTTAGACCGCCCCCTCCCTCGGTTAGACTGCGCTTATGAAAAATTCCTCCAGAGACCCCATATCGGTAGTACCGATGTGGGGTCGGAAGTACCGAGAATTTCCATACTTTTGGACAGAGAGCTCTTATCGGTAGTTCCGCCCTAGGGTCGGTAGTTCCGAAAAACACTTTTTCAGCATTAGTGGATTTGATCCTTTATTTCCATGGAATATTTGGATAAAAGATATATAGAAGAATTCGATCCAAAAATCACCAATCTTAGAAGAACTTGAGATAATCCAAATAACTCATACTATTGATTCTTCCAAGAGTGTTTGAGAGAGAGAGATAAAGATATGGATTTAGGGATAATATGGACTTGAGTAAAATATCACCACTTGTGACTAGCCATCAAACAAACACAGAGAACTATAGTCACAAATGGATCAATAGGGTCACAAAGACCAAGAACCAAGTATATTTTGAAAAATAAGGACACTTCCTACACATGCTGTTGGTTTTTTTTAAAAATCTATCCTATGTCACGAAGTGCATGCATCCACTTCAAATGAATAGCTTTTCAAGAATATTTGACTCATACCTCCATCCTCGAGACACAAAGACGAATGATAGTAAGGCATCAACCAAATATCTAGAGTAGCCCACAAGGATTCATTTGAGTCAATTACAAGCTTAAGAAGACACACTAGCATGGTATTATGGCCTAGATGCATTTCGGTAAACAAAGAAGTTCATGATGACATACCTTTGCCTTTAGACCATTTGATTTTGTGCATAAGTAAATATTTAGGAACAAGTGTCTCTTACTTGATTATTTGAGATTTATTGATGGAGTCAAGAGCTCGCTTAAGATGCACAAACATATGAGACTACAAGTCTACTAGAAGAAATTGTTAGTCCCACAAAAGACACAACCTTTGAAGTAAACTCCCCCTTAATTAGTGCTTAGAGAATTTTGAATTTCTCAAACTTAGCATGTAATTCAATCAAAAATAAGGGAGATTGCTACAAAGGCATGTCTTTGGCATAAAATGGTTTACAACAATGAATTATGCCGAAAGTCTCATTACCACTGCATTGGAATCACCAAAACGTCGACAAACTGCTCCAAGTCGGGTTACCCAGGCACAAGTGCCGGGTCACCCGCCACTCTCCAGAAGCGCACCGGGTCACCCTGCCACTGGTGCTGGGTCACCTGCCAAATACACTTCTGGGGTGTAGGCGGTTAGACCGCCCCCAAGGGGCAGTTAGACCGCACTGCCTTCCTTGGTCATTTTGATGACCTTTTAGCTCTAGTTCCTTGATAAGCCTCTATTTTATCTATAAAACACCCTGCAAAGCTTATCACAACAAATGCTCTTCTAGAGAGTGAGGACCATGTGTGGTTCGAGGACCGGTGGATGGTCGCTTCCTTGTGTGATGAGTGATTGACAACGTTGTGTGGACTGATTCTTGGCTAAGTATTGCAGGTGCAGGTTGCGGCTTGACTGGTGTTGGTGCAGGTGAAGAACAAGCGCGAAAGGTCGTCGCCGGTGAGGCCTCCAGGTGTGGAGAAGACAAGTAGGCTTCGTTCGAGGGACCCGGTGGCCGGCGGGGGTCAAGTGCGGGCCGCATGGTGGCATGAACAAGCAAGATGAAGTCGTGGACCGTTTCTTGGTTGAGCCTCAAAACCAAGGTCGAGCCGGGACTACGTGGGAGCCAAGTCATGAGTGGAGATTGGCGGAGGCTACACCGAGTTCGCGGGGTTTCCGGTGGTTCACCCCGGAAAACCACCGGGTTCCTTGGTTGATCCACAAAGCCAAGACCGGAGAACCGAAGACGGAGGTGCGGCGGCACCGGCCGGCCCGACCGGTGGGACTGACCGGTCTGACCGGTGGGGACCGGTCTGACCGGTGAGGAGCACCGATCTAACCGGTGTGCGACGACACAGTCCGGAATCTTCGAAGTGGAGGACACGCGTCGGGATCGCATGGCTTGCGTCGAGGCTACGCAGGGTGCGGTCGCCGGGCATCCGTCCGATGGTGAAGACATCAAGAATTCCAAATCCACCCTTGAGGGGCTTGTATCCCTAGTTAGTAGAGAAGGGCATTTTAGACATTCGGTTGCCTCCATAAAACCCAAGAGGTGAGAGGATGGCAGCCAACTCTTGGAACCCTAGCTCATTAGTTTTCCTATTTTCCACCTATTTTCCCTAGGTTTTCTCTAGGACTAGCAAGAGAGCTTCACGGAGAGATCTTGTAGAGAGGGATGGATGATCGGGCGGCTTGCTAGACCTTGTACGAACCTTTGTTTCATGTATAAATGATTCGGCGTGATTCCTCAAGGTTTGGATGTGTTTTCCCCGGTTGTTCTTGGTGGTGATTTTTGGAGCCTTCTCTCGGTGATTTCTTTGGGTTGTTTTCGGGACTTTTCTCTTGGGGATTTGATGGGGGAAATTTGTGGGAACCCTTCGTGGTTCTTTGGGCTGTGATTCCCCTCCCAAATCCGTGAGAAAAGGTGCTCGATTTTGGGGTCTCTCGAGTTCTTGGGTTGGAAGTGCTTTCGGCGGGATTTCTTCGATTCCTCCTTTTTGGACGAGATTTGGTGGGATTAAACTTGGCTATGGACTCCTCATGAGGTGTTCCTGATATCCCCAAAGTCTTGTTCAAGTCCGTGGAGTGATTCGAGAGATCGAGATTTGGATTTGGGGGAGTTGACCGCGGGTCTTGTTCATCCCGAGTCGCCCGAGCTACACCGGTCGACCGGTGCTCTTGACCGGTCTGACCGGTGCGAGCCCATGTGGGTTTTTGCTCGGGTGAACATCTTGGTGTGTTCGTCGTTGTCCCGTGTTGCTGCTGTTTCGAGTTTGGGTCAGTTTGGTGGTCGGTTGGCCTGTTTGGTGCCTTGGGGGCTTTCAGGCTGCCATCGGTCTGACCGGTGTGTCTCACCGGTCTGACCGGTGTAGAGCCACTTAGTGAAAGTTGCTCAGTTTCACCGGCGGGGACCGGTCGGCGGTGGTGCTCACCGGTCTGACCGGTGTGGGTCTGTAGACTCGAGGTTTGGTGTTCCGCTGCGTGCTCGAGTCGGAAGGCTGTGTGTGTTGGTTCCTAGGTCCAGTGGCACTCCAGTGGCTACGTGGGCTTGACCAACTTGGGTAGTGAGTTGGAGAAGTGTGTTGGAAGTCGCGTTCATCTTGTAGCAGTTTCGATCTCCATCGAGAAGAATTTTTATCGGCTCCCATTCACTCCCCCCTCTCTGGTTCGCCGTATTGGTCCTTCAAGTGGTATCAGAGCCGGTTCGGGTCTTTGTTGACTCTAACCAGTCTAAGATCCAAGGATGGCGTACCAGGAACGGGGTTCGGGTCCTCCACACTTCGATGGCAAGAACTACCAGATGTGGAGCAAGCGGATGGGTGCGTTCCTCCGCGGAAAGGGTCAGGTTCTTTGGGATGTCACGATGGACACAGGCTATGTTCAGCCGATGGATTTCCTTGCTCCAGGGTCGAGGGACAGATTCGACGCCAACAATAAGGCGGTCGACTACTTGTTTCGTGCTTTGTGTCAGCCTGAGTTCGATCGGGTGCACACCGAGCACTTGGCTTGTAGGATTTGGGCGGTGTTGAAGGAGGCTCATGTTGGGAACACCCAGGTTCAGGCACGGATGTATGCGACCTACCGGAGAAAGTACGAGAACTTCACTCATCTCCCCGGTGAGTCCATCGATGCCTTGTTTCGAGAGGTTCACGGTGGTGGTGAACAACATGAGGGCCAATGTGGACGTGCTCCCGTACGATGATCATGATAGAGCGGTCAAGCTCTTACACTCTTTGGATCATACGATATGGGGCGGAAAGTTCGAGGCCATAGTCGAGTCGGAGAGGTATGATACTCTGACGGTGAACGAGCTGTTCTCGAAGCTCAAGTCGGCTGAGGTGGATAGGGGCATGACCGCCAAGCTCGAGGGACCGACTGATTCCCATAGTCTTGCCCTAGTTGGTGGTTCCAAAGGAAAGACTAACTTTAACCCATCCACCAAGATGTTCTCGTTTTCCTCTTTGATGTCTATGCCAGATGAGGAGTTTGATGACCTTGGAGAGGACGAGTTGGCGCTGTTGACGAGGCGGTTCGAGAGGCTGCACGAGAACCGCGTGAACATGAGGAGGAACACGAGGACTTGCTTCCAGTGCGGCAAGCCGGGACACTTCGTCGCCGACCGCCGGAGAAGGCCGAGAACAAGGACAGCTACAAGCACAAGCCAAGGATGAACGATGGCAAGTACCGTTCGAGGCACGACCACAAGAGCAAGCACAAGAACAAGTACAAGGACGAGCGACGATCGAGGAAGAAGGAGGGCCGAGGCAAGGCCCGAGCGATGGTTGGAGCGAGCGACGTCGACTCCAGTTCCGCGTACTCCACCTCGAGCTCGAGCAGCAGTGAAGATGAGGGAGATCGTCGCAAGAACAAGAAGTCGTCCAAGAACCTGAGCGGGGCCGAGGCCGCTTCGCGAGAGATGGCTTCTCGCACCATGGCGCGAGCTCCGGCGGCAAGAAGAGCACACGGAGCGACTCGGACTGCGAGTCCGACGACGAGGTGCGTGATGAACTTCCCTTCTTGCGCCAGGAGAATGAGAGGCTTGGCTCTTTGCTTGATAACCGTGATGACATGCTTAGAGAGGCCAAGAAAATGAGGAAAGAGCTTAGGGCTTCACTCGAGGATGCTAGGACTAGAGTGGCTGAGCTAGAGACACAGGTGCTTGATAGCAAGCTTGAGATTGATTCGCTTAAGGCTAGCCCTGTTGTTTCGGATGAGAATGACTGTGCTGATTGCTCCATATTCCTTGCTGATCTTGCTTTGTTTAAGTAGAAGCATGCCTCCAAGTGTGAGGAACTAGATGTGCTTAGGGTTGAAGTGGTTGAGCTTAAGTCTAGACCTGCTTTGCTAGGTGCTTGCACTTCTTGCTCTGTTTTGCATGCTAAGATTGATGAGATGCATGCTTACACTAGTTCACTCGAGGCTAAATTGAAGGAACCCATGCCTACATCTTGCTCTACCTGTGAAATGCATGCATTGAAAAATTTGGAGCTTGCACATTATGTTGATCGTTTGCAGGATGAGAATGATGACTTGAGGAAATTGATGGGTTGGTTGTCCGGTCATGAGCCTCAGTTGAGGATGATGATCGAGGCCTTTAAGAGGCAAGATGGTGAGGGGCTTGGGGAAAACAAGGTTGGTGAGGGAAGTGGAGAGAATATCCCGGAGCCACCAAAAACCCACCACAAAAATGATTTCCCCCCAAAACCTAACCATCTTAGGAACCGACTAGACACAACCCCAGCTCCACCCGTTTTTCCTACACCCACAAACGATCTCCGAAAGCCTATCAAGTTTGTGAGCACTTCGGGGAAAGTGTTCTTTGGGAAGGAGAGTGAGAAGGCAAGTGGTGAGAAACCGGTGGAGGGTTTGAGTGGAGAGAAACCGAGTGAGCAGCCACATCCCAAGCCTAAGCCTAAGCTTGTGAGGTTCTATTGTGGCTATTGTGGGAGAGATGGCCATAAGGAGGAGTTTTGCTTCAAGAGGAAGCGAGAGGAGAGAATGGCAAAGGAGTGGGCTAACAAGGACAAGTACCACCCTTTCGATGGTGTACTTGAGCCTCGTATGCAGATGCCCATGGGCAAGGCGAGTGTGAGGACAGTTCGGGCCTGGGGAGAGAAGAAGGCTGCAGGTGGTGCTACTGCCCAGGTCACACTGGTCAGACCGGTGTGGGGCACCGGTCAGACCGGTGCGAGCACAGACGAGACGGCTGTTCGGGTTTCGAGCTCGTACAGGTGAGAGGGTTGTTTCTGGTGGTCGTGGTTCTGGTGGTTGGGCTGGAAAGGGTGCAGGTGGTTAGTTTGCTAGGCGTTCTCCTCCTCGTGCTCAATACGGGGATTGGAGGAGTCGTGACTTTGAGTTGGAGAGGAAGGACGTTCCACGGGCTTTCTTGCGTGGATTTGGTCCTCCTCCAGGCAGAGAGGGGTGGTTCCCTCAGGGTGGTTACCGTGGTGGTGTTCGTGGAGGTAGCTTTGGTAGGAAAGATGCTTTGGTTGGTGCTAACCCCACTTTCGAGCAAATGGCTCGGCACTGGTTTTACTCTTTTGGTACTAACCCCAGTGCTGAGTCGTTTGTTCGCTCATGTGCTCGTTTTTGAATTTCAGGTGGGAGACTTGAAGAACATTTGGTTGATTTTTTGAGCAAGAACCGTGGGGCAAAGCCCCCCAGCAACGAAAATAATATTACGACAAACAAGTGTACAGGAGGACTTACAAGCAAGCAAGCAAGAAGGAAAGGCCTAACCAGTAGTTAGGCCAAGGAAAGACTAACAAAAGAACTAGCTAACTGCCAGCAGCAGAAAGGAGAAACGAAAAATTACAGAGAGTCCAGCCAGGAACGAATAGCAGGATGCAAAGAAGGCTTAATTCTGTAAAAGTGGAGTAAGACTTCATTCTTGAACTGAGCTTTCCAAGAGGCCAAACAAGGCAGCTTCCCATTAAAAATCAGATCATTGCGCTCATTCCAAATGCACCAAGCACCAATCATCACCACTTCCATGAAAAAAGGAAACCCAAATTGCGCTTAGCAATCAGGATTCGCTCATGAATGTCAGCACCCTCATCCCAGGAAATGCCAACAGCAAACCATCTAGCTTCCGAGGAGGAGCAAAAGAAAAACAAATGATCCATAGTCTCTTCTATGAGGTCCAGACAGAGAACGCAATTGTACCCCTCCTCCAAGTACTTGCCCCTCCTTCTCAGAATATTCCGAGTGTTAAGCCTATCATTAAGGAGAAGCCAGGTGAATAACTTGATCTTAGGCATACAATTAGACTTCCAAAGCCAAGGAATAGTCCGGGGAGTAGAAACAGAGGAGAAGTGAAACTGATAATATCTTCTTGAGGAAAAACTCTGCCGACCCCAAATATAAGTCCAGCCATCATTTGAATTATCAGTAGAGGCGTTAAAGTTGTCGATTAAATCCCGGAGTTGGATGAACTCATTGAAAGCCTGTCTAGTCATGGGAATCCTGAAGCAGTCAATCAAAGGATCAGACATCCTAAACTTATAAAGAGAGATCCTGGGGTCTTTGGCAAACTGAAAAAGAGTCGGCAGAGAATGGGAGTGAACCACACCAGAAAAGAGATCTTCCCAAAGACCAATGGTGTCGCCCTTACTAGGAATACAGCAAGCAATACCCCTAAACACAGGGTTAAGCCTAAGAATGTCTTTCCACCAGAAGGAGCCTTTTTCCCTCGATAAGTGGGGCACATCCTCGGAGTAATACTTCTTCCAAATGAACCTGATCCAAGGAACATCAACTTTCCTGTAAAATTTATCCAACTTCTTAAGAAGCAATGCATCATTCTGAATGCTGAGATCAATGACCCCCAAACCACCTTTCTCTTTAGGCATTTGAACTAAATCCCAAGCAACAAGATTATAACCTTTTCTTCTAGTATCATTACCCCTCCAGAGACAATTCTTTCTATGCTTGTCAATAATATCTATCACCGTGACAGGAAGCTTGAGGGAGCACATATAGTAGGTGGGAAGAGAAGAGATGACCGAATTGACAAGTTGTAACCGACCAGCCTGATTGAGGAACATTGAACTAGCAGAAAGCTTCCTCTCAATCCGGCAAATAAGGGGAGCATAATCCTTGACTTGGGGCTTAGTAAGACCCATTGCCAACCCAAGATAAGTGAAAGGGTACACACCCACAGTGCAGCCAAAGGAATTAGCCAGGGAAGAAACTTTGTCAGAATCCACATTGATGGGTAACATGCAGGACTTATGATAGTTAACCACAAGCCCGGTGGACGTCGAGATCAGCTGCAAAATTTCTTTCAGATGCAAAAGCTGAGATTCACAAGCTTGTAAGATGAGAAGCGTATCATCAGCATATTGGATGATAGGGAAAGGGACCTCCAGATTCTGGGGGAAAGGAGGGACCAGTCGGCCTTTCCTATATTCAAGATTAATAACTCCCTGAATGAGATCAGCAGCAATAGCAAATAACAAAGGGGAGAGAGGGTCACCCTGCCTGACCCCCCTCTTACATTTAAACTCTTTGCCTGCAACACCATTAAGGAGAACTGAGGACGTGGCAGAGGTCAGAATGTCCTCAATCCAATTTACCCACTTATCACTAAAACCTTTGGCCTTCATGATCTGGAGAATGGCACTGTGCTCAACTAAATCAAACGCTTTCTCAAAATCCAGCTTTAGAATGATGATCTCTCTTCTGGAGTGGTGGCATTGATGCAAATACTCAAAAGCCCACCCAAGGCAATCTTGAATCGTCTTCCCTTTGATAAAGCCATATTGATTCTCATGAACCACTTGAAGAGCAAAATTCTGCAGCCTGTTAGCAAGAATTTTAGTGATGATCTTCATCGACGTGTTGAGCAGAGAAATAGGCCGAAAATCATTAACAGTCTCAGGATTATCTTTTTTGGGGACCAAGGTGATGTAGGAGGAGTTGATACTTTTAAGATCAGCCTTGTGGTGAAAGAACTCCTTGCAAAGAAGATAAACATCATGCCTAACAATATGCCAAGCTTTTTTGAAGAAGAAACTATTAAAGCCATCCGGGCCTGGGGCCTTATCAATTGGCAGGTTCTGAATAATATTATCAATTTCAACATTGGAGAAAGGAAGACAGAGAGAATCCAGCCCAGGACAGGGAGGCAAGATGTCAGCAAGGTCAAACTGCATGGAGCAGTCAACAGTGCTGCCCAATCTTCTTTTGAATTCTTGATAAAATAGAGCACTTTTCTCACTGTGATCAGTCACCATTCTACCACTAGAATCCACAATTTGACAAATTACATTCCTTCTAAATCTTTCAGTGGCCATGGCATGAAAGAATTTTGAATTTTCATCCCCAAGCTGGACCACCCTTTGGGTATACCTTTGGGAGACGTTTGGTTTTGTTCGAGATCTAGTCTTGAGGTTGAGGAACGAGAGGCACGGAGATGCCATACGAGCTATCCGCAGTGATAATGGCTCAGAATTCAGGAACTCTCGTTTTGAAACCTTTTGCCATGACTTGGGTCTTGAGCACCAGTTTTCGAGTCCGTATACGCCTCCCCGGAATGGTGTTGTGGAAAGGAAGAACAGGACCTTGTGCGAGATGGCTCGGACGATGCTTGATGAGCATAGGACTCCGAGGAGGTATTGGGCTGAGGCGGTGAATACCGCGTGCTATGTGTCGAACAGGATATACCTCAGAGTGCACAAGAAGAAGACATGCTATGAGTTGATGCATGGTCGCACACCCAAGGTGAGTCACTTCCATGTCTTCGGTTGTAAGTGTTTCATTCTGAAGAAAGGCAGGAAGTTGGATAAGTTCGAGGCTAGGTCTGTCGATGGCATTTTCTTTGGTTATGCATCTCATTCTAGAGCATATCGTGTGCTCAATCTTGAAACTAACCAAATCGTGGAGACTTGCGAGGTAACCTTCGACGAGACAGAGCCACGTAGTCAGCTTGTCTTTGAGTGTGCAGGTGATGATGAGCTTGGCGAGGAGATCTTTCAGGAGGAGGAGCATGAACATGGTGATGATGAAGATGGCGGTGTGGTGCCCCCGGCTGAACATGTACCCACTACTTCGACTACGATGATGGATGGACCCTCTGCTACACCTACGACGACAAACCAAGAACGAGGAGAAGCTGATGTTGAGGGGGAGGTAGCTTCGAGGCGAGAACCTCCCCGGCGAGTTCAAGTGGATCACCCAGCTTCGAGGATCATCGGCGACATGGATGAACGCACTACACGGTCGAGGGTTCGGAACAATTCTCACTTTGCTCATGCTGCGTTTGTTGCTTCTTTTGAGCCCAAAGACATTGCACACGCGCTATCTGATCACAATTGGGTGAATTCGATGCATGAGGAGTTGGAGAACTTTGAGAGGAATCAGGTGTGGGAGTTGGTTGACCCTCCCCCAGGGTGTAAGCCGATTGGTACAAAATGGGTGTGGAAAAACAAAGAGGGAGAGAAGGGTGAGGTTGTGAGGAACAAGTCAAGACTTGTTGCTCAAGGGTTCAGTCAGAAGGAGGGGATCGACTACGAGGAGACCTTTGCTCCCGTAGCCCGTTTGGAGGCGATTAGGATCCTTCTAGCCTTTTCGTGGCTAAAGGGTTCAAGTTGCACCAAATGGATGTGAAGAGTGCTTTTACGAATGGCGTGTTGGAGGAAGAAGTGTATGTGAGGCGGCCTGCGGGGTTTGAGAGTGAGAAGTACCCCCCCCGGGTGTACAAGTTGAGGAGGCGCGTATGGGTTGAAGCGGGCGCCTAGAGCTTGGTATGGCAGGTTGAGGGGGTTCTTGTTTGAGAGAGGTTTTGAGATGGGGAAGGTCGATCAGACCTTGTTTTTGCTGAGGCAAGGCAGAGATATCCTAATTGTGCAGGTGTACGTGGATGATATTGTCTTTGGTGGCTCGTCTAACTCTCTTGTTGCAAGGTTTGCAGATGATATGAGCAGGGAGTTTGAGATGAGCATGATGGGCGAGTTGCAGTTCTTCCTCGGGCTACAAATCAAGCAATCAAAGGAAGGAACATTTGTGCACCAGGCTAAGTACACCAAGGACATTGTGAGGAAGTTCAAGATGGAGGACTCCAAGGCTATGACGACGCCAATGAGTACGACTACGGCTCTTGATGCGGACAAGGAAGGTGAACACGTGGACCAGAAGGAGTACCGGAGCATGATCGGGTCACTCCTCTACTTGACGGCGACGAGGCCGGACATACAGTTCTCGGTGTGTCTGTGCGCTCGTTTTCAAGCGTCTCCGAGGACTTCGCATCGGCAAGCAGTGAAGAGAATTTTCAGGTACTTGCGTCACACTCCTGACTTCGGCCTTTGGTACTCCGCGTCCTCTTCTTTGGCGCTTCATGGTTTTTCAGACGCGGATTTTGCCGGGTGTCGGTTGGATAGGAAGTCCACTTCTGGGACTTGCCAGTTTTTGGGTTCTTCTTTGGTGTCTTGGTCTTCCCGCAAGCAGTCGAGTGTTGCTCAATCCACGACCGAGGCCGGGTATGTTGCCGCTTCTAGTTGTTGCTCTCAGCTCCTTTGGATCACCTACACCATGAGTGACTTTGGTGAGGAGTATACCCATGTCCCACTTCAATGTGATAGCACCAGTGCCATAAGCGTTGCAAAGAACCCAGTGCTTCATTCCAAAACCAAGCACATAGAAGTGAGGTACCATTTTCTGAGGGACAACGTCGAGAAAGGAAAGATAGCTTTGATCCATGTACCCACACATGACCAACTAGCCGATATTTTCACCAAACCCCTAGATCAAGCAACTTTCACTCGTTTGCGGAGGGAACTTGGTGTGTGTTTGATTTCTTGAGTTGGGTGTGTCGGAGCTCTCTTTTGCCGGTGGTGTCGAGCCCGTTTTGCCTCCCCTCGAGGAGCCGGTGGTAGCATATGTATAGCTTTCCTTTGTGCATTTCTTGCATTTTGCATGGCATATGTAACATGATGTATAGGCATCCTTGTATCTTAGATTGCATGCATTTTGTATCATATGCATTGGTTAGGAAAAGCTTCTCTCATATACATTGTTCACCATGGAATGAGATATATGTCTTTGTGAGCTTGTTTGGTATGCTACGGTTAGTTTGGCTTAGCTCTTGATGATCTTGATGAATAATCCATGGTTGATAGCTATGCTTTTGAAAAATGTCACATGTATGCTCTCTCATGTGTAAATGCCTTTACATGCTCTTGACATGTTTGTGTGGCCTTGCTATGCTTAATTTGTGGTTGGATAGCTAGTTTATTGATCATATGGGGCCAAAGGCTCATTTGCCATCATGAATGTTTAGCCCTCTTGATTTATCTTGTGGAGGAGCATAAGTTCCTTTTTGTCGCAAAGACATTTCATGTACCATTTACAAATCAGAAAATGAAATGAAAAATGCTTGGAAAATATGCTCCCATGTCATATGTGCTGAATTTAATTTGCTTTGGGTGCTAAACCGTTGCATGATGCCTACCAATGAGAAGTCTCATACATAGAAGTAGGCACATGGCTCGGTGGCTTTGACATGACATGAGGTGCTCGTGGGTGTTTGTGATGGTCTTATGATTAGAATGGCTGTCCTAGCATGAAGTTTGTGTGGCTTTGCCATTTTGATATGCTTTGATCATGTTTAGGACTTTGCTCATGAGAGGCAAGTTTTTCGCAAAATTGCCAAAATCCATCTTAGCTTCGTCCAATGGTGGTGAAACTTGGTGATCATGTAGTTGAGATCGATACGAAGCCGTAGAGTATCTAACTTGCTCATTTGGACATGTGTAGCATTCTTTGTTGAATTTTGTCTATTTGAGAAGCTCTAGGTTGAAAGTTTTGCATTTTTGGCTTGATTCATGCATTGCCAACAAGGGGGAGAAGTTTGAGCTTGAAATGGCTTGCTGGACGTGTTTAGAAGGTTTTCGAGTGGTTTCGAGCCATTTTGGGCTCTGTTGTGCACCGGTCGACCGGTCGGGTCACCGGTCCGACCGGTGTGAGTCTTGGTTCCGTACACATGTTGCACACCGGTCGGCCGGTGGTGTGGACCGGTCCGACCGGTCGGGGGCTGTTTTGTTGCAGCTGCCCTGTTTCAAGTGGTGTCTTGCATGCATTGGTCCAGGGGGAGGTGCATTGGTTCAGGGGGAGCTTGCATGTGTGCAGGGGGAGCTCTTTGTGGTGTTCGAGCTTTGTTTTGGTGGTTTGCGCTCTTTGCTTGAGCTTTGTTTTGTCTCGGATGTGTCGAGCCGTTGCCCTTGCCTAAGGGGTCCGAGACTTGTTTTCCTTCAAGTGATCTTTCTCTTTGCCTTTGTTTGGTTTTCGATCGCTTGTTGGAGTTTCTTTTTGTTCGTTTCTTTTTCTTTTCTTTTCTCTCTTGTTACTTTCGTGTTGGTGTTGTCAATGCACTCATCAAGGGGGAGATTGAGGACCATGTGTGGTTCGAGGACCGGTGGATGGTCGCTTCCTTGTGTGATGAGTGATTGACAACGTTGTGTGGACCGTGATTCTTGGCTAAGTATTGCGGGTGCGGGTTGTGGCTTGACTCGTGTTGGTGCGGGTGAAGAACAAGCGCGAAAGGTCGTCGCGGTGAGGCCTCCAGGTGTGGAGAAGACAAGTAGGCTTCGTTCGAGGGACCCGGTGGCCAGCGGGGTCAAGTGCGGGCCGCATGGTGGCATGAACAGCAAGATGAAGTCGTGGACGGTTTCTTGGTTGAGCCTCAAAACCAAGGTCGAGCCGGGACTACGTGGGAGCCAAGTCATGAGTGGAGATTGGCGGAGGCTACACCGAGTTCGCGGGGTTTCCGGTGGTTCACCAGAAAACCACTGGGTTCCTTGGTTGATCCACAAAGCCAAGACCGAGAAGCGAAGACGGAGGTGCGGCGGCACCGGACCGGTCGGCCGATGGGTCCGCCGGCGGTGGGGACCCGTCCCCGGCGGTGAGGAGCACCGGTCGACCGGTGTGCGACGACGCGGTCCGAAATCTTCGAAGCGGAGGACACGCGTCGGGATCGCATGGCTTGCGTCGAGGCTAGGCAGGGTGCGGTCGCCGGGCATCCGTCCGATGGTGAAGACATCAAGAATTCCAAATCCGCCCTTGAGGGGCTTGTATCCCTAGTTAGTAGAGAAGTGCATTTTAGACATTCGGTTGCCTCCATAAAACCCAAGAGGTGAGAGGATGGCAGCCAACTCTTGGAACCCTAGCTCATTAGTTTTCCTATTTTCCACCTATTTTCCCTAGGTTTTCTCTAGGACTAGCAAGAGAGCTTCACGGAGAGATCTTGTAGAGAGGGATGGATGATCGGGCGGCTTGCTAGACCTTGTACGAACCTTTGTTTCATGTATAGATGATTCGCCGTGATTCCTCAAGGTTTGGATGTGTTTTCCCCGGTTGTTCTTGGTGGTGATTTTTGGAGCCCTCTCTCGGTGATTTCTTTGGGTTGTTTTCGGGACTTTTCTCTTGGGGATTTGATGGGGGAAATTTGTGGGAACCCTTCGTGGTTCTTTGGGCTGTGATTCCCCTCCCAAATCCGTGAGAAAAGGTGCTCGATTTTGGGGTCTCTCGAGTTCTTGGGTTGGAAGTGCTTTCGGCGGGATTTCTTCGATTCCTCCTTTTTGGACGAGATTTGGTGGGATTAAACTTGGCTATGGACTCCTCATGAGGTGTTCTTGATATCCCCAAAGTCTTGTTCAAGTCCGTGGAGTGATTCGAGAGATCGAGATTTGGATTTGGGGGAGTTGACCCGCGGGTGCTGTTCATCCCGAGCTGCCCAGGCTACACCGGTCTGACCGGTGCTCTTGACCGGTCGACCGGTGCGAGCCCGTGTGGGTTTTTGCTCGGGTGAACGTCTTGGTGTGTTCGTCGTTGTCCCGTGTTGCCGCCTGTTTCGAGTTTGGGTCGGTTTGGTGGTCGGTTGGCTTTGTTTGGTGCCTTGGGGCTTTCGGGTTGCCATCGGTCGACCGGTGTGTCTCACCGGTCGGGCGGGTGTAGAGCCACTTAGTGAAAGTTGCTCAGTTTCACCAGCAGGGACCGGTCTGACCGGTGGTGCTCACCGGTCTGACCGGTGTGGGTCTGTAGACTCGAGGTTTGGTGTTCCGCTGCGTGCTCGAGTCGGAAGGTTGTGTGTGTTGGTTCCTAGGTCCAGTGGCACTCCAGTGGCTACGTGGGCTTGACCAACTTGGGTAGTGAGTTGGAGAAGTGTGTTGGAAGCCGCGTTCATCTTGTAGGAGTTTCGATCTCCATCGAGAAGAATTTTTATCGGCTCCCATTCACTCCCCCCTCTCTGGTTCGCCGTATCGGTCCTTCAGAGAGCCCTTAGGAGCATCGTATGGCATGTGATAGTGAAATTATTGAATGTGTCAAGGTCACTTCTTCATGCTTCAGAAACCTAGGTCTAGTGATTTATGAACGTTCACAAAGAACTAAGAGTGACCAAGGCACAACTTAAGTACTAGTTACCGAGATTGCATTGGTTGAGTGATGTTTACTTTCCAGTCCGTCTCATGGCATGTTATCAAGTAACCAATTCTTTCTTCATTGCCATGACTTCAATGCAACACGATTAACCTACAAGCTCAGCAAGCACTTTTTGGTACCCAACGCTTGTTGGGTCCTACAAGATTAGTCACAATGTGCTTTGGAACCCATATGGCCCTTGTACTAACTTGAGGTGAACAAATCAACCTCATAGTACAAGTGTCCACCTTGTCATTCCTAAGCTTATGAAAATCATAATGGACAAGGTTGGATTGAGGAGAGTTACCATTCGGGCAATCCTTGCCCAGGTGACCCTTCTCTCGACATGTGTACCAAATGCGGCCTTTGGCACTTCTAGGCTTGGGATCCATTTGCTTGTCTTGTCTTGGCTTGCATAGAGGCTTCTTGCTTGAAGGGTGAGCTTTCTTCTCCTCGCTGCGGTGGTTCTTCATAGTGCTGGCCAGACCAGGTTTAACCGCCCTAGGGGCAGTCAGACCGCCACTGGTCTGTGCAGCTAGCTTGTGTGCAATCCGTAGCCAAGTGACCCTTTTCTTTGCATATGTAGCACAATCTTCCTCTGGTTGACCTTCTTTTCTTCTTGAAGATTGTTTCTTGAGCCTTGAGCTCTGGTTGACCTTCTTTTCTTCTTGAAGATTGTTTCTTGAGCCTTGAGCTTGGTGGGACAATGTGGAGTGCCATGCCCCGTTTTTTTTTCTTGAATGTTGCCCTTGATGATCTTGATATGTTGTTGAGGAGTTGAGCTTGTGTCGGTTGAACCCTTCTCAAGCTTCTTCACCATGTCATCACGGTTATCTTGAGAAGGTTGCACTTGGCTCTCTTCCTTCAACACATACAAGTCTCTTTTAAGCTTTTCAACATCTTGCTTGAGTTCATCATTTTCTTGGGCAATGAGGTCATCACAAGTTTCTACAAACACATGCTCAATACTAGATTGGCTTTCTTGGGTACAACAAGGTTTAGTACAAGCAAATTCATTATTGACAAGTGAGCATATGCAAATGGGTGTGAGAGGTTGTAGGAATTTGACCGATGAAAGAACAACCTCATGAGCACTTTCTAGTGAGGCATATGAATCCACAAGCTTCTCATGTGAACACTCAAATTCCTTGTGAGTTGCTTGCAAAGTCATATGCTCACTAGTGAGCTTTTCTTGTTGAGCTTCTAGAACATCATTGGTTTCTTCTTCTATCTTCGTTCTATATGAGAAAGATTTGATATCATGATCATATTTGTTAGCCACTGATTCATACTTACAAGCCAAGGAGGCAAGTTCGGATTTGAGAAGTTCAAGTTCTCTTGTCGGAGATCTTGAATCTTCGATCTTTTGACTCTTTGCACCCTTGGTCTGCCTCTTCTTCTTGCTTTTCTTCTTGGCCACAAGACAAGCGCCTTCACCGTAGAAGGTTGAGGCTTCTCTATTGGGGGCGGTTAGACCACCCCTGGTGGGCGGTTGAACCGCCTCCTCCAGAGAGACTCTTCCTTCGCTTCTCTTGTCTCCTTGTTGCTTGAGAGTTGAGGTTTGATGTTCAGTGGTTATTGTAGAGGTTGTGAGGCACATCTCCACTGATACTTCATCATCCTCACTCTCAACTTCATCCCATTTGACGTGAGCTATCCCAAATAGCGATTTCCAAATGAGATGAGCATCCTTGCTAATCCCTTTACTTGTTACAATAAGATGCTTTAGTTCACTACATACACAGCTACACAAAAGGTTAGTAACAACGGCATTGAGTCGCTTCTTCTCCAATTCCTTTGGTAATACACAAGTCTCATCCTCTAGAAGGATACTCGCAACCATAATGCCCTCTGCGGTGGAACCCAAAACCTTAAGTGCAATGAGAACATTGGAATGCCAAGAAGAGTAGTTTGAGCCATCAAAAGCTCGAGGCTCAAACGGTACCTCACAAGTAGTCGACATCGAAAAACTCTGAGTGGTTAAGCTCGAACCGCAGAACCAAGCTCTGATACCAATTGAAAGGACCTTGATGCTGCCTAGAGGGGGTGAATAGGCGGGACGACCAAATAAAACTTTTCCCCCAGAAACTTGAGCTTCACTAGCACAGGCGGTTAGACCGCACCTACCAGGCGGTTAGACCGGGTCCTAGGGCGGTTAGACCGCCCTACCCAGTAAACCTGCAAAACAACTCAAGTCTTCTCTTGACTTCTAGCACAAACTTAAGTTCTTGAGTAGCTCCTATAGATGATCACGAGCAGGGTAATGATCCCTGCACTCAAAGACAAGCACACCCAAGTAGATCGAGCGGAAGCAAAGTAAATGTGCAAGATATCAAAACAAGTGAGGCAGACCACAAAGGAGAGACGACGATTTGTTTTCCGAAGTTCACCGCCCACAAAGGAACGACTACGTCTCCGTTGACGTGCATGTAAGGGAATTCTCCCACAACAAGCCAGGTCTCTTTCAACTGCTTTCCTCGTTTCCACTAAGGCGATCTTTTCCCCGAAGAGGCAAGATCACAGCCCTTACAAACTTTCCGCTGCTCACCACAACCTTGGGAGCTATCCGGCGACGCCTAGCCGTGTAGGAGGCGAACCTCCAAGAGTAACAAATGCTTCAAAGGCTTTCCGACGCGAAACACAAGTGCTCAAGCTATGGAATGCTCTTTATCAACTCACACAAGCTCACAAAGGCTTAAACTCTCAACCCAATACAAGGATATGGCTTGAATAGCAAATCTCACAAAGAGAGAGTTGGGGAGTGTTTCTTTGGCTTTGGCTTATGAAAAATAGCAGGGGAAGCACCTCAGCAACCCTAGAATCAGCAGCTCCAACAAGTGGAGCTCGTGGGGTACTTATACCCCTCACAAGGAAAACTAGTCGTTAGTTCTCTGACAAAGGCGGTTAGACTGCCTGGTCAGGGCGGTTAGACCGCCCCCAATGGTCAGTTTGAACAACTAGCCGTTGGGCTGCCAGGGGCGGTTAGACCGCCCCCCTTGGGCGGTCAGACCGCCCTGGGCAGAGAGAGCCCAAAAACCCTTCTCTCTTCTCACAAGCTCTCCAACACGAGTTGAAATGGCGAAGGCTGGGTTAAAGGTTTGTTAGACTGCTCAAGAACTCTCTCAAGGCTAGTTCTCGCTTAGGTCAACTAATGAGCACTTTTGATCTTTTGTCTTAGAGCTAATGTTGCATCCCTCTTGATAGTACGGCACACCTAAAACTCAAGAATAAATATAAAACCGGTCGATCACTTGATCTTGTAGATCTTCAATCTTGTCGTACTTTTGTAATTCCAATATGAGGGCTTTTAACATAGCCGATGTCTTGAGCAAATCCATACTTGAGCTAGTGACTTAGGATTTTCCCTTTTTGTATGAGAGGGAACACTTTAATCCTTAAGTCACTCCATATTGCCAATCATACCATTTTGATGTGTTGCATTGCTTCCCTCAATTAAGGCTTGGACATGATACTTGAAGACCCCACGGATGCTAGAATTTCACCTTAGCAAAACACTAATGGCGCCCAGGCCAAGACCCCAAAGATTGCTTTGTCCCTCACCCTAGACACCTCGGTTGATCTTTTCATCACTTACCCAATCCACTTTGAGTTCCACTTTGATTCATATGTTTGTTCTTGATTGACAATGAATATGCAAGCTTCCTTTTAAGAACCATTAATTTTACACTCATCCTTATGTCCTCTTTCAATTTCCACATGAAGCCTTGCACTTTAGCTTGATAGAATTGCCAACTTCTTTTTGAATAATTCCCTTTTTATTTTAGTCAAGCCACCACTCTCTTTGGAGACATCTATTTCATCTTCACAAAATATCCCCAAAATATAAGTCCATTTATTGCTTGACATTAACCAATGTGCATAAAGAATCATCCATGTATTTGTCTTTTCCAATGTGAGACATATAATATTTATTCACAAATAAATACTCCAATAATTGCTTATGAATTTCAAGATAAATCTGCTCACAATCTTAGACAAATACATTAGTCCTTTAATCGTTTTGTCATTCAATTCACCAAAAAACTCTTAGGAGCCTAGATGCACTTTCAGGTTGTTTTGAAATTTAAAAGAATTAAGCGTAAAAACATGGGAACTTTGAATTTGAAAATCGCATCGACGCCAGGGCGCGCGCCCCGGCGCAACACGCGCGCGCGCCGCCACGCGGCACATCGGCGTCCGGGTCCCCCCACTCACCGGGCGGTCGCGCGCCGAGGCCGGCGCCATCATTCGGCTCCCCGTGCCCCGAGCAGCCACGGGGACGTGCTCCCACACGTGCCGCCGCCGCCGCCGCCCCCGGCCGGACCCCCGTTGTGCTGTCGCCGTCGACGGGCTATGCACCTCGGCCGCCGCGCGCAGCACCTTAATTCCCCCTCCCTTGCATCGAGGAACCACGCACACACCTCCTGCACACATTGGCCGCCTATAAAAGGCAGCCCTCCCTTCCCCATGCAGGCACACCACCTCGTCGGACCGCCATTGACGCCGCCGCGACGAACTTACTTCCCCGCTAGCTCCCGCCACCGGCCAAGGCTTCCAAGCTCCCCTCCAAACCTCCCTCAAGGTCGCACAGCCGCTTGTTCATCCGCATTGCACCGGTGCTCACCGAATTTTGAGCTGAGGCGGTCGTGCCGCAGCGGTCACGCCGCCGGCGCTCGCCGGAGCCACTTCAAGCCGAGCTATCGCCACCAATCACTCCCTTGTGAGTCCAATCACACACCCGTACAACGTGTTGACCTCCCCTGGCCGTGGATCACCACCGGCGAGCTCACCCCCACCGGCGAGGGCACGGTTGTGAAACGCAGGGGCATATTTGTGAACCCAGGGACCTAGTTGTAAGGATCTGTAACTTAGTTTCTTAGCAACTTAGTCCAGCACCTTAGAAAAATCCTAGAAATTCGTACAAAAATCAAAGAAATGCAAACTTAATTTTGTTGGTTTCAGTGAGACTAGACCTACAACTTTTACAAAGCATGACTAGTTTTGACTCATATATTTTGAATGAAAATTCAAATTCAGTTTGACACCTTTTTGATGTAGTTCAAAATCTAGAAAGGCTATGGAGCTAATTTTTGGATATGTTGTTAGTTCTATAATTGGTAGGCTTTGGGCAAATTTGCACAAAGTTACTGAATAAATATTTTTATATGATTTATTTTGTCTTTAGGCTATTTCTGCCTTAAGGATTTTTGTAGCAAAATATAAAATAGATTTTGTGCTCAACTTGTGGCTATGTTCATGTTATGCCTAGATTCAACTTCTCTATATTTATCATGATTTTATCTCTGCTAGAAATATTTACTCTTGATTTATGCTTAGATTTGCATTTAAATGCATATTTCAAATCTCAAATGTGTTTTTGATGTGCATGCTGGTTTCCTAGACTTGATTTAGGTCAGAGGTGCTGTAGGAATGAGTTGGGGTGCGCAAGAGTTGGATGAAATAATTAATCTCTCAGTCCACCTGAACCCTGCATTGCATTCCGTGTAGAACTCCCTGGCGGTAACTACGCGCTCATGCCGGAAGTTGAGGAAGGAGGAGCTGACACAGAGTTGCAGTACATGGAAGTGAGCGAGGACACCGAGGACTCTCAGGCTAACTGCGCTGACGAAGGCAAGCCCCGGTGCATTGACCTATATGTTTTTGAAGAGTTACATAATTATCTATAGATGTTTGTGCATTTACGTTCAGGAGTTGAATTGAAACCCTAGATGCATGATCCCTAGGTACCTATGTCTTTACTAGTATGTTAGGTTGGTAGCTGCTATGCTATAGGACCGTTACAAGTCGAGTGATGCTTGTCACTCACGAGAATAGGTTCTTATGTTGAATCCTAAGATCTCCATAAATGGATTGCTCATGTGGTAAGAGCATGGGATGTGGGCTCCGGTCCAATGGCTTTCGTGAGTTAAGTGTTTGAAAGTACTAAGCACTTGTCGGGAATGGGACTGGTAAGCCTAGTACCTAAATGAGGCAGTAAGGGATTTTACCGTCACTAATCTTAGGATGTGTCTCACGGCTAGCTACCGGGGGTGTACGTGTGATTCTGGGTGCCTCGCGGGTTATGCAAGATAGCCAGTACCAAAGATTGTGCCCTTTTATCCTGAACCGAGGATTTTCGGGAACTGCCTGGTGGTTGCCCATGTGGGGGCACCCTACCGTGTGTTTAGGTCTACTTTGTAAGGTTTTAAATCAATTGGTTGTCGGCCTCTCAGCGTTATCTGAGACTACTTCTCCAACTGGCATGATATCCCTAATGATGGAACTTGGTGAATATTTATGCTTGATTAATTGTATTGCATAACCTATGCTTGCAGTAGCTTGCTAATTTAGAAAAGAGTAACCAACTAGACTTGTGCTAAAATCTTGAAAGTAAGGACACACTCTTTGTTGCTTTTCAGCAAAAGAAACCCTAGTAGCCAAAAAGCCTTCCATGTCTAGAGTTGATGATGTAGTTGTCACCGATGGGTAAGTCTTGCTAAGTATTAGTATACTTAGCCTTGCTATAATCTGTTGTTCTAGGTAATGCTTTTGGTGATGTGTGGCCAGGAGAGATCTCTCCTGGCTGGGAGCTGGAGTGGGTGGAAGACGATGAATGAAGGCATCATGGCAGGCTTCCTATGATGCTCCTCGCGCCATTTAGTATAATTCCGCTGTTTTCAAAACTCTGAACTTCGTTATCATGTCAAAGACTTCGATTTGTAATAATTAAACATTCCAGGGTAGATTTGGATGTTAATCATGGATGTACTCTGGACTGGCCTTCGTGTGAGTTTTAATGCATATATGTCTATCCTTGTTGCTATGTAAAGTGATTTCACCGGGCGTTAACCCGACAACTAACGACAAGATGATACTTTCACTACAAGGTTTTGTATCAAAATCAACGCCGAAAAAGTGTTGCAATAGGCCCAAAAATGGTAGTAATAGTACTTTTGCTACCATATGTTTTTGGTTAAAAGTCGTTACACTTGTAACCGTAGCAATAGTTTAATGCAACAGTTTACGTTTTAGTAGCGATACAGCACCCATCTATTGCAACAATTTTGACTCTTTTGCAACACTTGGTGAGCGTTGTAACATAGGACATTGCAACCACTATGGGTGTTGCAATGGTACCAATTGCAACGAATAAGACGTTGCTAGTGACACGTATTGCGACACGTAAGTTGTGTAGCAACACAATGTAGTGGCAACAGAACATAGGTGTTGCAATAGACTTTTTTGCTACGCGTAGAAATCATTGCAATAAAGTGTCTCTATTACCACATCAACTAAATGGTTGCTATAGTTGGCTTAGGATATTGCAACGTTTTGGGAGGTTCGTTGCTACAGATTGGTCCTCTATTGCCACGATTCCGAATGGTTGCTATAGGAGACATATGCTATTGCCACAGTACTTAGGTTGGTTGCTACAGTTAGATCATCTATTGCCATGATACTGAATGGTTGCTATAGATAGGGTCTCTATTGCCACCGTCGCCTTTTTGTAGTTGCAAGAGAATGTATATGTATTGCCACGATAGTTGTACCTATTGCCACATTTAAATGTAGTTGTTATATGTGAGTCTATTGGAACGGAATGTTGGTTGATTTCAAACATATATTGCGACGCCAGATTCATTTATATGAATAATTAAATGCGTTCTTTTAATTATTGAATAGAATCACAAAATGAGAAATATGTAATGAATGTGGCATCAACCTCCATTAAACCCAAATAAAATTTGTTCATACAGAATGAAACCAAAGACACCGAGTGTCAACATCATTGAGAACACAAGTACGTAGCTTAACACATAATAATGCGGCCACCACACACAATTGTTTGAACTTATTGTACTGAAAAGACTAATGTTATAGCAGCGAAGGTTCCATTGATGGCCATCTTCCCAACATTCGCATGCTCCTTCTCAAGCTCAAGATTCCTCCTGAAAAAATCATTGTCATGCATTAGTTAAACAAAAGTTGTAGAAATAAAATTCATTGACATTCAAAAGGCAAATATGAACCTTCTCGAAAAGGACTACATGTTCCTTGTCAATGCGAAGAGAGATAAAAGGTTTGACATAGTACCTGTGCATTCTTTTTGGATGCTCTTTTCCTAGATGCAGTTTCCTTCAATTGCTTTGTTGTAGTGTAAACAGCACTCGAATTCGCTCCTTTGTTTGGGGCTGCTGAATTACTTCTAGTTGTGCGCCCTCTAGGACGTTCTTCACCTGCAAGAGGAGTGGGTTGCTGTTCTGGCAGGCAGTCATCTTGGTTAACCTGAAAAAAGGGTTGGTGGTTAAAATTACACCCCTTGACAAGAATATGACGTGTATGTTACAATTAAACATCCTTTAATTATCATGCAGCTACCTGCTCATTATGCATCATGTGTTCTCCCTCTGTAGTTGCATTTTGTGACCCCTCAATTGTTGTATCAGCAGCAACAATTGCAGGTGGTTATACAACCGTTGCAGCAGCAGCTATTGCAGTAGTAGCCTGCATTTTAAATTGGGTTGAAGATCACGATTTTAAGTAAATGGACTATGAAAAAATAGATGTTAATATTACCAGTTGTAGTGAAGCTTGTTTTTGGGCTGCTTGCAACAGCAACGTAGCTTGCCTAAGTGCTTCTCTATCGGCCTCCCTTTCCTTGTTGACCTGTTCAAGATGACGCTTATGTTCTTGCCTCTCTGCTTCCCTCTCCTCATTTTGAGCATCTAGTCTATCTTGCAGTTGTCTAAACGATTCAATGAGGGCCTCCTCCTGTTGGACTCTGCGCTGGTAGTCCTCGGACAGTAGCTCCTTTCTAGTTGGGTACCTTGCAAGGTAACCATTAGCATGCATCTTGTTTGATTTGCATTTCCTTGTTTCCTTGTAGGTCGATTGGAAAATCTGGTTCTGCTCCAAGTCTGAGACCACATTTGCGTCAAGCCTTGACTCTAGCTCCATAACCTTCCTGTTTGTATTGTCCTAACAAAGTACATACATTTAGTTAATTATATATGTATTTCTAAGTGAGGACAGTTGCATCACTTAATAAGGGTTGTAAAAAAATTTAATACTCACATAGACTTTCCTAGATTCCTCGCTTGTCCATTCTCCATTTTGTTGGTGGGTGATCATAAAAAGCTCCATATCATTTGGCTCTTCACCAGTTAGTTGGTCCCTCTAATTAGGAGAATGTAAACAAATTAATCATATTCCATAATCTAGGGTACTGTACAAGCTTATGTAAAGTGTAAAGATTAGGAAGACATTAACCAGGAAATAAAAAACAAATCGTAACAGAAATATGTATTGCTATTGAATAACTAAAGGAATCCAATGTTTTAATTTTTTTAACACTTAGCATCCAGCTTTCTGTTTACAAGAATGGAAAATAAATTATGCTATACTGCGCAGTGGGCATTGTCATTCGGGGGCACAAGTACAAACCATAAAATTTGCCTGAAGCGAAAACTTCTGACATAATTTGTTACCTTCTCATAGCTCACTTGAGAAAAACCCTTTGATCCGGTATTATGGTGCATCTTTCAATTCTGCCGATTCTGAGAATTCTTGTTGCTAATTCTCTGCACACAAGCAGCAATGATTTTAGTTTTATAATATCAGCAGTGCACTATACATAAACCTTGATAGTGCCAAAACCTGGAATTACAAAATCAGCAGTGCACTATATATAAACCTTGATAGTGTCAAAACCTTTATAAAATCAGCAGTGCACCATTTAAAAAAAATGGCAACAAACCTGGAATTCTTCGGTGCCAAAATACAACACCAGATAGTGCCACTCAACAATGTCTAATTCTTTTGTCCTATGTCTCATTCTCTCTTCATAGGTGGTGTACGCCTTGTAGGTAGCACTCAATGTAGATCGCCATCCCTTGTAGCGGTCATTAGCCACGGTCCAAATCTTGATTCTATTTGCCTCATTATCCTCAAGATCCCACTTAGCCTGCTCAAATTAAATCCAAGACAAATTACTTCTTATACAATTTTTTTGTATTGCAATTTTGACAGCCACATGGATAACATAAGCTTACCAGCACATCATTTGCTATTGCAATTCTGACGTCCACATGGATATCGCTCCACGTTCTTACTCCAATGAGAGGTGCTCTTTTCCGTGTGAACAGTATTATTTCATCAATAAATGTTCGTTTGTTTGCACCTACAGGTCCTTCAATCTTGGAGAACTGGATGCTAAGCTTTTGAGATGCCTCCCTGCTTCTCTTCTTTGTTGTTGTCCATCCTTTCAAGTTACCTCTTGGCTTTCTCTTTTTGGAGTCTTTTCCATGAAAAACAAATATATTCAGAGCAAAATAATTAATTAAGAAAGTGTTTACATAGTACAAATTTAATTGAACCTCACAATAAACTGAAAATATTCAATACTTACTACTAGTTCCCTCTCCCTGTGGAATGAAACGCCGAGCATGGGATGGTCTGCTTACTGGTGGTGTGGGGTTGCTATCTTGATGTCACACTTGTTTTTCCAAAGAAAACCAAGTGCAAACCTATATGCATGCCAGGATCAATTTTCATGCATATAGTTGACATATAAGTGTATACAGAAACAATATCACGAAAGAAAAAGGAAGATTATCAGGGTTTTACGCTTTGTCGTGGAAACGAAGACACCAAACATCACAGTCAGTCAACTGGGGGTTGCGTACGCCTAGAACTCCACAACATCTTCACGTCATCTTCATGTAGCAGCTTCCTCTTTCTGAGCAACGTATATAGCAAGGGTGAGCACTTGTCGTACTCAGCAAGTGTGAGGAAAGGATGAATGCAAAGGCTTTATAGTGGACTGGGCTATAAGCATTTAGCATTTTAGTTGATCAAGTTTTATTAGCACCTGATTACTAATAATGTATAAGTTTATACCAACCCACAATTAGCCTAAAGAGATAGATAAGACACACCATAAGCATATGGCAACATAACCAGTGGTCACGATTTAAGTCCATCTTCAAGTTTGATTATCATGTGAGGGTCCAGGCCGCTCTTGACCGTGAGCACGGCTAATCGATTAGTTTTACACTCTGCAGAGGTTGTACACTTTCACCACAAGCAGCGTAAAAGCTCCGAAGAACTATGAACCCAACCCTGCGATGCCGGCCAAGCACCATACCACATTACCGAGGTGTGGTTGCATAGGGACGCTACAAGGCCTTTACAAAGGTTCTCCAACAAGTTGTGACCCACAAGGTCCGGATCAGTTAGCAAGGTATAAAGTCCCCTAGCAGGTCGATACCCCACCATAGAATAAAGAACTCACCCAACCCCCTGCTAGAGCGAGTCCATACCCCGCAGTACCGTCGATCCCTTGTCCTTATCAGGTAAGATCACCCCAAGCTAAAGTTCCTAATTATTCAGCCAAGACCAGTGCCCGTTTAGTTCTTGTGGTTGTACTGTTTTCCTGGGTGGTTCTCCATGTTCCGATTAACATATCAAGTGGTCTTGTAAAGCAAAGTAACATAAACGGAACATAGAATATAAAGTATCCAAGTTTGATTAATACCATCCCAGTTAAGCACACTAAGCAACATCTACCATCAATATTAATTAAGAACCAGGTTCAAGATAATGGTCAAAAGAGGCTAGTCATCCTTAATAGGAACCCATCAAAATTAATGCACGCAATGCAATAGTGATTAATAAAATTATTGGGACAAAAGATCAAGGACACACTTGCCTTTAACCAAAGTGGTGATGTTGCTCAGAATCTTCACCGTCACACTCTTCCAAGATCTCGAACCACGTTCATTCGACTCGCATCATTCATCGAGCACAAAACATGCAAAGCAAACGCACGAGTGCAACAAAGAACAATACATCAATCAAATCAAAGCTTTTAAAAGAACGCACTAAAAGATAAAGATCGATTCTAAGGTTCACTAAAGAACACAAAGGGTGCTTGGAAGGGAAAGGCTTGGTTAGCTTTAGAGAGATGGTTGCGGAAGATTGAGCAAGGACCGGAAAGATCACACTGAGATAGAGCTCGATTTTATTAGTTACGCAAGCGCAAGAAAAGTTGAAAACAGAACTAAGCTCGAAACTATCATGAGATCATTGTCAAACAACAAGAGACTACGCTTGGCATATTTTAATTAAGAAATAATGTGAAAGAATGTTTCAGAGAAATACTCTATGTAACCATTAAACAAGTTACATTTAAATAAAGAAATCACGATAAACCTAATCATATTTTATCTATAACATTTGAGTAGAAGTTATGTCAAATTAACAAACTTTAGAAAGATAAAGCAAGTATAAGACATCTAGGCGAGTAACTTTATGTCACGTGTTCAACTAAACATATTTAATATTGAAAAGGCATTCATGATGTCATTAGGCATATTGACTTTATTATGAAAACCGATGTTTAACTCTAACATCGTTTATTTGGAAAAACTAGTTATGAATGGGGATTAACCAATTACATCATGATTAAAGAAAACCGGATTAGAACCTAATCACTTTTTATTTATAAAAGCATTGGAATAAGAATTAGTCAAGATTAACATGCATCTTTAGTATAAAATAAATAACATGTGATATACATGCTAACGTACAGGTTACGGTGAAACGAACTAGAACGGCACAAACGAACTATCAATGCACAAAAAAAACTTAAGGTGGGTTTAGGAAAACTAGTCTACGAAGAGAACTAGATCGAAGGGCAACAACTGAGCCAAAGGTAGCCTAAACTAGTTGGTGAAGGAACCGATAACAAGATTAGCTCTAAAGAAAGGTATAGCTACGAAAGATTGGGCATAAGAACATAGCTGATTTATAAAAAGACAACCAAATAGAGATGGGATAGACATCAACTAGCTAGATGCTGATAAAGAAGATTCTAAGATAAACATGAAACAAGAGTGATAAGATTACTTGATAGGCAAATGAGCAGTGCAAACCACTCACCCAGATAAAGCTACTAAGCTAAGCAGAAACTCTAAGGCTTGATTAGATGCACACGGTTTAGCTTGGGCTAACACTGGAAAGATTTAGAGCTTCTGATAAACTTGATCAAAAGAGATACTAGGATAGAGCAGACACCGAATGTCTAACAAATTATTTGCATTTATGATAGAACAAGATTATGAGTTGGGCTCATTTTAATTAACAAAACCAATATAAAGGATATTTCAGAAAGAAAATACCCTATGTTGACATTAATGCAATATTAAACTTTATTTACGAAACCGGTGTAAAGAACTAGTCAAGTTTTATTAATAAAGATTCATATATTGATTAAATCGATTAAACATTTAATTTAGAAAAACTAAACTATATGAACAATCTAAACGAAACTTTGTAATTTGAGTAGATCATATTATTATTAAAAAACATTATGGTATTGGCATTAATCAAATTAATATTTATTATAAAAGCCAATGTAAAAGCCTAATCAACTTTTAATTAGAAAAGATTAATTAACTATTAAACAAATTAACATTTGGTTTATGAAAACCGAGATAAAGATCTAATTAACTTTTATGTACAAAACATGTGATAGAAACATTAATCAAATTAAATTTGTTTAAGAAAAACGGTGTACAACACTAAATAGATTTTATTTGTAAAAGACATGTTTACTAGCATTAATCAAAATTAATATTAATGTTATTTTCAGAAAACAAAACATGGTGAAAACACCCCATTAACGGGTTCTTTACATCATTATGAACCTAACACAACTTGAACGGATTAAAACGGAGCTAAAACGTGCAAGATATGGAGAAAACAAGATTGGAGGACCTATTTGTGAATAACTATAGATCTCAGGGGCTAGCAGCGAAGATCTGCAAGACACATTAAATAGTGCTCGCGAAAAGATCTAAGATCAGGGTTAGATATGAAAAAAGAGTCTCGGTTGGATCTGGATGGAAGAATCTAATAGATCTAGGGTTATACTATGAAAAGCACAAAGACACAAAAACTAATCTAGGGATTACAGGGAACTACAGGTTTTTTTACAAAAGAGTTCATCTTCTTCCCCGATTCATGAACCGCACAGAGGCCATGGGAGCTCTGGCCGGCGGTGGGGTGGGGGTGCTGCGGTGGCTTGAGCCTCGGGTGAGGTGCGCAGGGGACTGAGGACACGAAGACGACGGCAAGCGGGCTGGCGGCGGACAGCCATGGCGGCCAGCCCGATCCACTAGGAGCGACGGCGCCCGGTGGACTCCCCTGCGACGTGAGGTGGCTGAGAATGTGCGGCTCGAGACCCTGGAGCTCCTGGTGGCATCTCCTTGCTCTAGAAATCGACGAGCTCGACGAATCGAGGAAGGGAACACCGGCGGCGGCACATGGCTTGGTGATGGCCGGCGGCGCAAGGGCGGCGCGGCTAGGGTTCGGTTGGGCCTAGGGTTGGTGGCGGCAGCTTAAAACAGGGTCGGGCGCACCTATTGGCGTGCGGGCCACGCCTAGGAGGCGGCGCAGGCGTGTGCGGCCGGGACAGCCTGAGTCCAACACCGGCACGGCGCAGGGTTAGGGATGACAAGGGGGGCCCACCGGTCAGCGACCGTGGAGGGAGGCGGAGCGGGCCATGCTGGGCCAAAAGTGAAGATGGGCTGCGGAAGTCGAGGGGGGGTCGCGGCGGCCTGGCGGAAGAGATAAGGGAGCACGGGCGGACTTCCGCGGATGGGCTTGGATCAAAAGAATAGATAGGTTTTGTTTGTTTTTTTTCGAATTTATTTTTTTAATGCGAAAATAATTTCAGAAAAATCTAGAAATTGTTTAAAGGCACGAAAAATACTCCGAAAATCATAAAAATTCCAGGAAAATTCCTAGAGACAGATTAAGACATGAACAATCCAAGTAAAGCATTTGAAGCTCATGAAAAAGATTTTAGAGACTTCTAATAAATAGAAATAGCTCGAGAAAAATGAGAATAAATTCCAGAAAAATCCAGAAAATTCTCGGAAGGATTTGGACAGCACCTAAACGTATTTTTGAAACCTTTTGCACTCAAGAAGCACCAAGATGCATCGGCATGAATGCAACACACATAACAATTTATTTATTTTACAAAATCAAACAAAGAGTTTTCCTATACTATATTTCCTATAAAGAAAAATAAATGTTGGAAAAAATTTTAAAATTATGAGAAAATTGTTATTTAATTATTCTCTCTATTCACATCCTGAAATTGGAAATTTCAGGGTGTGACACTTGACTAGAATGTTCAACTTGTGTATGCTGATTACTGTCGACATATGCCACTGCAGAAAATATTGGTCACTTGTGTCAGATATAATATGATTGTGAATGAATTAATACTAGACACTTAGGGACAGATGTTATATTACTAATATCATCTAGTAGTCGTTCCACCCTTAACCATTCTTTGAAAGTTTTGGTGGTGTCATCCCTCTCGATATCTTTCAAATCTGGGTCAATAAAGCAAATATTAGTACAAAGGCTTCTGGAATATATAGAAAATAATACAACATGACACTTACCAGTGAATCGGTTTTGCCTATGCATGTTGGCCAGCCAGTCCTTGTAAGCATCAATTGGCTTCTCGTCTTCATCTAAATTCATTTCCCTAATGGGTCTCCTCCTAGGTACTTTCAAGGGTGTTATGCTCACATGTTCGTCTATTATTTGGTCCTTGGACAGCAATAGTCTGACCTCTTTTTCCACCTCGTTACATGCTATCATAGCATCTACATGGTCTTCTACTTCGAGTTCTAACAGTGTTGCTGCATTACCACATCTCCTCTTGTAGTACAAATAGTCCCTTACCCTGTACCCCAATTGTAACTTCATCACAATCAAGTTACTCATGGTGAGCTAAGACCTACTGATTCTAACAGTAGAAGAGTCTTGCGTCCCCCCCGGCGCCCCCTCGCAAGTGACGTAGAGAGTCCATGTTTCAGCCGTGCTGCCAAATATTACAATAGGATAAAACTTAAGCACTAGTGATTATACAGGTTATACTTAAAAGAAAACCAGTGTACATATAGTATGTGTACAGATAGTGAAAGTAATTAAAACTTTAGTGCCACTTGTTTTAACTCCCCTAAATCCTAAACCCTGAATTATAGGTAAACCAACAAATATTTTATGTGTATAATTTGAATCAATAGTGTGTATAATTTGAGAACCAATGCTCTCACTATTCATATGATAGAGTGAAATTTCAGAAAACTGCACACACGATGCCATTGTCATTAAATCTTTAGAGTACAACTTTACTAATCAGTACTATAGTAATCAGCTGAAGAACTTAAACAGTGGGTCCTCTCGCTAGAGTAGAAAATTTCACACAGCATTTCATCTTTGCTAGAACCCTATACCAGCATATCATCTTTCGTAGAACCCTAAACTTAACACTACTGAAACCCGAGATGAGGAATCCAATCCAATAATAGGAAGCATACATATCATTTTTCCCATGGCGCACTGAGATGATGAATCCAAAAATAGGAACCAGTCATCTTCCCTAGAACCCTAAACCTGAGATGATGAATCCAAAGATAGGAAGCAAAGTGTTGTTACCTATCATTGGTCTCATCGATTGGCAGGGAGCTTTGTTGTTGAGCAGCAGCCACTCCCGTCAACCCGGACATGGTGGCGTTGGGCCTGGATGAACTTGCCGGCGTCGCTGCTGCCGCCGCCGGAGTTGTTGGCGTCCCCAGTGATGTCGACCCAGAGGGACGTGTTGACCCAAAAAGAGACGTGGTGATGTTGAGTCTCGATGAATGGGTCGGCGCAGCCGCTGCCGGAGTTGTTGGCGTCCCCGTTCCTGAAGGTGTGCGCATAGACGCCGACAGAGGAGTTCCACTCGTTGGAGAAGTCGCCATGGTCGGCTTCTCTTTGGTGTAAAGACAAAACCCTAACTCGGTGGAGACGGGAGAAGGCGGCGTGGGGAAGATAAGGAACCGCGTGTAGATGAGAAGTTGCGAGGTTTAAGGGCGGCGTGGGGGAGGAAACCGGGGTGGGCGCGCGATCAATTTTTTGGCACGGCATGTCCCCGGGCGTGGAAACTTTCCTTGGGAAGCTTTTGGCGCTCGTGTACATCAGAGAAATTTTGGAAATTTTTTGGTCGCATGGGGGGAGGACACTGGGGTGGGCGCGTGTTTAGATTGATTAGGTTTTTGTGCAAATTTTTGGCGCTCGACTGGTGCTCGACTTGGACAGCTTGGAGATTTTTTTAAATAAAAATTTTATTTTTTACAAAATGTAAGATATATTTGTACCACTTTGTGAAAATCAATCCTAATTTTAAGGGGATGTTTATGGGGGCAAACTATAACGTTGTGTGCATGTACGCAATTTTCTGAGCAAGTTTACCTATTATTGTAATTTTTTATTACTTACATAAAGATAAACGCTAGAAAACCCTAAAGTGCCAAAAACATTCAAAGAACTAGGAGGGACACATCCTTTTGGATGCATAGGTGTTCCAAAAAAAGTATGAAGTCATTCGGAGAAATCGGTCAAGCACATCCTCACAAAGTCATATGAGCCGCCACACATGCCCCTATAGACGAGCGAGAGATGTTCGTCCTCGTACGAGATGTATAGTCCCACTTTGTGAAAATCAATCCTAACTTTAATGGGATGTTTATGGGGCCAAACTATAACGTTGTGTGCATGTACGCAATTTTCTGAGCAATTTTACCTATTATTGTAATTTTTTTATTACTTACATAAAGATAAATGCTAGAAAACCCTAAAGTGCTAAAAAAAATCAAAGAACTAGGAGGGACACATCCTTTTGGATGCATAGGTGTTCCAAAAAAGTATGAAGTCATTCGGAGAAATCGGTCAAGCACATCCTCACAAAGTCATATGAGTCGCCACACATGCCCCTATAAACGAGCAAGAGATGTTCGTCCTCGTACGAGATGTATAGTCCCACTTTGTGAAAATCAATTCTAACTTTAATGGGATGTTTATGGGGCCAAACTATAACGTTGTGTGCATGTACGCAATTTTCTGAGCAAGTTTACCTATTATTGTAATTTTTTTATTACTTACATAAAGATAAATGCTAGAAAACCCTAAAGTGCCAAAAAAATTCAAAGAACTAGGAGGGACACATCCTTATGAATGCATAGGTGTTCCAAAAAAAGTATGAAGTCATTCAGAGAAATCGGTCAAGCACATCCTCACAAAGTCATATGAGCCACCACACATGGCCCTATAGACAAGCGAGAGATGTTCGTCCTCGTACGAGATGTATAGTCCCACTTTGTGAAAATCAATCCTAACTTTAATGGGATGTTTATGGGGTCAAACTATAACGTTGTGTGCATGTACGCAATTTTCTGGGCAAGTTTACCTATTATTGTAATTTTTTTATTACTTACATAAAGATAAATGCTAGAAAACCCTAAAGTGCCAAAAAAAATCAAAGAACTAGGAGGGTCACATCCTTTTGGATGCATAGGTGTTCCAAAAAAGTATGAAGTCATTCGGAGAAATCGGTCAAGCACATCCTCACAAAGTCATATGAGCCGCCACACATGCCCCTATAGACGAGCGAGAGATGTTCGTCCTCGTACGAGATGTATAGTCCCACTTTGTGAAAATCAATCCTAACTTTAATGGGATGTTTATGGAGTCATTGTGAAGATTGTCAAGTCTAAAAATAATAGCAGTTACATATAAAACATATTTTAAAAATTCAAAATGAAAAAATTGTAACAAAAAAATTAGGCAACAAAAAATATCGTCCCCTTCAGGAATCGAACCAGGGACCTCAAGTTCATATAAAACCTTCTCTACAACTGTGCTATGCATGTGAGTTCGATGTGTCTCTGCTTTTAATTTTATTTGATAGAATGGTAGACTACAGGTTATAAAACACCCTAACCCGGCCCCCGTCTCTGCCCCTCCGTCGTTCCCCAATCTCGGCCTTTCCGTCTTCCTGATCAATCTCGCCCCGTTCGCCTTCTCTCCATCTCCCCCCATCTCGGCATCTCCCTCCTTCCCCGGCGGCGATGATTGGTGGCAGCGGCAGCGCCGCCTGCTGCCTACTCCCCCAAGGATCGGGCCAGGCGCAGCGAGCAGGCGCGGAGTCGGTTCCGGATCAAGTGCCGGTTTGCGCGGGCCGGCCATGGTGCACCTGCCACCGCCGTCGAGTACAATCTCGATGTGGAGGAGGACATCAAGCCCTCTGAGGAGGATCTGATGATGCCAAGGAGTACCGGTGGTGGGGCATCCGCGGCCAGGAGAACTGAAGTAGGGGTCGCCGCTGACAAGAAGGGGAAGTGCAGAGCGCCAGTCTCCGCCGCGGCCAAGAAGCAGACGGCGATCCCTCATGGCAAGCGGGGCAGAGGTTCTTCCTCGACTCATGCCAGGAACAAGGTGAGTGCTCATGACCAATGTAGGTTCTTTTCTATAATTTTTACATAACAACAACTACTATTTAACTCAAAGTTTCAGATATATGTCAAACTGACTTATGTTCCTGGATGCTATTTGCTATGTTAATTGCATAATACTTGTATGCTAACTGACTTATGTTAATTCCATGCTTGCAGAAAGTGTATGAGACATCAAGTGATGACACTACTTCTTCTGATTCCAGTGGTCCTCTAAACTAGTGTACTTGAGCTTGTTCGGTTCCACATTGAGATTGCATAGATAGATCTCAAAGACTACGTGGAGAGAATGAACTCCAAGTTGAACAAGTATGTTCAGGGAATGAACTACAAGTTCACCAAATTTGTCGATGCGAGGATGAAGACCTTGGTTCAAGATGTTCAGAAGGAACTAGACGACGAGGCGTAGTCCACCTCTGTGAACTGAAGCAATCCACCTCTTAGGCTGCTCTAAGTTATGTTGATATAGATAAATATGTGTCCTCTAAGTATGACTTGTGCCTTGGTGTGTTAGGTACTTGATGTTAAAGTGGTCATGGATGGGATCTGGTGTTAAGTACTTTTGCTGGTGTTATGTACTACTTTATGGTTTTAAGTACCTACTGTTAAGTACTAGTTGATGTTATCTGAGATGCTAATCCACTTTTGCAATCTTCTAGTGGCCACTATATTGTCATATGAACCTATGTATAGCGGGCCTTTTGTTTCTGCCAACATAATCTGTATTTGACCTTCCAACTTATAAGACATATTTAGAGTTATAATCACTGCTCCTTAATGTGATCAGTTGAAAATAAATTAATGCAACAACCCCAATTCATCAGTAGAAAATAAAAATAAGAAAGTTCGACATGTGTACGAAAAAAATAATAAAGTTCGACATGTGTACGAAAAAAACTGTCTTCAAACAAAGAAATCATCTTCTGCATTTTCTTCCATGGCTGGTGCAATAACCCCATCATCAATGTAGGTGTCCTCGTCGTCACAGTCATCATGACCAATGTAGTCATCAGCAGGTTTTGGAATTGCTTCGCTACACTTGATTAATAATGGCGGTTGAACCAGTTGTGCCAGCCCTATCCTGTCTTGACCAGCTTGATAATTCCTGACCTCGGCCTGATTCAATCATTTCTTGAATTCCAACATCAAGTGCATCCACGTCATTTCCAGTTTCTGGCATGGAAAACAAATTTCTTGGTCTGACCAAAACAACACTAGACCATCCTGGCTTGTCCACGATTGGGGCATAAAACACCGGTTCAGCGTTTGAAGCAACAATGTAAGGTTCATCTGAATATCTAAACATGGAAGTAGCAATGTCGATAATACCAAATTTATCCCTAGAGTACCCTTTGCTTCTGCTGGTACTGGTAGTCAACACATCATACCGATCACACTGAAACAATATAACTTCTTTTGCTTCTGGGAATTCCAGTGAGATTATATTTCTAATGACTCCATACCATATCATGTCGCTATTCTCAGACTTCACAAGCACACCAGAATTTTGTGTGGCGAGGATTTTGTCTATTGCAGCTGTCCGAAATAGCCAATTATTGATGTGCACTCTATTCAACACACGAGCTCGAGGGTCAGATCCTTGAGAAAGGCCATGCATCAGTGTACATACTTCCCCTTTCTCGTATAGTTTTGCTATCTGCAATTGTTAAATAACTTAGACATCTACTGGGTAATTACTACATCGGTCTGATCATAAAGTAGAGTATTAAAAAATAAAATATTATTGATCCATACCTCGATTTCAACCCATCTTACGAAGTGGTCCTTGTGTCGTTTTTTTAGGTTAACTTGACTAACCCTTTTTAGTTCTGCCTTATGCTCCCTACATCATAGTGCACCAAATTAGTAGTTGACACCACAAAAAAAATGAGATGATAGATAAATTTAGTGGCAAAAATTGCGACTTACTCTACCCATTTGCTGGCTTCATTGCAATTAGTAATTATGTAGTGCCTCATATTATGAAGTTCAGGATTCTCCAAATTCTTAATCTTATTTACTCTTCTCTTGTAATCAATTTCACTAAATATGCTTAGCCCATTTGGAGGCTCGTTCACAACTGTATTTTCATGACGATCAGCTCGACTCAGCTTGGTGTCAATGTCGAAGAATCGAGAGCAAAATGTAAGACACTCTTCAGCTATGTACGCCTCGGCTATTGATCCTTCTGGCTGCGCCTTGTTCCGGACATATCCTTTAACATTACATAGATACCTCTCTACTAGATACATCCATCTATAACACACGGGCCCTCCTACTTTAGCCTCTTCAGCTAGGTGGACTGGCAAATGAATCATTATGTCAAAAAATGCAGGCGGAAAAACCATCTCAAGCCGACAAATAGTCTCTTTAATTGAACTGCTTAGTTTGTCAAGATCTGATGGCACCAACTCATTTGAACAAAGTGCACTGAAGAACCTACTGAGCTCAATCAATGTCCTGGCAACATCTTCTAGCAAAATCCTTCTAATGACCAAGGGCAGTAGTTTTTGTAGAATAATATGGTAGTCATGAGTTTTGAGTCCAGACACCTTACATGTTTTATCATCAACACATCTCTTCAAATTGGAGCAGAACCCATCAGGCATCTTCACGCCTTGAAGAAATTGGCATAAAATCCTCTTGTCATCCTTGTCTAGAGAGTACAACGTCGCTAGCAAGGTGTACTCATCATCTTCAATCACAGGATGTTGATCTTGCCTTATCCCAAGATGTTCCATGTCAAGGCGTGCATTCTCGCTGTCCTTGCATTTCCCTTCAATTTCAAGCAAAGTCCCTAATATGCTCTCACATATGTTTTTCTCAATATGCATCACGTCCAAATTATGCCTTATGAGCAAAAAAGACCAGTAGGGGAGCTCAAAAGAATACTCTTCTTCCTCCAATTGTGTCATCTTGCATCTTCATCACGCTTCCTCTTTTTTGATATGTCCTTTACAAATTTCACTTGATCAAAAGTTGCATATTGGTCTAATACAGCTTGACCAGACAACGGAACTGGAGCCTCCCTGGTTTCCTCCTCATTGTTGAAACTCATCTTGTTCATTCGCCATGGATGGTCTAAGGGCAAAAACCGACGATGTCCCATGTAGCAGTACTTCTTCCCACGTTTCAACCATAAATAATCTGTATCCTTGTGACAGTAAGGACATGCAAATTTTCCTTTTGTGCTCCAACCAGAAAGCATCGCATATGCAGGGAAGTCATTGATTGTCCAAAGCAGCATTGCACGTAGTGTAAAGTTTTCCTTCTCCTTGACATCCCTACAATAAACCCCAGTATTCCACAACTCCTTCAACTATTCAATGAGGGGCCTCAGGAAAACATCAATATTCATTCTAGGACTTTTCTTGCCAGGTATCAACATCGACATGATCCAATAAGATTATTTCTCATACAACCAAGGCGGCAAATTATAAGGTATTAGGATAACAGGCCAACAACTGTAAGTAACATTTTGCATACCAAATGGGTTGAAGCCATCAGAAGCAAGACCCAGCCGAACGTTGCGTATTTCTTTAAATAATGGAAAAGTATTGTCCACATGCTTCCATGCCATGGAGTCAGCAGGATGACGTAGTTTCCCGTCTTTTATTCTTCCGTCCTCATGCCAACACATTTCTGTGGATGTCCTCTCTGACATGTACAATCTGCGCAGCCGAGGTGTGAGAGGGAAGTACCGAAGGATTTTTTTAGGGACACAACGACGGTTCTTATCCTCACCATCGTCCAAATGGCCACCACCACTGTTCTTATCATTATCATTTGTTTTCCACCTAGACGCTTTACATTTGGGGCATATGTCCAGCTTCTTGTATTCCTTCCAAAATAACACACAATGATTCTCGCATGCATTTATCTTGATATAGTCCAAGCCCAGATCACGAACCACCCTTTGCACTTTCTCCATTGTGTCTGGGACACAATGACCTTTAGAGAGAAACTTTGATATCAGAAATAGTACCCCCTCCAATGCTTTGTTACTTATCCCATACATGCATTTAAGCTGGAAAAGTCCCACAATAAAAGATATTTTCGTACCATCTTCGCAACCTGGATATAATTCCTTTGTAGCCTCCTGTAGTAACTTGAAGAATACCTTGGCTTGGTCGTTCCTTGTCCCATCTTCATCACTGATCTCTCCTCGTATCTCACCTCTGATGAGGGATTTAATCAAATGACTGGACCCATCATCTTCACTCGGTGCATCGCCTTCTTCATTGTCTACTCCACAATCATGTGGAGCATCTTCATCATCGTTCTGTACTTGTACATCTGCTACTGCTGGGTTGTCTTCATTGTGTACTTGTAGATCACTAGGTCCTGCATCATCATTGTGAAATACCACATCAGCTGAACCTTCCCCTTCCTTGATAAAAGCTTCAGCGAACCCTCTTGAAAGGACATGACTCTGAAGCATAGCCCGTGTTTTATGTGCATTGCACAGACATCTAGGGCAAGGACATGTTGTAGTTCCACCACTGGAAGTGCCACTGAATGTCCTGTCCATAAACTCCGGGAATTTCTTCCTCCACTCAGACGAACCACGAGGCAAACGCATCCAACTCCTATCATCGCCTGACATCTGCGTAATGAAGATGAATGATCACCAATTTCAGCTTGCGTATTTACATACATATAATTCAAATATATGTGCAAACCATGAGGATCTTGCTCGTACCTTTCGACGCGACTCGAGGATGGCTTGTCTGATCGATGCAGGGCGTGCCACAGCCAGCGATTAGGGCAGAAATCACACCCTATGCAGCAACCCGTCGGAGGAGTCCAGATGCCCAATAGCGGAGACTGTCGCCCTCACCCGACCCCATGCATAGCAGCTGTCGTCCAAGGAGTCGAGAGCTGAGCAGCGGCAGCAGTACGTCGTACTGACCCGACCACCGCGTCGAGGAGCCGAGATGCCGCGCCATCCCCCCCTGCGCGCCGTGTGGGTGTCGAGAGATCGACCTTGATCGCCCCCCCTCCTGACGTGTAGGCCCGAGATAAGGCCCAATCCAACTTAGACTAGACTCTTACTTGTTGCAACACTACAAGTATATATTGCAACAACAACTAAACGTTGCACTATAACACAATTTTTGCTTCGGAGCTAAACATCTTGTTGCAATAAAGTTTATCAATTGCAACTACATTTAAGTATATTGCAACTGTAAATATATGTTGCAATCGAACCTCCCTTTTGCTTCGCCTCCAAGAGTTCTTGTTGCATTAAGCTTCAATAATTTGCAACGCTTTTAAAAATTTATGCAACACCACACAAGAGAAGCAATAGTCACAAGTAAATGCAACTAACACAAATGTGGTTGCCGTACTACCACACAATTGCAACCACAATCAATTCTAGTGCAACCATTTGACACCATTGCAATATCGTCACCCAAATGCAACAAAGCTTTGCAACACCTTCAAAATCATTGTATTAACAACACGTATCGCTACACTGTTTAAGAATGGTAGCAAAAAAACAATCTAGACCAACCAAATTTTCAACGTTGCAATTCAGAGGCGTTGAATTTGATACAAAACCTTGTAGTGTTTATTATTGCATATGACCAAAGTGGATTGGTTTAGGTGATAGTACGGTATTTTCCTGGGCATGTAGTCACAGAACTCATTCCCCAAGTCACTCTTGAATTTGATGGGTTTCTGGAAGTTATGGGTTTGTGGAGGAAACACTAGTGGAGCTACAGTTGTATCTAGTCGGTTCCTAAGTGGGTTTGGCTTAGGAGCATAGGAATTTTTGTGGTGGGTTTTTGGTGGTTCTAGGAAATCTCTGATCTTCCCCTCATCCTCACCACTTCCCTAACCGACCTTGTCTGCCCAAGCGCTTGCCCATCATAGCGCTTGTATGCCTCAATCATCATCTTGAGCTGAGGCTCATGACTAGACAACCAACCGATCATCTTCCTCAACTCATCATTCTCGTCCTGCAAACGATCAACATAGTGTGCACGCTCAAAATTTCTCACAACATTTGTTTCGCAAGTAGAGCAGGATGTGGGAATAGGAGCTTTTAAGCAGCTTCTAGAGATCTAGAATAAGCAATGGACACATCTAGTTTTTCATGCAAAACAGGACAAGAAGTGCAAGCACCAAGCAAGGAGGGCCTAGATTTCATCTCATCTAGCTCAACCCTAAGCACATCTAGTTCCTCAACCTTGGAGACATATTTTTCAGTAAGCACAGTTAAATCACCAAGAAAAACAGAACAATCAGTGCATTCAGGTTCATTGGCCACAATAGGAGCAGACTTTAGAGAATCTATTTGAGCCCTAGCATCAGCAAGCGAAGACTCTAGCTCAACCACCTTCTCCTTAGCCTCTCCAAGTAAAGACCTATACTCCCTCTTCTCCTTCTTGGTCTTTCTAAGCACATCATCATAGTTGTCAAGCAATTCATTCAACCTAGCATTCTCCACTACCAAGAAGGATGGATCATTGTTTACCTCTTCCTCAAAGCCAGAGACCGAATCATCCTTGTTGCTCTTCTTGCTTGTGGAGCTATGTGCCATGCCGCAAAAGCCTTGGGTGGCGAAGCACAGGCCGTTGATGTTGTTGCTTGACCATTTACCCTTGTGCAAGTTCTCATCTTCATCACTTGAGCTCAAGGAAGAGTAGCAGGAGCTTGAGTCGATGTCACTTCCTCCGGAAGCCATTGCGTGCTCCTTCTTCTTGTGACCGCCACTCCTTCCCGGCCTCTGCTCAGACTTGTTCTTGCCTTTGTGGTCATGCCTCGAGTGGTGCTTGTGGTCAGTCCTCAGATGGTGCTTGTGCTCGGGCTTGACCCCCATGGCTTCCGGTGCTTCCCGCATCCGTAGCACATGCATGAGCTCCTCCGAGCGTTCTTCCGATCCGTGTACATGCGCTCGAACCGCCAGCTCAGCAATGCGAGATCCTCCTCGTTCAGCACCTCGAACTCCTCATCTGGCATGGATACAATACAAGACAAAGCGCAATGTCTCGAAGACATGATAGCATTAGTCCTTGGTCCAGAAACGAGAGCCAGACTATGAGGGCCAGTCGGGTTCTCGATCTTTGCATGCACCCCACGGTCCACCTAGGACGACTTTAAGCTTGGAAAACAGCTCGTCCACCATGAGGGTCTCATACTTCTCCGACTCAAAAATGGATTAGACCTTCTCACTCCACACAGTACGATTCAGAGAGTGCAGGAGCTTGATAGCCCTGTCATGATCATCGTACAGGAGCACAGCCACATTAGTCGGGTCCCTCGAGCCGAGCCTACTTGTCTCTCCACTCCTTGGAGGCTCCGTAAGGTATAGACCTTTCGCGCCCACTCTTAACCTGCACCAACGCAAATCAAGTCACGACCTGCACCTGCAATACTCGGACAAGAGTCAGTCCACACCACGTTGTCAATCACTCATCGCAGCTAGGATCGACCATCCACTGGTCCTCGGACGCTCCGGTCCTCAAATGTTGGGGTAATTATTTCGCAACTAACCCCTCCCCTATATCTTTGGCACATCAGAGAAGATGGGGACCTATTTTGATTCTTGCTTTGACTATTTTAGGAAATGACCAAAAGTACGGCCAGTGAAGGGCAGGCGAAGATTGAGGAGCAAAGATGGAGCAAAGCTCAGGATCTTCGTCCGTGGGCGCAAGGTCCGCATGCAAATGTGCGGTGAAGGAGTTGTCGCGAAGGTGCTTCAAGACAGGGCGAATAGTACATGCGAAGAAGAGCGGCCAAGAGAAGAAGCACTGACCTTCAGAGAAATGACCCGCGCGAAGTCTGACGAGTTGCGCTGGAGTACGAAGTGTGCAGAGGCGAAGTGCTGAGGAAGTTTCGAGGACCAGCGAAGATCGAAATGCCACGAGAGCAGACATGTAGACTGACAATGTGTAAAGTGAACATCTGTAAAGTGTGTGAGTATGGGCCCTGTGAGGTTACCGAAATACCCCTGAGATGATTCGCATAATGTAAAAAAGCGATGGCAAGTTGAAAGTGCATCTTGGCCCCTAAGTGGATTTTGATGAATTGGATTGCAAAGTGATTAAAGAACTAATGTATTTGTTTGAGATTGTGAGCAGGTTTTATTTATATATGAAGGACCGATTAGGCGAACTAGAGAGGGGGGAGTGAATGGGAGCTGATAAAAATTCTTCTCGAAGGAGATGAGAACTACAACAAGATGAACACAGCTTCCAAAACATGTCTCCTACTCAACTACCCAAGTTGGCCAAGACCACGCAACCACTGGAGTGCTACTGGTCCTAGGAAACCAATAACCACCTACACCTACTCGAGAACGCAGCGGAACAAGCAACTCGAGCACCACTAGACTACACCGGTCAGGCCGGTGAGCAACACCGGTCAGACCGGTCCCTGCTGGCAAAATCTGAGAACTTCCACAGAAGGCCCCTACACCGGTCAGGCCGATATAGCTCGCCGGTCAGACCAGTCCATTCTAGGGAAACCCAAATCCACCAAACTGACCTACCGAGCTCCAAACTGAACCAAACTCGAAACAGCAACAACACAGGAAAACAAGGAACACACCAAGACATTCACCCAAGCAAAACTCAATAGAGAGTCTACACCGATCAGACCAGTGTGAGGCACCGGTCAAGGAAGTGTGACCTGAGCTCTTGGGATGAACACCGCCCGCTGATCAACACCCCCAAATCCATCTCCCGATCTCCCGAATCGCTCCACAGATTTGTGCAAGACTTTGGGGATAGTAGGAACACCTCATGGGTACACCATAGCCAAGATTTGGTCTACCAAAACTTGCTAAATATAGAGGAATCGAAGAAATCCCACCAAGAACGCCTCTAACCCTATAGCCAAGAAAACACCAAAATCGAGCCCCTTTGCTAACGGATTTGGGGTGAGACATGGGTACCCCTGGGTCCCCACCGACCAGGCTCATGGTCGTCCCCAACAAGTGGATCCGGCCTACCAGAAGACCCGCCGACCTGTCAGTAGGCCTTCCCGACCTGACATGTGGGTCTAAAAGATGAGAAGACAGCTTGGCGTGCAAGACAAGCCAGTCTAGACGGATTAAGGCAGCTCGGATAAGCCTTGCATATTTTAATTGACTAGAGATAGGTTTCCCTGTTGTAACCGACCTGGACTCCGGTCCACCGACCTTGTCCGTAGCTGTTGACGGTGAATTTCTGTCAACCTAAAGTACTTGTTATACATTGGTTTCAATTATGATTTGCAACTAACCCACCACTAGGCATACGAATGATGTAACAAGTTCACTTGTGAATGTGGTATTTGGAGTATATTGTTTACGCGGGATTTAGGCACTAAAAGGAGCACTTCCGGGAGAAGTTCAATGAGCACTTTATGACAGATCATGAAGCCCGGCACAAGTCAACACTCGAGGTGAACATGACTCCATATGACCCAAGGACCACAATGTGAAGGAACAAAACTCTAGGGACCTGAACAGAAGATGCTGAAGCTTGCGCGATAAGGAGCTCTATCTAAATCGAGGAGACGATGACATCAAGGGCTCACATGCAGAAGGGAGCAAGTCAACAATTGACCGAGAAGCGTCGGGGAGCGAAACGGGGCCTAACCAGGCCGAAACGGGCCTGGGCCGGTCAGCTTAGGCCGGCCGACCTGTCCTGTTTCAGGCCTCGTTCGCGACCCCTTTTGACCTAGGTGTTTATCTATAAATTTCCTCCGCCTCCCTCGGCCGCCCGATCCATCCATCCATAGGAACTCGGCGAAACCTAGGAGAGAGCGACGACAGCCACCACGATTCCTCGAAGTTGTCTAGGAGATGGCCTAGGCCTACCCTAGCCGCCATGGCCGCCTTGCACGGTTGAGCCATGGCGGAGTTCCGGAGCTAGTTGATGTCATCAATGGTATGTACTTGGTGGAGATGATCTAAACAAGTTCATTATGTGAGTAAAGTATTTCATGTCATCCGATCTTTTAGTGACTTGATTCCTCCTTTTATGATTTTGCTCTCGCTTGGCTATGATTCATCTTCAATCTATTCTATAGATAGATTGCTTGGGGTGCTCTTGTAATCATGGTGACTAGAGGTGCATACCGGATCGACCAAGTGTTTTCAACTTGTTCTTCTTCAACTCGCCCTTGGCTAACCCGCACGAATAGGAGTGCGTTGTGACAGGACGGTGGCTCCAAAAGGCGGGCGTCTTCAGAATCGGACCGGAGGATAGTAGTTTAAAGATGGCTTTGGATGAGATGCATGTTGCGCTTCCTCTTTTGTCTAGAACTACTACTAGAAGACGATAGGCCTTAGTTTCTCTTGTTTGCTCCTTACCTTGTCGATGTTCATGGATGCGATCAACCTTATGCTATAACTCATATATCTTTAAGGTTTATCTTCTCATGCAATCAATGCTTCGTGTTAGGTTAGATCGATAGGTTAGATGGAGAATCCTAGGAGTTTTCTTCTGATCCTTGGATTGACAAATCTAGGGAGGACCCTCCTTGGTGAAAAAGGCACCAAGTCACCCGTAGGCTTGTGGTGAACTTGAGCACGGTTTACAACCGTCAACAACCCCCTTTTCTGGCGCCGTTGCCAGGGATTGGCAACTCGAACCCTAGGGCGATCCATCTCTCTCTTTGATTAACCCTAATTTCTATTATTGCATACATGCTTGGTTTCTTGGTTGTGTCCTTGAAAGTAGGTGGAAAGCTAGACACAAGACGTTCGAGAAGTTCACAATCCACTCCGACAAGATGATGACTACATCAATTTTCACTCTTTAGTGGTAGGTGCTAGCTTTTGTTAGTGGTCCATCATCCGCTATTGAGTGCACACCCTACACGAGCGATGATAAACAAGGTATGTCAATGTGTCAATTAAATTTTAAGACTAATGTTTCATGGAGGTTTGTTTGTCCAAGCAATAGGTGTTGGAAGCAATCACGTTGCGGAAGAAGTACCCGTCACTTTGGCTAAAGCAAAATCATGAAGACACACCATTGCCATCATGTTACTCACTGGTCCAGCAATGGCGATGATTTAAAGCCGAAGGAGACGCTGAGGACCATGTGTGGTTCGAGGACCGGTGGATGGTCGCTTCCTTGTGTGATGAGTGATTGACAACGTTGTGTGGGCTGATTCTTGGCTAAGTATTGCAGGTGCAGGTTGCGGCTTGACTGGTGTTGGTGCAGGTGAAGAACAAGCGTGAAAGGTCGTCGCCGGTGAAGCCTCCAGATGTGGAGAAGACAAGTAGGCTTCGTTCGAGGGACCCGGTGGCCAGCAAGGTCAAGTGCGGGCCGCATGGTGGCATGAACAGCAAGATGAAGTCATGGACGGTTTCTTGGTTGAGCCTCAAAACCAAGGTCGAGCCGGGACTACGTGGGAGCCGAGTCATGAGTAGCGATTGGCGGAGGCTACACCGAGTTCGCGGGGTTTCCAGTGGTTCACCAGAAAACTGGGTTCCTTGGTTGATCCACAAAGCCAAGACCGGAGAACTGAAGACGGTGCTGCAGCAGCTCTAGACCGGTCTGACCGGTGGGTACCGGTCTGACCGGTGTGCGATGACGCAGTTCGGAGACTTCAAAGCGGAGGACACGTGTCGGAATCGCATGGCTTGCGTCGAGGCTAAGCAGGGTGCGGTCACCAGGCATCCATCCGATGGAGAAAATCTGAAGACATCCAAAACCGCCCTTGAGGGGCTTGCATCCCTAGTTATTAAGTAAGGGTATTTAGACTTTCGGTTGCCTCCATATAACCCATGAGGTGAGAGGATGGCAGCCATCTCTTGGAACTCTAGTTCATTTGCTTTCCTATTTTCCCTTCCCATTTTCTTAGGATTTCCATAGGACTAGCTTGAGAGCTTCATGGTGAGGACCATGTGTGGTTCGAGGACCGGTGGATGGTTGCTTCCCTGTATGATGAGTGATTGACAATGTTGTGTGGACTGATTCTTGGCTAAGTATTGCAGGTGCAGGTTGCGGCTTGACTGGTGTTGGTGCAGGTGAAGAATAAGCGCGAAAGGTCGTCGCCGGTGAGGCCTCCAGGTGTGGAGAAGACAAGTAGGCTTCGTTCGAGGGACCGGTGGCCGGCGGGGTCAAGTGCGGGCCGCATGGTGGCATGAACAGCAAGATGAAGTCATGGGCGGTTTCTTGATTGAGCCTGAAAACCAAGGTCGAGCCGGGACTACGTGGGAGCCGAGTCATGAGTGGAGATTGGCGGAGGCTACACCGAGTTCGTGGGGTTTCCGGTGGTTCACCAGAAAACCACTGGGTTCCTTGGTTGATCCACAAAGCGAAGACCGAAGACGGAGCTGCAGCAGTGCTAGACCAGTCTGACCGGTGGGTCTGACCGGTCTGACCGGTGGGTACCGGTCTGACCGGTGAGGAGCACCGGTCTGACCGGTGTGCGACAACGCAGTCCGGAATCTTCAAAGTGGAGGACACGCGTCGGGATCGCAAGGCTTGCGTCGAGGCTAAGCAGGTTGCGGTCGCTGGGCATCCGTCCGATGGAGAAAGCTTGAAGACTTCCAAAACCGCCCTTGAGGGGCTTGTATCCCTAGTTATTAGGAAAGGGTATTTAATACTTTCGGTTGCCTCCATATAACCCATGAGGTGAGAGGATGGCAGCCAAGCTCTTGGAACCCTAGTTCATTTGCTTTCCTATTCTCCCTTCCTATTTTCTTAGGATTTCCATAGGACTAGCTTGAGAGCTTCATGGTGAGATATTGTTGAGAGGGTTGGATGATCGGGCGGCAAGCTAGACCTTGTATGAACCTTTTTGGCATGTATAGATGATTCGGCGTGGTTGCTCAAGGTTTGGATGTGTTGTTCTCAGTTGTTCTTGGTGGTGATTTTTGGAGCCCTCTCTTGGTGATTTCTTTGGGTTGTTTTCGGGACCTTGCTCTTAGGGATTTGATGGGGAAAATTTGTGGGAACCCTTCGTGGTTCTTTGGGTTGTAATTCCCCTCCCAAATTTGTGAGTAAAGGGGCTCGATTTTGGGGTTTTCCGAGTTCTAGGGTTAGAGGTGTTCTTGGCGGGATTTCTTCGATTCCTCCTTTTTGGACAAGTTTTGGTGGGATTATTCTTGGCTATGGACTCCTCATGAGGTGTTCCTATTATCCCCAAAGTCTTGTTCAAGTCCGTGGAGCGATTCGGGAGATCGAGGTTTGGATTTGGGGGAGTTGACCCGCGGGTGCTGTTCATCCCGAACTGCCCAGGCTACTCCGGTCTGACTAGTGCTCTTGACCGGTCTGACCGGTGCAACCCTTGGTGGGTTTTTGCTCGAGTGAACGTCTGGGTGAGTTTGTTGTTGTCCTGTGTTGGGGCTGTTTCGAGTTTGGGTCGGTTTGGAGCTCGGTTGTCCTGTTTGGTGATTTGGGGCTTTCTGGCTGTGACCGGTCTGACCCATGTGTCGCACTGGTCTGACCTGTGTGGAGCCACTTAGTGGAAGTCGCCAAGTTTCACCAGCAGGGACCGGTCTGACTGGTGGTGCTCACCGGTCTGACCGGTGTTGGTTAGTGGACTCGAGGTTTGGTGTTCCGCTGCGTTCTCGGGTTGGAAGGTTGTGTGTTGGTTCCTAGGTCCAGTGGCACTCCAATGGCTACGTGGGCTTGGCCATCTTGGGTAGTGAGTCAGAGACGTGTGTTGGAAGCCGTGTTCATCTTATTGGAGTTTCCATCTCCTTCGAGAAGAATTTTTATCGGCTCCCATTCACTCCCCCCCTCTCTGGTTCGCCGTATCGGTCCTTCAGGTGGTATCAGAGCCGGTTCGGGTCTTTATTAACTCTAACCAGTCTAAGATCCAAGGATGGCGTACCAAGAACGGGGTTCGGGTTCTCCACACTTGGATGGCAAGAACTACCAGATGTGGAGCAAGCGGATGGCTGCATTTCTCAGAGGAAAGGGTCAGATCCTTTGGGATGTCACGGTGGACACAGGCTATGTCCAGCCGATGAACTTTCTTGCTGAAGGATTGAAGGACATGTTCGACGCCAACAATAAGGCGGTCGACTACTTGTTTCGTGCTTTGTGTCAGCCTGAGTTCGATCGGGTGCACACCAAGCACTTTGCTTGTAGAATCTGGTTGGTGTTGAAGGAGTCTCATGTTGGGAATGCCTAGGTTCAGGCTCGGATGTATGCGACCTACCGGAGAGAGTACGAGAACTTCACTCATCTCCCCGGTGAGTCCATCGATGCCTTGTTTTAGAGGTTCACGGTGGTTGTGAACAATATGAGGGCCAATGTGGACATGCTCCCGTACGATGATCATGATAGAGCTGTCAAGCTCTTACACTCTTTGGATGGTACGATTTAGGGCGGAAAGTTCGAGGCCATTGTCGAGTCGGAGAAGTATGACACTCTGACGGTGAACGAGCTATTCTCAAATCTCAAGTCGGCTCAGGTGGATAGGGGTATGACAGCCAAGATCGAGGGCCCAACTGACTCTCATAGTCTTGCCCTCGTTGGTGGTTCGAAAGAAAAGGCTAACACTAACCCATCCACCAGGATGTTCTCTTTGTCCTATTTGATGTCCATGCCAGATGAGGAGTTCGACGTGCTTGGAGAGGACGAGCTGGCGCTTCTGACGAGGCGGTTCGAGAGGCTGCACGAGAACTGAGTGAACAGAAGGAGGAACACGAGAACATGCTTCAAGTGTGGCAAGGCTGGACACTATTTCGCCGAGTGTCCGAAGGTGAACAACCACGACAAGCACAAGTTCATGGACAAGAGGAAGAAGTCCAAGAAGAAGGATCATGAACATGGGAAGAAGGCTCGGTCTCGAGAGAAGATGAAGAGATCGAGCGACATTGAGTCCGATTCCGAGGACACGTCTTCAAGCTCGAGTGAAGAAGAAGAAGAAGAAGAAGAAGAAGAAGAAGAAGAAGAAGAAGAAGAAGAAGAAGAAGAAGAAGAAGAAGAAGAAGAAGAAGAAGAAGAAGAAGAAGAAGAAGAAGAAGAAGAAGAAGAAGAAGAAGAAGAAGAAGAAGAAGTATCTCAACGGCTTTTGTGTGACGGGCCTAAGCCTCAAGGATGACTTCTGCGGCATGGCTCACAGTTCGAGCAGCAAGAGAAGCCAAAAGGATGCCTCGGACTTGGATTCCGAGGATGAGGTATGTGATGAGCTCTCTTCTTTGCGCAAGGAGAATGAGGAGTTGGTTGACTTGCTTGATAATCGCGATCACATGCTTAGAGAGGCTAAGAAGCTTAGGAAGGAGCTTAGATGTTTGCTCGAGGATGCTAGGACTAGAGTGGCTGAGCTAGAAACACAGGTTCTTGATAGCAAGCTTGAAATTGATTCTCTTAAGGCTAGCCCTGTTGTTTCTGATGAGAATGATTGGCTGATTGCTCTGCTTTCCTGGCTGACTTGACTGATCTTAGGGAGAAGTATGCCTCCAAGTGTGAGGAACTATATGTGCTTAGGGTTGAGTTGGCTGAGCTACAATCTAGACCCACTTTGCTTGGCGCTTGCACTTCTTGCCCTAGTTTGCATGAGAAAATTGTTGAGCTTCGTTCACGCATTGTTTCGCTTGAGGCTGATTTGAAAGTGCCTATTCCTACTTCTTGTTCTACATGTGAGTTGCATGCTATGAAGAATTTGGATCTTGCAAAATGTGTTGGTCGCTTGCAAGATGAGAATGATAAGTTGCGTGAAGCGCTGAGTTGGTTGTCGAGTCAAGAACCTCAGCTTGGTATGATGATTGCTAGCTGTAAGCGCTTTGATGGTTGGGCTTTGGGATTGGATAAGGTTGGTGAGGGCGGTGGTGAGAGAGAAGGGGAATTTGGGAATGTTTCAGTTCCACCACAACCCACACCCAAAGACAAGTTTGCGTCCAAGCCAAACCAACCAAGAGAAAAACCGAGTGAGAAGGCAAGTGAAAAGCCTAGTGAGAAACCAAGTGAGTAGCCTTGTGAAGAGCCTCATCCCAAGCCTATGCCCAGATCAATTCGTTTCCATTGTGAGTTTTGTGGAAAGGATGGTCACAAGAGAGCGTTTTGCTTCAAGAGGAAACGTGAGGAGAGAATGGCGAATGAGTGGGCTAACAAGGACAAGTACCACCCTTCCGATGGTGTACTTGAGCCTTGTATGCAGTTGCCCAGGGCCAAGGCGAGTGTGAGGACAGTTCGGTCTTGGGGAGAGTGGAAGGCTGTTGGAGGTGTTGCTGCCCAGGCTACACCGGTCAGACCGGTGAGAAGCACCAGTCAGACCGGTGCAGGCCTGGACAGGCAGCAGTTTGGGTTTCGTGCTCGTACAGATGGTAAGTTTGGTTCAGGAGGTCGTGGTTCTGGTGGTTGGTCTGGAAAGTTTGCAGGAGGTCAGTTTGCTAGGCATTCTCCTCCTCGTGCTCAATACGGGGATGGGAGGATCCGTAGTTTTGAGAAGGAGAGGAGGGACAGTCCACGGGTTTTCTTTCATGGTTTTGGTCCTCCTCCAGGTAGAGAGGTTTGGTTACCTCATGGTGGTTACCGTGGTGGTGTTCGTGGAGGTAGCTTTGGTAGGAAATATGGTTTGGTTTGTGCTAACCCCACTTGCGAGCAAATGGCTAGGCACTGGTTTTACACTTTTGGAACTAACCCCAGTGTTGAGTCGTTTGCTCGCTCTCGCTCTTGGTTTTGAGTTGCAGGTGGATGGCCCGGAGAACATTTGGTTGATAGCGAGGGTGGTTCTTCGGCTTCATATCCCGGTGGTGACATGTAGGTGCATCACTTTCGGGGATGGTGGACAAGGATGAGTGAATTGTGAAGAAATGATAAAGGTGAGTGTATTTGTGACCTTCAAGTCTGTGGCCTTGGTCAAGCCACTTGGTTTATTTTGCTCTTTGCCCTATCTCATGTGTGTAAGGTGAGCTTTGTATGCTCTTTGGCCTTAATGCATGAGTTTAGGGGGAGCTTGTGAGTTTTGTGCTCCTTTGCGCTTTTTCCAGTGGTGTCGAGCCCTTTTTCCTCCCCTCAAGGAGCCGGTGGTTTGTGAGTTTTGTGTGGGAGCTCCTTTGTAGCATATGTATAGTTTCCTTTGTGCATTTCTTGCATTTGGCATGCCATATGTAACATGATGTATAGGCATCCTTGTATCTTAGATTGCATGCATTTTGTATCATATGCATTGGATAGGAAAAGCTTCTCTCATATACATTGTTCACCATGGAATGCTATTTATGTCTTTGTGAGCTTGTTTGGTATTCTATGGTTAGTTTGGCTTAGCTCTTTATGATCTTGATGAATAATCCATGGTTGATAGCTATGTTTTTGAAAAATGTCACATATATATGCACTCTCTGATGAGGACATCCCAACCATACATGCTTCCTCAAGTGTCAATCCTTCACCATCCAAAATTGAAGATGTAAATCGTGGACCATTAACAAGAAGTCGTGCTAAGAAATTACAAGAGCAGGTGAATTCATTCCTAACTGATATTAACTTTAATAATTCTATGAATGTTATACTACCTAAGTGCTCTACTTTGGTTGTAATTAGGTATACAAGTGAGCAAGAAGATGAAACGGATCACTTCAGCAAGAATGAAGCACTTCAGCAAGAACGAACTACCTCAACAAAAACCGGACCAGTACAAGAAACGTTCATAACTTTTGATTTCCAAAAGCTATGAATGTGAATGAGCACTCGCTGGAAAGCTCTTCAAGTCTAGTTTCCATTGCCTCTATCCCCGACCAGTTTGCATTCCTAGTTTTTGCACCCGACCAGTTTAAGTGCATGCTGCTCAGGAGCTCAACAGTCAGCATCAAGTCCAAGTTCGAGTGCAAAACTGTACCATTATACAAAGTGTCGTGGTACATGGAATACATGGATGGAAGGACCTTCAAGTTAGCTTTCTAACGCATCCAACCGTTCGTATTTTCCACTTCCCAATAAAAAGTTATGGCTGAATTACTAAAGACTGCTCCAGAAGGTCAACAGCCGCCCGAGACCACTTCTGAAGTCAGTTCGTGGAAGACTTTTCATCTACTTAGACTCTTCATTTCTATCTTGAATTCACACCTATCTAGTAGGGCTGTTGCTAGTATAAATACCCCCTTGTTACATAGCAATGGCAGACTTTTGATAATCGAAAACCAGAACCCTTTGTTCGGTGAGTGCTAACAAACTTGAGAGAAATCTCTACCCCTTTGCTCTTGTGTTTTCCTTCGCGGAGATTGCAGAAGCGGCCGCGTCATCGGCACCCAATCCGTGCTCTTGGTCTTTCGTGTCCAGGTTGCGTAGGTTGGTTCTTCGAGAGTGTGATTGGGCGAATCCTTGGTTCGGCTGCCGTAGAAGAGACGGTGGTTGGCTCCTTGTGCGTGTCGTCAGGTTGCACTAGTTATCGCTGCTTGCAGCAAGTTATCGGCCATTCTTTGGCTAGTTAACAAGATCGGAATCCTACGTCGTGAAGATCGGGACAACGCCCCTTATCATGCGGTATCGAGCTCTACGGTTGCCACGGTAGGATTTTTACCCTTAGCTACATATATATTGTGTTCGTCCTATCCACTAAAAAGCCACAAAAATATCTTGATATAGCCCTTTGTTTCAATCTGTTATTCTAGTGAGTTTTGTTTAAGTTTCGGTCCATTAGAATCTTTGTTTTGTTGCTGATCATATCTTCCTTTGTGTGTCCTTTGTGCCTCTTTATATCCCTAAGAAAACCCTACAAAAAAAAATCTGAAACCGGTATCATCCTTCGCGTTAACTTTGATCCTATCAAGTTATTGTTGACGGTTGTGTCTTGTTTCACAAAAAAAAAAGTGTGCAAGTATTATATCTGATCTTATTGTTGGTTATATTAAAAAAAAAGGTGCTGAAAAAAAAAAGTTGTGAAAGAAGAGTTGAAAGATCTATTTGTTTAAGTGCACAAGTTCTGAATTTTTATTCAAGTACGGAACAGATTGTTATCCATCTTTTGGTGCAAAATTTTGCTTGGGTTTGATTGCAACACTTGCATCCTAAGCATACTCCTTGTTTGCATCAAATCTGAAATTATCTTTGCGCGTGTGTTTGATCATTATACATCATTCATATCTTGTGGTCAGCACTTGCATTGATCTTCTAGCTTGGACCGTGATTTAAGCATTACAACATATAGAATTCAGATTGCATTCCTTGTGAGTCATTTCCCACCAAGCTCCACTTAAAACCCACCGTCATAGGAACGCTGACCTTGTATTCTCTTAATCATCACTCTCGTGTTACCACCACGCTTTGGCTCTTTTGCAATCCGCAGGAATTCATAAGAGCTTCGGTTGGTAAGAGAGGTGAGCTTGTGAGATTCCACATATAATTTCCTATTCCACATATATTTGTTGCCTTGTTCTCTCTAATCTGACAGGAAGATGGGAGATGGGATTGAAGAATGTATTAGTCTGGCCCAATTCAATGAACTCAAGCAAAGCCTTGAAGAGAGACAAGATCGGTTGGCACAAGATTTGCAAACCATCCTAGCTGAAATCAGATTGAACCGTCCCCCTAATGATGGTGCAATCAACCACAGTGAAGACGGAGAACATAGTGATGGAAGAGGAAGAGGAAGGAGGAATCGAGGTGCTGCATATGGAAGAGGAAGAGGCCGAAATCGAAGACATGATGATGAAGAATGCGGAGATGAGGATGATGATAATCATTCCCAATTTCGCTTTGATCGCCGACAATATAGAGGGGGCCATCGTGAGGAGAGATTTGGTAAACTGAAATTTACCATGCCAAAATTTGATGGAGGATCCGATCCCGAAGCATATTTCACTTGGGAGTTGAAGGTAGACAAGATCTTTCGTATGCATAATTATACGGAGGAGAAGAAGTTGGCAATGGCATCCCTTGAGTTTGATGGATATGCTCTGATCTGGTGGGAACAATTAATCCATGATCGTGAAGAAGATGGAGAAGTCCCTATTGCCACTTGGGCTGAAATGAAACGTGAGATGAGAAGTCGCTTTGTGCCGAAGCATTATCGGCGTGATCTCTTTGATAAATTGCAGAATTTGAAGCAAGGTACTCTCTCTGTTGAAGAGTATTATAAAGAGATGGAGAAGGCAATGATTAGAGCCAATGTTTATGAAGATGAAGAGCAAACAATTGCGCGTTTCATGGCTGGGCTGCATCGCAACATTCAGCGCATTGTTGAATTTCAATCGTACCGTCATCTCATTGATTTGGTACATCAAGCAACCAAAGCTGAACGCCAATTGCAGCAGGACATGAAGTCCAGTAGAGGAGTCTCTTTCAGCACAAGAAGTACTCAAAGTGGAAGCAAATTCACCCCAAGAGGTAGTGCAAGTAGAGGTACAACTTCCAACTCAAGTGGTGGTGCACGCTCTAGCAATTTTGATGCTTCTAGTGGCAAAGAGCTGGCTGCTCAAAGTGAGAGGAACAAATCAGCAAACTCATCATCTACTTCAGCGGGTTCTTCCACTAAAAGTAGTGGAATCCAATGCTTCAAGTGTGGTGGTCGTGGTCACGTTGCAAGAGAGTGTCCAAATAATCGAACCATCATTGTGAATGACCAAGGAGAATATGAATCTGCTAGTGATGAAGAACATGAAGATATTGGAGAAGAAGATAATCTTGAGAAGGACTTCGTGAATTTGAACAAGGTGTTGCTCTTGTTGTAACTCGAATTTTGAGTGTGCAAATGAGTGAAGCTGAAAATGGACAGCGGCACAATCTCTTTCAAACTAGAGCCAAGGTTGAAGACAAGGTATGCAAGGTAATCATTGATGGTGGAAGCTGCCACAATCTTGCTAGCAAAGAGATGGTTGAAAAGCTTGGTTTAAAGCTGTTGAAACATCCTCAACCTTATCATGTGCAATGGTTAAATAATTCTGGTTCCATTAAAATTGCACAAAGAGTGAAAGTTCCTTTCAAGATTGGTGAATATGTTGACAACGTGGAGTGTGATGTAGCACCAATGACGAGTGTGTCACATGTTGCTAGGAAGACCATGGCAATATGATCGATCATCCCTTCATTGTGGTCGGACTAATCAATACACCATCAAGTGGAAGGGCAAGGAGTTGATTCTTAAACCCATGACACCGCATCAACTTCTAGTTGAGCACTTGCAAAAGAGCTCCAATGAGAAGAATGAGAGTGCAAAAGAAGGAGAGAAAAAGAATTTGAGTGCCATCCACAAATCGGTGAGTGAGAGCCACAAGCCAAATATGAGAGAAAATAAGAAAAGAGAGGGAGAGAACTTAGTGATGATAGCCACCAAATCTGAAATAAGAGATGTGCGGAAAAACCCGGACCAAGTAATGATCATACTAGTGTGTAAGGACACATTGCTTTCAGCTAACGACTTAACCTCTATTCCTAGTGTTGTTGCACGTGTTTTGCAGGAATATGAAGATGTTTTTCCAGAGGAAACACCTGCTGGACTTCCTCCATTGCGTGGCATTGAACATCAAATTGATCTCATCCCTGGAGCTACACTTCCGAACCGTCCAGCATATCGCACCAACCCTGAAGAAACCAAAGAAATTCAAAGGCAAGTACAAGAACTTTTAGATAAAGGTTATGTGCGTGAAAGCTTAAGTCCTTGTGTTGTACCTGTGATTTTGGTGCCAAAGAAAGATGGTTCATGGAGGATGTGTGTAGATTGTAGAGCCATAAATAACATCACTGTTCGTTATCGTCATCCAATTCCTAGACTAGATGATATGTTAGATGAGTTGAGTGGATCTATGATATTTTCTAAAATTGATTTAAGAAGTGGTTACCATCAAATTAGAATGAAAATTGGAGATGAATGGAAAACTGCTTTCAAAACAAAGTTTGGATTATATGAATGGTTAGTTATGCCTTTCGGATTGACTAATGCACCTAGTACCTTCATGAGATTGATGAATCATGTCTTGCGAGCATTCATTGGAAAATTTGTTGTTGTTTACTTTGATGATATCTTAATTTACAGCAAGACATTAGAGGAACATGTTGCTCATATTCAGCAAGTTCTAGATGTGCTTAGGAAGGAAAAATTATTTGCTAACCTTGAGAAGTGCACATTTTGTACAGATCAAGTTGTGTTTCTTGGTTTTGTTGTCTCGGGTTCAGGAATTCAGGTTGATGAATCAAAGGTGAAAGCAATCAAGGATTGGCCAACTCCTACAAATGTAAGTCAAGTAAGAAGTTTCCACGGACTTGCTGGTTTTTACAGGAGATTTGTGAGAGATTTCAGCACAATAGCTGCTCCACTAAATGAGTTGACAAAGAAAGGTGTTGCCTTCCAATGGGGTGAACCACAAGAGAAAGCTTTCCAAGAATTAAAGAGAAGGTTATCTGAAGCCCCCTTGCTTGTGTTGCCGGATTTCACTAAAACCTTTGAGGTTGAATGTGATGCAAGTGGGATTGGGATTGGAGGTGTTCTCATGCAAAATGGACAGCCCGTGGCATACTTCAGTGAGAAGTTGGGAGGAGTACAAGTGAACTATTCGGTGTATGACAAGGAGTTGTATGCTTTGGTAAGAGCACTTGAGACTTGGCAACATTACTTATGGCCAAAAGAATTTGTTATTCATTCAGATCATGAGGCTTTAAAATATTTAAAGGGCCAAGCAAAACTGAACCGTAGACATGCCAAATGGGTTGAATTCATAGAAACTTTTCCTTATGTTGTGAAATATAAGAAAGGTAAGGAAAACATTGTTGCGGATGCTTTGTCCCGTAAAAATGTTTTACTAAATCAACTTGAAGTAAAGGTGCCGGGACTTGAAAACATAAAAGAATTGTACTCCACTGATCATGAATTTTCAGAACCATATGTAAAATGCACAAATGGAAAAGGGTGGGAAAAATATCATATTCATGATGGATTCTTGTTTCGAGCTAACAAATTGTGCGTTCCCGGTTGCTCGTTAGACTTTTATTGTTACGGGAAACACATGCGGGGAGGTTTGATGGGTCACTTTGGATGGAGAAAGACATATGAGATGCTAGCTGATCATTTCTATTGGCCAAAGATGAGAAGAGATGTTCAACGGCGGTACAAAGATGTGTCACTGTCACAAAGCTAAGTCAAAACTGAACCCCCATGGATTATATACTCCCTTGCCTGTTCCTAATGCTCCTTGGGAAGATATTAGCATGGATTTTGTTTTGGGATTACCTAGGACAAAGAGGGGGAGGGATTCAATTTTTGTTGTTGTTGATTGGTTCTCTAAAATGGCACATTTTATACCATGTCATAAAAGCGACGATGCTTCCCACATAGCCTTTCTATTTTTCAGGGATATTGTGAGATTGCATGGCATGCCCAAGACGATTGTTTCAGACCGTGACACCAAGTTTTTGAGCTACTTTTGGAAGACGTTGTGGGCAAAGCTCGGTACAAGGCTGCTATTTTCCACTACATGCCACCCCCAAACGGATGGGCAAACTGAAGTTGTGAATAGAACACTTTCTATGTTGCTGCGATCCTTGATCAAGAAGAACTTGAAGGAATGGGAAGAGTGCTTGCCACATGCGGAATTCGCCTATAATAGGGCAGTACACTCTACAACTAATCTGTGTCCTTTTGAAGTTGTGTATGGTTTCAAACCACTTGCTCCGATAGATTTGCTGCCTCTACCATTACAGGAAAGAACCAACATGGAAGCCTCCAAGCGCGCGTCTTATGTCAAGAAGACTCATGAGAAGACCAAAGAAGCAATTGAGAAGAGGTCCAAGTACTATGCTGCATGGGCAAACAAGCATCGCAAGAAGGTGACATTTGAGCACGGAGATTTAGTATGGGTACACCTTCGCAAAGATCGGTTTCCGGACAAGCGCAAATCTAAGTTAATGCCAAGAGGAGATGGTCCATTCGAGTGTTAGCCAAGATCAATGATAATGCTTACAAGATTGAGCTCCCCGAAGAGTATGGTGTTAGCACATCCTTCAATGTTGCTGACTTAACACCGTTCTTTGGGCTGGAAGGATCGAGTCGAGGACGACTCCTTGTCAAGAGGGGGAGGATGATGAGGACATCCCAACCATACATGCTTCCTCAAGTGTCAATCCTTCACCATCCAAAATTGAAGATGTAAATCGTGGACCATTAACAAGAAGTCGTGCTAAGAAATTACAAGAGCAGGTGAATTCATTCCTAACTGATATTAACTTTAATAATTCTATGAATGTTATACTACCTAAGTGCTCTACTTTGGTTGTAATTAGGTATACAAGTGAGCAAGAAGATGAAACGGATCACTTCAGCAAGAATGAAGCACTTCAGCAAGAACGAACTACCTCAACAAAAACCGGACCAGTACAAGAAACGTTCATAACTTTTGATTTCCAAAAGCTATGAATGTGAATGAGCACTTGCTGGAAAGCTCTTCAAGTCTAGTTTCCATTGCCTCTATCCCCGACCAGTTTGCATTCCTAGTTTTTGCACCCGACCAGTTTAAGTGCATGCTGCTCAGGAGCTCAACAGTCAGCATCAAGTCCAAGTTCGAGTGCAAAACTGTACCATTATACAAAGTGTAGTGGTACATGGAATACATGGATGGAAGGACCTTCAAGTTAGCTTTCTAACGCATCCAACCGTTCGTATTTTCCACTTCCCAATAAAAAGTTATGGCTGAATTACTGAAGACTGCTCCAGAAGGTCAACAGCCGCCCGAGACCACTTCGAAGTCGGTTCGTGGAAGACTTTTCATCTACTTAGACTCTTCATTTCTATCTTGAATTCACACCTATCTAGCAGGGCTGTTGCTAGTATAAATACCCCCTTGTTACATAGCAATGGCAGACTTTTGATAATCGAAAACCGAACCCTTTGTTCAGGTGAGTGCTAACAAACTTGAGAGAAATCTCTACCCCTTTGCTCTTGTGTTTTCCTTCGCGGAGATTGCGAAGCGGCCGCGTCATCGGCACCCAATCCGTGCTCTTGGTCTTTCGTGTCCGGGTTGCGTAGGTTGGTTCTTCGAGAGTGTGATTGGGCGAATCCTTGGTTCAGGCTGCCGTAGAAGAGACGGTGGTTGGCTCCTTGTGCGTGTCGTCAGGTTGCACTAGTTATCGCTGCTTGCAGCAAGTTATCGGCCATTCTTTGGCTAGTTAACAAGATCGGAATCCTACGTCGTGAAGATCGGGACAACGCCCCTTATCACTCTCATGTGTAAATGCCTTTATATGATCTTGACATGTTCTGGTGGCTTGGTTATGCTTAATTTGTGGTTGGATAGCTAGTTTATTGATCATGTGGGGCCAAAGGCTCATTTGCCATCATGAATGTTTAGCCCTCTTGCTTCATCTTGTGGAGGGGCGTAAGTTCCTTTTTGTCGCAAAGACATTTCATGTACCAATTATGAATCTGAAAATGAAATGTAAAATGCTTGGAAATGTGCTCACATGTCATATGTGCTGAATTTAACTTGCTTTGGGTGCTAAACCGTTGCATGATGTCTACCAATGAGAAGTCTCATACATAGAAGTAGGCACATGGCTCGGTGGCTTTGACATGACATGAGGTGCTTGTGGGTGTTTGTGATGGTCTTATGGTTAGAATGGCTGTCCTAGCATGAAGTTTGTGTGGCTTTGCCACTTTGATATGTTTTGATCATGTTTAGGACTTTGCTCATCAGAGGCAAATTTTTCGCAAAATTGCCTATCTCCATCTTAGCTTCGTCCAATGGTTGTGAAACTTGATAATCATGTAGTTGATGTCGATACGAAGCTATAGAGTATCTAACTTGCTGATTTGGACATGTGTAGCATCCTTTGTTGAATTTTGTCTATTTGAGAAGCTCTAGGTTGAAAGTTTTGCATTTTTGGCTTGATTCATGCATTGCCAACAAGGGGGAGAAGTTTGAGCTTGAAATGGCTTGCTGGATGCATTTAGAAGGTTTTCAGGTGGTTTCGAGCCATTTCCGGGCTCTGTTGTGCACCGGTCTGACCGGTCGCGGTCACCGGTCTGACCGGTCAGAGTGCTGGTCCTGTGCACATGTTGGGCACTGGTCTGACCGGTGGTGGTGACCGGTGTGAGCTGAAGTTGTTGCAGCTGCCCTGTTTTCAAGTGGTTTGCATGCATTCGTCCAGGGGAGGTGCATTGGTTCAGGGGGAGCTTGCATGTGTGCAGGGGGAGCTCTTTATGGTTTTTCGAGCTTTGTTTCGGTGGTTTGCGCTCTTTGCTTGAGCTTTGCTTTGTCTCGGATGTGTCGAACCGTTGCCCTTGCCTAAGGGGTCCGAGACTTGTCTTCTTCAAGTGATCTTGCTCTTTGACTTTGTTTGGCTTTCGATCGCTTGTTGGAGTTTCTTTTTGTTCGTTTCTTTTCTTTTTCTTTTGTCTCTTGTTACTTTCATGTGGGTGTTGTCAATGCACTCATCAAGGGGGAGATTGAGGACCATGTGTGGTTCGAGGACCGGTGGATGGTCGCTTCCCTGTATGATGAGTGATTGACAACGTTGTGTGGACTGATTCTTGGCTAAGTAATGCAGGTGCAGGTTGCGGCTTGATTGATGTTGGTGCAGGTGAAGAACAAGCGCGAAAGGTCGTCGCCGGTGAGGCCTCCAGGTGTGAAGAAGACAAGTAGGCTTCGTTCCAGGGACCCGGTGGCCAGCGGGGTCAAGTGCGGGTCGCATGGTGGCATGAACATCAAGATGAAGTCATGGACGATTTCTTGGTTGAGCCTGAAAACCAAGGTTGAGCCAGGACTACATGGGAGACAAGTCATGAGTGGAGATTGGCGGAGGCTACACCGAGTTCGTGGGGTTTCCGGTGGTTCACCAGAAAACCACTGGGTTCCTTGGTTGATCCACAAAGCCAAGACTGAAGACCGAGCTGCAGCAGTGCTAGACCGGTCTGACCGGTGGGTCTAACCGGTCTGACCGGTGGGTACCGGTCTGACCGGTGAGGAGCACCGGTCTGACCCGTGTGCAATGACGCAGTCCGGAATCTTCGAAGCGGAGGACACGCGTCGGGATTGCAAGGCTTGCGTCGAGGCTAAGCAGGTTGCGGTCGCCGGGCATCCGTCCGATGGAGAAAGCTTGAAGACTTCCAAAACCGCCCTTGAGGGGCTTGTATCCCTAGTTATTAGGAAAGGGTATTTTAGACTTTCGGTTGCCTCCATATAACCCATGAGGTGAGAGGATGGCAGCCAAGCTCTTGGAACCCTAGTTCATATGCTTTCCTATTCTCCCTTCCTATTTTCTTAGGATTTCCATAGGACTAGCTTGAGAGCTTCATGGTGAGATCTTGTTGAGAGGGTTGGATGATCGGGCAGCAAGCTAGACCTTGTATGAACCTTTGTGGCACGTATAGATGATTCGGCGTGGTTCCTCAAGGTTTGGATGTGTTGTTCCCGGTTGTTCTTGGTGGTGATTTTCGGAGCCCTCTCTTGGTGATTTCTTTGGGTTGTTTTCGGGACCTTGCTCTTGGAGATTTGATGGGGGAAATTTGTGGGAACCCTTCGTGGTTCTTTGGGCTGTGATTCCCCTCCCAAATTCGTGAGTAAAGGGGCTCGATTTTGGGGTTTTCCGAGTTCTAGGGTTAGAGGTGTTGTTGGTGGGATTTCTTCGATTCCTCCTTTATGGACAAGTTTTGGTGGGATTATTCTTGGCTACGGACTCCTCATGAGGTGTTCCTATTATCCCCAAAGTCTTGTTCAAGTCTGTGGAGCGATTCGGGAGATCGAGGTTTGGATTTGGGGGAGTTGACCCGCGGGTGCTGTTCATCCCGAGCTGCCCAGGCTACACCGGTCTGACCGGTGCTCTTGACCGGTCTGACCGGTGCAACCCTTGGTGGGTTTTTGCTCGGGTGAACGTCTGGGTGAGTTTGCTGTTGTCCTGTGTTGGGGCTGTTTCGAGTTTGGGTCAGTTTGGAGGTCGGTTGGCCTGTTTGGTGATTTGGGGGTTTACGGGCTGTGACCGGTCTGTCCGGTGTGTCGCACCGGCCTGACCGGTGTGGAGCCACTTAGTGGAAGTCGCCAAGTTTCACCAGCAAGGACCGGTCTGACCGGTGGTGCTCACCGGTCTGACCGGTGTTGGTCAGTGGACTCGAGGTTTGGTGTTCCGCTGCGTTCTCGGGTCGGAAGGTTGTGTGTTGGTTCCTAGGTCCAGTGGCACTCCAGTGGCTACCTGGGCTTGGATAACTTGGGTAGTGAGTCGGAGACGTGTGTTGGAAGACGTGTTCATCTTGTTGAGTTTCCATCTCCTTCGAGAAGAATTTTTATCGGCTCCCATTCACTCCCCCCCCCCCCTCTCTGGTTCGCCGTATCGGTCCTTCACATTGTGAGATCTTGTGAGAGGGTTGGATGATCGGGCGGCAAGCTAGACCTTGTATGAACCTTCTTGGTATGTATAGATGATTCGGCGTGGTTGAGGACCAGGAGCGTCCCAGTGGTTGATGGATGACCGCTCCTCAGTGATGAGTGATTGACAACGGGTGTTGGACTGACTCTTGGCTTAGTGCGCAGGTGTAGGCTGCAGCCTAGTTCGTGTTGTTGCAGGTGAAGAACGGGCGCGAAAGGTCTTCAGCCTTGAGGGGCCTCCGGGAGATGGAGAGACAAGTAGGCTCGGTTCGAGGGACCCGGTGGACAGCGGGACTAGGTGCGGTCCACATGGTGGCGACACGAGCAAGACGAAGTCATGGACAATCGAGCCGGTGCACGGTGGCGGTCGAGTCAAGTGGTTTGGCGCGAGGCCGGACCGAGCACGCGGGGTTTGGTGGTTTGCCCACAAAACCATCGGCGGACGGTTTCTTGGTTTGGGCCTCAAAACCAAGTCCGAGGGCCCAACACGACGGAGACGGGATCCGGGCGTGTCGGGAAGCTTCGAGGCGGAGGACACGCGGCGGGATCGCATGGCTTGCGTCGGGAGGACGCGGGGTGCGGCAAAGGCGTGGCTGTCCGATGGCAAGACCCACAAACATTACCTAAATGCCCCTATGTGGGTTGTACCGCCAGTAGTTAAGTTAGGGGAAGTCGAGTCATTTACCACTCCGGCGGGACCTGATATATAAGCCATGAGTGTGTGTGGATGGCTCTCTCTGTCCGCGACTTAGGGTTTCATTTCCTCCCTCCCATTTCTCATTTTCGTAGCTATTTTCCTTCCATTTTCTCTAGGCTAGCATGAGAGCTTCATAAGAGATTTGTTGAGAGGGATGGATGCTAGGGCGGCATGCTAGACCTTGTGAATCTTTCCTAGTTTGTATAGAAGATTCGGAGTTGTGTTTTTCGTGGTCTTTTTGTGCTTGTTTTTGTGCCTTTGTTCTCGGTGCGATTCCGCGGATTTGAGTGGGTTTCTCCCCGGATTTCTTTGAGGGAAACATGGATAGATGTCTCGCGCATCTTTGTGATTGATCTTGTGCCCTCAAACACCGGGAAACCACTTCGATTCGAGAGTTTTCGTTCGGTGCTCAAGCTTTTGGTGGTACTCAAAGGATTCGCGATTCCCGGTGATTTAGGGAGTTAGGAGGCAAGATTTTTGGGATATAGCATCCTTGTGTGATGCTTTTCAAGTCCCCAAACCCTTGTCTCCACAGCTTCAACCGTTTGGGAAATCCGATGATGATTTGGGGGAGTTGACTTTCGGGGTCGGGCTGTTTGCAGTTCTGTCCGTGCCTGGCGGACGGTCCGCGAGGGGCAGGCGGACGGTCCGCGTGAACAGTGTTCGTCAGGTGTTCTTCGTGTTCTTGCTCGCCTTTTGTTTCGATCTGTTGTGGCTTTGAGTTTTGGTTGGACGAAGTTTCGGACGGTCCACGTGTGCGGGGCGGACGGTCCGCGGGTGCCTGGCGGACAGTCTGCGTGCTCCTCGCGGACGGTCCGTTATTCGGGTGCGTTCCTGTTGGTTCTTTGTGCTTTATCGGACGATCCGCGGCGTAGGGCCGGACAGTCCGCAGGGTTGGCGCGGACGGTCCGCGGCCCCGGCCGGACGGTCGCGAGGCCGATGCGGACGGTCCGCCCCTCCCGGCCGGACGGTCCGCCGAGCTCCGTGAGCTTTGCTTCTTGGTTCGATTCCTCCCTTCCTTTCTCGTGCTTCCGCGTGTGCTTCAAGGAATCGTTCCTAAGGCTAGAGGTTGATCCATAACCTCGTTGTCTTGGCGATTGGTGTGTGATTCGATCCATCGCTTGTGTGTGACCGGGATTTGACTAGGGTATAGGCCGGGTTCTTCGAGAAGAATTTTTACCGGCTCCTATTCACTCCCCCCTCTCTAGTCGCCATCTGATCCTTCAATTGGTATCAGAGCTTGGTGCCGGATTCTTTGCGACTTTGAAAAGTCTCGAATCCTAAGATGGCGTACGTTGAGCGGGGCGGTCCGCCGCACTTCGATGGCAAGGGTTACCACAAGTGGGCGGCTCGTATGATGATCTTTGTTCGTGGGAAGCTGTTGGATTTCATTGTGCTTGACAAGACCTATGCTATTCCGGTCAACATCCATACTCTTATGGTGACCGATGCTGGTGCTAATGCCAAGTATGAGGCAAATGCAAAAGCCGTTGATCACTTGGTCCGGAGCTTGTGTGATCCTGAGTTTGAGCGTGTTCACCATTTGAATCTTGCTTGGCAAATTTGGGAAAAGTTGTTGGTTGCTCACGGTGGTGATAACCATGTGAAGGCTCGCCTCTTTGTCTCTTACCGGATGCAATATGAGAATTTCACTCCACTTCCCGGTGAGGACATCGATGCGATGTTTCAGAGGTTCACCGCCATCGTGAACAACATGAAAGCTAATGTTGAGGATTTTCCTTACACCGAGCATGATCAGGCTTTGAAGCTCTTGCATGTCTTGGACCCAAATGTTTGGGGTGCTAAGGTTGAGGCCATCAAGGAGTCGGGCATTATTTGACTATTGAGTTGGATGACCTCTTTTCTAAGCTCAAGTCGGCCGAGGTTGACGGGAAGTTGCCATCCAAGCATGAGGGCTCGACCGACCATAGTCTTGCTCTTGTGGGCGGATCAAAGGGCAAATCTAACCCTTCCCGTCGACGAGTTTTCCTTGTCTTCTCTTATGTCCATTCCGGATGAGGAGTTTGATGTCTCGGGTGAGGAGGAGGCCGGCCTTGCTCTCAAGGAGGTTTGATCGACTACACGAGAGTCGGAGGAACGCAAGGCGGAGCTCGGGGACGTGCTACAAGTGTGGCAAGCGTGGCCACTTCATCGCCGAGTGCCCGGAAGCGGAGGAGAACAAGTACAAGGTGAACGAGTACAAGGCGCACCCGAGGCGTGAAGACAAGTACTCCTCCAAGGGCAAGCACTTCAACAAGTCCAAGAGCAAGGACAAGGACAAGCGGCGACCGAGCAAGAGCGGCTACAAGAAGAACAAGGCAAGAGCGATGGTGGCCGGTGCGGGCGACGGCGACTCAAGCTCAAGCGACGAGCAGTCAAGCTCAAGCAGCGAAGATGAAGACGCCGGGAGGCGCAAGGGCAAGAAGAGTGCAAGCCGGAACCTCAGCGGGTTGAGCTGTGTGGCGCTTGAGGGCTTTTGTGGCATGGCCCATAGCTCGAGCAGCAAGAAGAGCGACAAGGAAGACAGCGACTCCTACTCGGAGGATGAGGTAAATCGTGATCCCGACTCTTTGCTTGCTGAGATCGCTAGGTTGAATGGCTTGATTGACAACCGTGATAGTGTGCTAAGAGATGCCAAAAAGATGAGGAAAGATCTTAGGGCTCAACTTGAGAATGCTAGTGAGAAAGTAGGAGAGTTAGAGTCCAAATTGCTTGAATTGAAACTTGAGAATGACTCTTTGAAACTTGCTCCTACTACTCCTGATGATGTTGAATGTCTTGAGTGTGATGCATGGTTGAATGAGATCAAGTTGCTTAATGAGAAGAATGCTTCCACTTTGGCTAAACTAGATGCTCTTAGGACTGAGTATGATGAGCTTAAGGCTAGATCTACTTTGCTTGGTGCTTGTAAATCATGTCCTACTATGCATGCTAAGCTAATTGATGCTCGTTCTACTATTAGCTCTTTGGAAGCTTCTTTGAAATCTCCTGTTGTCAATGCATGCACTAGCTGTGATGAAGTTACTTTGCGCAATCTTGAACTTACTTCCCATTTGGATGTCATCTATGAGGAGAATGACTATTTGAGGAAGGTGTTGGGTTGGTTGTCTGGGCAGGAACCTCAATTGAAAATCATGATTGAGGAGTTCAAAAGAGCTGATGGTCGTGGTTTGGGTTTTGAGAAGTTGGGTGAGAAAGTGGGAGAGAACAGTGGGGAGAGTGTGTATGAGAAGTGCGTTGAGTCTAACCCCAAGTTTGAGGTGATCGGAGACATCCAAGTCCCACTTCCAAAAGCACCCAAGAACTCTTTCACACCAAAGCCCAACCACCTTTGCAACAAGCTTGACACAACCCAAGATCCACCCAAATTCCCACCTAAGACAAATGACTTCCAGAAACCGGTGAGGTTTGTGAGTGAGAAGGGTGAGAAGCCTAGAGAGAAGCCAGAGCCAAAACCAAAACCCATCCCCTTCAGGTGTGAGTATTGTGGCAAGGAGAGGCATCTTGCGGAGTTTTGCTACAAGAGGAAGAGGGATGAGAGGCTTGCTAGGGAGCAAGCAAACCAGGACAGGTATCGTCAGTCTCATGGTATTCCTGAGCCTAGAGTGCCACATCCACGGGGTGTGGGAAGTGTGAAGAGTGTTGGTAGAGTTGGAGCTCAGGGTGGTAGGTTTGTGAGGAGAGATGATGGTGTGCGTGTTGGTGAGAGGTTTGGTCGGGCTCGTGGTGGTTTTGCTGGACGTCCTCCTACTCGTCCTCAATACGGGTTTAGGGGAGATGATCTCAGCTTGGGGTTCCAGAGGAACTACGGACCACGTTTTCCCCCTCGTGGTGCTCGTACTCCTCCCATGGGACATGGGAAGTTTGGTGGCAAGGGAATGATGTTTGCTAACCCCTCTTTTGAGCAGATGGCTCGACACTGGTTTAACTTTCTTTGTGCTAACCCCAGTGTCGAGTCGCTAGCTCACTCTCGTTCTTGTTTCTGACTACAGGCAGGAGGCTTGGAGAACATTTGGTTGATTGACTCCGGATGTTCCCGACACATGACTGGAGATAAGAAGTGGTTCTCCAGCCTCACCCCAGTGAAGGAAAAGTTGTACATCACATTTGGGGACAATGGACGAGGAAGGGTGCTTTCGGAGGGTGTTGTGCATGTGAGTGACAAGGTAACGTTGAAGAGAGTGGCTCTTGTGAAGTCTTTGGGTTTCAATTTGCTTTCGGTTTCTCAGTTGCTTGATGAGGGTTTTGAGGTGCGTTTCAAGTCTGGCGAGTCTCGTTTGCTTGATTCTCGACGTGATCTTGTCTGTATGATCATCCCCGAGGGTCAGATTTTCAGGGCTGATTTCTCTCGTTCTTTGGGTCTGCTCGCTGTTTGATGGCTGGTCCTTCTTCTGATTTGTGGAAATGGAATATGCGGTTGGGACACTTGAGCTTTGATTTGGTTTCCGCTTGAGTGGTCTTGACCTTGTCCGAGGATTGCCGAGGTTGAAGCTTGAGAAGGATTTGGTTTGTGCTCCGTGTAGGCATGGCAAGATGGTAGCAACTCCCCATCCACCCCTGACCGATGTCATGACCGAGCGTCCGACAGAGCTGTTGCATATGGACCTTGTTGGGCCAGCTCGAGTTCGCTCGGTGGGTGGGAAGTGGTATGTCCTTGTTGTGGTGGACGATTACTCTCGCTATGCCTGGGTGTTTTTCTTGGAAGACAAGAGTGACACATTTGGTTTTGTTCGAGATCTGATCGTGAGGTTGAAAAACGAGAGGCATGGGAATGATATTCGAGCTATCCGCAGTGATAATGGCTCAGAGTTCAAGAACTCTCGTTTTGATGCCTTTTGTCGTGATCTAGGTCTTGAACATCAGTATTTGACCCCTTTTGTGCCCCCTCAAAATGGAGTCGTGGAAAGGAAAAATCGAACTCTTTGTGAGATGGCTAGGACGATGCTCGATGAGCATAGGACTCCTAGGAGGTATTGGGCTGAGGCGGTCAATACGGCTTGTCATGTTTCCAACAGGATTTTATTGCGAGCTTTCAAGAAGAAGACCTGTTATGAGCTTATGCATGGTCGGGCACCCAAGGTGAGTCATTTCCGAGTCTTTGGCTGCAAGTGCTTTATTCTTCAGAAGGGAAAACTCGACAATTTGAGGCTAGGTCTAGTGATGGTATTTTCTTTGGATATGCTAACCACTCTAGAGCCTATAGGGTGCTTAACCTTGAGACTAACAAAATCATGGAGACTTGCGAGGTAACCTTCGACGAGACAATGCCATGTACCTCTCTTGGCTTTGAATGTGCAGGTGATGAAGAGATGGCCGAGGACCTCTTTGAAGAGGAGAAGGATGAAGTTGGAGATGATGATGGAGAGAACCATGCGCCTGAAGCTGAGTGTGTACCCACTACTTCCCCTACGACCACTACGGAGCGTGGACCGTCTACTTCATGGACAACGACGGTGCAACAAGAGGACCAGGCGAGAGAAGGCTGAAGTTGAGGGGGAGGTAGTCTCGAGGCGTGAGGCTCCCCGGCGGATTCAAGAAGTGCATCCCCTGTCGAAGATCATTGGAAACATCGATGAACGCACTACACGGTCAAGGTCCGGGAATTCCTCTCATTTTGCTCATCTCGCTTTTGTTGCCACTTTTGAGCCCAAGGACATTGGACATGCTTTATCTGATGCAAACTGGGTCAATTCTATGCATGAGGAGTTGGAAAACTTTGATAGGAACCAGGTGTGGGAGTTAGTTGAACCACCTCCAAATTGCCATCCCGTAGGAACCAAGTGGGTTTGGAAGAACAAAGAGGGAGAGAATGAGATGGTTGTGAGGAACAAGTCCAGACTTGTTGCTCAGGGGTTTAGTCAGAAGGAGGGGATCGACTATGAGGAGACCTTTGCTCCTGTGGCCCGTCTTGAGGCAATTCTGATCCTTCTAGCCTTTGCCGAGGCTAAAGGGTTCAAGTTGTTTCAGATGGACGTGAAGAGTGCTTTTCTGAATGGGGTCATAGAGGAGAAGGTTTATGTGAAGCAGCCACCTGGGTTTGAGAGCGAGTTGTACCCACACAGGGTATACATGTTGAAAAGGGCTTTGTATGGGTTGAAACAGGCGCCCCGTGCTTGGTATGGGAGATTGAGAGGTTTTCTGTTGAGCAGAGGGTTTGTGATGGGTACCGTGGATAGGACTTTGTTTCTCCTCAAGCATGGAAATGACTTGTTGATTGTTCAGATATACGTGGATGATATTGTCTTTGGTAGCTCGTCACATAACCTTGTGGCCAAGTTTGCAGATGAGAAGAGCAGGGAGTTCGAGATGAGCATGATGGGCGAGTTGCAGTATTTTCTCGGGCTGCAGATCAAGCAAGTGAAGGACGGTACATTCGTGCACCAGACCAAGTACACGAAAGACATGCTGAGGAAGTTCCAGATGCAAGATGTGAAGCCGATGTCGACTCCCATGGGGAGTACGGTCACTTTGGATGCGGACGAGGACGGAGAACCGGTGGACCGGCGGGAGTACGGGAGCATGATCGGCTCCCTCCTCTACTTGATGGCGACGAGGCCGGACATACGGTTCGGCGTGTGTCCGTGCGCTCGTTTTCGAGCTTCGCCGAGGACATCACATCGACAGAGCCGTCAAGAGGATCTTCGGTACCTACGGTCCGCCCTCGGTCTTGGCCTTTGGTATTCGTCCTCCTCGACTCTTTCTCTTCATGGTTTTTCCGATGCGGATTTTGCTGGTTGTCGAGTCGAGAGGAAGTCTACTTCTGGTACTTGCCAATTTCTTGGGTCTTCATTGGTCTCATGGTCTTCCCGCAAGCAGTCTAGTGTAGCTCAGTCTACCACCGAGGCGGAATATGTTGCAGCCGCAAGTTGTTGTTCCCAGTTGTTGTGGATTTCATACACTTTGAGAGACTTTGGTGAGGAGTGCACCCAGATCCCACTTCTTTGTGATAGCACCAGTGCCATAAGCGTAGCCAAAAACCCAGTGCTTCACTCCAGAACCAAACACATAGAAGTGAGGTATCATTTCTTGAGGGACAATGTGGAAAAAGGAACCATTGTGTTGAGCCATGTCCCTACCCAAGATCAGCTTGCAGACATTTTCACAAAGCCTCTCAACCAAGCTACATTTGTGCGCTTGCGGGGGGGACTTGGGGTTTGTTGTCCTTTCTAGTTGATTCTTGGGGGATTTCCTTTTTGTATCATATGTATCATACCATGTTTACTTTGATGTATATACATGCTTTGCTTGATGTATAAACCATGGTAGGATAGCCATCTTGTCATATATCATGTTGCATTTGTATCATATTGCATTTTAGGATGATGAGCTTCTTTCATATGCCTTATTTGAGTCACTTTGGCTATTTGTGAGATATTGGTCATATGTGTGGAAAAATGGTGATGTGAGGCTATGCTCTTGAAATATGTGAGATATATGTGTGGTGAGATAGCCCTTTTTGAAATAAATGCTAATCTTGACTAATTTTTGATGAAATGTGCTCTACTCGTGTGTAGTTGTGTATCCATGTCACAGTTTTGTCTAAATGTGCCTTTCATGCTTAGATTGTGCTTGGATGTCTTGTTCTTGCATTTGGGCCAAAGGCCGAATATCATTGTGAATGTTTAGCCTATGTTGCATTCATGGGGGAGCATAAGCTTCTTTTTGCCGCAAAGGCACTTCATGTACCATGAAATGATTTAATCTTGAAAAGAAGTGTATAATTCTTGAAAAATGCTCCATCCATCATGTCTATGCTTAAAATGTATTATCTTTCACATATGGGTGCAAAACATGTTGCATGATGTTCACCAGTGGAGAAGTCTCCCCGAAGTGGACACATGGCTCATGAGCTTTGACATGACATGCTTTGCTTTATGGGTGTTTGCCATGATCTTTTGCTGAGAATTTGATATCCTTGTATGATCTTTGAATGGTATGCATGTTTGTGGCTCAAGTGTGACATGGATAGGCTTTTACATGTGAAGCGAGCCTTCTTTTAGTAAAATTGCTTAAATCTGGAAATTTTGCTTTGTCACATGCTTGTATTTTCATATATTACTTGTGGCGATGCTTTTACTATGCTATGATTCATATGTGTGATCTTTGTCTCATTTTTAGCCTTTGACACTAGATTTGGCCTATTTGAGAAGCTCATGTAGTTGTTTATATGTTTTGTTTTGCATTTCTGCCTTTTCATCTTGATTCATACATTGTCAACAAGGGGGAGAAGAGGTGAGCTTAATGAAAATTCAGAAGAGGTGAGCTGAAATTTGGAAGTTTGCATCCACATGTTCAGGGGGAGCTTGCATTTGTTTAGGGGGAGCTTTCTTGCTGTTTTCCGTGTGGAGTTTGTGCTTTGCTTGGCTTGTGACCTTTCTTTGCCTTTCTTTGGTTTTGGTCATGAGTTGAGCTTCTTTGTTTTTCTTTCTTCTTCCTTTCTTTCTTTCTCTGAATTTCATTTCGCGTTGTGTGTTGTCAATGCACTCATCAAGGGGGAGATTGAGGACCAGGAGCGTCCCGGTGGTCGATGGATGACCGCTCCTCAGTGATGAGTGATTGACAACGGGTGTTGGACTGACTCTTGGCTTAGTGCGCGGTGTGTAGGCCGCGGCCTAGTTCGTGTTATTGCGGGTGAAGAACGGGCGCCAAAGGTCTTCGACCTTGAGGGGCCTCCGGGAGATGGAGAGACAAGTAGGCTCGGTTCGAGGGACCCGGTGGACGGCGGGACTAGGTGCGGGCCACATGGTGGCGACACGAGCAAGACGAAGTCATGGACAATCGAGCGGTGCACGGTGGCGGTCGAGTCAAGTGGTTTGGCGGGGAGGCCGGACCGAGCACGCGGGGTTTGGTGGTTTGCTCACAAAACCATCGGCGGACGGTTTCTTGGTTTGGGCCTCAAAACCAAGTCCGAGGGCCCAACACGACGGAGACGGGATCCGGGCGTGTCGGGAAGCTTCGAGGCGGAGGACACGCGGCGGGATCGCATGGCTTGCGTCGGGAGGACGCGGGGGTGCGGCAAAGGCGTGGCCGTCCGATGGCAAGACCCACAAACATTACCTAAATGCCCCTACGTGGGTTGTATCGCCAGTAGTTAAGTTAGGGGTAGTCGAGTCATTTACCACTCCGGCGGGACCTGATATATAAGCCATGAGTGTGTGTGGATGGCTCTCTCTGTCCGCGACTTAGGGTTTCATTTCCTCCCTCCCATTTCTCATTTTCGTAGCTATTTTCCTTCCATTTTCTCTAGGCTAGCATGAGAGCTTCATGAGAGATTTGTTGAGAGGGATGGATGCCAGGGCGGCATGCTAGACCTTGTGAATCTTTCCTGGTTTGTATAGAAGATTCGAAGTTGTGTTTTTCGTGGTCTTTTTGTGCTTGTTTTTGTGCCTTTGTTCTCGGTGCGATTCCGCGGATTTGAGTGGGTTTCTCCCCGGATTTCTTTGAGGGAAACATGGATAGATGTCTCGTGCGTCTCTGTGATTGATCTTGTGCCCTCAAGCTTTTGGTGGTGCTCAAAGGATTCGCGATTCCCGGTGATTTAGGGAGTTAGGTGGCAAGATTTTTGGGCTATAGCATCCTTGTGTGACGCTTTTCAAGTCCCCAAACCCTTGTCTCCACAGCTTCAACCGTTTGGGAAATCCGATGATGATTTGGGGGAGTTGACTTTCGGGGTCGGGCTGTTTGCAGTTCTGTCCGTGCACAGCGGACGGTCCGCGAGGGGCAGGCGGACGGTCCGCGTGAACAGTGTTCGTCAGGTGTTCTTCATGTTCTTGCTCGCCTTTTGTTTCGATCCGTCGTGGCTTTGAGTTTTGGTTGGACGAAGTTTCGGACGGTCCGCGTGTGCGGGGCGGACGGTCCGCGGGTGCCTGGCGGACAGTCCGCGTGCTCCCCGCGGACGGTCCGTTATTCGGGTGCGTTCTCGTTGGTTGTGTGCTTTATCGGACGGTCCGCGGCGTAGGGCCGGACGGTCCGCGGGGTTTGCGCGGACGGTCCGCGCTTCGAGCCGGACGGTCCGCGAGGCCAGTGCGGACGGTCCGCCCCTCCTGGCTGGACGGTCCGCCAGAGCCTGTGAGCTTTGCTTCTTGGTTCGATTCCTCCCTTCCTTCCTCGTGATTCCGCGTGTGCTTCAAGGAATCGTTCCTAAGGCTAGAGGTTGATCCATAACCTCGTTGTCTTGGCGATTGGTGTGTGATTCGATCCATCGCTTGTGTGTGACCGGGATTTGACTAGGGTATAGGCCGGGTTCTTCGAGAAGAATTTTTACCGACTCCTATTCACTCCCCCCCCCCCCCTCTAGTCGCCATCTGATCCTTCAGTGGTTCCTCAAGGCCTTGTTGTGTTGTTCCCGGTTGTTCTTGGTGGTGATTTTCGGAGCCCTCTCTTGGTGGTTTTCTTGGGGTGTTTTCGGGACCTTGCTTTGGTGATTTGATGGGGGAAATTTGTGGGAACCCTTCGTGGTTCTTTGGGTTGTTCCCCTCCCAAATCCGTGAGTTAAGGGGCTTGATTTTGGGGTTTTCGGTGTTATAGGGTTAGCGGAGTTCTTGGCGGGATTTCTTCGATTCCTCTTGATTTGTCAAGTTTTGGTGGACAAAATCGTGGCTATGGACTCCTCATGAGGTGTTCCTATCATCCCCAAAGTCTTGTTCAAGTCCGTGGAGCGATTCGGAAGATCGAGGTTTGGATTTGGAGGAGTTGACCCGCGGGTGTTGTTCATCCCGAGCTGCTCAGGCTACACCGGTCTGACCGGTGCTCCTGACCGGTCTGACCGGTGCGAGTCACTTGTGGGATTTGCCTCGGGTGAACTACTTGACTCGTGTGTCTTTGGGTCTTGGTGCTGCTGGTCAGTTCTTGGTCCGTTTGGAGGTGTTTTGTTAGGTTTTGTGTAGGGTTTTCCTTCCGTGCAGGTTGTGTTTTGGGGGTGTTTTTGTTCTAGGGCCTAGAGAAGTCACTGAGGCTTTTTGTAACGCTTGTTGTGCGGCTACTGTAGCTACGGCCCGACCGGGCTGCGCCACCGGTCGACCGGTGTCCGGCTCCGACCGGTGTCCCCGGTCCCGACCGGCGCGAGCCATCGGTCGGCTTCGGTGCGGCACGACAGAAGCAAGCCGTGCAAGTTTCCGTTGTGCGTGTTGGTGTGTTTTGGCTCGGAAGGTTGTTTGTTGGTTCCTAGGTCCAGTAGCACTTCAGTAGCTGTGTGGACTTGGCTAACTTGGGTAGTGAGTCGGAGACGTGTGTTGGAAGCCGTGTTCGTCTTGTTGGAGTTTCCATCTCCTTCGAGAAGAATTTTTATCGGCTCCCATTCACTCCCCCCCTCTCTGGTTCGTCGTATCAGTCCTTCAAGTGGTATCAGAGCCGGTTCGGGTCTTTATTGACTCTAACCAGTCTAAGATCCAAGGATGGCATACCAGGAATGGGGTTCGGGTCCTCCACACTTCGATGGCAAGAACTACCATATGTGGAGTAAGCGGATGGCTGCGTTCCTCCGCGGAAAGGGTCAGATCCTTTGGGATGTCACAAGGGACACAGGCTATGTCCAGCTGATGAACTTCTTTGCTCCAGGATCGAGGGACATGTTCGACGCCAACAATAAGGCGGTCGACTACTTGTTTCGTGCTTTGTATCAGCCTGAGTTCGATCGGGTGCACTCCGAGCACTTGGTGTTGACGCAAAACGTGTACTCAACGCCAATCACACAGCAAGCCGAACAAAGCTGGCTTCACACGCGCAGAGAGCAAATGACGTGCCAGTCAATTTTTCCTGAAAATTAACAAAAGATAAGGCAGTTAGATATCAAAGATTGGAACTTGCCGGGTGGTACCAGACAGTTCCATATTTACGGCTAAAGAGCCAGATGGGATAACATATAGCTACAGAAAGCTATCTGTCAAAGAGCCACAACCATTCGGGAAACCGCAAAAGGGAAAAAAGAACACTGCCGAATGGATGACGTAAGCATGACAGCGATCGGTCTTTGTAAAAACATGGATGCATGCGCAAAGCTATGACCGATCCCCACAAAGACTAACATTAAATAGATAAAGTAAAGCACGGACATGATCATGTATTAAATAAGCATGCATAGATCCAAAGCACTAGTCTACCGCATGTCTAGATACTTTAAGACCCGTCGGGTACGATATCAAACAAATCTATCCACCGCATGATACAACTTGCATGAAAAATCGTACCACTTTCCACAAATAGATCTATCCACCGCATGATACAGTCTAAATATGGAAAGCCAAAAGCACACATCATTTAAAACATAAATAACGCACGTGATCTACTCGTGAAGAAACATAACCGAATGCGGCCGAACGTACCGATTCGGGGTCCATGAAGAAGGAACAAACATTACCACGTGAATAAATCTATCGATCGATTTGGGAATCTAATCCACCGGATGACTAGCTCCAAAGCAACCCAAAAACCTGCATCTACCGCATGATACCCAGTTCTTTCAAGATTTATACGAACATAGCAAGCTTGAACCCGCAACACGTAACAACCTAGATCGATTCGGTTTCGGCTATCGGAAAGCATAAGATCCACGTGTTAAAACATGAAACCTACTCGAACAAGGATCATAAAAGAGATATAGCCGATCCAAATCCATCTAGATTGGGCAAAGGTGTGTTACATGAATTAAAACATAAAGTAAAAACTCAAGATAACACGGGATAACTTAATGAATCTATTGGATCTTGCCAAAACCCAATAGAGCCGATAACTAGCTCCAAGCTAGATCTTAGCCTACCGCATGGCTCATGATCTAACAAGAAACCTTCTTGAACCAAGCTTGAATCTACCGCATGACACGAAGCATGGTAACAAGACTACTTGCATCAGATCTAAATCCACCGCATGATACTAGACATGATACAAGGTTGCCGGTACTCACGGAGGTCGACGGATCGATTGGCCCTCTCGAAGAACTCGACGACACGACAAGGACTCTAGGGTTTGGCGTAAGGCCGGTGTATATTGAGGAATGATTGTCTCTGTTACATCCATTCAGGGGTTGTATTTATACCCTGTTAAGTACAACTGCAAATGGATTCGTTGCCTAACTAAGCTCGATCGCCTATCCATCCATTCGTCTCCCCTGATTGAGCCACGTCACCGTCCAATCCCGCAAAATCAGCTCTACTATTCCTTTGCCGAACCGGAGCAGATAGCCAACCGCATCTCTTTGCCGAAAATCTCTGAAAATATCCTTCCTTCCACCAGACGGACTCTTTTTCGAACCGGACCCACAAGTCAGACTCCTTACCAAATTTTGGTGTTAACACATGCCCCTTCAATTGTGGGATAAAAGTAATTTTGTTCCACAATTGACTCCAGCCACGAATCCTTGAATCAAATATGTCAACACCTGTTCTTCGCAATCCGCCGGAATCTTCATCCGGATCCAACCCTAGATCCCCTCGTTCCGAGCTCAAACCTCCAATGGCAGCTCAGAACCAAGATGCTCGGTGTAAATTTATCCCCCCGCAAACCTTGTTCGGCATTAGGTTTTCAATTTTACCTGAGATTTTCTTTTCCGCTTTCTCCCAGGAGCCTTCCACTGAACTTTTGATTCGCACCGAGGCCAATTCGAGGTCTTATTACCTTGGTCCTGTAGGGAATCCTGACCCTCGAGATTTTATTGCCGCTGAATCTCAGAGAATCCCCTTCAAAGCAGCCTTTGTCTCCACCTCCTCGCGGGCAAGATGCGTTCGAGAACTGGCCTTTACCTCCAATTGCAGGCTGGAAGACTTGGTATCGGAGGATTCTTGCAGATAAGAGTGGATTGACCAACCTGGATGCCCTCCGTATTGCCCAGTGCTTGGAGCTATCCGTGGCTGAGACTCCCAAGAACGAAGATCTTCTGATAGCAGCCTGCCACTTTTGGTCAAACGGCGTCAACGCCTTCCTTTTTGGCCACGGTCCAATGTCTCCTACCTTGGCCGATGTATATATGATCACCGGCCTCGACATTACAGATCCGTTCGGCCTTGGAATTTCAAAATTCCTCACGGCGAACGGGGGGTGAAGCCAGGGAACGGATACAAGCAGTACATCTTGAAACACATGAAGGACAATCCCCTGGGTGCCGTTGAATACAGAGCATTCTTGAATATGTGGCTAAGCAGATTCGTCTTCTGTGGTAAAGCCAACGAGCCTACCCTGAACCATATCGCAATGGCGTCCCATCTGGCCAGTGGCAACCGCCTTCCCCTGGGAAAATTCTTCTTGGGCAGTGTATACCATATGCTTCACCAGACTGTTACTCAGATGTATACCAGCGAAAGGATAGCATGTGTCAGCGGCCCTTGGTGGTTCGTTCAAATGTGGCTGCAGCTCCACATGCATCGATTGTCGGTGTCGATTTGAACTCCGCATTCTTTCCCTTGTCCAATCACCCCGAAGGAGAGCCTCAAGCTACCAGAGGATGCCAAAATTACGGAGAAGCGGCCTCAATCGTTTCTATCCAAAGAAGACATCGCCCGGCCTCTTCGAGTTGTTCTTCAAAGGTTTCTCCAATCCTCTCGGCTTCCTTATCTAGGCAATGACACCTTGACCTTCCCCGTTGAATTTTCCTTTGAGCCCGGCCACCAAGATGGAAGATTCTTGGAGATTCTCAACATTGTAATCGCCCATGCATACCGCCGCCGAATTCAATGGAGGAAGGCCGAATGTCGGCACTTATGAATACTATCGGCCCTAATGTAATGGCCGTGCAAATTGGATGTGGACAGATGCCCCCGAGGTTGTTCTTGCATGAATTCCTCAAGCCCAGAGAGGAAATCAAAGAAAGTATGCACAAGCAAACAGGTCTTCCAATATGTGTGTAGCCCTACTATCCATACCTGTCCTTTTGTGCCCATAGTCATAGCTCACCCCACCTTTAACTCCTGGTGGCAAGAATTCCATGATCACACCTTCAGTGAGCCTGTCCATGTGTTTTGTGCAAAGTTAACGCCTGACTTCTTGCCAACCTCAGAGGTAACATCATGAATTTTTATATCAGACATGTTCTCTTTATTCATGATTCTGACCTTCACCTTCTTATCCACAGAACACAGTGCCTGCCCCTCGAGCCAGGGAAATCGTTTACAATGTTGCGGGCCCAATTTCAGCACTGGGATTCAAATCCACAACTCTGCATCAGCTAATGGCAAGGTATGCTACAACAGATCCTAGCCTTTCTAGCCTTGCCGCCGACAGAGGCAAGGTCCGCATCCGATTGCCCCTCCAAGTGCTAAAAGGAGAAGAACCGTCAAGAAAGTGCTTGTTGAGGTAAACCCCTTTACCTTCTTGATTACCGGGTCACTCGCTCTTGATAAAATATATTCATTGTGCATTTTCGGACCGTAGTCCAAAGCAGCCTTCGTAACCGGTGCTCGCCAATGCCCCATCCATCGGTATGACCTCTATCGTTCTTTCTTAAGGATGAGCACCGGCATTTTCCCTTTCAATTTGACATTTGCGTAAGAAGCCATGGAGGAACAAACTTGTAGATGTTCCAGCTGGTGCAACAAGCGAGTCCATCCGCAGTTGAATTACCCATCCCGGTGGAGATCTCATCTTCATCACCTTCCGTAGCAAACCGCATTCTCCAGGGATGAATCTCCCAACTCAACCGGAGTCAATAAGTTCTCCCAGGGTGCCATCACCTGTTGGTCAAGCAGAGATAACCAACCGAACAGAGGCGGCAGACCCGACTCCTCTTCAGCCAGAAACCCACGAGCTGCTAGTGGCCACATCGGCACCTTCTAGCTTTGAAGTTTCGGCTCTGCCTGGAGCACCTCCTTCACCTATGATTGCCCCTGCTCAAGAAACCAGCCATGAGGTATCCATCTGCATTTAATTTTGGTACCTTGATATTTAACATTCTTAATTCGGCAATGTTATTTCTCAGGATCAGGCTCCATCATCATCAAGCCTGCCATCAGAGAGCAATCCAGCTGTCGAGGTGATGGAAGGAGTGTACCAGTCGCTGCCAGATGAAGTGTTGTCCAAGCTCAAAGAAATTGCTGCCTGGCTAGAAAAAGATGCTCGAGATCAGTTCAATGATCTCCATCACTTCGAAGAGATGTTTGAATCTATCAGTCAAGAACTTCCCGAAGACATCAGAGCTTCTCTATCATCCGTCTATGGCTTAGAAGCCCTTTATGCACCCGTAAGGCACGCTTGGAGGAAATTGCGCTCCCGCCCGGCCATTGAAAAGAGGAAAACTGATGCTGAACATGCTATGAACGGGGCACAATTCCAAGCAGAGAGCCACAAGGATGCATTGGCTAACCTACAGACTTCTTATGATCTAAAAATTGCCAGGAAAGCTGCTCTAGAAGCGTAACCGAGAAGCTCGTCGACGGAGATAGAGGTTGATAAAGAGAAAATAGCCGAACTTCCCGGATTGATAGCAAAGACCCAAGCGGAAGCAAAATCGGCTATCACCAAGATAGAGCAATGCGATGCGTAACTCGCTGATTTATCCGATACCCAAAAGGATTGCCAGGAGCTGCTGGACAATTCCCATCTGATAACATCCAGTGCTCGTAGTGTGATTGCAAAACTTCTGAATGCTTGAATGTCCTTATTGATGTATAACTGAATTGGTCGTTCTTATAATATCTCCTTGCAGTCTGTTTCCTTTCTTCTGCACACTCTCAAATGTAATGCTGAACGAACCACTGGGTAGTGAAACGCCCACTCCCGAATGGCACTCTGATTTTCTTTAGCCGAACCAATCAACTGCCCGCGGCTCAGCCTAGAACTCCAAGCGACCAGTCGGCGGGCTGACCAAGGAAACCTTTCCACCTTCCGATTTCCTTGGGATATGCGCCACGATCCACAGCCACGACTCGAAGCCACGATTCATCCCCGCTGTGCCTATAAATGTTACCATAGGTGCCCCTAGCTCTCCATCGGGCCCTCTAGCTCTCGAATCTTTGCCAATCTTAGCCCTTTTGCAAACAATGCACATCCCAAACCACAATGGTGCGCCGCCTCAACCGCCGCCGCGCCTCCGACGAGGCCGAGGGGAGCAAAGGCCAATGCGCGCAGCGGTGATGATCGTCGATTTCTCTTCTTTGATTCCTTTTTTATCTTCTTTTGCCTTGACGATCATCTCCCTTTTTCAGATTGATCCAGGGAATCCGCCTCGTGCGCCGCCAATCGCCCCTCCCAGACGACTCCTCGGAGTCCGATGGCCACTCCCCGCACCGTACGGGGGAAGAAGATGCCATCCGCTTCAAGGAGGAGCCGGAGGCGTCCCGGCGTGAGCTGGAGGACGTCTCCAAGAAAGCGGGCATAGCCGAGCTAGAGTGGGAGGACCGGGGCCGCGGACATACCGCCGGAAACCATTGATGGTACGGCTCTGAGATTAGTTCTTGATTCCACCCGGCTTTTGACGCTAACCTTTCTCTTCTTGCTTCTTGCAGCCCGCGATGCGGAGCTCAACCAGCTGAAGGAGCTGGTGGAGCAGCTGGCCGAGAAGTTGAACGCCCTCGGCAATACGCCAGTGGAGCACCTTGCCGCGGTGGAGCGCCGTGTTGATGAGGTGGCTGTCCACGGCGTCCGTTTGGGTACCACCTTGGGCCTGGCTGCCATGGCGACGCACACGGACGTCGACTACTCCACCAGGCCGCGCGGCTTCCGGGGCGGCGCGCCAGAGGACATCGAGGAGGTCGAGCTCATCCTGGAGCGCCTTGATGGCCATGGCGACGCCATTGCCGAAATTACTCATCCCCAATCTGTGTTGAATAGGCTCTTCGACTAGATTGTATTAGGGATGTGTAAATATCGGCAATAGATGAAGAACTTTTGAATTCTGCACCTGTTCTGTGATGACTCCCTTTGCATTTTGCATCTGCGAATTTTGTTTTCTTTGAATGCATCCGGGAACTATCTTTAGCCGAACGCGCGAGAACAACTGCCCCTTGGCGCAAAATCCACAGAGGATCCTGGGCTCGGCAATCCATAAACACCGTTCAAGAAAAAACCTTTCGCACTTGGTAAAAAATCCTCGCCGCTTGGTATTCCAACAAAGTGTGTACCGCCGCTCATCACTCCCAATGCGCCTCTCCGGTCAATAAAATAGCCTGCGGGGATGCTCTGCAAACCCACTCGCGCACTCATCCATCATTTCTCATCTCTTCCCCTGCCTCTAGAGGAAAAAACCCCAACGCCATGGACAAAGGTAAACAACCCCAGGAGAGCGGCTCATCAAAGAAGCGTACGATTCGGAAGTGAGTTCTTTCTTAATCTGCTTCTCGCTTTCCCGCATGATCCTGCGCTTCATGTTTTCCTCTCGTCTTTTTCAGCCTTGATTTGCTTCCCGAAGAGGTCATCGGGACCGAAGATGTGCCTGAGTACATCTCCTCCGATTCCTCCCTCGAAGCAGAGGATGCCACGCCTGAACAGAGGACCAACCATCAGCTGCGCCGCCGCGTCCGGCACCTGGAGCACGGCCTCAGGGACATGTCCGCCCGTTGCCAAGCCGAGCGCGGGCGTCGCATGGCTCTGGAGGCATTAGTAGGGGGTAAACGTTCCTGACTCCTTCTTTACCTCGTGCTTGCCCTTGGATTTCTTGCCCCTACTCTTGATTCCTCCGCTTTAGATGTCTCTGACAGGTATAACAACCTGAAGACGGCCTGGGATAGCTTGGTGGAGGCCGCCAACCATGGTCACCCCCGCGCGTTCCAGGTTGCCGTCACGGTGGTCCTAGAGCAACTGAAGAGGGAGCAGCCGAAGAATTAAAGAAAAGATTGTATCATAATTTCGCTTCTTCCTCCACGCCTTCTGCTTCCCTCCTCCTCGAGGATCTGATCACCGGGGTTGTTAGATGTAATCCTGCAAGAAGTAGTTGTAATGTAGTTTTGAGCTAAGGGCAATGCATCCAGGCATTGGCCATTTTCTCTTGTTCATGGATTTTGTTCTGAAGGTGGCCTCATTCTTGAGCGCCGGCTATTTCTTGTGCCAGATGTGTGTAATCATCGATCGATCTCAATGCTAGGATAATATTTCTTCAGATATCTCCCATTTATTGCAGCGGAAAATTCCTCTCCTAGCAAAGTTTTCAATATGTATGCATTACCAGGAACGCATCTGACCACACGAAAAGGCCCCTCCCAGTTAGGGGACCATTTGCCGAATTCACTGTATTTAGTTCCAATCGGCAATAGCGCTTTCCAAACTAGATTGCCTTGTGCAAATTGCCTTACTTTTACCTTCTTATTATAGTACTTGGCGACCCGCAGTTTGTTTTTCTCGATGTTTTCCAGGGCCCTGAGACGGATCATATGCAAATCTTCTAGTTCATCCATCATTAGGCCACTGTAATCCTTGGAGCTCAACTCGTTTTGCAGCACCACTCTCCTTGAATCTGATTGTATTTCCCAAGGCAGGATTGCGTGATGCCCGTAAACCAACTCGTAAGGAGAAGTCTTTGTAGCTCCATGGGGGGCCATCCCAGAAGCCCACGGCGCTTCACCGAGTACCGAATGCCACCTTCTTGGCTTCGATGGATCTTCTTCTCGTATCGCCTTGATCATGATCTTATTAGAAGCCTCTCGCTTGACCATTAGCTTGGGCATAATATGGAGAAGAATTAAACAATTTGATTCCCATGCTTTCGGCAAAATCTCTGAACTCCAATGACACGAACTGTGCCCCCTGATCAGTGGTAATCGTCTGAGGGATCCCAAATCGATAGATGATGTGTTCCTTGACGAATTCGATCATGTTTTCTGACGTCACCTTCTTCAGTGGGATCGCCTCAACCCATTTGGTGAAGTAATCGTAGCCAAAAGCACGAACTTATGCCCCTTGCTAGACGGCGGATTAATTTGGCCAATCAAGTCTATACCCCAGCCCCTGAATGGCCATGGCTTGATGATGGGATTCAATGCTGATGCAGGGACCCTTTGAATGTTCCCGAACCTTTGGCAATCCTGACATCCCTTGTAATACTCAAAGCAGTCCTCCAATATCGTCGGCCAAAAGCATCCAGCTTGTCTAATAACCCATTTCATACGGTAGGCCGATTGGTGCGCTCCACATATCCCATCGTGCACCTCACTCATCATGTTCTTGGCTTCTTCTGGACCCAGGCATCGTAGTAATACCCCATCTAATGATTTATAGAACAGATTATCATCCAGAAGAACGAACTTAATTGCCTTGTACCTGAGTTTCCTGGAGACTTTTCGGGATGGATCTTTCAAGTAATCAACGATTTCTTTCCTCCAATCATCTTTCGCAAGATCCGCCCCTAGTGCACACACTTCGCAGCAAACGCTTCTTGACTCTCCTTGTAACCCGCAGGCGCTCTGAGCTAGCCTGTTTGCTTCCTCGTTATGCTCTCTAGGAATGTGCTGTAGGGTTACCAATGGGAAGCTCTTCAAGATTTCCCTGCACTCTTCGTAGTAACTCCTCAGCGCTTCGCTTCTGCACTCGTATTGGCCGTTCAATTGCTTAATTACCAATTCTGAATCTCCATAGATCTCAACTAAAACGGCCCCAGCTTCTCTCAAATATTGAAGCCCTCGAAGTAATGCCTCGTACTCAGCCTGGTTATTTGTGACAGTGGGTTGTATAGGAATGGCAAATTCAAACATCTCACCTCTGGGCGAAATTAGCAGGATCCCTACTCCCCCACCTTTGCCACACGATGACCCATCAAAAAATAAAGCCCAAGGGGTAATTTCAAGCAGATCAATTGACGGGTCACGGTGTTCAGTTATAAAATCGGCAATGACCTGACCTTTGATGGCTTTTGCCGATTCGAACTTCAACTCGAACTCTGATAAAGCTAGAATCCACTTGCCAATCCGACCGTTCAAAATTGGCATAGATAACATATGTTTTATCACGTCGAATTTGGAATATACAGTGCATTCGGCATTCAACAAGTAGTGCCGAAACTTTGTACACGAGTAGTACACGCAAAGACACAGTTTCTCTACAGCCGAATACCTGGTTTCAGGATCAAGTAGTTTTCGGCTAAGATAAGCTACTACCCGCTCCTTTCCTTCGAATTCTTGAATAAGGGCCGATCCAATGGTCTGGGTATCGTCCGCCACGTACAACTTGAAAGGCTTGTTTAGCTGAGGAGGAACCAACACCGGCGGCTCCTTCATGTACTGCTTGATCTCATCAAAAGCCTTTTGTTGTTCGTCACCCCATGTGAATTTTTTATCTTTCTTTAGCTTCAGCAATGGAGAGAATGGCAACACCTTCTGTGATAAATTTGAGATGAATCTTCTCACGAAGTTGATCTTGCCGAGCAGTGATTGCAATTCCTTGAGGTTGGTTGGAGGAACGACTTCATCAATGGCTTTCATGCTTTTCTTGCCAACTTCAATTCCCCCTTCGTGGACCAAAAACCCCAAGAATTCTCCAGCTGATACCCCAAAAGCGCACTTGTTTGGATTCATCTTCAAACCGTGTTTCCGGGTGCACTCCAGGGTCTTCTTCACATCTTCCAGATGGGTGTCATGACTTAAGGACTTGATCACCACGTCATCAATGTAGATTTCCACAGTTTTGCCGATCAACTCATGAAAAATGTAATTCATGGCCCGTTGATAGGTTGCACCGGCATTTTTCAACCCAAACGTCATGACTATCCATTCGAACATGCCTATATGACCAAGTCATCTAAAGGCCGTCTTTGATATGTCTTCTATTGCCATGAAGATCTGATTGTATCCCGCATTTCCATCCATGAAACTGATCACCTTGTGTCCAAGAATAGCGGCGTCAATCAACAAATCGGCAATAGGCATCGGGTATCCATCCATGGGAGTAGCTCGTTCGTGTCCCTGAAATCTATGCAAACCCTCATTTTTCCATTCTTCTTATACACAGGGACGATGTTAGAAATCCACTCCGCATATCTGCATGGCCGAGCGAAGTTTGCGTCAAGTAATCTTTCAATTTCCTTCTTCACATCGGCCAATACTTCATCCTTGTAGATTTTTCGGGGCGGTTGCTTATATGGTTTGAAGCCAGGCTTGATTGGCAACCGATGCTCGACGATGGAACGATCCAATCCAGGCATCTCCGAGTAATCCCAGGCGAAGCAATCCTTATATTCTTTGAGAAGCTCAATCAAATTCCCCCCCCGAAGTCCGGGCCGCAAATTTGCACCGATGAACGTCGGCCTTGGTTTATCACCGCTTCCAATATCAACTTCCTCCGTTTATCGCCCGACATGAATCCTCGCCCTAATTTGCCATCGGTGCCATCTACGGGGTTCTCCATTAAAAATTACTATAAGAGCCGATCGCTTGAATCGGCCGTTGATCACCGTTGACAAAGTTCAACAGACCTTCTCCCCGCCCTTTCCCCGAGAAACAATCAATGCCTTGGTATTCCCGTAAGGCCGGTTCCATGTTGGCCACGCTCACGGAGTCATCCGCTCGGACGACCTTGATCTCATCGTCCACCCACCGGATAAGTCGTTGATGCATGGTGGACGGGACGCAACAGCTTAGCATGAATCCAATCCCGCCCAAGCAAAGAAGCCGTAGGCTCCTTTGCCCTCGATGACAAAGAAGGTGGTGAGTAGCGTCTTGGACCCGATCATCAAGTCCACGTGAGCACATCCCTTGGTGTCTGAGGGGTTCCCGGCGAAGTCGTTCAAGATGATGCTTGTAGGCGTCAAATCGCTCGGGCCCATTCCAAGCTTCCTGAAAGTGGTGTACGGCATTACATTGACTGCCGCTCCACCGTCGACGAACATCTTGGTCAATGGCTTTCCATTGACGTATCCTCTCAAGTACAGTGGCCTCATGTGACGGTTCTTGGTCGGCTTGTCGAAGATGGCCTGCTTGGCCAGCACCAGTTGTGCCATCATCTCCTCGGTGTGCTCGTCGTCGAAGGAAGCTTCCTCCTGCATAACCTGGTTAGCAGGAGCCATGAACTCGTTCGGCAGAAAGTATACCATGCATGCTGGAGCCGAACGCTTCGATCCCTCAGGTTGGTCCTTGGGGTGCCACATCCGCCTCGTCCGGATCCCGACCGCTTCAATTCACGGTTCCTCAAGCGCCGGACCCGTCTCTTCGGCTTTTGCGTAGGCCGGGCGGGCACCACCGCCCCTTCGCCGGATGTAGTCATCCTCGTCCTCTTCTTGATCGGCCCATCCGAGATCGCCTTGGCGCTTCCCGGGATGGTCGATGACTTCAATTTTTTGGCGCCGATCCCCATTAGGGTGGATCCTTCCAAGTCTCTCGTGGACGGATCGGCGATTGCGCCTTCGCCTCGCTCGTACTCAACATACCTGTCACTGCATTCAGGACAGTTCTTCAATGTGGGCAGCTTTAGACCCTCATTCCAGCAGTGCCTGAAGAAGGCGCATCCCCAGTGTGCGCGCTCCTGTTCGCGCGTGTACTGCTCATGGTCCCTCCTGCGCGCCTCTTCTTCGGCTATGCGCTGCTCCTCCTCGTGGCGACGCTTCTGGTAGCGCTCTTTCTCTATTTGACGCTGCCATTTGTTGAGGAGAATGCGCGATGTCACCTTGGGCTTAGGCCTGGATGATTCCCCAATCTCGATGTGGCTCTTGAGAATGCGGGGGGCATCACCTTGTACTTGCTCCAGAGTCACCTGGCGCTCTGGGTCCACTGCTCCACCTTGCTTGGACCTGGTTGAGGTCAGAACCTTGACCTTTCCCTTCTCCTCGGCTGTTATCACATTGACAGAAAAGCCGAGCATGTTACGAGGAAAGGGGTGGCCATCCGGCTTCATCTTGTTATCGAACTTGAGGTGTCCCTCCCGGATGGCCTTCTCGGATCCTCATCCCGAAGACCCCGCAATCGTTGATGGAGTGTGAATCCCCGTCATGGAAGCCACGGTAACGTTTCGCTTTAACTCCATCGAGCCGAAGCATAGAATGCCCCTCGGGCGGCTTGATTCGGCCTTCTTTCACTAAGAGCTCAAACAACTTATCGGCCTTCGTGATGTCAAAGTCATAAGTCCCCTTGGTCCGCTTGACCCGCCGATTCATTGTCAAGGGCTCCTTGCCCCACATGATCTCCGCTGCGCCTACCTCCAATTCATCCTCGAATCCTCGAACGGATCGGCTTTGTCCAGAACCGGTTGTAGATGTCGGCTACGTCGTCGTCGTTTGCCAAATTTGGGGTCCTTTTTTGAGGCCATATGCTTGATTGCTCATCGAGACAACTTCGTGACACCGGCCCGAGTTCTCAAACTCCATCCCAAATAGCTTCTCGCGCACGGCTGGCAGCATCCCGGCGACGGCCATATCGGCCAACTGATCATCTGGCAAGTTCAGCGAGAAGCACATGCCTTTGACTTCCCTGAATCTTCTAAGAAACTCCAGCGGTGTTTCACTGTGCCTTTGCTTCAGGGTGGCGAGATCAATTAGCTTCTTCTCAGAGCTGCCGCTGAAATAGTGAGCGTGGAATTTACGCTCCAAGTCCTTCCATCTGGCCACTGATTCGGGAGAGGGGGGACGAGAACCACTGAAAGGCTGGACCCGTCAGTGAGGCGGGGAAGTAGCGAACCCTGAACGTCTCCTCGGCCGAGCATTCCCCAAGCTGCATGAGGTAACGAGCAATGTGCTCGACCGTACTTGTCTCGTCCTGCCCCGAGAACTTTGTGAATTCCGTTGGCGGCTTCACCCTTGGCGGCAAGAGCACATTATAGTACCATTCTGGGAACGGCGGCCTATAGGCGGGGCCCTACATCTTTGGCTTGAGGCCGAACTGATTTTGCATCAATTCGGCCATCTTGCGCGCCAGGGCGTCATCTTCTTGAGCGCCTGCAGCTGGCGCGTACCCTGGGTGCGGGAAGGCGTCGAACGCTCCGTAGTTTCCCACTTCATGATAACCACCGCCGTACAAATTCTTCTGGAGCCAGTTGGTCGACGGAGCAATTCTCCGGCCGGGATCAAGTGGGGCCCCAGACGAGCCGAACGCTAGGTCTCCGTACGTAGGCTGGTACGGATTCGGCCGCGTTGCACGGGGCCGACCTGTGCTTGCTCCGTGGTGGCGGCGAGATTGGCCGACTCCCCGAAGCTTGCAACGGGGGCCGAACCGGGCCGCCCCCAGCGCCCTGCGGAGGAGGTTGGAATGCTTGGCTTCCGGAGCTCTGAGGAGGAGGCTGCTGTGGCTGGCTCCGTAGCGGCACCGAGAGCTTGATTCACCCGGCTCCACGGTGCTCTTTCGGGAGGGCGCCTTCCCGAACGCTTGCTCCATGCCCGGCCAAAGATGGCCACCATCATCCGCCGGGAGCGACCCGAGGAAAGCCTTGTTGTGCTTGGTGAGCATGTAGTCTCGCCGATTCTTGGAATACGCGCGCGCATTCCTCCTTTTCCCCGCCGGGATGTGGCATCGCTCTCTCCGGCAAAGCAAGCACCCCACGGGCATGTCATTCTTCAGATACGGGACACCACTTCTATTCTTCTTAAACGACATGAGACATTTTTGCTGAAACTGGTTCACGGCGTCTTGGAGCTGCTGCTGCTGCTCTGGAGAAAGCTCTTCGATGTTGACATCCATGAGGTCTGAGATTTCAGGCATCTTGAACCAATTCGGCTGTGGTCCCACTGGGCGTGCCAAAAAGTGTGTTGACGCAAAACGTGTACTCAACGCCAATCACACAGCAAGCCGAACAAAGCTGGCTTCACACGCGCAGAGAGCAAATGACGTGCCAGTCAATTTTTCCTGAAAATTAACAAAAGATAAGGCAGTTAGATATCAAAGCTTGGAACTTGCCGGGTGGTACCAGACAGTTCCATATTTACGGCTAAAGAGCCAGATGGGATAACATATAGCTACAGAAAGCTATCTGTCAAAGAGCCACAACCATTCGGGAAGCCGCAAAAGGGAAAAAAGAACACTGCCGAATGGATGACGTAAGCATGACAGCGATCGGTCTTTGTAAAAACATGGATGCATGCGCAAAGCTATGACCGATCCCCACAAAGACTAACATTAAATAGATAAAGTAAAGCACGGACATGATCATGTATTAAATAAGCATGCATAGATCCAAAGCACTAGTCTACCGCATGTCTAGATACTTTAAGACCCGTCGGGTACGATATCAAACAAATCTATCCACCGCATGATACAACTTGCATGAAAAACCGTACCACTTTCCACAAATAGATCTATCCACCGCATGATACAATCTAAATATGGAAAGCCAAAAGCACACATCATTTAAAACATAAATAACGCACGTGATCTACTCGTGAAGAAACATAACCGAATGCGGCCGAACGTACCGATTCGGGGTCCATGAAGAAGGAACAAACATTACCACGTGAATAAATCTATCAGACTGATTTGGGAATCTAATCCACCGGATGACTAGCTCCAAAGCAACCCAAAAACTCGCATCTACCGCATGATACCCGGTTCTTTCAAGATTTATACGAACATAGCAAGCTTGAACCCGCAACACGTAACAACCTAGATCGATTCGGTTTCGGCTATCGGAAAGCATAAGATCCACGTGTTAAAACATGAAACCTACTCGAACAAGGATCATAAAAGAGATATAGCCGATCCAAATCCATCTAGATTGGGCAAAGGTGTGTTACATGAATTAAAACATAAAGTAAAAACTCAAGATAACACGGGATAACTTAATGAATCTATTGGATCTTGCCAAAACCCAATAGAGCCGATAACTAGCTCCAAGCTAGATCTTAGCCTACCGCATGGCTCATGATCTAACAAGAAACCTTCTTGAACCAAGCTTGAATCTACCGCATGACACGAAGCATGGTAACAAGACTACTTGCATCAGATCTAAATCCACCGCATGATACTAGACATGATACAAGGTTGCCGGTACTCACGGAGGTCGACGGATCGATTGGCCCTCTCGAAGAACTCGACGACATGACAAGGACTCTAGGGTTTGGCGTAAGGCCGGTGTATATTGAGGAATGATTGTCTCTGTTACATCCATTCAGGGGTTGTATTTATAACCTGTTAAGTACAACTGCGAATGGATTCGTTGCCTAACTAAGCTCGATCGCCTATCCATCCATTCGTCTCCCCTGATTGAGCCACGTCACCGTCCAATCCCGCAAAATCAGCTCTACTGTTCCTTTGCCGAACCGGAGCAGATAGCCGACCGCAGATCTCTTTGCCGAAAATCTCTGAAAATATCCTTCCTTCCACCAGACGGACTCTTTTTCGAACCGGACCCACAAGTCAGACTCCTTACCAAATTTTGGTGTTAACACTTGGCTTGTAGAATCTGTTTGGTGTTGAAGGAGGCTCATGTTGGGAATGCCCAGGTTCAGGCTCGGATGTATGCGACCTACCGGAGAGAGGATATGGCCGAATTACCGAATGTTGCGCGTTCTGAAATTTTCTGGACAGCATGCAAGAGCGGAAACAAAATGGCCATAGCTCCTTCATTCGGACTCCGATTAAGATGAATGAGTACCCGTTGGAAAGGTAATTTTATAAAGTTATGAAACAATATTTTGGTATATGTTATGTTATGTACACAGGGGAAAATTCACGAAAAAAGGCAGCAGCAACACGATGAGAACAAGATAGTGGAGATGAGGACGACGACAACGAAGAGGAGCTTGGGCAACACTTCCATTGGACCACACGAGATGAAATTTAGAAATTTGGAACAAAACGAAGATCCCAAGAGCATTGGCAAAAGAAGGCACAAGTTGGCAACATCCGACGCTAGGAGATGTTAGAAGCAAATCACGATGGATTACACACAAATGATGGCATACAATGGCGTGGATACTCTAGGCTCTCGCACAAAGGATCATGGAGTTACATGAAGATATTTGAGACATGTGTGAAGTCCCTCAAATGAATAAGAAGAGTGAGTCCACACAAGGCAACCTTGATGATGTGTGGCACGAATGAAGGAATTGTGAAAAGACGATACAAGCCACCGATCATTGAAGATTGTTTGCTTTCAAATCCGAGAGACCACTCATGATGAAAAGCTTGAAGGCCAAGGTAAAAATTGACCTCTCAAGATACTTTTGGAGCTGATAATATTCCTTTGATACATCTATGATTCATATCCAATAGTGAGGTTGGTTCAATTATATGCCTTGTTCTTATGATGTTCATGATAGGCTAGAATTTCTTGAGTGTGATAAAGAGGCTTTGTTGTGCTTAAACTTTGTTACATGCCTAATGAACCTTTGCCTAATGAAATCTTAGTGTTGAGCAATAAAACTTATGCTACAATTAATCACAACTTACTTTGTCATAAATTGTGGTTATGGATGCGTTTGTTTACGATATGATTTGTAAATCTTGGACTTGCTTTGTGCTCGGTCAAGCTAGTGACCTTAAAAGAGAAAAATGTGGGAGAAATCCCAAGTTTCACTAACCATGTAGGGTGTTAAACATAAATTAAGAGGAGAGAAGTCATACCCAAAGGAATTGCAAACCCGTGCATCACCGTCACCGAACCTCAAAAACGAACGTCGCTGTTTTCATCAATTTTGAGGACCTAGTCCGACATGTTGAAGGAATAAAAAGTTGAAAATCAGAAGCTCCATCAGTGCCGGTTCCAACGCATCCAAGATCGATGAATTGGTTGTCAAAAAAAAGATCGATGAATTTGAAGACCCGTACAAGGAGATATGGTAAAAACATTGAGCGATGTACAGTTTGAAATCACCTTTGGACAGATTGTAGCGCCAGAGTAGAACGGGCATAACTCACTCGATCGAAGTCCGTTGGGGTGAATAAATACTTGATGGAAAGACAATTTCATGTGCCACGTATGGAAGCTATTATTTTCTACATGATCTGATCTGGATAGAGAGGAAATTTGTGAAAGAATATGCAGCGATAAAGTGCGATGGAGAAGGTGATGATGATGATGCAAGAAGACGATTGGGCAAGCCTCTCGTCGGGCATAAGTGATCGTGTCAAGCATGGAGAGTGGATCAAGGCTACATTAACACCTTCAAATCTTGCATAAAGGATCATGGCTCCACAACAATAAGAAGGTATGTGAGAAAGTCGAGCTCTACGACTTTAAATGAAGCGCTTCGCGGGAGGCAACCCCCATGGTTTCTTTTATGCTCTCAACTTTGGATAGGTCGAAGGACATATTACTTTTTGCTTTTAAAAGTCATGCTAACCTTGTCATTAATACCTCTTGCATTTTGCTCTACCTATCCAAAGCCTTATATTGAGTGCACCATAGATTACAAGAGTTATTATTGGGTAAATTGATTCAAGGCTCGATTCTCCGGCTCGTGACTAAGAAGCTGGTCATTCCGTGTTTTGTGTAACTTATCTTTTGCTAGTCTATTCTATCTGTGCATTGTGAGCTCCCACATCGGAAGCTTTGCAAACCTCACCAGATATCCACCCTTTAAACCAACATCATCTTTTGTGTTAACCCCCTTGACCTACCTATCACTTGAGTATGTGTCACAAGAAGGTGCTTCAAAGGGAAGATTCAAGTTCCCTCTCATCAAGACCTCTGATACCTACCTTAACACCACTTCCTCTTTGCTCGGGGACGAGCAAACGTTTAAGCATGGGGGAGGAGGTAGGTACTATGCAAATTAGAGTTCTAGGGGAGATAAAAAACGAATAAGATGAGAGGAGAAAAAAATTTCAAAGCACCTCACACATGTCAAAAAGAAAAAAAGAAGAAAAAATAAAAAGAAAAAAGAAGAAGAAAATAAAAAGAAAAAGAAGAAAAAAAGAAAAAGAAAAAAAGAAAAAAAGAGAGTGATAATAATCTCCCTCGGTTCTCTAGTTGCTTAAGGATTTTTCAAGAACTTCAAGATCAAGATAAATACCCATTTTTCCAAACATGTGGAATCCGATAACGAGGATTTCATTGGGGCCTCGGGATCATTCTTTGCCATTTGCACATGTCCACCTATCTAAAAGTGTGAGTTCTTTCTCTCCCCCTCATTCTTGTGAACAATACTTTTCCAGTGACCTTTTTGACGAGTCATGATAAGTCCATGAGAAGCTTGCCTTGTTTTGTTAATAGTCTCAACTTTAACATCTTGGTAGGATAAAAACTTTCATATGAGCTCCAAATAAAACCCTTCCACCTGTCGGTGTTTTAGACCGGCAACCTACCAAGGGGAGTACCCGAGGTAGATGAATGTGGCCTCGCCGAGATCGGTAACTCGAAGGAAGAGACACGTGGCACACAATTTAGACAGGTTCGGGCCGCGAGGTGCGTAATACCCTACGTCTTGTATGCTGCGTAGCTCTGGATTGATTGGATGTGTTTACAAGATGATGCGTATCTCAGAGATAGGGGTCCCTACCTCGCCTTATATAGCCCGGGAGGCAGGGTTACAAGTCGGTTTGAGGAGAGAGTACTAGTCGGGTATGGCTAGGAGTTCTCTACATAGTGCAGGACATGTATAGCTTCCCTATCCGAGTACTTCTCCACCGTAGTCCTTGCGCCCCACGTCATCAGGTGTCGTGTGGCACAAGCCGGGTAGTCCCAGGGCCCACCGAGTAGTCGGTCCTGGTACCCACCAAGGCAGTGGGCCCAGGGAGGTCCATACGACAAGCCCCCGAGTACTTTGTAGTCGAGTAGGATAGTTTCAATTAGTCTTGACGGCCTTGACGAGTAGTCCTCAAGCGTCCTCGAGTACTACAAGCCAAAAGTCCTCAAGAGTACTTGAAGCATCCCGAGGCTGGAAGGTACTCCAGCTGATCTCTGAGTAATCTTGAAGTCTTCTCGAGTAGTTCCCAAGCGTCCTCGAGTTCTCCTCTTGAAGGTCTTCAATAATACTTGCTTTGTCTTGAAGAAGAAACCATATGGAAAATGCGATTCGAAGAATCGCATTCCATATGCAATGTACCCCCGAGCCTATGGTCGAATCATAGATTCAAGCTGAGGGTCAATCTGAAACTCTGCCAAGATTATCCCGCAAAATCCGGAGAAAAAACCGAAGGACACGTGGCACGGAGCCCCCGAGCCTTGTGTCGAGTACTTCCTCTCGAATTGAAGGGTCATCTTGATTGGAGAATGTGTCCTGAGTTGCTCTGGAGTCTTATCATCACCCAGAGAATTGAGTAGACGTAGCCGAGCCCCCGAGATGAAGCGCGTCGACTACTGGAAGTTGAAGAGTCAGGCGGCTGCCGCTGAGTCATCTACCAATACTTATTGTTGACGGTGAAAATTCGTCAACCTAGCCATGAGTTTACCTTCGGTGTTGGCATGAGTTTTATACCTTATCCATTGGTACTAACCCCCGTGGTATAACAAGTTCACGTGTGCATGTCGGTTTTGGAGTTTAATGTTTATGCAGGGTTTTAGTGTTGAATGCAAGGCTTTCGGGATAAGTTCATCAAGCACCTCATGACAAGACCTTGAAGCCCCGTACAAGTCATGCAATGAAGCAAACTTAACTCCACGAAGCCGGGGACTTGATCCGAGAAGACGACAGACTCCAGGGACCTGACCAGAAAAGTGCTGAATCTTGCAAGACAAGGAGTTGAGTCCAATTCGGAGAGAAACCGACGACATGGACCTACATGCAGAAGGGGGAAACATCCAGGAAGCAAGGGAACCGACGTGGGGCAAAGGAGCCCTCGGGCTGGGCCTAAATGGGCCCAGGCCGGCCGGCCCAGTCCGGTCGGCCCAGGCCCATTTAGGGCCCAAACACCCTCTCCTTTGCCCTAGCCGCCAATCGGGCTATTTATAGCCCCCTGACCGAGAGCCGCGGAGAGGAGAATTCGTCTTCGGCCGCCGAGGAGCAGAGAAGAGAGGGACACCATGTCGGAGAGGAGAGGGTCGAGCTAGTTGACTAGGGTTTCCCTAGCCGACGTGGGAACCTTGCATGGAAGACCACGTCGGAGTTCCCGGAGCTAGAAGCAAGATCAAGGAAGGATCCGGTGGTGATCTTGTGTATGTATCATTGTCATAGTTGAATTATCAAGTTGAATCTTTTCTTAGCGATCAAGTGTTTCCTCGAAGATTTCGTTTTTCGATCGGCTTTGCTTATTCCAATTCTATTCGTACGATAGATTACATAGGGTGTTCTTGTAGCCGCGGTGTCTAGAGGTACACGCCGGATCTTCCGAAAGAATCTCGACTTGTCTTTTGACTCGCCCTAAGCTCCCCGCATGAATAGGGATACGTTGTGACAGAACGGGGGTCTCGAAAGGCGGATGTTTTCGGATTTGGACGGGAAACCACGATTTAAAGAGGCTTCTATTAAGATTCGATTTGCTACTTCTTCTCTTGCTTGGAACTTCAACAAAAGGCTTACCCCGATCCCTCTAGATCGGTTTATCTACCCAATCTTACTTTGTTTTCTCCGGTCTTTAGTAGATTAGATTTATCTTTGTTTTGTGCTCTTATCTAGATGCATTAGGGTTTCTCTTTTACCAAAGATTGAAGTTACTTGGCTTTACTAGATCAACTCTTGCGTCACACATTTGTTCCACGGATTCGATACCTTGGGTTCACCACTCGAGGGAAGAAGGGTCCCTTGACTACGACGGGAGACTTGTACGCTTGCGAGTCACAAACGAACTTTGATACAATTATTAACCGTCAACAAGCCCCTTTTTCTGGCGCTGTTGCCGGGGAACAAGTGATCAAGATTTGATTTTTATTGCCTTTTTGTAATTTTCAGTTTTCTCTTTGTTTTTATTTTTGCATCTACTAAACTTTGATCATCCTCAAAATACATCTAATCTAGTTTGTCTAACCCTAGTTTTCATAGATTTATTTTTCCTTTCTAGTTTTTGCATACTTTGCTTATTGCTAACCCTAACCGGAGATGGTTGGCTACCTCTCCAAGAAACCCAAACTTTTTTGTGGATGATCCAGGAAAACTTTACAGGCAAAGGTGACATGCAACACAAGCTAAAAGGGGTGGAAACCCTAGATTCAAAAGTTGAAGTCGAAGGACCGTCGAAATCTCCAAGGGAATCACCACCTCCAAGTCCAAAGGAAGATCAACCTCAACCACCGGAGCGCTGCGCACCCCGGACATCGTTGATCTACCTATCATAAACCTTCAAGACGCCGGGAGGCCGTTCAAGATCAAAGTCTCAACTATCCGCATGACGATTGCGAGAGCCGAATGCATACGAGTCGGATTCCTTGAGTGGCATATCGGTTTACTTAAGAGGAGGATGGAGAAGATGGAGATGGAGAAAGAAGCTCAACACCTAAAGGCCGCCGAAGCAAGATCCTCATGCAAGGAGTGTGTGGAGTACGACCATGTCCAAGGACGCCGTCACTAAGTTCGAGGCTATGGAGAAAATATTGAAGAATTTAGATGGCAAGGTGACGGAGGTCGGAAGCTCTATACGTGAAGTGTTCATCGTGATGAAGATGCTAGACGCAAGTGGGACAACTTGTCGGGCGCCCGATGGGTAACGAAGAAGAATATCCGAGACAACTCCAAAGTCCCAAGACGGCGAAGGCTACTCAAGCTCATTCGGGAGAGATGAAGGATCACACTAGAGACCATGTAGATCACGACTGAAGGACCGGAGTTCGAGATGCCGAGCTACAAGGAAGTTGTTGCATCCGTCAGGACCAAAGGACAAAGCCGACTCGTGAAGACCAAAAAAATTGACTAAGCCAAAGCGGGTACCCAAGATTGCAACGCCCACAAAGAGCGTTGATCCGAAGTAATCAAGTGAAGAAGTCTAGCCATGGACTATAAACGAAGCGCTAGGCGGGAGGCAACCCGTTTCGTCAAGTCAAGAATAAGCTACCGGAGGACAACCCGATTCCAGGTTTTTCGAGTCTTTTTAATAATTTAGTTTTTGAGTTTTATTACGCAAAGACATTAGACTTAGAAGTGGTTGAACAATATTAGAGACATAACTCTTGATTGAATGTTTGCTTTATCATAAACCCTTTGCATGAACCCTCCTATGTGCTTGTTTGTTCTTTTCTTTTCGAGAAACCTCAACCAAATAATTTCAGAACCTAACTCAACCTTTCGCCTTCATTATGGTGCTGAGGTTGACTTATTTTTCATGCTAAAACCACACGAGTAGAGCCACGACTTATATCTATGTGTTAATAAAAAAAATCAGCACGTGGTAGAACTCGCGTGAACCTAGAAATCCAAACTTTTGGTTGGTTTTAAAAATCTATATCCTTGGTTTCTCTAGGATTAGAATTTTTCTAAGCCTATTCTAATTTTGTTTTATTCAAAATCTTTCTTATTTAGCCAAAATTAGAACCTAAACCTATGCCCCCATGATCAAGTCGGGAAAAAGTCTGCTCTCAACCGATGAAGGCAAACTATACCGGTGAGACCGAAACCGACGTAATAAAAAAATATTTTCGACTTGCATTTGTTTTTAATGGTTTAAAAACTTCTCTAAAATTATGTTCGAGCTCTTGCATGGCTCTGAAAAATATTTTAAATTTCGAATTAGAGGAGTGTTTAACCTTAAACACACCTTAATGGAGGCAATCTAGTAATCATGCATGCACCATTGGATTCCCTTTCATCAACTTTCACCAATTTCACATGCGAAGGACAAGCATGGTGGGCAGCAAGCATCAACTTTGTAGGAATTTCATGGTGGCATGTGAAGAAAGTGGAGCTAGGGAGCATGGACACGACCCAAAACATGAAGCATCAAGTGGAAGGACCAAGGAGTGGACGAGAGCGTTTGGGCGGTGCAACTCATGGAGCACGCGGGCGGGGAAAGTTGCGAGAGGTGAAATGATCATGCTGGAAGAAAGACGAGGCGGGGAGGAGCACCGAGGCCGGCCTCCCCTACATAAGGAGCCCCCCGGCTCCCGTTTTCTCTGTGCAAGCTTCCCTCTCCTTCCTTTGTTTGTGTGTTCAAGTTTGTGTGCTCAAAACCTCCGTAGTCATAGCCAACCTTCCCAAGCTTGAGAGCTCAAGAAAAAAAATCCACATCCTTAATCCACTCAAAGTCCACATCCGAAGCAAAGAGTTTAAGTGCCTAGTTACCGGTTGCAACCCGGAATTTTAGTTGAAGAAAAGAGTGCAGCAACCATGTGGAAGAAGACCACAAGTCTCTTCTCCAAGAAGAAGAGTTCGTCGTCGTCCAAGCCGTCATCAACCACGTCTTCGAGGAGGCACTTGGTTTCCGAGTCTTCCCGGAGCATGGAGACGGATACGGCACCACCGAGAAGGAATGATGCTCTCCTCCTTGGTGGTATGAGGGCTGCAAGAAGCACTTCCATGAGGTTTACCGAACCTCGTGGGCACACGGAGGAGCAGCCCGCGCCACCACGACGATCGACTCGCTCAACCGCGCCACCTCCTTACACCCCGACATACTCTTCGTACGGCTTCATCATCTTGTCGTCGAGTTCGACGACCAAGCACTCTACACCTTGGGTTTTGGCACCGACATATACTATATGTTGGGGCACCTCGGATGGGTGCAGTTCTCCAACGGAGTATCGGTGGACACCCATTTGGGGTTCGCCTTGGAAATTTTGATGACTATTGCACCCATCGTTGATGATGATGGAGTGGAAAGCTTGTCATTCCGTTTGGAGGGAATCCAACAAGTGGTTCCCTACAAGCACGTTAGGGAGCTGCTTGGATTCCACAAGGGAGCTCCGGAGAAAGTTGACGTGCCACCCGGCATGTTGGCGGGATTTTGGAACATGATCTCCGGAGAAGCCCATCAACAACGCAATTGCATCCGCAACCCCATTATCCGGATATTTCACTCTTGGATGTGCAAGAGGGTATTGGGGAGGATGAAGGAAACAAAGGTGACCGACACGGAGTTGAATTGGCTATACTCGGCTTTAATTGCCAGGCAGCCAATAGACCCCTCTTACCTCATGATCAACCGTTGGTGTTGTGAAGCAACATCGGGGGCGGGTAATATTGGTTCGGGGTGTTACCTCTCCATGTTGGCCTTTTCCTTGCGGCCGGGGATCACAAGAAACCCCGCTCACCTTTTGCGTGGTACCTCTCTCGGCATTGAGTATTTGCAAGGCAAGTACATTAGTGGAGATGAGAGAGGAGGTTATCGGTTGGCCATAGTGAACCTACCCCTTCCCAACGAGAGGCTTAGGCTTTTCAATGAAGGGAGAGAAGATTGGTTGGAAGAGGGACTACTTGTCCCTGCAAGAAAGAACAAGAGAGGAAGAATCGTAGAGGAGGGAACATCCTCTGCACAAGCGAGTGGAGCACAACCCAATGTGCAACCATTCGGCGGGGTCCCCCCTCCGCCAAGTTATTACGGAGGGCTACAAGAGCAAGCATGGGGGGTGGTGCACCGGTACCCCCACAAATTATGTTGTGCCCAACGCTAACTTCGCGGAGTCCTACGCTCATCATCCCCAACCACAACAAAGCATGGCCATTATTGGAGGGTTTGCTGCAAGTAACGCTCAAAACATCGCAGCCATCCAAGCTAACGCAGCTCAACTTGGTGAAGGCAACGCAAATATTGCCTTTGAACTTGGACGCCTTCACCTTGTGGAGCCAAATCAATTCGTCGGAGGAAGTGTCCAACCATATTATGAGCAAGGGTATTATTATCAAAATCATCAACATCAACCACCGGCGGAGGACTAGAAGATTTAGGAACTTTAGTTTTCTTTTCTTTTCTTTTTCTCTGTAATTTTCAGCTTTTGCTTATGTGTGTTTGCGTAGTATTTTCTGTTTTTATTTAAATTTCAGCAAGCATGTTAGTTTATTTTCAGTTTGTATTTCAACTTGATGTCACCATTAATAAAGACACCACCTTGATTATATCATTGGAAAAGCTATAAAATTTGTGCCATGATGATATATGATTATAATTGCAGCTTTGTTCATCTTTGTAATTGATTTATGCATGTTTAAGCTAGTGCTCTCTTAAAAATACAAATCTGAATTTATTTAAATGCTAGCTTAATTTTCAGCGGAGGTTATGATTAAAATAAAGACCCATAGTGTTTTATGTGCTCTCAAGTTATGAATAGATTAAAGATGTCTTTTATGCTCAAAAATATTGCTAACCTTGTCAAAAATATCACTTGTGTGTTGCTCAACCTATCCAAAGCCTTATATATATTTGAGTGCATAAACCTTAGTGTACAAGATTTATTTTTGAGTGAGTTATTACAGGCCATGATTTCTCTGGCCCGAGACTAAGAAGCTGGTCATTCCGTTTTTGCGTATCTATCTTTTTGCTAGCCTTTTATCCGTGCATTGTGTATCCCCGCTTCGGTGATCTCACAAACCTCGCCGGATATCCACCCTTAAACCAAATATCATCTTTTGTGATTACCTCCTTGACCACAACCTATCGTTGAGAATGGATCATCAATTCAAGGAAGATCGCAAGACGGTGCCAACATTGAAGATTTCAAGTATCTCTCCAAGGAAAAATATCTCCGGTACCTACCTTATTTTTCGCCTCTTTGCTCGAGGACGAGCAACGTCTAAGCATGGGGGAGGAGGTAGGTACGGTGCAGTTTTAGAGTTCAAAGGGGAATATTTTAAAAAAAATGATGATGAAAGAAAAAAAATCCGGCGATACTCATGACTTTCAAGGTAAAAAAATATATAAATATATATAAGAAAGAAAGAAAGAAAAGAATGAGAAATATGAGAAAGAAAAAAATGTGCGTAAAGTAAACTCCCCAGCTCTCTAAAAGTGCATTCAAGGCTTCAAGTTAAAAAGATCCATTCTCATTTTCCAACCATGTGCAATCCGATAACGAGGATTTCCTTTGTGCCTCGGGATCACTCTTTGCCATTTGCACATGTCCACTCATCTAAAAGTGTGTGTATTTTTTCTCTTTCCCCTCCTTGATTTAACATTATTTTCCAATGACCTTTTTGACGAGTCTCGGTAAGACCATGAGAAGCTTGTCTTGTTTTGACAACACCTCATTTATAAAATCTTGTTAGGACTAAACTTTCCCAAAGCTCCATATAAAGCCTACCACATATATATGAGAGGGAAAGGAGTAGAATATATAGGCTTGAGAGACAAGTGAGATGAGAGTTCATGAGCAATATACGAGATGATTTAAATTTGTGAATTTGGTTTAGCTTTTCTTTATCTCGTTCTTTATTTCAAAAACTCTGAGATCTATTTAAAACTTTGTGAGCATGTTAATACTTGTGGGATAAGCTTAATGAGAATCTACCCTCCGTAGAGATGAAGGCTAGTACCTTATGGAACTTTAATGAATTAAAATTTTGAGAGCATTATGTTTTCTCATGTGTAATCAAGTGCAAAATTTAAACATTGTTTAGCAATAATGATATCCATCGAAGGCTTACTCGAGGACGAGCAAGGTTTAAGCATGGGGGAGATGTTGACGGTGAAAATTCGTCAACCTAGCCATGAGTTTACCTTCGGTGTTGGCATGAGTTTTATACCTTATCCATTGGTACTAACCCCCGTGGTATAACAAGTTCACGTGTGCATGTCGGTTTTGGAGTTTAATGTTTATGCAGGGTTTTAGTGTTGAATGCAAGGCTTTCGGGATAAGTTCATCAAGCACCTCATGACAAGACCTTGAAGCCCCGTACAAGTCATGCAATGAAGCAAACTTAACTCCAAGAAGCGGGGGACTTGATCCGAGAAGACGACGGACTCCGGGGACCCGACCGTAAAAGTGCGTCGAATCTTGCAAGACAAGGAGTTGAGTCCAATTCGGAGAGAAACCGACGACATGGACCTACATGCGAAGGGGGAAACATCCGAGAAGCAAGGGAACCGACGTGGGGCAAAGGAGCCCTCGGGGCCGGGGCCTAAATGGGCCCTGGGCCGGCCGGCCCGGTCCGGTCGGCCCGTGCCCATTTAGGGCCCAAACACCCTCTCCTTTGCCCTAGCCGCCAATCGGGCTATTTATAGTCCCCTGACCGAGAGCCACGGAGAGGAGAATTCGTCTTCGGCCGCCGAGGAGCAGAGAAGAGAGGGACACCATGTCGGAGAGGAGAGGGTCGAGCTAGTTGACTAGGGTTTCCCTAGCCGACGTGGGAACCTTGCATGGAAGACCACGTCGGAGTTCCCGGAGCTAGAAGCAAGATCAAGGAAGGATCCCGGTGGTGATCTTGTGTATGTATCATTGTCATAGTTGAATTATCAAGTTGAATCTTTTCTTAGCGATCAAGTGTTTCCTCGAAGATTTCGTTTTTCGATCGGCTTTGCTTATTCCAATTCTATTCGTACGATAGATTACATAGGGTGTTCTTGTAGCCGCGGTGGCTAGAGGTACACGCGGATCTTCCGAAAGAATCTCGACTTGTCTTTTGACTCGCCCTAAGCTCCCCGCATGAATAGGGATACGTTGTGACAGAACGGGGGTCTCGAAAGGCGGATGTTTTCGGATTTGGACGGGAAACCACGATTTAAAGAGGCTTCTATTAAGATTCGATTTGCTACTTCTTCTCTTGCTTGGAACTTCAACAAAAGGCTTACCCCGATCCCTCTAGATCGGTTTATCTACCCAATCTTACTTTGTTTTCTCCGGTCTTTAGTAGATTAGATTTATCTTTGTTTTGTGCTCTTATCTAGATGCATTAGGGTTTCTCTTTTACCAAAGATTGAAGTTACTTGGCTTTACTAGATCAACTCTTGCGTCACACATTTGTTCCACGGATTCGATACCTTGGGTTCACCACTCGAGGGAAGAAGGGTCCCTTGACTACGATGAGAGACTTGTACGCTTGCGAGTCACAAACGAACTTTGATACAATTATTAACCGTCAACACTTATCCATCTGGTCGTTACAACACCACCGGTTGGCTTATAAATAGAAGCCGAAACCCTTAGGGTTTTCCACCCTCCACCCTCACAGCCATTTGAAATAGATCTAGCCCAGGGTCAGCCACCCGAGCACACTGCCACCGCGCCTTAGGCTGCAGATCCACACGCGCCGCCATTGCTTGCCTCCAGAGAAGCCCCCGAGCAAATGCAAGTGAAAACCCGGTGCACTTGGAGGATGAAGTCTTCTCCATCGAAGAGCATGAAGACCGGCGCCGGGAAGAAAAGATCCCGTGATGAGGCGGCTGGATCCACCCAAGGGTCAACACCTCCGACCTCTCCCCCGTGCCCGAATCCGAACAAGGAATGGAAAAATCCAAGGCGAAGACCAAAGACCTGCTGGCGCTGGTGAACAGCGGTTTCCTCCGCGAGAAGGAGATGGACATGTGGCGTGCCACCGCGGGAGATCCATACCCAATGGAGAAGAACCCCGACGAGATCCCAATGTTCACGCGGTTTGTGGAGCGCGGGCTGGCTCTCCTGGCGAGCGACTTCTTCAAGGGACTCCTCAAGTACTACGGTATCGAGTACTTGAACCTGAACCCTAACAGAATCTTTCACATCTCCGTCTTCGTCCACTTCTGCGAGGCCTTCGTGGGGATCAAGCCCCACTGGTGCTGTTTCGGAAATTCTTCCGTGTGAAGCCCCAGCCGAGCGCCAACGACCCAAGAGTAATCGGAGGAGCCGACATCCAGATGCGCGAGGACGCCGCCGAGCAGTACCTGTCGTACAAGCTCATCGACTCCAACCAAGATTGGAAGTCGAAATGGTTCTACATCACCAACCACCACCCAGAGCTGCCGAAGCCGAGCGGGAAGCAACCAAAGCATCAACCCTGGTGGAACACGGAGCCGACCATGCAGGAGGGTATTCAACTACCCGAGCTGCTGAGAAGATCAAGGCTTTGAGAGAAGTCGGGCTGAGGGCCGAACACGTGGCCTTCAGCTTCATGAAGAGGAGGGTACAACCGCTGATGGCGCGTGATACCCTCTGGCACCAGTATACAGGCGACGACGACACGTCAAGGATGCCCGGCACTGAAGTTGATGATGACGACATCATCGAGAGACTGTGGAGGATCTTCAAAAATATGCCTCCATACACACCCTGCCCAGTCCCAGAGTACTCCGCGGCTCGTCCGCCAAACAAGGTTGGCAATTGAAGTTGTGTCTTTGAGTACTCAATGTATTGTAGTAGTCGAGCTCACCCAAGCTGTTTGATGCAGGATGATCTGACGAAGTTTGTCTCTGACCCCGCTTCCCCTCCTCGAGTTGTGGTTATTTCAGAGGAGGGCAAGGGCACAGACAAGGAGTGCCGTGAAGTCGGCGAGGGTGATGACACCGTCACCATAGAAAACACGTCCGACGAGGAGGACGGGGGGACACTTCAGGAGCGGTTCCAGTTGCGGTCCAGGTTCAGCCGACCTGGGTTGCCCCACATCCCCCTTGTCGAAGATCCACCGACTAGCCTGGAGGATAGTCTCCCTACGTTGCCACGGAGGCCGCGCAATGTGGCACATTAATGAGTCACCAAGAAATTGAAGGTGACTGAGACTACGTCTCAAGAGGTAAGCTCCTCGAGTAGAGTAGTCGAGTACTTGTCGTAAAGTATTCTGTATGCTGACAATTGACTTCTGAGTTGTCGCAGGAGATTCCCTCGACTTTGTTGATCAAGGGGAAGGAGAGGATTGGGACACGGTGGGCGGGCCGGCTGAAAGAAGTCGCAGTCCAGCCCCCACCATCGAAGAACTTGTGTCACAGATGACACAACAGTCGACTAGTGTTGTCGAGCCACAAGCTCCGGCCGTGGAAAGCAGACCGGAGCCGAGTACGACTGCTGGTGCTGAAGAACCGGCAGCGGCACAAGCTGAAGAGGAAGCGCCCGCCGAAGCTGGGCTTGTAGATATCGCCAGCATCCTTGGCGCTCCGACCGTGACTGTCGTCCGGTCTAGCTTGTAAGTGAAGACCTTTCCCGAGTAATACTTGTAGCTTGGTAGTCTTACTTGGTTGACCACCAATCTTGTACCATGCAGGAAATCAACTGACTTGTCCTGGGACGGGGATGAACCCAGCACGACGGCGGCTGAAGAAGTTTTCGCGCTTGCTGCCAAGGAGTCCGCTCCCCTCCCTCAGGTCGAGACCGTGACGCCGGTCGCGGCGGCTACGCTGCCAGAAGCCAGCGTAGTAGAAGGTGAGTACGCTGCAGTAATACAGCCTTCCTCGAGTAGTAATCAAAGCCCCTGGAAGCTGATCCCATGTGTCTTATGTTGACAGGGCAGAAGTCGAGGGTAGCACCATCCCTGAAGCTGTACCGGTTGAAGGCGTTGTGCCGGAAGCCGAGGTGGCCACCGAAGCAGCAACTGAGCCAGTGGAAATAACAGCCGCCGGGGTGGCCGAAGAAGTGTGTAGCGATGCCCTGCCGGCGACCAATGGTGACAACACAACCACCAACATGAACGCTGAAGAAGAAGAAGAAGAGGTGATTGTCTCGAGTACCACTAAGATGATCTTGAATCTCAGCATCTTCCTTAGAAGAGATAGGCCCAAGAATTTCATCGGCCCGGGCTTCAATCTCAGCAACGTTGATATCTACAAAAAATGATAGAATCAAATATCAATAAAATTGACGAAAAAACGCAAAAAACATAAGCTAAGTGAAGAAAGAAGCAACAAAGGAAGAAGAGTGGGTACCATTATTCGTCAAGCGAAAGCTTCGAGCGAAGTCCAGGATCTTGATGGGTGAAGCAAAGTCATTCCAAGTGGCAACAGACCAGCCAGCGCGAACAGGAAACACCTTCACGCTGATGTACTCCTCAACAAGATCACGAGTAGCATAGGTCTTCACCAGCTCCTGGAAAGCAGTGAGAAAAAGACGGTATGTATCTCCATCTTCGTATGCCGTGCCAACACCCTTAGGCAGATTCTCAAACTGGGTGAAGACAAGGGGAGCTCTTCGTTTTCAATGGTATAATAAAACCAGTAATGGTTCCAGTTTTCATCCCATTTGTTCTTATAGCAGAAAACAGGAACATCGGTGTCACCGGGATATTTGAAGTTCAGAGAAGCGAATTGGGCTTCCTCGCGAACTAGAGCACTGTCAACAAGCCGCTCAACCTTCAAAGGCTGGTGATGAACAGTATGCACCCTAACGAAGTTGGCAGCAGTAGGACTCACATCCATTGTCCTGCAAGCCCACATATAAACGCTAAGCCGAAGAACGACATTAGGGGTGAGATGATGAAGATACACCCTAAAATTCAGGAGAATAAAAATGAATCACGAAAAACCACAACTTTGTTGGGACGAGGTGTGAGAGTAGTCTCCGGACCAGGGGCTCTGCCCTTCCCTTCTTGGATGTAGCCAGAGGACACATACTCCCCCCAGCAAGCCTTTGGAATCTTTGCTACGCCCAAAGATGAAGGTGGGCGGTGATCTATCAGCTTTGGGAGCCATGAACGTAGGAAGGAAGCGAAGAAGAAAACTACACGAGTACAAAAGACAATAAGAAACTAAACAAAAGAAAGAGATGAAAAGAAGAGGAGAAGGAAAAGATACAAGGGAAGCGAAGGCACCTAAGGCTGCCTAAAAAGCTTCAGCTCTCGCGAAGGCAAAGGCTAAACAGCAGAGATTTCACCGCGGTGAAAATGACCAAGGACAGGGACAAACCTTTTATAGGATGCCAAAGGAGGAAATCTCGGAGACTGGGTAGCGAGAAACGTGGCGAGAATCTGGGATCTCTAGCATGAGGTGGCTAAAATCACAGAGCTTTGCAGATAACATGCAAACCAGTAAAAACAATAAAAATAATAAGAAGAAGAAAATTTAAAAATGAATCTCTAGCATGCTTCAATATCTTCATTTGCGGGAGTGGAGTTCACGCGCGAAGGTGCGAAGAAGAGACCGCTGCGGAACTAAATCAAGACAGGGCGAAAAGGGCGCACAGAGAAGAATGTTGGGGATCTTCGCCTAGTGAGACGACACCGATTCACGAAGATGACGAGAAGTAGTTGCTGCGAAGATGATGAGAAGTAGTTGTTGTCCGTGCGAAGAAGAGACACGAAGGAGCCGGGACAAGAAAGAAGGCACGAAGTGTTCATGTGAGAAACAACCCGCGAATAGATCGAAGAACTGAGCATAGAGCAAAGTCTGTGAAAGAGGAGCGAGGAGGCCAAGCATCGAAGCGGTCCCAAAGACAGGCTACGAAAAAAGCCCTAAAGAAGAGGCTGAAAAGGCTTCAACGAAGAAGAAGAGGCATAACTGAAGATCAGTGTGCCACGGAGGCAGACACGTAGGCTGACAGGGTGTAAATTGAACATTTGTAAAGTGTGTGAGTACAGACCCTGCGAGGTTACCAAAATACCCCTGAGATGCTTTGGACAATGTGAAAAGGCGATGGCCAGAGTTGTAAAGCGTAATTGTTACGGGTCTATAAAAAGAACCCGATGGTAATGAAATGGGAGCGATTGGAGTGCAGCTGAGGTTCATTACACTCAATCGAGTTTGAGTTCCGTTTTTGTGGTGTCTTTGTGTTTTTCTTCCCCTTAGTTCGTTTCGACTGTTGGCCCCTCTTCGGGAAAGATTTTTATCCCAACAAGTTTGTTTTGACTGTTGACACCTCTTCGGGGAAGATTTTTATCCCAACACGGATCTTCAACGAGGTCCCGTATCCGGTGCGCCAATTGTCGGTGTTTAGACGCGGCAACCAACCGAGCGGGGTGTCTAAGGAAGTGGATGGCGGGGCTCGCTGAGATCAGATACTCGAAGGTGAGACACGAGACACAATTTAGACAGGTTCGAACCACAATGTGCATAGTACCCCTGCCCCCACCTTATATTGCAAGGGGCAGGGTTACAAGTCGTTTAGTATAATAGTATATGACTAGGAGAAGGGCTATTGTCGGTGTGCGGGCATGGTCCGCTGTTGGTGGGCCACTATGTTTGTAGGACAAATGAGTCCCGCATATGCAAGTGAGTGGGAAGGTAGTGTCTTGTGATTAGATCAACCGTGTGGTCAAAAATAGTTAATTGGAAACTTACTTTGTTGGCCGATGTGACGTGGCGCTAGAAGACCATGAATGACTGGAGAGGGAACTGCTAAGCCCAATAAAATGGTTTAGGGTGTGGTTGACAAGACTTTGACTGTGGTTGTGCTCGTGGAGCGGATGAATTCTGTGAGGAAGTTGAATCCGTTTTAGAAAAATGTTTGGCAAAACAAATTCTCCTGCAGTGTAATGTGGATAAGAGGGTGAACTGTTCATAATAACCTTTCTTTTTTCTTATTTATTTCCTTTTTTCCTTCTATTTTTTCTTTTATTTTTTCCTTCTCGTTTTCTCCTTTATCTCAATAGCACCCTCCCTTATCCCTTTGCCCATCCCCATACACCCCTGCATGCCCATACACCCCTGCATGCCGCATCCACCACATCCCCATTGACCCGCCGCCGCCCGAACCGCACTGGAGAGCCCGCCGGCGGTTCCCCAGCAGCCCGACCGTACTCCACCGCCGAGAGCAGGCCCAACCCCTGTGCACGCCTTTCTCCTCAGCGTGCATCATCGGGAGTGGGTACAACGCCACGCCTGTGCCGGGGGGTTGGCGTCGCGCCCGCGGCCCCGGGCGTCGTCGATCTCCCATTTGCGCCGTCGCCGGCGGGAGGGAGCCCGCTTGGCGAAGGGAGGCGCGAGGAGGGAGGCCGGTCACGCGCCCGACCCTGGAGGTGGAGGGAGTGTCGCTCGGCCCTGGAGGTGGAGGGAGCGCCTGACAGTGGAGGTGGAGGGAGTCGCGTCCACCGCCGCTGCGGCGCCGCCTTACCCACCACCGCTTCCCTTCCCAGCCGAAGATGCAAGGGAGCTCCTTCCCTTCCCCCTCTTCAGCCTCAACTCCTCTGGCGGTGTGGGGCCACTTCTCCGCGCGCTTTCGCAACCGCCATGCCGACCCCATGGGGGGCAGGGCTGGCAAAATGCAGGGAGGAGTCGCGAGAGCTGCCGGGGAGTTGGTTTTTGCAGCTCCCTCGACCAAAGTGCTCCAAAGTTGGGGTTCCCGAGGAGATTCTCCACCGAAGCCGTTTTTTAGGTGTGTTTGGCAGGGCTCCAAACGGCTCCAGATTCAAAAAAATAGCTCTACTCCAATTTTTTTCTGCCAAAACACCTCAGCTCCGAAAACTCCAGATCCACCAAAAATATGGATCTAGCTCCCAACTCCACCAAATCCATGGAGTACCACCAGCTGGTTTGGTACTCACTCGTGGAGTTAGGTGAAAATTACCTACCTTTGCCATCTATTACACAAAGTACCGGTTCGATTTCCTTTTCCCCTCGCATCCTCACCTCCTCGTCTGCATCGCAACTGCACCGAGCGACCTCCTCTTCCACCGAGGACCACGTGAAGGTCGTCGGAGAAATCAGGAGCATACCGTGGATAAGGATGGCAGTTTTACCCACGGGTAAGGGTACCCGCGGGTACCCTACCCTGTTGGGTAAGGGTACGGGTATAGAATTCTACCCGCGGGTAAGGGTACGGGTACTACCCGCGGGCAAGGGTAAGGGTATGAAACTCTACCCATGGGTTACCCAAGGGTACCCGCACTAAAGAAACCCGTATAAATATTTGACCCAAGTAGGCCATATATCCTAACCCTAGCAGCACATCCCTTCCACCATTGGTATGTACTGACTTCACATGTTCCACTTTTTTCCAAAGTATAACTTGAATTGATCTAATGTCTATTATTTTGTGTTCTCGGGATGATGTTGAGTCTGACATCATTGATCCATGACTCATTGACTCGCAAGAATACATCACAATTTGATCTTATTTCTTATGTTGGGATGTTGTAATTTCTTATTTGACTTTTTTATGTATCAATAAGTGTGTGATTGTGAAGTTTGAGACTTATTTAACTATCAAATGATTATTGTACTCTTATATATCAACTTAATGACATATTTATGTTAATACCCATCGGGTACCCTTTTACCCTGCGGTTACCCTGCGGGTAAGGGTAAGGGTAAGGATTTTTACCCGTTACGTTTGGCGGGTAAGGATACAAAAGAGATAGACGAGTATGCCAACGGACGAGTAAATACTTACCCTTACCCTACCCTACCCTGCCATCCCTAACCGTGGAGGAGCGGCGGCGCAGAAGCGCCCGCAGCCCGTGGGAGCGGTTCCCCGACGAGCGGCGACTGGGAAGGGGCCTTCCTGGTGAGCCATGGCGCGGAGGCCAGGCAACAGTCCCCAGGCAGCCACGGTGCGGACCTTCCTGGCGAGCAGTGGCATGGAGGGGCCTTTCCCAGCGAGCCGCGGCGCGGAAGCGGAGGGGACCTCCCGGCGGTGACCGATCGTGCGGCATTTTTTTCTCTCGATTTGTTTTATAAAAAAATGCATCTCTCCAGATCCTGCGGGAATTTTTTTTCGATTTGTTTGATAAAAAAATGGACCTCCCCGGTCACCGATCCTTTGGGATTTTTTTCTCTCGATTTGTTTTATAAAAAATGCATCTCTTGTTCGTCTGTGCAGGGAAAAACAACCCACGGCTTGCACCGTACACTCTCTAGCGTTCAGGGCAAAACAGCTATGTTTTTTTACAGAAAAAACAGCTATGTTTGTGAAGGACAAAAGAGGACGATCCATTCAAATTCTCTATTTTCGGAGTTGGAGTTGTTATCTCTACCAAACACATCTTTTCAACTCTAAATTGAGAGTCCAGGTACACAGTGGAACTGCAAATTGGTTGAGCGCATCTCCAGAGTGGGTTTGGCGGAGCCGGAACCCTGCCAAATATGCCCTTACACCGTTTGGCTGGGCTCACGTCAGCCCTGCCAAACAAACCTTTACTTGTTGAGGTGGTTGAAGTATTGTAAATTTATTATTGGAATTTGATGTAAGATCACTAATTTTGAGAAAATAAATTTTATTAGAACCACAATAAATAATTTTGGTAGAGATTTTTTTAGATGATTGAAGTTGGAGGTGCTCGAAGGAGAGATTAAAATTCCTAATTAAGGGAGTTCGCTTTCCAATATCTAAATGTTCATGCAAAGCTACGAACGAAAGAGTAACCCCAACAGACTAGCTATCTTTGCTTAACTAGCTAAAAAATAGAAAATTTGTCCAAAAACTCAATCCAACAGACTAGCTAAACTTGTCCTAGCTATCCCCCACTAGCTAAATCGGGGGCTTCGCTAGCCATCTTTGGCTAACCAATCCCGCTAGCTATCTCCTTGTACATGAGTATGGCAGGCGGGACCCACTAGCGGTTGAGCATATGGAGAGTTGATTTCAGCTAGTCCGTTGGATTTCATCAACTTTTTACTGGCTATTTCATTTTACATACTAGACAAATCAGTAATTTAGCCAACTCCAAGAGTCTCTTTAAAAATCGCTAGCTAAAATCCTGATTTGGCTAGTATGTAAAATGAAATAGCTAGCAAAAAGTTGATGAAATCCAAGAGATTAGCTAAAATCAACTCTCCATATGCTCCACCACTAGTGGGACCCGCCTACCATACTCATGTACGAGGGGATAGCTATTGGCCCGGCTAGCCTAAGATGGCTAGCGAAGCCCCGGTTTAGCTAGCAATAAGATAGAGAAGGCAAGTTTAGCTGGTCTGTTGGATTGAGTTTTTGAACAATTTTTTCTATTTTTTGATTTAGTTAAGCCAAGATATGATATTTAGTCTTGGAAGTTCTTGAGGCTCTAGGAGTTGCTCTTGCATTATTTTCTTATTAGAACGTCGCCGTAGAATTTCAACCTCCTCTCATGTCACAGCCACCCGCGCCTAATCCAGATCTCACGCACGCTATGTGCTCGCGATTTGTCGCTGAGACGACGCGCGCGGCCATGGCCCTTGCTCTCCTCCCGCCCTGCCCGGCATCTCACCGCCGCTCGCTTCGTCCCGTCTCCTCTCCCCCGCTCGCGCTTGTCACCCCTGCCGCGAGATTCTGCCCCGCGTTTTTCTCCAGTCTTTGTCTTTCCCCTGGCTCCTGCTCCCTGCAGAGGACTGGCGTCGCGAGCGGCGACGGTGATGGCGTCGGTGAGGGCTCATCGGAAGCGCCGGTGGCCGGATGGCTTGACGCTGACCTTCTCAGGCGGGTCTCAGGTGCGGCGGACGCGGACCAGGCGCTGGACATTGTCGCAGAGTCGTCGGGAAGCGCGGGCGCCGCTCTGGAAGCGCCCGAGTGCAACGCGATTGTAGCCGCGGCACTTGACCGAGGCAACGTTGAGCTCGCGCTCTCAGTGTTCGAAGCCATGCGGTCCGGCTTCGCTGGAGGTTCCAGTGCGTTGTAATTGTAGCCTTGGTTCTTGTTTGATGTTTCTGACCATTTTATCATGAAATTAGAATGCCACACCATCAATTTCGAGTGCTGTGCGTTTCTGAATGTTGATGTGCAGTTGGAGGCTGGAGGTGGGCAAGACCGGACATCCGGACATATGCCTTGCTTGTACAGCGTTTGACAGCCGCTCTCCGTGTTTCAGATGCAATCAGGATAATCGATTATGTATCTTGTGCTGGTGTTTCTTCTACAAAGGAGGTAATTTTATATTGTGCAGTATTATTAGATAATATAATCATGCTTACACAGTACATGGTCTTTTGGTTGCTTGGTTATTTCATCTACAGACTGTGGTGTTATCATCATGAGTTCATGACAGTGGAGGATGTAGTTTCTGCAATTCTGTAAACCTGGTTAACTGGTTTAATGAATGGGTTGTTGGGTTATTAAGCTATTTGATATGTATACATTGGCAGCTATCAATCTTCATAATGTGCAATTGGCATTTTTATTCATATTATTTCTACTAAGAAGTAAATTTGTAGTGAAAAGAAAATACTAGAATATTAAATCATTTATATCATTTTTGAGAACTCAAGTCCTAGTTCAAACACAAAAAATGGTCAAAAGGGCTTCCCATAATGGTCTTGCTATACCCATGTCAGAAAGCACTTCCTTTTGAGTTTACACCTAACTTATCATGGAATAAGTCCATTTTTGGGCCAACTCTTTTGTTTGTCTATTTTCACCCCCAACTCCAATACTGTATAAACCAGTCACATTCTATTATAGTTCGACCTTCAGGACCCTCGTGGTATTGGTGTGATGGGCACCACCCACTAAGTACCAGATACATTGGTGAGCCATATAGGTTAATCACTACCCCTCCACCTGCCTTGCACCTAGTACCTTGATAGAACACTGCTTCATGGATTTGGAGAGAAGGTTTGATAGATAAGTAGCATCACAATGTGATGATAGCAATTTTTGTTTAATGCAGGTCCCATTCGGGATTATTATTCGCTGTCCAACCTGCATGGTAGCAGTTGCTGTTGCTCAACCTCAGGATGGAACTCAGGTTTGATGCAGCAGAAGTATCTTGTATTACCTCTCCTTAAATTTTTCAATACTAAACATTAGCTTAGATGATGTGAGCTTTTGAAACAAGTGGCCACAGTTGGGAGTAACGAGATGTTAGAGGGAGGTTAAGTTGCATTACATTGTCAGAGGACACACAACCGTAAATATCTATAAGCTCACACTCATATTGCAACATTTTTAAGGAGGAAGGTCTCGTGTTGTCAGTCTCTACCCAAGTGTATTTTTCCCAAGATGCCATTTTGTAGAGTTTTATTCTTTAGGCGAATATACTTAATTATGAGCATGAAAATTTTGTTCATTTTGTTTGCTGAATTGCATATGGTTCATAGTTTGGTGCCTATATTTAATTCTTAATGCAAAAATTAAAATCATTTTGTTCCTTGTGCTTTCCGTTATGAACTAACATCCTAGATTATTTATAGTGAGGGAGTTGAAATTCAATTTTCGATATGTTTGTGTTATCTTTTCAGGTTGTTTCCTGTTCAAAGTGTCGATATCAATACGAATTATTTTCCGGAGAAATTACAAGCATTGAATCTGAAGAAGTTAGGTTAGTGATCTGTTCCTTAGATTTCACACCAATGCAAGGCCATGATCATGTTTCTGTGTATGTGTAGTGTTAGCTGTAATGTGTCACACCTGGTTTTTAAAGGCAAAACCAAAGTGCATATCTATATGTATGCCAAGATCTTGTTTCATACATATAGTTGACATAAGTGAATAATAGAAACAATATCACGTAAAGGGAAAGAGAGATCATCAGAGTATTACACTAAATCCTAGACATGAAGGCTCCAAACATCACAGGCAATGGACTGGGGTTGCGTACGCCTAGCACCATCAACATCTTCATAGCAGCTTCCTCTTTCTGAGCAACATTATTTATAGCAATGGTGAGCACATGTCGTACTCAGCAAGTATGGGGAAAGCATGAGTACAAAGGCTCAAACAAGGAAAGGCTGACAAGTTGACTGCCTATGCAACACGAATACGGATACGTGTATCGGTATCGGAAGGATACGGATACGCGAATACGACAATTTCTCAAACAATCCGATATGTGGATATCGTTTAAACAATTTTTATTAAATAAATAAATAACATTGCATATTAAATATTTAAATTGCAGAATAGATGTTCAAGTTCGACAAGAGACATTAAGGTCTATTACACTCAATAAAATGATAGCAGCAGGCAGCAGGTTCCAATTAAAGAAATTAATATAAGGTAGTAGCAAACTAGCAATATAGTACTATAGTAGGATATAGCTTCAAGCCATCAACAATTAAGTTTCTCCCTCGACTTCCTCATTATTCTCAATGTCCAGATCATCCAATCCAAATGATATACGGAAAGATCAGCATTTTCAAGAAGACCTACACCACTAATGGAATCAAAAGAATCTCCTCCAATATCCCACATCCTTGTCTCCCCAGTCTTGTATGCATCAGTTCTTGACAAATGTCTCAAATTTGAGTGCACAAAGACCAAATCTTCAGCCTGCTCTAGAGTTAATGCATTTCTCTTGACACTATGGATAAAGCTATATGTGCTCCAATGTCTTCCACGGCAAGAAGAGGAGGCTGGTTGGCTCAGCAATTTCATAGCCAAACTCATCAACAGAGGGGCAGATTGTCCATGATTTGTCCACCAAGTCATTGGAGAATGAGCCCATCAATCATGGATAGTTTGAACCACTGGAAAACCATGAGTATTCTTCCTTTACTTTAGCCAATTGTTCTGTGCTGCCAAAGTACTTTTTGAAGCACACCATTCTCATTTGTGATACCTCCTTATCCTTATGGGGGGGGGGGGGTTGTCGGCCAATACCTTCTTCAATCCACTTGTTGCTGTAAAATCTGCAATGTAGTATTACAATTTAGAACATGAGCAAGTAAAAAAAATAAAGGGCAGAGAATTCAGCAGCAAAGAATCTGAATTCTGAATTATATACCTTTGATTAAGTGAATGAGCCAAACAATGCAGTGGATTATTGCCTTTTGTCCACTAGCAATCAATATATCATAAATGACAGAGTATAGGGCCGATTCCTCATTTAGTTCCTTCCCTTCATGCACATATATCTCTTTCCTCACTTTCTCAATCATTGAATCCCACATCTCATAGATTAAGTGAAGGCACGGGGTGTCGGTGTCCGCAAAGCGTATCATATCATAGATAGGAGTAGTGATCCTAAGAATGTAATCTATTTTACTCCACCAAGGATCACTTAGTATTAAATCCTATACACGTTGGGCAGCTGAAGCATCATCTTTGTAGATGCTCCATTTGTCACTAATCACCATGTGTTGGAGAGCTGCTTTTACCTCAACAAACCGGTTCAGCATACACACAACTGAGGCAAATCTTGTTTCAGCAATAGAAAGCAACTTCAAATGGCTGAACTCATTGAATATGGAAAGACGCATGCCATGATTCATTATGAAATTCTTGATGATACTAGCCTCAACTCTAACATTGTCTATAAATTCAAGTTGTTTCCAAACATGTAAATCCTCAGGAGTAGGTGTTTTGCCAAGTTTAGGTTCACATATATTTTTCATAGCAAGGTTCAGAGTATGCACTACAGAAGGTGTCCAAAATATGTGAGCATTTCCAGCTTCAATTAAAAGACCCGCACCTTTGCAGTTTGTGTTAGAGTGCGCAACGGAATCCATCCCGACCCGTTATACGCATGAGCCAGCACCTCACCAGGCCTGGGTTCACCGGAGCCCACAACAACAAGACCTTGGGCCTAACTCAACCCAAAAGACTAGCCTGATGGGTGAGGACTGCCCTCACAATTATGTTGCGCTCCCCCACCATCAATGTTCGATGTGGGACTAAACCACAGTCTCCCCTGTCACACATTGGGCCCAACTCTTTCATCACAACCATCTGTGTTATCTCCCGAAGATGTTATCTAGGCCCCGACTCCAACTCTATAGTCACAACCATCCGTGTGACCCTCCAGAGACTTTCACGGGCTTCCCGTCACCATGTGACTCCAGAGATGTTTTCCTAGGTTTTTCCAACCTTCGGCTCGACTTGTTCAACTGACAGACCAAATCCGGACTCCAAATCCTTCACAGAAAGACCAGAAGTGTCAAACTTGACAGAACAAGAATTGTCAGCTGTAAATTGACGAATAGAAAGGAGATTATGAACCATCTGAGGAGCAACAAGGACATCAGAGAGATGGAAAGGACCATGAGCAGAACCCACAGAAGTGACAGGAAGACAAGAACCATCACTGACCATCTAGAGTAGCGTGGTAGGAGGCACCCGAGTCGGCGATCCACTCGGTGCCAACGGGCGGTGTCAGCCCCACAATGTTGAAGGACTGCGCCAGGGCAGCCTGATCCCACCCCCCGACCACGTCGAGCTAGGCTGAGGAGGAGGTGGAGTCCATGACAGCGCGTAGGAGGCTGCACCTGTGACCATGGCGCCGGCTGGTGCAGGGGATGAGGCCCCCCTCCCTGACCACGGGTTGGAGAAGGTTGGCTAGGGTGCACCTTCGGGAAGAGGAGGGAGAGCAGGGGTCGGGTGGGCGTCCCACGACCCCCACAACCCCCACCACCGCGTCCTCAGCGGCCCCCACGGCCATCCCACCCCCGCTCAGCCTGGGGTAGGAGACCAAGTAGACTAGCCTAATGGGTGAGGACTCCCCCCACCTTCATGTTGCGCTCTCCCATCATCAATTTCCGATGTGGGACTATACCCAACACTTTGAAGCATTATCTGTGATGATTTGCACCACATTTTTTCGACCTACTTCATCAAGAATACCCCTCAACTTATCAGCAATATATTCTTTTGAGTTGACTCTCCTTCACATTTGTCAGCCCTCAAAAAACATTGGAGCTTTTTCAGAAACAACAATGAAATTAATGATTGGCCTCCTCTGAGGATCTGACCAACCATCAAAGCAGATTGTTACCCCTTTCTTTGGTCATGTGCTTTTTGAACTCTCCAATAGAGTCTCTATGTGCCTTCTTTCTTGCTTGAGGAGTAATTCCCTAGCTCTGTTATACCCAGGGATTGTGTAACCTTGCAAGTTGCGGCTGCAAGCAAATGCAAAAGCTTCTCTAAGATATGGATTTCTTAGAAAGTTGAAAGATATCCCTCCAAAATATATTGCTCTAACAATTAAAGCATCCAGGTGCTTGCGGTCTTGCAATGCCCAAGATTTTTCCAATTGAGAAACAAGTCCCCTGTTCTTCTGGTTGCTATTGGATGAAGGAGATACAGGCAAAGAAACAACATTGTCTTTGATCTTTCCACCAGATCCTTTCACCTTTCCACTTCACTCCTCATGTCAGCCAACATTTCATATGTAACCTTAGGACATATGCTAATCCTCCTCCCTGTTATGTGCAGCAAATGAGCTTCCATTCTAGTGTAACTGCTGGTTTTTCCAAGCCACAATAGTTGCGTCTCCAGAAAGCATTTCCTCCACCAGTTTTAGGCCTCTGCAGAATTGTGACATGATCCCACAACGGAGCTTTGATATCAGTTGTTCTGGCCCTAGATCCCGCACTGGCACCCGCACTAGCACTAGCACTTGCTGCACTACTCAAATTTGGAGATGCCATAGAGCTGGACAATGGACATTGGACAAAATTAATCGGTGCACTAGCTCAGTTCTAGGTTCGAATGGGGAGGGAGGGGATCAGGGCCTTCGGGGGAACTCACCTCACGGTCGCAGCTCACAGGAGGCAGGGGCGCATGGTAGGGCAACCGTCACAGGAGCCAGGAGGTAGGGGCAGCCGTCACCGTCACAGGAGGCAGGGCGGGCACGGCGGCTCGTCTCCGGCCGGACTCCGGTGATGTGAATTGCGGAGGCTGGTCGCCGGGCAGCCGTCGTGGCCGTGCGCCCGTGTAGCGCGTGGTGGAGGTGGGCGGAAGAACGGAAGGGGTGATGTCGGGTCGGGAGTCGAAGGAATCGCACCTAGGGGGGATGGATAGTAGGGCAAGTCTCTTAGGTGGGCTGGGCTGTATCGAAATTGGGCCGATACATATCCAAAGTTGAGTTTTTTGCCCATTAATTCCAGGATACGCGGATACGACCGTCGATACGTATTCTAGCTGTATCCGTGTCGGATACGTATTTGAAACGGGATATGCTACCAGGGTAGCATATTCGTGCAACGTAGTTGACTGCAAATTTTAATTGGTCAAATTTTATTAGCACGTGATTACTATGATACAAGTATATACCAACTCGCATTAACATAAAGAGATGCCATAAGTATATGGCAAGCATAACCATATCATAGATCACAATTTAAGTCCATCTTCAAGTTCAATTATCATATGAAGGTCAGTATGGCTAATCGATTAGTTTTACACTATGCTCCATGCAAAGGTTGTACACTTTCACCACAAGTCGCGTAAAAGTTCTGAAGAACTTTGGACCCAACCATATGACGCTATGAGACCTTTACAAAGTTTCCCCAGCATGTTTTGACCCACAAGGTTCAGATTAGTTAGCATGGTATAAAGTCCACTAGCAGGTCAGTACCCATGCCATAGAAAAACTAACTCCCCGCTAGGGCGGGTTCATACCCCGCCTGCCACCAATCCCTTGTCCTTATCAGGTAAGGACACCCCAAGCTAGAGTCCCTAATTATTCAGCCAAGACCAGTGCCCGTTTAGTCCTTGTGGTTGCACTGTTTTCGTGGGTGGTTCTCCATGTTCCAATTAATCATATGATCTTGTATTAACTAGAGGTATATATCATAAAAGTAAAGCAAGCTCATCATTATTGTTCATTAAAACCACCATAACCCAAGTATAGTAGCTAAGCAAAGCTACCCAGCAGAAAGATAAACCCATGTTGTCAAGGAATGATAATAAAGACTAGGGTGAACCTTAATAGGACCCATCAAATTAAATACAAAGCATATTCAATAGTGATTAATAAAGTTATTGGGACAAAAGCACAAGGACACACTTGCTTTTAACCAGAGTAATGATGTTGTTCAGAATGTTTTCACTTCTTGCTCTCCAAAGCTCTTGAACCACATTCATTCTACTCGCATCAATCATCGGGACAAGCATACAGAGCAAGCAAACTAAAAACAATACACCAAGCAAGGAAAAGCTTAAAAAAGAATGCAAAGGATAGGCTCGATTCTATGGTCATGCAAGGACGAAGGAAACACTGGAAACGAAACTAAGGTCGAAATGACAAAAGCTAACGAGAGATTATTATCAAACTACATGGTATCTTAGAATTAAGCAAGTTATACTTTATTATAGAAAACACAATGAACTTAATCATATTTTATTTATAAACATTGAATTATAAATTATGCCAAATTAATAATTTACTTTTAGAAACAGAATGTGTATATAAGAAATCTAGTCGAATAACTTATATTGCATGTTCAACTAAGCATATTTAATATTGGAAAGACAATTATAATATAATTAGTCACATTAACTTTATTATAAAACCGATGTAAAATCCTAATCAACTTTTATTTAAAAAGTTCATTTAAATATCAAACAAATTAACATTTGGTTTATCAAAAATCAAGATAAAGATCTAATTAACTTTTATTCATATAAAACATATTGTCGGTGTTAGGATTAGTCTCGACACTAACTAGTGAATTGCGTTGTGATAAGCCTCTCGATGGTTAGTGAGAATGCTAACACAGAGACACGGGTTTATCCTGGTTCCGGCCGTAGGGCCGTACGTCCAGCAGAAGGTGCGTGCGCATTGTATTGATTCACACCGATGGTGCTCGTAGAGGGGGCTACAAGTAAGGAGGAAGATGAGGTGAAGCCTCTAAGTCCCTGCTAGGATGATTGAGGCAAGTGCCAATATTGGGGATGTGAGAGTGGTGTGATGTCGCAGCGGAGTGAGGTGAATATGTGTATCGCCCCCGCAGCTGGGCGTGTGCCTCCACCTTTTATAGGCATGCAGCGATATTGGTTGGAGGAGCAGCTGCTGCAAGCTGAGTGGACCGCTGCCGCCGAGTGGACCAAGCCGACTGTTTTTCTTCTGTAGCGTAGCGAGGCCAAGCCCATATATCAATATTATAACCGAAGCTACAAGCGTGCTGCATAGTGTTATGTACAATGGCGGCGTACTAGCGTGACGATTGTCCTTGTGAATTTTGCGCTCGACGTGGGTGGATGGCGAATTCCGGCTTTCACGGGCAGCGTGGCGGCTCCTGTACTTGTCGGGGAATAGCTTCGAGGGGTGGCTTGACCGTCGTCCGTGTTTGGTCATCGTCTGTGCACCGATCGAGGGTGCACCTGTGCTTGTTCGAGGGTCTCGCCGCTGAGGAGAGCTCTAGCCGCATAGGCGCCAGCGTGGTGGCGTCTTGTCAGCACAGGGGCCACAGCGACGCGGATGGCTGCATAGCGCCGGTGATGGATCCACAACACCAGAGATGGCCGCACAGTGTCAAGGATGGTGGAGAAGATGTGCTCCACGTAATCTGTGCCGCGGCGCCGCCCGACGCGTAGGCTTGGTCGCCGCCTGTACGCTCTTCAAGGGTTCTCCCATGCCCTTTCGAGGGGCTCGCTGTGGAAGGAGGACTGGAGTTGGCGGCACAATGCCACAGAATGACGCCGGCTTGTCTGCACAGGGCCGCGCGGTACCTGCACAGTGCCAGTGATGGTTGTACAGTGACAAGGTTCGGTCGCACAGTGACGGGGTCAGAGCCCCAAGAGGTGTCAGCGGCGTGGTGTGGGAGGAGATTTGCTTTTTGACCATTGTGCATGCGGCGGATCTGAGCATTTAATGCCCTTGTCTGGTGGAATGAGTGGGGCGCCGTCGGTCGAGGGTTGGCCTCGAGCGAGGTGGAGATTTGCTCGAGGGGCGCTGGTCCCTCAAGCGAGGCGGAGATTGGCTCGAGGGTGGCCGAGGCCCTCGAGCGAGGTGGAAATTGGGCGTGCGAGTGAGCGCCCTCGATGGATGGGCCTGAGCAGTTGTTGGGTTGTGGCGGTCCTTGGGCCTTGAGTGCGTTTTGTCCCTTATTAATATGTGGAGGTTTTGAGAGTAATTTGCGTTCTGAGAGGGTGACTTCCCCTTGGTTAGGGGACCCCTTATGATCGTCCTCGACAGTAGCCCTGAGCATTTGCTGGAATGGTGATCAGTCCTGCAAAGGCTGGTAGCGTGTGTGAGATTTTTCCCTTCGGATACGTATCGGTTTTTCGTGGGGGCGCGTTAGCGCACCCACGGGTGTAGCCCCCGAAGCCTTGGAGGAGTGCATGCACTCGTGCAAGGTTGTATAAACGTTGAGTGACGAGCTCGTTTTTTTGTTTCAGCTGGCCTCGGCGATGTTTCAGCCGGCATCAACAATCTACGCGGGTGGAGTAGCGTCGACCTTGTCCAAAGCTTGCTCTGGAGGGTTTGCTCATTGTTTTTATTGGGTGGTCGACCCTCCACGGGTCGTTCTAACCATGTGTCGCGTTCAGAGGGTGTGGCCATATTGCAAGGAGCCCCCGCGCCCTGGCCCAGGTAGGGACGATTAGGGGAAGTCCTCGGCTTTGTGTTACGACCCTCGTGGCCCTTCCGCAGGGAGGAGGGGTGAGGCGATCCATGCTTCCCTTAGAGTGGCCAGTGAGTCATGGACGCTTCGGTGAGCTGTTAACGGGTGGTTCCCGTGGACGTCCGTGCCCCGTTCGATAAGGTCGGCTTATGGTCCGGAGACATCCATAAGAGCACTTGCAAAGGTTTGCCAGGTAGGGCTCGGTCCCGTTCAATTGGGGCCGAGGGCGCGGAAGCTCTCCCTCGATGGAATCCCTCGACTAGCTGCCTTCGTCTGGCCTTGAACACGAACTATGGGGCGCCCCCGAACTTCGCTTTCGGGGATAGGCTCGATCGCGCGCGCCTTGGTCGTCCCTGACTCTGTTGATCTGAAACGCCTGTTCGAACCTTTCGCAGGTCAGGGCTCGAATCACTGATCAGTAAGGCCTTGCGGGGACGTACATCGTCCCCGTCATTGTGGATTTGTGGCGCCTATCGAATCCTCGCTGAGCCAGGCCTCGAACCACTGATCAGTAGTAGCCTCGCTATGAGGTGCACCTGTGGTGCCCGCCGTACCCTCAGCGGGACGGGCCTCGAGCCACTGATCAGTAATGATTTCGGGGAGAGGCACTGGATGCCCCCCAACCTCACTTTCGAGGGCAGTCTCGAGCAATCGCGTCTGGGGGCACCCCTGACCCCCTCGATCTGGATGTCCGTTTGAATCCTTTCGAGGGGCCAGGCCTCGATCCCCTAGTTAGTGGGATTCGAGGAGTTACCTTCCCTTGGAAGGAACCCCCCTCGTTTGGTCTCTGGTCGTGGACCGGATCGTGGCAACGCACGAGTGGTTGTGGCCGACGTGGCATTTAATGGGCGGAGTAGGCGCGCTTTTTCAGGCGAGGTGGCGCAGGCGGCTGACGGGTTTGAAGCGACGTGCCACAATATTCCATGTTTTACTGTCCCGTAATGATGGCCCGCGAGCACGTGCGCGTTGGCCTAGGGGCGATGGGGCCCTGCCGTCAACGACGGGTGGCACCCACCGCATTTACTAAGGTTGTACGCTGCGCCCCCCGGCCGCGTGATTTCCTCCCTACTCTATATAAGATAGGAACTGCGGGGGGAACTTACCTTTGCCATTCGCCCTCGCTACTCTTGCCTTCGTCTTCCCCCGTATGCTCCTGAGTACGCGCGCGTTGGCCTAGGGGCAGTAGGGCCCTGTCGTCAACGACGGGTGGCACCCACCGCATTTACTAAGGTTGTACGCTGTGCCCCCGGCCACGTGATTTCCTCCCTACTCTATATAAGATAGGAAGCGCGGGGGAACTTACCTTTGCCATTCGCCCTCGCTACTCTTGCCTTTGTCTTCCCTCGCATGCTCCTGAGCTCTGTTGCGAGAAATCCGAGCGCACCCGTTCCGCTTCAATCCAGTCTCGTTCCCCACTCTTTGCTCTCTTCACCCATGGTTTATTTTGCCGAGGCCCTATCGTGGAGCCGGTCGACTGTGGATGAGCACTCCCTGCGGGGGCTCGTTGCCTGCACGAGCGGGGATTCAACGCCCCGGTGAGCAGATTCATGCGGGGGTTGTGCTACCACTATGAGGTGGGGCTCCACAACTTCGCCCCCAACGCCATTTCGCAGGCTGTGACCTTCGTCGCCGTTTGTGAGGTATTCATGGGAGTCCACGCCTCGTGGGATCTGTGGGTTCGCCTCTTCTGAGGTGAGCTCCACATGGTAGCCAATGGGGTGAGGGGCACGCGCCGACCCGTTCGCGTCGGCGACCTCACGTTCGCGTTGCGCGACAAGAGGAAGGACCTGTACCTGCCCTGCACCATGACGTCCATCAACGCATATTGGGAAAGCGGCATGGGATGACGGCAACAGTCGGAATTTTGGCCGGCGCCGGATGAGCACGGTGGCCGGCTCGGTCTTCATACGACGATGGCGCTCCGGTGGACCTTCGGCACCGGAGAGAGGCATAGGCGTGCAGCTCGGCGTCGCAGTCCTCGTGGAGTCACCGACGTGCTCCAGGAGTGGGTGGCAGCGACGCATGGCACTAGCGGCGGCGCAAGGCGACACTACGAAGGGCAAGGGTGGCGCAAGGTAGCAAGGCAGGGGCGCGCAGGGCCTTGGGCACCGCCCTTTATAGGGGCATGGAAGTCCCCCTGGCGTGCCGCACACGTCGAGGAGACACCGGCGGCAGCGCACAGCTCGGAGCTGTCCCGGCCGTGGGCACTGATGGGCTTCAACGTGCCTGCGGGCCTGTGGCTAGGAAGGCAAGCATAAATGGGTTGGGCCCACGGGCTCGGCCCGATAGGATAGGATATGTTTCCCCTTTTTTACATAAATCATTTTCTGTGCAAAGGAAAATCCAGAAAAGCCAAATCATCCATTTGAAGCACGAAAAATGCTCTGAAATTTCCAAAATTTCCTGAAAATTCCCAGATTCAGATTGGAACATGAACAATCCAAATAAAGTATTTGGAGCTCATGAAAAGGATTTTAGATCCTTTTAATAAATAGAATTAGCTCGAGGAAAGTGAGAATAAATTCCAGAAAAAGTTGCATCGGAAACACCAAGAAACACCTTTGAAAACGTTTTGCACTCAAGAAACACCAAGATGCATCGGCATGAATGCAACACTCACATGATCATTTTGTTTAATTCGGAAACACAATCAAAGATTTTTTGTATATATTATATTTCCTGTAAAGAAAATAAATGTTGAGAAAAATATTAAAATTATGAGAAAATGTTCACATTGACATAATGGTACATGGATAATGAATGCAACTGTTCAGGGGTGAAGCTAGAATGTGTTCTAAAAAAGAGGTTGAGCTTTTTTGATAGTGGAACTATAGTAGAATTAGCAAAATTCATTGGGGTCAGCTGACCAAGACAACTACATGTAGCTTCACCCTGCAATTGTTAGTTGTAAGTAGTCATTATGTCGGCAGCAACATTCTTGCAAGACATGTATCCTTACCATTAGCTATGGAAGATTAGGTTAAGGAAACACTTCATATCACAGTAAGACGCCCTTTACTAGATCTCGTAGTAGCAATAGTTTATAATACTTCCAGTCATTAGGTAGCCTTTATCAAAATTTTCACTCTATTTTATCATAGATGAGAACTTATATGAAACTTTTACCACTTTTTAATGGTATTGTATATGACGTTGTTTCTAATATTACTTCTCTAAGGATCTCCTCCTGCCGAACGCAGCATGGATATTTCAGATCTGGAGAAGGCATTGAGATTTATTAATATAAGAAAAGATGGTCTTCCGGCTGCTGTCCACTCTGTTGTGGTAGATTTCTCTTTCAGCATGTACATAATAGATATTAATTTTGTACATAATATTTATTTTGAATATCTCTATTTGATGAAGCTGTACTTTTATGTCCATAAGTGAACTGAAAGTTCTGTTTAAAACAGATGGAGGAATGCTCTAGATTTTATACTCCCTCTATCTAAGAATAATGTGAGGCATATTTGTTTTGTTAGGACATGCCCTTGTGTATAAAGTTGTGATACAAACTTGGTAATTTGGTATTACTAGATTCATATTGAAAGTACTTATGATTAAAAGTTTGTATAAAGAAATGATATAGTAATAGGGTAACTGCTTGTTGAAGGATTTGTCCTAACAAAACAAATAATGTCTTATATTCTGGGATAGAGGGAGTATCATAGAATTTTGAAAATATAAACTGGAATTATTGTGCTAGAAACAGTATGGGGAGTGATGTTGTCAGTATTTACCAATTAATATCAGAGTATATGCATTTGGACCCCACATTGGCCACATCAACACTATCCTTCCAAAGCCAAGTGATAAACTTGCTGTTGAGGTTAAGATTTTTTTTTGCTTCATGTTATGATCGGAAAAACCTTTTGGCGGCGCCCTCGATGTGGCTAGGGGCGCGCGCCGGCTTAGGCAGAGGGGCCAAGGGCCCAGTCTTTAATTTTTAGTAAATCTTAGGGGGTTCGTTAGCAAATCGTGTGCTCATAAATACTCATGTAAACTCTTGGTTTTGATTAAGCAGAAACAATCAATTGTTTCCGGCTTCCCTCAGGGAGCTGGGAGATTTATCTGCGCCTAAACCCTAGCCGCCTCTCCTCCCTCGTGCCGCGCGCCCCTCGCACCGACGGCGCCCCGGCGCCGCCCACGTCCTCGTCCCCAAACCCTAATCACCCGTACGCGCTGCGAGAGATTCCCGGTAGGATCCGCAATCCTATCAACCCGGTATCAATGATGTTCGGCGCTCCTCCAACCGCTTCCCTGTCGCCGTCGTCGCGAGCACCGCCGCCGTCCACGACGGAGCCGGCGCTCACCTCCGCGATCCTGGCGGCCTCCACCGCCGTCTCGACCGCGACCTCCGACCCGTTCGCCATGCCCATCATGACGAACGAACAACTGACGGCGGCCGTCCTCAAGCTGTGCGAGGGCATGGATACCCTAGGTCGCGACCTGACGGAAGTTCGCACCGTCATCTTGGGCCCTCTACCGCCGCCGCAGCTGCCGCCCCTGACGTCGCCCGTGTTATGATCAGCAAAAGCTTTGGGCGGCGCCCTCGACGTGGCTAGGGGCGTTGGAGAGACCAAACGGCATGACGAGGAACTCGTAGTGGCCATGATGGGTGCGAAACGCCGCCTTGTCGATGTCTCCTGTGAGCATGCGCACTTGATGGTAGCCCAAGCGCAGGTCGAGCTTGGTGAAGTAGCGGGCGCCATGCAGCTCGTCCAGAAGCTCGTCGACCACCGGGATGGGGAACTTGTCCTTGGACGTCCGCGCGTTGAGGGCGCGGTAGTCGATGCAGAAACGCCAGGAGCCATCCGGCTTACGAACGAGGAGAACCGGAGCGGAGAACGGGGACGTGCTCGGGCGGATGATGCCTTGTGCGAGCATGCCCACGACCTGGCGCTCCAGCTCGTCCTTCTGCAGCTGGGGGTAGTGGTATGGCCTGACGGCGACGGGTGCGGTACCCGGCAGTAGGAGGATGCGGTGGTCGTACGGCCGGGCTTGGTGGAAGGCCCTGCGGCTCCTCGAAGATGGCGGCGTGGTGCTGGAGAAGCCGGTCGAGCATGGGCCGCTCGGCGGCGGCGGCCGCGCTCGCCGCCGTAGGCCGCGGTGCGGCCAGGCCCGGGGCGTCGTGCCACACGTCTGGTCTCCCGTCGCGCTGGAAGGCGAGTGTCTGTGCGTCGAAGTCCCAGGTGATGGGACCCAACGTGCGCAGGAAGTCTACGTCGAGGATGAAGTCGAAGCAGCCCAGATGCCGACGCACGTGATGGTGTAGGGTGCGCCTGCGATGGAGACCGCCACGCCCTGGGCGATCCCGGCGCACGGCAAGCGGTCGCCGTTGGCCACCGTGACCCGAAGCTGGTTGCCCCCTGACAATGGGAGGCCGAGCCGTCGTAATGTAGCCCCCTGGATGAAGTTATGCGTCGAGCCAGTGTCCAGTAGGGCGAGCAATCGTTCGCCCTTGATCGTGACGTATATCACCATATTGTTCTCCGTCTATAAGCCTGCCACACCATGTAGGGAGACCACCATAGCATTAGCAGTCGCGTCCTGGAGTGCCCCCGTGTCGTCCCCGGTCGCCTCGGGGTCCGGGGGGGTGTCGTCGTCGTCTGCGTAGTTGCCCGACTTGAGGTAGAACAACCGCTTGCACTGGTGACCGCGAATGAAAGCCCTGGCTTCGGTGCTCCAATTGTTCCGCAGGCGTGAGACGGCGGAACTGTCGTACGGGCGGTGGAGGGGTGGCGGCGGCGGGAGCTCGTGGAGCGCCCCCTGCCGGGTACCACGGCCGGCGGTGGCGGCGCCGGCGAGCGGCCGGCGGCCGCCGGAAACGCCGTCGTGGCCGGCGCGGCGCGCGGCGCGGGGGGTTCGAGCGGCCGCAGTGCCGCTATGGCCGTGGCGCGGAGCTTGAATGCACAAGCCAGGTGCATCGCCGTCGGTAAGTCCTGTGGCGCGCGCAGCTCGACGTCCACCCATATGTGATCAGGGAGGCCTCCCACAAATAGCTCAGCTTTCTGGACGGCGTCGAGGTTCCACGCATGGCACAACACCGCATTGAAGCGGTCGGCGTAGTCCTGGACGGTCGACGTGAACTGGAGCCGTCCGAGTTCCGCCAGGCGAGAGCAGCGCACGGCTGGACCAAACTGGAGATGGCACAACTCCTTGAAACGATCCCAAGTTGGCATCCCCTCGTCCTGCTCGATGGTGAAGTACCATGTCTGGGCCGCACCCGTGAGGTGGTACGATGCCAGCCACGTTCCAGGCTCTGATGAATGACGTGTTGCGCCCGTACCTACGGAGGTTCGTCCTGGTATTTTTCGATGATATTCTCATTTATAGTTCGTCGTGGGCAGAGCATCTCCAGCACATCAGCATCGTCCTCAACGAGCCTCGGGCGCACCAGCTACACCTTAAGCGCTCGAAGTGCTCGTTCAGGGCACCTTCGGTGGCCTACCAGGGCCACGTCATCTCCGAGGCGGGAGTCGCCATGGATGCAGACAAGGTTGCGGCGGTCTCCGCTTGGCCGCAGCCTCGATCCGCTCGAGGTCTTCGCGGCTTCCTGGGGCTTGCAGGATACTACAGGAAGTTCATCCGCGACTTTGGCCTTATCGCGGTGGTGAACAAGGTGATTGCTATGTACTTGCGCTGTGTTACAGGTGATCGGCCGCGTTCGTGGGTGGATTGGCTCTCGTGGGCTGAGTACTACTACAACACCTCCTTCCATACTGCGCTCCGTGCCATCCCGTTCGAGGTCGTCTACGGGCGCCCACCACCGCCGATCCTACCTTACACGGTGGGGTCGGCCAAGACAGAGGCGGCAGATGCGCTCCTCCGCAGCCGTGACGAGATGCTGGCAGAGGTGCGCTAGCGGCTTCTACAGGCGCAGCAACTCTCCAAGAAGTACTACGACGCAAGCCATCGCGACGTGGAGCTCGACGTCGGCGCCTGGGTGTGGCTGCGTCTCCTCCACCGGACCACGCAGTCGCTCGACCCGCAGGCTCGGCGCAAGCTGGGTCCCCGCTATGCTGGCCCGTTCTAGGTGTTGGAGCGCGTCGGCAAGGTCGCCTACCGTCTACAGCTTGTAGACGGCACTAGGATCCATGACGTTTTTCACGTGGGGCTTCTCAAGCCTCACCGCGGAGACCGCCGGCTGCGCTTGGGGTCATGCCGCCACTTCTCCATGGCCGCATCCTTCTGGAGCCAGAGTCTGCTGTGCGTGCCGAGCAGCGGCATGGCGTCTGGCATGTACGCATTAAGTGGCGCGGGCTGCCTGACGAGGACGCCACATGGGAGCACCTGGAGGAGTTTCACAGCCACTACCCCGATTTCCAGCTCAAGGACGAGCTGTTTGCGCAGGCGGGGAGAGATGTTATGATCGGCAAAACCTTTGGGGGGCGCCCTCGACGTGGCTAGGGGCGCGCGCCGGCTTAGGCAGGGGGGCCAAGGGCCCAGTCTTTAATTTTCAGTAAATCTTAGGGGGTTCGTTAGCAAATCGTGTGCTCATAAATACTCATGTAAACTCTTGATTTTGATTAAGCAGAAACAATCAATTGTTTCCGGCTTCCCTCAGGGAGCTGGGAGATTTATCTGCGCCCAAACCCTAGCGCCTCTCCTCCTCCTCCCTTGTGCCGCGCGCCCCTCGCACCGACGGCGCCTCGGCGCCGCCCACGTCCTCGTCCCCCAAACCCTAATCACCCGTACGCGCTGTAAGAGATTCCCGGTAGGATCCGCAATCCTATCACTTCATCTCTTTAACCACCGGGTAGAGACCAAACATGACCTTGAACATGGCCGATACAGTGATTGGCACCAACTTTTTGGACCACGTTTGTTTGATACCTATTCATTCCTTGGACTAGTCGTTGTGGAAACAAAGAAATGCTTGTGTCTTTGATGGGGTGGCCCCTAATCTGCAGCGGACAATTCAAGCTTTTAAGGATGATTCGTTGATGTGGCAGTTCTCCGGGGCTAAAGGACTTAGTACCTTAGGCCCAGGGAGGATGGTGGATCCTTCTTAGGTTGATCAGCGGGGTAGTGTTGGTCAGGTCTTAGATCCTTTTGTTTCTGTAAAAGTTTCTTTTCTATCTTGGTTACACCCCTCCCTTTGGTCCTAGGCGAGGTGCTTATTCTGTAATTGGACCGTCCTTTTTCCTCTTATTATAAAGATGCGCAGCTCTCCTGCGTGTTCGATAAAAAAAATTCCTTGGACTAGTGCATACTAAGCAAAGTTTTTGGTGATGTGCTTGGGCTACATACAAACATCTCCCCACAAAATTCAGTACGAGCTGTTGCTGTCATGGAGTTCTATAATGCATGTATCTGGTGGGATTGTTAATTTCAATACGTGATTACCCATATGTCACTTGTTTCTGTTGCAGATCCGTGCACCTTCAGGAACAGCACGTACTCATAGATTTGCTACCCAGACCGTAGAGCTTCCTGCTCAAGAAGGAGAAAGAGTGACCATTTCCTTGGCAGTCCCATCCAGTGTTTATCGTGAAATCGGTCCCCTCAAGATTTCTGCACGCTCACAAGGATTTAAACCAGGAGAACCTATGTGTCTCACTAATCACATCAATGGGCAAGTATCAAAATTGCTAAGAGCTCCATCAAAGAATGAAGGATCGTTTTTCGTTAGCCCATATTTATTGGTTGGTGCTCTTGCTTTGCTGGCTTCTGGAGATGCTGCTTCCGCGTTCATTGACCCAAGTCTTCCTAGACTTATTGCAGTAACTGCTGCTGCATCAGCTGCCGTAGGAATATCTCTAAATCAAGTGGTCCTACCACAAATTCAAAAGGCAAGTCCAATTTTGATAGGCAAAACTTCAAGAGGTTGTTTCTCCATCATGTAAATAAATTCCTAATATTTTTACTAGGTGGTTGTAATTACAGTCATCTATCATCAAGAAATTATGGTGCAAAATTATTCTTAGCATTAGCCTGTCCTACCATGCTTTGCTGGTTTCAATCCACCTTTGTGACATTACTGCTTAGGTCAGCATACAATAATTTGGTCTTTCCTCACTCATATTAATATTTTGTGGAGGCAGCCTACTTTCCATGTATGACCTGTTAAAAAAGAGTCGGTATTGGGCAAGAGATTACGTAGTCCATTATACATTCTCCTTGAGGCATTGACCTAAATATGTTGTTTTCTTCAGCTTCCACTGAAGGCGGTGGATATAGTTGCTGTGCAGCAGCAGCTATTATCTCAGTATGACATTCTTCAGAGCCGTCTTAAGGAACTGAAACAGTTTGCTCAAAAAGAGGTTTATCTTTTCAAGCCTTGTGGCAATTAAAAAAGCCGAGTTCTGGAAATCTAATTGCAAACATGGAAACTGTTCCTTTTAGGTGTGGATGCTCGCACGGATGTGTCAGTTGGATAACAAGATACTAGCAGTGGGTGAACCATCTTACCGGTAATGTACAGGAAGTTCCAGTAATCCTTAATCATACTGTATTAGTTATAATGATTCACAAACATCACACTTTTGTTTATTAGAAGGCATACTGTTTTTTTATAACTTCTAAATTTATTTTCTGGTGCACAAACTAATTTCTAGTGCTAGACGAGGTAGAGTAAAGAGGGTACGGGAAAGCTTGGAAAGCACACTACTGGCAAGGATTGAGCTAATGGAAAGTTTTGCAAAAGTAATCAAGATAACAGTACATTAATATGCCATATGTATAATTTTTCACCTTGAAACTGTGCTGATATATCAAATATCCTATCACAGTTGTGTTCAATGATTGAAATTGAAGTTGAGATGGACTCTGATGTTATTGCTGCTGAAGCGGCAAGCAGTGCAGTAAGTAGTTTTTATCGGGTTGATCCATATATAGTAGGTAAATATGATCAGTTTCTTTTTATTTAATCCTGATCATGCTAATAGGCAATTTTGTGGTTTTAGGAGAGAATATCAGAGCAGATACAACAATTAATGGAGATCGACAGTCTTGAAGAGGCAAGTATTTCCTCTGTTTATATGAGCAAGAAGAATATTATATTATATCAGAAAGATCTAATGTTTACTTCTGAAACTTATTATTTAGCAATGGCGTATCCATGCTGAAGCTAATGATGAAGCTGAACGGCTTCTCAGTTCTGATTCTTCAGAAACATTGCCTGCTGGACGTGTGTAATGTAATTTTGGTAACACGCAAGCACTATTCTTTAATTTCCTATTTAGCTATCTGCAATTGCAATGTTCTCTAGAAAATTATAACAAAACTCTAGTTCAGAATTTTGAAGGAAAATATGCCACAGAGCATTAGAACCACTAACAAATAATGAATGGTTACAGCCTCACAGGATTACTGATGGTATGATTAACACTTGTATATACCTACAAGGGATTACTGAGATATTGGGTTACCGAGTGTGAAAGATTTTCTGTGTGTGTCACTGGATAAAGAGATAATGGAATCACATGTACGAGGACTAGTGACAAGCCAAGATTACCAGATATAATAACTAAAACAATATTAATTACTGAACCCAGTGGATTGACTACTGATAAATCTGATGGATCACTGAACATAATTACTAAAAAAATGTACTAAGCCACTAACCTATTGCTAAAAACTACAAAATATGTCACACAATCCTGACAAACGCATCTACCTGAATCAGATCCCATCGATTGTTGCTGTAAAACAAATAACTAAGAACAAGGATTACTGAAAAAGAATTACTGAGCAATGGATTACTAAACAGGGATTACTCAACAAAAAGAATTACTAAGTATTGGATTACTGAGCAACGATTACTCAAAAAAAAAACTACTGAGCAATTGATCACTGAGCAAGGGTTACTGAAAAAGTTGAACACTATTAAATATTTTGTATCAGTAGTTGAAGAGATACACCACTGAGCCCAAGAATTGCATGCTTAGGGGGTCCTCCGTAGCTATCTTACTAATGAAGGATCAATTAGGCGACCAAAGAGGGAAAGTTAAAGAGACCCGATAAAAATTCTTCTCTGAAGAGTCGAACTCAACTATGCCCTAAAATCACAAGCAAGGGTTCCTACACGAACTTGCCAAGGTTACGTAGCCACAACGGACCTACCAACCCTAGGAACAAGTCCCAAACTAATTCAAAGCGGAAGCACAACACAAGAAGCAAAAGACTTACGCAACTCTGCCCGCCAGGGACGGACCTTCCGAACTGGACTGACGGATCGTCTGTTTGCTACTCACGGACTGTCTGTATAGGCACCACGGACCGTCCGAATTAGTAGACAGAACCTCCAGAGACGAACTCCTCCTCACAGACAGTCTGAACCGAACCCACGAACTGTCCATCCGGTCAGACAAAACAAGCATCTCGGGCTCACCCACTGTAGACACCTTTTTTTGGAAAAACGAGTCAAGATGAGAGCGCAATACAGTTGGTTGATTCATGTAAAGAAGGAAGTCAACAGAAACCACGGATGGTCAAGATGGTTTAATCCTATCTATCGATGGACAGGATAGTCAACCTAATCGGCTGATGGTCAACCAGGGAATCAGTCAATGGAAATGAAGAAGGCAGTAATCAAAGAAGGCAAGGCACGACGCAGGCGGGTCAGTCTACATTTGACAACAGGTCAGAGGGAAGTTTTAACTCTTGTATGGGTATTTTTCTATTTTTAGTAGTGTTTGTTTTCTTTAGATGCAGTAAACAGTACCGTGATCGGCTAGGAGTCAGGTTGTCCTCGGGACATAAATAGCGACCTTGCGTGTTCGGAAAATTTGTACACACCAATATCAAACAAACCGCTTTCGGGCAAACCCTTTACAACTTACAGCATCTACTTTACAACATCTACTTTTCGGCGATTTTGCCATTGCATTTCCCCATTTTTCAACATTGTTCTTCAAGTTCGTCATGCTGCGTCGATCGATCTCTGGCAAGCTTGTGAGTACTGTTTTACCGAATAATCCTAGGCCTTAACCTCTGGGCGCATCGCTGAGGTTTCGTCTAGTTCTTTATTTTGCAAGTTTTCGTACCAACTCTGCTAGTTTTAGCTTTTATCACCAATTTATCCCGTTCGATCTAGATCTCGTCGGCTTCCACCATCATAGCCGATTTGGACCCGTTCAAGTGCTGACGTCACGATCGACTGACCCAGCCAATTCTTTGACACAAATTTATGTTTCAGTTGCTTTCGAGCCTGCCGATCTCGTTTCTCTGTATCGGCCGATTGGCAGATACACGTCCTGTTGAAGACCCATCGGTTTTCTAGCCGATCCTTGATATTTTCCATTGTCAATCAACAGGTCAGATTGGCTGGGACGCCTAGCTACAGACCGAGGAGTCACGTGTGTTGCGCGGAGGTGACGTCCTATTTTCGCGTCAACACACTTTTGGCACGCCCGATGGGACCCGAAAAAGTCAACAATATCAAAGATCGTGAATCCTGGTGAAGTTTCTGAAGAAAACTCAGGGGGTGAGACCTGGACAGATTCGCTAGGGGGCTTCCCAAGCGGTTGTAGGTTGATTAAAGGGGATCAGGACCTAAGAGCGTAGGTGGTAGTTCACAGGGAGAACTCGGAATACGGCGAGAATGGCTAGAGACACAAGAGTTTAGACTGGTTTAGGCCTCCGGAGAGTAAAACCCTACGTCCAGTATGCGGGGGAATCAGGCGTGAATGAGGAAGTCCCCTTGAATGGAGCACCAGGCCGCCTTATATGGCCAGCGGGCTAGGGCTTCCATTCAAGGTCGGTTGACCCTCGTCAGGGTCAATTACAAATTAGGAAGTTCTCCTTCCGTAATTACAGGGCGGATCCCGTGATCCGCGGACCTACTGGCGGCGCCGCGCTGCGATCTAGGGGAGAAGCTTGCGCCACAAGCCCGACATGTCTTCTGGGATCTGGATGAGGTTGCTTGAGGTCTTCCTAGGTCGCCGGGGTTGTGGATAAGGTCTCCGGGCTCATTTGCAGGTCGGTGGAGCTTCTGAGAGGTTGAGTCCACTTGACAGGGACCTCCAGGACCTTGGTCAGTGGGGACCCATGGGTACCCTTGTCTCTCAGCCAGTCACTAAAGATCAGCTAAAAGATGCAGATAAAGCCAAGTTTGAATCACACGTGAAGCGATATGAAGAACTATGCTTGGCTTCATATAGTCAAACTAAAAGTGGGGTCATCAAGAAAAATCTTCTTCCACGGTCACAACACATCACTTTTTTAGCTGACCCTCAAGGGCTCCAAGACATGATGAATAAGGCTATGTATCAAACAATGATCAATCATTCAACAGTCCTCACCACTACTATTCAGAATTGTCTGATTGAAACGTTCAAGAAAGGAACAGAAGATGGATATGTGGGACTGACATACTATGAAAACCGGAGGTAGCAAGAAATAGAGAGGGATAGGTAAAACTAATCTACAGAGATTAGATCAAGCTCTTGTTGAAGTTCCAAACATAGAAGAAATAGCCAAGTTGAACCTCATAAAAAGCCTCTTTAATCACGGCTTCCCGTCCAACTCCGAAGACGCCCACCTTTTGGAGCTACCGTTCTTTTACAATGCACCCCTATTCGTGCGGGTTAGCCTAGGGCGGGTCCTATGGACAAGTTGAAATCTCTTGGAAGGCCAGGCATGCACCTCTAGCCACCACGGCTACAAGAACACCCTCTATGATCTATCTCGAGAATAGATCTTAAAGTAAGAAAAGCCAATTGAAATCAAAGTCGTAGAAGAAGCACTTGATCGCTAGAAATTGGATTGCAACTTGATAATTCAACATAGTACATGATACATGAACAAGATCACCACCGAGATCCTAGATCTTGCTCCTAGATCCTAGAACTCCTATGTGGTCTTCCTTGCAAGGTTCCCACGTCGACTAGGGAAACCCTAGACAACTAGCTCGACCCTCTCCTCTCTGGAATGGTGTCCCTCTCTTCTTTGCTCCTCATCGGCGAATGACGAATGAGTTGATGCGTGGCTCTTGGCCAGGGGGCTATAAATAGTCTGAGAGGAGGCTAGGTCAAAGGGGGCGACGAATGGACCCAAAAATGGGCTGGGCCGGCCGGCTTGGGCCCATTCTGGCCCATCTCGTGGCCGCCTTCCTCGGTGATGCTTCCCGTGTCTTCTAGAAGTTTCTCCTTTCTGCATGTGGGCCCTTGACGTCAGTTTCTCTGTGGTTTAGATGAAGCTCCTTGTCCCACAAGATTCAACATTTTCTGTTCAGGTGCTCAGAGTTTTCCGTCTTCACGGGTTGAACCTTGGGCTTCTTGGAGTCATGTTCACTTCATTGCTTGACTTGTACCGGGCTTCAAGGTCTTATCACAAGGTGCTTGATGAACTTTACCGGAAGTCTTGCCTTCAATGCTAAATTCCTACATAAACATCAAACTCCAAAACCGACATGCACGAACGAACTTGTTATATACCAATGGATAAGATATAAAATTTTTGCCAACACCACAGCTAAACTCATGGCTAGGTTGACGGGAATTCACTGTCAATAACCAACGATTGCAAAATCTTCAAACAGCAAATTCAGTCAGCTATTGAGTAAGGGAAGCTTAAATTTGAAACCCCTACCAAAACTGAAAAGCCGATGAAGATTGATCAGCATCCTTTCCCAACTAACATAGTTGAAGTGTTTTTGTTAAATTGCTGATGTTAGAATTGACTCAAAATAAAAGAGCTATTGATCCCAACGTACAAGCAACCATTGCAGATGTTAAAGGAAAAGGGTTGCTACTTGAAGAAGAAGACATAAAGCCACGCCGACCTGTTACGTCCCAGATGCTGATCAACAAATTTCAGTGGTGGCAAGAGAAGGCAGAGGGGAGAGAAGAGTGGGCGCGGCACAATGAAGGACATTGGAGATGTCCGTTCTTCAAGTACTGTTGGGAAGAAGGAATCAAATTGCTGATGACAAAGAATTATCCAGAGTGCAACAGAGTTTACAACAATAGCAGCTTATCCAAGGGACTTTGCTTCAATGACAGAATGCATGACTGGGGATCACTGTGAGTTCAATAATCAATGGGTCCCAGTTCATCAACGCTTGGGGGGCAAAGCCAACGTCTATGATCGGCTGGAGGGCAAGGCCAACGTTCATGATTGGCTGGGAGGTCGAGTCAATGAAGAGTCAAGCAATCCTGTGGAGTCTTCTGAACTATGTGGAACTTGCGATTAGGCGCGCTATTAGAGTTGAACGCAACCTTACTTTTCTTTGCATTTCGCTCCCTCTTCATTGCATCATCTTGGGATATGGCCATGTCCACTATCTCATGATAGCTGTTGGTCTTGATGGGGTTCAGTTTTTCATAGAGCTCTGGATTAAGGCCCCTACGGAAGCGATCAATTTTCTTTGCATCCGTGTCAACATAGTAGTCACCATACTGACACAGATTGTTGAATTTCTGTGCATACTGATACACAGAGTCAGAACCTTGTCTCAAGTTCAATAGCTCATTCAACTTCCTTTCCACCATCCCCTTAAGAATGTGATGGTTCTTGAATGCAGTTTTGAATTCTGCCCAAGTAATCTCACGCCCATTCTACTGCATCATCTTGAAATGATCCCACCAAAGCAGTGCCGGACCACAAAGATACATTGCTGCAAATTTAACCTTTCGCTCCTCAGAGCAGGGCAAGGTGAGAACATCCAACTTGGCCTCATTTGCACACAGCCAAGCATTAGCCTCTAATGGTTCCTCCGCCTTGTGCGGTGGTTTTAGTGCGGAGAACTAAGCATAAGTAGCCACTCGGGGATCCTCATCTTGCTGATCATTACGTCGCTGATTCATCTGCTGTTGATTATGCAGGATCTGGCGCATCATATAAGCTTGAGCAAGGAGGAAGGTCTCCATAGGCGTCATGTTCGGTGGGGGAGGTAGTGGCGGCGGATTGCTGCCACTAGCATCACCAAACCCATGGGGAGTACCGCGCGTTGATCCCACCATCTGAAAAGTTTGTAATGGAGGTTAGCCACATATCCATAATCTTGCCAATAGAAACATAAACAAGAAGAACATGTGAAAATTTTTCCATCCATGCACAAAGTGTCCAGAGGGGACAACAACACACTCTGTCATAGAAAATTCGTATCTCTCAGCTCGATTATCGAATGATGCTCAATTTTGGTCAGTAGTAGCAAAATTTCATACACTACAACTTTGGTATTCAACTGAACCATGAATTGTGACATTAACATGCCTGAAAAATTAAAATTCCATCTGTCTGTCCAGACTGAATTTCTGACAACAGCCAGTTACAAAAAATTCATAACTCCCAAACCGTAAAAGCAATGTGGCTGAAATTTTATGAGCATGCACATAAGGAAATTTCCAACAACTTTGTTATTCATTGCACAACCCAGTTCTGACCATGAAGAGGTTCAAACTTCCCATTACATAACTGCTGCACTCAGATCGCAGTATTCAACTAGCATACTTAATTACAACACATGAGCATAACCTTAGCAAGTCTTCATTCTAGATTACATAGTGGTTAACAGGTAGCATCAGGCTACCCAAAAGAATACTCTTCCTATGTCAGTCTATCCCATGCATAGACCAAAATTAGGCTACCCGTATGAGTATGAACACAACACCATCAACTGACTAGTGAGCACCACCACCACCCGAGGCAGCGCTAGCAGCAGGCGATCCAACATCCATCGGGTCCAGCGGTGGAGCCTCGCTATCGTCCACCATGGACTGAGCGTCTTCCGGGTCACCCTCCATAGCGCCTGGGGCTGGTGAGGGAACAGGCTGCTGCAACATCTGAATCATCTCGTTGGCAGCCTCCAAGTGTCACACCCGGATTTAAAGGCAAATCCGAATGAACACATGTGCGCTAGGACCAAGTTTCACACATGCGTTGACTGAGTGAATACCAAAAACAGAGCCAAAAACGTAAAGGAAGTATTAAAACTGTATTACATGACCGATAGTCTTTAACCTAACACACCGAGTAGCTAGCAGCGGAAAAAAGTAAACGTAGAAGTCCTCCACAGGTAGTTGATTGGAGAGACGAACGCCTAGAACTCATCGAATCCACCAGGATAGTCCCCAAAAGACTCGTCTGAGCAGCAGCCGGATGGTGTAGATGCAATATAAAACAACAAGCATGAGCACATGTCCTACTCAATAAGGGAAAAACTCTATAACAACATGCAAGGCTTTATGGTGAAAGTTGAAGGTTGTAAGCAAGTCATCATTTTAGTTGGTCAAGATTTATTAAGCAACTATTACTAACAAGTGAAAGTATATACCAAACCCAATTAACAAATGCAACGGAACCATATAATGCAATGGACAAGTTTAAAAGTTCCATCTTTCATAAATTACTCATGTGAGGGTTCAGGCCGCCCTTGACCGTGGGCACGGCTAACTAGTCAGTTTTACACTCTGTAGAGGTCGTACATCTTTACCCACAAGTCGCGTAAAAACTAAAAAGAGTTTTAGACCCAACCACGCTGTGCAAAAGTAGGCACAATACCACACTACCGAGGTGTGGCTGCATAGGGACGCTACGAGGCCTTCACAAAGATTCCCTAACATGGACTGCTCGCTAGGTTACCTGATCAGTGCAGTGCATAAACCTCTCTCAGCCGCGAAGCTATCACAGAGCAGATCAGTCTGAGGGCCGGGCTATACACCATCTAACGTCAGCCCCCAACCCCTTTCAGGTTAAACATACCACATGCTAAAGTTTCTAACTAATGAGCCAAGACAGAGCCATATGTCTTGTGGTTGTACTGTTTTTCTGGGTGGTTCTCCATGTTTCGATTAACAGGCATAAAGTGTTTTTGCATTATATGAATGATAGCATAAATAAATCCAGATTGATAAATGTTCATTAAACCACCCAAAGCGAAGTAATGCACTAGCAAGTTCTACCCAACATAAAGTAAACCCAGGTTGATCAAGGCATAGGCATAAACAAATCTAGGCGAACCTTAATTAATTGGATCCATCATATTTATGCAAAGTAATAAATAGATACAGTGTAATTAAAATGCATGTTGTAATAGGATCAACAGGAATGCAGCAAGGACTTGCCTTCAACCCAAGCGTCCTGCTGCTCAAAACCTTCTTGATCTTCAACGGCAGCGTACTCCACGAATTGATCGTTCACTACGCTCCACACAAATACATACAAACATTCAATACAAGTAATTAAGAAAAAGTACACCAATCATATCAAACAGAGACAAAAGCAACAGAAAACTAATCTACTCGCCGAGGCGACCGCGTGGACATAAAGAACACTAAAAACAGAGCTAAAACGAAGATGATATAGCCTAAACAAGATCAGGGACCTATCTACAAGAAAAAGCTTCGGGGCGAAACTGAAGAAAACAAGACCTATTTGCAAAGAAACTCGCTATGCGAAAGGGCATACTTGTGAAATCTAAAAGCGCAGGGCTTAACTATAAAGCTGCAAGGCTCAAGCTCAGGTTGATCGGTACCCTCCTGTTTTGACTCAAGGCCAGATCGATCTGGGCTGATGGATCAAGATCCGACGGTTGCGAGCGGCTGCTGGCACAAGCGGCGGTGGGCTGCGACGGCGGCCGCCGGTGCAAGGGCGGCGAGCGGTAGAGGAAACATGATGTTGAGTTGGGGTGCTCGATTTCACACGCGGAAAGCACCGGAGTGAAGCTTGCAGCACTACGAACCTAACAGGAGCAAAAAGCACAGGCTTACGGGCGATGACGACAGTAGAGGGCTCGAAGAGGCAGACGACGGCGGTGGAGAAACTCCGACGAGATCGTTCCCGAGCTGGAGAAGACGGCGACGCGAACGCGTGGCACCGGCGGCTTCCTCTCCTCCAGGCGGTGCTCCAGAGCAAGTTCTTGGCGACGTAGAAGCTCCTGAGGCTTGGATCGATGGCGGCGATGCTCGACTAGGCTTAGGGTTCGGCGGCGCGGTTGCTCGGGGCATCTACAGATCTCGGGGTAGGGTTCCGGGGTGGCGGCGACACCTTAAATAGGGGCCGGGGTGATCCTTAGTGTGCGGGCCAAGCCTAGGAAGCGGCGCGGGGCGGTCAGGTGCGGGCGGAACTTCGAGTCCGGGTCGGCCACGGCGGAAGGAGGGGTGAAGGACCGATACAGCGAACCAGAGAGGGGGGGGGGAGTGAATAGGAGCCGGTAAAAATTCGTCTTGAAGAAGATGGAGACTCCAACAAGACCAACACGGCTTCCAACACACATCTCTGACTCACTACCCAAGTTGGCCAAGCCCACGCAGCCACTGAAGTGCTACTGGACCTAGGAACCAACAAACAACCTTCTGAGCCAAAACACACCAACACGCACAGCGGAAACTTGCACAGCTTGCTGCCTGTGCTGCACCGGTCAGACCGATGGCCTGCGCCGATCAGACCGGTGACACCGGTCAGACCGGTGGACAGAGCCAGTCAGACCGGTGTCTACAGCAGCCGCACAACAAGTGTTCCAGAGAGCCTCAGCGACTTCTCTAGGCCCTGGAACAAAAACACCCCTAAAATACAGCCTGCACGGAAGGAAAACCCTACACCAAAACCTAGCAAAACAACTCCAAATAGACCAAGAACAGGCCAGCAGCACCAAGATCCAAAGACACACGAGTCAAGCAGTTCACCCGAGGCAAATCCCACAAGTGGCTCGCACCGGTCAGACCGGTCAAGAGCACTAGTCAGACCGGTGTAACCTGGGCAGCTCGGGATGAACAGCACCCGCGGGTCAACCCCTCCAAATCCAAACTTCGATCTCCCGAATCGCTCCACGGGCTTGAACAAGACTTTGGGGATAGCAGGAACACCTCATGAGGAGTCCATAGCTAAGATCTTTTTCCACCAAAACTTGTCAAATCAAGAGGAACCGAAGAAATTCCGCCAAGACCTCCTCTAACCCTAGAACATCAAAAACCCCAAAATCGAGCCCCTTAACTCACGGATTTGGGAGGGGAATCAAAGGCAAAAGAACCACAAAGGGTTCACACGAATTTCCCCAAGAGCAAGGTCCCGAAAACACACCGAGAAAACCACCAAGAGAGGGCTCCGAAAATCACCACCAAGAACAATCGGGAACAACACAACAAAGCCTTGAGGAACCACGCCGAATCATCTATACATACCAAGGAGGTTCATACAACGTCTAGCTGAAGGATCGGATGGCTACTAGAGGGGGGGAGTGAATAGGAGCCGGTAAAAGTTCTTCTCAAAGAACTCGGCCTATACCCTAGTCAAAATCCGGTCACACACAAGCGATGGATCGAATCACACACCAATCGCCAAGACAACGAGGTTATGGATCAACCTCAAGTCTTAGGAATGATTCCTTGAAGCACACGCGGAAGCACGAAAGAAGGAGGGAGGAATCGAACCAAAGAGCAAAGCAGCCAGGCTCTGGCGGACCGTCCGGCCAGGAGGGGCGGACTGTCCGCACGGGCCACGCGGACCGTCCGCCAATGTACCGCGGACTGTCCGCACAGGTACGGCGGACCGTCCGGCCTGGGCCGCGGACTGTCCGTTAAAGCCAACAGAACCTCCAGTAGCGAACCCCAAAAAACGGATCGTCCGCGGGGAGCACGCGGACTGTCCGCCAGGCACCCGCGGACCGTCCGCCTGCTGCTGCGGACTGTCCGAAACCACTTCCAACCAAAACTCAAAACCAAAACGGATCGAAAGCAAAGCCGAGCAAGAACACAAAGAACACACGAAGAACACTGTGTGCGCGGACCGTCCGCCAGGCCCTCGCGGACCGTCCGCGTGCACGAACGTAACTAAAAACGCGCTCGACCCCGAAAGTCAACACTCCCAATCCATCACCGGATCTCCCAAACGGTAGAAGCTGTTGAGACAAGAGTTTGGGGACATGAAAAGCGTCAACCAAGGATGCTATACCCCAAAAATTTCATCTCCTAACTCCCTAAATCATCGGGAATCGCGGATCCTTTGAACACCACCAAAAGCTAGAGCACCGAACGAAAATCCTTGAATCGAAGTGGTTTCCCGGCGTTTGAGGGCACAAGATCAATCACAAAGATGCACTAGACATCCATCCATGTTTCCCTCAAAGAAATCTGGGGAGAAACCCACTCAAATCCGCGGAATCACACCGAGAACAAAGGCACCAAAAACAAGCACGAAAAAGACCACGCAAATCACAACGCCGAATCTTCTATACAAACCAGGAAAGATTCACAAGGTCTAGCATGCCGCCCTAGCGTCCATCCCTCTCAACAAATCTCTCATGAAGCTCTCATGCTAGCCTAGACAAGAAATGGAAGGGAAAATGTTTCGGGAAAATGAGAAAGAGAAGGGGAGAAATGAAACCCTAAGTCCCGGAGAGAGAGAGAGAGCCATCCACACACACTCATGGCTTATATATCGGGTCCCGCCGGTGTGGAAAATGACTCGACTACCCCTAACTCAACTACTGGCGATACAACCCACGCAGGGGCACTTATGTAATGTTTGTGGGTTTTGCCATCGGACGGCCACGCCTTCGCCGCACCCCGCGTCCTCCCGACGCAAGCCATGCGATCCCGCCGCGTGTCCTCCGCTTCGAAGCTTCCCGACACGCCCGGATCCCGTCTCCGTCGTGTTGGGTCTTCAGACTTGGTTTTGAGGCCCAAACCAAGAAACAGTCATCCGATAGTTTTGTGGGCAAACCACCAAACCCCGCGTGCTCGGCCCGACCTCCCGCAAAGCCCCTTGACTCGACCGCCACCGTGCACCGGCTCGATCGTCCATGACTTCGTCTTGCTCGTCTCGCCACCATGTGGCCCGCACCTAGTCCCGCCGTCCACAGGGTCCCTCGAACCGAGCCTACTTGTCTCTCCATCTCCCGGAGGCCCCTCAAGGCTGGAGACCTTTCACGCCCGTTCTTCACCTGCAACAACACGAACTAGGCCGCAGCCTACACCTGCGCACTGAGCCAAGAGTCAGTCCAACACCCGTTGTCAATCACTCATCACTGAGGAGCGGTCATCCATCGACCACCGGGACGCTCCAGGTCCTCAATCTCCCCCCTGATGAGTGCATTGACAACACACAACGCGAAATGAAATTCAGAGAAAGAAAGTAAAAAGAAAGAAAAACAAAGAAGCGCAACTCATGACCAAAACCGAAGAAAGGCAAAGAAAGGTCACAAGCCAAGCAAAGCACAAACTCCACACCGAAAACAGCAAGAAAGCTCCCCTTGAACATGTGGATGCAAACTTCCAAATTTTAGCTCACCTCTTCTGAATTTGCATTAAGCTCACCTCTTCTCCCCCTTGTTGACAATTTATGAATCAAGGTGAAAATGCAGGAAAGAAAAACATCTACATGAGCTTCTCAAATAGGCCAAATCTAGTGTCAAAGGCTAGAAATGAGACAAAGAGCACATATATGGATCATAACATAATAAAAGCATTGCCACAAGTAATATATGAAAATATAGGTATGTGACAAAGCAAATGTTTCTGATTTGAATAATTATATCAAAAGATGGCCCACTTCAAATGTAAAAGCCTATCCATGTCATATTCAAGCCAAAAACATGCATATCATCCAGAGATCATACAAGGATATCCAATTCTTAACAAAAGATCATTGCAAACACCCATAAAGCAAAGCATGTCATGTTAAAGCTCATGAGCCATGTGTCCACTTCGGGGAGACTTCTCCACTGGTGAACATCATGCAACATGTTTTGCACCCATGTGTGAAAGATAAAACATTTTAAGCATAAACATGGTGGGTAGAGCATTGTTCAAGCATACACACTTCTTTTCAAGATTAATTCATTTCATGGTACATGAAGTGCCTTTGCGGCAAAAAGAAGCTTATGCTCCCCCATGAATGCAACATAGGCTAAACATTCACAATGATATTTGGCCTTTGGCCCAAATGCAAGCAAAAGACATCCAAGCACAATCTAAGCATAGAAAGCACATTTAGACCAAATCGTGACATGGATACACTACTACACATGAGTGGAGTACATTTCATCAAATTTAGTCAAGATTAGCATTTGATTCAAAAAGGGCTATCTCACAATATATATATCTCAAATATTCCAAGAGCATAGCCTCACATAGCCATTTCTTCACACATATGACCAATATCTCACAAATAGCCAAAGAGACTCAAATAAGGCATGTAAAAGAAGCTCATCATCCTAAAATGCAATATGATATATAACAAGATGGCTATCCTACCATGGTTTATACATCAAGCAAAACATGTATATACATCAAAGTAAACATGGTATGATACATATGGTACAAAAAGGAAATCCCCCAAGAATGACTAGAAAGGGCAACAAACCCCAAGTTCCCCCCGCAAGCGCACAAATGTAGCTTGGTCGAGAGGCTTTGTGAAAATGTCTGCAAGCTGATCTTGGGTAGGAACATGGCTCAACACAACGGTCCCTTTCTCCACATTGTCTCTCAAGAAATGGTACCTCACCTCTATATGTTTGGTTCTGGAGTGAAGCACAGGGTTTTTCGCTACACTTATGGCACTGGTGCTATCACAAAGAAGTGGGATCTGGGTGCACTCCTCACCAAAGTCTCTCAAAGTATATGAAATCCACAACAAGCTTGGGAACAACAACTTGCGGCCGCAACATACTCGCCTCGGTGGTAGACCGAGCTACACTAGACTCGCTTGCGGGAAGACCACGAAACCAATGAGGACCCAAGAAACCGACAAGAACCGAAGTAGACTTCCTCTCGACTCGACAACCAAAGCAAAATCCGCATCGAAAAACCATGAAGAGAAAGAGTCGAGGAGGAAGAATACCAAAGGCCAAGACCAGGGGCGGATCGTAGGTACCGAAAATCCTCTTGACGGCCTGTCGATGTGATGTCCTCGGCGAAGCCTGAAAACGAGCGCACAGACACACACTGAACTGTATGTCTGGCCTCGTCGCCGTCAAGTAGAGAAGGGAGCCGATCATGCTCCCCGTACTCCCGCTGGTCCACTGGTTCTCCGTCCTCGTCCGCATCCAAAGTAGCCGTACTCCCCATGGGAGTCGACATCGGCTTCACATCTTGCATCTGGAACTTCCTCAGCATGTCTTTCGTGTACTTGGTCTGGTGCACGAATGTTCCATCCTTCACTTGCTTGATTTGCAGCCCGAGAAAGTACTGCAACTCGCCCAATGCTCATCTCGAATTCCCTGCTCATCTCATCTGCAAACTTGGCAACAAGGTTATGTGACGAGCCACCAAAGACAATATCATCCACGTATATCTGCACAATCAACAAGTCATTCCCATGCTTGAGGAGAAACAAGATCCTATCCACGGTACCGATCACAAACCCTCTGCTCACCAGAAAACCTCTCAATCTCCCATACCAAGCCCGGGGCGCCTGTTTCAACCCATACAGAGCCCTTTTCAACCTGTACACCCTGTGTGGATACTTCTCACTCTCAAACCCCGGTGGCTGCTTCACATACACCTCCTCCTCTATGACCCCATTCAGAAAAGCACTCTTCACATCCATTTGAAACAACTAGAACCGTTTAGCAACGGCAAAGGCTAGAAGGATCCGAATTGCCTCAAGACAGGCCACAGGAGCAAAGGTCTCCTCATAGTCGATCCCCTCCTTCTGACTATAACCCTGAGCAACAAGTCTGGACTTGTTCCTCACAACCATCCCATTCTCACCCTCTTTGTTCTTTAAAACCCACTTGGTTCCTATAGGATGGCAATTTGGAGGTGGTTCAACTAACTCCCACACCTGGTTCCTCTCAAAGTTTTCCAACTCCTCATGCATAGAATTGACCCAGTTTGCATCAGATAAAGCGTGTCCAATGTCCTTGGGCTCAAAGGTGGCAACACATGCAGCATGAGCGAAATGAGAGGAATTTCTGGACCTTGACCGTGTGGTACGTTCATCGATGTCCCCAATGGTCTTCGATAGGGGATGCACTTCTTGAATCCGCCGGGGAGCCTCACGCCTCGAGACTACCTCCCCCTCAACTTCAGCTTCTCTCGCCTGGTCCTCTTGTCGCACCGTCGTTGTCCATGAAGTAGACGGTCCACCCTCCGTAGTGGTCGTAGGGGAAGTAGTGGGTACACACTCGGCTTCGGTGCGCATGGTTCTCTCCATCATCATCTCCAGCTTCATCCTTCTCCTCTTCAAAGCGGTCCTCGGCCATCTCCTCATCACCTGCACATTCAAAGCCAAGAGAGGTACATGGCATTGTCTCGTCGAAGGTTACCTCGCAAGTCTCCATGATTTTGTTAGTCTCAAGGTTAAGCACCCTATAGGCTCTAGAATGATTAGCATATCCAAAGAAAATCCCATCACTAGACCTAGCCTCAAACTTGTCGAGTTTTCCCTTCTTAAGAATAAAGCATTTGCAACCAAAAACCCGAAATGACTCACCTTGGGTGCCCGACCATGCATAAGCTCATAACAAGGTCTTCTTCTTGAAAGCTCGCAATAAAATCCTGTTGGAAACATGACAAGCCGTATTGACCGCCTCAGCCCAATACCTCCTAGGAGTCCTGTGCTCATCGAGCGTCGTCCTAGCCATCTCACAAAGAGTCCGATTTTTCCTTTCCACGACTCCATTTTGAGGGGGCACATAAGGGGTCGAATACTGATGTTCAAGACCTAGATCACGACAAAAGGCATCAAAACGAGAGTTCTTGAACTCCGAGCCATTATCACTACGGATAGCTCGAATAACATTCCCATGCCTCTCGTTTTTCAACCTCACGATCAGATCTCGAACAAAACCAAATGTCTCACTCTTGTCTTCCAAGAAAAACACCCAGGCATAGCGAGAGTAATCGTCCACCACAACAAGGACATACCACTTCCCACCCACTGAGCGAACTCGAGCTGGCCCAACAAGGTCCATATGCAACAGCTCTGTCGGACGCTCGGTCATGACATCGGTCAGGGGTGGATGGGGAGTGGCTACCATCTTGCCATACCTACACGGAGCACAAACCAAATCCTTCTCAAGCTTCAACCTCGGCAATCCTCGGACAAGGTCAAGACCACTCAAGCGGTAAACCAAATCAAAGCTCAAGTGTCCCAACCGCCTATGCCATTTCCACAAATCAGAAGAAAGACTGACCATCAAACAACGAGCAGGACCCAAAGAACGAGAGAAATCAGCCCTGAAAATCTGACCCTCGGGGATGATCATACAAACAAGATCACCTCGAGAATCCAGCAAACGAGACTCACCAGACTTGAAACGCACCTCAAAGCCCTCATCAAGCAACTGAGAAACCGAAAGCAAATTGAAACCCAAAGACTTCACAAGAGCAACTATTTTCAACGTTACCTTGTCACTCACATGCACAACACCTTCAGAAATCACCCTTTCTCGTCCATTGTCCCCAAATGTGATGTACATCTTTTCCTTCACTGGGGTGAGGCTGGAGAACCACTTCTTATCTCCGGTCATGTGTCGGGAACATCTGTAGTCGATCAACCAAATGTTCTCCAAGCCTCCTGCCTGTAGTCAGAAACAAGAACGAGAATGAGCTAGCGACTCAACACTGGGTTAGCACAAAGAAACTTAAACCAGTGTCGAGCCATCTGCTCAAAAGAGGGGTTAGCAAACATCATTCCCTTGCCACCAAACTTCCCATGTCCCATCGAAGGAGTACGAGCACCACGAGGGGGAAAACGTGGTCCGTAGTTCCTCTGGAACCCAAAGCTGCGATCATCTCCCCTAAACCCGTATCGAGGACGATTAGGGGGACGTCCAGCAAAACCACCTCGAGCCCGACCAAACCTCTCACCAGCATGCACACCATCATCTCTCCTATCAAACCTCTCACCACCACCTCTCTGTGGGAACCTACCACTCTGAGCTCCAACTGAACCAACACTCTTCACACTTCCCCCACCCCGTGGAAGTGGCATTCTAGGCTCAGGAATACCATGAGACTGGCGATACCTGTCCTGGTTTGCTTGCTCCCTAGCAAGCCTCTCATCCCTCTTCCTCTTGTAGCAAAACTCTGCCAGATGTCTCTCCTTGCCACAATACTCACACCTGAAGGGGATGGGTTTCGGTTTTGGCTCTGGCTTCTCTCTAGGTTTCTCACCCTTCTCACTCACAAACTTCACGGGTTTCTGGAAGTCATTTGTTTTGGGTGGAAATTTGGGTGGATCTTGGGTTGTGTCAAGCTTGTTGCAAAGGTGGTTGGGCTTTGGTGTGAAAGAGTTCTTGGGTGCTTTTGGAAGTTGAACTTGGATGTCTCCGATCACCTCAAACTCGGGGTTAAACACACTTCTCATACACACTCTCCCCACTATTTTCTCCCACTTTCTCACCCAACTTCTCAAAACCCAAACCACGACCATCCGCTCTCTTGAACTCCTCAATCATGATTTTCAATTGAGGTTCCCCGCCGTACAACCAACCCAACACCTTCCTCAAATAGTCATTCTCCTCATAGATGACATCCAAACGGGAAGTAAGTTCAAGATTGCGCAAAGTAACTTCATCACAGCTAGTGCATGCATTGACAACATGAGATTTCAAAGTAGCTTCCAAAGTGCTAATAGTAGAACGAGCATCAACAAGCTTAGCATGCATAGTAGGACATGATTTACAAGCACCAAGCAAAGTAGGTCTAGCCTTAAGCTCATCATACTCAGTCCTAAGAGCATCTAGTTTAGCCAAAGTGGAAGCATTCTTCTCATTAAGCAACTTGATCTCATTCAACCATGCATCACACTCAAGACACTCAACATCATCAGGAGTAGTAGGAGCAAGTTTCAAAGAGTCATTCTCAAGTTTCAATTCAAGCAATTTGGACTCTAACTCTCCTATTTTCTCACTAGCATTCTCAAGTTGAGCCCTAAGATCTTTCCTCATCTTCTTAGAATCTCTCAACACACTATCACGGTCGTCAATCAAGCCATTCAACCTAGTGATCTCAGCAAGCAAAGAGTCGGGGTCACGATTTACCTCATCCTCCGAGTCGGAGTCGCTGTCTTCCTTCTCGCTCTTCTTGTTGCTCGAGCTATGGGCCATCCCACAAAAGCCTTCAAGCGCCACACAGCTCAACCCACTGAGGTTCCGGCTTGCACTCTTCTTGCCCTTGCGCCTCCCGGCGTGTTCATCTTCACTGCTTGAGCTTGACTGCGCGTCACTTGAGCTTGAGTCGACGTCGCTTGCACCGGCCACCATGGCTCTTGCCTTGTCCTTCTTGTAGCCGCCCTTGCTCGGTCGCCGCTTGTCCTTGTCCTTGTCCTTGCTCTTGGACTTGCTGAAGTGCTTGCCCTTGGAGGAGTACTTGTCTTCACGCCTCGGGTGCGCCTTGTACTCGCTCATCTTGTACTTGTTCTCCTCTCGCTCCGGGCACTCGGCGATGAAGTGTCCACGCTTGCCACACTTGTAGCATGTCCCCGAGCTCCGCCTTGCATTCCTCCGGCTCTCATGTAGTCGATCAAACCTCCTTGAGAGCAAGGCCGCGCTCCTCCTCGCCCAAAGACATCAAACTCCTCATCTAGAACAGACATAAGAGAAGACAAGGAAAACTCGTCGACAGGAAGGGTTAGATTTGCCCTTTGATCCGCCCACAAGAGCAAGACTATGGTCGGCCGAGCCCTCATGCTTGGATTGCAACTTCCCGTCAACCTCGGCCGACTTGAGCTTAGAAAAGAGGTCATCCAACTCAATAGTCAAATATTGCCCGACTCCTTGATGGCCTCAACCTTAGCACCCCAAACATTTGGGTCCAAGACATGCAAGAGCTTCAAAGCTTGATCATGCTCAGTGTAAGGGAAATCCTCAACATTAGCCTTCATGTTGTTCACGATGGCGGTGAACCTCTGAAACATCGCATCAATGTCCTCACCGGGAAGTTGAGTGAAGTTCTCATATTGCATCCGGTAAGAGACAAAGAGGCGAGCCTTCACATGGTTATCACCACCGTGAGCAACCAACAACTTCTCCCAAATTTTCCAAGAAAGATTCAAATGGCGAACACGCTCAAACTCAGGATCACACAAGCTCCGACCAAGTGATCAACGGCTTTTGCATTTGCCTCATACTTGGCCTTAGCACGGCATCGGTCACCAAAAGAGTATGGATGTTGACTGGAATAGCATAGGTCTTGTCAAGCACAATGAAATCCAACAACTTGCCACGAAGAAAGATCATCATACGAGCCGCCCACTTGTGGTAACCCTTGCCATCGAAGTGCGGCGGACCGCCCCGCTCAACGTACGCCATCTTAGGATTCAAGACTTGTCAAAGTCGCAAAGAATCTGGCACCAAGCTCTAATACCAATTGAAGGATCGGATGGCTACTAGAGGGGGGGGGGTGAATAGGAGCCGGTAAAAATTCTTCTCAAAGAACCCGGCCTATACCCTAGTCAAAACCCGGTCACACACAAGCGATGGATCGAATCACACACCAATCGCCAAGACAATGAGGTTATGGATCAACCTCAAGTCTTAGGAATGATTCCTTGAAGCACACGCGGAAGCACGAAAGAAGGAGGGAGGAATCGAACCAAAGAGCAAAGCAGCCAGGCTCTGGCGGACCGTCCGGCCAGGAGGGGCGGACTGTCCGCACGGGCCACGCGGACCGTCCGCCAATGTACCGCGGACCGTCCGCACAGCACGGCGGACCGTCCGGCTCGGGGCCGCGGACCGTCCGTTAAAGCCACCGTAACCTCCAGGAGCGAACCCCGAAAACGGACCGTCCGCGGGGAGCACGCGGACTGTCCGCCAGGCACCCGCGGACCGTCCGCCCGCTGCTGCGGACTGTCCGAAACCACTTCCAACCAAAACTCGAAACCAAAACGGATCGAAAGCAAATCCGAGCAAGAACACAAAAAACACGCGAAGAACACTGTGCGCGCGGACCGTCCGCCAGGCCCTCGCGGACCGTCCGCCAGGCACGAACATAACTAAAAACTGCTCGACCCCGAAAGTCAACACTCTCAATCCATCACCGGATCTCCCAAACGGTAGAAGCTGTTGAGACAAGAGTTTGGGGACATGAAAAGCGTCAACCAAGGATGCTATACCCCAAAAAGTTCGTCTCCTAACTCCCTAAATCATCGGGAATCGCGGATCCTTTGAACACCACCAAAAGCTAGAGCACCGAACGAAAATCCTTGAATCGAAGTGGTTTCCCGGCGTTTGAGGGCACAAGATCAATCACAAAGATGCACTAGACATCCATCCATGTTTCCCTCAAAGAAATCCGAGGAGAAACCCACTCAAATCCGCGGAATCACACCGAGAACAAAGGCACCAAAAACAAGCACGAAAAAGACCACGCAAATCACAACGCCGAATCTTCTATACAAACCAGGAAAGATTCACAAGGTCTAGCATGCCGCCCTAGCATCCATCCCTCTCAACAAATCTCTCATGAAGCTCTCATGCTAGCCTAGACAAGAAATGGAAGGGAAAATGTTTCGGGAAAATGAGAAAGAGGAGGGGAGAAATGAAACCCTAAGTCCCGGAGAGAGAGAGCCATCCACACAAACTCATGGCTTATATATCGGGTCCCGCCGGTGTGGAAAATGACTCGACTACCCCTAACTCAACTACTGGCGATACAACCCACGCAGGGGCACTTATGTAATGTTTGTGGGTCTTGCCATCGGACGGCCACGCCTTCGCCGCACCCCGCGTCCTCCCGACGCAAGCCATGCGATCTCGCCGCGTGTCCTCCACTTCGAAGCTTCCCGACACGCTCGGATCCCGTCTCCGTCGTGTTGGGTCTTCGGACTTGATTTTGAGGCCCAAACCAAGAAACCGTCCTCCGATGGTTTTTTGGGAAACCACCAAACCCCGTGTGCTCGGCCCGGCCTCCCGCCAAGCCCCTTGACTCGACCGCCACCGTGCACCGACTCGATCGTCCATGACTTCGTCTTGCTCGTCTCGCCACCATGTGGCCCGCACCTAGTCCCGCCGTCCACCGGGTCCCTCGAACCGAGCCTACTTGTCTCTCCATCTCCCGGAGGCCCCTCAAGGCTGAAGACCTTTCGCGTCCGTTCTTCACCTGCAACAACACGAACTAGGCCGCAGCCTACACCTGCGCACTGAGCCAAGAGTTAGTCCAACACCCGTTGCCAATCACTCATCACTGAGGAGCGGTCATCCATCGACCACCAGGACACTCCTGGTCCTCACTAGCTTGCCGCCCGATCATTCAACCCTCTCACAAAATCTCACCATGAAGCTCTCAAGCTAGTCCTATGGAAATCCTAAGAAACTAGGAAGGGAAAAATAGGAAAGCAAATGAACTAGGGTTCCAAGAGATGGCTGCCATCCTCTCACCTCATGGTTTATATGGAGGCTGTTAACACCAAAAAATGGTACAGGAAAGGGACTGACTTGTGGGCCGAGCTTGGTGATGAAATACCATTCAGCTAGAAAAGATCTTCTCAGAGGATTCGGTAAAAGATGCTTGCGGTCGGCAATGCGCCATCATTCGGCAAAAGGACTGTTTGCGCTTTTAAAGGGAAGTTTTCGGGAATGCGTGGTGACGTGGCCCGATATAAGGAAGGGACGAGTTGATGGCGTGTACGAGATGGACATTGGCGTCGGAGCATTAATTTAGACATTAAATGTTGTACTCGTAGTTGACCAGGAGTTGTGTTAGGACAAGGGTATAAATATAAACCCTTGGTGTCTGTAATAGGAATCGAACATCTACACAACAAAACCGGCCCCGTGCCAAACATCGAGTCCTTTAGTCGAGTCGTCGAGTTCTTCGAGAGGAGCCATCGATCCGTCGACCTCCGTAAGTACCGGCAACCTTGTATCATGTCTAGTATCATGCGGTGGATTTAGATCGTGATGCAAGTAGTCTTGTTACCTTGCTTAGTATCATGCGGTGGATTTAAGCTTGGTTCAAGAGGGTTTCTTGTTGGATCATGAGTCATGCGGTAGGCCAAGATCTAGCTCGAAGCTAGTTATCGGCTCTATTAGATTTGGCAAGATCTAATAGATTCATTAAGTTACCACGTGTTACTTTGAATTTTTATTTATGTTTAAATTCATGTAACACCCCTTTGCCCAATCTAGATTAATTGGTTTCAACTTTACATCTTTGAGATCCATGTGATGTATTTTTATAGTCTTTGTTTATTATAAAGGATCAAGTGCTCTCAATAGCCGAATTCATATCAATCTAGATTGTCACGTGTTGCGGGTTCAAGCTTTGAGTTTTCAAATGTTTGTTCCTTCTCCACGGATCGGCTGTACAGCCGTATTCGGCAATGCTCCCACGAGTAAAACGCGTTCGTAAGTTTGTTTTAAATAATGCGTGCTTTTAGCCTTCCATATTTAGATCGTATCATGCGGTGGATTAATCTCTTTATGGTTGGTGGCTGTGGTTTCAAGTAAGTCGTATCATGCGGTGGATTAACTTGTTTGTGATGATGCCCGACGGGTTTAAAAGTACCTAGACATGCGGTAGACTAGTGCTCTTGGCCTATGCACGCTTGTTTACTTCACATTTATAATCATGCTTTTTCCTTATTTGTTTTAATTGTTATTTATCCTCAAAAATTGGTCATGATCACGTGCAAGTAACGCTATTTAAATAAAGACCGATCTTTTGTCATGCTTACGTCATCCATTCGGCTATGTCCTGTTTTCATGTTTTAAAGCCCCCGAATGATATTTAAACTGCTGACAGATAGCTTGTTGTAGCTATATGTCATTTTAATTGGCTTTCTAGCCGTAAATACGGAACTGTCTGGTGCCACCCGGCAAGTTCCATGTTTTATCTAACTATTTTCATCCTTTGTCAGTTTCAGGAAAATTGACTGGCACGCTTTCGGATCGGGCACGTGTTTTAAGCCAGCTTCTTTCGGCTTGCTGTGTGCTTGGCGTGGGGTGCTGAATTTGTGTCAACACACTTTTTGGCACGCCCGGTGGGACACAATCTAGCTGATTCAAGATGCCTGATATTCAAGACGTATTGGATGTCACCATTAATGACTTGTCTCCGGAACAACAAGTGCAGTTGAAGGATTTCATTGACCAGTTTCAACAGAAGTGTTTGATGTCATTTGGCAAGAACAGAAGTGGTGTTCCGTATCTCAAATCTGACATGCCAAGGGTTCTGTTACCAGGGGAGCCTGATACCACGTCTGCTCAAGAGAAACAGGAGGCCTTGCAAGCTTTTCGGGAGACTATAGAAACCGTGATGGTCAAACATCATACTGCTTTCTTGAATATGTTCAAGCAGATGATTGGAGTCTTTGGCCCAGGCATGGAGAGGACGCTCAGTCGAGTATCCCCTCAAGCATCTACTGTGGAGGTTGGAGAAACTAGTACTGCTCAACCAGTTCGAGATGCGAGTGTTCAGCCGCCTCTATAGAGTATGGGAGGCCAACCAATCCAACCACCTCCGCAAAGCGTGGGGAGTCAACCGATCCAGCCACCTCTACAAAGCACTGGAGGTCGCCCAGTCCAACAACCGAACACGTATCAGGCAATGCCCAATAGGCCTACATATGGAGATCTGGCATTCGGTTCATTTGGAGTTCCACCTAACTCTACTTACAAGATAGCCCCGGCCAACAACAGGCTGCAGAAGAATATGTATGGTGGGGGTTATTCAGAAGTCATGGACTATGGCGCCATTGATGCTTTTCCAAACCCTGGATATGGTGCAGCTGCAGGAATGCTTAATGGACCTGTTGGAAGACCAGGGGACCAAGATGCTAATGATGATCTCATGGTGCAGAAAATGGCCGATGTTTTGCAAAATCAATTCGGCCTTAAACCTAAGATGCAGGGACAAGCTTACACACCTCCTTTCCCAGAGTGGTACCACAGGGTGGTTTTGCCACCAAGGGTGAAACCTCCTGTAGATTTCACGAAGTTCTCTGGACAGGAGATACAAGTACTGTGAAACACATAGCATGATACTTGATGCAGCTTGGGGAAGCTTCAGCTGATGAGGCGTTCAGGGTCAGATACTTTCCTTTGTCGTTGACAGGCCCTGCCTTTACATGGTTTGCTTCTTTGCCTACTCAATCAATCAGTACCTGCAAAGATTTGGAACAGAAGTTCCATGCTCATTACTTCAGTGGTAGTACTGAGAAGAAGCTAATTGATCTGGCTACCCTGAGACAAAGGCACAATGAAACACCCTTGGAATTTCTCAGAAGGTTCAGAGAGGTCAAAGGCATGTGCTTCTCTTTGAATCTGCCAGATGATCAATTGGCTGACATGGCTGTTGCGGGTATGTTGCCAGCTATTCGGGAGAAGCTGTTCGGCATGGAGTTTGACAATCTTGGTCAGTTGTCCCAGAGGTTGTCATTAATGAGCAATCAAGCTTACGGATTCAAGAAAGACTCCAGGTTTGCCAAGCACAATGATATAGCTGATATCTACAACCAATTCCTCGAAAGAGCTGATCAAGTGGAAGAGTTTGATGATGATGAGGAAGTAGCAGCAGCTGAGATCATGTGGGGCAAAGAGCCGCTAACTACGAACCAAAGGTGGATAAAACAAGACAAGGGCACATATGATTTTGATGTGACCAAGGCTGATAAGCTCTTTGAGTTCCTTGTGAAGGAAGGCTGAATCAAGTTGCTAGAGGGGCATTCTATGCTTCGGCCTGATGGAGTTAAAGAGAAACAATACTGTGGATTTCATGACAGGAACTCTCACTCCATCAATGATTGCAGAGTTTTCAGGATGAGGATCTAGAAGGCTATCCAGGAGGGTCACTTGAAATTTGACAACAAAATGAAGCTGGATGGCAATCCTTTCCCTCAGAACATGGTTGGTTTTTCTGTGAACATGGTAACCGCAGAGGAGAAGGGAAAAGTAAAGGTCTTAACTTCAGTAAGAGCAAAGCAAGATGGATCAGTTGATCCCGCTTGGCAAGTGACAGTGGAACAGGTCCACAAGGAAGCACCTCGCATCCTGAAAAGCCAAATTGAAGTAGGGGAATCTTCCAGAACCAAACCCAGGGTGACTACATGCATCCTCCTTAACAAGTGGCAGCATCAACAAGAGAAGGCACGCTACCAAAAACGGAAATACGAGGAGGAGGCACGGAGGTTTAAGGAAGAAGCGCACAGAAGACAGCTAGAAGAACATGCACGAGAACAGGAGCGTGCACATTGGGGACGTGAGTTCTTCAGGCATTGCTGGAACGAGGGCTTGAAGCTTCCTACATTGAACAATTGCCTTGAATGCAGTGATAAGTACGCTGAGTACAGGCAGGATACTGTCAATCGCCGATCCGTCCATGAAAGAATTGGAAGGGTTCATCCTAGTGACGGTCGGCGCGTAAAAATAAATGAAGTCAATGATCACCCAAGGAAGAGATACACTGATCGAAGGTGGGTTGATCAAGAAGAGCAGGAGCGTGAATACATCTGGCAAGAAGGACAGTGGTGCCCACCTGGCTTGAGGAGAAGCCAAAAGAGAAGGGTTCAGCGCTTGAGGAACCAGGAGTTGAAACAAGCAGGAATCAAGAGGAAGCAGGTGTGGCGTCCAAAGGATAGGCCTGATGGATCGGGTCGTTCGGCTCCAACATGCATGGTATACCTTTTGCCGAATGAGTTCATGGCTCCAGCTAACCAAGTTGTGTAGGAAGAAGCGTCCCCAAACATCAATGAGGATGAACAACTTGGGTTAATGGCACAGCTGGTGTTGGCTAAGCAGGCAACTGTCGGTGTTTTAGACCGGCAACCTACTAAGGGGAGTACCCGAAGTAGATGAATGTGGCCTCGCCGAGATCGGTAACTCGAAGGAAGAGACACGTGGCACACAATTTAGACAGGTTCGGGCCGCGAGGTGCGTAATACGCTATGTCCTGTATGCTGCGTAGCTCTGGATTGATTGGGTACGATTACAAGATGATGCAATCTTACACCGTCAGATGAGATGATGGAGAGAGGGGTCCCTGCCTCGCCTTATATAGTCCGGGAGGCAGGGTTACAAGTCGGTTCAGGGAGAGAGTACTAGTCGAGTACGTCTAGGAGTCCTCCATACAGTGCGGGACATATACAGCTTCCTAACCGAGTACTTCTCCTCTGTAGTCCTTGTGCTTCACGCCATCAGGTGCCGTGCAACGCAAGTCGGGTAGTCCCAGGGGCCCACCGAGTAGTCGGTCCTGGTACCCACTGAGGTAGTGGGCCCAGGGAGGTCCATACGACAAGCCCCCGAGTACTTTGTAGTCAAGAAGGATAGCTTCGAGTAGTCTTGACGGCCTTAAAGAGTAGTCCTCAAGCGTCCCAGAGTGCTACAAGTCAAAAGTCCTCAAGAGTAGTCGAAGCATCCCGAGGCTGGAATGTACTCCAGCTGATGTTTGAGCAATCTTGAAGTCTTCTCGAGTAGTCCCATGCGTCCTCGAGTGCTGCCCTTGAAGGTCTTCAACAATGCCCGTGTTGTCTTGAAGCCGAAACTGATATGGAAGTGCAATTGCAAAATCACACTCCATATGGAGTTGCCCCCGAGCTTTAGGTTGAGTTGTAGACTCTGGCTGAGGGTCCATCGGAAGTTTTGGCAAGAAAATCCCGAAAAATCTGGAGAAAAAACCGAAGGACACGTGGCAAGGAGCCCCCGAGCCTTGAGTCGAGTACTTTCTCTCGAATTGAAGGGTGATCTTGTAGAATGTGTCCTGAGATGCTCTTGAGTCTTGTCGCTCCCCAGGAAGTCGAGTAGGAGTAGCCGAGCCCCCGAGGTGAGGCGCGTCGACTAGTAGAAGTTGAAAGGTCATGCGCTGCCGCTGAGTCAGCCGAGCGCAGACTTATCCATCCGGCCATTGGAGGGGCCGCGTTGACTTATAAATAGAAGCCAAAACCCTTAGTGTTTTTCACCCTACGCAGCTGCAGCCATTCCTAGCAGATCTAGCCTGGAATCACCACTGGTGCGCACCGCCGCTATTGAATAGAGCGTAGATCCAGGTGCACCTCCGTAGGAAGCCACCACTGTAGCCCCCGAGCGAATGCGCGTGAAGACACCGTGCACCTGGAGAATGAAGCCTTCACCGTCTAAGACCGCGAAGGCCGCCGGTGGGAAGAAGAGGGCCCGTGAAGAGGCCGCCGGATCTGCTACGGGGACATCGCCGCCGGTGTCTCCGCCGCGGCCAGATCCAAATCGCGAGTCGAAAAAGTCCAAGGCCAATACCGAAGACCTGCTGGCCCTTCTCAACAGTGGGTTCCTGCGGGAGAAGGTGGTAGACATGTGGAGAGCCGCGGCAGGGGACCCGTACCCCATGGAGAAGAATCCGGACGAGATCTCAATGTTCTCACCCGGTTCGCGGAGCGCGGACTGTCTCTCCCCGCCAGCGACTTCTTCAAAGGGTTGCTGGGGTACTACGACATCGAGTACCTCAACCTCAACCCCAACAGTATCTTCCACACCGCCGTCTTTGTACATTTTTGCGAAGCCTTCCTGGGGATCAAGCCCCATTGGATCTTGTTCCGGAATTTCTTCCGGGTGAAGCCTCAACCCAGCGCCAGCAATCCCTGAGTAGTCGGAGGAGCGAGGATCTAGATGAGGGAGGACGCGGCAGAGTAGTACCTCTCATAAAAGTTGATAGATTCCAATCAAGATTGGAAAGAGAAGTGGTTCTACGTCACAAACCACCACCCAGAGCTGTCAAAGCCAAGCTGGAAGCAGCCCAAGCACCAGCCGTGGTGGAACTCGGAGCCGACGATGCAAGAAGGTCTTCAGTTGCCCGAGCTATTGAAGAAGATCAAGGCGCTGAGGGAAGCCGGGCTGAGGGCCGAACATGTGGCCTTCAGCTTCATGAAGCGAAGGGTGCAACTGCTGATGGCCCGCGACACCCTAAGGTACGAGTACACCGGCGACGACGACACGTCGCGGATGCCTGGAGATGAAGTCGTCGACGACGACATTGTTGATAGGCTGGGCAGAATCTTCAAAGATATGCCGGCGTACACACCGTGCCCAGTACCAGAGTACTCCGCCGCGCGCCCACCAAAGGAGGTCAGTAGCCGCATCCATTGTCGAGTACTCATTACGTAAGAGTAGTCGCACTAATGTGTTGTGCTTGCTGGCGTCGCCTCCTCAGCTGGTCGAGGTCCTAGAGGAAGGGAAAGCCAAGGCCAAGGAGCGGCGCGAGGTTGGCGAAGGAGACGACACAGTTGTCGTCGAGGACACGTCCGAGGAGGACGACGATGAGGAGACGCTCCAAGATCGCTTCCAGCTGCGGTCGCGGTTCAGCCGTTTTGGATTGCCGCACATACCTCTCGTTCAGGATCAGCCAGCTAGTCTGGAGGATAGCTTGCCCGCGCCGCCAAGGAAGCCGCGCAATGTGGCCCGCAAGCGCGTGGCCAAGAAGTTGAAGGTCACGGAGACCACATCCCGAGAGGTAAGCCATCTTGAATAAGGTAGTCGAGTACTGATGTCTCGAGTTTGTGAGTTGACGACGAAGTTTCCTTGCTTGCAGGAGATGCCACCTTCCGACCCCGTTGAGCAGGGTGACGAAGGCGACTGGGACACAATGGGGGAGGTAGCTAGTAGTCGTAACCCATCCCCCACCGTAGAAGAGCTCTTGGCGCAGATGGAGCGCCAGCCCCCTGTTGCTCAGGGGAGCACGAACCCGCCGCCGGCCGCCATCGAAGAGGCAACGCGCGCGAGGCGCAGGAGGAGGCGCCTGCCGAGGCGGGACTGGTCGACATCGCCAGTATTCTCAGCGCCCCAACCGTGACGGTGGTCCGGTCGAGCCTGTAAGTATTGATCCTTCCCGAGTAGTACATTGGATGTGGTAGTCGTACTTGATTGACAACCGACTTGTGTACCCTGCAGGAAATCGACGGACTTGTCCTGGGAGGGGGATGAACCCACTGCAGAGGTGGCGGAAGAAGAAGCCGCACCGCCCGCTGAGGAGTCCGCTCCCGCCCCTCAGGCAGAGGCCGAGGTGCCGGCCGCTGAGGCTACGTTGCCTGAGGCCAGCATCGTTGAAGGTGAGTACTCTCTCAGGTGCAATTAGCCCCGAAGAGTAGTCATAGTCGTCAGGTAAGACTGATCCGCTTGTCCCTTTCTCGACAGGTGCTGAGGCCGAGGGAAGCGAGATTCCGTCGGCGGTGCCCGTTGAAGATGTGGCACTGGGGACTCAGGAGGCTGCCGGAGAAGCCCCCGAGCCGATGGAGGTGGCCGTCGGAGAAGCCGCCGCGACGACTGGAGGAGAAGGCGACGACGCGCTGCTAGAACCCGCTCTGGAGGTGGTCGTCCGCTCGCCAGAGATCCAGGATGCTGTTGACGGATAAAAGACGTATCCCTCTACGATCCGCAAGCGTACGGACCCCACACCTTTTTCACCACGGGATTCCCAAGGTTCTTGTCAATCCGCGGAGCAAGGGGATTACTAGCGCTTAACCAAGTACTAATCTAATTGAATGGAAAACCTTTGAAAGAGAGTATTAATCTAAAAGTAAAACAATCTAACCTAAGTTAATCTAAGTTAAGTTGATCAAACAAATGTAGGGTTAAACTATATGGTAAAGGGTGAACACAAGAGAGTGAGCAAGAAAGATAAGCGTTCCCTCCCTAGGATCTAGGATAACATGGTATGCATCTACTACACGAAAGCGGTAACCAATCTACCGGGGGTTGTGACCACGGTTTCGCCCTTTCCCTCCTCTCGTATCGTCACTACGCGAAGGTATTCGTGACTAGACCTATGATGGACACGGTATGTTGATGGAATCTATGGGAGTAGCGGATATCATACGCCCGAAAAACACGGTGGCCTACCTTAATCATCAAAGCATCATCAACATGAAAACAATAGATTGAAACCACGAATCATGTAGCGATCACATAGCATGTATCCATCTAATCCTAGGGATGAACGGAGACATTACCCCATCATCTTACACGGATTGAAGCACATAGGGGTGATGGAGACTCAGAGAACGTCGTCGATGAAGATGGCGGCGATGGAGCTTGGGAACACCCCTAGGCCAACGGCTTGGAGTCCTCCTCTTGCTTCCTTCTCTCCGCCGGCGTTGATCCTTGCGACGAGCTCATCTAACTCTCTCCCTCATCTTGCGGCGGCGGTTTTCGGTGATTGGCGTCGTAGGATGATTTGTTCGATGTGTCGGTCGACGGCGGCGGAGGCAATAAATAGACAAACACCTAGGGCAAAAGGGGGGACCGAACCGACCTCGGAGTGGGGCCGGGCCGGCCGGACCGGGCCGGCCGGCCCAGAGCCCACTTCGGCCCGGTTCGGGCCCGGTTTTCTCCCCGGCTGCTTCTCGCGTGATCCCTTATTCGTGTGCACTTGCATGTGGGCCTTTGACGTCGTTTCCTTCACGGTTTAGGCTTGAATCCTTGCTATGCAAGCTTCGCCGTTTTCTCGGTTGAGTCCCCGAAGACTTGCATGTTGACGCTTCGGTCCTCGGGTCATTTGGAGTCATGTTCATCGCGTGTCTTGACTCTTATCGGGCTTCATGATCTTCTTCCAAAGTGCTTGGTGAACTTATCCCGAAAGTCTCCTCTTTAGCGTAGATTTCCCGCGTAAACAACAAACTCCAAAATCGACATGCAAGTGTGAACTTGTTATATCATTAGTATGCCTAGTGGCGGGTTAGTTGCAAATCATAATCGAAACCAATGTATAACAAGTACTCTAGGTGACGGAAATTCACCGTCAACATCTCCCCCATGCTTAAACCTTGCTCGTCCTCGAGTAAGTGATCCTCGCTTAAAAGGGAAATCAGCGTTGCCTTCCAATGTTATCCCCGCACTTAGTCATTCATGACGAGACAAATTGCTCTCTCTTAAGAATTTATTTTTAAAGTTCAAGTTGTGACCGGCTTCTTTTTCATTATGGAAGATAGACTAACAATAAAGAACAAGCCACATTTAACACGATGCTCTCAAACTTAAGTGAACTTCAAACCATTACCTTGTCACATGGAAGATTTTCAAAAAGATGCATATCAAACATAAGTGAAAATCTCTTGCAAGAGCTCATGGAACACTCATCTCATCAAGTCACTCAAGCCTATACTAGATTATTTTCAACCTACTCTACTCATATGTGATGGTGGAAGGCTTATGTGGAGCTTGGAAGGTTAAAAACAATCCTAGCAAAACATACATCCGAAATATTGTCAAATTAAGAGAGAGGTCTATTGGAATTACCGAGACTCGTCAAAAAGGCCATGGAAAATAAATGTTGGAAAGAGAGAGGGATGAAACACACACATTTAGATAAGTGGACATGTGCAAGTGGCAAATGGATGATCCCGAGGCACGAGTGAAGTCCTCGTTATCGGATTGCACATGGTTGGAAGATTTGAGTATGGCTGTGTCATCAAGGCACTTGAGAACTTATGAAGCAAAAAGAACCGAGGAGCATCTTTATTTTTTTTCTTTATTTTATTTCCTTCTCATTTTCTCTCTTTCTTTCTTTCTCTTTATTCTTCCTATTTTTCTTACTTTTCTTTTCTTCTTATCATATATATTTTTTTTTCATTTTTCATTTTTATTTTTTTTTCTTTTTTTTTCTTTTGCTCCTCAAAACTTTTTGCAACATAATACTTACATAGCATTTGTGTCAGAGAATGACCCCTCCCCCATGCTTGAACGATGCTCGTCCTCGAGCATAAAAGAGAGGGGAAATGACTGCTAAAGTAAGTATAAATTCCATAATCTTGCGGAATATTTGAATCTCCATCGAGAATTTTACTCCATACTCAAATTGGGTTGTGGACAAGGAGGTGATCACAAAAAGATGTTTTTGGTTTAGGGAGGATGCCCAGCGAAGTTTGTGAAATTTTCGATGTGAAAACCCACAATGCATGGACAAAAAGGCTAGCATGAAAACGTTACACAAAGGAATGACCAACCTTCTTAGTCTCGAACCATAGAAATCAATCCTAACCCAACTCATCAAAACACATGTTTGCAATCTATGGGTTTTGTTGTCATAAAACATATATGTATATGGCGTTGGTAGGTAGAACTTTGCAAGAGCATCACAAATATGTAGATAGCATAAAAGTTAAGTTTTCATAAAAACAACAAGTTATCCGGCTATCCATAAACTTAAATCAAAGAGCAAAGATATGTATGTGGGTCTAGAGCATAGTCATTTCACCTCCACAAATAAAAGAGCCGGTATTTAAATTAATTTCAGATCATATTATATAGAGCAATTAGCCAAGACATGTATAACTTCATGTAGGTAAAACAAAGCGGCAACTTTCATCATCTTTCCGTAAGCATAGGCAATGTAGAACATCGAGGTGAACACATGGTCATGCTTATCTATTGAAAGTAAAAAGAAACCTAGGTTGTCCTCCTAGTAGCCATGTTATTGTTTGAAGAGAAAAACAAAAGGTTGCACCTAGTTGATGTTGAAGGCATACTTACAAGCATTTGTGTTTGGAAAAGAGAAGGTCCATGGAGATGTTACCATCCTTTGTAATTCTTCGTTGCCTTCTTCCGACATCTCCATGTATCGATGTGGCTTTTGCTTTTGTCTTGATTTATTAATGCTCCTAAACTTCTGAATTTGATCTTGTATGCTTAATGGAGTCATTGGTCACCCTTCTCTTCAATGTTGTCATCACCATCTCCTCTTTCTTGTTCTCATCATCTCCTTGCTGTCTCTTTTTCATGGATTTCCCCCTCTGTCCAGAACAGAAAATATATCGAAATATAGCTCTATTGAAAAGTTTATGAAATTACCTTTCCAACGTGTGGTCATTCATCAAAAACGGAGTTCAAACAAGGGGAGCTATGTCCGTTTTACTTCAGCGCTGCGTGCTGTCCAAAACTGATTTCAGGACGTGTTGCACTCGGTGATTCGGGCATAACCGCTTGTAGGAACCTCCGATTGTCTTGATTCTTGATTTGTTGGAATTGTAACTTCATGGGGCTTCTACATATCCAAAAATATCCAGTGTTTTCCCTTCGAGACCATGCAGAATTTTGACGAGATTGGTGGCTTCTTGCACATTGATCCGGAGATGTTAACGATCTTTATCATTCTATCTTCTAGAGTGTCATGTTGCACTTCCGTGTTGAAGATTCAGGGTCTCCCCCATGCTTAGCATTTTGCTAGCCATGGAAGAATAAGACAAAGCACTTCTTAGCCATCCTTCAATTTTCTTGTAGTGAGAGTCTTTATCTTGCCTGTAAGACGTTTTAAACGCACATTCTACCCCAAGGTGACGGTTGGGAGTAGATAGAATTGCCAACAATCCAACAATGTCTCCTAAGATTCTTAACTTGTGGCATAATTAGTTTAATGAGGAATAAAAACCTAATGAGTGTACGTGGTGCAAGGTGTGTATGCACATGATAGGAAAGCATATAAACAAAGACAATGTTTTCATCTAGTTCTAAACACCATGTTTACAACTAGGTTGCTGAACTTCTCCATAGCCATAAAGGTTTATATATCTAGGGTTAAAACACCATGTCTATCCCTAAATCAATAACTCTTATAGCACAAGAAAAATTAAGCGCATTGCAGAGCTTATAAACTAACCAATGCAATATGAAAACATATGAAAAGCTAGCAAGGTTTATCGAACTTAACGATGATGGTCCGCAATCTTGTTTAAACACCACGTTTACACAAGATCACAAAAGGAAAATACCCATAGGGCCATATGAAGCATTAACATGGAAAATGAAGCATACATCATTAAGTATATAAAACAACCAAGCCAACTATGTGCAAAACATGTATACACAAAGAAACATCACGAGGATAACAAAATGCAATGCATGCAAATAAATAAGATCATGAACATGATGGTGGTTCTAAAAAAAGGAAAACTGAACTTAGATTAATAACCACAAGTTGATTATCATAAGACAGTGCCATTCTTTTATTTTCTCTAAGAAAGTAGTAAAAATATAAAGAAACGGGTTGCCTCCCGAAAAGCGCTTCATTTAAAGTCATAGAGCTCGACTTTCTCACATACCTTCTTTTCGTTGCATAGCCATGGCCCTTCATGCAAGAAGAAAAGGTACCAATGCAGCTTTAATTTACTTCCCATGTTGTGCTTGATCACTTATAGAAGACTTGCCCAAAGCATCCTTTTGTTTCATCATTATCTCCTTCTTTATCATCCTTCGGTGCTGCCTTCACTCCATGAAATTTTTTTTAATGTCCAGAACAGAAAGTATACTCAAGCTCTACTCCATTGCACAGTGCACAAAATTTCCTTTCCAACGAGTCTTCATTTGCTCAAATCGGACTCCGGACAAGAGAGTTACGTCGGTTTTACTTCGGTGATGAAATCTGTCCTGAAATTTCAGAACGCGCAACGCTCAATGTTTTCTCCATAACTCCTTGCACGGGTCTTCAAACTTGTTGGTTCTTGATGCGTTGGAATGGTAACTTGATGGAGCTTCTGGATATCTCATTTTCTTCATTTGTACACCTCTGAACAAGCTCTCAAATTGATGAAGACAGCAGCATCCATCGCGGGATTCGGAGAGGTTGATGATTTATCTTGCAACTCTTTCGGGCATGACTTTTTTTTTTTCATTATTCAAGCCTTGTCTACATGGTTAGTGAAAATCGGGCCTTTCCCGACATATGATTCTTTAAGGTCACTAGCTTGACCAAGCGCAAAGCATGATCGAGATTTACAAAACTTATTGTAAACATACGCGTCCATAATTAACACCACATGTGAATTGTAGCAACAAGTCAAGGTGTAAATAAAAGAAGCATATGTTTCATGCATAGCGCTTAGCTTATCATTAGGCAAAGGTTGTTTAGGTGTGACATTAATTGGATCAAAAATAAATGTTTCCTCTTCTTCATTCTCAAGAAAATCTAGCCTATCAACATGATCACTATTGGAACAAGGCATAGACATTAAACTATCATTCATACTATTGGTTGAGCATGAGTATTTGAATTTATCAACATCAATACCAATAATATCTTGAGATTTCAGCGCGTACCTTGGCCTTAGAGATTTTTCAACAAGAGTGATATTTGGTTCATCAAGCGGTGTTGAAGGCGAATCGATCTCAACAAGTGTAGTTGCCTCTTCATCACCATCTTGTAATTTCTTCAACTCATCATGTGGAACATGTAATCCTTCAACTATGTATGCATTCATATCTCCTTTGAAGTCTTCTTTATCAACCAGATCTTCATCTTCAAAGACTTGTATGTTGCTTTCTTTATCTTCCATGTACCACATGTCGTCAAGATCGCTAATTGTTGATTCACTCTTTCCTTCATCCTTGAGTCCTTCCATGTCTTGATTTGCTAGTGTGTAGGCTTCAATAGCACACAAGCTATCATCTAGCTTGAGTCCTATCTCCTCCCATTTATCCTTTGAGTCACTAGGCTCATCACGGTTGTACTCTTCTCTTCCTTCATCATAAATCTTTGATTTGTCAAACCGGTCGATCCATCCTTCATCTCCTTCTTCTCTTTCTTCTTCAAACATCTTTTGGATCGACTCTCCACTCATCTCTTGATCAAATATATCTTCAACTAGTTTGGCAACGTGTCGGCGTTCCTCCTTCCTTCGGTAGTTAATTAGTGGGGCGAAATCAACTTGAACCCAACCGGATTGCTTGAACTCCGCCAATGGTCTAGCATTCCACATACTTCGGCCTACATTCATGTTAATTTCAACATTTTTAACATCCGAAATGACTTCTCTTACCTTGGGAAGTGGATCTTCACTTTCTTGTATGGTCGGTTCATCTTCCTTGACCTTCGGTTCATCTTTTTCAGAAATTTCAGCAAGCACCTTGGGCTTGATTTTGTCATTTTGCTCCTCTTGACAACATCTTTGCCAATCTCGTATTGTTCTTTGTCCATTGCTTATCCTTTGTAAGATTTGTGCGGCTTCACTAATTGTTTTATCCATTATATCACCGCCCGCACACATGCTTACAAAACGAGACGAGTTAGGGGTTAGTGAAAAATAAAAGGTATGCAACATCAAGTCACCGGAAAATCCCAAGTTCGGGCCTTGCTCAAGTAGTTCATTAAATCGGTCCCATGCTTCATCAATTCCTTCATCCTCTCCTTGCTTGAAATTGAGCACTTGCCTCCTTAAGTCTTGGACCTTGCTTATGGGAAAGAACTTCAAAAGAAACTTCTTCACTAGCTCATCCCAATTTCCTTTTGCTTCAACGGACGCAAGTGTGTACCATCTTCGCGCTTCATCTTCGAGAGAGAATGGAAAAAGATTCCACTTGAACCAAGCGGCCGGAACTCCTTTTTGTTGGACCGTGTTGCATAACATCGTGAATTCCTTAATGTGTCTATATGGGTTGTCATCCTCCAATCCTCTAAATGGTTTTGTCGCCACTAAATTGATGATTCCAGGCTTCAATTCATAGTGGGTTGTAGCAAGCGCCAAATCTGATTTTTGCATCTCAATGTCTTCCATTGACGGCATTGCTAGCTCCCTTAGCGACATCTCTTCGTCTTCCAATGGTGAGGTGAACAAATCCATCTAGGCACAAGAAAAGTAGAAAGAAAAACAAAAAGATTTTTTTTCTTTTTTTTTTAGAAAACAAGGGTTAGGTGTTAGTAATCAACAAAATTAATACTAGATTAAACGTAGCAACCGGCTTGCTCCCCGGCAACGGCGCCAGAAAAAGGGGCTTGTTGACGGATAAAAGACGTATCCCTCTACGATCCGCAAGCGTACGGACCCCACACCTTTTTCACCACGGGATTCCCAAGGTTCTTGTCAATCCGCGGAGCAAGGGGATTACTAGCGCTTAACCAAGTACTAATCTAATTGAATGGAAAACCTTTGAAAGAGAGTATTAATCTAAAAGTAAAACAATCTAACCTAAGTTAATCTAAGTTAAGTTGATCAAACAAATGTAGGGTTAAACTATATGGTAAAGGGTGAACACAAGAGAGTGAGCAAGAAAGATAAGCGTTCCCTCCCTAGGATCTAGGATAACATGGTATGCATCTACTACATGAAAGCGGTAAACCAATCTATCGGGGGTTGTGACCACGGTTTCGCCCTTTCCCTCCTCTCGCATCGTCACTACGCGAAGGTATTCGTGACTAGACCTATGATGGACACGGTATGTTGATGGAATCTATGGGAGTAGCGGATATCATACGCCCGAAAAACACGGTGGCCTACCTTAATCATCAAAGCATCATCAACATGAAAACAATAGATTGAAACCACGAATCATGTAGCGATCACATAGCATGTATCCATCTAATCCTAGGGATGAACGGAGACATTACCCCATCATCTTACACGGATTGAAGCACATAGGGGTGATGGAGACTCCAGAGAACGTCGTCGATGAAGATGGCGGCGATGGAGCTTGGGAACACCCCTAGGCCAACGGCTTGGAGTCCTCCTCTTGCTTCCTTCTCTCCGCCGGCGTTGATCCTTGCGACGAGCTCATCTAACTCTCTCCCTCATCTTGCGGTGGCGGTTTTTTGGTGATTGGCGTCGGTAGGATGATTTGTTCGATGTGTCGGCCGACGGCGGCGGAGGCAATAAATAGACAAACACCTAGGGCAAAAGGGGGGACCGAACCGACCTCGGAGTGGGTCGGGCCGGTCGGATCGGGGCCGGCCGGCCCGGAGCCCACTTCGGCCCGGTTCGGCCCGGTTTTCTCCCCGTTGCTTCTCGCGTGATCCCTTATTCGTGTGCACTTGCATGTGGGCCTTTGACGTCGTTTCCTTCACGGTTTAGGCTTGAATCCTTGCTATGCAAGCTTCGCCGTTTTCTCGGTTGAGTCCCCGAAGACTTGCATGTTGACGCTTCGGTCCTCGGGTCATTTGGAGTCATGTTCATCGCGTGTCTTGACTCTTATCGGGCTTCATGATCTTCTTCCAAAGTGCTTGGTGAACTTATCCCGAAAGTCTCCTCTTTAGCGTAGATTTCCTGCGTAAACAACAAACTCCAAAATCGACATGCAAGTGTGAACTTGTTATATCATTAGTATGCCTAGTGGCGGGTTAGTTGCAAATCATAATCGAAACCAATGTATAACAAGTACTCTAGGTTGACGGAAATTCACCGTCAACAGATGCGGAGCCAATCCGCTCGGCGCCAATGACCGTAGTCGCGACGAGTAGTCGTGGCGGGCTCGAGCTATTAGCGGATGATCTTGTCGACCCGGCGACGGTGGCTCGGCACCTGGAGGTGGTGCGCTAGGCCGAGCAATGGATGAAGGTGAGTAGTCGACACCCTTGAGTAGTCAATCCTTTAGTGTTGAGTACCCATTTGACATGTGTTGTCTGTGCAGGACGTCGCTGAGAGGTCCCGCCAGAAGTCCAAGATGCTTCAAGGATACGGCGACGCGGTGCTCCGGGCCGAGACATTGGAGGAGCAACTCGTGAAGTCCCGGAAGCACGCCGCCGCGATGCAGTTGAAGCTGGACACCGCCTTCGCCAAGTATCATAATGATGTCCAAGAGATGCAGGCGAAGAGCGACAATCTGGTGCGGAAGAACAAGTCTCTCCGCAACAAGAACAAGGGTACACCATTGTCTTGTTGAGTACTTATTGGAAGTACCTTGAAGTAGTCTGACCCGCTGTGCCTTGTTGATTGCAGAGCTTGAGGCTCGAGTAGATTAGCTGAAGGCTTCAGAAACTGATCTGAAGAACCTCTTCTACCGGGAGCAAGAGGCCCGCCAGGTACTGGAGTACGATTATAAGGAGCTTGCTTACGAGTGCGACAAGCACATGGAGCTCCGTATTGCATCAGATCGTGACCTCGTCAACTGCTACAAATCCTTGCAGAAGCTGAACGAGGACTGCGAGAAGCTGCGGGCTCAGCTCAAGGAACTTGAGGAAGCCGCGCTCCCCATCGCGAGGCTGCTGGTGCCTCACCCTGGCGGTCCGAAGATAGCACCACTGGTGGACCGGCTGAAGGAAGCCCCCAGCCGCCTGGCGACCTACGTGAAGCACTTGGCAAGGTCGATCCCGAACCAGGTGTTGGCCTTCATGAAGTCGTACTTCCCAAAAGCTCCTGTGGACGTAGTCGCCGGCGGGCTAGCCGCCAACTGCACCGACGAGCGACGCGGAGCCGCCGGAGTGCGTATGGCGCCCATTGCTGAACCAGTCGCCGAGAAACTCAATCTCCAGTAGTCCTGTAATAGTTAGCTTGTAGCAGTGGTTGTACAAAAACAATTGTAATGAAATTGTTTAAGTATAAAGGAAGAAAACTTCCATGAATGAGTACTCGTTATCGCGATCTGTGAGTGCGGAGTCCCATCTTGGAGTTGTTGCGAGTAGTCGTACTCGCCAGTAGTCCCGTTGAGGGAGGAAGACAGTAAAGTAGTTGATGGATAATCAAAATTTATTACTGAAGAAGTACACCTGAATGGCCAGGGCCGTAGTTACAGAGTAGTCGCCAGGACAAAGTAGTGCTAGGGCATGTAGCCGCTTACAGCAGTAGATCCGTAAGTAGCTGTGTAGGCTGGATCTAGAAGTACATGGTCTCTTAGTAGACCGCTACTAGAGTCCTTTGTCGCTCGTCGCAGCCCAGGATCCGTAGGTAGCCGCATGGGCTGTATTCTGGAGAAGAGTAATCCGGAGAATTGTGCCTGGACCCGGAGGCCGCTTACAACGAAGGGGTCTTGGTGCAGTCGTGTAGACTTGAGCCCCCAGGGTAGTCGTGTAGACTAGGCGTAGAACCGACAGAGTTGGTCGACGTTCCACGAGTTGTTGACGTCTTCGCCTTCAAGTGTCTAGAGGCGGTAGGAGCCCGGTCCGGTCACCTTTGCAACTGTGAAGGGACCTTCCCAGGGCGAGCTGAGCTTGTGTAGTCCTTCCGTGTTCTGGATGCGACGAAGGACGAGATCACCAATGTTGAAGGAGCGTTCCTTGACGTTGCGATCGTGGTAGCATCGGATACCCTCTAGGTACCTTGCTGATTGGACGAGGGCAACGCAACGAGCTTCTTCGAGTCCGTCGATGTCAACTCATCTGCTGTCTTCAGAGACGCCTTCGTCGTAGTGCTCCACTGCTGGTGAATCCCACATGACATCAGCAGGGAGGATTGCTTCGGAGCCGTAGACCAGAAAGTATGGAGATTGTCCCGTTGGCTTGGAGGGCTGAGTTGGCGACGTCGTGTAGTCGCTTTTTGAGAGCGTCGAGCACCATCCCATTGGCGCGCTCGACTTGTCCGTTGGCCCGAGGATGGGCGACTGAGACATATCGGACGTCGATCCCGCTGTTCTCGCAGTACTCCCAGAATTGGTGGTTGTTGAAGTTGGAGCCCAGGTCTATGATGATGCGATTGGGTAGTCCGTAGCGATGTACGAGTTCATCCAGGAAGTCGAGTACTCTGTCGGCCTTGGGGCATGTGACCGGCTTATTTTGACCTCCATCCACTTGGTGAACTTGTCGATGGCCACTAGTACTCTGTTGAATCCACCTGGCGCAGTTGGTAGTGGCCCAATCATGTCGAGCCCCCAGTAGGCGAAGGCCAGGTTGGCGGTATGGTGACTAGCTTGTAGGCTGGGACGTGTTGCTGCTTGGCGAAGTATTGGCACCCTTGGCACCTTCTGACGAGTTCTTCGGCATCGCCCAGAGCTGTGGGCCAATTGAAAGCTCATCGGAAGGCCTTGCTGACCAGCGTGCGAGAGGACGCATGGTTGCCGCAGACGCCTTTGTGGATCTCCTCCAAGATGTCCTTGCCTTCTTGTCTGGGAACACACTTCATGAGTACTCCTGAAGATGCGCCCCGCCTGTAGAGCTTGTCTCCGACGAGGACGTAGGACTTGGCGAGGCGGATGAGTTGCTCGGCCAAGTTCTTGTCCGAAAGAACCTTCTGCTCACTGAGGTAGTCGATGAAGGGCTGCCTCCAGTCCACGTCGATCATCATGACCTCCTGGCCAGCCGTTGGATGCGCTGGGACAGTGGTCGGTGGCGCCAGCTCCGGGATGGATGGCGCGTGAAGCTCGTGGACGAAGACACCCGCTGGTACTTGAGCGCGAGTAGAACCAAGCTTCGACAGGACATCCGCTGCAACGTTGTTGTCGCGGACGACGTGGTGGAACTCGAGACCATAGAACTTATTCTCGAGGTTGCGGACTTCTAGGCAGTAGGCGTCCATGTTCTCCTTGTTGCGGCCCCAGGACTTGTTGACTTGGTTGATGACCCTTGCGGAGTCGCCGTAGACTAGTAGCCGCTTGATGCCTAGTGAAGCCGCGAGGCGGAGCCCATGTAGCAGAGCTTCGTACTCGGCTTCGTTGTTTGAGACCTTCCAGAAGACTTGCAGGACGTACTTGAGTTGTTCGCCCGTTGGAGAGATCAAGAGTACTCCCGCACCTGCGCCCTCGAGGTTGAGTGAGCCGTCGAAGTACATCACCTAGTGCTCTGGGCGCTCGGTTGGAGTAGGTAGCTGATTCTCCCGCCACTCCGCCATGAAGTCGACTAGTGCCTGCGACTTGATGGCTGTGCGTGGCTTGAAGTCGATGTTGAGGGCGCCGAGTTCGACTGCCCACTTGGAGATTCTTCCAGTAGCATCTTGGTTCCGCAGGATGTCGCCGAGCGGGTAGTCGGTGACGACGGAGATCGAGTACTCCTGGAAGTAGTGTCGTAGCTTCCGCGAGGTGATGAGCACTGCGTACAGAAGCTTCTGTACAGGCTGGTAGCGTGCCTTGGATTCTGACAAGACCTCGCTGACGAAGTAGACTGGTCGCTGGACTGGGTAGGTGTGGCCGTCTTCCTGCCGCTCGACGATGATGGCAGTACTGACCACGTGAGTAGTCGCAGCGAGGTAGAGCAGTAGCTGCTCGACTATGCGAGGAGCCGTGAGGATTGGTGGCTTCGATAGGAAGTCCTTGAGCTAGGTAAGGGCTTGGTCCGCCTCTGGAGTCCACATGAACTTCTCCTGGTGCTTGAGTAGTTTAAAGTAGGGGAGGCCCCGTTCTCCAAGCTTCGAGATAAATCCGTTCAAGGCCGCCATGCACCCGGTCAGCTTCTGGACGTCTTTGATACACGTGGGAGCCTTCATGCTGGTGATGGTGGAGATCTTCTCGGGATTGGCTTCGATGCCGCGATGGCTGATGATGAAGCCGAGTAGTTTGCCCGAAGGTACGCCGAAGACGCACTTGTTCGGGTTGAGCTTCCAGCGGTACTCGCGCAGGGATGCAAAAGTCTCTTCAAGATCATCGATGAGGGTACTGGAGTTTCTGGTCTTTACGACCACGTCATCCATGTAGGCTTCGACGTTCTTGTTGAGTTGCCTCTTGAAGCAGGCCTGGATAGCTCGTTGGTATGTGGCGCCGGCGTTCTTCAACCCGAAGGACATGGTCGTGTAGCAGTACGCGCCAATCGGGGTGATGAACGCGGTCTTCTCCTGGTCTTCTTCCTTGATCGCAATCTGGTGATACCCGGAGTAGCAGTCGAGGAAGCAAAGAAGGTCGCAGCCCGCCGTGGAGTCGATGACTTGGTCAATCCGCGGCAACCCGAAGGGGTCCTTGAGGTAGTGCTTGTTGAGGTCGGTGTAGTCGACGCACATCCTCCACTCGTTCGAGTTCTTGCGGACGAGGACGGGGTTGGCGAGCCACTCAGGATGGAAGACTTCTCTGATGAAGCCAATCGCGAGTAGTTTGGCGAGTTCCTTCTTGATGGCGTCCCGTCTGTCGTCGGCGAAGCGGCGGAGGTGTTGTCGCTTCGGGGTAGCTTTAGGATCGACGTTGAGGGAATGCTCGATCAACTCCCTGGGCACCCCTGGCATGTCCGCTGGCTTCCACACGAAGATGTCGCGGTTAGCCCGAAGGAAGTTGATGAGCGTGTCTTCCTATTTGGGGTCGAGACCCGCCCCGATGGTAGTAGTCTTGCTGTTGTCGCCAGTCCCGAGGTCAATTGTCTGGACCAGAACCTCCTCAGCTGGCTGAGGTTTGTTATCTTTGTCCGACTTCTCTGGGATGTGGAGTTCACTTGGGGCAAGCTTCTTCGACGCAGCGTAGATCTCCATCATTGCGTTGGGTACTTGATTTGTGGAGGCAATCTCCACAGCTTCCGTGTCGCATTCGTGCGAGATCTTCAAGTCCCCTTGCAGTGAGAGTACACCTGCTGGACTTGGCATCTTGAGTACTAAGTAGGTGTAGTGGGGTACCGCCATGAACTTGGCGATAGCCGGTCTGCCGAGGATGGCATGGTAGGACGCCTCGAAGTCCGTGACTTCGAACTTGACATACTCGGTACGATAGTTTTCCCGAGATTCCCCAAAGGTAACTGGCAGGACCACTGAGCCCAGTGGGATAGCCGCGTTCCCGGGGACGATGCCGTAGAAAGGCGAGGTGCTCTTGGTGAGCATGTGGGTGATGTCGAGCTTCATCTTCTTCAAGGTCTTGGTGAAAAGGACGTTGAGCCCGCTTCCACCGTCGATGAGGACCTTGTTGAGCCTGAAGCCCGCGACCACCGGCTTCAGGACGAGAGGGAACCACCCTGGTTCGGAGAAGCTAGTCCATTGATTCGCGCGGGAGAAGGTAATGGGTACCTCCGACCACCTGAGAGGGGTCGGAACCGCTGGTTCAATGCTCATGACTTCTCTACGGTAGCCTTTTGTTCCTGTCTGCTGGATAGTCCGCCGAAGAGGACGTTGACCGTCTTGTCGGGTTCCTGGAAGTCGCCGTTGCCGTCGTCGTGCTTCTTGCCTTTCTTGTCATGAGGGTGCGGCGGCTCTGGAGTACTCTTGAGTGCTCGCCTGAGTTGGTACCACTGCTCGGTGGTGTGATTGCCGTCCAGATGCCACGGGCACTTCTCTTTCAGCAAGTCTTTGAAGCCGCCGGAGGTCTTCTTCGAGTTCTCCTTCGCAGGGAACTGGATAGCCGCGACAGTGTTGTCTGGCTTGCGCTTGCGGTTGGGACCAGAGTAGTTGTTGCTGTTGCGACCGCCTTGGTTCCCGTTGTTGCTGCTACCGCCGCCCGTGTTCTATTTGCTCTTGCCACGGATGGCATTGTACTTGGCGTCGGCTTTGTCTTCTTCATCCGCCCAGGACGTGATCATATCCTTGAGATGGGGGATGGACTTGGGGCGGCGGCGACCGAAGTCTTCGAAGGTGCGACGGTGGTAGAGGCCGTCTTGGAAGAGGTCGATGACCTCCTTGTCGGTGACGTCGACTACGGCCGCGCGCTTGTCGAAGAAGCGGTGTATGTACTTGCGGAGGGTCTCGCCTTGTTCCTGCTTCACCATAGCTAGGTCCATGCGAGTACCCGAGCAGCCCATAGCGCCCGCGAAGTCGCTGGTGAAATTCTCCTTCAGCTGGTCCCACTTGTCGATTGAGTGCATGTCCAGTGACTCGAGCCATGTGAGCGGGGCTTGGTCCAGCAGAAGGGGAAGTAGCGGCACTTGGTGTCGTTGCTGCCGACAGCGTTCTCGATGGAGAGGGCGTAGCACCTGAGCCATTGGATGGGGTCTTGCTTCGCGTCGTACTTGGTGATTCCCAGAGGTTTGAAGTTGTCCGGGAGGAGTAAGTTGCGAAGCCGAGGAGAGAAGGCGGGGAAGCCGTCGTTGTCGCCTACGGTGGCGGACTTCTTCCGCCGCAGTTCTTCAATCTTCTGGTGGGCGTCGTAGCCGCCCTGTGAGGCTCCGGAGGCGTGGCTGTTCGCGTGGCCTCGACAGCCGCGATTGCCTCCGCCACCGGCCCTCCTGTTGGCCCCATGGTTGGAGCTTCCGCCGTCGCTGCCTTCGCCGCCAGGGTCGCGGTGGGGGATGATCTCACGATCGCCGGCAGCAGCTGCGGCGCTGTTGCCAGCTTGTGAGGGTCTGTCGGCGTTTGCACGAGTACGGTTGGGCTGAGCCAGCAGCTCGGCTCGAGTACGATTACGGCCGAGGTCCACGCTGCGACTTGTAGCTTCGTTGTCGCGGTTCCTGGCGGGGGGAGGCTGGTTGACCCTGTTGTCGACTCGCATGAAGTAAGCGTCTTCTGCAAGCTTGGCGATGACTTCTCCAGCACGTAACCCCTGAGTTTGGCGTGCGATCACTGTGATCGACATGAGGCATTGCTCGGGGGTGGTGTGTACCCTGCTCTCGACTTGTTTGAGGGCCTCTGCGAGGTTGCGGATGGGGAGGTTGTCTCGGAGGCGCCGGCGCCGTTCTTTTCGCTTTCTGTTACGCTCACGTCGAGCGTCCCTGTTGGCGTCGGTCTCATCCGCGGGTGCTTCAGCGGACAGCTCGTCTGCGGAGATGTCTTCAAGGTACCGGTCCTGTGCCATCCTCGAAGTTCCTGGCGTGTCGCCGGCAGCCATGAAGACTTGGCGATCGGGGTTGCCAAGACTAGAGTCAGAGCTCGCCACCTCAGTTGGAGTGTACTCCTCAGCTCGAGCGAGTGGTGTTCCCTCCTGGAAGGGAAGCGAGTCGAGGTAGGCGACGTAGCGTGAGTCCCCGCTTATCAGGTCGGCGGGCTTGCGATCTGGCCAGTAGATGAATTTTTCGGCGGGTGTGGACGTTATGACCAGCCCGGAAGCCGGCCCTGATAAGGGTTGCTCAGTAGAGTTGTCCTCGGACTCGGGATCCTCAGGGTCCGACCCGAAGTCAAACTCGTACGCGGAGTCCGAGTAGATGCCAGAGAGGGGGTTGGAGTCCGAGGCGTGGCCGGGGGCGGTGTCGGAGTCCGAGTTGTACTCGGGTACGGGCTCCTTGCCGGCTGTTGACGGTGTATTTTGGTGCACCTAGCATGTTCATTACACTTTGGTTTGGATTTGATTATTGAACTAACCCGCCACTAGGCACACTAATCATATAACAAGTTCATCTTTGTGCATGCATTTGGAAGTGTTGTGTTTATGTAGGAAATCATGGACATAAAGGACGGATTCGCAATAAGTTCAAAGGAGCATTCATGGAGTCTTGTTCGTGTTCATGAGCTCGCTGAAATTACTTCCAATGGTGGTGAGGACCGAAGTGTTACGAGGAACACCCCGGGGATTGAAGCGTAAAAGATCAAACTTCATGCAAAGAGAGCCTCCATCTTGATCGCGAGGATAACGGCGTCAAAATCATCCAAGTGGAGGGGGCAAAGTAGATAAGTGCACGAGGACCCACGGAGCAAAAAGGGCGACCGAACCGGGCCGAAGCGGGCACGGGCCGGCCGGCCCGGGCGGGCCGGCCCGGCCCACTTCGGGCACCGGTTCGGTCCCGTCTTCCTTGCCCTCGAAGGATCTTCGACCCTAAAACCCCCGACGCGCCGCCAACACGGGGAGGGAGAGTTATTCGCACCGAAGGCCATCCACAAGCTAGAGAGAGAGGAGGAGGATCTCCGGTGGAGATCAACCACCTCGAAGGAAGCACCCTCTCGTGGAGAAGAAGGAAGACACGGCGGAAGGGAAACCATGATCAACGGTGCCATGATCGGCACCTTGATGGGGTAATCTTCTCATTCGTCCATGGGTTGTAATCGATATTGAGATGTAATCGCACTTTGTCGGATTATCCGTCTATCATCTTGTGTTGAATATACTTTATTGCTTAAGGCTTGCAACCGTGCCATAGAGGGAGTAGAGCTCCAATGCTTCCTTGGATCCATTCAATACGCCGTGGCCATCAAAGGTCTAGTCATGAATACCTTCGCGTAGTGACAGTACGAGAGGAGGGAAAGGGCGAAACCGTGGTCACAACCCCGATAGATTAGATTGGTTTTTCATGTCTTTAAGCGCTTGCATGCTCTAGTATCGTAGACCCGTGGGCGAGTGTCTTCTCTCTTGATCGTTTATCATTCTCTCTAGTGTAGTTAAGTGTTTTCTAGTATAATAGTAGTTAGGGTTTTAGTAGCTAGTGTGTCGTTGTTGATCGAACGCTTGTAATCCCCTTGCTCGCGGATTGACAAGAACCTTGGGAATCCCGTGGTGAAAAAGGTGTGGGGTCCGTACGCTTGCGGATCGTAGAGGGATACGTCTTTTATCCGTCAACAAGCCCCTTTTCGCGGCGCCGTTGCGCGGGGAACAAGTTAGTTTACATCGTTTGATTTGCATCTAACTTAGTTTTATATTTTAGTTTATCTTTTATTTGCTATATCTAACATATATTTTCCAGAAAAACACTTGTTTCTTTTTTGTTTTTGTTTTTATCTTATTGTCTAGATGGAGTTCGTTAATCAACCCGTGGAAGAACCGGAGAAATCATTAAGGGATTACGCTAGCCCTCAATGTGAAGACATAAAGGTACAAGAGTCGGATTCGAAGCTCGAAGCGACCAAGTATGAAATTAAATCCAAGATCATGAAGATGGTGGCGGAAAACCCGTTTGAAGGGATGGTTACGGAGAACCCATATAGACACATAAGGGATTTCACGACAATATGCAACACGGTGCGTCAAGAAGGAGTTCCCGATGAATGGTTCAAATGGAATCTCTTTCCCTACTCACTTGCCGGCAAAGCAAAGACATGGTACTTGGTTGCGTCCTTTGAAGTTGAAGGCAATTGGAACAAGTTGACAAAGAAGTTTTGCGAGAAGTTCTTTCCAATGAGCAAGGTTCAACATCTAAGGAGGCAAGTGATCAATTTTATGCAAGGAGAAGAGGAAGGGATAGACCAATCCTGGGATAGGTTTAATGAATTAATCGAACAAGGACCAAAACTCGGCTTCACCGGTGACGTACTCTTGCATACATTTTTCTTTTCCCTAACCCCTAGTTGCATGCGACACGTCGAAATGTGTGCAGGTGGGGATCTCATGGAGAAAACACTCACGGAAGCCGCCCAACTTCTACAAAAAGTTAGTAAAGCGGCTGCCATGCGAAGAGATTGGGAAACAAGACTTGCGGAAGAGCCGGAATTCAATTCAAGGAAGAAAAAGCTTGCTGAATTTTCTAAAGAGGCAACCCGGAAGTCACAAAAGAGGAGCCAATCATGGAAAAGCTTGAACAAGAACACATCAAGTCAAGAACTACACCAAACGTCGACTTCGCCGCACCAAATGAGACGAACAAGAGAAGCATGTCAAGCGCGAAGCCACTAAGGGAGTTCGAGCCAATGGATTGGGTTCCTATTGATTACGGAGAAGTATTCGACAAGAGAAGACTGTTCCCTAATCAAAAGGGAATGGCAAGAGCATTGGAAGTCGATTTCCCACCGGAGAGGAAAGCTGAAAATTCATACGACCTCGAAACCACCGGTGAGATTTTTGAAAAGCTCTTTGGAGATGATGTGGTGGATCCGGAACATATTGCCGAGGTGAAGAGAATCATGGGGATCAAGCCCGAAGCATCACCATACGCTCGCCTTGCTGAAATTTATTCGATCAAATCCGAAGAAGAAGAGAAGATGACGCCGCACTTGAGTTGCGAGATCAACGGAGTTCAATGCAAAGCTTTATGCGACATCGGAGCCCAAGTAAGTGTTCTATCTTCTAAAATTTACGATAAAGTTCAATACCACAACCTAGACTTAGCTCCAACATCAACGAAATTAATTATGGGAGATGGTAGAACTATCAAACCTCTAGGTATTGCTTGCAACATGAAAGTAAAAATCTCTAGAAACTACATACCAACCGATTTCTTTGTTATTGATGCTTACCATAGTAATTCTGATCATATAATCTTAGGTAGGCCTTTTCTTAAGTTGGTTGATGCCGTGTTAGATGCCGGAGAAGGCAAAGTAACAATGAACCTTAATGGAACAAAGTACACATATAACTTTCTTCGTGCTTCTAAACACCTTACTCCTTTTCCTCCCGAAGATGAAGAAATAGAAGAGATAGATAGTCTTTGTTTTGTTGAAACCCTTAGAGACCCGCTGCAAAGAGCGATGGAAAATCAAATTTGTAATCAACAAGATGAAGAACTAGAGGAAGCAACAAAAGGCTTAGAGCCGCATGATGGTAGCGTGGAGGAAGAGAAGTTCGAAGACATAGGAGAAATCAAACCCGAGGAGCCACAAGTGCCCGAAGTAGACCTTAAACCTTTGACCAAGGGATTAAAATATGAATTTTTGGGCCCAGACAAAACCTATCCAGTCATTGTGAGCGACGAGTTGAGCCCCGAAGAAAATGAAGCGTTGCTGATTTTATTAAAAAAACATAGGAAGGTGATTGGATATTCAATTAACGATCTCAAAGGTATTAGCCCAGCCTTTTGCACTCATCGTATACCAATGGAAGACCAATGTAAGCCTGTAGTGGACCATCAAAGGAGGCTAACCCATGCCATGCGAGAGGTAGTAAAGAAAGAGGTTATCAAGTTACTTGATGCCGGAATCATCTACCCGGTTCCACATAGCGAATGGGTGAGCCCGGTACATTGTGTACTGAAGAAAGGAGGTTTGACCGTGGTGAAGAATGAGAAGAACGAGTTGATACCGCAAAGAACCGCGACCGGGTGGCGGATGTGTATTGATTACCGTAAGCTTAACAAAGCGACGAAGAAAGATCACTTCCCCCTACCGTTCATAGACGAGATGCTCGAGAGGTTAGCAAACCATGCTTATTTTTGCTTTCTCGATGGATACTCGGGGTTCATGCAAATTCCCATTCACCCGGAAGATCAACATAAGACAACGTTTACGTGTCCTTACGGAACGTTTGCATATAGGAGGATGCCCTTCGGCCTATGCAACGCTCCGGCCTCTTTTCAACGTTGCATGATGGCCGTGTTTTCGGAATTCATCGAAGAAATTGTTGAAGTGTTTATGGATGATTTTTCCGTTTATGGGAAGACGTTCATGGATTGCTTAACAAACTTAGAAAAGGTCCTTACAAGGTGTGCGGAGGTAGATTTGGTTTTAAATTGGGAAAAGTGCCACTTCATGGTTAAGCAAGGCATAGTGCTCGGACATGTTATATCCGAGAGAGGAATTGAAGTGGACAAGGCTAAGGTAGAGACGATTGAGCAACTCCCACCTCCTACGGATGTTAAGTCCTTAAGGAGCTTTCTAGGCCATGCCGGATTCTATAGAAGATTTATAAAGGACTTCTCGAAGATCACTAAGCCTTTAACACACCTTCTTCAAAAGGATGTGGCTTTCGACTTTGATGAGAAGTGTCTAGCGGCATTCGGACCTTGAAAAATGCGTTGGTGAGTGCTCCCATCATCCAACCTCCGGATTGGAGCCAACCTTTCGAGATCATGTGTGACGCAAGTGACTACGCCGTAGGCGCGGTCTTGGGACAAAGAAAGGAAGGCCGAGTTCACGCCGTTTACTACGCTAGCAAAACTCTTAGTGGGGCACAATTAAATTACGCTACTACGGAAAAAGAGTTGCTAACGGTGGTATTCGCTTTCGAAAAATTCAGGTCTTACATCGTGAACTCGAAAGTCATTGTTTACACCGATCACGCAGCCATAAAGTATCTCTTGGCTAAGAAGGAAGCTAAACCACGTTTGATTCGTTGGATCCTTCTTCTCCAAGAGTTCGATGTTGAAATTCGTGATAAAAAGGGGGTGGAAAATGTTGTGGCCGATCATTTGTCTAGAATGAATCGTGGACAAGATGATAAAGAGCCCATAGAAGATAAGATGAGAGATGACCACCTCTATAGAGTGCTTGATAAAGATACTTGGATGATCGACATCATTCGAGCAATTCGAAAAATGCCCCTCGATCATCTAGACAAAAACACCCAAAGGAAGATAATTTCTGAAAGTAAGAAATATTTTTGGGATGCACCATACCTCTTCAAGCTTGGCAATGATGGAGTGATGAGAAGATGTGTGCCAAGAGAAGAGAGGCTTGAGATTCTAAGGAAGTGCCACTCGGCGAGTACGGTGGGCATTATAGCCATTTTCGAACCGAAGCCAAAGTATGGTCGAGCGGATTCTATTGGCGGAGATGCATGAAGATACTAAAAGATATGTTGCGTCATGCCCCGAATGCCAAAGAACCGGAAACATCTCTCAAAGAAATTCTATGCCTTTGAAATACAACTTGCAAATCGACATATTCGATGTATGGGGCATAGACTTCATGGGGCCTTTTAAAAACTCATTTGGATTCGAGTATATACTTGTTATGGTCGATAATGTATCCAAGTGGGTAGAGGCTATACCATGTCGTAAAGCTTCCACGGAGGAGTCCATCACTATGATCAAGAACGTGATTTTTCCCCGTTTCGGTACACCGAGAATCTTGATAAGTGATGGAGGAACTCATTTCACCGGGAAGAACTTCAAAAACTGCTTGTCCAAGTTGGGAATTGAGCATAGGGTCTCCACGGCCTATCACCCACAAACCAACGGACAAGCAGAGACGTCAAATAGGCAATTAAAAAGCATACTTAACAAGACCATAGAGAAGGGAGGCAAGGATTGGTCAAAGAAATTAGACGGAGCTTTATGGGCCTATCGAACGGCGTTTAAAACACCGATAGGTATGACCCCTTATCAATTCGTCTATGGAAAAGCTTGCCACCTTCCGGTTGAGTTAGAACATAAACCTATTGGGCGATTAAAGAGATGAACCTTGATCTCGATGCCGCGGTGGTGAAACGGAGAATTCAAATAAGCGAGCTAGAGGAGTTGAGGTTGAAAGCTTATGAAAACGCAAGCATATATAAGGAGAGAATCAAAAGGTGGTATGATAAAAGATTGAAGAAAAAAGAATTTAAAGAAGGAGATAAGGTCCTCCTCTACAATTCGAGGTTTAAAACCTTCGGAAAGGGGAAATTGCAAAGCAAGTGGGACGGACCTTATGTTGTGCATTCAGTGTTCTCTAACGGAGCGGTAACCATTATGGATATAAATGGCGATCAATTTGTGGTGAATGGACAGCGGCTTAAGGTTTACTACGAACCCGACGTCGTGCCCATTCATCATGTTGACGTCTTTACCATGGAGGAAGAGCCCGAACGTCCCGCCTAGGACGAAAAACAAGGCGACAACTTCGTAAATAATTTTTCTTTTAGCTTTACGGGAGTTTTTCGCGAAGATTAAGCGGGCCAACTTTTTCCCATGGGCTAAGGAAGAAAAAAATAGGGCGGTGTGCAAAAAACCGGACCGGCCGGCCCCCGGGGGGGTGGGCGGCCGGCCCGGTCGGATCGGCCCGGGGGTGGCCCGATGCCCGATGTCCCCGAATTTCGCCCGAATTGCTCCTTTTTGACTTCCTTGTTTGGTCGGAAAATTTTAAGGGAAGTGTAAAAAAGGAAAATAAGGTTCCACGGGCTTTTCTCTCGGGACTATATATTTGGCCGAATTGGGAGCTCGAGAATCAAACCTTTCAAGCAATGTGTTGCACCCTTGTAGCGACCATTGAGCCTCCAAAAAAGCTTAGAGTTGAAGGTAGAAGCCAAGAAGCCATCGATGGAGGAGGCGATGCGATGCGAGATCAAGCTACCCGTCAAGAGGACCGCACGTATCCGTTGCGGAGGACGTGTCCCGACCGGAGCTCTTGCATCTCGCAACCCCGTCAAAGGAGAGAAGGTCCCTACACCCGTTCGAAGATCGGCACGCCTCCAACGCATCAAGTGCAAAGATTACAAGGCAGTGTCACCGGAGCCTAAGGATTATGGGGATAGCGACTACTCCGACGATCGTAGCCCGAGCTCGTGGGCGGCTGCCGGTAGAGACGATGACGATTGGGGCGAGCAGCCCTATGAAAGGACTCCCGAGGGCCCCAATGGCGACGGCAACGGCGGTGGCGAAGGCGACAACAATGGAGGTGGCGACGACGGTGGTGACAACGGTGGAGATTATGGCGACAATGACCCCTTTGGATTGCATCCGGTGTGCTGTCGAGTTTGCCGTCAATCCATCGCAGCTCTCTACGCGTCGGCCGACGAATGGCTTCAAACCATGGAAGCGATGAAGCAGCGTATGGAGGACTTGGAGCGCGTAGTTGAAGATGACTACAAGTTCCTTAACCGTAACGTGCGCAAACTTTTCGGCATGGTTGGAAACATGAGAGGCAAGTGGTGCAAAGCTTGCTCGAAGTACCATTAGATCTAGTTTTCCCCTTTGGTTTTTGTAAGATACGACGAGGACGTCGTATGTTTTAAGTGTGGGGGAGAGCTAGCTCGCTAGCCTTAGCTTTTGAACTTCAAGTTTAGGTTCGGTTTAATCTTCGTGTGAGAGTCTTAGTGTTTTAATGAGTCTTTAGTTTTTGAGTCCGTTTTAAAATTTTTGCAAGTGTCTTAAATTAGTGTTGAGTCAAGAAAACCAAATAAAAAGAGTCTTTATATATATCTTTGTGTTTTATGTATTGTTTATCTTTATTTACTTGTTTGTTTAATCTTTGATTCTTGATATATGAGCACAAGTATGTGGTTTGAAAATCGTTTACCGTGGTGCTTAGTAGAATCGCTACTACTTAAAGTACCCATACCGCACTTCGATCTTGAGCTTCACATGCTAGTTGTGCTATTTTCGATGCTAAAAATTGGAGGATTTCAGTTCTGAAAATTATATTAAAACCCTTGTAATAAAGGTTAGCAAAACCTCTTTTTCCAAGATGAGAGTAAGAAAAAATTCCTATCCAAAGCCAAGTTTGTTTTTTTCGCTCCACCATAAGTGTGATTAGCACGATGAGTTAGGCTAGGACCCTTCTCTCTTGGTGAGTTTTAATTTCGAGCAATGATCATGTCCTTGTGCTTATCTTTTGTTGCTAGCCTCGTCATATATTCGGTTCATGACTTTCGCAACGAAAGTCATGTATATCCTTGGATTCCATACCTAACCCTATACATCTCTTTTGTACATCGTATTCCTTGAACACAACCTATTTTCAAAGTTTCGTCTCGTCTCTAGCATGATTTATTTAAAAAATTCAGATTGTATGCATGCGAGAAAAGGGAGAATTGAAAGCTTTGAAAAGTTGTCAAGAGAGAGAAAAATAAAGAGAAAAAGTATGTGTATGGAAAAGAAAAAAAAAGAAAAATCATATGTGAATGAAAGAAGAAAAGAAAAAGAGAGAAAGATGAGTTAGCAATGAAGATATGAGAGGGATGGATCAAGTGAAAGAAAAAAATAATAAAGTGTAAGGAATGATGTCACGTTGATTGTGAGACGAAACTTTTACTCTATTTCCAACCATGTGCAATCCGACAACGAGGACATCATTGGTGCCTTGAAGTCACAATTTTCTTTTGCCCTTGCACATGTCCACCATTCTAAATCTTCTCATCCTTGATATCCCTACATATGGTTGATTCTCATGATCATTGGCTTTGAAAGGTAGACAACCATTAGAGGAAGTTCTTAGTTTGACAATACTTGTGTTGATTGCGCTAGCCCTACCTATAGCTCCACTTTACATGATATATGAGAGATTAATGGGAGGTGAGAGTTTTATAAAATTTGGTTAGGATAGCCACTTCATATGAGTGACTTGAGAGAGCTTGGAGAAAGGTTTTTGTCTAATACTTGTTGCAGGAATTTTTGTTTTGAAAATCATAAAACCCTCCGATGGAAGCAAAGAAGTAAGTATGGCTGAAATTGAAAGCTTCGAGTGAAGAGTTTGAGTTGTGGGGTAAATCTTGACGTGGTAAAAATTCTAAACGCCCATGTTTATGTTTGATTATCATTACTTTGTGTTTATGTATTAAAGATGAAGGGATTGACTAACTTGTGAAGAAGGATAAGTGGTACACGATTACACACCTTGGACGAAGTTCTTTTACGAGTACTTGCTCGAGGACGAGCAAGAGCTAAGTGTGGGGGAGATGTTGACGGCGTATTTTGGTGCACCTAGCATGTTCATTACACTTTGGTTTGGATTTGATTATTGAACTAACCCGCCACTAGGCACACTAATCATATAACAAGTTCATCTTTGTGCATGCATTTGGAAGTGTTGTGTTTATGTAGGAAATCATGGACATAAAGGACGGATTCGCAATAAGTTCAAAGGAGCATTCATGGAGTCTTGTTCGTGTTCATGAGCTCGCTGAAATTACTTCCAATGGTGGTGAGGACCGAAGTGTTACGAGGAACACCCCGGGGATTGAAGCGTAAAAGATCAAACTTCATGCAAAGAGAGCCTCCATCTTGATCGCGAGGATAACGGCGTCAAAATCATCCAAGTGGAGGGGGCAAAGTAGATAAGTGCACGAGGACCCACGGAGCAAAAAGGGCGACCGAACCGGGCCGAAACTAGGCATGGGCCGGCCGGCCCGGCGGCCGGCCCGGCCCACTTCGGGCACCGGTTCGGTCCCGTCTTCCTTGCCCTCGAAGGATCTTCGACCCTAAAACCCCCGACGCGCCGCCAACACGGGGAGGGAGAGTTATTCGCACCGAAGGCCATCCACAAGCTAGAGAGAGAGGAGGAGGATCTCCGGTGGAGATCAACCACCTCGAAGGAAGCACCCTCTCGTGGAGAAGAAGGAAGACACGGCGGAAGGGGAAACCATGATCAACGGTGCCATGATCGGCACCTTGATGGGGTAATCTTCTCATTCGTCCATGGGTTGTAATCGATATTGAGATGTAATCGCACTTTGTCGGATTATCTGTCTATCATCTTGTGTTGAATATACTTTATTGCTTAAGGCTTGCAACCGTGCCATAGAGGGAGTAGAGCTCCAATGCTTCCTTGGATCCATTCAATACGCCGTGGCCATCAAAGGTCTAGTCATGAATACCTTCGCGTAGTGACGATACGAGAGGAGGGAAAGGGCGAAAGCCGTGGTCACAACCCCGATAGATTAGATTGGTTTTTCATGTCTTTAAGCGCTTGCATGCTCTAGTATCGTAGACCCGTGGGCGAGTGTCTTCTCTCTTGATCGTTTATCATTCTCTCTAGTGTAGTTAAGTGTTTTCTAGTATAATAGTAGTTAGGGTTTTAGTAGCTAGTGTGTCGTTGTTGATCGAACGCTTGTAATCCCCTTGCTCCGCGGATGGACAAGAACCTTGGGAATCCCGTGGTGAAAAAGGTGTGGGGTCCGTACGCTTGCGGATCGTAGAGGGATACGTCTTTTATCCGTCAACACCGGCCCGACGTGAAGGAGGAGCCTCCGTGCGGGCCCTGCTGAGGTTGCGGGGGCCACACGTGGAGCGCTCGCGGGGTGGGGAGACCACATGCGATGGCTGAGTAGTCGGCTCGCATATAGCCCACGGGGATGTCGAGTTCGAGTTGGAGGCGGATCCAAGCTCGAAGTCGGCGTGTTGGTCGAAAAGCGAAATTCCGCCGAGCTTGCCGGCGAGTTCGCCCGTGACTACTTCGGGAAGCGTCACGAAGCCGGTCTCCGGATTGGGCGGCATGGTTAGGCGGCGTTGGAAGGATCCAGCGCCGTCAGCAGTGCAGACCTAGGCGCCGAAGACGAAGGTGTCGCCGCGGTTGAAGGCGACGGTTGGCTTGATGTAGACAGGAGCCGTCGAGTTCGCCATGTGACCTCGGGCGAGATCCCCTACCTGGCGCACCAGCTGTCGGTGTTTTAAACCGGCAACCTACTAAGGGGAGTACCCGAAGTAGATGAATGTAGCCTCGCCGAGATCGGTAACTCGAAGGAAGAGACACGTGGCACACAATTTAGACAGGTTCGGGACGCGAGGTGCGTAATACCCTACGTCCTGTATGCTGCGTAGCTCTGGATTGATTGGGTACGATTACAAGATGATGCAATCTTACTCCGTCAGATGAGATGATGGAGAGAGGGGTCCCTGCCTGGCCTTATATAGTCCGGGAGGCAGGGTTACAAGTCGGTTCAGGGAGAGAGTACTAGTCGAGTACGTCTAGGAGTCCTCCATATAGTGCGGGACATGTACAGCTTCCTAACCGAGTACTTCTCCTCTATAGTCCTTGTGCTTCACGCCATCAGGTACTGTGCAGCGCAAGTCGGGTAGTCCCAGGGGCCCACCGAGTAGTCAGTCCTGGTACCCACCGAGGTAGTGGGCCCAGGGAGGTCCATACGACAGCAACCTTCGACAAACCGGCCAAGAATCGACACATGAGGCCGTTGTACTTGAAAGGATACGTCAATGGCAAACCATTGACCAAGATGTTTGTTGATGGTGGAGCTGCAGTCAACGTGATGTCGTACACCACGTTCAAGAAGCTTGGCATGGGCCCTGGAGATTTAACGCCAACAAGCATAATTCTGAATGATTTTGCAGGGAATCCTTCAGATACCAAGGGCTGCGTGCACGTGGACTTGATGATCGGGTCCAAGACTCTGCTCACGACCTTTTTTGTCATTGAAGGTAAAGGAGCTTATAGCTTGCTGCTCGGACGGGACTGGATCCAAGCAAACTGCTGCATCCCATCTACCATGCACCAACAGCTTGTTCAATGGGTAGATGATGATATAGAAGTAGTCCAAGCAGGTGATTCAGTGAGCGTGGCTAACGTCGAACCAGCCTTCTGGGAGTATCAAGGCATAGATTGCTTCTCAGGGAAGGACTGGGGTGAAGGTCCTGTTGAACCAGTCAGCAGTGATCAACAGCCGATTCAAGCAGTCGGCTCTTATAGCAACTGTTAATGGATAATCAAATCGATGGAACTGATGGGAAGTTAGGGCGTGGATTCATGTCGGCTGACAAGTTGGAAGGAATCGACATTGGAGATGGTGACAAGCCAAGGCCGACATTTATCAGTGCTAACTTAGATTCAAGTTTCAGAGAAGGATTAATCAAGCTATTGAAAGAATATAAAGATTGCTGCGCTTGGGATTATTCGGAGATGCCTGGTTTGGATCGTTCCATCGTTGAACATCGGTTGCCAATCAAGCCTGGTTTTAGACCTTACAAGCAACCTCCCTGAAAAATCTACAAGGATGAAGTATTGGCCGATGTGAAAAAAGAAGTTGAGTGATTGATTAATGCAAATTTCATTCGGCCATGCAGATATGCGGAGTGGATCTCTAACATCGTCCCTGTTTACAAGAAAAATGGGAAGATGAGGGTTCGTATAGACCTTAGAGATTTAAACAGAGCTACTCCCATGGATGGATACCCAATGCCCGTTGCTGATTTATTGGTTGATGCCGCTGCTGGACATAAAGTTATCAGTTTCATGGATGGTAATGCAGGGTACAATCAAATTTTTATGGCAATAGAGGACATATCGAAGACAGCCTTCAGATGTCCTGGACATATAGGCCTTTTTGAGTGGATTGTCATGACATTTGGGTTGAAGAATGCTGGTGCAACTTACCAAAGATCCATGAGTTATATTTTTCATGAGTTGATCGGTAAAATTGTTGAGATATACATTGATGATGTCGTGATCAAGTCTTTGAATCATGACTCACACTTGGATGATGTGAGAAAGACTCTAGAGTGCACCCGAAAGCATGGTTTGAAGATGAATCCGAACAAGTGTGCCTTTGGAGTTTCAGCTGGAGAATTCTTGGGATTTCTGGTACATGAAGGGGGAATAGAAGTTGGCAAGAAAAGCATGAAAGCTATTGATGAAGTTGTTCCTCCAACCAATCTCAACGAGTTGCAATCACTGCTTGGCAAGATCAATTTTGTGAGAAGATTCATTTCAAATTTGTCACAAAAGGTTTTGCCTTTCTCTCCGCTGCTGAGGATCAAGAAAGATCAAAAGTTTATATGGGGCGACGAACAACAAAAGGCTTTCGATGAAATCAAGCAACACGTGAAGGAACCACCAGTGTTGGTGCCTCGACAGTTGAACAAGCCTTTCAAGTTGTACGTGGCGGCCGATACCCAAACTATTGGATCGGCCCTGATACAAGAATTTGAAGGAAAGGAACGGATAGTAGCGTACCTTAGCCGAAAATTGCTTGATCCCGAGACCAGGTATTTGGCTGCGGAGAAGCTTTGCCTGTGTGTTTATTACTCGTGTACAAAGTTTCGGCACTACTTGTTGAATGCCAAATGCATTGTATATTCAAAGTTTGATGTAACTAAACACATGTTATCTATGCCAATTTTGAATGGAAGGATTGGCAAATGGATCTTGGCTTTATCTGAGTTTGAGTTGAAGTTTTAATCGGCAAAAGCTATTAAAGGCCAGGTTATTGCTGATTTTATTACCGAACATCGTGATCCATCAATTGATTTGCTTGAAATTATTCCTTGGGCTTTATTCTTTGATGGATCTTCATGTGGCAAAGGTGGTGGGGTAGGAATTTTATTAATTTCACCCAGAGGTGAGATGTTTGAGTTTGCTATCCCTATTCGACCCTCTTTGTCACAAACAATCAAGCTGAATATGAAGCACTGCTTAGAGGGCTTCAATATTTAAAAGAAGCAAAGGCTATTTCAGTTGAAATTTATGGAGATTCAGAGCTAGTTATAAAACAGTTGAATGACCAATATGAATATCCTGAGGAATTACTACGAAGAGTGCAAGGAAATGTTGAAAAGTTTTCAATTAGTAATTCTACAACATATTCCTAGAGAACACAATGAGGAGGCAAACAGGTTGGCTAAAAGTGCTTCGGGTTATAGAGAAAACCAAGAAATGTTTTCCATGGAGGTGTGTGCTTTCGGGAGTGACCTAGCGGAGGATGATTGGAGAAAAGAGATTGTTGATTATCTGGAGAATCCATCCCGAAAGGTCTCTAGGAAGCTCAGGTATAAAGCTATAAAATTTGTTCTTCTTGATGGTGTTGATGCCAAATCCGCACCCCGCGCCAAACACACAGCAAGCCAAACAAGCTGGCTTAACACACGAGCAGATTCCAAAGCGTGCCAGTCAATTTTCCTGAAATTTGTTAGATGCCAAAGCTTGGAACTTGCTGGGTGGTACCAGACAGTTCCATATTTGCGGCTAAAAGCCATGTAAAGTGACATATAGCTACGGGAAGCTATCTGTCAACAGATTGAAAACCATTCGGGAGCTTTAAAACATAAAACAGAACATAGCCGAATAGATGACGTAAGCGTGACGAAAAATCGGTCTTTGCTCAAATAACGTTGCTCGCACACAAGATCACGACCGATCCTCGAGAATAAATAACAGTAAAAGTAAATAAAGTAAAGCATGATTACAAATATGTAATGAACAAGCATGCATAAGCCCAAAGCACTAGTCTACCGCATGTCTAGATACTTTGAAACCCGTCAAGCATGAATTCAAACAAGTTAATCCACCGCATGATACAACTTGTTTAAAATCACACCACTAACCACAAATAGATCTATCCACCGCATGATACTATCCAAATATGGAAAGCTAAAAGCATGTATTGTTTAAAACATAACTCATAAACACATTTCACTCGTGAAAGCATAACCGAATACGGCTGAACAGCCGAATCGGGATCCTTGGAGAAGGAACAAACATTGCTAAAGATGGAAAACCTATCAGATTGAATCGAAATCTAATCCACCGGATGATTAGCTCTAAAACAACCCAAAAACCTGCATCTATCGCATGATACCCGGTTCTGTCAAGGTTTACACAAGATTAACAAGCTTGAACCCACAACACGTGACAACTTAGATTGATTCGATTTCGGCTATTGGAGAACACGTGATCCACGTGCCTTATTGAGGCAAAGATGTGAGCATGTTACATAAGAATCACCGAACTAGATAAAGCCGATTCAAACCAATCTAAATTAGGAAAAAGAGTGTTACATGAATTTAAACATAAAGTAAAAACTCAAAGAAACACGTGGTAACTTAATGAATCTATTAGATCTTGCCAAATCTAATAGAGCCGATAACTAGCTCCAAGCTAGATCTTAGCCTACCGCATGGCTCATGATCTAACAAGAAACCCTCATGAACCAAGCTTAAATCCACCGCATGATACTAAGCATGGTAACAAGACTACTTGCATCACGATCTAAATCCACCGCATGATACTGGACATGATACAAGGTTGCCAGTACTTACGGAGGTCGACGGATCGATGAACCCTCTCGAAGAACTCGACGACACGACTAGAGGACTCAAAGGTTTGGCGTAAAGCCGGTTTGTTATGAGAATGTTCGACTACAATTACATACATCTAGGGTTAATATTTATACCCTGTCTTAACATGACTCCTGGTGGACTACGAGCACAATATTTGATACCTAATTTAATGCCCAAGCGCGAATGCTTATCCATCCATTCGTCCCTTCCGTTCGAGCCACGTCACCACGTGATCCCGCGAAATCAGCGCAAACAGTCCTTTTGCCGAACGGAAACAAACTGCCAACCGCAAGCATCTCTGCCGAATCTTCTGCAAAAATCTCCCCCCCGCTGAATGGGATTTGTTACCAAGTTAGGCCCACAAATTAGCCTCTCTCCTGTACCAATTTTTGGTATTAACATATGCCCCTTCAATTACGGGATAAAAGTGATTTTATTCCAAAATTGACTGTAAACGTCAAATCTGTTCAACACCTATTCTTCCTCCTTGCAATCCATCGGGGTCTTCGTCCAGATCCAAACCCTTGGTCATCTTTTCCCCAAGCTCAAATCTTCAATGGCGGATGAGAATCAAGCTGCTCAGGTAAATTTCGTCCCCTTAAGGTTCATTCAGCATTATTCTTTTCGACTCCTTCCTCAGATTTCTTTTCCCGTCTTCTCTTGATAGGAGCTTTCCACTGAGATTTTGATTCACACTGAGGCCAACTCAACATCATATTTCCTCGGACCTGTGGGAACTTCTGATCCTCGCGAGTTCATTGAAGCCGAATCCAGGAGAATCCCTTTCAAAGCGGCTTTATCAAGGCCCCCTCTGTGGCAATATGCTTTCAAGAACTGGCCTTTGCCCCCAATCGCAGGCTGGAGAAATTGGTACAAGAGGATACTTGCAGAAAACAGCACCAAAACCAGCAATTGGGATAGCCTCCGCATCACCCAGTGTTTGGAGTTATCTCTAGCCGAAACCCCCAAGAATGAAAATCTTTTGATAGCAGCCTGCCACTTCTGGTCAAATGGCGTCAACGCTTTCTGCTTTGTTCACGGCCCAATGTCTCCTACTTTGGCCGATGTATATATGATGACCGGCCTTGATATTTCAGGACCCATGTATCCCTACCAATACAAAAGCTCCACTAGGCAGAAAGGAGTGAAAACAGGAAGTGGATACAAGTCATATATCCAGAATCATATGAAAGACGGCCCTCTGGGTGAAGTTGAATACAGATCATTCCTGAACATGTGGCTGTGTAGATTCATCTTTTGTGGTAAAGCCAATGAGCCAACTTTGAATCACATTGCCATGGCTACAGATTTGGCTACTGGTCATCGCATCCCTCTTGGAAAATATCTCCTAGGGAGTGTGTATCATATGCTCCATCAGACTATTTCCCAAATGCACACCGACCAGAAGATATCATGTGTCAACGGCCCTTGGTGGTTTGTGCAAATGTGGCTGCAACTGTATATGCACCAGATTGTTAACATTAATCTCAACAATAGTCATTTCCCTTATCCAGCCACAATGAAGGAGAAGCTCAGACTACCAGAGGATGCCAAACTCATGGAGAAGCTGCTTCAACCATATCTATTGACCAAAATGTCAGTCAACTTTTTGATCTCTTCTTCAAAGGTTGGCTCCCCTATCTGAACAATGATAACTTGACCCACCCCTTTGAATTCTCTTTTGAAACTGGATGCCACGATGCATGATCTATAGAGATCTTTAATATCTTTATCCATCCATGCGCCTTGCCAGCAGAATTTTGTGGGGGAAGGTTAAATCACAACACCTATGAATATTATCTGCCAAATATGATGGCCCGACAGCTAGGATGTGGCCAAATGCCCCCAAGGCTATTTCTTCATGAGTTCCTCAAACCCAGAGGGGAAATCACAGAGAACATTCAAGCCAGAAGGGTCTTTGAATACAACTGCAGCCCAACTCTTTATGCCTGGCTTTTCACACCAACAACAATAGCTCACCCTCTCTTTATATCCTGGTGGAAAGAGTTCCATGACCGTATCTTCAATGAGCCAGTGCACTCATTCTGTCTTGAGCTGATGCCTGACTTTCAGCCAACTTCAGAGGTAACATACTATACATATCTTTTCTTTGACCAGGCATACTCTTCACTACTAATCATGATTTTGGCCACCCCTGAGGACCAGGAGCGTCCCAGTGGTCGATGGATGACCCCTCCTCAGTGATGAGTGATTGACAACGGGTGTTGGACTGACTCTTGGCTTAGTGCGCAGGGGTGGAGGGCTGCGGCCTAGTTCGTGTTGATGCGAGGTGAAGAACGGGCGCGAAAGGTCTTCTGCCTTGTGGGGCCTCCGGGGAGATGGAGAGACAAGTAGGCTCGGTTCGAGGGACCCGGTGGACGGCGGGCACGGGTGCGGGCCACATGGTGGCGACACGAGCAAGACGAAGTCATGGACAATCGGCCGGTGCACGGTGGCGGTCGAGTCAAGTGGTTTGGCGGGAGGCCGGACCGAGCACGCGGGGTTTGGTGGTTTGCCCACAAAACCATCGGCGGACGGTTTCTTGGTTTCGGCCTCAAAACCAAGTCCGAGGGCCCAACACGACGGAGACGGGATCCGGGCGTGTCGGGAACTTCGAGGCGGAGGACACGCGGCGGGATCGCATGGCTTGCGTCGGGAGGACGCGGGGTGCGGCAAAGGCATGGCCGTCCGATGGCAAGACCCACAAACATTACCTAAATGCCCCTACGTGGGTTGTATCGCCAGTAGTTAAGTTAGGGGTAGTCGAGTCATTTACCACTCCGGCGGGACCTGATATATAAGCCATGAGTGTGTGTGGATGGCTCTCTCTCTGCGACTTAGGGTTTCATTTCCTCCCTCCCATTTCTCATTTTCGTAGCTATTTTTCTTCCTTTTTCTCTAGGCTAGCATGAGAGCTTCATGAGAGATTTGTTGAGAGGGATGGATGCTAGGGCGGCATGCTAGACCTTGTGAATCTTTCCTGGTTTGTATAGAAGATTCGGAGTTGTGTTTTTCGTGGTCTTTTTGTGCTTGTTTTCGTGCCTTTGTTCTCGGTGCGATTCCGCGGATTTGAGTGGGTTTCTCCCCGGATTTCTTTGAGGGAAACATGGATAGATGTCTCGCGCATCTTTGTGATTGATCTTGTGCCCTCAAACGCCGGGAAACCACTTCGATTCGAGTGTTTTCGTTCGGTGCTCAAGCTTTTGGTGGTGCTCAAAGGATTCGCGATTCCCGGTGTTTTAGGGAGTTAGGAGGCAAGATTTTTGGGCTATAGCATCCTTGTGTGACGCTTTTCAAGTCCCCAAACCCTTATCTCCACAACTTCAACCGTTTGGGAAATCCGATGATGATTTGGGGGAGTTGACTTTCGGGGTCATGTGTTTTCTGCTCTGTTCGCACCTAGCGGACGGTCCGCGAGGACCAGGCGGATGGTCCGCGCCGCTCCAGTTCGTCCCGTGTTCTTCATGTTCTTGCTCGCCTTTCGTTTCGATCCATCGCGATTTTGAGTTTCGGTTGGACGGAGTTTCGGACGGTCCGCAGCAGAGGGCGGACGGTCCGCGGGTGCCTGGCGGACAGTCCGCGTGCTCCCCGCGGACGTTCCGTGGTTCGTGGTGTGCTTCTGTTGGTTCTGTGTGATTTAACGGACGGTCCGCGGAGTAGGCCGAACGGTCCGCGGTAGCAGGCCGGACAGTCCACGAGGCCAGTGCGGACGGTCCGCCCCTCCTGGCCGGACGGTCCACCAGAGCGTTTGAGCTTTGCTTCTTGGTTCGATTCCTCCCTTCCTTTCTCGTGCTTCCGCGTGTGCTTCAAGGAATCGTTGCTAAGGCTTGAGGTTGATCCATAACCTCGTTGTCTTGGCGATTGGTGTGTGATTCGATCCATCGCTTGTGTGTGACCGGGATTTGACTAGGGCATAGGCCGGGTTCTTTGGAAAGAATTTTTACCGGCTCCTATTCACTCCCCCCCTCCCTAGTCGCCATCTGATCCTTCAATTGGTATCAGAGCTTGGTGCCGGATTCTTTGTGACTTTGACAAGTCTTGAATCCTAAGATGGCGTACGTTGAGCGGGGCGGTCCGCCGCACTTCAATGGCAAGGGTTACCACAAGTGGGCGGCTCGTATGATGATCTTTCTTCGTGGCAAGTTGTTGGATTTCATTGTGCTTGACAAGACCTATGCTATTCCGGTCAACATCCATACTCTTATGGTGACCGATGCCGGTGCTAAGGCCAAGTATGAGGCTAATGCTAAAGTCGTTGATCACTTGGTCCGAAGCTTGTGTGATCCTGAGTTTGAGCGCGTTCGCCATTTGAATCTTGCTTGGCAAATTTGGGAAAAGTTGTTGGTTGCTCACGGTGGTGATAACCATGTGAAGGCTCGCCTCTTTGTCTCTTACCGGATGCAATATGAGAATTTCACTCCACTTCCCGGTGAGGACATCGATGCGATGTTTCAGAGGTTCACCGCCATCGTGAACAACATGAAGGCTAATGTTGAGGATTTTCCTTACACCGAGCATGATCAGGCTTTGAAGCTCTTGCATGTCTTGGACCCAAATGTTTGGGGTGCTAAGGTTGAGGCCATCAAGGAGTCTGGGCATTATTTGACTATTGAGTTGGATGACCTCTTTTCTAAGCTCAAGTTGGCTGAGGTTGACAGGAAGTTGCAATCCAAGCATGAGGGCTCGACTGACCATAGTCTTGCTCTTGTGGGTGGATCAAAGGGCAAATCTAACCCTTCCTGTCGACAGTTTTCTTTGTCTTCTCTTATGTCCATTCCAGATGAGGAGTTTGATGTGCTGGGCGAGGAGGAGCTGGCCTTGCTCTCAAGGAGGTTTGATCGACTACACGAGAGTCGGAGGAATGCAAGGCGGAGCTCAGGGACGTGCTACAAGTGTGGCAAGCGTGGCCACTTCATCGCCGAGTGCTCGGAAGCGAAGGAGAACAAGTACAAGATGAACGAGTACAAGGCGCACCCGAGGCGTGAAGACAAGTACTCCTCCAAGGGCAAGCACTTCAACAAGTCCAAGAGCAAGGACAAGGACAAGCGGCGACAGAGCAAGAGCGGCTACAAGAAGAACAAGGCAAGAGCGATGGTGGCCGGTGCGAGTGACGTCGACTCAAGCTCAAGCGACGAGCAGTCAAGCTCAAGCAGCGAAGATGAAGACGCCGGGAGGTGCAAGGGCAAGAAGAATGCAAGTCGGAACCTCAGTGGGTTGAGCTGTATGGCGCTTGACGGCTTTTGTGGCATGGCCCATAGCTCGAGCAGCAAGAAGAGCGATAAGGAAGACAGCGACTCCGACTCGGAGGATGAGGCAGGAGACTTGGAGAACATTTGGTTGATTGACTCCGGATGTTCCCGACACATGACCGGAGATAAGAAGTGGTTCTCCAGCCTCACCCCAGTGAAGGAAAAGATGTACATCACATTTGGGGACAATGGACGAGGAAGGGTGCTTTCGGAGGGTGTTGTGCATGTGAGTGACAAGGTAACGTTGAAGAGAGTGGCTCTTGTGAAGTCGTTGGGTTTCAATTTGCTTTCGGTTTCTCAGCTACTTGATGAGGGTTTTGAGGTGCGTTTCAAGTCTGGCGAGTCTCGTTTGCTTGATTCTCGAGGTGATCTTGTCTGTATGATCATCCCCGAGGGTCAGATTTTCAAGGCTGATTTCTCTCGTTCTTTGGGTCCTGCTCGCTGTTTGATGGCTGGTCCTTCTTCTGATTTGTGGAAATGGCATAGGCGGTTGGGACACTTGAGCTTTGATTTGGTTTCCCGCTTGAGTGGTCGTGACCTTGTCCGAGGATTGCCGAGGTTGAAGCTTGAGAAGGATTTGGTTTGTGCTCCGTGTAGGCATGGCAAGATGGTAGCCACTCCCCATCCACCCGTGACCGATGTCATGACCGAGCGTCCGACAGAGCTGTTGCATATGGACCTTGTTGGGCCAGCTCGAGTTCGCTCGGTGGGTGGGAAGTGGTATGTCCTTGTTGTGGTGGACGATTACTCTCGCTATGCCTGGGTGTTTTTCTTGGAAGACAAGAGTGAGACATTTGGTTTTGTTCGAGATCTGATCGTGAGGTTGAAAAACGAGAGGCATGTGAATGCTATTCGAGCTATCCGTAGTGATAATGGCTCAGAGTTCAAGAACTCTCGTTTTGATGCCTTTTGTCGTGATCTAGGTCTTGAACATCAGTATTCGACCCCTTATGTGCCCCCTCAAAATGGAGTTGTGGAAAGGAAAAATCGGACTCTTTGTGAGATGGCTAGGACGATGCTCGATGAGCACGGGACTCCTAGGAGGTATTGGGCCGAGGCGGTCAATACGGCTTGTCATGTTTCCAACGGGATTTTATTGTGAGCTTTCAAGAAGAAGACTGTTATGAGCTTATGCATGGTCGGGCACCCAAGGTGAGTCATTTCCGAGTCTTTGGTTGCAAGTTCTTTATTCTTAAGAAGGGAAAACTCGACAAGTTTGAGGCTAGGTCTAGTGATGGTATTTTCTTTGGATATGCTAACCACTCTAGAGCCTATAGGGTGCTTAACCTTGAGACTAACAAAATCATGGAGACTTGCGAGGTAACCTTCGACGAGACAATGCCATGTACCTCTCTTGGCTTTGAATGTGCAGGTGATGAAGAGATGGCCGAGGACCTCTTTGAAGAGGAGAAGGATGAAGTTGGAGATGATGATGGGGAGAACCATGCGCCTGAAGCTGAGTGTGTACACACTACTTCCCCTACGACCACTACGGAGCGTGGACCGTCTACTTCATGGAAAACGACGGTGCAACAAGAGGACCATGCGAGAGAAGCTGAAGTTGAGGGGGAGGTAGTCTCGAGGCGTGAGGCTCCCCGGCGGATTCAAGAAGTGCATCCCCTGTCGAAGATCATTGGGAACATCGACGAACGCACTACACGGTCAAGGTCCAGGAATTCCTCTCATTTTGCTCATGCTGCTTTTTTTGCCACATTTGAGCCCAAGGACATTGGACATGCTTTATCTGATGCAAACTGGGTCAATTCTATGCATGAGGAGTTGGAAAACTTTGAGAGGAACCAGGTGTGGGAGTTAGTTGAACCACCTCCAAATTGCCATCCCATAGGAACCAAGTGGGTTTGGAAGAACAAAGAGGGAGAGAATGGGATGGTTGTGAGGAACAAATCCAGATTTGTTGCTCAGGGGTTTAGTCAGAAGGAGGGGATCGACTATGAGGAGACCTTTGCTCCTGTGGCCTGTCTTGAGGCAATTCGGATCCTTCTAGCCTTTGCCGTTGCTAAACGGTTCTAGTTGTTTCAAATGGATGTGAAGAGTGCTTTTCTGAATGGGGTCATAGAGGAGGAGGTGTATGTGAAGCGACCACGGGGGTTTGAGAGTGAGAAGTATCCACACGGGGTGTACGGGTTGAAAAGGGCTCGTATGGGTTGAAACGGGCGCCCGGGCTTGGTATGGGAGATTGAGAGGTTTTCTGGTGAGCAGAGGGTTTGTGATCGGTACCGTGGATAGGACCTTGTTTCTCCTCAAGCATGGGAATGACTTGTTGATTGTGCAGATATACGTGGATGATATTGTCTTTGGTGGCTCGTCACATAACCTTGTTGCCAAGTTTGCAGATGAGATGAGCAGGGAATTCGAGATGAGCATTGGGCGAGTTGCAGTACTTTCTCGGGCTGCAAATCAAGCAAGTGAAGGATGGAACATTCGTGCACCAGACCAAGTACACGAAAGACATGCTGAGGAAGTTCCAGATGCAAGATGTGAAGACGATGTCGACTCCCATGGGGAGTACGGCTACTTTGGATGCGGACGAGGACGGAGAACCAGTGGACCAGCGGGAGTACAGGAGCATGATCGGCTCCCCTCCTCTACTTGACGACGACGAGGCCAGACATACAGTTCAGCGTGTGTCTGTGCGCTCGTTTTCAGGCTTCGCCGAGGACATCACATCGACAGGCCGTCAAGAGGATTTTCAGGTACCTACGGTCCCCTTTGGTCTTGGCCTTTGGTATTCGTCCTCCTCGACTCTTTCTCTTCATGGTTTTTCCGATGCGGATTTTGCTGGTTGTCGAGTCGAGAGGAAGTCTACTTCTAGTACTTGCCAGTTTCTTGGTTTTTCGTTGGTCTCATGGTCTTCCCGCAAGCAGTCTAGTGTAGCTCAGTCTACCACCGAGGCAGAGTATGTTGCAGCCGCGAGTTGTTGTTCCCAGCTGTTGTGGATTTCATACGCTTTGAGAGACTTTGGTGAGGAGTGCACCCAGATCCCACTTCTTTGTGATAGCACCAGTGCCATAAGCGTAGCCAAAAACCCAGTGCTTCACTCCAGAACCAAACACATAGAAGTGAGGTATCATTTCTTGAGGGACAATGTGGAAAAAGGAACCATTGTGTTGAGCCATGTCCCTACCCAAGATCAGCTTGCAGACATTTTCACAAAGCCTCTCGACCAAGCTACATTTGTGCGCTTGCGGGGGGAACTTGGGGTTTGTTGCTCTTTCTAGTTGATTCTTGGGGGTTTGTCTTGTACCATATGTATCATACCATGTTTTACTTTGATGTATATACATGTTTTGCTTGATGTACAAACTATGGTAGGATAGCCATCTTGTCATATATCATGTTGCATTTGTATCATATTGCATTTTAGGATGATGAGCTTCTTTCATATGCCATATTTGAGTTTCTTTGGCTATTTGTGAGATATTGGTCATATGTGTGGAGAAATGGCGATGTGAGGCTATGCTCTTGAAATATTTGAGATATATATGTGGTGAGATAGCCCTTTTTGAAATAAATGCTAATCTTGACTAATTTTTTGTGAAATGTGCTCCACTCATGTGTAGTAGTGTATCCATGCCACGTTTTGGTCTCAATGTGCTTTCTATGCTTAGATTGTGCTTGGATGCCTTTTTCTTGCATTTGGGCCAAAGGCCGAATATCATTGTGAATGTTTAGCCTATGTTGCATTCATGGGGGAGCATAAGCTTCTTTTTGCCGCAAAGGCACTTCATGTACCATGAAATGATTTAATCTTGAAAAGAAGTGTAAAATGCTTGAAAAATGCTCCATCCATCATGTATGTGCTTAAAATGTCTTATCTTTCACATATGGGTGCAAAACATGTTGCATGATGTTCACCAGTGGAGAAGTCTCCCCGAAGTGGACACATGGCTCATGAGCTTTGACATGACATGCTTTGCTTCATGGGTGTTTGCCATGATCTTTTGCTGAGAATTTGATATCCTTGTATGATCTTTGAATGGTATGCATGTTTGTGGCTCAAGTGTGACATGGATAGGCTTTTGCATGTGAAGCGAGCCTTCTTTTGGTAAAACTGCTTCAATTTGAAAATTTTGCTTTGTCACATGCTTGTATTTCCTATATTACTTGTGGCCATGCTTTGACTATGCTATGATTCATATGTGTGATCTTTGTCTCATTTTTAGCCTTTGACACTAGATTTGGCCTATTTGAGAAGCTCATGCAGATGTTTATATGCTTTGTTTTGCATTTCTGCATTTTCACGTTGATTCATACATTGTCAACAAGGGGGAGAAGAGGTGAGCTTAATGAAAATTCAGAAGAGGTGAGCTAAAATTTGGAAGTTTGCATCCACATGATCAGGGGGAGCTTGCATTTGTTTAGGGGGAGCTTTCTTGCTGTTTTCGGTGTGGAGTTTGTGCTTTGCTTGGCTTGTGACCTTTCTTCGCCTTTCTTCGGTTTTGGTCATGAGTTGAGCTTCTTTGTTTTTCTTTCTTCTTCCTTTCTTTCTTTCTCTGAATTTCATTGTGTGTTGTGTGTTGTCAATGCACACATCAAGGGGGAGATTGAGGACCAGGAGCGTCCCAGTGGTCGATGGATGACCGCTCCTTAGTGATGAGTGATTGACAACGGGTGTTGGACTGACTCTTGGCTTAGTGCGCAGGTGTAGGTTGCGGCCTAGTTCGTGATGTTGCAGGTGAAGAACGGGCGCGAAAGGTCTTCTGCCTTGAGGGGCCTACGGGAGATGGAGAGACAAGTAGGCTCGGTTCGAGGGACCCGGTGGACAGGGGGACTGGGTGCGGGTCACATGGTGGCGACACGAGCAAGACGAAGTCATGGACAATCGAGCCGGTGCACGGTGGCGGTCGAGTCAAGTGGTTTGGCGGGAGGCCGGACCGAGCACGCGGGGTTTGGTGGTTTGCCCACAAAACCATCGGCGAACGGTTTCTTGGTTTGGGCCTCAAAACCAAGTCCGAGGGCCCAACACGACGGAGACGGGATCCGGGCGTGTCGGGAAGCTTCGAGGCGGAGGACACGCGGCGGGATCGCATGGCTTGCGTCGGGAGGACGCGGGGTGCGGCAAAGGCGTGGCCGTCCGATGGCAAGACCCACAAACATTACCTAAGTGCCCCTACGTGGGTTGCATCGCCAATAGTTAAGTTAGGGGTAGTCGAGTCATTTACCACTCCGGCGGGACCTGATATATAAGCCATGAGTGTGTGTGGATGGCTCTCTCTCTCTGCGACTTAGGGTTTCATTTCCTCCCTCCCATTTCTCATTTTCATAGCTATTTTTCTTCCTTTTTCTCTAGGCTAGCATGAGAGCTTCATGATAGATTTGTTGAGAGGGATGGATGCTAGGGCGGCATGCTAGACCTTGTGAATCTTTCCTGGTTTGTATAGAAGCTTCGGAGTTGTGTTTTTCGTGGTCTTTTTGTGCTTGTTTTCGTGCCTTTGTTCTCGGTGCGATTCCACGGATTTGAGTGGGTTTCTCCGCGGATTTCTTTGAGGGAAACATGGATAGATGTCTCGCGCATCTTTGTGATTGATCTTGTGCCCTCAAACGCCGGGAAACCACTTCGATTCGAGTGTTTTCGTTCGGTGCTCAAGCTTTTGGTGGTGCTCAAAGGATTCGCGATTCCCGGTGTTTTAGGGAGTTAGGAGGCAAGATTTTTGGGCTATAGCATCCTTGTGTGACGCTTTTCAAGTCCCCAAATCCTTATCTCCACAGCTTCAACCGTTTGGGAAATCCGATGATGATTTGGGGGAGTTGACTTTCGGGGTCGTGTGTTTTCTGCTCTGTCCGCACCTGGCGGACGGTCCGCGAGGACCAGGAGGACGGTCCGCGCCGCTCCAGTTCGTCCCGTGTTCTTCGTGTTCTTGCTCGCCTTCCGTTTCGATCCGTCGTGATTCTGAGTTTCGGTTGGACGGAGTTTCGGACGGTCCGCAGCAGAGGGCGGACGGTCCGCGGGTGCCTAGCGGACAGTCCGCGTGCTCCCCGCGGACGGTTCGTGGTTCGTGGTGTGCTTCTGTTGGTTCTGTGTGATTTAACGGACGGTCCGCGGAGTAGGCCGGACGGGCCGCGGTGTTGGCGCGGACGGTCCGCGGTAGCGGCCGGACGATCCGCGAGGCCAGTGCGGACGGTCCGCCCCTCCTGGCCGGACGGTCCGCCAGAGCCTGTGAGCTTTGCTTCTTGGTTCGATTCCTCCCTTCCTTTCTCGTGCTTCCGTGTGTGCTTCAAGGATTCGTTCCTAAGGCTTGAGGTTGATCCATAACCTCATTATCTTGGCGATTGGTGTGTGATTCGATCCATCGCTTGTGTGTGACCGGGATTTGACTAGGGCATAGGCCGGGTTCTTTGGAAAGAATTTTTACCGGCTCCTATTCACTCCCCCCCTCTCTAGTCGCCATCTGATCCTTCAACCCCTTTGCAAAATACAGTACCTGCCCCTCGAGCCAGGGCAATTGCTTACAATGTGGTAGGCCCAATATCTGCCTTGGGATTCAAGTCCACAACTCTGGCTCAGCTGATGGCCAGATCTGCTACAATGGACCCTACTCTCACCAGCTCAACCTCTGATAAGAGAAAAGCTCTGCCCTTGGTTGTTCCTCCAGCTGCCAAGAAGAAAAGAACTACTAAAAAGGTCCCCATTGAGGTAACATCTTTTTTTTATTAAACACAAGACCATTCTTAATCTTACATATTTCATCCTGTGCAATTCCACACTAGAACCCAGCAACCATCAACAGCTTCAGATTCTGCCAATGCTCCATCTATTGGTATGACCTTCATTGCTTCTTTTTTTTCAAAGATCATGACTCACACTTGCATTTATTTAGTATCTGCAGAAGAAACATTGGTGAATCAACCCATGGAGCCTTCCTCTCCAAGTTCACCAAGGGCTCAACCTTCTCCTGTTCAAGCAGAAACCTCAACTTCACCAGGGATTCAATCACCCCCTCCTCAAGCAGAAGCTCCAGCTTCACCAGAAATGAACCCATCAGTCCGACCAGAAGCTTCAAACTCCCCAAGGGTTCAATCTTCCCCTGTCCAAGAAGAAGTCTCAGCCTCAACAGGGATAAATCCACCTTCACTTCAGCCAGAAGCCTCAAATTCACCACGGACTGCACTAGAAGCCCAAACCGAGAGCCACAAGGAAATGTTGACCAATCTGTAGTCCACTCTCGAGTTGAAAATTGCCAGAAAGATTGCACTAGAAACTGAGCTGAGGAATTTGTCAGCTGAAATTGAAGCTAACGAGAAAAAGATAGCCGAGCTCCCTGGATTAATAGATAAAACCCAAGAGGAAGCATCAGCGGCCATGATTGAAGCAAACCAGCTCGAGGCACAACTCTCCGTCCTGTCCAATACTCAAAAAGATTATTAGGAACGGCTGAAGAACATTAATCAGATAATATCAAATGCCTCTAGTGTAATTGCAAAGTACTTGAACATTTAGTTGTACTGAGCAGTGTGTAACCGAATTAACCGTCCTTGTAACATTGCCTTTTATAAACTTCATTTTCCTTTTCTCTGCATGACCTTGTTTGCAACTCTAGACGATTCATTCAGTAACTAACAGTCAAACAGTGCTATACCCGAACAACACTTCGACCGCAACTCAGCCGAGCCAGTCAACCGAATATGACTCAGCTTGAATTCTAAACGACCCGACGGCGATTCGGTTAAGGAAGCCTCTCCACTTTCCAAGTTTCTCGGGATATGCACCACGATCCAAGGCCACGATCTCTTCATCATCCCTATAAATAAAACCGTAGGTGCCCCTAGCCTTTCATCAAGCCTTTAGCCTTCAAACCTTTGCCGGCCCAAGCCTGCTTTTTCACCACCAGCACAACTCAAGAACCAATGGCGGGTAACAGCAACAGACGCCGCGCCGCCGACGAAGCGGAAGGGAGCCAGGCCGGCGCGCGTCGGAGGCAGTGATCGTCAACTTCCCTCATGATTCTTCCTAGATTCTCCTCTGTTTCTGACAATTTTCTTTGTTTCAGGCTCATCCAATGGAACCCAGCCCCCGCGCCGGCCATGAATTAGGCTCTGCCGGCCGACTCCTCGGAGTCGAACCACTACTCCCCCGTGCCCTACGCGGAGCTCGACGCCCTCCGCTTCAAGGCGGAGCTCGAGGTGGCCCAGCGCGAGCTGGAGGATGTCTCCAAGAAGGATGGCATCGCCGAACTCGAGTGGGAGGACCAGCGCAAACAGCTGCTGGCAACCATCGACGGTACATCCCTTAAATTACCCTCCAATCCAATTCGGCTTTTGATACTAATCATCACTGCCTTGCACTTCACAGCCCGCGACGCCGAGCTTGACCAGCTGAAAATGCTGGTGAAGCAATTGGCTGACAAGGTGAATGCTCCTGGAGACACGCCGGCGAAGTGCCTCGCCGCGGTGGAAGATCGCGTGGACGAGGTGGCTACCCACGGCATCCGCCTTGGCACCACCCTGGGCTTGGCCGCCATGGCGACGCATACCGGCGTCGACTACTCCATCCAGCCGCGCGGCTTCCAGGGCGGCGCACCAGAAGACATAGACGAGATCGAAGTCATCTTGGATCGCCTCGATGGCCACGACGATGCCATTGCCGAACTCACTCGTGCTAAACAGGCTTTTCGATTAGATTGTACTAGGGATGTTTGATCTTCGGCAATAAATAAAGAATTTTAATTTCCATGCTTGTATTGTGATGATCCCCTCCTGCTTGCAACTGCGAACCTAACTTTCCTCAAACGCATTCGGGAACTTTACTTAAGCCGAATACGCGAAAACAACTGCCCCTTGGCGCAAAATCCACAGAAAATCCTCAGTTCGGGAACCATAAACACTGTTCAATGAAAACCCTTCGCATTCGGGAGGAAAAACCTGCCGCTTGGTATTCCAATAATGTACGCCAACCAGTCATCACTCCCAATGCGCTCTCTCAGTCAATAGAATAGCTCTCTGGGATGCCCTGCAAATCCACTCGCATACTCCTTCATCACTTCACATCTTCTCCCCCACTCCAGAAGAGAAAACCCCAAAGCCATGGCGGACAAAGGCAAGCAACCCATCAAGGAGGACAGCACTCCATCAAAGAAGCACACCATTCGAGAGTGAGTTTTCTTTTAATCTGCTTCTTGCCCTCATTTGCAATCTTATATTTACCCCTTCTTGTTTCCTCCAGCCTTGATCTGCTTCTTGAAGAGATCCTTGGGACTGAAGGAACGCCCGAGTACATCTCCTCTGACTCCTCCCTTGAAGAAGAGGACGCCACGCCGGAACAGAGGATCAATCACCAGTTACGCCGCCGCATTCGGCATCTGGAGCACGATCTGCGAGACATCACCGTCCGCTGCCATGCCGAACGCGAACGCCGCATGAGCTTGGAGGCGTTAGTAGGGGGTAAAACTCCCATCTTTATTTGACTCCATGCTTGAGCTCAGATCTTCGTTTCTAACAACTGTTCATCTACCTTAGATATCTCCGATAGGTACAGTAACCTGAAAGCTGCCTGGGACAGCCTAATGGAAGCTGCAAGTCATGGTCACCCCCGAAGCTTCCAGGTTGCCGTCACGGTGGTCCTAGAACAGTTGAAGAGGGAGGAGCTAAAGAAGCAAAACAAGAAAAATGAATGAAGCAAACTTTCGCTTCTTTCTCCAGGCCTTCTGCTTCCCACCCCCTTGTAATTTTGAGCAGCTGGATTGTCAAATAAAAGCCTGCAAGAAACATCTGTAATGTTATGTATCTTCGTGCTAAGGGCAATACATCTTAGTATTGCCCATTTCCCCGTTCAGGATTTTTGTTCTAAAGGCAGCTTTCCTCTTGAATGCCGGCTATCCTTCTGTCTCAAACGCTTGTAATCCTGGTGCTTGTGATCAACGATCAACTTCAATACTAGGATAATATTTCTTCAAATATCTTCCATTTATCGCAGCAGAAAATTCCTCTCGCAGTAAAGTTTTCAACATGTAAGCATTACCAGGCACACACCTGACTACCCGAATAGGTCCTTCCCAATTCGAGGACCATTTGCCGAACGCACTATACTTAATTCCAATCGACAGTAGCGCTTTCCAAACCAAATCCCCTTCTGCAAATTGCTTGACCTTTACTTTCTTGTTGTAATATTTAGCAACTCGCAACTTGTTCTTCTCAATGTTTTCCAGGGCTCTAAGATGAATCATATGCAAATCTTCCAACTCATCCATCATTAAGCCACTGTAATCTTTGGAGCTCAAATTCTTTTTCAAAACCACTCTCCTTGAATCTGATTGTATTTCCCAGGGCAAAACAGCATGATGCCCATAAACCAACTCGTAAGGAGAAGTCTTTGTAGCTCCATGAGGAGCCATTCAGTAAGCCCATAAAGCCTCATTGAGTACCGAATGCCACCTCTTTGGCTTCTGATCGATTTTCTTTTGTATAAGCTTGATCATGATCTTGTTAGAAGCCTCTTCCTGACCATTAGCTTGGGCATAATAAGGAGAAGAATTAAACAATTTGATTCCCATGCTTTCGGCAAACTCCCTGAACTCCAAGGATACAAACTGAGCTCCTTGATCAGTTGTAATTGTTTGAGGAATTGCAAACCTGTAGATGATGTGTTCTTTAACAAACTCAACCATGTTTTCTGATGTTACCTTCTTCAGTGGAATTGCCTCAACCCATTTGGTGAAGTAATCTGTTGCTAAAAGCACAAACTTATGCCCCTTGCTAGATGGTGGGTTTATCTTGCCAATCAAATCTATACCCCAACCTCTGAATGGCCATGGCTTGATAATTGGATTCAGTGCTGATGCTGGAACCCTTTTAATATTTCCAAACTTCTGACAATCTTGACATCCCTTGTAATACTCAAAGCAATCTTCCAACATCGTCGGCCAAAAACATCCAGTTTGCCTAATAACCCATTTCATGCGATAGACCGATTGATGTGCTCCACATAGCCCATCATGCACCTCACTCATCATTTTCTTTGCTTCTTCTGGACCCAGGCATTGCAGCAGCACCCCATCCAATGATTTGTAAAATAGACTTCCATCCAGAAGAACAAATTTTATATCTTCATACGTGAGCTTCCTAGAAACCTTTCGGGATGGATCCTCCAGATATTCAACAATTTCCTTTCTCCAATCATCTTCTGCAAGATCACTCTCGAAGGCACATACCTCCATGGCAAACGCTTCTTGATTCTCTCTATAACCTGAAGCACTCTGAGCCAACCTGTTTGCCTCTTCTTTGTGTTCTCTAGAATATGTGGTAGAATTACTAACTGAAAACTCTTTAAGATTTCCCTGCATTCCTCGTAGTAATTCCTCAGGGCATCACTTTTACACTCATATTGGCTGTTCAATTGCTTTACAACCAGCTCTGAATCTCCATAAATTTTAACTGAAACGGCCCCGACTTCTCTTAGGTACTGAAGCCCTCTAAGCAACGCCTCGTACTCAGCTTGATTGTTCGTGACAGTAGGCTGAATAGGGATAGCAAACTCAAACATCTCACCCTTGGGTGAAATTAATAAAATCCCTACTCCTCCACCATTACCACATGAGGATCCATCAAAGAACAAAGCCCATGGAGTAATTTCAAGCAAATCAATTGATGGATCACGATGCTCAGTAATGAAATCGGCAATAATCTGACCTTTTATAGCTTTTGCCGATTCGAACTTCAACTCGAACTCAGATAAGGCCAAAATCCACTTGCTAATCCTTCCATTCACAACTGGCATAGATAACATATGTTTTATTACATCGAACTTGGAGTATACAACGCATTCGGTATTCAACAAGTAGTGCCGAAACTTTGTACACGAGTAATACACACATAAGCACAGCTTCTCTGCAGCCGAATACCTGGTCTCAGGATCAAGTAATTTTCGGCTAAGGTACGCTACTACCTGCTCCTTTCCTTCAAACTCTTGTATAAGGGCCGATCCAATGGTTTGGGTATCAGCCGCCACGTACAACTTAAAAGGCTTATTCAACTGTGGAGGGACTAGCACTTGTGGTTCCTTCATGTATCACTTGATCTCATCAAAAGCCTTTTGTTGTTCGTCACCCCATACAAATTTTTGGTCCTTCTTGAGCTTCAACAACGGAGAAAATGGCAAAACCTTTTGTGACAAATTTGAAATGAACCTTCTCACAAAATTGATCTTGCCAAGCAGTGATTGTAACTCCTTGCGATTGGTTGGAGGAACGACTTCATCGATAGCTTTCATGCTTTTCTTGCCAACTTTAATCCCTCCTTCATGTACCATAAATCCCAAGAATTCTCCAGCTGATACTCCAAGGGCACACTTGTTTGGATTCATCTTCAATCCATGCGTTCAGGTGCACTCCAGAGTTCTTTTCACATCTTCTAAGTGCGAGTCATGATTCAAAGATTTGATCACGACATCATCAATATAAATTTCAACAATTTTGCCGATCAACTCATGAAGATATAATTCATGGCTCGTTGATAAGTTGCACCGGCATTTTTCAAACAGACCTATATGACCAGGACATCTGAAGGCTGTCTTCGATATGTCTTCTATTGCCATACATATTTGGTTGTACCCTGCATTACCATCCATAAAACTGATAACCTTATGTCCAGCAGCAGCATCAACCAATAAATCAGCAACAAGCATTGGGTATCCATCCATAGGAGTAAAATCTCTGAAATCTATGCAAATCCTCATCTTCCCATTTTTCTTGTAGACAGGGACGATGTTAGAGATCCACTCCGCATACCTGCATGGCCGAACGAAGTTTGCATCAAGTAATCTCTCAACTTCCTTTTTCACATCGTCCAATACTTCATCTTTGTAGATTTTCCGGGGAGGTTGCTTATAAGGTCTAAAACCAGGCTTGATTGGCAACCGATGCTCAACAATAGAATGATCCAAACTAGGCATCTCTGAATAATCCCAAGCGAAGCAATCTTTATATTCTTTTAACAGCTTGATTAGCTCTTCTCTGAAACCTGACTCCAAGTTAGCACTGATAAATGTCGGCCTTGGCTTGTCGCCATTTCCAATATCAATTTCCTCTAATTTGTTAGCCGACATGAATCCTCGCCCTAACTTTCCATCAGTTCCATCAACTGGATTATCCATTTAAAAATTACTATAAGAGCCGACTGCTTGAATCTGCTGTTGATCACTGCTGACAGGTTCAACAGGACCTTCACCCTAGTCTTTTCCTGAGAAACAATCGATGCCTTGATATTCCCAGAAAGCTGGTTCGACGTTTGCTACGCTCACTGAATCATCTGCTTGGACCACTTCAATATCGTCATCTACCCACTGAACGAGCTGTTGATGCATGGTAGATGGGATGCAGCAATTGGCATGGATCCAGTCCCGCCCAAGCAGCAAGCTATAGGCTCCTTTGCCTTCAATGACAAAGAAGGTTGTGAGCAAAGTTTTGGACCCGAACATTAAGTCCACGTGCACGCAGCCCTTGGTATCTGAAGGATTCCCAGCAAAATCATTCAGAATTATGCTTGTTGGCGTCAAGTCTCCGGGGCCCATGCCAAGCTTCCTGAAGGTAGTATATGACATCACGTTGACCGCAGCTCCGCCATCAACGAACATCTTGGTCAATGGCTTACCATTGACGTATCCCTTCGAATACAACGACCTCATGTGTCGATTCTTGGCCGGTTTGTCAAAGTGGCCTGCTTAGCCAATACAAGTTGCGCCATTAATCCCCCAAGCTGTTCATTCTCATTGAAATCTGGAGATGTTTCCTCCTGCACAACTTGGTTAGCGGGAGCCATGAACTCATTCGGCAAAAAGTATACCATGCACGCTGGAGCTGAACGACCCGATCCTTCAGGCTTGTCTTTTGGGCGCCACACTTGCTTTCTCTGGACTCCCGCCTGCTTCAATTCCCGGTTCCTCAAGTGTTGAACCCTTCTCTTTTGGCTTTTCTTCAAGCCAGGCGGGCACCACTGTCCTTCTTGCCAGATGTACTCGCGTTCCTCTTCTTCTTGATCAGCCCATCTTTGGTCAGCTTGCCTTTTCCTTGGGTGATCAATGGCATCATTTATTTTTAGACGCCGACCGCCATTAGGATGCAGCCTTCCAATTCTCTCATGGACGGATCGGTGATTGACAGTTTCCTGCCTGTATTCAGAGTACTTATCACTGCACTCCGGGCAATTCTTCCATGTGGGGAGCTTCAAGCCTTCGTTCCAGCAGTGTCTAAAGAATGCGCATCCCCAGTATGCACTCTCTTGCTCCCGCGCGTACTCTTCTATCTCTTTCCTGCGCGCCTCTTCTTCAAACCTGCGCCTCTCCTCTTCATATTTTTGCTTCTGGTAGCGTTCCTTTTCCTGCTGACGCTGTCATTTGTTGAGGAGAATGCGTGTGGTAACCCTGGGCTTGGTCCTGGATGATTCCCCAACTTCAACCTGGCTCTTGAGGACGCGTGGGGCTTCCTTGTGGACTTGCTCCACCGTCACTTGCCGCGTGGGATCCACTGATCCATCCTGTTTTGCTCTGCTGAAGTCAGGACCTTCACTTTCCCCTTCTCCCCAGCAGTCACCATATTGACAGAGAAGCCAACCATGTTTTGAGGGAAAGGGTGGCCATCCAGCTTCATCTTATTATCAAATTTCAAATGCCCCTCCTGGATAGTCTTTTAGATCCTCATCCTGAAGACCCTGCAATCATTGATGGAGTGAAAGTTTCTATCATGAAAACCACAGTAACGTTTCTCTTTAACCCCATCGGGCCGAAGCATAGAATGCCCTTCAGGCAACTTGATTCGGCCTTCTTTTACCAAGAACTCAAAGAGCTTGTCAGCCTTGGTGACATCAAAGTCATATGTGCCCTTGGTTTGTTTTATCCACCGCTGGTTCACAGTCAAGGGCTCTTTGCCCCACATAATCTCAGTGGCGGACACTTCCTCGTCATCATCAAAATCTTCCACCTGGTCAGCCTTCTCGAGGAACTGGTTGTAGATGTCAGCTATGTCATGATGCTTGGCAAATCTAGTGTCCTTCTTGAACCCGTAGGCCTGATTACTCATCAATGACAGCTTTTGAGACAACTGACCAAGGTTGTCAAATTCCATGCCAAACAACTTCTCCCGAATAGCCGGCAACATCCCTGCAACAGCCATATCAACCAGCTGATCATCCGGCAAAGTCAAAGAGAAGCACATGCCCTTGACTTCCCTAAATCTTCTGAGGAATTCCAGAGGCGTCTCATTGTGCCTCTGTTTCAAGGTAGCCAGATCAATCAGCTTCTTCTCTATGCTACCACTAAAGTAATGGGCATGGAACTTTTGTTCTAGGTCCCTCCATGTGCCAACTGACTGAGGAGGCAAAGAAGTAAACCATTGGAATCCTGAGCCCGTTAATGACAGAGGGAAATATCTAACCCTGAATGCGTCATCAGCTGAAGCTTCTCCAAGCTGCATTAGATATCGAGCAATATGCTCTACAGTGCTTGTATTGTCCTGCCCAGAGAACTTTGTAAACTCCGTAGGAGGCTTCACCCTTGGCGGTAAGATCACCCTGTAGTACCACTCTGGGAAGGGAGGTGTATAAGCTGGTCCTTGCATTTTAGGTTTGAGGCCGAATTGATTTTGCATCAGATCGGCCATTTTCTGTACCAGAATGTCATCGTCTTGTATTCCTGCAGCTGTACCGTACCCAGGATTTGGGCGAGCGTCTATAGCACCATAATCCATGACCTCATGATATCCCCCACCATACATATTTTTCTGCAACCTATTATTAGCCGGGGCTATTTTGTAAGTAGAGTTAGGCGGCATTCCGGTCGAACCGTACGCCATGTCCCCATATGTAGGCTGATACGGGTTCAGCTGTTGAACTGGTTGGCCCTTATTGTTTTGTAGCGGTGGCTGGACTGGCTGACTCCCCATGCCACGTAGAGGAGGTTGCATCGGCTGTCTCCCAACGCTTTGTGGAGGAGGCTGGATCGGCTGGCTCCCAACACTCTGTGGAGGAGGCTGGATCGGCTGGCTCTGCAGTGGCGGTTGAGCTCCGTTGGCCGAGCGGGCGGTTTCTCCGACTTCTGCAGAATATGCATGAGGGGATACTCGACTAAACACCTTTTCCATGCCTGGGCTGAACACGCCGATCATCATCTGCTTGAACATGCTCAAGAAAGCTGTATGATGCCTACCCAACACGGCACGAGTCTCCCGAAAAGCATTCAGAGCCTCTTCTTTCTCTTGAAAAGATGTGGTGTCAGGCTCCCCTGGCAACAGAACCCTGGGCATTTCAGATTTAAGGTATGGGACGCCACTTCTGTTCTTGCCGAACGACATCAAGCACTTCATCTGGAATTGATCAGTAGCGTCTTTCAGCTGTGCTTGTTGTTCTGGAGATAGATCATCAATGGTGACATCCATGACGTCGCCGATTTCAGGCATCTTGATTCAACCAAAGTGTCCCACCGGGCGTGCCAAAAAGTGTGTTGACGCAAAATCCGCACCCCGCGCCAAACACACAGCAAGCCGAACAAGCTGGCTTAACACACGAGCAGATTCCAGAGCGTGCCAGTCAATTTTCCTGAAATTAACAAAGAGTAACATAGTTAGATGCCAAAGCTTGGAACTTGCCGGGTGGTACCAGACAGTTCCATATTTGCGGCTAAAAGCCATGTAAAGTGACATATAGCTACGGGAAGCTATCTGTCAACAGATTGAAAACCATTCGGGAGCTTTAAAACATAAAACAGAACATAGCCGAATAGATGATGTAAGCGTGACGAAAAATCGGTCTTTGCTCAAATAACGTTGCTCGCACACAAGATCACGACCGATCCTCGAGAATAAATAACAGTAAAAGTAAATAAAGTAAAGCATGATTACAAATATGTAATGAACAAGCATGCATAGGCCCAAAGCACTAGTCTACCGCATGTCTAGATACTTTGAAACCCGTCAAGCATGAATTCAAACAAGTTAATCCACCGCATGATACAACTTGTTTAAAATCACACCACTAACCACAAATAGATCTATCCACCGCATGATACTATCCAAATATGGAAAGCTAAAAGCATGTATTGTTTAAAACATAACTCATAAACACATTTCACTCGTGAAAGCATAACCGAATACGGTGAACGTACCGAATCGGGATCCTTGGAGAAGGAACAAACATTGCTAAAGATGGAAAACCTATCAGATTGAATCGAAATCTAATCCACCGGATGATTAGCTCTAAAACAACCCAAAAACCTGCATCTATCGCATGATACCCGGTTCTGTCAAGGTTTACACAAGATTAACAAGCTTGAACCCACAACACGTGACAACTTAGATTGATTCGATTTCGGCTATTGGAGAACACGTGATCCACGTGCCATATTGAGGCAAAGATGTGAGCATGTTACATAAGAATCACCGAACTAGATAAAGCCGATTCAAACCAATCTAAATTGGGAAAAAGAGTGTTACATGAATTTAAACATAAAGTAAAAACTCAAAGAAACACGTGGTAACTTAATGAATCTATTAGATTTTGCCAAATCTAATAGAGCCGATAACTAGCTCCAAGCTAGATCTTAGCCTACCGCATGGCTCATGATCTAACAAGAAACCCTCATGAACCAAGCTTAAATCCACCGCATGATACTAAGCATGGTAACAAGACTACTTGCATCACGATCTAAATCCACCGCATGATACTGGACATGATACAAGGTTGCCAGTACTTACGGAGGTCGACGGATCGATGAACCCTCTCGAAGAACTCGACGACACGACTAGAGGACTCGAAGGTTTGGCGTAAAGCCGGTTTGTTATGACAATGTTCGATTACAATTACATACATCCAGGGTTCATATTTATACCCTGTCTTAACATGACTCCTGGTGGACTACGAGCACAATATTTGATACCTAATTTAATGCCCAAGCGCGAATGCTTATCCATCCATTTGTCCCTTCCGTTCGAGCCACGTCACCACGTGATCCCGCGAAATCAGCGCAAACAGTCCTTTTGCCGAACGGAAACAAACTGCCAACCGCAAGCATCTCTGTCGAATCTTCTGAAGAAATCTTCCCCCCGCTGAATGGGATTTGTTACCAAGTTAGGCCCACAAATCAGCCTCCTTCCTGTACCAATTTTTGGTGTTAACAGATGGACGTTTGTTTTACAAATCATTAGATGGGGTCTTGCTACAATGCCTGGGTCCAGAAGAAGCAAAGAAAATGATGAGTGAAGTGCACGATGGGCTATGTGGAGCGCATCAATCGGCTTACCGCATGAAATGGGTTATCAGGCACACTGGATGTTTTTGGCCGATGGTGCTGGAGGATTGCTTTGAGTATTACAAAGGTTGTCAAGATTGTTAGAAGTTTGGAAATATTCAAAGAGTCCTAGCATCAGTTCTGAATCCTATTATCAAGTCGTGGCCATTCAGAGGATGGGGTATAGATTTGATTGGCCAAATAAATCCTCCATCTAGCAAGGGGCATAAATTTGTGCTTTTAGCAACAGATTATTTCACCAAATGGGTTGAGGCAATTCCATTGAAGAAAGTAACATCAGAAAACATGGTTGAATTTGTTAAAGAACACATCATCTATCGATTTGGGATTCCTCAAACAATTACAACTGATCAAGGAGCTCAATTTGTATCTTTAGAGTTCAGAGAGTTTGCTGAAAGCATGGGAATCAAATTATTGAATTCTTCTCCTTATTATGCCCAAGCTAATGGTCAAGCAGAGGCTTCTAACAAGATCATGATCAAGCTTATACAAAAGAAAATTGATCAGAAGCCAAAGAGGTGGCATTCGGTACTCAATGAGGCTTTGTGGGCTTACCGAATGGCTCCTCATGGAGCTACAAAAACATCTCCTTATGAGTTGGTTTATGGGCATCATGCTGTTTTGCCCTGGGAAATACAATCAGATTCGAGGAGAGTGGTTTTGCAAAAGGATTTAAGTTCCAAAGATTACAGTGGCTTAATGATAGATGAATTAGAGGATTTGCATATGATTCGTCTTAAGGCCCAGGAAAATATTGAAAAGAACAAGATGGGAGTTGCTAAATATTACAAAAAGAAAGTAAAGGTCAAGTAATTTGCAGAAGGAGATTTGGTTTGGAAAGCGTTATTGCCGATCGGGACTAAGTACAGTGCGTTCGGCAAATGGTCCCCGAATTGGGAAGGTCCTTTTCGGGTAGTCAGATGTGTGCCTGGTAATGCTTACATATTGAAAACTCTATTAGGAAAAGAGTTTACTGCTGCTATAAATGGAAGATATTTGAAGAAATATTATCCTAGTATTGAAGTTGATCGTTGATTACAAGCACCAGGATTACAGGCATCTGATACACAGAAATAGCCGGCGTTCGGGAAAGAAGCCGCCTTTAGAACAAAAATCCTAACAGGAGATGGCCAATACTGGAATGTATTGCGCTTAGCACAAAAATACTCCACATTACAGATGTTTCTTGTAGGCTTTTATTTGACAACCCAACTACTTAAGATTACAAGAGGGTGAGAAGCAGAAGTTCTCGAGAAAGAAGCGAAAGTATGCTTCATTCCTTTGATTCCTTGTTTTTCCTCTTCAGCTCCTCCCTCTTCAACTGTTCTAGGACTACCGTAACAGCAACCTAGAAGCCTCGGGGGTTGCCATGGCTTGCAGCTTCCATTAGGCTGTCCCAGGAAGCCTTCAAGTTATTGTACCTGTCAGAGACATCTAGGAGAAGGGAACAGTTGTTAGATGTGAAGATCTGGGCTTAAGCATGGGAGTCAAATAAAGATGAAGATCTTACCCCTTATCAACGCCTCCAAGCTCATGCGGCGTTCGCGTTCGGCATTGCAGCGGGTGGTGATGTCCCGCAAGTTGTGCTCTAAATGCCGAATACGGCGGCGCAGTTGGTGGTTCATCTTTTGTTCTGGCGTGGCGTTTTCTTCTTCAGAGGAGGAATAGGAGAGGATGTACTCGGGAACCTCTTCAGTCCCAAAGATCTCTTCAGGAAGCATGTCAAGACTGGAAAGAGCAAAGAGGGGTAAACCATGATATTGCAAACGAGAGCAAGAAATAGATTGACAGAAAACTCACTCTCGAATGGTACGCTTCTTTGGCGGAGTGTTGTCCTCCTTGATGGGTTGCTTTCCCTTGTCCACCATGGCCTTGGGGTTTTTCTCCTTTGGAGCAGGGGGAGAAGATGTGAGGTGATGGAAGTGTATGCGAGTGGATTTGCAGGGCACTCAGGGGGCTATTTTATTGACTGTGAGAGTGCATTGGGAATGATGACTGGTTGGCGTGCGTTATTCGAATACCAAGCGGCAGGGTTTTCTTCCCGAATGCAAAGGGTTTTCATTGAACAGTGTTTATGGTTCCCGAATTGAAGATTTTCTGCGGATTTTGTGCCAAGGGGGTCGGAGATTCCCACAGGTCCGAGGAAATAGGATAATGATTTGTCCTCGATGGGAATCAGAAGCTCAGTGGATAGAGCCTATCAGGAAAAGGCAGAGGAAGAAATCTAAGGTGGAGATCAAAAAGGTAATACCGAATGGACCTTAAGGGGATGAGATTTACCTGAACAACTTGATTTTGGTCCGCCATTGAAGGCTTGAGCTTGAAGATTGATGACCTAGGGTTTGGATCTGAGTGGAGACTCCAACAGATTGCAAGAGGAAGGAATGGGTGTTAAACGGATTTAGCTCAAAGACGTTGGGCATTTATGGTCAATTCCGGAATAAAATCACTTTTATCCCGTAATTGAAGGGGCATACGTTAACACCAAAAAATGGTACAGGAAAGGGACTGACTTGTGGGCCGATCTTGGTGATGAAATACCATTCGGCTAGAAAAGATCTTCTCAGAGGATTCGGTAAAAGATGCTTGCGGTCGGCAATGCACCATCATTCGGCAAAAGGACTGTTTGCGCTTTTAAAGGGAAGTTTTCTGGAATGCGTGGGGACATGGCCCGATATAAGGAAGGGACGAGTTGATGGCGTGTACAAGATGGACATTGGCGTCGGAGCATTAATTTTGACATTAAATGTTGTACTCGTAGTCGACCAGGAGTCGTGTTAGGACAAGGGTATAAATATAAACCCTCAGTGTCTATAATAGGAATCGAACATCTACACAACAAAACCGGCCCCGTGCCAAACATCGAGTCCTTTAGTCGAGTTGTCGAGTTCTTCGAGAGGAGCCATCGATCCGTCGACCTCCGTAAGTACCGGCAACCTTGTATCATGTCTAGTATCATGCGGTGGATTTAGACCGTGATGCAAGTAGTCTTGTTACCTTGCTTAGTATCATGCAGTGGATTTAAGCTTGGTTCAAGAGGGTTTCTTGTTGGATCATGAGTCATGCGGTAGGCTAAGATCTAGCTCGAAGCTAGTTATCGACTCTATTAGATTTGGCAAGATCTAATAGATTCATTAAGTTACCACGTGTTGCTTTGAATTTTTATTTATGTTTAAATTCATGTAACACCCCTTTGCCCAATATAGATTAATTGGTTTCAGCTTTACATCTTTGAGATCCGTGTGATGTATTTTTAAGTCTTTGTTTATTATAAAGGATCAAGTGCTCTCAATAGCCGAATTCAGATCAATCTAGATTGTCATGTGTTGACGGATCAAGCTTTGACTTTTCAAATGTTTGTTCCTTCTCCACGGAATCCGGATCGGCTGTACAGCCGTATTCGGGAATGCTCCCACTAGTAAAACGTGTTCATAAGTTTGTTTTAAATAATGCGTGCTTTTAGCCTTCCATATTTAGATTGTATCATGCGGTGGATTAATCTCTTTATGGTTGGTGGTGTGGTTTCAAGTAAGTCGTATCATGCGGTGGATTAGCTTGTTTGTGATCATGCCCGACGGGTTTAAAAGTACCTAAACATGTGGTAGACTAGTGCTTTTGGCCTATGCACGCTTGTTTACTTCACATTTATAATCATGCTTTTACCTTATTTGTTTTAATTGTTATTTATCCTCAAAAATCGGTCATGATCACGTGCAAGTAATGCTATTTAAATAAAGACCGATCTTTTTTCATGCTTACGTCATCCATTCGGCTATGTCCTGTTTTCATGTTTTAAAGCTCCCGAATGATATTTAAACTGCTGACAGATAGCTTGTTGTAGCTATATGTCATTTTAATTGGCTTTCTAGCCGTAAATACGGAACTGTCTGGTACCACCCAGCAAGTTCCATGTTTTATCTAACTATTTTCATCCTTTGTCAGTTTCAGGAAAATTGACTGGCACGCTTTCGGATCGGGCACGTGTTTTAAGCCAGCTTCTTTCGGCTTGCTGTGTGCTTGGCGCGGGGTGCTGATTTTGCGTCAACAGAGGCAACCGAAAGTCTAAAATACCCTTACTTAATAACTAGGGATACAAGCCCCTCAAGGGCGGTTTTGGAAGTCTTCAGATTTTCTTCATCAGACGGATTCCCGGCGACCGCACCCTGCTTATCCTCAATGCAAGCCATGCGATCCCGATGCGTGTCCTCCGCTCGAAGTCTCCAGACTGTGTCATCACACAACGGTTAGACCAGTGCTCCTCACCGGTCAGACCGGTACCCACCGGTCAGACCGGTCTGGAGCTGCTGCAGCACCGTCTTCGGTTCTTCGGTCTTGGCTTTGTGGATCAACCAAGGAACCTAGTGGTTTTCTAGTGAACCACTGGAAACCCCGCGAACTCGGTGTAGACTCCGCCAATCACCACTCATGACTCGTCTCCCACGTAGTCCCGGCTCGACCTTGGTATTGAGGCTCAACCAAGAAACCGTCCATGACTTCATCTTGCTGTTCATGCCACCATGTGGCCCGCACTTGACCCCGCTGGCCACTGGGTCTATTGACGGTGTATTTTGGTACACCAAGCATGTTCATTACACTTTGGTTTGGATTTGATTATGGAACTAACCCACCACTAGGCACACTAATCATATAACAAGTTCATCTATGTGCATGCATTTAGAAGTGTTGTGTTTATGTAGGAAAACATGGACATAAAGGACGGATTCGCAACAAGTTCAAAGGAGCATTCACGGAGTCTTGTTCGTGTTCATGAGCTTGCTGAAATCACTTCCAATGGTGGCGAGGACCGAAGTGCTACGAGGAACACCCCCGGGGATTGAAGCTTAAAAGATCAAACTTCATGCAAAGAGAGCCTCCATCTTGGACGCGAGGATAACAACATCAAAATCATGCAAGTGGAGGGGGCAAAGTACATAAGTGCACGAGGACCCACAGAGCAAAAGGGGCGAACAAACCGGGCCGAATTGGGAGCATTTACAACAAGTTCAAAGGAGCATTTATGGAGTCCTGTTCGTGTTCATGAGCTTGATGAAATCACTTCCAATGGTGGCAAGGACCGAAGTGCTACATAGGAACAGCCCCGGGGATTGAAGCGTAAAAGATCGAACTTCATCCGCGGAGAACCTCCATCTTGGACGCGAGGATGACATCGTCAAAATCATGCAAGTGGAAGGGAAAAGTGCATAATCACCTGACGACCCATGGGGGCAAAGGGGCGACCGAACCGGGCCGAAATGGGCCTGGGTCGGTCGGCCCAGGCCGGCCGGCCCAGCCCACTTCCGGCGTCGGTTCGCCCCCCCTTTCCTTGCACCTGAAGGATCTTCAACCCTAAAACCCTGGAGGCGCCGCCATTTGGAGGGTTAGAGCCATTCGCACCAGGTTGCCATCCACAAGTTAGAGAGAGAGGAGGGAGATCTCCGGAGGGAGATCAACCACCTCGAAGGAAGCACCCACAAGTGGAGAAGAAGGAAGACACCGTCGGAAGGGTGACCATGATTAACGGTGCTATGTCTAGCACCTTGATGGGGTAATGTCCTTATTCGTCCATGGGTTGTAATCGATCTTGAGATGTAATCGTACTATGTCGGATTATCTATCTATCATCTTGTGTTGAATATACTTTAATGCTTAAGGTTAGCTACCATGCCGTAAAGGGAGTAGAGCTCCAACGCTTCCTTGGATCCATTCAATACGCCGTGTCCATCATAGGTCTAGTCGTGAATACCTTCGCGTAGTGACAATACGGGAAGAGGGAAAGGGCGAAACCGTGGTCACAACCCCTGATAGATTAGATTGGTTTTCATGTATTTAAGCGATTACATGATCTAGTATCGTAGACCCATGGGCGAGTGTCTCCTATCTTGATTGCTTAATCATTCTCTCTAGTGTAGTTTAGTTGTTTTCTAGTTTGATCATAGTTAGGGTTTGAGTATCAAGTGTGTAGAGGTAGATCAAACGCTTGTAATCCCCTTTCTCCGCGGATTGACAAGAACCTTGGGAATCCCATGGTGAAAAAGGTGTGGGTCCGTACGCTTGCGGATCGTAGAGGGATACGTCTTTTATCCGTCATCAAGCCCCTTTTTCTGGTGCTGTTGCCGGGGAGCAAGCTAGTTTACAACGTTTGGTTTGCATCTAACTTAGTTTTATATTTAGTTTATCTTTTGTTTTCTATATCTAACACATATTATCTAGAAAACCACTTTGTTTGTTTTTGTTTTTGTTTTTATCTTATTGTCTAGATGGCGTTCGTCAATCAACCCGTGGAAGAACCGGAGAAATCACTAAGGGATTACGCTAGTCCTCGATGTGAAGACATAAGAGTACAAGAGTCAGATTCGAAGCTCGAAGCGACCAAGTATGAAATTAAATCCAAGATCATCGAGATGGTGGCGGCAAACCCATTTGAAGGGATGGTTACGGAGAACCCATATAGACACATAAGGCTTTTCACGATGCTATGGAACACGGTGTGTCAAGAAGGAGTTCTCGATGAATGGTTCAAATGGAATCTCTTTCCCTACTCAGTTGCCGGTGAAGCAAAGACATGGTACTCGTTTGGGACCTTTGAAGTTGAAGGCAATTGGAACAAGTTGACAAAGAAGTTTTGCGAGAAGTTCTTTCCAATTAGCAAGGTTCAATATCTAAGGAGGCAAGTGATCACTTTCACGCAAGGAGAAGAGGAAGGGATAGACCAAGCTTGGAATAGGTTTAATGAGTTGATCGAACAAGGACCAAGACTCGGCTTCTCCGGTGACGTACTCTTGCATACATTTTTCTTTTCCCTAACCCCTAGTTGCATGCAACACGTCCAAATGTGTGCAGGTGGGGATCTCATGGAGAAAACACTCACGGAAGCCGCTCAACTTCTACAAAAAATTAGTAAAGCGACCGCCATGCGAAGAGATTGGGAAACAAGACTTGCGGAAGAGCCGGAATATAATTCAAGGAAGAAGAAGTGTACTGAATTTTCTAAAGAGGCAACCCCAGAAGTCACAAAAGAGGAGCCAATCCCGGAAATGTTTGAACAAGAACACATCAAGTCAAGAACTACCCCGAGCGTTGACTTCGTCGTACTAAATGAGACAAACAAGAGAAGCATGTCAAGCACGAAGCCACTAAGGGAGTTCGAACCAATGGATTGGGTTCCTATCAATTACGGAGAAGTATTCGATAAGAGAAGATCATTCCCTAATAAAAAGGGGATGGCAAGAGCATTGGAAGTGGATTTCCCACCAGAGAAGAAAGCAGAAGATTCATACAACCTTGAAACCACCGGTGAGATCTTTCAAAAGCTCTTTGGAGATGATGAAGTGGATCCGGAACACATAGCCGAGGTGAAGAGAATCATGGGGATCAAGCCCGAAGCACCACCATACGCTCGCCTCGCCGAAGTTTACGCGATAGGATCCGAAGAAGAGAAGAGGGCACCACACTTGAGTTGCGAGATCAACGGAGTTGAATACAAAGCTTTATGCGACATCGAAGCCCAAGTAAGTGTCCTATCTACAAAAATTTACGATAAAGTTCAAGACCACAACCTAGACTTAGCTACAACATCAACAAAATTAATTATGGGAGATGGTAGAACTATTAAACCTCTAGGTATTGCTTGCAACATGAAAGTAAAAATCTCTTGAAAATGTATACCAACCAATTTCTTTGTTATTGATGCTTACCATAGTAATCATGATCACATAATCCTAGGTAGACCCTTTCTTAAGTTGGTTGATGCCGTGTTGGATGCCGGAGATGGCAAAGTAACAATGAACCTTAATGGAACAAAGTACACATATAACTTTCTTCGCGTTTCTAAACACCCTACACCCTTTCCTCCCGAAGAAGAAGTAGAGGAGGTAGATAGTCTTTGTTTTGTTGAAACCCTTAGAGAGCCGCTGCAAAGAGCGATGGAAAATCAAATTAGTAATCAACAAGATGAGGAACTATAAGAAGCAACAAAAGGCTTAGAACCACATGATGGAAGCGTGGAGGAAGAAAAATTCGAGGACATAGGAGAAATTAAACCCGAGGAGCCACAAGTGCCCGAGGTAGACCTTAAACCTTTGCCCAAAGGATTAAAGTATGAATTTTTGGGCCCAGACAAGACTTATCCAGTCATTGTGAGCGACGAGTTGGGTCCCGAAGAAAATGAGAAGTTGCTGATTTTATTAAAAAACATATGAAGGTGATTGGATATTCGATTAATGATCTCAAAGGTCTTAGCCCATCCTTTTGCACTCATCGCATACCAATGGAAGACCAATGTAAGCTCGTAGTGGACCACCAATGGAGGCTAACTCATGCCATGCGAGAGGTAGTAAAGAAAGAGGTCATCAAGTTACTTGATGCCGGAATCATCTACCCGATTCCGCATAGCGAGTGGGTGAGCCCGGTACATTGTGTACCAAAGAAAGGAGGTTTAACCGTGGTGAAGAATGAGAAGAATGAGTTGATACCGCAAAGAACCGTGACCGGGTGGCAGATGTGGTGGAAAGATCACTTCCCCCTGCCGTTCATTGACGAGATGCTCGAGAGATTAGCGAACCAAGCTTATTTGTGCTTTCTCGATGGGTACTCGGGGTTCATGCAAATTCCCATCCACCCGGACGATCAACACAAAACAATGTTTACATGCCCTTGTGGAACGTTTGCATATAGAAGGATGCCCTTCGGTCTATGCAACGCTCCGGCCTCTTTTCAACGTTGCATGATGGCCGTATTCTCGGAATTCATCGAAGAAATTGTCGAGGTGTTCATGGATGATTTTTCCGTTTATGGGAAGACGTTCATGGATTGCTTGGCAAACTTGGATAAGGTCCTCACGAGGTGTGCGGAGGTAGACTTGGTGTTAAATTGGGAAAAGTGCCACTTCATGGTTAAGCAAGGCATAGTGCTTGGACATGTTATATCTGAGAGAGGCATTGAAGTGGACAAGGCTAAGGTAGGGACGGTTGAGCAACTCCCACCTCCAACGGATGTTAAGTCGTTAAGGAGCTTTCTAGGCCATGCCGGATTTTATAGAAGATTTATTAAGGACTTCTCAAAGATCACTAAGCCTTTAACGCATCTCCTTCAAAAGGATGTGGCTTTTAACTTTGATGAGAAGTGCCTAGCGGCATTCCAGACCTTGAAAAGTGCGTTGGTGAGTGCTCCCATTATTCAACCTCCTGATTGGAGCCAACCTTTCGAGATCATATGTGACGCAAGTGACTACGCCGTAGGCGCAGTTTTGGGTCAAAGAAAGGAAGGTCGAGTTCACGCCGTTTACTACGCTAGCAAAACTCTTAATGGGGCACAATTAAACTATGCCACTACGGAAAAGGAGTTGTTAGCAGTGGTGTTCACTTTCGAAAAATTCAGATCTTACATCGTGAACTCGAAGGTCATTGTTTACACCGATCACGCAGCCATCAAGTATCTCTTGGCTAAGAAGGAAGCCAAACCATGTTTGATCCGTTGGATCCTTCTTCTCCAAGAATTTGATGTTGAAATTCGTGATAAAAAGGGGGTGGAGAATATTGTGGCCGATCATTTGTTTAGGATGAATCGTGGACAAGATGATAAAGAGCCCATAGAAGATAAGATGAGAGATGACCACCTCTATCGAGTGCTCGATAAAGACACTTGGATGATTGATATCATTCGAGCGATTCGGAAGATGCCTCTCGATCATCTAGATAAAAACTCTCAAAAGAAGATAATCTCCGAAAGTAAGAAGTACTTTTGGGATGCGCCATACCTCTTCAAACTTGGCAACGATGGAGTCATGAGAAGATGTGTGCCAAGAGAAGAGAGGGTAGAGATTCTGAGAAAGTGCCACTCGGCGGAGTACGGTGGACATCTCTCTGTATATGTAAAATAAATTGATGAATATTCGACAGAATAAAACTGATGAAATTTCTGAACTACTCCAATTGGATTTACCTTAATTGGAGGTTTATAGCCCGAGATATGAAATAGCGAAGGTAACTATGTCAGCAGGGTTTAGAATTTCTGATAGCTCCAATGTTTTGAGCATAGCTCCTGGAATACGTACTGGATATGGCTGAATTTCTGACGGAAATTCACTTCTGAAATTTGTGAACTAACCCAACTGGTTTTGCATTTTTCGGGGCTCTATAGCTCGAGATATTATCAAAACACTACTGCTGTGTTAGGGATTGACGTGAACAGATTTGCAGCAAGTTAGATTCCAAGATAGATAAGTAAAGACTTGATAAGGATTAAGTAGAGACCAGATTAAGATCTGGTAGAAACAGAACTTAAACCCACTAAACAGGTTTTACTTCTAAACCAATATCATAGTGGTCATCACTCCACAATACATTGCACTCACACCAAAAATCCAACTCAATCATGTAGCACAGAACCAATCATTCAACCACACTCCTAAACTAAGCACACTTTAACCGCTCATTCTATTGATTACAAAAGATCCTAACTTGGACTTAAACTTAAACCTAAGGACTATCTTCCCATGGCATGTCTTCGGTGCGGGCGTCAGGGGAGTCGTAGCATGGCCTCTTGGGTGACGGGGATGTGCATGCTTCCACAGTGTCTTGGACCACTGGTTGTTCCTTGTTCAACAATGCAGCCTCCAAGGCATGCTTTTGCAAGTCCAGAGTGATGATCTGCTGTTGTGCCACATGAAGAGTGTTGTTGGTGTCGTCCAAGGCAGTGTTGACAGCAGCTAGCTAACCCCAAACGTTGTTCAACGTTCCTTCATAGGTGGGAGCTGGAGGATGTATGTCTCGGCATCACCACTTGCTCTATAAGGAGTGTACTTGTAGTGGGTGTCCTTCAGCTTATCACGCTCCTTGTGGGAGAGTACATAGAGTGCCCTCTGTGCTGCTTCCGCAACGCCTGCTTCCATGGTGGTCTTGTGAGCCATGTCATCATGCCTGGTTATGTCCTTCACTCCATGGAATGGCACATATTCCTGTAGGATAGCTGCAACTCTCCAATGGGGCTCAAACCATGGGTGAGTTCGGAGCTCACAACAGTAGACTGGAGTCTTATCATAACCCAGGCGAAGTACCATAGCTCTCAAGTGATCAGCCATGGGGGTGCCTACTCCATCCACCTAGTAGTAGTTCACCACCCACTTCACTTTTTTCAGCTGGTTCACCTCCTGCTGGGTCTTGCTATTAAGCTTGCTCTTGCACTTCATCTTCCTCCACTTGCTCGTGGTGATCATCTTGGCGCCTGCTTTTCTTGGTCTTGCTGGCCATCTTGCTCTTCTCCTTCTAGAATCACCTCCTCTGGATCCTCCTCATCATCTGACACAACGATGGTCCCAGGGGCAGCTACAAGGAATGCTTCCATCACTATCTCTTCATCAGTATCTCCCTCATGGTAGTCGTTGTAATCTTCCTGGGGAGCATATTGGTGGATGGCACCTGCGTGTGAGGTCTTCAAGCGACGAACCATCTATAAGTGCATACGTGTAGAGTGAGATAGATAAGGCAAAAGAGGTAAGAGATAAAAGATAGCAAGCACAAGGTAAAGGAGCAAGAATGAACCAAGGATGAGATAAAAGCAAGAGTAGTTTATTAAGTCGGAATTAAAGCAGGCAAGTGATAAGAAAGGCTTCTAAGTTTTATAATCCTTAAATTCGACCATTTTCTAACTAGGCTAACGCCTACAGCCAACACGGCTCTGATACCAGTTTGTCTTACTCGGATTAAAGGCAAACCCGAATGCATGGACACATGTGCGCCAGGACCAAGTTTCACACATGCGTTGACTCAGTGAATACCAAAAAATAGTGCCAAAAACATAAAGGAAGTATTAAAACTTTATTACATGATCGATAGTCTTTAATCTAACACACCGAGTAGCTAGCAACAGAAAAAAGTAAACGTAGAAGTCCTCCACATGCACCTGACTGGAGAGACGAACGCCTAGAACTCGTCGAATCCACCACGATAGTCCTCAAAAGACTCATCTGAGCAGCAGTCGAATGGTGTAGATGCAATATAAAATAACAAGTATGAACACATGTCCTACTCAACAAGGGAAAACTCTATAACAACATGCAAGGCTTTATGGTGGAAGCTGAAGGTTGTAAGCAAGTCAGCATTTTAGTTGGTCAAGTTTTATTAAGCAATTGTTACTAACAAGTGAAAGTATATACCAAACCCAATTAACAAATGCAACGGAACCATGAGACTACGTGGGAGCCGAGTCATGAGTGGTGATTGGCGGAGGCAACACCGAGTTTGCGGGGTTTCCGGTGGTTCACCAGAAACCACTGGGTTCCTTGGTTGATCCACAAAGCCAAGATCGGAGAACCGAAGACGGTGCTGCAGCAGTGCCAGACCGGTCAGGCCGGTGGGTCTGACCGGTCTGACCGGTGGGTACCGGTCTGACCGGTGAGGAGCACCGGTCTGACCGGTGTGCGACGACGCAGTCCGGAATCGTCGAAGCGGAGGACACGCGTCGGGATCGCAAGGCTTGCGTCGAGGCTAAGCAGGTTGCGGTCGCCGGGCATCCGTCCGATGGAGAAAGCTTGAAGACTTCCAAAACCGCCCTTGAGGGGCTTGTATCCCTAGTTGTTAGGAAAGGGTATTTTAGACTTCCGGTTTCCTCCATATAACCAATGAGTTGAGAGGATGGCAGCCAAGCTCTTGGAACCCTAGTTCATTTGCTTTCCTATTATCCCTTCCTATTTACTTAGGATTTCCATAGGACTAGCTTGAGAGCTTTATGGTGAGATCTTGTTGAGAGGGTTGGATGATTGGGCGGCAAGCTAGCCCTTGTATGAACCGTTGTTGCATGTATAGATGATTCGGCGTGGTTCCTCAAGGCCTTGTTGTGTTGTTCCCGGTTGTTCTTGGTGGTGATTTTCGGAGCCCTTTCTTGGTGTTTTTCTTGGGTTGTTTTCGGGACCTTGCTATTGGGGATTTGATGGGGGAAATTTGTGGGAACCCTTCGTGGTTCTTTGGGTTGTGATTCCCCTCCCAAATCGGCGAGTAAAGGGGCTCGATTTTGGGGTTTTCCAAGTTCTAGGGTTAGAGGTGTTCTTGGTGGGATTTCTTCGATTCCTCCTTTTTGAACAAGTTTTGGTGGGATTAAACTTGGCTATGGACTCCTTTTGAGGTGTTCCTTTTATCCCCAAAGTCTTGTTCAAGTCCGTGGAGCGATTCGGGAGATCGAAGTTTGGATTTGGGGGAGTTGACTCGTAGGTGCTGTTCATCCCAAGCTGCCCAGGCTAAACCGGTCTGACTAGTGCTCTTGACCGGTCTGACCGGTGCAACCCTTGGTGGGTTTTTGCTCGGGTGAATGTCTGGGTGAGTTTGTTGTTGTCCTGTGTTGGGGCTATTTCGAGTTTGGGTCTGTTTGGAGGTCGGTTGGCCTGTTTGGTGATTTCGGGGCTTTTAGGCTTAGACCGGTCTGACCGGTGTGTTGCACCGGCCTGACCGGTGTGAAGCCACTTAGTGGAAGTCGTCAACTCTCACCAGCAGGGACCGGTCTGACCGGTGGTGCTCACCGGTCTGACCGGTGTTGGTCAGTAGACTCGAGGTTTGGTGTTCCGTTGCGTTGTCGGGTCGGAAGGGTGTGTGTTGGTTCCTAGGTCCAGTGGCACTCCAATGGCTATGTGGGCTTGGCCGACTTGGGTAGTTAGTCGGATACGTGTGTTGGAAGTCGTGTTCATCTTGTTGAAGTTTCCATGTCCTTCGAGAAGAATTTTTATCGGCTCCCATTCACTTCCCCCTCTCTGGTTCGCCGTATCGGTCCTTCAGAGACGCCAGCTCGCACTACGCTACCCAGTCTGCGCATGTCTTCTCCTCTTTCGAGCTTCACTACATCGCAGACATAGGGTTTGGGTTAGAAAGATCACTACTTTCGAGATATCACTAAGCAAATCTCTTCAGCGATCACCTCCGAACCGGAGCTTCCAGGTCCCGAGGCCACTCAGGCTCCTACTTCAGGCACCGGGACGAGTACGTCTCCACCTCCTCCACCTCCGTGAGGTCCCTCTTCTCCAGCTTGGTCAGGTCTATGTGACGATTCTGACGAGGACAACATCTCTGGTTTCTCTTGTTGAGCCTTCAAAGGCTATCTCTACCTCACCGCTGGATCCCTCCTCTTTACCTCATCAGGATTAGATACCTTTTTGGTGCTCGTTGCCAAAGGGGGAGATAGGTAGGGGGAGTTAGGGGAGAGTGTAGGAGTTTGAGTTTTTGTTGCCTCTCTCACTTTGTGGAGTTTCATGATGAGACATGTATTTGGATCTTGTGTATGTTGTTGGTTTACATGTATAATCATGATTGCAGTGCTTGTTTACCTTAATGCATGTTTGTTATCGCTTATATCTTGTTTCATGCATTAGAAGTAGAGTTTATATGTTTTAAATTCAAATTTTCGTATATCTCTACTCGTGTTGTCATCTATCACCAAAAAGGGGGAGATTGTAACCATCTAGGCCCTTTCGCACCATTGGTAAGGGTGTGTTTCAGTGATAAATGACAACCATATGCTTGTGACTAACCTTTGTTTTGTAGCGGATTATATCTTGGGTTATTGTCATGAGTTTCGAATGAAAAGAGACCTCTCAATTTGAATTTACGGATGATCAATGGATAAATACTACAAGGCTAAGGAATTTGTTAGTTCCACCTGTCACAAGGAGATGAAGGACACTTGGATTGCTAGTTTGTAGTGTTTGGCCGTACTATTAAGAGGGGTTCATGCACTAGTATCTTGACCATGCACCAAAAGCCATGAAAATATGCACACTCAAGTTCCTTGGATGTTATTCAGCTTAGATTATTCATGGAAGCAAAGTAGAAGCAAAAGAATCGATGAAAAACTCAAAGGAGAATGAATTGGATGAGTTCAAATTCAAGTCATAGCGTCAGATGAACCGACACCTCAATTTCTACATTCGTCGGATGAGTTCAGCGGCCAAAAATTTCAAAAGAGACCGTCAGATGAACGACGGTATAGGCAGCGGTTCATCCGATGCCTTAGGGTTTGCTAACAGTAAGGGTCAGAGCTCAGCCTCTTCAGCACCGGATGATCCGACACTCTGACTAGCGGTCTATCCGACGCTTGTATTCAAATCATACAGAGACGCGCCAAAATATTTGCTTCAGCACCGGATGAACTGACGCTTCAAATCCAACTCAGCGGTTCATCCAACACCTGCGTTTTAACTACACAGTACTGCACCGAGTGGGTGCTCTTCAGCACAGGATGGTCCGACGGGATGTCGGTGCAATGCGTTGGTGCATTGACTGTGTCACTTGTTGCAATGGCAATATCAGCGCCTATGAGTGACCGGATGATCCGACGCTAACGCAGGGGGAACCATCGGTTCATCCGACTGTGCTACTTTTGCAGGGAAACTTTTCCAACCTGCCTGCCTCTCTTGAGCTGCCTTTGCCATTCTGAAGATCTACTGCAACCAAGGACATCAGGAGAGTGTGTTATTGCCATTTGGGATTCTCTTCCTCTTCATTGAGGAGCTCTTTCTTAGTGATCAAGGGTTTTCAAGGTGCATACATGGCTTAGCTAAGTGCTCAGGTCAAGTGAAAGTGTGCGGGCTTGTTACTCTCGGAGTTTGATGGCTCCTAGACGGTCTTGGTGCTTTGGGGGATCTTCATGAGCTCTTGGAGATTGTGGGAGCCTCAAGAAAAGCTTGGTGTACACGGTTCGAGACCCACCGTTCCGGAGATGGAGAACGGGTACTCTTAGTGAGCACTTGAGTCTTGGTGACTTGAGGGGGAGCAATACACTAAGTGAGTGCTCCAACGTGGAATAGGGGGAAGCGTCAACTTCTCGATACCACGGGAAAAATTCGATCGTCTCTTGTGCCTCTCTCTCTACTTTCTTGCATTTAACTTCAGCACCTAATTTCTGCACATAAGTTTCCTTGCCCTTGTTCTTGTTAAGTTGCTTGTTTGCTTCATATCTTGACTAGGGTGTTGAATATCTCTTAGTGTGATATTTGCTAAGAAAACTCTTGTTAGTGTGCTTAGCAGTAGAGAAAAATCTTTTTAGATGGGCAACACTAGTTGATAGGCTAAGGCATTCTTAATGCATTAGTAATTCAAAAGAAGGCCCATATTCAGCCCCCCTTCTACGGGCCATTGATCCAACACCTGTTCGTGTCATCTATTGGCTGAGTCTAGGAAAATTTGTTTGTCAACCCCTAAATTCAAAAGTAGTTTCTTACAAGTTCCTGAATCATTCAACCCTTCACTATTTCTATTTTATTTCTGAATCAAGTGATTCTTTTTCAAATATCATTTAAAATCATGCTACATCAATCCGTTGGCCAATCTGACAAGCATTCGCAGGGCATGGTTTTGTTCGGTGAAACGGACATCGCGTTGTTCGTCAGTGAAAATTACGAAATATAATGAATAGTTTTATTATATTAGAATAATATCACCAACGAGCTTGCGAATAGTTCAAAATGTTAAGGTGTAGTGCTTGTAGTGTTAATTCATCATGTATTATTTTACAAGATTTTGTATTGCAAATAGTAATATCTTCGTTCAATTTTTGTACACCCATAGCAACGCACGCTGTAACCTAGTAAGAGATAAGGGAGAGAGACTATGGGTAACTTTTGTCTCGGGTGGTAATGCCACCGCCGAGGCTAAAGGTTGGAACCAATAATTGTTGTAAAATGGCCTTTCGACACCCTCGCTTCAGCCTCGGATGGTTTTACCAACCAAGACTAAAGGGGGGCGGCGCCCGCAACTATTTTAGGCTACATCGACGAAAACCCTTTAGTCCCCGCTCCAAAATTGAAGCATGCCTAAAGGGGCGTACCAAAGTTCCTTTCTCTACCAGTGATTGTGTTGTTGTGCCAATCTTGTGAGATGTATGAAATTGTGATTTGGAGATGTATAATTGTAAGATGTATGGAGGTTGTGATTTGGAGATGTATTATTGTGAGATGCATGGAGATTTTGATTTGTAACCTGAAAATCTTGTGATTTTGGACTTGTTGTGAATCTTATATTCATGCTATGAATCTGGATTAGATGGGATGAGAAAAATAAATGAAAAGAAAAAAAAGAAATGGAAAAAAATAAGAGAAGGGAAAAAGGGTTGGTGGAGTCACACATTAGTACCGGTGCATACACCCGGTAAAAATGTGCCCTCCCATTAGTACCAGAACAATACCGGTTTTATACCCGGTTGTCAGGGGGTGAGACCTGAACAGATCCGCAAGGGGGCTACCCAAGCGGTTGTAGGTTGACTAATGGGGGGATCGGGACCTAAGAGCGTAGGTGGTAGTTCTTGGATCGAACTCAGAACTCGGCGAGAATGGCAAGGACACGATGGTTTTAGACTGGTTCAGACCTCCAGAGAGTAAAACCCTACATCCAGTGTGGTGGGATTATGCGTGAATGGGGAAGTCCCCTCGAATGGAGCTCTAGGCCGCTTATATGGTCAACGGGCTAGGGTTCCCATTAGAGGTCGGTGGACCCTCATCAGGGTCGGTTACAGATTAGGCAGGCCTCCTTCCGCAACTACAGAGGGGATCCCACGATCCTCGGACCTATTGGCGGCGCCGCACAGCGATCTAGGGGAGAAACTTGCGCCACAAGCCCGGCAGGTCTTCCGGAGTCTGGATGAGGTCGTCCGAAGTCTTCCAAGGTCGCCGGGATTGTGGATAAGGTTTTTGGGCCCACTTGCAGGTCGGTTGGGCTTCTGGCAGGTCGGGTCCACTTGACAGGGATGGCTGAGACCATGGTCGGTGGGGACCCATGGGTACCCATGTCTCTCACCGATACTAATAGGAGTTTTTTTGAAACGTACTAATGAGAGTTTAGAATCGGTATAAATGTGTATTTTTCTAGTAGTGAAAATGTATTTAACTTATCAGCAAGGGGTTGTGAGGGGTGTGCGGTTTACCTCTCGGCACTTGGCAGGGCAACCCATCAAACGCTAGAACGGCTCAGGTACGGAATATTATTCCGAATCCAGAGTACATTAGACTATCAATATATATTGATCTTTGTAATTAACCATATGATTTTTGTTTGACCCGGATTATAAACTGTTGTAAACGATTAGACTTCGTACGAATACAAAGGAGGAAGATATAACTACTGACGATGTATGTGTTTAAATGGTTTTTGTTTGACCCGCACTGTAAACGGCACTTTGTTTCGCATCATTCCCCCTAGCGAGATGACTATGACCGTGTCGCCGGGGCTGCACCCGATTGTGGAAGAAGAGCTGCTGGCTGTGACTTGTCCGCGTTTTTCAACCTGGCTTTGAACATGCCGAACTCAGACGACGCGCGCAGCCTCACCTTGCGGCGGCTTCCATCCACGGTGTCGTTGACTGGGTCCCCCAGCGTAAACCCCCGGTGATGTGCCACGTACTGCGCGTCCACGATGCCGATCTTCTCCTCAGGCTCCTGCGCACACGCAACATCTAGCGTTTCGGTTAAGCTTTCTATCTACAGGCGATTGAAAGAGTTCGTTCTCACGTCGACACATCTCCAGAAATTCCAGTCGAGACCCCAGCCATGGACGAGGTCACTCTGGATCATGTGCCAGACGCAACTCCATGCTTCCATCGTGAAGACGGGCGCGTTCACCTCCACAAACGCGCTGCACGGCCGCTTGTGCACGTCCTCACTGCACTTCCCGACTGACGTCGACCTGTGTATGTATGTACATAGAGCTACTAGAAATCAATAATAATGCCTGGATCGAAGCTTTAGAAATCAGTGGCTAATTAAGAAGTAACACTTACGTGTGTATCTCGGTGTCATTCCTCCGGACGTTGACGTCGTAGGTCTTCACCCCTCTGGTGATGTCCATGCCTGGCTGCGAGATCTCCAGCCCGTGCTTCTTCACAATCTTTATGTACTCCTCCGCATCAAATGTCTCAGTACCCAAGTCTTGGTCCCAGATGAAGATGTACTCATACGGTGCGACAATGCTTGGGTGCAGGAACCTCTTTGCATACCACCTACATACCCCGCATTTTCGTTTTCGACATTGTTATTTAGTGTCAGGTAACCATAATTGATCGCAATCAGATGGATGAACTTGCATTATTGGGCGCAGTTGCATAGGTGCCCCAACATATAGTGGTATAGGTCCTAACCATTTGGCCTGCTTCCTGGCGCTCACATGGATGGCCTCCTTGGACCACTCGAACTCGTCCCACTCCGACGTTCGTCCATCGTAGTGGAATAGTATGATGTCGAAGTTTTCCGAGAACTGAATGATGCATTTAGCATTCGCAACATGGTATTGTTATGTTTACAAATAATTGAGAAGAATCTGAAAAATATCAAGAAATTATTTCGCACCTTGTGAACCGTGGCATTGACGTTGACTTTGTCACTATAACCAACTGTGAGCACCAAGAGGTACTTGCGAGTGGGGGTGTCCTGATAATTAGTCACACAAGTTCAATCATCAGAACGGCCATAAGAAACACTTAATTGAGTAATGATGTAGTTCCAAGTGTAAGGGCAGTGAAATTGGAAACACCTCACGCGGGTGTCCCCACAGCCGGCGCATGTGAAGATCAGACTCTCGAACTATTATGTTTGGTGGTAGCCTCTCCGCGCCTTTCAGTTTTGCCGGTGTAACAACATTCTGTGTAAATGATACAGAAACAAAATAAACATAGTAATATCATGGCTTATATGACCGGATTCTTACAGTTCAGCATTGTGATGTTGAATATCGGACCATACATACATACATACATACATACATACATACATACATACATACATACATACATACATACATACATACATACATACATACATACATACATACATACATACATACATACATACATACATACATACATACGTACATACATACATACGTACGTACGTACATACATACACACACGTGTGTGTGTGAAAGGTCTCCAGTTACGGAATTAGTAAATTGTCAACAAGCTGTACCTGTAAAGTTGCATTTGACTGCATGAGTGGAGTCCCCTCCACAGAAGTGTTGTTTCTGAATGCCGCCGAAAATCTTTCCAGGATGTAGGTGCCACCGAAGGTGCAGTTCCCATCACCAAAGCTCAACGGGAATACCTTTGGTGTGATTTGTACAGGAAACGAAACGCCAATCAAGAACCCGATTGCTGCCGCAGACAACACCGTAAGGAGCGGATTTAATTTCATCCTCAGTATTCACTAGGAAGATGAGATGTAGAAGTTAGTCTTTACAGATCCAAATCAAAGTAAAATGTAGAATCAAAAGGGCAGAATGTTAATTTACATGGAATTATAAGTTGGTATATTCGTTATTAAAAGAATGATTATGAGTACTAGCTAGGTTGGCGCATGGCACGTTGGGGCTGAGATGCTAAGGTATAAGCGGGCTTTTGAACTGGGTAGTAATAACTATTTTCTGACAGAATGGTTTACCCAAATACTGAAAGGAAAATAAAGGCAATGGATTGCAGCTATCCAACCTAAAAAAAATAACAAATTATTGGTGACATAAAACTTACAAGTCTAAACTTAGCGCCCAGATCTGGCAGATCATCCACACTATGTGTGAGTGCTGGTAGAAGATAGAATTTCTGAACTTCGAACGTTGCGGTAGGCTGTTCTCTTTATGCATACAAAGCTTCATGGAACTCTTCATCATTCTGACGACTTGGAGTAGTGAGGTAGAAATAGTGCTAGGATTCCTCTGGTATCTTTGTACTGCAGAAAAGTTGCCTTAGACTAGCATTCAGATGTCCCTTTTCAGCTTTCAGCGTGGAACATATACAGCTGCTATATGTTCACACGGATCATGACGCAGGAAACTACAAGTTACAAGGTCCATATACCAGAATATACAACCAAACGTAGAAGAGTGAAAGTTCAGGATCGATGGAGTAATTATCTAGGTTATAGATATAACTAGGTGGCACCCGCGCGTTACTGCGGGAATTTTTAAGCAAAGTTGTAAGGTGAAATTTTGAAAGTATAAGCTAAGGTGATTACGTTGCAACATTCTTTTACAAACGATACTATATATTTGAGAGAAAGTGGTTGTTAAATGATTGATCTTTCATGTATTTCTATTGTTGGAATTTTGAAATATGATATTCTCAAAGATATATGTATGTTATAGTCACAGAAAATCGGCAGAAGACATAAATTGATGATCTAGTGGATGATGGTGTGACATTTGAGGTGGATGCTTGCATGTTGAGAGAAATATAGTTAATACCTTTTAATGAGTTCCATCTGTATACACTAAGCGTAATTAATTCCATGGATCATCTGGATGCACACTCTGGCCGTCCATTGATAACCCACTAGTTCTTGAGCCCCGTACACGTTTCCTGATCTATGAAGTTATCTGCACCTTTTTTTTTGACACTAGTGCTTTAGGTTGGCATTGAAGGCACATGCTCCATGGTGGCAAGGTCAACACGCCAACCCATATCCCTTTTCGATATAGGATCCGGGTTTTTTTTCTCGGTAACAAAAAACCGGAGGTTAGCGAAAAACGTGTTGATCGGATTTCTCGGAAATTTATCGGATTCGTCGTTTTTCTTTCGGATGAATTTTTTTTAAAAAATACCAGTTTGTACACAAAACAACCTAGATGACTTCTAAACAACCTAACATTAAAATTAATCCATAATAATGCATAGAAATAAATATGTTACTAAGACACTACAACATCTAGTCCATTGAACATGCATATTTCAAATAACGCACACAATGGTTCTCAGTCCATAATATTACAGTGCACATCCATAGTTCCATCCAGCAAATATGGTGCCAGTTGTAAGGAATCGGATGCTCGTTAGCCTAAGAGGGGGAGGGGGTGAATTAGGCACCTAAAAACCGTAACCTATGGCTTCACTATTTTTGCACAAATATAAACTAGAACATACTATCTAGATGTGCAACTAAGGTTGTTCTAGTGTGAAACTCCCAACCCAAAACATGGTTTGCAACCTATAGCCAATCCTAGCAAGATACTACTCTAGGAAAGTAAAGGCAAGTAGAGATTGCAATAGAGTAAATGCGGAACGTAAAGGGGGTGAGAGGAAGCAAACTCTTGACACGCGATTTATCCCGTGGTATCGGTAGGCACTAAGCCACCCCTAGTCCACGTTGTTGAAGCACTCACACAAGAGTATTGCTTCCCGATCACCAAGTCTCTCCCAAGAGCACCACTTGACTCGCCACAAAGGCTAGCCACTTAGGCACTTGCCAAGCTCCCTTGGTCACCTTGATGCCGCCTCCACTAAGGAGCTTCTCCACCAAGGAAGGGGGTCTCCACGTCCACCGCACAAAGTGTCTTCGCCGCTCCGCACCTAGCAGGAGGGTCAATGACGATTGCCTGTGAGCCACTTAGGTCCCAAGGCTTCCAGCGAACCTTGTACACCTTGATTCACTCAAGAATCACCTCACAAGGTTGGCACAACCTTGCACTCACTCAGCTCTAAAGCTAAGCCTAGCACTAAGCACATACACAAAGCATATGCAAGTCTAAGGATGAGCAATTAAGTACTTGGATGGATTGGATATGATCTTCAATGTGTCTTGAACTCCTCTACACTTCCACACAATCCAGTAACCTCAAATAGGTGAGCGGAGGGGGTATCAATAGCCCAAGGCATCAAACTAGCAGTTGGCTAACGACCACAGAAAAAGATAGCGTCAAATGAACCGATGCTAGATTTTCCAGGGCTTCGGTTCATCCGGTGCCCCTCCCACGCCACATAGCCATTGAGATTCTCTGACACAACTGCTCTGACGTTATACACCGACGGTGCGTCGGTTCATCCGGTGCTGAAGACCCCGCGGCCAAGTCGTCTCTGTTAGCTTTCACGCGACCGTCGGATAGACCGACGCTTCGCCTTGACCAAGGCGTCGGATCATCCGGTGCTGAAGACTCCATCTTGGCGCGTCTCTATCTTGATTCAAACTGACCGTCGGATAGACCGATGGTGTCCCCACTCAGACCGTCGGATCATTCGGTGCAGCTGTCTTCGCTGCTCTTCCTCTGCAACTCGTCCGACGCATCTAGAAATTGGACCGTCGGTTCATCCGACGGTGCCTAGGGTTTCAACTAGTGTACCAACTCGTCCGACGATTGCACCGATGCTTGCTATTTGGGTACCGTCGGTTCATCCGACGATGTCTTTTTCCTTCTTTTTCTTCGCGTCTTCAACTTGGATCTTTGCTTCAACTTAACATACTTAACATACTGAACATGCCATTACTTATAGCCTCCAAATATATACTAAGTCCTCAATTTTTCTGTAAGTAACCTAACATGTCCATGGTATGTTAACTTGTGGCATGACATGTTAGCTTGGGCATGGTATGTTAACTTGTGCATGGTATGTTAACATGTGGTAACATCCATGAGATCTATGAATGCCTACAAAGACATGCTAGACAATGTGGTTAGTCCCATTACTTGTGTTAGCATGAATCACCAAAATCAACTCGAACAAATGGCAAATGGGGCCATGTTCGCTACACCAGTCAACTTATTGTGTGACAAATCCCTGAAAATATGTCAGAAGCAATTGATCTCAGCAAATCTCCGTGGATTGATGTGAATGTATCTTCACTCACTAAAGGTCATTTTAAAATTAATTAAACAGAAGACATCTACTTACAAATACTTGAGCACTTTGAGTTTGGCAAAGTAAAATGCTACATTTCCGGTCAACCTGCTGAATGAAAGCTTACTACATAACTATCCAAGAGGTTCAGAGTTCATACCTTAGACATTGGTGATGCCTTGTACTGACATTAGACCTTTTTTGAGTTAAATTGGAGCTTACACTGATTCGATTCTTGGAGGACTGGAAATGCCATAGCTGCAGCTCAACCTATCCCAGGAAAGTGTGTTGGGAACGCAGGGGTCACCCATCCAATTCCTCTTCACCTGATAATTGGCCTTGATCGTCATAATGGCAGCAACTACCGGATTTTTCAATAACAAAGGACACAACAACAATTATCAGGCCATGTTATATAGCTACTACGCATTAGTCGACACTCTCAAATCTCAATGCACATTCCATACGGTACTTTACTTACTATCCTGAACATCGGTGGCCACAATGGCTGTGGAGATGACGTTGAAAATCTCACCGGCTCGAGCTCCTGAAAGAAGTCGCCGACGGTGAACCCGACGAAGAGGTCCTGCGCGGCTGGGTCCTGCGCGGCTGCGCCTCGACGAGCACCGCATTGAGCTTGTGCGGGAGGAGCCAGATGAGCCGGAGGGGGAGGCCGGCCGACCGCGCAAGGTGCGGGCGTGCGGCGCGCGGTGACGGTGTGTGGGTGCGCCGTGGGGCTTGCGGCGGCGGTGGCGGCGGCGTGCGGTGGCAGCGTATTGCGGCGTGTGGGAGTGGGGGGTCGGGGGTGCGGTGGGAAACAGAGGTGGACGATAGGGTTAGGGTGTGTGTGTGAAGCTTATTTGGGCCGGGCTGGAAGTTCAAAAAGGCCGAAATTTTTGACTGGTAAGAGGAAAAACCGGGCCAGTCCGAGAAACGTGGTTTTTGTGTTTCTCGTTTTTTCGTCGAGAAAAAAAACTCTGGATAGGATACAGGTCAAGCGAACATGCCTTTGGACAATAACTGACATACACACGTATACTCAAACACATGTTTCCATTCCGATATTTTCCGACAAGACAGGTTCGTCGTACCTAAGAAGATCTTGGTGCGCAATATCAATGGTGGCCCTACAACTATATTATTAAATGCAAAATAATGTAAATATATTCATCTTTCATAATAATATTATTATAAGAATTCAGTCATGCTAAAGATGTAAAGAGTGAATCTCTCTTACTAAATTTTCTTTAGCTTCTATTAAAAAGCAACACTTGTTGCACTGTGTGAAAATCAACAAATCGGTTACACATCATTTCCAACGGTCCCTTAAGACCCGTTACATGGACCCATTGTAACGGTTGTTGTTTGGCGCCCGTTACCCATAAGCGCTGCGGGCTCGACCTAGACCTTAGCACCACAAATGCCCGTTAACAATGAGGACTTCTGATAACGAGCTTGTTAACTACCTGTTACATGTATTCTTTGTAACGGACGTTAAAATGCATCTTTTACGAAAATTATGCCTATATGGAACATTCCTTACTGTATGTTACCGATCATGTCACATTAAAGACTTGTGTTTGTTAAGACGCATCTCCTTTGATGACGACCCAATTGGGGACGCTTGTTTGGAGCCAGCGTATCCTTTTTTCTCACATCAAAGATGCACACTATTATTATGTGTCTTCATCTTCGCATTCCAACAAGTACACTCACTCTCTCTCCTCAAAAGGCCACTTGGGTTGGCTCTGCCCCACCAGCCTGCGACGCCGTCATTCGCAGCTGCCAGCTAACAACGCTCCGCGTGCGCTCTCTCCTCAGGAAGTCAGCGATGCAGCAGACCGACCGGCCGCGTGCACGACAGTGAAAGGGGTCAATGGACGTCGACTGCAGCGTCATCCACGTCGTCGCCATCTTCCAACAACAGCCTCTTTGAACTCGGGCTTGGCGCCATTCTCTGTGTCATCGTCGTCGCCGTGGTCGTGACACTGCCTCCTCCTCATCGAGCCCGCTCACATCATAGATAGTCCTCGTCAAGATGGAAATTTCCCCCTTTTATTGAACTTCATTGTCCCAATACTCTTACTCACTGGTTTTTGGTGATGAATTTTGTCGCTACTGCTTGGGCTTGGATGTACAGACAGCCCTGAGATTGGTTTTCTAGATCAAGCAGAGGCAGATATGAGAACAGTGGTGTTTAGGCAATGCTTTACCCACTATAGATTGTGTGAATTAGAAGAAGTTCGGACAATGGGACTACATTTTTTATCATTTTATCACATGTGGTTTCACAAAACATTACACACATTGGAATAAACATGGTGAGGAAGGCCTTAATGAAGTCGAAGCAGCATGCCTAAATGAAGGTGAAGCACCACACCATGCTACCGGCCTTAATGAAGGGGCAGTGCAATGCCATGACGAAGACCTTGATGAAGGTGGAGTTTTTGAGGAAAATGATCCATTTCCACCCATTGAGATGAGGTATGAGGATATCACTAATCAAAAAGATACAAGTTTCATTGATGGTGAGGTGTTGCAACATGTGCACAATGTTGATCAAATGGCGCGGGATGTTGAGTTTCAACGAGTTTAAACAGCTTCTAAATTAGCAAGGCTAATGCAGTTCATTGAAGATTTAAAGAAACCCCTCTATCCTGGCTGCCAGAAGTACTCTCACCTTTTCGATGATCTAAAACTTCTGCAACTTAAGGCTGATCATGGTTGGAGCAAACAAAAGTTTCAAACAACTATTGGATGTGCTTAGAGACATGCTACTCGAGGGAACCCAAATAGGTGAGTCTTTCTATGAGGCAAAAAAGATAACATGTCCTCTAGGAACAAAGAGGAAAAACGAAGAAGACTATTAACAGAGGGGCTCCTGTGAGGGTGGCATGGTATTTTTGCATTATTTCTCGATTAACAAGATGGTTCGCCACACGAAAGGAGGCACTACTCTAGCCTTGGCATAAGGAAGGTCAAAAGAAGGAAAATGGCAAGCTTAAGCACCCCGCAAATGCAGCACAATGGGGTAGCATTGATTCCCACTTTAAGTGGTTTGGTGATGAATGCAAGAACATTCAGTTCGCTATGAGCACAGATGGTGTGATATTCGGTAACCAGAGCTCAACACATAGCACCTGACCTGTTGTGCTCTCAGTGTACAACCTTCCACCCTAGCTATGCAAGAAATGGAAATACATGATGTTAACAATATTGGCCTCCGGGCCAAAGCAACCTAGCAACCGTATTGATGTCTACTTGAGGCCACTAGTTGATGAATTGAAGACACTTTGGAAGCCTAGTGTGAAGGAGGTTTGGGATGAGTTCTAGAATGAGGAGTTCACATTGCAGGCCATATTGATCACCACCATCAACGACAACCCAGCTCATCGCTACCTCTCTGGCCAGACTTAAAGGAATGGTGCAGCTTGCTTACACAGCTAGGAAGAATCTTGCCCATTATGGCTAAAAAAATCAAAGAAATTTGTATTTATGGGGCACTATCATTTTCTTAGCAACAAAAATGCATAGTAAGCGATGGATTGTCAGTTTAATGGTAAAAGGAGAATCGAGTTGCAGCAATGCATGAGACTCGACATTTCATGCACTTGCAAGTCAAGGTCATCAAAACTATCGAGGAATTACCTAGATTGACTAAAACAATTTTTGGTAAATGAAAGAAACGAGATGGTGAAGAATAAGAAGATGAGCACGGAACATGGAACAAGAAATCAATTCTATGGGAGCTGTTGGATTTGTGTCATTCGATTGACAGTATGCATGTCAAGAAGAATGTTTGTGAAGCTACTTGTGGAACATTGCTGCAACAAAAGTTCAAAAGAAAAGATTGTAAAAGTGCAACGGAGGATCTTAACGATATGGGCATTAGGTCGGAGCTCTATGCAGAAGAAAACAGACATGGGGACAGACCTTCCTTCCCATTGTCGGGGACAGCCCTGAGGGTCCCCTAAAACAACCGGGGAAACCCCGCTTAAAACCTGCAAAAAAACCAAAGTTAAACACACCTCACTTAAGCACACACACGGGGCACGGCCCACACCGCGGTGGTCCCCGCGGCCCACCGGAGTGGCCCACTCAAAGGCCCCCTTGAGCAGGTTCCGCCTCGCTCGAGGGTTCACACCTCCCTCGAGCGGGTTCCGCCTCGCTCAAGGGTCCACAGCCCCCTCGAGCGGGCTCCGCCTCGCTCGAGGGTTCCTCAAGCACACGCCCGTTCCCGCACGCGGGTACGGGCATTTAATGCTCTGGCACGGCGGAGCGGCGCCATCATGCGCCTGGGAATCATGCCCCGGCCCTGTCGCACCAACTCCCTAGGGGAAACCCATCCCCGCCACTGTGGGGGACTGTGCGACGTGGCCGGTGTCAGCCCCGTGGCACTACGCCACCTACTCCCGTACGGCTAACGCGCCGCGCCCTCGAAGGGGGGCCGGCCACAACCTCGAACCACTTTCTCGTGACCTTGCAGGGCCAGGTCGTGACGCTAGGCCGGCGGGACGCCATCCCCGCCACTGTTGGTCCTGTGCGGCCGCCCTCGTGCTCACAGCACCACGTCGGGCACTGTTACAACCACTCCGGCGCCGTGAGGCATGCGGGAACGGGACGCCACCACGCCTGCCACTGTATCCCATACGGATCGTCGTCAACAACCTCCTCAAGCCCATCTAGGGACGCCACGGTCAACCACTGCGCCCCTACCCTCGAAGCCGCCACTGTTCGGGTACAAGGTACGCCATGATGGCTAGATCGTGGCAAGGACCGTCAAGGCGGCCACCAACTCTGCGGCGCTGCACACCATACTTCTCCATGTAGCTGAATAGTGCGGCATGCCTGTAATTCGCCCTTTCCTTGGCCTATAAAAGGAAGGTGAACTCCCCCACCGCAGGGGACGAGACACAACACAACACATACACATTCCCCAATTCTCCCACAACATCTGGACTCATTTCCTTCACCCCACCAGGGACTTGGAGGCCACGCTTCCTCTCCCGCCTTGCTTGTAGCCGCCCCACTACAGGCACCCCGGTGCTGAGCAATATAGTGCCCCGAGCACACCACTGCTGGACGTACGGCCCCTCGGCCGGAACCAGGATAAATCTTGTGTCTCTAGTTGCTTAGCATCGACCATTGAGGGATAGACCTTGGCGCTTACTACTAGTTAGTGTCGGGACTACATTCTGCACTGACACCCATTCCTACAATCACTTTGTCAAAGACAAAGAAAATAATTTTTTGAGTTTTTGCATGGTTTGAAAGTACCTTCTAGCTACTCATTGAACTTCAAGAGGCTAGTGTCAGTGAAGGACATGAAAATGAATTTCAACTTGATCAAATCTCATGATTGCCACGTGTTGATGACAACTCTTCTTCGTGTTGCACTTAGAGGTATCAAGATAGAACTGGTTCGGGAGGCAGTGATGAGCTTGTGTTTATTCTTCAATGCAATAGAACAGAAGGTGATTGATAAGGAATAAGTACTGGACTTAGAGGGGAGGCATTTCTAGACCCTATGCCTGCTTGAAGCTAACATCCCACCAACATTTTTTGATCTCATGCTGCATCTAACAGCACACCACACGAGGGAGATCAGGTTCTTTCGCCCATCTTACCTTCATCAGATGTTTCCATATGAGAGGTACTTTGGATTCCTCAAATCATTGGTAATCGGTCATTTCCAAAGGAGCCATTGTTCGTGGCTACGAGACCATCGAAGAATGGAGTGGGCCATGGGTTATATGGGACCCAACACCCCATTGGTGTGCCTTGTTCACGGCATGAAGGTAGGCTTTCAGGTGTTGGGACCCTTCGAAAAGTCAGAATAAGATGCCTTCAAAAAGGCTCATTACACTGTGACACAAAATATTCTTATTAGACCATTTGGCAATGAGCACAAGTGATAGTAGGGCTTGGCTGGCTGTTGATGGTTGAAACACGTAACAACCTACGATCCGGAAGCGTATGAACCTACACCTTTTTCACCACAGGGTGACCCCCATGGTTCTTGTCAATCCGCGAAGCAGGGGGATTGTTAGCGCTTAGCCAAGTACTAATCTAGTTGATTGGAAAGCCTTTGAAAGAGGACTAATCTTAAAGTAAAAGCAATTTAACCTATGTAAATTTAAGATTAAACTAAGGTTAAATTAGATGGTGAGGGTTGGCACAAGAGAAAGATTAAGGCCTCATTTGCTAACTGCTGATGCGTTCTTGCCGTTGTACCGACCCATGCCAGGATCTAGTGGATCCGGTGGATCCACTCATTCCTGGTCAGGTTTGCGTTCCACCTATTGTATTCATTCCAAACCAGAAAAAACACTAGTCATTTTGACTAGGAACATATAAAAAGATCCAACCAGGAATATATCAGCTAGATGTTGCTACATTCAGTAACACTTGCCACCTGAAAAATAACCACACATTTAGTTCTAACTCGACACATAATTTAGTTCCATGTAGTGAAAAGCTAAACTTTCAAACATCTTAAACTTCGACATCTGAACAATGAAGACAAGCTAATTCTCATGTTCAACACCCATTTTTCACTGTTGGTGAAGCTAGAGCACCTGGCTGTGCCTGTTGCTGTAATGGCCTGCTTTGACGGCTCGAAAGAAGGGCTTGCCAACGACAACCGTCCGGAACTGGCAGCAGCCACCTCTGTCCGTGACGTGGAGGAAAATAAATGATGTTAAACAAAGGAAAAGACAACCCTTCTGTACTGGGACTACTAGATGCTCAAGAGTAAAGATAATGGTTCTACCAGGCCCTGTTGATGCGTGAGATCAACAGTGCAAACTTCCTAATTCCCTAGTAGTGTTACATGGCACTAGTGAAACTTTGATTCAAGCCATGCTAATTACTGGAGAACATACTATCACTTATGAACTTCTGAGTCAACATTGAGTTCTAAATGCAGAATAAAGCAATTGTTGAAAATGCCACGAGCCATATTTTGTGCTATTACTCCCCCTATTAATCTATTATGCTATATTTCTAGCAACCCCACTTTTCATCAAACAACTGCTACTTCTACAGCAACTCCCACACAAAATTTACCTTTTGGCATGAGTGCTTCAATACCATCCTAAAACTCAACAGAAAATTCAATCTAATCAATGAAAAAGGTGGGTGATAGTCATGGTTCGCCAAAGAGAACTGTACCATCTACCAAATTTACAGACTGAAAACAAAATAATAGATCACAAAATGAGCATAATTGGCGATAACTACATTCAAATTAACATATCCTGTTGGGTCCGCATCAAATCTTACCAAACATGAGAGTGGCTAAACAAAGGAAGATCAATGACACCACTAACAATAAATGAGCATAGGAAGATCAATATAGCTAAACATAACTAGTCTATGAAATCCTTTTGATGACTAGAGCCTCTGTGTAACAAAAGCATACAAGAGGCAGTCAAATAAACATAAGTATCTAATGCATATGCAGGAACTTAAGTTCGCTTACCTTTGCAATTTCAGCCAGTTTTAGTGCTCCTTGTATGTCTTGTTTATTTGCAAAAAGCTAACAATGAAGCTCTGACTAGTCTGTGTTAAAATCAACATTTCAAGGATTATTCAGTTACTCTGACAGAGACAGCACCACCAAACACAATACATACATGCTATGTCGTTTCATTTGTGAGCCAAATCAGTACATACCTGTAGACAAGAGCAGGTTACTGATATAACACATTTTTAGCTAGAGAGGATGTAGAGAACATGACCCATTTACCATTAGTTCGAGTTTGATTTTGGTGATTCATGACAACATGATCAATGGGACTAACCATATTGTTTAGCATGTCTTTGTAGACATTTCTAGGTCCCAAGGATGCCAAAATATCACATGCCAAATTGAGAAGAAACTAAGCAAAGAAAGGAATAGAAAATACAAGGTCGGATGAACTAACGGTACCATCAGTGCATTAGCGTCGGTGTAGTTGGTACACTACGTAGCAGAAAAAAACGAAGTTGACACCATCGGATGAACCGACGGTCCAATTCCTAGATGTGCCGAATGAATTGCAGATGAAGAGCAGCAAAGACAGTAGCACCGGATGATCCGACGGTCTGAGCGAGGACACCATCGGTCTATCCGACACTTAGTTTGAATCAAGACAGAGACACACCAAGATGAAGTCTTCAGCACCGGATGAACCAACGCCTTGGTCAAGAGGAAGCGTCGGTCTATCCGACGGTCGTGTGAAAGCTTACAGAGACGACTTGGCTGCGGGGTCTTCAGCACCGGATGAACCGATGCACCGTCGGTGTATAGCATCGGAACATTTGTGTCAGCAGAGCTGTAACGGCTAAGTGACGTGGAGGGCACCGGATGAACCGACGCCCTTGTAAAGAAGAGCATCAGTTCATCCAACGCTTACCTTTTCAGTAGCCGTTAGCCAACGACTCTATGGTTTCCTTGGGTTATTTATACCCCCTCCACTCACCCATTTGAGGTTGCTGAATTGTGTGGAAGTGCAGAGGAGTTCAAGACACCTAGAAGATCATATCCAATCCATCCAAGTGCTTAATTACTCATCCATAGACTTGCATATGCTTTGTGTATGTGCTTAGTGTTAGGCTTAGCTTAGAGCTGAGTGAGTGCAAGGATGTGCCAACCTTGTGAGGTGATTCTTGAGTGAATCAAGTTGTACAAGGTTCGCCCGAAGCCTTGGATCCTAAGTGGCTCACCGGCAATCGTCATCGACCCTCCGGCTTGGTGTGGAGTGGCGAGGACATTTTGTGCGGGGGACGTGGAGACCCCCTTCCTTGGTGGAGAAGCTCCTTAGTGGAGGCGGCATCAAGGTGACCAAGGGAGCTTGGCAAGTGCCTAAGTGGCTAGCCTTTGTGGCGAGTCAAGTGGTGCTCTTGTGAGAGTCTTGGTGACCGGGAAGCAATACTCTTGTGTGAGTGCTTCAACAACGTGGACTAGGGGTGCTTAGTGCCTACCGATACCACGACATAAATCGCGTGTCAAGAGTTTGCTTCCTCTCATCCCCTTTACGTTTCTGCATTTACTCTATTGCAATCTTCATTTGCCTTTACTTTCCTAGAGTAGTATCATGCTAGGAATGGCTATAGGTTGCAAACCTTGTTTTGGGACGGGAGTTTCACACTAGAACAACCCTAGTTGCACATCTAGATAGTATGTTCTAGTTTATCTTTGTGCAAAAATAGAGAAGCCGTAGGTTAAGTTTTTAGATTGCCTAATCCACCGCCTCCCCCTCTGAGGCTAACAAGCATCCGATTCCTTACAAGTGGTATCAGAGCCGGGACTCACTTCCTTAACAAGGATACACTAATTCGATTGTTAAATTGTGAAAATGCTCATGAGCTATGGAAAACCATCAAGGAGCAAAATGAGGGTTCAAAAGGAGTTGTTAATGAACGCTACGGTTGTCTCCTTGAGTAATTCAATTGCTTTAGGCAACTTGCGAATGCGAATGCTGAATCTATCTACTCACGCCTAAATGTGTTTGTCAATGAGATCAATGCTTTAGGTGTGAAAAACATCACGGACTTGAACATCAACCGCAAGATCCTTCAAAGTCTTCGGAAGCCCGATTATGACTTGGTGAAGGCTATCATCTATGAGAAGAAGCTCGAAGATTTGAAGCCATCTCATATCTTGAGCAAGATCATGGCACATGAGCTTCAAATCATGCCCAAGTCAAAGAAGACGCCCCAAGAAAAGCCCCAAGAACCATCCTCTCCAACTACAAGCCATGCTCTCTCAAGCCAACAAGAGAAGATGTTGAGTAGGAGGGCTACTCATGGAAGCTCAAGCGAGGATGATGGTGATGATGGTGACGATGAAGATTCCTCAAGTGATAAAGAGGTTGAATCCATGGTAGCCGAGTATGTGAAGAAGATCTTCAAGTATGTGAAGAAAGTCAACATGTATTGCTACAACGTCCACTTGAGAGAAGGACATCATCATCAACACATCAAGTTCACCAAGATCAAGCACAAGCCCAAGAAGAAGGTGGTCAAGGAGAGGAGACCAAGGCAAGAAGAAACTATCGCCGTCCCTGGGTGGACAAGTGGTGGAGAATCAAGTTCTTCTAGCTCAAGTGATGAATCAAGAAAGAAATTCACTACCCACTTCATGCAAGGTCCTTCACCATCATTACACATGTGCCTTATGGCCAAAGGTATGGAAAGAGATGTAAGTGATGATGAATCCGACACCACCTCTCTTGATGATCTTGTTGAGCTAGTCCATGAGCAAAAAGGAATGCTTAAGAAACAAGCTAATGAAATTAAAGAACTTAATGCTCTCAATGATCTTAGTGCAACCCTTGCTACAAACTATGAACATTTGTTGTGCAAATTCAAATTGCTCAGCAAGGAGTGTGATGAGCTAAAATCTAAGCTTGAGATCAATGAGACTAAAACAAGCAATTCCTTTGAGCTTGATGAATCATCTATTCCTTGTGCAATTCCTATCTCCAAGGTAGATGCTTCAACTTCTTGCATTGATTTAATTGATGAATCTTGCTCACCATCTTGCAATGAGAATGTTGTTGTAGAAACATGGGATTCCCTCATAGGCAAGAAGAATGATGAGCTTAAGCAAGAAGTGAAATGGCTCCGAGAGAGGTTGGCAAGCTTGATGGGCAAAGGCAAGAGCGATGAGGAACAAGTGGACATCTCTCAAGATATGAAGAGCAAAGTCCAACCTTTTCAAGATAACCGTGATCCCATGGTGAAGAAGCTTGAGAAGGGTGCAACCGTGACTTGCTACAAGTGTCATGGAGAAGGGCACAAGTTCTACAAATTCCCTCAATTTGTCAAGAAGATGGACAAGGGCACAAAGAAGAAGTTGAACCCACCATCAAGAGCTCCCTCATCTACACCAAGCCCAACCGCAAGAACAAGACCAAGAGCAACACCTACATCATCAAGATAAAGGCTAATAGCAAGGTGGTTTCACACAAGGTTGGGAAGATGAAAGAGGAGTGGGCTTGGAACAAACCCATTTGGGTGCCCAAGGAAGTCATCATCAACATGAAGTGGCCTCAAATGGTTTGGGTTCCGAAGGCCACTTGAAGGCCTTGAGAGCGGGGATTTGGGAGGCTTGGCACAATCAAGATGAGAAGATTCAAGCCTATAAGCCAAGCTTGCAAATTGGACATGTGTTGCCCAAGATCCCCGGTTGAGGTAATGGAAACTAGAACTTATCTCATGCACCATTGTAGCTTCATTGCCTTGTTTAGGTTGCATTTGTTGCAATAATTACATATTGTAGGTTGCTTGTGTCATGTGCTAACCCATGAGCAACTTACATTGTTTGATTAGTGTGTAGGAAAGCTACACTTGTTCTTTCATGGTGCATGTTTTCATACATATATCTTTTTGCATCATGAGCAAGCTATAGGGTTAGCTTCCCTTTTGTTGTCATAAACAATGATATGCACACGCCAGCGTCATCGACCACTCCAACCACTTTGCCGACCTCATCGACTACATTGCCGACCTCTACACCAACACCTACAGGACCAATCACACGTAGCCGAGCTAAAACGATACAACAAGAGGTGCACGCGCTACTTTGTGAACTTAAACTCAATTCTAATGATAACTTTATGCTACCTAAGTCTTGTATGTTGATACTTCTCAGGTACGTTGAAGAGAATCATCAAGACGAAGGTCGCGAAGCTAGAATCGGCAAAGTTCTCGTCATTCAGCAAGGCCATTCGGCAATTTCCCAATCCATTCGGCAATCCATTCGGCAGTTTCCTGAAGCATAAGTTCGGGCATTAAACTCTACCAATCTACAAAGTTTCCCATAGCATGCTATACACCGTTGGAAAGATAATCGAGTTAGCTTTCCAACGCATCTAGTCCCACGTCATTTGAAGATTCCTAGAAGAAGTTATGATCAAAACATTGAAGACTGCTCAGCAGTCAAACAGTCACGCGGAAACAACTCAGAAGGTCATCTCGGGAGATCCTTTCACATTGGCGACGTATTTAGTTTGTTTTCGTGTTTCCACCCATCTAGGAGGGTTGTTCCTAGTATAAATACCCCCCATATGTAAGCTAAAAACAACTTTTGATGAATTGAGATAATCCAAGTGATTTCGCAGCCGAGCTGCCTGAGTGCCTTACTCACACCCTTGTTCTTCCTTGTTCTACTTGGACTTGTGAAGAGATCTCTTTGAGGTCCACTAGTTCGTGCTTTGTGAGTTCCAGTACGGCTGCCTCACCTTGTGTGGATTAGCTCGGGTTGTGGTTCTGCGGTCGTTTGGAGATCGAGTCGAAGTCCTCGTTGTTTCGGTGTCTCTCTCCCCGTCGCATCCAACCTTGGCTAGGTATAAAGCTAGTTACCCGCTGATCCTCAGCAAGTTATCTTCTAAATTCCAGTAAGTTATCATCCTATTTCCGCTACCCCATCGTTGTTCTTCAAGTTCAAGACCTACTGCCGTGAAGATCGGGCCATCCTTCGTTCTAACGCCGGGTTAGAACCTATCATCTGGTATCAAAGCTTTCGTTGACACGGTAGGTGTTACCATCGTCATATATTTATACCTTTGATCATTTATCACATATATTTTGTTTTATCCTACAGTCCAGAGCCATAAAAATTTCCTATAACCCTTTGGCGGTACTGTTTTTCCTTGTGTTTGTGTTCATCTAGTTGCTAGTCAGCATCATTTATATATATATATATATTGTGTTGTTCATTTGTCTTTTTCGCATCCCTGTTAGTATTATAAAAAAAAGAGAGTTCTGAAAAAAAAAGAAAAAAAAAGAGAAAGTAAAGAGTCAAAAAAAAAGAAAGAAGAAGAAAAGAGTTTGAAGGGGAATCGTGTTGCTGTGTGTTGCTGAAATTTTCGACTGCATATTTTTAGTGGTGTTCTTGATAGCAGCAATTCATATATTTTGAGCACATTATTTCACTTGGTTGACAAGTACCGTAAGCCCTCCTTGTTTAGCCACCTATAGCTCCACTTCAAATCTGAAACCAGGACATCTCAAATCGTAATCCTTACGACCTCACTACCACCTCCGTGAAGCCGCCAACACTAGCACAATCATAGTCCTTGAGGACAAAGTAACTTGGGTAAGTAAGTGGTGAGTTTGAGTGTTTCCACAAATACTTCATATTCCACATATTTCTTGCTGTCCCTAACATGGCAGGGTCAGATTCTAGTGTTCATGGTGAGCGCCATGAAGAGGATGAACGCCCAGTTTCTCGGGCCGAGATGCGTCGCATGGCGGACTCACTTATGGAGGCAATGGGAAGGATGTTCGATGCCCGCCTTCCAGCAGCAGGGGGACGTGGACCACGTCGTGATCAAGAAGACCATCATCGGGAGGAGTCCGGAGATGAGAATTCGGTTTCGGCCATGGATTTGACCAGGTCCGGTGATGGCCGAGGAGGACATGGTGGTGGTCGTCGTGCCGATTTTGATAATCGCCGTGGTGGTCACCGTGCTGACTTCCATAATCAGCGTGGCGGACGTCGTGCACACGAACGTCATGTGAGATTTGAAGACAAAGAGTTCGAAGATCATGAGGAAGGGTCTAATGATGAAAATCCCTTTGGTCATGGTGGGAGATTTGACCGGCGTCATCATCATCGACGTGCTGATTTTGAAGATAGGGGATTTCACCGCGGTCGCCGTCAATATGACGACCCCGATAATATTGCTCGTGTCAAGTTGAATATCCCTAGATTCACTGGAAAGGAGAATGCAGATGAGTTCCTTGAATGGGCTGAACAATGCGATCAGATTTTTAGGGTGCATAATTTCTCTGATCAGCGCCGTGTTGATTTAGCCTCGCTGAGTTCTCCGGATATGCTCGACTTGGTGGAATCAAGTGCAAGAGAATCAGCTTGAGTTGGGTCTTGGATACATCAATACTTGGGAAAGAATGAAGCAAGTAATGAGAAGGAGGTTTGTTCCATCTAGCCATCGCCGTGATCTTCGAAACCGATTGCGGATGTTGAAGCAAGGAAAGAGGCTCGTTGATCAATATTTCAAGGAGATGGAGTTGCTTGTTGGTACGGACTCGGAATCGAGAGAAGATGCGAGTCTAAGATGGCAAGATTTTTGGGAGGTCTTAATGAAGATATTGCTGGTTTTGTTGAGATGTTTCCGTATCGTACTTTGCAAGATCTAGTTGATCAAGCCATGCGTACGGAGAAGAAAATTCAGCAAGAGTCTCGGGGAAAATCTTATGGCAGTCAATCTATCGCTGCCCCATAGCGCAAGCAGCAGTCCGGCACTTCTTATGGCGGACACCGATTCCAAGGGACTTCGGCTAAACCTTCTACATCTCATGGTACATCAAAGATGGCTGTTTCTAGCGCATCTTCACCTGCAAATCAGCAGCGACCTGTTGCCAGTTCAGCAACCCCAACTCATGCTTCAGCCGCTACTTCATCTACCCGAAGCAGGGAAATTGTATGCCATAAGTGCCACGGGCGTGGCCATATTGCTGCTCAATGTCCTAGTAGGAGGACAATGTTGCTGAATGATAAAGGAGAATGGGAATCGAAAGTGATCCGGAAGATGAGGGTCCAAAATTTGATGAAGAAATTGAAGAAGAGGAGAATGAAATTCAGCCCGACGAAGGGGAACATAATTGTTTTATTTCTCTTCGTGTGCTTAGTGTCACCGCCGAGAAGGAAAATAATGGACAACGACACAACTGTTCCACACCGGAGGCATGATCAAGGACAAGCTTTGCCGCATCATTGTTGATAATGGAAGTTGCAATAATATTGCTAGCCAAGAATTGGTGGACGATTGGGGCTGAAATCAAGACGTCATCCCAGTCCATATAAGATGCAATGGCTGAATGATTGTGGTGCGCTGCGTGTCAGTCATGTGGTGAATGTTCCTTTCTCTGTTGGAAAGTATACAGACCATGTGGAGTGTGACGTGGTACCTATGCAAGTGTGCCAATTGCTGCTAGGAAGATCATGGTTATATGATAGAGATGTTCAGATTTTTGGAAGAACCAACAAGCTGTCTTTTGTGTACAAAGGAGAGCGAATTTCTTCGCTTCCTTTAAACCCCGGAAGAAATATTGAAGGATGATCTCAAGAAGAAACAGCGAGAGAGTGAAAATCACCTTAGAGTGACCCACAAAAATTGTGAGGAAGAGTGTCCAAAGCCAAAGAAAAACCCACAGCCACAAATAACCCAAGAACCGGGAAAAGAGGGTTTAGTAATGATGGCTAGGAAGGGGGACTTAAAAGAATTGAGTGAACCTAATGCTATGTTCTTTGTACTCATGTACAAGGACACCCTTCTTTCTACTAACACCTTACCTTCTACTTTGCCAAGTGTTGTTCTTGATGTGTTACAGGGCTTTGAGGATGTCTTTCCAGATGAGGTGCCACCAGGTTTGCCACCCAAGAGAGGGATCGAGCATCAAATTGACTTGGTTCCTGGTGCTTCACTCCCAAACCGAGCAGCCTACCGCACAAATCCTGAGGAGACAAAAGAAATTCAGAGGCAAGTGGAAGAATTGATCAAAAAAGGGTATGTACAGGAAAGTCTTTCACCTTGTGCTGTCCCTGTTTTATTAGTTCCTAAAAAGGATGGATCTTGGAGAATGTGTGTGGATTGTCGTGCTATTAATAACATTACAGTAAGGTATAGGCATCCAATTCCCAGATTAGATGACATGCTCGATGAACTTAGTGGTGCTATCATTTTTACTAAGATTGATTTAAGAAGTGGATATCATCAAATTCACATGAAAGATGGAGATGAATGGAAAACTGCTTTAAACAAAATTTGGTTTATATGAATGGTTAGTGATGCCCTTTGGTTTAACCAATGCACCAAGTACATTTATGAGACTGATGAATCATGTACTTAGAGCTTTCATCGGCAAATTTGTTGTGGTCTATTTTGATGATATCTTGATTTACAGCAAGTCTCTTGAAGAACATGTTGAACATATTCAGTGTGTGTTTGCTGTCCTACGTGAGCAAAAATTATATGCTAACCTTGAGAAGTGCACGTTTTGCACCGACAAGGTAGTTTTTCTTGGTTTTGTTGTTTCAGGTCAAGGAGTGGAGGTGGATGAAGAAAAGATCAAGGCTGTACGAGACTGGACGCCTCCACAGAACGTGAGCCAAGTGCGAAGTTTCCTTGGACTCGCTGGTTTCTACCGGCGGTTTGTGAAGGATTTCAGCACTATTGCTGCTCCCATCAATGAATTGACCAAGAAGGAAGTACCATTCAAGTGGGGAGATGTTCAACAGAAGGCATTTGAAGAATTAAAGATGAAGCTTACAACAGCTCCTGTCCTTGCACTCCCAGATTTCGGCAAAACATTTGAAATAGATTGATGCAAGTGGAGTTGGGATTGGAGGCGTGCTGATGCAAGAACGAAGGCCAATTGCATACTTCAGTGAAAAGCTAAGTGGTCCAACTCTTAATTATTCAGTTTATGACAAAGAATTATATGCCCTTGTTAGGAGTTTGGAAACTTGGCAGCACTATCTTTTTCCTAAAGAGTTTGTGATACATTCAGACCATGAATCTTTGAAACATCTTAAAGGACAATTAAAACTGAATAGGAGACATGCTAAATGGTGTGAATTTATTGAGTCATTTCCTTATGTTGTTAAATACAAGAAAGGAAAAGAAAATGTTGTAGCTGATGCCTTGTCACGACGCCATGTTTTATTAAATCAACTTGATGCTAAAATTCTTGGATTAGAAAGCATAAAAGAACTATACACAACTGATCCATATTTTGCTGAGCCATATTCCAAGTGTCATGATGGCAAAGGATGGGAAAAATATCATGTACAAGATGGATTTTTATTTCGAGCTAACAAGCTGTGCATTCCAGATTGCTCTGTTCGTATTTTGCTTGTACGGAAGCACATTCGGGGAGGACTCATGGGTCATTTTGGAGCCAAAAAGACGGAGCAAGTGCTTGCTGACCATTTCTTTTGGCCAAAGATGAGAAGAGATGTGGAGAGGCATGTCCTTCGCTGCGAATCATGCCACAAAGCTAAGTCCCGTCTGAACCCTCACGGTTTATATACTCCTCTTCCTATTCCTAGTGCACCATGGGAGGATATTTCTATGGATTTTGTTCTTGGTTTACCTCGAACCAAAAAGGGAAGGGATTCAATTTTTGTTGTGGTTGATCGATTTAGCAAAATGGCACATTTTATTCCTTGCCACAAAAGTGATAATGCTTCGCATATTGCTGAATTATTTTTCAGAGAAGTTGTGCGATTACATGGGGTGCCACGAACTATCGTTTCTGATCGTGACACAAAATTTTTGAGTTAATTTTGGAAAACTTTATGGGGAAAACTTGGAACACGCTTGTTATTTTCCACTACATGTCACCCACAAACAGATGGACAAACTGAAGTTGTAAATCGAACTTTGTCCATGTTGCTGAGAGTTGTTCTCAAAAAGAATTTGAAACTTTGGGAAGAAAGTTTGCCGCATGTTGAGTTTGCCTACAATAGAGCCGTTCACTCAACCACTAAATTTTGTCCATTTGAAATTGTGTATGGTTACAAACCCACTGCTCCCATAGATCTTTTGCCTTTGCTGTGCGGGGAGCGAGTGAACTTTGATGCAAGTAAGCGAGCCGAGTTTGTGAAGAATCTCCATGATAGAGCTCGCACAAACATTGAGAAGATGACCAAACAAGATGAGAAGCAAGCCAACAAGGGAAGACGGAAGATGATCTTTGAAGAAGGTGACCTTGTTTGGGTGCATCTACGCAAAGACAGATTTCCCGAGCAACGCAAGAGCAAGCTGCAGCCCCCGGGCCGATGGTCCTTTCGAGTGCTTCGCAAGATCAACGACAACGCCTATGAGATCGATCCGCAAGTACTTATGGAGTGAGTACTAGTTTCAATGTGTCCGATCTCTCTCCATTCTTTGGATTGGAAGAGTCGAGGACGACTCTTTTTGAAGGGGGGGAGGATGATATGCACACGCCAGCGTCATCGACCACTCCAACCACTTTGCCGACCTCATCGACTACATTGCCGACCTCTACACCAACACCTACAGGACCAATCACACGTAGCCGAGCTAAAACGATACAACAAGAGGTGCACGCGCTACTTTGTGAACTTAAACTCAATTCTAATGATAACTTTATGCTACCTAAGTCTTGTATGTTGATACTTCTCGGTACGTTGAAGAGAATCATCAAGACGAAGGTCGCGAAGCTAGAATCGGCAAAGTTCTCGTCATTCGGCAAGGCCATTCGGCAATTTCCCAATCCATTCGGCAATCCATTCGGCGGTTTCTCGAAGCATAAGTTCGGGCATTAAACTCTACCAATCTACAAAGTTTCCCATAGCATGCTATACACCGTTGGAAAGATAATCGAGTTAGCTTTCCAACGCATCTAGTCCCACGTCATTTGAAGATTCCTAGAAGAAGTTATGATCAAAACATTGAAGACTGCTCAGCAGTCAAACAGTCACGCGGAAACAACTCAGAAGGTCATCTCGGGAGATCCTTTCACATTGGCGACGTATTTAGTTTGTTTTCGTGTTTCCACCCATCTAGGAGGGTTGTTCCTAGTATAAATACCCCCCATATGTAAGCTAAAAACAACTTTTGATGAATTGAGATAATCCAAGTGATTTCGCGCCGAGCCGCCCGAGTGCCTTACTCACACCCTTGTTCTTCCTTGTTCTACTTGGACTTGTGAAGAGATCTCTTTGAGGTCCACTAGTTCGTGCTTTGTGAGTTCCAGTACGGCTGCCTCACCTTGTGTGGATTAGCTCGGGTTGTGGTTCTGCGGTCGTTTGGAGATCGAGTCGAAGTCCTCGTGGTTTCGGTGTCTCTCTCCCCGTCGTTTGGGTCGCATCCAACCTTGGCTAGGTATAAAGCTAGTTACCCGCTGATCTTCAGCAAGTTATCTTCTAAATTCCAGTAAGTTATCATCCTATTTCCGCTACCCCATCGTTGTTCTTCAAGTTCAAGACCTACTGCCGTGAAGATCGGGCCATCCTTCGTTCTAACGCCGGGTTGAGGCTTGGCACAATCAAGATGAGAAGATTCAAGCCTATAAGCCAAGCTTGCAAATTGGACATGTGTTGCCCAAGATCCCCGGTTGAGGTAATGGAAACTAGAACTTATCTCATGCACCATTGTAGCTTCATTGCCTTGTTTAGGTTGCATTTGTTGCAATAATTACATATTGTAGGTTGCTTGTGTCATGTGCTAACCCATGAGCAACTTACATTGTTTGATTAGTGTGTAGGAAAGCTACACTTGTTCTTTCATGGTGCATGTTTTCATACATATATCTTTTTGCATCATGAGCAAGCTATAGGGTTAGCTTCCCTTTTGTTGTCATAAACAATGTGCATACATTTGGTTGGTTATCCAAACACTAAATGCACACATTTAGGGGGATTTCATCCTATGGTTTGATTATGGGACTAACATTGTTTCAAGCTTATCTTATGTAGTCCCTTGGCGACGCATTCCGGTGTGGTACTTCATTCTAAGAGAATGCTATTTCACTCTCAATGTGAGCTATCATCTCTAAAAAAAGTGAATATAGCAATATGAGCTTCATGCTATTGAGTCATGTCCTTGCGAGCTTATGTCTCTATATAAGTTCACAGGCAATGTACTCATACATTCCTAACCCTTGTGGTACCCCAAGTATCTTGTTTGCAAGCTTCATTCAAGTGTGTCACCTCTAATGGTATCATTTCCAAGTAGCTCATCTCAATGTGGTGCCAACAAGGTAGAGAGGATCATCCCCCGGAGGTATGCAATGATCAAAAGACTACAAGTGATATCTACAAGTGGTAATGTAACAAGAACCCATTTGTCTTATCTCTTGTCCTTTAAGCTACCTCCTTGCATGATATGCTCTAAGCTTCCATTGTCTTACTAGTTTGTTGTTGTGCAGTTGATTTTCACACTATCTTTTTGTGCACACACTTAGGGGGAGCTTAGTTTGTATCATGCTAGTCTCATGAGCATGTGATCCACCTTAGTTATTCTTACATGTGGTAGCTTCATTGATATAATAGATATGGATCATGGTTCATGCAACTTTCTCCCTTGTATTTAACATTTCTCTTTGAGCTATGTTTGCTAGGACTTGCTAGTTTCCTTGGAGCCCTTTTGTTTTGGACTTTTTGGAGATTTTATTCCAAAGGGGGAGAATGTGGGACCAAAGCAAGATAAGTGGTTCCAATGTGAGAAAAGCCAAGCTACGAGTGAACATAGGAAGAGAAGATCAAAAAACGGGGGGAGTTTGATCCAGGGGGAGTTTGGATGATGGTAAACATCCAAGCAAGTGTAATTGGTTCTAATTTTGTCAATTTTCACAAATTTATGCTTGCTTTGCTTGTGTTGTCATAAATTACCAAAAAGGGGGAGATTGTAGAGAACATGGCCCCATTTGCCATTAGTTCGAGTCTGATTTTGGTGATTCATTACAACATGATCAATGGGACTAACCATATTGTTTAGCATGTCTTTGTAGACATTTCTAGGTCCCAAGGATGCCAAAATATCACATGCCAAATTGAGAAGATAGTCTATTTTCTAGGGTCAAAACCAAGCAAAGAAGGGAAAAGAAAACACACCGTGAGATGAACGGACGGTACCATCAGTGCATTAGCGTTGGTGTAGTTGTACACTTCGCAACATAAAAAAACGAAGTTGACACCGTCGGATGAACTGGCGGTCCAATTCCTAGATGCGCCCGATGAATTGCAGATGAAGAGCAGCAAAGACAGTAGCACCGGATGATCCGACGGTCTGAGCGAGGACACCGTCGGTCTATCTGACGCTCAGTTTGAATCAAGACAGTGACGAGCCAAGACGAAGTCTTCAGCACCGAATGAACCGACGCCTTGGTCAAGAGGAAGCGTCGGTCTATCCGACGGTCGCGTGAAAGCTTACAGAGACGACTTGGCCGCGAGGTCTTCAGCACTGGATGAACCGACACACTGTCGGTGTATAGCGTCGAAACAGTTGTGTCAGCAGAGCTGCAACGGCTAAGTGACGTGGAGGGCACCGGATGAACCGACGCCCTTGAAAAGCATAGCATCAGTTCATCTGACGCTTACTTTTTCAGTAGCCGTTAACCAACGGCTCTTTGGTTACCTTGGGCTATATATACCCCTCCACTCACCCATTAGAGGTTGCTGGATTGTGTGGAAGTGCACAAGAGTTCAAGACACCTAGAAGATCATATCCAATCCATCCAAGTGCTTAATTGCTCATTCATAGACTTGCATATGCTTTGTGTATGTGCTTAGTGCTAGGCTTAGATTAGAGCTGAGTGAGTGCAAGGTTGTGCCAACCTTGTGAGGTGATTCTTGAGTGAATCAAGTTGTACAAGGTTCGCCAGAAGTCTTGGGGCCTAAGTGGCTCATCGGCAATCGTCATCAACCCTCCGGCTTGGTGTGGAGTGGCGTGAACACTTTGTGTGGGGGACGTGGAGACCCCCTTCCTTGGTGGAGAAGATCCTTAGTGGAGACGGCATCAAGGTGACCAAGGGAGCTTGGCAAGTGCCTAAGTGGCTAGCCTTTGTGGCGAGTCTAGTGGTGCTCTTGGGAGAGACTTAGTGACCGGGAAGCAATACTCTTGTGTTAGTGCTTCAACAACGTGGACTAGGGGTGGATTAGTGCCTACTGATACCACGGGATAAATCGCGTGTCAAGAGTTTGCTTCCTCTCATCCCCTTTACGTTTCCGCATTTACTCTATTGCAACCTTTGCTTGCCTTCTACTTTCATAGAGTAGTATTATGCTAGGAATGACTATAGGTTGCAAACCTTGTTTTGGGATGGGGGTTTCACACTACAACAACCCTAGTTGCACATCTAGATAGTATGTTCTAGTTTATCTTTGTACAAAAATAGTGAAGCCATTGGTTAAGTTTTTAGATTGCCTAATTCACCCCCTCCCCCTCTCAGGCTAACGAGCATCCGATTCCTTACAGAGGAATATCATGCACCAGATCATGTACAGCTGCATGCCTGATCTGTGTCTTCCACCAGATGTCCAGATACAACAATACTGTGATCTGTGCCTTCAAGTGGGGAGAAAAAAATGCCCGCCACATGCAATGCAATGCTGCAACTACTATTTATGAAAAGAGAATGTCAAAATTGATCAAACATTAGTGAGCATCTTAATAGACTTACAAGCACTATACAAGCAACATATTCTGAACTAGCAAGCTTATAGATCCCAAGGCAATTAAGTGACAGATTCTGAAAAAACTGACAATACAGCATATTAGCATGTATAGTATTGGTTCTAGCTAGCATTACAGTAATAGTGCAGCAAAGTGAGGCATGGAAAAAGAAATGATAGGCTGAGAATCTAGGCTGTCTTAGGTGCTCTTAAGGTCATCAAGTATAGTCATTCAGGCACATTGATTCTAGATGGCTTGAAAAGATAAGTTACAAACCCTTTTTATTATCCAGAAACAACACCTCACACCCTATAATACAATTATGCAACTTTTCCAATTGCCGTTTTTCCTATTAAAAAATTCAAACAATTGTTACAACACTGGTAGTTATTTTTTTTAAAAAATACACATCTATCCTTTAGTAAAGAAATGCATTGGACTCGCTGTAAGAACAATTCATGGCTGGATCTGCATGGAATTGGAGATCAATGTAATCAGCACTCAGCACTCAGCAGCACCGCCAAATCTTATGCATGTAATCAAAACACATTAACAAACAGAAGGCCAAGTATATGTTCAAATTCTCGTAACCAATCTCAAAGCAACTGCTGGGAGGGCCCTCTCGAAGCAGTTCTGCTCAAGGAACTGCATGTAATCTGGATGGGGTTTGTCGTGCTCAAGCAACTGCTTGGAGGGCCCTCTCGAAGTTTGCTTCTGACGATGCCCCGTTCTTAACTGCCGAGCTCACGGAGTCGCAGTGCCACAAAGAAAAGAAGCAATACAAGATGACCCAAAATAATCTCAAGTAATTATGTGAGATCCAAGAACCCACGGTATGCGAGCGAAGCACAGGAAGAAGGAGGGATCCGGCTTCCATGCGGAGGCCGCCGGCACCAATGCACTACTGTATTTGGCAACGGCACCTAATGGGCCGGGCTGCACAGGGAGATGTGCCGCCACCACGCCATGACCTCGCAGCGCCAAACCGCCACCTCGCGCTGCAGCCTAGTCGCCGTCTCACGTGCCGCCTCGCGTCCGTCTAGGGTTCGATCCGGGAGGTGGGACACGGGGGTTTGGAGTTGACCGTGGAGGTGGGCTCAGGAACGAAGTCTGATGATGAATCTTTTCCGAGCCGGCCCAAAACGAACATCACGTTTTGTGTTTTGCTAGATTGGAACTGGAGCAAGACATTCCCGGTGGATTGGGCCCGTTCCGGAGAAAACGAACAAGGCCTAAGGTAGATAAGCGTTCCCTCCCTAGGGTCTAGGATCACATGAACAAGCATCTACTATATGAAAATCGTGTTGCCTGCACTAGCTTCATGGTGGTTATGCGGCCACTAAGCCTTTTCCCTCCACCGTACTGTGACTACGCAAGGTAATCCAACACTTTCAAGTATAACCGCATCTATGCCTAAGCATCCATAGGGTTAAACTAATCACCATGATTGCCACAAACCCTACTAAGACCACATTTGCTCCTTTGAACTTGTTGTGACTCTGTCCCTTTTGTCCATGTTTTTCTGCAAAAACACAACACTTCCAAATGCACATACGAAGATGAACTTGTTATATCATTAGTGTGTCTAGTGGTGGGTTAGTTACATAATCGAGCTCAAACCAGAGTGTAACGAATACGTTTGGAGCACGAAAATTCACCGTGCGATGCTTAAACCTTGCACGTCCTCGAGTAAGTAAACCTTGCTTAAAAGGGAAATCAGTGTTGCCTTCCAATGTTGTCCTTGCACCGTAGTCATTCATGACGAGGTGAATTGCTCTCTCTTAACAATTTATTTTTTTAAAAGTTCAAGTTATGACCGATTTCTTTATCATTATGGAAGATAGACTAACAATAAAGAACAAGCCACATTTAATAAACACGATGCTCTCAAACTTAAGTGAATTTCAAACCGTTACCTTGTTCCATGGGAGACTTTCATAAAAAATGCATATCCAACATAAGTCAAAATCTCTTGCAAAAGATCATGGAATCACTCATCTGATCAAGTCACTCAAACCTATACTAGATTATTTTCAACCTATGCTACTCATATGTGATAGAGGAAGGCTGATGCGGAGCTTGGTAGGTTAAAAACAATCCTAGCAAAACATACATCCGAAATATTGTCAAATTAAGAGAGAGATCTCCTGGAATTGCCAAGACTCATCAAAAAGGCCATGGAAAATAAATGTTGGAAAGAGAGAGGGATGAAACACACACATTTAGATAGGTGGACATGTGCAAGTGGCAAATGGATGATCTCAAGGCACAAGTGAAGTCCTCGCTATCAGATTGCACATGGTTGAAAGATTTGAGTATAGATTTGTCATCAAGGCACTTGAGAACTTGTGAAGCAAAAAGAACCGAGAAGCAACTTTATTTTATTTTTTTACTTTTATTTTATTCCTTCTCATTTTTCTCTCTTTCTTTTTTTCTTCTTCTTTTTTTCTTCTTCTTTTTTCCTTACTTTTCTTTTCTTCTCATCATAATTTTTTCACTTTTCATTTTTTTTCTTTTGCTCCTTAGAACTTTTGCAACATAACACTTACATAGAATTTGTCAGAGATGATGTGATGACTCCTCCCCCATGCTTGAACGATGCTCGTCCTCGAGCTTAAAAGAGGGGGGAATTGACTGCTAAAGTAAGCATAAATTCCATAATCTTGCGAAATATTTGAATCTCTATCGAGAATTTTACTCCATATTCGAATTGGGTTGTGGACAAGGATGTGATCACAAAAAGATGTTTTTGGTTTAGTGTGGATTCCCAGTAAGTTTTGTGAAATTTTCGATGTCAAAACCCACAATGCATGGACAAAAAGGCTAGCATGAAAAGTTACACAAAAGAATGACCAGCTTCTTAGTCTCGAACCATAAAAATCAATCTTAATCCAACTCATCAAAACATATGTTTCCAACATACGGGTTTTGTTATCATTGAACCCATATGTATTCGGCTTTGGTAGGTAGAACTTCGCAAGAGCATCACAAATATGTAGATAGCATAAAAATTAAGTTTTCATAAAAACAAGTTATCCGGCTATCCATAAACTTAAATCAAAGATCAAAGATATATATGTGGGTCTAAAGAATAGTCATTGCACCTCCGCAAATAAAAGAGCTGGTATTTAAATTATTTTCAAATCACGTTATAGAGAGCAATTAGCCAAGACATGTAGAACTTCATGTGGGTAAAACAAAGCGGCAACTTTCATCATTTTCCCATAAGCATAGGCAATATGAAACATTGGGGTGAACACATGGTCATGCTTATTTATTGAAAATCAAAAGAAAATCTAGGTTGTCCTCCTAATAGCTATGTTATTGTCAAAGGTAAAAACAAAAGTTGCACCTAAGGTTCAAGTCATAGTTCCAAGCATTTATTTTCGGAAAAGAGAAGGTCCATGGAGGTGTTACCATCTTTTGTAGGTTTTCGTTATCTTCTCTCAACATCTCCATGTATCGAACATGGCTTTGCTTTTTTTCTTGATTTTACAATGCTCCTAAACTTTTGAATTTGATCATGTATCCTTAATGGTGTCAATGGTCGCCTTCTCTTCTATGTTGTCATCACCATCTCCTCTTTCATGTTCTCATCATCTCCTTGCTATCTCTTTTTCATGGATTTCCCCCTTGTCCAGAACAGAACATATATCGAAATATAGCTCTATTGAAAAGTTTATGAAATTACCATTCCAACGTGTGGTCATTCATCGAAAACTGAGTTCAAACAAGGGAGCTATGTCTGTTTTACTTCAGCGCTTTGTGCTGTCCAAAATTGATTTCAAGACGTGTTGCATTCGGTAATTCAGTCATAACCGCTTGTAGGAACCTTCGATTGTCTTGATTCTTAACTTGTTGGAATCGTAACTTCATGGATCTTCTAAATATCCAAAAATATTCAGTGTTTTCTCTTTGAGACCACACAAAAATTTGATGATATCAATAGCTTCTTGTGCATTGATCCAGAGATGTTAATGATCTTGATCATTCTATCTTCTATAGCGTCATGTTACACTTTCGTATTGAAGGTTCAGGGTCTTCCCGATGCTTAGCATTTTGCTAGGAATGGAAGAAGAAGACAAAGAATTTTTATCTAAACCATACTTCAATTTCCTTGTAATGAGAGTCTTTATCTTGACTGTAAGACGTTTTAAGCGCACATTCTACCCCCAAGGTGATGGTTGGGAGTAGATAGAATTGCCAACAATCCAACAATGTTTCCTATGACTCTTAACTTGTGGCATAATTAGTCTAATGAGAAATAAAAATCTAATGAGTGTACATGGTGCAAGGTGTGTATGCACATGATAGGAAAGCATATAAACAAAGAAAATGTACCTAGTTCTAAACACCATGTTTACAACTAGGTTGCTTAATTTCTCCATAGCCATAAAGATTTATGTATCTTGGATTAAAACACCATGTCTATCCCTAGATCAATAATTCTTATAGCACAAGAAAAACTAAGAGCATTGCAAAACTTATAAACTAAGCTATGCAACATGAAAACATAAGAAAAGCTAACAAAGTTTATCGAACTTAACGATGATGGTCCGCAATCATGTTTAAACACCACGTTCACACAAGAATGCAAAAGAGGAATACTCATATGGCCTTATGAATCATTAACATGGAAAATGAATCATACATCATTAAGTATATAGAACAACCAAGCCAACTATATGCAAAACATGTATATTCAAAGAAATATCACGTTGATAACAAAATGCAATGCATGCAAATAAATAAATATGAGCATGAACATGATGGTGGTTCTAAAAATGAAAATTAAACTTACATTAATTTAGCCACAACTTGATCATCATAATATAGTGCCGTTCTTTATTCAGTCTTTGATAAGAATAAAAACATAAAGAAATGTGTTGCCTCCCGAAAAACGCTTCATTTAAAGTCATAGAGCTCGACTTTCTCACATACCTTTTTTTCGTCGCATAGCCATGGCCCTTCATGCAAGAATAAAAGGTCCCAATGAATCTTTAGTTCACTTCCCATATTATTATTGATCACTTATAGAAGACTTACCCAAGGTATCTGACATCATCACTTTGTCCTTCTTTGTCACCCTTCGGTACTGCCTTCACTCCACGATTTTTTCTTTAATGAACAGATCAGAAAATATAACCAAGATCTACTCCATTGCACAGTGCACAATATTTTCTTTCCAACAAGTCCTTATTTGCCAAAATCGGACTCCGAACAAGAGAGTTACATCTGTTTTACTTCGGCGATAAAATCTGTCCTGAAATTTCAGAACGCGCAACGCTCCATGTTTTCTCCATAACTCCTTGCACGGGTCTTCAAATTCATTGGTTCTTGATGCATTGGAATGAAAACTTGATGAAGGTTCTGAATATCACATTTTATTCATTTTCACCCCTCTGAACAATCTCTATAATTGATGAAGGCAGAAACATCCGTCGCGGGACTTGAAGAGGTTGATGATTTATCTTGCAACTCTTTAGGCATGACTTCTCTTTCATTATTCATTTCTTATATACATGGTTAGTGAAAATCAGGATTTCTCCCAAAATGTGCTTCTTTAAGATCATTAGCATGACCATGTTCAAAGCATGATCAAGATTTACAAAACTTAGTGTAAACATACGCGTCCATAATTAACACCACATGTGAATTGTAGCAACAAGTCAAGGTGTAAACAAAAGAAGCATATGCTTCATGCATAGCACTTAGCTCATCATTAGGCAAAGGTTCTTTAGGCGTGAGATTAATTGGTTCAAACATAAATGTTTCCTCTTTTTTATTCTCAAGAAAATCTATCCTATCAACATGATCATTATTGGAACAAGACATAGAATTTAAACTATTTTTCGTACTATTGGTCCAACATGAATATTTGAATATATCATCATTAATTCCAATAATATGTTGAGATTTCAGCATGTACCTTTGCATTGGAGCTCCCTCAACAAGAGTGATCTTTGGTATGAAATCAAGTCAATCTCAACAAGTGGAGTTGTCTCTTCATCACCATCATGCAATTTCTTCAACTCATCATGTAGAACATGTAATCCTTCAACTATGTACGCATTCATCTCTTCTTTGAAGTCTTCATTATCAACCATATCTTCATCTTCAAAGTCTTGTATGTTGCTTTCTTTATCTCCCCTGTACCACATGTCATTAATTAAGATCGCTTATCGTTGATTCACTCTTTTCCTCATCCTCAAGTACTTCCATGTCTTGCTTTGCTAGTGTGTAGGCTTGGATAGCACACAATCTATAACCTTGTGGAGAGGGGCCTTCTTGGAGTACTGGCTCTATGTCAACTCCTTCCCATTCATCTTCTAGCCTGAGTCCTATCTTCTCCCATTTATCCTTCAAGTCACTAGAATCATCAAAGTTGTACTCTTCTCTTTCTTCATCATAAATCTTTGAGTTGTCAAATCGGTCGATCCATCCTTCATCTTCTTCTTCCCCTTCTTCTTAAAATATCTTTTGGATCAACTCTCCACACATCTCTTGATCAAATATGTCTTCAACTCTTTTAGCAATATGTCGGTGTTCCTCCTTCCTTCGGTAATTGATTAGGGAGGGCAAAATCAACTTGAATCCAATCAGATTGATTGAACTCCACCAATGGTCTAGCATTCCCCATACTTTGTTCTACATTCATGTTAGTTTCAACATTTTTGTCATGTGAAATGACTTCACTTACCTTAGTAAGTGGTTCTTCCATTTCTTGTATGGTCGGTTAATTTTCCTTGACCTCTGGTTCATCTTTTTTCAGAAACTTGAGCAAGCACCTCGGGCTTGCTTTTGTCATTTTGCTCCTCCCGACAACGTCTTTGCCAATCTCGTTGCGTCCTTTTTCCATTTCTTATCTTTTGTATGATTTGTGTAGCTTCACTAATCGTTTTATCCATTAAATCACCGCCTGCACATGTGCTTACAAAATGAGAAGAGTTAGGGGTTAGTGAAAAATAAAACGTATGCAACATCAAGTCACCAGAAAATCCCATGTTCGGGCCATGCTCGAGTAGTTCATTAAAACGGTCCCAAGTTTCATCAATCCCTTCATCTTCTCCTTGCTTAAAACGAAGTACTTGCCTCCTTAAGTCCTGAATCTTGCTTATGGGAAAGAACTTCAAAAGAAACTTCTTCACTCGCTCATCCCAATTTCCTTCTACTTCAACGGACGCAAGTGTGTACCATGTACGTGCTTCATCTTCGAGAGATAATGGAAAAAGATTCCACTTGAACTAACTGGCCGGAACTCCTTCTTGTTGCACCATGTTGCATATCATCGTGAATTCCTTAATGTGCCTATATGGGTTGTCATCCTCCAATCCTCTAAAGGGGTTTGTTGCCACTAACTTGATGATTCTAGGCCTCACTTCGTAGTGGGTTGTAGCAAGTGGCAAATCTAATTTTTGTATCTCAATGTCCTCCATTGAAGGCATTGCTAGCTCCCTTAGCAACATCTCTTCGTCCTCCAAAGGTGATGTGAACAAATCCATCTAGGAACAAGAAAATAGAAAGAAAAACAAAAAAAGAATTTTGTCTAGAAAATAAGGGTTATATGTTAGTAATCAACAAAATTAATACTAGATTAAATGAAGCAAACTGGCTTGCTCCTTGGCAACAACCCCAAAAAAGGGGCTTGTTGATGGTTGAAACACGTAACAACCTACGATCTGCAAGCGTACGGACCTACACCTTTTTCACCACGGGGTGACCCCCAAGGTTCTTGTCAATCCGCGTAGCAAGGATATTGCTAGCGCTTAACCGAGTACTAATCTAGTTTATTGGAAAGCCTTTGAAAGAGGATTAATCTTAAAGTAAAAGCAATCTAACCTATGTTAATCTAAGACTAAACTAAGGTTAAACTAGATGGTGAGGTTTGGTACAAGAGAGAGATTAAGGTAGATAAGCATTCCCTCCCTAGGGTCTAGGATCTCATGGACATGCATCTACCATATGAAAAGGGTGTTGCCTTCACTAGCTTCATGGTGGTTATGCGACTGCTAAGCCTTTTCCCTCCACCATATTGTCACTACGCAAGGTAATAAAACACTTTCACATATAACCGCATCTATAGCTAAGCACTACGTGAAAATCTCAAATAGGTCACACAACATTTGTAATGGGCCCTTAACGCCCGTTACATCCACCCACATTTGTAACGGTTGTTGTTTGGCGCCCATTACCTATAAGTGTGCCAGGACGACCCCGTGGTTGGCCTCCACAACGCCCGTTACCAATGTGGACTTCTAGTAACATGCTTCTTAAACGCTTGTGTGACGCCCCAGGTTTTTAATTACCGTCATTAATGCTAATGACCGGATCAGCCAGGTCAAACCAGTCAAACCCCGGTCAAACCTAGGTCAACCTGGGTCATCACCCGAAAACCTCGCTAATGAACCCTGATGAATCCCCTGACCAAGCCTACAAACACCCGTAGTCAACCCTTGGTCAAAGACACGGTCAAAACCCGCTTGACCGTTGATGTCAGCGAATGTCGTCCGGAACTTTTGCCGCGTTCCCCAAAATTCACCTAAACACTTCAAAATCTACCTTTATGAAAGTTGTAGATCTTGTTCAGGGACACAACTTTCATGTAGATTGGCATTTCAAATCTTGGGTGGAAAATTGTGAAAAACCCCTTGCAAGCCAGATTTCCCTGTTTTCCAGAACGTGTCGACATTCAAAGTTGGCACGACGTTCCTGCAAAATCCGTTGAGAAAAACACTATAGGACCTTTTTGAAAGTTGTAGAGGGTAGCTAGATCTACAACTTTCCTATTCATTGCCTTGAGCACTTTTATTCAAATTTTTGGAGAAATTCTATTTCAAACAGGGCCGGTCGGCACTTTTTGGGCGCTCTCGCGCGCACGACACGCGCGCGCGCGCGCGGCGTTCCGCCGCCGCGCCGGCCGCGCCGCCGCGCCGGCGCCCGCCCTCGGCGTCCGAGCCCCCGGCGCACCCCGAGGTCGCTCCTTCCCCGGTGTCGCGTGCCCCACGGTGCCTTGAACCCCGTGCCCCGTTTCCCCCCCTCCGACCAACCGTACGCGGCGGTCGCGCATGGACCGGCGGTCCGCCGGCTGCCTCCCCGCCGGGCACGCCTACCGAGACCAGGACGGGTACCGCGGAGTAAATTCGCTACTCACTTCGAGGCAACCCTCTCGAGGCGCCCCCCACTACTTAAGGCGTCGGCCAGCACTCCCCCGCGGCCAACCGCATGGCCGCCGGCGCCGGGAGCGGCCGCCACGGTGAGAACCCCGCCCCACTGGCATTCTTCCCCAATTGAACCCGCCCACACCCTCTCTAGCACGCGTGGGTGCTCCTCTCCTCGCCTGTTTGTTTCCCCGAGCCACCCTCGCCGGCCAGTAGCAGCCGCGCCGGCCGCCACCGCTGGTCACCGGTGCGCCGTCCGCCGGCGGCTCCTTCCACCCCGGCCAGTGCCCTAAACCGGCCCTAAGTGGTCCCCTAACCCTCCTCCGCCCCTTCCCCGGTCCGGAGCGCCGCCGGCCTCGCCGGAATTGGCGAGCCCGCGCTGGCAGCCGCCATAGGGACCCAATTGCAAACGTGCAAATCTTTCCAGGGTCCTTTTCGCGAAAAGGTAACTCCCACAGTTAAAGCAAATTGCTGAACCTTGTAAATTGTGTAGAAAATCACAGAAAAATCAGAAAAATGTGAAACCAATTTTGTTGGATCCGTGGTGATTTAAACTACAACTTTTGTTATTCTGGCCTGAGCTAATTCCTTTTAATTTTTTTGCGTGAAAAATACAAATGTGAAAACCCTAGATCTGCAATAACTCAAAAACCATAACTCCTCTGTAGCTAATTTTTGGATATGTTGTGTGTTAGGTCATGAGTAGCTCCTATGCCAAAAATTGCACAAAGTTATCATGTAAATCTTTTTCTAAAAATGTTTTCCATTTTTGTCAGATCTGGATAAATGATTTTTCATGTTAAATATATTTATGTTTTTGATCCCAACTTGTGCACACTGTCTTATAATACCAAAATACACATTTTTTGAATTAATCATGATTTTTGGATTAACAGAAATAATTATTCTTGATTTATGCAAATTTTCCTTTGTAAATTAATAAAACAAGTTCAGTAGAGATTCCATGCAAACATGTTGGTTTTCTAAGCTTGTTTAGGACCAGAGAGCGTCCCCAAGAAATTCTAGATCATTTTGATGCTTAATTATTTTTATATGCATTTAACTTGAATCACTAGATAACCTTTGTTATTTTCCATAATATTTAATTTTCTAGCATCCAACACTTACATGTGGGTCCAATGGACCAGTATAGATGCTAGTAGGCTTAAGAAACACTCATGTAATTTTTGGTAATTTAATTGTTTAATAAATGGCTTAAATGCCCATTTAATATTAAAGGGAAAATTGAATAAAAGAAAATCCTTAATTAAATCCTTTTTTTGGGAATATTACTTAAAATAAATAAAAGAAATTTTATTAACCTTACTGATAAGAAATTAATTCATGAATAAGGATAGTAATTACACCTTCGATTGGTGAAGATAAAATGATTAAAAGCTTTTCACATGAAATGACTAGTATAAAGAAACCCTTATTCAATTGTGCAATAAAGAGAAATCACCCAACCACCCATGTAACTTGAGTGTGGTTGCAAATCATGTTAAAAAGGTTAAATGTACCTACCCACTACTGTTGATGAAATTAAATTAAATTATTTACATATATATATGTACACAGTCACCATCAAAAAGAATAATTAATAAAGAATTGCATATTGTTCCTTTATGGAAGAGTATGCTGAATATATTCTTATCTAGGTGAATGTGCCCAACCAATACACCCCTTGATTGTCAAAATGGTTTGTGAGTGATTAAAATAGAAACCGTCGAATAAATCTTGCATTTGCATCTTCGTGTAGATCTATCCGCCGATAGCCGTACGCTCGTGCCGGAAAGAAGAGACGAAGGTGCCGACCAAGAGCTGCCGTGCGTAAACGTAGCTCAAGACCTGGACCCAAGTTCAGAAGGGCCCAAGGCCAACCTTGCTAGCGAAGGCAAGCCCCGGATCATTAACCCCGCCTTTTAAAATTCTGCAATTATGTTTGCTATGATTGTGCATTTACGTTTCAGGAATTGATTTGAAACCATAGATGCATGATCCTCAGGTACCTATGCTCTATCACTAGTATGTTAGGTCGATAGCTGCCATGCTATAGGACCGATAGAAGTTGAGTGATGTTCCTCACTCGCGAGAATAGGTTCCTAGATAGGAATCATACTATATCCTTAAATGGATTGCTCATGTGGTAAGAGCATGGGATTTGGGCTCCGGTCCAGTGGGCATGTGGGCTAAGCTTTTGAACGTACCAAGCACATGCCGGGAATGGGACCGGTAAGCCTAGTACCTTAATGAGGCGGCACAGGATCTTACTATTACTACTCTCGAATAATCTCCTTACCGGCTAGCTACCGGAAAGGGTGGTGTATGGTGACTCCGGGTATCTCGTGGGGTATGCCGGATAGCCCGCACCGGGGACCGTAAGATTCGATCCCAACCCGAAGATTTATGGGGACGGCCTGGGGAGTTGTCCTCGCGGGGGCAACCGACCGTGTGTTTGGGTTTACCTTGCAAGGTTTAAATCAATCGATTGTCGGCCTCTCACCGTTATCCGAGACTGCTTATTCTACTGGCCATGATATCCCATAATGATGGAACCCGAGAAATGTGGTTGGATGAATTAATTGCTTGTCCAATTCTTGATTGAATTAGTTGGCACATTTTGATTGAAAGTAAGGATCCACTCTTAGTGGCTTTCCTGCAAAAGAAACTCCACCGGCCAAAATCCTATCATGTCTAGAGGTTGGTGATGTAGTTATCACCCGACGGTTAAGTCTTGCTGAGTATTAGTATACTCAGCCTTGCTTTAAAAATGTTGTTGCAGGTGTGCATGATCAGAAGGGTGACGACAAGTGATGACATCACGGATGGCCTCCTGTGATGTTCACCGTTCCGCTAGTTTAAATTATTCCGCTGTATTTTAGAACTCTGAAACTTTTATCTTATGCCATGAACAATGGTTTGTAATCAAATGCTTAATTCCTGTTGTACTCTGGACTCGCCTTCGCATGAGTTTTAATGCATGTATCGATCCTCTGTTCGATGTACAAGTGATTTACCGGGCGTTAACCCGGCAACCAACGACAGGATGATACTTTACTATTGCTTAACGACCAAAGTGGATCGGTCTTAGGCGATAGTACGGTATTTTCCCGGGCGGGTTGTCACAGCTGGTATCAGAGCGATTACATGCACCAGAGTTTAATTAACAACTCTAGTCACATGATTTTTGAATAAAATTTGCCAAGATTGTTTGAATTGCAAAACACGTTGGTCCGTTAAGGATAAACTAGACCGAGAGGCCCTAGAAGGGAATTTTTGTTTCTTTTAGGTGGCTTATTAATCTATGGTTTATTTTGCTAACTTCCAGCACATTACTTTATGTCAGACTTACTTTCTCGCACAACCAAACTAGGAGCCACGTGTTTTATACGTGTGCTGTTCCGCATCACGGGAATTGCGAGGGTTGATGGAGTGATCCATTCCACGGATCCCATCTTCGCGTCTGGTTATGAGTTGTGTCTTGCCACGTGTTTCATACGTGAGCATTCCGCATGTCGCTCATGCGAGGCAAGGATATACTCCATTCAAACGGAGCATGTCCGAGGTTGGACGCTGTCCATGCAGCGGCTTAACGCATGGATGCCGTTTCTATAGTGAACGGTAATGAATGTGGACGCTTTCATGAGTGCTGGCATGAAAGGTTCGTTGTGTTCTGTGATCTTCTGCAGGTACACTAACCTCGTACGTAAGCTCGCTAAGCAAGCATCGACTAGATCTCGACTAGATATTATTGGGAGATACGTGTATGTGCCATGCCACCGGCGCTAACTCTGAATTTTGGCTTGATTGCCTTGTGAGGACGAATAGGACGTCTTGCATCATGTTAAAAATCGAGAAAGAACCTAAATTGAACTCATGTCTGTTTTCGTGCTCTCTGAAGTAAACAGTTATAGCCTGCCTTGTTCTGTTTAGCCTCATTAGGTGTAGATGTGTTGTCATGCTTAAAGTTAATAAAAGTGTTGTTTAAAATTGCTGCTCTTGTCCAAGAACCTTTCGTCCAGATGATCTTAACCTAGGCCGCTTCAATCCAATCCAGTTTCCACTCATCAAAGTTCGTGATCATACCTTGGTCTGCCACAGGTTATGCTTGGAAGTCAACCTTGTTTGCCATTTCCCTAGAACCTTTGAACCTTGCTTGGTTCAGCACCTTTCTAGTTCCATAGCTCAAACTCGAGTACCCACTTAAGTTTCATAACCTTGCTGAATTGCTACGCCAAGTGGGAAAGTGATGAACTCCGGTTTTGAGTAGGATGTTCGGTCTCCGATTGCCAGACTTTGTATCGTTGGTACGCCTACTCGTTCGAGCTCAGCATACGATGGTATTTAAGTATGCATGGTTACCCCATACCTTGACCTTACCGTATTCGTGGATCGAGTTACCTTTGTACACTCGCACCCGCCTGATTCTCACTTTTGTCGTTATGTCCAGATGGACAACGTTGGCTCTACATCGACTGATGTGGAATCATGGACTCTCGTGGACTACATCGAGGAGGGTGGTTTTCCTGCACTATTGTGGGACACCCTAAGGAGCTTTGGGTACACCACTTATCCAGAGTACTCGACACGTGAGATCATGACCGCAGGCCAACTCCTTCGTTGTGAAGTGAAGGTGAAGATTTCAACGTGCCCGACCAATCCTGCTTGGGATGAGTGGGAGTGTACGGCACACGGAAGAAACTTGTCCGACACGGTGCAGAAGGATGCTCTTGAAGCACTCACCACTTTCTGTGGAAAGCACCCGACCGAGATAGCCAACTCTGCAGCTAAAGTCATTCCGGTACCCGAGCGACACATTGCACCGGGTGGAGAACGAGAAACTGTCCTTCCAGCCCAGAGCAACTCTCACTATAGTCCTGAACTCGTCGCCTCAGTCCGCTTTTCAGAAGCCATGTACGACACCTATCTGCGAATGGTGGGAGAAAGCGTATTCTATAGACACCAAATCTATAGATACAAAGTTAAGGAAATAGAGTGTTCAGCTCAAGCGTTGAAGGAAGCCCGAGCAATGATCGCTACTCTCAGGAAGGAAAGACGCAAGGACAAGGCAAAGATACAAGAGTTAACCGAGATCATCCATGAGCAGAATTTCTTGTTGCAGCATAACGATCAGTATATGCTTGAACTAGAAAATCAATTGGAAGCTCTAGCCGTTCCACCCCCAGAACCTGTCATCCCGGGACCAGCGCAAGAAGAAGATGTTGAAGATATCCAGGGAGAATCTGGAATTGAGTCTGGACCTGAGTCACCGTAGTCCTTCAGCGTGGAGGATTCCACCTCGGAAGTTGGTCCTTTGGGAATAAAGTTCTGAGTCGTAAGAGTGCAGTGTTGTGAGGAATCCTAGTGTACCATGACCACTTTGGTCAGCTATCGCTGTCAGTTGAACTAGAAACCTTGTCATCGCAGCTAGTCTGCCTTGTAATCCTAAATGTTGTTGGTAATTCTGAAAACTCTCAATCGATGTAATGCCTTGATTAAACATCCCTTTCAGCAATAATGTTCGTAAGGCAATAGTTATGCTAAGTTGTGATCAATCAAGTTTTGTGCTCCACCAATTTTGTGTCAATCACATATCTAATCAATTCCTCAATCCTGAACTTGTTCTTTTCGGTCTTGCTCAAACCTTGTGATTTGAATTAAAATGTGGCTTTTGAGCATGCGTTGCATAGCATGTGCATTTGGGAAGCATGGGTATACTAACGTGCATCCGCATGAGACTCCGTACTCTTACCCTACCTCTCTTGTTTGGTGATGTCGTTACCTCATAGTCAAAGGTGCCGCGACGGAACCTAGGGTATCGTGTGTGCTGCAGCCACACGACTGCCACTAGGAGCGCGCTAGGTATCTTGGTTGTGAGATAGCAACTCGTCACACAGATCCTCCCCCTACTATTGATTGCATTTCCAATCATCAATGCATATGGGTAACCGAGTCATTCTAACGTGCATCATGAGCACATACTGCACCAGCATATGCATCGCGTCGACTTTGAAAAATGTTACACTTTCGAAATAACGATTCGTCAAAACCTCGAAATTTGCGAACTAAGTAAAGGTGTGAGCAAGATTATTCCTTGAAGTTCCCACTTGAAGTCGTCTTTCGTGTATAAGGGATTATGGAACTCTGTCCTTAGCCTCCCTTTTCTTTGTAATGATCTATTGGGAATCCCTGACCAATTGGTCCCTTGCCGTGAATCTTGACGATCTTGCAGCATCGATTCCTTTTTCCGCTAGCCAAGTGGAAATCGACAGAAGTAGAAACTTTTCTCTTGAGCAGTCAAGGTTCTCGAATAGTCAACCTGGAGGAGTCATCCATCGTGGATTCGTTCTTGGCCCGTACTCTTAACCTTCGAATTCTCAAATCAAACAAGGAAGCACGCCCAGGATCGATCGAAGCTGTATGCTACGTTCCTCTGTGTGGCTATCACAAGCGTGAAGCGTAGTGCCCCAAGCCTTTCTCGTTTTACTCCCCCTCACGGTCGATTATTTAGACCATTGAGCCCATCGTCACCAGTGTCACGACCATACGACGCCATGACGTCGCTCTACCATCGATTTCCGCAACCGTATTCACGGCGTCATGATCGCGTGGGCTGACCTTGTTGAGCTCCGTGTTGTATACACCAGATAACCAACTGGGTCAACTGACCGTTACAGCCCCGCATCGGCTATAAAATGGAACCTTTTACCCGGAACCGCCGATACGAAAGCTCCATTTCCATCAAAGCTCGACAGTATCACTGTTCTTGTTCTTCTTCTAGCTAGCCTGGCTACTTGCCACTAGAGTACCCCTCCCAGCTACTTCGATCTTCCCGAGCAAGCTGTTCTCCGCCTTCATTTCCGACGTTGAGAAGAAGCTCAGAGCAGACTGAAGGCAAAAATCAATCCAAGCTGCCACACATGACGCCGTCTTCAGAAGAGCTTGAGTCGTTTCGCTGGACATTGTTAGGAATGTACCTCTGTATAGTAGGAGGATTGTGTCTACTATTAGCTGTGCATGTGCACATTCATCGTCCGCTTCCTCATGAACGGCGATGACGTAGTAAGAGGACACACCTTGTACTTTTTGTTCCATCTGCATTCGCAATCATGGGATGTATGTAGACCAAGCTTTATCAGTTGATATTTTGGATGTCCGGTTTGCATTGCTTACCGTGAACGAATTTCGTACAATATGTCCGAATTATAAGCTTGGGTGAGATTCCGATCATGCGCTAATTAGGGACTCAAATTTCAGATGTTTCGACCGGCGTGGAATAACCCCCATGATTTTGAAGCATCGGGTAGTGGCGATCGTACGCAACCACCACCCACAATGTTGACCGAAGCTTTCATAGCAGCACATACCGAAGTGTTGTGTCAACTCCTGCAGACCCAACAGCAAATGGCTCAACAGCTGCAACCAATGCCACCGATGCAATCAAAGCTTCAACCTTCCAAGCCCTGTTCACCAGAAGTACCCACCCAGAGGGACATAAACGCCATTGTCGGCATAACTCAACTATTAGAAGGGCAGAATTCAGTACTGAACCAGATAGTGTACGATATCATCGAAGGACGTTATGGGAAACCATATCAGAATAGTTTGGCAGACAGTCTCTCCCAGTCCTTATCTGCCTCTATGGTCGAATAAGCCCGTTTGTTCAATTTGTTGGAGGAGTATGTTAATCAAGACCAACTCCAAGCCTCCGACTCCATATTACCACCTTCTCGACTACCAATGGATCTTAGCGCAGAAGAGAAGGCAGGACAAGGCCACAAGCGAGTATTATCCGAGATAGATGTAAGTGAGTGGGAAATTACCTGCACAGAGACTTGTCCACGTAAAGGCAAGCGAAGCTGTAATCCTAGCAAGACCACTCAGCGCACCGCTATTACAACACTCGCGCGAATCTTGAAGAAGGCAAAGAAGAAGGAGAAAAGAAGGCTCCGCCGTATCTAGGAGGCCCAGCAACCGATCTCCACACCCAAAGATCTTCCTCCCCGGTTGTGCTACAATTGTAGACAGCCCGGGCATTTCGCCGATAAGTGCCCGAACCCCCGGACGGCGAAGCCCCGGCGGCAGAAGCGTAACCCCGGATCTGCTATCAACAGCAACAAGCCAAGCCCGCAAGTGGAGCAAAGCCAACTGAATTTCGTAGGTAACGCTTCTATCCAGAATCATTCTTCACCTCCCCTTGTAATTTCGAATCTCGGGACGAGATTCCTCTTAAGGGGGGTAGACTGTGACGCCCCAGGTTTTTAATTACCGTCATTAACGCTAATGACCGGATCAGCCAGGTCAAACCAGTCAAACCCCGGTCAAACCTAGGTCAAGCTGGGTCATATCCCGAAAACCTCGCTAATGAACCCTGATGAATCCCCTGACGAAGCCTACAAACACCCGTAGTCAACCCTTGGTCAAAGACACGGTCAAAACCCGCTTGACCGTTGATGTCAGCGAATGTCGTCCGGAACTTTTGCCGCGTTCCCCAAAATTCACCTAAACACTTCAAAATCTACCTTTATGAAAGTTGTAGATCTTGTTCAGGGACACAACTTTCATGTAGATTGGCATTTCAAATCTTGGGTGGAAAATTGTGAAAAACCCCTTGCAAGCCAGATTTCCCCGTTTTCCGAACGTGTCGACATTCAAAGTTGGCACGACGTTCCTGCAAAATCCGTTGAGAAAAACACTATAGGACCTTTTTGAAAGTTGTAGAGGGTAGCTAGATCTACAACTTTCCTATTCATTGCCTTGAGCACTTTTATTCAAATTTTTGGAGAAATTCTATTTCAAACAGGGCCGGTCGGCACTTTTTGGGCGCTCTCGCGCGCACGACACGCCGCGCGCGCGCCGGCGTTCCGCCGCCGCGCGCCGGCCGCGCCGCCGCGCCGGCGCCCGCCCTCGGCGTCCGAGCCCCCGGCGCACCCCGAGGTCGCTCCTTCCCCGGGTCGCGTGCCCCACGGTGCCTTGAACCCCGTGCCCCGTTTCCCCCCCCTCCGGACCAACCGTACGCGGCGGCCGCGCATGGACCGGCGGTCCGCCGGCCGCCTCCCCCGCCGGGCACGCCTACCGAGACCGGGACGGGTACCGCGGAGTAAATTCGCTACTCACTTCGAGGCAACCCTCTCGAGGCGCCCCCCACTACTTAAGGCGTCGGCCGGCCACTCCCCCCGCGGCCAACCGCATGGCCGCCGGCGCCGGGAGCGGCCGCCACGGTGAGAACCCCCGCCCCCACCGGCATTCTTCCCCAATTGAACCCGCCAACACCCTCTCTAGCACGCGTGGGTGCTCCTCTCCTCGCCCTGTTTGTTTCCCCGAGCCACCCTCGCCGGCCGCAGCGGCCCGCGCCGGCCGCCACCGCCGGTCACCGGTGCGCCGTCCGCCGGCGACTCCTTCCACCCCCGCCGGTGCCCTAAACCGGCCCTAAGTGGTCCCCTAACCCTCCTCCGCCCCTTCCCCGGTCCGAGCGCCGCCGGCCTCGCCGGAATTGGCGAGCCCGCGCTGGCAGCCGCCATAGGGACCCAATTGCAAACGTGCAAATCTTTCCAGGGTCCTTTTCGCGAAAAGGTAACTCCCACAGTTAAAGCAAATTGCTGAACCTTGTAAATTGTGTAGAAAATCACAGAAAAATCAGAAAAATGTGAAACCAATTTTGTTGGATCCGTGGTGATTTAAACTACAACTTTTGTTATTCTGGCCTGAGCTAATTCCTTTTAATTTTTTTGCGTGAAAAATACAAATGTGAAAACCCTAGATCTGCAATAACTCAAAAACCATAACTCCTCTGTAGCTAATTTTTGGATATGTTGTGTGTTAGGTCATGAGTAGCTCCTATGCCAAAAATTGCACAAAGTTATCATGTAAATCTTTTTCTAAAAATGTTTTCCATTTTTGTCAGATCTGGATAAATGATTTTTCATGTTAAATATATTTATGTTTTTGATCCCAACTTGTGCACACTGTCTTATAATACCAAAATACACATTGTTTGAATTAATCATGATTTTTGGATTAACAGAAATAATTATTCTTGATTTATGCAAATTTTCCTTTGTAAATTAATAAAACAAGTTCAGTAGAGATTCCATGCAGACATGTTGGTTTTCTAAGCTTGTTTAGGACCAGAGAGCATCCCCAAGAAATTCTAGATCATTTTGATGCTTAATTATTTTTATATGCATTTAACTTGAATCACTAGATAACCTTTGTTATTTTCCATAATATTTAATTTTCTAGCATCCAACACTTACATGTGGGTCCAATGGACCAGTATAGATGCTAGTAGGCTTAAGAAACACTCATGTAATTTTTGGTAATTTAATTGTTTAATAAATGGCTTAAATGCCCATTTAATATTAAAGGGAAAATTGAATAAAAGAAAATCCTTAATTAAATCCTTTTTTTGGGAATATTACTTAAAATAAATAAAAGAAATTTTATTAACCTTACTGATAAGAAATTAATTCATGAATAAGGATAGTAATTACACCTTCGATTGGTGAAGATAAAATGATTAAAAGCTTTTCACATGAAATGACTAGTATAAAGAAACCCTTATTCAATTGTGCAATAAAGAGAAATCACCCAACCACCCATGTAACTTGAGTGTGGTTGCAAATCATGTTAAAAAGGTTAAATGGACCTACCCACTACTATTGATGAAATTAAATTAAATTATTTACATATATATGTACACAGTCACCATCAAAAGAATAATTAATAAAGAGTTACATATTGTTCCTTTATGGAAGGGTATGTTGAATATATTCTTATCTAGGTGAATGTGCCCAACCAATACACCCCTTGATTGTCAAAATGGTTTGTGAGTGATTAAAATAGAAACCGTCGAATAAATCTTGCATTTGCATCTTCGTGTAGATCTATCCGCCGATAGCCGTACGCTCGTGCCGGAAAGAAGAGACGAAGGTGCCGACCAAGAGCTGCCGTGCGTAAACGTAGCTCAAGACCTGGACCCAAGTTCAGAAGGGCCCAAGGCCAACCTTGCCAGCGAAGGCAAGCCCCGGATCATTAACCCCGTCTTTTAAAATTCTGCAATTATGTTTGCTATGATTGTGCATTTACGTTTCAGGAATTGATTTGAAACCATAGATGCATGATCCTCAGGTACCTATGCTCTATCACTAGTATGTTAGGTCGATAGCTGCCATGCTATAGGACCGATAGAAGTTGAGTGATGTTCCTCACTCGCGAGAATAGGTTCCTAGATAGGAATCATACTATATCCTTAAATGGATTGCTCATGTGGTAAGAGCATGGGATTTGGGCTCCGGTCCAGTGGGCATGTGGGCTAAGCTTTTGAACGTACCAAGCATATGCCGGGAATGGGACCGGTAAGCCTAGTACCTTAATGAGGCGGCACGGGATCTTACTATTACTACTCTCGAATAATCTCTTTACCGGCTAGCTACCGGAAAGGGTGGTGTATGGTAACTCCGGGTATCTCGCGGGGCATGCCGGATAGCCTGCACCAGGGACTGTAAGATTCGATCCCAACCCGAAGATTTATGGGGACGGCCTGGGGAGTTGTCCTCGCGGGGGCAACCGACCGTGTGTTTGGGTTTACCTTGCAAGGTTTAAATCAATCGATTGTCGGCCTCTCACCGTTATCCGAGACTGCTTATTCTACTGGCCATGATATCCCATAATGATGGAACCCGAGAAATGTGGTTGGATGAATTAATTGCTTGTCCAATTCTTGATTGAATTAGTTGGCACATTTAGAAATGGTAATCAAATAGAACTTGTGCTAAAAGATTGAAAGTAAGGATCCACTCTTAGTGGCTTTCCTGCAAAAGAAACTCCACCGGCCAAAAGCCTATCATGTCTAGAGGTTGGTGATGTAGTTATCACCCGACGGTTAAGTCTTGCTGAGTATTAGTATACTCAGCCTTGCTTTAAAAATGTTGTTGCAGGTGTGCATGATCAGAAGGGTGACGACAAGTGATGACATCACGGATGGCCTCCTGTGATGTTCACCGTTCCGCTAGTTTAAATTATTCCGCTGTATTTTAGAACTCTGAAACTTTTATCTTATGCCATGAACAATGGTTTGTAATCAAATGCTTAATTCCCGTTGTACTGCGGACTCGCCTTCGCGTGAGTTTTAATGCATGTATCGATCCTCTGTTCGATGTACAAGTGATTTACTGGGCGTTAACCCGGCAACCAACGACAGGATGATACTTTACTATTGCTTAACGACCAAAGTGGATCGGTCTTAGGCGATAGTACGGTATTTTTCCGGGCGGGTTGTCACAGCTTGTTACTTAAATTCTTTGTAACGGATGTTAAAAGAGCCCGTTACAAATGTCAAACCTATCAATGCCCTATCAGTAACGGGCTGTTTAAGTCCGTTACTGATCGCTGCCGTATTGGTAACGGGCTATAAAGTCAGTTACCGATAAGTTCGTACCGGAGACGCATGTTGAGCAAGTGTTCTATCTATGTACCTGACCTTGCAAAAAAGAACTAATTTGCGGTTATGCTTGGAAAAAAAGGAATGTGGGGATTGAAAATGTTGTTGAGGAGGAGGAATACAACCAGTTTGACGAAATCCCATCCTTTGAAACTTCATACAAGCCCCAACTCTTCGGAACTAACAAAACACCGTACTTGCGAAGCAACCATAGTGAAAAAATCCATATATAGAAATAAAGGAAGAAAAAGCAAGGCTGATTTCTGCTGAATCCTTTTTGTAATGCCGAAGGATGTGTCTATTGGCGGAAATGGAATCCGTTTTGTAATATAAAGGATGCGATGTATTGGTGGAAATTCAATCCTTTTTGTAATATATGGGATGTGGTGGAATTTGAATCCTGCTTGTAATATCTTCTGCCAAAGATACCATATATACTCTGTTTATATTCTGCTTCAGTTCAGTAACGGGCAAGAGACGAGGATTAACGAACCCGTGTCGCCATTGCTATGTGCAAGAGACGAGGACTAACAAACTAGCATTGCCTTTGTTACGGGCAAGAGACGAGGAGTAACGAACCAGTGTCGCTTTTGTTATGGGCAAGAAGATATGTGAAATCACGAACAGATTACATCAAAAGAGACACAGATTAGAGCATCTCCACGAGTTTGCCAAATTTTACTTGGCAAATCTTGTGCTTTGCCAACTTCTAAAAAGATATGCCAAGTAAAAAAAGAGTTCATCTCCAACAATCTGGCATAATTTCACTTGCCAAATCCAGATCTAATATACATCAGGAATCCTGAGAGAAACAAGTTGATTTGCCAAACTGTTGAGATAATCACAAGCTTTGCAAGTGAGTAGGTAAGTCATACAAAAAATTGTACTGCACAGAGATAATCACAAAAAGCATGTCTCTTGAGATGCAAAATCACACACACACACACAGAGATTACAGTCATCATTGATACATCAGAACAAGGTTACAATGCGGCCATATCTTCATGATGAGATATGAAAAATCACACACACACAGATTACAATCATCATTGATACATCAAAACAAGGTTACCTTGCGGCCATATCTTCATGACGAGATATGCAAAATCACACACACACACATCGATCTTGCTCGCAGGTCGTCGATCTTGCTCGCACGTCGTCGATCTTGCTCGCAAGTTGTCGATCTTGCTGCAAGTGGTCATTGAATAAGCTCCATCTCTGTTGATGGCTTAGAGAATTGATTCCTGGCTCGCAATGAGACCACAAAGCTTTCTAAATCTGCAATTTTGGTTTGCAAGAGCATTCCGCAAGTGCAGGGAGAAAGCATAGGAAAAATAATGATCATTGGACAAAGGATGAAGGATTGTTCATCCTAAAAATAATGATCATTGGACACAGGATGAAATTGTTCATCCTGATGCCAGGAGGTTCTAGGCTACCTACCCCGGACACAGCTACGAGGAAGGAGTATGTCACAAGAATTCTTCTCGCAGCTGTGTTAGAGGGATGAGCAACCCAATCACCCCCTGTCACAAGAATTCTTCTAGCAACTGAGAGATCGAGGAGGAGGAAGAAGAGAGAAAAGCAAAAGCTTGCGCCCTACAAGATCTATTCTTTGCGCCATACCTAGATCTAGATCTAGAGATGAAGAAATCAAGTGCCTCTCTTTATTGTATCAGAAGAAGGAACAATATACTAGGAAGATCTAGAGAAGAAGGAAGCAAGTGACTCGCTTTATTGTATCAGAAGAAGGAACCACATAGCTAGATCTAGATCTACTAGAGAAGAAGGAAGCAACATGAATTGAGGCGGACCGATAGGCGTCGATGCCTTTTTATAGAAAAAACAAGGAAGGGATAAGATCAAGAGCACAGGAACGACCGGGGTGGTTCCCAAGACGGTCAATGGTGAAACTGTTGCTAGTCAATGGCTGAGAGCAGAGCTGCAGAGGTAGTGATTCCAATGTAGAATTAAATGATACATGGAGTAAGCAAAGATCGTCTCCAATGGCCGTGTTTGGATGGTAGATGTTAGTTTTACTATTAGTGGTAGTTTTTAACACCTCCAAAGTAACACATGCATTTGGCTCCAAAGTGTTAGTTTTGGTGATAGTTTGCTACAAACTGACACTAACACCTCAATCTAAACATCCAATGTAGTCATCATCTCCAAAAAAAGAGAGGAAGGGATAAGATCAAGAGCACAGGAAACAGGAAGAGGTTCCATCCCAAGACGGTCAATGGCGAAACTGTTTCAAGTCAATGGCTGAGAGCAGAGCTACAGAGTTAGTGATTCCAATGTAGAATTAAATGATACGCGGGGTAGCGAAACATCGTCTCTACACGGATTAGCCAAATGCCATTTCCAATGGATAATTAAATGATGCGCGGGGCAACGAAACGTCGTCTCCATTGCATACTTAAACCGTGTTTGGAAACAAATCACTTGTATCTTCTCCTTCCAAAACAATTAGATCCCCTTCCCCTTCATCTCTACCCGCAAAAAACAGCAACTGCCTACTCCTCATCGTCATCATTCTTAGCCGGAGATGGATAGAATGTCAGGAAGAAGCACGCGGCACCAGCCGTCATCGCTGCTGCTAGGCCTCCCTCAAGACCTCCGCACTGAGATTGCGGTGCATGTTGGTGCGACCTCGGAGCGGCCCTTGGCTGACCTCCGCAGCCAACGCGGTACTTGCTCGACCATGCGCCTCGTGTGCGGCCATGGCGATGTCGGTCGGCATTTGTCGATAAAGGGTATACGAGATGAGATTTCTTGGGTGTGGAACTCCACCACTTACAAAGCATTCCTTGCTCCGCTGAGCGGTCTCGAGAATCCGGAGGCTTGTTTCCTCTCCGGAATCAAAGCCTTCTTCATCGAACACAGGGGACACAATGATCTCCGGCGCGCCGCCGAGGGTGGGCATGATGCGACGGCTGTCGGTGTTTTAGACCGGCAACCTACTAAGGGGAGTACTTGAAGTAGATGAATGTGGCCTCGCCGAGATCGGTAACTCGAAGGAAGAGACACGTGGCACACAATTTAGACAGGTTCGGGCCGTGAGGTGCGTAATACCCTACGTCTTGTATGCTGCGTAGCTCTGGATTGATTGGGTACGATTACAAGATGATGCAATCTTACGCCGTGAGATGAGATCATGAGAGAGGGGTCCCTGCCTCGCCTTATATAGTCCGGGAGGTAGGGTTACAAGTCGGAATAGGGAGAGAGTACTAGTCGAGTATGTCTAGGAGTCTTCCATACAGTGCGGGACATGTACAGCTTCCTAACCAAGTACTTCTCTGTAGTTTTTGTGCTTAACGCCATCAGGTACCGTGCACGCAAGTCAGGTAGTCCCAGGGGCCCACCGAGTAGTCGGTCCTGGTACCCACCGAGGTAGTGGGCCTAGGGAGGTCCATACGACAAGCCCCCCAGTACTTTGTAGTCGAGAAGGATAGCTTCAAGTAGTCTTGACGGCCTTAACGAGTAGTCCTCAAGCGTCCCCGAGTACTACAAGTCAAAAGTCCTCAAGAGTAGTCGAAGCATACCGAGGCTGGAATGTACTCCAGCTGATGTTTAAGCAATCTTGAAGTCTTCTCGAGTAGTCCCAAGCGTCCTCGAGTGCTGCCCTTGAAGGTCTTCAATAATGCCCGTGTTGTCTTGAAACCGAAGCTGATATGGAAGTGCGATTGCAAAATCGCACTCCATATGGAGTAGCCCCCGATCCTTAGGTTGAGTTGTAGACTCTGGCTGAGGGTCCATCTGAAGTTTTGGCAAGAATATCCCGAAAAATCCGGAGAAAAAACTGAAGGACACGTGGCACGGAGCCCCCGAGCCTTGAGTCGAGTACTTCCTCTTGAATTGAAAGGTCATCTTGTAGAATGTATCCTGAGATGCTCTTGAATCTTGCCGCTTCCCAAGAAGTCGAGTAGAAGTAGCCAAGCCCTCGAGGTGAGGTGCGTCGACTAGTTGAAGTTGAAGGGTCGCGCACGGCCGCCGAGTCAGCCGAGCGCGGAGTTATCCATCCGGCCGTTGGAGGGCCGCGTTGGCTTATAAATAGAAGTCAAAACCTTTAGGGTTTTTCACCCTACGCAGTTGTATCCATACACAGTAGATCTTGGCCAGGAATCGCCACCAGTATACGCCGCTGCCGCTAAGTGAAGCGTAGATCCGAGTGCGCCGCCGCAAAGAGCCACCACAGTAGCCCCCGAGCGGATGCGCGTGAAGACACCGTGCACTTGGAGGATGAAGCCGTCTCCATCGAAGACCGCGAAGGCCGCCGACGAGAAGAAGAGGGGCCGTGAAGAGGCCACTGGATCTGCCGCAGGGACATCACCGTCGGTGTCCCTGCCGCGGCCAGATCCAAACCGTGAGTGGAAGAAGTCCAAGGCGAAGACCGAAGACTTGCGCGCCCTTCTGAACAGTGGATTCCTCCGCGAGAAGGAGGTGTACATGTGGAGGGCCGCCGTCGGGGATCCGTACCCCATGGAGAAAAATCCAGATGAGATCCCGATGTTCGCGCGGTTTGCGGAGCGTGGACTTTCTCTCCCGGTGAGCAACTTCTTCAAGGGGCTCATGGGGTACTACGGCGTCGAGTACCTCATCCTCAACCCCAACGGTATCTTCCATACTGCTGTCTTCGTACATTTCCGCGAAGCCTTTCTGGGGATCAAGCCCCATTGCATTTTGTTCCGGAAATTCTTCCGGGTGAAGCCGCAACCCAGCGCCAGCAATCCGCGGGTAGTCGGAGGGGCGGGGATCTAGATGAGGGAGGACGCCGCCGAGCAGTACCTCTCGTACAAGCTCATAGACTCCAAATAGAATTGGAAAGCCAAGTGGTTCTATGTCACGAACCACCATCCAGAGTTGCCGAAGCCAAGCGGGAAGCAGCCCAAGCATCGCCCTTGGTAGAACTCGGAGCCGACGATGCAGGAAGGGATCCAGCTGCCCGAGTTATTGGCGCGGATCAAGGTGCTGAGGGAGGCCGGGCTGAGGGCCGAGCACGTGGCCTTCAGCTTCATGAAGCGCAGGGTGCAGCCGCTGATCGCTCGCGATACCCTGGGGTACGAGTACACCGGGGACGACGACACGTCGCGGATGCCTGGAGAAGAAGTCGACGACGACGATATTGTCGACAGGCTGGCCCGGTTCTTCAAGGATATGCCGCCATACACGGCGTGCCCCGTACCGGAGTACTCCGCCGCTAACCCACCAAAGGAGGTAAGTAGCCGCATCCATAGGCGAGTACCCATTGCCTGTGAGTAGTCGCACTGATGAGTTGCTCTTCTTGCAGGATGACTTGAAGAAGTTTGTCTCCGAGCCGCCGCCGCCTCCTCAGCTAGTCGAGGTCCCAGAGGAGGGGAAAGCCAAGGCCAAGGAGCGGCGTGAAGTCGGCGAAGGAGACGACACCGTTGTCGTAGAGGACACGTCCGAGGAGGACGACGACGAGGAGACGTTGCAGGACCGCTTCCAGTTGCGGTCGAGGTTCAGCCGCCCTGGCTTACCTCACGTTCCACTTGTTCAGGATCAGCCGGCGAGCCTGGAGGCTAGTCTGGCTACGCCGCCAAGGAGGCTGTGCAATGCGTCCCGCAAGCGCGTGGCCAAGAAATGGAAGGTCACTGAGACCACGTCTCCGGAGGTAAGCCGTCTTCACTAGTATGGTCGAGTACTCATGTCTCGAGTTCACTTGTTGATGAAGAAGTTTCCTTGCTTGCAGGACTTGCCGTCTACGGAGCCTGTTGACCAGGGCGACGAAGGCGAGTGGGACACGGTGGGGGAGGCCACTGGAAGTCGTAGCCCAGCCCCCACTGTTGAAGAACTCTTGGTGCAGATGGAGCGCCACCCCCTGCTGCTCAGAAGGGCACGGAACCCGCCACTGCTGCTACGGAAGAGGCAGTGGAAGGGCCAGCGGCCACAGAGGTGCAGGAGGAGGCGCCTGCCGAGGCTGGACTGGTGGACATCGCCAGCATCCTCGGCGCCCCGACCGTGACGGTAGTCCAGTCAAGCCTGTAAGTGTTGAATCTCCCCGAGTAGTACTTGATGTGGTAGTCGTACTGGATTGACAACCGGCTTGTGTACTCTCAGGAAATCGACGAATCTGTCCTGGGAGGGGGATGAACCTGCCGCAGCGGTGGCGGAAGAAGTAGCCGCGCCACCCGCTGAGGAGTCCACTCCCGCCCCTCAGGCGGAGCCCGAAGCGCCGGTCACCGAGGCTGCGCTGCCCGTGGCCAGCATCGTTGAAGGTAAATACTCTGTTGAAGTCAAAGAGCCTTCGTAGAGTAGTCGTAGTCGCATGTTGACTGATACACTTGTCTTCTTGTCGACAGGTGCTGAGGCCGAAAGGAACAATATCCCATCGACGGTGCCCGTAGAGGACGTGGCACCGGAGACTCAAGAGGCAGCCGTAGAAGCCTCCGAGCCGATGGAGGTGGCCGCCACGGAAGCCGCGGCGAAGACTGGAGGAGAGGAGGCCACCACGCTACCAGAACCCGCTTTGGAGGTGGTCGTCCGCTCATCGGAGATCCAAGACGCGGAGCCAATCCGCTTGGCACCGATGACCAAAGCCGCTACGAGTAGTCGTGACGGGATCGAGTTGTTGGCAGACCACTTGGTCGATCCGGCAACGGTGGCTCGGCATCTAGAGGCGGTCCGCCAAGCCGGGCAGTGGATGAAGGTGAGTAGCTATAACTCTTGAGTAGTCAATCCTGCAGCGTTAAGTACCCATTTGATGTGAGTTATCTGTGCAGGACGTCGCTGAGAGGTCCAGCCTGAAGTCGGAGATGCTTCAGGGGTACGGGGACGCGGTGCTTCGGGCCGAGACGCTGGAGGACCAACTTGTGAAGTCCTAGAAGCACACTGCCGCCATGCAGTCCAAGCTAGATACCGCCTTCACCAAGTACCACAATGACATCCAGGAGATGCAGGCGAAGAGCGACGACTTGGTGCAGAAGAACAAGTCGCTCCTCAACAAGAACAAAGGTACACCACTTGTCTTGTTGAGTACTTGTTGGAGGTCGAGAGGTAGTCTAACCCGCTGTGCTTTGTTGTTTGCAGAGCTGGAGACTCGGGTAGAGCAGCTAAAGACTTCAGAGACTGATCTGAAGAATATCTTCTACCGAGAGTAGGAGGCCCACCAGGTACTGGAGTTAGATTATAAGGAGCTTGCTTACGAGTGCGACAAGCACATGGAACTCTGTATTGCATCCGACCGTGACCTCGTCAACTGCTACAAATCATTGCAGAAGCTGAACGAGGATTGCGAGAAGCTGCAGGCCCAGCTCAAGGAACTCGAGGAGGCCGCGCTCCCCATCGCGAGGCTGCTGGTGCCTCACCCTGGCGGCCCCAAGATAGCACCGCTGGTGGATCGGTTGAAGGAAGCCCCCAGCCGGCTGGCGGCCTACGTGAAGCATCTGGCGAAGTCCATCCCAAACCAGGTGCTGGCCTTCATGAAGTCGTACTTCCCGAAGGCACCCATAGACGTAGTAGCTGGCAGACTAGCCGCCAACTACACCGACGAGCAGTATGCGGCTGCTGGAGCAAATGGCGCCCATTGCAGATCAAGTCACCGAAAAGCTTAATCTCCAGTAGTCCTGTAATAGTTAGCTCGTAGCAGTAGATGTACAAAAACAATTGTGATGAAATTGTTTAAGTATTAATGAAGAAAAGTTTCCATCAATGAGTACTCGTTTCCGCGATCTTAGAGTGCGGAGTCCCATCGTGGAGTTGTGGCGAGTAGTCGTACTCGGCAGTAGTAGTCTCGTTGAGGGAAGAAGACAGTAAAACAGTTGATGAGCAATCAAACTTTATTACTGAAGAAGTACACCTGGGTGGCCAGGGCCGTAGTTACAGAGTAGTCGCCAGAACCCGGAGGCCGCCTACGGCTAAGTGATGCTAGGGCATGTAGCCGCTTACAGCAGTAGATCCGTAAGTAGCTGTATAGGCTGGATCTAGAGGTACATGGTCTCTCAGTAGACCGCTGCTAGAGTCCTTTATCGCTCGTCGCAGCCCAGGATCCGTAGGTAGCCGCATGGGCTGGATTCTAGATAGGAGTAGTCCGGAGACTGGTGCCTGGACCCGGAGGCCGCTTACAGCGAAGAAGTAGTCCGGAGACTGGAGCCTGGACCCGAAGGCTGCTTACGGTGGAGGGGTCTTGGTGTAGTCGCGTAGACTGGAGCCCCCAGGGTAGTCGTGTAGACTAGGCGTAGAATTGATAGAGTTGGTCGACGTTCCACAAGTTGTTGACGTCTTCGCCTTCAAGTGTCTGGAGGCGGTAGGAGCTCAGCCCGGTCACCTTTGCCACGGTGAAGGGACCTTCCCAGGGGGAGCTGAGCTTGTGTAGTCCTTCCATGTTCTGGATGCGACGGAGGACGAGATCACCAACGCTGAAGGAGCGTTCCTTGATGTTGCGATCATGGTAGCGTCGGATACCCTCCAGGTACCTTGCTGATTGGATTAGGGCAGCGCAACGAGCTTCTTCGAGTCCATCGATGTCAACTCGTCTGCTGTCTTCAGAGACGCCTTCGTCATAGTGTTCCACTGCTGGTGAATCCCATATGACATCAGCAGGGAGGATTGCTTCGGAGCCGTAGACCAGGAAGTAAGGGGATTGCCCCGTTGGCTTGGAGGGCTGAGTACGTAGCCCCCAGAGTGCATTGGGTAGTTCCTTGATCCACTTGCCTCCTTTTGAATTAGCAACGTCGTGTAGCCGCTTCTTGAGAGCGTCGAGCACCATCCCGTTGGCGCGCTCGACTTGTCCGTTGGCCCGAGGATGGGCAACTGAGACGTATCGGACGTCGATCTCGCTGTTCTCGCAGTACTCCCAGAACTGGTGGTTGCTGAAGTTGGAGACCAGGTCTGTGATGATGCGATGGGTAGTCCGTAGCGATGCACGAGTTCATCCAGGAAGTCGAGTACTCTGTCAGCCTTGGGGTAGGTGACTGGCTTGACTTCGATCCACTTGGTGAACTTGTCAATGGCCACCAATACTCTGTTGAATCCACCTGGCGCAGTTGGTAGTGGCCCAATCATGTCGAGCCGCCAGCAGGCAAAAGGCCAGGTTGACGGTATGGTGACTAGCTTGTAGGTTGGGACGTGTTGCTGCTTGGCGAAGTACTGGCACCCTTGGCACCTTCTGATGAGTTCTTCGGTGTCGCCTAGAGCTGTGGGCCAGTAGAGAGCTCGTCGGAAGGCCTTACTGACCAGCGTGCGAGAGGACGCGTGGTTGCCGCAGACGCCCTTGTGGATCTCCTCCAAAATGTCCTTGCCTTCTTGTCTGGGGACGCACTTCATGAGTACTCCGGAAGATGCTCCCCACCTGTAGAGCTTGTCTCCTATGAGGACGTAGGACTTGGCGTGGCAGATGAGCTGCTCGGCCAAGTTCTTGTCCGAAGGAATCTTATGCTCGCTGAGGTAATCGATGAAGGGTTGCCTCCAGTCCACGTCGATCATCATGACCTCCTGGCCAGCCGGGGGAAGCGCTGGGACAGTGGTCGGTTGCGCCGGCTCCAGGATGGATGGCGCGTGAAGCTCGTGGACGAAGACACCCGCAGGTACTTGAGCGCGAGTAGAGCCAAGCTTCGAGAGGACGTCCGCTGCAACATTGTTGTCACGGACGATGTGGTGGAACTCGAGACCGTAGAACTTGTTCTCGAGCTTGCGGACTTCTAGGCAGTAGGCATCCATGTTCTCCTTGTTGCGGTCCTAGGACTTGTTGACTTGGTTGATGACCACTGCGGAGTCGCCGTAGACTAGTAGTCGCTTGATGCCCAGTGAAGCTGCGAGGTGGAGCCCATGTAGGAGAGCTTCGTACTCGGCTTCGTTGTTTGAGACCTTCCATAAGATCTGCAGGACGTACTTGTGTTGTTCGCCCGTTGGAGAGATCAAGAGTACTCCGGCACCTGCGCTCTCGAGGTTGAGTGAGCCATCGAAGTACATCACCCAATGCTCTGGTCGCTCGGTTGGAGTAGGTAGCTGATTCTCCCGCCACTCCGCCATGAAGTCGACAGTGCTTGCGACTTGATGGTTGTGCGTGGCTTGAAGTCGATAGTGAGGGCGCCGAGCTCGACTGCCCACTTGGAGATTCTTCCAGTAGCATCTTGGTTCCGCAGGATGTCGCCGAGCGGGTAGTCGGTGACGACGGAGATCGAGTACTCCTGGAAGTTGTGTCGTAGCTTTCGCGAGGTGATGATCACTGTGTACAGAAGCTTCTGCACGGGCTGGTAGCATGTCTTGGATTCTGACAGGACCTCGCTGACGAAGTAGACTAGTCGCTGGACTGGGTAGGCGTGGCTGTCTTCCTGCCGCTCGACGATGATGGCAGTACTGACCACATGAGTAGTTGCAGCGAGGTAGAGCAGTAGCTACTCGCCTTTGCGAGGAGCCGTGAGGACTGGTGGCTTTGATAGGAAGTCTTTAGCTGGGCAAGGGCTTGGTCCGCCTCTGGAGTCCACACGAACTTCTCTTGGTGCTTGAGTAGTTTGAAGAAGGGGAGCCCCCGTTCTCCAAGCTTCGAGATACATCTGTTCAGGGCCGCCATGCACCCGGTCAGCTTCTGGACGTCTTTGATGGACGTGGGAGCCTTCATGCTGGTGATGGAGGAGATCTTCTCGGGGTTGGCTTCGATGCCACGGTGGATGATGATGAAGCCGAGTAGTTTGCCCGAAGGTACACCGAAGACGCACTTGTTCGGGTTGAGCTTCCAGCGGTACTCGCGCAGAGATGCGAACGTCTCTTCAAGATTGTCGATGAGGGTACTGGAGTTTCTGGTCTTGACGACCACGTCATCCACGTAGGCTTCGACGTTCTTGTTGAGTTGCCTCTTGAAGCAGGCCTGGATAGCTCGTTGATATGTAGCGCCGGCTTTCTTCAACCCGAAAGACATGGTCGTGTAGCAGTACGCGCCAAATGGGGTGATGAACGCGGTCTTCTCCTGGTATTCATCCTTGATCGCGATCTGGTGGTACCCGGAGTAGCAGTCGAGGAAGCGAGCAGGTCGCAGCCCGCCGTGGAGTCGATGACTTGATCAATCCGCGGCAACCCGAAAGGGTCCTTGGGGCAGTGCTTGTTGAGGTCGGTGTATTCGACGCACATCCTCCACTCGTTCGAGTTCTTCTGGTGGACGAGGACAGGGTTGGCGAGCCACTCAGGATGGAAGACTTCTCTGATGAAGCCAGCCGCGAGTAGTTTGGCGAGTTCCTTCTTGATGGCGTCCCGTCTCTCGTCGGCGAAGCGGCGGAGGTGTTGTCGCTTCGGGGTAGCTTTAGGATCGACGTTGAGGGAATGCACAATCAACTCCCTGGGCACTCCTGGCATGTCTGCTGGCTTCCACGCGAAGATGTCGCGGTTAGCCCGGAGGAAGTTGACGAGCGCGTCTTCCTATTTGGGGTCGAGGGCCGCCCCGATGGTAGTAGTCTTGCTGCTGTCGCCTATCCCGAGGTCAACGGTTTTGACCAGAACCTCCTCAGCTGGCTGAGGTTTCTTAGTTTTGTCTGACTTCTCAGGGATGTCGAGTTCTGTTGGGGCAAGCTTCTTCGACGCAACGTACATCTCCATCATAGCATTGGGTACTTGATTCATGGAGGCGATCTCCACAGCTTCCGTGTCGCAGTCATGCGAGATCCTCAAGTCCCCTTGGAGTGAGAGTACACCTGCTAGGCTTGGCATCTTGAGTACCAAGTAGGTGTAGTGGGGCACCGCCATGAGCTTGGCGATGGCCGGTCTGCCGAAGATGGCATGGTAGGACGTTTCGAAGTCCGCGACTT